>CP126198.1:2743750-5487500 GCA_030272155.1 Tetradesmus obliquus | reverse complement strand
TGGCTTGGCTTGAGCACTGACTGGTGTTCTGCTGTGCATGGCTACTGGTGAGGACAGTTGTTGCACTACATTTTTGTGGGCTCTGCAGTGTCGTGCCAGTCCTGTCAGTGTTGTTGACAGGGAGTTTGCAGAGTTCTGTGCACGGCTGTGCATCTCTGTGTTGTGCATGGTGTGTCAGGCACGGCTGCAGCAGCACGCAATGCAAGCGAAGTGCTCGATTTGCTTCATGCGTTAGCTTTTGCTGCGCTATGCCTGCACAGCTGCAGACGAGGGCCAAACTACAGCCAGCTGCTGGCCCTATGCAGGTTGCGGTTCAAGGCGTGGTGTATGCTTTGGTACAGCTATGTTGATGCAAGGGGCGCAGCTGCTACTCTCAGCTCTCTGTGCTTGATGCGCAAAGGGTCACACAGGCTCGACCACAGCAGCAGCAGCAGCAGCAGCAGCTGTAGCAGCGGCGCTGTTCTACATTTGACCTGCTGTGTTGCGGGACACTCGGTGTAAGGTGTCTGCAGCTTGCATGTACATGATCAGGGCTGCAGGCAGATGGCGAGGCTGTTTGTGCATGCTGCTGTTGTTGACAGTTAACATGGACAGTTTTGTGTGCAAAACATTGTCGGTGCACGTGGCAGCACCCTGGCACCTGCAGCTGCATGCTGCTGTTGTGTGCACAGCATTGTTGCGGCACGTGCCAGCACCCCAGCAGGTGCCTGGGTGCTCACTGCACTGGCCAAGGAGGTGCGCAGCTTTGCAACTTTCATGCTAGACTGTCCATCTTTACATGATCAAGGCTGCGCGTGCATGCTGCTGCTGTTGATGGTGACGTTTGGCATATTATGTGCAAAGCACTGTCGGTGCACGTGGCAGCACCCTCGCATATGCCTGTGTACTCACTGCCTGCTGCGCCCACAGCAACTATGAAAGGTTAGCAAGCAAGCATGCATTTGGTGCGCCAGTAGCAGCTGGCTGGTGCTGTGCTTGTTGGGCAACAAGCGTTGCGGGGTTAGCAGCTGCCAGAGTGCATGCCTCAGCTGCAAATATCAGGTTACGGCTGCTGCTGCTGCTGCTGTTGTTCAGTGCAGTACTAGTGTGCACTCTGCAAGTGTCCGCCCTGGTGTGTTGCGCCATTGTTGGCATACTGCTGCTCAGCACGGCAGGCGGGCTGCACGTGTTGTTTTCTCTCTTTTTTACATTGTGTCATGGTGTGGTGGTGTTTTTCGGAGGCAGCTGCTGGCACCTGTAAGTTGTGCAAGGGCAACTTGAAATTCACTCTGATGCCACGGTGGTTCACAGCAGCGTGAGGTCACCTCACGGCAACGGTTGCCGCTGGTGGGTATGCATTGGGCCTGGGATGCTGGAGTGTGTGTTGTTCCGAGCCTCTCCGCCCTTCATTTGCCAGGAATCTGGGTGTTGGATTGTCTGTCCTTCTCTGTTGATCGCATCCTTGCAGTAACCCAGTGCTGCAAGGATCGCTGCAAGGGGCTGCATGAACACAACCACAACTCTGAACACTGCAATGCGTTGCTTGCTGCATTGTTTTGTCTTTCTCTGCCACTGTCATCGGACATTTTTCTGTCGCGGCCTTGACAGTGCCGCGGGGTTGGCTGTGCTGCAGCCGCGTAAACTAGACTTCGTACGCTACAAAACGTTCAATAGTTCAAAAAGATCATCAACAAGCGGCGAACGTCACTACATATGCGTGCACGCAAACACCTGGTCGGGTAGCTGGTTAGATAAAACACTTGAGGTGACCCCGCGTCGCCGGAAAGGCAGCCGCTACCACGCGTGATCCGTCAACACCAGCAACGTAGATCTGTCAGCTGATATATCTTGGCACCTTCCTGTATCCTGCGATCTGCAGCAGGCCAGTGACCCGTGCACCCGGGTTTGCCTTGTGCTGTAAGCTTGGTCATCTTCTTTAAACATCATATTAGTATTGCGACAAGGTTTAGTAATGGCTCACGGCAAGACAAGCTGCCGCCTGGTGGTTGCAGTGGCATGTGAGTTCCCGGTCCGCGTAGCAGCTTTCAGCTTCTAGTCGCCGGTCGTTCTATCACGCAATGTCATTTGATGTCATAGAAGTGCCATATTGTAGTGACACGGCGGTGTACAAGCACCTGCACCAGCACCTTGCACTGAAGTGCTCGTGGGGCTGCTGCTGGCGCCCCATGTGCACTGCACATGCATGCAGCGCTCACCAGCTGAGAAGCAGATGAAGCGCGCAAATGCTGATACATTTAATATATCCTCCGCTCTACGTTTGTCAAGACGCTGCAGCTGGCCAAACACGCCTGCTCCTGCTGCAAGTGTCATCACCACAGTGTGCTGCTGGGACCATCCTAAAACATTATCAACACGCACAGCAGCACAACCAGCACATTCTCGCATGATCCGCTCTCTGACTCTGCGTACAATGCTTCTTTCTCTTTGCTACATCCTGCAGGTGCTCTGCTGTGCCGTGCTGCTGAGGCATCTGCAGCCCGCAAGCTGCTGTTGGGTGCAAACGAGCCCGACCTCACAGCCACCACCACCACCAGCAGCAGCAGCAGCAGCCGCCAGCTGCAGCAGGTCCAAAGCAACTCATTTCAGGTCATCGCATCAGGGCAGGAGACTGCTGCTGTCATCTCAAGGGCTGCCGAATCAGGCCAGTTGATGGTCATTCTAGGTGCCACTACTGCTGGAAACGAGATGGCCAGGGAAACATCCGATCGCTCGCGTCCGCTCAGCGCTTTTGACAAGACGTCAAGGGCTGCTAAGCCAACAGAGAAAGAGTCAGGCAGGCTGAGGCGCCCTTGAAGCAGCTGCCCGCGCAGCTCTGTGTGGCTGCAGCATGTCACACAGCGGTATGGCAGGACTGCACAGGTGCTGCCTGCCTGCTGCTCAGCCGCTGCTGATCAACAGGCAGGGGATACTACCAACTGCTGCAGCATGCATGCAAGTTGGATCGCGCAGCAGCGCATTTCAGGGATGGCGTCTTGAGATGTCCCCGTGGGGGTAAGCAGCAAATGAGGTTTCAGCGGCATGAGGTTTCAGCGGCATGCTGTGCTTAGGCCGCATGGTCGCCTCATCTTGCTGGGGGTCAGCGGGTAGCGTGGGACCCAGGGAACGGCACAACAGCTGATGGGTGGCTTGATGCGGGAGTTACGCTGTCGGCGTGACACACAGTTGATTAAAGCAGAGTAAATTGCTGCGGGTGGCAGTGAGGCACAGCAGCAGTGTGCCCTTGGCCAGGTGTGATTCGAGCGTGTGTCTGCTGGCTGTTCTGTGTCTGCTGTAGAGCTTGAATGCTAGCAAACATGCATTGCGGCATGGGGCGGCAGCGCTACACGTGAAGACGCATACGGCTACAACCATTCTTGTGTTTGGTGGTGGGTTCGCACGCATGCAGACAAACTGTGCTGGTGCTATGGGTTGAAGTGCTCCGTACATGTTGGCAGTTGATTCCGCTAAGACCTTAAAACCAGGTCTGTAGGATGAGTACTGCTCAGTGGTTGACGATGGTGCGGCATGTGCCATTCGTAGTTGGCTGTTTGACCTGATCGTCGGCACCATGCCATGTGACATGTTAGTAACATGATGTCACATGTGCATGGTGACCATGATCTTATGTTATAGGTCGTTACTGGTACAGCCAGATGTTATAGTGGATCATGGCTTAGAACGAGGCGGTCATGGTCTTTTGGTGTGCGGGTAGCATGAGCTGAGGTCTTGGAGTAAAGATTCGAATGCGCCAGGCAGCGTCTGCCTTTGGTGTGGGTAGCACGCGCTGAGGTCTTGGAGTATGAATGCACCAGGCAGCGTCTGCTGTGGCCGTTGGCTGCCTGCAGAAGTTACATCTGCGTACAAGGTCGAAACCTGTGTGCATAACAGAGCAGCACACACAGCACATATTGTTGTTTTTCTGCATCTACGGCCGGCAACATGTGGCAGGCAGAGTCATGGCGTGAGTTAGGTTGGGTTAAGAAGGCGTTGCGGTGTGGCGATGGCGATAATTTGAACCAGGAGGTGCTTGGAAGCAAGTGTGCCTTGAACGGCGCCGTCTTGCAGAGTCTCTTTGGGTGGAGGTGCAGTGGACAGTTGCTGCGCCTGCATTGCTGCATCCCTGATTGTACGTGCTGGGTTGATGTTACTTATGGACAAAGGGCATGCACTTGCGCCATGCTTTGGGCCAGGAATTGCATCAGCTGAACGGGCCATGTTGCATGGCTGCTTCCCTTTTGAAAGGATAACAGGTCTACCAGTGCACATTTCCCAGCGTGCTATGGCAGACTGGCATGCTCAAAACATGCCATACTCCTCGGCATTGATAGACATTGTGGGCAGGCATGCTTTAGTAGGGAAAAGGATTTTGCTGGTGCAGAATCTGCACAGCTGGTACCAGGTAGTATCAGGCGTGTGAGTTTTGCTGCTGTGCCGCGATTAAACACTGCTGTGCGTTGTGTTGTGCACTTGTTGTGCTGTGCACTTGCCTTGTGCTGTGCACGCAGCCCCAAAACAGCATTGTTCTTTACAGGAGGAGCCACTTCCTGCGTTATTCTTTGCAGAAATGCACATGTACTGCCAAATGTACAGTGCAGTGTGTTTGAGGTGTGGAGCTAGGCGGTTGACAAACCTGCTGCTAGCTTTTGGCAGCCTCACCAGCGTAACGATTGCAGCACTTTGGCAGGTCTTTTTTCACTGGCTGCAAGCTGATGAGAGGATACACTGCTGCTGGCATCTGCAGCCGAAACGGCTGTCACTGCAGTGTTTATACTCCTTGTCATCCTGGCTGCCAGACTAATGTCTCTAATGCAGCAGTCAGCATGCATATAGCGCAGTGTCAGCCTTGTGCGGTTGGCTACAGCCGGTGTTCTAGCACTTGTTCAGCATGCGCAGCGTGGCTGAACTTGCCCGCAGTGCCTGTTGTTTATGACAACGATGATCGGTTCAATAGTACAGTGTTACCATGCTCCAGGCAGTGGACCGGGTCCTTGCAGGTTGAGATGGATGCAGCGTCACACAAGTGTTTATGTTTGCAGTCAGGCGGTTGTTTGGCTGTTTGTCACTGCCATGGCTGCATGGGCACGGCTCACAGCAGCCTTGAGCACATCACTTGTGGATGCTGTGCTGCAAAGGGCATCAAGTGGCTGCATGGCTACAGCAGGAGTTTGAGGCGCCTGTGTTGACATTGCTGATGTTATCTTGATGTATAACGCAAAGCGGCTGACACACCGCAGCTGCGGGGCCACGCGGTTTCCTTTGTTGCTGGCAGCAGCAGCTGTTTTGCTTGCAGCAGCAGCAGCCAGCAGTGTTGCTTGCATCAGCCGTGCCCTACTGCCGATGCGCATGGCATGCCAGCCGCGCGGTGTGTCTTCCTCAAAATAATGCGCTGCTGGCTGCTGGCTAAGGCACGGCTGGGGTTGTGGGTTCACAAGATGGTAACCATCCAATCAAGTCAGGGTCATTTTATACAATGCAGTTGGTGCTTGCTGTGCTGTGTCCGGTGAGCTGCTCCCTCCCCCCCCCCCCCCACCCCGGGCGAGACTTGCATTTGGCAAGGAAAATCCAATCAACCACCTGGCAGTTAGATATCAAGCATCATGTTACCCATCAAGCCATAGCAATCAATGCAGGCCACACCTATTGGGTCACACTGAAGAACATCAATGCCAGAAGCCTCACTCTACTCTACCAGTGCCAACACTGCGTTTATACAGCTCCCATGCACATGTAACGCCAACCCGGCAGCAACAAACTCGCTGCCACAGTGCTTGCAGGAGAGTCGCACACAGGTGGCAACAGCACTGCAACAGCAGCGGCAGCACCCACCTCACTGATGTCAGCATGCACCTTGATTGGCTTCGGCCACACGCAACACACCGTGCTAGATGCATCTACACGTGTACCATGGCAGGCAGTCGCGCCGCTGCCATGCAGCTGCCCCCTGCTAGCAGCAGCGCACATGCAGGAACACTTTGAAGACATCGCAGGTGCCGCATACTCGCCCTCAAGCAGAAACCACTCGTACTCTGCGCAGCAAAAGCAGCAGGCCGCTTCGCCTGGTTAATCACCAGCCCCTCACTGCCAATGGAAGAAGCTGGCAGGGCCACTTCCACCACAGCCGCACAATCAGCTGTGTACATCCACAGGCTTCTAAGCCGCAAGCAAGTGAGCTGCCCATGCCACACATCAACAACATGGCCTGGCACGATCTACAACAGTTGCTTGCCGCGCCCAGCGAACAGCATCGTGCCAAAGCGAATCCGCATGCAGAGACACATGCAGAGACACACAACGTGCAAGTCTGCAGAGAGTAGCACTGCCACAAGCACAGCGATCAGAACACCCGCGGCAAAGACTGGTAGATGCTACAGCAACAGCGCGCGGTGGCAAGCCATGCTTGCGAGCTGGCAGCTTGCAGAGCAGGTAAAAAAAGCCAGTGCTGCTGGTTGCAGTTGACACAACAACATGGTCCTCAACCACCATGTGCGCATCGCCTGCTGCAGTTGCAGGCAGCGGCTAACTTTGACCAGCCAACTGCCGGGAAAGCTACCACATCCACCAAAATGCAAGCTGCACACTATTTTCCACAGAGCATGGCGGCTGGAGTGCTCCTCCGATGACAGCTGCCACACCTATCAACGGTTGCACCAACCACATGCAACCAGCGCGCGTGCACATGTACCAAGCGCATGCAGCAGCACCCAGGTCAATGCACATGCCCGCTCTGCTTCTTCTTGCTCTGCTGGATGACCTGTGCAAAGCTAGTGGCCACCGGTTGGTAGCCCTTCTTCTCACCCCGCTGCTTCACAAGCATGTACGGGATCGCCAGCACGATCGCCAGCCCCACCATAACTAACATAATGACAAAGCTGAAGTTCACAGTGGGGTTGGGCTCCGGCCGCCTGCCATACCTATCATACACCAGCTTGTACTTCGCCTCAATCTCCTCATCCGTCAGGATCGGGCCCTGCTTCTGCACTGCCGAATTCACCGCAGGCGGCTTGTACACCTTGCCGTCCGCGCACTTGAGCGTCGCGCTGATCGGCATGTACTGATCGTCCGCTAGCTTCGCTCCGGCTTTCGTCAGATCAGCACCCAGGTGCCAGTTCTTGGCAAACAGCGGCACGCTGTGGTGCTCCAGCTCCCCTCCATACATCAGGATGTCCTCATTCGGCTCTGTGCCCTTTGCCACATCCCAATCTCCAAAGTCCTTGCTGTAGAACAGCACGCGGTCCTGGCCTGCGGGGCTCTTCACGCGCTTGTAGGCTGGCCGGCCGTCGTTGCACTTGTACAGCTTGTACACGCCGTCCAGGCCGCCGGGCAGCAGGTCGGCCTGCTTGTCCACGCCCTCGATCTTGATGTCGCAGGGCGCTGCAGGTACCACGGAGACAAATGAGAAGCAAGTGAGTGGTGGATGAGCTGTGATTGGAATGGTGCGTGAGCTGTGAGTGGTGGTGAGTGAGTGGTGAGTGATTGAGGAGCAGCATTGGGGTCGAGCAAGGTGGATTCCCAGAACAGGTGGAGGTTACGCCACGCGCAAATGGTAAGGAGCACAAGATACACACGCATCAATGCAGTGCTGGTGCGAATTGCAGCAGCGTAATGAATCAGCAGGAGGCTGGCATGTCATAACACTCCAAGGCAGAGCTACTGCTTAGATGCCCTGCTGCAATGGGGTATGCTGCTGCCTCTGCTGCTGTTTGTTGTTTGTGTGTCGCCTTTGCTGTTAGTTGCCGCTCGCATGCTGAGTCACGCTGAGTCACGCTTGTATGCCGAGTCAACAACTGCCTACTGCTGCTACTGCTACTGAGAGCTGTGCAGGCGTCTCTCACAAACCGTGTCACAGCTTGCGCGCATCCTCTCAACTACTGCCACAGCCCTGCAGCATGCTCCTGCAAGCTGTATTGCCTGCAGCTGCTAGACACAAATAATTGTCTCCAGATATCCTCGGCAGCAACTGCTGCTGCTGCTGTCGAGCAGGAGCCTCACCTGTGCCATTTGCCAGCTTGACCTTGCCATCCTTATCGACTGTGCAGTCCTTGACTGTGTCCACGTCATCATAGTAGTCGTAATACTCGTCATAGTAGTCATCATAGCCCCACAGGTCATCGCCCGAGTAGTAGCCATACTCCTGCAGGACAGAGGGGTTTGCAGGACAGAGGGGTGTGCACGAATGTTTACAGCTCGTTGAAAAGGAGGGACGAAGGAGGCAACAGCATCTGCGGGTCGAGTTGCGGTGATCCCAGCTGCGCACTGGGTGTTTATGACTGGTAGCAGCTGCTGGTTGCAGGCTGGTGCGGGCAAGTGCTTGCAGGAACACTGCCAGCGGCTGAGGCAGCAGACACGACGCACAGTCCTTGTCAGCCACAATGGATGTAATGCTGCTGCTCAGCTGCCAAAACACCATGTTTTTCAGCGACGCAGCCGTCCTACTGCTGCTTGCAATGTGTATTCTGCTGTGGGCATGCTGCTGCGCTCGCTATTCTTCTAGCACTGCAGTGGTGCTGTCACAGTGCACCGCCGCCGCGTCGACCCTCCAACACCAGCTGCTGCGAGCACATGCAAAGCATGCAACCTACATGCTGCTGCTTCTGTGACAAACCCGCTGAAAGCATGACACTGCTTCCTGGAGGATGCCCCAGCCGCTGTGACTGCAAATGTTCCGCAGATGCTGCTCCTGCTGCTGTTCAGGCTGTGCAAGCAGTAGGCTGTGCTAGCAGCTGCACGACGTACATGGACTGCTGTTGCCTGGATCCTGGTCATGACATGCACCAATCATGTTCCTGTATCCCTGCACAGATGCCTTGTGAGCTCACCTCGTAGTAAAGGTCCCCATCATCACTGTAGTACCCATAGTCGTCTAGGTAGTCGTAAACTGCGTCGTCTCCATACAGCCCATCATATCCATATTCATAACCGTACTCGTAGCTCTGAACTGAGCCTAACACCAGGGCCAGAGCGGCCAGCAGCACGAGGCAGGGCCGCATGGCGCTTGACTGCCCCAGCTGCTGCCCTAGCTGACGTAGATAAAACCAAAAAAGTTATGTCTTGTGTTAAACGCCTCAGACGTGCGCCATCCGAGGCATGCACTGGGCAGCAGCGAGTGGACAAACCGAACGATGCACTGGTATGGTGCTGCGGCTACTGCAGCCGAGCAAATAGCGATCACAACGCAAATGAGCAGTTTCCAAGCAGAAAACACGGCCTCGCGCACACAAGTGGGTGGATGGTCCCAGCAAGTAACGACACAGTTTTGGGGGGTCCGAACTTCAATTACGGCCTGAACGGCTATTGAAAAACAGTGGCGAACGACACTATTGTGCCGCATTGGCTGGCGTGGTACTGCCTAGACCCCGTCAACTGTTAGTCCGCGCCTTCTGTTAGCGCCCACAGCAAGCAGCAGCAGCAGCAGCAGTAGCACAGAGACGGCATCTGAACTTGTACGTTACCGCAACACTGAGCCTGCCTCTTCAGCACATCTTCCAGTCATATGTGCTGGACTGCAGCTCAGCCTGACAACAACCAGCAGCCTGCCCATGGTGATGGCGGGACCAGAACAACCATCAGCGCATCAGCATGTGCATGCTCCTATGTGACTCATGTTGGCATCTGACTGGGTTTCTCCATGCTTTGCCAGTGGAGACGTATAAGTTCAGCATGTGCCAAGAAGACCAAGCACGGTATGCACCCCTTTGTCAACCCAGCCTGCGCAGGCCAGGCTATTTGCACGGGGATCTGGGCACTTTTGAAGTTTTGCGTGCAACCACCACCTGGAAGAGCAACAGGTGTGCACTGCCACACACAACCCATGCCTGCAATTCATAAGACCACTGCGATGCAATTGCTGGCAGCTGCTGTCTCCAGGCGGCAACGCCCTGTGCCTTGCAACTGACGACGTTGCTGTCAACCAACAACTTGAAGTGCCACGCCATCAATGCAGCACGCTGCCTCAGCAGCTGATGCTGATTCTGGCTGGCATGCCACATCGAGTGCCTGATGTAGAATTGCTGCTTTATGGGCAAGCCGCCTGATCTGGGAAGGGTAGCCAGATTGGCAGCCATGTTCTGTGCTGCATCACACCTGTCTCCACACGCATAATCATTCTGTCAACTCCCTGGTCGCTCTTGACAGCAATCGTCTGTACAGCCTGCCTCAGGCCCTCCAACACCTCATGCTTTGCTTCTGCCAACATGTACATCACCAACGCCATGTCCACTCATCCTTAGCACTGAACCACCACCAGCAGCAGCAGCAGGAACCGCTGTGGCAGCTAGTGCATGCTGCCTGCACCGTTCAAACAGAAGCGCAACTCCAAAACATCACAGCGCTGCTGACAGCACTCAGAACAACGGGAACAGCAGGTACTCCGCATAGAACAGGTTCCAGATCCAGCGGTAGAAGCTGTTAACGGCGGCCTGCGTGTACCCCGCTGCGCCCAGCTTGGCGCTGCGCAGCAGCAGCACCACCGCTGCCAGCGCATGGGCCCCAATCATGACAGGCACGTTGAAGTGGCTGCTGAACTTCAGTGCGAAGCCCACCGCCATCACGTAGTTGAGCAGCAGCATGCCCACGCCTGCAGGAAACGCAGCAGCAGCAGCAGCAGCAGCAGCAGCAGCAGCAGCATGTAAGCATGCTTGCAATCAGTAGTCCTAGACGGCGCATACGAATTCGTCATTTCAAATACAGCTCCTTACCTCCCGCATGATGATATGCTCTGTACAGGCTCCATGCTTCAACACTCCACACACACGCAGCTGCCCATACCATTGCTAACAGGTGCAGCTAAATCACAGCTGCTGCAGGTGGTGCGGCCCTGCGCGCTGGCGAGGGTATGCCATACCCCATACGATATGCCCAGGCCCTTGTCAACCTATTGCTCGGCTGCACGCACACAGCTGCGCAGCCGCGCTCAGAAACAGGGTGCAGGACACATATACACCTTCAGCGCGCATTGACTCACCCAGCAGCGACACGTTCTTGACGCCCATGCGCGTGGCGAAGGTCTCGATGTTGTTGGCCTTGTCTCCCTCAATGTCTGGCAGGTCCTTAGTGATGGCGATGACCGTGGCAAACATGGTCACAAAGCACGTGATGAAGCTGCGCGGCAGCAGCAGCAGCAGGCCAAGCAGCACCGCGCAATCACAAGAAGAGTGTCAGTCTTCAGGCACATTCAATGTTTGTGAATTATTTTGAGCGGGTGCACAAATTGCGTAGCATCTGCTGTATAGTGGCAGCTGCTCCAGCTGTGCCGCTGCTGCAGCTGTTGCCACAGCTGTCTGCCTGAGAAGCCTAACATCTGACGCACAGGCAAGAGGCGTGCTGCTGCTGCTGCTGCTGCTGCATATAATGCTGCCAACGGTGCTGCCACTGCTGCCCAAACCCCAACCCTAAACACGACTCACATGATGGACGGGTGCCATTCAAATGGCAGCTGCAGCGCCGCGCGCGTGGCGTAGTACACGCCGAAATTCAGCAGGAAGCCGCGCACAGTGGCAATAATCATGAAGGCCGGCACAGCAAAGCGCTTCAGGCGTAGCGGCGGCACGCTGTACACAGTGCCCAGCAGCAGCCCAAAGCCGTACAGCTGTGTGATGAGGGGCCCGAAGTTTGCTGCCACGATGGCCAGGCCAGCTGCTGCCAGGCCCAGCACCAGCAGCCAGGCTGTTGCTGGCGACAGGTCACCTGCACATGAGGCGGGTCAAGGGCAGCAGAAGCTTGTTCAATAATACGTAACACAGAAAGAGGAAACACAAACCTGTGTGCGCGTGCTGGCTGGCGCATGTAAGCACATGGTGCATGCATACAGCACATGCACAGCAGCACACCTGACTGCGTCGATGTCAATGTCACGATACACATAACAAGACATACAGAGTGTGCTGACCAGCACATGCAGACTACCAGCACATACACGGCTCACCCGCAGCCGCCGGCAGGAAGGGCTTGTCTACTGCGTCAATGTCCACAACAAAAACAGACACATCGAACACATGCAGAGTGGGCTGACTGGCTGATTCAAGCGAACCCGGCTCACCCGCAGCTCAGCTCACCGGCAGGAAGGGCTTGTTGACTGCGTCAATGTCCACAACAAAACAGATGCATCAAACACATGCAGAGCGGGCTGACTGGCAGATGCAAGCAAAGACGGCTCACCCGCAGCCACCGGCAGGAAGGGCTTGTTGACTGCGTCAATGTCCAGAACAAAAAGGACACATACAACACATGCAGAGTGGGCTGCCTGGCAGATGCAAGCAAACCCGGCTCACCCGCAGCCACCGGCAGGAAGGGCTTGTTCACTGCGTCGATGTCCACATCATAGATCTGGTTGATGCCCACGATGTAGCCGTTGCCGCACAGCAGCGCCGCCAGGCCCATAAGCGCGCGCGGCAGCAGCGCCCAATCAATGGCTGCGCTGTTGGTCAGCAGCACCTTGCTGACCACTGCTGTGGTGCCCAGGATGGTGCCCCTGCGGGTCAAACAAATTGATATATTAATGCAATAACACAGGAATATAGGTTGAATGTGTGCAGGAGCGTTATAGGTGTGGGCAAGCTGTTTGTGCCATGATGGGCAGCAGTGCTGTTGGTCAGCAGCACCTTGCTGACCACTGCTGTGGTGCCCAAGATGGTGTCCTGCAAATTCAGGATTTTAACATGGAATGTATACAAATGTAGTGTGTGCATGCAATGTGGGGTATTGGGGGGCTGCATGTGCAGTGATGGGCAAAAGATTGGCAGTGCTGCTGCAGCTTGCAGGAGCATGCGTGAGCTGATGCTGATGGTAGCAGCTGCTGTCTGAGTGCCAGACATGCCCACGCAACAGCACGCACACACAAGAGAATCCTAATCTTTGCACTGCTGCTGATGTTTGCACACTGTTGCCAACAACAATTGCAGCTAAGGGGGCATTGCTGATGACATGCATAGCGCCTGATGGTGTGCCCTGCCCTGCACACCTGATGGTGTGCGGCCGCAGGAACCTCCAAAAGGCTGAGAAGAAGCTCGACTGCTCGCTGCTGTTGCCGCTCCATCCATCTGGCCCAGGAAATGCTGCTGAGTTTGCGGAGGCTTGGCTGGCGACGAGCCGTTGCTGCTGCTGTTGCTGTGGCTGCACATGCTGCTGCTGGCCAGGCTGCTGCCATTGCTGCGGCGCTAGGAACAGGTGCTGCTGGTGCTGCCGCTGCTGCAGTTGATGCACCTGCACACAATGTACTATTGCGGGACTTGAGTGAGGCTTGCCAGGTCAGGCAGGCGACAAGCCAATGTGTCTGACAGCATGCCGGGATGTGTGTTGCCTGGCGCGGCAGCAGTTGAACAGCAGTATCAGGCCTGCAGCAGGAAGCAAGGTGCTGTGCGAGCATTGCGTATGTAAGATTAACTCTGCTTATAGCAACCAATTACCAAATGGATACATGGCTGCATAACTTGCCTTGTGGTGGAGCCCTGGTGCTATTCTGGCAGTGCCACGGTGCACTGCTGCATTCTGCCCTGCTTGCCGGCCACTGCAAGCAAACATCCAGACATTCAGCTGTTAGAAAAAACATTTCAGCAGACGGCGTGTCAAAACCGGTGGCTCGGTAGCATTTCTCACCGACTGTGCGGTGACCGCTGCATCTGTGTTTGTCCAGCCGGCAGCATGTCGTGTGTGCGATAACGATATGTATAATTACAGCTCAACGATATAATGAAGTTCAGCTCAAAGATCTGTGGTGCAGGCTGATGCTGGTGACTGTGGCTCTCCTGTTGTCCCACTGGTTGTCCTGTGCTGCAGCGTCGTATGGCACCTCATTCACTAGCTTTATCCTAGCAGACATCAGATAGCAAGTACATATTCCTCTTGCCATACTCAGTTGTCAGCATGACTGTTCGTCAAGACCTGCTTATGACGCCAGGCCTGACATCCCCTTTGTGAGTGCTCAACAATCATGCAGCTCACATGATGGCTGCTTGATGAGACTTCTCTTGATTTGAAGAGTAACCAAGGTCAAAGGGGCGTGCAACTTCGTTTCAAGCACACATACGTGGCTGTGCTTGTAGCCATCATGGCCACAATGGGAGTCCCACATGCACACGGCCATCATGGCACAGTGTGGTGTACATTCTGCGGATGTAGGGCTGTGCCAGTGGGCAAGAAAGTGTCAGAAGAGGTCACAGCTGAACATTGCAAATGGGTTGAATGTGCCGAAAAGGATTACAGCAGCGACCTCATGGCTAAGCCTTGGCCTGTTGCTGTAGCAGACACCTGCAGTGCAGGCTGTCTAGTCAGCTAACATTACTGAACACTGCGAAAGGCATTGAAAGTGGAGGTCGAAACGTTGTCTTGAATGTGGCGGTCTAATATGAGCCACACAGGTCAGGATCGGCACTATCGGTGCCAAGTCAGCTGCTGGTCACAGCCTGGCCGACTGCCACATGTCAAAGTTTGACTTGCTGACAACTGCTGCTACCGGGCTCCAGCCGTCGTGTGAAACGCAGTTGATCTGATCATAGAAGTGTTGCACAGAGTGGATATGTGGCATCGAAAGCAGGGTCCTGACTGCAACATCGTTTCGAACGTTCATGTGATGCGTACACGAACACGTCGTAATGATCAGCAGCACATCATCAAGTTGCAACTGTCATTTGATTTTATACATGTAACGAAACAGAAGCAGTTCTGCAGGATAGCAGCATGCCACCAGCAGATGATGGCCCAAAATCGCTCCTGCTCAAGAAAGGGCTGTACTTGAGTGGCCAGGTGACTGCTGATTTCCTGTCTATATTTTTGCTACTCGATTAGCTGGCTTGCTGCTGACAGGCTCAACTGGGGTTTGCTTGCCACAGCAGCAACAGGATGCAGGCGCCAAGCCAGTGCCAGGGCAGGCTGGAGCAGCTGCAACACCCAAAGCAGCTGCAGTGGGTGCAGCGGCCTCGCCTGGAGCGCTCAAAGTGGTCATGCCAGCACTCGCACGCAGGCTGTCAGGTACACAACTGTGTGTCGCAGCAATTCATGCCCTGCATGCCAGCTCAACAATCTCGTGATCTCATCCTTGGCTATATCTGGCTAGCACATCAATGATCCTGTTTACTTTGTTTCTTTTCAACTATCGTGTTCAGTAGATGTCAGCAGATGCCCCTGTGTGCAGCCAGGCAACCTCTGCAGGTGCTTGGCTTTGCAACAGCCTGACATGTACCCTGCAGCGTCAACAACAGCAGAGTAGTACATGCACAGCTCCACCACTGTTGGCTGCCGCGTTACTGGCTGCACAGGAGACGTTGATGCAGCTGCCCGGCCACTCGGCACTGCTAAGTCGGCCACCCTGCAGCCAGTGAGTGACTGTTGCCTTGGATTGTGTATCAACAGTGGCCTGACAGTGCCAACACTACGTGCTATGATCAACTTTTCAACATGTATTACATGTGCGCTTCGCCACTAGGCTTCAAGCGCAATCAGCTGGCAAACAGCGTGTGATGTTTTAGTATAGGGCAAGAGCACCAGTGTCCCTTGATCAGGCAGCATTTGTTGTTCGTATCTGCTGTTGCAGGCATCGCTTGGTGCCCAGGGGCCTGCAGGGGTCGTGCTGCCTGGAGCACTGAGAACAGCGCGCCTGTCCACAGATGCAGTAACAGCGCGACAGCAGCACGAGCCGCCGCCGCAGCAGCAGCGGCGGCCGTACTCCGGCAGCAGCGCGACTAGCAGCCAGCAGCAGCAGCAGCAGCTGCAGCAGCAGCAGCAGCAGCTGCAGCAGCAGCAGCAACCTGTTCTGTTCCAGCACACATCTCAGCCAAGGTACGAACAGGCAGCATAGCGGCAGCTTTGATGTACGCGTACCGACCTGAGTGCAGATCTTGCAGTTGGCGGTTGCCGCAGCAACTCGCACCTGCATATGAGCGCACAACCCAGCAGCTGCACTTGCACAACGGCTGTTGATGCTTTAGGTTCCAGCATGTGATACCACAAGCAACAGTAGCATTACGACTGCAGCTTACTCTGCTGTTGCTTTCACTTGCAGAGAGATCCGTGCACGGGAGCGGCAGGCGCCTCCAGCACAGCGGCAGCCATCAGCAACAGCAGCACCTGCATCGCCGCCGCATACCGAGAGGCGGCAGCAGCGACCTCTCTCTGGCCTGACATCTCGCAGTGACAGTGCTGCGCTGCCGCAGCAGCCTGTACGGCGCCAACAGCAAGCTCTGGTACAGCAGCAGCAGCAGCAGCAGCAAAGGAGGCAACAGCAGCAGCCGCAGCGTGATGAATACGAGGACCCGGAAGTGAAGCAGCGTACCTCAGCATGGCTACAACTACTGGAGAGCATGCGCAGCAACCCAGACGCCGACGAGTTTGTGTATTTGAAACATGCGTGGCCTGATCATGTGCCGCTAAACCCCTTTGACCTGCAGCCCTGCAGCCATGCAGACGCCTGCAAGCAGCCGCGGCACTTCACGCTGAGCCCTGCTGGTGTCACTGCATACTTCTCGGATGGAACTCCGGCAGAGTTCCTAACCCTGGATGCGTTCCAGCGCGAGTTCCTGCTGCACCAGCAGCTGATGCGGCTGCCGCTGTTCAGGCACTTCAGGTCTACTGTGTTATTTCTGTGGCTTCATGTAATTTGGCAGTTTGATGATGGGGTATGCTGTGTGCAGCTTCAGTTCCTGCATGCTGTTAGTCCTGCAAACCTGCACACCTGCGCCCTGCTGCCTGGCGGTTGACAATAGCTTGGCTGTCTTTGACTTTTGTCCTTGGACATCGTCAAAACTGCAACTGTGCTTGATCGTGGTGCTGCTGCAGGCGCTGGAAGGCGCTCAGCATCTGGCGGAAAGCTGTGAGGGGGTCAAAGACCAGCGGCAGCGCAGAGCACCTACAGAAAAACCTGTTTGGGCTGAACCCCGTGCTGCAGCAGGCAGTGCTGACTGTGCGGTGAGGGCCACAGCACAGCATGCACACAGCAGCGGCTTCGGTTGTGCAGCAGTTCCAGCAATGCATGGCATTGAAGCAGCTGCAGCGGCTGCAGCGGGCATGCTCACTGTGGTGCGCTGCTGTGGCGGCGGTAGCATGTTATGGCAGCCGCTGTAAGCGTCAGCAAGTACAGCAAGTTGTTGCAAGTTTGTGTGCAAACATCTGTTTGCTTGGGGATCATTTGTGCTTGCAGGAGCGCCTGCCTTGAGGTGGAAAGTCAGCAGCTCAGCCTGCTTGCCAGCGGCCAGCCAACAACGCTGCAGGAGTTCCAGCAGCAGCACGCAGCATGCCTCGCAGCAGCGCAGAAGCACCTGCTGGCGGTTGTAGCGCAAGTTGTGGCAGCAGCAAAGGCAGCATGTGAAGCGGCGCTGGCTGCGCTGGAGCAGCAGCTGATGCGGGGGCCGACAGCAGCAGCAGACATGGCGGCGACAGCCAGGTAACAGGCATATGCCTTGCAGCAGTGCACTGACTGTGCTGTGAATTGTGATTGACTGTTGGCATGTGGACGTCAACAGTACGTGATGTAGCAATTGCTGCAGCGGGTTCTGCTGTGAGAAGACAATGTGAAGCAAGGATTATGCTGCCCTGTTGCTTGCATTGTTTGGCTCATTGCTCTGCTGCGTGCATTGCGGCTCACACCAATTAAGATAGTGCCAGGACCCTCATGTGAAACTCCTTTCTTTCTCACACGTTGCAGGCGGTCTTCTGCTGCCAGTGAGGCTGAAGGCAGGCCAGCTGTGCCTGCGCTGCACCTCCGGCGCGGGCCAGCAGCAGCAGCGGCAGCTGCAGTGTCAGCTGTGGAGCCGATCCACATGCTGAGTGACTCGTACGCACTGCAGGTGCGGTTGACAGATTGGCTCTGATAAGTTCGGGGTGCCTCATGTGTACCTGAAATCTTGATTGCAGCAGCATGAGACGCAGTTCATGTGCAGCTGAAGCCGCATGTTGCAGGGATGCTGCAGCTGGTGGCGTTATCTCCTGCAGCATGGAAAGCGCGCATGCTCCACACTTTAGTCACCCCGGTTGTACAAATGCTGCTGCTGCTGCTGCTGTGCTGCTGCTGCTGCAGGCTGCTCGACGCACAGAGAAGCGGCGGTTGCTGGGCTTCATCAGGCTGCTGGATTACATGGTGGCTGACTGCGTGCACAGCATGATCGTGGCTTCGCTGCAGCACGCGCTGCAGTGCCTGCAAGGCCATGCAGCACATACAGCAGCAGCAGTAACTGAACAAGCAGCAGGGCATGAGGTGAGGGCATTGTTTGTGCTTGTTGACAGTGAACGCTTTGCAGTGTATGCTGAAGCTGTTGCAGCTGGGCGCCTCAATGCTCATTACCTGCAGCAGCAAACAACAACTGAGGATCTTATGGCTGACGGTCTCTTTTGCGCGCCGTGACCATGCAGGTTCATGCGCACCACAGCGCAGGCAGCAGCAGCAGCAGCGTGTTGCAGCTTGAGGTGCTGCTGGAGCAGCACCACCAGCACTGCCAGCTGCAGCTGCAGCCACATGCTGCAGAGTTTGTAGAAGGGCTGGCAGTGTGGCTGCGGGGGATTGCAGGCATGGCAAGGGCTGTGCCGCGCCTGCTGCAGCATTTACATCTGCAGGTGATGGCTGCTGCTGGTCCTGCTTGTGGAGTTCCTGCAAGCAATCAGCTGTATTGTTGCTGCCATAAGTTTGCTTGCTTGATGCGCGTGCATGCACAGCACGAGCAATGCTCAATGTGCCGTAGGTGCACAGCATGTGCATGCACATCCACGAGCAACTGCAGCCTGCAGCATACGCGCAACACCATGCAACTCCTACCAATCCACTGCACAAACCCTAGTTTTGCTGTGCTGCTGTGTTTATTACAATTCCTAACTGCTGCAGCCGTTCATGGAGTCTTCACCTGATGTGCAGCAGCACCACAACCCAGATGGCCTGCTGCCCATCATGCTCGGCGAAGACTACGAGTCACTCTCACATGCACTCGAAGCTAGCCTGCAGCAATCCCTGGCAGCAGTGGAGCACTACGTTGCAGGATTCGAGCCTTTCAGGGAGATGACGGTAGCCAACCGCCAGTTCAGCAGGCAGGCGGTTGAGGCGGCAGTTGCTGCAGGGCAGCTGGGTCTGGAGGGGCTCAGGGGGCTGCTGCTGGCGTATCAGCAGCAGGTGGAGGATGTGCGGAACATCCCGCACGTTGTGTGAGTATGCGCATGCAAAACGTGCTTTGAGCCGAACTAGTTGGGAAATGTGCGAATGTTGACCCTGTGGCAGAGGTTGGCACTTGCTGTGGCTGGGAAACACTTGGTGGCATAGTTGATTGTTCACCCACGTAAAGAAGGTCAGTGTGCAAGCTATTTGGAGGTCCAAGAGTGGACTGCAAACCTAAACATCCTCACTGTGCGTTGCAGGTCTGTTGGTGTGCTGGAGGTGCAGCTGGGGCAACTGGTGGCAGCGCTGGCTCCCTCGCCCCAACACTGCTTGGCAGAGCTTCACCAGCTGCTGCCCTGCCTGGCTGTCTCTGCTTACAACACCTTCATCAGCAGAGTGCGCAGCTACAGGTGAGGCGGCGGCTGCTCAGCTTTGGAGTGCGCAGAGGTTCAAGGGTGCTATCTCCTGCAAGCTCCTACCACTTTTCTTGCAGGGTTTGCCGTTGTCGGCTGTCCTTCTCCTGCAAGCAGTAACAACTAGCTGCATGCAAGCGACAGCTTGACTGAACTATTCCTGCAAGCAAACAACAATAAAGCCACATCTTGATCATGATTGTTGTGGGTTTCTGCATGCTGGCGCTTGCATGCAGGGAGCGCTTGAGCCAGCAGCCCTCCACCGCATGCAGGCCAACATCCACAATGCTGCAAGTGAATATGATTGTTGAGTGCTGCTGCATGCTGACGCGTGCAGGGAGCGCTTGAGCCAGCAGCCTTCCTGTCTGCTGGTGTCCTGCAAGCAACGACAGAACAATCACCGAGCTGCAACTTAGTTGTGACTGTTGCATGATGTCCGGTTGCCTGCAGGGAGCGCTTGAGCCAGCAGCCCTCCACTGCAGACGAGTTTGTGGCACATGCAGCGCTCATTGCTGAGGTGGAGGCGCAGCGGCCAGCAATGGACGCTGAGTTTGATAAGGTGAGTACAGCCCTGCACCAGCAGCATTGCAGCGGCTGGTCGAACTGCTGTGCTGCTGCTGCTGCTGCTGCTGCTGCTGCTGCTGCTGCTGCTGCTGCTGCTGCTGCTGCTGCTGCTAGTTTTCTGCATGCCATAAATCGTTATGGATGCTGGGTTTGATGCGGTGAGCGCAGCTCTGTGTCACCTTGGTGGTCAGCAACTGGCCGGACAGCTTTGCTGCTGCTCCCATGCTTCTGCATGCCATCATATCAACGTGTCCGCAAATGCTGTTGGACCTGTTGCGGTTGTCGGGGATCTGTTGCGGCTGTTCCTGCTGCTCCCCATGCTGATACATCTGCTGATGTTGCCACCTCAGGTCTCTGCACACTACGACCTGCTGGAGGAGTTTGGCATTCTTGCGCCCAAGGACGAGTTGGTGTGCCTGTCCTGCTGATGCTTGCTCCGCTGCTGCTGCGGCTGCTGCTGCTGCTGCTGGTACTGCTGCTGCAACCTTAGGTTTCTGTGCATTACGACCTGCTGGAGGAGTTTGGCACGCGTGCACCAGAGGATGAGTTTGTGTGCCTGTTCCTGCTGCTTACACTGCTGCTGCTGCTGCTGCTGCTGCTGCTGCTGTGCACCCAGGTCTCCGCACACTACGATTTTCTTGAGGAGTTTGGCATTCCTGCCCCTGAAGAAGAGGTGGCGGCTGTCTCTGCTGATGCTTGTTCTGCTGCTGCTGCTGCTGCTGCTGCTGTTGCAACCTTAGGTTTCTGCGCACTACGATCTGCTGGAAGAGTTTGGCGTTCCTGCCCCTGAGGAGGAGGTGGCAGCTGCGCGCTGCATGGACGTGGACTACGGCGCGCTGCGTGATGCTGCTTGGGCTGCAGAGGCTGCCAAGGACCGCCAGGCACAGGTAGGTTCCTGGATTCTGTTCTGTAACATTTGCGATTGCTGCAACATATGCATCCTGTTGATGCATGGACGTGGACTACGGCGCGCTGCGGGGGGCTGCTTGGGCTGCAGAGGCTGCCAAAGACCGACAGGCACAAGTAGGGCCGCCAGCTGCTCACACTTCTTGCAAACACGTGAACCTGTACATGCATGCAAGCCTGCTGCTGACGCGCTGCTACAACTTACAGCTGTTATGACGCGTGCAAACCACCACTGGCGATGGCTGCTGTGCTGCTGCAGGCCTTCCTTGCGCAGCTGGAGCAGCAGACTGCTGCGCTGTCCATGCACGGCCACGCATCACTGCGCATTGCTTCACACATGTTTGATTTGCACATACATTTGCAAACATCTGCCGCTGCCCTGCAGGCCTTCCTGGTGCAGCTGGAGCAGCAGACTGCTGCGCTGTCCATGCACGGCCACACATTCCCGCGCATTGGTTCACACATGTTCCAATTGCACATACCTTTGCAAACATCTGCCACTGCCCTGCAGGCCTTCCTGGCGCAGCTGGAGCAGCAGACTGCTGCGCTGTCCATGCACGGCCACACATCACCACGCACTGCTTCACGCATGTTCAATTGCACACACATTTGCAAACATCTGCCACTGCCCTGCAGGCCTTCCTTGCGCAGCTGGAGCAGCAGACTTCTGCGCTGTCCATGCACGGCCATGCATCACGGTGCATTGCTTAACGCATGTTGAATTGCACATACCTTTGCAAACATCTGGCACTGCCCTGCAGGCCTTCCTGGTGCAGCTGGAGCAGCAGACTGCTGCGCTGTCCATGCATGGCCATGCATCACCGCGCATTGGTTCACACATGTTTGATTTGCACATACCTTTGCAAACATCTGCCACTGCCCTGCAGGCCTTCCTGGTGCAGCTGGAGCAGCAGACTGCTGCGCTGTCCATGCACGGCCACACATCACCGCGCATTGCTTCACGTATGTTCCAATTGCACATACCTTTGCAAACATCTGCCACTGCCCTGCAGGCCTTCCTGGCGCAGCTGGAGCAGCAGACTGCTGCGCTGTCCATGCACGGCCATGCATCACCGCGCATTGGTTCACACATGTTCGATTTGCACATACATCTGCCAACATCTGCCACTGCCCTGCAGGCCTTCCTTGCGCAGCTGGAGCAGCAGACTGCTGCGCTGTCCATGCACGGCCACACATCACCGCGCATTGCTTCACGTATGTTCCAATTGCACATACCTTTGCAAACATCTGCCACTGCCCTGCAGGCCTTCCTGGCGCAGCTGGAGCAGCAGACTGCTGCGCTGTCCATGCACGGCCATGCATCACCGCGCATTGGTTCACACATGTTTGATTTGCACATGCCTTTGCAAACATCTGCCACTGCCCTGCAGGCCTTCCTGGCGCAGCTGGAGCAGCAGACTGCTGCGCTGTCCATGCACGGCCACACATCACCACGCACTGCTTCACGCATGTTCAATTGCACACACATTTGCAAACATCTGCCACTGCCCTGCAGGCCTTCCTTGCGCAGCTGGAGCAGCAGACTTCTGCGCTGTCCATGCACGGCCATGCATCACGGTGCATTGCTTAACGCATGTTGAATTGCACATACCTTTGCAAACATCTGGCACTGCCCTGCAGGCCTTCCTGGTGCAGCTGGAGCAGCAGACTGCTGCGCTGTCCATGCATGGCCATGCATCACCGCGCATTGGTTCACACATGTTTGATTTGCACATACCTTTGCAAACATCTGCCACTGCCCTGCAGGCCTTCCTGGTGCAGCTGGAGCAGCAGACTGCTGCGCTGTCCATGCACGGCCACACATCACCGCGCATTGCTTCACGTATGTTCCAATTGCACATACCTTTGCAAACATCTGCCACTGCCCTGCAGGCCTTCCTGGCGCAGCTGGAGCAGCAGACTGCTGCGCTGTCCATGCACGGCCATGCATCACCGCGCATTGGTTCACACATGTTCGATTTGCACATACATCTGCCAACATCTGCCACTGCCCTGCAGGCCTTCCTTGCGCAGCTGGAGCAGCAGACTGCTGCGCTGTCCATGCACGGCCACACATCACCGCGCATTGCTTCACGTATGTTCCAATTGCACATACCTTTGCAAACATCTGCCACTGCCCTGCAGGCCTTCCTGGCGCAGCTGGAGCAGCAGACTGCTGCGCTGTCCATGCACGGCCATGCATCACCGCGCATTGGTTCACACATGTTTGATTTGCACATGCCTTTGCAAACATCTGCCACTGCCCTGCAGGCCTTCCTGGTGCAGCTGGAGCAGCAGACTGCTGCGCTGTCCATGCATGGCCATGCATCACCGCGCATTGGTTCACACATGTTTGATTTGCACATACCTTTGCAAACATCTGCCACTGCCCTGCAGGCCTTCCTGGTGCAGCTGGAGCAGCAGACTGCTGCGCTGTCCATGCACGGCCACACATCACCGCGCATTGCTTCACGTATGTTCCAATTGCACATATGTTTGCAAACATCTGCCACTGCCCTGCAGGCCTTCCTGGCGCAGCTGGAGCAGCAGACTGCTGCGCTGTCCATGCACGGCCATGCATCACCGCGCATTGGTTCACACATGTTTGATTTGCACATACATCTGCCAACATCTGCCACTGCCCTGCAGGCCTTCCTTGCGCAGCTGGAGCAGCAGACTGCTGCGCTGTCCATGCACGGCCACACATCACCGCGCATTGCTTCACGTATGTTCCAATTGCACATACCTTTGCAAACATCTGCCACTGCCCTGCAGGCCTTCCTGGCGCAGCTGGAGCAGCAGACTGCTGCGCTGTCCATGCACGGCCATGCATCACCGCGCATTGGTTCACACATGTTTGATTTGCACATACATCTGCCAACATCTGCCACTGCCCTGCAGGCCTTCCTTGCGCAGCTGGAGCAGCAGACTGCTGCGCTGTCCATGCACGGCCACACATCACCGCGCATTGCTTCACGTATGTTCCAATTGCACATACCTTTGCAAACATCTGCCACTGCCCTGCAGGCCTTCCTGGCGCAGCTGGAGCAGCAGACTGCTGCGCTAGCGCAGGAGGTGTCCAAGCTGCGGCTGGTGGGGCAGCAGGAAATGTTCCTGCAGCCAACACAAGGTGAGCATGTGGCCTTTGTGCCTTACGTGTACATGAGTATGCATGCGTGCAAGTGAGGCGCACTGCTTGGATGCAGGATAAGTTGCAGTCATTCTGGTTGAACTTTATGTGGATGCAAGACAGCACTGTGCTTGGGACCATGCACAGCCTGAATGCAGCTGGTGGAGCAGCAGGAGATGTTTCTGCAGCCAACACAAGGTGAGCAGGCGGCCTGCTTTTGGTTCCTTGCGCGAGCATGTGCATGCAGGCTTCAATGCTGCGGCTGGTGGAGCAGCAGGAGATGTTCCTGCAGCCGATAAAGGTGAGCGAGCGGCTGTCCAGTTGCCTCAATAGAGCATGTGCATGTAGGATTCTGAGTAAGACGCGCTGCGTGGGTGCCGGATGTGTCGCAGTGGCAGGTATCTCGCCCAAGGTGCAAGACAGAGTCTGTGTGCGTTATCATGTACAGACTGAATGGGCTGTCATTCACCTGTGTAAGCAAGCTGTTCTGCTGCTCTGCTGCCTTCCTGCCTGGCTGTGTCTTTGTTTCTGCCTGCAGACCTGCAGGCGGTCACTGCAGAGCTGGTGGCCCAGGTGCAGGACCATGCTCAGCCTAAATGCAGGCTATTAACCACTATTGTAAAGCAAGCTGTTTTGCTGCTGTACCTGCCTGCCTCCCTGCCTGTGTTTGTTTCTGCCTGCAGACCTGCAGGCAGTCATTGCCGCCACTGCAGAGCTGGTGGCCCAGGTGCAGGCGCACCAGGCCACTGCAGCGCGCCTCAGCAGCCTGGCGGTGCAGTGCGGCGGCACTGCTCTGGTGATGGACGAGCTGGAGGCACTGGCTGGTGGGTTTGGTTTGCTTGCCGAGTGTATCACCTCTATCACGCGCCTATTTTTTGTGCGTTGGCCAATGGATGGGTGCAGTGCGGTGGCACTGCTGTGGTGATGGACGAGCTCGCTGTTGGGTTTTTGGCTGGCTGCAAGTGCATGACTGCTTGTACTTTGCCAATGTTGGCCTCACCAGGATGTTATACGTAAGCTGCTGTGGTGCTGGACGAGCTTGAGGCGCTAGCTGCGTTGTGTTGTCCTGCTGCTAGGGCTAGTGCCTACGCATCAGCTGCTCTTCGTCAATGTGGATGCTCTCGCCTGTTTAGCGTTTACGTATACTGCGCTTGCTAGTGCTGACTGCTGCTGCTGCTGCTGCTGCTGCTGCTGCCGCTGCTGCTGCTGCTGCTGCTGCTGCTGCAGGTGACGTGGAGCTGAAGCACCTGCTGTGGACGCTGCAGCAGCAGTGGGGCGCGTCGACAGGCGCCTGGCTGGAGGCGCCCTTCTTTGAGCTGGATGTGGTGGACATGACAGAGCAGGTGGGCCCTGTTTTGCTTCGCAGCGAGCAGTGTAAAAGGACAAATATATACACCAGTGTGTTCTGCTTTGCCTTGCATGGCAGCAGCTCGCTGCATCCCGCTCCTGCTATGGACACAGTTTGCGCCAGCCTTGCAGGCTAAGCGCTGCTTGTGTGCTGTCAACTTCCTCAACCCTTTGTACCCTGCAATAACTTTGCATTGTGCTGCTCCATTGCCTGTACACTTGCAGGTTGAGCGCGTCAGCCGCCAGGTGCACCGGCTGGAGAGGGGCCTGCCGCCCAACAGCTTGGTGCCGCGGCTGAGGGACAGCGTGGCGCAGTGGCAGGTGCGGGGACATGCTGATGACTTGCATGAGAAGGCTAGTCATAGCTTTTACTGCCAGATATGCCTGTACTTCTTTATTCAAGCTGTTACATACTTGTCACGCTTGTGTGCGCGGCGCTGCTGCCGCAACCACGTGGACCGTGTGTTCCATCAAGCAGCATGCACAGCTTGGCCCGGCGGCCTCAGGTGCTGGCAGCAGGCCCTGAGCTGCGCTTTCCTTTGCAGCTGCTCTTATGCGCCTGCTCCCGCTTGCCCTGCCATCCCCTCATAATACAGTTGCGCTTAGCTGGTTGACCTGGCTGTAGTGCTTGATTATTGTGCTGCTGCAGGACATGCTGGGGCCTGTGTCGCACCTGGGCAACGTGCAGCCGCTCCCGTGTGCCTGCTTTTTTGCTCGTCTGAAGTGCCTGCTTTAAGCATGACTGATGCAAATTGCAGGATCTACTTGGGCCTGTGTCCCACCTGCGCAATGTGCAGCTGCGGGAGCGCCACTGGACTGCGGTGGCGGAGCTGCTGGGGCGCCAGGTGGACCGCAGCCCTGGCGCGGCCACCAGCATTACGACACTGCTGGACATGCAGGTGGGGAGCGCACATAAATGTTGCTGCAAATGCAGCAGTTGAGCACAACACACGGGCAATGATGTTTGGTGCCGCACGCGACTTGTGGTTGTCTGCTGTAGGCACACACCCGCTTGTGTGTATCTGTGTGGGCGTGTGTAGCGCTGTCGCTGGTCCTGCTGGTTGTATGTGCACTACAAGACCGGAGTACCTGCAGGCTGGGCTAGTGCCTGGTGTCAAAATCCGTGCTGAACATGTGATGATTTGTGTTACACTGCTTTGTATATCCAGGTGCTGGATCACAAGGAGCGCCTGGCAGTGATCAGCGGCGAGGCCACCCAGGAAGCTGCGCTGGAGGCGCTGCTGGCCCAGGTGGCAGACAAGTGAGCGCGGGCACCGAAAGTGATCTGCAGCAGCAGCAACAGCGGCCAGCAGCAGCGCGGCAGCGGCAGCACCTACTGGCCCAGGTGGCAGACAAGCGAGCGCCATGCCTGGGAGCACTCGACAGAAGCAGTGGATGGTACAGCCACCCACACAGCAGTGGTCCCTGCTGAATGGCTGATACACTTGACTCGTGTGGTAGATTCAATAGAAGCCCAGGTGGCAGACACGTGAATGCCACTCCTGGGGGGCAGACAGCATCGGCGCATGGCACAGGCCAACTGGCAGTGGTTTCCTGCAAGATGATTGAGGCAGTTGCCTTGTTAAGTGACGCCTCTAGCTGGCAAGTTTTGCTGAATGTTCATTGTTCAAACTTTGTGCGCAGGTGGCGCGCTGTGGAGTTCAGTGTGCGGCGCTTCAAGGACCTCAAGGAGGTGTACATCCTGGGCGAGGTGGATGATGTGATGCAGGTGCGCGCCTCGGTTTTTTCATGTCACACGCTTGCTTGCACACACCCATCCTCGGCGAGGTGGACGGCGTGATGCTGGTGCGCGCCTGTGCTGTTCATGTGTCACTTGCTGAATTGCATGCATGCGTCAGCTTTAGCAGTCGTGTTGGGTGGCAGCATGGTGTACATCCTGGGAGAGGTGGACGACGTGATGCAGGTGCGCGCCTGTGTGCCTTCTCATGTCACACACTTGCTTGCGCACATATTTATGCAACAGAAGCCCAGGGCCCATTCGTGCTGGGGGAGGTGGACGATGTGATGCAGGTGCGGGCCTGTGAGATGCTTATGTCGCATGCTTGCTTGCACACACAATTGCATACAAGCTGCAGCATGTGATTGTAAATGACATTGCTGCTGGCGTGATGGCATGTTGGTGGTCATGTTGGCTCACGGTGGTATACCGCTGCTGCTGCTGCTGCTTGCTGCAGGTGCTTGAGGACAGCAAGATCACCATGGCCATGATCCAGGCCTCGCCACTGCTACTGCTGCTGCTGCCGTCGCGGCTGCTGCCCGCTGCTGCTGCTGCTGCTGCTGCTTGCTGCAGGTGCTTGAGGACAGCAAGATCACCATGGCCATGATCCAGGCCTCGCCACTGCTACTGCTGCTGCTGCCGTCGCTGCTGCTGCCCGCTGCTGCTGCTGCTGCTGCTGCTGCTGCTGCTGCTGCTGCAGGTGCTTGAGGACAGCAAGATCACCATGGCCATGATCCAGGCCTCACCACTGCTACTGCTGCTGCTGCCGTCACTGCTGCTGCTGCTGCTGCTGCTGCTGCTGCTTGCTGCAGGTGCTTGAGGACAGCAAGATCACCATGGCCATGATCCAGGCCTCTCGCTACGTGGCGGGCATCAAGTGAGGCCACAACCCAGCAGCACGGCTATACTCTGCATGTGTTGCAGTGTGTGTGATGATCTGTGCAGGGAATATGGTGAAATACAGCAGTGCATGATATCTTGATTGAGTTTGTTATGCAAATGCACAGCAGTACCCGCAGCCACACAACTCTCACCTGCCCTGCCTCTCTGCCTGCGCATATCGCAGTGTGCAACCACATGAGTTCCAGCATGTGTGGCTGTTGCATCTTTTGTCAAAAACAGGTCTGAAGTAGACTGCCTGGACAAGCAGCTGCAGCTGCTCTCCAAGCACACCTCCGTCATGCCTCTGTGTCTGCTATGTTGACCTTCAATCGCCGTTTGCGCCTGTTGTATCTCTCTTATCACACACTCAAACAGGTCTGAAGTTGACCGCCTGGACAAGCAGCTGCAGCTGTTCTCCCAAACCCTGGAAGCCTGGCTGGTGGTGCAGAAGGGCTGGCTGGCCCTGGAGGCTGTTTTTGCCGCGCCGGACATCCAGCGCCAGGTGCCTGCAGAGGCGGCGGCGTTTGCACAGGTGGACCGCACCTACAAGGACATCATGCGGCGCACACACGACAGGCCGGCAGCACTGCAAGTGAGTTTGGTTTGCATGAAGCAATATCACTTGCTTGAAGCCGGTGCAGGGGGGATAGGGGCAGGTTTATTAGCCGGTGTCTCACCGTGTGATGTTTGAAGATGTGAGGTGTTGGAGGCTGTGTTTGCCGCGCCAGACATCCAGCGCCAGGTGCCCGCTGAGGCAGCGGCGTTTGCTCAGGTGGACCGCACCTACAAGGACATCATGCGGCGCACACACGACAGGCCGGCAGCGCTGCAAGTGAGTTATGTTTGACGATATCGCTTGCTGGAAGCCGGTGCAAGGGAGATAGGGGCAGGTTTGCTGGTTGTTGTGAGTGTGCAGTTTCAAACAGAAAGTGGCACGCGCCGGACATCCAGCGCCAGGTGCCTGCAGAGGCGGCAGCATTTGCGCAGGTGGACAGGACGTACAAGGACATCATGCGGCGCACACATGACAGGCCGGCAGCGCTGCAGGTGCGAATCACAACTTGTACGATAGTGTTTGTTACCTCTATCTGTTGCTAAGGGAGAGAGGGAAAATCTGCTAGCCGTTGTGTCACCGTGTGATGCTTGAAGTTGTTATTATGTGTGAGGTTTGAAAACCTGCGCCAGACATCCAGCGCCAGGTGCCGGCAGAGGCGGTGTTTGCGCAAGTGGAGCTAGAGGCGCTGCTGGTGTGTGGGCAGATACCGCCCCTGCTGACTGTCTCAACCTCTCCATGCATATCTGCTTCTTATGCCCTGCTCACGCACGCATTGCCTGCATATTCATGTTTGTTTGCCCAGTGCGGCACCACACCTGGCTGGCTGGAGGCGCTGCTGGTGTGTGGGCAGATACCGCCCCTGCTGACTGTCTCAACCTCTCCATGCATAGCTGCTTCTTATGCCCTGCTCGCGCACGCATTGCCTGTGTATTCATGTTTGTTTGCCCAGTGCGGCACCACACCTGGCTGGCTGGAGGCGCTGCTGGTGTGTGGGCAGATACCGCCCCTGCTGAATGTCTCAACCTCTCCATGCATAGCTGCTTCTTATGCCCTGCTCGCGCACGCATTGCCTGTGTATTCATGTTTGTTTGCCCAGTGCGGCACCACGCCTGGCTGGCTGGAGGCGCTGCTGGTGTGTGGGCAGACGCTGGAGGCGGTACAGAAGGGCCTGGAAGATTACCTGGAGACCAAGCGCGTGGCCTTCCCACGGTGCGGACAAATTGATTACAAGCGGAACTTATTTTGATTGCGTGCATGCTGTTTCCCAGTAGCCATGTGTACCAGCACCTGTGGAGGAGCCTTGGGCACAAGCATCAGTATGGGTGCCAGTCCAACCTTGACTTGAACTGCATCAGGTCAGAGCTCACCTTGAATGCCGACCACATACCTCCACACCCCCTTTGATTCACCTCATGCTGCTCTGTTACTCCAGGTTCTACTTCCTGTCCAATGAGGAGCTGCTGGACATCCTGCGGCAAGCCAAGGTGCCTCAGGCAGTGCAGCCGCACCTCGCAAAGTGCTTCGAGGGCATCAACCGCCTCGAGTTTGGCAGCAGCAGCAGCAGCAGCAGCAGCAGCAGCATGGGGCCTGCGGGAGGCGATGCTGCAGCCGTCATTGCCAGCAGCAGCGGTGGTACTGGCGGTGCTGCTGGCGGCGCTGCTGCCAATGACATCCTGGCGATGCTATCTGTGGAAGGGGAGCGGGTGATGTTTGGCCGCACCTTGAAGGTGAGACTGCTGCAGCTGCCGTCCACTTCAATCAGCATGCCACATGTAGGCAGAATTTCTGCAGTGCATGCTGCATGCTTGTTGATCAAGCTTCAGCGTGCTGATCACGTCAACCAGGTCCATAGCTGCTGTCATCAGTGTGTATCAAACATATGCGAACAACTTGTCATATTGTTACTACATCCTGCCTTGTGCTGTCCCAGGCGCGTGGCCTTGTAGAAAGTTGGCTAAGCAGTGTGGAGTCGAACATGCGGCTCACGCTGAAAGCAGCAGCAAAGAAGGCGCTGAGGGACTACAGCAGCAGCAGGAGTCCTGGATGGGTGCTGGCGCAGCCTGCACAGCTGGCAGTGCTGGTGTCAAACATACACTGGGGCCAGGTGCGTTTCAAATGGCACTTTTGTGCTTGAGGGTGCTTGCATACTTTTTACACGTAAAGGGCGCAGCTGGGGCAGCCAGGCTGCTGCAGCCTACGCAGCTGGCAGTGCTGGTGTCAAACATCCACTGGGGCCAGGTGCGCTGCACAGATGCTTTTGTGGTCGTTTATATTGAGGCGCTCCAATGCAAGCACATGGCACAGCTGAGCCAGCCCCAATGTCGTGGTGTGCTGGTTCATGCGTCCTTTGCTGTGCCCTGCCGCTCTGTGTCCTGCTCTGGCAAACCTTATCAACCTTCCAACGTGTGGCACCCTGACCTTCACAGGATGTGGAGGCAGCGCTGGTGACGGGGCCGGCGTCAGCGGTGCAGCAGCTGCAGCAGCTGCGTCCTTTGCTGTGCCCTTACACTCTTTGTTCTGCTCTTGTGAACCTTGCAATGTTTGACACCTTCACAGGATGTTGAGGCAGCGCTGCTGACGGGGCCTGCGTCAGCGGCGCAGCAGCTGCAGCAGCTGCAGGCGCGCTGCGTGCTGCAGCTGGAGGAGCTGACTGAGCTTGTGAGAGGGCCCCTGAGCAGCTTGGAACGCAAGGTGGGCAGGGCGCAGCCTACACGATACAAAGCATCTGAAAAGCATGGCAGTTGTGACCATCAGCACAGACACTGCTCAACATTGTAATGTAATGTATGCAATGTAATGTAATGTAATGTAATGTTGTAATGTAATAATACATAACACCAAGCCTCGGATGCTGTCACCTACAGTCGCTGCTGTGTTTGTGGCTGCTCGTGCTGCCTGCAGAGCGTTGTTGCGCTGATCACAACCGACGTGCACAATCGTGACGTGGTGGGCTCCCTGCTGTCTTCTGGGGTCTGCAGCGTCAGCGACTTTGCCTGGCAGATGCAGCTGCGCTTTGACTACGACACAGATACTGACAGCATCATGGCACGGCAGGTCAATGCAAGGTGAGCACCATGTCATGTAATTGGGTATATCACACCCACAGGGAGATACCTAAGCCTGTCGCTGGTGCTGGCAGCCGCCAGAAAACACACAGACACTCATTTTTTGCCAAAAGGCGGTGCTTCAGGCACATTAAATGTGGCCCTGTACTGCTGCTGCTGCTGCTGCTGCCGCCGCTGCTGCTTCTGCTTCTGCTGCTGCTGCTGCTGCTGCTGCTGCTGCTGCAGGTTTGACTATGGCTATGAGTACCTGGGTGCACAGCCGCGCCTGGTGGTGACACCCATGACCGACCGCTGCTACATCACGCTCACTGGCGCGCTGCACCTGAAGCTGGGAGGGGCGCCTTCAGGGCCGGCAGGTGTGCTGCTCTCTGTGCTGCAGGCCTCTGCACTATTGCAGAGTATAGTCCAGCGCATCACCTGCTGTGTCCCTTTCTTGGCAGTGAACCCTTGTTGCGAATGACAATGTGTGCGTGTAGGATGCATGCATGAGGGGTCTTGCAGGGCAGCTACTACTGATGCAGCACTCTACATCCCACAAAGTAAAAAATTTGCTGGCCTTGCTGTCCCTGCAGGCACCGGCAAGACTGAGACGGTGAAGGACCTGAGCAAGGCGCTTGGCGTCCGTTGCGCACCTGTTGAACGTTTCAAAATCAGAAAATAACAACTGTTTTCCTTGCTGTCCCTGCAGGCACCGGCAAGACGGAGACAGTGAAGGACCTGGGCAAGGCGCTTGGCGTGCAGTGCATGGTCTTCAACTGCGGGGAGGGCCTGGACCACAAGGTGAGCGCTGCAAGGGTGTGTTACCTCCTCTAAACCCCTGTCACACCAAATCTGCAGCGAAGGGTTGAATGTGGAAGTCACGGCAGCCTTTGCTGCTTGTGGCTGGCCAGGACCACAAGGTGAGCGCTGCATGCAGTGCTGCTGCAGGACGGCTGACAGGTGAGGCCGTTGAATTCATTCTTTAGGTCTGGCAGCGCTGTGTGATGCCTGCACAGCTGCACAGCAAAGCAAAGTGTTGGTGCCAGCAAAATTCAGAAGCGACATGCAAGTTGCGGTCGCTGTTTGCAGGCTGCTTGGTCTGGGAATTGCTGTGATGGGACTGGCTCATTGTACAGCTGCACTGCGTGCCGCCTGCACGGAAGCATCCAGGGGGCTGATCATGTCCTGGCTCACCGGAACTTCACGCTGCTGCTGCGCTGCTGCCGCCCTCAGTTCATGGCCAAGTTCTTGCGCAGTGCGGCGCCTGGGCCTGCTTTGATGAGTTTAACCGCATCGGGCTGGAGGTGCTGTCTGTGGTGGCGCAGCAGCTGCTGGCGCTACAGGTGCGCGCTTTAGCTGTGTGCTGTATGCTTTTCAGCGTATGATTCATTGTATGCCTTGCTGGCTGGGGTTGGAGATGGCGCTGCTGCTGCTGGTGGTGCTGCCGCTGCTGCTGCCAGGCTGCACTGCGTGCGGGTGCGGAGAGCTTCCTGTTCGAAGGGCGCGAGATGGCACTGCTGTTGCCACTCGTTCACAAACTGCTGCTGCTGCTGCTGCTGCTGCTGCTGCTGCTGCTGCTGCTGCTGCTGCTGCTGCTGGTGCCCCTGCTTCCAGGCTGCGCTGCGTGCAAGTGCGGAGCGATTCCTGTTCGAGGGGCGGGAGATGGCGCTGCTGCCCACCTGTGGTGTGTTCATCACCATGAACCCGGGCTATGCTGGTAGAACAGAGCTGCCCGATAACTTGAAGGTGAGGGTCCGCTGTCTGGTGGCCTATGCCAAATAGGTGACATTGTGTCAGCCAGACCTCCCGCCAATTGTACAGCTCTCTACCCCTCCTTACTGGGGTTTTGAGGTGGTGCATTTGGGTACCATCTCCACCATGTGCGATGTTGAAGTACATGTGGATGGAGGGCTGACACTTGGATGGCGTTGCTGCCCACCTGTGGTGTGTTCATCACCATGAACGTGGGCTATGCTGGTAGAACAGAACTGCCCGATGACTTGAAGGTGCGGCTGTCTCTGCTGTGTGCTTGTGACCATTACGCTTGAGTTCAATGCTCTGCCTGTGCCAAATAACCCTCCTGCTGTTGATGCTGCTGCTGTTGTTGCTGCTGCTGCTGCTGCTCCCCTGCAGGTGCTGTTCTGGCCTGTCGCCGTGGTTGTGCCAGACTATGCACTGGTGGCACAGGTGATGCTGTTTGCCTGCATCAAACTACCTTGCTGCTGCTGCTGCTGCTGCTGCTGCTGCTGCTGCTGCCCTGCAGGTGTTGTTCCGGCCAGTTGCCATGGTGCTGCCAGAATATGCACTAGTGGCGCAGGTGATGCTGTTTGCCGAGGGCTTTGATGCAGCGCCCTGGCTGGCCGGCAAGATGGTCACCCTGTACAAGCTGGCCAGTGAGCAGCTGTCGCAGCAGGTGAGGCTGGTGTGCATGTGCATGGCTGGCTGCTGGCATTTGTAGTGAGGACTTTGATGCAGCACCCTGGCTGGCCGGCAAGATGGTCACTCTCTGCAAGCTGGCCAGCGAGCAGCTGTCACAGCAGGTGAGGCCGGTATCCATGTGCATGGCTGGCTGCTGGCATTTGTAGCGAGGACTTTGATGCAGCACCCCGGCTGGCCGGCAAGATGGTCACCCTGTACAAGCTGGCTAGCGAGCAGCTGTCGCAGCAGGTGAGGCTGGTGTCCATGTGCATGCCTGGCTGCTGGCATTTGTGATGAGGGCTTCGATGCAGCGCCCTGGCTGGCCGGAAAGATGGTCACCCTGTACAAGCTGGCCAGCGAGCAGCTGTCGCAGCAGGTGAGGCAACGTCGTGTTTGCCAGTGTCTGCATTGCCTGCGCTAAACCAATGCTGCAAAGTGCGAAGCAGTGTGCAAACCCTGTGGCTTTGCTGTTGATATGCTGTACCTTGGCTCCACCTGTGTCTGCATATGCTTCGGCGCTGCGCAAGATCCTGGCATGCCACAATGGCTGACAACATTTGTGCTTGTGCCGCGTTGTGGCTGCGCAAATGGCGTGCACACACTCTGCATGACTGCAGAAGCACTACGACTTTGGCATGCGTGCGCTGAAGGCGGTGCTAGTCATGGCAGGCTCACTGAAGCGCCGCAGCCCAAATGTGGCTGAGGAGATTGTGCTGATACAAGCCATGAGGGACGCAAACCTGCCCAAGCTGTTGTCGGAGGTAAGGAATGCTGCAGCAAGAGCAGAAGCAATTGCCCGTGCACATCTGTTCCCGAGTAATGAGTTTGATGTGCTCACATCGGAAGCACCATCTACATGGCAACTTGACATGACAGCAACAAAGGCTGGCTCTGCGGCGTCCATAGTCCTAGTGCTTGGGTGCTTGTCAAACTGTCTGCCATATGCCGCCTGCAGGATATCATCTTGTTCGAAGCTATTCTGTCAGACCTCTTCCCATATACTCAGCTGACGCAGCCAGACCAGCAGCAGCTCACTGCAGCGCTGCACAGTGCATGCGGGCAGCTGGGCCTGCAGCCGGGGCCAGCCTTTGTGGCAAAGGCAGCGCAGCTGCATGACACCCTGGGGGTGCGCTTTGGAGTGATGCTGGTTGGCCCGGCAGGTGAGGGCTCAAGCAGAGGAGCTGCAGCAGCTGTGGGATTTTTTTTGAGGCCTGTGGTGCATGTTTCGGCAGTGCATGCCTGCTGCCTGCGCTTTTGCCTGCACACCTGCCTCCCTGCTGGCCCAGTTGGACCAATTTGTGAGTGATGCTGCATGTGGTGATGGGCACGTGTGGCAGCAATGGCAGCAGGGAGCAAAGCATGAAGGCCTCTGGCTGACCATGAGGCTTGCGGGTTGTTAATACCACCCAAACAACGAAAAAAAGACTGGTTACAATGATTATCACCCTCATGAGCGGAGGAGCGGCTCGCTGGCTAGTGCCTGAGGCAGGTTTCAGTCCTGAGATGTATTGTATTGTATTGCTTGCCTTGATCTTGCAGGGGGTGGCAAGACGGCGTGCTACCGCTGCCTGCAGTCCACACAAACAATGCTGGGGCGCGATCAGCAGCAGCAGCAGCAGCAAGGCAGCTTCTTTGCAGCCCGCCAGTCTCTGCAAGGGCTGCCTGATGCTGACGCCCAACAGCAGGCCAGTACTCCATACCAGTTCCAAGTGCACACGCACGTGCTCAACCCCAAAAGCATAACCCTTTCGGAGCTTTACGGCTCGTACAACCCTGTTACGCATGACTGGTCAGATGGCCTGGCTTCGGTCCTTGTGAGGGCTGCTGTGGCTGATGCCTTTCCAGATATGCACTGGGTGGTGTTTGATGGCCCTGTGGACGCTGTCTGGATCGAAAACATGAACACAGGTGGGTTGTGTTCAATTTGCCAGCAGCCATGTTTGCTTCCAGTACAGTCCCCTTGCTTGTGCAGCTGTTGAGCATGGACCCACAGCAGAGCATGCACGCTGCAAAAAAAGGGGTTGCATGTTGCTGTCATCAATGTTGCTGCATAAACCACACAAGCAGCTCAATCAGCCCATCCCACAGTTTGCATCTGTTCTGTGCAGCACTTGTGCCGGTTCAACATGCTTGTATCACGTCTATGTCAATGGGTCTATTCATTTGTGGCGCTGCTCGCTGCTGCGCAGTGCTGGATGACAACCGCATGCTGTGCCTGTGCAGCACTTGTGCCACTCCATCTGCAGATGGCTAGATCCTCATATGTCACGCCTGCTTGTTGTATGTCTGTCCGTGTGCTGCTATCTGCTGTGCAGTGCTTGATGACAACCGCATGCTGTGCCTGCCAAATGGCGAGCGCATCAAGCTTGATGAGGGCCGGCTGCGCATGCTGTTTGAGGTTGAAGACCTTCTGTATGCATCGCCAGCCACTGTCAGCAGGTGAGGCGCTGCAAGTGTTCGGTGTACACTTTACGCTCGGTGATGTTTGGTGGACGGAGGCTTATTGCGCATGCTGTTTGAGATTGTGGACTGCGGTATGCATCACCAGCCACTGTCAGCAGGTGAGCTGCTGCAAGCGCTTGATGTACAGTTCACGCTCGGTGATGTTTGGTAGATGGAGGCTGGCTGCACATGCTGTTTGAGGTTGATGACCTGCAGTATGCATCACCAGCCACTGTCAGCAGGTGAGGCGCTGCAAGCATTCGGTGTACAGGTCACGCTCGGTGATGTTTGGTAATGGAGGCCGGCTGCACATGCTGTTTGAGGTTGAGGACCTGCAGCATGCATCACCAGCTACTGTCAGCAGGCGAGCTGCTGCAAGCGCTTGGTGCTGCATACATGACAGCACACGGAGAAATCGAGGACAGCTTCTGCGCTTTTCAGGAAGTGTAGCAGTTGCAGCTGGCGGCGCGCACTGACAGCAGCAGGGAGGTGGTTATAGTTTGCTGTGACAAACGTGTTAGGCATTGTACATATCTCAAGAGCATGCCCTTGACTGTTGTGCGATTGCTTCCTGCTGCAGGTGTGGTGTGGTGTATGTGCCGTCTGATGTCGTCGGCTGGAAGCCTTTCGTGCAGTCCTGGCTCAACGGCTTCCTTGCACGGCAGCATGCAGCTGCGCAGCAGCCGCCAGCAGCAGAAGCCAGCCGCCTGCCGGAGCAGCAGCAGAGTACGATGACAGTGAATGGGTGCAGCTCTGAGTCTGCACTTAACAGCACATCCGCACACAGCAAAGCCGCCACATGCAGCGACACAGCTACAGCCAGCACCAGCTTGCAATGTCCTGAAGAGCTGCAGGGTGTGCAAGATTTCATATGGAGCCTATTTGAGAAGTTCATCGAGCCGCTACTGCAGTGGGTCGCTGCGCATGGCAGCACGCTGCTGCCGGTGGTGCCTGTGGCGCAGCTGTCGGCAGTGACAGTGCTGTTTGAGACGCAGGCTGAGGCGCTCAAGTGAGTGGATGGCATTTCTGGGCAGTTGCAGTGCTGGCATTTGCTGTGACGTGGCTGCCTGTGGTGCAGCTGTCAGCAGTAACGGTGCTGTTTGAGACGCAGGCTGAGGCGCTCAGGTGAGTGGATGCATGGCCGGGCGGTTGGGGTGCTGGCAGCTGCTGTTACTTGTTTGCCAGCGGAAGCTGATGCCACACAGGCCAATGTGAAGACTCACCCTGTAACCCTGCACAGCACACTCTGGACTCCGTCTCATCTACTGAAATGCTGTGTAAAGGCATATTTGGACGTACTCCACTTGAGCTGTGAGCGGTACCTCTGCTGTCTTTCATGCTTGCCGTTGCTGCATTGCAGGGCCCACGCGTTATTCGACCCGGCCCTGCACGAGCGCCAGCAGGTGCTGCTGCAGTACCTCTTTGCCTACGCAGCAGTCTGGGGCATCGGCGGCTGCCTGGCCAGCAGCTGCTGGGATGGATGGGACAAGGCAGTGCGGGCTCAGTTTGACGGCTGCGCAAACTACCCAACCGGCTCTAGGAGCGTGTTTGACTTCTACCTGGACGTTGCTGCTGATGGGTGAGCTGATAATTCAAAGTGTTTTTGTGCCAAGGCTGGCATTTGCATATGGTGGCTATGGTGTCTTGTATGGCCAGGTGAGGTGCGAGTCCCGTCTAAAGCTCCCATCAACATGGCACGCACATTGCTGCTACTGCTGCTGCTGCCGCAGATTGTCTGCATGCTTCTTCCCCTGGGAGGCGCTAATGCCCTCCTTCAAGTTCAGCCGGCGCAGCAACTGCACAGCATCCTGGCCCCCAGGAACCCCACCAATACGGCATATCTTACTCTGCTGCTGCTGCTGCTGCTGCCGCCGCCGCTGCTGCTGCTGCTGCTGCTGCTGCTGCTGCTGCTGCAGGTCGTCTGCGTGCTTCTCCCCCTGGAAGGCGCTGGTGCCCTCCTTCAAGTTCCAGCCGGACCAGCAACCGCACAGCATTTTTGTGCCCACAATCCCGCCAATACGAATCTCTTACTCTGCTGCTGCTGCTGCTGCTGCCGCCGCTGCTGCTGCTCCCGCCGCTGCTGCTGCTCCCGCCGCTGCTGCTGCTGCTGCTGCTGCAGGTCCTCTGCGTGCTTCTCCCCCTGGGAGGCGCTGGTGCCCTCCTTCAAGTTCCAGCCAGCACATCTGCCACACAGCATCCTGGCTCCCACAATTCCCTCCAACACATACATCACTCCTGCTGCTGCCGCAGGTCCTCTGCCTGCTTCTGCCTCTGGGAGGCGCTGGTGCCATCCTTCAAGTTCCAGCCGGCGCAGCCGCCTCACAGCATCTTTGTGCCCACAGTGGACAGCTGCCGCTACGGCAGCCTGCTGCAGGGCTGCATGGCTGCTGGGCAGCCGGTGCTGCTGGTTGGGGGCACGGGCGTGGGAAAAAGCGCAATTGTCAAGGTGAGAAAGCAGAGGTGCTTCCTTCTGTACTGCACGCGCCTGCTGCCCTAACCAGTAGCACTGCTCTTCTGGTTGATGTGAGTGCTGGTTGGGGGCACAGGTGTGGGCCAGAGCGCAATTGTCAAGCTGGCCTGAGCATGTCAATGCGTTCAATTAGGCCTGCTGCCTGCGTGTTTGGTTTGCCTTTTAGGGGCTGCTGATTCCAGGAGCGCTGGGTAGTTCCATCTCTCTTGCACTCCTGCTTGCAGCAACAACATGTTGCAAAAGTATGCTCCTGCTTGCCCGCTGCTTTACTGTGCTGCTGCAGGCGCGTGTGGATGCGCTGCACACTGTGCGGGGCGGCAGGCTGGACTATGCGGTGCTCAACTGCTGCGCGCAAACCAGCAGCGCTGCGGCACAGGAGCTGCTGGAGTCAAATCTGGTCAAACGCGGCAGCAGGTGAGGCCGAGGTGCCTGTCAACTTGTCTCTGTTTGGTTCTAAGTACAAGCAGTTGCACTTTTTAATACTGTGTTCAACCGTCTTCTGCTAACTGCTGCGGCGTTTGCTTGCAACTTCTTTCCAGCCTGCAACTTTCAACCCATCTACAAACTTCAGCCCGTCTGCAAACAAGCCAATGAACCAGTCTTCTTCCACATCCACTGCTGCAGGTTGGGTCCCCCTGCTGGTCGCCAGCTGGTGCTGTTTGTGGATGACATGAACCTGCCGGAGCGGCAGCAGTACGGAGCACAGCCGCCGCTGGAGATGCTGCGCCTGCTGCTGGACAGGGGCGGGCTGTACGACAGGTGCGTGACATGTATGTACTGGTGCGTATTGTTGCATTACGTGTGAGGATTGCCGCAGTTGGCCCTGGAGATGCTGAGGCTGCTGCTGGACAGGGACGGACTGTACGACAGGTAAGCAGGCGGTCAGGGGCTTTGCGTGTGATTGCAGGTGCTGCTGTTCAGGTCAGGACTGGTTTGAAGATGAAGGGGTGCTGGAGGAGTCTCCTGAGGTTTGTGCTATCACTGCTGGACAGGGGCTGGCTGTAAGGTGAGCCAAGGGTCGCTGGTGTTGTGCACTGATGTGTATGATTTCATGCGGTTGTGTGTGGGGGCTGCTGCAGTCGCCGCTGGAGATGCTGCGGCTGCTGCTGGACAGGGGCGGGCTGTGCGACAGGTGCGTTCTGTGTTGATGCTTTGGATGCAATGGTGTGCAGATGCATAGAGTGTATATTTTTTGTTTGTGCAGAGCTCCACTCGGGCTGTATGACAGGTGTGTTGGGCGTGCCCTGGTGGATGCAATGCCTTATGCATGGCTGCGATTGCTTGGCGATAGTGCTGCAGAACTGCAGTTGACCTGCTGCCGCGGCATGCATGCACAGTGGTGGCATTGTTTTGAATGTGTAACGCCTCACTGGCTGGCAGCTGATCAATGTCTCCCTGCTGAAGGAAACTTATACATTGCCGCTTTGCAGGAAGTCAATGGCCTGGAAGAATGTTATTGACACAGTGGTGGTGGGCGCGTGCGGGCCGGCAGGCGGCGGCCGCCATGAGATGAGTCAGCGCCTGAGCCGCCACATGCTGGCCCTGGCTGTGCCTGCAGCCAGTGAATTGGCTATGAGTGGCATTTGCAGCGCAGTGCTGGGCGGCTTCCTGGACGCCTACTTCACACCAGGTGAGGCGACAGTTTATATTTTAGGTTAAAGGTAGCATGAGACTGTCCTGGTGTGCTGTGTATGTGAGCGGCATCAGCAGCGCAGTGCTGGGTGGCACGCACGAGATGAGTCAGCGCCTGAGCCGCCACATGCTGGCCCTGGCTGTGCCTGCAGCCAGTGAATTGGCTATGAGTGGCATTTGCAGCGCAGTGCTGGGCGGCTTCCTGGACGCCTACTTCACACCAGGTGAGGCGACAGTTTATATTTTAGGTTGAAGGTAGCATGAGACTGTCCTGGTGTGCTGTGTATGTGAGCGGCATCAGCAGCGCAGTGCTGGGTGGCACGCACGAGATGAGTCAGCGCCTGAGCTGCCTCATGCTGGCGCTGGCGGTGCCTGCAGCCAGCGAGCTGGCCATGAGCGGCATCTGCAGCGCAGTGCTTGGCGGCTTCCTGGATGTCTACTTCACACCAGGTGACATAGATACTGACAGTATTTGTCATACAAGCAAGCTGTGTGGGCTGTATATTGAGACTAGCATGTGAAGGCCCTGGCCAGCTGTGCACATCCATCAGCCGGCTCCGCTGGTTCATGCCCTCGTTCCGACACCGAAATGAGGCATTTCGGGTTGCTTGTTCTGCCATATGCAGATGTGCGCAGCAGGCTGCTGCGGCCGCTGGTGGACAGCTGCGTGGAGGTGTACACTGCTGCCAGTGGTGCGCTGCTGCCCACGCCGTCACGCAGCCACTACACATTCAATTTCAGGGACGTGGTCAAAGTCATGCAGGTGGGGGGTGCAAAGATATGTACGGCTTTTGTATACAGCTTTGGGAGGCCACACATGGTGCAGTCAGTATGGTACAACTACAATCAGCCACGTGTTTGCAACCAGCAGCTCTGTTAAAGCCACCACCAAGCACACTGCCACATGCCACATGCCAGGAAGCTGATGTTCTGCCTCTACTGTTTGAACAGCAGTGCATGAAACTGGGCACTGTTGCTCACCAAACCACTGCCTGCTCCTGGTGCTGCTGCTGCTGCTGCTGCTGCTGCTGCTGTCACAACAGGGCATCCTCAGCATCCGCCCAGCGCAGTGTGGCGGCAACGTGCCTGCAGCACTCACACGTCTATGGCTGCATGAGGTGCAACGGGTATTTGGGGACCGCCTGGTGTGCCAGCAGGACAGGGAATGGCTGCAGGAGCTGCAGCAGCAGCTGCTCCGCAGCAAATTTGGCTGGCGGGGTGCATCGGCAACTGGCAGCAGCATAACAGCTGCAGCAGGGGGCCTGCAGGGATCTCGAATTACATCTGCAGGGCCAGCTGCAGTTGGTGATGGACAAGTTTCTGATGCGTTGTTTGAAGGGGATGATGCCGTGCTGTTCGGGGACTTTTTGAAGATGGGCCTAGCCAGGAGGGAGCGCTGCTATGAGCAGCTCCCAAGCATGCCAAAGCTTGCACAGCTCATGGAGAGATACCTTGAGGAGTTCAATGCATCACGAGGGAAAGCTGGCAGTGCTGCCATGGCGGAGGCAGCGGCAGCGGCGAGTGGCGGCCGCAAGGGCGCTGGCGCTGCTGCTGCCGCTGTTGGAGGAGTGGGAGGTGGCAGAATGGATCTGGTGTTTTTCAGGGATGCTGTGATGCACGTGGTGCGGCTGGCGAGGGTTTTGCGGCACCCAAGGTGAGTGTATGCTCAACAGCGCGTTTATAGCAGCGATTTGTGGTGATCGAAGAAGATCATGATGATCATATCTTGACAGATGATGACAGTGTGAGCTTATGAAGCTGTGCAAAGATTGACAGCTGGGCCTGCATGGGCAGTCGCAGAAGTATTGGAAAAGGTTAAAAGCACGCTTGTGTTGCTGCTGTGTGTTTGCAAGGTCAGCGCAGGTTAACGTGGGTAGCAGCGGCAAGCCGCACTGTTGATGAATGCATGACGCCAATGCCACTCGAGGCCTTCATCAGAGCTGGCGTTGCCGCCTTGTGTGCGTTTGCAGGGGCAGCGCTCTGCTGGTTGGCGTGGGTGGCAGCGGCAAGCAAAGCCTTGCATGCAGCTGATGGCGCCAGCAGCGCTCAAGGGCTTCATCAGAGCTTGTGTTGCCGCCTTGTGTGAGTTTGCAGGGGCAGCGCTCTGCTGCTTGGCGTGGCTGGCAGTGGCAAACACAGTCTTGCATGCAGTTGACGGCGTCAACAGCACTTTATGCCTCTGCTTCTGCCTGTGCCGCCGCCTTGTATGTTTGCAGGGGCAGTGCTCTGCTGGTTGGTGTTGGCGGCAGTGGCAAGCAACGCTGTTGATGAAGGCCTTCACCTAAGCTTCTGTTGCCGCTTTGTGCGTTTGCAGGGGCAGCGCTCTGCTGGTTGGTGTTGGCGGCAGTGGCAAGCAGAGCCTTGCGCGCTTTGCAGCAGTGGTGGTGCCAACGGCACCTAATGCCTCTGACTGAGCTTGTGCTGTTGCTTGTGTGTTTGCAGGGGCAGCGCACTGCTGGTTGTTGTTGGTGGCAGTGGCAAGCAGAGCCTTGCATGCAGTTGATGGCGCCATCATCACTTGATGCCTCTACTTAAGCTTGTGCCGCCGCCTTGTGCATTTGCAGGGGCAGCGCTCTGCTGGTTGGTGTTGGCGGCAGCGGCAAGCAGAGCCTCGCGCGCTTTGCAGCAATGGTGGCCGACTGTGATGTGGCCTCGCCCAATGTGCGGCAAGGCTACGGGCTGGCTGCTTTCAGAGAGGATGTGAAGCAACTGTACAGGGTGGGTGGCAGTGTGGGCGCCCTGACGTGCATTGTGCTGCAGATGTCATGCGGTGCTGCCTGATGTGCAGCCTCTGATGCATTAAGCAGGTGCCGCCGGCAGTCATTTGTCAAATAGCTATAGCTTGACAACAGCTCAGCCATCGATGCGAGTATCCAATGGTTTCTCTGTTCGGAGCGGAGCAGCCTGCGCACCTTGTGCTGATGTGCATGCACGCAAGTAGGTTCACTTGAACTCAACCCGCTATCCCTTGGAACAAACTCCTGTACATCTGTGTCTGATGCAGGTGGCTGGCGTGGAGGGCTGCCACATGCCCGCATGCAATCAGGTTCAAGTTACCCCTTAACCTCTGAAAACACTTGTGTAGATTTGTGTCTGCTGCAGGTGGCTGGCGTGCAGGGCCGTCATGTGGTGCTGTTGCTCACTGACAGCTACACCATGAACCCACCAAAAGTATCTGAATAAGAACATCTGTCACTTTTGATATGCTGCAGGTGGCTGGCGTGGAGAACCGCCACGTGGTGCTGCTGCTCGCTGGCAGCCACACCATGAACCCACCAAAAGTATATGCATACGCGCATCTTCTGCATTTGTGCTGCTGCAGGTGTCTGGCGTGGAGGGCCGCCACGTGGTGCTGCTGCTCACTGACAGCCACATCGTGGATGAGGCAATGCTGGGCGACATCAACGGACTGCTCAACACAGGGGAGATCACCGGTAAGCGATGCTTTGAGTCGCTGCAGACCTAGGTATTGCTTGAAGGTATTACTTTTGTATGTACAGGGGAGATTATCGCCAGCTGATGCCTTGTGTCTTGTTTGCCCTTGCGCATGAAGTCTGTGCCTTGGTGAAAAGCTGCCTATCTTGCAGTGTTCAGAAACTATTTAGTGGCCTTGTAAGAGCAGCTGAAGCTGTGCGTTCTGAGGACAAGCTGGGTTGAGCTGGTGCTGCTGACGAAGACTGCCCTTGAAAATTGCATTCTGACATGTACACGTTGCCGCGCTGCTGCTGCTGCTGCTGCTGCTGCTGCTGCTGCTGCTGCTGCTGCTGCTGCTGCGCAGGCCTCTTCACGAGCGAGGAGCAGGCGCTGCTGCTGGACCAGATCCCGCCCTGACATACACATGCTGCCGCGCTGCTGCTGCTGCTGCTGCTGCTGCTGCTGCTGTTTCTCAGGCCTCCTCACCAGCGAGGAGCAGGCCCTGCTGCTGGACCAGATGCGGCCCTGGCTGGCGCAGCAGCACACTCTCACACACTGCTGAGTATGTTTGCTGCTAAGGACACCTGGGTTTCTGATATATTGCTGCTGCTGCTGTTGCTTCTGCTGCTGCTGCTGCTGCTGTTTCTCAGGCCTCTTCACCAGCGAGGAGCAGGCCCTGCTGCTGGACCAAATCCGGCCCTGGCTGGCGCAGCAGCAGGATGTGGGGGAGGGCCGCAGGGCTGCCTGGGAGGCCTTTATTGGCCGGGCGCGCCACCACATGCACGTGGTGTTTGCAACCAGCCCGGTGGGCGAGGCGTTCAGAGTCAGGTGCGATACTGTGTGTTTAGCAATGCATAGTTACAGTGTTGCATGGCAGCATTGGAAGGCCTTCATAGGGCGGGCGCGCCACCACATGCACGCGGTGTTTGCGACCAGCCCGGTGGGCGAGGAGTTCAGGGTCAGGTGCGTGTTTCTGCTGCTTTGTTTGATCTCTGAAAGGTGCATGGCAGCGGTGACTAGGAGCACCATGTGTTGCGATCACTTAGCGCTCATGCTGTATCACAGCACAGTACTTGTACATCATGTACAGTGTCAAGTGCATGCGCCAAGTCAGTCATGGTGCTTGCAATTGCTCCTTGCTGCCTTGCGCCGCAGGTGCCGGCAGTTCCCCTCGCTGGTCAACTGCAACACCATCATCTGGTCAGCCCCTGGCCCCCTGAGGCGCTGCTATCAGGCTTTTCAATGTGCTTCAGGCAGTTCAATGTGCTTTTTTTCTTGCTGGTGTACTGCAAGTGCCGGCAGTTCCCCTCACTGGTCAACTGCACAACCATTTCTTTATTCGGCTCCTGGCCTCCTGAGGCGCTGCTATCAGGTCATTCAATGTGCTTCAGGCAGTTCAGTGTGCTTTCTTTTCCTGCTATTGTACTGCAGGTGCCGGCAGTTCCCCTCGCTGGTCAACTGCACCACCATCATCTGGTTCAGCCCCTGGCCTCCTGAGGTGCTGCTATCAGGCTATTTAATGTGCTTCAGGCAGTTCAATGTGCTTTCTTTTCCTGCTATTGTACTGCAGGTGCCGGCAGTTCCCTTCACTGGTCAACTGCACCACCATCATCTGGTTCAGCCCCTGGCCTCCTGAGGCGCTGCTATCAGGCTATTTAATGTGCTTCAGGCAGTTCAATGTGCTTTCTTTTCCTGCTATTGTACTGCAGGTGCCGGCAGTTCCCTTCACTGGTCAACTGCACCACCATCATCTGGTTCAGCCCCTGGCCTCCTGAGGCGCTGCTATCAGGCTATTTAATGTGCTTCAGCCAGTTCAATGTGCTTTCTTTTCTTGCTATTGTACTGCAGGTGCCGGCAGTTCCCATCACTGATCAACTGCACCACCATCATCTGGTTCAGCCCCTGGCCTCCTGAGGCCCTTCTATCAGGCTATTTAATGTGCTTCAGCCAGTTCAATGTGCTTTCTTTTCTTGCTATTGTACTGCAGGTGCCGGCAATTCCCCTCGCTGGTCAACTGCACCACCATCATCTGGTTCAGCCCCTGGCCTCCTGAGGCCCTTCTAGGGGTTGGTGTGAAGTTCCTCGAGCAGCTCAGCCTGTCACCAGTCAAGGATACGCACTGAGCCTGTTCAATGTGCCTGCTCTTTGCTGCTGTGCTGCAGGTGCCGGCAGTTCCCTTCACTGGTCAACTGCACCACCATCATCTGGTTCAGCCCCTGGCCTCCTGAGGCCCTTTTAGGAGTTGGTGTGAAGTTCCTTGAGCAGCTCAGCCTGTCACCAGGGGCAATGCAGCTGGCAGCACAGCCACCCAGCAGCAGCAGCAACAGCAGCAGCAGCAGCAGGCCGGCCACTGCAAAGCAGCCAGCTGCAGCTGATGGCTCAGATGTGGCTGCTGCGGGCAGTAGTGCGGTTGATGCTGGCGCTGGGACGCAGCAGCAGCAGAGTTTGGTGCAGCGCATTGCGCAGCTGTGCGTGGAAGTGCACAAGTCGATTGAGGCGGCAGCAGAGCAGCTGTACCAGGAGGTCAAGAGGCGGTGAGCAACCGGCCTAGAAACGAGCCTTGTGTACATGTGTAAATGTGTTTAGTGAAGGTGGGGCTGCTGGCCGTTTCATTGCTGTTGATGGCGCATTAAATGCACATCCTCTTGCTTGTTGGCGTATATCTACTCACCAAACTGCTCACTCTCATGCTGTCATGTGCTGCCGCAGCTGCTACATCACGCCCAAGCTGTACCTCGACCTGCTGCAGCAGTACTTCACTCTGCTCAGCAGCGCCAAGGCAGAGCTGGGCGGCAGCCGCCGGCGGCTGCTGGACGGCATCGCAAAGCTGAGCGAGACCAACGCTGCGCTGGACGCGATGCAGGCGCAGCTGAATGGGCTGCGGCCGCTGCTGGTTGAAAAGACAGCCAGCACCTCAGCGCTGCTGAAGCAGGTGCGTGGCTGTTGGATGTTGAACCGCAAGTGTGTGGCTGCTTTTCTGCCCAGAGCAGCAGCTATGTGTATTGCTCCTTTCGCAGTGCCACTTTCTACATGCTGAAGATGGCACACGCTGTCTGAATAACGCCATCTCCACAGATGCCCTAGCAATCGGCTGTGCATGCCTGCCTGTGTTCTTGTGTTGTGGCAGGTGCGCTTTGAGCAGCAGGATGCAGGCGCATGGCTGGCATTGCAATGCCACCCTCTGCATTTCTGTCATGTGTTCTGCTTGCTGATGGAAACACATTCCTGCCGCAGGTCCGCACAGAGCAGGAGGAGGCTGAGCGCGTGCCTGGTGTGGTGGGCGCGGAGGAGGCTGAGGTCGCGGCCGCCATTTGATTAATTGAGATCCGGTGTCTGCCTGCCTGCCTGCACCGCGACTAACATTCCAAAGAGCAGGAGGAGGCTGAGCAATTGGCTGCTTCTCCGGTGCCACCGTTATAAATATCCTAACAAACACCCTGCCTGCCTGCCGGCCTGCCTTGGTTTTTGCTGCAGGTCCGCACGGAGCAGGAGGAGGCTGAGCGTGTGGCTGGCGTTGTTGGTGCAGAGGAGGCTGAGGTGGCGGCCAAGGCGGCGGAGTGCCAGGCGCTCAAAGATGATGCCGCAGCAGAGCTGGTGAGTGGGGCTGGCTGGCTGCAGTACGTGCAGAGGCATTGGTTAATGTTTGTGTGGGCAATGAGCTTCAACAGATTACAAATGCATGACTGTGCAATTACAATTGGCTGTTCGTCAGTACCGTGTATGCTGCCTGGTGTGCAGCGTAAAGAGCAGACATTCAAATGTGGGCATTGCTGCTTCCCATTGTTGCTGCAGGCTGCGGTGCTGCCTGCGCTGGAGGCTGCTGTGTCAGGCTCCCTCAACGAGGCCGACATCATTGAGATGAAGACCTTCATCAAATCTCAATGCTGCCTGTGCTGCCGCTGTTGCTGCTGCAGGCTGCCGTGCTGCCTGCGCTGGGGGCTGCTGTGTCAGCGCTGGACTCCCTCAACAAGGCCGACATCATTGAGATGAAGACTTTCATCAAAGCTTAATGCTGCCTGTGCTGCCGCTGCTGCTGCTGCTGCTGCTGCAGGCTGCGGTGCTGCCTGCGCTAGAGGCTGCTGTGTCAGCGCTGGACTCGCTCAACAAGGCGGACATCATTGAAATGAAGACCTTCATCAAGCCGCCCGCACTGGTGCAGCTGACCATGGAGGGAGTGTGCATCCTGCTGCAGGTGGGGCGCATGGATAGCAGTCGTGATTTTGTGGAGCAGCAGGCATGGCAGCAGCAGCTGTACAGCAGTTGATGATTGTTTGAGTGACCCGTTGTTATGCATGTGTGCTTCACGTTGTGCTGAAAGAGTGCAAACATCCGTGTGGTGGGCAGATGGGCTGGCTGGGTGGGACACACGACCGTTGACCTATGGCTGCGCTGCTGCTGCTGTTGCTACTTCAGGAGAAGACGGACTGCGACTCCGCCAAGCGCGTGCTGGGTGATGCCACCTTCATTGGCCTTGTGGTCAAACGTTTATCTGGATGCACCTGTGCTGCTACTTATGCCCTGCAGGAGAAGACGGACTGGGACTCCGCCAAGCGCGTGCTGGGTGATGCCACTTTCATCGACCGCCTGATCAGCTATGACAAGGACAACATCACGGAGCGCATCCGGCGGGAGCTGCGGCGCGTGGTGGCTGACCCGGCCTTCACGCCAGACCAGGTATGGCACAATCTTTGCAAGCCAGCTGCACATTGGCCTTTTGTTGGACATTGCGATGTCCAGCTATGACAAGGACAACATCAAGGAGCGCATCCGGCGCGAGCTGCGGCGCGTGGTGGCTGACCCAGCCTTCACGCCAGACCAGGTGCGGCACAATCTTTGCAATCCAGCTGCACGTTGGCCTTTTGTTGGACAATATGATGTCCAGCAGCGTGCATATGACAACATCACGGAGCGTATCAGGCGCGTGGTGGCTGACCCGGCCTTCACCCTGGACCAGGTGCGGCATGGTTTGAAACAAGTAGGCTGCGGCATCAGATGTATGATATGCAAGGCATCCAGCAGCCTGTATGACTACTGTCGTGGTGGCTAAACCCGCCTCACACGCCATCAGGTACGGCTGTTTTGGTTTGGCTTCATAGTTGCCTGCAGCATGTGATCAATATCTCTAGGCTGTGTGAAGCCACCCTGTTGAGTGCTGGCGTGCATTGCACATCAAGTGGAATGACAGATGTTGCTCTTTGCCTGCAACCTTCTGCGTCATCTGGTATGCTGTCTGGCTGCAGGTCGGCAAGCGGTCCAAGGCGCCATGAGCATGTGCCTGTGGGTGCATCACACAGCCGATGCACGCGTTCTGCTGCACAAGTACTGCTTGCACATTTTGTGTGCAGGTCGGCAAGCAGTCCAAGGCTGCCATGAGCATGTGCCTGTGGGTGCGAGCCATGGACACCTACGCCACAGTCTACCGCATTGTTGAACCCAAGCGCCAGATCCTGCAACTTACTGCATAATGACATGCTGTCTGGTTGCTGGTTGGCAAGCAGTTCAAAGCCGCCATGAGCATGTGCCTGTGGGTACAGCACAGGCAATGCATGCGTTCTGCTGCACAAGTACTGCTTGTACATGCTGTCCACAGGTCGGCAAGCAGTCCAAGGCTGCCATGAGCATGTGCCTGTGGGTGCGAGCCACAGCCGTAACACGCTGCGCTGAACCTCACCTGCAACTCACTGCTGAACCGTTGCACTCTTGTATCTGCAGGTCGGCAAGCAGTCCAAGGCCGCCATGAGCATGTGTCTGTGGGTGCGTGCCATGGACACCTACGCCACAGTCTACCGCATCGTGGAACCCAAGCGCCAGATCCTGGCCACAGCACAGGCTGCACTGGATGCCAGCAATGCAATACTAGCAGAGAAGCAGGCACAGCTGAAGGCGATCCGGGAGAAGGTGGCAGCGCTGCAGCAGCAGCTGGCGGATACGCAGCGCGAGCTGGCATCGCTGCAGTTCCAGGTGGGTGTGTGCAGCAGCAGCAGCAGTAGCAGCAGCAGCAGCAGCAGCAGCAGCAGCAGTCACTTACAGTGTTAGCTTTACTGTACTTCATTTCCGACACGCAGAGCGAGCTGGCCTCACTGCAGTTCCAGGTGAGGGCACAACAATGTGCAGCAGCCAGCACACACACGTTGTGTGCTGTTTTTAGAATCGTGTATGGCTGTGCGTTGGCCATGCATAAAACCAATGCCACACAACCTGCCATGCTATCATGCGCATCTTGATGCCGTCATGCAGGCTTGTGCAGCAAGCGTCTCCGACTCGGCACTGCGCCAAATGCCGCGCATTGAACTGCTTGTGTGTGCCGCTGAAAGCACTTGGAGAGCTCTGCTCCAATCATGCTGTGTCATGCTGTGCAGGCGGACATGTGTGGCAAGCCCCTGGGCAGGGCGGGCAAGATTCTCATGCGTCTGAGCTTCTTAACTGCTGTGTGCTCTGCTCTGTGCTGCTGTAAACACGTGCCGGCTGACTTATGTGGCAAGCGGCTGGGCAGGGCCGGCAGACTGACCAGCCTGCTGCGTGACCAGCCTGCTAATTCTTGCTGCTCTATCTGCTGCCATCATTAAACGCAGGCTGACTTATGCGGCAAACGCCTGGGCAGGGCCGGCAAGCTGACCAGCCTGCTTGGCGATCAGCTGGTGCTGACTAATCTGTGCTGCTTGCTGCCCCGTTTTGTTGTTATTGTCGTGCTGCACAGGTCGACTTGTGCGGCAAGCGCCTGGGCAGGGCCGGCAAGTTGACCAACCTGTTGGGGGATGACCTGGTGCTGACTATTTAGTGCTGCTCGCTGCTCTATTCTGCTGTACTATGCTGCTCCACAGGCCGACTTGTGTGGCAAGCGCCTGGGCAGGGCCGGCAAGCTGACCAGCCTGCTGGGTGATGAGCTGCTGCTGACTAGCCAGTACTGCTGCTGATCTGTCCTGCTGTTACCTCCTACTGTGCAGGCCGACTTGTGTGGCAAGCGCTTGGGCAGGGCCGGCAAGTTGACCAGCCTGCTGGGTGACGAACTGGTGCGCTGGGGCGCTGCTGCTGACGCGCTGGGCGGCAGGCTTGCGCTGCTAGTGGGGGATGCTCTGATGGCTGCAGCAGTGGTCAACTACTTGGGTGCATTCCCTGGTGAGTGTGTCTTCAACCAGGTACGGATTGTGTTGATCAGCAAATGACTGCAAGGTGAAACAGGCTGTGCTTGTTGGGGATGCGCTGATGGGTAAAGTAGTGGTCAACTACTTGGGCACATTTCCTGGTGACCGTGTTTTCTGCCACAAATTCCATTGTATCTAATCAGCAAATGACTAGGCTTTCATGGAACCCGCGCTGCGCGGCACGATCATGATGAAATATTGATTGTCAAACAACTCACAACCATGGCTGCTTGTTGGTTGGCCATCCTCTTCTGAGACTGCCGCACGCTCGCCTTGCTCCATGCATGCATGCATTTGTCTCTCCCGCAGGCACCAGCCGTGCTTTTTCGTGGCACAGTGGTACGCCAGCTGTCAGGGACTCTCCATCCCTGTCACCACACCCTGCTTCAACATATCGGCATCGCTCTTTTTGACGCAGTGTCTTGATCTTCTCACTACTTTGTTGCATGCACACATATGCAGGGCCAAGCCGCGCTGCATTAGTAGCGCAGTGGTATGCCCGCTGCCAGCAGCTGTCCATCCCCGTGACTCTCCTTCCTTCAACCTTTTCAGCATCCTCTCTTCCTGATGAATTGGCTCACTCCTCTCAATTACGCGTGCAATAAACTGCCTGCAGGTCCCAGCCGTGCTGCATTAGTAGCGCAGTGGTACGCCCGCTGCCAGGAGCTAGCTATCCCTGTCACCACACCCGCCTTCAGCCTTTCCGGCATTTTGTCAACCCCCCTTGAGCTGCTGGAGTGGGGCTGCCAGGGCCTGCCCAGTGATGCTGTCAGTGTGGAGAATGCGCTGATTGCAACTCGCGGCGTGCGCTGGCCGCTCATGATCGACCCACAGGACCAGGCCTACAGGTGGGCGCTTTGCTTGCTAGCTGTGTACAAGTGTAATACATACATATACATACTGCAGTGCTGTTTGTTTGGATGTAAACGCTCTGCAAAGAATGCAAGCTGCCGGAGTGGGGCTGCCAGGGCTTGCCCAGTGATGCTGTTGGTTTGGAGAATGCACTCATTGCAACACGCGGCGTGCGCTGGCCGCTCATGATTGACCCACAGGACCAGGCCTACAGGTGGGTGCTGTGCTTGCTAGCTATTTGAAAGTGGATTTCCGCAGCATTGCTCGTGTAGCTATGATTGCTCTGCAAAGAATGCAAGCTGCTAGAATGGGGCTGCCAGGGACTGCCCAGTGATGCTGTGAGCGTGGAGAATGCGCTTATTGCAACGCGGGGCGTGCGCTGGCCGCTCATGATTGATCCGCAAGATCAGGCCTACAGGTGTGCGCTTCGCTTGGTAGCTGTGTACAAATGTATTGCTGCAGCACTGTTTGTTTATATTAAAGCGCTCTGCAAAGAATGCAAGCTGCTGGAGTGGGGCTGCCAGGGCTTGCCCAATGATGCTGTCAGCGTGGAGAATGCACTGATTGCCACACGGGGCGTGCGCTGGCCGCTCATGATTGACCCACAGGACCAGGCCTACAGGTGGGCGCTCTGCTTGCTAGCTGTGTACAAATGTGTTGCTGCAGCACTGTTTGTTTGGATGTAAACGCTCTGCAAAGGATGCAAGCTGTTGGAATGGGGCTGCCAGGGCCTGCCTAATGATGCTGTCAGCGTGGAGAATGCACTGATTGCAACACGCGGCGTGCGCTGGCCGCTCATGATCGACCCACAAGACCAAGCCTACAGGTGGGCGCTCTGCTTGCCACTAACTGTATACGAGGGGATGGCTGCAGCATTGCTCATGTAGCTAAGATGCTTTGCAAAGAATGCAAGCTGCTGGAGTGGGGCTGCCAGGGCCTGCCTAGTGACGCTGTGAGCGTGGAGAATGCACTCATTGCAACACGTGGTGTGCTCTGGCCGCTCATGATCGACCCACAGGACCAGGCCTACAGGTGGGTACCGCAGGACAACCGCATTGCTGCAAAATTGCATGAAATGACAGCAGTGGTCTTGCAGCTGTGCGCTTTTGTTGCTCAAGTTGACTCATGCGCCGCTGCCGCTGCTGCTGCTGCTGCTGCTGCTGCTGCTGCCTGTGCAGCTGGGTGCGCGCCAAGGAGCGTGCACTTGGGCTGGTTGTGGTGCGCGCGTCAGACCCTGGGCTGCTGCGCCAGGTGCGTGGAAGGGCATTGTTGACAGGAAGCATCTTGAGAGAGGGTAGTTAGTCACTTGTGGGTGTTGGCACCACCTTACAGGGCATCAGGCGCATCAGCAGATGAGTGCTGATGCAGAACGTTAGGCGCTGACATGATCCAGTTACAGAGTTCAAAGCATAGGCTTGAGCAGGCTCTTGTGCTTTGCCCGTGCCTCTGTAACTTTTGCTGCCGCAGGTGGAAGGCGCAGTGCAGCTGGGCCAGCCGCTGCTGATTGAGGGCATGGCTGATGGCAGCCTGCCTGCGGGCATGGACGCACTGCTGCTGCGCCAGGTGGAGAAGCAAGGTGGGCAACCGCAGCTCTGCGACATGTGCAGTTGCTGACGTCTGTTGTGTGTGGCCTATTGCATACGCTGTGGTAGCGGCGGAATGCAGTTTGAGCATCATCAGGTGTCACCTGCGGCATGCACTAGACACTTGCTCAGTGTGTGGTATTTTGCTGGCGTCTGTGCCGCCTGCTTGCATCGCTTTCCCCTCACCGCAGCCGGGCGCAGCGTGGTGCGGCTGGGTGAGCGTCTGGTGGACTACGACCCCAACTTCAAGCTGTACATGGCGTGCCGCCTGGCCAACCCGCACTACCTGCCGGAGGCTTACATAAGGGTGAACCTTGTGGACTTCACAGTGACGCGCCAGGTGCGTGTTCTGGTGCAGCAAATGACATGGCAGCGTCGTATTTGAAGGTTGGTTGTCCTTATTCTATTGCCTACATCTGCATCAACCTCGTGGAGTTCACAGTGACGCACGGTTAAAGATGCTGATTGTTGCGCTGTGTTACCGTGAGTTTGTGCAGTTTCACTTGCCAGCCGCAGAAGGGTCTGCAGCAGCTGCTGCTGTCAGAGCTGGTGCTTGCCGGCCTTATGAGCCGCTGTAACATCCAAGCCTTGGATAGAACAGTTCTATTGCTGCTGTGCTTGTTTGTCTGCCCAACCGCCGCAGGGCCTGGAGGAGCAGCTGCTGGCTGAGCTTGTCCGAGCAGAGCGCCCCGAGCTTGAGGAGTCCCATGAAGCCCTCATCACCACCAACTGCTGCTGTTTAACTTTTACTCTGCCGGGTCCGCAGCAGCATCTGCCGGCTGAGAAGTTTGAAACTGCTGCTGTGTCATGATTTTCCCAAACCGCTGCAGGGCCTGGGGGAGCAGCTGCTAGCTGAGCTGGTCCGCGCAGAGCGGCTGGAACTTGAGGAGTCCCATGATGCCCTCATCACCACCAACTGCTGCTGTGTGCAGCTTACTTGCCACCTGCAGGACCTGCAACAGCTACTGCTCGCAGAGCTGGTGCACACTGACCTTGTCATGCTGAAATGCTTGTACATTGTGAAACTGCTGCTGTTTGGTGTTGTTTACCCAACCACCGCAGGGCCTAGAAGAGCAGCTGCTAGCTGAGCTGGTCCGCGCAGAGCGGCCGGAACTTGAGGAGTCCCATGATGCCCTCATCACCAGCATTGCTGCAGACACGCGGCAGCTTGGGGACCTGGAGAGCAAGATCCTACGGCTTCTTCGTGAGGCCAGCGGCAACCTGCTTGACGATGAGAGCCTGATTTCTACATTGAACACGGCCAAGCAGACATCAGGTGGGCCCTTTTGGATTGATGCTATGGAATGATGCTGTTGTCACTGTTGATGCTGGCTGTGAAGCACGGCAGCAGCTAGGTGGCTGCTGCTCGTTTTGTGGAGTTTCGGTGCATACACGTTGCGGCTGCTGGGGGGAGTCAGCGGCAACCTGCTGGATGATGAGAGCCTGATTTCTACAATGAACACGGCCAAGCAGACATCAGGTGGGTGTGCGGCCCTGATGGATTGATGTTAAGGAATTGATGTTGTTTATGCTGACAGGGCAGGCACGGCAGCAGCTAGGAGGCTGCTGCTTGTTTTGTAGAGTTTTGTTGCACACACATTGCGGCTGCTGCGAGAGGCCAGCGGAAACCTGCTTGACGATGAGAGCCTGATTTCTACATTAAACACAGCTAAGCAGACGTCAGGTGGGTGTGCTGCCCTTTTGCATTGATGCTGTGTGTGCTGACCGGCAAGGCGCGGCAGCAGCTAGGTGGCTGCTAGACATGTTGTAGTTGTTTTGTTGCACAAATAGTGCGGCTGCTGCGCGAGGCCAGCGGCAACCTGCTTGACGATGAGAGCCTGATATCAACACTCAACACGGCCAAGCAGACATCAGGTGGGTGTGCGGCCCTGATGGATTGTTGCTAAGGATTGATGTTGTGTATGCTGACTGGGAAGGCACGGCAGCAGCTAGGTGGCTGCTGCTCGTTTTGTGGAGTTTCGGTGCATACACGTTGCGGCTGCTGGGGGGAGTCAGCGGCAACCTGCTGGATGATGAGAGCCTGATTTCTACAATGAACACGGCCAAGCAGACATCAGGTGGGTGTGCGGCCCTGATGGATTGATGTTAAGAATTGATGTTGTTTATGCTGACAGGGAAGGCACGGCAGCAGCTAGGAGGCTGCTGCTTGTTTTGTAGAGTTTTGTTGCACACACATTGCGGCTGCTGCGAGAGGCCAGCGGAAACCTGCTTGACGATGAGAGCCTGATTTCTACATTAAACACAGCTAAGCAGACGTCAGGTGGGTGTGCTGCCCTTTTGCATTGATGCTGTGTGTGCTGACCGGCAAGGCGCGGCAGCAGCTAGGTGGCTGCTAGACATGTTGTAGTTGTTTTGTTGCACAAATAGTGCGGCTGCTGCGCGAGGCCAGCGGCAACCTGCTTGACGATGAGAGCCTGATATCAACACTCAACACGGCCAAGCAGACATCAGGTGGGTGTGCGGCCCTGATGGATTGTTGCTAAGGATTGATGTTGTGTATGCTGACTGGGAAGGCACGGCAGCAGCTAGGTGGCTGCTGCTCGTTTTGTAGAGTTTTGCACACACATTGCGGCTGCTGCTGGAGGCCAGCGGAAACCTGCTGGATGATGAGAGCCTGATATCAACACTGAACACGGCCAAGCAGACGTCAGGTGGGTGTGCGGCCCTTGTGGCTTACTGCTCAGGACTGATGTTGTGTATCATGACTGGGAAGTCATGTCCAGCAGTTGGTGGCTGCTGGACTTGCTGTAGGTTTTAGTGGCATGCATATTGTGGCTGCTGCGCGAGGCCAGCGGCAACCTGCTGGATGATGAGAGCCTCATCTCAACACTGAACACGGCCAAGCAGACGTCAGGTGCGACTGCTGCTGCTGCGGCTGCAGCGGCCGATGCGGCTGCAGCGGCCGATGCGGCTTCAGCTGACGGTGACCCTCAAGGTACATTTGCTGGGCATCAGTGTACCTGCTGCCGACTGAGCGTGGAAATTGATGTGGCTTTTTTCCTGCAAATGCACAACCTCTGCTGCTACTGCTGCTGCTGCTGCTGCTGCTGCTGCGGCTGCAGGCATCATCCAGAGCCGCGTGCGCGAGGCGGAGCTCACAGAAGCTCAACTCAGCCAGGCCCGAGACGAGTACCGAGGGCCGCCAGCTGTTGCTGCACACCTCTGGTTTGTTGTGGCCGACTTGGCAGCACTGGATCCAATGTACCAAGCTAGCCTGGCCGCATTCAAAGGCATGTATCAGCACTCAATTGCTGCAGCGCCGACTGCACCTACACTTGAGGCGCGGCTGCAAGCGTTAGTAACATATATGACGGCGTACATGCACCGTATGGTGTGCAGGGGGCTCTTTGAGGTGCATAAGCTGGTGTTTACTTTTATGGTGGCAGTAGCTGGGCAGCGGGACAAGGGGGAGATTAGTAATGCTGAGTGGGAGTTCTTGCTGCGAGGCAGTAGGGCTGCTGCAGCAGCTGGCGCTGCTGCTGCTGCTGCTGCTGCTGCTGCCGGTGCTGCGGGTGGTGGGGTTGCTGTAGATGCTGGCGGGAAGTCTACGGCTGCTGCTGCAGGCTCAGCAGCTGAGGGCCGAAGGCAGGGCAGTCAGGCTTTAGAGCAGTTGCAGAAACCTGCGTGGTGCACAGCAGCGGTGTGGACAGGGGTCGCTGCACTGGAGAGGGCAGTGCCGGAAGCGTTCACTGGCCTGCGTAAAGCTATTGGAAGCAGCAGCAGCAATAGCAGTGGTGCTGCTGCTGAAGGCAGGCCAAGGACGCCGAGTGACAGCCCTGGTTGGCAGCAGCTGCTGCTACGGGGAAGCCTTTCTGACTTCATGGCAAGCAGCAGCAGCAGCAGCAGTGATGAAGCAGCGGGTGCAGGTGTGATGTGCTTGCTGGACAGGCTCGTCCTTGCTGCTGACATGGGGCGCAAGCAGCAGCAGCAGCAGCAGCAGCAGCAGGAGCAGCAGCAGCAACAAGCAGGTGCAAAGTTTGTGCATCAGCGCAGCTGGAGGGGCCAGCAGAACAAGCTGACACCTTTCCAGAAGCTGCTGCTCATCAAGGTGGGCCACTTGTGAGACTGCTGCACATAAGCTGCCCGCCATTCTGCTGCGTGATTTGTTTTCCATTGTCGCTTGGTGGTCTGCAAGCGCAACAATGCTGTGACCAACAGCACCTGCAGGGTGCAGTTGCTGCTTCGTCTTCAGCACATGTGCACTACACACGTGTGCTGCGTTACGCAACGGTCAAGCGCACACTGAGCATTGCATCTGCACAGCTTTCCCACCTGACTGCATCTGCGCCTGCTGCTTCCGCTGCCGCCACACCACTGCTGCTGCTCCTGCTGCTGCTGCTGCTGCTGCTGCTGCCACTGCTGCTGCTGCTGCTGCCGCCAGGTCTGCCGTGAGGAGCTGCTGCTGCCAGCACTGCGCCGCCACGTCACCGCACACCTTGGGCCCTCCTTTGCCGACACCCCCATCACCTCCCTCTCCGAAATCTACCTTGACAGCAGCCCCTACACACCAATCATCTTCTTGCTGGCTCAAGGGGCTGATGCGATCGCTGAGCTGTCGCGGTTTGCGGCGGCTGAGCAGGGCCGGGCGGTGGGCCGGGGCCTGAGTGTGGTCAGTTTAGGCCAGGGGCAGGGCCCGGTGGCTGAGGCGCTGGTGACGATGGCCATGAAGAGCGGGGACTGGGTGTGCCTGCAGGTGCGCGTGGGTTTGATTAGGTTGAACAGGTTCAATACATTTGGTTAGGGTTGGGTCCGCACCTTCAAGCTTGATTATGCTGTGCCTTGTCTGGGTGTGTGCTGTGGTGGCTGAGGTGCTGGTGACGATGGCCATGAAGAGCGGGGACTGGGTGTGCCTACAGGTTCGTGCTGCAGCCCTGGCAACTTCAATCAATCAATCAATCAATCAATCAATTACACGTTTTGCTAGCAAGAGACGGTACCTAGAAAGGCAGCCACTCCCAAACCACCTCAGGTGATTCCTGACCAGACGGGGCAATCCCACAAGCCAGGGCCAGATACGGCCAGAACCTTCAAACACAGAAGAATAAGCAGGTATCTCAATCCTGGCAACTTGATGTGCTTTATGTTTGCTTTTGTGGGTAATCTGCCTGCGGCATTGCCCGATTTGATGGCTGAGAAGCACATGTGTTTGCTGGATTTTGGAGTGCTGTTGTGGTGCGCTTTTCATTGTGGCAAGTGTGGTCAGACTGGGTTAGGGGCAGGGCCCGAACTGCCTGCCTGTCTGCCTGCCCGACCGCCTGTTTGCATGCCTGCCTGCCTGCCTGCCTGCCTGCCTGCCTGCCTGCCTGCCTGCCTGCCTGCATGCCTGCCTGCCTGCCTGCCTGCCTGCCTGCCTGCCTGCCTGCCTGCCTGCCCTGCCTGTATGCGGAACTGCCACCTGGCCAAGTCATGGATGCCGCAGCCGTGCCAGCTAGCATGGCCTGTTGATTCAACAGCACCTCTGCACCTTCGTAGTATAAAATAACAACAACCATCATGATGTCATGTGGCCTTGCTGCGTGCAGAACTGCCACCTGGCCAAGGCGTGGATGCCGCAGCTGACCCAGCTGGTGGAGCGCCTGGAGGAGGCGGGCCGCTCCCCACCTTCGAAACAAATCATACCAACCTCCATAACAAATCATGTCTTGTGGCCTTGTCTGCCCGCAGAACTGCCACCTGGCCAAGTCATGGATGCCGCAGCTGGCCCAGCTGGTGGAGCGCCTGGAGGAGGCGGGACGCTCCCCTGACACCGAGCAGCAGCTGCACCCCAGCTTCAGGCTGTGGCTTACTTCGGCACCAGTGGACTACTTCCCTGCTGCTGTGCTGCAGAAAGGTGGGTTAGGGAAGGGGTTCGAGGGCTTATGTACACTTGTCGCAGCGCTTAGCTGATGACTATACTTCAATAGCTGATGCAGCTGCACCCCAGCTTCAGGCTGTGGCTCACCTCGGCACCAGTGGACTACTTTTCAGCCGCCGTGCTGCAGAAAGGTGGGGTGGTGGTGGCGGGGTGATGAGTTGGCCATGTGCAGCTGTTGCAGTGCTGTTCTGGGCACCAGAGCTTTGCAGCACTGATGCTGGCGCGGGTTAACCCCACCTATAGTACATAAAGCGTCATGCACAAACTGTCATACCCTGCTGTGCACAGGTGTGAGGGTCGCCCTGGAGCCTCGCCGGGGCCTGAAGCCCACGCTGCTGCGCAGCTACGCCAGCCTCAAAGAGAGCAACTGGTGTTTTTGTGTAACATGTCATGTTGTATACTGTCGTGTCCTGCTGTGCTTACAGGTGTGAGAGTTGCACTGGAGCCGCCACGCGGGCTCAAGCCCACACTGCTGCGCAGCTATGCCAGCCTGCCTGCGGGCTGCCTGGCGTCCTGCAACAGCTGCGGGCGCGGGCAGCAGTGGCAGCGGCTGGTGTTTGTGACGGCGCTGCTGCACGGCCTGCTGCAGGTGCGTTAGGGGCCATTGAGTTGTGTGTTGCCCCACTCTCGTCTTTGTGGCTTTGTTCTAACCATGCTTTGTGGCCACTGGCTGGCTGGAAGGAAGCCCCAAAGTAAACAAAACCTGCCGTCTGTAGGGTTGCCAGCATGCACTGCTATGCTGCTATGCCATGTGCATGTCTGTCGAAGGTGATCAGCAGCAGATGCACTATGCAGAACAGCTACGAAACTGCTGACTCAACAAACCGCCATGCTGGTGCACCCTCTTAAATCTTGCTGCCTGCAGGAGCGGCGCAAGTTTGGTGCGCTCGGCTGGAACGTCCCGTACGAGTTCTCCCACGCGGACCTCAGCTGCGCGCTGCAAAACATCCAAGGCATTGTTCAGGACCTCAGCAACGACCTGGAAGCCACACCTGACAGCAGCAGCAGCAGCAGCAGCAGCAGCAGCGTTGGGCCGATGGGTGGATCAGCATGGAACGCATTGCGTTACATCGTGGGCCAGATCAACTATGGCGGCCGTATGATGGACAGCAACGATCTGAAAGTGCTGGGCCTGGTAATGCAGCAGCACCTGCAGCCGTCAGTGCTGGGCGAGCAGCACAAGCTGACAAGCAAGGGTCAGTGCAATGCCTGGTTTGTTGTCAGGCAATATGTAGGATGCTACAGGGACAGCAGTGATTTGGCATTGCTGGGCCTGTTTGTGCAGCAGCACCTGCAGCCTTCAGTTCTCGGGGAGCAGCACAAGCTGACAAGCAAGGGTGAGCACTGACATATGGAAACATTGCTTCCTGGTATGCATCGCTTTGCTTGTGATGAATGAAGGCGGGGGTGCGACAGAGCAGGCGTGCACAGTTGTGCTGCAACGCATAGGATGCCACCATCCCACACCACCATCTCGCAAGGCATTTGGCTGCTGCTGCTGCTGCTGCTGCTGATGCTGCTGCAGGCGATTTACTGCTTGTCAGCCCATCAGGCGATGACGTGGCCAGCTGTCTGTCCCATGTTCGTGCCCTGCCGCTGACAGATGATGACCCGCTGCTGCTGCTGCTGCTGCTGCTGCTGCAGGTGGTTTGCTGCTCGTCAGCCCATCAGGCGATAACGTAGCCTGCTGCCTGTCGCAGATTCAAGCCCTGCCGCTGACAGATGATGACCCGCTGCTGCTGCTGCTGCTGCTGCAGGTGGTTTGCTGCTCGTCAGCCCATCAGGCGATAACGTAGCCTGCTGCCTGTCGCAGATTCAAGCCCTGCCGCTGACAGACGATGACTGGCTGCTGCTGCTGCTGCTGCTGTTGCTGCTGCAGGTGACTTACTACGTGTCTGCCCATCAGGTGATGACGTGGCCAGCTGCTTGTCCCAGATTTGTGCCCTGCCGCTGACAGATGATGACCCGCTGCTGCTGCTACTGCTGCTGCTGTTGCCGCTGGTGCTGCTGCAGGTGATTTGCTGCTTGTCAGTCCATCAGGCGATGACGTGGCCAGCTGCCTGTCCCAAATCCGTGCCCTGCCGCTGACAGACGACGACCCGCGGCTCTTTGGGCTGCACCCGAATGCCAGCATCGCATGCAGCAGGAAAGAGGCGCGGCGCTTCATGGATGATGTGCTTGCAATGCAGCCTCGCATCACAGCAGAGTCAGTCGGGGACGGCAGCAGCAGCAGCAGCAGCAGTGCTGCGGCGGGCCTGTCGCCGCGGCGGCCGATAAGTGCAATGGCCTCAAAAAGTGCAGCAGCAGCGCCAGCAGCAGCAGCAGCAGTGCCGGGTGGTGCTGCTTCTGCTGAGGCAGTGCTGGCGCAGCGTATTGCAGAGATGCTGGAGCAGCTGCCTGGGCCGCTGCGGCGGGAGGATTCGTCGGTGCTGCATGATCCGTTTGCTGCGCTGCCGGGAGGCCGGGTGAACTCGCTGGGGATGGTGCTGCTGCAGGAGATGGACAGGTAGGCAAAAAAGGGTTTAGGTTGACGTGGCTTGGTATGTGTTGGATGTGCAATGTGGTTGGTAGTGTCCCTGCCGGGAGGCAGGGTGAACTCTTTGGGGGTGGTACTGCTGCAGGAGATGGACAGGTGGGCTATTATGGGTTAGGCTGATGTTGATCGTTCCGTGTGTTGACTGCAAGATCTGTTGTCTGCGCTGCCGGGTGGCAGGGTGAACCCCCTGGGCATGGTGCTTCAGGAGATGGACAGGTAGGCAAAAATGGGTGTAGTTAAGGGGGTTTGACCTATGTGCTGGATTTGCAATGTGATCTGTGGTTTCCCTGCTGGGGGCAGGGTGAACCCCCTGGGCATGGTGCTGCTGCAGGAGATGGACAGGTAGGCAATGCATTGATGGCTTGTTCTGAGCATGTTTTGGATGTGTGATTGTTATGCTGCCTGCTGGGAGTCATATGCTTAGTGTGCTCAGGGCATGGTGCTGCTGCAGGAGATGGACAGGTGAGCTAATATGGGTTCAGCTGAGGGTGCTTGTTCCATGTGCTGACCGCATGATCCATTTGCTGCACTGCCGGATGGCAGGGTGAACTTGCTGGGCATGGTGCTGCTGCAGGAGATGGACAGGTGAGCGATGCGTTCATGGCTTGTTCTGAGGAGGATTGGGTTTTGTGATTGTTATGCTGCCTGCTGGGAGTCATATGCTTGGTGTGCTCAGGGCATGGTGCTGCTCCAGGAGATGGACAGGTGAGCTATGCATTTTATGGTTGTCCCTATCATGTAATGGATGTGCCGCATGATTCATTATATTGCCTGATGGGGCAGGGGGGACCTCTGGGCATGGTGGTGCTGCAGGAGATGGACAGGTAGGCATGATCGCCTGATCTAGCAAAATTCAGAGACAATGTGATGGCGCATAATTTCTCCATGCAATGTGTGTGATCTGTATTACCTTTTGCCTGGTGACAGCGGCACCACTGCTCAGGTGAAGCATGTTCGCTGCAGCTGCACCTCTGTCGGGGCATTGTAGGATGCCTTTTGCATATGCACAATTGGTCTAAAGTCGACTGTTGCAATCAAACTGCTGCTGCTGCTGCAATCAATTGCTGCTGCAGGTACAACCAGCTGCTGGCAGTGGTGCGTGGCAGCCTGCAGGAGCTGCAGGCGGTCACTGCTGGGCTGCGACTGATTGCTGCTGCTGCTGCTGCTGCTGCTGCTGCTGCTGCTGCTGCTGCTGCTGCTGCTGCTGCTGCTGCTGCTGCAATCAACTGCTGCTGTAGGTATAACCAGCTGCTGGCGGTGGTGCGTGGCAGTCTGCAGGAGCAGCAGGCCGTCAGTGCTGCGCTGCGACTGATCACTGTTGCTGCTGCTGCTGCTGCTGCTGCTGCTGCTGCTGCTGCTGCTGCTGCTGCTGCAATCAATTGCTGCTGCAGGTACAACCAGCTGCTGGCAGTGGTGCGTGGCAGCCTGCAGGAGCTGCAGGCGGTCACTGCAGGGCTGCAGGTGCTGAGTGCAGAGGCAGAGGCCAGCCTGAATGCACTCGCAAACCACCAGGTGCCTCCCGCGTGGCTGGCAGCAGCCTACCCAAGCTCCAAGCCTCTTGCCAGCTGGCTGGCTGACCTAGCACGGCGGGTGGTGTGCCTGAGGCAGTGGCTGACAACAGGACAACCTGCCAGCTTCTGGCTGCCAGGTGCGCTATTCTTGTGCAAAGAGAAGACATGTAAGGGCATTCAAGCAAGCGATGCTGTGTTGGATCATGATGAATCAATGTAGTATATTGTGCGGGGGTGGTGTGGTTTGGCAAAGGAAATAACACGACAGCCTTCACTTGGGGCAGTGGCTGACCACAGGACAGCCTGCCAGCCTTTGGCTGCCAGGTGCGGGTGTGTGTGCTTATGCGCAGAGACAGCACATGCAGGGGCATGCAAGCAAGTGGGCATACAAAACAATGTTCACTGTATCATATGTGGGTGGGTGGTGGTTTTGCAGACGAAAAGGGTACAGGGAAGCTTTTATGTATGGAACTGGGATGCCTTAGGCGGTGGCTGACCACAGGACAACCTGCAAGCTTCTAGAGTGAGGACATGTGGGGGCATGCAAGCAAGCGGGATGTTGTTTTGTGAGACAAAATATGAATGTTGTATGATGCGCGGGGTGGTGTGGTTTGCAAAAAGAATGCCCCTGCTGCTGCTGCTGCTGCTGCTGCTGCTGCTGCGAATCGCAGGTTTCTTCTTCTCCCAGGGATTCCTCACAGGCGTGCTGCAGTGCGCTGCCTCTGTTTTCAAATGCTGCTGCTGCTGCTGCTGCCGCTGCTGCTGCTGCTGCTGCTGCCGCTGCTGCTGCTGCTGCTGCTGCTGCCGTTGCTGCTGCTGCTGCTGCTGCTGCTGCTACAAATTGCAGGTTTCTTCTTCCCCCAGGGTTTCCTGACAGGCGTGCTGCAGGCACATGCGCGCAGCAGCGGCACACCCATTGACCGGCTGGCCTTTGGCTTTGCAGCGCTGAGTGGTGCAGCGGGGCCAGCAGACATCACTGCAGCACCTGAGGTCGGCGTGTATGTGCATGGGCTGTATTTGGAGGCGGCTAGGTGAGCACATGATGGCAGACGGATGATGTTTGGATGCTTGCAAGCAGGATAGCGGTACAAACCACCGATTCAGCAATCGTCAGGGTGCTTGGACATATACGCAAGGGCAGGTACCGCAGCAGCGCTCTGAAGTGCTGTGCACCTGTGGCTTACAATTATGATCACGCCGGTGCACACAAAAAAACTTGACCATGATGGGCACAGCTGCCGCGATTCCAGTCCTGCCACGCCTGCCTGTGCAACCCTCACACTTGCTCCATCTCTTCTTTGCTTGTTCGCATTCTGCCAGGTGGGACAAGGCAGCCAACTGCCTGGCTGAGCCGGCCCCAGGGAAGATGTGCAACCGGCAATTTATGCTGACTTTTCTGTTCATTGTTTCTGTACGCCCAGGTGGGACAAGGCTGCATATAGACAAAGCTGCAGTGCCTCAATGCTGCCTGTGCAACTCATACTACCGCCTTTCTTCTTTGTTTGCTCACACCCAGGTGGGACAAGGCAGCCAACTGCCTGGCTGAGCCGGCCCCAGGGGAGATGTGCAGCCTCATTGCTACCTGTGCAATTCTCACACTTGAAATATTCACCACCTCATACCTCCTTTGTTGCTGCACCACCAGGTGGGATAAGGCAGCCAACTGCCTGGCTGAGCCAGCGCCAGGGGAGATGTGCAGCCAGCTGCCAGTGCTTCACCTCATCCCATATGACACAGCAGACAATGAGCTGCCAGCTTCCTCAACAACAGCAGCAGCAGCAGGCAGCAGACATGCGCAGCGCAGTACTGGCAGCACAGCAGCAGCAGCAGCAGCAGCAGCAGCGCAGGCGCGCAAGCTAATGCAGGCAGGTCCGCACTGCGAGTTCCCGGTGTATAAGACGCCTGGGCGTGCCAGCGCAGGCGGGCTGAGCACTACAGGGCACAGCACGAATTTCCTGCTGCATATGAGCCTGCCGATACCTGCTGGCAGCACGCAGCAGTTCTGGCTTCTGCAGGGCGTGGCAGTGCTGTGCTCGCTGGACGATTGATTGTTTGTGAGTTAGTGTACTGTTATTTATGTCACTGCGTTGTTACGTTTGTGCATAGCCCTGGGTATTGCTATTTCACACGAAGTACTGTAACGACTTGATCATCCTTGTGCGCCCGGAGCACATGCTTGGAGCATGACGTGTACACGTACACGTACCAGCCAGTCTCAGCAGGCAAGGCCATTTAATGTGGTTTACGTTGCATGTCATCCGGCAGTTATCATTGTATTAGAGAAGCTATGCACGCTGCACGCTCAACAGGCCATTAGTACGTGCAGTGGCAGGAACAGGATCAAATGGCATTTCACACGCTTCTTCAAACGCAAGTTACCATTGCTGTAACATGCATTCAAATGTGGCAGCCACACAAACACACTCAGGCTGTGCACAGGCCTTTCCTTCTGCAAGCCTCCATGCTGCAAAAGCAAAACACATGGCTCACTGCAGTGGCAGCAGTCCTACTAGCAGCCGGAAGATTGCCAACACCGGACAAACGTGACATGCACGCATTGCACAAAATCAGCAGAGTTCCAGGAATGGGGGGAATGTCCAGCGATCAACAAGGTGTAGCACTGGATTTGTTACCTTGTGACATTCGACGGCCACATCGTCTGCACACGCTTGACAGCGTTGCAACATACTTCCTTTCTCTTCTTCACACCTGCCAACTCACGGCATTTCATAACCTGTAGCTGTAACTGTTACGCTGACTCAGCATAACACTGTTATAACAGCTGACCCTAGAAGCGCAGTGCCTCAGGCTGACTCTTTTATCACAGCAGGCGTACACACAGAAGCTGCAACACCTTTCCATCCTTACTCTGGCTGTGGTATATCACAAAGCTTCAGTGAAGTCTATCAGTCAGCGCTGTGTGTAGCCTACACCTTCACCCCCTCCCAAAAGAGAAGACTGAGGCACAAGCAAGCCATCACAAGCCAACACTAGCACCAAACAACCGACAGGCAATGCAAACAAAGCGTGCCAACACAAACAATCCCGAAACAAGCACAGAGCCACACCAACCAGGGACATGCAGATGCAGCACAGCGGTGGCAACAATCCGCACTCACATGAGCCAGTCCCTCAATCTCCACCATAAAGATTAGCTTCCATGAAAGCACGGGGTGTTCAAGCTCGTAATCGCAGACGCGTGTGTAGGGGTTGGGTGTATCCAGATACTTTTCACTTTTTCACACAAAGGCGGCCAGACTGAATTCGAAAAGGACGTGCCCCAACAACCTTTTCTTTAATCTCACACCCAACAGTGTTTCACTGCGAGTGTGCTGGCTATAGGCAAGCACCGAGCATGGCATGTGTTACTCAGGGTTCTGCAACCACAGAGCAGTGCACAGCAACAGCAGAGCGCTGCAAATCACAGACTACAAAGGTAAGTATAGAGCAATTTCTCAACATAGGCCATGGTTGCATAAGCCTGCAGAAGGCTTACATGCAGATGCATGTGCCCAAGGTCTTGCTGCTTACCAGCCAACATCATTTTGTGAAGATGATAAGCTGATGAGCCACACTACCAATGTAGAAAACGTCAACAGCAGTGCAGCTGTGAGAGCGCCGTTGCATCCAATGCATTTCTCCCTTAGCAGTCTTATGCACAAGCATTGCAATGCACAAGCTGCTGTTGGGCTGCACGGACCAACTCAAACGTTCAGGATTCATTCATGCATTGTTGTCATGCGTGTTGGCTATCAAGAGCCCTGAAGGTACATCTGCATGAAGCAGACACACCGCAACGCCACCCTAACATCAAAGGGTGTTCAAACACCCAGGCAAGGCTGTTGCAATCCTGATGTGTGGACGCAGCATACATGCTGGCTTGCACACAGCATTAGAGCAAGCCGGTGCGGTCCAATGACCTCATTCATCACTGGCAACAGCAGCGCTGCTGCACGCCGACCAGCTGCACAGTACCCGACTTATGCCATCCAACCTCTATCGCCGCATGGTCATGCCAGAAAAAGCATGCAGAGCTTGCATACTCGGTAAAACAAAGCGCAGGTTAGATGCAGCAGCAAGTTTAATCAATGCAAATGTCACCTCCACAACAGAGGGCCTGGTGTCCCTCGAAAAGTTGTCTCCTGCCACACAAAGGTTAGCCGGCAGTTTTTTTAACTGACTGTAATCATGACCGTGGCCTGGCTCAGTCAATACTACACAGCTGACACAGTAGCTGCCACACACCTCGAATTCATCCGGGAAGCAACAAAAATCAAATCATCGTCATGTGTTCTGACGTAGCAACAGTCTTGTGTCGTTTGGACTCCTGCCAGCCGCCTGGAGTCTCCTCCTTACCCAGGCGCAGCAAATCTTGCAAGGCTTGCATGCCTGCCAGCTGTCCAGCGCGAACACTGCACGCCCATGCTGCCGTCATCCCAGCAAAGCCTGATACCAGCAGCAGCAGCAGCAATAACTGCTGCTGCTGCTGCTGCCGTCGGCCCAGCCGAGCCTGCTGCCAGGGCAGCCTCCAGCCCAGCCGAGACATCAGCCCAGCCGAGCGCAGCCAATCCTGCTGCCAGGGCAGCTGCCAACCAGGCTGCTACAGAGCCTGCTACAAGCAGCAGCAGCAGCAGCAGCAGCAGCAACGGCCGGCCCTGCTGCCACGGCAGCTGCCAATCAGGCTCTTGTTGCTTCAAACAGCGCTCACATGCAGTTGCTGTCCTCCTCAAGTGCTGGCTGACCCACATTTGGCGTTGTTTTAGTTGAGGGGCACAGTGGGCGGGATCAGCACCGCCTCCACAATGTGGCTCGCACCCTGCACGCCAGAGCAGAAGCACAAAGCACAGTAAATGTCTGGCACTACGAGCAGCAAGTGTATGTGCATTGTATTTGCAATGCTGCAATGCGCAGCCTCCACAATGTGGCTCACACCCTGCACACCAGTGCAGAAACACACAAAAATAGACTTTCAGCAACACCCGCAGCAACATGTCGTACTGTTATGCCATGTCACATGCGCTGTCTGAAGTGTCTGCGATGCTCATGCAGCTGCATGCATTCTTCAAAAGACGGCTGTATCATGTTGCTGTTTGCTTTTTTGTGTGCTGCTGCTGCTGTTGCTGCTGCTGCTGCTGCTGCTGCTGCTGCTAAGCTAGCTGCTGTGATGTGTTCTGCAGCACGGTTGCTCACCAGAGGTGTTGTGATGTCAGCCATGGCAATCTACTTGAATGCATCATGCTGCTGTTTGCTGCTTTGGCATATGCTGCTGCTGCATAAATTTCTCACCAGAGGTACAGTGATGTCAGCCTTGGCAATCTACTTACATGCATCATGCTGCTATGTAGTGCTTTTGTGCGTTCTGCAGCACAGTTTCTCACCACTGGTGTAGTAATGTCAGCCATGGCGATCTTTGAGGTGCCTGGCACACTGGGCACGCTCTTGTAAGTGATCCTGCAAGCAGCAGCAGCAGCAGCAGCAGCAGCAGCAGCAGCAGCAGCAGCAGCTTAGCATTCCCTGACACTGCATCATTGCATCACACCAGCAACCAGGTCGGTGGTGTGTAGGTGGTTTGTAGGATAGGCTACTGTGTTTGCCTGTGATGTGGCTGGAGACACTGCGGGGTATGTCACTGACTGCTGCAGTGCGGACTGGTGATCAGCAGCACAATTCAATACTGCAGAGGCAATCCCCATGTTTATCCGTGTTTGTTTGTGCACTGCATTGATATGCATGACAGCATGCGCTGCTCACTTCATGGCGGGTGGGATGACCAGGTCATTGCCGTAATCTTTGTTGTTGCAGGTCACAGCTGCACTCTTGTGCATAAGAAAAATGTCACTTCCTATGGTTTAGTATTCCCGAAAACATCCACTGTTGCTCACTTCATGGCGGGTCGGATGACCAGGTCATTGCCATAATCCTTGTAGTTGTAGGTCAGCTTGAGGCCGTTGTTGTTCTGGGCGGCACCCAGGCCGGTAAGGCAGGGGTTGAATGCGCTCTTGAAGCGAGCGTACTGCAGGCACATAACGTTATAACACATAATGTGACATGGGCAAGGTTAGTAGAGGTCAGCTTGAGGCCATTGTTGTTCTGCGCGGCACCAAGGCCGGTGAGGCAGGGGTTGAAAGCGCTCTTGAAGCGAGCGTACTGTAGATTAAAAGAATTATAACACACAGTATGACATGGTTGAGGTTAGTGAAGGTCAGCTTGAGGCCGTTGTTGTTATGCTGGGCGGCACCCAGGCCTGTGAGGCAGGGGTTGAATGCGCTCTTGAAGCGAGCGTACTGCAGGAAACAAACGTTATAACACACAATATGACATGGCTGAGGTTGGTAAAATGTCAGCTTGAGGCCGTTGTTGTTCTGGGCGGCACCTAGGCCTGTGAGGCAGGGGTTGAATGCGCTCCTGAAGCGAGCGTACTGCAGGAAAAAAACGTTATAACACATGAGATGACATGGTAAGGTTAGTGAAGGTCAGCTTGGTTGTCTTGAAAACCATTGCTTGGAGAAAACACACAAAACCTTGTTTGGGTGAATTGGCAAGGCGGCATGCGCCTAGCAATGCTGCAGGGTTCAAAGTTGTTGCCAATCACACAGCACAACAACTGCATGGCGGCTAGCTGCAGCACATACCGCGCTGCAAAATGTTTGCCGAACCAATTTCAGCAGCCAGCGCTATGTCATCTGGACATCAACATGCATGCGAGCAAGTTCAAACAGAATCACAAGCCGCGCAGCTCACCAGCAGCTGGTCCTGTGCCTCCACGGGGCACTGGCGGAACAAACATAATGTAACAGGCAATATCTATATGTATGGAGGCCACAAAACAAGCTGAAAACGCACCAGCAGCTGATCCTGCGCCTTGACAGGGCACTGGTGGAACTGCAGGATGCTGCCAAGCCACAGGCAAATGGGCAACATTGTCCTCGAAACAGGCGATGTGCTTTTTTTGTGCAAACCACAAAGCCAGACTTGCAGCTCACCAGCAGCTGGTCCTGTGCCTTGACAGGGCACTGGTGGAACTGCAGGATGTCCAGGTAGTACTTGGGCGGCACACCGACCGGCATTGCCGCAAACGCCTGCAGCGCAGCAGCAGCAGCAGCAGCAGCAGCAGCAGCAGTTGGTGGGCAGGGCCAGAGTGGCTGGTGTCTGCTCCAGGGCCAGAGTAAACCCTGGGTTGACGGCCCTCAATGCCTCCCAGCGCAGCTGTAAACACAAATATGTCAAGGCCCCAGCAAGCAAAAGCCAATAATACGTGGTTCTTTGCACATAGAAAGGTGCTGCTCTTCTCTTACCGCATCAGTGGGCAGGGCCAGAGTGGCTGGTGTCTGCTCCAGTGCCTGAATGAAGCCCGGGTTAGCTGCCTCAATGCCAGTCAACACAGTTGTCAGGGTGGTCAGCTGCTTGCCGGCCAGCAAAGCCTGCAGGGAGGGGTACACGTCATCGGGCAGAAGCACCTGCAGCAGCAGCAGCAGCAGCAGCAGCAGCAGCAGCAGCAGTAGCAGCAGCAGCAGCAGCAGCAGCAGCAGCAGCAGCAGCGTGGTCAGCTGCTTGCCTGCCAGCAAAGCCTGCAGGGAGGGGTACACATCTTCGGGCAGAAGCACCTGCAGCAGCAGCAGCAGCAGCAGGATCAATGCCAGTCAGTAGTCAGGCATGTTGCGCTGGTGTTTTTGTGAGTTCTAGACCTCCATGCCGCTTTATACCAGATACAGGCAAGCGCAATTCAGTTATCGGAAGGAAAGGATGCAGCAAAGGCATGACCACAGCAGCTGCATAGCATGCACAGCGATGTCCAGAGTGCACCAGACACGGGCAGCAGGCACTGCTGTGTCACTGTCACTGTAAGCAGCAGCAGCAGCAGCAGCAGCAGCAGCATACTATGTGCTCACGTTGTTGATGGTGTGGATGACGCCGCCGCAGTAGGTCAGCTTGTCCCAGGCCACAAAGTTGGCCACGTTGCTGTCGCCCTGCTCGCCCTCTGCAGCGCAAAAAAAACACCAATCAAAGCCCTTCAAACAGGATGATTGCTCAGAACAGCTGGGTTTTTGTATAACATGCCATCAACTCGTCCAAATTGCCTTCAAAAATGCTCACCCTCTGCAGTGTAGTGGATCAACAGCACAGCAGCTTTCTTTCTCAGCACAGCTGAGTTGTCACACAACATGCAGTGAAGCAGCGCAACACAGCTACACTTGAATGCATGCAAGCTTGAGGTGTGGTTGCGCACTGCAATGCTGCTGCTGCTACTGCTGCTGCTACTGCTGCTGCTGCTGCTACGACTGCTGCTTCAACTGCCTCTGGTGCAAGGCAGCACAAGCATTGCTCCACTCACGGGCAAAGGTGTACAGCAGCTGTGCAGTTCAGCTCACACAATGCACAGAAGCTGCCAGCAGCTGCTGTTGCTGCTGCTGCTGCTGCTGCTGCTGCTGATAGGCTTGCTACCAGTTAGGCGAGGCTGCTGCACTCACGTGCAAAGGTGTAGAGCTCCGTGCAGTTGGGGCGGGGGCAGATGGGGTTGATATTGATAGTCTTGATGCGCACACGGTGCTCGCAATTAATACTGCCATACAGAGTGGTGTAAGGCCAGGAGCCCACCCCAGCAGCCACGTCACGAGCGTACACCCTGCACCCTGACCATCCCTGACCCGGTGAGTGTTATTTTATAGTCGTAACTTATTTTGGGGTTTGGAAGTGTGTCTGCCACCATGACAGTGAAGATTGCAGGCATCCTGCTGTTCAAGGCCCGACCTTTGCGAGAGCAGCACCAATGCAAGCACTTCCTACCTGACAGCATGCAAGAGAAAGCACACTGCCTGACGGGTATGCTGAATGTATGCTCTGCTGCTGTCGTCCTGCGCAACAAAACACACACTGCCAAATGCACAGATCGTGCCCCCTGGCAAGCCAGTGACTGTGGAAGCCTGCTACACTGTGGACGGCAAGCCTCAATCCGGCCAGGTCATCGCCTTTACACTGGTTGACCCTGAAACACGTGCTCCCAGCGGTGCCACATACACCTCAACCACCGGCGCTGATTGCAAGGCCGTTGCACAGATCCCTGCAAGTCCTACGGAAGATGTGAAGGTGGTATCTGCTGCGCTGCTAAGGAGCACCAAGCGCATTACTGGCTTCTTTGTAGCGCAATCTGCAGACTCTATTACTTGGTCAAAGGATCAGCTGGAGTTGACCCTGGCTCCGAATGCGCGTGTGCGCGTGACAACACGCGTACGGGTTTCAGCTACATACGTGGTTGACAACACGCGTACGGGTTTCAGCTACATACGTGGTACCAAGCCAAAGGCAAACCAGCCAATCACCTTTGATATCAAGTACAGCGATGGCACAAAGGACACCAGGACAGCAAACACCAATGCCCGTGGTGTGGCTACCATCCCACTAGTGCGCAATGTGGTGTCTGTGGCAGAGGTGGTTGCCAGCACTAAGTCGAGTGCAGGCAAGACGATGTCGTCAGTGTCTGTCGGCGCTGGCGCGTCATCGAATGCCGGCAAGAGCGTAATCCAATGGTATGATGACGGCACTGCCAAGCCCCTGCTGCAACTCACTCTAAAGCCTAGTGCCCGAGTGCCAGTTTCAACCACTGTCACAGTGACTGCCAGCTACACGGAAGCTGGCAAGCCGGTGGCTGGTAGGACCATTGCATTTGCGGCCGCATTCCGTGACGGCACACGCGCTACGCTCAGCGGCATTACCAACGCTGCCGGTCAAGCAACAGCAGATCTGGTCAAAGATGTGCCTATCATTGCTGACGTCACGGCTAGCACCACCAGCACGGCCGGTCAACCTGTCAGCGGCAGCGGCAAAAGCATCATTGAGTGGTATGCAGCACCAGCGGATGACACTGACGGCCTGACAATGTCATTCCTGATTGGCAATCCATTCCGATCGGAGTGCTGTCATGCACCAGCATCAAGAGGGACCAAGTGGATGTGCAGCTGGCTGCGGCAATCAGTGCCGACATTGTGAAGCAGAGCAGCGGTCTGGGTGACAGCAGCCTAACAGCCAAGAACGTGCCAGTCACAATGACAAGCTGCTCAGACCAGGTGGGTGCTTGCCTGAACAAGCTGATTCTGATACTGTATGTCACTGAATATGTATGTTTGGTGGAAAATTGTGGTATGTGCCGTGTGCGCTTGCGTTTCTATCTGCCCTGCACTTCAAACCACTTGCAGCTGTACAAATATGTGCTGCCAGTGCTCTGGCAGCCGCTGCATGCAGCTGCTGTGCTTGCCAACCCTGTCAGCTGCAGGCGGACCCCGTGCCAGATGCATACCACACTTCTCACTCTTCAACATACTGACCATAGCTGTTTCGGTGCTCTATTTGAATATTCAAACGCCATCCCTGCAGCCGCCGCAGTTGGCCATGACCTTTGGCGTGCAGTTCACCGGCGCCTCTCCCACCTTCCTCAACGTGACAAAGCCGCGCCTGGCGAAGCTGATACTGGGCGGTGTTGATGGCCAGTCTGTGGAAGACACTTGCGGCACCCTGCCTACCACTTGCAAGGTCCTGACCAGCAACTACGCCTCCTTGCTCGGATCGTGCAGTGCTGCAACCACCCGGACATCCAGCAAGCCTTGTAAGGTTGGCTCCTTCACAGCCAACAAGATGTGCCCGCTTGGCATTGCTGATAGCAAGCCATCTGCATCAAACAAGGGCAACCTGTGGGCAGGAACCTTCCTCCCACAGCCGGGTGGAAGCTGCACAGTTATGGCCTGTAACGTGGACGCTGGCAGCAGCTGCTTCCCGCTGTCTTTGGATCTGCTGAAGCCTCCTGCAACCAGCAAGACCAATGCAGCAGCTGTTGCAGCGACTGCAACTGTCAGCTGCATTAACGGGCAGCTGGTGGGAGACTTCAAGGCAGCGGCGGGCTACACAGTGGCCAATGCACGCGTGCAGTCAACGTGCGGTCAAACATGGAAGGATACGCCAAAGTAATGTCCCTACAGGGCTGCTAGCCTGAGCGCTGGAGCTCAGCCAGCAGCTTTCACGCCCGTGGCGACGACTGCTGCTGGCGTGGTGAGTGGTGTCACCTGTTCTAGCTTCTGCTTTGGCCGAGAAAGTTGTAGATAATGTGCTTGTCAACACCGTCATCAGGCGTGCCTGGTGTGATGGCAGTGTATTGCTGCTGCTGCTGCTGCTGCTGCTGCTGCCTGTAGGTCAGCAAGGGCATCACAGGCTGCCTGTGCCCCTCAGGATGCACCATTTGTGTGGGTGGATGCTGATATCAGCGCAAGTGTTGAATGCAATGAGGCGGCGCACATGCGTGCCGGCCTGTGGGTTTTGCCTGAATATTTGACTGGCAACAGAGACAGCATGCTGCGCAGTGTCACACCAGTTGTGTGGGTGGACGCTGATATTGGTGCAATTGGTTGAATGCAATCGGTGCGTTACGGCACTGTGCTGTGTATGTTGCGGCACTGTGCTGTGTCCGTAGCGGCACTGCGCCGTGTCCGCCGCGGCACCGTTTAGTGTCCGTTGCTCTTTAAAGAGCGGCGGAGGTTGATCACCATCGGGCTTAGAACTGGCTAAGGGCTGTTCATTGGCTGCTGTGAGGCCTCACCTAGGTGGACAGAACAGAATGTTTGAGACCCATGGCATTCAGCCTTGTACAGTCTGCCGTACATTGCCGTGCTGGGACTTGCTTGAAAACAGCCAAATATGCTGCTCCTGAGTGCGACACGTGCGTGGGGCAAGCCGCTGCATGCTGCCTTGCATGCCCTGAATGAACGCATGGCAAACATACGTATACATTGTAGCATGTTATGTTTAATGTTTCACGTTGAGCATAGGGGGCAACAGCTCCAGTCATATGTAGCGTCATAAATCTATGTGCTGGCACATCTTGCGACACTGCCAAACAGCTGTGCTGCAGATGTATGGGAGGGCAACAAACATGCACTGCCCGTACCGTGTTGGAAAAGTGGTTGCCTGTACTGGCTGTGCATTTGTTGTCGTGGTACTCTGGAGGTTTAGCCAACTGTCTGCACAGTACTGTTACGGCAGCTTCCGCTGTTACGTCACATCTGTGCTACAAAGTGTTTTTTCAACGGCTGGGTGTTATTGCATAGCAACACTTTTTGCAACTGGGCAGCATGCACGTGCCCGAGCCTGGCTCTGTGACACATACGTACGTACATACACACATACACACATATATACACATACTTGTGAGCAGTTGCAGAAACACCTTCTGGAGGATGATGTCTGCCGGCTCTAAGACACAACGCTTTGCCTTGGTTTGTCGGACAAACCTGTCGATTGTTTGTTGGGGGCTCTGGGTCGTTTGGTAGGGAGTGCTTTGGACTCCGCCGGCACTTGCACTCGCTGCAGCACGAGAGTGCTACGGGCCTCAGTGCATTTGACTTTTGTGTCACACTTGCGGGCCTCAGTGCATTTGAATTCTGTGTCACACTTGCGGGCCTCAGTGCATTTGAATTTTGTGTCACACTTGCATTTAGACTTGCGTTTGTCTTGGAGCATAGATTACAGCGGCAAGACACCAGAGGGTGCCATTACTGGATGGCGGCATCAGCTGCACACACACTTACCCACGTGTTGCTTTGTGGGAAGTGGCGTGGCGGCGCTGCCGCATGCTGCGTGAGGATCATCGCTGCATGCTGTGCTAGGATTTTTGCGGCGGCAGCTGCATCTAAGGAGTGGCGGGTCCTTTGTCCCTTGTCGGCAGTCCCTGCTCATGAAGAGACAGGATCTGGTTACAAACCCTTGCCCTGCAAGCATACTGCAGAGTGCACCAGTATGGCCCATGCCTAGGCAGCCTCTGGCGCATTCTGCAGTATCACCGGGTGATGTTGCGCCCCGGCATGATGGATTTGGTGTGGTCTCAACAGGTGGTTTTTTGTGCCGCAATCAACATGAAGCCAGGTCCTGCTGTAGGTCATACCTTGACTTGGTGGCTTTATGGTCAGTACTGCACTACGTAGCGAACTGTGGTCTCCCTCTGTTATGCAGCTAGTCGCCGAGCACACAAGGCGGCCTTGGTGGGGAGGGTGTTTGACTTTAAATTCATATTTAAATTTAGGCGGGCTGGGCGAGGGGTGCCGGGTGGCAGCATTCTGGCTGTTCCTTTGTGTCTGCAAGACACTGCATTGCACATGGATATGCCTTCAGTCGCCGTTTGCATGCGCACTGATGGCTGGGTGAACCCAGCAACGTTGCTGGCGGGGTTTCTGGGTGGCGTCTGCTGCTGCCTGCCAGGAGGGGCGTTCATGAATACTTCTGCAGCAGGTGTTTGGCACTCCTGGAATGATGCAAGAGCAGCACAGCATGTGCAGCTAGCGCGCCCAATCGCTTGATGCTGGAACTGCGTGGCGCTGCTGGTGTCAAAACCACCTGTGGCGTTGGCAAATCGTTTATATCACTGTAGGATACTGCACTGCGTACCCATATCTTTACGTTTGATTTGAGGCAGACCCTTACACAGCGAGTTGCCTGATGCCAGAGTCACGGATGCGGTGTTTCGTATCTTGCATATGTGCTGCGCACAATGAACGTCTTGCTTATGAGGCTGCTGCTGCGCTGCTTCTGGTGCTATGGCCGCATTATGTGGCTGATGCTCGAGTGCCATCACTTGCATGCCTGCATGCTGCCATGTGTGCTGCACACCCAGAGACTCTGGGTGTTTGGAATGAGTGGTGTCCAGAACTGCGCACATGCGCAGCTGTGCAAGAACTGTGCGTACGCACAGCTATTTGAGTACTGCAGAATCCACACTTGGGCTTTGCAGCCGTATTCGGGCCTGTGCCACATGTGCATGGTGCCGCGGTAGCGCACTTGAATACTGCTGCAGGACAGCGTTATAACGTTATGCTGCAGCGCTGGTCAGTGGCTCTCACCTGAAAGCCCGGCCTTAGCAAGGCTGTCACTGAGGGCCAGGGCGAACTGTTCGGCGTCGGTTGTATGATGGTTTGGTGTTAACGGTTGGGTCTGGGACCTTTTGAGGGACTGATGTTTGGTGTCTGGCATCTGGCGCGAACGGATGCATGGAGCCGCATGGGGCACCTGGCGCGAACGGATGCATGGAGCCGCATGGGAGGCTCCCAAGGGGCCTGCCTGTTGTTTTGCATGCTGTACTACGGAGTACGTGCCGTACAGCAAGGGATGCATAGATTTCTGAATATTCGAATCTTTTTCAACAGATGCGGGCAAGGGTGATGCTCCTGCTTTCAGTCAACTGCTCCTGACGTCAGGATGGCTGTGTTGAAGGTGCACAGCGTGAATGAGGTGTTCTAGCACAACATCAGTGTAAAGTCGTTCTTATACATCAGCGTCAAGCCTGGATCGATGCATTGGCTCAGAGCTACTGCTCAGCAGCGCTGGTCTGTCAGCTCTGGTCCAGAGTTCAACTCTATATGATATGCGGCATACCCTGTGCAGTCAGTGAGCCCATCCTACTCTATAAGGGGGAATACACAAATGAAGATTGTTTTGGTCCTTAGATGTGTACGCCACTGGGCAGGATTGTCCAGAGTTCGCAGCAGCCCTCCCCTCTCTTTCGCTTCTGCCAGCAACACAGGAGCAAGAGGTTCGTTCGCCTGCAATCTCAGCAGCAGGCTGAACATAACCTAAATCTTCATAACAAGGATGATGTAACCGGACGGTGCTTCCTTTGCTTGCAACTGCTTTGTCAGCACTTCTTCTTGCTCCGTGAGCCCTGAACCAGCTGATCAGGCACCACTGCACAGCAAGGCCACATGCAACGTGTTTGAGTATGTTCATCTTTCTGGCTTGAGTTTCCTCTGCTCCGCACATACACACCGGCAGTGCGTCCAGTCTGCCATCACGATGCACGCGCACAGCCTCGCCCAGAGGGCTCGTCAAGCTGGTGCAAAACTTCCTAGACAGGCTACACTTTCGGTAGCCAGCAGGAGCTTGCGGCCCAGCCGAGTCAGGGCGGAGAGTTCAGGCAAGAGAGTGGCCACACCTGTGCATCAACGCAGCAGTTCAATTATAGTTACTGAAGTGGTCTCAGTAGTAGATCATGTATAGCTTGCTTCTTGGTGGCTTGTGATTGGTGTATCGTAGCCACAGCGCAGATGGCCAGACACCGTGCATCGTGATTCGCTGCATGCTGGCTTGGTTAGCCTGTTCGCCACGCATGTGGCTTGTCCTATTAGTTGGAACTGCAGCTAGCGGTGGCAATGCACCTTTTGCTGCCATGGCCTGGTGGCCTGAGGACCTGCTGCTGTTGCTGTGCCTGCTCTGCCACTCTGCGTTTGCTGCTATAGCCACAGCCGTGGTCTCAAAGCCGCTCGAGGAGGCCTCCGCAGTGGTGCAGACAACAGCTGAGGCAGGCAGCGGTGTGCAGGCAGCAGCAGCACCAGCAGCAGTTGAGCCACAGCAGCAGGTGGTGTACAAGACAGTAAAGCAGCTGCGCATGCGCAGCGCAGCAGCGTATCTGCCGCACCCAGAGAAGGAGTCTTATGGTGGGGAGGATGCACACTTTGTCAGCAACATCTCCGGCGGCGCGATTGGTGTGGCAGATGGTGAGTCCAGCTTCTGATTTGAGGCAAAGTGCTGTCTGTGGTAGTGCCACATGTGACGAACAGCAACAGCAGCACCAGGGCAATCACGCGCAAGGTAGTATGCAAGCCCTTAAATGTTACAGGGATGCCGCAGCATGCTATACACCAAGCAACAGCACCTGCAGCAGGGCAACATGCACATTGCAGTGTTTGCTTGCACGTCAGGTGCACCATGGCCGCCCTGCCCATGGCCAGAAACTTGACCCTGGTTTGAGTCACCTCTTGATTTGTCAGCCAACACTTGGATGCTTGCATGCTAAATCTCACCTGAGAATCTGGCTGGTGCTGCATGGTCCCCTTGTCACATATGCACACAGCAGTCGTGCACCAAGTGTCCCAGCACACAAAAGCATTCATGAGTCGTGTGCAGCGGGGGTGTGGGTGCCCATGCTCAACCCATCATAGTCAGTAGCTGCAGTGTTTCCTCCTTGTCTCATCACGTGCGCGTGCATGCAAGTGCACATGCAGTGCCGCCCTCACGACCCGTTCTTGTGTGGGTGGTGCGGCAGGCTCCTGCACAGTTTCATAACTGCTGTGATGCATGCCTCATCCTGCCTGCTGCTGTCGGAGGCTCAGCTACTTTGGACTCGGCCCCAGCAAGACTTCTTCTCCTGCCTGATCCTTAGCCAGCTGTGCCTTGCAGGAACCTGCGCTACTGAAGCAGCACCTGTGTGTGCAGCGCAACGGATCATTTGCACATGTCTAATGCTTGCCTGCAGGTGTCGGCGGCTGGGCAGAGTCAGGGGTGAACCCAGCAGAGTATTCCCGCACACTCATGCGCGTAGCCTGTGCATACATTGAAGGCGCAGACACACGCGAGGTGGCAAGCGGCAGCGTGGAAAGCGCATGCGCGAGCATGAGCAGCATGGACGGTGGCTGCAGCCCATATTCCAGCACGGATGCTCCTGCAGTGGTGGTGGATCCGAGGGCAGCACTGGACACAGCGCACAAGCTGACGAAAAAGGCGGGGTCAGCAACAGCATGCGTGGTGCAGCTGTGCCCGGAGCAGAAGGCGCTGATTGCAGCAAACCTGGTGGGTGGATGGGGTGGTTGCGCATGGCATTGGTTCGTGCTGGGTTGGGTGAATGTGCAGCTGTGCCCGGAGCAGAAGGCGCTGATTGCAGCAAACCTGGTACATGGAGGGGGTGGTTGCGCGTAGCAGTGGATATTGCTGGTTTGCATAAGCTAAGTGTGCAGCTGTGCCCAGAGGAGAAGGCGCTGATTGCAGCAAACCTGGTACGTGGAGGGGGTGGTTGCGCATAGCAGTGGTTATTGCACGTAGCAGTGGATATTGCTGGATTGCATAATTGAAGTGTGCAGCTGTGCCCGGAGCAGAAGGCGCTGACTGCAGCAAACCTGGTGGGTGTGCCTGTTTGGGGTGCTGTGTTGCTGTGGCGTGGTGTGCGATTGTTGGTTGAAGGAGGCAGACTGTGCAGAAGCTGGCAGTTTCATGCACAGCTGCAGAGTGCTGCTGGTGCGATGCATGGTGCAGCCAGCACCATATGGCAGCGCAGGCATTACTAGATGCTCGATGGTCCAGCAGCAGGGACAGTACCAGAAGCCATGCCGTAAAAAGGAGAGCAGCAGCAGGTGACATGTTTTGACCCTTATCTGCTGGTTTCATCATCGCTGCTGAGCGTTCATGTTCTTTTTCCTCCTTGTGATTTACGCGCGCAGCGCAACAGCGGCTTCACTGTTTTTCAACGGCGCTCAACATGGTCCGACGCGTCTGCCCGCTGTGCTGTACAACTGCCTGAGGTTGCCTGAATGCATTCTCGCACGCGCGCAGGGCGACAGCGGCTTCATCATGGTGCGCAACGGCAAGCACATGTTGACCCGTGTTGAGCCTTCTTATCATGCTTATCATTTGTCCCTGCTTCCTTCTCCTCCACACATGATCCACACATGCAGGGCGACAGCGGCTTCATTGTGGTGCGCAACGGCGAGATTGCGCTGCGCAGCAGCCCCAAGCAGCACTTCTTCGACTGCCCGCTGCAGTTTGGGGCCTACCCCGAGTTTGTGGACGGCACAGACACAGCTGATGACGCAGAGATCTTCCACCTGCCGGTGCAGCCAGGGGACATTGTGGTGGCAGGTGCGCTGGTTGGCGACGGACAAGCAAGTAGCAGACAGGGCTGAAATATTGTGGACGTGGTGCAACACAAGCAGCAAGCTGACAAGGCTTAGGTGTCGACATGTATGTGTAACCCCTGCACATTGCTCATGCCAACGCATAAGCTTTATGCACCAGCAACTCGTTCAGGCTGCTGTAACGTGTGCACGTGCCCAACGTGCTTGTCTGCTGCCAATATCCCTGAGGCCTATGCTGCTGCTCCCATCAACTCGTTCGCTTGTTTGCTTGCATTACGTGTATGCAAGGAAGCTGCCTCATGTGCTGCTGCTTGCCCCCTGCTGCCAATCACCGTGTTATGTCTGCAGGCTCTGATGGCCTGTGGGACAACGTGTATGCCAGGAAGTTGCTGGATCTGCTGCCGTTAACCTCTTGCTGCCGCTCACTGTGATTTCCACCGTTGAATTTGTTATTGCTTGCAGGCTCCGACGGCCTGTGGGACAACGTGTATGCCAGGAAGCTGCCTCATGTGCTGCCGCTCACCTCCTGCTGCTGTCCATTCTATTCCTGCAGGCTCTGACGGCCTGTGGGACAATGTATATGCCAAGGAGGTGCTGGAGCTGCTGCCGCGCAGCGCGGAGGGCGTGGATGCAGCAGCAGACAAGATCGCAAAGCTGGCACGGCGGCACGCTGCTGACGAGGACTTTGCCAGCCCCTACACGGCTGAGGCCAAGGCGCAGGGGTGAGCAAGTGACACCATGTTGGTTTGTGTAGCTGCATAAGTTGTGCTGTGTTCGGGATGGTGTTCGGGATGTGAACAGTTTGAAACTGTCCTGCAAGCTAGGATGGTAGCGCGCAGCTCCTACACGGCTGAGGCCAAGGCGCAGGGGTGAGCAGCAAACAAACATGAGTTGTTGTGTATGCTGCGCAGTGCTGATGGGTTGGGGACCCTGTCTTGCAAGCCATGCAGGCAGCAGGTTTTGGTTTGCAGGCGCATGTGCTGCAGAGGCAGAGAAGCGGTGTATTGTATTATATGTTGTCAGTTGTGGTCCAGGACCTGACATGTCGCTGGCTTTCATGACGCACCTCACGACGCGTTGCCTGCCGCTGTGCCTCTGCTGCTGGCCTTGCCGCTGCTGCCCCTCCTGCTGCTGCTGCCCCTGCTGCTGCTGCTGTGTGCAGCCTGGACTGGCCGTGGTGGATGAAGGTGATGAACACCAAGCTCAAGGACGGCAAGGTGCAGCTGGGAGAGCTCACAGGTGACGGATACGGGCTCCAATGTCTCTGGCTGATGCACCCTGCCCTGCTGCTATTGAGAGTGCGGCAGCTGTTCATGGTTTCAGGGCACACTGGGCAAGCCTACAGATGACATGCAGATCTCAAACCATGTGGCTGATGTAGCCCACTCTGCTGCTGCTGCTGTTGTTTCAAACGCTATGCGTGATGGATGCAATAACGCTGTCATGCGCCTGCTGTGTGTCTCAGTTTGCTGACTGTGTGTGCCGCTGTCTGCTGCTGCTGTCAATGCTCGATTTGTGATGCTCCTGCAGGCGGCAAGATGGATGACATCACCGTGCTTGTTGACATTGTTTTTGCTGACATCATTTATGCTGTCTGCTGCTGCTACTGCAATAACATGATGCTGCTGCAGGCGGCAAGATGGACGACATCACGGTGCTTGTGGCCATGGTAGTGGAGGAGGATGTGCAGGTTCCTCAGCCAGCAGCAGCAGCAGCAGTGCCAGCAGCAGCAGCAGCAGCCAGTGAGAACGGCAACGGCAACGGCGCCAGTGCAAATGGTGCTGCTGCATCAAACGGCAACGGTGCTGCGGCAGCAAACGGCAACGGCAACGGTGCTGCGTTTGACATAGCCCTGCTGAACGGTGCAGTTTGAGCGGCTGGTAGTGACAGCAGTAGCGTTTTCATCAGTGCTGCCGCTGCGTAGCCCTTTCGTGGGATTGCTGCTTGCATTTGTGCATGTTGATGCTGGGTTGGCGCGTGTCGTTGAGTATGTTGGTACACGCTTCCATTTCTGGTGCTGGTTGTGTTGTGATGTTGTAGCTGCTGCCCGCGTGGCTGCAGCTATATGCCTGTCGACAGTTGTGATAGTACAGGGAGCTGCCTGCCGTCATTAGTTTTCCCTGGTTGCAAAAAGGTGTCCTGCACAGAGAGTGGCCTGTGCCCCAAGGGAGCAGCGGTTTCCAAAGGAGTTCGAGTTGATTGACTGGAAGACGTCGCGTGTGCTGTCCCGCCTTGTGGCGTTCGTGTGAGAGGGCGTATGGTGCATGTGTGTGTGCACTGGCGTGCTGCTGGCTGGGGAGTTGTGGTTTTTGGTTCAGCCTCCGGCTGTTCCATTTGTTGTTGATGCAATCAGGCAGGCGGTATGGATGCTGTGGCGCAGCTGTACTGCAGCAATGTCCCTGTCAGGACTTGCAGGACTCTGCCTGTGGACTTGCTACGATAACGTCTCAGGCTTGTGCGTAGTAGGAGCTTGTCTGGAAGCAACCGCGAGCAGCTTGTGTAGACCCGGCAGCAGTTGTCCTCGTTGCAGCAGCATCAGGAGCCCTGTGCAGTTGCTTAGCTATCTGTTGGAAGTTGCACGCCTGCTGTACCAACTGGTGCTGTTCTAGCATCTGAAGCACCGCCAATGCATCCACCTCTAGCCTGTCACAGCAACCAGCATGCATCCTACTGCAGCAGGCGCTGTACAGCTTTATCGCTTGAGTGAAGGACCCAGACATGCATACAGCCGTGATGCACCGTCAGCAGCCAGGGTTGTGTGTTGCGTGCGTACTGCAGTGCATGTGATGCGAGGTGTGCATGGGGAGGCCAGAACCCTCTTGTGCATGCATCACAGCTGCTGAAATAGAGTGAAGTTGGTGTTGGAGGGATGCATCTGCACTAGATGCTGAGTTGTGGGCGCGTCGCTTCGTACAAACCCATGCCTGTGGTTTATGGATGATGCGTGCTGCGAAGGGTTGCTTGAGGTATTAGGCTGGAGCCCTGCTGGTTGCATAGCAGAGCAGTTGCAGTGATCTTGCTTGCACTGCACAGCAACAGCAGCGCAAGAGTGTGGTGGTCTACTGTACGATAGCGTGAGTGAGCTGCATCGGCTGCAGCTTGCAGGAAAGCGCTGCGACGCTTGCGGCGTGCAGCGAAGCGCTGTGGCAGCTGCAGCCTGCAGGAAAGCGCTGCGGCGCTTGCGGCTTGCAGGAAAGCGTTGTGGCAGCTGCAGCTTGCAGGACAGCGCTGTGATGCCTGCCGCTTGCAGGAAAGCGCTGTGGCAGCTGTAGCCTGCAGGAAACGCTGTGACGCTTGCGGCTTGCAGGAAAGCGCTGTGATGCTCGCGGCTTGCAGGACGCGCTGCGACAGCTGCATGCAGCTTGCAGGACGTTCCGCGTGTTGGATTATGCATGTCTATGCTTTGGCATTTGGTCACTTCATGCAGTCAGGTCGAGAAGAGTACAGGCAAGGTAGTTTGCAGGATTGTTTGTGACTGGGTCTATGCTTTGTGTGCAGGGTTGTGGGCGCGTGCGTGGTTGAGATGAGGTGTAAAGCAGGGAGCGCTCTTCCTGCAGCAGTGTTAAGGTGTGCGCTGCATGCAACACACGTACAGGAGGTGGTGGCACACCCATCTGTTCCGGTTAAAGTCACATAGTAGGACTGGAGGATGACTGATGTAGGATATGCTGCTCATGCCATGCTCATATCAAGGAGGTGTCATGTGCGTGGACGAGTGTACATCATAGGAGGGTGTGTCACATGGGCAGGAGCTAGACAAGCCAGCTGGCCAGGTCAGTGTTGTTGCCACCAGCTGCACAGCAGGCGGCAAGCCACAGCAGCAACTCAGCAGCATTTGCTTGACTGCAGCTGCTGCAGTGGCATAAGGGTGCTGCAGGCATTGCGCTTGTCGCTTTTGTCTCGGTTGCAGCGTGTATGTCAGCTGTTGCTATTTGAGCTGTGATGATGCAGCAAGTACCTGGCTAACAACAACAGGCACATACAATGCTGGTCAACCTGATCAGTAGTCAGGTTGCCGTTTTTGCATCCCCATCACATTGTGCTGGCTGGCTGATTTTGCAAGGACATTGGTGCTGGCAGGATGTGCAAGGGCAGACTTGCCATGCGTGATTGATTTGATCAACTTGTGTACACTAGTGGCTTGCGCTGTCGGCGCAGCAGGGACATAGAGCGGTACTGTCTGTTAAGTCTGCAGCGCCTGCGGGTTGTCGTTGTTACAATGGTTGCCTCTTCAGCAGCTCCCTCTTGTATGGGGTCCGCACCTACGCTGAGAGTGTTGCTGGTTGTTGCTGTTGCCATGGGTCTATAAAGTTTTGCGGGGGCGCCTTTTTGCTGCTTGGGAGCTTTGCTGACAAAGGCTCTGGTGTCCAGCTGCCCCTGTGCATACCCTGCATGCACACATCAGTTCAAAGTTGTGATGGTATCCACTGGGTGACACATCTGCTGGGTTTGGGCAATTGTGCGCAACTGGTGTGTAGTAGGTGTGTTGCTGCACTGTCCTGCAAGCCCGGCTTGTGCAGACAACGGGGCTCTACATGCCAGTGGCACAACGTGTCATGGCAGAATTGCACGGCTGCAAGCTGCTGCATCGGCAGTGAGCATCTTTCCTGGGCAGTCTGCCACACGGCGTCACACGCTGCAGCTGCAGCTGCACAACCTAGGTTGTTTGCAGATACTGTGCATCATCACAGCTGGCAGCTGTGCAAGCAGGCTGGCCATCCAGATGTGGCCGTCAACCAGGTAATTTATATTTCCTGAATTTGTCAACTTGCCAGAGCTCTTGAAAAGCGTCCATTCTGAGGTCCCGAACGGCCCCGGGATGACAGTAACCAGGGGAGTGGTTGCTGCCCTTAGGGAGTGGTTACTGCAGTTGACTCCTGAGCACATTGCGAGCATGTGCGACGGTCAGACCTATCGGAAATCAGGAACCGGAACATTGCCATTGCAATTACCTGATCTCAAACACCAAAAGCACGGCTGGCGCTGGTCTGTCAGACCTTCATGAAGGCCCTCGGAATGTCACTAGCAGCCCGCTCGCCTTCTCGCTACCTGACAGTATCAAAGTAGCTGATCACCATGACGCTTTGACATCAAATCATTCGTAAGGCTATAAATGCGTGTTTAAGACGCTACTGACTGCCCGCAGCTGCTTGTCGGCCCTGCCACGGGCTGTGACGTGTTTATACTCGTTGCAGCATCAAAGCACACGCAGCCGAGCATCAAGTTTGGAAGAAATTGTAGCGTACTTGTTCGAAAGCGTTTCGCAAGATGCCGGTTCTGCGCAAGCTCTTGGCTCCAGCAGCCCTGCTGCTGCTGTTGCTCTTGGCAGTGCTGCTGAGTTGCCTGCTTCCACCAGCACAGGCACAGCCTTGGGATCAAAACTCCATCATAAACCAACAATGGCAGTACCAGCTAGGGCAGACTTTCGTCATGCCTACACACCAGGTGACTCATCAGCAGCATCTCAGCAACGGCAGCAACAGCAGCTTGCTTGCTTGCTTGCTACTGCCCAAGCCGGGCTGGTGGATAACATGCTGGAGCAAAGCAACTTCCATTTCACCATTGCTACTGCATATGTAACAGAGTTGCAGCACATGCCTGCAGGATGGTGTGCGTAGCGTGGGGTTGGTTTCCCTGGGTATCCATCAATTATGCACTGTTACGCTGCACTGCCCTGCCGCAGATTGCAGGAGTCAAGGTCTACAGCATTGATCTGTTTGACACGGCAAACGCAACAGGTCAGCACCAGTCAGCGCAATCCGTTGACCAGCATGTTTGACATGTGCTGTGCATGTCAGCGCATGTGGGGCTGAGCAGCAGCGCAGCAAGCATCGCCACATCATGCTGCGCTGCATTCATCATGACAGTCGCCTGGCCGCTTGCCATGCATAACATACAGATTCAACATGCTAGCAGCTTCAGTAACCATATCACAACTGGTCAGCCGTCAGTGATTGCCTCTGGGCCGGAGTAGTAGCGCAGCAAGGATTGCAACATTATGCGCTGCATTCAACGCAACAACAGCCTGAATGCCTCATCTTATATAATGTATAATTTATACTTATATGATATATGGCAGGAAGAATCAACACCAACAACTTCAAAGCCACGCTGAAACCGGTCGGCATGCTGAGCAGCTGGCAGTGACCGCCTCACGTGCCAATGCGCACGCACTTGTTCTTCACACACCTGCTGCCTCACGCAATCGCTGCTGCTGCTTGCAGTGACCGCACTTAACGCGGCTGGGCTGGTGCCTGTCTGCTACTTCAGCGCGCAATATGAAATCTGGCGCCCAGATAGCGCCTCTTTCCCTGCATCTGCTCTGGGTGCTAACATCTCTGGATGGGCTGGGGAGAGATACGTGGACACCCGCAGGGCAGAGATACGCAACATAATGACGGCGGTGAGCTGAAATGGTTACTTAACATGTCAAACTATTGACAGGCGCATGCACTTTGTATGTCATACGGCTGATACTGGCCTGAAGTATTGATGTTCTGACAGCCGTAGGGCAGAGATACGCAACACCATGACAGCGGTGAGCACTTGCTGGACAGCTTGGCCGGAGGCATGCAAGCTGCATTATAGCGTAGAGTGTGTTTGGTTTGCAGCCATACCTGCCATGGATGATGTGTATCACACCTGCCGGGCACATCACGCAGCAGCAGCAGCAGCAGCAGCACCAGCACCAGCAAATGTTAGGAACACAGCAAGCTGGGGCTTGCAAAGTCACACGCACCAGCTCATCCACTGATGTGTGTCCTATCACCACCCACCACCTCCTGCTTTTTACCTGCCGTGTTCTGCTTGCCGTGTTCTGCTTGTTGCTGCTGCTATTGCTGCTGCCTCTGCTGCTGCTGCTGCCTCTGCCGCCTCTGCTGCTGCTGCTGCTGCTGCTGCTGCTGCTGCTGCTGCTGCTGCTGCTGCTGCTGCTGCTGCTGCTGCTGCTGCTGCAGCGCATTCAGCTGTGCAAGGCCAAGGGCTTCAAGGCCATCGACCCCGACAACACCGACTGCTACGGCACCTGCAGGTCACATGCGCCAAGTCATCCGTCCATCCTAGCTCTAAACCATCTCAAAACCTCCTGCCGGCTGCCTGCCGCATTCTGCCTGCTGCTGCTGCTGCTGCTGCTGCTGCAGCGCATTCAGCTGTGCAAGGCCAAGGGCTTTAAAGCCATCGACCCCGACAACACCGACTGCTACGGCACCTGCAACAGCGGCTTCCCTTTGACTTCTACTACTGCACTGCAGTACCTGCGGTTCCTATCTGACACTGCTAGGGCGAATGGTATGGGCATAGGCCTCAAGAACACCCTCAATCTGATCAGCTCTACCACAGGTGCGCAGGCATGGTGTGTTGACATTATCATGCTGAATTGTGCATGCTGTCACTACGTTGATGGTGTTGCAGCACACCTTGAGGCAGCTTTCTGTCGCACACTGTGATGGCATGCAGCGCAGGCACAGCATCGCAACATGTGCTGCCTGCATGGGTGAGGCAAACCTGCAGCATGCACAGGGCCAATGGTATGGGCATAGGCCTGAAGAACTCCCTCAACTTGATCAGCTTAACCACAGGTGCGCTGGCATGGCGTGCATGTGCTTGAATTATGCTGTTGATGCATAAGTGCATGCTGTTGAATTAGGCAGCTAGCTGTCACAGAGTGCAGCACAGAGAGCACACCGTGTATATGCCATGCAACTGCGTGTGAGACAAACATGTAGCATGCACAACGGCAGCGTAGCATGCTGCCCATCAAGGTTGGAACACAATTGCAATTACAAACCCTCGATGTTTACATTGGCTGTGCTCTTTGCTGTGCAGTGCCCATGTGGGCTTTTGAAGTCAACGAGCAGTGCTACCAGTACAATAAATGCATGCTCTCACAGGCCCTCTCCTGAACTTGACTTAGTCATGGTGCTGGCTGTGCTGCCTGCTGTGCAGTGTCTATGTGGGACTTTGCAGTCATTGAGCAGTGCTACTAGTACAACGAGTGCATGCCCTCACATAATCTGCCCTAAACTAAACTTAAACATAGTGCTGGCTGTGCTGCTTGCTGTGCAGTGTCCATGTGGGACTTTGCCATTAACGAGCAGTGCTACCAGTACAATGAATGCGGCATGTATGCGCCCTTCAAGGCTGGTGAGGCGCGGCACAGGCAGCTGTACAGGCGATGCAACCTCAGCGGGGTCTGCACAGGTGTTCAGCAACGTCTGCTGGATGCCAGTGCCAGCCATGACACGTACAGCGCTGCAGTCACGCCTAATTGCTGGCCATCATACCAGTTTGAATTCATCCAGGCTGCTGTGCTGACACAGGAGTGTTCCAAAACCTCAAATAACACATCACCATGGTTCATAACATGTCATGTAACAACAGTGTGCTGTTATGTCCCGCCCGTGCAGCCGGCAAGCCCATCTTCAACGTGGAATACACCAGCCTCTCAAAGTTCAACAGCAATGCGTGTGCGAAGGTCAACACCTTTGGCACTGTCAGCATTCGCAAGGCTTTGTCGCTGCAGTTCACCCATAGGGATGCCTGTGCCCTGCCTAAGCTGGCATCACCCTCACCCTCACCAAAGCCAAGGTGGGTCTTAGGTTTAAAAAACTTGATCAGGCAATAGTAAACCCTGCAGTTCACCCCTAGGGATGCCTTCGCCCTGCCTAAGCTTGCATCACCCTCGCCATCTCCAAAGACAAGGTGGGCATGTGCACATGAATTCATGTATCTCTGTGTTTGTTGCACGACAATGTACCAGCGTAGTAAGGGTCCTTAGGTGTTTGTGCCCTGCCTAAGCTGGCATCACCCTCGCCATCACCAAAGCCAAGGTGGGCCTGTGCACATGAATGCATGAATGTTGCTGCTTGCTGTGCACAAATGTACCACTGCAACAACTGAAGGGTCCTTGGGTATGCGGGCTGCTCAACCGGTCCTCCTATGCCCTCACCAAAAGCCAAGGTGGGCCTCAGGCTTGAGGCAATGTGTGCATTACACAAACGTGCAGATACATGTTGTCTTGTTACGCACCAATGTGGTTGCTATCGCAGGAGCCAAGTGCGCCTGGCACGCTAGGGCGTAAGGCAACGTTTGCATCACTGAAAAACGAAACGTGCAGAGAGGTGGTGACTGTTGCGCAGCGCTGTGGTTGCTGTTGGAGCTGTTGCATCGGCAGCAACGCTTCTGTGCTTGCTTGGCTGTCTGTGTGTGCTGCAGTCCGCGCCGCTCGCCTAAGCCCTCCCCTAAACCATCTCCTGAACCCTCACCCAAACCAAGTCCGAGCCCCTCTCCAAAATTTAGGTGCAAAATTGGTGTTGTGCTGCGCTGGCTGCAGGCGCGATAACTTGAACAGCATACACGCATTTGGCTGCCTACATGCATTCAACAACACGTTGCCGTTCTTGCACAGTGCTAATGAGCTGTTTTGATGCGTTGCTGCAAGTGCAGCAGCTTCGCGCCAACACATTGCTGCCAAAATCTCTGCTGACTTCTGTAGCAACACTGCACTTTCCTGCCTGTGCCTGCTGCTGCTGCAGCCCCAGCCCCTCTCCAAAGCCAAGCCCCTCGCCTTCACCCAAGTAAGCATTTTTAATGAGAGGATGATAGTTACATGTGGGTCCTGGCACCATCTTGGATGGTATGGGCCACAACAGGTTGAACACAGGTCTGAGACCAGAAAAGGAGAGTGAGCACCGTAAAACACACTGCACACCCTTGAGCACCAAATCTCTCATGTTATATCCAGAGATTTATACCGAATCTCTCGTGTTGTATCCAGAGATTTATATCCAGAGATTTTTATGACATGATCTGTTGTGCGTGCAAGCGTGTTTGAATGTTGACTGTAGACGTTGACTGACGTTGACTGCAGTCACAGCAGCATCCGTGCAGCAGCAGACAGCCATCCTTCTTCCAGCCGTCTCAGCTGACCAGCAGCCACTGAACCCAAGACGCCTCAGCCTCACAGACCAAGTTGTCATATAATCTAAACCATCAAGTTCTCTCACCCTGCATCTTGAACCCTGAACCCTGCAGGCCTTCCCCCAGCCCCTCGCCATCCCCTTCCCCTTCCCCACCACCCCCAGCAAGCTCCACTTGCACCCAGCAGATTGCAGTGCCCTCATACTACTATCCCTGCTTTACTGCCGGATGTGTGTGGCAGCGCACAGCAGGCAAGGCAAAGCTCGTCATCATCAATCCTGCCAGCGGCCCTGGCGCAGCTGTCGATTCAAATTATGTTACATTGTCATCCAACCTCAGGGCAGGCGGCACCATCGTGCTGGGCTATGTGGCTACAACGTACGGCGCAAAAATAACAGCAGACGTCCAGGCTGAGATTGATAAGTATTTCAGCTGGTATGGAGTCAGTGGCATCTTCTTTGACGAAGCCAGCACTGAATGCACCACTGTACCATACTACCAGCAGCTGATCGGGTACACGAAATCCAAGGTTTCTGCTGGCACCGCTCCAGCACCCACCACAGTCCTAAACTGGGGCACAGACTCAGCAGCAGCCGAATGCTTCTTCACAGTTGAATCTAACGCACCCGATATTGTGGTCAACTTTGAAAGCAGCTATACAAGCTACTTGACTTGGTCAGGGCCAGCTGCCTGGGTGTCAGATTATCCTGCAAGCAGATTCTGGCAGCTGGTGTATGAAGTTCCGCCTACGCCTGAGGCCTTTTACAAGGCGCTGATGCTGTCTAAGGCACGGCGGGCTGGCTGGGTGTATGTGACTGATGACAGCATCACACCAGACGGCAACCCTTGGTGAGTCAGCTGTGTAAATGTGCAGTTGCTACGCTTATGGTTTTGGCGCTTTGGTGCATGTTGGGTGCAGCTGCTTGCAATGCATCGTTGATGTTGCAGTTGTGCTGTTGTTGTGCAACACAGCATGTGTAAGGCTGTTACAAGGCGCTGATGCTGTCTAAGGCGTGGCGACCTGGCTGGGTGTACGTGACAGATGACAGCATCACACCAGACGGCAACCCTTGGTGAGTCAGCTGTGTGGATGTGCAGTTGCTACGCTTATATTTCTGGCGTTTTGGTGCCTGTTGGGTGCAGCTGCTTGCAATGCATTGTTGGCATTGCAGTTCTGCTGTTGTTGTGCAACACAGCATGTGTATGACTGTTACAAGGTGCTGACTCTGTCCAAGGCGCGGCGGGCTGGCTGGGTGTACGTGACTGACGACAGCATCACACCAGATGGCAACCCTTGGTGAGCCGGCGGAACTGCATAGGTGTGCGGAACGATTTGCGACATCACTCTGGTTCTCTGTTGTGCTGTTTGTGGTGGCTGAACTGCTGTCTTTGTAATGCATGGCTGCAATGCAAAGGCAGCCTGCGTTGACAACAAAGTTGCCATGCAATAGCAGATGATGCCAGCTAGCTGAGGCACTTCACAATATCGCCCCTGCTGCTGCTGCTGCCACCACGTCTGCCACCTGCTACTCTTTAGCTCCTGCTCCTCCTCCAGCTGAAGCTGCTGCTGCTGCTGCTGCTGCTGCTGCATCCCTCAGAGAAACGCTGCCTTCTGCGCCTGGCCTCTGGGACCTACAAGTGCGCCTCACATCCATCATACTGCCTCAGCTGCTGTTGTCATTTACTTTGCTACAATTGCTGCTGCTGCTGCTGCTGCTGCTGCTGCTGCTGCTGCTGCTGCTGCTGCTGCTGCTGCTGCTGCATCTCTCAGGGACACCCTGCCATCTGCGCCTGGTCTCTGGGACTTTGAAGTCCGCCTGACATCCACCACACAGCAGATTGGCGTTCCTTCTTATTACTACCCTTGCTTTACAAACACTGCCACCTGCCACTGGAGCCGTACCTCCGGCAATGACGCAACTCGCCTAGTCATCATCAATCCTGCAAGCGGGCCAGGCACAGCTGTCGATTCAAACTATGTTACAATTGTAAATAACATGAAGGCTGCAGGACTCATCGTGCTGGCGTATACTTACACTGGCTACGGCGCAAGGGCAGCAGCAACAGTACAGGCTGACATTGACAAGTAAGTAGCTGGCTGCTGCGTTGTGTGCTGACTGGTTGCACGCTTGTTGCTTTTGATGCGCAACACCATGTCGCTCTGCTCATTTACCTGCATTCACCCTGCTGTGAAGCTGTCAAGCATTACAGCATTGCATGCTAGCACTAGGCAGAGTACAACACACTGACCCACACACAAGCAGCAAGGTTTACGTCAGACACCTTGGAACCATTTGTAACACTTGAGGGTGCACCTTTAGAACATGGCATAGCATTCTGCGGCCTCATAATCCGCCTTGAATGCATAGCATATGGTTGAACTTCACTTCTTCATGTCTTTACCAACAGGTCTACAGCTTCTACCCCAGCATCAGCTGCATCTGTCTAGATGAGGGCTCCACAGACTGCTGCAAACACCCTGCATAATGCACCATCATGTTTTTGACTGCACATTTTACATCTTCATCTCACGCCACTATCTTTTTACAGGTACTACAGTTTCTACTCGGCCATCAAAGCGGCTTTTTCCTGAAGTAGGGAAACATACTAGTGCTGCTGCTGCTGCTGCTGCTGCTGTTGCTGCTGCTGCTGCTTACCAACAGGTACTACAACTTCTACCAAAACATCAGCGGCATCTTTCTGGATGAAGGATCCACAGACTGTGCCACCCTGCCTTACTACCAGCAGCTCGTCGCCTACACAAAATCCAAGGCCCAAAATTCTCTCACAGCACTCAACTGGGGCACTCAAGGCCCAGAGTGCTTCCTCTCAGCTGCTGCCAACACCCCAGATATCATCATAAACTTTGAAGACACGTACTCTGCTTACTCATCTTGGAGCGGGCCAGCCGCGTGGACTGCAGCATATCCTGCGCACCGCTTCTGGCACTTGGTGCATTCTGCACCTGCGAATGCGGCGGCATTTGGCAGTGCACTGGGCCTGGCTCGCGCGAGGCATGCTGGCTGGGTGTATGTCACAAATGATGTCATGAACAACCCCTGGTGAGAACAACAACTGTCAGCATGCTATCATTTGTGCGCAGGCAGCTGATCGCATTAAAGTGTAAGTGCTGCTGCTGCTGCACATGGCAAACACAGCATAGCAAAGGCTTGTGAGTACACTGCGCACGCTGCTGATGCTGCTGATGTGTGGCCATCTGTCGGAACCGGGAACTGAGCTGGTTGTTGATGATATTCTTCCAGCTGCTGACAAGCTGCTGCTGCTGCTGCTGCTGCTGCTTGCAGGGACACACTGCCTGCTGCTGCTCTCTGGTCAAATGAGACTGCCATTGTGGGAGCCACCAGCAGCTGCATCTGAGCAGCTGCAGTCATCCATCCAGCAGTCATCCATCCAGCAGTGATCCATATGGATGCATACGCAGGATCGATGCATGGATGCATATGCATCCAGCTGTGATTCATCCAGCAGTGATCCATTGAGCTGTGAGCGGGCTTGCACTTGCAGCTGCTCAGCATGCAGCTGGCTGTATTTGCTCGGAGACGCGCACCAACAGAAGTGTCGCGTGACAAGCAGTAGCGTGAAGATGCGCTGTATGATTCTGCCGGTGCTGTTGAGCAGCAAACTTCTGCATCTGCCTATTCCTCATTCAGCCCAGGTGTGCAGCTCTAGGGCACCCATACCTCCACAACCATTCATTTTGCAGTTTAAGATTCTGGCAATGCTGGCAGGCAGATTATTCAGCATCACAGTTTGCTTGCAGGTGTGCCATGCAATTGCAGTGACCAGGACGTTGATCGGGGCTTTTTGGTGTAGTTGTTACTTTTGAGAGTTGGAAGGGTCTGTTTTGCCTTCCCCTTTTTCCTGCTTCCACCTGCTTGCTGTATTTTACTTGCACCGATCGAATGGTGATGTCGCTGTCCGTAGTAATCCATATGACACGCTGACTGGACTTGGTAGGCACATGCATTAACTTTTGGGATGCAAAGCGCCTTGCCACAGCTAGCATGCCTAGCGTTTTGTGGCAGCAGCCAGTCTGAACTGGTTGTAACATGCTTCTTTCTCAATCCTTGTCAACCTCAAGGGGTGACACAGCACTTGATCAGTTCGTGTTGAGCATTGTCCCAAGCTACTTGTTGTTACTTGCTAAACATGCTCTTGCATGTGGTGACCATGTGTCAGCCGATGGTGGGCTTTTGTCCATGCCATGCATGCATTGTCTGTGCGCATAGCGGTGCCGCAAGGGTTTTGCATACCTTCCTGATCTGATTGTGTAGCCGCGACTTGGTTGCCATAGTGCAGCGTGCCAGTGCGCTAGAGTCACTGGCTGAATCCAGATGCAGTGTTGCGTCACATCCTTTTGGATCTGGTACTAAATCTGTGCACTGCGGTCGCTGCGTCGCCGACTTGGCAAACCTGCGGCCTGAGATGCATGAATGCTGGGGATACATGCCACCGTGACACTGTGTTTTTGTTGGGGCAGCGCAGTACACTGGCCAGGCTGTGTCCAGCTTACACACAATGCGTGCCTACACCGCTTGCCAACATGCTGTAGCACCACAGTGTGAGCTGCTTTTGGGTAACAATGAGTGCCAATACCACGTACCCATGCCAATCCAGCTGCTGCACCCATTGCTATATACATGTATATGACAGGGCAATCGTCAGCATGAGTGTTAAGAATCTCCTTTTTATCAATACCGAAATCATGACAGCTAGCATATAGGGTCGCTGCCAGCACGCAGCTCGCTCACACGTTCCAGCGCTGCTGCCTGTTCCACTGCTCTGTGGTTGACTCCAGCATGCGCCGCTGCTCCTCCGAGGGGCTGCCCATCACCATCACCAGGTGGTTCATGATGCGGCCTGCGCCAGCAGCAGCAGCAGCAGGCAGCCTTTAGAGAGCCATCATCTCATGCCAGCACATCATCACACCACAAGCCCATGGCATCATGGTATCGCACAGCCACTTGCTCCGTACTGTGACTCGCAGCCATTTGCCCCGCAGTGTGGCAGGTTAGCACGCAAGCATGAAAAGGCTGGCTGCGTTCCTTGCCCAGGTTAATGCTGCAACATGCGCTTCAGTGCTACTGTCATACTCTCAAATTGGTCCTAATGCCACAAGCTGCATGCCGGGGCTTCTGCCTACCTGGCACTTGGTGTATCATGTAGCGCTGGAACTGCACCTCATCCATCACAGCAGAGTGCTGCTCAGACACAATGCGGCTCAGCCGCTGCACCTGCTCCCGCAGCTGCTCAATGCTGGCTGCTGGTGCTGCTGCACCTGCCGTGCTTGCACTGTGCGCTGCTGTGACTACTCCTTGCGCCAGCTGCTGCTGGTGTTGCTGCTGCTGAGGCTGGCTGGGGCTGCTAGCTTGGGGCAGAATCAGCTGCCCAAGGTTGCTGCTGCTAGCACGCTGTTGTTGCAGGCCTGACACTGCTGCTCCTGCGGCGGCGTCAGCAGGTTCCTGCCTAGTCTCTGCTGGTGACGGCATGCTGTCAGTGGGTGATGCTGCTGGGTTGGGGGCCACTGCTGCTGCTGCTGCCACTGCTGCTGCTGCCTCTTCAGCTGCTCGTAGCAGCTGAGGGTTCTCCTGCATGGCAAGATTGTACATGTGCCAGCGTTCCATGCTGTGTCAGCAGCTGCACCTTGCGGCGCAAGCAGTAAGGTCAGGTGCCAATGCCACAGTATCCCTGCTTGTGCGCAACAAGCAACTGGCGGCTTCCTGTTTCAAGGAAGATGAAGGAGATTCAAGGCTGTGCCTGTGCAGCTAAACATATACACTTCCTGCAGCATGCAAGCACCTCACATACCTTGACAGACAGCTTCAAGCGCGTCAGATGCTGCAGGTCCCGCGCACTGCTGTTTGCTATCGCTGCCCTGCCCAGGTCTGCCAAGCTGTTTGAAGCACTCATGGACGGTGAAGGGCCATCCAGGCTGGCACTGCCACCACGCACAGCAGGGATGCTGTCAGTGCTGCCAGGCGGCAGGGATGGCAATGCTCCAACGACCTTTGGCCTGCAAAAGCAACAACATTCACATGTTTGCACGGCGTATGTTTCCATGATTAGCATGCTGTCCAGCCATTCACTCCTGCAGTTACATCGGTTTAACAAAGGCAGAAGCATATCCCTTGCTGTCGCGTGAGCAGGGTGTTGTGTCCCGGTGCTTGTCTGCGTCACCAAGTAAAGTAACATCACACATTGTAACACCCACCTGCATTTGCTGCGTGTGGTTTTGTGCAGTGCTCGTAGGTTGTCCAGCATCTGAGGGTAGTGCTCCAGCAGGTCAGCCATGTCCTCCTGTGGAACACATGATGACAGGCAGACAGGCAAGCGCGCATGTGATAAGAGCAGCCTGCCGACAGACTCCACTGGGGGTTACCAACAGTGCATGGGCAGGCGCATGCATGCGCTCAGCTCTGCAGGCGTCATCAGGAGCAGACCAGCCAGCGCAGTGCGGGCAGCACAATAGCGCCGTGACACTTCAAGGCAGATACCCCGCGAGCTGTGCGATAGTCCTTATGTCGTGCAGCTGCTCAGCCGCCTGCCCACCTGTGCAATGCGCAGCATGTAGCAGGGCGTCTTGCACCACATGCTGGCGATGCGCTTGGCCTTCATGAAGCCCTGCAGGCAGGCAGCCAAGCGCATGATGCAGTGAGCGCGCTACAATACAATAATAGCCTGGCATATGCCTTGGTGGAGTCAACTCCTGCAGGCGGGCTTTGGACATTGCTGTACAACTGCTGATAGCAGTGAGCTGCTCATCACATAGGCAGCAGGAGGAGGACCACAGCAAGCAGTGTGCACCTCCAAGTGCCGCAGCACTGTGCCCTCGCCAAACACGCCTCCCTCAGGTATCTTGGCCAGGAACGTCTCCTTGTCCATGTCCACCATGTGCAGCTCGCCACGCATCAGGATGAACACGTCACCGCCAGTCTCACCTGCAGCAGGAGGCAGGCATGGGTTTAACGGGTATGATGCAGTCTCAGGTACACACCAGTGCACATCTAGTGAAACACCAGCGGCTGGTGTATGGGTAAGGAACAAACCCACCAAAGCAGCAGTCAACAGCACAAGCGCACACCAGAGCACTGGGTTGCTGGCTGGCAGCAGAGGCAGCATATATGCAGCTTACCCCTTTGGTAGACATAGGTGTTGGCTGAGCAGTTGTATGGCTGCAGCCGGATGCACACGTCAGTCAGGAACATGTCATCATCAGCCATCTGCTTGAGCAGCGGCACGCTCTGGATGGCGCCAGCATACAAGTGCCGCAGGATCTTTGCCTTGAGCTCAAAGGGCAGGATGCCCAGCACTTGCTGCCTGTCATAGGGCTTGATCTTCTGCTTCTTGAACATGTCCAGCACACTGCAGCAGCAGCAGCAGTGGTGTCAAGGGACCGCAATTGCTGTGGCCTACTGCAGACACTGTTTGCTGTCAGGCATGCAGTGATGGTATGCAGCAGCCTGGCACACATGCTTATGGTGGTGTTCTGCAACATAACTGTTTTGGCGTTGTAGCTGACTGCACCCACCGTTTGCTGAGATGCCGTGGCAGGTCTGTGTCCTTGAGGAATGTTGTCACCACCTCCAGCTTATCGTTGTAGGCTGTTCTATGGCTGTCCAGCTTGGCCACCTGCCAGCAGACAAACGTACAGCTGTGGCTGTGGCTGTAGAACAACGTCACAGCCGTTTGACAGGGTTGCATGGCAGACTTAATTGTGGCAGCTTCATAGCAGAGCTGGCTTGGCCAACTGCATGTACATTGACAGTGCACATAAAGGCGCCGATGCCACACACGAACTTGCTAGGCTGTTTTGGAGCCGCTTGCTGCAGCTGCTCTCACCAGGCTCGCCATGCGCCCCACAACAAAGCTGAAGAAGAAGCCGCTGACAATCATTGTGACAATGGCCCAGATCTTCTCAGCCATCGTCTGGCTGCTGATGTCGCCGTAGCCCACTGTTGTCATGGTGGTGTATGCCCAGTACATGGATGTTACATACCTGCAGCACAGCATACTCAAGGTTGGTCAGAGACAAGGTCGCCTCGTATCACTGGCAGTGCAGGCAGTGGCAACCTGCTTGAGAGATAGGTGCTTGGTGGAAGGGCAGGGCTTGCAGCTTCACAACAACCACTGCTGTGCGGATGTCACAAGCCAGGCATCTGGCGGCGAGGGTGGCATAGGCACGCTGTCTTCTTCCTGTAGCCCGCAGACAATAGATGTGCTTGACAACTCACCTGAATGCAAGCTTGTAGTGCGACACACAGCGCATGTGTGGGCCATGGCACGTGGCACAGGGTGTGATGTCATACCCAAACTCAGGGCAGGACCACCACTTGCCAGTGCTGTTGTCCTGCATGACGTTGGGTGGCACATGAATGCTGCTGCTGTTGCTGAAGCTGTAGGCCGTTGGCAGCATCACTGTCTTGTCCCCACCGAAGGCGTGCTGCATCCAGGTGGTGATCTCCCCATCTGCTATCAGCGCCTTCTCATCTGCACACCAGACAACACCACCAGGTGACTTGTCGGGTTGTGCTTGTCCTGCCTTGGTACCTGCTTTCCATAATGTTTAAAGGTTGAGCCGCCTATCACAATCGCAGACACATGCTGAGCAGCGCCTCCAACGTACTGTAACAGGAATATGATGAACTCACGTTTGGTCTGCCAGGCAGGCGTTGACAGCAGGTAGAAGAAGCAGCCGCTGATGTGCCCCAGGTAGATGAGGATGATGACCAGCTCAGTGATGCTCAGGATGGGCATGATGGCGTACAGGTCGTCCTGAAGGAGCATGCAGGAAAGGAAAAGCATGCAGGTGTGCTTAACACAAAGCCACAGCATCTGCACAGTCTGTTCTGTGTAGGATATTGATACAACACAATACATCTCGCGACTGAATCCTGCCTCAGGCACTAGCCCAGCAAGCCGCTACTACGCTCATGAGGGAGACAGTGAGTGTAACCAACCTTTCCTCCTGTTACAATCACGTGCACCACAGCTCCTGAGATCAGGGACACCGTTAGTGCTGCTGTCATGGCATATGTTTGAGTCATTATGAAACAGTGCACTGCCAGGCACCATCGGCAGCTCTGCTATCTGCCCTTGCAGTTCTAATCAAGGCTCACCGCAAAGCTGCCCAGGATGGTTGAAAAGCGCATGAACTTGACATGCTTCAAGATCCACACAATGCGGAAGAAGCGCAGCAGCCGCAGCATGCTAATGAGACTAACGCCTCCACCGACGATGATGCTCCATGAGCAGTCACCGCGCAGTGAGCACATCCAAGTGCCCTGCAGCACAGCAGCCAAGCCAGAACAGCTTCACTGTCAGAAGCACAGGTAAAAATAGCTTTGATGTCCACCCATCTGCATCAGCAGCTCTTCACAAGAGATAGGGGGTGACTGGTGTTGCTGGGCGGCCGGGGCTGAGGCACCCCAGCAGCTCTATCAGGCTAGCCAAGAGCTGCACACTGCACTATGAATTGAAATGAGCGGGACGAGTGTGTTTGGTGCTTCGCATTCACAATGGCAGCAGGTACACACCTCCACACCCCGCACGATGTAGTCGACAGGGAACGTGGCCAGCACATCTATGGCAAACCAGCCCTTGAGGTAGCGCCGCGCTATGGCTTTGTGGTCTGTTATGATGTCACCTGTCAGAGAGTCCTGCAAGCACATGGAAACGCAGGCAGACGGCTGTTTGCTATGCATGCATGCATGTTACTTCTTGGAGACACATTGCTGCTGCGTGGCCAGTAATGTACACATCTCATGCATGGTTGCTGCTTACGTTGCAGTGTGGTAGCCCAGGCCCTGCTGCTCACTGCAATACAGGGTGCATCAACGAGCGGGCAACCCTGAGCAGGCGTATTGCATACAGCTGCTGTGGTGCTGACGGTTACTCCATGTGCAGAGTAGCTGCAAGCTGCACACACTGTACAGCATGTCCTTCACCAGTCAACACGCTGCCGTTACTCACCTCATATGCTGTGAAGAAGTTCAGCGCCAGGTCCACATAGAAGAACAGATCAATCATGCCCTCAAACCAGAACCACAAGCCCTCTGAAGGAATGTTGAATCCCTGCGACCCACACGCAGCAACACATACTGGCTGTGCAGTACAAGTGCGAGTTTGCAGCTGGCATACCTGCACTGCAGGATTCACTGCCACACAGCTTGCGTCACGCAGCAGCAGGCACGCTGCTCTGCACAACATAGCAGCAGTGAGGTTGGTGCAGCAACATGCAAGTCATGCTGCCTACTGCTGGCCTGGAAACAAAGCGCCGCTGCAGCTGCTCACAGCTACTGCAGACACAATCTTGAACCATTGGCTGCTGCTTTGATGCTCACCACTCGCACAGGCGTCACCCAGATGATGTACATCGCCACTGCTAGCTGAATCTGCATCCACCTGCAGGGCATGCAGCACCAGAACACGCTGCTGGACACTGCTGACAGTGAACACTGCAGCTTAACTGCTTTAGTTGTTGTGTGTAAATGTATTGTTGGCCGCTGTAGACTGTTGAAGAGTTATCTGTGCCGCACAGGCAGCGGCTGCTTGGTGCTGAGCAGAACCACGCCGGCAATGCTTGCTGACTGCATGGACAATCCTGCAGCTGCACACCTGACTCGGCTGCTGCAGCTACAATGCTGACTCACGCTGTACGGAAGCTGCCTTCAGGCAGGATGATGAGCTTGCCGTCATGGGGCCTGGATGCTGCACTGCCACCATAGTCCTGCAAAGAGTGGCAGCAAGCACCATGCCAGCGACTGCCTTGTGCAGCTTGCAGGACTTGTGACACACAGTGCGGAGCGACCATCCATGGCGGTACTTCACAATGTTTGTGCCGGCCTTAGGAACCACATGCATCAGCGTGGCAGCAGTTGCTGACAGTGAGTTGCTCACCGCCCCTTGCTGGCCATCGTCCTCATCAGTAGATGGCAGCCCAGAGCCCTCTCTGACCACGCCAGCAGCCCCTTCAAAGCCCTCAAAGCGGGGTGATCCCACAAAGCGAGCAGTGGATTGCCTGTAACCAGGTAAACGTGTGATGCTCATGTGCACAACTGGCAACCAGCAGTCATGCACAGCTCACATGCATGGCTGTACTGTCAACAGCATTTGTTGCCAACTTTCTCACCTCTGCGGTGTATCCAGCGACATCCTGCTCAACAACGACGATGTCTGGCCCTCTCCCCCACCGAAGTAATCGCCAAAGTCCGGCTCCTGCTCGCCTGCATCGAACCTGCTGAAGGCATTCCACTTGCTGCTGGTCCGCAACATGGTGGTCAGCCCCTGGTGTATACATGTTATGTAAACATTGTATTAGATTAGTTTCAGCTCTCCGGCTTCAACACCATTGGGTTTGCTGGCCATAAATAAAGGAACGCCCAGTCAACACGTGTCTCAATGAACCCTCGTGCACCGTGACAACCGATCTCCATGCGAACAACTGAGCGTGCATACATAATAGAATCAACAGTCATAACGTAGCTGCAGCTGCAGATCCTATGCAAATGCATCGTTTACCCTGCCCTGGGGTTGTCATGCCCTCAGGTCCTGGCACCGCCTGCGCACAGCCATGCTTTTAGAAACGCATGTATAGCAATCCAGCTCTAAAACTCGTCTATACGTACCAACATTACCACATAAACTATCAAACGTATCTCCATTCACGAAGAATTGGGCAACACAGGGGTAGCCTCTGCGCGGCACCCCCCTCTGGTGCTGTGCGGTGACGATCTGACTGGGTCCACTTGGTGGCAATACAGCAGTGCCACCTGCATCTCTTGCAAGGTATGTTCAAGCTCTTAGCTTGAAACAGACAACTTAACCATGTACAAAATGCCAGATGCAAAACGTGCTGGGTCTTAGAACGCCCAAAACTGCAGCTGCCTGGATGCGTCCTTGATCCTGTGCACCAGCACAATGATACTCATCTCCAAACACAGGCTTCACAGGCATTGTATGCAACAGCTATTGCCCCTGTTCTAAACTAGAGGAAGTGGGGAGGATGTGTGAGAGTCAGGTTGAGATCGAGATCCCAGGTCCAGACCCAGGTGGTCAGCCGTGTACACGGCTGTCACATGTGACAGCACTGCCGCTGCGCTGTTGAACCTAAACACCGCAGTGCACAGTTCACCGCACAGACATGGTCAATGAATGCATAAGCGCAGGTGCAGCGGCAGTGCTATGTTGCTGACACCGCATGCTTATCTCTCCCGTCAGCACCAAGGCAACTTTGAAATGCCGCAAGCTACTGATGATCGGCACTGCACATGTAAGCTGATGTACAAAAATGTACAACGCTGCAAAACAAGCCTGCAAGCTGCTGTCCTCCACACTGCACAAGAGCCAAGCAATGATACAGCAGCGCACACATAGCTGCAGAAAACCCCGTCTGCCCCTACATGCAGCCCCCTGACTCCTTGTTTGACTCTTTCAGGTAACTCTGCCACACCAGCGTACGAACTGACTGCCCGCTTTCTGCCTCATGATCATATACGCTGCGCACACCTGCAACAGCTGCTGCCTGCTGTGCGGCCTGCTGCAGCTGATCCTGCTCTTCACACAGCAGTGCAACAGGTTTGCCCACAGGCAGCTCGCTCCCTTCAGGCACCAGCTGCTTTGCTAGCCATGCTTCTTCATTCGCCTCTATGAGCAGCGTCACTTTTCCTGCAAAGTCATCTAGTCTGTAGGCCTCCTCTACCAGTGTCTCTGTTTCGACTTCGAGCACCTGCATCAACACAGCATGGGCAGCACAGCAACCACACAGGTTCAACACAGCAAGCTGAAGCACACAGCTGTGCGCAGGGCTCCCAGCAACTTTCATGCTTTTTGAACTTGTAGGCATCTTTCAGAGACTGCTGCTGGGGGCCAGCAGGCGCGTGCCCTTACAAAGATGCTTGCAGGAACGCACGTGCGTTGGTGCCAAGCTGTACCCAGCATCTCACAGTGATTGGGTGTAAAAGTGACTGGCATTGGTGCAGCCAACAGTTCATACGCAGCCGTCATACACGCGCACTCATGTCGCATATTACATCGCACACACATCACCACCTGCATGTCTCACCAAGTCATATTCCTGGCATAGCTCTCCCTCCTGCTTCAGCCAGCGCTTGACAATGCCCCGCTCCATAGTGTGAGAAAGAGCGGGCATGGGCAGCACTATGACACCCTCTGGCAACAGCTTTCCTTGCTGCTGCTGCGTCTGCTCTTGCTGCTGCTGCAATGTGCTGCCTGTTGTGTGAAAGCTGGCTGCTGCTGCTGGTGCTGCTGCTGTACTCCCGAAGCCTGGTGACAACGCTGCTGAGATCAGCTTCCAGGGTAGCTGCGCCTGCCATGAAGCTTTATGTTTGCAGCCACGAACAACTGCCTGCAACATGGAATGTTTGGTGTTGCAGGACAGTGTGTGGCTGTCCTGGTAGTACTGCTCACTCTGTTCAGATTGAGTGCAGGCTGTCGAGGTATATACTGATGCTGCAGCGCGATCAACAAGAAGGTGCAACGAATGCAATGCCTGCACAAAGTTTACGCAGACAAAATGCAGGGAGCGTGCAGGTGACCGATGTTACGCACATCGAGAGCCCTAGCAGTGCTAAGCACTCACCCCCACGAGCACAGCCGGTGTTCTGGGTAACCTCAACCGTAATCAACTGATACTGTATAACACAGCAATGGAACCTCGCACTGCCCGCTTTCGGGAGCTCATCTCGGCGATGGAGTGAGCCTCAGAATCCAGGATCATGGCTGGCTGCAAGCCAGCACAATGTATGCTGCTCCTGTTTATCATCTCTTTCGGCTATGCCGGTGCACAACACACGCCGGCAGATGGGCAGTACTTCCAGGCAGCAGACGACCTGCCTGAGCAGAGGCAGGCCCTGCTGGACATCCTGCAAGCTGTTGGCATGTCTTCGGACATCGCATACGCAAACTCTTCCCTGACAGGTTAGTCAGCCAATCCCAGACTTGCCTTCAGCCCCACATAGCACCCCTAGCACCACCAACAGCAGCAGCGCTGCGTCACAAGGCAACTGCTCTTGCCTTCTTACTATCATGTGGTTCGGTGCCATCCACACCCACTTGACTATCCAGTCATGCAGAATCTTGAATTGAAAGTTTGAAAATGTAAGTGTGTGTTGCCTGCAGGGCTGGGTTACCCAGGCATGTCGCAATGGGCTGCAGCAAACGTCAGCTACTGCTTGTGGTGGGGCGTCACCTGCTGCGGTCAAACCCTCACAGAAGAGCTGGCAATCTGTGAGGCTGCCTCAGGCTCCTGGTATTCCATCAGCGCACTGGAGCTGCCTGCAGTGGGGCTCAAAGGAACACTGCCAGACGTGTTTGCGCTGCTGCCAGACCTTCAAGTGCTGGACATCAGTTACAACAGAGGTAACGTGTCCGACACGAATTGCATACACATGCAACAAGCAAGAATTTAGATGAGACTTTCATGAGCACATATGCGCAGCAAAGCAGTCGCACGACGCGGTGATGGCAGCGGCAGCTGCGATGCTTTGTGGCATGCAGCGCAAACCGACTGGAGTCCAGCTGCAGCTGTATGTCCTGCAGGATGCTTTGCCATTGACATAATCAGCTCCTCAGCAGCGAACAAGATACAAATACACATGTGCAATCAGCAATAGCTCAGCATCCATGGTAGTGCTGCCGCTGACTCAACTTGCATGTCACGGCTGCACTGTGCTGCTGTGCTGCCTGTTCAGGCCTGCAAGGCACGCTGCCCAACAGCTTGGGCAAGCTCCCATTCTTGTGGTGAGCAGCAGCAGCAGGAGCGAGACAGCAGCAGCAGCAGCAGCAGCAGCAGCAGCAGCAGCAGCAGCAGCAGCAGCAGCCGCCAAAACAAAGGCAGCAGCAACATCAGCAGTTGATCATGCAGTGGTGCGGTGGCTGTCTCGCTGCGTGTGGCGCTGCGCGTATACAGTCAGCAGCTGCAGGTGCTTGCTATGCCTTGCAATGTGTTTGGCTGTGGAGACAGGGTCAGCATTCCTGCAAACGGATGCTGACCCTGAGTGTTGCAGCAGCAGACAGCAACACCCCGACCAGCTGGATCTTACCTGCTGGATCTTTGCTGCGCGCTGTTGCTTTGCCTTATACCACGCAGGCAGCTCAACAATGAGGGCACACAGATGGCTTGCAATGCCACAACAGAGCAGCCACAGCCGTGCCCGCTGCCAGCCTGGCTGCAGCAGCAGCCCAACACTTTCTACTACGACCATAGTGGCCTGGAGTGCCCAGTCATAACTTTCACAGCGCAGCGGCAGAAAGCAGACAAGCTGGCGCGGGTGTACAGGGGTGCTCCACAACCTGAGGTGTGTGGCGGTGTGTGGCCCCGATGTTGCGCTTGCAGGAGTTATATCCTTGCATTTGAACAGCACAGTACGCTTGCAGTAAAGCGCAAGCTGTCGCTGCACAGTAGCTGATGCTGCTGTACGGCACATTTCAAGGTGCAGTCACTTGTCTTCACACTCTGTGTTGTACCCAACACAAGCATGGCATGTGCTGTAACGTTGTGCAGATCGCTGCAATAGCTTTGCTGCCACTGCCGCTGTTGCTGCTGCGCTGCTGCTGCTGCTGCTGCTGCTGCTGCTGCTGCTGCTGCTGCTGCCAGGTCATCATCAGCGACCTGTACTATGACCGCACCGACTGCCTGCTGTCCGTGCCTGGCCAGCCAGGCATGCTGGGCGAAACTGACAATGGCAGCCTGTCGCAGGCGGTGAGTGCGGCAGCAGCAGCAGCAGCATTCGAGCAATGATTGCTGCAGCATGTTCACAATGGATCAGCTGCCATACTGGGTGGCTGTACGCCACCCTCTCACAGTCAAACAAAAAAGTCCACTGTATGTGACAACATCGTAGTATATGTGATGTTGAAGCAGATGCTGGTGATTGTGAATTTGGTGCCGTCTCTGGCAGTGTCAGCGGGCCTGGTGCTGCTACGTGTGGCGCTGCTGCTGCTGCTGATGATGATGATGATGATGATGATGATGATGATGATGATGATGATGATGATGATGATGATGATGATGCTGATGCTGATGCTGCTGCTGCACACCTGGTCATTTGTGACACGCTGCATGACACGCTGCACCATCTGCGCTGCTGCAGGTGCTGGTGATTGTTATTCTGGTGCCTTCTCTAGCTGTGTCGGAGGGCTTGGTGCTGCTGAGTGTGGCGCTGATGCGCTACCTGCGCTACCTCAAGCATGTTTGTGACAGCCACACGCACCCCACCACTTGTGCTGCCGCAGGTGCTGGTCATTGTGATCCTCGTCCCTTATCTAGCTGTATCTGTGGGCCTGGTGTTGCTGAGTGTTTAGCTGCTGCTGCTGCTGCTGCTGTTGCTGCTCACCTGATTAGTTGAGGCACACTGCACCGTCTGCGCTGTTGAAACAGGTGCTGGTCATTGTGATCCTGGTGCCGTCCCTGGCAGTGTCGGTTGGCCTGGTGCTGCTGAGCGTGGCGCTGATGCGCTACCTGCGCTACCTCAAGCGTAGCCATGACGCCATCCATCTGACGGAAGCCTGGAAGCGCCGCAACGCACCGGGCATAATCAGCGACGGCAATGACAGGTGCGCCGCTGCGGGTGACGCTTTGTAAACAGACCCTGAGCGGTAGTGTTTGATGGCTTGGTGAAGCAGGGCAGGGCGTACACCGATGGTGGGTAGTTGATCTGCGTTTGCTGAGATGGGATTTTACACTAGTGTTATTTGCATAAATCAACCATGACGCCATTCACCTGACAGAGGCCTGGAAGCGCCGCAACGCGCCAGGCATCATCAGCGACGGCAATAACAGGTGTGTTTGTTGATTGATAACTTCATTTTTGACGCAGTTTTCAGGACGTGCGTGCTTGACTGCTGCTGTTTGAAAGGTTGCTGCACTGCATGGTAGGTAGTGGACTGTTGATGATGCTTGATTGTTGGTTATGTTGCCATGACGCCATCCACCTGACAGAAGCCTGGAAGCGCCGCGACGTGCCGGGCATAATCAGCGACGGCAATGACAGGTGTGTTTGCTGATCGATGACTTCTTTTTTGACGCAGTGTTCCCAATGCTTGGTGCGGCAGACAGGATGTGCGCGCTTGACTGATGCTGGTGTCAGAGTTTGCTGCTCTGCATGGTGGTTCGATAACTGCATGGGCGGTGGTGGTGGTGTCAGAACGTTTGTCATGCTTTATTGTTGGTTATTGTGCCACGACGCCGTCCACCTGACAGAGGCCTGGAAGCGCCGCAATGCACCGGGCATAATCAGCGACGGCAATGACAGGTGCGCTGCTAGGAATAACGGCCTGTTACTGACATTTGCTGTCTCCAATCCGCGCCAGGCACGCGTGTGTGTTGCGGGGCAACAATTGTGTGGCATGGCGCGCACGTTCAGCTGTGTTTTCTTGTTCCATTTGATTCCCAAACACGTACACTTGCTTGTTTACAATTGGAGCATGGTTCATCTCCTAGCTTGTGTTTCTGTCTTGCAGGGTGCTGCGTGAGGTGACACTGGTGGTGACTGACGTGGAGGGCTCTACGGAGCTATGGGAGTGGGACTACGCGGTGATGACGCTGGCGCAAGAAGTGCACGACAGCGTCATGCGCAGCTTGATTGGAAGGTGAGCAACAGCAGCGGCAGCAGCAGCAACAGTAGCAACAGCAGCAGCAGCAGCAGCAGTGTCATGCACAGCCTGACTGGCAGTGTGACGCTGGTGCAGGAGGTGCACGACAGCGTCATGCGCAGCTTGATTGGAAGGTGAGCGGCAGCAGCGGTGGCAGCAGCAGCAGTGCTATGACGGGTTGAAGTGCTTAGGGATGACGCTGGCGCAGGAGGTGCATGACAGCGTCATGCGCAGCTTGATTGGAAGGTGAGCGGCAGCACCCAACTCATTATGCGCACGCTGTGACGGGCACTGCAGCTACCAGCGATCAACGCGGCTGACAGCATCACCACTGGCTTACATGATGCCAAGATGCCGCAGATTCTCAACCTGCACCTGAATGCCCCTCACTTCTGCGCTTGCAGGTATTGCGGCCACAACGTGACAGCTTCACACTTGCCTGCTGTGATGTTTAAATGCTTCACAAACCCCAAACCTGAAACCTGGAAGCTCCTCACTTTTCCTCATTCAGGTACTGTGGCTGCGAGGTGACGACATAGGGCGACAGCTTCGCTATCCCTTCATGATCCTCATATCCCTCATCCCCTAGCCTAACCCTGAACATCAAAGCGTGTTTTCTTAACCGCAGGTACTGTGGCTATGAGGTGACAACAGAGGGCGACAGCTTCACCATTGCCTTTCATGACGCCTTCGATGCTGTCTGCTGGAGCCTGGCTATGCAGCAGGCCATGCTGGAGGCAGACTGGCCGCAGGCACTGCTGAGCCACGAGAAGGCTGGTGTCGTGTACAGCAGCGCGGCTGACAGCAGCCGCCCGGGGCAGCTGCTGTTCAGGGGCCTGAGGGTGCGCGTGGCTGTCAGCACAGGTGAGAGGGTGCTTCAGCTGGATGACTTGTGCGGAAGCTTTTTAGTTTCAGGCAATGGTTTGATGTCCTTGTTACTCGGACGGTTCTAGGCGGCGTCAGGACCTACACTCCGTCACCTCGTTCTGTTGTGGTTTGAAAGGCCGCAAACAGCGCAGGTCAAAAAGGCAGCAGCATGTGAGGCAGAACGGCAGACAGCAGCAGGCCGGGGCAGCTGCTGTTCAGGGGGCTGCGCGTGCGCGTGGCCGTCAGCACAGGTGGGAGGGTGCAGTGTGCCGGCCTGCTGCATCATTGCATGTACGGCTGCATTTAGGGCAGCTCCTTGGTCAGCAGCATGTGCGGTACTGCCAGCACTGTACCGCTTGGCTGAAGCTGCTACATCTCTTGCCAGATATGTGGCGTGCTGTGATGTGTGTTAAGGCTGGTTGCGTGCATTCCTTCCTCGGTGCATGCGCATGACCTCACCAACACGCTCATGTTTGCTGTTCTGTGTTGTGCTGCGCTGTTACGTGATGTGCTGTGCTCTGCTGTGCTGCATCGCGCTTGCAGGCATACCTTCTATGTTGTATGCGCATGAGCTCACCAACACGCTGGTGTATGCTGTGCTGTGCTGTGCTGTGCTGTGCTGTGCTGTGCTGTGCTGTGCTGTGCTGTGCTGTGCTGTGCTGTGCTGCGCTTTGCTGCTCTGTACCACGCTTGCAGGCATTCCCTCCATGGTGTACGCGCACGAGCTCACCAACACGCTCATGTATGCTGGGCCAGTCACAGACATGGTGGCTGCACTCAGCGACCTGCCAGCTGGCGGACAGGTGAGCCTGCGCACAGCTGCATGTTTGGCATGCACACACTGCAATGCGCTGCCGCCGCGCATCAGCTGCAGATATTGAGGACGGCTGTCAGGCAAGTGGCAAGTGCAAGGCGTGTGTTGCAGCCACATGGTGTATGCCGGGCCAGTCACAGACATGGTGGCTGCACTCAGCGATTTGCCAGCCGGCGGATAGGTGAGCAGTGAGCCTGCCGCAGCTGCGACAACCAGCATGCACACACAGCTGAAGAATCGCAAGTTGCAAACATATGTTGAGTCGCCCAGGTGCATATCCACAGCTCAGCAGCTTAGCTCACGCGTGGCATACACACTAATGCTGTTACCGCTGTAGTAGACTGTGTTTCAACTGCTGGTGTTCGCTGCTGCTGCTGCTGCAGGTGCTGCTAGGGCCGCACAGCTTCAGCAGCATCGCCTCACGACTGACATACACACAAGCGCTGTAACCGCTGCTGTTGGCTGTAGTCCAACCTCTGCTGGTGCTTGCTGGTGCTTGCTGCTGCTGCTGCTGATGCAGGTGTTGCTAGGCCCCCACAGCTTCAGCAGCATCGCCTCGCGCCTGGCAGAGCTGGGGGTGCGCCTTATGCTCACTGAAGGCGAGGCGGCAGGCGCAGCAGGCGTTGCTGTGCTAGGCAGCAGCAAGCAGCAGCAGCTAGATGATGGCAGGTTGCTGCCTGGTGAGCTGACTGCTCTGCTTGCGGCTTCGTTTGCGCAAACCCCAGCTGCCTGATTGAATAGAGCACCGCTCGTCTGCCACACATGTTGCAAAATGCTCCAGTCGTCACAATTGCAGGGACCTGTGTGACTGACTAAATCACATCCCGCAGCTTGATCAACATGCTGTAATGCAGCTGCCCACGGCAACCTTCTCTTTGCCGCTGCCGCTGTGGCTTCCTTCGTTTTGCAGGCCAGGCAGCGTGCAGCTCTGGCAGCGTGAAACATATGCCACAAAAGCAGCCGCACATAACCAATCTTCTCTTGCCTCCGCCTCTGTTTGCTCCTGCAGGCCAGGCGGCAGGCAGCTCTGGCAGCGCAACCTCAGGCAGCAGCAGGGACGGCCCTTTCGCAAACGGCGCCCACCTGCTCGGGCAGCAGCAGCAGCAGCAGCATAGCCACCGGCTGCAGCACCAGCAGCATAGCACGCAACGGCACAAGCACGGCAGCCACCAAACTGAGCTACCAGGCAGCACAGCAGCAGCAGCAGCAGCAGGCTCTGCAGCCAGCCCGCATGGTGCTGCTGGTGACGCGCATCATGCAGATGAGGCAGCAGCAGCAGCTGGCGGCGGCTGGCTGCACTGGCTGTGGCCTGCCTCGCAGACCCGCAGGAGGTCTGTGGATGCCATATCAACATCAAGTGAGTGGCCAATACCTTTGGGCAGTTGTTAGCTAGGCAAACATGGTTTTATTGTTGGATCTGAGGAGTGAAGCACATCCTTCAGCCAAGGCTGTGCGCAACTACCCAAACCAATGGTTGGCGCGCGTTGGCCAGCACATTTGTGATGCTGTTGTGGGATGGTGTAGATTCTGTGGAGGCGCTGCACGTGAGCATGTTTTAATGGACCTGCACGCACCGGGCACTGCGCATTTCTCGCCAACGTTGCCCATGGCCCGCGTGCGCGCTGCCCACACCCTCCTGCTGCAATGTCCGCATGCATCATCACTTGCAGGTGCGCTGCCGTTTGCAGCGCGGCTATTCTCGTCCAGCACAGGGTCGGGCAACAGGCTTGCCGGCACAAGCTCAGTGGAGCTGCAGGACCTGGAAGCTGCTGCTGCTGCACCAGGTGGCACAAAACCAAAGTGCGTCCATAACTTAAAAGTAGTGCCACACACATTGCAGAACCGGTGGCTCATTGCTGTGCTTAGTGCTCTATCACTGTGAAGCTGTTGCAGCAGCAGTGGAACCAAGCAGGAGTGCTTGCCACGGCCATTATGCTCAGCAGCAGTCACAGCCTGCAAGACACCAGCTACTCCGGCATCATGCAGAGCAAGCAGCTGTTCAACAATGCTGTGTGTCTGATGTTTGGAAGCCCAGCCAACTGGACACACAGCATGTATAACATTTAATCACATTCGTCTGCTGCGTGCCCCCTTGTTTCATCAGGGACACCAGCACCCTGGCAGTGGCCACCCTGCTGAAAAGTGGTGCCAGCCCAGCAGCAGCCGCAGCAGCAGCAATCCAGGATAATGAGCACATCCCCATGGTCATAGACCTGGGCAGTCACTGGATGGATGGGCTTGGCAGCTCAGCAGTGCTGGGAAGCCCCGCAATAGCGCTGCAAGGGGTGCGGCTGACGCAGATCGTGACGCGGCGGCTGGCGCCCAGGGCTGCACACTTTCCAGCGCTGGCGACACAGCGGCAGGTGAGGCTGGCTGATGCGTTTGCATGGTGGTTTGTGGTGCGCGTGAAGAGGTTGTGGCGTGGCTGGGGAGTGCATATGTCGCCTGTGCGTGCGCACGTGTCGTGAGGTGTGCGCGCGTGCGCGCCTGAACGCTTTTGTGATTGTTTGAGCGCATTATACGATAATGTGCATGTGCGCACGCACGCACGCACGCGAGGATGCTGGGTGCGCAAGCGTGTGTGCATGCATGGTAGCATCAACTAAACGTGCAAACGCATGGTCTTCAGAGTGTCATAATAGTTTGCCTGTGTGCACAATCGCGCTGTGCGGAGTTGAGCATGCATACTAGCGTCACCTCGGTCATGCCAGTGCGCGCATGATTGTGTCGGCAGGATTACCCGTACGCCCATGTGCTCGTCTGCGTGCGTCTGCGTCTGTGTGTGCTTACGTCTGCGGGCATGTGCATGTCCGTGTGCGTGCATCTGGGCGCGTCCTTTGGCGCGCTGGCGTCTGTGTGCATGCAAGCTTCTGTGTATGTATGCGTTGACGTTTGCGTGCGTGTGCGTCTGCGCGCCCGCATCCGTGTACATTGCGTCTGCGTGCGTGGCATCTGCGCGTAGCGTCTGCGCGCATGCGTCTGTGCTCATTGCATCTGTGTTCGTGTGTGTCCTTGCGTTGCGTGTGCGCACATGCGTCTGTGCGGGTTGCGTCTGCATGCGTGCATCTACGCGCATGCGTCTGCGTACGTGTTTGTGTGCATGTGTCTGTGTGCACGTGCACCTGATCGTGTGCGTCTGCGCGAGGTGTGTTGGTGCGCGCTGCGTTTGCATGCGTGCGTCTGCGCGCGTGCGTCTGCATGCGCTGCTTCTGCATTTGTGCGTCCGCGCGCGCTGCGTCTGCGCGCATTGCGTCTGCATTTGTGTCTCCCCATGCGTTGTGTCAGCATGCGTGCGTCTGCATGTGTGCGCGTGTGCGTGCGTGCGCGTGCGCATGGGTCTGCGTTTGCGCGTGTGTGTGCACACATGCAGCATGCGTGCGCGTGTGCGTGCGTGCGCGTGCGTGCGCGTGCGCATGGGTCTGCGTTTGCGTGTGTGTGTGCGTGCGCGTGCGCGTGTGCGTGCGCGTGCGCGCGCGCGCGCGCGTGCGCGTGTGCGTGTGCGTGTGCGTGTGCGCACGCGTGTGCGTGCGTGTGCGTGTGCGTGTGCGCACGCGTGTGCGTGCGCGTGCGTGTGCGTGTGCGTGTGCGTGTGCGTGTTTTTGTGTCCGCGCGCTTGCGTGTGCTTCTATTGCCATCCTGATGAGGCTGATGGGGTGTGTATGTTCATGTGTGTGCGCGTCCGTCTATGCCAGCTGGGGCAGAATCGGTGGATGTGTGCGTGAAGGTGTGGGCGTGAAGGCATGCAAGTGAAGATGTGCGCGTGAGGAACATAGCGTGTGTGCTTTCCGCGCTGGATTGCAAGGAGCTTCTCATGCAACTGCCCGTAATGCCGCTTCTCCTGGTGCCTGGCATGCAGATCCACCCGTCCTTTTTATCAGTTGATAATCTGTCTTGCAGATTGATTGCCACCGCTGGTGGCATTTCACCTCTCTCTTCTTGAAACCTCATGCGGTGCCACTGCTGCTGCTGCTTGTCATTGCGTGCAGATCTATCCCTCCTACTTCCAAGCTCCCTCTGCTGCCGACGCGCTGCTGCCAGACGGCCTGGTCTTCAAGCGGGAGATCCTGCCAGTGGTGCGTGTTTGTGTTTACATTGCAATGGCAAGGAAACTTTGCTGCTGTCTCTGTTGTCCTGCTAGCAGCCGCTGCCAGTGGTACGTGCGTGCGTGCGTGCGTGCGTGCGTGCGTGCGTGCGTGCGTGCGTGCGTGCGTGCGCGCGGGCGGGCGGGCGTGCGCGCGGGCGGGCGGGCGGGCGGGCGGGCGTTGTCATGGCAGTGCAATGACAGTGCTTTTGTGCTGCTGTTGCTGCTATCTGCTGGCAGCCGTAGCGCAACTGCTCTTGCAGCTGCACCAGTGCGGGCTGTGCCGTGCAAGCAGTCCATTGCTGTTATCTGACCTGCTCTTTGCAGCCATTGAAGCTTGCATCCTGGCATGTGATCCGACCGCAGGTGACAGTTGCGTTCTGCGCCCCCAAAGGCATGCGTGCGCTTGAAACCAGCCGCGCTCGACTCCTATCATGTCCTGTATTTTTTCTCCGGCCACTAACACCTTGCACCCTGGCATGTGCGGCCGCAGGTCACTGTCGCGTTCTGCGCGCCCGAGGGCATGCGGGCGCTTGAAGCCAGCTGTGGCCGCGCTGCCAAGCAGGCGCGCGAGATGTTCTGCTCGGCTGTGCGCACTAGCCTGAGCGCCTGCAGGGGCTACGAATGTCAGGAGAAGGACGGCATCTTCATGCTCGCATTTGGCGACACAGGTGAAACATGAACTGAGCCTGGATGTTTAGGGTTAGCATGTAGGATCAATGGGGCTACGAGTGCCAAGAAAAGGGCGGCATCTTCATGCTTGCCTTTGGCAACACTGGTGAGACACAAATATTGTTTTTGTAGCATTGGTACATGAACATGTTGAGTGAAGACCTGAGGTACCGGTACAGCGGCCTACAGGGTCAGGAGAAGGATGGCATCTTCATGCTCGCGTTTGGTGACACGGGTGAGATTTGAAAATGGTATCTGAGCCTGGATGTTTAGGATTAGGTATGTAGGATCAAGGGGCTACGAGTGCCTAGAGAAGGACGGCATCTTCATGCTCGGTTTCAAAGACACGGGTGAGCCATCATAATGATTACCATGGCATGTGTACTGCAACGGTGTCAGTTCAGATCTAGGGGCGTAGGTTCAGGGCCCACCGGGCCAAGAGGACAGCATCATGCCCGGGTTTGGAGATACGGTTAAGCTGCAGCGATGGTTTGGCGCCTGCTGGTGCTCTTACGTGCTCTGGTCGCGGATGCGCTTGTGGCTTTGTTGGTTGCACATGATACACAACAGGCACCTGCATGCCATACGTGTTGAAGTGAATTATTACATGCTGTGCAGGTGACGCGCTGGAGTGGGGCTGCCTGCTGCACATGGTGCTGATGTGTGTGCACAGCGCACCTGAGGTGCTGATGTTCCCAAGGTTCTCGGTGACACCGATGCACTGCCTGCTGTGGTGTATGTGTGCTGCGCAGGTGACGCGCTCGAGTGGGGCTGCCTGCTGCACATGGTGCTGATGTGCTGCCTGCTGCACATGGTGCTGATGCAGTATGTGCGTGATGTGTGCTGCGCAGGTGACGCGCTGGAGTGGGGCTGCCTGCTGCACATGGTGCTGATGTGCGTGCACTGGGCGCCCGAGGTGCTGGCGTCAGCAGCAGGCAGGGAGGTGTACGGGGAGCACGGGGAGCTGCTGTTCCGAGGCATCCGCGCACGCGTGGGGATCTACAAGGTAAGCAGCAACAGCGATAGCGTTGATGGCCTGACTTGCTGTTGATGGGTTTTGTTAGCACAGGTGATCACATCTCAGTGCTGCTGTTCAGAGGCATCCGCGCATGTTCTGGCATCTACAAGGTACGCAGTTGCAGGACTCAGCTTCCTGATGATGATCCTGCTTTGCAGCATGCCTTGATACCTTGCATGCACGCAAGTGCTGTTCGGAGGCATCTGCGCTAGCTTCAGCATCTTCAAGGTGCGCATAGACAAAGTTGTGGAATTGCCTATTTGGTGAGTCTACTGTGCTTCTGTGATGGCCTGCTCCGCTGAGTCAGTCGGTCTGCTGGCACATCCCTATGCTTAAGTAACGCGTACACAGCAAACATTTTGCCATTGCTTACACTTGTTTGTCGATCTACAGGGATGCATCACGCGCAACATCCCGCACACGGCCAGCGGGCGCGCGGACTACTTTGGGCTGCCTGTTGATCATGATAACATATGTTGTCATTTGCCTGTGCGCAGAGCAGCATCACGGGCATCATTTCGCACAGGGCCACCGGCCGCGCCGACTACCTAGGGCCGCCGGTCACTGCTGTTAACATACGTTGTCGCTTGCTCCTGTGCAGGGCAGCATCACGCGCATCATTCCTCACAGGGCTACCGGGCGCACCGACTACTTTGGGCCCTTGATCGCTGATGTTAGCACATGCCCTGATCGTTAGCATAGGCCGCTGAACCCGCTGTTTACACATCCTGTCATTTGTCCCGCAGGGCAGCGTCACGCGCATCATCCTGCACCGCGCCACCGGGCGCGCCGACTACTTTGGGCCTCAATCAAGATGCTAACACATCTCTTTGACACATATTGTCACACGCATCTGCAGGGCAGCATCACGCGCATCATCCCGCACAGGGCCACTGGCCATGCCAATTACTTAGGGCGCCCTGTTGACCAACACAACACATGGTGTCATTTGTCCCGCAGGGCAGCATCACGCGCATCATTCCGCACCGCGCCACCGGCCGCGCTGATTACTTTGGGCCGCCGGTCACTGCTGTTAACACATGTTATCGCTTGCTCATGTGCAGGGAAGCATCACGCGCATCATTCCGCACCGCGCCACCGGCCGCGCCGACTACTTTGGGCCTCCGGTCAACCGCGCGGCGCGCTTCCTGGCTGCCTCTGCACCGGGGCAGATCCTGGCTGAGCGGGGGCTGGTCGAGGAGTGCATGGCGGCATGGGGCGCTGCTGACAAGGTGGGTCAACTGGTGCTGAAAGTAGTCTAATGAGAATTTTTTGCACAGGGTGCACCGGGGCAGATCCTGGCTGAGCGGGGGCTGGTTGAGGAGTGCATGGCCGCATGGGGCGCGGCTGACAAGGTAATCGGTGCAACTCTTGTAGATGACGCTTTGATTGTGTCATGCTTGTGTGAGTTTAGTCTTTGAGGAACACGGGCAGCTGTCACGTGGCATGGGCAGTGCATTGTGGCTGGAGTGCTGCGGCGATCAATGCGCTAGGATGCTTCATGGTAAACTCGCTAGCGTAACAGCATGGGCAGCTGTTTGTTGGAAGGGCCTGGCCACATATGCGGCAGTTTATGTGACAGTCAGTCATCCATGATGGTCCCTGCACAGCCGTATGCTGTGCCTGCCACAAGCACGTACGTCTGAACAGCGCTGCCGCTGCCACTGCTGCTCGTGTGTGTATCTTTTGCTTGCAGCAAGCTGCGCTGCAGATGCGCGCGATGCAGGCGCAAGCCTCCTTCCACAGCAGCTGCGGCTACAGTAGCATCGGCGGCACCAGCAAGCATGGCAGCATCGCAGCAGCAGCGGCTGCTGCTGTTGCAGCCGCAGATGGCACAGATGATACTGCTGATGGTTTGCAGGAGCAGGCAGCTGGGCAGGGAACAGCCGCAGGTATAAGTAGCAGCAATGCAACTGCTGCAGGACAGCAGCAGCAGCAGCAAGCGTTGGTTGGTGAGGATCCGCAGCCATCTGATGTTGCTGCAACTGCATCTGGCGCTACTGCCAGCACATCTGCAGCAGCTGTAGCTGCAGATCAGCCGGCAGTGCCCAGCGCGCATGGCCCTACCAGCAAGCTTGCACTAGACAGCTTCTCATTCGTCAGCCGGCTGGCATCAGACAGCAGACAGGCGTCATGTGCCCTGCTGCCCAACGCACAGAAGCAGCAGCAGCAGCCAACAGCCAGCAGCTTTGCGGCAGCAGCAGGCGTGCCAGCATCACCTGGTAACATCGCAGATAAGCTGCCAAGCGGTCAGAGCTTTGGTCGGCTTCCCACGCTGTCACTTGCCTTATCATCTGGCAGCAGCACGGCACTTTCAGCCGGCCGCGGCAGCAGCGATGCTTACATGCAGCAGCTAGCAGCAGCAGACAGCGTCACTGGTGGCGCAGCTGGGGAGGCAGATGGCAGCAATGCAGCTGGCTCGCCTGATAGTAGTGCTGCTGCTGCTGGCAGCGCGTCTGCGCCGTTTAGAAGCGCTCGCAGCAGCATTGCAGGCGCTGGATTACCCACGCTGTACGAACGCCCAGATCACCAGCAGCAGCAGCAGCAGCAGCAGCACTGGCAGCCTAGCGGGGCTGACAGCACTCCTTTTGCAGCGGCAGGCACAGCAGCAGCAGCAGCAGCAGCAGCAGCAGCAGGCCCGCCTGGCACGCTGGCAGCAGCAGCAGCAGGCAGCAATGCGCAGCAGCAGAACCTGCAGCCCAGCGCGACGCTGGCGGCGGAGCTGTATGCAGGATTTGACGATGCCAGCAGCACGAGCGGCCTGTCAGAGTTCGACTATGAACCTGACATCGCACACACCAGCAGCAGCCTGCTGCAGCAGCAGCAGCAGCAGCCGGCAGGCACTGGCAGCCGGTCAAGGAGCTTCCTTATGCGTAGAAGCTCCCTGAAAGGTGCCGCTGGTGTTGCCAGCATAGACCGCAGCGGCGGCTCAGCGCTGGTGCCTAGTAGAGCAGCACGCATTCAGAGCTTGTTTAGCAGCCCGCCATCTGTAAACATCAGGAGCAGCACTCGCAGCATGACTGATGCATCTGGTGCTGAAGCAGCAGCAGCAGCAGCACATGGAGCACCAGCAGCAGCGGAAGCAGTAGATGGCAGCGGCTTATCTGGCACTGCCAGGCGCAGGAGCAGCACTGGCACAATGCATGGCATACTGAGTAGTGGCGGCTCTAAGCTAGCGGGTGCAGCAGCCAGCCCGCGTGCCTGGCAGCAGCAGCAGCAGCGGCTGCTGGGTTTCGGCCCTGCACCTGCCTCTCACGAGCACATCTTGTACGCAGGCGGTGCAAGCAGCGCATATGAGCAGCAGTCGCTGCCGCCGTTTGCTGCTGGCAGCAGCAGCAGACGGCTCAGCTGGACAAACGCAGCACAGCAGCAGCAGCAGCAGCAGCAGCTGCAGCATCTTGGACCTAGGCAGCCCAGGGGTCCTAGCTTCAGCTCTGCTAGGCGCATGTCAGCATCTGAGCAACAGCAGCTGCAGATGCTGCTGATGATGTCAGCCACTCCTTATGTAGATGCACAGCTTCAGCAGCAGGAGCTGCAGGTACAGCAGCGTGTGCAGCAGCAGCAGCAGCATATGCAGCAGGCTGGTCCGCCATCACCAACAGAACAGCAGCAGCAGCGGCAGCAGCAGCAGCCCAGCCAGCACAGTTGTGGAAGTGACGGTGGTAACATGCACAGCCCCTATGCTGACAGCTCATCGGTCCCCGCCAACTTGCGCTCAAACACATCTTTCAGCAGAAGAGACAGCGAGTCAGCATCCCGGATCAGCAGTGCCAGCAGCGGACCTGCCGCACTGCCTTCGCACCACCAGCTGCAGCAGCAGCAGAGCTTCATAGCAGCAGCAGCAGCAGCAGCACGGCCAGGCACCGCACCCCAACAGCAGCAGCAGCAGCAGCAGCTCAGGCAGGCGCTCAGTAGGTTCAGCAGCACCTACCCTCCACCCAAGGCCCCCGCAGCTGCTGCTGCTGCTGCTGCTGCTGCTGGGCAGCTAAACAGCCCCGGCCAAGTGTCTGGGCCTGAGGGCCTGACTGGGGCCCTGCCGCTGGAGGCGCTGCCTGCACTGCGGCTGGGCAAGATGAACAAGGCGCAGCAGAGCTTCATCCTGCAGGCGATAACCAACCAGGTGCGCTGGCAACTATGTAGTGGCATTTAAAGGTTTGCCTGTACATCTTGGCATGCGCCATTTCGTTGTTGTTGCTGGGAACAAGAGGACGCACTGCCTGCTTCAACACGGTGTTTTTGCTTGACGTGAACGTCTGTGAGCAGCACCTGCGTCAAACTGCTTGGCGGCTGGGCAAGATGAACAAGGCGCAGCAGAGCTTCATCCTGCAGGCCATCACCAACCAGGTGAGCTATGCAGTCAGATTTATCTTGAATGGAGTCAAATGCTTGCCTGCATACTTTGACGTCTTACTGTTTGCTGAACAAGGCGCAGCAGAGCTTCATCCTGCAGGCCATGACTAACCAGGTGCGCTGGGAAGGTTTGGCGAGGTTTGATGTGAATTGTTGGGTGCAGTACTGACAGGGTGCTGGGGGGTTGCAGGGCATGCTCAGAGAGTCTCAGGGGAGTCTGCTTCCTGCTTTAAACACACCCCGTGGCTCCTATATTGCTGTAAAAGGTGCTGCCTTTTATGCGCATGTGGCTCATTGCCTGGTGTGCCTATCATTCCTGCTCTTTGGAGTCCGCTGCTGCTGCTGCTGCTGCTGCCGCTGCCACGCCATCTTGACCCCGCCCCTGCCACCATGCTGCGGCGGTTGCTTCTGCTGCTGCTGCCACATTGATCAGATCTCAATGAGCTCACATCCTCCTGCGCTGCTGCTGCTGCTGCTGCTGCTGCTGCTGCTGCTATGTTTTCCGCCCCCTGCAGCAAGCGCAGCGCTCAGCAGCGCCGCAGCGCGTGCCGCTGCACATCCAGCTGCATGACCAGGGCACCTGGACCTTCAAGGGAATCTCAGGCGCCCACCCCGTGGTGCTGCTGCTGCCGAGCCGCCTGGCTGGCAGGCTGGCTCACACACCAGCCAAGAAATCCAGCAAGGCAGTGTGCGTGCAGCCTGCCCAGGGGCTGCTGGCTGAGCTCTGGGTGGAAGTTGTCAACCTGGACACGATCCTGTTAGATCCAGGGGTGTTATTATCAGCTGGCGGCGTGGCTGCTGCTGCTGCTGGGGGCATGACGAGCGGCGGTGCCGCCGCGACGCCGACTGCGGGCGGAGCTAGCACGCATGGGGCGGCAGCATCGACCGGTGCTGTAGGCGGCGGCAGCGCGCATGCTGGTGCTGCAGCAGCAGCTGCGGTCTGGCCTGCGCAGCAGCAGCAGCAGCAGGATAGGGAGCATGCAGCAGCTGGCGGTCCAGCCAGCAGCGTGCTGGGCCCCACTGGAGGCTACTGATTCACACAAGTCACACATCCACGTCTCGCACGCCTGTGGAGCCGCAGCACAACTCGGCACGCTTGTGCGGAGGGTCAGTGCATTACACACATGTGTGCCAATGATGCTGCACAGCGCGGAAGCACTGCCGCAAAGTGGCAGTTTGGCATGCGTGTGCGGCTGCTTCGCTGGCTTTGCTTGCAGAGATGAGGTGTTCGATTCGTGTACAGGGCCTCATTCGCAGCGTATGCTGTTGTACGCCATGCCATAGATGAAGCACCACCTCTTACTGTATGTGCTATTGTTTGTGTGGTGGTGTGCATGGCAGCCTATAGATGAAGTATCACCATCTACTGTCTGTGTTTTTGTTTGTGCGGTTGTGTGCATGGCAGCCTATGTCATGGCTGTAGCCAAAGAATTGCATTAACTGTGCATGCTGATGGCCAGGCCAACTTGATGCTGGGGCAAGGGTGGCAGGTAGTGTGCTCTGCTTCTGGTGTGGACAGTAATTGCTCTGCTTCAGGCTGTTGTGATGCCTTGCTGAACGGGGGTCTTCTGGTCCAGCAGTGCTTGGTGCGCAGCTGTGCATCACCAGCGTCCGTCGGGATCCTGGCTGTGTCTAAAAAATCGTCATTTTACAAGGCTGCGGGTGCCAGAATGCCACGGAACGGTGGTGGTTTAGTCGGGTTGTTTCTGTCTCACGGTGGTGGGTGGTTGTCAGTGGCTGTGGTGCCATGCTTATATGATACGTGGTGTGAAGTAAGCTTACCTGCTGGCAAGTAGAGCTACAACCGCCTGGCGTCATTGTGCGCATGCATACTTGCCAAGCGCTCTGGTGTCTAGGACAGGGATGTCGTGGAGAATCTGTATAGACTGTGTGCGGCTGAGTTATTTTGCACTTCCGTAAATAGATAGACCGGCCATGAAAGCGACCAGTTCTGACTGTTCTTGTGGTTTGTTGCATCTGTTGAATGTAAAGCCAAATATGCTCTTTCCAAAGCAGCAATATCTAGCAGGGCTGGCACAACTACACACTGTTTTGAAGACCCTTGCAGCTGTACGGTGCCGTCTTGTCCAACTTGGCAAGGCTAGAAAGGTGAAAGAAAGGCACAAAAAATGCAATCCATTACCAGTCGTAGTCTCAGTGTAGTACATGCAAGCTCCTAATGCTGCCGCTGCCGAGTCGGAGACAGAATGCAGCACCGCTGAACACCCTCATATACCCGGTCCAACATGCGTGGGCCATTTTGACGGCGGTAATGCATGCCACGTCAGGGTAGTGACACCACGTCCTGCACAACTGAGCACAGCTCTGGACGCAACATTCTTAGCATAAGTGCTTACAAAACACAGTCTGAAGGCGCAGACGCATCCAGCTGTAGCAGCGACGACGAAATATCCAGGAGTTCCAGCACGCTTCACGGCGGCAGGAACCGACGAACTCAGTTACGGCACCGCGCCAGGCTGTTCGTTTCATCGTAACAGCTTTTTACAGTCCAACAAACGGTATAGAAAGAGGAAATCAAGCGTGGAAGCTTGCTGCCGTCATGGTGTCACCCGCTGCCAGCTGAGCCAGCGCCGCCATGCCCAAAATTGAACAATCCTTTGCAGGCCAATCACGTCAATATAACGGAACTCTATAGTTTTATATATGCCGGTTCTGCTTGTTCAACCACCGCAACTGTATCAGTACTCACATGTTGTCGACAGTGATCATGATTGCCTTAGGTGTGTTACAATATCCCCATCTTGACTTAAAATAACAACAGACATGCCAGCAATGAGTGAGGTTGGGCCAGAAGCGGGCAGGCTACGCGTGTGCCGCGCACACAGCAGCCACCAGAGCAGTGACAGCTCAGCATTCTCAGCTGAGCATCACACAGCACACATCCCGCACAGTACTGACATGGTGGTATGTAGTCAAGCAGAGGCAAATGACAGCCCATCAATGGAGTATCAAGGGTGGGTGGGAGGGAAACGCGCATGCACAAACGTTGCTCCCGTACAATCAAACAGCTGGCATTCAAGCCAAGCTGTATCTGCTTTAATAGAGCGAAATCACACTACCATGCACTTGAACCCTGATGACAACAGCCTAGTCAAACTAACACCTGTCAGTCCTCATGATCCCTGCAGCACAAAACGTGCTTACCAGATCATGATTGCCTTAGGTGTGTTACAACATCCCCATCTTGACTTAAAATAACAACAGACATGCCAGCAATGAGTGAGGTTGGGCCAGAAGCGGGCAGGCTACGCGTGTGCCGCGCACACAGCAGCCGCCAGAGCAGTGACAGCTCAGCATTCTCAGCTGAGCAGCACACAGCACACATCCCAACCCACTCCCCACCTCACTCAAATTGCTGCACCAGGCAGGCTTGCGATCTTCTCCTGCATCATGCGCGTGACAGCACATTTCTGCGCTGCCGACATGCCGACATACAGCAGCCACGTGTCAGACTGCCAGTCACCTTGTATGCGAATGAACAGCGGATGCACCCCGCATTGAAAGGCCCACGTGGCGCCGCCTCGCCGCAGCGAGTGCCCACCATATGCAGAGGGGTCCAGGCCACACGCCTTAATCAAATCCTTCAGACCCACCAGCAGCCGAGAGTATGTCAGGGGCACATACACACCACCTGCACATGACCAAACGCCGATGCATCCCCATCTGCAGGATGCAACGTGAACAGCTTCTGCAGCCAGGCGTATGGGTCCAAAACGTGTCCCTTCACCCCTTGAATGGTGATGACCTGCTGCCGCTGCCGAAACTGGTTGGTCTTTGACATGGTAACTGTGATATGCACACAGTAAGCCGCATGGTCAAACACAAAGTTTTTGCGCCGCAGCACTGCCATAGACACAGGGCCAAGCCCAACACCGTCCACACACAAATGCCCTTTGCGGAGAAAGCCAAAGAATCCCACCAGTATTGCTGCCCACAGAGCAAGTGCAGGGCCGCCCAGCGGCAGCGCCCGCACAAACTTGAGTAACAGGGCCGGGGTGATGGGCATGCACAAACGTTGCTCCCGTACAATCAAACAGCTGGCATTCAAGCCAAGCTGTATCTGCTTTAATAGAGCGAAATCACACTACCATGCACTTGAACCCTGATGACAACAGCCTAGTCAAACTAACACCTGTCAGTCCTCATGATCCCTGCAGCACAAAACGTGCTTACCAGCACGTGCACGTGCCCACGTGCACGTGCCCAATGCGCATTGCAGCATGCTGGCAGAGGCGGTTACATCCGTAACAACAGTGGCGGAAAAGGCAGTTCTCAAACAACCATGTATCACTGACAACTGCGAAATGCTGGGCAGCTCAAATGCTCTGCAATGACGTCACTGCAGCAGCAGGCGGCGCTGCACTTGCAGTAGAGTTTTGACTCCCCTTTGAGATCTTAACATATAAAGACATGTTAAGCTGTGTACACAGCTACAGCATTGATATTCTTCAAAATCTGCCAGAAACATCTACCAGAAACATCCACGGGCCTAGGTATGTTGGCGTCTTGTCTGTGCTGTCTTAGCAAAGCTGGTGCAGCAGCTACTAGCTAGTAGCAGGCGAGCACTTGCCTTTGCACAGTACTGTCGACAACACAACTGTTTGTGACTGGTGGCGGCAGCCCTGCCCACTTCCTTTTTGCCATGCGTCTACGGTGTTGGTTGTGAAACCCAGTCAAGGTCAACCACGTTATGTGAAATGTATTGTTACAGTGGGCTCCCTCCAGGTCAGCTCATCACTCATCCGCTGCTGCACAGCGCTTCTCACACCCAGAGCTCAACACTTCCTGCTAACCTACTAACTAGTATAAGCCCTTGCAAGATTTTTTCTGCTGGAGTCCACAGCACTGAACAGCACTGAAACTAGCCTGCATTGCACCCATCATTCCTGATCAACATTTATACTGGCGGAGCGTAACCTGCCGGATAACCCTTTGGTGGGTGCTGCTCCCGGCATTCCTGCCATCGGTGCCCGCTCTGATAACGCACGCAGCACCTGCCTGCTGCTCCTGGGGCTTTGTCTGTGATCAGGTACGAGCACAGGTGTGCTGAGCGCTGAACAGTCACCCCTGCTGCAATGGTGAGCTTTCTCTAGTTGTGGGGGCTGCCAAAAGACTTGGGCTTGCCAGCAAACCTGCTGCGGCTGCTGCCAGGCTGGCTACGCCCATGCACTGCATTGTAGCTGGTGCCTGCACCCGCATCACTGTTCCTGTGAATGCGTTTGCTCAACAGCTGCTGCTTATAGATGGCTGGCTGTGTCTGCTGCTGCTGCTGCTGCCGCTGCTTCTGGTGCTGCTGCTGCTGTTGCGGCGGCGGCGGCTGAGGCTGCAGGTGCTGTTGCAGGTACAGGTGCTGTTGCAGGTGCGGCTGTTGCTGCAGGTGCGAGTATGGGTGCTGCAGGTGCGCGTGTAGTTGCGGCTGCTGCTGCAGGTAGGGCTGCTGCGGTGGCTGCAGGTACAGGTGCTGCTGCTGCGGGTGCTGCGGATGCGCCTGCTGCAGCGGCTGCTGGTGCTGCGGCTGCTGCAGGTGCAGGTGCGAGTATGGGTGCTGCTGCTGCTGCTGCTGCTGCTGTTGCTGCTGCTGCTGCTGCTGCTGCCACTGCTGCTGCTGTTGCGGCGGCTGCAATGGCTGGTCATGGCCTTCCAGCACCCCTATTTCAGCGAGCAGCGACACATAGAAGATTCAGCAAGGGGGTGAGGGTTCATGCAGTGCTGTGTTCAACACGGACATGCTGTTGACATATGCATGCTGATGCAGAAAGCTTACCTGCTGTGCTGACCAGTTGTCAAAAGCTATACCTCCCAAGAAAAAAGCAGCTACCACTGATGTAGACTGAGCCACCGCCCTGATGCTGCTTAAGGTCGACTTTGATGCAGATCCATACATGAGATGCATTGCCCCTGATGCTCCCACTTGCAGATGCCGTGCAAATGAGCTTGCTGAGGTCCAGCAGTGCAGGCATTGTCTGCAATCCAACACTGATTGTATAAGAAAAGCTGATGTTCTGATCAATACCTTGAGCATCGCGCGGTTGCTCCTGCAATTAAGCGTGCTCCTCTCGCAGCTGCTGCTCCCTGCACAGCAGCTGCTGCTCCCTGGCTGCCAGCAACTGTTCCAGGTGGGCACACCGTGCCAGCAGCTGGACTAACCAGCCAGCTTCACTTATGCTGTCATCATCAAGATCTTCACAGTAGGTCTGCTGCGGAATCTCGCCTTCCTCGAGCTCTGCATGTAGGTACAATGCAGGGTCGATGTTCCCAAGAATATCAGAAGTGCCACTTTCATGCTCATAGCTTGCTGGTCACCTGGTCGCAGTGACGAGTGGTTACAAGCGTTTGTTTTATAAGATATGCATGGGCGCAGTCTGAAGCATGCGATTAATAGGGTTGCCTACCTTCAACTACCTCTGCGCAGCACGCTTGCATGGCTCCCCGATCTGCCTCGGGCTCAGCCATGCCGGTAAACTGCAGATTGCAAATGACGTATCAGGGTTTGTAGTTGCTCACTCCGATGAGTGCTTGTGGCAAAAGCCAGTACACGTACGAGAGGAGCCACGCTTGCATAGACAGTTGATCTTTGAGATACGCACACTGTGACAGCAAGTAAGGTGAACGTAAACAATGTTATCAAGGGAATGTGGGCTTTTACCGATGTCACTGGGGCTGATCAAAGTCGGTTGCGCCGACCTTGGACGGGCCGTCCATGGCAGTCCGCTGAATCCCACGCCATGCATGGCGTACACCTATCATAAGCGTTACGTGCGTCACATCTGCCCAATTAGATGGCTCTCGCTGCGCTGCTGTCCGCAGTGCAACATGCATGGACAAACCGGATGTCCAAGGTACTACCTTGAAGCTAGCTCATAGTCTTACTGCTTCGTCCGCAGTGGTGTGCTGCACCCTCACAGGGCTCAAACAGGAACTCAAAATCAATGGTCATCGATCACTCATCGTGCCCAACCATGCATTCATGCTGACTCAGGTTCTGAGCCTCAAGTCACTGACGTCTGTCACGTGCGCAACTTCAATGTTAGGAAAGTGCCATGCCCCACAGGCCACACTGCAGCACCTGCACTCAACTGCCTGTCACACGGTGTTTGGCCAGCACAGCTGCCACCAATGCAGCTCTATCACTCGAAGCTGCCGCCGACGCCTTGGGCCCTTGCCCCACAGCTGCCGCACTGCTGCGGGGGCTCACAACTTCAGCGCCCTGCTGCTGCTTCTGCTGCCGCTGCGCCAGCACAGCTGCCACTAACGAAGCCCTATCCTTGCCTGCCAGCGCAGAAGTACCCCTGGGCGACTGCAGCGGCGAACCTGTTGCTGATGGCTCTGCACTAAGCACCCCACTCAGAGATGCAGGCCTGCTGTTGCTGCTGCCAGCCGCGCCAGCTGCTGCACCAGCAACAGCAAGTGATGTACTGGAGTTGCGGGCCGATAACGGCCCTGGCGCCTCGCCTGCCTGCTTCGCCTTCTGCCGCTGCAGCACAGCAGCGATCAGTGCTGCTCTGTCTTGCTGACCACCACCTTCACCAGCAGTTGCTGCTGCAGCTGCTGCTGTTGAGCCAGAGACTGATGTTCCGCGCGAGCGTGCGCCCGCATTGCTGCTGCTGCTGTTGGAGAGCTGCCGCTGCAGCACAGCCGCCAGCACAGCCGCCTTGCTGCCATCTTGAGATGCAAAGCTGCTCCTACTGCTTGCGCGGCCAGCCTCTACCTGCTGCTGCTGCTGTACAGTGCTTCCATCTGCTGAGGCCATAGGGCTGCTTGCCTTGGCCCTCTGGCGCTCCAGAACAGCAGCAACAAGAGCTGCCCTGTCGCTTCCTGCTGCACTGAACACGCCTGAACCCTCCGCTGCCGGCTCTGCAGCAGTTGCCGCTGTTGCTGCGACATGTGATGCTGACGCAGCGTTGCTGGGTGGTGCGGTGCTGCGGGGTGTGGGCTGCATACCTGACCAAGAGCGGCTGCTCATTTCGGGCTCTGCTGCTGCCGCTTGTGCGCTGACACCAGCTTGGGGTTGATCACCGCCGCTGCTTGCTATCACGCCATCCAGAGCTGCCCCATAGCTTGCCGCATCTCTGGCACCAGCAGCTGAAGTAGCTGCAGATGATGCAACTGCAGGGTTGCCACTGAAGCCCTCAAAGATCCCTTCTTCCTGCTGCTGCTGCTGCTGCTGCAGAGATGTGTGAGAGCTGCTTCTCAGCCGCCCTAAGCTGGGCTGTTGTGACATTGATGGCATGCCACCTCTTGGGGAGCTTACCACAGAACTGGAGCGGCTGAAAGTGGCCCCACCCGCTGCTGCAGCTGCTGCTGTGTCTGCAGCCAGCTGCTGCGCTGACCAGCCCGACTTGAGGCTGTTGCCTGCATGTGTGCAAGGTGCATCACAGATGGTCAAAGTGTCTAGAGATGTGTTGAGTGTTGAAAACCAAGCAAGCGGAGCCAATTGAGCATTGCAGGCGTTCTACAGCTATGCTTTGGTCAGGTACGGTGCAGGTGCATCTATGAACCACCGCACTTGTGACAAAGCACACACCCTTCAAGCATCGGTGCCAGGGTTCTGTAGAGATAAGTCGTGCACGATAACAGCCACTCACTCTCAATCAGGCTCTGGCTGCGTGAAGCAGCTTCGGTCAAACCAAAGACGGAGCTGCCGTTCTCAGCACCAGAGGCACTGCTGAAGGGGCTGCGGCTGGATGCTGCTGCTGCAGCTGCACCAGCAGCACCAGCAGGTTGATCGGGCGCGTGAAAGCTCACATGCCTGCTCAGAGTGGGGCTGCGCATGCCACTGGCACTGCCTGACAGCTGCTGGTGCAGGCTGGGCTGCCTGCTGACGACCCTGCTGCTGCTGCTGCTGCCGCCTAGTGGGCTGAGGCTGCGGCCTGCTTCTGCTGCTGCTTCTCGTGGCGAGCCCAAACCCATCACCTGCTGCTGCTGCTGCTGCTGTGTGTGGCCCCAAGAAGGCATATGGAAGGAGGACTGTGATGTGCCTGATGCCAGACCTGCAGTTGCGCCGGCTGGCTCTGCATCTGCCAGCTGCTGCTTGAGCTGACTGGATTCTGCCAGCAGCCGTGTCACCTCCTGCAAGCACAGAGCGACAGGCACTTGAGTATGCCACATCAAACAACACCCGAGCATCTCGCTGGGTTTTGCGCTCAGTTGCCAGATGTTGACATTGACCCCGCCAATACAACACGGCATACGCCTCTCAAACCTGTGCCCGGCAACTGCAGCTGCAGTTACGCAGCGTGCATCTCACCCCCAGCCAGCCAGCCAGCCTCACCTGCAGCAGCACCTGGTTCTTCGCCTCCAAGCTGTGCAGTGCAGCGCGGCTGGCCAGGCCGGCCTGCAGGCCTGCCGCGTCTGCTGCTGCCCTGCGCAGCGCCTCGCCCTTCTCCACGAGCTGCAGCTTCAGCCGGAAGTTCTCCTCCATCACCTGGCAGCCGTGAAAGTTGCAGCAGCAGTAGCGGCAGCAGTTGCGGCAGCAGTTGGACGGGATCTCAGCCTCCTTGTGTTGCTGCACCTCATGTTTGGTACGTTGCCTGCTGCTGCTGCTGGGTTGCATGTTTGGCTAGGTCAGAGCCCTTTGCACTACATGTGGCAGGTAGAAAGAAGTTGGCAACAGAGTGTGCACAACACTGGCTGTGCGACATCAAGCTGCAGAGCAATGCACCTCACCTGTGCGACAGCTGGGGAGCCTGGCTCTGCTGCTGCCATGACAGCCGCCACCACGGCCGCCTGCGCCTGCTGCAGGTGCTGCCGCTGCAGCTGCGCGTGCTGCTGTTGCACTGCCGCGAGCTCAGCGGTGGCTTGCGTAAGCTGCTGCTGCTGCAGCTCTGACAGGTTGGCGGCTCCAGCAGCTTGGTCCCTGGCCACCACCAGCTGGCTCACCAGCAGCTGCAGCCGCTGCTGACGCAGCTCTGACACTTCAGCAACTGCAGTGCTGGCACCTGCTCCCTGCTGCTGCTGCTGCTGCAGCCTATCAATCTCCTCCATCATCTCTGCAAGCGCTACAGCCAGCCTCGCATTGTCTGCCGCCATGGACAGCATCAGCTGCTGCTGCTGCTGCCGCTGCTGCTCTGTGCTGCCTGAGGACTCTTGTGCTGTGGCAGCTAAGTTTTGAGGTGATGCAGCTGGGGAGCGTGGCGTCCCCACTGACTGAGCAGCCCTGAGAGCCAGCACCTCCTCCTGCAGATCTGCCACCTGCAGCAATGCATACGCGCAGCAAAGAGCCCTCAAGTGGCAAAAAACAAAACAAACAGCGCATGACGCTGTTGGTAGGCCACCAGTCAACGGTGATCATGAGCAAGTGTGCCTCCTCTGCACTGCTCCTGTGTGCTGTGTTTGCTGCGTTCCACCTGAAAAATGCACCTCACCTGCTTCTTTGCAGCCTGCAGCTGCTCCTCCGTTGACAGGAACTGCTGGCGCAGGCTGCCCCTGTCGCTGGTCACGCCCAGCTGCCTGTTGAGCAGCTGGGAGTGCTCCTCCTGCAGCAGCTGGTGCTTCGCCTGGCAACAGCAACAATGCAGCAAGAAAAAGTGGCACAAATTTCAAGCAAGGTGTAATGACAGGCGCTAGACAGCTCTGGTCCGTGATGTTTCATCACTTTGGCACTATCTAGCAGCACCTTGCATTGTGCAACTGCCGCTGCTTTAACTACAGGTGTGCTGCCGTAGTTTGGGCCCACCTGTAGCGTGCCATGCTGCTGCTGCAGCTCCGCATATGCCTCATGCAGCTCCTGCAGCTCTGCCATGGCGGCGCTGCGTGCTGCCCGCACAGCCTGCGTCTTGCTGGACAGCTCGCCAACAGCCGCTGACAGCTGCTGCCCAATGCCGGATGAGGAGCCTGAGCAGCATCACAGACACAGGATGCAATTCAAGGTGGGCAGCAGCATAAGCAGCCCAGCTTGGTATCTGGCGGCTCAAAAGCTATTTGGGTGCATGTTATGACAGGAAGTACAACGACGCCCTCGCAGGTCTAGTGATGTAACCTGCTATTCATGCATTTGACTCCCTGGTGTGTTATACGCCCACCTGGATGGCTGCTGCCTGCCCCGCTGCCCCAGCCGCCGCTGTCACCTCCATCGCTCGGCAGCAGCCAGGACACGCGTGCTGCTGCGCTGGCGCGTGCTGCTGCACTGCTGGGCCTGTTGCGCGTGGGTGAGCCCCGCAGCAGTGCTGGCCCCATCTCATCATGCAGGTCGCTGATCTGCTCATTGGCCTCCAGCAGGCGTTGCAGCAGATGCTGGCGCTCCTGGCGCAGGAGAGCCACAAGCGACACCAGCTCTTCTGCAGCAGGCAATCAAACAGAGAGCAGATGACAAGCTGTGGGCAAGTAGGTGAGGGCTGTCTACATTGTGATGCAAGCAGAGAGCTGTAAGAAGCTAACAGTACAACTTGCAAGTTCGTGTCAGGGAGACAGCAGATGCATGCATGCGCTTGCGCTATACACGTGCACACAGCCTGCACAACAACGACAATACATATGTGCATTCAGAGCACCAATGCACGCGCCAACCCACCATTCTCCTGCTGCAGCTGCTCATTCTGATCTGCCGCCTCCTGCCCCTTGCTGGCTGCTTGCTGCTCAGCCCCAGCATCCTGCAGCATCTTGCTCAAGGCGTCGCGCTCCGCCTCCGCTGCTGCTGTGGCACGCATCGCCTGCCGGATGGCTGCCTGCAGGAACAGCAGCAGTAGCACGGCAACCCTCACATCGCATCCTGAGCACTAATGTGTAGATGGGAAACATGCTGTGCAGCATGCGAGCCTCCATGCAAGCATGCTGTCCAAATGCCTTGTGCGCATGGCTGCTCAGCGCTGAAAACCCTTACCTGTGACAGCTCGTGCTGCTGTTGCAGCTCCTCCACCTGCTGCTGCCGTTGCTGTAGCAGCGCCTGGCACTCTGTCAAGGCCTGGCCAGCGCTGCTCTGCCTGGCGGCTTGGCTGCGCAGCACAGATGTCTGCAGCTCCAGCTCTGCAGGGTGACACACCAGCACAGCAGCACAGCAGAATGCAGACGACTTGAACATCCCTGAGTAGCAGTGCTTTAGTGCATCTAAATTTCGCCCATGCAGAAGATTAGCGGTAGACAGCAGACTGCCAGCATTGCTGTGTGGAGCAAGGATGAAACGAGACACAGTGCAACAATACGTTGCATGTAGTCCGGCCACAACTGCTCACCTGCAATGACCCTCTTGAGGTCAGCAATGGTTGCAGCCTGGTCATCAATCAACTGCTGCTGCTGCTGCTGCTGCTGCTGAGCTGACGTCAGGCTGCATCGTGTTGATAACCTTGCTGCCTGCAAGCCTTTGCAGCCACTTACAGCAGCAGCATCCAGCGATGCTTGCTCTGTTGTTGACGGAGGCTGCCCTTGCCCTCCCATGCTGTCCACCTGAGACTGCAGCTGCTGCAGCTGCAGCTCAAAGTCCTGCATGGACGTGCCTAGCAAGCTATCACCCCCGCTGGCAGGTGGCCCAGCCTGGCTGTGCTGCTGCTGCTGCTGCTGCTGCTGCTCGGGCAGTGTCACCACAACACCCTGCGGCAGTTGGCTGCCACAGCGCTCTTGGCGGCCTTGCTGCACATCTGTCTGCTGTGTTGCTGCATCCACCCGTGCCTCCAACAGCTTTGCCTGGCTGCCTAGCAACTGCTGCACCTGCTCGTTCAGCCTGCAGGAACGCGACATGCAGCAAGGCATTCACACGGCACAGTGCCTTAGCACCTTGGAATCGAACCAAGTGGCAGCACAATCAGCAGGAAGAGCACATTGATGTGGTGTGACTGAGGCAACCAGCTGCATGTGTGGCAACAACAGGGAGCTGTTTGCACAGCACCTGTGGCTGGACCTTTTGGATGCTTGCAGCAGGCATCCTTACCTGTCCTTGTCCTTCTGTATCTTCTTCAGCACTTTCACTAGGCGCCTCTCATTGGCTGTCAACTGCTGCACTGCTGCGCCGCCTTCGCTTGCTGTTCCTTCCGATGCTGGTGCTGCTGTTGGTGGTGCGGGTTGCTGCTGGTTGGCTGCTAGCAGTTCCTGCAGCTGCTTCTGCAGTGCATCGTTCTGCTGCAGCAGCACAGTAACCACGCATTCCTGCTGCAGTGCACCTGGGCTGCCGTATCTTGCAGCGCTGGATGCTCTGGGCTGTTGCATGCTGACGTCACATTCTAGCTGCTTGGTTGACTGCCTGCTCCCTTGCGGTCGCTGCATCTGAGTGCCCAGCTCGCTTTGTGTGCTCTTGCAGAACAGCTGCTGGACACAACTAGCAGCCCTGTTTGCTGCCAAGTCATTTCCAAACTTAGCTGAAGCTTGGTGTCTGCTGCTGGCATCAAACTGCGACTGTCGTGGTGGGACATCTGTCAGCAAGCTATGCCGGCCGCTGCTGCTGCTGTGCCTACTGCTGCTGCCGCTTTGGCCTTGTGCTTGTTGTGACCGCCGGGGTTCCCCTTGCTTTTGCGCTGTGCCGCTGCCTCCACCATCCTCAGCAGCAGTCGATAGCGTGTGAGTGTTACTGCTGACTCCTGTCAAGATGCCGGATAGCTTTTTCTGATGCTGTCTGATGGACTCACGGAAGCTGCTGCGGGTAATGCCTGCTGCTGCTTCAACCTCTGCTGCTTCTGTATGCTGCCCTGACATGAGCCACTGCAGGTCTGCCTCCACATCATCTAAATGCTTAAGTGAAGGCTTGCCAAGGAAGCTACTGCTGTTCCTGTGACGCTCCTCTCGAGCCATCTAGGTATCAAAGTGGTGCAACGTCGTGGAACCCCAGTGGCACACCAGCTTCAACCACTCCATCAGCTCTGCAGAGTCTGACCTTTGACATCAATGCATGGCAGCAATCGGGCGCATCCGACGACGTTGTCGACGACAGTCAATATAAATTTGACTGGTGTTAGTGACACAGGTTAGCCCAACACAAAGACGCACACACGCTGCAAGAGGTAGATGGCACCGCTTATGCTACGCTGAAGTCTATCCGATCTGTGCATTGGAGAGGAGCAGGTCACCACTGTGCTTTTGAATCCACCAACCGACCACACAGAGGAGTCTCCAGAGCCTTGTTGCCAGCACAGATCCATGACACAAAACTAAACCAGACTAGTAGTAGCGTTAGTCCCTCATTTACTCGTGCAAAGGCTATCAACCATTTGAATCCGCCATCAGGTGACACACACCGACTGGCTACTCCAGTGCTGTCGACATGCGGGAACAACGAACCAGGAAGCGCGCTAGTCGGCTGGATGACTACCAGTGTGATAGTGATCAAGCCCCGGCAGGTGCTTCGAACAAACGCAGTACAGCAGCACATGCAGGCAGACGACATGGCAACAACGTGGCCCTACTGTCCAACAAGTGAGCTTTTGAGGCTAGCTGGGAGTAGCAGCCCTGTTCTTTATACGCATGGTTCTGCCTGGCAGGCTGCACGCTTACAACTCACTGGCAGAGCAACCCAACACACGATGTCCAATGCTCTGACATAAAAGCTAGCAGTGCTGGCACAGCCCTCCCTGCAACAGGACATATTGTCAGCCTTCCCATGCGTGCATTGCTATGCCTCAGCTACAGCAACGTCTGGATGCAGGTATCAATTGGTGGCTTTGCCTCCTTGCCGCCACCCACACCTGCCAGCTGCCTTTGCTGTCACCACCTGCCAGATACCACAGTGCCGTCACCCCAACAAATGTAGCACTCAACCTGCATCTCATACTTTGCAGTTGCTCAGTCCACATTCCTGTGTTGTATTCCCTGCATGCACAGGGACAAGACCGAGGAGCAGTACCAGGAAGCAGCAGCTGCCGTAACGCGCAAGCGCAACAAGCAGATTGAAGACGCGTGCCTGGGGCGGGGTTCAGGCGGCCTCGTGCACTTTGAGCCCATGCCGAAGCCGCCCTCTAAGTAAGCATGTTCAAGACAGCGTCCTATATACAAACAGCTCTAGAGGCATGCACAGCAGCTTAGCTGACATGTGTGTACTTGGAACCCAGGCCCAGGGCCCCCTCTGAGTGAGCAGACTATGCACAGTCGCAGGGCTGCTGTAAATATGACAGATGCCACAGACTACGCAACATCACTGCTGGTCCTTCAGCAAGCTTTCTCAAGAAGCATGCAGCCGCAGATAGTGCAGCACCATGGGGATGGCTGCTGCCAGTACACGTGTTGCTTCAGCATGGCTGCCGCTAAACCCTCTTGCATCATACATGTCGTTCTGCAATTTTTTGTATGTCTGTGTATGCAGGCGTGCTGCTTTGAAGTTCCTTGCCTCCCAAGGTTTTGATGTGGCTGGCGCACTAGGGCCTGAGGAGGACGACCAGCACGACCTCCGCCAGCAGCAGCAGCAGCAGCAGCGCAACCGGGAGCTTCTTGCAAGGCTTGAGGCGCAGTTGGCAGAGCTAGAGAGACAGCAGCTGGGCGGTCTGCTTGCTCCTATCCCGCTGCCACATGAAAGCGTGCTTGCTGCAGCAGCTGCAGCAGCTGCAGAGCCGAGCACGCAAATGCTTAGTTACACAGAGCAGGACAACCTGCAGCCAGAAGCAGCAGGAGCTCCAGCATCTTTGGGTGGAGGGCTGCGGCTTACTGGGGGCTCAAGCCAGCAGCAGCAGCAGCAGCAGCCGGCGCAGCAGCAGCAGCTGGCGCAGCAGCAGCAGCAGCAGCTGCTGGAGCAGCAGCAGCAGCAGCAGCAGCAGCATGAGCAAGACTGGCAGAAGATGTCGCAGCTCGCACGGGAGACCCTGCAGGAGGTGGATGCAGCGCTCGCAACAGCAACAAGCATGGTGCCAGAACAACAGCTGCCGCTGGTTGAAGTCCTGTTGCAGAAAAAGCAGCGAGTGCTGCACCTCTGGCAGCTGTTCTGTGGGAGTAACAGCCAGCAGCCACTGCCGGCGGGGCTACAGCGGCTGCTGCAGCAGCAGCACGAGCTGCAGCGGCTGGTGGAGTTGTTGCCGCTGACAGAAGGGCGACAGGACCTCAAACGCAGGGTGCTGGACCGGCAGCAGCGCATGCTTGAGCAGTGGCAGCAGCTGCAGGGGAAAATGCAGGAGCAGCAGCGCCTGCTCGGCCAGCAGAACAGGGCTCTGGAAAGGGCAGCTGCTATTCAGCAGATGTTCTCTGGGGACCCCTTTGCCTTCCTTACGGACAAAATGCAGCCCAGCAGTGCAGTGCAGAAGCCGCTGAGCAAGTTTGACTTGTGTGTGGGGTGGATGGAGGTGCTGACAAAGGATGCAGAGCTCGTCAACGAGCCTGTCATTGGCTCTCCAACGGGCACGGCATCTGGGCGAGATGGTTGAGGCAGACGGACGAGGGCCGGGCAGGGCAGCCGGTAGCCAGCACAGACTGTGGCTGTGCCGGCAAGCGGCAGTCATGCCACAGCTGGCAATGGGGCTGCTGCTGCTAGCAGCAGCGCTGCTCCTGTTTGAGTGGGCCTGCGGAGAGCCCTTTGTCAGGCACCGTAAGCATGTGTACAAGATGCAGTTCTGACTTCTGTTGCTTGTTTTGGGAGACGGACGGCTTGCACGCTGGTCCAGCAGCAGTCGCTGCCTGCAACTGCTGGTGATTGGGGTTCCCAATCCTTGATGGTGGAGCGTGTAACAAAATGTTGCGTGGGACGTTTTAGTCAGGTTGTAACGATAGGGTTCAGGCAGTGTGGTGCTGACAAGCATTACAAGTGGCATCAAATTCCACAGCCACAAACAGTTGAATTGTGAACAGCTTCACTGCTGTGCACTGAGTCTGGCAGACTGGGATCTCCTGTTGTATATACGATATATGCTTTCTCCACAGCAAACACACTAATGACCATGGCAGCGCAAACCACGGCCCACACGTATCCTAGACGTTTCCTGCGCAATGCCCGCCAATGCCACGTCTTTGAGGACAAACATTCTGAGATCTGTAGCATAGCAGACCTCTGTTGTATGAAAAACTCACATCAGCCAGCAGCATGGTTGAGATCGATGCGCAACTGAATTGCTTGCAGCCATACTGTGTCAGAAAAGTTGCCGGAACACAAGCACAAAAGCCAGCGGCGTCGCTGCTGGGGCTCTACGGTAACATGATGATCAGGCTTCTACTAGCCTGTAGTACACACTGGCGCGACTACCGGTAAATACGAACCCACTTTTGCACCGACTTTTGTTGCCACAGCAACACGCAAGCAGCTGCAAGCCTGGGGAGCCTCCAGCCCAGTGCCAGCTGTGTGACCAGATAGCACCAATGAATCGCCTGCACACGTAAGTAGCACATATGAGTATCACAACTGCAAAGAACCCTGTATGTGGTAACACCCAGCATCCCTACCATGTACTTCACCACACTGAGACAGTCGTACCATACCTCAACGCTTGTTTGTTGGACCAGCAGCAGATCAACTGTTTTTTGATGACCAAGTCCAACACAAGAAGGCCAGTAGCCGTGTAGTACAAGCTCATAAGCGCTGCAAAAGGAAGCAACTGCGGCCGCTGCTGGAAGCTGGCTCTCACACATACCACCACACGCACATCAAACCAGCCAGCTGGAACAGACACAAGAACAAAGAGGCCTACGCTGTGCCTTTGAACAGCCTTGCAGCAAGATCCCAAGGCTCCATTGGATCCTTTATACACAAGGTTGCTTCAAACGCAAGGTTGCTTCAGCCGCAGAAAATGAGCATCAATGTGTGCGCTGTGACCTGTACCGCCCAGCCGCACTGTCATGGGGTGCTGCTCAATAACGATGGGTGATCCAGCAAACCATCACAACGTGCCTGCAGGCAGAAACCACGTCTTCAAGAAGGCAGTCCATACTTCAACTGCCTTTCAGCATCCACACGACATGACCTCAGTTACCACCCCTTTGAGAAAAACTGCTGCCCTGAATGGCTCAAACTGCTGCCAAACCCCAAAACTCTCACCACAACTACCATAAGCATGGCCGGAAGCAGAAGCCGCGAAGCGCAAGTACATACCACCCCAACCTGATGCAAAGTCAACCATGCATGCGTCAGATATGCGCAGCTGTGCGAGCGCCAGCCAAATGCTGCTAGCTGCCCAACACGCCTCAAAAAGGCGGCATGCGTGGGCAGGCCTGGCCGTCACACCTGCAAAAACTCGGTGTGGGCCGCAAGGGATCCTTACCTAAGCCCTGATGGGGGCTCCGCCACCCTCTAAACCACAAACGAAAGCGCCATTTTGAAACCTGAACTGCGCATAGTGGAAGCTGCGCAATACATATTGGAAGAGCCTGCATGCCACGCCCAAAAAACTCTGATGCTGCAGCTGACAGCGCAGCCCAGCAAACCAACATAAGAAGCACATATTGCAAAACAATCCTGCCCGCAGCCTCGTTTGCAGGGCAACATTTGCTGAAGCACAGCACACACGAGCACACAAGTGCCTCTGCATCTTGTTGACAGCAGCATCACGTGCCGTCAGGATAGCAGGTGAATGCAACACAGCCTGCGCTGATGATGCTTGGATCTGTTGCCATTAAACCAACTTTGCCGAAGCTAAGGCCCAAAAGGCTAGGCACAACCCTCAAACCATCCATCCAATAGTCCATAACATCCAGCCACCTCAGTGCCACCTCTCTGCCACACAACAGCTAGCATGGGCGCAGCTGCAGTATGGTCCTACTGCTAACTCAGTGGGTCAGCTCCGACAGGTAGCTCTTCAGCTGCTCCTGCTGCTTCGCATCGCAGTGTGCCATCAGCACCCGCATCAGCGGCACGCACGACAGCTTCTGCAGATACGCGCGCACATCCACAGCAGCACCGCCAGCCGCAGCAGCCATACCACCGGACTCTTTCACCGCCTGAATCAGCGCCCACAGGTGCAGCATCACAAGCTCAGAGAAGGGCCCAAGCAGCCTGCCCCACTGTGCAGCCGCAGCCGAGTCCGCTGCGCTACTCAACTCGCGAGCCTCTTGCTCAGCGAGCTCGCGAGCTTCTTTGTCATACCCTTCTCCCAGCGTCCGCACGTTGCCGGAAGCAGCAAAGCTACCAAGCCCCAGCTCAGATGAGCGCAGCAGTAGTGAGGCCAGCACGCCGCCAAGCCAATCTGGGCTGCCGTCTGCAGGCAGCCTGCCGGCAGGGAACAGCGGCAGTAGCTGGCTCGCACCTGCGGCTGTAGCAGCAGCTGTGCTGGCTTCCAGACCTGCAATGCACGCTGCAAGGCATGCTACAGCCTCCTCTGGGGTGCTCAGCCGCTTGATCATCTCGCTTGCTGCTGCTGACAGCGCTACGGTTGCATTCGTCATGCGGCGCTCAGCCTCACTGCCTGCTGCTGCTGCCACTGCAGGCCCGAAAGTAAGCTCTGCGTTGCGCAGCAGTGCCCAAATCACATCAAGGCCAACTGACTTGCTGCTGCCACCCTCCGCATCTGCTGCTGCTGCACCACCCTTGCCTCCCTTGTTGGCAGCTGCTGATGGCGGTGCACTGAACATTAGGCGCAGCGTCTTGCTCACAAGCGCCCTGCCCTTAGGCAGGCCCATCAAGCGGATGAACACCCCATCCCCTCCTGCTGCTGCTGCTGCTGCTGCAGTAGAATCCTCTGCGCCTGGCAGCGTAGGTGCGTTCGGCAGCCTGAATGATGCTGCGATACCACCCAGCAGAGCAGCGCGCCTATGCAGTAGGCTTGCTGCCTGCGCAGGGGATATCAGTACTGAGCCTCCAGGGGGTGCCATGCCGCCTGCGCCTCCTGCTGCTGCCGCTGCTGCTGCAAACATGCGGTCAATGTCTTCCACGTCACTCAGCAGCAGCATGCAGTCCTCGATCATGATGCGTGCTGCGAGCATGGGCTCCTGCAAGGCACGAACAGGGCAGGCAGGCAAACAAGCACGCACAGGTCATGGGATGGCATAGAGCTGAGTGTTGACAGAGACAGGACAGCAATGCGCAGACAACACCAGGGAGCGCAATGAATGTTGCGTAAGACTCAATCGATACGGGAGCCAGTAACAGGTGCTGCAGCACATGCCAGAGAACCTGCTGGCGACGTAATGCACCACAATAACAACATGATCATTGTGTAGCGCTCACCTGCTCCAGTGGCTTGGCCTTGCCCTCTGCCGCCGCCTTGCCAGCCTTGTCCGCACCAGCAGCAGCAGCAGCAGCAGCAGGGCCACCACCCACGTCCATGAGCATCTTGGGTGTGCGGATGTTGCTCAGCACGATCTTGCCCAGACCAGACAGGTCAGCAAAGCGAGGCTCAACGCCCCCCTCATGGTGCAGCGCGCCCGCCAGTTCAGCCGCCAGGTCGCGCAGCTCCGCCGGAGCAAAGACGAGCGCGTTGCGGCCGCCGTAGTACTTGTTGAGGTAAGCCTGTGCAGTTGAAAGCGTGAAAGAACCGTGCAAGTTGAGAGCTGGTGCTGCAAACTGCAAAGTCTCAGTCAACAGTGCTTACCTGGTAGTAAAAATACTCCTGGCCCGCGTGTGTGGCCATGTGTCGAATGTGCAGAATAAATGACATGTATGCTGCTGCTGCGGCGGCTGCAACACCAAATTCAATGCCCACCTGGTAGTAAAAGTCCTCCAGGTAGGGGTGGCCGCCATGTGTGGCCATGTGCTGGATGCGCAGGATAAGTGACATGCATGCTGCTGCTGCTGCTGCCACTGCGACTGCATCAACAAATTCAACAGTGCCCACCTGGTAGTAAAAATCCTCCAGGTAAGGATGCCCCCCATGTGTGGCCATGTGCTGGATGCGCCCACCCTAAATCAAATGTGCTCAGAATGCTTAGATACAACTTGCAAAGTCTCTGTCAACAGTGCTCACCTGGTAGTAAAAATCCTCCAGGTAGGGGTGCCCCCCATGTGTGGCCATGTGCTGGATGCGCAGGATGTAGTTGATCTCATCAGCAGCCATCATCTCACTGCCAAAAGAGCGCAGCCGGTGCACCAGCGCGGCCATATTCTGCTCGCCACCAGGCCCTCCAGATGCCCCAGCACCCCCTGCAACCCCAGCACCATAGCTGCTGAAGGCGCCAGCTGCATCAAACCCTCCTCCTCCTGCTGCTGCTGCTACTGGTGCTCTGGTGAACGGGTCGATGACGGGCATGGTGCGCTGTGCGGGCGAGCCCTGCTGCTGCTGCATGCCTTGCTGCTGCTGCTGCTGGAGTGGCGGCCGGTTCCAAGGTGCAGCACCAGGGCTCTGCTGCCGCTGCTGCGGCGCGCCATAGGGCCCCCCTACGCCTGGCTGCTGCGGCTGCTGCGGCTGCTGCGCGCCCACCATAGCCTGCTGATCTGGCTGCTGCATGGGCGGCATTCCCTTCAGGCCTGGCATCCCCGGCTGCTGCTGCTGCTGCTGCTGCTGACCTGGCGGGCCACCAGGGAAGCCTGGGGGCGGCATGCGCTGCTGTGGCGGCATCAGCTGGCCTGCGGGCCGGCAGCATCACATCAGCAGCACCAGCAGCAGCAGGACAGAAGGTTTTGAGATGTCACTGCGTGGCATGAACTGCGTGCATGAGGATCACTGCGTGGTTACTCCGCTAACACTTGCTGCACGCCTCAGCAGAGTTTTGCAACAAGTGCTGCTGCGCCATGCGTTGCATCACGTGCGGCCGGCAGCAACCTGACACAGAACAACGCACGGCAACAACGTGTGCATGCCCACAGTCATCACATAACAGCAAGCAAACAGCAGCAGCAGCTCACCAGGCAGGGGAGGTCCCCTTGGAGGCTCACCAGGGCCCATTCCCGGTCCCATGGCCCCCACACAAAACAATGCACACGGCAACAAATCCATGCATGCCCAAAGTCATCTCACTAACTTATATGCTTAGCACACTGTGACAGCAGCTCACCAGGCAGCGGAGGCCCCCTTGGAGGCATACCAGGGCCCATCCCCGGCCCCATCCCTGGACCCATTGGCATAACCCCAGGACCACCAGGGTGGGGGTGCCCAGGAGGTGGCATGCCAGGCATTCCAGGCATACCAGGCATGCCTGGAGGCAGCATCCCTGGGTGACCTGGGTGGCCAGGTGGCGGCATAGGTGGCGGGATGTGCTGCGGACCATGGGGGCCGTGTGGGCCGTGCGTTAAGTGGGGTGGCAGCGGCCCAGGGCCAGCTTGCATTGGGTGGTGCGGCGGCGGCAGCATGTGCGGCGGCGGCGGCAGCCCACCGTACGGCCCACCGCCCGGCGGCATGCCGGGCCCACCACCCATGTGGGGTGGCGGCGGCAGGCCTGGGTAAGGGGGGCCTGGCTGCAGGCCGTCCGGCAGCTGTGGCAGCAGCTGCTGCTGGTGCTGCTGGTGCTGCTGCAGCGCAGGATCTGTGAGGCCGCCTGGCGCGCCAAGAGGTAACATGCCAGGTCCAAAAGGTCCTGGAGGGCCCTGCATTGGCATGCCAGGATGACCTGGCGGTGGCAGCACAGCACCGCCGTGCAGCGGCGACGGCTGCCGCTGCGGCAGCAAGTGCTGCTGCTGCTGCTGCTGGCCTGCTGCTGCTCCTCCGCCTGCCTTGAGCATGGACAGCAGCTGGCCGCCCTGCTGCTGCTGTTGCTGCTGCTGCGCAGCCTGCTGGTTTGCTGAGCTGATCATGCGGGCTTCCAGATCTGCAGCTGACAGCATGCCACTCGGCATTGCTGGCGCTGCCCGCTGCTCCACCGCGGCAGCAGTCGCTGCTGCTGCTGCAGGTGCTGCTGCATCTGCTAAGCTGGAGCCCAGTCCTGCTGCTGGTGCTGCCTGCGGGTGGCTCAGGTGCCCAAGCATCTGTGGCTGGGGTGGCAGCGGCGGCATCAGCGGCTGCTGCTGCTGCTGTGTGGCCCCTGTTGCATCTTTGCTGCTGAGCCCATTCGCAGTGCCAGCTGCGGGCGCTGCAGTAGCAGCACCAGCTTGCTGCACAGCCTGCATGCATGACAAACACAGCAAAAGAATTGAAAACACTTGGAGCAGCGCGAGTTTGCACACGCGAGCGGTACTCGTGAAACAGGTGCAGGTGTGCAGATGGTTGGCAGGCTGAACGCCAGTGCCAGCATAGCTGTCGTGATGGAATGCATGTGCAGCGAACCAGCGTCCTGCGTCCGCTGCAGTATCCCTCGCCATAAACCCAGTTGAAAAGCCCGAACATACGTTTGATACCAGCAAGCACAGGGTGCAGCAACGCGCGTTACACTGCTGCTGGCTGAAATGCCGCCTGTCCCGCACCTTGCTGCTGCTGCTGCTGCTGGCGCCGTGCTCCTCTCCTTGCTGCGCGAGCATCTGCCGCCGCAGCAGTGCAGCCAGTGACAAGTCTTCATCTTCTTCCTCCTCATCCATGAGTGCCTCAATAGGCAAGTCCTCATCATCTTCAAGAGCACATGTTGATGGCCACTCGTCTGGAGGAGCATCCAAACCATCCTGCAAGCAGACACACACAGGCAGGCACATTGTTTATGCAGCTGCTTGTACTGTACATGCATCGCAACACAGCGTGTGGTTTGCAGTGGAGGTATAGGTCTGAAGCGCCTGGCAGGCTGACGGCATTCAAGCAACAGCGGGTGCAGCAACAACAGCAGCAGCACTACAGCTAGAGTGTTGGTTGAAGCTGAAGCAGCCGACTGGCGCATACACAGCAGTAGCAGCGCATGCAACGTGCATGTGACTGTCTTATGTCAAATAAAAAGCCAAACTGGAGCCCTGAAGTTGCAGCAGCAGCTGCCAGATCACCTACCTCCAGTGCACCTCCCAGTCCTTCGTCCAGGGGAGCCATGTCCCCGAAGAAACTGTAAGCCCCGGCATCGAAAGCACCCTGCACAAGAAATCAACTTGTGTGATCAGGCTGAGAACCTAGCGTTGAACGCCCCTGCAAGGCACACACAGCCCGCTGCCCGCTGCTGCTTACCTCCACCTGCTGAATTGTCGCCCGCACGTAACCCTCTTCTGCAGATCAAAAAAGAATTGCATAAGTAATACTAGACAAGAAACTTGGCTATCCCAAGAATCGGTGATTCTGGCTGCACTTGCCTTCAGCCTCCATGTTGGGCTGACGTGTCTGTATTTGCTCAGCAGCAAGTCATGTTAAGAATGATGCAATGGACTTCTGTCGTAGTCTGTGCAAGCACAAACATGAAGGTGGACAGACTAACAACTGAGCAACAGAGCCGAACTGATCATCGGATCGGCGAGATCAACAGGCAAGCTACAAAAGAACAGCTTCTTGATATCATTTCATTTGTTTTGCGCTGCCGCCGGGTCTTGCAGCATCACCAGGGGGGTACAGCTTGTGCCAGTTACAAGCACAACGTCAGCACGGTGCAGACTGACGTTCTGGCGGCTGTGTGGGCTTCTATGCGTGCATATGTGGTTTTCAAATGCAGAGAAGTTTGATCGGTTCCAGACGTTGAAGCAAAAGGATTGCACACATTCAGGGGTTGCTATTGGGGAGCGACGGCGTGCTTCAGCCTGACGAATGTGTTATTGAGGAGATAGGCTGCTTGTTGCAGCGCTTTCATAGTGGTTGGGAACTTGGCCAGCAGCAGCAGGTAAGGCCACATGGACCAGCAAAGCACCAGCAAGTCACATGTACCGATCGTATTAGGGGTTTGCGTCGCATCATGGTGCTGGGACGCCTTAGTCGCCTTCCTTGAGCAGTGTGTGTGCCGGGCGGATTGTTCGCCGGGCACCTCCGGTGGCACCTCTCCGCTGGTACTGTAGCCGATGCAACGTTTAGTACGTCAGCTTCTCTTCCCCAGGACGACGCAGCTCGCATGCGCAGGACAGGGCCACAGCCTGCTGCCTGTCTCTGCACTACATATTGTCTCCTGTAGCTCTGTGATTGGCCAGGAGACCTGACCAGCGCATGATTCGTGTTTGAATGGTACCTGTTCACGTTCCCATTTACCCGGGGATGGGGGCTTCGCTGGCTCCTGCTCACCTGTGTCACTGCTGCGTGCCTGCACCTGCATCTGCTGCTTGCAGGAAGCCACCAGCTGTGCTGCAGCTGCAATGTTAAGCGGCATGATCAAACTGGATGTGTCAGAGGCAGCCATGGAAGTGGCAGAGGCAGCCAGCTGGGTAGCAGCTGACTATGCTTGGGACCCCCACCGCCTGGTGGCTGTGCAGGACTCCTCGGCAACAGCACTGCACGTCAACACAGCAGCAGGCGGCACGCAGCCCGACTCGATTGTGCCGCCAGTGCTGCCAGTGCTGGAGTCCACGCCAGCTCCCAGCGAGCGCTCGGTGTCGCCATCTGCGTGCTGCAAGGTGCGGCCAGCAGCTGTTAGCAGCTTGCAGGACACTGCCAAAGCAACTGCCAGCGAGGCTGGGCTGTCTGCAGCCTGTGTGCCTGCCTGCATCCCTTGTATAGCCATGGTTGCTGTCATCATCCAGCAGCATCGTTCTTGCGACGCCTGCACCCTTCAGGCAGCACTGCCCCGCTTGGCTTCAGGCCGTTCTGCTTGGTGGTGGTCTGCAGGAATGCTGTCGTCCTTCAATGCACCCGCCTGGCAACCATCGAAGCGCATCATCTGACTGAAACGCATGTCCTGCGATTGCTACATGCTGCGTGCTGCTCCAGGTTGAAGGCTGCCAGCGACTGCTGCGGGATGAGAAGCCATACTATCAGCGCTTCGGCGTGTGTGAGGAGCACATGCGCTCCCTGGCCATCACAGTCAATGGCACGCTCTGCCGGTTCTGCCAGCAGTGCGCCAAGTTTGAGCCAGTGGAGGCGTTTGACAGCAACAAGAGGTGCGAGCAATTTGAGGAGTGGCAGGAGTGGCGGCGAGGCAGCAGCAGTACAAGCAGCAGCTGTGGACGGCTCACTGCTGTGGCAGGCCTTGTCATACTTTGTTTGATGCGCGAGGTCGCTGCATCCTGCTGTTTGCCTTACTTGCAGGAAGCTTTGCACAACTCGTGCGGTCGTTACAATCACGTCTGTCCACAGGTTGTGCTTTTGTAATTATACAAAACATAATGCATTGGTATTCTGCTGGTGCTTGTTTCCATCTTCCCGTCTGCTTGTGCTGGTGCCTGCAGGAGCTGCCGTGCCCGCCTGATTGAGCACAACAAGCGGCGCCGCAAGCTCGGCGTCAGCCACCGCAGCCTGCGCAAGCAGCGCCGCAACGCAGCAGCCAGCAGCAAGGCAGCGGATAAGCCAGGCTCGGGCCGGGCTGCTGGCGAGCTGCCGGCAGCTGCAGATGCAGCACAGGCAGGCGCAGCAGGCGAAGAAGATGATGAGGAGGAGGCAGATGCTGCAGCAGGGCTGGATGAGGATGCGGCTGCTGAGGCAGAGCAGGCACAGCAGCAGCAGCAGCAGCTTGCAGCAGGTGCAGGCAGCAGTGGCTCGCGCGCATATGCAGGCAGCGGCATGGCAACTTCTGCCTCCGGCAGTCTCAGCGTGCCTGATGGCGATGGCAGCAGCAGCAAGCAGCGTCTGCGAGCTGGCAGGAGCCGCAGCAGCATGCTCGACGCTGGCAGTGGAGCGGCAAGCAGCAGAGACTGCCAGCAGCAGCAGGCTGCCGCTGGCGAAGGCTCAGCTGCTGCCTGCATTGGTGACGCAAGCTTGCTGCCAGGTCAGACGGCAGCAGCAGCAGCAGCAGCAGCAGCGGAGGCCAGTGCTGGCAGTGACACGCGAGTCACGAAGCTCGAACCAGCGCAGCAGCAGCAGCAGCAGCAGCAAGCTGGCTGTGTGCTGGCTGCACTGCTGGGCCAGGATCAGCTGCCTGACCTATGTGCCTCACCAAACCTCAGCGAGCTTATGACAGACATAGGGCTTGATATGGCAGCCGATGGAGAAGCTGCGTTCCCAATGGACCACATGCTTGCGCCTCTCGCTGCGCCGCTGCTGCCAGCCAACCCAGCTGCAGCACCAGCACCCGCCAAGCAGCAGCAGGCGCAGCCGGCAGCTGCTCGCAACACGCAGCACAGCAGCTGCAGCAGCGGCGGCAGCAATGCAGCGCTGGTGCAGCACATCGCTGCTGCTGTGGCATCCATGCCTGGCCTGCCGCTGCCGCGAGGCTGCACTGCGGAATCTGTGGAGCAGCTATCGCTGGCTGAACTAGTGCAGTGGCAGCAGGTGCTGCAGCTAGAGGCTACAATTCATGCAGCCGGCAGCCAGCAGCGCAAGCAGCGCGAGGCCGCAGCGGAAGTCGTGGGTATGCTTGCATCGTACAAAGAGGTCGGCATGGGGCAGCAGCAGCTGCCGCCAACCACGCAGCAGCAGCAGCAGCAGCAGCAGCAGGGAGCACCACTGGCACTGCTTCCAGGGCCGCTGCCGAAGCTGCATGAGCTGCAGCTGCAGCCTAAGCTGCCTCCCAGAGGCAACAGTGAGCAGCTGCTGGGGTACCTGCTAGGGCGGCCAGCCACCAGCGAGCAAGCAACTGGCAAAGGGGGCAGCGCTAATGCTGTCGTTGGTGGGCTGTCTTCGGCTGCACTCAATGCTGCGCTGCTGAGGCAGCCGCGCGCAACAACTAGCATCACCACCACCACGACAAGCATGGGCACAGCTGCTAGTGGCCGCTGCGCAGGATGCGGCTGCAGCACGTGCACTTGCCGCATGCTGCCAGGTCAGTTGAAGGATGGCTGGCTGGCTGTTTCAACCGTCACTGGCTCAGTCTCAATGCCTGGCAGCTCTGCACAGCTGCATGAAGCAGCAGCAGCAGCAGGCGCACGGCCCGCCAGCAGCAGCCAGATCAGCGACCACCTCGGCTCGCAGCAGCAGCAGCAGCAGCAGCAGCGTAAGCGTCGCTCGGAGGTGCTGGTGTCAGTACCATCTGATGTGGACCATGCTAGTCGCTTGCCGCGGCTGTCCATGGATGTGCTGCCGCCACTGACAAAGCAAGGGTCTGGCAGCATCAGCACAGTGCAGGATGACAGTGCAGAGGGCTACCATGGCGCTGGGGCCGGCATGCACTCACACAAGCAGCCGCGGCAGGGCAGCACAGACGATGCGGCTGAGACGTCAAGCAAGGCAGGCATGCAGCACAAGGCAGCTGCATCGTCCGTGATGCAGCAGCAGGCAGCCAGCAGGCAGCAGCTGGTTGAGCAGCAGCTGCTGGAGCAGCAGCAGCAGCTGGAGGCGATGCAGATCATGCATGCACAGGGCAGCAAGATGCTGCTGCAGCAGCAGCAGCAGCAGTGGCAGCAGGACCAGCAGCAGTCGGTGCGGCAGGCTTTGACAGCGCAGGAGTTGGAGGAGATTGAAGTAGATCTAGAGCTGCAGCAGCTGCTGCTGGTGGCTCAGATGCAGGTCTCTCTGTCTCCTCTGGATGGTGGCAGCTCAGAGGCTGCTGGTGCGGCAGCAGCGGCAGCAGCTGCAGCCGCTGGTGGTATGTCTAGCGGCTGTGGTGGCTCAGGACAGCTTGGTTGGCCTGCACACAGCTCTATTCCGCAGCAAGTCGGATCAGTTGTTGCAGAGCAGCAGCAGCAGCTGCTGCAGCAGGAGCTGATGATGCAGCACATGATGGTGCAGCAGCAGCAACAGCAGCAGCTGATGGCGCGGCAGCAGCAGCAGCACGCGATGCTGCAGCAGCAGATGGCTTGGTGCTCACCCAATGCAGCAGGGAGCGCTGCGGCAGCTGCAGCTGCTGCTGCTTCGGCAGGCATGGCTGGCGCAGCTGTGCTTGCCAAAGATCAGCAGCTGCTGTCCCTGTCTGCAGCCATGCAGGTCGCTCAAGGTGGGTTGCGGGATGCTTTTGCTGTTAGGAGTTGGGCCATTCTCCACTGTGATGGCATGTGTGTCAGCTGCAGCTTCACGCATGACTACTTCCTGGCGATTCATTGCTGTGATCTGCTACTTCCTCTATTGTATCCTGTGAACCACCTGTGCTGTGTGTGCTGCGTCTGTTCTGTCTCCACAGGTGGCGGCATGCACGCCAGCTACATGCCTGTTGACACCTCCATGCGTCTCAGCATGAAGGTGCACAACGCCACTCCCAGCCAGCTGCAGCCAGCCATGCACAGCCAACTGAATGGCCTGCTGGGTGCAGCAGGAGGAGCAGTGGAAAGCGGCTTCATCCGGCCCGGTTGCGTGCATTTGGTGCTGCAAGTGCGCGCGCCACTGCCGGCTGCGACTCCAGCTGTGACAGCAGCAGCACCACACGCTGCATCACTCTCAGCACCAGCAGCAGCAGCAGCAGCAGCGGATGTGCTGTCCAGCGTGGTTGCAGGGCTCGACGGCAGCGACTGGGCGCAGGCGCTGACTGGCGGCAGCGAGCAGCTCTCTGTGACAGTGCAGCTACCTAACCAGCAGGCAGTGCTGGTTCGGGATGGTGCAGCAACCAGGACAGTCAACCTGCAGCTGCTGCAGCAGCAGCAGCAGCAGCAGCAGCAGCAGCAGCCTGTGGTGGGTTTGGATGCACCATGCAGCTCAGCAGCTGCTGCCGCTGCCGCCAGCAGCAGCAGCAGCGCGCATGCGCTGTGCCGCCTAGACGATTTGGTGCCTGCTGTCATCAGCAGCACGAGCCTGGGTGCAGGCGGCAGCGCATCAGTGCTAGCTTTAGGCATGGGCCTAGCTGGCAATGGCACAAGCGTGCTAGCACGCATGCAGGGCATGTTTTTGCCTGCTGAGGCTCGCCCGCGGCCCTACAGCAGGCGCAGCTTTGATGCAGCAGATGTGAATGCTGCTGTTGTGGCCGACTGTGTGGGTGTGCAGCTGCAGCGGCTGCAGCCGTATGGGCTGGTGCATGTCGAGTTCCAGCAGGGGCTGTTGCTATCTCAAGCAAAGCCGCTGCTGGTTGTGGACAGCGCTGAAGTAGCAGCAGAGCTGCAAGGCATGCTGCAGTGCGTGCAGAGGCCTGCTGCGGATGGCGCTGCAGCTAACAGCAGCAGCAGCAGCAGCAGCAGCAGCAGCATGAGCCAGGCGGAGGCGGCGCATGTGCTGGTGGACTTTGGGCGACTGCTGGACTTCCGTGCTGTGTTTGAGAGGCACAGGGGCAGCTTGGTGCTTGAAGAGGCCACTGATAGCACTGAGGAGGTAGAGCAGCCTGCAGCAGCAGCTGATGCGGCTCCCTTGACTGCAGCAGCAGAAAGGCCACAACAGGGCAGCAGCAGTAGCAGGGCGACCGCCGCCGCTGTTGCTGCTGCTGCTGCGCGGCAGCGCGCCCAACGCTCGCGCGTGCAGCGCGACATTGACGACAGTGCGCACGAGGGTGTGCCTTTTGTAACCAGCCTGCTCTATGCGCCAGGCGTCCCTGCATCAGGGGCTGCTGCTGCTGCTGCTGCTGCCACTTCTGCAAGCGCTCGTACAAACCACGGCGCAGCTGCTGTGGGCGAAATTGAGCCTGCAGCTGAATCCAGCAGCACAGCAGCAGCAGCAGCAGCAGGGAACGGCGCACGACCAGCGCCAGGTGCCGCATCTGTGACCTTCTCTCGCGCTGCTGAGGTCAGCGCTGCCAGCAGCAGCAGGCACGCCAGCAGCAGCAGCACAGCGCGAGCCCTACCTCCTCTTGCCTCATCACCTGCTGCAGCAAATGGCAGCAGGCGCAGCGCGCTGCGCTCCTTGGCCACTCTATCACTGAGCAGCTCTGGCTCCAGGGTAGCTGCTGCTGCAAAGCCACCGGCAGCCCCTGCAGCTGCTGCGGCAGCAGTGAACGGCAGCAGCGGCAGCGGCAGCGGCAGCAGCAGCGGCTTTGGCTCGGCAGCAGCAGCAGCGACGCGGCGGCTGAAGGACCGGCTGAGCTTTGCGCAGCTGGTGCGCAACCGCAGCTTCACTTTCGGGCGGCGCAGCGCAGCTGGGGACGCGCTGGCGCCACCGCGGCGCGACAGCGGCAGCAGCTGCGGAGGCAGCTTCTCTTTGTTCTCTCCTTCCAACGCTATCGACAAGCGGCGCTCGCAGTCACTGGACTTGGGATTGGGCAGTAGCCGGAGTGCATTCCTTGCTGCGCTGCGCAGCAGGAGCTTCAGGCTAGGGGGATCCGGCCACAGCTTCCGGTCTGGCAGTGCCTCTCCAGCTTCTAGGAACAGCCTAGATGGGTCTCCGCCGGTTGAGACTAGCGGCGCCAGCGCCAGCAACAACAGTAGTGCGGCTGTTGCGCAGGTGCTGCAGCAGCGGCGGCGTCAGTGGCAGGAGCAGCAGCAGCAGCTACGGGGCATGCCGGAGCAGCAGGATGCCGAGGATGCTGGCAGCAGTGCTGCTGCTGCTGCTGTTCCAGGGGTTGGGCAGCGGCAGATGACTGCGAGGGTGTCTGCTGCTGGCAGCTCGAATGCTGATGGGGACGCTGACACAGTGGCGGATGATGACAGTGCCTTCTGTGTAGCAGTGGCTGCACCAGCAGAGCAGCAGCAGCAGCAGCAGGAGGAGCAGGCGGAAGCTGCAGAGGAGGCAGAGGCGGAAGAAGCTGTGCAGATGCGGGCACCCACACAGCACCCGCTGCTTGGGCCGGAGTACATCGGCTGCATGATGTGAGTTTGCAGGGGGTTGTATTGATGATTTGTCTGCTTGCGACAGCATGATGTGAGTATCAAGCGATTGTTGTTGCAGGCCAGACAAGCTTGGCAGCAGCTTGTGCACACGAGGGCTTGCCTTGAATGTCAGCTGTGTTTTACAGATGTTACTGGCTATGACGTCGGCGCGCGCTCTTTTGCTGCTGCTGCTGCTGCTGCTGATCTGTCGCATGCGTCTTCATCCTGCTGCTTCTGCTTCTGCTGCTGCTGCTGCAGGGACGTGGGCGTGCGCCTGCTGTGCTTCTTTGTGGAGCGCGGCCTGCCAGCCGCCGCGCAAATGGTGCTTGACACCCTGCTGATCCTCTTGCTGCTGCTGCTGCTGCTGCTGCTGCTGCTGCTGCTGCTGCTGCTTTTGCAGGGACGTGGGCGTGCGCCTGCTGTACTTCTTCGTGGACCGCAGCCTGCCAGCCGCCGCACAGATGGTGCTCGACATCCTGCTGATCCTCTTGCTGCTGCTGCTGCTGCTGCTGCATTGCAGGGATGTGGGCGTGCGCCTGCTGTGCTTCTTCGTGGACCGCGGCCTCCCAGCCGCCGCACAGATGGTGCTCGACACCCTGCTCACCGCAGCAGCCCCCGCTGCATCCTTCCCCACACTGGCACGCGCAGCAGCAGGCAGTGACGGCCTAGGGCTGCTGCACAGGGCTGTGAGATCAGGTAGCACCCCAATGCTGCTTGCAGTAATGGGCTGGGGAGTGCGGCACCGGCACTGCTTTGCGTGGGATGCCCCAGGGCCGATGGGGCTGACCCCGTTGCACCTGGCTGCACTGCTGGGCAAGCAGAAGCGGCCAGTGGCAGCTATGGTGCTGCAGTCAAAGCCAGGTGAGAATTGGTCAAACCCAGGGTTCTACTGCGGTAGCATACCAGGCTAACGCAAGGCGCAGCGCTGTCATGACGGTCCTGCTACGTCCGGTGCACAACTTGCAGCGTATTGTGTGACCATGCCACCTGGCCGCACTTGTGTTGCGTGGAGCTGCGTGGTGACAGGGTGCGTGTGTGCTGACATGTGCGCTGCTCTGTGTGGCACATGCCTGCAGGCCTCGCAGTAGCTTGGTTCAGCACCAAGGCCGACAACGGAGCCACGCCCGCCATGTTTGCCACCACAATGGGCCTCACCAGCATCAACCAGCTCGCACACGGCCTGCTGCAGCAGCGCGCAGGAGCACGCGCACGCGTACAGCAGCACAGGCAGCAGCCGAGGCAGCAGCAGCAGCAGCAGCAGCAGCGGCTAGACACGCAGCTGCTCAGGGACCAGCAGCGAGCAGCAGCGCAGCTGCATTCGGCTCAGCAGCAGCAGCAGCGTGATGCGGCTGCTGCTGGAGCTGGTGCGGCAGCTGCCCAGCAGCAGGCTACCGAGCCTTATGTCGCAAAACAGCAGCAGCAGCTGAAGCAGCAGCAGCAGCAGCAGGAGCAGCAGCAGGAGCAGCAGCAGCAGGCGATGGTGGCTACTGGGGTGTCAAGCCTGCCAGCTGCGGCTGCAGAGCAGTTGGCAGAAGATGTGCCATTGAGGGCATCAGCATCCAAGCCTGCAGCTGCTGCGTCGGCCAGGGCAAGGCTGCCAACCGAGCATACAGCAGCTGCCAGCAGCAGCAGCAGCAGTGCGGCTGAGCCTCCTGCAGCAGCAGCAGCAGCAGCAGCAGGTGATGTCAACAATGGCATGCCCTGCACATTTGTCGAGCATGCTGCTTCTGTGGCTGCAGGTTCTTGCTCTTGCAGCGCTGCCGCTGCTGTCGCAGGCATCGCTGACAATGCGATGTCTGGGGGCGCGCATGAAGCCGCAGCGGCGAACGCACCTGCAGAGTTTGGTGCTGCTGATAAGCTTGAAGACGGTTTTGCTAGTGTAGGCGGCCCTCGCCCTGACAGCTTTTCAGGATCTGAGGCAGCAGTGCCGTTCAGCAGCAGCGTAGGCTCGTACAGCAACAGGAGCAGCTTAGACGCCGGCTGGGAGGCATCAGCGGCACACAACCTGCAGCAGCAGCAGCAGGAGTTGGGTTCCCTGCGAGAGGACAGCAGCAGCAGCTGCCGCTCCGGCTCCTCTGCAGCAGCAGCAGCAGCAGCGGCAGCTCAGCGGCCGGATTGCAGCGTGTGCAATGATGGAGCACAGAAAGACGGCAGCAGCAGCAGCAGCAGCGGCGGCGCCACATGGCTGCCGGGTGCCGCCCTGCCTTCTGATCTCTTGCCAGGCTGCCAGGCCACATCCACAGCTGATGCTGATGAGCCAGATGCAGCTGCAGCAGCATTGCCACCTGGCGCTGCTGCTCGCTTTGCAGCAGGCTGCCTGCAGCGCATGCACAGTCAGCTTTCCTGCAAGCCCTGGCTGCGGCTGTCCCTGCTGGCGGCTGCTGCTGCCATGCAATTTGCCCTCACGCTGCTGCTGCTGGCATCACTGCTGCGCCACGCGCAGGGCCAGCTGCTGCTGTGTGTGGCAGGTTTGCTGGGCTGCACTATGCTGCAGCGCCTGCTGGTGCTGGTGAGTCAGCCGCAGCTGAAGGCGAAAGTGGCGCATGCTGCAGGCCTGCAGGCGCAGCTGCGGCTGCTGGCGCACTGTGCAGTGCGGCCGCTAGGTGTGCCGCACAGCAGCTGGACGCTTGCCTTTGAGGACGCAAGGCTGGAGGGTCACTATCGCAAGGTGAGCAGCTTGGTACGGTGCGTATGTAATGATGCAAAGGTTTTCGCCTAAGGAAGCTTGCTTTTGAGGATGCAATGCTGGAGGGTCACTACCGCAAGGTGAGCAGCTTGGTACGGTGCGTATGTAATGATGCAAAGGTTTTCGCCTAAGGAAGCTTGCTTTTGAGGATGCAATGCTGGAGGGTCACTACCGCAAGGTGAGCATGGTGACACTGTGCATATGTAATGATGCAAACGTGTTCGCCTAAGGACGCTTGCCTTTGAGGATGCAAGGCTGGAGGGCCGCTACCGCAAGGTGAGCAGCGGGTAGCCTGCATTTCTGATCGGCATTCTTACCGTAAATGATGTTTATTGCAAGGGGCTTGGCTTGGTTTTGTTGTACAGTCTGCAGCAGGGCAAGCTGTGCACACAGCGCAAGCACTGCTGTTGGGTGTGCGTGGATGGGCCTGCTTCAACAGCAGCATGCGGGCATAACTATTCAAGAGATGAAGGGCGCTCTGTCTGCCGCGCATCATGCTGATTACCTGTACATAACCCCGGCTCTGCTGCTGCTGCTGCTGCTGCAGGTGCTGGCTGACTCACGGCTTGCAGTTGATGCTGTGCTGTCAGCGTTTACCAAGACAGCAGTCCACCTGCTGCCGCTCTTCGTGCGCCTCAGCAGCAGCAGCAGCAGCAGCAGCAGCAGCGCAGCGTGGCTCCAGCCTGCTGCAGCTCCATTGCCGCAGCAGCAGCAGGATCTCTCTGCAGCTCTTAGCAGCAGCAGCAGCAGCAGCTGGGCACTGCCAGTGAGCCACCAGCTAGCTGGCATAGTGGCTGGAGGCATGCCGCTTGCAGCACTGCTGTCCAACCCCTGCAGCTACCACAGCATGAGGGACAGCTTGCTTGCAGCTGTGCAGAGCCTGCTGCTAGTTGTGCTGCGGCGGCCGCTGCTGGTTGCAGCAGCAGCAGCAGGCGGCGCTACCGCCTGCCACCCGGCGCTGTTCCACAGCTGCGCTGCAGCGGTGCTGCTGCTGGTGTTCCAGCAGCGGCTGTCGTGGGCAGTGTGGCAGGTGCTGTGGGATGTGGGGGCATGCCTGATGCTGCTGTATGCGGATCAGGGCTGTCTGCTTGCAGGCCTATGGCAGGTGCCAGTGGTGGGCTGGGTGCAGATGCTGCTGCCGCTGGCGGTGCTGCCGTTGCTGTACGTCTGCGAGCACGTCGACAGGTGAGGCAGGGGCAGCTTTTTGATCACAGCCTGTACCGCAGCTTTGCTGGTGTGTATTGCAGCTTTGCTGGCGCATGCTTTGTGTGTATCGTCTGCGAGCACGTCGACAGGTGAGACAGGGGCAGCTTTTTGATCACAACCTGTATCGCAGCTTTGCTGGTGTGTATCGCAGCTTTGCTGGCGCATGCTTTGTGTGTATCGTCTGCGAGCATGTCGACAGGTGAGGCAGGGGCAGCTCTTCTATCACGTGTCATAGCATGCATTGCAGCTGTGCTGACGCATGCACCTGCACATACGTTGGCTCTACGCTGACCTGCAGTGTGAGCGCAGCTACTTGCTAGTGCACTGCCTGTGTTGGCCGCATTTTTGGTCGCTGCCATGCACATCTTGCTTTCCCTGTAGTCGCTTTCAGTACCTGCCAGCTCACCAGCTGCCATGTCACCCTTGCTGCGCCGCGTTGCACCTGCAGGAACCTGTTCCTGCTGTTGTACGGCAAGAGCAAGCACAGCAAGCTGGCGTGAGGGTGCCTGGGCATGCACAGCCCCAAAGCTGTGTGGTGCTGCATGGTGTGTGATGCTGCGTGCTGTGGTGCTGTGTGGTGCTGCATGCTGGTGATGCTGTATGTTGTTTGATGCTGCATGGCGTGTTGCGCTGCAGCTGCCTTGCCCTGTGCCCAGTCGCTTCGTCCGTACCTGTGGCCTGTACTTGTTTAGATCCCTCACTATTGAAGATGAACGTTGCAGGATTCGGAATCAATCCCAAACAGTGCTTGAATTCCAGGGAACTTTGCATGATGGGAATGTGTTTTGTGTGTTGCTGCTGTTGTGTGCGGGGTACACCCTCTTGGGGTCTGGTGCCGCTGGCGTGGCGGTGGCACCACACCCACACATTTGGCTGAACTTGAATACGTACGAGGCTTAGGCAATGCTGTGCATACTCTGGCGCCTGCTTGTCACCATACCAACACATGATTGCATATGCATGTTTGAAACAGCACCATCCGGACTCCCGTCCTGTGAGGCCGCTGTCAAGCGGCCGCAAACCAGGTGGAACAGCCGAGTACATGCAGAGGCGCATCAACACTAGCTGAGGCGGCTGGTCACCACAGGCAGGCATCAGGGCATGTGTGGCGGATTTTTGGAAACGTCCTGAGTGTCGAATCAATCTAGTTGATCGGTTGATGGCAATGCCGCTTGATTCAACGCAGCACTCAACCGCGTTGATTCAACACTCGAGATATTTCTGAGGATGGCCTGGCTGCCAATTTGGGCTGCCTCCTGATGTGCAGCCTTCTGCGCATATGCTGCATAAGCCAATGGCGTTGGTGCTGTTGCTTGATGGGTAACAGGATGATGACATGCTGCGTAAGGGTTGTGGGTTGTGTTGCACTGAGAGGCATGCCGCTGTTGATGCTGGCAAACACAATGAGCTTCCAGGGTTGGTTTGGCATGACGGCATGGCATTGTGGGGTGCACCTTGCGCGACTTGGACACTGGTGTGTGCGGCGGTGGAAATGACGGTGCTGATGCAATGCATGTAACTGCGCATTGCCGTTGTTGACGGTCGGGGCTCAGCGGCTGCTGGTGTGATTGCAGTTTTGTGGCACACTGTGGCAGCTGTGCCTGCTGGCCTGTGTCATATGACGGTATTTCAATCGCGTGGGTTGGCAGTGCACGTGGTGTGTAGCTCTGGAGTTGGATGCCGTGCGCCAGCTTTGCTGCTGTGCTGCTACAGACATATGGTGTCACAGGTGTGCCGTCTGGCGTGTGGCAGCCAGTACCAACAGTGGGTTGAGGGGGCGTAGTGAGACAGTGCGTGTTAAGCCACGTCCCCAATGGTTGTGTATCGGATGCATGGTTGTTTGGTGCGTGTGGTATTCTGTCGTGAATGTGTGGGAGCACACACATGTGCTGCAGCTGCGTGGTGAGGAAGCGCTGCACACAACCTCTTCCCTTGAACACTTGTGAGCTAGAAGCATCATAGCATTGGATGGGCACTGCATACTGGGCTGCTCGCTTACCCTCCAAGGTGGCAGCTGCATGGTTTGGGTCAGGCGTTGGTTTGCGAGACGTGTTACGAGCATGTAGGTTTGTTGCACAGCTGTACTGTGGCCATGCTGCTGTGTCCAACGTGGACGCATTGCAGCCTGTTGATAGTGTTGCGGCAGCGTTTATTTGAGCTGTTGTTGCCTCGTATGAACAGGGTTGGCAGAAGGGCAGGGTTGTGTTGCCCTCTGACCGCTACACTTGTGATTTCGGCTTGGCGAGTGCCGGTGTGTGCAAGCAAAGGGGCTTGTTGCTTTGGAAATGCATGTGATGCAAATGCATGTTTCGACTGTCTGCCAGCTGCTGATGGACATGCTGAGCCTTTGACTGCTCCCTTGGACTGTCTGTCAAAGGCGTGCATGTCGACTGCTACTTCCACTGACACCAGTCAGACTGCTGCGCAGCGTTCCTGGTTGGTATGGTGCTCGCCTTTGAAGTCAAATAGCACTGGCCATGCTCTCGCAGCAGCGGCAGCTGCTGGGCACTGTTGGAACCCCTGCAGCTGTCCGCTGTACTGTGTTGCCAGCAGCTCCAGGACAAATGCATGTGTGGTATTTGGGATGGTTTTGGCATGCTTTGAAAGCATCGTGCCCCGGGCCCCGTGACGCTGTTTTGGTTGATGATGTGATGCAGATCTACCTACCTTGGGATCGTGCCTGGGGTTGGGTTTGTTGCGAGGGTGAGATCTTGCAGGAACCTAACATGTGTTATACTCAAACCCGCAGCAGACGCACCCGCGCTAAGAGCCTCAATGGCTGTTGGGGTGCTACTACGGGGTATTGCTTCAACAGTGCACGTACATCACCAGCCTTGTCGTGTGTTGCATTGTTATGCCGCGTCATGATGATGCTTTGCTATGCTGTATGGTGGTTGCAGGGATGCGGCGTGGGATCCCACAATTGTACCACAATCGTATACTTGAGTACCTCCTGCTACGCATGTTGACTGCAAGGCTATACATGTGACAGCAACCAGTGCTTGAAGGCCTTGGTATCCTTTTTGCGGGGTCTGCTGTAGTGTTTCAGGTATAAGAACACAATTATTGTGCGAGCACCAGGGCCAGGTTCCACATGAAAGCCTTGAGCGGGTTTATGGGCTTATTATGTTATCAACTTTGGGAAAATGATATAGATTTGGTGTTGGCAAAGCCCTGTTTCTTCTTGCATGTGGACGGCCCAGACAGCGCATCCCCATGGATCCGTTAACTTTATAAAAAAACATAATTATGCATCTGGCTGACAAGTCATTAGGTCAGCGCATGGCGCGGTGCTATCATTGCATGCACACTGACGTCATCGTGCAGTGACAATGGTGTCGCCACATGCTGTGTTTGTTATATGATTTGGCGGTGAATAGAGAACCTTTTGAACCAGCATGCAAGCGTGGAACGGGCATTGACTTAGGGTAGGTGCACAGCCGGTGGTGCAGGCATGGTTGCCCGAGTCTTGTAACAGACCGTGATCTCTGTGGTAAAAGTTAGTCTCAACTTAGAGACGTTTCCATCCCTAATCCATAAGGTCACTATATTTATAACGAGGAAGAGTTGCTCGAACCCAAATATAAATAAATACAACAGATGTTGCTTTAAGCCTTAGCCAAAAACTTCCAGGAAGCCAATTCTAAAAGAAAAGATTCATAGGTGCAGCAGTTCCACCCAAAAACAATAGCCTTGTGACAGTTGCCATCATAATCATAGACCTATATTCCCTAATGAAAAAAAGTGCAAAGCCCATAGACCTGTATTCAACGTTATAGCCGGCAACTAGCTCCGCCTCGGCTTCAGGCTAATCGAACGGTTTCAGTACTATTTCACAGGACAACGGTGGCCCTTCTTTTTCACCTTTCTCTCACGATACTCGTGCACTATCTATCACACAGCGTTTTATTATTAGGAGGGTGGTTCCCCCAGTCTTTGCTCTAAGAAAAGAAACAAAGTTTTTATACATTTTTACGACTTATAAAAATATATTTCTAAAAAAGCCTGTTGGCTTTTTGGTTCGTTAGAACCAAAAGTTTTTTCCAAAGAAAAAAGAAAAGCATCTATACGGGACTATCACCCTCTTTGGTTTCCTTTTCCAAAAAAAAATTTTTTTTTGGGATCACATGATGGCAATTGCTCAAACGCTGGTCAGGATTGGTGAACTGAGGCAGCTGCACATGTGCTGTACAACTCATGTGCTGGCAAGATGGCGGCAGGCGTTCTCACCTCAGCAACATGGCACATCGTCTTGATGGTGAAGCATGAAGGCGTGCACATAATATTGCTGGCACCATTTTCTATTGTTGTGAACAAACACGGATTACGCGGACCCATGCAGCGACAGTCAGGTACAAAGCACAGCAGTGCCCTAACCCCCTTGTGTTACTAAGGACCATGATGATATTGCCTCCACGTTCCCTCATGCTGTACAACAGTCCTTTGCTGCAAAACGTTTTGTTAAGAACCACTTGGATCCCTTGGAAGCGACGTTGAGACACCCACTTGACTCACGCAGGCCAGCACTGCAGTGCACAAGCAGCAACTGCCATTGCAATCCGTTGGACTTCAGATACGTTGACATAAAATTCTGTATAACTGCTCTGACATTGTCGTGTTGCAAATTCGTTGCGATCAGCCCCTGTTGCTGCGAACTGACACGACAGTTTGGCCAGCGGGCTGGCCAATGATGAGCACGCCACAGCACAAGCAGCGTGTGTTACAGAGCTGACCTAGCTTCGTATAGTTGGTGGAGGGGTCTGCAGCATGCTCCCCACAACCACAACAAATGGGGGGAGCCAAAGGAGGGGCAAGAGTCATGGGTACTTCTCTACCTACTTCAGGCGCATCGTCAAGCCAAGGCAGATGGATTTTGAGTAAGCACACGTGTTACCAACAGCAAATTCAAGCCTAGTTCATGATGCTACCTCCTGTTGGCCCACTGGCATGACCTGCTGTTCTGCTGTCCTGCAGGTACACCTTCTGGCTGATGCTGCAGCTGTGCATCTCACCAAAAACAGCGTGAGTGAATCAAGTGCCGGTGCATGGAAACCATAAGTACCTTGCGTTAGCAGCTGGGTGACTCGCATCAGCAGCTAGGAGGAGTGTGACGTTGCAGTGTCATCTCGCTGCCTGTTGCAGCTGCTGCATCATGGCGGGGCAGCATCGGCTCACCTGCACAGCAATCCTGTAGACATCAGACTCTGCCTGTACACCTTGCAGTTCCTGCAAGTGAAGGCTGGTGGATGCTTACATTGCTGCAGGTACCGGCACACCTCGTACCACAAGCAGACAAAGAACCAGTGGGCAAGGGACGACCCTGCTTTTGTGGTGGTGCTGTGCCTGCTGGTAGCACTTGCAGCAACAGCATACTGCGTCACGTGAGTCGGAACAGCAGCGCAATGGCAGCAGCACGGACCAGCAGCCGCAGCAGCAGCAGCAGCAGCCCTGATGTGTTCAGCCACAGCAGCCACAGCAGCAGAAGCGGCGGTGAAGCATGCAGGCACTTGCGACGCTTTTGCAGCAGCCACCATAATGTGTATGGCGCAGTGCAATGGCCCACAAATCTTCGAACCAAGCGTGCAACGTTGCTGCAGGCACACAGATGCGCCCTGGCACAGCTCCATTTACAGTCACCTTGACACAAGCAGTCACCTTGCATTCTACACAAGTGCTTCAATGTTGCTGCACCGCTAGGCAGCTTTTGAACCATCTTATGCGTGTTTGGTGGAATGCCAACAACACGTCACCCAGCGTATCCAGCATGCAGGTCGCAATATTATCAGTGTGCCTTGTTTTTGCTGCAGGTATGGCGACAACCTGTGGCACTCGCTGCTGACCATCTTGTCAGCTGTCATTGTTGACTGCCTGTTACTGGGCATAGCCATCTCCACAGCATGCTGGTGAGCCGAGAGACAGCAGCACTGAGAGACGGTAGCATTGATGGCAGCAGAGACAGCAGATGTAGCATTGGTGGCAGCAGAGACAGCAGCTGTAGCACGCGTTGCAGCAACAGCAGCAGCAGCAGTACTCACAGTAGTGGGGTGCAGCAGACTGCCTGCTACTGGGCATAGCCATCTCCACAGCATGCTGGTGAGCCGAGAGACGGCAGCTGCAGCATTGGTGGCAACAGAGACAGCAGCTGTAGCATTGATGGCAGCAGAGACAGCAGCTGTAGCATTGAGTGAAGCAGCAGCAGCAGCAGCAGCAGTAGTACTTACAGTAGTGAGGTGCAATGGACATCACTGTTAGCACACCTGTTGCTAGGCAGGTTTTGTACGTCGAAGCAAAGGCAGAGCAGTGCACCGCATCAGCATCACTAGCGGCATCCACTATGTGGATAAACACAAAAGTGCAAGCAGTGCTCAGCAACCTGCTTGAGACAGGTGCTGCGGAGCCTTGAACCTTTGCTAAGCTGCTGCTGCCCTGCTGCTACTATGCATTGCAGGTTCATCGCAAACAGGTTTCTTCGCAAGAAGAACTTGCCGCAGCATCAAGTAGAGCAGCACCTCGAGTGGTGAGCAGAACAGCAGCAGCAGCAGCAAAATGCACGCAGCTCATGAGCAGTAAATGGATCACCCGTGGCGATGGTATGAGCCGCTATTGCTGCTCCTGATTGCACAGGCTGGCATCACGGTCTGGCAGCAGCACTGACAGTGCGTGGGCAGCAGCAGCAGCTGCTATGCTTTAAGGCAGCGTTGGCAACAAGCAGCAGCAGCATAGTGCACTGTGCTACACCAGCAGCAGCGGCGGGCATGCAGCAGTGCTTGAACCTGTGCATCACCTGCTGCAGTTGCTTGCAGGAGCTCATGCTGCTGCTTGCATCTTTTTGCTGTTGCAGGCTGTATGCGTTTGACGTGCACTGCAACTCATACTTCCCGCTGTTCCTGCTGCTGTATGGTGAGCAGTAGCAGCAGCGCCAGCGGGTGGGCTGTCAGTCTATGTTGCTTGTCTGGGACACTGCTGCTTGCGCTTGTGTACAGATGTTCCTGCAGGACTGGTCTCCGCGAGCAATGCCTGCAGCAGTCACCTTGTTTACATTACAGTAGACATGCACAGTAGCTGAAGCACACAGCCCAGCAATTGCCACACGCCTATCACATCTTTGCTGCATGCTCCAGCACTATAACGGTCTGTATCAGCTGCTGTCTCATCTCGCTGTACCCACCAGAATGCTGCTCGCCTCGCTATGAGCTTCTGCATGCTTTATGGTAAACTTTCGCATCTGCTGCCTCGCCTTGCTGCTCTTGTGTGCTATGTGCTGTGCCTCACCCAGCTGCCGGCAGTTCCTGGGCATTCCATGTTTGCTGTGGCTGTACCCACCACAACGCTGCACGCCTTGTTTGTTATGAGCTGCTGCGATATCTCTGCTAACACCTCTGCCTGTGTTGCTGCTCTTGTGTGCTGTGTGCTGCGCCTCATCACACCCCGCCTGCAGTGCTGCAGTTCCTGGGCAGCCCCTTCCTGCTGTGGAAGAGCTTCGTGTCGGGCGTGGTGTCGTGTGTGCTGTACGCTGTGGTGCTGGCGTACTACCACTACCTCAACTTCCTGGGCTACAGCGCACTGCCCTTCCTGGAGCGGACAGAGGTGGGTGCTGCAGTCATGGTATTGACAGAGGAGTTTGCAGTGCACATGTCAGCAGTTGACCATAGAGGGCATGCTGTGTGGTGCAAGTATCTGTGCTCTGTTTGCCACTTGCTCAATCGAGCTTGCCATCAGCTTCATAAACTTCCTGGGCTACAGCGCACTGCCCTTCCTGGAGCGGACAGAGGTGGGTGCTGCAGTCATGCTGTCGACAGAGAGTTTGCAGTGCACATGTCAGCAGTTGACCGAAGCGGGCATGCTGTGTGGTGCGTGTGTGGTGCTCTTTTTACCGCTTGAGCTTGCCATCAGCTTCATGAACAACCTGGGCTACAGCGCACTGCCCTTCCTGGAGTGGACAGGGGTGGGTGCTGCAGTCATGCTGTCGACAGAGAGTTTGCAGTGCACATGTCGGCAGTTGACTGAAGCTGGCATGCTGTGTGGTGCGAGTATTCGTGTTCTGTTTGCCACTTGACCTTGCCATCAGCTTCATAAACTTCCTGGGCTACAGCGCACTGCCCTTCCTGAAGCAAATAGAAGTGGGTGTTGCAGTCATGCTGTGTGGTGCAAGTGTTCGTGCTCTGTTTGCCACTTGAGCTTGCCATCAGCTTCATAAACTTCGTGGGCTACAGCGCACTGCCGCTCCTAGAGCGGACAAGAGGTGGGTGCCGCGGTCATGCTGTGTGTGCGAGTATTCGTGCTCTGTTTGCCACTTGAGCTTGCCATCAGCTACACTAACCTCCTGGGCTACAGCGCACAAAACCTCCTGGAGCGGGCAGAGTTAGGCTGGGTGGCAGGGGGTGATCAATGTTGGCAGCAGCAGCAGCACAGCAGCAGCATGTCGCCATTGAGAGACAGCGGTGATGCAGGTACAGCAGTGACGTGCAGAAGCTGGCACAGCACTCATGCGTGTGGGTATGCTGTGCATGGTCGTGCATGGCCTGCAGGGCGTGTGTGGAAGTGACTGGCTGTGCTCGCGTACATGTTGGGAGCGTTGTGCATTTGCGTTGAACTTGGCAGGTGCCTGGCTGTGCAGCGTGCCTCAGATATGGCACAGCCGTGTTCCTGCAAGTGATGCTGCTGCCTTTCGGCTTACACCGAATACTTGCGCCTGATGCCTGCAGGTGTTTCTGTGGCCCATAGGCCTGATCTTCTTAGCGCTGCCATTTGCAGCGCTGGTGGGGTTCAACCCCACGCGGTTTGTGCTCAGCATCTACTTCGGATGAGGCTGCTGCAGTGCAGCTCGGCTGCGTCCAGCAGCGGCAGCAGCAGCAGCAGACCGCGTTGATGCAGCCGGGTCCAGCATCGTTAGGTCTTCAGGCCTGAGGCGGGCGTCGGAAGAGGCGCCATGAAAGTGCCCTCATTAACTTCATGATGGTGTTGGTGACGATTTGGTGCTTCGATGCGCTTGGTGCTGACAGCATCATCTTGTGAAAATTGCAACACATGTAAACCAATTCCCTTGAGAACCTGCTTTTATACCAGTGGCACAGGATACTGCACGTCACATTGGGGTGAGCTGAGCACCTTTTCTTTTCTGTCATCCCGTGAGTGTATACAGCTACGTAGCTGTGGACAGAAGCAGAGGTACAGGTATCCAGGCACAAGTGCGACCGCAGCAGACCTCCGCAACAGCCAGCCTGGCAGGCGATCATGCTTTCAAGATTGTAGCAACGAAGTACTCCAGCACAAACCATCGATGCAGCGGCATCGGTTCTTTTACAGCTGATAGCTGGGCAGCTATGTTTGAAGGCGATGTTAGGGTTTTGACTGATTAGCAATGCTACTACTGAGGTCCGTCCATGGTCGCTGTGGCTACTCTCATTTGCTATATTTTTGCTTTAATCCTCTCAGTTCAACTGTCTGGACAACAGCAGACGTGATTGATGCGGGGAGAACGCTGCCGTGGACCGAACAGTGACATTCAAAGTTCGACTGTCTTTAGCTGTTTGAAAAGCACGTCGAATACACAATTAATAGAAAAATATAGCGTTGGCTGGTGTCGTCGGCAGAAATGAGCTGGCGGGAGCGATTCACCAAGTGAGACAGCACAACACGCCAGTACAAGTGCAGTAATCAGCAGCTGTGTAGGCTGTCCTCCAACTACTAGGGCCGAGGCAGCCGTCGGTGCACTTCAATCTCATAATCACGCACGATTGCTACTGTTCACTGCTGCTGCTGTTGCTGACAGAGAAAAGGTGACAAAATGGCTCTTCAAGCAGAGCCTTCCTTTGGGTGAGCAACTGGATACTTCAAGAGACATAGAATAAAGCACAAAACAGGTTGACCATTACTGAGCCTGGCCTAGGACATCAGTGTTGGCATTGCTGTCATGAGACGTGCAGCGGCACTGATGCTGGGCCGGGCAGTCCAGGCTGACCCAGTGCAGCACACTGCCATCGCGCAACAGCAGGTAGTCCAGCGCGGGTGCAGTCAGACACAATGGCAGCTAAGTGGCCATGAGGTTACAGCTCTATTGTTGATGCATCAAGAATCAATGAGCAGTTGCTGAACATACTGATGGTTGACTGCAGGCTTTCTGCTGGCCATCATCGTGTCCATGAGCTGGGACACACCTGGACTGCACGTGGCTCACTGGGCGGTGAGCCATAGCAGCAATTGCGCCTGCAAGACATGTCTGGATGGTGCAGCTGGGCAGCAGCAGACTTGGTCCTGCTGCTTGATGCACATGCAACAGCATGCTTCAGTTCAAGCAGCATGGCTAGCCGGGCCGACTTCTGCACGTGGCATCGACAGCGGTGCAATGGCCTAATGCTTCCAGCAACTGGCAACAGATGCAGCGCCAGTCAGCGCAATTAAAGCAGCGAATGGTGCTTGGAGTGGTAGTCATATGTTGGATGGTAACGCAGCAGAGATGTATAGCGCTGTACTGCAGTGCACCGAGTGCATCCTGCAAGCTATGAGGCTAACATGCGGTACCTGGTTTGAAGGCACAGTCTGCCGCAAGTCATTGTGCCGCTTGTGCTCATTTGTTTCACTCATGGCTGCTTTGCTCTGCGCAGGTCAATGGCTGGAAGGTGGTCACCACCACCAACATGGCCGTCATCTTCTTCATCTTTGGCGTGACGCTGGACACGTCTGAGCTGCTGCTGGCGCTCAAGGCATGGAAGGCCATCATCTTCGGGCTGGTGTCCATGCTGGTCATCTGCCCGCTGTTCGGCTTCATCTGCATGCTGCTGCCCTTCAAGCCATACGAGTTTGCGCTGGGCTTGGCAGTCATGGCATGCGTGCCGACGTCGCTGTCATCTGGTGTGACGCTGGTGATCGGAGCATATGGCAACGGCGCACTGGCGCTGCTGTTCACAGTCACAGGTGAGCTGCTAAGTTCAGGCCAATGGTTGCTTTGACAGTCATTTGCACTGCCTCTATTGTCTTGCCACGTACGATCAGCCAAGGTGCGAAGGTGGCAGTTTTCAGACTGGCAGCTTGCAGTCACATGCAAAGCAACTGGCAGGGAGACCACCTCGGCTCCCACTACCAGCTTCAGGAGCTATCCGCAGTTGGGTAGCTACGTCTCCTGCAAGCAGCTGTGAGCTGGCGGGTACAGTACGGTTCCTGCAATCTACAGCCTGCGCCGGGCACGTGGCAGGCCATCGTACTGCCAGTTTTTCAGCCCGTACCATCATTGGAAGGTTCTGCAGTATGCACTCCACAAAGAAAGAAAGTACAGCAATTCAGAAATTCACACATGCTGTCTGTGCTGCAATGCATCGTGCTGCCCGTAGGCAACATTCTTGGCATCATCACCAGCCCGCTGGCGGTCAAGGTGGTGCTGGGCAGCCGGACAGATGCGCATGTGGACAGCGGCGACCTGCTGGTGAAGCTGGGCGTGTCAATCCTGATGCCTGTGCTTGTCGGCAAGGCCACGCGCGAGCTGATCAAGCCCATCAGGGACAACGTGGCAAAGTACAAGGTGCCGCTGTACCTCATCAACAACCTGCAGATCACGATGATTGTGTGGCAGAAGCTGTCATCTGCACGGTCAGTGCTGGTGGAGCAGGACCTGGGCGATGTGCTGCTGGCTGGTGAGCAGGCGTTGTCAGCAGCATGGTGTTGAGCTGCAGCTGCAGTTCACAGTCATTGGACTGCCTGCAAGCAAGTCATGAACACAGTCAGCACATGTTGTGTGGTCTGCCATTGACCATGAGGCAGGATGAGCAGGCAAAGAGCCAGAGCTTCTCAACTCGCGGATGCTGATCAAGCTTGTGCTATGTTTGGTTCTGCGTGCAGGTCTCGCAGCAATTGTGCTGCACTTTGTGTTCCTCTTCACCAACATCCTGCTCAGCTGGCTGCTGCGCTTCCCTGAGAAGGAGCGCAAGGCAATCATCGTCATGGGCAGCCAAAAGAACCTGCCGACAGCAGCAGTCATCATCTCCTACTTTGATGCAGCAGCTGTGGGCAACCTGGGCCTTATGACAATCCCATGCATCGTGTTCTACATCATGCAGCTGTTCATTGATGCGTTCATCGCCAGCGGCTGGGCCGGCAAGTACGAGCGGTTAGCGCTGGTGCAGGCTTCGTACAATGAGCAGCTTAAGCAGCTGGAGGAAAACGCCAGCAGTACGGACCTTGCAGGAAAGGTGGCAGCAAAGGTCAGCACGGGCGGGGCTGCAGGCGGCACCGCCAGTGAGGGCGGCGTTGAGCGCATTGCAGCAGGCTACGTTCAGGCAGCCTTCGCCTCGGAAGCAGCGGTCAACAACAGCAGACCAGCACGCACAGCAAGGCTGAGTGCTGCGCGTGGATCAACGGACTCTGATGACATGGGGCAGTTGCAGAATGTCGAGCTGTGTGATGTCAACCCTCTGCTGGAGCGCTCATAGGTGACAGGTGTGTGCTACTTATGTGAGTGTAAGTGCTGCTACTTGCGATTCAACTGCCAGTTGCTGCAGTAGTAACTTGTCAGAAACAGAGGTCCCTGACTACAACTGTGCTGAACTCATGCCAGACAGATGGGTGCTGCTGGATGGGTTGGTACTGGACTTGGCCAGACTGGCTGCAACTGCGGACGGTTGGTTTCTATCACTGTATTGAAAACAGCTCTGCTTGTTCTGGCTCACCGCCTAACATAAAGTGATTGCAGCACAGTGCAGTCTGAAGGCTAAGTTCAGGGGTTGCAGCCACGGCTGGCCAGGGCACATCAAGCATGCATGAAACCATTACGTCAGACTGTTTCATGGTCAGGAAACTCAGAAACGTTTGTGTAGGCAGGCCAGATGCAGGATTTCATGGAATGGCTGGTAGCAGTATTGTTGTGTGAAGCCTCAGAGTGTGAACTTTTGATGATTGGTTATGCAGTGCGTGACCGCACTCGCTATTTTGCCTCTTGTTTGCACCTCGCCTTCTTTGGGCCTAGCACCAGGGCAGCAGCTGCAGGCTACTCAAATGGCTGGCCTTAGTATTCTATAAATAGACGCTCTACTGCTCAACGTGCTCGCCGTCGAAAGCACGAGTGGTGGTTCATGACGGCATATGTGGTTTATGGCCTTGGAGAGGTGCATTGAGGCCGCCTCATGGGGCCCATTGTCTGCTGTGTTCATCCACAGGCTGTGTGTATCAGCCCTGGAGATGCATGTCCACTGCCAGATGCCAGAAGTAACTCAAGTGGCTGCCAGCACGCACCGCATGTGGCCTAGTACGCCGAATTCATGATGCAGCAGGACACGCATCAGTGAAAGCCTCCTGTCTTACAGCAGCTCTGGTGTCCCTGCCTGTTGCTTGATCAGCAGCTGACAATGTATGTGGTCAGCATGCTGTAAGTTTGGATGAAATCATCATGACCATTGCCTAATGACAGTTTATTGGCAGTGCCTGATGAGAGTTTACTGGCAGTGATCTGCACTGCAGTGGTCGCTGTTCAGCCTGCATCCGTTGAGCACTGGAAGGACCGTTTACGTTATTGCGAGTTCAGAGCCTTTGAGTTGAAGTACAAAATAATAACATATACTATTTCAAACCGCCCGGCAAACGAGACTGCTCATCGCAGGCTGTGTGTGACAGTTGCAGCAAGTTTGAAATGTTGGACATCACCAGCCTGCTTTCATGGCACATGGGAACGGCAGCCGCCTTGTATGCAACCAGAAATTATACACGAGTTTGAGGTGTGAATTCTTGGCAACTCATTACATTCAGGAACAGATGTTAGAGTAGTTTCCGGTACTCTTCGGAAAATAACCCTGCATCCAATTCAGTCTTGCTAGGGCTCCTTCACCTGTTTGGCAGCGTTGTTGGCAAGCGTCAATGGAATTCATTCTTGCGTTGAAGGTTATCTGTTAGCTTTCCTTGTTTGGATCATGCCAGCAATTCAAACAGAGCGATTTGTTCAAGCAGCAAAAGGTGAGGCACACCACCACCAACACGCAGCTTGCGCAGCTAGATTATATCTTTAGATACGTGCTTGAAATTTTGTGACTGCTAGCGTGCGCCGTCCTGCCAGGTTCTCATGTGTCCTTGCTGCTGCAGGTGCCTTGCTGGGCTGATGAGCTGAGCCTCAGTTAAGCATGCAATAATGGAGAGCTTCGACGATACCAGGCAGCATTTTACACAGCATGATCAGTCTTTCGTAGGGCCAGCAAGCAGGGTGGCCCCCACTCTGCAGCAGCAGCAACGGCCTATCCTGCAAGCTGATTCACATGGCGCCATCACCGCTGCTGGTGCCCTGGCGCTCAAACCAGCTGCAGCGCAAGATTCCACCGGATTCAGCAGGCCCAATGTCAGTGCAGGAGCTGCAGGCAGCAACATGCTGCTGCCTCCTGTCGGCAGTGCTGTTGCTGCTGCGACTGCTGTTGGCCAGCAAGCAGCAGGCAGCCTGAGGCCACCAATAGGCCTGCCACCGGCAGCTGTGCATCTAGCAGGATCAGCAGCGCCAGCAGCAGCAGGCAAAGAGGGCATGCAGCAGCAGCAGCCAGGCATGAAGAACTCCCTCTACAGCTACCTCGGCCGCCTGCTCAACCCAGCAAAGCAGATGGTGATGCGTACTGCTTCAGGGGCAGGCACAGGAGGCCAGGCAGGCTCGGGCACAGCATCAGCGGCAGCAGCAGCAGCAGCCTCTGGCGGGGGTGTGTGGGGCAGCAGGAGCTTTCCTGCAAGTGGAGGTCGAGTGCAGCATGCGCCAGCAATGCCTGGGCCGCAGCAGAGTGCAGCAGCTGCAGCTGCAGCAGCGCCAACACACTACGTGCCTGCAAGGCGTCAACAGCAGCAGCAAGCAAATAATATCAGTGATGAGCTGCGCACGGAAGGTCACTTGCAGGACACGCAGCAGCTTCACAGCAGCAGCTATCATGTTAGACATGCTGCTGGTGACTCGGAGCAAGGACGCCGCCAGGTTGGCAGCAGCAACCCAAGCATGCACAGTACGCTTGACATCAGCACCTTGGCAGCTGGTGCCAGTGCACCTGCTGCTGATGCAGCTGCGGCGCGTGTGCCCATTGCAAGCCCGGTAGCAGAAGGGGACAGCCCACAGCCAAAAGCAGCAGCAGCAGCAGCAGCAGCAGGCCTGCCGCTGCTCAGGCTTGGGCCTGCCAAGAACACACACCATGGCAGCAACAGCAGCAGCAACCCAGGGCTGCAGCATCCTGTCACCTCACCAAGCGGCAGCCTACCTGCCAGTCCTGCAAGTGCTGGCCGGCCTTTCCTGCAAGCAGCACACAGCATTGGCAATGCCGGCGGTCCTGCAAGTGCTGGCCAGCCTTTCCTGCAAGCAGCACACAGCATGGAAGACCCCAGCAGTCCTGCAGGCGATGGAGCTGCAGGGAGCGGTGGCACCTTTGCAACACCCAGCCACCTTGACAGCCAGCAGTGGCAGCAGCAGCAACAGCAGGAGAATGAGCTTTTTCAGGACCCCTGCCTTCACCACGACCACCAGAGCCCCGTTGTACATCCTCTGTCTCTCCGCCATCATCGCTTGCAGCAGCAGCAGCAGTGGCAGGCAGGGTGGCAGACACCAGCAACAGCAGCAGGACTAACAGCAGCAGCAGCAGTGGGTACCAGTTCTCAGCTTCCTGGCAGTTGGCAGGACACAACATCATCACCTTTAGCTGCAGGCGATCCAGAGCCTAACGCAGCAGCAGCAGCAGCAGCAGCAAGCGTGCCACCTTGGCTAGACAATGGAAGCGGTGGTGGCATGGGTAGTGGTGGCAGCGACATGGCAGCAGCAGCTGCTGCTGCCTCCCCTGTTGGTGAGCAGTGGCACGATGCTCCTGCCTCACCGCTGCCATGCACCCCAATAGCAGCAGCAGCAGCTGGGGGCCTAGCAATCGCAGACGGCCTAGAGGACTTCGCAGCTGCTGCAGAAGGCGCTGCCGCTGCCACTCCTGCAGCGGCTACTGCTGCTGCCGCTGAAGAGGTGTGGCGCACACCCCGCACAGTCCTACAGACGCCTCATTCACGGCAGCAGCAGGAGCAGCGGGAGCAGCAGGAGCAAGATGAAGATGAATTCCAAGACGCCCAGAATGACTTCAGCCCCCTGCCTCCTCTGAACCTGCAGCAGCATGGCGCAGCACCAAACTTTGCAGCACTAAATGCAGCAGCAGGTGGAGGCCAGGATGCTGCCGCACTGCTGCACCAGCAGTACCATGAGCAGTACAACCAGCAGGACCCATATCAGCAGCAGTACAACCAAGCCTATGGCTACGGCATGCTAAACCCACAGCAGCAATGGGAGTGGCAGCAGTACAATCAGCAGTACAATCAGCAGTACAATCAGCAGTACAGCAACTTTGATGAGGGTCCTGAAGTGTCCACAGCAGCAGGTGGCAGGGCGGTCAGCAGGGCAGCAAGCATCGCCACTGCTGCTGCTGCTGTTGCTGCTCCCTTCACCACAGTTGCACGCAGCCTACCTCAACATAACCTCACTATGCAGGGCCAGCAGCAGCAGCAGCAGCAGCAGCACCTAGCTATGCCAGCTCCAGGCTTTCCAGCTCTCCCTGCCTTTAGCAACAGCAGCGGTGACGGCCCTCTGCCCAGTAATGCACTGGCCAGCTGGCCAAGCCTACCCCTGGGGCCGCAAGCATGTGCTGCTGTGGTCTTGTCACCAGTGTGCTCAGAGGTCCGCAGGCCAGAAGCACCTACTGCTGCTGTGGGGCAGCAGCAGCAGCAGGGGCTTGCAGGAGCGGTGTCAGAGGGTGAGCCTGGGTTGAGTGATGCTGCTGGTGATGTTGGCGGATGGTACAGGAGGCGGCAGTCAGGCTTGGAGCAATCTGGTTTGCAGGACAGTCAGCAGCAGCACCAGCAAGAGTGGCAGCAACCAGAGTGGCAGCAGCAGCAGCAGCAGCAACAGGATGCTGGGGAGGCAGTCAGTGAAGAGTGGCACGAGCTGGAGGAGCAGCAGCAGTCACAGCAGCAGCTTTCACAGCAACACCAGAGTGAAGAGCATGGTGAGCAGCTACGGTTGCAAGAACAGCGACAGGGACATGGAGCCCCTGCTATGTCTGCACAGCATAGCGCAGGTGCCCATGAGGGTGCAGATGCAGGAGTGGCGACAGCTGGAGGACAGCAAGTAGCAGAGGAGCCAGTTGATCGCAAGGCTGCAGCTGCAGGTGGGCGGCCAGGCTGGCAGCACAGCATGCAGCAGCAGCAGGAGGGTGTGAGTGCAGCTCAGCTGCTGCAGACGCAGCCAGCTAGCCCCACAAGCAGCAGCTTACACCATGGTGGCGATGGTGATGCTGCTGCAGCAGCTTCTGCCGTGCCTGCTGCAGATCCTGCAAGCCCTGTTGCCACTGAGGTGCTTGGCAGTCCTGCCGCAGCAGCAGCGGCAGCAGGGGACGCTGCTGCAGCCGCTGTTGTTCCTGCAGGTCCTGCTGTCAGCCAGGAAGAACCCATCAACGCCACAGCAGCAGAAGAAGAGGCAGCAGCAGCAGCAGCAGCAACACAGGATGCAGTGGCACCTAGTGGGACGATGAATCTTGCCAAGCCTGCTGAGGATGATGAGGGTGATGCATTCGGCAGCCCTGCAGCAGGAGCAACGCCGGCACCACCACCAGCGGCAGCAGCAGCAGCAGCAGCAGGAGGCGGCATCAGTCCAAGCCCGATGGGGCCAGCTGTTGCTGATTACCAGCAGCAGCAGCAGCGTGAGGGTGCAGGCCCACCCAAGTTGCTGCAGCTGCCGCTGCATAGGCACAGCAGCCTGCCCCTGTTCCAACCCCTGCCCAGCAACAGCAGCCAGAAGGAGCAGCAGCAGCAGCTGCAGCAGGATGCCGCTGCTGTGGATACAACAGCGCTGCTGCTGCAGAGGGTGCAGCTGCAGCTGCAGCTGTCACAGCAGGCACAGCGGCGGCTGATGCCAACGCATGTGCATGCAACTCAGACCGCAGCAGTGCCAGCAGCGCCAGCATCTGGAACTGCACAGCCAACAGCAGCAGCGCCACTGGATGCCCCAATAGGTCCACTGGTTGCAGATCCAGCAGCAGCAGTTGCTGAAGGCATAGCGCCTGACCATGCCGCACCAGCAACAGCTGCAGCGCCTCCATCCCCTGCTGCACCACATCTGGTGCTCTTTGCTGGCACTGGCAGCACAGCTGGTGGGGCAGTTGTCCACCAGCAGCAGCCAGCTGGGGAGCGGCAGCTAGAACACTGTGCCACTGCAGCCCTAGCAGCTGCTGCTGTGGGGGCTCAACCAGTGACCACAGTTAACGCAGCAGCAGCAGCAGCAGCAGCAGCAGGAGGAGCTGCTGTAGCAGCAGAGACTGCCTCTGCTGTGGATAGGCATGGTGTTGATGTTGTTGAAGGTGAGGCTGCTGGCACTGTGTTATCCAGTGGCGTGGCTGGTGGCAGCAGCAGGTATGACCTGCAGCAGCATGCTGCCGGTACTCATCAGCAGCAGCCACAGCAACAGCAGCAGGAGCAGCAGCAGCAGCTAGATGAGCCTGACATTGCTGCTAGCAGATCCTCAATGGTGACAGCGGGGCGAGCAACACCAGGAGCAGCAGGTGCCGCTGCAACTGAGCCAGCAGCAGCTGCTCGAGTGTCTGAAGAGGACCCAGCAGCAGCAGCGGCAGTGCCAGGTATGCAGATGCAACGCCACACCCTGCCCCGCCTGCTGGCAGCTGCTGCTGCGCTTAGCAGGCAGCAGCAGCAAGCTGAGGCCCTTGCTGCAGCAGGCACAGCAGCAGCAACAGCAAGGACACCAGCAGGAACCGAGCCTGCAGTCACACCCAGTAACGCTGCAGCAACTGTAATTGAGCAGCCAGTACAGCAGCTGGGCAGTGAGTTCATGCCCTCCACAGCTGCTGCCTCCCCTGCAGCGAGCGAGGTCTCTTTGGGTGAGCTGCCTGCAACAGAGCCTGCTTCGCCAGCTGCAGCAGAGGCAGATCAAGCAGCAGGGGTCGACGCAGCAGCAGCAGCAACAGCAGAGATACCCACAGCTCCCGCATCTCTAGCTGAGGCAGCAGCAGCAGGTGAGATTGTTGCTGTTGATGCTGCAGCTGGTGAGGACATGGCTGATGCATACATCACTACACAGCCAGATTCACCAGCTGCAGCAGCACCAGTGGTGACAGCTGTGGCAGAAGTCACGGCAGACGCGCATGCAGCTAGCACTGTGGTTAACACCACACCTGGTTCATCAGCTGTAACAGAGGCAGCTTGCGCAACCGCCTCAACAAGCACAGCAGCAACAGCAGCAGCGGCCGCGGCTGCAGCGTGTGCAGATGCTGCTGACTTGGAGCTCATCACAGAGCCAGCCTCACCAGCACGGCAAGCAGCAGCAGCACCAGCAGCGGTGGCAGCAGCAGACATTGAGCCAATCACAGCAGCAGACACAGAGCCAATTGCAGCAGCAGCAGCAGTAGAAGCTGTGACTGCGCCTGCACAGACAGCTCCAGGGCCTGCACCAGAGGGATGTGAGTTGCTGCTGCAGCAGCCTGCTGTTCTGCAGCAGCCTGCTGTTCTGCAGCAGCTTCCGCTGCAGCTGCCTCTTGCTTTGCAGCAGCCTGGCGTTCTGCAGCTGCCGGCTGCTCTGCAGCAGCTTTATGACGGCTGCTGCATGCCACCCACAGCACCTGCATCACCTGAGCGCCATGCTGCTGCTGCTGCTGAAAATGATGGCGTTGAAACACCTGCTAACGAAGCTGCAGCAGATGCTGCGGCAGCGCAGATGCTGCGATTGCCACAGCTGGCAGCTGGGGCTGTCAGGGTGGATGAAGCAGCAGCAGCTGCAGGAGCAGGGGCAGCGGTCAGTGCGGCAGTGCCCAAGCCAGCAGCCACTGCTGGCGGCGCGGTTGAGGCAGTGGCAGCGGCTGCAGCAGCAGGGGCAGCAGTCATTGTGGATGTGCTTGAGCCAACAGCCGCTGCCAGTATTGATGAAGAGGCATCGGCACTAGCAGCGGTAGCAGTCATGGTGGACGTGCCGGAGCCGGCAGCTGCAGCTAGCAGTGATCAGGAGGTAGCAGCTGCAGCAGCAGCGGCAGCAGTCGCAGAGGAAGCACGGGAGCCGGCAGCTGCAGCTAGCAGTAATCAGGAGGCAGCAGCAGCAGCAGCAGAGGTAGCAGTCATGCGGGAAGTGCCTGAGCCAGCAGTCGGTGCCAGCTGTGTTAGAGAGGCAGCAGCAGCAGTGCTGCTGCCAGTGCAGGGCTGCCAGTTGGGGCATGCTGAGCAAGCAGTTGAGTGCACGCCACCAGCCCTGCCAGCATCGATAGCAGAAGGCTCCACAAAGGTGGGGAACGATGCAGCTGTGCTAGCAGCAGCAACAACAGCAGCAGCAGATGACCAAGGTGCAGCAGCAGAAGGGCAAGAGGCGGCAGCAGTAGCAGGTGCTGTGCCGCCTGATGTGCCAGCAGTGAACAGCAAACAAGCAAACAGCTCAGCAGCAGCAGGCTCAGGCGCAACTTTGAATATGCCTGCTGCGCCCAAGCAGCAGCAGGCCACGCTGCTGCCTGCTGACCTGGCAGCGCTTGCTGCTGCTGTGCTGGCTGACATACCCGCTGAGATGCTGGCAGCAGCAGAGCAGCAGAAGCAGCAGCAGCAGACTATGTGCGGTCAGCGACAGGCGCCAGCACATGCAGCTGGTACTGCTGGGGCAGCAGCAGTTGCAGCAGCTGTTGGGGCTGATGCTGGCAGCAATGAGAACAAAGAGACAGCACCAACTACAGCAGTACAGTGTGCTGGCATTAGCCCGGCACTGCCAGCAGCAGCAGCAGCAGCAGCATGTGAAGATGTTGGTGCAGCAGCTGCAGCAGGCGGTGCAGAGGGCAGTGGCACAGCGGCTGCTAATGATGAGGCAGCAGCAGCAGCACTGCAGCAGCAGCTGGCGGCAGTGGGAGGCGGCTTGGCAGCGATGTCAACAGGCGCTGCTGCTGCAGCAGCAGCAGCAGCAGCAGCGCCAGCAGCAGCGATTACAGTGGCTATTGGCAGCTCACCTCGACAGCCTCTTGTGCACACAGTGCACTCACCAGCAGCAGCAGCAGCAGCAGCAGCAGCCAAGGATTCTGCTGCCGCTGCAGGCAATGCGCCAGTGCCAGCCATGTTGCAGGCTTCACCGCAGCAGCAGCAGCGGCAGCTGATGCCAGGTCCCTCTCCTTTCGCAACACCCAACCAGGCACAGCTGCAGGCCAGCCTGGCAGCAGTAGGTGACATGGTGCAGCAGCTGTGCCACAGCAGCAGCAACACACCAGCACCTGCCCCTACACCCCACCTGTTATCACCTGCTGCTGCTGCTGCTGCTGCTGCTGTTGCTGCTCCTGGGCGCTTGCCAGCAGCAACAAACAGCAGCAGTGCTGGGGTCCGCAGGCGGCTGGGGCATCAGCTGCGGCAGCAGCAGCCAAGCTGGCTGAGGAGAGCGGCTGTAGCCACTGCAGCAGCAGCTGCTGCAGAGGCCGCTGCACTGCAGCACCAGCCTGCTGAGATGGAGCAGCTGGGGCAGCAGCAGGGAGTGGCAGCAAGTGCAGAAGCGGCAGTCATCACAGGAGGAGCAGCATCAAGGTGCATGGCTGATCCGCAATTCGGCGACAGTGCATCGCAACAGCAGTGGCAGCAGCAACAGCTGCCCACTGCAACGGTGGCTGTGCCTCCCGCCACAGCATCAGACAACATAGGCGTGGCAGCAGCAGCAGCAACAGCAGGCACAACAGCTGCAACAGCTGCATCAGCAGTTGGCAGGCTCACTGTGCCAAACGTAGCAGGCACAGGAGCAATTTCTGAGGCAGCTGCCGCAACTGTTGACTTGACAGTGTCAGCAGGTGCAGCAGAGGCTGCAGGTCAGGCTGCTGCAGAGGCTGTTGAAGCAAGCTGTAGTGACCGTGTTGCAGGTGATCTTGCAGATGCTGCTCTTTCTGAGAACATGCAGCAGCAGCAGCAGCAACATGAACCGCCAGCCAGCCCTGCCAAGCAGCAGCTGCCAAGCCCTGCATGTGGTGGTCATCAGCTGTCACCTGGCAGCGCCCCAGCAGGCCTACAAAGGCAAGCGGCTGTTGCAGAGGCTGCTGCACTTGTGGTGACAGAGCAGGCTTCAGGACCATCTTCCCCAGCAGCAGCAGCGGGCGTAGATAGCATTGCACCAGCACCAACAACAGCATGTGCCGAGCCAGCAAATGCAGGTGGTCACCTGGTGGTTGAGGAGGAGCTGTCAAAGTTGCCACAGCCACAGTCGCAGCAACAGCTGCCACATGCAGCTCCTGTGCATGGGGCAGCAGAGCGGGCTGTTGCAAGTGTGCGTGCAGGTGGTTACCTGGTGGCTGAGGAGGAGCTGTCAGAGTTGCCACAGCCGCAGCCACAGCTGCCGCTGTATGCACATGAGCATGGCGCAGCAGGGCAGGATGGGGCACATGCGTGCGTGGCAGCGGCAGGGCAGGAGGCAGCAGGGCAGAAGGCAGCAGCAGCAGCGGGACAGGATGAGGCGGAGGAGCTTGGCAGTGCCACATTTATGCTAGCAGCAAGAGATGCAGCAGTTATGCCAGTAGCAGCAGGTCAGGAGTCTGCAAATGCTGCTGCTGCTCACCTGGGCGACAAAACACAGCAGCAGCAGCAGCAGCAGCAGCAGCAGTTGGAGAAGAAGCGAGGAGCCAAGGTGCTGGGGCAGCAGGCCAGGCAGCTGATCCTGGCTGACCTGGCAGGCTGGTTTGATGAGGGCCAGGAGCAGCAGCGGCAGCAGCAGCTGGAGGCGCTGGCAGCAGTAGTGCGGCTGCAGCAGCTTGGCGACAGCGGCAGCAGCAGCAGGAAGCGAGGCAGGGCAGACTCTGCCTGGGGCGAAATGGCTGCATGCGAGGCCTTGGCGCAGGATGCTGCTGTGAAAGCAATGGAGGTGCATTATGGGGAGGATGAGCCAGCTGATTTCCGGCAGCAGCAGCAGCAGCACGGGAGTGTGCAAGCCAATTGTAATGGGACAGCAGGTGGTGTTGACGCAGCAGCGGCAGTGTCAGCAGTTGGGCTTGTGGTGCCCGCAAGCAAGCGCGCCAGGCTGGCAGCCGGTGCAGTGCACATAACTTCAGGGTATGGTGCAGCAACTGCCCTGCAAGCTGGTATTTGGGGCGCCAGCGCTGCCTGCTCAGTAAATGCAGCTGTGCCAGTGCCGCTATCGGCCTCAGCAGATGTGCTGCCTGGCTTCCTGGCTGCGTTAAAGTACCTTGGTGTCAAGGCTGCATGAGGTGCTTGCTGCAGTGCTGCTGGCGTGTTTATGTTGACCGACTTGCTTACGTAAGCACGGAGCAGCTATGAGCATCCCTTCTGATTTGGGATGGGATGTATCCATGCGTTATGTGTTGACATACATACAAGCAACTCCTTATGCTATTCAAAGGGCTGAAATCATCAATAGCAATCGCTGCTGCCAGGCTTGAAGGCCTGGGAGGCTCATCTGAGGTCTGGCAGCCGCTGCTGCAAGTCCTTGGAGACTGTGTTGCTGCCTATATATTTGGAGACCTGGTAGCCGTTATGGTCCGTGTAGCCTATCTTGGTCCTAAAGGCCTGGAACACCTGCCAAAGCTCGTCCAGCAGCTTTGCTTCATGCGCCTTGCCTGCAGCTGCGGCCTTCTTTGCAGCTTCTGCATCAGTCAGCTGATCTTGCAGCATCCCTGCTGTGCCCACTGCAGCATTCAGCTTCCTGCGCAGCAGGTCAGCCTCCTGCTGCTTATCCTGCAGCTGTTGTTTGCCTTCTTCAACGGAAGCGCAGCTCGGCAGCCCTGCCTTGGTGGCTGCAGCAGTTGCTGCTGACACCAGCGCCGCAATGCTGCTGCCGCCAGAGCCCACGGAAGCGCTGCAAAAGCTTGTGTAGCTGTCCCAGGCATTGTCCAGCAGGCCATACATCTGCACAGTATGGGCGCAATGCAAAGGTTGCGGAAGTGCAGTGCCAGACACACATGAAAATATCTCTTTCGAACACAGACTGCGTAGGGCTACCTTGAGAGGTATTCATTGGTTCTGACAATGCTCACGTTCCAAAGAAACAGCAGTGCGGCAGCAATGCTAACCTGGGTTGTAATTGGCAAACACGCCTGATAACAGGCCTAAGCAAGGTTCTGACTTGGGAAGCTTGGGAGTGTGCATTACTCAGCAGGCAGTGCCTGTAACTGTACACAGGCTGAGCACATCCAACACTAAGTAGCCCAACGTTGACTGCGGACTGCAGTGCACGCGCCTCAACTCGTCCCCTTTGAGCAGGTCCAGCAGCTGCCCTAGGCCACCCTGGCAGCTGTCTGTGGCAGCGCTGCGGGTTTGCAGCAGAAAGGGCGGTCTGCTGGCAGATGACCTGCGCAGCAGGAGCAGCAGCAGCAGCAGCAGCAACGGCAGCAGCAACAGCATCGACAGTGTGTGTAGCAGTGGCAGCAGCAGCTGTTTGTGACAGAGAATGCAACTAGCCATTTGTTTGCTCGTAGCGCCAGACAACACGACGGCAAAGAGCGACAGCCAGGTTGCAGGACATACACAGCAGAAGCAGGCTGCTCAACCTCATGCTCTTCTGTGCTGTTATTTCAACAAAGCATGCGTGGTCAACGTCATTTGCAGGGACACGGGCTACCTAGTGTGTGCTGCTGCTGCTGCTGCAGCAGCTTTGTAACCAAGGGAATTGCACATGCGTCAAAATGCGTTTCATTATCGCTACTTACGTGTAAGCCTTGATGGGCTTCAGGCCTGGCACATACTCCTCAGGCTGAGCCAGCATGTGCCGCACCAGCCTGCAGCAGTCCACAGCCTCATCCTCTGTCATGCTGTCTGCCCGTCCCACCACAGGCAGTAGCGCCACGTGGGGTGCCAGGCCTGCCATGATCACCAGGTCACATTTTGAAGGGCCGTGGGGAGGCACGAAATAGAGGCAGGCGGTGACGCTGTGGGCCGGCGAGCCACACACTAGGGACCTGTGGCATAAAACGCAGCGTACAGAACTTGCGTCACTCAACAACGGCCCAAGAGCCCATCAGCAATTCAGCAAAAGGCTCAGAGCGCTTGTTCTGGCAACAGATTGCAGCACGCACGGGTTTACAGCCACTGTAAAAGACAATTCTACCGCTTTAGCAAAGGCGTGACACTTACTTTGGCATGCCCCTGCTGACTTGCAGCTGCTGGAGATCCTCCTGCTGCCGTGTAAAGATGAAGCTCAGCAGAGCCTCAAGATAGCTTGCAGGGTCAAGCGTGGCGCCAGTACCAGGGCAGTCCTGCAGCAGCAGCAGCAGCAGCAGCAGCAGCAGCAGCAGCAGCGGCGGCGGCGGCGGCGGCGGCGGCGGCGCAAGGCCATGGTCGCACATGTACTCCTACAACAAACAAGCCCGCAACTTGATGTTGTATAATACGTACTGTTGTGGCCTGCAAACCAGCGACACGACCTGCCGAGGCCACGAAGCTATGGCTGTGCTGTGCTGTGATGCAATCACAGCTATCAAGAAATATCATAGATCTATGCTCTTACAGCGCTGCAAACTGAGCAGCAGGTACCGTACAGTTTAGTTTGACAGACTGGCAGCATGAAGAAGCACAGTTTTCACCTGCAGCCTGTACAGCAGCTCCCTTCCAGCCCCTGGAACCAGGATGGGCCCAACAGTAGCAGCAAACCCGTCAGGGCCCGCAAGCAGCACAGCATGGGGGTCTGCAGCAGCGCCTGTGCCTGACACCCTCCAAGTCTCAAGACCTGTCTGCCTCTGCGGCAGGGAGTGCTGCTGCAGTATCAGCAGGGTTGAGGGTCTTGCTGAAGGCGGTGATGAAGCTGCTCTTGCCGCTGCCGCTGGCGCCAACACCAGCAGGTTGACTGGCGTGGTGATGGGGCACATGCTCAGCTTGGGCTTGAATGGCGCAGATGATGCCATTGTGCTTTTCTGCGTAGTCCCGTTGGCATAGACACCTTGGATAACTCGGGCTGCAGTTGCGCTTAGCACGCTGCTGTCTGCAGCGCAAGAACAGCCGTGTTAAGCTGCATCAATTCACGTGTGCTTTTCGAGATTTGAAAAAAGCCATCTCAGTCACACCACCTGCAGAGGAGCCGTGGCTGGACTGGCTGGAGCAGGTAGAGCGTGGGCTGATCGGACCAGAAACAAGCTCGTAGCTGCAATCACTCATCGATGCAACATCTGGCTGTAGGCGGTGGTGAGGTTCATTGACACAAATTCCTCGAGCACGGAAAATAAGCACCATGTCGAGAACAGGTCCCCCAAAGCTCCAATGCCTCGGAAAATACGACCCGGATCTGCAATGCCTCGGTCGACACGAAAACAGTGTTTCAACAGATTAAATGCATTTGATGTCCAAATATTTTTTTTTTGAATAAAAGCCCGCACGCACTGACCGTATGTAGCGCCAACCCGCACCACCAATAGGAAGTGCACTGCTGTCTAGACAGCAGATCTGCTGATACCTATCCTAGTAGGACACCGGGCACCTATGCCCAACAAACACCCCAAAAGCTGAAGCCACTTGGCGAACCGCCACAATGCATGCACCTCCTGGCACTGTGGCATGCGCAAGCTGTGCAGACCGGCAGAGCGGTACCGCTCACCGCCGCCACCAGCAAGACACGCCTGACACCCCTGTGCCAGGAGTGCATACAGTGCCCAGCTCATAAAGGAATTTGCCGATTGCATACATTACAAGCATGTGCATAATGCAACATCATGCATACTCACATAGCTAGACGGCTCCCCCGGGCCACTCATGGCTGCTGCAACTTCAGACTCTATTGCTGCTGCTCCTTCTAGATCTACTTGTTCTAGTATTACCGGCAAACAAATTAAAACCTGGTCAGTGCTGTTCCCAGTAGCCACGATGCCTGGGGGGTAACGAGCACTGACGGGCTTCTGCTCCTTCGTAGCCTGAGGTAGCCCTGGTGTAGTGTTGTCAGTGACACTCTTAGGTCGTCACTTTCAGCACAAGTGTGAAAATTGGATGGTTTTCCTCGCAAAGAAGCAGGAGCAGCAGCAGCAGTTGTAATAAAAGTAGGGGGTGCATGCATGCATGCTTTGTGGCCCATCGTTTACTGCTGCAGTGATGGGTTACTGGTGAGGCTGCGTTGCTGATTTTTCCGTCCTTCTCCATTCAATGGGCTTAAAGCTCCCCGTCATACCATGTGGCTGCAGCTGTAGTTGGTGCGGTCTGGCGCAATGTTGCTGGGCACGGATGTTGGCCAGCACTTGGACCACACCATGCTCGCTGCTTCGCGTAATAAATATGCCACCAGCAAGAAGTGTGATTCTGCAATCACATCAACACCTGCCTACCCATCACAGCTACATTCGCCGCCGCGCATGCTCCGGATCTGTGCTGCTGTGTACGCTGAGATTAGGCAGATCAGGCGCAGCAGAAGCAACGGAGGCACCCATTTGCCCGTTGATATCGTTACATATAGATACATGGAAGCAGTACTGCCAACACCCCTGTCACTGGATGCGTGGAACCTGAGGGACAATGGCGGGCTGATAGTGCCAGGTGCTGCTTGAACCACACACCAACTGTATGAGGAGACAACGGCTGTGTTCCTCGTCATGCAACATTCACACCGTGAGTGGCGGTCTACACAACGAAGCAGCAGCAATGCTACACTAGCCTGCCCTACAACCGGGTTTGCGTAGGGGGCTTGATCAGCAGCGAGCGTGCTGCTCTTGAACACACATCAGTCAGCCGCGGGCCGCAACACTGGTGACGCTGCTGGACCTTCAGTCCCAGAGCATTAGATGTAACAGCTCAGCAATCAAATCACAGCAGCCGCTGCCAGCCGTGAAGGCTTGTTCTTGTTAGCAGGAGGCAGGCCTTGGAGGCTCACTTGAGCTGGGGCAGTCGCTCCTTCAATTCATCAGAAAAGATGATGCCTGTATACTGAGAGATCGAGTGGTACTTGTGGTTCAGCTTGCTCCTGTACGTCGCGAACACCTGCCACAGCTCATCCAGAAACTTGGACTCCTTTGACGTGGCAGCTTGCGCAGCCCTGTGCCGAGCCTGCCACTCATCCGCTTTGCTCTGGATCACTTCCAGCGCAGTGCGCAGCAGATCAGCCTCCTGCTGCTTCTGGTCCAGCTGCTTTGACACTTCGTCAATGGCTGCACAGCTGGGCATGACTGCCTGGGTGGCTGCAGCGCATGCCGCTGACACCAGGTGTGCGATGCTGCTGCCGCCAGCGTCCTCGTAGGCGCTGCAGAAGGTTGTGTAGTTGTCCCAGGCATGATCCAGCAGGCCATACACCTATACGATGCAGTGCACAGTGACAGAGTACAGATCAGTGCTCATGATCCACACGAGTGAACACACATTTGAGATGCACTGCTAGCTCAAGGACTTGTGATCTGTTATCACATCTCTCATCAGGTCAGAGCTGCAAAGCTGTGAGGCATTGATGATTCTTAATTGTAGCTGCGCTGACAACCGTTTACGATGGTCGCAGTGTTGTTTGTCAAGTGTGCAGCTCGCAGCAGGTGGCGGACTTTGGATTTCGAGCAATTTGGCTGCTTAAAGCGGGCTTGGCACATGAACAGCTTTGCTGCGCATGCGCTGCTCGCAAGGCAGATTTTAGGCTGCCAGCAACAGCTGCAACGTCAGGAACACATCATCTCAATTGTCAGCTGCACCTCGTCTCCCGTCAGCAGCTGAAGCAATGTGTGCAGGCCCGCCTGACCAGCCTCTGCGGCAGCGCCTGGTGCTGCTATGGGAGGGCTGCGGGTGTTCAGCAGGAAGGGCAGCTCGCTGTCATATGACCTGCACAGCAACAGCAGCAGCAGCAGCAGCAGCAGCAGTGAAAGCAGTTTTATTGGTAGCAGCGGTGACGGCAACGGCTCATTGTTGAAATAGCGGATACTCAGCCATTGCAGCGGCAGCAGCAGCAGCACTCATGGAATGCAGCGGTCAGCCGGCCTCCACAATGCGTCTGTGCTGCCGTTGTCAGGTTTCTGGCAGGTTGCGGGCAACCAATAGTTGTTGCTTGATGAGTCTTACCTGTATAATTTGATGGGCTTCAGGCCCGGCACATACTCCTCAGGCTGAGCCAGCATGTGCCGCACCAGCCTGACGCAATCTTGGGCCTCATCATCTGTCATGCTGTCTGCCTTGCCTACAACTGGCAGCAGCGCCACATGAAGCGCCAGGCCTGCCATCAACACCAGGTCCAGCTGGGTGGGGCCGTGAGGTGGCAGAAAGTAGAGGCAGGCGGTCACGCTGTGGGCCAGCGAGCCACACACCAGTGACCTGTGCAGCAGCAGCAGCAGCAGCAGCAGCAGCAGCAGCAGCAGCAGCAGCAGCAGCAGAAGCAGTTTTTAGAAAGTCAGTGCATCATGATCTGGCAATGCACAAAACCATGACGCACTGTGCTGCACAGCCTTTCATGACCACGTCGTTGGCAAGGCTCAGCTATGGAACAGGTCACTCACTTTGGCATGCCACTGCTGCCGTGCAGCTGCTGGAAGTCCTTCTGCTGCTGGCTGAAAATGAAGCTCAGCAGCGCCTCAAGGTAGCCGGCAGGGTCCAGGCTGGCACCATGCCCGGGGCAGTCCTTCAGCAGCAGCAGCAGCAGCAGCAGCAGCAGCAGCAGCAGAGGTGGCACCGGCGGCGACGCGAGAGTAGCACAGCGCTATGACAGGAGTTATCCTTTCAAATCTAGGACATGCGCGGCAGTCATGTGCTGATTCTGTTGTGCAACAACATCTGTTCGCAGCACAGCCCATACGTGCACCACAGCTGATACTCTGCTATAAGTTTGGTTTTACAGGCTGGATGCAGGGCAGCTTGAAGGACGCCCCACCTGCAGCCTGTAGAGCAGCTCCCTGCCAGCCTCTGGCAGTGAGATGGGCCCCACAGCAGCAGCAAAGCCGCCAGACCCGGCCAGCAGCACAGCATGGGGGTCGGCAGACGCGCCTGTTCCGGACACCTTCCAGGACTCAGAGTCACGGCTTCTGTGGCAGGCTGTTCTGCTGCTGCTGCTGCTGCTGCTGCTGCTGAGTCAGCATGCAGCATCTTGGTAAAGGCTCTGATGAAGCTGCTCTTGCCGCTGCCGCTGGCACCACACAGCAGCAGGTTGATTGGCGTAATGATGAGCCGCATGCTCAGCCTGGGCTTGATGGAGGCCATGGTGCGCTGCTGCTGCTTGCAGGAAGACTTTTGAGTGTTGAAGTCAGCCTGATGAGTGTCTCCCTGCGCAGTGGGAGTGGCGGTCTCGCTGGCACAGATAACACCTTGCAGTGCAGGGGTGCTGCTTGGACCGCTGCAACCTGCAGCACAACTACCGCTACGTAAACCAACTTGGTGTATTGGGATGTTTTGACACTGTTTGTTTGCGTCCTCGGCCAACTCACCTGCAATCGAGCTGTGGCTAGACTGGCTGGAGCAGGAGGAGCGTGGGCTGCTCGGACCGGAAACGAGCTCAAAATCGCTCATTCCGAGAACAGGTCGATGAAATATGTGACTGTAGGGTGAGAGGCAGGTCGTGAAGCAGACAGCACCGGGCACAGATAAGCCACGGACAAGCCACGGCAAGCCAAACCCTAGCTCTCCGACCTCTGCACATGTCACCAAGTCACCTTCTTCGCATTACTTGTTTTGGAATCAAGGGCATATTTATTGAGATGACAGCCTTTCCAGCCTCAGCGTGTGTCATTTTGTCTCTCGTGTTCCTTGTAATTACCGGGCCGGGTTGGAAGGTCGCTGACCTGCTGTACCAGTGTGCCACTTCATCATTGATGTTATACTATTTTCTGAGTCTTCAGAGTTATAAAAGAATTTCCTGAGGCCGCATACGTACCTTCAAACACTGAACATTCCCACCAGCATGCATAGACACGGTGTCGCAGCTGTGCTGCTCTTGCTCGCCGTGCTTGTGGCCCACGCCAGCACCGATCAGAAGCCCGATGAGAGTTGTCACATCCCTGGATACGTTTTCAAGCCAGGCATGAGGCCGTCTGGCGCTTCCGTCACCTACCTCCACGGACAGCAGCAGGCCAGCACAGCAGCAGCACAAGCAGCATGCACCGCGGACCCCTCCTGTACCATGTTTACCACAGATGGCTGGCTCATTGGTACGAAGGTCTACTTCACAGCTGCAGGTGCAGCCAAACCTCCGGACCTGGCAAACATCACCACAAACAGGTTGTTTGACAACATGGAGTTGCGTTGGGACACCAGGCCTTATTGTGGTGAATGCAACGAAGCACCTGGGTGTTGCGGACCATCTTCAAACCAAGGAGGCTCCTGTTGCGGCACGTATGTCGCATCAGTGTCCGCGTTGGCAGGGCAACTGGCAGTACAACAACCACTTGTCCCCGCCCCGGCAATCTTCTCTGATTGCATAGGGTGTGTCAAAGCAACAGACACAGAGCATCGCTGCTGCCTTGACCGATTCGGCATTGAAGCAGTCAACGCCCCATGCACTGGTGCTGGGCTGACAACGATTGTTGCGTTCAATGTGGGCTACACCAAGAACGTATGTGGGGACTATGAGGCGTCAGCGAACAGCCCCAAGTTCTGCACTCCCAGGTGCACGGTTCGAGTGCTAGGCGGGACGTTGAACGACAACGGCGTGTACGCCTACGAAGCAGGCGCTGCCAGCGCCCTCAAACGCGACGACCGGTGTGAGACATTGACCTTGCAGGAAGTGCATGCATCCGGCAACCCAGGATGTTGTGACCGCTGCTGGCAGACATGTTGCCACGACTTGCGCAGGCACAAGGACTGGCTGGCGCATTACAAGCCGGAGCCAAGGTTTGAGGTGTTTGGGGTTGGAAATCGCAGAGATGCGACTCTTGACATTCCAGCTTCTGGGAAGTGCCCCCAAAATGTCAGCGAGGCTCCTACCAGCGGTTGTTGTCAGCAGCTAGCGTACCTCCGCAACCACATGTCGCTTCTGCACAGCGCATGCACTCTGGAGTGCGCACAGAGGTGTGGCTTCGATACCGAGGACGTCCCGCATGATCTCCAGGGTTTATGGTGCTTCCAGAGCCCCATGTTGATTGGCTGGGCCGGGTTTTACCCGAAGTGGGTGAAGGAGGCGCTCCTGGTGAAACAAGCACCAGCGCCGGGGTGCTCAGCTGCAGACACCCACATGAGTTGTGTGACCGATTTGGTATGATGTTGACGTTTCGTCCTTGCGTCGGCATGGCTTGCCACACAAGTACACTTGTGGTCATCATCAGCAACACAAGTACACTTATGGTCATCATCAGCAACACAAGTACCCTTGTGGTCATCATCAGCAACAAAAGTACACTTGTGGTCATCATCAGCAACACAAGTGCACTTGTGGCAATTGTTACGAATCCGGAGCATCCAAGCGCGAATGGGGTTGATTACAATGGCGTGATCATGGTAATTTTTGGCAACAGCCTGTACACCTCTCCACCACGCAGGCCGACTTCTGTACAAGCAGCTTTGAATGTTCCATGATAGATGATAGATGATGACATAGACTGTCCTTTTCACAAGGGCATACCATCTGCCAACCCACGACTTGTATGTTACACGGCGGGAACACAGCCCGTTTTTGAGCCAATGACAGGTGGTTCATTTTGTTAGTGTTGACCAAGGTGCAGGAAAGTAGCAGCTTGATACACACCAAATGCAACCTATGTGTTACATGCCCAACAGGTGCAAACAAATCACCGTAACTTGTAATAAAGTTGTGCATCCCGTGCAACAGCATTATTGTGCGTGTTGCAATCAGTCCACAATTAGGCACAGCTGCTGCAACAGCCTTGACGCTCAGCGCAACCCTCGGTATATGGACGACTTCCAACGCGTACAACAAACAACATGCACCACAAACATGGTCATAACGCTGGAACCACAACACACACTGGTGGGCTTGCATATCAACCATGCCACCAGCAAGCACTGCACGCACAACAACGCATCACCATGTGTAAATATTAGTATACATGTGCCACAACATCACTGCCTTGCTGCTGAGCACGCTGCTGCGCGCCAGCGCTGCTGCCAGTGTAAGTGCTCGCGTCTGGCACAGCTGCTGCTGCAGCAGCAACAGGCGGCTGCGCATCAGCGCTTGTTGTACGAGCTGACATCCGGCACAGTGGCTGCAGCAGCAGCAACGGTCGACTAAGCATCACAGCTTGCTGTACGAGCTGACATCAGGCACAGCTGCTGCAGCGCCGCCAACAGTAGTCGGTTGCGGCAGCGACACCACGCCAGACTCAAAGAACCTCGCACTGAAGTACGCATCATCCACGCCAAACTTTGCCATTGCTGCTGCACCCCAGCGCTGCATGATCCTTTGCATGATCCAGCGCGGATCCAGTCCCCTGCTGCCCCTGCTCCTGTTACCACTATTCGCACCACTGCTGCTGCTGCTGCTGCTGAAGCTGCTGCTGCCCTCCTCATAGTTGCGCCTGTCCCAAGCTGTCCGGATCAGGTTGAGCATGTGCTGCCGCAGTGCCAGCTCAGAAGGCTCAGCCACGAAGGCAGCCACATCCGCTGCAATGCGCGCATTGTGCAGCGAGCGGCCCTCGCCGCAGTGCGCAAAGCTGTTGGGGAACATGTTGGCAGCTTCTTCTACAGAGAAGGCACCATCAGAGAGCAACAGGTAGTCGTACCAGCCGCCGGTGCTGCTGCCAGCGCTGCTGGCGTCCAAAAGCATGCTGGCCTCTGTGCCTTGAGCTGCTGCTGCCGCTGCTGCCGCATTCCCAGCCACAGCAGCTGCATTGCCATCACCAGCTTGGTTTGAGCCACTCGGCAGCTGCTGTTGCAAGCTGCTGCTGCTGCTGCTGCTGCTGCTGCTGTGCTGGAAGCTGAGGCCTTCCACAACTGCTGCAGGAGCCTGCCCCATGCCTGGCCGATGCAGCTGCACAAGTGCCCGCTGCTGCTCACCATGCCCTAACAGCAGCAGCTGCTCCGCTGAAAGCTCCAGCTTTGCAGCAGACACCCATACAGCAGCTGGGCTGCCAGGACCATTAGGCTGATGCACTGCCACCCACATCACCTGCTGGTGCTGCAGCAGCAGATTCTGCTGCTGCTTCTGCTCTTGCTGCTGCTGGCTGGCGAGCATCTCCTGTTGATTCTCTCGCCAGAGAGCTGTGATATCGAGCAGCACTGCCTCGTCTGAAGGAGGCTGCTGGACTAGCTCTGGCGGCCACTGCAGCAGCATCTGCTGCTGTTGCTGCTGCCAGGTCGGATACTGCTGCTCATCACCGTGCTGCAGCTCATGCTGCTGCTGCTGCTGCTGCTGCTGGTGATAGTGGTGCACATGCTGCCAATGCTGATCCGGGTTGCTGCACAGCTGCTGCAGCCGCTGGATCTCGTGCTGCTGCTGATGTGCAGGACCAGACTGCTGCTGCTGCTGCTGCTGCTGCTGCTGCTGTATCCACTGCTGCTGCACAGGCCATAAGCTGGATGTGCTGCGTCGCGTGGGGCCTGCCAAGCGTTGACGGTGCTGTGGACGAAGGTGCTGCTGCTGCTGCTGCTGTTGCTGCCGCCTCATCTGCAGGTTGGCGGTTGGCTGCTCACTGGCTGGCTGTGCCTTTGCAGGCGCGGTGAAAGCATCAACAGCTGCACTGCTTGCCGTCCTGCTGCTGCTGCTGCTCCTTCTGCTGCTCTTCTGGCTGACGGATGTGTCACTGTCGGCAGCAGCAGCAATAGATGCAACCAGAGACGAGCTGACCCTGCGTCGCCTCATTGGCTCAATGCTGCTGCTGGTGCTGCGGCTGCGGCTGGGGCCTCCGCTGCTGTTGGCTGCTGCTGCTGCTGCGGCGGCAGCAACAACGGCCATGCCGCGAGGCGTTACTGGTGAGGAGACAGCTGCAGCTTGCATGGCAAGTGCACTAGCGGTAGCAACAGCAGTGGCAAGAGAAGAGCTGACTCTCCGCTGCCGAGGTGGTGCCATGCTGCTGCTGGTGCTGCGGCCTCTGCTTGCAGCTGCTGGAGCGGTGCTGTGCTTCTGCTGCTGTTGCTGCTGCTGCAGACGACTGGCTGATAATCCTGTGCTGCTGGGGACAGCTGCACTGGCTGCAGCTGCACTTGGCCCCTGCTGCTGCTGCCACTCCTGCGCGCTTTGCTGCGCGGCCTTCAATGCAGCGCTGCTGAGCGCTCTGCTGGGGCCTGCTGCTGCAGGATCAGCCTGTGGGGACTTGCTGGTTGTGCTGCTGCGCCATCTCCTGTATGGATTTGGCCCTGGCTGTGCTGCAGCCTGCCCTGCTGCAAACGTATGCCTGTGCACTGTGTGATCTACTACTGCATGCTGGCCTGCTCCTCCATGCTGCTTCGCCTGATGCTGCGGGTGCGCAGCAGCAGGAAGAGGCTGCAGAGCAGAGATAGCTCGAGCCTGGTGGATTGGACCCCGCTGCAGGCCCCGTGGCAGAGGCTGCATGATAGAGAACGAGAGCCAAGGCAGCAGCAGCACCTGGCCCTGCAGGGAAACCGGGCCAGCCTCGCCTTTCAGGCCTAACAACAGCGTTCTAAAAGCTCGGCAGTACGATGAATGGCTCACAGGCATGTGCACGGATGCATTTGGCGAACACCAGCTCAGAACAAGCGGCAAAATCAAACTATCACAGCAAGCTCGCAGCAAGGCATGGAGATACACGCCTAGTAGCGAAAGTACAAGGCACTTGCCAATGCTCAGCACGTCAAACACTGCCCCCATATGGCCTCAGAACCACTCGAGGCGTCACTTTGTCAGTGCAAGGGAAGCGCCAGGTAGGCATATCTGCAGACAACAAGCTGTAAAACATGCAATTTTCTGCTCCCGACAGCATTTGAAACCCAGGCACATTGATCAGACGGCATCACATCCCGACTTCCCGGCATTGCTGCTTTTAGCGTCCGTGTTTGATCAGGGCGCCTTTCCCTGAAACTAAACCTTTTCATGCTGAAAAAGTTAAAAACATGACTTCAAAGTGAGCACCGAACACCCCACAGCCTTTGCAGCAGTGCGTGGCAGCAGCGGCAGCGTCAGCATCAGCAGAGTTGCATATGTATGGAGCTGTGTGCAGCAATATGTAAGGGTTGTATGCATGCTGATGCTGTCCTGCTCCCCTATGCTGCTGCTGTGCCTGCAGCGTGTTGTGCAAGTACTACCAGCAAGGCGCCTGCGCCTTTGGTGATCAATGTCGCTTCTCGCACAATATACAAGACGAAACATCACAGGTGAGGGCCACCCCGACCAGGCATCAGGCTGCAAACAAGCATGCTGCTGCTGCAAGCAAGCATGTAGCTGCTGTTTGCTGCTGTTTGAAGATGCATGGCTGCGCCCTGCAGGCACCTTACACACTGCTCTGATCACTGTGCAGGTGTGCAAGTACTACCTTCAGGGCAACTGTGCATACGGCGACAGGTGCCGATATGAGCACAGCAAGCCTAGCTGGAGTGGCAGAGGCCAGCCGGCTGCTCCCAGGTGTGCTTCCTTTTGGGACACCAAACAGTGCCTTTGTCAGCAGAGCATGATCAGCTGCTCTGTGCTTAACATAGGGCACGTGCCATTGAAGTAAAAAAGAACGACGGCTGCTGATGTTGTATTGCAGCTGCTGCCGAACCAGCCACATGCTGCGCCCTGCCACCACGTGCAGCCGCATCACGCCTGCTGCATGGTGGCAACTTACAGCCAACAGTATGTGAATGCCTGGCTACCTCTGACCACTTCTGCTTTCCATATCTCTGCATCATTGGCTCCCCGCGTCCTTCCTGCACCTTTCCTGCAAGCAGCAACTACCAGGCGCCGCGCAGCGTGCCCAAGCCGCCGGTCAGTGGGCCGGCACAGGCTGCTGACCTGGGCAGGGCCCCTTCAGGCGGCAAGCCCAATTGGGATGACTACATGACACCTGATGAGATGGATGAGTTTGAGCAGTGGCAGGCCGAGCAGGACCAGATCGATGGCGCCGAGGCAGCAGCAGCAGCACAGCAAGGTGAGGATGAGTGCTTGGTGCATGGATGCTGTTGCGCCACTCAGGCTGTCTCCTGCTGACACGCAGCCTTCATCAGCGCGTGTACAGGGATGCATGTACAGGGATGCACGATCTACAATGTCAGCTCTTGCTTGGTTGCTGCATCACCCACCGATTGTTTTATCAACAAATGTGGCGCGGCAGTGATGCACATGCTGTTCCTGTTGTCACATTTAACTGGGGGAGAGCCTGGCCTAATTACCGCATCCGGTTACATGATCTGCAAGCCCACGCTCTTGTGCGGTTGCATTGCCGCTGCTGCTGCAGGTGGTGACGTTGAGGGTGAGATCATGGACCCAGCAGACATCCCGCTGTGCAACGAGTACGCTGCCACGGGGGCATGCAGCGCTGGCGAGGACTGCCTGTATGTCCACGGCGAAGTGTGCGAGGTGCGCTGAGGGTTCTGGCAGCGCTGCTGCTGCGATTGCTGGTAGCCGCATAGGTTTTCCTCGCTGCGCACACGTGCGGAGTTTACTTCGTCACAGAGCCACGCACACTGCAGTGTTCATGCACGTCGTCGCTGCACGAAGGTCCAACTGCAACGGCAGCAGCACCGTTGGCGGCTGGCATGAAAGGCGTGACCTACGTGTGAGATGACGCAACTTCGCGGCAGCGTCACCGCGTGTGACGCCTGCCTTCATCGAGTCGTGCTGTGTCCTCCCCACATGCAGTCCGCACAAGCGCATTCGCCATCCCGCATCTCTTCCCAAAGCGAGGCACATGATTGAACCGCCGAGATCGCTGAAAATGAACACAAGTGGCAGCAGCAGTAGCGGCCAAGGCCCTGGCTTTAGTTTGTTTGTAACGCTGTGAAGCCTGTCGCTGCTGGCAGTCCCGTCAGGCTCATCAGCACACATCGGCTAGCCTGTGGCCTGTCGTTCGCCAGCTTGAAACCGGTAATCCTGCCAGCTAATTTACATCCAAAATAAATTCCATGCAAACCTGCAGCATGCATCAAGCCAGGGCCTGCTGCTGCTGCCGCTGCTGCTGCCGTGCAGATCTGCGGGTACTACTGCGTGCACCCGTACAACCCAGACTGGACAGCTCAGCACCAGGAAGCATGCAAGCAAGCCATGGAGGAGGCAGGCCAGCAGGGCGAGGAGCAGCAGCAGCAGCAGGAGGATGGTGCTGCCGCAGAGGACACGCAAGGCGAGGCAGCAGCTGCTGAGGATGATGCAGCTGCTGTTGATGCGGAATCAGAGCCTGCAGCAGCAGCAGCTGCTGCTGCTGCTGAGGGTGAGGACGGCGCAGCTGCGGAGCCCGCAGCAGCTGATGCAGATGCAGCAGCTGCTGCTGATGAGGGAGAGGAAGAGGGCAAGGGTGCTGTGGCTGCTGTCGCTGATGCAGTTGCTGATAAGCTCGCTGAGACAAGCATCAGCAGCTGATGCGGCTGCTGTGCTGCTTCGCAGCTGCATCTACAGGCTGTCAAGTGCAGACAGTACGCAAAAGGCGTGCTGCTGAGTTTTGTTGTGCGGCAGGTATCGTGTTGCTATGCCTGGTGATCAAGCAGTCACAACTATGTACCGATAGCGCTGCTGTGGCAAGCTGCCAGCAGCTGTTGCTTTGGCATGTGCCAGCTGCTGTGCTGGCGTAGTAAAAGCAGCAGCAGCAGCATGGGGCCTGCAGGCTGCTGAAGCTTTCCTGCGCTTTCTGCAGCTGTTTTGGATTTTGAGGCGGGTGCTGCAAGCATAAGACTACGTGTTGATCAAGGACTAGCCTGGTGACTAACGCGTGAGGGCATGTCCCACACAGGATGTGCCTTTATCTTGATGTCACCGTTGTGTTGGGTATCTTTTAGCAGGTGACAGTGTAGCACGCTGTGGACATGTTGCGAACCTGCACCGACACACACAAAAGCAGTCCCATTGTGTGTATTGTGTTTCATGGCAAGTGTACCATACTGTATCGTGCAGTAGCAGCCGGATCATACCGTAGGCAGGGACTGCATGACTGACCATCCATGTTTGGATGATTTGGGTGTTTTGACTAGAGGACGGACGACCACCTACAAGCACATTGCATGGCAGCAGCTGTTCCGCTTGTTGTTGTGCATGTTGGCGGACTTGCATGTTCAATGCTGCGGGCGCTGGTGCATACGTGCTCAAGCATGTGATGCTGGCTGTGTGCTAGCTGAACCATGTGGGTTTTTGACACTGCTGTTTGTTCGCGGCTAGTGCGTGCAATCCCTGTTGCAGCGCTGTTACTGCTGCACTGCCTAAAGGCCCATGCATTGAAAGCATGTTGAGTTGGCGGCATGCATGGCTGCATGGCATCACTTATGCATCGCGTAGTGTGCATCAGTCCGGGTTACTAGGCGCTGGCTGCTGCCGCTGCTGTGTCAGCTGCTGCTCAGCGTGGAAATATGTGTCATGCATGTTTGGTTGCCTGCTGGCTGAGCATTGCTTGCCTGGTACAGTATACTACGTAGTCACTACAGTTGCTATGCTGGCATGTGCGTGTCAGCAGCGCAGCAAGAATTATATCGCTCGAGGGGGTTGCCCTTGCCAATTTGGCGCGGTGCTGCAAAACACTGCAGCATATCCAGGTCCACGTGACCCTGTGCTTGCGGTTGTGCCATGCGAGGGATATTCTGGTCTGTAACATCGTGTAGGCTACTTGGGCTGCAATGACGGGGGCCACAACACAATAGATGCGCTGCTGCAGCAGCCAGGCAGCTGCCAGCTGCAGCCGTGCACCTGGCTATGCGCCACGTTTTTGTGCGCCGCATTGCGCTCGACCCTTGATGCTATGGCTTGATGAGTAACATGATGATGATGATTCTCGACCCTGCACGACGTCGTGCACAGTCGACTGCGCAACAGCTGTGCAACAGCTGTGAAGCAGCAGACAGGGCTGACAGCGCTGCGTGATGCCGCAGGATGCCATGTCCTTGGTTGCTCAGCAGCATTGTGTTGATAGCGCCTCGTATTACTGCGCCAGTTGACGCCTGCTCACTCACCAACAGGGCTCACTGATCTGTACAACAGCCTGAGGGCTTCTTACATGCATGCAAATGCAATGCCTCTGTCAACAAGTGCGTAGGCATTCAATGCCTCGTGCTTTCAGTGGGTGCCGATGGCCATGCAGCTAGCCAGTGGCCTGCGCCGCTCACTGAATGTGCCTTACGTCGCAACACCGCACTGTCAAAACCCTGGATGCATTCACAGCTTCACAAGTACAAGCTTGTGCCCCAAGGCCTTGCCGCATTTGTAGGCTGCAGACACTGATTGGCCTTTCTCCCTCCGAGCAACTTTGTAAAGAGCTGCAACATTGCTGAGGAAGGGTTGTGTAGCCGCTACACGGCTGAGCCGCATCCTGCTCAGCTCCTTGCCTGCCTGCCTGCCTGCCTGCCTGCCTGCCTGCCTGCCTGCCTGCCTGCCTGCCTGCCTGCCTGCTGACCCGCTGCTTCCCGCAGAGCTGCCAGCAGCACGCCCTGCACCCCTTCAACGCGGCGGCAGCGCAGCAGCACGCCACCAGCTGTGCCGCACTGGCAGCCAGCATTGCCAAGCGCAAGAGGGACGGCGCCATTGAGTGCGGCATCTGCTATGAAAAGGTGAGCTGCTGTGCTGAAACAGCTGCGATGCTTTGCACATGTGCAGTGCATGGGCAGCTGAAGAGGTGGGGCCAGTGAATGCGGCATCTGCTCATGATGAAAGGGTCAGCTGTCGTGTCTGTTGCTGCTGCGCTGCATTACATTGCGTGATGACTTTGCAGTAGGCAGCAGGCTGGTGCCGGCCAGGGATCTGATCAGCGGCTCGACAGTCCATGTCAGGTAGCATTTTTGAACAGACTTGCTGCTTAAGCACTCGACAGTGACAAGGCATCCTTGTGCTGCCTACCTGCTGCCCCGTGCGCTCACTGCATGCTTGCCTGCCCCGTGCGCTTAATGCATGCTTGCCTGCCTGCCCAGGTGCGGGGCAAGGCTGACGCGTTGTCCACACCTGCTTGCCCACCTCAATCAATCAATCAATCAGTCAATCACGATTTGTGTGTTACACGACCGCAACACAGCCCGTTTTTGAGCCAATGACAGGCTCATCAATCTACCCCTGCTTGATTACCTGCCTGCCTGCCAGTCAATCTACCCCTGCTTGCTCACCTGCCTGCCTGCCACTGTTTCCTTCTTGCTTGCCTGCGCAGGTGCTGGGCAAGGCTGACGCATCGCCTACCCCTGCTTGCTCACCTCAACCAATCAACCAACCAATCTACCCCTGCTTGCTCACCTGCCTGCCTGCATTTGTTTCCTTCTTGCTTGCCTGCGCAGGTGCTGGGCAAGGCTGAAGCATCGTCTACCCCTGCTTGCTCACCTCAACCAACCAACCAACCAATCTACCCCTGCTTGCTCACCTGCCTGCCTGCATTTGTTTCCTTTTTGCTTGCCTGCGCAGGTGCTGGGCAAGGCTGACGTGTCGTCGCGCCGCTTTGGGCTGATGGCGTGTGAGCACTCCTTCTGCCTGGGCTGCATCCGCAGCTGGCGCAGCACGGCAGAGGTGGACAAGGTCACGGTGAGGGTCTGGCGCAAGTGATTGTTGTGAGGCACTACACACTCACTGTAGTTTGAGGCTGCATCCGCAGCTGGCGCAGCACAGCAGAGGTGGACAAGGTCACGGTGAGGGTCTGGTGCATTAAGTGATTGTTGTGAGGCACTACACACTCACTGTAGTTTGAGGCTGCATCCGCAGCTGGCGCAGCACGGCAGAGGTGGACAAGGTCACGGTGAGGGTCTGGTGCATTAGTGATCGTTGTGAGGCACTGCACACTCACTGTAGTTTGAGGCTGCATCCGCAGCTGGCGCAGCACAGCAGAGGTGGACAAGGTCACGGTGAGAGTGTGCAGTGCTGGCTTGTGTGTTGGCTGTGATGATACTACTGCACTCCGCGGCGCAGCATCTGTTGCTTGTGCAGCTGGCACAGCTGCTGCAGCATGGCAGGGTTGATGAAGCATCCGTGGTGTTCATCGACAGGTGAGCACGCTCAGAGCGGCTACGGGCTGCAGCTTGCTTGCAAGGCCAGCAACGCTGCTGGTGGAATGTCAGCCATGCTTGGCATGACAAACAGCTATGGTTGCCGTGTGACATGCTGCTACGGGGGTTTGAAAGCCCTGCACTGTGCAGAGCTTGCCCTGCTATCCAGTCAGGCACCACAGCATGTTCGGCCAAAATTTGGCAAGCTGAAGGCCAAAACTATCTATCCATGATGAAAGCAACCGACAGTTGCACTTACTTGGTGTTCCAATCCTTTCAGGTGTTGGTGGTGGCGTATGCCGCATGAGTACACCAGTAAAACCCCTCTACTAATTGCCTACGTCTCGATGTCTACTGCATGTCGCAGGCCCTGCGCACCTGCCCCATCTGCCGCACCCCCACGCACTTCATCACCCCAAGCGGCAAGTGGCCTGACACAGCAGCAGACAAAGAGGCGATCGTGTCTGCTTACAAGGCAGCTATGGGCCAGCGGGACTGCAGCCACTTTGATTTTGGGGAGGGCAGCTGCCCCTTTGGCACCAGCTGCTTCTACAGGCATGCCTACAGGGATGGCCGGCTAGAGGTGAGGCGGGCATGCAGCATGCGCACGTCTGCTGCATTGTGGTGTCTGAATTGGATGCTTGATGCATTGGTTTTGCTTGCGCCATGGACTCCAAGCTTGTAAATGTGAGGCAAAGCACTGCATGGCTTTGGGCTTGCTGCATGATGCTTGGGTAGGACAGTTGCAAGGCAGCTATGGGCCAGCGGGACTGCAGCCATTTTGACTTTGGGGAGGGCAGCTGCCCCTTTGGGACCAGCTGCTTCTACAGGCATGCCTACAGGGATGGCCGGCTAGAGGTGAGGCGGGCATGCAGCATGCGCACGTCTGCTGCATTGTGGTGTCTGAATTGGATGCTTGATGCATTGGTTTTGCTTGCGCCATGGACTGCAAGCTTGTAAATGTGGGGCAAAGCACTGCATGGCTTTGGGCTTGCTGCATGATGCTTGGGTAGGACAGTTGCAAGGCAGCTATGGGCCAGCGGGACTGCAGCCATTTTGACTTTGGGGAGGGCAGCTGCCCCTTTGGGACCAGCTGCTTCTACAGGCATGCCTACAGGGATGGCCGGCTAGAGGTAAGGCGGGCATGCAGCATGCGCACGTCTGCTGCATTGTGGTGTCTGAATTGGATGCTTGATGCATTGGTTTTGCTTGCGCCATGGACTGCAAGCTTGTAAATGTGAGGCAAAGCACCGCATGGCTTTGGGCTTGCTGCATGATGCTTGGGTAGGACAGTTGCAAGGCAGCTATGGGCTAGCGGGACTGCAGCCATTTTGACTTTGGGGAGGGCAGCTGCCCCTTTGGCACCAGCTGCTTCTACAGGCACGCTTACAAGGATGGCCGGCCAGAGGTGAGGCGGGCATGCAGGGGCCTCATGCATTGTGGTGCACATGTGATGCTCATGTAAGTCTCCTCTCATATGCCTGCTGCCTTGTGGTGCCCGCAGTAGATCATCGGCAGTGCTTTGTGTGTATGTTGCTTGCCTGAGTCCCACAGTGCATGCTGTAGCCACACTGCCTGCCCTGCGCCTGACCTTCGGCTGCTCTGGTGTGTTTCACATGCTGGCATGCTCGTGTGGCCGCAGCAGTGCCGGGTGCCTGCTGCATGGTTTCCAGTGGACAGTTGTGTGTTGGTTTGTTTCTTGAGTCCAGCATGCACTGCGCAGTTCATGCTGCAGCCACACTCCTGCCCTTCAGCTGCTCTGGTTTGTTTGATGCTCATGCGTTTTGCCATGCTCCCGTGGCCGCAGCAATGCCAGCTGTTACACCAGAGGACTTATACGGCTGCGCTTCATGGTGCTGGTGAGCTGCAAAGCATGCCTGCTCATGTATCTGTTTAGGGTTTAGGTCACCTGAACCTCGAACCCTAAACCTAAACCCGTCCCCCAGCACATGATTGTGCCTGCTCTGCTGTGCTTTGCTCTGCCCTGTATGCCTTGCAGGAGGTTCAGCTGCGGAGGGCAGCTAATGATGAGGGCCAAGTGCGGGTGCTGGGTCCAGTGCAGCTGTCAAGCTTCCTGGAGGCCTCGCTCACTGCACAGCGGGCATTCTCATGCAGGACAGCGGCCCCGCAGCGGCAGCAGCAGCAGCAGCAGCAGCAGCAGCAGCAGCAGCAGCAGGGAAGAGGGCGAGAGCAGCGGCAACAGCAGCAGGAACCTGGCGCAGGAGGTAGCAGCAGCAGAAGTAGTAACAGTAGTGACGCAGCAGCAGCAGTGGAACTGGCAGCAGCAGAGTCGGCACCGCTGGCAGCAGCTGAGGAGCAAGGCACTGAGCGGCCTGGTGTGGCTGAGCAGCACCAGCGAGCTGGGCATGCGGATGCTGCTGATGAGCAGGAGCTGCAGCAGGGGTTGGCAGACATGCACGTTTGACCTCTACCTGTCGTTTTGAAAACTAGTTGCGGTGGTCAGCGTTGTTGTTTGCAACGCAGCACATGTCAGGTCTGCAGATGCTGTGCACTGGCAAGGAGGGAAGGGGCTCCCTGCAAGCAGTGCCGTGGCCTGGGTCTAGCTGGGCATGTATACTGTTGAATTAACATGTGATGCTAAACGAGCGCTGTGTCAGGGACTGATTCACGACTATCGTGTCATTCGCAAGCGTTTGACAGCAGCAGAGCCCTAGTTGTGATGTTACACAACTTAGACGCCGTGCTTTCCGGTCCAATCGGGTTGAAACTATATTTGTTTGTCTGATCGCAGTTTTGATGTCATTTGCAGCTGGACCGCAGCCAGACCAAGGAACCGCCCGTTCAAACACACGACTGCTTTTGACAGTCCATATCCGGCTTGGAACTGGGACAGCATCAGTGCCAAACTGCCAACTGTGACTCGAAGTTCACGCTTAACAGCCATGGCGTAACATCAGAACCTGCCTGGCACTGCCAGGCTACGCAGCAGCACTGAACAGCACTCTGCACAAGGAAAGATGGCAGCAGGTCAAGATCCTCGCAAGGCGTTCGTGGTCGACACTATAGCTGGAGCCATAGCGCCTGTTCCGGATCAAAGGGTGAGCAGGACCCATGGTATATCATGCAACAGCTTGCTGCAACTCATGCTCACAAACGCTGCTGCTGTTTTGTCCAGGCTGCCTATGCAGAGTACTTGGGAAAGGATGACAGCGGCGCCATCGCTGCTTTCCTCGACGATGCAACAACAAACTTGCTGCAGGTGAACGTCATACCTTACATATAGGCAGAGCAGGTGGCGTAGCCTTCATCAGCAGGCACTGCGCGCCCACCACAGCTGTGCAGCGTTGCACTTGCAGGACGGGGCAATGCTGCTTGTGCAAAGCCGAGGGGTCTAGAGCGTATGCCCAAACTTCTCGTTGTTTCACCTACTCGCTTGCTGCCGGATGCAGGTCAGTGTTGCCAAGTCAGCAAATGGTCAGCTGCAAGTGCGGCTCACCAACGCAGCTGACTTCCCACAGACATGCTTCTATCAGGTGTGTATTGCTGGGGAGGCTGCTGGCCTTATGTGGACAGCAACGCTGCAATTGGATGCGTGTAAACAGGCTAGTGTTACATGCTTGAAGGACATATCTGTGAACACCAACAGGTGCAGTCCTGCAGAGCAAAGCATGCTGCCCAGCCTGATTCTGGTGCACATACACAAGCCGTCAGCAGCTGCACTACGCTTTGTTATTGATATCCCCAACCGTGCGTGAGCAGCCTGTGGTGCTGCTGCAGCTGATAGTGTGTGTGTTGCAGACCCACACTTGAAATCAACATCCATGCTGTTTGCCTGCAGCTATCTCTGAGCAAGGTGAAGCCGGGGGTGCTTGCTCTGGCAGACATACCAGGCAGCATTGCCCTGTCAACAATTGCCAACTCGCCTTTGAGCAGGTGAGCAGTAGCACGGCTGCTGGCAGCAGCAGTAGCAGCAGCAGCAGCAGCAGCAGCAGCAGCAGCAGCAGCAGCAGCAGCAGCAGCAGCAGCGGCGGTAGCAGCAGCAGCAGGCGCCGCCGCCGCAGCACGTGCGCTTGCAGCAATAGCAGCACGTGCGCCTGCAGCAACATCAACATCAGCAGCAGCAGCAGGCAAACTATCACTTTCATAAGCAGCACTGGGATCACATCAAGATAAGTGTAGCTGCATCAGCTGCTCCCCCCTATAGTGGTTAACCACGTTGCCTACCTGTCGCCTACCTGTTGCTGCTTGCAGCTTGTATCACTCCCTCAGCAACGTGTACTGCCCAGTTCTGGGCATTGAGCAGGCGGGCAGTAGAGGCTTCACAAAAAAACAGCAGCAGCAGCAGACGGCTGTGGACCCTCGGCTGCAGGAGCTCATCCTGCATGTGCAGGCTGGCCTGGGAAAGGCGCTGCGGGGAGCAGATGCCGCACAGGTGCGGTGGCAGGTTTAGGGCCCTGCAGCTGTGTCAATTGCATATGCATCTGCTGCTGCAGCTGCGTCAGGTACTACTGCACATGGGATGCACAGGTGGGGTGGCAGGCGTAGGGGCCTGCAGCTTTGGGGACCTGCCCGGGGGGTGGACTCTGCAGCAGCTGCTATTGGTGCAGTATGGATTGTACTAAAAACGCAACTTGGTTGCAAGCTCATATTGGTGTTGAAGCAGTGTGTTGCCCACTTGTTAGACAAGCAATGTTTCGCAACAAGCAAATTTTCATCAGGCTCCTTTGCAGCAGATGTATGAACTGTAAGAGTTCCTTCGGCACAGCAGCAGCCATGCTGGCAGGCGTAGCCATGTGCAGCAGGCAGCCACAGCAGCATTAATCGCAGCTCTAAGCACGATTTATGCAGCTACCGCTCTTGTGCTGACGCTCTTTGTGTGTGGTGATGTGCAGGCTGGGGATCAAGCAGCAGCAGCAGCTAGCCTGGCTGAAATCCTCAACCCACTTGATGAGCTACAATACTGGGCTGACCTGGCGGGCAATCCAGCAATGGGTAAGCAGCTCAACAGGCAATGAGCAGCCAGTGTTGTCACTTGGCTGAATGCGGTGCGGCACTGCAGATGCAGCTGCTGCGATAAATTATAGAGACGGTGCAACAGAGAACGTCCTCAATGTGTTTTACGCTGCTCACTCTCCTCTTCTGGTCACAGACCTGTGTGCAACCTGTTGTGGCTCATACCATCCAAGATGGTGCCAGGACCCACATGTAACTATCTTCTCTCAATGGGAGTGGCGCTGCAGAAGGCACGTGGGTGCAAGCAGCGAGGCATGTTTGGCGAAGGCGGGGCTGTGTGTACAGACGCTTCAGGTGCCAAGTTGCATGTGAATGTTGTTCCCTTTAGCAGGTAAAGTAACGGTGCACTGCTGCTCCTACTGCTGCTGCTGCTGCTGCTGCTGCTGGCAGGTGTGCACGCCCACACAGCAGCTCAAGTGCTGCGCCAGCTGGAGCCGTTGCAGCAGCAGCTAGCAGGCCTGGCAGCTGGTAGCTTGGAAGGGGAGTGGGAAGGGGCGCTGGAGCTGGTGGGGCACTTGGGAGATGCACTGCGCCAGGTCAGCAGCTCTGTCGGTGTTTTGGTGTTCTGTTTGCTTTGTATGTCGTTTGCTGGCAGCCGGAAGGGGAGTGGGAAGGGGCGCTGGAGTTGGTGGGACACTTGGGAGATGCCCTGCGCCAGATCAGTGCCAGCAGCAGTGCTGTTCTGCAGCTGACCAGCGTTGTGGTGTTCTCAGCAAATGCAGCACCGCCGCGGGTGCTGCTGTATGGTGCTGCTTTGTGGCCACTGGGATGCCGCCAGCAGGCTGATCTGCACCGCTGACAGTTATGTGCTCCATATGCATGCAAACATGCATGCCGTGCTGGTTGCTGCCGCTGCGGCTGCTGCAGGTGTGGCCGTTGAAGATGCCGCCGGCAGGCTGTGGTCCTCTATATTATCAACTGTATGCGTTCCCGATGGCTGCTGCTGCTGCAGGTGTGGCCGCTAAAGATGCCGCCGGCAGGCTGGGCCTTCCCTCAGCGGCGCATGCAGCACTTCATCAAGGTGCTGGGCGCAGCCTTTGCTGCATTTGTGCAGGTGAGTTGGTGCATCATCATCATCATGTTACTCATCAAGCCATAGCATCAACGCCATCGGCCCCGCGCCCCAATGGAGCGGCAACTACACCCTCGTGTTTGCAAGCATTACGCACACCCGAAGCCTCGTGTTGATTGATTCAAGTGAGTTGGTGCATGTGTTTCGTTTGCCTGACAGCAGGCAGCTGTGCTGTGCAGCACTTCATCAAGGTGCTGGGCGCAGCCTTTGCTGCGTATGTCCAGGTGAGTTGGTGCATGTCATTCGTTTGCCTGACAGCAGGCAGCTGTGTTGTGCAGCATTTTTGAAGGTGCTGGGCGCAGCCTTTGCTGCGTATGTCCAGGTGAGTTGGTGCTTGCGATTCGTTTGCCTGGCAGCAGGCAGCTGTGTTGTACAGCATTTTTGAAGGTGCTGGGCGCAGTCTTTGCTGTGTTCGTACAGGTGGGTGGGGTTTTGCTGACCTGTACGTGGCCACTGCTGCATTGGAACACATGCGGCTTCTTACGACTGCAGGCAGTGCTCTGTGGTTGCTGTTATGCATGCTGTGGTTGTGGCAGCGGCATATGCGTGATGCAGTCGCCAGGCGCAGCTTGCTAGAGCCACAATGTCTTTACTAGTGACTTCCTCTTGTGCTCCCTCTTCTCCATATGCCCTGCACCTGGCACTCGTTGCTGCTTCTTCATTCCCACTCCTGCGCCTGCAAAACCCCTGTGTTTTCTACTGCAGCGCAAGCTGCAGGGCGTGGATCTTTGGCACACCTCCTTCAACGTGCTCAAAGGCAGCCTCATATCTGCGGGGCAGCTGCTCTCTGCATGGGCCGCTGAGGCGCGCACGCTCAGCAGCGATTGGGCAGCGGGCGTGGATGCAGGAGGCCATGCCTGGGAGGGTCCGGCTGCTGCTGACAGCTACACTGCTGCATTCCAAGAGCGACTTGAGCAGGTGGGTATGCATATGAGTATTGTGCAAAGTGTGAAAGGAGAACATCATATTGTGCATGCCGCTGCAACGCATGCCTATGCATGCTGCTGATCACATCTCTCTTGAGAGACCACGGTCACGTGAGGATTGTCTGTTGGCATGGCAGCGTTGGACTGTAACATCACTGCTGCACGCCCCCACGCTTTCACTCCCCGGCAGATCTACGCGCTGCGGGAGTTGCACGAGGAGCTCACCGCGCTGTTGAGCCAGCAGCAGGCCTCAGCGCTGGGCCTAACCGCTGCCTTCTAACGCTGTGCTGTTATTCTGCCTATGCGTGCTACTGCAGATCTACGTAATGCAGGAGCTGCATGAGGAGCTCACAGCGCTGCTGTTGCTGCCTGACACAGGCTCATGCATATAATTGATATCTTGCTCTTGCACCGCCTCCCCAAATCCGCAGATCTACGCGCTGCGGGAGTTGCACGAGGAGCTCACCGCGCTGCTGAGCCAGGAGGAATCCTCAGCACTGGGCCTGGCCGCTGCCTTTGCGCCTTTTGGCCAGCTGGCAGCGCTGCACGTGAGCGAGTTCACGGGCGCGGCGTGGGCCACTGCTGCTGCGGAGCATGAGCGGCGGCTGGAGGCTGTGGAGGCCAGGATCAGCCAGAAGCTCAGAGAGCTGTTTGGTGAGGGGTTTTGTGATTTGTAACAGGGTTTTATGTGCATGTGGCAACCAATGCTACTGCAGAGCATGAGCGGCGGCCGGAGGCTGTGGAGGCGAGGATCAGCCAGAAGGTGAGGGAGCTGTTTGGTGAGGGGTTTTGTGATTTGTAACAGGGTTTTTTTATGCATGTGGCAACCAATGCTACTGCAGAGCATGAGCCGCGGCCGGAGGCTGTGCAGGCGAGGATCAGCCAGAAGCTGAGTGAGCTGTTCGGTAAGAGGTTATAAAAACAGAGAATACTATGTGATCAAGCTTCAGGTGTTTGGCCTGCGTGTTGCACCGTTTCGCAGAAACCATAAGGCGCGCTGTACAGAAGGTTTGGACTAAAGGGTGAGTATGGTGCCTGGGTGCGGAGCATGAGCGGCGGCTGGAGGCTGTGGAGGCGAGGATCAGCCAGAAGCTGAGGGAGTCTGGTAAAAATGAGGATAATGTGCATGCCTGCCGCGAAAGCACATCAAACATTGTTGCCACCTGTGCTGCAACTCTGACGCTGCATACAACATGCTGTCCTTTCCGCAGCCACTGTCATCATCCCAAACATGGCCTTATCAATCAGCCAGCAGGCTGGACAGCGCGGCGGCGCAAGTGCTGCAGCAGCGGCAGCAGCAGCAGCAGCAGGTGCTGGCTCTGTTGCACATCCGCAGCAGCTCTTCCAAGAGCTGAGGCAGTACAGCAGGCTGCTCAGCAGGCGGGGGCTGGCAGCAGCACTGGAGGCAGAGCTGCTGGCACTTGCCAAACAGGTGGGTGGACATGCTGACTTTGCATGAGCTGTGTCCACTTGCTGGTTTCAACCTATTCTGCTCATCGCGCTGTAGCTGTTCCTGTTTTTTTGTTCGTGCCACAACCAAGATGTGATGTCCCTACTGAGAGGTTGCTAGACGCTGTCAAGCTACCTTTGGCACAGCTGCTGCTGTCACTGTCTTCAGTTGATGTCATGATGCCGCTTGCGCATGTGCTGGGAACAGTAAGCAAAAAACTCAACTTCAAATGCCGCTGCAGATTGATTCCTACCTAGAGCATCTGCAGCAGGAGTTTGACCACTTGGAGACTGGCGACATCAATGCGGATGCTGCTAGCACGGGTCGCCTCATGCATGGTGGGTGGTCAACCACAGCGATAGAAGAGCCCCTAGAACTTGTGGTCTGGCCAGACACACACAAAACGCACTCCTGCAGTCACAGCATTGTCAGTGCAAGTCAGCTGCATGGGCAGTGAGTGTCAGTTCAGTGTTAGAGGCGGTGGCGCAGTCATACCACTATCCTTTCATGGTGGTGTGCACTGCTGTCGTCAACCTCACCCGCTGGCTTGCTGGCGCAGTTGTTTTTTTCTTACACTTCAAACCTTGCTTTTGTGGCTGCTGCATGTTCAACGATGCAGGCGTTGCAGACAAGATGTCACGGCTAATGCAATGCCAGGCCAAAGCCAACAGCGTGCAGGACATTCTGCAGCTGCTCACGTGCAGAGGCAGCAGCAAGGGCAGCACTGCAGCGCCTGCCGCTATAGATGACGCAGGCAGTGCTGCTGCTGCTGCTGCTGCTTTGCGTGGCTGCTTGGGGACTGCCACTTTGCTAGTGCAGGCCCTGGCAGCTCATAAGAAAGAGGTGTTTCAGGCCTGGCAGGTGAGACTGCATTCCACATAGGTGGTGGGCTTGATGCATAGGGTTGCGCCTGCTTTGCCAAATGTCAAGGCGGATTAGAAATGGAAGGAAAGTGACACTGGTGACACTAGAACTGTGCAGCACTTGGCTGCTGCTTTGAATATCTCTACCCCAGCGATGCTTCAAGGCCTGAACACCAGCAGCTCACAACCAACACGTCGACTCATCACTCCTGCCTGCTGTGCGCCGCACACATGTCTCGACCCCAACCTCAAATCTCTTAAACCCTGCAGGAGGACGTGCTGTCCCAGCTGGCTGATGCAGCCTCCTGGAAAAGCAGCAGGCTGATGGCTGTTGATGCTGCCAGCAGCCACGTGCGCTGCCAATTCAGTGAGGGACTGGTGGGGCTGTTGAGAGAAGTGCGGCAGCTGCAGGCGCTGGGGTTCAGCATGAGGAGGGAGCTGCTGGCAGAGGTGGAAACAGCCGGCAAGTTCTACAGGTGCGGCTGGGTTGATTGGAGTTGCCCTCAAATGTCATTTGCAAGCTATGCCTTTGATTGCATGCTGCAGTGTTGGCGTGTGCTCTTTTTTTGCATTGTTCAACAACGGCCGTGCTGCTGCTACTGCTGCAGGTACGGCATGGTGCTGCAGCAGTGTGCTCACTTCTACAACAACATCGCCACGGAGATGATCCCCTGCCAGAAGCCGCTGATGCTGGCTGACGCGGTGGAGTTTGAGGAGGTGCGGGGGCTGTATGGTTTAGTAGTTTGGTGGTTTTGCTTTTTGTAGGGCTTATGGTTGCCATTCAGGCAGTTGTAAACCAGCACTTGCTGACACCTGACTCTTCTGCGTCACAGCTTGCAAGCACCTGCCTTTGTGCATGTGTGAATAATGCTATGCAAAGCACCAATTGGTGCCCGCATGCACCTTGGCTGACCGCTCAGTCAAACACACACCTCGCTCACATTGACTTGCTGATTGATCAGGTGCTCATGAATCCCAAGGACGCGACTGGCAGGGACATTACCTGGCACAACGCATCAGCACTGGAGGGATACGTGCGGCGCCTAAGCGCAGTAGCGGTGAGCACACGCAGCAGCGCATGAGCCTGGCATTGGCACCTGCAGCTTCCAAGCCTTTTTTTAGATCCTGCATGTAAGAACACAAGATCTGCAGATCTTGTATGCAACATGCCCACACAGCATCCTGTCCTTGAGATGCAGCGTGCGTGTAGCACTTGCAGCTCAAGTGTCTGCTCATCTGCTGTGGTTTGCTGATGCATGCTTGCCCGCAGGAGCGCCTGGCAGCCTCCAACCGCCAGCTGCGCCAGTGGCACAGCGTGCTGGCAGGCAAGGTGGTAACGCTCATGAGCACAGACCTTGTGCGACACAAGGACACGTGAGTACGACCCATCACACGTCATCGTGTCTGTGACGTTTCAAAGACTTGCACACATTTATGTTGTGTTGTGGCAGCGCCAGCCATGCGCACATGTGCTGACAAGTTGGCGTGATTTGGCTGCATCAGCTGATGGGTTGCATGCTTGCACTGGTGGACGTGGCACCGGGCAGCTTGCCTTGTCAGCAGATGTTCTGGCAACACGTGGACACCAGAGTGGGAGGCTTGTGGGAGTCGTGACCTGCGTAGGTGCACCCTACTCAACCAGCACCTGAAAAGTAACATGTCAATGTGATGTGTTGTGCTGCTGCTGCTGCTGCTGCTGCTTCTGCTGCTGCTGCTGCTGCTGCTGCTGCTGCTGCTGCTGCTGCTGCTGCTGCTGCTGCTGCTGCTGCTGCTGCTGCTAGGTGGGTGTCTGTGGTGAAGGACATGCGGGGAATCTTTGCCAACCTGGAGGCCCAAGGCTACCCGCGCGAAAGGCAGGAGGTGCGGCTGCGCTGCAAGTGTATGCAGCAGCCCATGGCACCATGCAAGCGCAAATCTATCACTGGGACATCCAGCTGTACAAGGCGCTGTCGGTCACCATTGTCAGCTGCACATACGCTCCTGATATGGACAGTGTCGTACACCTGGATATTTGTGGATTTAGCATCTGAAAATTGTCATCTTTGCAGGTGTGGCGCGCGCACTGGGACTTCCAGCTGTATAAGGCGCTGGAGGTGCAGTTCAGGGCGGGGCTGGAGAGCATACACAAGAGCCTGCCAGAGGTGCGGCGGCAGCCAATAGCTTTGCACACTATGTTGCTCTGCAGGCAGCTGGCACCTTAGGCTAGTGTGGTTTGTTGCCAACTGGCTGGCCAGGCACCATGCGCCCTTGATTTTGTTTGCCCCACATAGGACCTGATTCAAGGCATTTTGATCAGCATGCTACAACACCAGCCCAAACACCCACATATGCCTTCAGTGGGGAGCTGGAGCCTATACATGAAGGTGATTATTATTATTATTATTATTATTATTATTATTATTATTATTATTATTATTATTATTATTATTATCAGAGAGGATAGTAACATGTGGGTCCTGGCACCATCTTAGATGGTATGAGCCACAACAGGTTGAACACATGATCTGAGACCAGAGAAGGAGAGTGAGCACCGTATAATGCTGTTGCTGCATTCGTCCGCAGGTGGAGGTGTCCCTTGTATACAAGAACAAGCGGCTGCAGTTTGACCCTCCTTTGGAGACACTGCGCCTGCAGCACTACAGCCGCCACTTGAATGGCTTCCTGGGGCTGCCGCTGCGCATGAAGGGCGTGAGCAATTTGAGTGAAAGGCAAGGCTTCTTTGCACCCATTGCTGATGCAGACCCAACGGCCATTGCAAGGGTGAGTGCTTGCACTGACGGTTATTACTGGTGGTTGGCCTGCATGCATGCGTCAACGCATGTCATTGGCTTACATGTTGTCAAACTCTATCTATGGCCTGCACACCACAAGCAAGTACATCCACTGCAATATGAAAGAACCATTGCCCGGGTCTGCACATACGCAGCTCTGCTGCTCCATGCTCTGATTCTCATTGCTCGCACACCCACTGACTCCACCTCACGCGTCTGCAGGTCTACGAGTCCTGCGAAGCACTGTTTGCTGCTCTGGCTGACGAAGCCAAGAAGTACAGCGACTGGCTGGTGCTGGGTGACGTGGCAGGGGAGCTTGAAGAGCACGTGGAGGCTGTGCTGTGCGGGGACGGCAGCAGCAGCAGCAGCAGCAGCAGCAGCAGCAGTGCTGGCGGTGATGTGGGGGGCTGGGAGCTCAACCTGCGAATGCTGAAGACAGCTGCACATGATCTGAACAAGCTGCCAAATGAGGTGAGCAACTGCAGATTGACTGCAGTTTGTGGTGTTGGCTTGCTGGTTGTGAGCACTTTGCAGCGACTGGCTGGTGCTGGGTGACGTGGCAGGGGAGCTTGAGGAGCACGTGGAGGCTGCGCTGTGCGGCGATGACAGCAGCAGCAGCACCAGCTTTGCAGGCAGTGAAGTCGGTGATTGTGAGCTGAATCTGTGGATGCTCAAGACAGCTGCACATGATCTGAACAAGCTGCCAAACGAGGTGAGTGGCTGCAGATTGACTGCAGTTTGTGGTGTTGGCTTGCTGGTTGTGAGCAATTAGCAGCGACTGGCTGGTGCTGGGTGACGTGGCAGGGGAGCTTGAGGAGCACGTGGAGGCTGCGCTGTGTGGAGACAACAGCAGCAGCAGCAGCAGCAGCAGCAGCAGTGCTGGCGGTGATGTTGGCGACTGGGAGCTGAATTTGCGGATGCTGAAGACAGCTGCACATGATTTGAACAAGCTGCCGAACGAGGTGAGTGACTGCAGGGTAGCGGGTGATCTTTGCAACGTGCCTGCTTGTTGGATCAACATCATATGTTATATGCTCAGTGGGCTACTGCCGCCAGCATTTTGATCCTGCCTGCCTTCTGCGCAGACAACGTGTGTTGTGATGTGTGCAAGCTTGCTGCATCTGCTTTTTTACTGGCGGTGCTGTGCAGCCAAGCGCAAGCTCAAGCCTCTTGATGCATGTGTGCAACAGCAGACATGCGCAGTGCTTGCTGATCAGTGCTGCTGCTACTCTTTGCAATACTCAGGTGCGGCTGGACTGCTACCGCGTGAGCCTGAGCCCATTCAAGGCATATGTAGAAGAGATGATCAAGCGGCTAAGAGAAGCCCTGGGAGCCAGTCTGCGCAAGAAGGTGCGGGGGTGCTACTCAACTGCATTTTCGAAACTTTACATGTGCACATGCGGATGCCATGAATTACGCTAGTTTCTGGCAGCAGCTCCGATCACATGTACTGCAGCGCACTAGGAATGCCTGCTGTGCGCTTCTTACTGCTCTGCCATCCGCCACGTGTTGCTTCTGCACCCCGCTGCTAGCATGTACGTCCACTAGCTGGCTTTCCACTCAAGCCAGCATCACTAACACATTGATGTCATGCACTTCCTGCTGCTGCTACTGCTGCTGCTGCTGCTCTGATGCTGCTCCTGCTATTGCACTGCCGCCGTTCCTGCAGGCGTTTGCTGAGCGCCAGGCAATCGAGGACTTCCTGTCAGCGGGCGCTGCGCTGCTGGCGCTGCAGGCCAGCAGTGTGGAGGAGATCGGGCGCGCAGGGCAGGAGGCTCGGGCGCTGGTGGCACGGCTTGGGGAGGTGCCTCAGGTGCGGTTGACAAAGGAAACAGATATCGTGCAGCAGATGGCTTGTGTACCATGTGCAGTTGCACAGTGGTAAGAAGGTTTGATTTGTATTTCATGTACGGCCTGCCTTGTAACTACTGGTTGTTCACGCCACATGTGTTTGCAACGCAGCTGTGTGTGAAAGTTAGTCTGATTGTTTTATCTGTTTTGTCTGGCATTCCCAACCTGCCAGCTGCTACGCAAAGAAAGTATGCAGTTTTTGCTGACCATGCAGCTGCTGTTGCTCTTGGGCTGTTTGTTTGCAGCTGCGCAAGCGTGTGGAGGAGAAGAACCGCCTGCTGCGTCAGATGGCAGCAGCAACGCCTGCTGGTGCTGCCTCCAGCTCAGCGTTGACCGTCGTTGACCTAGCGGGCCTCTCTGAGCGCTGGGACGGCTTTGTAGGGCAGCTGCAGGCGTATGACAGCCACTTGGAGGGGCAGCGGGCGGGGCTGCAGCAGCAGCTTGGGAAGAAGCTCGAAGACTTTGGCGGCACTGTAGCTGGCTTTGCGTCAAGGTGGGTGCAAGTACTTGATGCGAGCTAGGTTGCTGACTTTCATACCACTGCGTGGTATGTGTCAATCATCAAGTGACGTGTATGCCTTGACGGCTGCAACGCTGTGCATCATGTGCTTGTGATGTTGTTGTTGCTGATGCAGGTGGCAGTCCATCATGCCGCGCAGTGTTCCCTCAGGCAACCCTGCTGTGGTGATTGCTCAGTTGGAGTATACGCACCGATTGTGAACATGTGCTTTCTGCTGCTGCTGCAGGTGGCAGTCCATCAAGCCGCGTGGCGGGCCATCCGGCAATCCCGCTGTGGTGATGGCTCAGCTGGAAGATGCTGCACGGCAGCTGCAGGACGTGCAGGAGGAGGCAGAACAGCTGTGCAAGGTGCGTAACCCTCGCTGTGCATTAGTTGGCCCGGCCAGAAAAAGGCGGGAGAACTCATAAATGCTGTACATGTTATATATTTGTGCGTGGACCGCTGCCGAGCTGGTGTACACTTCTATAGATCTAGCACCCTTCTCCAATATCTCGACCATCTCAGCTGTCCCTGCAGGAGTGTGAGGCGCGGGGGCTGTCCCCGCCAGCCTTCCCCCAGCTTGTTGTGGTCGCGGCTGACCTAACGCAGACTCAGTGACCCCTATTTACCTGCCGAACAACCTTGTTCATTTCTGCCTGCAGGAGTGTGAGGCACTGGGTGTAGACCTTCCGGCTTTCCCCAGCTGGAGGAGGTGGCTGCTGACTTGAGTGCCACTTTGAAACTGCTGCCCACCACTCTTACATCAAATCTGCTTGCAGGAGTGTGAGGCACTAGTAGTGTAGCACTAGTAGTGTAGCCCTTCCAGCCTTCGCCCAGCTGGAGGAGGTGGCTGCCAACCTATACCAGACCCACTTTGAGCACCCTTGCAAACTACTGCCGGCATTTTTTCACTGTCTATGCACGCTTATGCAATTGCTTCCGGCATTTTCACTGTCAATGCAGGAGTGTGAGGCGTTGGGGCTGTCCCTGCCCGCTTTCCCCCAGCTGGAGGAGGTGGCGGCTGACCTAACGGCTACCCAGGCCAGCTGGGGCGGCTACCGGGACTTCCTGGCAGAGCGGGACGCACTGGCGCACAAGGACTGGCTCAGCATGAGGGACCAGGTGCGGCCTGCTTTGCCTTTTATGGCTTTTTGCTGCTTACTGTGCATTGCAGTCCATAAGCTCGGCCTCCTGACACTGTACGGCAGGCGCAGTCCACATTAAATTTCATTGGAGCTCGGCGTAGCGCAGCGTGTTGCGGTGCAATGCGTGCGGAGGAGTGATAAGTGGATGCTCGTTACGATACCACCTCATTGCTGTACTTGCATCATGTTGCTCGGGCTTCTGCAGTGTTCATGACAGCCCAAGATACGCGAGGATTGTGCAGCTAAGCGCCCTGCTGCTGTGCTGACACTCCATTCTCTCAGGTGTGGAAGATCGAGGACTTCCTCACCAAGTGGGAGAGCAGCTGCAGCGGCGCCTCAGCAGCCGACCCTGGCAAGGCAGCTATTGCTCTGGTACTGCTGCAGGAGATTGACACCTACAGGTGCGGCCAATTGCTGCTGCTGTTGGGCGTATTTCACGTTGGTATAGCAGCGGGGTGGTAGGGCCTGGTAAGGCAGGTATTGCACAGGTTCTGCTGCAGGAGATCTGTGATCAACGCGTACAGGTGCGGCAACTGCTGCTGCTGCTGCTGCTGTTCAGCCTAGCCTGTCGGATCACCAAACTGACTAAGAAGCCCGCTGGCTGGCAAACCGGCATACCACCACTTACTGCCATGTTTCGCGCAACATCTCCACCTGGCATCCGTAAAACCCTAACTTACATCAATGCATTGTACGCCTGCTCTGTGAAATGTGCGCCTTTATGTGCAGGTGCTGCCTTCCTCATCTGAAGAGCTGCTTGCGTGGCATCGGCTGGGAGGACAGCCGCTGGCTGCCTTGCGCGACACACTCACCATGCCCGCTCATCAACCTCGCCTATCAACTGTACATTGCATCTTGCACAATAACAAAATGGCACACTAACACAGCTGTTACATGGATTATGGCTTGGTATGCCGCATGTGCTGCACAGACGCTGCCTGCCGCACCTCAAGAGCTGCATGCGCGGCATCGGCTGGGAGGACAACCACTGGCTGCAGCTCTTCTCCCTGCTGGGCTTCAAGCAGGGCAGCTTGGCCAAAGAAACAGTGACACTCGCGCACTTTCTGGACAAGGCCGATGCAATCATTGCGAATGTGGAAAAGATCAAGGCTCTGGATGCCATGGTGGGTTGGGTTTTGCAGTGTTTCTACTCAGGTAATAGAGTGATGACATTCATTTGGAAAAGATCAAGGCTCTGGATGCCATGGTGGATTGGGTTTTGCAGTGTTTCTACTCAGGTAATGGAGTGATGACATTCATTTGGAAAAGATCAAGGCTCTGGATGCCATGGTGGGTTGGGTTTTGCAGTGTTTCTACTCAGGTGATGGAGCCATGACATTCATTTGGAAAAGATCAAGGCTCTGGATGCCATGGTGGGTTGGGTTTTGCAGTGTTTCTACTCAGGTGATGGAGCCATGACATTCATTTGGAAAAGATCAAGGCTCTGGATGCCATGGTGGGTTGGGTTTTGCAGTGTTTCTACTCAGGTGATGGAGCGATGACATTCATGATGCAATGAGTCTGCATATAGTGCTGTATTCATCCTGCAGCTACTGGTGAAAATTCTGCCCTAATGCATGCAGCATTCAACAGAATTGTTGCAGCTTGCCTGGTTGCCCCTATGTGGCTGCAGCCGCTGTGCTCACTGCTACTCTAGTCAGCGCAAGATGCAAGCTTGCAACAACACACCACCTGCAACTCTTGGTGCTTGCCGCATCTGATGCTAGGTGTTGCCGCTGCCCTTGCTGCTACTGCCGCTGGCCCTGTCTGCTGGTGCTGCTGCTGCTGCTGCTGCTGCTGCTGCTGCTGCTGCTGCAGGCTCAAGGCGAGGCCCTCATCCGCAAGGCACTGTCCGAGCTGAAGCTGTGGGGCCTGCAGCGCAGCTTCACCTTCGTCCCCAGCAAGGACAGCAGCAGCAGCAGCAACACAGCGCCTGCTGCTGCTGGTCAGGCCGCCGGCTCTCGTGCTGTGCAGCTGATCAAGGAGTGGTCCGAGGTGCTGAGTGAGCTGGGCAACCACCAAAGTCTGGTGGCGAGCCTGAAGATGTCAGCCTACCACCACTTGTTTAAGGTGCGTGGTTCGGCTGCTGCTGCTGCTGCTTTGCAGGATGTGGCTGCATCGTTGGTGGCCGGCCTGGCCAACATCTTTCCTGGTCAAACATGCTGCGCATGCCTCTGCTGCTGGTGCTGCTGCTGCTGCCGTCAGGATGAGGTGGCGTCCTGGAAAAGGCACCTAGCAATGCTAGTCGAAGGCCTGGGCCTGCTGCAGGGCATCCACCATCAACCTGCCGTTCCTGATGGGCTGCTGCTGCTGCTACTGTTGAAATGGATGTGCAGGATGAGGTGGCGTCCTGGGAAAGCCGCCTGGCCACACTTGTAGAAGGCCTGGGCCTGCTGCAGGGCATCCAGCGGCGCTGGCTGTACCTGGAGCCCATGAATACTTTGGTCAGACCCTGGTCAAACTGCTGTGTGGTGCTGCTGCTTTGCAGGATGAGGTGGCATCCTGGGGAAGCCGCCTGGCCACACTTGTAGAAGGCCTGGGCTTGCTGCAGGGCATCCAGCGGCGCTGGCTGTACCTGGAGCCCATGAATACTTTGGTCAGACCCTGGTCAAACTGCTGTGTGGTGCTGCTGCTTTGCAGGATGAGGTGGCATCCTGGGAAAGCCGCCTGGCCACACTTGTAGAAGGCCTGGGCTTGCTGCAGGGCATCCAGCGGCGCTGGCTGTACCTGGAGCCCATGAATACTTTGGTCTACTCTGGTCAAACTGCTGTGTGGTGCTGCTGCTTTGCAGGATGAAGTGGCATCCTGGGGAAGCCGCCTGGCCACACTTGTAGAAGGCCTGGGCTTGCTGCAGGGCATCCAGCGGCGCTGGCTGTACCTGGAGCCCATGAATACTTTGGTCTACTCTGGTCAAACTGCTGTGTGGTGCTGCTGCTTTGCAGGATGAGGTGGCATCCTGGGGAAGCCGCCTGGCCACACTTGTAGAAGGCCTGGGCTTGCTGCAGGGCATCCAGCGGCGCTGGCTGTACCTGGAGCCCATGAATACTTTGGTCAGACCCTGGTCAAACTGCTGTGTGGTGCTGCTGCTTTGCAGGATGAGGTGGCATCCTGGGAAAGCCGCCTGGCCACACTTGTAGAAGGCCTGGGCTTGCTGCAGGGCATCTAGCGGCGCTGGCTGTACCTGGAGCCCATCAATGACATGGTCCATTGGACCTTGGTCAAACCCCGGTCAAATCAACTGCTGCCTCTGCTGCTGCTCTTGCAGGATGAGGTGGCGTCCTGCAGGAGCCACCTGCCCTCACTGATGAGGGGCTTGTCAGATGTTTGGTGGAAGTCTGGTCAAACTGCTGCATGTGCTGCTGCTGCTTTGCAGGATGAGGTGGCATCGTGGGAAAGCCGCCTGGCCACACTTGTGGAGGGCTTGGGCCTGCTGCAGGGCATCCAGCGGCGCTGGCTGTACCTGGAGCCCATTTTCGGCAGAGGGGCGCTGCCTGCTGTGGCTGGACGCTTCAAGCATGTTGATGGGGAGTTCAGGGCTATCATGGGCCAGCTGGCGGTGAGTGCTTTTTTTAGGCCTGCTGTAAAGGAGGCTGGCTTTGCAGGGTGGCATGCGCTGGATACTCATTTGGATCTCTGGTCCTGTGCTGCATTGTATGGTGTGTATCAAAAGACAAAACTGCCTGATCACTTGGGTCGCTGCGCAGGCTGCAGCCCGCCGGCGAGGTGCTGGGCTCTGCTGAGCTGCCTGGCGTATGCTGGCTATGCCTGCTTACCATATGTTCTGGTACTGCATGATGCGTTGACGGCAGCCGACAACAGCTGGTGGCGATTGCTTTGTGTTTCAAGCTGTCGGTAAGGGGTTGGCCTCTGCCGAGCTGCCTGTCTTGTATTGGCAATCTGGGTTGACATCATGCCTTGCGATGCTCAACGTGTTGGCTGACATGGCTGCTTCCTTGCCTTGCTGCGCAGGCTGCCGGCAAGGTGGTGGGCCGTGCTGAGCTGCCCGACGTGCTGGCTATCTCTGCTGACCCTCATTGGTTGCTTGTGCACTAGCGAGACTATCTGCTGACCTGCTCTGCTGCGCAGGCTGCCGGCAAGGTGGTGGGCTTCGCTGATCTGCCCGGCGTGCTGGCTATCTCTGCTGACACTCATTGGTTGCATGCGGACTAGCGTGATCACCTGCTGCCTTGCTCTGCTGTGCAGGCTGCCGGCAAGGTGGTGGGCTTTGCTGAGCTGCCCGGCGTGCTGGCTGTTTCTGCTGACAGTCATTGGTTGCTTGTGCACTAGCGTGATTACCTGCTGCCTTGCTCTGCTGTGCAGGCTGCCGGCAAGGTGGTGGGCTTCGCTGATCTGCCTGGCGTGCTGGCGAGGCTGTCGGCCATGGCTGCTCAGCTGGACGCCTGCCAGCGGGCACTGGCTGAGTTCCTGGAGGAAAAGAGGGCGGCGTTTCCCAGGTACGTGCCAATATCCGGCTGTTGTTTGACTACAACACCGTACAACGGATGAATTGTCGCATATATTCATACAGCATAGGTACCAGCATCTTCTGCGATTTGGCGCTTTGTGTAATAAGCTGGTGAGGTGCGGTGCAGAAACTCAATGCAAAACCCCTATTTTCCTCAACCTGCTGCAACACAGGTTTTAATTCCTGGGTGACGATGACCTGCTGGAGGTGCTGGGGCAGGTCTCCTGACGATCATCCAGGCAAACCTCCTGACCTCTAGTTATATAACATACAAATGACACATTTATAACATTGTATGTTTGGTCTATAATCGCAGGTTTTACACTCTGGGCGACGATGACTTGCTGGAGGTGCTGGGGCAGGCCTCCAGCCTTGGTGTCATCCAGGCAAACCTCCTGACCTCTAGTTATATAACATAAAAATGACACATTTATAACATTGTCTGTTTGCTTTATAATCGCAGGTTTTACTTCCTGGGCGACGACGACTTGCTGGAGGTGCTGGGGCAGGCCTCCAGCCTTGGTGTCATCCAGGCGCACCTCAAGAAGCTCTTTGCAGGCATCCACAGGGTGAGGCAGCTGGCTAGTGCATGTGTTATATCTGGGTCTTTGTATCATGCTTGCTGCTGCTGTTGTTGTTGTTGTTGTTGTTGTTGTTGTTGTTGTTGTTGTTGTTGTTGTTGTTGTTGTTGTTGTTGTTGTTGTTGTTGTTGTTGTTGTTGTTGTTGTTGTTGTTGTTGTTGTTGTTGTTGTTGTTGTTGTTGTTGTTGTTGTTGTTGTTGTTGTTGTTGTGTTGAGGCTCACCTGAAGAATCTATTTGCAGGCATCCACAGGGTGAGGCAGCTGCCTAGTGTGTTAGGCCATGTCTGATGCCTGTGCTATGCACTGGAGGCCTGATGCCGTTTGATTCACAACCTTTCTATACCTGCCGCTAGGCATTGCTAGTGTTACCAACTGCTTGGACAACACATTTTGGAAGCACATGCTGCTGCATCGCTGTGGTTGACGTTTGCCCGCTGCTGCTGCTGCTGCTGCTGCTGCTGCCGCTGCTGCTGCTGCCGCTGCTGCTGCTGCTGCTTAAGGTGCGCTTCAGCGGGGACCAGGGCAGCATCACTGCCATGCTGTCAGCTGAGGGTGAGGTGGTAGACCTGGCAGCGCCAGTCAAGGTGAGTCAACGGACTTGAATTTTTCTTCCGTAGGCCTTGCCACTGCAGCTTTGCCCAAAGCACATGCTGCTGCGGCTGCCAGCACTGCCCATTACGTGCACAACTGATGCCATAGCAAAGCCTAAGCGTTATGCTATACATTTGGCTAATTGCGATGTGGCTTATGTACATGAAGCCACCGCAGCTGGTGCATCCCTGCTTGCTGAACCAAGCAAAACGATGACTCAGTCGCACATCAAGCAAGCGCAAGCCTGGTTCTGCCACCGCTGCCACCGTTACTGCTGCTGCTGCTGCTGCTGCTGCTGTTACTGCCAGGTGACCGACACCATTGAGGCGTGGCTGGAGCAGCTGACAGGCGGCATGCGCAGCACGCTGCAGGCACGGCTTGCTGGAGTGGCAGGCATGCAGGATCCTTTTGGCCAGGCGCCAGCACAAGTGCTGGGGCTGTACCATGCGCTGCGCTTCACGGAAAGGTGCGCGTGCTTGTGTGTATGTTTTGATGTTGTCATTTCTGTCTCGGCTCCTGTTTTGGCCAGGCGCCAGCACCACAACTGGGGCAGCACCATGCGCTGCCCTTCTCTGAGAGGTGTGTAACCCTTCAGTCTCAAATCGGCGGTAGATTACAGCAATGTGAGCCTGCAGGACAGCCGCTTTGGCACTCATGCTTGTCACGTCTACTAGTGCAGCCACCAATGGCCTGCTGCCTGTGCGTTAGTCATGTACGTTCTGGAGCAATGTCTTGGCTGCTGCCTGTCTTCAGGGTAGAGGCTACCATTCAAAGCGGCAAGCTGTAGCAGTCGTTTATTTTGCAATTGTACTTGTTATACAATACGTTGCTTGTCGTTGCTGTGTTCAGGGTGGAGGCTGCCATTCGGGCCGGCAAGCTGCAGCAGCTAGCAGGCGAGCTGCGGGAGGAGCTGGCTGCGCTGTCCAGCCGCGACTGCAGCGGCAGCAGCCTGCTGCAGCTGAAGAAGCAGGGCTTAATCATCGATCAAATGCACGCCTGCGATGTGGTGGAGGGGCTGCTGGGAGGCAGCAGCAGCAGCAGCAGCAGTGTTCAAGCTAGTGGTGGTGACGATGTGCCGAGGAGTCCTGAGGACTGGGCTTGGGCAAAGCAGCTGCGCTACTACGCTGCACAGGTACGGCTTGATGCAGACACGTGCACCATTGTGTTGTATGGCAGCTACTGCGTGTGATGTAGTAGAGGGGCTGCTGGGTGGCAGCAGCAGCAGCAGCAGAAGCAGCAGTGTTCAGGCTAGTGGCGGTGACGGCGTGCCGAGGCGTCCTAAGGACTGGGCCTGGTCAAAGCAGCTGCGCTACTGTGCTGCGCAGGTACGGTTTGAAGCACATACTTCCACTATTAGGATGGTTGCGGACTAATGTTGCATCACAAGTAGGCTTGTACAGTGCATCTGGAGCTTGGTGTGCAGCAACATAATGCAGCAATACCTGTGAAGAGAGGTGGATGACAGACAGCGACCTGTGTTGGCTGCCATGCTGCTGCAGGATGGCTCTGTGTCTGTGTGCATGGCAGAGGCTGAGCTGCCCTACACATGGGAGTATGCAGGCAACGCGCCAAAGCTGGTGGTCACACCGCTCACAGACAGGTGTGCTAATCTCGGCTTGCAGCTGCTGCATCGGCAGTGATGTGCGCCTTGTGATGATTGTGTGCTTGCACGGCAGCAACAGCAGCCCGAAGAGAGCTGTAGCAGGTGTTGTGCAGCCAGATCACCAACCGCACCTACTTTGAGCTCTATGCAGCTGTCTATCCACATTCCGGCTGCAAGCACATCTCCACGCATGCAACGTACACGTTATGCCATCCAGTCTACAGAAAAGCTGTACAGAGGTACCCTTTAGCTCTGCAAAGGACTGTGGCAACACTCTGCAGGTGCTTCCTCACGCTGACTCAGGCGCTAGCTCTGGGCTACGGCGGCAACCCCTACGGCCCTGCTGGCACCGGCAAGACTGAGTCAGTCAAGGCGCTGGGGCAGGCCCTGGGGCGGCAGGTGAGGGATAAGACAGACACTGGGTAGGATTGAGGGGGCTAGTCCTTGCATATAGCTTCATAAGCAATACAACAAGATGAGGCACAGACAATGGGCAGACGGATGCAGGGCAGGTTCTGAAACAGGTGCTTGCCAGGCAGATAAAGAATTGCAGGCATCCATGGCACCTGCAGCGCTGTCAGTCTGCCAAAGCAACATCTCGTTGCTGTCGCAACCTGCTGTGCAAGCGGTTGCTGGTGGGACTGCAGTGCAGGACGCTGCAGCCAGCACTCACAAGCACAGCTGGATGATGCATCCTGCTGCACAATCTTATTGCACACGTGCGTGCAGGTGCTGGTGTTCAATTGTGACGAGGAGTTTGATGTGCGCGCCATGGGGCGCATATTTGTGGGGCTGCTGCGCTGCGGCGCCTGGGGCTGCTTCGACGAGTTCAACAGGCTGGGAGAAGACGTGCTGAGCGCTGTCAGTCAGCAAGTACAGGCCATTCAGGTGAGGGATGATACATGCTGTGAAGGTACAGGCCATTCAGGTGAGGGATGATATATGTTGTGAAGGTACAGGCACCTGGGGATGCATGATATATGTTGATGATATATGTTGTGATATGTATGCATGATATGTTGATGATATATGTTGTGCAGGTACAGGCACCTGGGGATGCATGCCAGGTGATCATAGCCCAGCTGCATCTACATGTTACAGCAATATGTGGTTGCAATTGAAGGCGGTACGAGTCATGCCGTGTGCACACCCATGGACACATGGCACTGTATGCCACGCAACATCCCTCTCCTCACTGCCTGCTGACGTGTTGCAGACTGCCTTGAAAGAAGGAGCGCCAGAGCTGGCCTTCATGGGCAAGCAAGTGCAGGTCAACCCCGCAGCAGGGCTGTTTGTCACGCTCAACCCTGCGGGCAAGGGATACGGCGGCCGCTCCAAGCTCCCAGATAACCTGAAGCAGATGTTCAGGTGGGCTGATCCTCTTAGAACAGCACACCAGCTGGTACTGTCTGCTATGTGACTTCCTGCGTGATGCAGCTTGTCACAAGGCTTGCATGACGCAGTGTCACGGCAGGCCAACACACTGCACATACGTCTGTGGGCGTGTGATTCCTGGCTGCTTAACTGACAGGCTGGTTGCCAGGTCAGTACCAGGCAATGAACGTATCGCGGAGGTGCATGGCTTTGCCTAGCCGACACTAATTGCTGCAAAGACACCCACGTTCCTGCTGCGTATGTACAATTGCACCGCAGGCCTATTGCCATGTCAGTGCCAGACAATGACCTCATTGCAGAGGTGCTGCTAGCCAGTGAGGGCTTTGCAGCAGCCAGAACCCTAGCTGGCAAGCTTGTGGCGCTTTTCAACATGTGCCGGGAGGGCCTGTCACGGCAGCAGCACTACGATTGGGGGCTGCGGGCGCTGAAGACATGCTTGGGAGCTGCAGGGCTGCTGCTGCGGCAGGTGTGGAGTGGTTGGGGTTTGGACAATGAGGATACTTTTTTGAGAGAGGATAGTTACATGTGGGTCCTGGCACCATCTTGGATGGTATGAGCCACAACAGGTTGAACACAGGTCTGAGACCAGAAAGGAGAGTGAGCACCGTAAAGCACACTGCACACCCTTGAGCACCAAGCTCTCATGTTATATCCAGAGTCGTTTTACTGCGGTGCGCAACGGCACCCCACCTTTTTGAGCTTATCCAAGTCTGCAACAGCAGGATCATGGTCATCCCAGGTGCAGCCGAATGACCGCTTGCCTACAGCTTCAAACATACTGTGACAGAGAGAGGAAAGTCCTGACACAATGTTTCTTGGAATTCAAAGCACCTGATGCGTCGTCAACTTGCCGTCATCACTGCTGCAGTGCATCTTGTGCATGCAGCACTGCAAGAGCCAGCAGGGGTCTGCTCCTGCAGACCCAGCAGCTGAGACGGCGCTGGTGCTGCGGGCCGTGTGTGCGACAAATCTACCTACGCTCACATTTGAGGATGTGGGTCGCTTCAGGGGACTGCTGGGAGACATTCTCTCTGGCACACAAATAATCGATACAACCTGTTGTTTTTGCATCTGACTGCTGCCGTGCTGGCTGCGCTGATGTTTTGCTTGCAGCACCGCAAGAGCCAGCAGGATCTGCTCCTCCAGACCCAGCAGCTGAGACAGCGCTGGTGCTGCGGGCCGTGTGTGCGACAAATTTACCTAAGCTCACTTTTGAGGATGTGGGTCGCTTCAGGGGACTGCTGGGAGACATTCTCCCTGGCACACAAATAATCGATACAACCTGTTGTTTTTGCATCTGACTGCTGCCGTGCTGGCTGCGCTGATGTTTTGCTTGCAGCACCGCAAGAGCCAGCAGGGGTCTGCCCCTCCAGACGCAGCAGCTGAGACAGCACTGGTGCTGCGGGCCGTTTGTGCCACCAAGCTACCTACGCTCACTTTTGAGGATGTGGGGCGCTTTAGGGGGCTGCTGGGAGACATTTTCGCAGGCACGCCAATCACTGACACAACAAACCCGGAGCTACAGGCCGTGCTGCAGCAGGCGGCGGCTGACATTGGTCTACAATTGACACCACAGCAGGTGTGGCGGCCACGGGTGTTGCGAGTGCTGTTGCAACACATGCACATAAAGCTTGAGCACTGAGCATTGAGCAGCAAGCAGGAACATGATGTGCTTACAATGCAGTGCTGAAAGCTGCTGCTGTTGCAACTGCATCTCCTTTGCTGTCGAACCTGCAGGTGGAGCGCATGCTGCAGCTGCACCTGGCCTGTGAGCAGCGCATCGGCGTCATCATCGTGGGGCCCTCCGGCAGCGGCAAGTCAACACTGTGGCAGGTATGGCGGCTTGGACACAGGCACATCGCAACTATTGTCATATACCACAGCGTGGGTCGCGTCTTGTTGCATCATGCATGATCATTGTGGGGCCCTCCGGCAGCGGCAAGTCAACGCTCTGGCAGGTACGGGGGCAGCGCAGTTATATTAGCCAACTCATCACTCAGATGCTACAATTTGAGTCAAATGCTGTTGTGTACACATGTTTCAGCTGCCACGGCTGATGAGGGGGCGGGGGGCTGTCTCCAGCATGCTACGCAGGCAACACAACACCGCATGCTCCAACATATGCTGCGTTAAAAGGGACTTCATCAGGCTCGTACTAAGATAGACGTCATCTATATGTGTGATCTTGCATTGACCGTTTCACAGGTGTTGGAGCGCGGCCTGGAGCTGCTGGGATCGCGGCCTGTGGTGTACCGGCTCAACCCCAAGGCCATGCCAGACCCTGCAGATCATCTGAATGTCTGCTGCCTGATGCACTTGTTACGCAGGTGCTGGAACGTGGGCTTGAGCTGCTAGGTTCAAGGCCCGTGGTGTACCGGCTCAACCCTAAGGCCATGCCTCGACAGCAGCTGCTGGGCAGCCTCAACCTGGACACCCGGGAGTGGAGTGATGGCGTGCTCACAGCAGCAGCCAGGAAGGTGAGTGGCTGGTTGTCGTGCCTGAACGGCAATTGTCAGGACTCATGCCTCGATTTTGGCAACTCATCAGGAGCACCGCTTGCTACATTTTCATACAGCAATCTGCAGACGCTGCACATGTTTGGTGTGTATGCCTGTATGCTCTTCCGTCGCTGCCTGAACCATGTCATCCCGTTCTGGCTCGTTCAAGGAACCACATGTGACAAACGGTGTCTCCTCTGATCTGCTGCATCTGCAGGTAGTGCAGGAGCGGCTGGAGCAGCTGGATCGTGTGTGATGGTGATGTTGATACCCTCACTCACTGTCATGGCCTCTTCCGCAGGCTCCTAGTGGATACACATGTAACTAGTAGTGCTGCTGCACGCCTCAACTTGTGTCTGATGTGCAGGTGGTGCAGGAGCCGCTGGAGCAGCGCAGCTGGATTGTGTGTGATGGTGACGTTGACCCCGAGTGGATCGAGTCCCTGAACAGTGTGCTTGACGACAACAGGCTGCTGACCATGCCCAATGGCGAGCGCATCCAGTTTGGCAGCAACGTCAACCTGATCTTTGAGTGCGACAGCCTGGCGTATGCGTCACCAGCAACCGTGTCAAGGTGAGGCTGGCGCATCTGCTGTGGAGCTGATGTTTTGCTGGTATCCCAGTGTCAGTCAATCTTCATTCAGGCAGCAGCAGCACACACGTTCACACAGTGACATGCCTGCTTCACACTCCTGCACAGGTGCAGGAGCTGGCCTAGATTCACACAAAGGTTATGCTGCATCAGGATAACAAGAGTGAACACGCTTGATAATGCTTTGCACTTTCCACTGCCTGCAGGTGTGGCATGCTGTTCATGAGTGATGCTGCGGTGGACCCCGCATCTGTGATGGCACGCTGGCTGAGTCAGCACCCTGCTGCTGACCTGACCGGCAAGGCAGGGGGATGGTTCAACCAGCTGTTCTCCAGGCGAGTGCAAACCATGCTTTGACCAGTGCAGCATCTGTGCACACCTCTGTGCATCTGTCCCACCCCACCAGCAGCGAATGTGCAGTAGCAGTGACTGATGCCTGCTTTCTTCAATACAGCCGGCGGCAAACGCTGCCACTCATAGTGTTTAACATTAACGTCCTGTCACATGAATAGTTGCACGACTGGCTTCATCCTTGGCATCTCTCGTAGCCAGTACTGGCTGTGTCCTGCAGGGTGCACAGCCTGGCGCTGTGGCACCTCGTGGCGGTGCCCAGCAATAATATTTTTGTGGCTGGGCCGCTGCCTGGTTGCAGGCTTCGACACTGACGTACTGTACTGTATGTTCTGTATGTATTGGTTAATGCCTGCAGGGCGCATGACCTGGCGCTGTTGCAGCCGGTAGTGGTGCCCAGCACCAAGTTTGGGCTGCTGGAAAATGTGCTGTCGCACCTGGCCGCTGGCATTGACAGCAAGCGGCAGCTGGCGGTGGGGCTGGCCCGGGGCCTGGCCTACACAATGGGCCCTGAGCACAGAAAAGACTTCATAGATCAGCTGCTTAGGTGAGGATGCCTTTGTTTTGACTGACAGCACGTGACTCAGCCACTGTATGCATGATTTAGCAAATGGCCTCGCCTACACGATGGACCCTGAGCACCGAAAAGAATTCTTAGATCAGCTGCTTACGTGAGGATGCGTTTATTGTAACTAGACAGCACGTGACTCAGCTACTATATGCATGATTTAGCAAAGGGCCTGGCCTACACAATAGGGCCTGAGCACAGAAAGGAGTTCTCAGATGAGCTGCTCAGGCGATGATGATGACACCTTTGGTTGCTGTCTGACAACTGGTCTAACTGACACAACGTTACTCAGCCAGCGTACACATGATCCTGCAAAGGGCTGTTCCAACTATTATGTTTTGTCTGACACGATGCGTTGCTGCTGTCATGCAGGCTTGCTGGCAGCGAGGTGGGCAGTGCTGACCTGCTGTCAGTGCCAGCCTCAGATGACCCCCTAGCCTGCCTGCTGCAGCAGCAACAGGACCCCGCTGACCTGGCATTGCACAACCCTGCGGCGCTTGATTACCTTGATCACCGGCTGCTGGTGACGGATGATGTGCGGGCGCTGCTGGCAGTGCTGGCTCCATGGCTAGCAGGGCAGCAGCCATTCCTGCTGGTGAGCTTCATGATGCTGCCAGGAGTGTTTACATCTGTCTGTTTGTGTCAGCACTTCTGACAGCTTGGGTTCTAGAGGGCTGTTGTGCACCGTCGGAAGAGGTAAGTAGTTCTCATAACTAGGCTGCTGGTGAAGGATGACGTGCGGGCGCTGCTGGCAGTGCTGGCTTACTGGCTGGCTGGGCAGCAGCTTTCCTACTGGTGAAACAACGCAATGATGTTCATTGCTTGAACCTTGCGCTCATTTGTGCATCTGTTGTGGCTCATACTTTCTGAGGTGGTGCCAGCACCCAGATGTAGCTATCCTCTCTTTGTCATGCTGATCGGGACCTGACAGCTGGGAGTGGGATGCCGAAAGGCAACGCAAGCGCTTTCAGCCACAGATGTAACTGATGGCGGGCTGCTTTACATTGCTGCTGATATACATGCTGCGTATCAGTGTCTCATGCAAATTTTAAAGCATTGCTGCGCTGCTCGTGCATGCTGCTGCTGCTGCTGCTGCAGGTGGGCCCCGAGGGCTGTGGCATTTCCACACTGCTGGACTACTGCTTCGCGCAGCTGCCAGGCAGGGTCACTTGAAGTCAGTGAGAACTGCTGCTGCTGCTGCTGCCGCAGGTTGGCCCTGAGGGCTGTGGCAAGTCCACGCTGCTGAACTACTGCTTCACGCGGCTGCCAGGCAGGGTCACGTGAAGTCACTGAGCAATGCTACTGCTGCTGCTGCTGCTGCTGCTGCTGCTGCTGCAGGTTGGCCCCGTGGGCTGTGGCAAGTCCACGCTGCTGAACTACTGCTTTGCGCGGCTGCCAGGCAGGGTCGCATGAAGTCACTGAGCAATGCTACTGCTGCTGCTGCTGCTGCTGCTGCTGCTGCTGCTGCTGCTGCTGCTGCTGCTGCAGGTTGGCCCAGAGGGCTGCGGCAAGTCTACACTGCTGGACTACTGCTTCGCGTGTCTGCCAGGCAGGGTCACACTGGCCACGGTGCACTGCAGCGCGCAGACCAGCGCGGACACAGTCATGCAGAAGCTGCTGCAGGTGAGCAGCTGCGTTGAATCCTTATGAAATGTCACTGAATGAGGGCGTGCAGCACTGTTTTCGCTGGTGCGGTGCTGACTCCAGCATGCAAGCCATTCTGCAGTGACCAGGCCCAGCCTGTAGTAGCTGCAAATACAAGGCCGCTGATTGATATGTGATATCTCAAGCCGCCCTGTGGTGCATGGCGCAGGTGTGCGGCAAGCCAGTCACCACCAACCAGGGCAAGTGCCTGCGGCCAGACGCAGGCTGCGTGATACTGTACCTCAAAGACATCAACCTGCCAAAGTTAGTGCCACATTCAGTGTCAGTGTGTACAAGTGCACCAGTTGCGACTGCAATAGGCTCATTCAGCAGACATTTGGGGCCACATGTCAACCAGCATAGCCCTTGCAGTCAGCTCTACTGCTTGGAGCGCGCTACACAGACATGCATTACCTTGCGTGCTTTCCTGCGTGTACAGGTCTGCATGGAATCAGTGGCCTCATCTGCTGCTGTGGTGTGCTGTGCTGCTGTGGTGGTCTGCTGTTCTGCTCTGGTGGTGCGCTGTGCTGCTGTGTTGTGTTGTGCTGCTCAGTGGCCTCACTGGCTGCTGTGGTGTGCTGCTTGCTGCAGGCCGGACAAGTACCAGACGATGCAGGTGGTGGCGTTTGTGCAGCAGCTGCTCACGCATGGCGGCTACTATGATGAGCACCTGGAGTTCATACGCGTGGAGCGCGTGCAGGTAAGTGCACGTACCGTACAGAATTTGCTCAAAAAACTACGTACCTTGCAGTAAACATCCTCCTCATTGAGCAGTCGCCATGCATGCAGGGCCTCCATGTGACCTGTTTGTGCTGTCACGCTTTTTGGCATACGTGACATAATTCATGAAGGCAATACTTCACCAGATCCACTGAATGAATTGATCGGCTCCTGCTGTCCCCGCTGCTGTTACCTGCCGCAGGTTGTTGCCAGCATGGTCCCCGGGAGCGCCGCAGGGCACAGCGTACTCAGCAAACGTTTCACCGCGCGCATGCGGCTAGCTGTGATGGGCTACCCTGATGCTCAGCAGCTGGAGGCAGTCTACACGCGCATGCTGCAGCAGGTGCGTTTGTATGTGAGGGTGTGCGATTAAGCAAGGAAAGCTAGGCTGAGCAGGTGTGGCTGACTGTGATGGGCTACCCTGAACCTCAGCAGCTGGAGGCAGTGTACACGCGTTGCTGCAGCAGGTGGGTTTGTAACTGCGGATCTGGGGATGCATTTGGGCAACAGCTGTTTGCCTATGAAGCTGCAGTTGAGTCGCTGCACCTGCATTTGAGCAAGTGCGGGTAGGCTGAGCAGGTGTGGCTGGCTGTGATGGGCTACCCTGAACCCCAGCAGCTGGAAGCAGTGTACACGCGCATGCTGCAGCAGGTGCGTGTCTGTTTTTGTTGTATGACACGCAGCTGTAAACTGATTATGTAAACTGCTGAATCTGCCAAAAGGTTCATGTCAGTCCACTCACTGGCTGCGGTTGATGTGCTGTTGGGTTTTGTGCATGCAGGCGTTCGGCAGCAGCACTCAGAAGCAGGCCGCTGCGCTGGCAGGCCAGGCTGGCAGCTACGCACGCTGCCTGGTGCAGCTGTATCAGCAGGTGCAGGCGGCCTTTGGCAGCAGCTGTGGCAGCGGCGGCGGCAAGGTGCACTGCAGCTTCAACCCTAGGCACCTGACGTCGACTGTGCAGGGACTGCAGAGGTGAGATAGTCTGTGTGCATCACAAAGCACCAAAACCATGCAATGCGCAGTGACACCAAAACCATGTTCCAGGTGTGAGTACCTGTGCATTAAGCTGCATCATCAGTTTCTGTGTGCTGCTATGCCTCCACCAAGCTTCTGGCTGCCTTGTGTGCAACGGAACATCACATGTAAATAAAGTAACATCATTGTTAAACATCTCTCTGGCTGCTTGCAGTTATGACCTGACCCAGGTTGATGTGGAGGCTGTCGCTGCTGAGGTGCTGGCCACCTTTGGCGGCTGCCTTGTGTGTGTCTGACGTAACACAACGTAACATGATTTTAAATCTTCTGGCTGCCTACAGGTACGACCTGACCCAGGTTGATTTGGTGGAGGCTGTCGCTGCCGAGGCGCTGGCCACCTTTGGCGGCTGCCTTGTGCGTGCAATGTAACACAACATAACATGATTTGAATCTCGCTGGCTGCCTGCAGGTACGACCTGTCCCGAGTTGATGTGGTGGAGGCTGTTGCTGCTGAGGTGCTGGCCACCTTTGGCAGCTGCCCTGTGTGTCTCTGACATAACATGACGTAACATTACTCAATCGAATCTTGCTTGCTGCCTGCAGGTACGACCTGACCCGGGTTGATGTGGTGGAGACTGTTGCTGCGGAGGTGTTGGCCACCTTCGGCGGCTACCTTGTGCGTGTAATGTAACGCAACATAGCATGATTTTCAATCTCGCTGGCTGCCTGCAGGTACGACCTGTCTCAGGTTGATGTGGTGGAGGCCGTTGCTGCCGAGGTGCTGACCACCTTTGGCAGCTGCCCTGTGTGTCTCTGACGTAACATAACGTAACATTGCTTATGCAATTCTCTTTGGCTGCCTACAGGTATGACCTGTCCCAGGTTGATGTGGTGGAGGCTGTTGCTGCGGAGGCCCTGGCCACCTTTGGCGGCTGCCTGCCTGACGCAGCAGCACGGCAGCTGGAGGAGCTGCTGCTGGCTGCTCTCAGGAGCAGCCTGGGGTACAGAGGTGCGGATTTTGTTTCTCTTTAGAATCTGTGACCTTACCAGCAGCGCAGGAAATGCCTTCGCTGTAGAACACCTGAAATTTGATGCCAAGTGTAGCATCCTGGAGCTTATAGTAAGCTGAACTCATCATGCACAGCAAAATCCAAGGCGATCAGTGTGAAGTAACACATACATGGATTCCTTTGCTGCTGCAGGTGGCCTGCCGTCTGGGCAGCTCTTCAGCAGCCTCACGCTCTCCCCAGAGGCCCGCGCTGCTGCCGCTGCTGCCGACAGCCCTGTGCCCCTCAGCAGGCTCAGCCTGGATGATGCTGGTGGGCTGGCAGCTGGTGTGCTGCGCAGCTTCAGCCGAGAGGTGGCTGACACACCGCTGCTGCTGGTGCCACAGGTGCGGGCGGCATAGAGATAGGGGGTCATATTGGTGTGAGCATGCATGCATCTCAGCAGGCTCAGCCTGGATGATGCTGGCGGGCTGGCGGCTGGCGTGCTGCGCAGCTTCAGCAGGGAGGTGACTGACACACCACTGCTGCTGGTGCCACAGGTATTGGTTTGAGCTGAGCCGAGGGGCATGGCTATGCACAAAATGTCATAATGCAGCTAGACTGCCCCAACAGCTTTCCCCTTGCTGGCACAATACGTGTGTACAGGGTGTATACCAGTGCCCGTCGGCAGCTCAAATCACGAAGTGGCCTTTTTGTTCCACCTGAGCTGTGTGAATATTATACCTTATCGTCTTGCCCCTGCACTTTGATGCACAGCATCATGCAGGCTCTGGATTGCATTGCAGCGCTGGACCCCTGCCTGTCACTGCCTGCGGTCAGCGCTTTCTGCTTCACCTAACCTATGTGAATCAACCTACCCTGCCCCGTCTTGCTGCTGCGGTGATGCACCACACAGGCTCTGGAGCGCATCGCAGCGCTTGACCGCTGCCTGTCCGTGCCGTCCGGGGCGGTGCTGCTAGTAGGCCCTGCCGGCAGCGGCCGCCGCAGCCTGGCGCACCTGGTGGCGCATGCGCATGGCATGACTTGGTGCAGCCCCCGCATTAGCAGGTGCGTTTGTTTGTAGGGTGATTAATGACTAGTCTACTGAACAGTGCAGGCTACTGTCTGCTTCTGTGAAGCTTGTTCATACTCTGCTTCCTGTGTCATGCACATGGCATGGCCTGGTGCAGCCCCCGCATTAGCAGGTGGGTGTGATGCTACATTGGGACGCCTGCAGACTAAATGGCGACGGCCGCTGCTAAAGCTGTGTGTCTGCGTTGACCCACCTGCTCCTGCGGTGATATTCGCTGTGGCTGTTCGTATGCATATGCATGCCCTTGCATGAATGCGTTGTTTTTCATCTCACCCTGCTACCTGTCCCAAGCACGCTGAACATTGGCTGTTGCTGCAGGCGCTTTGATGCTGCTGCCTTCCACTCGGAGCTGAAGGAGGTGCTGCGGGCAGCAGGCGTTGAAGGCACCCCGCTGCTGCTCTTCCTAGAAGAGCGGCACCTGGCTGATGACCCAGGTAGGCGGGGTTATCTGTGCTTCGTTACATGAGCCTGCTGTCATTATAATCCTGCTGCAGCTGAGTGTTTTACAGCATACAGCTGCACGATTTTGATCTAGCTTTGAGGGCACCCGGCTGCTGCTGTGGCTGGAGGAGAGGAACCTGCCTGTTGACCCAGGTGGGTGGCGATTTTAAATGCTTAATCAATGATCTCTGTTATGTTGTCACATATGTCAAGGTTCCATTGTCACAATGTTCAGGATGATGCTGTCACCAGCGTAACATAGCAGCAGCTGCTGCTTGCTGTTCTTACTTTGGCAATTACACATTAAAATGCCAGCATGTGGTGAAATACTGGCGAACTTCCCCTGCTGCTGCTGCCAGGTCTGCTGGAGCTGCTGAACTGCCTGCTGTCTGTGAGCGACGTGCCTGGCCTTTGTAATGCCTTGTTGACTTTGGCTGCCTCAGCTGACTCCACAACTATGTGCTGACACACCATCATGCTGACACGCTGATGGCGCTTTCCCCTGCTGTATTTTGGCCAGGTGTGCTGGAGCTGCTGAACTGCCTGCTGTCTGCTGGCGAGGTGCCTGGCCTGTTTGGGCCTTGTACTTCTGTATCAGGCCTGATGGTCTTGCACTGCTGACTCTTGTAACTATGCACTGACCTGCCGATAAACTTGACCTGCTGCCTGCTGCTGCTAGGTGTGCTGGAGCTGCTCAACTGCCTGCTGTCAGCTGGTGAGGTGCCTGGCCTGTTTGGGCCTGATGAGCTGGCCAAGGACATGGCAGCACTGGAGGCAAAGCGCGCGGCAGACAGCCACTACCAGGTAAGCTGCATTATAATGGTGTGGCTGCTTATGTCACATATAGAATGATGGTTGACGAAACAGTTGCTGCCAGGAGATGACGCTTGCTGCTTGCTGTTGATTGACTGTGCACGCCTAGGTTTACAATCTGGCGATACGATAAGGGGCTCGTGAAGCAGTCATGCATATTTCCGCACCCACCTGCGCCGCCACCTGCAGAGTTGATGCTACTCAACCAGGACGACGTGCCTGCGTTTGACGCGTTCTATGTTTGAATCGCCCAAAGAACCCGCCACGCAGCTGCGCCTACTTCCAGGCGCACCTGCGCTGCCGCCTGCAAGGCAGATGCCCATCACACACTAGAACAAGCCTATGTTTGGACCATCTCATGTGTTGTCCTGCTTTTTAAATCCACGCAGGGCCCACCCAGCAATTATGCCTACTTCCTCTCCCTGCTGCGCCGCAACCTGCGCATCACCATCGCCCTGGACCCCGCTGCTGAGGGTTTTGCAGCGCGGCTGGAGCAGAACCCTGCGCTGGTCAACCGCTGCAGCCTGCTGAGCTGGCAGGGCTGGAGCGATGCCAGCCTTACTGCAATCGCACAGGGCAGGCTGCAGGTAAGCAGGAGCAGCAATTTTGTTATTCTGTGAGAGGTGGCTAGAGTGTGCTGCCATGCCAGAGCAGCCACAACGTGTGTCACGCATGCACCCCAGATAGCTTGTTAGCCGGGTAAAGCATATATGTTTACTAGCCTACCATGGTGGCATTTGGACTAGCAAAGTGTGTGGGGGTCAAGGTTCGGGGGGGGGGGGGCAAGGGGTAAGGAGGAGGGGGGTGAGGTGGCAGGGCTGGAGCGATGCCAGCCTGACAGCGATTGCACAGGGCAGGCTGCAGGTGAGCAGGACCAGCGGTTTTGCTGTGTTTGGTGGGGCTTATGCACGGGAACTGTCATGCCAGAACAGCCGCACGGTTATGTGCTGATTACAGCACTGGGTGGCGCAGACGCTAACTTAAAATAGCATGAACCACTTACAGCCGAATGTCTGCAGCAACTCCTGGTCTGCTGTTTCCCTGCAGGATGTGCTTTCAAACCTGGCATGCTCTGAGCCAGAGCGTGCTGAGCTGCTGGCGCTGCTGCTAGAGCTGCACAACTCGGCAGCAGCTCAGCTGGGCGCTGCGCCTCGCCACTTCATGGCAGCGGCTGATCTGTACAGGGCCACCATCAGCAGCAAGCGGGAGCAGCTGCTGCAGCAGCAGCAGTTCCTCAAGGTGTGTGCTGCACAGCCTGTGTTTGCTGTTATGCATGCTGTGTTGCGTCCAAGCTTTCAGCAGCTGCTGGTAGTGAAAGGGTGGTTAATGCTAGCTCAGCTTGCACATGTGCATCACAGGATATGGTCGCTGAGGATCAAGAGCACGGAGCGTCGGTCAATGAAGCAGTCGCAGCCCATCAATTTCTTGCATACTGCATCCATTGGGTCAGTCCTGCTTGGCCCAGGTGACCTGCGTTGACAACCTCTTGCACAACAACAACACATACACGTGTTGCTTGCTTGCCGTCACATCTGCCTCTTGCTCCCACCTCACCCAGGACCACACAGTGCGGCAACCGCTTGGCTGAGGCAGCCGGCACAGTGGACGAGCTGAGCAAGCAGGCATAATTTACTGAAACGATCAACACATCTTCTCTGCTTTCTGCCTCTGCCCACTTCATGTGTAGGGTGGCCTCGACAGGCTGGCTGAAGCAGCCGACGCACTGGATGAGCTAAGCCAGCGGACATATCTCATGTATCGTTCAACACATACATCAAAGGCTTCTGTCTGCCTCCTCCTCTCTCGCATGCAGGGTGGCCTTGACAGGCTGGCTGAGGCAGCCGGCACAGTGAACGAGCTCAGTCAGCAGGCAGAGGCGCAGCGCACTCTGCTGGCAGCAAAGCAGGGCGAGGCTGATGCGGCTCTTGGCAACATACAGGTGAGGCAGCGCCGCATAGACGTGCCGAGAAGGATCACACCAGTGTACCTTGTGCACTGAAAACTACTGGACTATAGGGGCAGTGTTGCAGCCAGTAGCTGCTGCTCTCGCGATTGTATCCTGTGGAGTGCAACTGCGATGGTAAACTTGCAATCATGATTGGAGCGCTCTTGCGCCAACCATCACAAGTCAAAAGAATGTGTATGTGTCTTCCCGTGCTGCAGTCGTCCATGGAGGTTGCTGCTGACAGGCGGCTTGAGGTGGAGCAGCTGCGGCAGCAGCTGGGCGAGACAGAGGTGGCGCTGCAGCAGCGGCGAGGTGGGTATCTGGGAAAATGCAAAGTGACAGATTTAGGCATGGTAAATGCACAACTGCGCACCTGCAAGCAATGTTGGACCAGAAGGCCCCCTGCCCGAAGGCTCCTGGTGCTTCTTTGGGCTTCTTGGATGCACTTGAAGGCCTGCGCGCATGCTGCCATTCCCTGCTGCAACATCTGAGCTGAACAACTGCTGAAATTGTAATGTTCTGGCAGCAGCCTTCGATCGCGCAGACAAGCTGAGATGGTGCCACTGTTGCATGGTGCTGTGCTATCATTGGCATGCGCGCAGGTGGTGTCGAGGCACAGCTGGCGGAGGTGCAGCCCCTCAACTGCTGCAGCTGCTGTGTTGCCATGCAAGCCAAGGCATGATCACACAAACCAGATACATGATAATGGTGTCCGTCCAATGCGCTGCTGCTGCTGGTGTGATGTATGCTGCTTGTGTGTATTTGCAGGCGGCGTGGAGGCGCAGCTGGCTGAGGTGCAGCCGCTGATTGATGCTGCACGCACTGCGGTGGGAGGAATCAAGGCAGACCACATCAACGAGGTGCGCTGAGCAGTCTTATTGAAGAACACATCCATTGTGTGCAGCTCGTGCGTGCGCTCAAAAGTGCCAACATATGCAGTCAACTTCTGGCTCATGGCGCCATCTGCAACGTGCTGGAGGGTGTGCTGCTGCTGCTGCTCATGAAATCTGTTGCTGCTGATGCTGCCGCTGTCAAATGCCTTTCTTTGACTGCAGGTGCGCAGCCTGCGCATGGCGCCTGACGTAATCCGGGTTGTGTTGGGAGGGCGTGCTGCTGCTGATGGGCCAGGAGGACACCAGCTGGTCTCACTGCTGTTGCTGCTGCTGCTGCTGCTGCAGGTGCGCAGCCTGCGCATGGCCCCAGACGTCATTCGGGATGTGCTGGAGGGTGTGCTGCTGCTGATGGGCCAGGAGGACACCAGCTGGTCTCACTGCTGTTGCTGCTGCTGCTGCTGCTGCAGGTGCGCAGCCTGCGCATGGCCCCAGACGTCATTCGGGATGTGCTGGAGGGTGTGCTGCTGCTGATGGGCCAGGAGGACACCAGCTGGGCTGCCATGAAGGCCTTCCTGGGCAAGCGCAGCGTGAAAGAAGATATTGTAAACTACGACGCGCACAGGTGGGCAGAGGATTCTGTGGCATTTCTATTGGGCAGTGCAGTAGGTGTACCTGTTGCCGCATGATGAGTGCAGCGCAGTGTGAAGCAGGACATTGTCAACTACGATGCACACAAATGCCGCATGATGAGTGCAGCGCAGTGTGAAGCAGGACATTGTCAACTACGATGCACACAAATGCCACATGGTGAATGCAGCGCAGCGTGAAGGAGGACATTGTCAACTACGATGCACACAGGTGGGTAGGCAGTACAAAGGGCACGGAGAGCCTGATTGCGCACAACAGAGCAAACCATGATGTCCGCACAAATGCTTACTTGGTCATGTAGTGAGCATATATGTATAATGTGCATTGTGCCGCTGCAGGATCCTGGCCACCCCTGGGCTGCGGGCCAAGCTGGACAAGCTCATGGCTGCCAAGGGGGCCTCAATCATAATTATAAGCTATGGATTGAGCAACTGGCTGTCACTGATTGGCTCTGCTGCCTGCCGCTGCAGGATCCTGGCCACTCCCGGGCTGCGCGCCAAGCTGGACAAGCTCATGGCTGCCAAGGGAGCCTCTTTTGAGCGGGAGGTGGCCTACAGGGCCAGCCAGGCTGCAGGTGCGGTGGGCTGGGCAGCGCGTGGTTGTATACACTTGCAGCATCTAAGCTACAGCAGCTGCTGCAGCTTAAACGTGCTGGAGGCATGCACGTGACGCATGCAGCTGGCGGCGCCAAGCCGCAGAAGCAGAAGTCACATCCCAGAAAATCAACGCATGTGCGCTCACACTAGCACGCTGCGAATGCTGCTGCTGCTGCTGCTGCTGCTGCTGCGACTGCAGGCCCCATGGCTGTGTGGGTGTCTGCCAACATGGCTTACAGCGAGGTGCTGAAGCAGACCGCACCCCTTGAGAAGGAGCTGGCTGCACTCAACAGCAGCCTGGCAGACAGCCAGGCACGGCTGGGGACCTGCCAGCAGGAGCTGCAGCAGCTGGACGAGCAGGTGTGTGCATTTGGATTTGTTTGAGACATTACAAGTCAGAAGTCTTACGCATCGGAAGCAGGCAAGCCAAAAACATGCCACTAGACCAAGCTCCCGCCCGAACGGGTCGCGCTAGGTCTGCGTATCCAGTGCAAAGGGTGCTGTGCCTGATACATCGGCACTTGCTTTCCTTAGCTGTGTTTGCATCCAGAGTGCGGTGCTTGACAGAACGGGACTCACATTTCTGAACCGGCACACAATCCATACATCGACTACGGGAGCTGCTGCTCTTGTGCCGTCGCCTCAAATCCCTCCCGCTGCATTTGCTGTGCGGGTGGTGCGGCTCCCACGTGCTCTGCTTGGATTCATGCGTCTTGGCTGAGCATATTGTGTAAAACATGTCATCATGTTGCCACCTAATCTCTTCTGCTGCGCTTGCTGTGCAGGTGGTGCGGCTCAAGTCCGACTTCCAGGCGCGCATTCGGGAGGCGGAGGCGCTCAAGCTGCAGCTGGCGCGCGCTGAGGGCACTGTGAATGCAGCCTCAGGTGCGTATAGCTGCTGCGATAGTTTGACGCCGGCGCGCGGGCAGATTGTTATACGCAGCATTACTAGTACTATGCATACAGCCCCGCTGCTGAACAGAGTGAACCAGACTGCATTGCATGCCAGCATCTGCCTTGGGCTTGGTTGGTGTTGTCGGTGAGCTAATCAAGCCTTTTTCAGGCATCCATCGGTGTTCTTACTCCTTGAATTGGTTACATGGGTGCTGCTTCATTGCTTTGACGTCCCCTGCAGACCTGCTGTCCAAGCTCTCAGGGGAGCGCAGCCGCTGGGGCCAGCAGCTGGCAGCGCTGGACGGCCAGCTGCAGCAGCTGCCCCGCGCTGCACTGGCTGCTGCTGCGTTCATAACGTATCTGCCTGCACATCCTGAGGATGTGCGGGAGCGAGTCATGCAAGGGTGGACCAGGTGCGTGATGTGACTGCTGCTGATGTACATGTGCAGGTCATGCCTTGCAAGCTTGGCCTGTGTCGTTACATCAGCCTAGAGTGCTTCATCAGCACTATACAATTGTATCTAGCTTATCCATAATCCTTGCATGCTGCTGCTGCTGATGCTCTTGTTTCTGTGCAGCCTTCTTTCCCTGCCCCCCAGCTTCAGCCTGGGCTCCTTCATGAGCACTGAGTCTGCTCAGCTGAAGTGGCAGGGCCTGTGCCTGCCCAGCAACCCTCTGACATTCTCCTCAGCCCCTCTCACTGTGCTGCTGATCCTCTCCACATGCGGGGGCTCCTGCACATCTTCAGTTATCTATAGCTTATCTCTAACTCTCACGTGCTGCTGCTACTGCTGCTGCTGCTGGTGCTGCTATTTCTATGCACAGCCTACTATCTTTACCCCCCAGTTTCAGCCTGGGCTCCTTCATGAGCAGCGAGGCTGCCCAGCTGACGTGGCAGGGCCAGGGCCTGCCCAGCGACGACCTGAGCGGGCAGAATGCACTGGCGATTCTGCATGGCGTGATGACGCCGCTCGTGATCGACCCCTCCTCGCAGGTGTGTTTCTTTGTGTGCAATCACCTCCCAACAACGCAAAGTTTGCCGCGGTGTTATTTGTGTATGCTGCGCAATGCCTTGCGCGTTCAGCTGTGCAGCAACTGCTATGCTGCAAGGCAGATTTCTGTCGGCACACATGTAGGTTTGTGCTGACTAGCAGCGCTGCTTAGGACAGTGTGCATGCTGTGTGGCCATGCTCTTTTGCAATTTGCTCTTGCTGCAGGCCATCGAGTGGCTCAAGGCGCATATAAAGGCTGCCGGCCAGGCCCCCGAGGTGCTGCCACAGCACGACCTGCACTTCCAGAACAGCCTGGAGCTGGCTGTGCGCTTCGGCAAGGTGAGCTGGGGCCCGACCTCTGGTCCTGCCACACAAATATGTTTTTAGTCTTTGTGCACATGGGCATTGCAATGCAGCAGCTACTTCCAAAACAGCTTGGAGCTGCGGCCTGGCACAGGTAGTCCGGTGCAGCACAAGTGATCAGGTCAAAAGCTTCAGGCATTTAGCTGCTGCAACTCAGCAGCTGCTTGCAGAACAGCCTTGAGCTGGCAGTGTGCTTTGGCTAGGTGAGCTGGGTCTGGCCTACTTCAGTGATTGGGGGCCAGTAAGGCAGCACTGAAGGGCTCAAGCCCTAGGCCTTGTGCACAGCAGCGGCTGCGCTGTAATCAGCTGAGCAAAGCTGAGCAAAGCAGCCTGCCAGGGTGCTCAGTGACGTTGCAATTCAGAGTTTTGCATTGGCATAACTAGAGAGTAGGCCTAGGCAACGCCCCACCCAGCACCATGGAGTATAGCTGCTGGTTCTTCTCCAGTTGAGGGTGCTTTGACAATGCTGCCGCTTGCTCTGTGGACTGATGCCATCTGACGCGGACTGCCGCAGGTGCTGGTCGTGTCTGAAGTGGACAGGGTGCACCCCATCCTGCACCCGCTGCTGCGCGGTGACATCCAGAAGCAGGGCGGCAGGCTGGTGAGACAGCATGGTTTTGATGTTGCTGAAAGCAGTGATGTAGTTGCCAGCAACCTGTCTAGCCTGTATTGCACTCCACGCTGCTGGCAAGTAGGTCTGTTAGTGATCCTAGGCCTGATGTCAGCCTGTCGTCTATTTCAATGCAAGCCAGCACACACGCCCCAGAGCTGCAGTCAGAATCATAAGTAATTGCATGGTTTGCATAGTTCAACCTTTTAAAAATGTAAACAAACATATATTCTGCAGGTGGTGCCTGTTGGTGACAAGCTTGTAGACCACAATGCATCATTCAAGCTGTACCTGATCACACGCAATGCCAGCCCGGCGCTGAGCCCCGACGTGCTGCCGCTGCTGACAGTGACCAACTTCAGCATCACGCGCAGCGGCCTGGAGAGTGAGTGACCCTCTGGACTGGCTGACAACCGGCTGTGATGTGCAGAATGCAGATGCAGCTCTTGTTGCTGGTCCTGTCTGCAGTGTGTACTCGTGCTGAAGTTCCGCAACATGCAAAGAGGTCCATGCCTCGTGTGGCACTTCATTACTCCCAAATCACCTTGGATTTGGGATCTCCTGCCCCTTTGATCAACTTGATGTTCAGTAGCAGGTGTCATTAGGTGTAATTATTAGGGCCCAAGCAAAGTTGTTTGTCGCTGTCTTGCCGCCCTGCAGGCCAGCTGCTGAGCCTCACGCTGCAGCACGAGCAGCCGGAGCTGGAGTCCCGAAAGGCCGCGCTGCTTGCTTCAGAAGCAGGGCTCAAGCTGCAGTTGGCTGGGCTGGAAAAGCAGCTGCTGCAGGCGCTGGCTACCAGCAAGTGAGTTGGATGACTACACATGTAGACATATGCTGCAGCCTGTGAGCTGGCAAGTGTCAGCAACTGTGTCAGCACGCCTCCTCCTTGTGTAAAGAACAGCTTTGGTGAGCCAACAGCACCGTTCAGTAGAGTTGTAGAATATTTGGTAAGGCTGCGCTGCTTGCTTCAGAGGCAGGGCTAAAGCTGCAGCTGGCTGGGCTAGAAAAGCAGCTGCTGCAAGCGCTGGCCACCAGCAAGTGGGTTGTTTGCAACTATGACATGAAGCGTGTAGCCTGCAAGCTGGCATATGTTGACCCGATTCCAACAGCGCATCAATGTACATGTACTCAACCTGTTGTGGCTCGTACCATGCAAGATGGTGCCAGGACCCACATGTAACAATCCTCTCTCATGTACAGATGTCAATCAGGTTGCACCAACTGCATGAGCCAAAGGATCATGTTGAACACGCTGTGTGATTGGCTGACGTGCGGCTGCGTGGCTCGCTGCGTGTGCAGGGGCAATCTGCTGGAGGACACTGCGCTGCTGACGTCACTGAACGACACAAAGTCGCAAGCCTCCAGTGTGGCAGCGGCACTGCAGGACGGCCAGACGCTGGCAGCACAGCTGGATGAGCAGCGCAGCGCATACAGGTGTGTGCCTGTCACGGCTATCTTTAACAAATGCCTGCAGTGCGGCACACATGTACATGTGGCCTTGCAGTGAATGCCCAACGACAGCATGGTGTGCTTGTGCTTGTGCTGATAGCTACTTTGAAACAAGCACACCCCTCTGGCAACAAAGAACCCAAGTCACCCCAGCCTTCAGCAGATCGCTGCATTCTTTGTGCAGGCGACGTGACTCGCTTCGTGGCTGACTGCACATGCCTTCTTGTACTGCGTCCCTGCTGCACTGCATGTCACTCACAGATCTTGCTGTGCAACTGTGTTGTTGTGCTGCAGGCCGCTGGCAGCGCGTGGCAGCCTGCTGTACTTCACGCTGGTGCAGCTGCGGCAGCTGGACCCCATGTACTGCTTCAGCCTCAACGTGAGTGGGAGATATTGTTTTGCAGCCGACGTGACTTAGGCAGTTGTGTCGCAAGTAGCGCTTTGGCAGTGACAAACCAACACAGAGCCGTTGGCAAACCAGACATGTGGTTACCTTGTAGCGTGCACCACTATGACATATAAGAAAGAATTTAGACACCCACCGAGTCCTGAGTACCACGTCGGATGCGTAACTGCGCGTATTGCTCTGCGCTGTTCTTGCATTGCCTGTTTGCCTCCGCAGGCGTTCCTGAAGCTGTTCAAGCAGCTGCTGCGCTGGGCAGCTCAAGCAGCCGGCCCTGCCAGCAAAGCAAACAGCAGCAGCAGCAGCAGCAGCAGCCAGGCAGATGCTCTGGCTCGCAATGTGCTGCTATGTGACAAACTGTTAGAGTTGGTGCATGCATCTGTCAGCAGGGCAGTGTTCAACAAGGACCAGCTGACACTAGCAGTGCATGTAGCTCGCAGCTTGCTGCCAGATCAGTTCCCGGCAGACGAATGGGCCGTCTTCCTGAGCTGCAGCAGCACTGGCAGCAGCAGTGGTACAGCTGCTGCAGCCGGCAGGCCTGGCTCTGCCACAGCAGCAGCAGGTGCTGGTGCTGCTGCTGTGCCGAGCTGGGTACGGGGCGACAGGGCTGCTGCTTTTGAGCAGCTTGCAGCAGCGCTGCCAAACCTTGTGGCTGCCGCGCAGCTGCATGATGCTCGCATTTGGGCACCTTGGGCAGCTGCAGTGGCAGGCGTAGCAGCTGGCAGCAGCAGCAGCAGCAGTTCGGAGTTTGTGCCTGCTGCTGCTGCTGGGCGGCTGACCGGGCTGCAGCAACTGATCCTGGTGGCTGCTATCAAGCCCGAAAGGTGGGTAATGAAGCACTCGTGTTCCATTATCATCTCACCCATGCGTGCTGCTGGGCAGCTTGGCAATGTGCCCTGCCCTGCTTTGCCGACCACATTGTATGAACTGCAGCCAGGTACTTGCTATGGATATCCCGCAAGCTGCTGACAGGTTGCCTGCTGCCCACTGCACGTTGCTGCACAATGTGCATCTACCTGCACAGCCTATCTGCTGCAGCTGGCAAGCTAGCATGCCAGCTGCTGCACCTGCCTGCGCTCGCGCCAGCGCCTCTCAGCATGAGGCAGCTGCTGGAGGCACAGGATGCCGGCAGCAGCAGCAGCAGCAGCAGCAGCAGCAGGGAGCCTGTGCTATTCATCACCACTCCGGGTGCTGATCCCAGCCAGGAGCTGGCTGCCTTTGCTGAGGGCCAGGTGCGGGCACAAACTGTAATTGTCACGTTGAGGAACATACTCCATTCAAAATTTTTGAAGTGATCAGCAGCCAAAAAATTTGAAGTGATCAGCAGCCACCTTCTCACAGGATGACAGCAGCGCCTTGAGCAGCTTTGTAAATGCATCTACTTGTTGACGATGTGTGAAAGCCAACTAGATGCTCTGCTGAACCATACGACTTTGAGGTTATGCCAGTAAGCTACTGCCGCTCAGGGGTCTCACTGCTGCTGCTGTCACCGCTGCTGCTGCTGCTGCTGCTGCTGCTGCTGCTGCTGCTGCTGCTACAGGTTGGTCGTGAGCGGCTGCATGAGGTGGCCATGGGCCAGGGCCAGGCTGAGGTGGCGCTGCAGCTGCTGCGGGAGTGCGCAAAGACAGGTGCATTGCTTAGTTGGTGTACACGATTGTGCTGCGCGTGATGTACATCCGGCAGAGTAAGGAGTGTGTGATGGTGGCGTGAAGAGTACAAACAAACTTGTGTTGGTATATGCCTTCCTCGGCTCACAGCCACATTGCTGGAGTGTGCTGGGCATCTCAACCCATACCAGCACCCATGACTGAGATTGTGACACCATTGCGTGTCATTGCCGCCAAGCAGGCAGCTAGATGCAGCAGAACCACCTGCACGAACTGCAAATCCAGCACCCGCAACTGCAACACCTTGATACGCACCACAACTGCCACATCTGCTGTGCTGCTGCTGCGCAGGCGACTGGCTGCTGCTAAAGAACCTGCACCTGGTGGTGGCCTGGCTGCCACTTCTTGAGAAAGAGGTGCATGGGCTGCCAGGGGCTAGTGTGCACCCAGGCTTCAGGCTGTTCCTAACCACTGAAGCACATGGACGCTTCCCGCCATCACTGCTGGAAGCGTCGCTCAAGGTGGGTGAGGGTGTGGATTGGGAGGGGTTTATAGTGCACATGCAAGGATTCCTGTGTTATGCTGCTTTGCTGGGGTTTTCCAATATGTACAAGGCGGCATGGGCTGCCAGGGGCTAGTGTGCACCCAGGCTTCAGGCTGTTCCTAACCACTGAAGCACATGGACGCTTCCCGCCATCACTGCTGGAAGGGTCGCTCAAGGTGGGCGGGGGTGTGGGTTGGGAGGGGGGCTAAGAGCTTGCTGCGTTGTGCTGCGTGTTGGTCCTGTTCAAGGGGCGTAACCTCCTGTGAACAGGTGCACGGGCTGCCAGGGGGCAGCGTGCACCCGTTTATCCACAGATGCAGCATTCCTTGCCATTACATGCTCCACACAACAACGAGTGGAAACCCCAACCAGGCATTACAGCAACAACCCGTGCATGCTGCTGCGCAGGTCGTGTTTGAGGCGCCTCCTGGTGTGAAGATGAACCTGCAGCGCACCTACTCCTCCTGGAGCACCGACTTCCTGGCAGGACACAACACAAGCAGCAGCCAGGCAGCAGCTGGCAGCAGCACGCTGCAGCAGCTGGCTGTGCCTGCAGAGCTTGTGCCGCTGCGTGCGCAGCTGCTGTTCCTGCTGGCGTGGTTCAACGCTGTGGTGCAAGAGCGGCGCAACTACGTGCCTTCTGTAAGTGTTTTGCAAGTGTGATGCTGCTGCCAGCCACAGCAGCGCACAGTGCACACTTGCGCCATCTGACATGAGTTCATGCACATGACTGTACTACTTACACATCTGCTGCGTAGTGCTGCCATCTTGTCTGCGCATGCTGGCTGGATTAGCATTTGTTCTTGGGCGCAAAACCAGAAAAGCTTCGCATGCCGCCACTGCTGCTGCTGCTGCTGCTGCTGCGTGCAGGGTTGGTCCACTGCTTACGACTTCTCAGTCGCCGACCTGCGCGCAGCATCAGATGTAGTGGGCCGTGCTGCTGCGTGCAGCGGCCCTGGAGGCCCAGACTGGCGGCAGCTGCTGGGGCTGCTGCAGGTCATCTACAGCGGGCGCGTGGACACAAAGCAGGACACAAAGGTGGGCTGGCGCATGTGCCAATTAGTCGGGACGATTTTGGCTGTTGTCCAACAAGAGCTGTGGACGGTTATGGAGGATGTGCAACATTGCAAGCCTTGTCCGGCACTTGGCTTCAATACATGTACTCAAGCTGAGTTTAGCTGCAGTCGTTGATTAAGCACATGTATGGCTGGTATGCTGCGCAGGTGCTGCTGGCGCACCTCAACAGCATCTTCCAGCCAGAGCTGCTCACAGCCCTACCAGCAGCAGCAGCAGCAGCAGCAGCATACGGCCGCAGCGCTTCAGGCCGCCGGCCGCAGCAGCAGCAGCAGCAGCAGCAGCAGCAGCAGCAGCAGCAGCAGCTGCGGCTGCCTGGCCTCGCTGCTGCTGCTGGAGCCATGCCAGCGACAGGCAGCAAGCAGGACTGGCAGGCCTTCATTGCGGGGCTGCCTGATGCTGATGCTCCGGAGCTGTTTGGGCTGCCTGCAAACATTGAGCGGGCGCTGGCGACAGCGAGCAGCAGGCAGCTGCTGGCAGCGCTGCGGCAGATGGGCGTGGCACCAGTGAGTTGGTCCGCAGATGTGTATGAGTGTGCTAGAGGTTGTGCGCAGCTGCTGCAGAGGGCTGACATCTGTGACAGATTGAGGTGGCTGCGGCAGACAGCCTACAGTGGCATCGCTCCGCTAGACAGGCCATAAATTGCTTGGTTCGCCAACAAATGAAGTTGCTACTTTGCCTGTGCCGTCAAGTACCACCTTGTCTAGGTATAGGTATAGGTATCCATTGCCGCATATCCGCGCCGCGCATAACGCTGTGCTGTGCTGCACTCAACTGCAGGGCATTGCCGGCGGCTTTGACCGCGCAGCATGGGCAGCCCTGCTGCAGCCGTTAGTCAAGCTCTGGGAGCAGCTGCTAGCCCTCGCCCCAGCACCACTGCGCCAAGCTATCAGCAGCAGCAGCAGCAGTGCAGCCAGTGCAGCAGCAGCAGCAGGCGGCAGCAGCAGCAGCCAGCTGGGTCCTGTGGATTCATTTGTGGGGCTGGAGAGGGCCTTTGGAGTGGCGCTGCTGCAGGTTGTAGCGCAGACGATGGCAGGCGTGAGGGCGGTGCTTGCTGGAGAGGCGCCCACAGCAGCAGTGCAGGTGAGCACTGTGGACACACGTGTCAATGCACAGCTGCAGTGTTCATCCATTGGAGCATTGTGCATATCAAATATGTTGCGACGGACTGGTACCATTCAGTCACAGATCCTGCAAGGCTGAACAGCGCACAGGTGTGCAGCAGCTAGCCAGCCTGCTCCGGTGTGTGCTTGGACGCTAGGCAGTTCAATCAGCTTTATTTCGAGCTTGACATGTGTGATGATTGGCTCGCTGTCGTGCCCTGCTGCCGTGGTATGCAGGCTGCTGCCTCTGCGCTGCTGCAAGGCGAAGTCTGCGCAGACTGGGATTCCCACTGGGAAGGCCCCGGCACCCCTGCCGACTACATGCGGGCAGCAATGCGCCGCGCAGCAGCACTGGAATCCCTCCACAACCTCAGCCAGCAGCCAGGCGGCTTACTGGCACATGCAGGAGCATCGCCAGACTCCCCACTAGACCTTGGGCAGCTGTTCAGGCCGAGTGCGTTCCTCAGTGCACTGGGGCAGCAGGCAGCACGCAATTCAGGGCTGCCGCTGGGGGTGCTAAGGCTGGCCAGCAGCTGGCAGGGAGGGAGGCTGCCGCAGCGCTGCCCGCTGGCGGTGACTGTTGGCGGGCTGCTGCTGCAGGGCGCGCTGTTTGATGGGCACAGCCTCAGCCCAGCATGGAAGGTGGGCGGACTGTGTGTTGCTGCGCAGTTTCAGCATGCAGCAGTTGCTGCATGATCTGCCATATGTTTGCTGTATTGGGCGTGCTAAAGTTTGGCCAGCTGCTGGCAGGGAGGTAGATTGTTGCAGCGCTGCCCGCTGGCGCTGGCTGTGGCCGGACTGCTGCTGCAGGGGGCGTTGTTTGATGGCCACAGCCTCAGCCCAGCATGGAAGGTGGGCGGTGTGCAGATTATTGCGTGTTGGGCTGCAGGCCTGCATAGAAGGTAGGATGGTGTGGATTGCCGCTGTTGTGTGTGCTACTGTGCAAAAGCAAAGCTATGTGTGGTTTTTCGGGTGTGGGTGCTAAGAGTGGCCCTTTGCTGGCAGGGAGGGAGGCTGCCGCAGTGCTGCCCGCTGGCGGTGACTGTTGGCGGGCTGCTGCTGCAGGGCGCGCTGTTTGATGGGCACAGCCTCAGCCCAGCATGGAAGGTGGGCGGACTGTGTGTTGCTGCGCAGTTTCAGCATGCAGCAGTTGCTGCATTATCTGCCATATGTTTGCTGAATTGGGCGTGCTAAAGTTTGGCCAGCTGCTGGCAGGGAGGTAGATTGTTGCAGCGCTGCCCGCTGGCGCTGGCTGTGGCCGGACTGCTGCTGCAGGGGGCGTTGTTTGATGGCCACAGCCTCAGCCCAGCATAAAAGGTGGGCGGTGTGCAGATTATTGCGTGTTGGGCTGCAGGCCTGCATAGAAGGTAGGATGGTGTGGATTGCCGCTGTTGTGTGTGCTAATGTGCAAAAGCAAAGCTATGTGTGGTTTTTCGGGTGTGGGTGCTAAGAGTGGCCCTTTGCTGGCAGGGAGGGAGGCTGCCGCAGCGCTGCCCGCTGGCGGTGACTGTTGGGGGGCTGCTGCTGCAGGGCGCGCTGTTTGATGGGCACAGCCTCAGCCCAGCATGGAAGGTGGGTGTACACAGGTTGCCTGTGTTGCTGATGCATGTGTTGCGCCCAGGGCTACCTTCAGCTGACGTGTCGCGTCACATGCAAGCTGGGCAACTGAGCGTATCCCCCTGGCTTTGGCATCTGGCACGTGTGCTGGTCTGTGCGCCATTGGTGCTAAAGCTGATGCCTGTTTAATATATACTGCTGCTTGTTGGGCAGCAGCCTGCACACAAGATGTGCCGTGGCAGATAATCTCTGCTCAAGCTGAAGTTTGCGCTTCCTGCTGTTTGTTTTGCTGCTGCTTGCAGGATTCACCACTTACCAGCACAGCACCGGTCTTCACTCTGGCCTGGCTGCCTCCAGATGCCCCTCCGCCACACCTCCAGGCTGTGCCAGTGCCCCTGTTCTTCAACAGTGAGGGGCGAAGCAGGGTCGTGGCGGAGCTGCAGCTGCCAGTGGCGAGCGCAGCAGAGCAGCAGCAGTGGACGCTGGCAGGTGTTGGGCTGATGCTGCCAGATTAGGCTGTCCGCAAAGGGACAGCAGGGGTTGGTGCTGTAGGAGCTGTGATGTTGCTGCCATGCACTATTGCAGTGTCACGGCAACTGTTCACCTACATCTGGCTACACTTCCGCGGACGCGACTTGTCCTGTAAATTGTCGCCACAAGCATTCATACGGCCCCTGTCACTGACAAAAGGCGGTGGGCGGGAAAGCAGGGCATTGCTTACGGTTCAGGCGTTATTCTGCCGTTTTTTTCTTGCGTATGGCCCCGTGCATCATTGCTGACTCCCTACAGCGGGATTGTTCGAGCTCTTCTGTGGTGTCACTTGCACCGGGGGCACTGGCCAGTGCTGCTGCGCAGCAGCCGCATGCATGCGGCTGCCTGCCAGGCTGCACTTGTGCGCAACATGGGGCATGGGGGAGTTGCCATGCCGTGGAACGAGCCCTTGCATACTTTGACCCTCATGTAGAAATCGACGTGCAGTTGTACTGATCAGTCAGTCATGACTGCAACAATTAGGCAGTCAGCATCTCAGTGATAATGTGTTACACCTTCGACAGCTGTGGTTGCAACCTTGTGGAAAAAGATGCTGGGCACGCCAGCTGCAGGGTACAATACAGTACATGCACAAACATCGGGGCAATGCTACTGCAGCAGCGGCCCACCATGCAATGAGTTGCACACTGTAGTTAACGTTTTTTGCATGGCCTAAGATAGGGGGCCGACCACTGGCCTGTGCCGTACAGGGCCTAGGCGGCCTAGGCATGTGCACGTGCAAAGGCATGCGCAGCAACTACAGGCTGTGCTTGGGCTTCCACGACATGCATGCATGCATCACATGCATCCTCCACCAGCACAACAATGACAGCACAACAGCATAAGGGGCAGGCTTGAGTTATAAAGGGAGAGAGAGTGGTGTTGTGCTACACAGCACCAACCAAACCACCATCGCCAGAACAGTGCAACTCTGCAACCGCAGGCAGCAGCTGGGAGCATGTTCATCATCGTGATGATGCCAATGATTCGCATGTGTCGCCAGGCAGTGCTGCAAGCTCATCTGCACCACCAAGTTGCATGCTGCAGCAGTGGCGCCGCTACGCTCCGGCACCACCTGGCTCACTGCACTGTAAAGGCGAGGTCAACACCACATGGGACATCGGTGATCAACGCCGGGCACGTGGTGCGAAAGGGCCTGCAGCATGCGCAATGTACCATTGTGCGGTGTGCACTGCAGACAACCCTGCACTAGCCCCGGGGCCGTAAAATGACAAAGAACCATCTGCCGCGTGTTGCAAAAGAGATAACATCATGCAGCAAGTTATTTCCCTCAAAAATTGCCACCACAGCGTGCACATCCGCAAACGGCCTACAGCTTGCAGCACCTGATGTCAAGCCTCATATGATTGCCTGATGTGTGTGGATGTTGCCGCTGCACGCTGCGGCAGTTGTCAACCTTGGGCTGCACCAGGCTGCTGCCAGGCTGCCAGGCTGCCAGGGCCTGCACAGAGAAGCTGCACCCTGCAATCCTCAAACTGCTGCTACTATGTACTGCATGCCCAACAGGCACTTGCTGAACTGCTTGTGCAGGCCCTGCCAGCCCTTGCTTGTAGGCAGACGCACAACCCTATCACCAGTCATGACTGTTGCTTGAACGCTAGCAAAGCTGCCATGCACCATCCAATGATCACAACGCTCGTCATAACAAATGCCATGCACCTCGGCACTGCCTCGTATAGTCTCAAATATGCAGTCTGCTGTCCGCTCCCATGCGCTGCTGTCGCTGCGAGGTAGCTTCCAGTGCATGCCGCTGTACTCCAGCAGCACGTGCTGTGACATGGGCGTGGCTGCGATGCTGCTGACGCAGATGTCACACACAACTCTGATGTTGCAGACACTGGCCTTGCAGTCTTGCTTGAACTGCTGTGCAGCTGCACTGACAACTGCCTGTGCCAGGTCCATGGGCGCTGTGCACGTGTAAGGCTGAAAGATTAGAGGCAATGATCGTACAAAGACGCTGTTATGTGGCTCGACTTCTCTGAAGGCGCATGAACAATGCTTGGGACCCTTGGGACCCTTGTACCGGGATAAGAATCGGCGATCGATCGCGGGGTAATAACATGCGTCCAATGTTTCACGATCGACGGGCGTTGAAATACCCAGATACCAAAGCAGACTCGAACGCGCTGGAAGAAGCATATGAAGATGCATCGTTAGACAACTACCACAACCCGCTGACTGTGCGTCCTGGTCCTGTCGGCGCTTGCTGCAAGCTATGGAGATGTCATTTTCGTCAGCCAGGTTACAATTTTGCACGACATCACAGCAGTTCAAATTAAGCATTCCGTAGAACAGGTTGCATACAGTTACCCGCTTCAGCCTGTACACAGCCCTCGTGCATACATCCAGACCCATCCTCAATATCACAACTGGGTGAAAGCGTGGTGGTACACTGTGGTACTACTTCCACAGTTGTGGGCAGCCCCTGCGCATCTGCAAATGCTGTTGCAATTCAGCTACATGATACTGTGCACTTATTCAACAATGCTGCTGCAGCAACGATCTACCATAAAGGGGAGTGCACACCTCAGCTTGTAAAGACGTCCATGCAATTGGGTCATGTGCTGACCGCAAATACATGTATAGGCACCAGCCACAGGAACAGGCGTACATAGTTCTGCTTGCGCTGTTGCCACATCCATGAATGACTGCATGCACATGCATGCACCAGCATAGATTGGACAACAGTGTCGTGTAAAAAGCGTCAACAACAATACAATCACAGGGCTGGGTGGCCTTATCTACACAAATCTAACCAGTCTAAGAGTCACAACGTTGTGAAAGTGCAACCATGTGCAACTGCTGGACTTTTGCGCATCAATGCACGGCAAGCAGTACAACCAGGCCTGCAGCGTGGATGTGTGCTGCTGCATAGGTAAGCATGTGGGTTGGACTTGCTCAGGAGTAGTCCGGCTGCTGCCTGATTGGTGCCATCCGCTGCGCACCTGCGGCATGCAACATGGGCCATGTAATCAAGCCCAACAAGGCGCAGGAAAAACCTTGCAGGTCTCTCCAACAGTTGCCATCATGGCGTGCGCAGCAAGGCACAGCTTGCAGTGAGCTTCAACTATCAAATACCAGGTCCCATGCTGCCTGCTGAGTGGGGCTGCTGCTGCTGCTGCTGCAACACAGTGCTGCGGCTGTCTGCTTTGGGCAGGATTAAGGCTAGCTGCCTGGCTGCAGCAATTGCTGCTTGCATGCTGGTAGGGCTGTGCATGCACAAACAAGCTGCAGTCCAAGGCAGCGCTCACACAGCTGCAACCATGTACCGCATGCCCATCACAAATGCGCTGAACTGCTCCCGCAGGCTCTCCCAGCCATAAGGCCTACAGGAAAACACAACCTCGTCGCCGACAGCAACTGTCGCAGTCACAACAGCGCCCAGGGTGTCGGCAAACACCCAGATCCCGGCCTCAGAGCAATAGTCGATGGCAAGTACCTCAGAGCTGTTAGTGACAGCCCTGTAGATGAAGTCTATGGTCTGCTGCCACGCGCTGCTGTCGTTGCGGGGCAGCTTCCAGGCCATGCCTTTGTACTGCAGCAGCACGTGCTGCGACGTAGGCGTAGCTGTGATGGGGCATGGGCTGTCGAAGTCGACCAAGTCGCGGTCGCTTTCACGTTTAGGATCAATGGTGATCTTGAACTTGCATACACCGGCCATGCATTCTTTCTTGAACTGCTGTGCAGCAGCACTGACAACTGCCTGTGCCGGGTCCATGTGCGCTTTTAACAGATAAGATCATAGATCTAGAACCCAAGACAGTACGAAAACGTTTTGCTGAGGCTCAACTTGGCCAAATGAGCACGTGCTGCTGGCACGAGGATATCAACCGGCGACACTGCTGCCTTGGACCTTCGTCCAATGTTGTGCGATTGTCGGAACGTTGACGGTTGCTAATTGAGGCTTGAAAACGAGCTTGGTGCAACGTGTTTGAATTCAATTCAAGCTATCAACATTGCATCAGGCTTATTGTAGCCGCTTGCCTCGTACTCGTGAGGCTTCTTGGAGTCCCCCGCCACTTGGCAGGTCGCCGGGCACGTGATCAAGCTCAACCTGAACTCCAGGGTTCAAAGCCTCAGGTAGTCCGTGATGCAGCGGCGCCAACGGAAGAGTTTGCCAAAGGACGTGTTCAAGGGTTAAAACGTATATATACGGCTCTGGGATCATGACAGCTTCCAACGTTTACCACAGAGCAGGCTGCCTTTGCAGCAGCAGCAACACAAACCCAGTACACCGACATCTCACAGCTGTAGTTCGACCGGTGATAAGATGATGACCAGTACACAGCCATCATGTTCATCCCCATGTCCCATCTACCCTTGACCGCAAAGACACGACTGAGTCCTTAATGTCTGAGGCATCCGCTCAACCACCCCATACGTGCCTGGCCGCCATCCTCTTGTAACAACACTGCCTGTCACAACATACCTCCACCGACACACATAACACGGCCCTCCTCAGCGTCATACCGCAGCAACATCGCCACTCGCCAGAGCCCTAAACCACGACCCTGCTGCTCCTCAGCCGCACAGGCAGCTGCACCTCTGGGTGCTCCAGCCTGTACGCCTCCACCTCATCAAACAGCCCCGTCAGCTTCTCCCGTGCAGCCGTTATAACGTCATTTTGAGCCGCCAGCATCTCCTTCAGCTGCTGCAGCTTCGCAGGGTTCACTAAGCCCTGCGGCGGCTTAGTCACCTGGCGCCTGTCACGAGCCCTGTTAGATGCCAAAGCAGGAACCCCCAAAAAGGGGCTGCGGCCAGCACCTGCTGATGCAGGCGTCTGCTGCTGCAGCAGCGGGCTTGAGTAACCGCCGAAACTGCTGCCGTAACCGCCGCTGACAGGCGTGCCAAACCCAAGAGGGCTGCTGCCAGCAGGCCTCATGGGCGTCGCTGCTGCGGCGTGCTGCTGCTGCTGCGCTGCTGCCGTGTATGCTTCCAGCCGCGCCTGCAGGGCTCTCCAGGAGGCCCTCAGCTGGTCGCGCCGCTGCTCCCACACCTGCAGCAGCACAGCAAACCACACACAAGATGTTACATAACGTTACTCATGTTACACAGCAAGCCAGTCGTGCCTGCAGGGCTCTCCAAGAGGCCCTCAGCTGGTCATGCCACTGCTCCCACACCTGCAGCAGCACAGCAAACCACATACAAGATGTTACATAACGTTACTTGTGTTACACAGCAAGCCAGTCGTGCCTGCAGGGCTCTCCAAGACGCCCTCAGCTGGTCACGCCACTGCTCCCACACCTGCAGCAGCGCAGCAGCACACATCGTGTTACACAACGTTACTTATGTTACACAGCAAGCCAGTCGTGCCTGCAGGGCTCTCCAGGAGGCCCTCAGCTGGTCACGCCACTGCTCCCACACCTGCAGCAGCACAGCAGCAGCCGGTGATACAACACGCGGTCACCTTACTGGGTTACTCCAGTGTAACCCCGCCAACGTTCTGTAGCACACTCACGCCGCACACCTCAAACTGCTTGTCCATCTGCCGCTCTGCCGCACCCGCCGCGGCAGCTAACAGTACAGCTATAATACCACATTAACACCATACACCAACACAAACCCAGCCTGCGCACCTCAGGTGTGTGTTCATGTGCTGCTCAGCTGCACTCATTGGAAACACACAAGAGCAGGCCGTCAACCAACCCACTCTGTAACACACTAAAACCCAGCATACCTCCAGCTGCTTGTCCATCTGCTGCTCCGCCGCGCTGGGCGGCCGCGGCAGCGACCAGTGCAGCCCCGCAAGCAGGCTGCTGCGCTCAGCCAGCCAACCGCCACCACTTCACCTCAAAGCACAGCACAGCATAGAAAGCACGGAAAAGCACAGCGAACTCTGCACACCTCACAACCTGCTTTCCCATCTGCTGCTCAGCAGCGCGACGCACATTCGCTGACGGCAAGCACAAACAAGGCACGCACCTCCAGCTGCTTGTCCATCTGCTGCTCTGCTGCGCTGGGCGGCCGCGGCAGCGACCAGTGCAGCCCAGCCAGCAGGCTGCTGCGCTCAGCCAGCGTGTCGGCAACAGAGCCCAGCCTCGCCAGCCTGCCAGCAATGGCCTCCTGGCGGTGTGCTGCTGCTGCTGCCAGCTCGCGCAGGGCGGCGATGGCTGCTGTCTGCTCATGCGACTGCAGGGGGAGGTGTGGCGCAGGGAGGTGCCGCAGTGTGACGTGTTTAGGCTAATATGACGAATGACAGGTGCAACTTGTGTGAAGTGGGCCATGCTTCACTGCATCATCAGGTCAGACCTATTGTCTGCTTGTGAGCCTGCTGGGCGAGGTGCGGCAGTGTAACGTGCTGTGGTTATGTGTTGAGTGGGGGTGCAGCTGGTGCTTGGTGAGTCATGCTTCACTGAAAGTCAATGGTCAGATCTCTTGAAACCTCCTATAACGCTTGAGATGTTGCCCGCTAGAAGCCACGCAGCAGCTGTGAGCAAGGAACAGCCGATAACAGCTGCAGGGCTCTCACCTCATGCAGCTGCCTGCTAAAACGCACGCAGCAGCTGTGATCATGCACCATGCATGTATCTGCAGATATAAATATGCACTGCTACCAGCCAGTTCGCCAAAAAAAACAGCTAGATGCCGCACCTCATCATGCAGTTGCCGCACCTCATCATGCAGTTGCCGCACCTCATCATGCAGTTGCCGCACCTCATCATGCAGTTGCCGCACCTCATCATGCAGTTGCCGCACCTCATCATGCAGTTGCCGCACCTCATCATGCAGTTGCCGCACCTCATCATGCAGTTGCCGCACCTCATCATGCAGTTGCCGCACCTCATCATGCAGTTGCCGCACCTCATCATGCAGTTGCCGCACCTCATCATGCAGTTGCCGCACCTCATCATGCAGTTGCCGCACCTCATCATGCAGTTGCCGCACCTCATCATGCAGTTGCCGCACCTCATCATGCAGTTGCCGCACCTCATCATGCAGTTGCCGCACCTCATCATGCAGTTGCCGCACCTCATCATGCAGTTGCCGCACCTCATCATGCAGTTGCCGCACCTCATCATGCAGTTGCCGCACCTCATCATGCAGTTGCCGCACCTCATCATGCAGTTGCCGAGCGCGCTCAGTCAGGTCGGCGTGCGCCCCATTCGCAAACTCCACATGTGTTCGCAGCAGCCAACTGGCAACATCATTCAGGTGTTGCAGGCCTGCAGGGTCTGCAGGGGTCAGCTGGGACAGGTTTGGGGGCCGCTGGGGGGCAGGAAGCCGGCGAGGTCCCCTGCAGATGTCTGCGTAGAAGTCCTGCAAGGAACGCGGTCAAACGTTCACAGCAGCGGTCAAACATGACGGTCAACACCGCGGTCAAATGGTCACGAGCAATACTCAGCGGTCATCAGGGCAGTGTCAGGCAGAGTGTCAGGCAGTGTAAACAGGGTTCCTTTGCAGCTAATCGCTTTCAGATGTGAAGAAGAGATAAGCAGAGGATTGGGGTGCTTCAGCATCGTATCGGCTACTATATCGTGTTGGACCTCCTCCATCATGTTTAGCACCCAAACCCTGAACCCTGGACCCTGCTCACCTCCATCCTGCCTTTTGCGTCAACCTCCTCAGGGCTTAGCGCCAGCTCCCCAAGCCCTAAACCCTCGCCCTCGCCTGCGCCCTCTCCTAATCCGCCAAGCACGCCCTCTCCCAAAACCCCAGCAGGCCTGGGCCTCAGGAAGGTCAGGCAGCCGCCACTGCCGCTGCCAGCTGCAGCAGCAGCAGGGACGATTGCAGATCCTCCGCTGCCGTGCTGCTGCTGCTGCCCTGGTGCGGCCTCCAGCACAACACAGCCACTGCCAAGCAGCGCATTGCCAACCACACAGCTGCTGACAACAGCGCTGCCAGATACCAGCAGCTCCTGAAGCACAGGGGCCGCCAGCTGCTGTTGCTGCTGCTGTTGTAGCTGCAGCTGCAGCTGTAGCTGCCCAAGCGCTGCACCGTTTGCAGCAGCTGCTGCATCATCAAGCCGTGCAGCCAGCTGCTGCAGCCATCTGATATTGATACCCCAGCAGCCCTGACCATGGCATGCCCAAAACCTCCCTGGAAGCTCAGGAGCTGCATGTAACGTTACGTTTGTCAGCTGTAACAGCTGCTGATCTTCCAGATCCTCTGCTGCATCGTCATCATCACTGCCAAGCCCTAAACCGCCAAGCATTAAGCCGCCGCCCCTGCTGCTGCTGCCGTTGCGCTGCCTGCTGCTGCTGCTGCCAAAGCCACCCCTGGCAGCTGAAGGGTCATAGCCTGCGTCACTTTCTTCGTCACTGTCTGTTGCGCTTCCGCCTGCTGAGTCAGCGTCATCCTCAACTTCCCAGTCTGAAGTTCCCGCTGCTGCTGCTGGCGAGTGCAGGTTGATCTTCAGCACGTCCAGCAGCAGCAGCGGGCTCACAAGGCTGCCTGCTGCTGCTGCTGATGCTGAGTGCGTGCCTAATTGCTGTTGTGACTCCTCAGCAACAGGTGCTAGCCCTGCACCAAGAGAAGCATAGCACAGATGCCGATGGCAGCGCACGTCAACAATGTCAGATCACGTAGTAAATGGAACGTCAGATGACATTGTCACAATGTGTCAAGCGTTAAACCAGCAGGTGAGCAAGAACAGCATAATCCACATCAGCTTGCAGCTGCTGCTGGCCCCAACATGCTGCTGGCGCCACACATGACACCTGCCAGCACGCTTGCATACACAACTCCTGGCGGTTAACCCATATCTGCCAGCAGCTGCTGCTGCTGCTGCTCAAAACCCTGCTTACGCACGCTGCAAGCGACTTGAACTCCTGGCACTGCCTCGCACGCCCTCATCTGCTGCTGCAGATGCCCAAGGCACTGCCTCGACTTTAAAGCACACAGCTGCCAGCTGCTGCTGCTCCTGCAATATAGGCGCCCCGCCTCAAAGCGCGCTGGCAGCAACATTCAAGCCACCCAAGCACGCCCTCACCTGCTGCTGCAGGAGCGCAAGGCACCGCCTCAACCTCATAACGCACCGCTGCCACCTCCCCTTTCTTGTCATAGGCACACTGCGGCGCGCCATCCAGCCACACCGGCAGCACCTGGCCCAGCTCCAGCGCATGCGCATACACGCTGCCATTGCTGAACCCCGTGGCCACCACACTGAACCCTGAACCCTGGCCGCTGCCAGATCCAGGGTTTAGCGACAGGCCGGCTAAACCGCTGGAGGCGCCGCCGCCGGTGCTGAGAGCCAGGGTGCAGGCTACGCTGCGCAGGGCTCGCTGCTTGAGTGATTCGGCACCGCTGTTGAGGGGCCCTTGTAGGGCTGGTGCTGCTGTCTCTAGCATGTGGGGGCGTGCTGAGACTGCCTCAGACTCGTGTGACAGCACAGACAAGAAAGCGGCCTGCAGCGGGGTGTGGCAGCGCAAGTACAGCAGCGGAGCAGGGGTGAGGGCGTAATCCCGTTAGGGACACTTCTGGTGATGCAGCAGGTGCTGTGAGAAAGTGCAGTACAGCACACAAACAGCAGACAGGCAGCGGGTGGGATAGTGTACATGGTAAGGAAGAGCGCCAGAAGGGCGCAACTAACACACACAAGCTAGTGAGTCTAAACTCACCAGCAGCCATGCGTGCGCGGTGCTGTCGCTGCTGCCATCCAGCAGCCGCTGCAGCGCCCCGGCCGCCACGCGCATGCCAAACGGCGCCACGGGACACAGCACATACACGCCGCCATTGCTCGCCAGAAATAACACCGCCAGGCTCGCCCAGCCGCTGCTAGGCGGCCCAAACGCAAACGACGTCAGCCGCGGCGGCAGTCCTCCACCGCTGCCGCTGCTAGATGAGGCGGCTGTGGCGCCAAATGCTGCGCCCCTGCGCAGCCCCACCGACTGCTGTATGCCTGGCAGGCGCAGCGCGAAGGTTTGTTCGGCTTCGGAGAGGCGGCTGGTGTGGTAGAGGCGCCAGCGGTTGTCCGAGGACAGCGCAGCAAAGTGGCTGGGGCTGCTGGGGTGCCACGCAGCCTGCAGCAGCAGCAGCAGCGAGGCGTTGTACAGTAGCAGTGTCCAAGACTTTGGACCCTATCATTCACACAGCAGCCCGCCACCGGCTGCTGAAGTGTTTAATAAGTACAAGCAGCAGGGACAGTTTCTGTCTGCACCACTCGTGTTCATAAGAGGCGATAAGCAAACAAGATGCCTGGTATCTCAACCTGTAGATTGTATTCTGGCCCACCTTAAGGATCCTCATGCTTGGCCGCTCGCTGTACAGCCCCCGGTGCACATGCAGCAGGCTCGCAACGCGCTGCTTGGCTGCCGGGTGGCTGCTGCTGCTGGCGCCTGCTGCTGCTGCTGCTGCTGGCTGAGAGCCGTACAGATCCAAGAGTGCCAGCACGGGTGCGGCATCTTCCTGCGAGCAAGCAGTAGATCAGGTGTGTAAGGAACAAGCAGCAGCAGGCATTGCAGGCGTGACTTGCAGCAACCTGCACAGCCAAGTGTGACGCTCCAGCACATTGCTGTTGTTGTTCAGCCCAACCCTGTTCGCATCTGCAGTGCCGGCACCGCAACACTGATGCAAAACAGCTGCATGAGCAATGATCACACGACGGAAAGAGCGCCGTAAAGCTGCTGCCGTGGCTCTGCCATTGCTGTGTTGCTGGCTGCTGCGCTGCCTGCAGTGTTGCATCGTGGCAGCAGCTGCGCACCTGTCTTGTGGCGCCCACCAGCAGCAGCTGATGCCCGTCTGCCGATGCTGCTGCTGCTGTGACGTCAAAGTCGATGGCTGGCACAGTCTGCACCACCTGCGTCACTGGCACGTCATTCAACAGCACAGCTGCTTCCTGCAAGGCAAACAGTGGGGGTTGCAGCAGGTGGTGATGTGCCAGCAGGTGCGCAGCTGCACGGATGGGTGTGTACTGCAACAGTAGTGCCATTGCAGTGACCTCTCCATCTGGCAGTGCATGCGAGGATTCAGAGAGCTGTAAAGCTAGCAAGATCACTCTGCTGGTCCTTACCTGTGCATCTGTAGTCTTCAGGGCATCTGGGTAGACATCTGCCACCCAGACAGCAAAGGTCCCTGGGTGCACATCCGATCTGGCCACTCCATACCTGCAAGCCCAGCCAGTTCATCGTTATCATCTTGATCCATGCAGTTGCTTTATGCATACTGCCGTCAGGTAGCTTACAAGCGTCCTGTTTCATCTCCAGCTACAGCAGCACACTGTGCCCAGGCCATCTGGCCCACTAGCTTGGTGCTAGCGCTATCTTGCTTGATGAAACGTATCTAACACATTAAATTTGGTTCGTTTTTCTTGTCACAGACTTAAAAACGAACTTGCTGCTGCCAGCTGAAGTTTGTACTGCCAGCTCAAGCACCAGAACAGCCTGATCCACTGGCAAAATCAACAAGCAAAGCTCAAATTAATCCAAGCAGCACTTGCTGAACTGCACAAAGACAGCACGTAACAACCTGTGTCTGCTGGTATTCTCATTTTCCGCGTCAGCAACCGAACGGTGTTTACACGTGCCTTAGCAAATACTCATGCGATGCTATCTTGGTGCACAATGTAAGTAGGCATCAGTCTGTTGCAGTGACACCGCATATCTTTCTCACCCGCCTTTGCATCACCAAAGTGGCAGCCTGAGCACGTTGCCCCTCAACCGCATTTGATTGCGCTCCCACCAGGAGTTGCAGCAACCATGTCTAGGCCGGTGGATGAGCGCACACGGCAGCTGCAGGCGCCAAGCACTGCACTGGTGACCAAGCATGCTGAGGACCCAGTGCAGGACCTTGCCAACGAGCGTAAGCGCGCTTCCTTCAGCTCCCAGGAGCTCTGTTACTTTTTGAATGGAGGCAAGGAGAAGGTGGAGCGCAGGTGGGGCCTGGAGCTGGCCTGGACCTAGGGCTGTTGCATGGTGCTGTTGTGTGTGGTTGCTGATGTGTGCATCACAGTGGCGCATGGTGAATAGAAACGTCAGCTGTGCTGTTTTGGTTACTAGAAACGTCAGCTGTGCTGTTTTAGTTACATACAAATGCACTGTTGGACCTATAGCAGCAATGGGATGCAGGCATGTTGTGATGATGCCATCCTGCAAGCTGCGTAGTCTGCAGGCAGCTGGTGAACGCAGCCGCAGCAGCACCTACAGCATCCGCAGGCACCACACATCATCCACAAAATCATCACTGCATGCATGGAAGTGGTCAGCCTCAGCAGCAGCAGCCAGCATCAGCAGAGAGTAGCCCTTGCATGCGCAAGAGCTGCTGTTGGTGCGTGAAGGCTCAGCTGCACTGCGCGCATGCACTGTCCTGCAAGCTGCCGTCATTGCTGGGTGCACGGCCGCCCCATCATCGCCTGTGCCACTGAAACTGGTTGTATCATCTCCATCTAGCGCACAACAGTGGTGCAGCGGGGGATACATACTTCTACAATCCCCGCATGCAACGCCAGCAACTGCTACACACAGTTGCTTGGCAACCATTGGGGTTCCCTGTCGCTTTCTGTCACTTCCTGTTGGGCTCATTTTCTGAGGTGCTGTGCAGACTAGCGGGGCCAGCAAGGAGCAGCAGTACTGCCAGCATGTTGGGTGCAATGCCTGACAGTAAGAAACGCAAACTGCCGTTGTTCCTGCAGGGCGCAGTTTGCTGAGGTGCTGTCCAAGACCAGCTGGGCCAGCAAGGAACAGCAGTACTGCCAAATCATTGTGCGCAATGCCTGACACTATTATAAGCCAACTGCTGCTGTTCCTGCAGGGCGCAGTTTGCCGAGGTGCTGTCCAAGACCAGCTGGGCCAGCAAGGAGCAGCAGTACTTCCACACGCGCGAGGAGGAGTACGTGCACAACCTGCGCTGCTCGTTGGGCATCTGGTGAGGCGCCAGAGGCCATCGCAGTTGGTTGGGCTGGGGTTGGCTGCGCACAGCAACAGCAGCCGTGTAGCAGTCAGCCGGTGCTTGGGTGGCGCACAACCTGCGCTGGAGGCCAGGCTCATACTATGTAGTACTAGTTGACAGCGCTTGAGGCCAGACTAGCTGGCTGCGCTTGGGGCATGGGTGGCTGGGCGCAGCGGCAGTCCTCTGGCAGTTGGACAGTGCAGGGGCGGTGCTGCTTCTTAGGGTTGGGGTGGAGCACACAACCTGCGCTGCTCGCTGGGCATTTGGTGAGGCGCCAGAGTGCAGTTGTTTCATTTTGGTTTGCAGCTCATGTCAGTCTTTCCCACAGCAGCAGCGCAGGACTTGAAGCCGGCACGCGCCTGTGTGGCCTGCACACAGCAGCAGCACACGGCGATCAGGTGGCCAGTGCCTGAGGTGAATGATGATGGTGACTGTGAAGCTCTGTTCATTTGCCTGCAGGCAGAAGATGACGAGTGAAAAGCTGTCCATGGATGATGACAAGTGTGACGCTTAGTAGTATCTTCATGGCATGCTAAGCAATGGATTGTGGCTGCCTGCAGGCAGAAGATGACGAGTGAGAAGCTGTCCATGGATGACGGGCTGATGATGCGCACACTGGCAGACAGCCCGGGCGGCCTGGAGCTGCACATTGGGGTGAGGCATCAGGCAGCTGCAGAGGCGACAGTGTTCAAATTCAGCTGGCAAACAATGACGGCTTGCAGCTTGGTGGCTGGTGCTTTGGCAGCTGCTGGCAAATGCTTGGCGCAAAACACGTGTGCTGTTGTGCTGTGCCACCTGTAGCAAGTAGTCGGCGGCGCTTCGTTCACACTTGTATGCTGCTGCTGCTGCTGCTGCTGCTGCTGCTGCTGCCGCAGATGTTCATGCCCACCATCATGTCGCAGGGCGATGCTGAGCAGCAGGCCAAGTGGATCCCGCCCTGCCTCAACCTGCAGGTGGGTATCTCTCCTCAGGAGCAGGAACAGGAACAGCACCCTTGACCACAGCCATAGTCTCATCTTACACAGCTGTTGGCGAGCTGGTCGCGACATTGTGCATGCGCAGATATCAGCAATCTTCTCTGTGGCCAGCAGAGCTGCTGCAACTTTCTAATTTCATGCTGCCGTGGCCACGGCTTATGCTGTGTCTATGTGCTCAGCAAACTCCTGCCCCCGAGCAGCATTTCAACTGTGCCTGCTATTTTGTGTGCGCGCCTCATGGCTGCGGTTTGTGTTCTGTTGTTGCTTGCTTGTAGATCATCGGCACGTATGCGCAGACGGAGCTGGGCCATGGCACCTTTGTGCGCGGCCTGGAGACCACCGCCACCTACGACTCGGCTAGCCAGGTGAGGCAGCAGCAGCAACAACAGCAGCAGCATGTTGGTCCTGGGTCAGCACCAGTAGGCCGTGCATGTTGCTGTGCATGCTGTCTGAGCTCGTCGGCTGTTGTGCACACTGCGCCTGATGTTTGACATGTCGTTAACATGGAATTGACAGTGTAGTTTGTGTCCTACCGCTCCCATTTCATTCTGCCAGGAGTTCATTCTGCACTCGCCCACGCTCACCAGCACCAAGTGGTGGCCGGGCGGCATGGGCAAGACAGCCACACATGCAGTGGTCATGGCGCGCCTCATTCTAGGCGGCAAGGACCATGGGCCGCACGCCTTCATCGTGCAGGTGGGGCTTACCAGTGCTTGCTGCCAGCTGAGTTTTTGTTCTTTGTAAGCCTTTCCAAAGTGCCTGCAGCCGTATTTGTATGTTGTCCATGCTCAGGTGACTGCCGCGCAGCCTGGCGGACCACTTGCCATGCCCGGCATCACTGTCAGGGACATACACAGACCTGAAGATGCTGTGATTGCCCTTTTTGATCTGAACCTCTGCTCCGCTTTGTGCTTTGTTGCTGCCCGCAGCTGCGCAGCCTGGCGGACCACATGCCCATGCCCGGCATCACTGTCGGCGACATCGGGCCCAAGTTTGGCTTCGGGGGCGTGGACAACGGCTTTATGCGCATGGACCACGTGCGCATCCGTGAGTAGCGCGGTCCAGGGTTTTGGTATGACGTTCTGGGTACACGCTGTCGCTTTGCGGGGCATGGACAACTGGTTCATGCCCTTGGACTGCGTGCGCATATGAAGTCATGGGTTGATTGCAAGGTCACACCCTTTTGCAAGTTTATTTCAACTCACACATCATCTTGTTGTCTGTGCCTGGGTTTCTAAACCCTGCAGCGCGCGCCAACATGATGAGCCGCTTCAGCAAGGTCACCCCTGAGGGCACCTACGTGCCGCCCCCGCCAGCCAACGCCAAGGCCAGCTACGCCACCATGCTGTTTGTGCGTGCGGACATCGTGCGCAACAGCGGCGGCGTGCTCAGCAAGGCAGCCACCATCGCAGTGCGCTACGCGGCGGTGCGCCGCCAGACTGCGCCAGGGCCAGGTGCGCACGACAGCGGATGTGTCTTGGTGGTGCATCCACATTGTATGCAGTCCGGTTTTTTGGCATGCTGGGTCTTGCCACTGTGGGCTGCTCATTTCATTAGCTTGTAAATGTGCACTACACAAAACAGAATGGGCAATTGGCCTACACAATACGCATTTCAGTTGATGTTGTTTGCTGCCGCTGCTGCTGCTGCTGCTGCTGCAGGCCAGCGGGAGCTGCAGGTGCTGGACTACCAGAACGTGGCCAACACGCTGATAGGGCTGGTGGGCTCTGCATATGCCTGCTGGTTCATGGGCCTGGAGATGCAGGCGCGCTATCAGCGGTGAGGCGCTGTTGATATTGCAGATTGACACTGGTAACAGTGGAATGTCAGAAAACAGCATCAACTCGAACAGCAAAAGCATGTGATGTTCATAGATGATCAACCTACCTGAGCTGCACACGCGTGAAATTGGTGCACGTGTTCAGGGCCACCTGTACCACAGGCACTCACGCGCTACTTCTGTATGCTGTCTTGATTGTTCACACCACCCTACAGGTTTGAGGCTGACAGGGACGAGGGTGTGTTCAGCGACCTCCCCGAGCTGCATGCACTGTCCTCCGGCGTGAAAGCCGCGTGCACCAGCACCACGCAATTGGTGTGGTGCTTGGCGGCTGTCGCGCTAGTCTTGACCATTTGTATTGTGGCCTGCTGTTGTGCCGCAGTTTTGAGGCCGATCGCGACAAGGGAGTCTTCTCAGATCTGCCAGAGCTGCACGCGCTGTCATCCGGCCTGAAAGCCACCTGCACGGGCACCACAGCGGACGGCATTGAGGCCGCGCGGCGCTGCTGCGGCGGGCACGGCTACAGCGCGCTGAGCGGGCTGCCGCGGCTGTTTGCGAGCTACGTGCAGAACGTGACCTGGGAGGGCGACAACAACGTGCTGTACCTGCAGGTGCGTGGAGTGTTGTGCACCCTGTGTGGAGTGCGTGCAGTATGCTTGCAGTGCATGTATGGTTTCTGACAGAAATATAATATAGACATCAGATAAGGTCCAGCAATTTTACATCAATGTCAAACATCAAACGCCATCCAACTTGGCTGCTTGCTTGTGTACGTGTCTGCCGCAGACGGCGCGCTACCTGCTCAAGGCGCTGGCGGCCGGCCAGTCTGGCAAGCCCGTGGGCGGCAGCGCGGCCTACCTGGGGCAGCTGCAGCAGGAGCTGCGCAGCAGCTGCAGCGCACGCGGCGCAGACTGCTGGGGAAACCCAGGTACGGCTGCCCTGCCGGTGTTACAATTCCCCAAACTAACACCAGGGCTCGCAGCGGGCGCAGCAGGGATTCGCAGCTGCGAGCAGCGCTTGACAGATTTATGTAGTTTGGGGTCAGATTTACTGTGGAGTATGCAGCTGGCATTTGGCGTGCCTGTACAGCTCTGCTGCCTGTGTTTGCCTCTCTAATTTGTTGACTGAAGACTTGTTGTTTTTGTTGTGCTGCAGCACTGGCGCTGGCGGCACTGCGGCATCGTGCGGCGCGCCTGGCAGTGTCAGGTGCAGCCACGCTGCAGGCAGCCAGCAGCGGTGCTCGTGCCCCGCTGAAGTTTGAGGGGCCTGCCTGGAACAGCAGCACGGTGTCGCAGATCGCGATGGCCAAGGCACATACAGAGATGGTGCTGCTGCAGGTGCGGTGATGCAATGATTGGCGTTGCGGGGGTGTGGGGTGCTGGGCTGTACGCTGCATGTTCATGTGCAGCTGTGTGCTGCAGGGGGTCTAGGCGATGACAGCAGTCTGGCTGTTGCTGCGTGCATACAGCCGCATGTCATACTGTCGCTGCTGCTGTTGTTGCTCTGGAGGTCCGTCCGACGTTGTTAAGCACTGAGTCTGCAGGTGATATCCGCCGTACGCGTCGACACGCTGCGCCATCCTTGGTTGCTAGGCTTCAAATCAAGTTCATCAGATCTTGCTGCTTGATGACCTTGCTGCTGCGTGCAGACGTTCATGGACACGCTGCAGCAGGCGCGCGATGCTGGCAACTTCAGCAGCAGTGGCGTAGCCACATGCATTTTGATGGCAGTGTTAGTTGCTTCTCACCATACTGCTGCTCCTGACCATGCTGCTGCACTGCAGACGTTCATGGACACGCTGCAGCAGGCGCGTGATGCTGGCAGCCTGAGCCCGCCCGTGCTGGCGGTGCTGGGGCGGCTGTGCTGCCTGTTTGGGCTGGGGCTGGTGGAGGCCGGCTCGGGTGATCTGCTGGAGGCCAGGTGGATGACAGGTAGGGTTTGTAGGGGTGTGGGGTTTGTGGATGCATTTGTTAGGCTTTAGGTCATGCCGGTGGAGGTTTGATTGTGCCTGTTTGGGCTGGGGCTGGTGGAGCTGGCTCGGGGGGCCTGCTGGAGGCCGGGTGGATGATAGGTTGGGCTTGTAGGGTTGGGAATATGTTTGTTGGCGTTGGGGCTGGCAGTGCTTGCAGCTGAGACAGCAACATAGCATGCATGGCGGCCTCTGCTGGCATGCTGCTGCTTGTGCTGTTGCGGGTGTGTGTGCCCCTCCACAGATAAGCAGGCAGCCGTCGAGCTTACACAGCACTGGGCGCTGCTAACATCTGCTCTGCGCCTCTGTTTACGATTTCGCTGTTGACAACAGGCGAGCAGGCTGCTGCCGCGCGCACACAGCACCGGGCGCTGCTGGCTGCTCTGCGCCCTGAGGCAGTTGGGCTGGTTGACGCGTTCGGCTGGGAGGACTATGCGCTGAATTCTGCGCTTGGCAGGCAGGACGGCGACGTGTACAAAGCCCTGCTGGACATGGCCACGGTGCGTGGCTTGCTGATGCTATGAATGTTTTGGCTGTTGGTGTGCTGGGTATCCGGCCATTGGTCTGCTGTTTATTTGGCTGTTGGTGTGCGCATTTGTGTTTGGCTGTTGGCTGCGACTTGAGGCTGTAGGGCTGGTTGACGCGTTCGGCTGGAAGGAGTGTGCGCTGAATTCCGCGCTGGGCAGGCAGGACGGAGACGTGTACAAGGCGCTGCTGGACATGGCCACGGTGGGTGCATATTTGCGTGTGTTTGACCAGGCGCTGAACAGCGCAGTTTGGGGTTTGTGTGCATGTGCGGTCGGGGCGTGGGGAGGCCGAATGTTTGTTTCTGTGCTGTTTGGGTAGCGTGTGTGAGGCTGTGGCCTGGTGGACGCCTTTTGCTGGGAGGACTACGCGCTAAATTCTGCGCTGGGCAGGCAGGGATGGCGATGTCAACAAGGCGCTGCTGGACATGGCCAAGTGCGTGTCTGTTGCTTGGGGGCAAGTGTTAGTATTTACAAGGCAGTGGGCTGCTGGTTGCTTGCATCTGGGAATGAAGCTTGCCTTGGGTCTGCATTCAGGCTAGTGGCCAGCAAACATGCAAACCAGCTGCCGTCTCATCACTTGCTGCTGCTGTCGCTGCAGGTGTCCCCGCTGAACCGCACGCAGCAGGGCCCCGCCTGGGAGGGTGTGCTGAAGCCAGTGCTGCACCGCAAGCCGCTGCCAAAGCTGTGAGCGGCAGCAAGCAACGACTTCAGCAGCTGCAGGATGCTGGCAGGTAGCAGCTGCTGCTGCAGCACACGGCAGGAACAGCGGCGTCACGCACCGCAAGCCGCAGCAGTGCGCTGCCAAAGCTGCAGCAGCTTCAATGCTCACGCAGCAGCAGCAGCAGAAGCAGAAGCAAGCGAGGCTGGTGTGCAGTCCTACTTTGATAGGATGCTGCCTTGCTGGTTTGGCAGCCGTTGCTAGTTATACGGCCCTACGGCAATGTGAAATGGCGAGTTTGCTCCTTGAGGATGGGCAATGGCATGGGCATTTCAAGGCCAGATAGCAGCCATGGCAAATAGCAACCATTCTTTGACGATGCCATGCTGTTACGCCAGTGTTGTGCCTATTCAAAGTGACAGTTACAGTTTAGGTTCACTTGTGTAACGTATGATATTTATTGATGTGTCACGAAAGTTTGTGTTGTTCCCTGCTGTGAATCAGCAGCAGCATGTATAATGACAGTTGCCCAAGGAAACTTTCACACACGGTACTTTCACATAGGGCTTACACGTGTTCACGTGGTAAGGGGGCTTACCGCCCGGCCTGCTGGTAACGGTGGGGGCTTACATATGTAAGCCCCCCTAACCGTGTAAGCCCTAGCCACAATCGGAGACCTTACATATGTAAGGGTTATCCCTTACATATGTAAGGGGGTTGCCGGGGTAGTGATACGGTACTGTCACATACGGTATGTTGCTGCGCTGTAGGTCAAGCAAGCGCTTGCATGCAGTTGTTGGAACCACAGCTGCCTACGACCATACAACACTGCGAACAGAAGCTGTGCTGAACACGTTTGTGCAGGGCCGTGCACGCCTGATGTGCATCAGGCTGATCAGGCTGATCACTTATCACAATGAATGACTTGCAACGTCCTGCAGCAGAGATAGAATGTGCTGGGGCATGTTCTCATGTGGTAATTCGAATCAAATCATATATCCGACACGTACCCGTCCTGCTGACGGCGACAGCAGTTCTGCAAGCCGTTCTGCTGCGTGCTGTGGTTCAAGCACTGAGGTGTGGCACAAGGGTGACCGTCCCCACAGCTTCCAAGTAATTTTGGTCAGGCTCAGCATTTAGCAGCTGCATGCTTAAGCAGTTTAAAGATTTCCAAGTGTACTTCGTCAATTAATCCCGATATCATAATCCTGCAGGCGTACGTCTCGGCTGCCGCGCTCCTATCTCGACACATTACTGGACGGCAACTGGTTCACCCACGCATTTGCGCAATGGCGGCCATTTTCAGAACCTTTCGCAACCTTCAAAGCGCCCGGGCTGCAATTGTAGGTGCATGCAGGCTGCAGCAGTGCCAGCAACAGTGCTGCTGCTTCTCAGCAGCAGCACCAGCAGCATGCAGCAGCAACTGAATGACACGGCTCCTGCTGCTGTGCGTCTGCAGGGTCGCCAGGCTTCTTGCTCAGCTCCCATTGTTAGCAGACGCGGTATGCTCAGCCCCAGCACTCATGTAGTGTGTGAGCTGATACATGCTAGACTAGCATTGCTAGTGACAGTGCTGGTGGACAGCAATTGCACTGCAGCCTGCATGCTGGCTGCTGATGTAGCTACACCAGTCGCAGCTTGCAACAGCCACCACTGCCATCAAATCATGCATGTGAGTAGCAACTTCTGCTCATGTCGTGGGGGCCTGACAGGGCTCATATGCATGCGCAAATGCCGGTGTGTTGACCTACGTGACCTGGATTCGGCTGCTGTTGGTGCAGGTGGCCTGCAGCGCCAGCTACATGTGTCTGTCTGCTGTGCTGCTGCTGGCAGCGACCTAACAGTGCGCATCAAAGATGACATGAAGGTGAGGCCTCTGAACTTCCCAGGTTCACAATGTAGGGCAGAGTGGGACAGCAAAGGTTACTATCAATCACGACAGTGTGCACTAAACACAAGGATGGAGGTGGGGTGCCTGACCTTGCGTGCAGTAGCAGCTGCCGGACTACCATGTCAGTTCCGCAGACTGTCTGCAAACACACAATAGCTTTGCTGCGCCCACGTCAGTGCTGCGCATGCACTTTGATGCTTTTTTGCAGTTGGTCACTGCCAACACTTGCTGCTGCTGCTCCTGCTGCTGCCGCCGCCACTGTCGCCACGGCTGCTGCTGCTGCTGCTGCTGCTGCTGCTGCTGCTGCTGCAGGCTGCAATGAAGGCGAAGGATGCGCCCCGCCTGGATGCCATCCGCTTCCTGTCAGCAGCCATCAAGCAGCGGGAGATCGAGCTGCGAGAGAAGGGACAGGAGGTACGAGTTCTGTCGTACTGTTACGTTACAGTGTTATTTTGTTTATTGAGTTAATTTATGTGATGCCAGCATGTGAGCAGCTGTCAGCAGCGCCAGATTGAGCTGCGCAAGTCGGGCAAGGAAGTGTGTTATGTCATACGGTTACGTCACACTGTTATGTTGCAGTATTTTGCAGGAATGATGTGTTAAAATGCCAGCATGCTGGCAGCCATCAACAAGCTGAGTGAGCAATCGCTGCCACTGCTGCTGGTTGCTGCTGCTGTTGCTGCAGGTCAGTGATGCCGAGGTGCTGTCGGTCATCCAGAAGATGGCCAAGCAGCGGCGAGACTCCATCGACCAGTACAAAGCTGGGGGCAGGGACGACCTTGCAGGTGCGCTGGCATTGCTGATGCATGGATCTGGTGGGCTGCTACTGCATTCAGTTGGTTGCTAGTGACCCATCATGTGCAAGGGATCTGCTGCAGGCAGAAGAGCGGTTGAGCTGAGGGTGGCTGGCTCGCAAAAGGGGCAGCCTGATGTACGTGTCTGTGTACTGATTGTTTGTTTACTGGCTATCTGCATAGCCAGCTGAGCTCCAACCTTTGAGCACCTGCTGCTGCTGCTGCTGCTGCTGCTGCTGCTGCTGCTGCTGCTGCAGGCAAGGAGGAGGTGGAGCTGCAGCTGCTGCTGTCCTACCTGCCAGCTCAGCTGAGCAGGGAGGAGCTGGCTGGCATTGTGGCAGCAGCAGTGGCAGAGGCAGGGGCGAGCAGCGTGAAGCAGATGGGGCAGGTGATGAAGCTGGTGACTGCAAAGACAGCGGGCGCTGCTGATGGCAAGATGGTCAGCGAGCTGGTCAAAGCAGCGCTGACGCAAAAGTAAAAACTACCACGCAGTATTGCGTCCTCAGGGTTTGACGGAGACGTGAGCAAGCAGCGCTAACTGACAAGTGAGGAGATGCAGAGGCTATTCACAGTGCGATTGCACTTTGCATGTAAGCAGTCTACATGTAAGCAATCTATGCGCCTAGGGGGAGCTTGCGCATGCGGCCAGTGTCTTTGATGCATGCAGTGGCAGATCGCCCCGTCAAGTGGGGGCATGGTTACAGGACTCACGTCAGCAGGTGACCTTTTGGTGATTGGCCAGAGTAAAACACTGCACCTGACAGGCTAAGCCTGCAAGCGACCTGCTGTATGCACGCAGCACATGCAGCAGTACATGTACTGCTGCCGTATTTATTGTCTAAATGGTAAAGCCCCGCTCCTGAGAGTTGTTATTACACTGCACGTATTCTCTAGCAATCGATCCACTCCCAAACCAAGCAGTGCTCCGGATAGCGTGCAACTGTCCAGGCCGTGTACCCTGCTGGTGCCAGGCCCTGAGGCAGCTTTTTGGGGTGAGCGGAGCATGGGCTGCATGCGGATACTTATCTAGTTTTAGCTGCTCACTTTGTCAATTGTTGGAAGGTCAACAGGGACTAGCAGCCGATCTTTCACTGCGAGTGACACCAGTAAGATCTTTGCAATTGCGTCGTGCAGCGAAGCTCCGCCCAGCACCAACCGAATCCAAATATCATGCTGTGCCCAGTAGCGCGCAGCGCAGCAGCTCAAGGAGCTCGCATGGCGCGCACCTGCCAGCCAGCAGCTGCTGTGCACCCAACAGCAGCAAGGCGCCACAGCACCATTGCTCGCAGTGGCGAGGGCGTTCGTGACTTGATCAGTCGCGACAGGAAGTAAGTGGTATGCTTGTTGCCATGCATGCCTGAGGCTACCCACAGGCGGGGTAATGTGATGTGCAACCACTACTACATGTGTCAGCTGCTGCTGCAGCAGCTCTTTCGGTTTGCAACATCCAGCTATGCAGCTCTCTGTTTGTGGGCTTGTTGAAGATGGTTGCTAGCCTTCATTAAGAAATCTCATAGACATGCACTGGCAGCATCTGCTGCCAACAGGTGCATCACACCATGCAGGACTTGCCAACATGCGGTATCAACGGCGCCGGCAGGTTCACTGGTGCATGCTAGCGTGAACATTTTAGTTGCTTATGCCGTTGGCTTCACACATCATCACAAGATACACATGTTGTACTGCTTTTCTCCTTCCAGGGAGGTTGAGCTGACTGATGCCTTTGAGGAGAAGCCAGCAGCAGCAGCTGAACCAGCAGCAGCAGATGCTTCATCATCAGCCAGCAGCAGCACCACCACCACAGCAGATGCTCCCAGCAGCAGCACCCGCAGCAGCAGCAGCAGCGCCAGGCGCCGCACAGGCGGCTTCAAGACTCGCAAGCAGCGGCAGGCAGACATGGCACAGGCAGCAGATGCAGAGGACGCCCCAAGCAGCAGCAGCAGTGATGCACCAGAGCGGCAGTTCAAGCGCTGCAAACAGGTGGGTACATCAGAAGCTTTGTGGCTATCTCAGCCTTCTTCTTGTTGCTTGGATTTGTTGTGATTCAGCAACTATCAACATGCCGAGCTTTTCATGCTGTTGTGCCACAAGCCCTGCAGCCAAGGTGGCGTCATGGAAAAGTATGTCCAGTGGCTCTTTCCTGCAAGCAGTACACTTGCACAGACCCTGCCCCTTTCCTGCAACCAGCACACCTACGCAGCCTCTCTCTGCTGCAGTCATTTTTGTAGCAGCAGGCTACTCTGCCGCTGCTGCTGCTCCTGCTTGACCTCTCCTCAGCTGCGCAGCATGATGTGCTGTTCCCGCACAGGCAAAACAACTCTTCGCTCCAACTGGCTGCTGCTGCTGTTGCTGTTGCTGCTGCTGCTGTTGCTGCTGCTGCTGCTGCTGCTGCTGCAGGCCATTGATGCTGGGCTGGAGGCTTTTGCGGCAAAGCAGTACAGCCAGGCCATTGACCTGTTCAACCTGGCCCTGGAGCTGCCTGGCAACGGTGAGCCTCTAAGTACCAGCTAAGGCTTTGTTGTTGTTGACTAGACTTGGACATTGATGTGGCTGTCACTGTAGACCTTTGCTGTTTACAGCAGGGTAGTCAGACCTGTTCAACCTGGCCCTGGAGCTGCCGGGCAACGGTGAGGGGATGAGTGTCTGTTGGTGTTAGCTAGAACAGGTCGTCACTGCTGTTGTGACGAAGCTGCCTGTCTGTCACAGGAACTTCCCCAACCCGATCTTGGAGCTGCCAGGCAATGGCGACTGCATGATTGCAGCATTGCAGCAGCTGCGGTTGTGGTGTTGCTGGCAAGAACATGCCGCTGATGCATTTATGCCACAGCCTTCACTTAGCTGCGTTGACTGGCCCGCTTGCGTCCTGCAGCTCTGTGCAGGTGCGTACCAGCTGTCTGGCTGTCCTCGTGAGTGCGTGCGTGCCCCACTTTCGGCCTCTTACATGGCTCCACCTTGCTCGCTGCTCTGCCTTTCTGCTTCTGCTATGTGTGTCTGTGCAGGTGCATACCGGCTGTCTGGCAGTCCCCGCGAGTACGCCTGCCCCAGCGATGCAGAGGAGCATGCGGCGCTGTACAACATGGCTTGCTGTTACGCGCAGCTGGGGCAAAAGGCGGCGGCGCTGACCTGCATTGAGTCGATCCTGGAGACAGGTATGATACGCTGGCTGTTGGTGCGTCTTATAGGTTGCTGTGGCAGCGGACTTGTTCTGTTGTGATATAGGCTGGAAGGGCAGCATGTACAGCTATGCGCAGCTGGGGCAGAAAGCAGCGGCGCTGACCTGCATTGAGTCCATCCTGGAGACAGGTGCGTTATCACAGAAGTAACAACATATGGCAGACTAGGTTTGATGTGGCAGCGGGTCTCTTGTGCAGCCTTTGCTGGCTCACCTGGAGTGCATCCTGCAGACAGGCCTGCCATGTTAAAACACATATAACTTACGCAGCGCAACACTGCTGCTGCTGCTGCTGCTGCTGCTGCTGCTGCTGCTGCTGCTGCAGGCTTCAGCGACATTGCCACCATCACCTCAGATCCCGACCTGAGGCCGGTGCAGGGGCCTGAGCTGCAGGCAGTCATCAACAAGTGAGCGGGCTTGAGAGTGGCAGTGTAGAGCTTCAACACCTGCGTTAATGGCAGTGAAAAAAAGTTGCCTGCCTAGCGCTCAGCACCAGCGTTAGAAGAATTGCATGCAGCTGTCGCAGCAATATTATGCGCCCATTGGATGCAGCAAAAGCGTGCTGCTGCTTTTGCTGCTGCACACACAAGGTGCTGTTTACTTCCAAGCAACCACAGGCACCTTTTGCTGACAACTGCTGTTGACTCACAGCTGTATTGTGCTGCTGCTGCTGCTGCTGCTGCTGCTGCTGCTGCTGCTGCCGCAGGCACACTGGCATCGGGGGTGTGTTCAGCAAGCTGCTGCGCAAGGACAAGGAGGAGGTGCTGGTCAGCGACAGCAACAAGAACAAGCCCTGGATCATGTGGTGATTATTTTTAAACAAAGATTGGAACCTGATGGCTGTGCACCTCATGATGATGGTGATGCACCTCAGCATTATGATGGTGGCCATGCGGTAATGCAGCGTTTTTGCCATGGGAGTGCTGGCACGCTTCTGGTGTTGCTGCCACATGGCTGGTCTTGAGCCGCCTCCGAAGCACTGATGAGCACTGTGGAGGGCAGGTGGCGCGTTGTGTGAACTATGCGGAGTAAAATACGCGCGACAAAGGTCAAACTGATGTAACCTTTGGATTTCAGACTTGGTTGCCGCGATGTTTGAACAGAGTGACAAGGTGTGTGACCGCTAACTGCGTCTTGGACCGCATGTGTTGCTGCTGAATCCGCTGCAGCTGCTGCAGCTAAGGCTCAAGGTGTGGTTCAATTGCTTTAACTTGAGACTGCAGCGCAGGGCAACTGATGTTGCAGAGACTCTTGCTTGTTGTCAAACCCCAAGCACCTGAACCGCGTGGCCTCATCAGGGTTGTTTGGCGGGTGCAGCAGCAGTGTGTTGCACGCTTGCAACCGTATCGTTTCCTAAAAGAAGTGTTACTGATTGCAGATGCACTGTGATACACCGCATCACACCTGCCGTGCAACTCACCGCTCTTTTTGAGGAACCGATCTGTCCTGTTTGGTCGTTCAAACATGTAGTTTGATACTAAATTTAACTCAACTGTATCTCAGCGGCACAGCGAAGCCCTCAATTGCGTGTAGTGCGAGGGCTGATAGTCACGATGTCTGTCGACTCGAGAGATGAACACCTGCGCCTGCTTGACCATGCCTTCGAGCAGAACATGCCGCCAATGCATCCGCCGCATGTGAGCATCCCCGTTGCTGCTGGAGCTGGAGGCGTCCTAGGCAGCACTAGCACAGGCAGCACCCTCACCCATGGCTCGAGGAGTGCCAAGCAGAAAGGGCGAGACAAGGGCCAGAAGAAGTCGCGTAAGATGGCGTGGCTACTGATCCACAACACGGGCGAGCTGCAGACCATCCACATGGACAAGCGGCAGCTGATCCAGGTGGGCAGGCAGCAGCACAGCGCCACTTGGCCATGTGATGTACTTGATGACAAAAGCTGTGCTGAATTCCATGCATTCGTAGAGCCTGTGATTTGTTGGCAATATTGAGCAGTGTTGGCTGCATGACGGGAGCCTGCTGCTGGTCGAAACAAGATGCGCTGCTGCTACATGTATGTGCACTGCAACACTGCAGTAGTTGTCCAGACTGGTAACAGGTCGTTGCGCGTGACAGTCTGCCAGTGCAGCAAAAGCACAAAGTTTGTGGTTCAATGTCGCAGGCAGCATTTTGCAGCACATTTGCAAGGCAGCAGTCACTGTGCTTGCTTGCAGGACGACAGCTGTGGACGGCAAACCCTAGTTGCAGTGGCACCTTCTCTCCTCAAAGGATGCATTTGACCTTGTTTTTGAAACCCCTTACTGCGAATGAATGTACCAGCACGTCATGAAAGCACCTTAGACACACTCACTGCACTGCAGTTCCCACACAGGACACCCCGCAGCAGCAACAGCCACTTGGCTGTCGTGTTTCATCATCATCATGTTGGCTGTCGTGTTTGCCTGTTAAACCACAACTTGATATACATCACTGTTACATAACAGTGTAACAACGTATCTCATAACGCAGGTGATGGGCCTGGAGATCCCCATGCGTGACCTGCGGCTGATGGACCCCGCGCTGTCCTCGTGGGACAGCTTTGCGCAGATCCTGGTGCGAGACAACGCCCTGGTCATCAGCGCAGAGCATGTGCGGCTCATTATCACATGCGACAAGGTGAGCAGCGCTGTTGCTGTAGCTGCAATGGTGGCTTCGATGGTAGCTTGGTGGTGGTGTTGTGTTAATGCATTGGTCATCAGCGCGAAGCTCGTGCGGGTCATCATAAGATGTGACAAGGTAGGGCTGACGACGGGGCTGCGAGGTGTGCTGGCGCAGCTGCTGGCGCTGGCGCAGCAGCTGCTGCAAGCCAATGCAGTGTTGGTTGCCAGAGCTGCTGCCTGGTGGCTGCTTCCAGAGCCATTCCTGGCGTGGGTCCACAGCCAGTGTTACCTCAACATCCCTGCAATTGCCTTTTCGAACGTGTGCCAGGTCATCTTCCCGCTCGATTTTGAAAAGACGGAGGCCAGCCAGCGCTTCATGAAAGCCATAGAAGGCATCATCCGGGAGCGGCCAGACTGCACAGGACCCAACTCAACAGCAGCACAGGCGGCAGCAGCAGCAGCAGCGCTCGACACACCCCTGCAGACGCCGGGAGCTGGCGCAGGCCCTGAAGGCCTACCGCCGCCACTTAACAGCAGCAGCAGAGCGCCAGCTCAGCAGCAGCAGCAGCAACAGCAGCAGCAGCGGCAGCAGCAGGGGCCGTCGGCAATACCGCAGGAGCTGCTGCTGCCGCATGAGCTGCAGCATGCGGGCAGCTTGCGCATGCACCGCAGCAGCACAGCGCTGCACTACAGCAGAGACCCTGAGATGCTGCCGTTTGAACTCAACATGCTGGAGGCTGCACTAGGTGAGTCTTAAGTGTGCACGGTGCTTGACCTCGTGCAGGACAGTGGATAGCCCCAGCACACGCTGTGTTGCAAGAGTAGCTGTGAGTGTTGCACAGCAGGGCTCTGTTCATTTTTGGTTCTGCCGTACGTTCCATCTTGCCACCCTGCTATAGACGCTGCTTCTGTGCGGCCTGCTGCTGCTGCTGCTGCTGCTGCCAGGCGAGATCACGCGCCACTACTCCTCGCAAACAGCCACGCTAGAGAGCCTGGCGCACCCCGCGCTTGATGCGCTGATGCGCAAGTGCAACAGCACCAACCTGGAGCGGGTGCGCAAGATCAAGACACAGCACCAGCGGCTGCTGGGGCGCTGCCAGGTGCGTTGTTACGTAACGTTACATTGGTTCACATACTCCACTCAGACAAGGAGTGGGAACCTAAATCAGGAGCCAGCGAGGGGCTTATGAAGGGAGAAAACACCTAAGAACAGTTCAACAGGATGGTTCTTGGATGGTGTGTTGAATGGTGCAAGGGTATGGTGTTGCAATGCTGTGTGTGATGGTATGCTTGCTTGGGAGTTTCTCTTACAGGAGATGCCAGGCACGCCAGTCACTCGCAGCATTGCAGTTGATATGTTAGGCAGGTCATACTGTAGTGAGAGGTCTGCATTCCTTTTGTTAAGTTGCTCCGCAGAACTTTGTAATGTAGTTGAGCCTGGGGTGTCGCATAATGTGTTACATCATTGTTATTTTCCTGTCACTTTCAGGGTCTGCGCGAGATCCTGGAGCGCTACATGGAGGACGACCAGGACATGTACCGCATGTGCCTCAGCAAGTGGCGGGACGCTGAGCTGGAGAATGCGGACGCGGGCAGCGACAACACGCTGCTCATAGGTGGGCATGATGGCATTGTATGTTAGAATGTCCTTGTGTATCAGATATTTATAGTTCAAGCTGGTGAATGCAGACGCGGGCAGCGGCAACACGCTGCTCATAGGTGCGGATCATGGCAATACATCTTTCAGTGGCCTGTGTATCAGACGTGTGTAGTTCAAGCTGGAGAATGCAGACGCAATCAGCGACATCACGCTGCTCATAGGTGCGGTTTGTATGGCACACATTTGCTGCATCATGTGCTGTGGTGATGTTTGGTTCAGGCAAGTGAATGCAGACGCGGGCAGCACAACACACTGTTCATAGGTGGGGATCATGGCATTACATCTTTGAGTGGCCTGTGTATCAGACGTGTGTAGTTCAAGCTGGGAAATGCAGACGCGGGCAGCGACAACACGCTGCTTGTAGGTGCGGTTATATGGCACACATTGGGTAGGTCATGTGCTTTGGCTATGTAAGGCTCAGGGAGGTGGATGCAGACGCGGGCAGCGACAAACACGCTGCGCACAGTTGCGGCTCATGGCAGTACATCTTCGAGTGACCTGTGTATCAGATGGATGTAGTTCACGCTGGAGAATGCAGGCGCGGGCAGCGACAACACACTGCTCATCGGTGCGTGGTATGGCATGCGACAGGGTCATCGTGCTTTGGCTATGTATGGTTTGAGGGGGTGAATGCGGGCACAGGAAGCAAAAACACTCTGTAGTTAGTATATTTGGGCGCAAGGGGTGTTAAGGGTTTATGCTAACATATTATGTGCATCAAACACGTGCGGGTCACAGACTCGTGCTTGTGCTGTGCATTCTGGTGCTCGCGGCAACAGAGCTGTGCACTGTGTGCCGTACTGTGTGATTCGTCAACCTTCTGGCTGCAAGCTGCTCATAATCGGCTGCACACTGCTGCTGCTGCTGCCACTGCTGCTGCTGCCAGGCCGGCGAGAGACCATGGGCTGGGGCGGCGGCGCACTGCCGCGCCGCGCGACAGTGGCCAACCTGGCACGCAGCCCCACAGGCATGATGGAACGCTTCCAGGTGAGGCTTAGGGTGGGAACAACCATGGAACGGTTTGGAAGGCCATAGTGGCCAACCTGGCACGCAGCCCCACTGGCATGATGGAACGCTTCCATGTGAGGGATAACATCAGGGTTTGGGGTTTTTGCATGGCCAGCAGGTGGCTGCGTAGGCTGTAGACACTCAGCAACAGGGGGTCATTCCTGTGGCTGCTGCTTGGCCTTTTCTTTCCCCACAGCATGCTGCAGATGCTGCGGCTGTGGCTGCCTGTTTTGTAACGACAACATGTCATGCACTTTGTTGCGCAGGGCATGTCGTACGGCGGGCGCGTGCGCGGCGGTGACGGCAGCAGCAGCTCCTCCAGCAGTAGCAGCAGCAGCAGCCGCTCCACCAACGAGCATGACCTGCTGGAAGTAGAAAACCTGCTGGAGTCCTACCTGATGATGGTGGACGGCACGCTGGCCAAGCTGGCAGGTGCGGCCTGGGGTTTTTACTGGGGTTTGACTTTGGTTTGACTGGGGTGTTACTTGGGTTATCATCTACCCTGTTGGAGGTGGAAAACCTGCTAGAGAGCTACCTCAAGGTGGTGGACGGCACGCTGGCCAAGCTGGCAGGTGCGGCCTGGGGTTTTGACTGGGCTTTGACCGTTGAGTCCATAGACGCCAAGGAGGAGTACATCAACATTTAACCGGATGGCAGCTGCTCTTTGCTGCATCTCAACACTCGTGACGTAACACCATATTGACACACTCACGTTGCCTGTCTGTCTGTCATAACACTCTCTTGTCCCTCTCTTGTAACAAAGGCATCGGCGAGTACATTCACGACACCGACTACATCAACATTGAGCTGGACTACAACCGCAACCGGCTGCTGCACCGCAAGCCTAAGCATAACACCAAATATAACACGTGCTGTCTGTCATGAATCTCTTATAACGCAGGCATCGGCGAGTACATTGATGACACAGAGGACTACATCAACATCGAGCTGGACTACAACCGCAACCGGCTGCTGCGCATTGAGATCCTGCTGACAGTAGCAACCTTCAGCCTTGCGATATACAATCTGGTGGCTGGAATCCTGGGGGAGAATCTGGTGCTTCCCAGCAGCTGGACGGAGGACATTCGGGGTTTCATCATCATCAACTGCACGACGGTCACCGTGTGTGCTGCGGTGTTCATCGCCTGCTGGAAGGTGATGGTCAACAAGAAGCTCATCTGAGTTGGCTCGGGTTGGTTGAGTTGAGTGCGGCGGGCTGAGATGAGTTCCGAGCGAGTTGAGTGAGCGGCAGTGCAGGGAAGTGGTGATGCGGATGTGGCAACTCACATTGTTGCGTGAGCAAGTGAGCTTGCAGGAGCCGTTAGTGCTTGCAGGAAAACCAATTGAGCCATAGCACCAGGCATTGTGCTGTGCAGCCGTGTCAAATGATTGTGTCTGCAGACCTGCCCTTGCATCCGCAAAGGTTGATTGGGCAATGTTTGTGTGTGCTGAGCTGTTTGCTTTTGTTGCCAGTGCTGAGCAAGTTGTGTTCGGTGCGTGCAGCCGCCAGCGTGGCTGCCTGCCTGGTAGCAGCAGGCCGTTGTGCTACTGACAAGCCCTCCAAAATAAGCACTCTATTCACAGCTGTGCACAATGCATGTTGCTGGGCGCGGCTGGTGCAGGCCAGGCAGTGCCTGCGTGCATGCTCACTGTGTAGGCTGCTGTCTCTCCGAACAGTGTGTTGTCACAGCACAGCTGTGTGGTCCTTACAGGTAGTGGGTGGGCCTCCTCCCTTTGAGGTGCTCATATTGCTGCTTGTGTGCAAGCTTTAGCGCCAGCCGCTGATTGTCACCAACGATTGATAGACACGTACATAGCTATGTGCATGTGTGCGGTGCTGTGTGCTTCCACAGGGCTTCATATGCATGCAGATGTAGGGTTGCTGCTGCGCCATGCCACAGACTGGTGTGGCTTTGGCCTGCGCTTCAGGTGGTGATTTGCCAGCCTTTGCAGGCACGGGCAGCTCGCTGAGAGCTCAGCTGCTTTGTCTGCACAGTTTCACTTCGTGACTTGCACATGCACAGGAAGCGGCTGTGGCGTGGCAGTAGGATCTGCAGTTGCTGTCAGCAACTTTGTGTGCCGCTTGACAGGCGTGGGTGGTTGCTGGCAGCTGCTGAGCCTTCAAACATGTATAGTGTGTGCTGGCGTGCAGGGTATATAGGGCACGTGGTACTGCTAGATTCTTCCACACTTACACATCGATGTGTGGCTGATGCCTCAAGCCCTGTTCTTCGTCTGCTGCAAGCATATTGCTGGACTGCACATGACGTGACCTGCTGCTGCGCTCCAGCATTCTGGGGCTTGCAGCTGCGTTGCCGAGCAGTACATGCAGCAGATATCTTGGGGTGTGCGTGATTTGTGGCATTACTTATGTTGGGCTCGGCCCTGGCTGTATGTCAGGAAGTCGTAACTGCTGCAACCACCACTCTCTTGCATGTTGGCACTTACCGTTTTGCTCCTGACATGGGCCCCATATCAATCTGCGGGAATCGTAGTCACGAGTTCAGTACAACCTTCTCCGCACAGCCGGCTGCTCAGCAGCCCCTGCTGGCAGCAGGCTGCTGGGACTGGAACGGGTTTTGTGCTGAGCACTGCTTTGGGAAGGTCATATGCTAAGGGACCGCAGAATACCCTCCAAACAGGCAGTGCTAGCGAAGTAGAGTGTTGTTTCATGCTCTTCTGAAAACCATGGCGGTGAAGGAGCTCTCAGGCATCCTTTCGGACCCGGGAAAGTGGGAAGCCACTCTCGCAGCATTGGCTAGCGTAGAAAGCGATGTTGAGACCCTTCGGATATATCACAACACACCAAGTCAACTTCAATCCGCATGCCGTGTACTTGGCTGCAACAGCAGCGTCAGGACCCTAGATATTGGGGATGCAGCAGCAGAAGGTGCAATTGCTCTTGAGAAGTTGCTACAGGTGAACATGCTGAAGCTTGCTATGATGTTATGTGCTCACATGAACATAAAAGCAGCCATGGCGTATCTGAATAGCCTCCTGCATGCTCACCATCGTGCCAGCTGGCAGCTGCTGTGAACCTCGGAATATCTCTGCTGCCTGAGCTGCTCTGCTGTGCAGCGCAATTCATGTGCTTGGATCTGCCATTCCTGCTACCAATACCAACACTGCGACTGCTCGTTGTTCTCCATGCCACACACAGGCCAGCACCAGCCTCAGCTGCTTAAAGGTGCAGTCCTTTGACTGCCAAGCTGATGCCAGCAGCGCAGCAGCTGTCATCCGCGGCCTGGCATGCAACAGCAGCTTGCAGGAACTCTGCCTTCAAGGCCTCTCTGCGGCATCAGTCAAAGACCTGGCGAGTTGCATCGCAGCAGGTCCCTTGGCTGGCAAGCTGCAGCAGCTGCGGCTGCCATGCTGCAGGTGAGAGCTCCTGCAGACACTGCATGCAGGCTGTTTGGTGTGGAGCCTGCTCTCTATCTTGTGCACCTGTGCGACAGCATCACCCTTTGAAGTCCTGGCGGACTGGCTGTCTTGGCTTGGCGGCCGCTTGCTGCAAACATTGCAGGATGATGCTGCTCACACACAGCTGCTGCATCCTCTGTATGTTGTGCTGCTGCGTTCCTGCAGGCTGGACTCAACAGCAGCTGGCGCCCTGCATGATGCACTGCTAGCTACTCCTTGCTTGCAGCTGCTCAGCTTGCAAAAGGCAGTGCTTGAAAGTAACAGCAGCAGCACACTGCCTAGTCTTTTCAGTCTTGCACTGGCAGCCCACCCCACACTAGCAAAGCTGGAGCTGCAGCAAGTCACGGGCCTGCAGCAGCACGGCTGGCAGCAGCTGGGCGCCTATGTGGCGCAAGCACCTGTCCTGCAGGAGCTGCTGCTGCAGGAAGCTCAGCTTGGGCCCGATGCAGCTGCATCCTTTGCAGCAGGCCTGCTGCTACAGCAGCAGGGACAGCTAACGCAGCAGCCAGCACCAGCACCATCCCCGGGCTTGAGGGTGCTGGACTTGAGCAGCTGTTCACTCGGACCAGATGCTGCTGCGCAGCTTGGAACAGCACTAGGCGCCCGCTGCAGCAAGCTGGCAGTGCTGCGGCTGGGCCAGACTGAGCTGGGGCCTGAGGGGGCAGCTGGGTTGTGTGCTGGGCTGGCTGCTGGGGGCTGCTGCTGCAGGCTGGAGCTGCTGGACTTATCAGGCAACAAGCTGAAGGGTGAGCGGCTGCGGTCGTGTGTGGCTGGCTGCAGGTGGTAATACGACACACATAATGGAAAGCAGCAGGTGCAGTGCAGGTGCCTGGTTGGTGCTGATGTTGTGTGTTGCGCATATGTTTGCCTAGCTCAGTCACCAACGTCACTAGGTTGGCGGCTGGCACTGCAACGATTTTGAAGCACTGCCGCGCCACGCTTGCGACTCCTCTGCATATATGCTGCTATTGTGCTGCCTGTGTGGCTCTGCAGGTGCCGAGGGGCTAGCAGCGTTGCTGCGCAGCCCTGCCGGCCAGTCCCTGAGCACCCTCAACCTCGCCAACAACTGCTTTGGCGACGAGGCAGCATCACAGCTGGCGGCAGCAGCAGCAGCCAGCAGCAGTTTGACAGTGCTAGACCTCTCCTGCAACTGGATAGGCGATGAGGGTGCAGCTGCACTGGCAGCGATGCTGCAGCAGCACAGCAGCCTCACCACGCTGCTGCTGCAGAAGAACCGCATCCGCAGGGGTGGCATAGATGTGCTGGTGAATGCAGCGCTAGCAGCACAAGGGCCCGTGGGGGAGGTGCGGCTAGAGGGCAACAGAGCAGTGGATGCCATGAGCAGGCTGAGCTTGCAGGACCTGGCTAGGGTTCTGGCGCAGCGGCGGCAGCAGGGTTTTGGAGCGAGCAGCAGCAGGAGAGCTTCAGCAGCAGGTGTAGCAGCAGCAGGTGTAGCAGCAGCAGAGGCAGATGCAGATGCAGAGGGCAGAGCAGTGGATGCCAGTGGTGTAGGCAGCGCTAGCAGGAGTGATGTCAGCAATGCAGTGGCAGTAGGAAATGACGAGGGGTGTATCAGCCCACGCGCCAGCAAGGTGGCCCGTGTTGGTAGCTTAGCAGGCAGCAGCAGTAGCAGCATGTTGATGTATGTTGATGCGGCAGCGGAAGAAGATGCTCCTGCAGCAGCAGAAGCAGCAGCAAGCACATCAGCACCTGCGAGTCCCTTTGCTGGTGCAGCTGCCTTTGGCAACAACAGCAGCAGTGGTAGTCAAATGACAGCAGGTTTCTTCGCGTACATGGCAGCAGCTGGTGCTACAGCTGCTGAGGATGCCTCTGGAGCTGGTGCTGCATTGGTAGCAGGACTGCCGTCATTGGCATCAAACGCAGCAGCAGATTTGGCAGCGGCAGCAGCAGCAACAGCAGATCCCACCAGCTTGTTTCAAGTGCCTGCAGGGTTTGCGCATCGGCTGCTTGAAAGGGTGGGCAACAGCAGCAGGCAGCGCAGCTACAGCTTTGAGCACTGGGCGAAGGACAAGCAGCAGAAGCAGAAGCCGCAGCAGCAGCAGCAGCAGCAGCGGCCGGCCAGTTGCCCGGACATGGCAGCAGCCAGTGCAGCGCTGCAGTCTCTTTTCAAGCAGTTGGATGCCAGTAGGGGCAGCAGCAGGTCCAGCAGTGGTGTGCTGGCTGGCATGTTTGCGGGCACAGCTGAGCAAGAGCTAGACAGTGTTGCAGCAGCGGCAGCAGCAGCAACAGCAGCAGCAGCAGCAGGCCAGGCGTCTGGCATGGATCCAGCTCTGGTGGAGTCGCTGTCAGGCTGGCTGCTGGAGGCTGCAGGTGCAGCCAATGTGGTGCTGCCGGCAGAGCTGCTGAAGTGCGCTGGCGGTGGCAATGACAGCGGCAGCAGGCAGGGCAAGCGCGCAGTATGTCCGGCAGTTGCTGCTGCTCAGCTTGGTGGCAGCAGTGAGGATGACAGCAGCAGTGATGCAGGTCAGAATGTTGGGCGTCTCAGGGTGCGCTGTCGGGGCGGGGGCAGCAGCAGCAGGGATGGTGGTGCATGCAGCCCACACTTCTACAGCTGCAGCAATGGCAGTGAATGCGGCAGTGAGAGCGGGTGTGAGAGCGAGAGTGAGTCAGGCACTGGTGGAGAGCACGGCAGCAACTGCAACGACAGCAGGGCAGCGACTCCCGGTGCAGCTGCTCGCTGTGCTGTGCGCAAGCTGGATAGTCCACGCAGCAGTGTGGTGGTAGCAAAGGCGGCGGCTGCAGCAGCAGCGGGCGGCAGCAAGCGCCTCTCGAGGTTTGCTGCAGCTGCTCAGCAGGAGACAGGCGCGGAGGCGGCGCCACATGCAAGTGGTGCAACACAGCCGCTGTTATAGGTCACAGGTCCAGTTGCACGATGCGTGCATGAGTGGAAGCTACACCACTTCTTGTTGACTTCGATATGGTATGAAGTGGTGCTTGTGTACAGCCTGTGGTCCGTTCTGTGCAGTCACGGGCAGGCGTGACATTCAATATATACCTGTTTTTTGCAGTCGAGGGATGGGTGTGGCGTTGTGGTGTGCATAACGGCTGTATGCTGGTGCCATGTTGCTGCTGCTGCCAAGGCAGCCGGACGAGCAGTAAAAAGTCAAACATTGGCTGTTCAACATACGCGTGTATACAGCGGCTGCGCGGGAGAGCTGAGCTGACGGGGCTGTTTGATGAGGTGGAGGCTTACAGGCTGGAGCACCCAGAGGTGGAGCTGCCTGGGCGGCTGAGGAGCAGCAGGGTCGTGGTTTAGGGCTTTGGCGGTGCAGTGTGCTTCAGTGGTTTGGCGAGGTCAGCAGCTTGCTATGTCATTGCGTGTGGCCCGGGGCGGTTTGACCCGATGGCCGCAGACACTGGGAATGCAACATGCCTGATAATCAAGTTGCCATTGAAGTGCAAAGGTATACTGAGGCTCTACGGCTCCGCTTCACGGCAGTAGCACTCCTTTTAAGTCTATGCTAAAGCACTCAGACACTCTGGCAGGCTGCATCCTACCTGTAGGCTTACAGGCTGGAGCACCCAGAGGTGGAGCTGCCTGGGCGGATGAGGAGCAGCACGGTCGTGGTTTGAGGCAGGTTGTGGTGTATGGGTCTGGCCAGTGCAGCCGGTCAGTGGGATCGTTGATGGTGTTATGTCACTGCATGTCATGTTTTGGGAACAGCATCCATCTTCAAGCCACCAAACAGGCTCCTGAGCAACCTCCTGTAAAAGTATCAGGCTCTGGAGAAGTGTGCTTCTTTCAGGTTTTTATCCTCATCATCAATACAACGTCCCGGAGGTTGACAGGCTGTCAGTGGTGCTCAGTGATCACTCCTTCATGAAGGACGCACTTGAAGTCAGGCTCCGGGATGATACCCGAGCCACGTACACTGAAAACTCCGATGCAAACAAAACTAAATTAAAGCGTCTCAAGCGTTTTTGGACAGACACCTACAATGCGTCTAGTGTCAGCGGAGTCCAAGGGGTTGCTCTTCTTCCGCACGCACCTGGCCGAAGCAAACGCGCTTTCGGACAGAATATGTGTTGAACTGCAGATCAACCTGTCAACTGTTTTGGTCTGCCGCTGTTCGTTGTGCTTCAAAGGCAAAGTGGCCATCACGCACTGCCCTCTGGGTGTTGCCCCTGGCTTTTGCAACCTAGAGTCCTCTCGTGTCGCAAATTCACTGCAAAAAAGTTACAGTGAGAACTTCAAGCTACGATGTACAGTTTTTTTTTTGCGAGCGGGCAGCTTGGCGTGCGACAAAACCCCTACCACTCACCAGTCACCACTGCCCGGTTCGAGCAGCAGTTGACATTGTCATGGCATCATGATCTCAGGCAGCAACATCGCGTGTCCCAGTGCTACGTTTTGGGTTTTACTAGTTTATGTAAAGGGTTGTGCACGGCCCAGTACTCGACAGGCGTCTCGGAATGCAACCACATCACGATGCCACACAGCAGCAAGCAGAAAGCCAGCCGGAAGTCGTCTGTCAAACCACTTAAAACAAAGCCTGGCGTGGCAAGTGCTGCAGATGTGAAGAAAATGCATCGACAGGTCCTGCGGCAGGCTTGTCAGCTTTCGCTTGAAGAGCGATCCATGGAGCTTGCCAAAACGCGACACATGGTAAGAATAATCCCGCACCAGTTCTTAAAGGAAGAGACGGGCCGTGTTCCCGCGATCCTGTGGCAGAACGTGGCCTGCAGCAGTAGAGCAGCTGGATTACAACAGCTGAACCAGGAACAGCTGGCTCACACTGCTCATGAGCGTTGTCACACGTGCCCTTGCAGGTCTTGTGCGATTTTGTGGTGCATCAGGTGAGCGAAGCCTGGAATGAGACGCAAGTGTCCGCTGACCGCAGCAGTACAGGCATTCTAGCAGTGACGTTTGGCCAACGACGCACGTCCACTGCTGCAGAGCAGCGCTACGCAGCAGCTGTGCATGCCAAGCTGTTGATCAGAGCAATTAGGGATGACAATTTCAAACGCCTTACCTGCTTTGACCTGATTTGACCGCGTTGACCATGTTGACCAGTACTGAACATCAGTGCCTCCCTGAGCTGGCACAAAGCACCATAATGCCTTGCAGCCTTTGACAAAGACATCAGTATGAATTGCATTGCAACCTTCTGCAGCTATGGCCTTTTCACTTGGGCACAGTGCACTAACGGTAGGAGGCATGGAGGCGCATGAGGTATCCTCATCGCCACACACGTCCCCTTCCTTAACTTACGCGGGTGTTAAGTGTGAACACACCACGCTCATTCATTCATTCACAGTGCACAAGATCTGCCTGGCCTCAGTGGAAATGTTCGCGGTGATGCTGTGGTGTTGGCTGCTCCTACACTGCGTAACGCTCCATGACACTAACCGTATGCTGAAGTGGAATGTAGTTGCTCACTTTTTGAATTCTAATTCGAAACGTTGCCTCTTGCAGGAGCTTGTAGTGTATGCACTGCAGCACGGCCTGCCCCTGCCACCCCTGCCAGCCCACCCCACCACCAGCAGCAGCAGCAGCAGCAGCGGCAGCAGCAGCACCCATGACAGCCACAACAGCCAAGCGCCACTCCCCCAGCCTGCACCGGCAGCAGCAGCAGCAGCAGCAGTGCTGGCAGCAGCAGGCGCCGGCTGCAGCAGCAGCACCCCCATTGCCGCCAGTTACGTGGCTGTCATGCTGCGCCGCGTAAGCCCTGAGCAGCTGCAGCAGGTGCGAGACTGGTCTGGCGAGGAGGACGTGAAGAAAATGACGCAGGTGAGCCAGATTTTGGCCGTATCTGGCCCTGGCTTGTGGGTTCGCACTCACTGGTTAGGAATCACCTCAGGTGCCCCCTCCCTCCTCCAGGTTCACCTCTTGCTATGAATATATGTAATTGATTGATTGATTGATTGAGCAAGGCAGATAGATCGTTAAAAGATTGGCTAATGACGCAGGTGAGCCAGGCAGATAGATCGTTAGAAGATTGGTTAATGACGCAGGTGAGCCAGGCAGATAGATCGTTAGAAGATTGGCTAATGACGCAGGTGAGCCAGGCAGATAGATCGTTAGAGGATTGGCTAATGGCGCAGGTGAGCCAGGCAGATAGATCGTTAGAAGATTGGCTAATGGCGCAGGTTGCTGTCATGACCTGATGTAATGGTTTGATACAATACTTGATGTAAGTTGGGTGACTTGATGTAATGACTTGATGTAATGACTTGATGTAATGACTTGATGTAATGACTTGATGTAACACTGTTACTGACTCCATGTTAATTGGGTGACTTGATGTACTCTCTCTGGCACTGCCATCTCAAGGACCATTTGTAGCAGCATCTATTCAGATGCTGCCATACACCGCACTGTCAGCATCACTTCACCGTTTGCTGCTGCTGCTGCTGCTGCTGCTGCTGCAAATGCATGTTTTCCGCAGACGCTGTTCCACCAGCTGGTGGCTCTGTTGGAGCTGATCCAGCGGCAGGACGATGAGGAAGAAGAGCAGCAGCAGCAGCAGCAGCAGCAGCAGCAGCAGAGCGACGTGGCGCAAGATGCGCCATCAAACACAGCAGCAGCAGCAGCAGCAGCTGCTGCTTTCGCTGCAGCCGGCTTTCCAGGTGGTGCTGACAGTGCCAGGCGGCAGCTAGAGCATCTGGTAGACGATGCAATGACAAAATGCGCAGTGGGGATGATCTTCAACTGCCGGGTCTTCGTGGAGTCAGCCTGCAACCATCAGATGCACGAGGGCTCGGTTCCTGTGGTGGCGCCCCAGTGTGAGTTGTTATTTTGGTTGGTACTTTGTTACTTTGCTCAGCGTGTCGGTAGCTTGCCGATGACATACATACCATACATATGTTGCATGCCATACATGCCATACACATTGCACTTTGTACTGGCCTTGGAACAACACTACATAGCATGCCTGTCTGTATTCAGCGCCGCTCCTACTGCTGCTGCTGCTGCTGCTGCTGCTGCTGGCTGCAGCCCACTGGAAGCGTGTGGCAAGGCGGCTGAAGCTCACCCAGGAGCAGCTGCTGCTGCTTCGCATCGCAGCAGACGAGTACAGCTGTATGGTGCAGCAGGAGCAGCGGGAGGGGCGGGTGCTGTTGCAGCTGGCGGCGGACTACCTGCCTAGCACCAACCTGGCCATCAAGGCTCAGCAGGAGTCTGCTGCAGCAGCAGCAGCAGCAGCAGCAGCAGCAGCAGTGAAAGACGAGGATGAAGCAGTGGCAGAAGCAGTGAAACAGGAGCAGGGAGGACGTGAAGCAGGAGCAGCGGGTGCGAGCGGGATGGCAGGGCAGCTCCCAGCTGCTTGCAGCGCAGACCATCGACTCAGAGCTAGTGGTGATGCCAGCAGCTCTGAGGCTGCTGCTGCTGCTGCTGCTGCTGCTGCTGAGTCAGCACTCTGTGGCGCAGCAGCAGCAGCAGCAGCAGCAGCAGCAGCAGCAGCAGCAGCAGCAGCAGAAGGCGTCGAGTGCACGGACGCAGCAGCTGGTGGCAGCTTTGGCAGCAGCAATGAGGATCTAGGGGCTGCGTGGCAGAGGCACGTGGACCTGCGGCTGCTGCACATGACCGTAATCAGCTTCTTCCTGCTCAACACGCTCAGCAAGCAGCAGATCGCACAGGTGCGGCGCACATGACACAAATAACACACATGTAACACTTGTGACACATGTAGCGCAGATAACGGTGGTCAGCTTCTTCCTGCTCAACACGCTCAGCAAGCAGCGGATCGCGCAGGTGCGGCGCACATGACACAGATAAAACGCATGTAACACTTGTATGACATGTTGTGCACATGTAATGCACATGGTAGTGATCAGCCTCTCTCTGCTCAACACACTCAGCAAGCAGCAGATTGCACAGGTGCGGCATGGGCTGCATGTCTGCTTCTCACTGCTTGTCACTGCTGCTGCTGCTGCTGCTGCTGCTGCTGCTGCTGCAGATGATCGTTGCGTCCTTTCCTGTACAGGTCATCTGTGCCGCAGTAGTGGAGGCGGCAGCAGACCTCTGCCGGCAGCAGGAGCAGCAGCAGCACTCGCTGCTGCAGCAGCAGCTGCTGCAGGACCCTCCTGATGATCTAGGAGTGGCAGAGCAACCAACAGCAGCAGCAGCAGCAGCTGTAGCTGAGCAGCAGCGTGGCACAGCCGCTAGGCTGTTGACTAACCCGGGTCACCAAATGCAGCACAGCCGTGTGCGGCAGACTGCCATGCAGCAGCAGGTGCGTGCGTGGTGGCGTGCAATGGGCGCCGAACCGCCAGACTTACCGGAGACGCAATGAGGCCTCAAAACCATCTGCGGCTAGGCGAATGCGCGCTTGTTGCACCACGTTTACTTTATATTTCAGTAATGTGGCCGGATACAGCACCATGTGATGCTGGTGGTTGCGTTGAAGTGCAGTTCTTTCGGCTGTTGTTTGTTTGTTGCTGTAATTGGACGAGGTGGGTGTGTTGTTGTTAGGCGAGGCTGGCAACGGTCCCGCATGCTGCGCTTGTTCTTGCATCAATGACTGTCATTGCTTGCATGCAGTTTGCATGCTTGCCATTAATCAGGCGTGTGCGGTCACGTTGCGGTGTAGCGTTAGCCTACATCAATGCACTGAGTTGCAACCGACAGGCGTGCCAAATGTCAGGGGGGGGGGGGGGGGGGGGGGCGGAGGAGGAGTGCATTGTGCTAATGCAAAGTGTGTCACCTGCAACTCTCTGCATTGCACCCAAACAGTGTCAAAGTGCGCACCTGCCAGCTGCTTACTTTAAAATGCATGCTGCACACAGGGCGCTCAAACTCTGTTGCGTGTGCTTTCAGCACCTGTGCGGTACATGTGCATACTGCGGTTCCAGCAGTAGCGTTTTTTTTTTTTTTCAAAACACGTGAGTACGCATTGTGGTGCAATGTGCTGTTGCAAAGTGTGCTACCTGCAACTTTTCAGAATGATGTATCAGGGGGCCTAGGCACAGCTCAGACCTTCAAGGCTGCGTATGTAACGCAGCACGCTTTAGCGCACTGCAGTGCTGTGCAGTGCGTTGCATATCTCCGTGCGCGCTGCTGTGGTCTGCGTTTGGTGTGACGCATGTTCTTATCGGCTGTCATAGGAGCGGTACGCACTGCATGTCTACATGTCTCGTGTCATGGTCTGCTACTCGTGAAAGGTGGGGTGACAGTTACATGCGTCGTCCGCAGTGCTGCGTGCAGTTTGCTGGCGTCACTGATGAGAAAGGTCGCCTGGGCTTTGAGAAGCATTGGCATGAAACATTTTTTGCCGTGTATTATTTGCTTTGCGACCCACGGTATTGTTATTATTGTTGTTATTGGGGGCACGTGTCAGTCTGCTGGCACTGGGCTGCATGGGCTGTACATAACATGTTTGGTGCATGTGCAAGTGCCTTGATTGGCACAAGCAACAGGGCAACAGATCTGCCAGGGCTGACAGATCTGCGCCGGTAGTTTCACCGAGCAAATATTGAAGGCAGAACTGCGTACTTACCGTGAGCAGCCCCTGAGCATGTTTGGAGCCATTTGGTGTGCTGGGCTAGTACCCTGGGTCAGGTTTCAGCTCTGGAGGAACTGCATTCAACAGCAGATGAATTTCCTGGTGTCATGCTGTGTCATAACACGGTCGGGCCCTTGTCACACCCTTGGCAACAATTGTTATTTAAGGCTTGGAACATTGGATGGGCTTGGCACGCAGCCCTGCACTGGTCTGGCAGCACTTGGCTGCCCTGTGCGAGCTGGTGCGAGAGGCTTCCGTGTCCCTGCCTAAGCAGCCGTGGCGAAGAAACTGCTGCCTGCAATTGATGCTGTGCTTGCTGGGGTCTCAGACAGCGGCAGACAAGCGGGGCGCCGCATGTGGCACCTGGAGGGCTTGATAAATGAATAAATGAATGAGCTACGCGTGGTGTGTTCACACTTAACACCCGCGCAAGTTAAGGAAGGGAACGTGTGTGGCGATGAGGATACCTTATGCGCCTCCACGCCTCCTACCATGGAGGGCTTGATTGTGAGACGTTTGACTATACCTGGGACGCGGCGTGCAACAGCAACAGCAGCGCGCGTCGCCCTATGCCTCAGTATTAGGTCTGTTTTACTGTAGGCTGTGCGGTGTGCACTGTGCACTGTGCACGAAGTAGCTCCATGGTTCTGACACCATTGCACGAATGCACAGATCTTGCTGAACCAGGTTGGCGGGGCCGATGGCGTTGATGCTATGGCTTGATGAGTAACATGATGATGATGATGATGATGATGATGATGATGATGGGATCTTGCTGAACCAGGTTTGTGGACACATGACATATGCCATGTTTGAAGAGAGGATGGTTACGTGTGGTCCTCGGCGCTTGTCATGGATGGCATGCAGTGCAGTGCAGCATGCATGCTGCTGTACAGCATCAATCCAGTGCTGCAAGCCTGATTGTGCCAGTGCAGTGTTGTTCAACACAGGCCTGATTGTGCCAGCTGCCATGTGTTGAACAGCAACAGCCAAAGATGTTTGCGGACCAGATTACCAAGGCTGTGATCCACCTTGTTTTAGTGCCGGTGGGCAGAGCTTCAGGCGTACGAAGTTCACGTGAATGCATGCATCAACGTGGACAGCGACCAGGCTGCTGCCGAAGTGTGCCTGTGCCACAGGCATTGTCAGCATTCATCGGATGAATGCCTGTAATGCAGAGCTTGAGGCATACCAGGCTCACCTCCATGCATGCATGCGGTGCATTCAGTGAATGTGGACAGCGCCTGGGCTGAAGTTCGTTTGTGATGAATGCCTGTGGTAGGACCCCTTGGTAAGGCTTCAAGCCTGAAGTTCACCTGTGTAACAGATTGGTGAAGTTCACCTGTGTAACAGATTGGTGAAGTTCACCTGTGTAACAGATTGGTGAAGTTCACCTGTGTAACAGATTGGTGAAGTTCACCTGTGTAACAGATTGGTGAAGTTCACCTGTGTAACAGATTTGTATTCAGTTACATGTACGTGATGTTGGTTGCAGTGCAGTATATGACAGGTTGCTATCGCAACAGCAGTGTTGCCAATGTGTGCAAACGTGTATCCTGCAACTCTCATTAGTAGCAACATTAATTAACAACAATATTGTTACTGCTGGTCTGTCAACGCCTCTGAGAGGAGTTGCTGCCCATTTGTGTCATCCAAGAGAGATCGAACAGCCACTTCAAGACGTGACGTGACGTCAAGAGACAGGATGTTAATTAACAGCGTTATAACGCTGGGCGTGGCATGGTGATGTGCATGATGCTTGCCTGCTGGTGTACTGGGCCCAGGGACGGCTGCAGCATGTCGGGCACTATTGAGCCCCGCGGATCTCACTGATCGCTAGCATATCTTCAAAACCCAATTACTGACTCCTAGGTCAGCATAACTGATAGCAGCGGTCGCCCGTTTCTGCCGCGTCCCTACCTGTGTCATGGGTGTCTCAGTAACGCGGATGTTCGGCAACGGTCATTTGTGAATACCCATACTTGACGTCTCGATTACATTTACAGCTGTAAATGACCGTTTGATTATGATAGTTCATGCATTCAAGCCCCGCAAGCTCTCTGCACAGCGCTCATGGATCTGGCACAGGCAGTTGTCAGTGCAGCTGCACAGCAGTTCAAGGAGGACTGCAAGGCCAGCGCGTGCCGCTTTTGTGTGCAGTTCAAAACCCAGAGCCGTTGCGTAGGCAGCGGCGTCATCACAGCCACGCCCATGGCACAGCACGTGCTGCTGCAGTACAAAGACTTGTGGATGTGGACGATTTGTGGATGAATTGTGGATGGGCCTTGACCATAGTCAATTGACCTGGAAGCTGCCTCGATCCGACAGCAGCGCTTGGCAGCACACCGTGGACTTCATTTACCAGTCTATGAAAGACAACGGTGTTCATAAGGGCATCAAATATGACCAGCAGCGCAAGCTCTGGACGTAGGGGCACATGACCTTCAGTGTGGCTGCAACAGTTACTGTGGGCGATGATGTTCAGTATTCGTCTGGATGTGAGGGCTGGGAAGGCCTGCACAGGCAGCTGGGGAGGTACCTAATGAGCATGCAGTACATGGTAGCAGCAGTTTCATAAGCCAGGTGTCAGGTACAGCTGGTTTTCGGCAGCGCTGCCAGCTGGCTCCAGCAGCCGCGACTGCAGAGGGCCTGCCAGCCAGCCCTGAGCTCCCGCTGGGCTGGAAAATCCAGCAGAGTGCAGCAGCAGCGACAGCAATGAACAAAATGCGCTCGCGAGACTGTTTCAGAGGCATTGATAAAGTTTCCTGCAAGCCTCTGCAGGCCGTGTGCTGCCGCGCATGCCATGATGACCGCTTTGAGGAATTTGCCCAACTGGGCATTGTGCAGTTGCGTGGCGCACGATGTATGATGCAATGCAGCATAGCACAGCGGGTGGCATCCAAATGGGCTGTCTATGGACTGGCTTGAAGATACTGTGAAAACAGCACAAGTGTTACTGTACAGCAGCATGCTTGTGCTGCAGGTCTTGTGGTGCCGCATGCTAGGCTGTCTGTTGATAAATCCGTATATGGTGGGCGGAAAAAGTTGATGGTTTGGGTGCCGTGGCGCATGCTGCTTGAGCACCAAAGCACCTCTGTTACCTCTGGAGATGTGTTGCCTGAACTTGCCCTTCAATTCGTAGTGACGCTTGAAACCCTTGCTTGGGTGCCCTTTGTGGCGGTTGGCTTGATATGACTTGTGTGGCAAAAGACAAGCCAGCCCGTGTTGAAGTTGCGATGTTGGTTTTGAGACAGTTGTGCTGGTAGGCTGCGCCGCATGTGCCTCTGTGCTTGGATGCTGCCGCCGCCGCAGCAGCAGGGGGTGGTGGTGGCAATTGTCGGCATCCGTTGGTGTCTGCTACTCAGCAGGAGGCACACCAGGACGCTGTGCCACATGCGAGTGTGTGTGTGTGTGGCCCTATTCGGTAATCTGGTGCAAATTTTGGCAACGCAGTGCTTGATGTAGCTGTAGGCACGCTGAAGTTGGTGTACATCAGTCATGTCATACCACTGGTATGGCATATACGTGTCATCGCTAGACCAAGGCATACGATGGCGCCCAAATTGCAACACTTCATGTGCTCATAGTGAACAGCCGTGCCCATCACGAGAGGCTGTGCAGTTGCTGCTGCATGCGATGCCTGACGCTTGAAAGTACTTTTTTCTGGAGCGTATGCACCGGTATATGCGCCGAATACACATGCGGCATGTCATTATGGCATTGATGGTGTGCATGATCACGCACTTCACTATGGGAGCTTGCTGGGCTGGAGGCGTGTGCGTGTTTCTGGTGCTGAGCCGTGGGACATGGCTGATTTTGTCTGTTGCTTGATTGCGTGCACGTAGTCAGGTACATCTGGCCGCTTAGCCTGCTGCCACTGCTTCAGCTAGCGCGTCCAGCAATGTGGGTCACTGTGCAGCTATTGCTCACTGAGCGCCTTGCAACCTGCCCCTGAACCTGCGCCGCGGGTTTGGCCAAGATCTGCGGCGCTGACGGCAATCATCATCACCATCAAGTTACAGAATCAAGCTACAGCTAGCAACGCCATAATGCACCATATGGTGCATGAGCAGATGCATCTGCTCACCACACTCCAAAGCACTGCGGCAGCGAACATGCACAACATCAAGACTGACGAATACAGGCTGTCTTCCTACATCATGACGCCACCGACTGCCATATGCATTGGGACACACTCTATTTGCATTTCATATCGCACCCAAGGCTTGACAAACCCCCTCAGTACCACGGAAACACTAATAACTAATGCGAGCCATCCGCTCGATGTCCCTCCCCTGTAGGCCGATCGCAAGCACACAGCACTGTCCTTGTGGCAGAAGGCTTTCAAACCTGCCGGCAAGTGCACACACACCACTTCCGCACCACCAGTGCCACAGCACCACTGGCTTGGCAAGCGACAAACAAACAATCGCTCTGCGCTACCTCCCTACTAGGACCGCCCCTGCCTGCGCGCCTTCGCAATGCGCCGCTGCCCTAACTCCACCGTAACAAGTACAAATGCACACTGCTCAGCACAAAAGCCCACAGCTCGCAGGCCCTGACCGCCCTGACCGCTAGAGTGAGGCTCCCCTGCATGACTACCGCCCTTCCGCCGCGCCTTCACAATGCGCCGCTGCCCGCCCTGCTGCTGCGCGCCCTGGTTGTTGCCCATGGTGAACATCGCCCCGCTGTCCTGACTGAACGGCCCTGCGCTGCCACCCCCCCCCCCCCCCCCCCCCAAGGAAGGGGTGAGCCTCCAGCAGCACAAAGCCCTGCAAAGCCACCCGGCTGCTACTCTCGGGTTGTGCCTGCATCGCTCAGCACCAACAAACGCTCGCAGCTGCAAGCCCAGCTGGCTGCTGCGCGCTACCGCCCCTTCCGCCGCGCCTTCACAATGCGCCGCTGCCCGCCCTGCTGCTGTTGCCCGCCCTGGTTGTTGCCCATCGTGAACATCGCCCCGCTGTCCTGACTCGACGGCCCTGCGCTGCCACCGCCCCCTCCAAAAGCAGGCGGAGGCGGCCCTCCAAAGCCACCACCAAAGCCACCCGGCTGCTGCTGCTGCTGCTGGGGTGGGCCGCCAAACCCTCCTGGTGCCGCGCCAAACGCAGCCGGCGGCTGCTGCTGAGGTGCGCCGAATGCAAAGCCGCCCGGTGCGGGCGCAGGCGCGCCAAACGGATTCGCCGGCTGCTGCTGCTGCTGGGGTGCTGCTGCGCCGAATGCAAATGGCGCCGGCGGCTGCTGGCCGAACGGCTGCTGCTGCTGCTGCTGCTGCTGGGGTGCGCCGAAGCCCGCACTGCCGCCAAAGGGTGCTGGTGCTGCTGCTGCGGGTGCTGCTGCAGGCGCTCCGCCAAATGTGAAGCTGGGAGCTCCACCAGGAGTAGCAGCAGCAGGAGGGGGCACCCCAAAGCCGCCAATAGCAGGCCCGCCAAACGGCGCAGCAGCAGCAGGAGCAGCAGCAGGTGGTGCACCAAAGGCGAACGATGGTGCTGCTGCCGGCTTGTCCTGGCCTGCAGACGGCGCTGCACCGAAGGGACTGGCAGCACCTGCTGCTGCACCTGCCCCAAATGCAAAGCCGCCTGCGCCCCCGGTGCCGCCGCTGCTTGTGGTTGCAGCAGGTGCTGCGCCAAATGCAAAGCTGGGAGGCCCGCCAGGAGCTGCTGCAGGTGCTGCTGCTGCTGCTGGAGCTGGAGCGCCAAAGCCGCCTGCTGTGCCAGTGCTGCCGAATCCTGCAAAGGCGCCAGGAGCAGGAGCAGCAGTACCAGCGGCAGCAGCAGCGTCTGGTGCAGCTGCACCTAGGTTTGCGCTGCCAGAACTTGAAAACCTGAAGCCAGCAAGAGCGCTGCCAGCAGCAGCAGGTGCAGCGGTCGTACCAGCAGCAGCAGGTGCGCCAAAGGCGAATGAAGGTGGCACGCCTGCGCTGCCGGTGCTACCGGCAGGCGAGAGGCCACCGCTGCCTCCAAACGCAAAGCTTGGCGCTGCTGCGGAGCTAGCAGGAGCGCCGAAGGCAGGTGTACTGCCTGCTGCGCCGAACCCAGGAGCAGCAGCAGCAGCAGCAGCAGAGCTGGAAGGAGCAGCAGCAGCTCCGAAGGCTGGAGTGCTGCTGGCAGCAGCAGCTGGAGCTGGTGCTGCTCCAAAGCTGAAGCCAGTGACAGCCGGTGCTGCTGCAGGTGCTGCTGCTGCTGCTTCGCTGCCTGCTGCTGCTGTTGAGGCAGGAGCTCCAAACATGAAGCCACCAGCTGCACCTGGTGCGCCAGGTGTGGTGCTGGTGCTCGCGCCAAATGCAAAGCCTCCAGCAGCGGGAGCCGCAGTGCTGCCAGCTGCAGGCGTAGCCGTGGGTGCAGCAGTAGCTGCAGCAGCAGCAGCTGCAGGGGCTGCGCCAAACAAAAACGCTGGTGCAGCAGGTGCTGCTCCGCTGCTGGCTGCTGCAGCTGAGCTTGCCTGATCTGCTGGCGCTGCTGCTGCTGGTGCTGGCCTGCTGCCTTGCACACCAACCATGAAGGCAGCTGGCTTGGCAGCAGCTGCTGCTTCAGGCGCAGCAGCAGCAGCAGCAGCAGCAGGCTGCTTCTCCTGCTCTGCTGCTGCTGGTGCCGCAGTCGGCGTCACTCCAAAGCTGAAGCCGCTAGTAGCAGGTGTTGCTGGTGGCTTGTCTGCTGCTGTTGCTGCTGCTGCTGCTGCTGCTGGGGTGCCTGCGCTAGATCCGAAAGTGACAGGCGTTGCTCCAAAGCTGAAGGCGCCCGCTGCTGCTGGTGCTGCTGCACCAAACGCTAACGCCGGCTTGTCCGCTGCTGCTGCTGCTGCTGCTGGCTCTGGCTGCTTCTCTGCCTGCTGCTGCTTGTCTGCCTCTGCTGGCTTGTCTGCTGCTGCTGCTGATGGTGTGCTGCTTACACCAAAACTGAAGCCACCAGCCCCAGTGTCAGCAGCAGCACCAAAGCCTCCTGGCGCTGCTGCTGCTGGTGCTGCAGCACTGCTGGCAAACCCAAATGCTGTAGGTGCTGAGGCAGGGATGCCAAACCCGCCAGCAGCAGCGCCCTCTCCTGCCTTGCTGGACGCTGCACCAAACGGCGACCCAAATGGCATGACTGCTTGCTGCTGCTGCTGTTCCTTTTCTGGAGCCTTGTCCTGCACCTGCTGAGGAGTGCCAAATGCAGCGCTGGCAGCAGCAGCAGTGGCATCACGAGTATCAGCAGCACTAGGTGAGCGAGAAGCCCGCTTCTTGCGCCGCCTCTCGGGCTCATCTGCCTCTTGCTGCTGCTGCTGCTGCTGCTGCTGCTGCTGCTGCTGCGCTTTCTCCTGCTGCTGCTCTTTCGGCGTGCCGTTTGCCTGTGGTGTCTGCTCCTCTTCCTCCTCCTCATCAATTGCATCGAAGACAGAAAACACCCCAGTCTTGCGCTTGCTGGCACTCGGCGCTGCTGCTGCTGCCGAACCAAACCCAGCAGAGGCTGCACCAGAGCCGCCAAACCCAAAGCCACTAGCAGCCGCCCCTGTGCTGCTGCCCGCAGGTGCGCCAAACCCAGATCCAAAGCCACTGCCTAGCTTCTGTGCTGCTGCAGCTGTCGGGGCCTTCGCTTGCTGCTGCTCCTGCTGCTGCTGCTTGTCCTGCTGCTGCTGGTCCTCCTCTTCCTCCTCAGAATCTGGAGGCAGTGGCACCTCTGCCGCCTTCTTGACTTGATCAGCAAGCAGGGAAGGGTCACAACCTGGCGGTAGGTGCACCTCATTGTCTGGCTGTGCTGCACCGCTATCCACAGTAAACACTGGACTGGCAGGGCTTGCAGCAGCACCCGCAGCCTTGCCGCTGCTGGCAGCAGCACCCCACTTTGGCAAAGCTGGGGCAGCAGGCGTTGCTGCTGCTGCTGCATCTGGCTGGGAACCCCAAGCAGGCGCCTGCTGCTGCTGCTGCTGCTGCTGCTGCTGCTGCTTGAACTTGGATGCCCACTGGGAAGACAGCAAGGGGTTGCCGCCTGACAGATCACCTGCTGCTGCTGCTGCTGCTGCCGAGTCCTGCTGCTTCTCTTTGCCACCCGTGCTGCTGAGGTCCCAGCTGACGCGGTGCTGTTTCTGCTGCTTCGGTGCCGCAGCTGCTGCTGCCACAAGCTCAACCGCAGCTGGCGCCCCAAACTCAAACCGCAGCACGGGCATGCGGTCTGTGACGCCCCTGCTGACCCCAGAAGTAACAGCCGCTACAGCCTGGTCCAGCTTTGCATTGCCAGACCCTGCAGGACCAAAGCTGTAGCTGGCTGCAGCCAGCCCATTGGCCAGCCGCTGCTGCTGCTGCTGCTGCTGGCCTGCTGCAGCGCCCTTCTGCTGGCTTGGCAGTGGCGTGCCAAACTCTGCTGCTGCTGCTGCTGCTGCTGCTGCTGCTGCTGCTGCGCCTCCAAAGCCCCAAGGGGGTGTGATGGGGGAGATGTGGGGCATGCGAGGGCCACCTGCTGCTGCTGCTGCTGAGTCAGCATCAGCATCAGCTCCTGCAGGGGTGAAGAAGCTGCCTGGGGTCCTATTCTTGGGGATGGAGCCGGGTGCAAGCGGCGGCTGCACTGCTGCTGCTGCTGAATCGCCTTGCTGGCGAGGCCAAGGGGTAGTGCCTGGCGCTCCGCGCCGGGTGTCTGCAAGTGCAAAGCAAAGCAGCAGCAACCAAAGCAGGCCATGCATGTCAGTGCAGAGACAGTGAAAGGATGCACAACCACCAGGGAGCAAGAAGCAGGCAGCATGAACAGACAAGGGTCCTTGCAGTCTGCTTGCAGCAGTGCAGTGTACAGGTCTGCTTTCGTTCATCGCCTTCACTCTGCTGCTCAGCACACCATCTGCGGCTCAGACCAGCCAACGCCCCAGCCCCCCCCGAAAAAACTACGGCTGCACCACAGATCAAGGCGGCATGACAGCGCCACGCACCCGGTCCAGGTGTCAGCGCCCACTGCGCTCCAGGCGTCGCTGCTGCAGCATCATCTGAGCCGCCCCTACCGTCCTCCAACAGGCCGGCAATGGGTGTACCAAGCAGGCTGCCTGCGCTGCTGCCAGCTGCAGCTGAGCTCTTGTGCTGCGGCTTAGGTGTTGCAAAGAGCTGCGTGCGCAGTGCACCACCATCCAGGCGGTCCAAGGGGGGCGGCGCAAAGCCCTGTTGCTGCTGCTGCTGCTCCTGCTGGCGCTGCGCGCTGCGCTCCAGGGCCCCTGCCACTCCGCCCTGCAGGGCACACAGGCAGGATAATAACTTGGGACTCAGCGCGACTGGCGAGGAATAATTAGCAAGTTGAGCAGGTAGCGTGCACTGCTGCCCCTTGCACCCAGGCAACAGCTGCACTGAAACGCAGCTGCGCCGGCCGCTCTCCACACTTTCAAAGGGCTTTAACAGCACTACAACGATGTATGACAGCTGATGTGCGCCACAGCAACAGCAGCACCAGCCTGCTCACCCTCTCAAGGCTGCGCATGGTGTCCATGATTGTCTCAGCCACAGACGTCGCCTGCACCATCGGCATGTCGTCGTCGTCCTGCTGCTGCTGCTGCTGCTGTTCGTCCGCTGCTGCTGCGCCGATGCGCGCGCTGCTGCCGCTGTTGCGGCCGCCGCTTGATCCGGGGGAGGTGCCCAGGCCTGACATGGCCCGCAGGCCTGGCGAAGCTGTGCGGAGGCGCTTGTGCCCTGCAGTGTTGCAGGAAAGTGTAAAACAGATTTAGTATGCAGGCAAGAGCAACTGTAGCTGTGTCTTAGCTGTGATGCAGGGAGCGCATATCAAAGCTCACGCAAGCGTGCCTGGCACACTGACGCATGGCTGGCGGCTGTCGCAGCTGAACAGTGGTATAGCACACGCAAGTCATCCTCAAGCAACCTACCCCCTGCACACATACACACCTGCAGTGCCAGCCGCCACCAAGTCCAGGGCACTGGGCCCCTGCTGCTCCGAGCCCCGCTTGCTGCCAAGGCCCCCAAAGCTGCCATACCCGACCTTCAGCGGGGTGCTGCGCATCGGGCGCAGCGCACCGCCGGCAGCGGCAGCAGCGCCCGCAGCTGCGCCACCTGCACGCATGCCAGCAGTGCCCCTGCCTGCAGCAGCGCCTCGCTTGGCACCCATCAGAGGGGCTTTTCCTGCAGGTGGCCGCACTCGGGGCAGGCCCAGCAAGGGCTTTGACGCTGCAGCAGGGCCTGCAGCCAGCAGCGCTGGCAAATCGCTGCTGGAGCCCGGGCGGCTGCCGCCGCCAAACGCGCCGGTCGCTGCTACTGCTCCTGCTGGGGTGCCCAGCCCAAGCGCAGTGCTGAAGGGTGCTGCCCTGGCGGGTGCCAGCCCTGTGCGTCCTGCAAGGCCCGGGAACAAGCCTGACGTTCCTGCAGCCGCTGCTGCTGCTGCGCTGCCGCCAAACATGCTGCCTGTGTGGCCTGCAGGAGCAGCGAAGAAGCTGCCGGGCGCTGGCGCCGCAGCTCCTGCTGTTGCGCTGCCGAAGAAGCCCGTGCCTGCTGCTGCTGTGGCGGCCTGCCGGTCTTGCTGCTGCTGGCGGTCGTCGGAGCGGCGCGCTGCGCTGGCGTCTGCTGCTGCTGCCATTCCTGCAAGCACGCCGCCTGGCTTTGGTGGAGGCATGGGTGTCAGCGGCCGCCGGCTGCCAGATGTGCTGTACAGCACGTTGTTGCTACACAGCAGGTGACACAAGGCAAGGACAAAAGCAGCCGGTGAGCAGTGCTGCACGGCGACATGTGATGGATGCAAGCCAATCACTTATAGTTGCTGTTGATTGCTTGCAGGACTGCAATCTGCAACAACCAAGGCATCCTCGCTGAGGACAGGCCCAGAGCTTGCTAGCTGAAAAAGGGACACGAAGTTGATGCTGGCAAGTTCAAGTGCCACATGCAGTCCGCAACAGCTACCTGAGGGTGCAATCTGGACACCAACTCCTTGCAGGAACAGGTTCCTGTTTATGCTCACCTGTTCATGTGCCCTGCGCTTGTCCTAGCCTGGGGCCGTGCATACGGGTTGTACCGGCTGGTACGCGTGGCATGCCGCAGCGGGCCGTTTTCCGGCTCCCGAACAGCAGTGCTGCCTGCCTTTGGCGGGTTCTTGATGATGTCATAGAAGGCTCCAAACACAGCTGTTGGCGGCTTGCCTGCGGGCCTGCCCTGCATGCCAAAAGCTCCGCCGGCACCTGCCACTGCTGGTGACTGCTGCCGGTTGAAGAAGCGCTCCAGGGCTGCATGCTTCTCTGACTCCCAGCCTGACGTCTGCTGCAGCAGCGTATGCTGCAGACCAGCTGCTGCAGGGCTGCTGTGTGCCTTGGGTTCCTGCAAGCAGCCAGATGCAGTAGGAGCAGCGTTAGCTGCGCCCAACAGCAGCCATTGCTGCATACACCTCACCAGCAGCTGCAGGCTGTGGCCAAGAAAGCGAGATGAAGTACCTACCTGCAGCGACTGTGCCTGCGACCGCTGCACTGCCACCGGCTGCTCTGGTTTGGGCATGGCAGAAGCCTCTTCCTGCTTCTGCTCTGCATTCTCGCTGCCCGCGTCCCCTGCAGGCGTGCACATCGCCCTTTCCGTGAGCAAAGGCGGCAACACAAACATCAACAGCACAACAACAAGTTGCTGTACGCACCTGACGCCTCAGCACGCTGAGCTGCTGGGCTATCGTTCGCCTGCCTCTGCCACCCGAGCAGCCTGCCTGGCGTGGCCAGGAGCTTGCCCGGGGTGCTGAGTAAGCTGCTCAACAGTCCACCCTGTCCTCGTTCTGTCATTGCTGCTGACCAAAGAGCGCGATCAGGCGATCAGGCCATTCAAATGCTGGTGTTCACTGAAGCAGAGTGCAGTAGTGTCGTCGCGCATACAGCTGCGTGTGATTCAAGCTATTAAGGAAGCAAAGACTCATCGATGTTGTTCACAGCATGACCAAGCCACAAGGCGAGGGTGGGTACCTGAAGCGCGTGTTACAACTGCTACAGCACGTTCACCGCCCGTAAGCTTCTTGCATCAAGGGAAGTCGTTCTGCCATACTTTGGATGACACATTCAACCCAGCCAGTGGCGTAATCAGTAGGTAGCTGTGCTATGCCAATCGCAGCAATGGCATTGCTGCTCTCGCAACGGTAGCCTGCTGATCAGCGTACCGTCATTGATATACAATGAGCGGAAAGAAACACAAGCACGTCTCACCAGGCCAGGCCAAGGTAAGGCAGACAACCAGGACAGCACACACGCCAGGTTGAGCACAGCTGTTGTCTTCAGTTGGGACCCACTGGGTCAAGCATGTTCATGGTGGCTGCCCTGTTGCTCCTGCTGACAACACTCACTCTAAAGAAAAACCCCGTGAACCTACTTTTGGCTGTAGTATATGGAGTACATGGCCAAGCTGCGCAAACAGCAGGGCAAATCCTCACTGTCCCCGCAACCAGGTGGCGGCAGCAGCAGCAGCTCCAATGGCGCGGTGAGTATACCAAGCGCTTGCCATCACCATGCTCAATACTGACCAGCAAAGCCAGCACATCCTCGTTCTACGTGCGCTGGCTACCAAACGAGAGCTTGCTTGCCGCAATGCTTGCACACAAGATGGCGCAGAGCTCTTTTCCCTCTTCTGCTCTGGTGGCGCGCGTCGCCCATGTCGATGCTGCTATGGCTTCAAGTAGTGGGGTGACATGATGACGATGATTTGCTTGCTGGCTTGCTGCTTTGCGCAGGGCCAGGCACAGCAGCAGCAGCAGTCCCCCACAGCATCAGCTGCTGGCGGCACCCCTCCGCAGTCTCCGGCTCCATCTGCCAGCTCTCCTGCAGGAGGTGGCCAGCGCTCCAGGAGAACTGGCACGCCTGCTGCTGCACACTCACCAGCAACACCTAAGGGTAGGCTGTATTCTGCTATGCAATGCCTTGGAAGTTGGCCGAATGCTGGCAAAGTGCCTATGTATAATTGTTTGTCCGCTTGTGCTCTTTGTGGTTGCGTGCAATGGCTGCTGCGTGGAAGCATTGTAGGTCTAGGTAGCTGTGTAACTCAGCCGCCGTGGTGTTGCGTGTCCTGCAAGAGAGCAGGGCAAAAGCCGCGCAGTGCAGCTGGCAACAGCAGCACAGGCCGCGTGTTCTGCTTGCAGGACAGAGCTCTTGTTACGCCGTACTGCACACTGCATGTGCCAAACACATCTGGCCAACTCAGTACACATCACCCGTGCACGTTGACTGCAATTGCAGGCAGCTTGAGCCGTGCTGGCACACCAGGGTCAGCAGCAGCAGCGGCTGCAGCAGCAGATGCTGCGCTCAGCAGCCCCCACAGGCAGCACAGCCCAGGCATGCTCACACTGCAGCGGTGAGGCCTGGCACACGCAGTTTCTTCAATTGTTCCCTGCACTTTCTGCTTCATGAGCCTGGCGCAGCACGTCCTGCAAGCTCGTTTGACTGGGTGTATGCTCACACCTGTCGGGCAGATGAAGCATGCCCTGCCCACAATCACGTCGCTTGCATCCTCCACTCGCACCACTTCTTCTGTTGCATCACCTGTCCTGCAGGCCTGATGCCTTTGAACTGCCCAGCCCCAGCCGGAACAGCCTGCCTCACACATCTATTTGGCACCATCAGGTGTGCCCTGCCCTGCCTTCACTGCATTGGTGCATCACCTGTCCTGCAGGCCTGATGCCTTGGAGCTTCCCAGCCCCAGCCGCAGCAGCCCTGCCAGCACAGGGCCCCGCAATCTGCACACACAACTCGCAGAGCTGCAGCGCCAGCTGGCAGCAGCTGAGGAATCCTGCAAGCAGCACCAGCTGCAGAAAGCTGCTGCAGCCAAGGAGGCTGGTGTGGCGCAGCAGCAGTTGCAGAAGCGCGGCGAGCTCATCCTGCAGCTGCAGGCGCAGCTGGCGGAGCAGGAGCAGCTGAATGCTGCGATGCGGGGGCAGATGGAAGAAGCTGGGCTGGACGCTGCTGCTGCTGCTGCTGCCGCTGCTGCTGCTGCAGCTCCTTCAGCAGATGGCGGAGAGGCAGCAGCTGTGCAAGTGCAGGAGCTGCAGCAGCAGCTGCTGCAGCTTCAGGAAGAGCTGCAGACCGCCAGGTCAGCAGCAGCATCACCAGTCAAGCAGCCGCAGCAGCAGCAAGGACAGGACGCTGCAGCAGCAGGCGCTGCTGCTGCTGCTGACCACCCAGCAAGCGAGTCATCTCCAGCAGCAGCAGCAGCCCCAGCTGCTGATGCTTTAGCTTCACATGCTGCTGCTGCCGCTGCTGACCTGGCGAGGGAGCAGCAGGAGCTGAAGGCGTTTGTGAAGCAGCTGGAGGCGCAGGCCATGGAGCGGGAGGCACTGCTAGGCGGCCTGCTTGGGCAGGTAGGCCAGCATTCAATCATATACCCAGCTAGCAAGCAGGCTTGCTGTCGTTGTCCCTGCGTCCCTGTTGTAGTAGCAGACAATCACCTACGTACTGCATGCTTGCTGGATGCTAAGCTTCCATAAATGGTGACTTCAGCGTGTGTTGTAAGCGGCATCGTTGTTGGTAGTGTGTTTCAGCGCCTTGTTCAACTTCAAGTGATGCCAGTCACCTGTGCCCAGCGCCTTCTAGGCGGTGTGTCCCAATGGTGTGAATCTGTATGCACACTCTTGCAGATCCGCACCAAGGATGCCCAGCTGGCAGAGGCAGCCAGCCAGCTGAAGCACAGCAGGAAGCAAGAAGCAGCCATGCAGCAGCAGCTAGCAAAGGCCATGGCAATGGCAGCAGCAGCACAAGCAGCCTCCCTGTTTGGCAACGCCAGCTGTTCTCCTGCCAGGGCAGCAGCTGCTGCAAGCAGCACCGCAGGCACGCCTGCTTCAACTGCAGCAGACACTGCTGCTGCTGCTGCTGCTGGGTTGCATGTTGCCTCTCCTGCAAGGCCATCTGCAGTGAGGGCACTGTCCTTTGACAGCCCAGTGCAGCACCAGAACCTGAAAGATGCTGCAGCAGACCACCAGGCAGGGCCCAGCAGCAACGGCGTGCACAGCAGCGGCCACTTGGAGCAGCAGCAGCAGCAGCATGCTGCGGATCTGGCGGCTCTACAGCAAGAGGTAGCGCAGCTGCAGCAGCAGCTGCAAGAGACTCAGGCCCAGCTGGCAGAGAGTCAAGCTGCTGCTGCAGCGGCTTCATTACAGCTGGCAGAGGTACTTGCTGCCAAGGATGCCAGCTTGCAGGAGAAGGATGCTGAGCTGGCAGCAGCAGCAGCAGAGGCAGCAGCGCAGGCAGCAGCGGCTGCTGCCGCAGCTAGTCAACAGCAGATAGAGCAGTTGCAGGCTGAGCTAGCAGCGCAGGCAGCAGCAACAGAAACAGCAGCGCACGCTTCGGCTGCAGCAGAGCAGCAGGCACAGGAGCTGGCTATCGAGCTTCACAGCACACAGCAGCAGCTGACAGAGGCTTGTGTTCACCGCCAGCAGCAGCTGCAGTTGCTAGAGGGTCAGCTAGAGACCGCACAACAGGGCCTTGCAGATGCACACAGCAGGCAGCAGGCACTGGTGGAGCAAGAAACAGCAGTGGCGGCTGAGCGAGATGCGGCTGCTGCAGCACTGCAGCAGCTGCAGCAGGAGCATGCAGCTGCTGCCGCTGATGCAGAAGCGGCAGGTGCAGCAGCTGCAGCAGCTAGCAAGCAAGTGTCAGAGTTGCAGCAGCAGCTCACCACAGTTGAACAGCAGCATGCGCAGCAGCTGCAGCAAGTGACAGATGCATTGCGCCAGGTAGAGGATCAGCTGAGAGACAAGGAGCAGCAGCTAGTGCAGGTGCAGCAGCAGAGCGAGCAGACAGTAGGCTTACAGAAAGAAGCACAGGAAGATGTACAAAGGCAGCTAGCACAGGAGCAGCAGACACACCAGCAAGAAATGCAGCAGATAGAGCAGGCAATGCAGTCAAAGCAGCAGGAGCTAGCAGCAGTACAGCAGCAACAGCAGCAGATTGTTGATGTGCAGCGTCTAGTTGAGCAGCAGCAGGAACACCAGCAGCAGCAGCACCTGCAGGATCTAGCACAGATCAGTGAGCTGCAGCAGCAGCTGCTGGCGGCACAGCAGCAGTTTGTGGCTGCTGCAGAGCTGCATACACAGGACGCAGCAAAGCTCAGCCAGCTGCAGCAGCAACTGTCTGATGAGCAGCAGCAGCGTGCACATGAGGCTGCAAGCTTGCAGGAAGCTCAGCAGCAGCTCCTGAAAGCTCAGCAGGAGCTGGCAGAGGTCAGGCAGGCAGCTACAGCTGCTGAGGCAGCTGCTGCAGCAACATCAGAGCAGCTGGCGCAGCAGCTGTCAGCACAAGCAGCAGCAGCAGCAGCTGCAACGGCTGATGCAGTAGAGCTGCAGCAGCTGCTGCTTGTGTGCAAGGCTGTGCAAGTTGAGCAGCTGTCAGCAGGGTTACACTCGGAGGTTGCGGCGGCTGCTGCGGCGGCAACAGCAAGCGACATTGAGCAGACAACTGGCGAGCTCACAGCCGCAAAACAGCAGCTGCAGCAGCTGCTGGCAGGAGCAGTCGAGTCCTCTAGAGCAGAACAGCAGGTTCAGGAGCTGCAGCAGCAGCTGGCATCTGTTTCGGCGCGGCTTGACTCTCTGCTAGATGCGCATGCATCTGCGGAGTCTGCAGCGGCAGCAGCGGCAGCAGCGGCAGCAGCAGCTGCAGCCACTGCTGATCAGCAGCTGCAGCAGGCTCTGGTGGATGCCCTGCATGCGCAAGATACACTACTGCGTGGTAGGGATGAGGCAGCAGCATTAGCAGAGAAGCTGATGCTGCAGCTGCAGCGCGCACGGCAGCAGCTCTCTGAGTTGCAGGAACAGCAGCAACAGGATTTGGCACAAGCACAGTCCACTGCAGCAGCAGCAGCTGAGTTGGGAGCTGCGAAGGCTGCTGCTGCTGCAGCAGAGCAGCAGGCGGCTAGCCTGCAGGCGCAGCTGCAGCAGGCGCTGCAGGATGCTGCTGCACAGGCGGAGGAGGCTGAGCAGTGGAGGAGCGCAGCCCAGCAGGACAAAGATGCACTGCGCCAGGTGGGAGTTTGTGCACTGCTGTGGGCCAAAGTTGTGAGCAGGCCAAGCTGTTGGCTTTTGTTTGTTTAGGAGTAGCTCAGCACGCAGCGCGCAGCCTTCAGGTGTGTATGATGGCTGCACTGCTGTGGCCCATAGTTGTGCGCAGGCCAAGCTTTTGGCTTAGTGTGCTGAAGTGGCTCAGCACGCAGAGCAGCTTGCAGGATCAATGTGCAGGACGTTGTTGTAAGTGGAGTGTTGCATTTCATCATGGTTTTGGTGTGTATGACTGCTGCACTGCTGTGGGCCGCACTTGTGAGCAGGCCAGGACAAAATTGAGCTATGTTTGTCTGCAGATTGGCTCTCACACAGGCAGGCGTTCGGCAACTACAAGGTGCAATCACACCCTTTTTGTGTTGCGTAATCATCATGTACACTGCAGCGCTGTTGTGTTGCATGCCGCATACACATCCTACCACACTCACCACGGCCTATATGTTTGTCTGTCTGCTGCTGCTGCTGCTGCTGCTGCTGCTGCTGCTGCTGTGTGGCTTGCCAGGTGGTGCAGCAGTTCACTGAGGAGCTCTCAGAGGTGCAGCAGACCTTGAGCAGCAGCAAGGCATCTGTTTCGCAGCAGTCTGCTGTCCTACAGCAGCAGATCAGCGACCAGCAGGCGCAGCTGCAGCAGCAGCAGGGCCTCATGGAACAAGTGCAGCAGCATGCAGCTGCATCAAATGCGCAAGCAGCTGCTGTTGCTGCAGTTGCTGGCACCTGCACAGATCAGCTGCAGGCAGTGTGTGAGGCTTCAGCAGCTGAGGCTCAGCAGGTATCTGCTGTTGCAGATGAGTTGGCGGCTGTGCTGGCACCACTGGCAGCCCTGAGAGATGCTGTGCTGCAAGCTGCTGCTGCTGCTGCTGCTGCTGCTGCACCACATGTGTCTGGCAGTTCAGACGATGCACAGCAACAGCAGCAGCAGCAGCAGCAGTGGCTCAGTGAGCAGGTGCAGCAGCTGAGGCAGCAGCTGGATCTGGCAATCAGGAGGTCCGAGGCAGCTGCTGCTGAAGGTGCTGCTGCCAGCGCTGCTGCTGCTGCTGCTGGCGCTGCCGCTGCAGCCGCTGAGCAGCAGCGGCACTTGTTCTTGCAAGAGTTTGGCGGCATGCTAGTGCAGCAGGAGCAGGAGCAAAAGCAGCACCAAGCAGAGGTGGCACAGGAGGTGGGAGAGGCCAGGCAAGCTGTGCACCTGCTGGTGCAGCAGCTGGTGCAGCTGCATGAGCAGTGCCTGCTGTCGGCGGCTGCTGCTCCTGAGCAGAGCGGCACAGCAGCAGCGGCAGAAGCTGCGGAATCAAGTCAGGAGCAGCAGCAGCAGCAGCTGGCTGAGGTAGCTGGCATTGCAGAAGCCCTGCTGGCAGAGCAGCAGAGATGCCAGCAGCAGCTAGGTGTGCTGCAGCAGCAGCTGGCTGCATCAGAAGCAGCATGTGAGCAGCTGCACCTGGCAGCAAGTCAGCAGGCAGCTGCCTGGGCTGCTGAGCAGCAGCAGGCCTTGGCTGCTGCAGCTGCTGCAGAGGCGGCAGCGCAGGCAGCAGCACAGCGCCTGCAGGAGCAGGCAGCGCAGCATGCAGGGCAGGTGGCTGCACTTCAGCAGGAGCTTGCTGCTGTGCAGCAGCAGCAGCAGCAGGTCCTTGGCCCGCAGGATGCTGCTGACACAGGTGATGTCCAGCAGCAACACCAGAAGGCAAATGATGATGTGGCTTCAGCACAGCAGCTGCTGCAGCAGCAGGTGGATAAGGATTATGTTCAAGAGCCACAGCAGCAGCAGCAGCCAGCAGAGGTTGCAGACGAGCATGTGGTGCAACCTGTTGGTTATGTGCTGGCGACAGCTGGGCCTTTTGCAGACCCCGGCAGCCCTCCTGCTGCTGCTCCTCCTCCGCAGCAGGCTCAACAGCAGCAACAGCAGCAGCAGCAGCAACAGCAGCAGGGCAATGAGGAAGCTGAGCGGGAGTCTCTGCTGCATGTGCTAGAGGAGCAGGAGTGGGAGGATGGCTGGGGCTGTGGTGAGCCGCCAGCAGCGTTGTCACTCAGCCAGCAGCAGCAGCAGCAGCAGCAGGCAGATGAGGCTGCTGATGCAGGCTCCTGTGTTGCAGATGGTGTGCCTCAGCTAGCTGCAGCAACTGCCCAACAGCAGCTGCTGCCAGCTGAGCAGCTGCAGCAGGAACTGCAGCACTGCCAGTTGCAGCTGGCAGCAGCTCAAGCCCAGCTAGCCGAGCTGCAGCAACAGCTGCAGCAGGCTGAGCAGCAGCCTCAGGAGCTGCTGGCGCTGCTGTCTGAAGCACAGGCGCAGCTGCGTTCAAAAGATGAGCAATTGCAGCAGCAGCAGCATGCAGCTGAGGCGGCTGAAGCCCATCAGCAGCAGCAGCAACAGCCTGCTGCTGAGGCGGCTGAAGCCCATCAACAACAGCAGCAGCAGCTGGAGCAGCAGCTGCAGCAGCTGCAGGCGGCGCTGCTGCGCAAGGATGAGCTGCTGGGTCAGCTGGAGCAGCAGTGGCAGGAGGCAGAGGAGGGCCGGCTGCTGCGGCAGCAGCAGCTGCAGCAGGCTTGGCAGCAGTGCGAAGAGCTGAACCAGAAGCTGCAGCAGGTGGGTGTGATGGTGTGAGGTTGGAGGGCAGCAGCAGTAGCAGCAGCCGGAGCCTGCAACGCACACTGCACAGTTGCGCAAGGGTTACATTCAAGACAGCTGCTTGCCATGCAAACATTCACTAATAGCATGTACATGTTTGTCTTCCGTTTTGTTACTGCTTGCAAATGTGTGATGGTACTGCTCACCAGGCTTGTGCTTTGCCTGGGCTCATCCCATTTCAGCACTCGTGCTTACCTTGACACTGAGCATGTTGACACCCTGCTGTGTGTTCTGCTGCTGCTGCTGCTGCTGCTGCTGCTGCTGCAGGTCTCGCTGCTCGAGCAGCGCGAGTCCCAGGAGCTGGACAGCAGGGACAATGCACTGGAACTGCTGCTGGAACTGCTGCAGGAAATGCCTATACCCTGTTGATATTCTGCTGCTGCTGCTGCTGCTGCTGCAGGTGTCGCTGCTTGAGCAGCGGGAGTCCCAGGAGCTAGACAGCAGGGACGATGTACTGGATCTGCTGCAGGAAATGCTTATAATCTGCTGACCTTCTGCTGCTGCTGCTGCTGCTGCTGCTGCTGCAGGTCTCGCTGCTTGAGCAGCGGGAGTCCCAGGAGCTTGACAGCAGGGACGATGCACTGGAGCTGCTGCAGGCCAAAGCACACGCCCTGGCACACCAACTGGCAGAGGCACACCAGCAGGCGCAGGCAGACAGCATTGCGCTGCAGCGAGCACAGCAGCAGCTGGAAGAGGCACAGCAGCAGGCGCAGGCAGACAGTTTTGCACTGCAGCAGGCACAGCAGCAGCTGGCAGAGGCACAGCAGCAGGCGGAGCTAGACAGCACGGCACTGCAACAAGCACAGCAAGCGCTTGAACAGGCACGGCAGCAGCTGACAGACGCTCAGGAGCAGCAGCAGCATGAGGCAGCACTGGCAGAGCAGCTGAGGCAGCTGCTTGTAGAGTCGCAGCAGCAGCATGAGACAGCAGCAGCTGAGCTCGCCGAGGCACAGCAGCAGCAGGAGGCTGCGCTGTGGCAGCTGTCGCAGCTGCAGCAGCAGTACAGGCAAGACCTTGCGCTGTTGCACGAGCTCCAGCAGCAGCAGCAGCAGCAGCAGCAGCAGCAAGGCAGTGGTGATGCAGCAGGTGCCACGCAGGAGCTTCAGCAGCAGCAGCAGCTGGAGCAGCTGGCTCAGGAGTTGAATGCACTGGAGGCAACCACGCAGCAGCTGCTGGCTGCGCAGCAGCAGCCCCTGGCAGGCCAGCAGCAGCAGCAAGCCCTGCAACAGGAGCTGACAGCAGCGCAGCAGCAGCTGGCTGAGCTGCAAGTGCTGCATGCAGCTGCACAGCAGGAGCTGCAGGAGTTGCAGGCTAAAGAGCAGCAGTTCCAAGCTGCATATGCCATCAGCATGTCACCGATGTTTGTTTCGCCGCTGCCTTCCCCGGTGCAGCCAAGGGGGTTGCCTAGTGAGGGTGCAGCAGCTGCAGTACATGATGCTGCGCTGCCAGCAGATGTCCAGCAGCAGCAGCAGCAGCAGTGTGAGCAGTGTGGCCAGCTGTCCCAGCAGGTGGAGGAGTATCGCGCGAAGCTGCGCTCTGCTGTGAAGAAGGGCAGAGGCATAGAGGGGGAGCGGGCTGCACTGGCGCAGCAGCTGGCAGCAGCGCAGCAGCAGGTAGAGTCTCTTACAAAGCAGCTGCAGGAGGTAGAGCAGCAGCTAGCCACCATGCAGCAGCCTGAGCAGCAGTACTACAGGCAGCAGGATGTGGACTCCAACCTTGTAAATAAGTTGCAGCAGCAGCTGGCAGAAGAGCAGCAGCAGGTGAAGCACCTCACACAGCAGCTGCAAGAGGCACATGCAGCTGCAGCAGCAGCAGCAGGGCAGCAGGAGCAGCAGCGGGGTGAGGATGCAGCTGTAGTCGAGGAGCTGAGGCAGCAGCTGCAAGAGGCGCAGCAGCAGCTGCAGGAAGCACAGCAGCTACTGGAGCTGCAGCAGCAGCCTCTACAAGCAGAAGATGCCAGCTTGGTGGTTGAGCTCAGGCAGCAACTTGAGGAGACACAGCAGCAACTGCAGGAGGTGCAACAGCAGCTGCAGGAAGCGCAGCAGCAAGCTTTGCAAGGTGAAGATGCACCTCTGGTTGAGGACCTGCAGCAGCAGCTTGAGGAGCTGCAGCAGCAGCACCTGCAAGGCCTGCAGCAGCTGGCAGACGCGCAGCGGCAGCAGCAGCAGCTGCAGTCTGCATATCACAATGCACAACGCTTGCTTGAGTCCCTGCAGGAAGAAAATCAGGCCAGCATTGAAGAGGAGCAGCAGCAGCAGCAGCAGCAGCAGCACAGCATGCTGCTGCAGCAGACAACACAAGCTGACTTGGTTCAGCAGGTAGAAGAGGTGCAGCTGCTGCTGGCTGCTCAGCTGCAGCAGCAGCAGGCGCAGCTTCAGCAGCAGCAGCAGCATGAGTTGCCAGAGCTTGAGCAGGTGACTCAGCAGCTGCAGTCTGCGCAGCAGCAGCTTGCAGGGCAGCTGGCTGCTGCTGCACACGCACAGCAGCAGCAGCAGCAGCAGCAGCAGTCTGCGCATGAGCTGGGATCCCCTGCGGTTGCATCCAGCCCAGGTGGCTTCTCTGCATTTGCATCACCGGTTGCATCGCCGCTGCTGTCACCTGTCACATCTCCGAGGCAGGGCCGGCCAGAGGCTGCTGCTGCTGTTGCTGCTGCTGCTGCTGCTGGTGAGTCTGGTTGGGGTGATGCTGCACATGATGCTGACGTGCATTGTCAGCAGCTGAAACAGCAGCTTGCAGCGTGTAAGGATAAGCTGCGTGCTGCAGTGGCAAAGGGAAGAGGCATTCAGGCTGAGCGGCATGCACTGTCAGAGCAACTGGCAGCAGCGCAGCAGCAGGCGGATAGGCTGGGCCAGCAGCTGCAGGACGCGCGTGCAGCACAGCAGCAGAGTGAGGTGCTGGCAGAAGAGCTGCAGCAGCAACTGGCGCTGGCACAGCAGCAGCAGCAGCCTGATGCTGCACTTGAGGACTTGCAGCAGCACGTGCGTGAGCTGCAGCAGCAGCTGGCGCAGCAGCAGCAGCAGCACCAGGAGGACACTCAGCAGCTGGAGCAGGCGTACATGCTGAAGCAGCAGCAGCTGGCAGAGCTGCAGGAGCAACAGCAGCAGGACAACTTGGTTATGGATGATCTGAAGCTGCAGCTTGCTGAGGCACAGCAACAGAGTCAGGCGCTGACAGAAGAGCTGCAGCAGCAACTGGCTCTGGCGCAGCAGCAGCAGCAGCAGCAGGACAACTTGGTTATGGATCATCTGAGGCTGCAGCTTGCTGAGGCGCAGCAGCAGCTGGACCTTGTGGAGCAGCAGCAGCGTGAGCAACAGCAGGAGCAGCAGCTGCTGGTGGCGCAGCTGCAGCAGGAAGTGCTGGCATTGCAGCAGCAGCAGCAGCAGCAGCAGCAGCAGCAGGATGAGCAAGCTGTGCAGGGGCAGGGTGAGCAAGCGCAGCAGCAGCAGCAGTGTGAGCAGTGTGGCCAGCTGTCCCAGCAGGTGGAGGAGTACCGTGCCAAGCTGCGCTCCGCCGTGAGGAAGGGCAGGGGCATAGAGGGGGAGTGGGCTGCACTGGCGCAGCAGCTGGCAGCAGCGCAGCAGCAAGTTGAGTCTCTCACACAGCAGCTACAGGAGGTGCAGGCAGCGCAGCAGCAGGTGCCTAGCACACAGGGGCGGAACGTGGCCGCAGCAGACGTCAGCTCTGAGGTGCATCAAGCAGCCGATGATGTTGGCGACAGTGCAGACAGTGCCCTTGCACAGGCGACTGCGGAGCAGCAGCAGCAGCAGCATGTTTCATATTTAGAGCAGCAGCTGCAGGAGGCTGCTGAAAAGGCTGAGGAGCTGCGGGGCAAGCTGCGTTCAGCAGTCAAGAAAGGCAAGGCCATGGAGCAGGGCAAGCAGCAGGCAGAGGAGCAGTTGCAGCAGCTGCAGCAGCAGCATGAGGCGCTGCTGCAGCAGGTCGACCAGCTGCAGCAGCAGGCGCAGCAGGAACCCTCATTACAGAGTGTTGCTACTTCTTTCACCGCAGCAGGCGCGGTAGCTGGCGAGGAGTGCAGCAGGTGCACTGCGCTGCAGCAGCAGCTGGCTGAAGCTGAAAGCCGCCTGTCAGAGCAGCAAGGGCAGCTGTCGGCAGCAGCAACGGAGCACGAAGAGCAGCAAGCAGCGCACCAGCAGCTGGCTGCTTCGCTGGAGCATTCGCAGCAGCAGCTGCAGCAGGCCCTGGCAGACCTTTCTGCTGCTGCTGCTGCTGCTGCTTCTGCTTCGGATGAGCAGGCAGCACTTGATCGTATGCAGCAGGAGCAGCTTGCAGAGCAGCTGTCAGCAGCACAGGCAGACTTGCACAATGCCAGGCAGCAGCTAGATGCTGCTGCCGCGGAGCTGTCCGCAGCACAGGCCAGCAATGCATTCTACCAGCAGCAGCTGCAGCAAGCAGAGCAGCAGCGGGATGCGGCAGCAGAAGCCCTGCAGCAGGAGCAGGCAGCAGCTCAGCAGGCGCTGCAGCAGCTGCAGAGCAGCAACCAGCAGCTGCAGCGGGCCTTGGAATCCTCACTGTCTGCCCTTCAGCAGCAGCAGCAGCAAGGTGCGGCTGCAGCAGCAGCTGCTGAAGCATTGCAGGCTGAGCTAGCTGCTGCTCAGGGCCAGTTAGCAGCTGAACAGGCACAGGTTGAGGAGTTGAGGGGTCAGCTTGCTGACTCTGCAGCTGCACTGCAGCAGCTGCAAGCAGCACATGCTGAAGCATCAGGAGAGGTGCTTGGAATGAGGCTAAGGGCAGAAGCAGCAGAGGGTGAGGTGCAGCAGCTGACTGCTGCGCTGCAGGAGCTGCAGCAGCAGCTGGCGGCAGCGCAGCAGCAGCGGCAGCAGCAGGAGCAGCAGCAGGCTGAGGCGGCAGCAGCAGCAGCGGAGCTTCAGGTGGGTTGCGCTGTAGCTGCTGGATGTGCTGCTGCTTGATGTGGGCTTCTTTTCCGAGGCATGCACAGCCCACCAGTTTGCCTCTGCATGTGTTTCAGCCGAGACAGTGACAGCCTGTCTGCTTGCCGGTCATTTGCATGCGCTGGTCGCCGCACACAGCAAAGTCAGCCGTCAATCTGCTGCCACATGACGTCTGCATTTGGCATGCACTGCTGAGATCCTGGGTTTTACAAAATGCGTTCTTGTCCTGTTCTGTGTGTTTGCTGCGGCGCAGGCTGCTGTGCAGGCAGACCAAGTTAAGCTCAATCGTGCACGTGACGTCATAACAAAGCTCAAAGCAGAGAAAGCGGCACTGGCAGAGCAGCTCGCTGCAGCGCAGGAAGCAGCAGCAGCAGCGCGGACTGCAGGCGGCAGCGGCAGCAGTGCAGCGGCTGCTGAGTTGGCTATCGCCAGCATGGCAGCTGCTGTGCTGCCAGCTGTAGGAGCAGCAGGCAGTGCAGCAGCGGAAGTTGCCGGTGTGGCTGCTGCGGCAGGTCAAGCAGCAGGTGCTCATGCAGCTGCTTCGCTGATCCAGCAGCAGCAGGAGCAGCTGCAGCAGCAACAGCAGCAGCTGGCAGCTGCGCAGGCAAGGCTTCAGGAGCTTGAGGTCGATGCTGCTGCAGCTAGGGTTTTGGCAGCCGAGTCGGAGGGTTTAGCAAGAACCAAGGCGGAGCAGCTTGCGGCTCAGGCAGGCCAGATTGAGCAGCTGGTGCAGCAGCGGCAGCAGCTTACAGAGCAGCTGCAGGCCCTGCAGCAGCAGCTGGATGCTGCACAGCAGCAGCAGCAGCAGCCGGACAGTGCACGCACAGATGTCAACAGCCAACAGCAGCAGCTGCTGCAGCAAGCTGAGCAGGCTCAAGCAAGGGCAGCGGCAGCGGAGGCTTCTTTAGCGCAGCTGCAGCAGCAGGCGCAGCAGATGGAGCAGCACTACCTGCAGCAGCTTCATGCATTGCAGGGGCGCTGCAATGCACTGGAGGCAGCTGCGGCAGCTGCTGCTGCTGCTGCTGCTGCTGGCAGCCCACAAAAGGATGCAGCAGCAGAGCAGGCTGTAGCTCGCACGCAATCTTTAAGGTCTGCCGGCGGCAGCGCTAACCTTGCTGCAGCAGCAGCAGCAGCATCAAGCTGCGAGATCACACCCAGCAGGAGCAACTCTCCGGCAGCTGGCACGAGTGCAGCTGCTGGTGCTGCTGCATTAGCGCGTGAGATTTCTCTTGATGCTGCGCAGGATGCAGCAGCAGCGCAGCAGGTGGCTGGCGGCAGTGGCGGCCTGGCTGGCAGGCAGGGAGTGGTGCGGCGGGAGCGTGCAGCAGCAGGCGCTGTTGCAATCGACATCGAGGCTGGCAGTCCACCTGCGGCTACCACCAGCAGCAGCAGCAGAAGTAAGGCGTTGCCTGCAGCGCTTGCAGGCGCTTGGGGCTCGCTATCGGCTGCAGTGAAAGATGCCTGTGGGCGTGGTGGCAGCGGCGACGAACTGCCGACATCTTCAGCAGCAGCAGCAGCAGCAGCAGACTATGATGATGACGATGATGACGGCAAGCAGGGTTTGAAGCCCCTAAACCTTCAGAAGCTTCAGCTTGGGGTTCTGCGGCCGTTTGGAGCACTTATGGCAGTGAGGGGTGCACCGCCGAAGCTGCAAGGGGCGCTTGCAAAGGTTGATAGTGCTTGGGTGGGGTTGACACGCGTGGTGAGCCGCAGCCCCGGTGTGCGTGTAGGGCTGCTGCTGTATCTGCTGCTGGTGCATTTGATGGTGCTGTGGGTGCGCGTGTCGTGTCATAGCAGTGCAGCAGCTGTCATGGCAGCGGCAGCGGGGCCAGCAGCAGTGATGGGACCGGCTGCTGGAGGGATTGGAGTGGTTCCAGCAGCAGCAGCAGCAGCAGGGGCGGCAGCGGAGGGGGCGGCAGCAGGGGTGGGTGCAGGACCAGCGGTAGCAGGGCTGGTAGGGCCCCATGCAGGCTTGGCTGCTGCCGGTGGTGGTGGTGGTGGTGGTGCGGCCGGATAGGGGATGCATCCACAGGATGTTTACGTTGCCTAGTAGGTTTGTTGGAAGAACCTCTCGTTGGGGCGCGGGGCCGATGGCGTTGATGCTATGGCTTGATGAGTAACATGATGATGATGTTGGCTCCTAATTGGGGTTCCCACGCCTTGCTCGAGTACCTAACGTAACTAAACGTACGTGGGCAGCAGACGGTGTGCTTGTTCCACGACATAATGTTGCAAGCAGTTATGGTGCCATGAACTGCTGAGCAGCATATGCGACTCACATGCATGTGAGTTGGCGCTGCAGCAGTGCACACAGTACAAGACACAGACACAGTTGCAAGACACAGACACAGCACACGAGTTTGCTTACTGTACCACTCGGATGGTGGCGCCATGCCTGCTCTTTGCTGAGTCACCCCCTAAACAAGTTATTACGCCCAAAATAAGGGATCTTCAACCAGCCAGCAGGCCAGGCAGCTGCCTGTGTACTTCAGCTATGCTGTAGCTGTGCATCGAAACTCCCATTCAGCTGCTAGCACAGTTCTATGGCATAGGTCACCTTCCAGATGCATTTATTCTACCTGCAGCGGATGCAGCTGCACAACACACATGCAGCTGCCATCTAAGAAACTGACACAAACAACACAGTCAGCACAAGCTGCCTGTGCAAACTCCTGAACCACCGCTTCTGCGCGTTGCAGCTGCTTTGGATGGCTGTGCCGGCTGCTTGCTGCTCTTCTGTGCTGCGTAGACTGCTGTGATCCGGGTGTATGACGACCCAGCTAACGGTACCACTGCTGGGACAAACTGGAAGCCGCAAGATGCCTCAGCACAAGTTAGCTCAGAGCACTGCCAAAAGCGGTGGCGCAACATTTGCACATAGCCAGATCGATCTGCGTCTTCTAGCGCGCAGCACGCAACCTGGCAGTGTGTGGGGCACTTGGAGCTGCTGACTTGGCCAGCACGCATCGCTGCACAGCCCTCGCCTAGGCCGTCGATACCGTACAGGCGGGGCACATCAGACTCTGCGCCTCCACCAGGCGGGGCAGTGGATGCAGGTGCATTCACTGCCCTTCCTGCTTGAGCTTGAGCCTTTGTTGCAGGCACATCCAGTGACTTCGCATCAAAGCTTGTTGACAGCCACGTGCCGCAGCAGCTGCCTGCGCAGTACCGCATCGGGCGCCACTGCCAGGGGCCTAGTCGTCTTTCAACCTGGAGCATCTGTGGCAAGTCGGTGACATCTCTGACAGGCCTGTAAGCTCCAACGAGGTAACCGTCAGATGTGAACATCACACAAGCATCCAGAGCATCACACGCGGCTGCTGTCGCTGACAGCGTGGCCAAAGGAACGGGCGATTTGGCTGGCTGGTTTGGTGGCTGGATGGTGTACAGTAACACCCGGGGTGCCAGACCCAGTGGGTCATTCTGCTGTTTCAGCTCTGTGGGCAGCTGGCGTGGCTTGAGCTCATAGCCAGCCACATTGCACGAGGCAGCAGACCAGCCAGCCTGTGGCGCACCAAACTTGAACAATGCAGGCCGTTGTGCGCAGTGCCGCAGTTCCGTCCCGTGAGTGTTAATGAAGGGCAGATACTTCCAAGGCTGACCCTTGGCTTCAGGCAGGCACCCCTTCATGCCAGCGTTGCCAGACACATCAAGGAACCGCAAAGATAAGTTGCGTGGACTTTTCTCCCACGCTCGGGATATGCTGCCAGATAGCTTGTTGCCAGTAAGGTTTATCCGTTGTATGGAAGGAGTCGACCAAGTGTCTGGAATGGTGCCGCTTAGAGCATTGTTGCTGAGGTCATTCTCGAACGGCCTCAGCACACCGCCCCAGCTTGGTGGCAATGTGCCAGACAGCTTGGGGTTGCCAGATATTCTCATATACGCATATGGGTGTCCAAAAGCCCCGGTGTGCGCGCCAGCCGCAATTGATGGCAGTGAGCCGGTAATGGATGTGTTTGTCACTTCTACTGTGTTTGCCACCTGCAGCACCCATGGTGGTAGCTTGCCAGTGATGCCAGGGCCAGATATCCGAAGAGATTCCAGCCCAAGAGTATTGTACAGGGGTGGCAATTGCTGTGGTAGTGTACCTTGCAGTGGTGCTGCTGCATTGAGCCCCGCCTGGCTTATGTCCAGCTCAAACACTGATTTGCCATCCAACGTGCATCCTTTGGCACCCATCCATTCATTGCACCAGTTGTTGGTGTTGTTGGCTCGCCACTTTGGCAGTGCCTTGCCCGTTGGGTCCAGTGCCTTGGCAATAGCCAGCAGCACCTGCACATCTCCACTGGAGCTTGCAGCTGGCTCACCTGCAGCTGCAGCAGCACAAGCATTGCCATGCACCATTGATGAATCAACCTGCTGCTGATTTCATTATCAGTAGTGTATTTATCAAGCGTATTCAGCGCCCTGTTGTGGCAGCAGTGCTTGGCAGCTGCACACCCACTCAGTGGGTGACTGGGCCAGAGCTGGCGTGCAGCAGGGTAACCCTGGGGCTACCACCTGCCATGTTGCAGCTGTCAGGAGCACGTTGAGGCTGAAATGTTCTAGTTTCATAGCCGGACACTCTGTGCTGCGAACGCCGACTGCCGGTTGCTGGAGGCGTCACTGGGCTGAGATGTTCACCTGCCAGTGCTCCTGAGAAATCAGCAGCAGCTCCTGTGTAAAGCAGCAAGGCCAGCCAGGACATGCGTCGCCCGAACATTAGGATGAAGTTATCGAGGGAATGAAACAACGGGGAAAAGGTCACGGTGCACGAATGATCGTTGGTGATCTCGCACTGTGCATCTTGTGACAGTTGCTTAGTGCAGAGTAATAACAACAAGTTGAAATGAAAGCTTTCACGCTCTCATTTCAGGGAGTGGAATCAACGAAGAGCACAGCACAGGGTCGTATCACCACTTAACAGTGGTACGGGACTCCCGCCCTTCTTCTACGAATAGTGATAGCAAAGTTCCACCCTTTCATTTCAATTTGCGGTCGTGTTGGCCACGGCGCGGTACATTGCCTTGGTATACTAGCCTGGTATCCTGGTATTACCAGGTGGCCACCTCCAGGGGTCCTACAGCTAGATTTTCGTGCAGTGAGCCACATTCCAGCGTGATGCCGCTGCCCACGCCATAATAAAGAGATCCCATATCAATCATACCCATTATAGTTTGTCTCTGAAACAGAGCAAAGTTTTGAAAGAGTGTGGTCAATCAGTCCAGAAACCCTAAGTCCCGCGGGGCCCGCATATCAGGCTCTCGTGGATATCAAGAAGTGCAGGTAACACATCGTCATTTACCATACAGTTGAAGCTGGAAGTACACCGCATCTTGACGATGAGCAGGTGGCAAGCGCACAGCTGCCAGCCGGCGGCATGCAGCCACCAACCCAACGATAATCAACAATGCTTCCCAGGGCAGCAGCGCCAGTGATTAAATCCATTCGGGAGTGCCAGGTCCACTTTGCGCACTAATTTGCACCAGCTGGTGCGGAGTGCTGCTCAACTTCAAGTTCAACTTCAAGGCTGGGCCTGTTTAACGTTGTACAGGCTGAGCCTGAAACAGGAGCAAGCAAATGCCACTGACAGCTTGGTTGGGATGCTGTTGAGGCACGGCTGAATGAGCCAGAAGCTAAGCAACAGAGCCGCTGGCTTCCAGCATAGGTCACCAAGCTCGAGCACGCGTGCACAATGGGGACATGTCGATTACGCAATCCAGTATATTGGCATGTGGCATGTTGTCAACCCCGCTGCCAGTGTGCCGTGCCAACCCCAACACGCTGGTAATGCACAGCCGCTGCGCGGCCAGCCGCAGACAGCCAGCGCAAGTAACCACAGCTCCGACAACTATGTTCTTGAGCCTGGCACACACTGGCATGCACTCAAACCAGCTGCTAGCCCACTGGGCCAAACCCGACACAACACATTGATACATGCAACACATGCACAGCAGCTCGTCTACGGCCGCTCAAACACACAGGAGGCGAGCATTGGACATGCACTGCATGGCTGAGCTGTATGTGCCTGCCTGCGCGCCTTGCTGGAGCAACAGGCAAGCTGCATGCAGATCACAACCTCCAGCCTCGCCCTATGGAAGCGCCACATGCATGCCTACTAAGGGCATGCTGACGATACACGGCATAACTACTTCAACCTGTTGTGGCTCGTACCAAACAAGCTGGTGCGACGACCCACATGTAACTATCTTCTGTCTGACAGAACTATGCCATATGTTTGCAGAAGTCGAGCCTGACAGCTCATCAAGGCAACGCAGAGCCCTGTGAGGACCCTTGCCAGCAGCTTCCAGCAGCTTCGGCAACCGACTAAACCACTGTTATATGTTGCGCCATCACATGCTGAGCCTTAGGTAGGCATATGCCAGAGCAGCTGCGATGCAAAGCTGTCAATCAACGTGATGTGTACTGCACAACTACACATATGTCAACTGCCCACAGCTAAAAGGGAGATGCACATGCAGGCGCGCTGCAGCTGACTATAGTGAGCACTATAACGCCTTGTGCACACTGAACATGAGGCATACACATCATCACAACGCACACCGCCATCCATCACAGCCGCAACACGTGCAGTTACCAAAACGATGCACAGGCAGATACCAGGCACACACAGCCTCAGCCTTATATGCAGCTCTACATCAAATGCATGCACTGCATGCCTATCCTGCAGCCCCAGCAATGCAACGACATGCTGATCAACTCCGCCGACACCAACACCATGCCTGATCTGTGCAGCAGATTGTACATGCAGTATAGCCAACCGCTCAGCACACGTGATGCAGCATCATCTCTAGCTCCAGCTCACCACCACCTGCAGCAGCAGCAGCAGCAGGCCGGCCCTTTGCTGCCCACACATAATCGAATGCATGCACTGCATGCCTAACTGCTGTCCAAAAACCCTGACATGTCAACGCCCGCGCCGAAGACAGTCTTCGGAGGTGACCTCCACGCAACCCAACTCCATTGCTGATATGTGCAGCAGATGAAACACAGTATAACATGCGGTAGCGCTATAACGGCTCAGCACACGCTATGCACCACCATCTGAAGCTCCAGCTCACCACCACCACCACCAGCAGCAGCAGCAGCAGCAGGCAGGCCCTTTGCTGCCCTCCACGCTACCCGAACTCCATTGCTGGTATGTGCATCAGATGAAACATATTTTATATATGCAAACGCCAACTGCTCAGCACACGCTATGCACCACCATCTCAAGCTCCAGCTCACCACCAACAGCAGCAGCAGCAGTAGCAGCAGCAGCAGCAGCAGCAGCAGCAGCAGCAGCAGGCAGGCCCTTTGCTGCCCACGTTTCCTCATCCCAGCCGCCGCCCCCCATCGCGCCGATCCCGAAAAAGTCGTCATCCCCGTACCCAATGACGCTGCGCAGCAGCGGCGTTTTAAGCTCGTGCTGCACCCCTGAACCCTGCTTGCAACTCAGCGTGATGTGCGCCGCATAAAAGATGTTGTCCGGCGCGACAATATCAGCATATGCGCCGATCAAGCACTTTTCGGCGCCCTTTGCCTCACATACAATGCGCATGCGCCAAGCTAAGCCTCCGATGGGAGGGCTCTCAGGGCCTTCTAGCGTAATGCCCTGCTGTTTGGCCACACTGTCCCTGCAAGCTTGCGCCAGCTTGTCAACTGGCAGCCGCCACAGCACGCGTGCTCCAGACTCCAGCGGCCGGATCTGCCGCGCAGGCAGATTCCAGCTAGCAGGCGCATCATTAATGTCCGCTGCTGCTGCTGCTACAGCTATCAGGCCGGTGTCTTCCGCGCCGCTACTGCCGCTCTCGCTGCTGCTGCAGTCCATGCTGCCGCTGCTTGACGCACACCCGCTGCTGCTGCTGCTGCTGCTGCTGCTGCTGCTGCTGCTGCTGCTGCAGGCGTCGGCCACACAGCGCAAGGACAGCAGCTGCCGCAGCTGCAGCTCGTAGCCGCCGAGCAGCAGCTGCTGCGCATTATCACCTGACAGTGCCGCCCACATAAGCGCAAAGCGCGACAGCTGCGGACAGCGCACCAGTGGCGCCAGTGCCGCCTGAGCTGCTGCTCGAGCCTCCCAATCTGTCTTACTCGCCATGTACTGCGTCGCCGTGTACAGCACAGTGTCCTCATTTGCAACACGTAGTGCGTCCGAGGACAGCAGCAGCTGCATTGCTGGCAGCGGCAGCAGCAGCAGGATCTGCTTCAGCTGTTCATCTGCCCACACTGCCTCCAAATCACCCAGCACCGCCAGCAGCATGCGGCGCACTCGAGTCGATGAGTCAGCTGCCTGGATGTCAACCAACTCGCTGCTGCTGCTGCTGCTGCTGCTGCCACGGCAGCAGCGTGCGCCAGCTACAGCAGCCGGCAGCAGCGGCAGCAAGCAATCTGGCCATGCAGGCAGGCTTGCAAGTGCCTCTAGTGCTGCAGCTGACAGTCCGGGTTCTGCTGCTGCTGCAGCCTGGAGTGCTGGTACTGCCTGCTTGACTGCTGCTGCCACCTGAATGCGATCTGCGATGAGAGCAGCCGCAAGCAGCTGCACTTGGGTTAGGCGCTGGATGGGACTTGTCATGCCGTACATTGCTGCTACGACTGCTTCTGCTGCTGGCAGCTGGTCTGCAGAATCCACAGTGAGCTCGAGTGTGGGCCGGGAGGCATGATGCGCAACTGCTGCTGCTGCTGCTGATGATGATGATGTGTGAGTGGGAGGTGCATAGTATGCGTCGCTGCAGTGGTTGTTCATCCATCGTTGGGCCTGCGCAGTTCAACAGTACAGCGGGCAGTTGAGTGCGGCAAGTAGCGGTAGTTAGTTTACTGGGAGGGTAGGAAGCGCTGGCAGGCAATGCCTAGTGAGACTGCGGCATAAGACTGGCAAATGGAAACATGTGATACATAGCAGATAGCGCTTTGCTTGAAGTGACCAGCCCCGTGTGTGATAGTGTGTTCAAAACACAATTTGTATCTGGCACCACAAAGCACAGCTTGCAGGACAGCTGCAGGCATGTGCCCAGTGGCAGCAGCGCAGAGGGCAGCAGTGCTCTTCACCTGAGCCTTGAAAAAGTCGCTTTTCAGGAGGAACAGCTGATGCACAGGGAACCTGGCGAGCTCCACACACTGCTGCTGCTGCTGCTGCTGCTGCTGCTGCTGCTGCTGCTGCTGCTGCTGCTGCTGGTGGTGGTCTCCATTGCAGGCTGTGTCCGTAGGTCCGTCAGATGCCTCGGTGCGGTGTAATATGACGATGTCAGCATCTGCTAGATCGGGCCTCTTGAAGTGCTCTTCGAATGTCACCTCCATCAAGTGAAGCCAGGTGGGCAAAGAGCCTGGTAGCAACGCTGCTATCAGCAGAAGCGGTGCCCGTGAACAAAGTCTCTTGCGTCCTGACTATATGCGAATATATGCACGCCGGATGCTATCACTACTGACAACACGTCAGGGTTATCAGCAGGTCCACATGCTAGGATCATGCGTAGTACAGCACATTCAGATGTTAAGTGCCGCACAGGGAAACCATGAGCACACTGCACCGCGGTCAGGCCTGTTGTCACGGTGTAAGGGCTTGTTCGGACCGGCGTGACATGCAGGCACAAGTGCTACCACCGTCGAAACTCGAGCAAACCGAAGCTTTCACGAGCGGGTGTATGTTGTTGAAGGCTGTGACGGGCTGCTCAGCAGCAATTCACAGGTTGAAAGCATCTGTGCATGCCGATCTGCTGTCAGGCCTGACACTACGCCTGTGTGAGTGCTGGCTGGGCTGTGATGCACAATGCCGATGTTCCTGAGATTTAAATGTAACCACGCAGCAGTGCATCTGTTCCGTCAGCAGTCGGTGTATCGCGATCCATGACGCCTGATCATTAAAATGCATCAGTTGCGGACGACAACTCCATTCTCAACAGAACAAAACAGAAAAATGTTCAAAACGTTTTTCTGTGTGCAGTAAATGCTCAGCATGGCAACAACCTCGCCATCAACCACCTTGACGCCACGTAACCGCTTTCCAAGTTTAGAGGCAGACGAGCAGAGCTTACGCCAGAGCCTCGATGTTTAGGCAACGACAGATACGTTGTCATTGGTTGTTATTGGTGCATTTGGCATGAGTTCTGCATAGCCTTCAACAGCAGCCGCAAAGCAGCAGTAGAAGGAGCCACCACGGCAGCAGACTAGAACAGCTAGCTACGATGCAGTATAGGGAGGTGGCTTGGGCGCAACAGCTGTATTTTCAGCGCCTGTTGCATGGCCCTGCAGCAGAAGTCACTGAGCGCAGGTATGCTGTGCTGCGGTTGCCTGGTAAAGCAGCGGGCAGCCCTCTTGAATTGCAGATGATTTGGGGTCGTCTGGGCTATGTCTGCTGTTGAAAGAGGCTGCAGCTCGAAGTTAAACCATTATACTTTCAGTCAGCGAGCATAGCAGCATGCTGGTGCTGTAGTGTACCAGTGTTCACCTGGCTCAGCTGCTGTGAGCCGCTGCTGCTCGTTCACTGGCATGCAGCTATCCCAACTACCCGGCTACTGCCATGCGCGAAATTATCCGCCAGGTAAAAGGCTTCAGCTGTTTGCTGCTGTTATTTCATGTCTCCCACGTCTGGCTGTGCTGTGCTGAGTTAGAGCCTGAGTAATGTTGGGGTGTGTGTGCGCATGAGATTGGTAGTAGCTCTGCTCTTTGCGCTTGTTGCTCATCATAACATCCTGCAGTCGCCTTTCCTGCAAGCAGCCCTGCACAGCACATGCGCCACCACATGCCGCCAACAGCACTGCACCCAACACACGTCATGTCACAATGTGTTTTCTTGCCGCCTTGCAGTCTGAGCACCCACACAACGTGGAGCCGCTGCTGCTGACGCTGCGGCGCCCGCAAAACAGCGCCACACGCCAGCGCTTCGCAGAGGCAGCAGGCGAGCTGGTGCTCATCGAGAAAGTCCTCAACGCCAGCCCCCTCGCAACAGACTTCAAAATGGCAGTGCACGGCCGTATTGTGGATGCAGCAGACGGCATCCTGTACCCCACGCAGTCCTGCAACACCAAGTATGAGACATGGCTGCGCACAGAGATGCTAGATGTGCTGCGGATGATGCTTGAAGAGGGCCTGGTAAAAAGCCTGGTGCCTGAGATGCAGGCAAAGCTCATCGCTGACCTGCTGCAGCTGTCCTGCAAGCCCGCGCAGAGCAGCAACAGCAGCAACGGCGCCAGCTTGCAGGAAAGCAGCAGCAGCGCTGAGCAGCAGAAGGACGCAGCAGATGCAACGCAGGACAGCAGCAATGGCGACAGCGCAGGCAGCAATGAGCAGCAAGATGATGAGCTGGTGCGGCTGTACGCTTTCAGCGCAGCGTATGCGGCATTCAAGCGCTTCCCAGCTGCGCGCGCAGTTGCGATGCGTGCAGGCTTCCTGCAAGCTGCTGCTGCCCACCTGGCAGCAGTGCTAGAGCAAGGCAGCAGCAGTAGCAGCAGCAGCGAGGCAGGCAGCGTGCTAGCAACGGACCCATTTGAACGCCTCAAGGCCATCACCACTGCTGTGGAGGCAATCTACTTCGTCAGCTTGTGCAACACCCAGGGCGAGTACACCTTGGCAGGCGCAGGCGCCGGCAGCGGTGCTGCTGCTGCAGCAGCAGAGGCGTCAAACGGGGCTGTGAGCACAAGCGGGGTGCCTTCACTGGACCAGCTGCAGCGCCAGCAGCACCTGGGCCCTCTGGTAGAGGCTGGTGTGGCGCCGCTGCTGGTGGCTGCAGTGCAGCAGGCGTGGCAGGAGCTGTTGGCCCGTAGCGCCTTCACATACACCCCTCCTGCAAAGAAGCCTGCAGCTCAGGAAGCTGAGGGTGATGCTGAGCAAAGCAAGGAGGAGGAGTCAGAGGAGCAGCAGGAGCTGCGGGCGAAGGCTGAGGAGGCGGTCGCGGCAGCCAACATGACGTTTGAGGAGAACTGGCAGCTGTTTTTGAAGACGGTGTATGACACGGAGCTGGTGCCGGGCTACGCGCGCGCTGCGCTGCAGCTGGGCTGCGGGCTGCTGCAGCTGCTGGCACACGAGGTGAGTGGCTGGCGGTTTATACTGCGTTTTTATTTGGACTTCTAGTCAGCTGAGCAGATTTTTTTGACTGGCATGGTGGTGTGAAGATGTGTGATGCCCTGTCTGCAGCTACAAACGGTACTGGCGCTGGATGTTGTGGCAAGCAGTGCTGCACCTTGCTTGCTGGTAGGCCCGATGCCAGCAAGGCTGACTTGGTGTGCTTTAGCACTGGCATGTGCTGCGCACTGTCATGGCGCTGTGTCCTTGGTACACCGTGCATGCTCTCGCCTTCTTGTCAGCTTGCCTGTTGCTGCTCCCAACTCGCCATATCCATCTGCTGTCCTGCTGAGCGTCATACGGTTGCACACCTTCTTCGTGCAGGGTGTCGAGGGTCAGCTGCCACCCCGCGAGCTTCTGCAGCAGCTGGCAAGCTACTCGCAGGAACCCCTGCTATCCACAACGGGCCGCATCCTGCTGGCTGGCACTGCAGCAGATGCGGATGCGCCAGTAGCAGCCGGGGCAGATGCCAGCACTGCGATTGTGGCGCTGCCGCAGCACCAGCATCTGGAGCTGGCTGAGTTTTTCCGCCTGTGCCACGCATGCAACAAGCCGGAGGATGCTGCAGTGAAGCTGCTCAAGTGCAGCGCGTGTGGCTGTGTGAGCTACTGCTGCTCGGGCTGCCAGAAGGCCGACTGGAAGGCGGGGCACAAGCAGGTGTGCAAGGATCTGGCTGCTTCGCGCGCCAAGCTGGCAGCTGCATGAGCGTGGTGTTTGGCCGGGGCTGGTACCTTTCCTGCAAGCAAGGTTGTGGGAATCGAGCTGCCAGCAGCACAACCAGCAGCCATGTAGTGGGCTGTGGCTGTGTGACTTGATGTACCTTGCCACTAGCAATTGCATGCATGATGGCGCTGTTTGGATGGTTGTTGGTTGGCAGCAGGTGCAGGGCGGTTGTTGTGGTTAGCTGCCTGCACACGAGCACTGCAGGCAGGCTGTTTTGCGGGATGATGGTGCAGGCTGTTTCGGGTGTAAAGCGCACCCCCGTGTCATCACTTGACTTGACGTCTGCCTGTGAGCTGGCAGCAGCAGGACTGGCTGTGGTGTGCCTGGGGAAAGCATTGATGCAGCAGCAACAATAGCAGGTTGGCATGGTTTATTGACTCCTGATTTGCTGGCAGGTGTTCTGTTCCCGCAAAGAACTGTCGTGCACCAGACATATGTCTGGTTGCTGCCACAGCTGACTCAGTGTGGGTCTGGCTGGCGTGAGCACTGCTGCTCACAGCAGCAGGATGGCAAGGCTGCACTGTTCAACAGGTGTAGCTCAATGATATTGAGGGTGTGCAGCGACTGTTGACATGCTTGGAAGAGGTGGCAGCTTGCAGGATGGGGCACTGCTGTATGACTGAGGTGTGCACCCATGTGTCGTGCGGTATTAAGTGAAGATGAGTGGGCTGACCTGAAGCAGTTCATGATCCGGTCAAATACTTCTAAAGTGCGTGGCAGGTGCTGAATGTTGCGAGATTGTCATGCCTGGCACTGGCAGCAGCTGTCTGGCAACAGAGATTTGGCTGCTTCTGCTTATCCTCTGAAGCTGAGCATCTTGGCTGCTGAACCCAGGGCTGCTAGCCTCAGGCGACAAAGGCCCAGCTGTGGTTGGATGATATCAGACCCAGCGGCGGCACCCCAGATTGAACCTTCAGGGGCAGGACGTGAGTGGCGGTGTGCACCGATGATGGTGGGTTTACATGGCAACTGTGGTGCAGAACGCCCACGTCAGCAGCCAACTGCAGTTGTAAAGTGGTCGACCATGCATTTACGCCCCCATCATGCGGCAAGACGGCTGCAGCGGATGGTGCAGCCAAGGCATGGGCAGTACGCGCTGTAGCACGGTGGATGACTACCATTACAGCAGTCATAGCTCGGGGACTCACAGTGAAGAGGTAAATACGTTCCTCAGATCATTCATACGCCCATATTTGAACGAGAGCTTTTGAAGGACGGTGCACGCGAGGTTTAACATCCCTGGTTCCCTGCTGTTGCTACTTACTGTCTGTCTCAGCTCACGATCGCCCTCTTTGGTGGTCACCGGAAGCAGCAGAGATGGCTCCTAAAGGTCAGCAAGAAGCACAGCCTGTGCGGCGGCTTTAGCAGTTCTTGGCGGCCTGCCAACTTCGTATAGCGATCGAAAGTGTTTACAACAACATATTGAGGATGTTTTACGTGCGCCGGTGTGGCTTTGGCGTCACTAGGCCAGTCAGGCGGCAGAAGTGCCTTGCTGCTGCCAACTTTGGTGCTCATCAGCAGGCGGACAGGACTCATAGATATAGTTCACAAGCTCAGTGCATCGCCAGGCTCTAGTTACATGCGGCCATGGCACCCCAGGCTTGACAGCACCTACTGATGGCACACTGCTCGTGGTCGACTGGCTGGCTGCAGGCAAGGACGCCAAGGCTACGGCCTCCAAGGCCGCCAAGGCCGTGAAGAAGAACATCAAGAAGAAGAGTCTGAAGCCACGCTACTCTGTGGTGTTCCACCGGCCAAAGACCCTCAAGCGCACTAGGGACCCCAAGTACACCAAGAAGAGGTGTGTGCATGCTGCTGGCTACTCAAGCTTCTGTTGTAGGGTTACCTGAGGTTTCCTGAAGGGCAGTGGTTCAGGATCTGAGGCGTCAAGGCATCAGCTGCATCTGCAGGCGCTTAGACAGCCCGCTGTGGCAGCAGCAGCAGCAGCCACAGGGCAGTAGCAGCAACAGCGCCAGCCGCAGCTGCCACAACGGGCCATACAGGACCGCTGGCTGGAGCACACGCTGTGCAGTAGCAGCAGCAGTGGCAGCAGCTGGAGCTCTGCGCGTGGCCAACATGCCACCTCGCGCGGCTGCTGAGCTGCCTGAACAGCTGCGGTTGCGTGGGCGCATGCTCTGCTTGGCTGGCAGTGCATGACCTTTCTGGAGAAGCACTGGCAGTGCAAGAGCAGCACTGGCAGTGCAAGAGGAGCCCAAAGCATAGGGAGCAGCGGCAGCACCTTCAGCTACACCAAGCTAGGCGCCGAGCACGCTTCCCTTGTGCGACGCGTCAGCAGCAGCAGACTGCAGCAAGCACAGCCAAATAGAAGCAGCAGCTAGCGCCTGACCCTGTGCAGGCCAGGCGTGCTTCAGCAGTAGCAGCAGCAGCCGCAGCAGACCCTTTACAATAAGAAAGGACCAGAGCTCAGACAGCAGCAGCAATACCTGTGCCGCCAGCCGGCTCTATATCTGTCTGTGGCTGAGTTGACACAGCTGACAGCACCATCAGTTGCAGCAGCTGCTGCAGTAGGAATTGCTGCAGGAATTGCAACAATAGGAGTAGCAGCAGCAGCAGCAGCAGCGCGCACAGGAGCTCGCAAAGCAAGGGCAGCAGCGCTCCGATATGGCGCAGTCCTGCAGCCTTCCATGACCAACGCGGCAGCACATATGCATACTGTGTGCTCCTCACACAGCCCTTTGTCACTCCGCTTCCACATGCATGCATGTGCTTGAATGCCGTCGATGACTAGATGCAGGCACAAAGCCTCCCAGCACCCCTGCGGACAGCAATGGTGTTCTGCAGCACAAGTGTGCTTACAATGCTGTGTGCTTGCCTTGCCCTGCTGCTGCTGCAGCGCTGTCGGCCTGGAGAAGCTTGACCAGTATGCTGTGCTCAAGTGCCCCCTGACCACCGAGTCAGCCATGAAGAAGATTGAGGACAACAACACCCTGGTGAGCCGCCGCAACTGCTGCTGCTGCTGCTGCTGCTGCTGGTACTGTTATGCCTTGGCTACTTGGTGCATGCCTGCATATCCTGCGCACCCATGACAATGTTTCTGGAAGACATATGGTGAAATCTTTTCAAATTATCATGTTGCTCGCAACCTGGCTAAGTGGTGGGGGAGGGCTGTGTCGGTGCTGGCAGCTGAAGCCAGCAAGGAAACTGCAGCAGCTGCTGCAGGGACCGCGGACAGAGCAGCCAGCAGCTGCTGCACGGGCAACAGACAGGTCAACGATGAGCTGCAGCTGCAGCAGGCAGTAGCGGCCAGCAGCTGCAGCAGATGCTGGTGGTTGCACAGCTCGCACTGAGAGCTGGCTGCATGTAGCAGCAGCAGCAGCGTGCTGCATGGGAGCTGGCGGAGCAGTTCATACAGCTCTGCTGGCAGCAGCATTGGCAGCTTCAGCAGTCTGGACACGGCTAGGGGTGTGCAGACAGCTCCTCGCAGGTGCAACAGGGGTACAAAGTAGCTGGTCAGTATGTCGCGTGCAGCTGTTATCTGACCCTGCCCCTGCTGCTGCTGCTGCCAGGTGTTCCTGGTGGATGTGCGCGCGGACAAGAAGAAGATCCGCAAGGCGGTGCAGAACATGTACGACATCCAGACCAAGAAGATCAACACACTCATCAGGTGCGCAGCAGATTGATTCTTCGTAGAATCACCTTGTCAGCCAGCAGCAGCAGCAGCAATGCAGTTTGCATGTATGTTTGCATGTTAGGCATCCAGACCAAGAAGATCAACACACTCATCAGGTGCGCAGCAGGGCTTCAGCATCACCAAGCCAGCCAGCAGCAGCAGCAGCAGCAATGCAGTTTGCCTGTCATTTGCATGTTTGGCATCCAGACCAAGATGATCAACACACTCATCAGGCGCAAATCTGGGTATGCGTAACATGAAACTCAGACGTCACAGCCAACAGGAGCAGCAGCAGTTGAGCGCGAGGCAGCTGTTATGCAAGCGGCAGCTGTTGGTGTGAGCCAGGCACACCAGAGAGACCCAAGGATGCAGATCTGGCAACCAGGACTGAACCCACGGTTGCATGCTCACTGGTACACCCTTTGCTGCTGCTGCTGCTGCTGCAGGCCCGACGGTCTCAAGAAGGCCTACGTGCGCCTGACACCAGACTACGATGCGCTGGATGTGGCCAACAAGATCGGCATCATCTAAACCATAAACCGCAGTGTTATAACAGGTGTTATAACAGCAGCGTCATCACAGGCAGCAGCAGCAGCGCTGGCGCGGCTGCGGCGCCTGGGGTGGTTGCTGCTGGAGCCTGTGTGTGGTTTAGGGTTGCAGCGCTGGCTCTGGTGCTTCTCAGCTGTGCTTCTGGCACCGCTGCTTAGGAGGGAGTGCTGTGCCTGGCGCAACGCGGCGTGCTGCTGGTGCTGTAACAAGCACTGAGCACGAGCATGCAGGCGTTGCGCCGGTGCAGGTGTTGTTGCCGCCTGTGCGCATGAAATGAGACGTGGCTGGTTGGCGGCGGCTGGCGCGCTGCAGCTGCAGCGGCAGCAGCGGCTGGCAGCAGCAGCTAACCAGGCAGGCACTGCTGGCAGTGTGGAGGTGGTGTGCTGCCTGACCTCGGTCTTACTGGTGGTAACTTGCTACACGTGCTGTGCCTTAATATGCCTCACTAGCCAATTGAAGTGGATGTTTTGGTACATACCCCCTTTGCGCTACAGTGATGCAATAGACAGGCGCCAGCAGCTATGCTTGCATGCGGACAGCCTGACAGGGGCTCAGCTTCACCTGCTTTGCCATGCTGTTCGTTTTTATGGCTGCGTCGTATATGATAGTGCAGTGGCTTGTTGGTGCTAGCAACGTGCCTGTACTTCCGTGACTATTTGCTGAGATAGGCGATCACATGAGCCGGGGTAAGCTGCAACAGGAACTTCATGGTGTACACATGGTGACAGACTCTGAGAGAGCTGGTGCTGCGCTGCTAGATGCAGCATCTGCTGAAGCACTCGCAAGCAATAGCCGCATGTCCACCAGCAGCCAACGGGGCTAGGGGACGCCCCTTGCCCAAAAGCCATTTACAGAACCGCACTAGAAGTTCGTTGCCGGCATGCGGTTCCCGCAGGGTCCGTTTTGCGTAGACTGTGCAGCGCAAACAAAACGTGTTTTGCACACTGAACACAGCATCAGCGCTCGACTTGGGTGGCTGCATCAATCTGGGAGGGCGAACCTGGCAGCGCCACACGCTGTGTACATTGACGCCTCAGCCTCATTACCTGAACACGCTTTGCGTCGATGGGTAGATGATCAAGTCTTGTGAGGGCCAACAGCACTGGCATTCCCAGCACATTGGCCCATTGGCACAGTGACCAGTACAGCTCTGGTACAGCTCAAGTGTGGGCTGGACCGGGAAACCGCTGCACAGAAACGTAGCTATATATCAGTGGCGATACGTGAGTGTGGTGGCTGGCATATCCTGGCCTGCTCTGGGATGGCTCTGGAGCACACTGCAGCAGTAGGGTTGCTAACAACTGCAAGCGCTGGTGACATCACTGCACAGCATGATCACATGCCGGAAAGCTGTAGTTCGTGGTTGCTGCATGACATCCAAAACTGACGTGTTCAAATGAACAGTGCTTGCGACGCGATTGCGTCAAGGTCAGGTCGCCCAGGTGCTCGTCAAGCAGGCCCTAGGGCCCATCCAACCCTGTTGTGTGGTGCAGCCCAAGCATCGCTAGGTGACTAGCCGGGGCCGGTCAAACCACCGCTGTGCCTGCTGCCTCATTTGCTGCCTGCTACATGTCATGCTTGTTTGTTCTTGCAGGAGCGTCTCTGCTGCTGTTTGCAGCTGTGCTGGCCACAGCAGATGCGCAGGCCGGACTAGCAGGTAAGCGCCAGCTGCAGCCGCAGTGCGTGTCCCAACAGGGGGATGCTTGTGTGCACCTGCAAGTGTGTTGTTGCTGCTGTCTGCCTGCATGTGTGTGACGAGGCTAGGGCAGAACAAAGCCGTCCATGTGCGTGTGTTTGTCACTGGTCATACATGCGGCAGTACTGCCGCAGGACTAGTCCAGAGACAACCCCGATGCAGCGCTGCTGAACATATTGCCTCAGTTTCCAGCATGCAGGCGGCACACAATAACATCGAGGATCTAATTTTCAGTGCTTACGTGCATTCTGCACATGTTCAACACATACATTGCTGTGCTTTGGATGACACCTGTTGCTGTGATTGCGGCTGGGAAGTCACTGCAGGTACTGCACAGCGGCTGTTGTTGCAAGTACCGCCGTGAGTACTAGCGCATGTTAATCTGTTGCTGTGGATAGTATCCTGTACCTGGATGCCAACGTCAGCACCAACATGCATTCTGGCTGGTCGAGTAGTTGCCACCATCTGCACTTTGCAGGCGACACAGTCAGTCTCTACTGCTTGATAGCAGCTGCTGATATTGAGCAGCCGTTGCAGCAGCATTGCAGCCATAGCCAGACGCACAGCAGCACAAGCAGAGCGCTTGCAGGCACTACATCACCACACTGCCATGTTGTATCAGTCAAGTCCAACATTCCTGCTGTTGTTACATGTCAGCTGCTGCTGCTTGTTTCCTTGTTTGTTCCCCTTTTGCAGCCGCACTGGGCTGTACTACAATGGCAAAGGAACGGGCTCAGCACGCAACATTACACGCAGAAACTATTTTCAATCTAGGAGCAAGGCGGACCAACTCAGAATTTTGGGCGCGAGCACCAACGCGACGCAAATCATCAGGGCAGCATGCAACACATCCAACATACTGGACTCTGCTTGCATTGATGTGCTGTTGCTGGCGCTGACTCCACCCTCCTACTCTTCCAACAACACGCTTGATACACCCCTGCGACGCGCATTCATCAGCCCTGCGCAAGTAAGCGCAAGAGAGGACTTGTGCTGCATGCCGTTACAGAACAGCTGACAACATTGCACATGTCACATGCGGCATGTCACAGAAAACGTGCAGGTGGCGTTGCTATGGCTCAATAGGTAACAGACACAGAAAAGAGACAGGTGCAGGAAACGCTCAAAACACACATGCGCTGTGTCGCTGCCCTTGCAGGACCAAGGCATGTGCGCATCATGTGTGGGCTTTGCCGTGACTGCTGCTGCTGAGGCTGCTATCAACGTGTACAAGCAGCAGAGCTGGCGCAGCCTGGGCCTTTCAGAGCAGGATTTCAGCTTCTGCAAGTGAGGCATCGACTGTGGCAGTGTTGCTGGTGCTTGCCGTGCTGCCTGCATACACAGCCGCACAATATGTGATGGCGCTACGTACGCTGGCGCACACTTCTGCTGCGTACTAGCATGCGGAATGTTGCCTGCTTTGAGAAAGCATGTGACTACTGGGCTCCATAGCCTGACGCTAGGTCCTATTGTAAGGTGTCATGGGCCATGCAACAGCTGCCGCATGTGATCATGCAATGCAGGGTGCTCCCAAGAGTCAATTGTGCAGCTGGCGCATCATACACATAAGTTGTAACCAGTTTCACTACCACGCCTATCTCAAGTTGGGCTGCTCGGAGCTGCGATCGCTACACAGGCACAGCTTCATCTGACCAGGATTGCGCCCGTGCTGCTGGCTGCCCCAACCAACTACCAGCTGGTAAAGCAGTGCGGCAATGTGCATGCATGAATTAGCACATGCATTATTCTTGTGGTGAACGGATCAATGTCAATACTGCTGCTTGTTCAGCTGTGGAGCCTCGCACTTTTGCTGCTCATGGAGCAGTGTTGCCACTGCCGTCGTCAGACACTGCTGTAAGCACAGGCCAGCTAGGCTTTGAGAACTTTGTTACGGTCTAGCAGATTGCCATGTGCTGCTGAACGCTTGTGCTTTTGGCGCCTGGGTGACTGTCCTGCAGGCGGTTCACTGTCCTGGGCGTATGCAGGCAGTGCATTAGGCACCATGGCACAGGTAAAAGAGCGCATCATGCTGTCAGGCGGAGTCGTCGCGTCTATGGCCATGACAGCTGATGCGTTCAAAAAGCTCGAAGCGTATAGCACAGGCAAACACGGTGTGTTTTCTCCAAAAGACGATGTGGAGGGAGCACCGCCAATCATGCATGCCGTCTTCTGCTACGGCTGGTGGGACAACGCAACGAATGCTGAAGATGGCTGGTGGCTATGCAAGAACAGGTGCGGCGGCAGCCTTGTGTCGCGCTTGACAGCAGGTGACTGTGCATGCATGATTGCGCACGCATGTGTGCATGCGGGAAGCAGCGCAGTTGTGGTTTCTGTGTGGATAGCCACTTGACACTGGCGCTGAGCATTTGCTGACGCTCTGCTGCTGCTGCTGCTGCTGCTGCTTTGCTGGCATGTGTGCTTCCTTGTTGCTAGCTGGGGCACCTCTTGGGGCCTCAACGGCTCCATCAAAGTTGCTTACGGTGCGGCCTATGTCATGCAGCCAGACTACACCTTTGCATTGAGGGTCAGTGAGAGCCTGCCACAAGTGCTACAGAGGTTTGGGCAGGCAGTGGCAAACCCCATAAACGCAGGATGCCTGCAGTACTCCCCTCGGCAGCCTGTGCGCTTGCTGCAGCTTGCTTACGACCTCACTGCACTCACTGCATTGGGCGCTAAAGCAGCCGTACCGCTATCGCAAGTGCTGGCTGATGCTGTGACCAGCAATGTGGGGCGCGCTGCCAACTTGTCGGCAGCTAGCCGCGGACCATTCAGGTTTTGCGGCACGTACGTCAGGCCACTGATAAGGAGAGCCTGTCTAACCTCTCCCAAGCAACTACCGGATGCTCTACCTTGGAGCGGCTGTGGGGCTCTCGTGGGCAGCGTGTGCACTGCGCGCTGCACAGCAGTAGCCAAGGGCCGTGGCTACAGGGCTGTATGCACACTGACTGGCAACGCTGCCACATGGCAAGTGAAAGGCGGCTGCCCAGCAGCAGGTGGGTAAGGTTTGGCGAGCTGCGAATGAAGCTACAAATTCGTGCGTGCAATGCTGCCTGTTGCTGCCAGCACTGTGTGCAAATGCATCCCTGCAATGCATGCGCTGCCAAAGCACCAGTGGTTGAGCTTTTAAGGCGGAAAGACAAGTTGGGAAAGATGATATTAACTGGGGCGCTGGGAAACACAATTCCTGGTCATCACAACCTTTGGAGGGATACATCACTTGCTTGACGGCTTTAATGTTGCTGCTGCTGCTGCTGTAGTGCGGGGGCCCATCAAAGTGCAGGCTGAGCCGACGCTGTGTGTCAGCACACAATCACTTGTTGAAAGCGGACAGCAGGTATGATGCACAGCACCTAGCGCCACCTGACCGCATTATTACGCTTCGCTTTGATGAGCGACGCGGACCAGTCAGCAGATAGGGTGCAGTAACGTATGTTCAATGCACCCTGAGCCATCCACAATGCTGTGGTAAGGCTGGCCAGCAGTTGCTGGTTTACTGGCATCCAGCTGATACATCCGCATTGATGCTCAAGCAGGGCGTATCCTACATGCTTTTGCACCTGGCCAAACTGTTCCTGTACAGCTGTGTGCTCAGCCAAGTAATTCATATCGTGGTTGTGCCGTTCACTGTAGCGCCGCTGGCTTGGTTTGTGTTTGTCCCGTTGCAGGTTGTCTTGCAGACCTGCGGCGGCACACCGAACAAGAACCAGCAGTTTGTCTACAAAGAAGGCAGGCTTACCATTCAAGGTGATCACCCACTGCTCCCCAGCCGTCGTTATGTTGAGCCCAATAGCTTAATTGGTAGCCACAAGTAGCTTTGGCCGCTGGCATCATGCGTGGATATCTTGACAAGCAGCAGTGCTGCCATAGCAGGCTCAATCAGCGCATGCATGAGCATCTATATTTGCTGACTTGAGCCTGCTCTTGCAGCACTGCAGCTTGTCATGAGTCGACATGTTCGGCATGCATGTCTTTGAAGCAGGCACTGCACACCATGCAACGTAAGTGCAGGCGCGCACTCACCCTCTAGAGGCAACTCATGACTGACAACTTGCACCATCTTCTGTTCTGCCCTTGGCACTGCAGCAGCAGGAGCCGAGTGGTGCTTGGGAGTGAGTGACGGCAGCACTGACAGAGGTGCTGAAATCAAGGTGGGCTTGAGCAGATGCGGCGATGCCCAGACCTGCCTTATCAGGACAGCAGGTTTGCAAGCCAGGCACGCCGTGAATGCCGCATATGGCTAGTCCACCTGTGTATGGCCTTGTGTCTTCGCACAAAGGTGCAAGCCGCATTTTTCTGCAGTTGCCACCAACTCCTTGCTTGCAGTTTGCATGCAGGCCGGGTTGTGCGATGGGACGGCCAACCAGCGCTGGCTCAGAGATGCTGAAGGTGCGCTGCGGCCCCTGCATGCCCTAGGGTCTTGCCTGGACGTACCCTACAGTAACTTCAGCCCAGGAGTAGCATTGCAGGTGAGATCGGGACGGCAGAACCGCCAGACCTGCCTAGTTACGAAGGCACTGCAGTTGTGAAATCCACCATGCATAGATGCTGCTGGTGCTGTGACACGCAGTAGTGAGATCCACCATGCATAGATGCTGCTGGTGCTGTGGCATGCAGTCGTGAGATCCACCATGCATAGATGCTGCTGGTGCTGTGACACGCAGTGGTGAGATCCACCATGCATGGAAGCTGCTGGTGCTGTGACACGCAGTGGTGATATCCACCATGCATAGATGCTGCTGGTGCTGCCGCCAGCCCTGAAGCGGCACTGCAGGGCAGCAGCGCCTAAATGGCCGACAAGCAGTGACCTGTGCATGGCACAGCAGAAGCGGCAAATGGCATGTCCGCCACCATAAGGCGTCCGCACTTGCGCGTGCAGCTGCCCGTATTGCCGGATGCAGTAAGATCAGCAGATCGCCGACCGCCAGTGCCTGTGTGCTCGTTGCCTGCTGTGTGTTGCATGTTCCGCAGCTCTGGGACTGCAACCGGAGCGCGGCTCAGCTGTTCTGGGCGGACCTTGTTCCATATGTAGAAGGTAAGCCTGCTGCTCCGATGTGATGTAGTGTTCGGTCTTGTGCATTCTGTGCCTTCTGGCAGCACAATGGTTTGCGAGCAGCTTGCAACGGCTTGAAAGGACTGGTGTGCCAGAGTCATCAGCTAGCCCACCATCCTTCGTCTGGACGCGCCAGCACAACCACGACGTGCTCAACTGTGCATTGACCGAGTAAGCGCCTTCACAGCTTGTTCTAACTCAAGATTGCAGCCCGTTGCACTGCAAGCCAAGCACCCCGGAGGTCCAGTCGAGCAATCCACTTGCATGCAAGCTTTGTTTTGTTTGTGGAAGTTGAAGTGCAGCTGCACGGCTAATGCATCGAACTGGATACCCAGCGTCAGCATCACTGTACATGTCACTACAAGCATTGCAGCGTGTTTGCTTTGGCGTGTGGCGCTTGCCATGCTTGAAAGCCAAGGTCAGCAGGCCGAATGATGCTGTGCCATGCTCAATCAACACAACCCTCAAGGCGCCCATCTGCAGCCACCTGCTGACTCCTGCTGTTCATGCCTAAAGTGATGCAGCGGTTGGACTGCCACAGACCACACACAAAGCATCACAAGCGAGCGCTGCCATGCACTCAGCAGCAAAGTTTGCATCCTCGCCGCAGGTCGAGCTGGCATTATGTCAGTGCAGGCCAACACAAGTCTGTGCATGGCTGCACCTGTGCTTGGCAAGGAGGAATGAGTAAGCTTACAGCAGCAGAACCATCGCTGTGTCGCAGCTTTTGCCCCAGCCTCCACCTGTATCTAGCCTGAGTTGTCACACATGCGTATGCCCAGCTGGCGTGCATCTCAGCACTGCCTACCAAGCATGCACACATTAGCTGTCTTTGCAAGTCAAGTTGAAGTCATTCCCGGGTTGACATGCTTCAGTGTTGTGCCACAGCCCAGGCTAGCATTGGTATTTGGTCAAGATTTAAGAATACACATGTAGCTTGTTGGAATATGGTTGGCAACAGCAGCAACGCAGCAGCAAGACGTCGTTAGCTGATAAACATACAGCTGTGTTCAGCCACACCTGCCGCCGCAGCGGTTCATTGAACTGTTTGCCTTGCCCCATCTTGCAGGTTGAACTGCAGCCTTGCAGCAGCAGCAGCAGCTCGCGTTTCATATACCAAACAGATGGAAGCCTGCGCCTGGAAGGTGAGCATGTACAAGTGCATGCTTCTTTATGCAGGGAGGTGTCTGTGGGTGCATGTTTGCACGGGCATGTGTCACACAGGTTGAAGGTGTCACCTGTGTCACAGTACACGCTGCTTATGTTGCACATACCCTACACTGTAAGGTGATGAGCTGCTGCTATTCGGCATCAGGCTGCCGATAGCATGTTGTGATCAGCACAAAACTACCTGGGCACTGAGTGTGCGGCACTGAGCTGCTGATAGTGTGCTGCGATCAGCGCGAATACCATTTCGGTCTATGTTAGAGTCTATGTGTGCCTGTTGCATGCTTGGACTGGTGTTAGCTGGCGGTGATTTAGTCAAGTTCAACTGCGCTGCTTCCCTCCAACACACTCACCGGTGGTTCCTGATAGCAATTTGTTTTTTGTGCAGAGACCAATTGGTGCCTTGACGCGTTCGAAGCCTCAACAGAATGGCCTGCTGCAGTTGGGGTAAGGGCTGTAGCTGTAATGGGTCATTTTGGTTGAGGTGTTCACGAGCAGTATGCGTGAGCACTTGTGGTTGCTGTCCAGCGTTAAACATAGATGCTGTGCATCTGATGCAACCAACTGCTCCTGCTGCTTCTGCTGCTGCTGCTGCTGCTTCTGCTGCTGCTGCTGCTGCTGCTGCTGCTGCTGCATTGACCTGTCAGCATCTTTATTGCTGAGCAAGCCTGCCTGTTACAGCAGACACCATAGCATTTGAAATGTATGCAGCGCATTTGACACAAAGCTTACACACAGCTTACAGGTCATCCCTTCACTTCAGTGAATCTTGAATCTTGTCGCAAGTGCAGCAGCTCTACTGATGCGCCGGACGCATTGTCAGGGGAGAACAGCAGCTAAGCATTCTGCAATGCGTGCATGGTAGTTCTGGGCGCATAACTAAGCACGACACCAATCCTTGTATTGTGCCATGTCACTCAGCAGCTGCAACAATGCGGCTGTTACTTTGGCCCTTGTCTGCAGATTGTTGAGTGCAATGGCAAGCACACCCAGCGCTGGTTTAAGGATGTGAGTGGTGCGCTGCAGCCCGCTTACGCCTTAGAGCGGCAGCTCTGCCTGGACGTCCCAAATAAAGACTTCACCCCGGAACAAAGCTGCAGGTGAACAATGGCACACGCCACTTGCAGCAGCTGTGCACATTCAGGGCTGGCATGGGGTGCGTCCTGCAAGCTGCAGCTCCTAGCATCTTATGCCGCATCTGCAGCACGTACTGCCCCTTACTGCTGCCAGTTGCGTGATTTGCCTAGCCATTGCACATGCTGAGAGCAGCAGGGGCCGTTTGGCGGGTGCTCGGGCAACTGTGGAACATTGTGTGGCGCAGGCTTGCAGAAGCACAAGTAACACCGCACAAACTGTATTGTGCGTAGCCATGGGCAGTTGTGCCAGGCTGGTCCAAAGCTACGGCTGACACATCACAGCACGGCCATTCAGCAAGCGAATGTAAGCTCAAAGCATAACTCTTCAGGTGCTAGACAGCCCCTACCCATCACAGTGATGTCACTAGCACCTGAAGAGATGTGAACGTGGTCACCATATGGTACCATATGTCCAAGGCATGTACACAACAGTGTAGTAACTGACATGTGGCTCACATCTGCCATGTGTGTTTGCTGTGCAGCTGTGAAAATGCAACAAAAGCGCGGCGCAGATGTTTGTGGCTGACTTCATTTCAAAACAACCAGGTGAATCAAACGATGTGTTGATGGGTGTGTGGTTAGCGGTGGTGGGTTGTGCATTGCTGTATGAAACCCTTCTTCTGCAATGCTCACACATGCAACCCATCTGTCACGATATCCTGCGTCACTCGCCAGCTTGAATGCAATCCTTCTTCTGCAATGCTCACACATGCAACCCATCTGTCACGGTATCCTGCTTCACTCGCTAACTTGAATGCGCCAAGCACCGGTCCCTGACTGCGTTGGGACGCCAACCAGATGTCATGCACCAACTGGGCCTTCCCCACCATGTTTGTTTAGCCTTTCGTATTTGAACTTATATACGCTGCTGCACCGCATTTTTTTTTGTTTGTTTGTTTGTTTGTTGTTTGTTTTGCACGCAGCCCCAGCATACCTGGGCTGCTTCCGGAGAGACCCTGTAGCTATTGCCAGCATTTCTGACACGACAGATTGGTGCTGGCAGATAGCAGCAGGTTCTGAAGACTATATGTTCCCGCTGTTTCAAGTCAGAATTGGCGGAGTTTGCGTTCTTTTGGGCGACCTTGCTCGATCCACAGCAAAGGGGCCGGTTACAGAGTCTGCATGTGCTGCAGATAAGCCAGACGTGAGCGGCATGCGACCTGATCAGCTCACGCCGTTCAATGGCGTCTTTGTTGGACTGTGTCTGCCTGCCATGGTGGTCCCATGTATCCCTATCCACGTTCCTGGCTGCACTGTGCACTCATGATGCTGTAAATGTACTTATGCTGCACAGCGCTGTCAATACTCAGTTGGTACATAGGAGTCGCCTAGCCCATGTCAGTTCACTGTGGCTGCCAGCAGCGCACGGCAGTGCTCAGGCACTGTTTGTCAGCTGAAAGGCAACGCTCTGCATGCTGCTTGCTTGCAAGTCAAGGCCGCTGCCTGTGGCTCCTGCCTTTGAAGTCCAACAGCAGGCCTCTTTCACCACTGTGCTGAAGCAACACAGCGCATCAGCCTGCCGCCAGGGCCTAGCACATGGCGTCCATGCTGTCATGCTGTCATGCTGTGCTGCATGGCGTACATGCTGTCATGCTGTCATGCTGTGCTGTGCTGTGCTGTGCTGTCATGCTGTGCTGCATGGCGTACATGCTGTCATGCTGTCATGCTGTGCTGCACAGGTGTTTGCATTGTACCAGCTGGTGCCGCCTGGTGGCCCCATTCCTAGGGGCTGTGTGACGGATCAGGCGGCTTTCCTGCAAGGCCATCCTTCTGAGGTGAGCTGCGCCCCTGGTGTGCTTATCCTGCTGCTAGGGCTGCTGCTGCTGATGTTTGCCATACATCGGCAGCTTGTACGTTGTATTGGTGAGGAGACACAAGCAGAGGCCATGGCTGCTCCACAGATTTGAATCGTGTGACGGCTGCAAGGACCAAGAATATCACCTGGGCCAGTGCACGTTGCAGCGTGCACTTCACCTTGGGTGTTTCTTGCACAGAGCTTTCCAGGGTACTGTGAGGAAGGATGAGGAACCGTGCAATGCATGCACATGCATGTATGCATGTATGCCATGCACTAGTGGATAGTGTCATCGGCAGCGCCCGCGCAACGACTGCCTCGCTCGCCAACTGTCAGCAGCACCATGTTGTATGTGTGCATTGACGAGCCGCACTGTTTGAGCACCTGCAGGAGTTCTTTGGAGATGAGACTGCTGCAAACTACGCCACAGCCGGAGCTTTTGCGCGCATGAAAGGAACCAAGTACTTTGCGGTTGCACGCGTTGGGGATACCGGTGAGCTGAGAGTGCGACAGGGTAATTTTGAGCGGTCCCTGTGAGCCTGAATATTCTAAGCTCTGCAGATGCTTGCGCGTAACCACCACTGCTTTCAGCTGCGCTTTGCTTGCATCTCTGTGGTTGTGTCACACTTCTCTCATTTTTTTTGGATTAAAATGTGTGCGTGCTGGTCAGCAACACAGCCATCACCCCCGGCCCCAGGGTGTGCCACTTATCACCAGATGTCATGTGTGCCGCTGCCGGTTGCAGTGCCCTCACACTGTTCTTGCTGCCCTGACCGCTCCTGCTGCTGACCAGGTTACGGCTACACTTTCAGTGCCGAGCCTACCACCGCGCCGTTGCTGAACATCACAGTCAACGGGTCCTTAGGTTGTTACACGCCGTGCGCAGATGATGCATCCAAACCGTGCGGCAGCGGGGATGGCTTTGGCGGTGCAACACTGCGACGTGTGTGGTTTGTGTATGAGCTGCCGAGTTGAGCAAGCATATGTACTTGAAAGCCACGCACTTTCAAGTTAATGTACCTTCCGCAACACCGCATGCCTATGTAGGGATTGCAATCCGCACGTATGAGATTCAAGCCGCCTGCGTTGTGTTCTAATCGCACAATGTGTGGTGGAGGCTGCTTTTGGCAGGCCAGCTGGCCAGACCAGTGGTAGTGATGCCATCCTTGGCACGAGCCGCAGGCGTGTTCGTGCAGCCGTGCTGATTAGCGTGTGCAACAACTTGAGCTGCAGCCAGTTGACCTTGCAGCATTACCAATGTAGTGCCAGTATGCACGTACATTGCTGTGGGTGTCCATGTCCGTTCACGGTGTGCGTCCTCAAGCACGAACTTCTCAGTGTGATCACACAACAGCACTCAGCTGGCTCATGGTGCTTATGTACATGGAACCTGTGGCATGTTGGTGCATGTTGGTGCATGTTGGTGCATGTTGGTGCGGCAATCAGGAACTCGAGGCATGTTGGTGCATGCTGGTGAACCTTCAGCCTTCATAGTTGAGTCTATAGTTACAAACGCTAGTGCAGGTAGTCCACGCGTCCCACCAGCGCCAGGCTTGCCTTGGCAATTGAGTTGGCCAGGCGCAATGTTGGTGCAAAGGATATCCCTTGTATGGTATTATTGGTGTTGAGCCTCGCAGTTGAGTGTGTGTTGGTGCTCCCTGGGATCATCTATAACACATCAGCTAAATATCAGCTAAACATGAAGCTGAGAACCGATTGATGGGCAGCAGCATACCACACAGTGAACGATTGCGCATCAAGTTGATGCAGGGAATTGTGGCACCTTTCTAGGTTGTAGGCGCATGCAGCTGTAGGTGTGTGAGTAGCTGATTGCCAGCTGTAACAGCAATGCTGTGCAGGGCAGTATGAATACACCAGCTCCAGCACAGTGTGGGGCCATCGGTGTTGTCGCTGTGCCTGATCAGGTTATGATGATGAATTTGGGTCAGCCGCACACTGCTGTTAGACATGAAGCACGCTTCAACAAGGGCACATGTGCCTGCAGCTGCAGCTGGCGGCTGCTGCATAAGCAAGCAAGCTTGCATGGCGCCTTAGTGGGCTTCCACATGAGGTACTGCAGCAGGATAGCGTTGGCGTCGTTGTTTGGTTTCATGCAGTTATCGTCAGACCATGGGTCAGCCTACATCGCATATGGCGGCATGCAACGGGGCACACCACGGGTGTTGCATTCATCGGTGACAGCATGATGCCATTATGGGTTGCCTTTGGGGCTCTGGATTGATGAGCTTCTTGTATTGCTGTAGACGTGGTGCTCAGTACCACAATGGGATTTGGCTGTCAGTTGTGCTGCCATAACAGCGGCAGCAGCGGCTCGCAGCAGGACAGCGCAGCCTACTGAACGTACTCATGCTCAGCAGCTGGTACAGCATGGAATCCTGTTTTTTGCGCATGGTACCAGGCTGGTCAGTGGGGCCTGCAGCAGACCTTGCTGGCTGTGCCCCTGGCTGTGCCCCGGGCGTTGATGGCCTTTTCAAGCATCGTGTGGTTCAGCAGGTCTTGGAGGGGACCTGGATATAATAAGCGACCAGTCTCTCATGGCAACAGCTGACTCGTGTCATGGGTACTGCCAATAGAGACGATAGCATTTGTGCCTGAGGAGTCCAAGGCTTGTGTGGAAGGAGGCCTGTCTGGAAGGAGGATGTGCATCATGCTGGCGGGTGAGGGTTGAGGGGTAACTCCTTGTTTAGCCGGCCGTCTGGTTATGCCTCGACACCACGTGAAGTTGTTGTTGATAGCGCCGCGGCATAGATTGCAAATGCGCGTAATGTCCTGGTACTCTCAGCCTAGTAAATTGTATTTTGGGCTATACAATACCAGAGGCGGTGCCATTGCGGAGGCAGCGTGCAGATGCTGTGGGCAGCAGCTGACATAACAATGTGCCACATGTGTGATGCATCAGTGGGCATTGCATGTAATGCCAGCTTAAACCGCATCACACTGCGTCCCAAGGCATGCACTGCTGTCTCCTGCAACCGTTCATCCTGCACCACAGCTTGGGTTGCGGCTTGACTCTCGCATGAAACTCACACTGACAGGTGATTCGCTTCAGTGGCTCCACAGCCTGACACGTGCAAACTCATGTCGCTGTGCATTGGTCGCGGAGAATGCTGGATTATGTGCACGCCATGCGCTGGCACTCTCCCATGTTTAGCTTCAACGTGCCAAAACAGGCTCTGTGCTGGTACGGCGCTGTTGGTATGGCTGAACTGCTAACATGAGGATGATAAGTATGTGCTCAGGGCTGGTGCTGCACGGTGCCAAGCTCTGACCAGTCACTGACAAATACATATGCAATCCCTGTTCCCAAGGCTGTTTTGTTCAGCATCAACAACAAGTTGCAACACAGCGCAGGCGTGCACAAGGCGTAGACCTGGCCCAGGAGCTGCAGTATCATCAGCACACCGCCAAGCAGACCCCAGCCATGAAACGCACAGCCACGAGTGCACGCTCAGTGTGCCTTCAGTTCACAAACAGCGCGCCACAAGCGTGCAAAGCACGCAAGCTCCAGGAACCATGACAGCTGCCCCTGACATCTCACACACATCAGCCCGACATCAGCCCGCTGACAAGCCCCATCGGTGAATGCAGCATGGCCACGAGCGAGCCCTTCAACCATGCCTGCTGCGCCAGCGCCCAGCACCACCCTGCAGGTGAGCGTAACTGCCTACCACTGTTGCTGGCAGGACCCTGTCTGCCATCGGCTGCTGCTGCAGGCGCTCCAAGGCTCGCTTGCTGCATTTGCCACACATGCTGTAACTGTCTTTATCAACCATCAAAAGCAGCAGCAACTGCTTCTGCAGTGCTTGCCAGCCCATCCTGGCATGCACACTCGCGACAGCTGCTGCACTTGTCACACCTGCAGCTGCCAACGCAGCCCAGTTTTGTGATCACTTTGTGACGCTTCATACCCTCAAAGTCTGCAACCTCTTGCAGCCGGCTGCATTCGCTTAGTCAGCAGTGGCGCATACCAGAAACAGCACGCACGCTGCTACCTTATTGTCTTGCTTGCACACGTGGCACTTGCTGCCGCACCACGCAGCACATTCCTCGCCTGCTGACCGCAACCTGAGATCTGTCCAGTAACTTTCAGCCACCGCATCACACTGTCACCCTTTGATAATAATTTTTGACATGTTATGCTGTTACTTTTTCTCCAGGTCCTCCATGGTGCCACCTGCTGCATCTGCTGCGTCAGCATCCTCGATCGCTGCCTCTGTCAGATATGCTTCCTCAGCCGCCAGCTCCAGCTCATCTTCCAGATCATCGATCTCGTCATACAAGTTGTTAATGACAACTTTGTAACAGGACAAGTGACAGCAGCAGCAGCAACGGCGGCAGCAGGGATGCGGAGCAGCTGTCAGCAAACTGCAGGCTGTCTGCGCAACGGGCAGGCAACGCAGCATGTGAGGCTACATGTGCTTGGAGTCAGCATGTAGCCTTACCTAATCACATATCCCATGCTGCCTGGAAATGCTTTGTGCAATTACACGACATGTGTTAAATGCTGTGGCAACGCTCCCCCTCACCACGCTCAAGCAAATGACACCACTAGCAGCTGTTGCCTGCACCAGCCAGACGGCAACTCTGCATCAGCTAGCCCGCACCCATCAGCATCTCCTGCTGCTGCTGCTGCTGCTGCTGCTCACGTGTATCGTAGACGAACATTGCTGCGCCTCCTATGAGTGAGCCCACGCCAGCTGCAATGAGGTCACGCCTGTTGGGCTTGGGCCAGCCCTGCAGCAGCAGCAGCAGCAGCAGCAGCAGCAGCAGCAGCAGCAGCAGCCGTCATCAGGCAGGCTAGTCCCAAACAGGCGAGTCTTGAAGCAAGTGGTGTAGACACAAGCATTTGCAACATGCATTTGGAGGACGCAGCCGGCACATGGCAGCATCTGCCCTGCAGCTGCTGTGCCCAGCAGAGAAAGAGCACCACAAACGTCCTGCTGCGTCTTGCAGGTGCTGGCGGCTGCGTTACTTAGGTGAGATCTGAAAAGTAAAAACTCACCGCCTTTGTCTGGGGTGGGGGTGGGGGTGGGGGAGGAGGAGGGGGTGGCACCCGTGGCCCTGCTTCTGATACTTGCTGCGCCCTACGGTGCACCCATTTCAAACATATAATTGACTGTTACTTGGTCAAACTCACACCTGCAGCTCATGTTACTCTGTTTGATATAGGTGCGGTGGACAGGCAGCACAGCGCTAGCCATTTCAGCAGAGATGACGGCAGCACCGTCAGCAGCAGCTAGCAGCCCTGCCGGCCTGCCCAGCAATCTACATTCTTTCTGTGGATCCAAACGACAGCGAGCTGCGACTGCTGCGTGTACCTTACTACGATGCAGCCACGCTGGACAGATGGCCGAACTCTGCTGCTGCTGCTGCTGCTGCTGCTGCTGCTGCCACAGTGTAATGAAGGTTTATAGCTCCCACTAAGCATCGACAGCTGTGTTTGCATGTTTGTCCCCTTCTGGTGCCTTTGTGCCGAACGTGTTTCGTTTCGTGACGGCTGACAGACTCGGCGATAAACAAAATGCAGTTACGTTTGACATGTAGAATTAGTTTCCAGGCGTCAAATACGACAGCCGAGGCCCTCATGACCTGGAGTGACAAAAGCCCGCTTGGCAAAAAAAGTTCAAGTTCAAGGATCCGGCTTGCAATATCCCTGTCAAAATATGCGCTTTCATGATCAAGCATTTGCGCTTTCTCTTGCTTGTTTATTTGCCCCTCTCTTGTCAAGTACTCAGAGGTGCTCATTGTACACCTGCCATGTTGGCTGATCTGTGTGCCTAGACACATTTCTTTCAATATGGCTGCACAGCAGCAGATTGATATGCTGTCGCTGCTAAAAGACCGCCTAAGAGGGGGAGATGGCCAGGCAGCTCGCGCCACAGCGGTGTATGAAGCCTGCTGTCGCGTTCTGGAGTCTGAGTCACCATCTTCGGCATCGCTTTCAGTGGTAAGCAGCCGGCGAGCTGGCCGGTGGCACTAGTGCGAGCACATCCCGCGCTCTCTGCCAAACGTTGTGGCTCTGATCGCAGGAGTCTGGCGAGGATGTTTGGCGCCCATGCATTGTCTGGCTGATTAAGAGCATTCCAGGCCTGCTGGGCGAGCCGGAGCAGCAGCCTGCTGATGGCGCCAGGGCGGGGGAGCCACCTGCTGCAGGCCTGCCGCTGAGCGAGCTGCTCAGCACATCCCACACCAAGTGCGTTGAGCCAAGCGGAATCTCAAGCCCTCGAACATGCTGCAGCCAGCCGGCCAGCGGCAGCTCAGCAAATGTATTTGCAGCAGCAGCAAAGCACCAGCGGTGGACTGTTCCCGGCAAATGCCTGCATATTCCCTCCGTCCGCCTGGCCAATCACGTTACTTTCTTCAAATGCTTCCGTTTGTCCGTCTGCAGCCTGGTTTCGTTCTTCAAAGAACTGCCTGTGGTGCTGAACAAGTTGAAGCCCACGCTGCTGGAGCAAGCAGGCAGCGCAGCTGACAACATTGAGCAGCAGCTGCGGCTGCGGGAGTGGCAGGAGACGCTGGTCTCGCTGCAGCACATCAGCAACAAGTACAAGGTGCGTGCCTTGCAGCAGGGGCACGCAGCAGTGGCATGCAGCAGCAGTGGTAATTGGGGGTAAAGTATGGTGACCCGCGAGCCGCAGTAGCACATAATCGCACATGCGCTGTATTGAATCCTTCGATCAATCGACACCTGACGTGATGGGTGAAGCTACAGGCAGCACTGCAACGGGTTGCTTGATGCCAAAGGATAATTGCATCATCATGGCAGTGCAGCAGCAGCAACAATGCAACCTTATGTATAGCACCAGCAGCACAGCGTGCAACAGGATCAGCACTGCTCAAAGCTAACCAGCACTGCAGCAAATGGCTCAACGCACAGGAGACAGCATATCAGATCAGTGCGGTAGAGGCAGCAGCAGCAGCAGCGTAGCAGCTCCTTCAGCACCAGCAGCAGAGGCATTGCGCAGATCAGCACTGTCTATCATATCACCAACCACGCCAACCACCTGTCACCTGATCCTCTCGTGACACCAAACCGCAGCCCCTATATGACCCACCCTATCTCATGCGTCATCATATGCATAACTATAGGTTGACTTGTGGGTTGACTTGAGTCCTTGCTGCGGCTGATCATCTGATATTGTGTCTGTGCTGCTTGCATTGCTTGCAGGACTTGTTTTGGCACGTGCAGCGCAGCTGCAGCAGCAGCCAGCCGCAGCAGCCGCTGCTGCGCGCAGGCTGGCTGGCTTTCCTGGTGGTGAAGGCGCAGCTGCTGCCAGGCTTCCCAGACCTTGTCAGGTGCGGCCAGCAGCAGCGGCAACAGCAGCAGGAGCAGCAGCAGCGGTGGCAGCAGCGGTGGCAGCGGGCGCAGCAACTAAGGCAGTAGCAGCATTTGAAGCAGCAGCAGCAGCAGTCGCACTATGGCACGGTTGTGGTAGGAGGAGCAGCAGCATTGGTTGAGCAGCGGTCTGCAGCAAGCGCAGAAGCAGGGGCCAGCAGCAGCAGCAGCAGCCACAGGGAGGGAGTTGCGGGCATGCAGTTGCAGTGCAGGCTACACAACATGCAGCCGCAGCAGCGGCAGCGAGTCAGGCCGCGGCAATGGCAAGGCCGCAGCAGTGATTTCGGCTTCAGCCTCAATGCACTCGTTCGCTGCAGCAATGCTTTGGGTACCTTGCAGCAGCTTTCAAACATTGACGGCTGATCACGTGCAGTTGCAGTGCAAGCAAACGCCACCGCCACAGCCAAACACACGCGCTCACACCCCAGCACAGCTAAACCCAGCACGATGCTCGCCCTTGCTGCCTCCTTACTACCAGTATCACTTTCTGAACACTGCCTCTGTCCCACTTGCTTCCGTGCTGCAGCTGCCTGGAGCTGCTGGTGTGTGTGCTGGCAAGCACCTACCTCCAAACCCAGCACAGCTGACCTCTGACCATGCTGCACCTTGCTGCCTGCTTGCTGTTTGGTGTTGCTTCTGCGTTGCCGTGCCGCAGCTGCCTGGAGCTGCTGGTGTGTGTGCTGGCGCTGCTGCTGGCCAGCACCCACCTCCAAACCCAGCACAGCGGACCTCTGACCGTGCTGCACCTTGCTGCCTGCTTGCTGTTTGGTGTTGCTTCTGCGTTGCCGTGCCGCAGCTGCCTGGAGCTGCTGGTGTGTGTGCTGGCGCTGCTGCTGGCCAGCACCAATTACAGCGAGCAGCAGCTGGCTGCCCTGCAGTCTGGCTCACCCACTGCCATTGAGGCCAGTGGCAGGTTCAGCCTGCTCAAGGCGCTGTGCATTGAGGCGCGCGTTGACTACGGCAAGGCAAAGGTGCGGCTGTCATTTTGGATTTGATTTTGTAAGCAGTGTCACTTTTTGTTACTTTGGGGTTGTAACAAATGTAGAGGGCCAGCAGCAGGTTTAGCCTGCGCAAGGCGCTGTGCATTGAGGCGCGCTTGGACCACAGCAAAGACAAGGTGCGACATTGAATATGTGATGAGTGGTATTTAGAACATAGAAAAGACCAGGTTTGATTGTGTTGATTTGGGGTTTTGTGACACATGTTGCATCCAGTGAGCGCTTCAGCCTGCAAGCAGCAGCTGGCTGCCCTGCAGTCTGGCTCACCCACTGCCATCGAGGCCAGCGGCAGGTTCAGCCTGCTCAAGGCGCTGTGCATTGAGGCGCGCGTTGACTACGGCAAGGCAAAGGTGCGGCTGTCATTTTGAAGTTTGAATGACTGTATGCATTGTTACTTCTGTTATTGTGGGGTTTGTGGCGATTGTTCAGGGCGAGCGGGCGCTTCAGCCTGCTCAAAGGCGCTGTCATTGAGGCGCGCGTGGACTACGGCAAGGCAAAGGTGCGGCTGTCATTTTGAAGCCTGAATTTGAAACGCGGTGTCGTTTTTATGTTATTTTGGGGTTTGTAACAAATGTAGAGGGCCAGTGCAGGTTCAGCCTGCTGAAGGCGCTGTGCATTCAGGCACGCGTGGACTACGGCAAGAAATAGGTGCGATTGTCATTTCAGAGTTTGAATTTGAATTCATATTCCAAGTAATTCAAACTTCTTCCATAATTGTGGCAGCGAATCGTGTTATTTCTGTTGTGATATGCGGCTGACAGCGGCGTTGAGGCCAGCGGCCATGTCACCTGCTACGGTTGCTTTTACCTACCCTGCTGCCACCTGCTGCGGCTGCCTCATCTGCTGCTGCTGCTGCTGCTGCTGCGCCTGCTGCCTCAGCTGCTGCTGCTGCTGCCCTGCAGGCGCTGATGCCGCAGATAGAGGACGCTTCTGGGGCAGCCTGGCTGCTGCCTGCCCTGCTGTTGCCTCACCTTGGCTGCTGCTGCTGTTGCTGCTGCTGCCCCGCCTTCTGTTGTCTGTTGTGTGCAGGCGCTGATGCCGCAGATAGAGGACGCCTTCTGGGGCAGCCTGGGCCAGGCGCAGCTGGGATGGCTGCCGCAGCCGCTGCCCGCAACGCTGCCACACCCACAGGCCGACAAGCTGGAGACCTGCTGCAGGTGAGCGGGCGGTCATTAGATGTTGATAGCTGTTGTTTCTGCTGGTTGAGAAAAAATGTATGAGGCGGCCACACCCACAGGCCGACAAGCTGGAGACCTGCTGCAGGTGGGAGTGCGGCTGAGTGCGAATCACGGTGCTTCCATTGTGATTCATGTGTCGTGCTGTGCTATAATGCCGAGAGGATTTGTGTGCTTGCACTCACGTGTACATGCAAACATGCGCCTTGTTGTTGTGATATGACAATCCGCACTGCACTGTCAGCTCTGCTTGAGGTATGTTCATCTGCTGCTGCTGCATGCTGTACCTGGAGGGCCTGACCTACAAGCCACATTGGTCTGTCTGCTCGGCTTGCTGTTTGGTTGCCCTAGTTCACTGCATTGCGCTGCTGCTGCTGCTGCTGCTGCCGCTGCTGCTGCAGGCTGTACGTGGAGGGCCTGACCAGCAAGCCGCATTGGTCTGTCTGCTCGGCTTGCTGTATGGTTGCCCTGCTCAACTGCATTGCGCTGCTGCTGCTGCTGCCGCTGCTGCTGCAGGCTGTACGTGGAGGGCCTGACCAGCAAGCCGCAGCAGCTGTCGGAGCTGGTGCTGAGCCTGGATGAGGCCTACTCCAAATTCCTTGCAACCCAGGGCGAGATTGACGAGCGAGACTTCCTGCTGCACGACTTTGGAGGCCTCGCAAGCCCCCGCACACTGCCAGGCGCAGACAATGCAGCAGCAGCAGCACTGCCACACCAAGCTGCTGCTGCTGCTGCTGCTGCTGCCGGTGGGCCCGGCACCCTCAGCAGCCTCGCGCAAGCCGCCACACATGCCGCAGCAGCAGCAGCAGCAGGCGCTGGCAGCAGCAGCGCCTCACATTCACATCCCGCTCAGCAGCAGCACCCTGCGAAGCCGCCGCTGGCGCCGCCTGCTGCCGCAAATGCTGCTGCTGCTGCTGCCGCGCGGCGGCCGCTGTCGATTGGGCTGCAGTCGCCGCTGCCGCTGATGCAACTCGGCCATCCGGGGCCAGCCACACCTATCAGCCAAGCCATGGGGTCAGTGGCCTGGCTCAAAAACACAGTGAAGGAGCTCGCCCTGCAGCCTCCTGGCACAGTGCAGCGCATCATGGATGCTGCAGGGGCAGATGCCGGCCGCATCTTGTCCGAGAGGGTGGCGGCGGCTGCTGCGGCGGTGTTTCTGGGTGGTGGTGTCGGCGCTGCTGCGGGCGCGGGGAGCCGGCTGGGCTTCCCTGAGCTGCAGCAGGGAGTGGCGCAGGAGCGGCGGGACGAGGTGCGCTGCTGCTGCTGCTACTTGTCTGTTTGTTGCAGGGAGTGCAGTGTGTTGCATGCATATTGTGTGCGGTACGTGCTGTTTCACTGCTGAAGGTAACGCAGCGCACTGCATACCATCTGGCCCCTGTATCACAACCCTCCTGTCATTGCTTGCCCTCACATCCCCGCCATCTCTCTCTGCACACACACTCAACACACCCATATGCAGGGCATCAAGATCTACTGGCATGTGCTGGACACCATGCTACGCGCCGAGGAGGCTCGTGCAGGCCTGCCCGCAGCCTGCTCGCTGCTCACGCGCTGGCCCTTCCACCAGTGCCTGCTGGCCTGCTGCTTCGAGCTGGTGGCGGCTGCCTACCGCATGGGGCTGCTGTCCTTCCCTGCCATTCCTGGCAAGCTGGGGCTGAAGCCCTTTGACCTGAGCAAGATGATCGGGCCGTTTGTGAAAGCAGTGCCGAGCCTGCCCAGGTGAGGGTTTGAGTTGAGCGGGGTTTGCTTAGAGTTGAATAGGCTGTGCTGAGTTGTGCAAGTGATCGGGCCATTGTTATTACAGCTGCTTCGAGCTGGTGGCGGCTGCCTACCGCGTGGGCCTGCTGTCCTTCCCTGCTATTCCCGGAAAGCTGGGCCTGAAGCCCTTTGACCTGAGCAAGATGATCGGACCGTTTGTCAAGGCGGTGCCCAGCCTGCCAAGGTGAGTTGAGTAGGTTGCAAAGTTGTGCTGAGTTGAATCAAGTATGGTTGGGGTTGAGCCGTTTGACCTGAGCAAGATGATCGGGCCGTTTGTGAAGGCGGTGCCGAGCCTGCCCAGGTGAGTCGAGCAGGGTTGTGGTTGAGTTGATTAGCTATGGTCTGAGTTGGGCGCTGACCTGAGCAATTCATTGGGCCTTTTGTCATTGGACATTTCCTGCTGCTGCTGCTGCTGCTGCTGCTGCTGCTGCTGCTGCTGCAAACAGGAAGCTCAAGTGCCACATGTTTACCGTGGAAGAGAAGATCCTGCAGAGCCTGGCCTGTTCTCCTCAAGTAAAGTGTTGTTGCTGATCGGGAACTTGTTGATGTTTGTCTACTGCAGGGAGCTCAAGCGCCACATGCTTTACGTGGAGGAGAGGATCCTGGAGAGCCTGACGTTTCAGAGAATGAAACATAGTGAATTATGATGTTTCCTTGCGGTTTGTTGCAGGGAGCTGAAGCGCCACATGTTCACTGTTGAGGAGAAGATCTTGGAGAGCCTGGGCTGGGCCCCTGGAAGCAGCTTCTACAGGCTGGCACGAGCAGCAGCAGGCCAGCAGCAGCAGCAGGGCGCGGCCGAGCCGGCAGCATCTGGCGGGTCTGCAGGAGGTGATGCCGCTGCCTCTGCCGAGCAGCAGGATGCAAACATGGCAGAGGGAGCTGCACCCGCGGCAGCTGCTGACAAGCAGCAGGCAGAAGATACGGATGAGAAGCAGCAGCAGCAAGCAGCAGGCTCGCGCAAGCGTGCTACACCTGGCAGCGAGGCTGCTGCTGCTGCTGCTGCCGATTCTCGTGGCTCACCGGCACCCATGGAGCAAGACTCCTCAGCAGCAGCAGCAGCAGACGCCACAAACATTGACCTAGTGCCCAAGCGGCAGCGAGCAGCAGACGGTGGTGTGGCGTCACACCCGCATGCTGCAGAGGCCTTTGCTCCAGCTGAACCCGAGCATCCTCTGCCGAGGGCGATCGGTGCTCCTGGCTCGCCGCTGCCGCCTGGCGGTGATGCATCGGCTCGTGCAGTGCTGCATGACCACTGCCGCAAGCTGCTGAAGCTGGCTGCGTTCCGGCTGGTGGCTGTCAGGTGAGTGTTATAACAGTGTTTGTAACAGTGTAGAAGTTGTATGAGCAGCCAGTGCGGTGCTGCACGACCACTGCCGCAAGCTGCTCAAGCTGGCGGCGTTCAGGCTGGTGGCTGTGAGGTGAGTGTTTTAACAGTGTTTATTACAGTGTGGAATATGTTTGTGCAGCCAGTGCGGTGCTGCATGACCACTGCCGCAAGCTGCTCAAGCTGGCTGCGTTCAGGCTGGTGGCTGTCAGGTGAGTGTTTTGACAGTGTTTATTACAGTGTGGAATATGTTTGTGCAGCCAGTGCGGTGCTGCACGACCACTGCCGCAAGCTGCTGAAGCTGGCGGCGTTCAGGCTGGTGGCTGTCAGGTGAGGACAGTTGTCTCATGTGCTGTAAGCTCTGCCCCTTGCATTCTGTTTGTGCATTGTTTTGCAGCCGCGGTCTGGACTCTCAGCTGGGAGGGTGAGCACCCTGGTGCTGGCAGCAGTGCAGGAGGTGCTGGGATAAGCCGTCACGCACCACAACACACCAAAAACAACACGAAACCCATCTGACCTGCTGCTTCTGTCGTTTGTGTCTTGTATCTTGTGCTGATTTTTCAGCCACGGGCTTGACTTTTCCCCAATGGAGGGTGAGGAGGTGCTGGCAGCAGTACATGAGGTGCTGGGCCACAAACACCTTGAAGGAAAACAAGCACCCATCTGACTTCTGCTGTGTTTTTCTGCCTGCGCCGCCACTGCGTGCACCCTGTCTGTCTGTTTCACGCCCATTTCTGCCCTTGTTTAATTCGCTCCCCACTTGCAGCCACGGCCTTGACTTCTCACCCATGGAAGGAGAAGAAGTGCTGGCAGCAGTACATGAGGTGCTGGGACACCTGCTGCCGCACCCCAAACCACATCATAACAACACGAAACCCATCTGACCTGCTGCTGTCGTTGATTCTGTTGTGTATCTTGTGTTTTACCTGCAACCATGGGCTGCACTTCTCCCCAATGGAGGGTGAAGAGGTGCTGGCAGCAGTACACGAGGTGCTGGGCCACACCTGCTGCCGCACACCAAACCACATCATAACAACACAAAGCCCATCTGACCTGCTGCTGTTGTTGTTTCTGTTGTGTATCTGCAGCCACGGGCTGGACTTTACGCCTATGGAGGGAGAGGAGGTGCTGGCAGCAGTGCACGAGGTGTTGGGCCACGCGCTGTACTGCCACACGCACCTCTTCTACGGCCGCCACCTGGACACGCTGCTGCTGGCCAGCCTGTACGGCTACTGCAAGGTCAACCGGCTGCACCAGGTGCGGTTTAGGCTGGGTGTTTGGGGTTCTGGGGGTTGTGGTTTACAGTGCAAATGCAGTTTTGACACGCTGCTGCTGGCCAGCCTGTACGGCTACTGCAAGGTCAACTGGCTGCACCAGGTGCGGTTTTAGGGATGTGTGCTGAAGGCTCTGAAATACCTGGTGTGTTGCTGGTCTGATCTATGGCTTCGTATTGCCATCTTGTCAATCATGGCATCTGCCGCACATCTGATCACCAGCGACAGGTTCTGGGTCTGACAATGTTATCACATTGTTATGTAACGCCCGCAGATAACGTTCCGCGAGATCATCAGCCACTACAAGCGCCAGGCGCACGCGCGCCAGGAGGCGTTCCGCAGCGTGGCGCTGCAGCGCACCGACCCGGGCCTGGTCACACAGGCCACGGGCGACATCATCGCCTTCTACAACGCGGTGAGCAGCGCTGTGCTCTTTGTGTGCATCTCACCTCCATCTCATGCTTTTATGGAGGGGGCATTGGTGGTATTGGTTTAATATCAGTGAGCAAGCGCTGACTTATGCGGCAGCACCATGATGTGCCATCTCATCTTATGTCATCGTCCTCTGTGTCATCTTAAATGTGCCATCTGATCATGCGCCATCTCATCATGTGCGATTTCCTGATGTGCCATCTCATCATGTGCTATGTCATGCTGCTGCTGCCGCTGCTGCTGCTGTCAGGTGTTTGTGCCAGTCATGAAGGGCTTCCTGCTAACCACCGTGCAGCAGCCAGCAATATCAGGCAACGGCAGCAACGGCACACGATCTGGACGGCAAAACAGCGGCGAACTGCCCGCAGCCAGCGATGCAGCAGCAGCACAGCCGGCAGGGTCACAGTCCCCGATCTTCACTGCTCTAATGCATGCCGCACAGCAGCAGCAGCAGCAGCAGCAGCAAGGATGGGGTGGAGGCAGCGGCGGCGGCGCGCCTGCTGTTGCTGCTGGCGGTGGGACCTCCAGCACATACAGGGCGCTGAGTCTTGTGGGTGGCGGCGGCGGCGTCGAGGGGCTGGGGTTTAACGGTGCCGGCGGCAGCGGTTTAAGCAGCCTGTCAGGGTTTGGAGGATCCGCAGGTATAGGCGGTACAGAGCATGCCGGGTTTGGCGGTTCAGCCGGCAATGGCATGCCAGCGATGCAGGGTTTTGAGGGATTGCCTGCTGGCGGTTTTGCTGCTTCGGTTGGGCCGGAGGGACCTCAGGGCTTCGGGTTCAGGGGCAGCAGTGATGATGCTGCCGGCGGCGTGGCAGCAGCAGCAGCAGGGTATGGCTATGGACCAAGGCCCGCAGCCGGTAAGGCTGCTGCTATGGCAGCAGCGGGGATGCCAATGCTTGCTACTGCTGCTGGCGGTGCCCCCAGCAGGCTTAGCAGACTGAGCCGGCCATCAGGCACAGCTGCGGTTCAGCAGCAGGGTATAGTGGGCGTGCATCAGCAGGGCTTAGCAGGCCACCTCAACCCCAAGCTGAGGGATGCTCAGCTTGCTCACATTGGTGCAGCTGCCGCAGCAGCAAACGGCCAGCGGCAGCAGCAGCAGCAGCAGTTGTATGAGAGCGATGTGGCAGCTGCCAGGCAGACAGATGCAAGACAGCAGCAGGATCAGGGATTGCCTGTTGCTGCTGCTGCTAGCAGCAACGGTATGCAGCGCATGCAGCAAGCAGGCGCTGCTGCTGCTGCTGCTGAGGTTATGGAACTGGATGATGTGCCTGTTCCTGCATCTGCTGCTGCTGCTGTGATGGGCCAGCAGTATGCAGCAAACGGCAGCAGCAGCAGCTCAGGCACTGGCAGCCCTGCTGCTGCTGCTGCTGCTGCACCTCGGCCTGCTGCCACTGCTGGCAAGCAAGGCACGCTGCAGCCGCTGCAAGATCTGCAGCAGCAGCAGCAGTCTGCTGGGCTCGGCTCGCCTGCTGGTTTGACTAGCCTCATGCAGGCTCTGGACACCAGTGGCCAAACCGCAGCTGCTGCTGCTGCTGCACGTGCAGCAGCGCCGGCAGGGCCTGAAGAAACAGCAGCAGCAGCAGCAGCAGCAGGTGATGCTGCTGTGCAGGCCCAGCCTGCTGCTGCTGCTGCTGCTGCTGCTGCTGCTGGAGGTGAGGCGGGCAGGTTTGGCAGGCAGCAGCAAGCGATCCTGCAGGACTCATAGTGCAGTCAGTTTTGCTGCAGAGTGGATTAGGCAGGCCGCCACAGGCACAGCCACACGAGACTGTGCAGCGCAGCAGCAGCAGCAGCAAGCTATCCTGCAGGACTGGTGGTGTAGTCGGTTCTGCTGCAGAGTGGATCAGGCAGGTCTGCACAGCCAAAAGGAACTGTGCACCAGCAGCAGCAGCAGCCGTAGGTGGCTGGTGCCGTTTGAAGTGTTGTTGCGCAGTGCTGCTGGCAGCAGATGGCAGCACAGGGGATGAGGTGTGTCAGAAGAGGGGTCCGGGGGCAATTTCTATCATCATGTTGTCAGCACTGCTGTGCTGTTGACAGTTGGCGTTGCTAGGGGCGCAAGCAGGCTGGTGTGTGGTGACGGAACAGTGGCCCAAACCCTTGAGGGGTTGAGACGATGGCGGCGGCAGCAGCAGCAGCAGTGGTGGCAGCAGCTAGGCAGCCGGTTGCAAAGTTTGGAGGCCTGCTTAGCGGCTTGCGGGTGTGGCGCAGCTGCTTGTGTTGTTGCGGCAATATGAGAGGCAGCTGAGGTTGAACAGGTGCTGCTGAGGTGGTGTGATGACATTCAGCAACATTGTACCTCTGCAGTCTCGCTGATATCATCATGAAGCAGGCTTGCGCAGAGGTGTTGTGTTGGTTTCGTTTAAACACATGTGTGTGTGGCGTGTGTGATTCAGCCAACTTCAACGGTGCTGCTTCTGCTGTGCTGTGCGTTATATGTAGTGAGATAAGGCATGCGGCGGCGGCGGCTGATGCATGTTGCAGCTTGCGCGGTGTGTTCTCGCAGCTGAAGAAATGCATGCCAATTGGTGCTGCTTGCATTGCTGGGGGCGGCTGCCTATGATTTAGCTACCCTGCAGCAGGTTGTACACAACTGTGCTTGCTTCAGCAAGAGCACGTATTATGGTATTGTGTTCAACTCCCTGCTGGGTTGGTGTGCTTTTGTGTGTGTATGTATTGCGTCAGTTCTGAGTGCAGTTCTGGATGTGTTGGCATGGCTTTGATGGCCGCACCTTGACAGACAGACATAACTGTCTCGCTAATGCTCTGACCCCATTGCAGTTGTTATGTTACGTTGTTACATGACAGCTCCAGACTGACAAGCCTGCGCCTTCACGCGCTGCTTCCTGCAGCATGCCACACCCTCCTGACCGGGTCAGCAGGGATTGCCGGTGACTCGCCTGATCTGGCTCGCTTGTTACAAGCCTGTTACACGGCTATTATTTTGGCGTTTAAGCTGCCCGCAGCCGGAGTTGCGGCTGGCTGTAAGGCAGCACGTAGGGGTCTTTCAGCGGCATAGGAGTTGACAACGCTGTCATTTGTGACAGCCTAGGTAGGGTTTTCTTGGGGTTTGCAAACTTGCCAAAAAGGTCGCGGTGCCGAGCACGGTGGCCAGACCACCAGCGGTATCCCAAAGGTGTCCGACCTTCTTTTTGGAGGTGGAGGCATGGATGCACGTGCTTGACTGGTCACCTGCTTATAGCCGCTGTCCATTGCCAGGTGCTGTTGCAGTAGGTCCAGCTGCATGTGCTGCTGACTCAGCACATGTCGGAGGTGAAGGATCTGGTATCTTTGGACATCAGCATGCTGCAGTGTGTTTACAGCACTAGCAATGATTGCGGCGGCATTGTACACATACACGTAGAGCTGTGCAGGATCAGATATTGCTTGCCTGTGCAGCTGTGCGTGCGTCCCATAGTCGTTTGGTATGCCCTGTGCCTTGTATATCACTACCCCCTTGAAAAGTGTGTGGCACAATACGGCATGGTTGGGCATCTGTATAGCTGCTGTCGACAGTGCAATGAAGCCACTGCTGCTGCTGCTGCTGCCCATGTTGTGCTTCTGTCAGTGACGGTCAGGATCCGTGGATTGCATGATTAAGGGGTTTGCTGTCCTGCAGAGTGTGGCAGTGCCATGCACCAGCCGGCCTGCTGCTGTGCAGGGCACCTGCTGCGCGGCATGCTCGATAGGATTGCCACTATCCAAGCAATAGCTTGGTTTGACTGTGGCTTTGACTGTGGCTGGATATCAATGTTCACCCATTGCTAATTTCAGGTGACACGGATGGCACTTGCTTCAAGTGTGAGCGTTGTGAGCTCTGTTGTAGCGCTACTGGCTTGTTGACCTTCTTTGCATTCGTCCCCTGTGACATGCAGTAGCGTGGTTGACATGGCCCAGCATCTGCGTCGCATGCTAAAAAAACTCTGAAAACTCCATGTTAATACTTGTCTGTGAGTGACAGTTTGGGCTGTGTGGCCGTCAGCTTCAATTTCATCCGGTGTCTGTGGCGGTGTAGCTGCTCAGACACACCACTGTAACGTTACCCTCATCATTGTCAGCTGGCAGTTGGATTGCGATTGGCCGCAGCAACGGCTAGGTTATACTGCCGCAGCCTTCGGAAGGCATGCCATGCCACAGTGTGGCTGCCAATGGCGAGCACGTGTGCGCACACTGCATGCAGGACGGTGACGCATGCTCTGCTGTACCAGATCGTACAAACACACTGCAGCGTCCATGGCGGTATTTTTGAGGCTGAGTGCAGGTATGCGGAGATGCCATCTCAACTTGGAGTCCAATCTTACATCACGTATTGGTGCACCAACAGCAGATTTGCATAGCCAAGAATAAAACACATACACCTCAGAACAGCCACAAGCAAGCCTGAAGCAGGTAATTGCATTGCCGTCCAGGCACATCCACGGCGGCTGTGCGACTTGCAACCCTGTGACTCTCAAGACGCACTCAACAACTTCCTGACCATATGAGCTGGTTTTAATGATTAGGTGTGCGCATGCAGCCTGCCGTCACATTCACTGGAGGCAAGCACGACATCAAAGCAGACCGGAAACTAGTGGCCCCACGCGAGACAGTGCTCCATCCTGACATACCCCACCCTGTTGCGCCTACCAAAATCGTGCGCGCGCAAAATGAGCATCACGCAGCCAAACAAGCAGCTTGACAACAGTCATCTACGCCTGCCCTGCCTACTGTCATCCTGGCTGAGGCGCGCCATCAGTCAAGCAGTGAAGGCATGCAGAGCTTCTGCATATGCTGAGCATACACACACTGCAACCTTTCCCAGTCAGCAGCAGCACATGCACTCGATGTGCCCAGTGCTACTATCCAGCTACCCTACTGACAGCTGAAACACTGTGGATGAGCACCAACAATGAGGCAAGCAACAATCGGTGCAGCAATTGTAAACGTTCCTTAACAGCAGTGCCTGACGCTGATGAACGCAAAGCACAGCCCATAAAAGGAGCTGCACCCGCAAGCAGCAGACACGTTGCAGGAATGTGTCCTGACCTACCCCGCACCCCTCCAACACTGATGTGAATTGCTGACGTCTCTGCCCGCTAGCCTGCCCAACACACATGTACACACCCACCAAACATAGCACCATCTCGACCACCCTTGCCCACACATTTGCTTGCGTGACGCCGTGCCATGTGCTGCCCACTGATCTATTACCACGAAGCAGCATCAAATGCAGCGGTCAACACACACCACGCCTCGAGACAGCAAAAGCTCCCAGCGCATATCCATCGCCGCTGACCACCACCAGCTGCATAAGCCGCATGCGTGCGTGTGTGTTGCAGGCTTGCCAAAACCCAAGCCAGCAACTACCCGCAACAGGTGCTCCTCAACACGCAACACCACCTCTAGTACAGCTCACAGGCTCCACCTGGCACACTCAAAGCACCGTCAAGAAAGCCACATGACTGCGCCCCATGCGCAGCGCAGCTGCGCCACCCAACACACCCACCGCCCAGCACTGCAGTACCCATCACGACACAACGCCAGCCCACCTTGCGTACACAACTCGCCACTAACCAGAGCTCCGCATGCAGGCAAGGTGCGCGACACAGCTGTCCTGCAAGAAGAGCGTCACACTCTGCACACCACCCCAAAACACACAGCCGCCTCACTCAGCCCCACACCGCCTCACCCCCAGCCACTCAGCCATACATCTCCTGCAGCAGCTGGCTCACATTGCACGCATCAGGCGCCAGCTCAGCATACCCAGGCGGCAGCGGCGGCCCGGGCGGCCACGCCAGCCGCACCTGCCTGCCCAGCCGCCAATCGTCCTTCAGCAGCTCCTCATTAGCCCTCGCACGCCGCATCTCGTCCCCGCAGGCGCTCAGCTGGCTCACCAGCAGCAGCTCGCGGCCGTTCTTGCCCTTGGGGATGCGCAGCCGCTGCTGCTGGCCTGAGAGCGAGGACGAGCCAGCTGCGGCGCTGCTGCTGCTGCCGCGCTTGCTGCGGCTGCCGCCGCGGCCGCCGCCGCCGCTGCCCCCGCGCATCATGCGCACCAGCAGCAGCCCTGCAGATCAGAAGGAGCACAAGAAGGCAGGTGGAACAGTCAGCACAGCCAAATTGGATACCTGACATCTGTGTGCGTACTGGTTGCGCTGCTGTGAGCGTGGCAGAGTAGCAGGAGCAAATGCTGAACCTCATGATACTGGGGGCACAGTACTAGGCACACCCATGTCAAACTCAACGGCAGCTGCGCATCCGTCAACCAACACCTTCCAACACCCTGCAAAGCCCACCCACCTGCAAGCCCCGCTGCTGCAATCGCTGCGCCGCCCAGGCCCTTGTTCACCGCCTTGGCCTTGCTGCTGGAGCTGGCTGTGGTGGTGTTGGTGGGATTAGCTGTAATAGTAGTGTGCGGGCTCGCAGCTGCGCTGTTGTGGTTGAGCACAAGTGTAGAAGGCCCGCCGCGTCCCTCCAGCCCCACATGCCGCACCAGCTGATCGTACAGCAGGTCGTATGCCTCGCAGCGCGTGGCCAGCAGGCTGCCAACTGACTGCACCTCCTCCTGCAGGTTGAATGCGCGAAGTAGCAACAACAGTTGGCATGCACGGCGAGAGCAAAGAAGCAGCACGGTAACGGTTTGAGCGAGGATCAGTGACCTCGTGCTGTGCGCTAGTAGATGCTGTGCTGCTGCTGCTGCTGCTGCATGTGCAAGGATACCACAGTGCAGAGGCCTAAGCAGCAGCCAACTCTGCACGACACTGCTTCTGACGGCCGCCTTTACAAACAAACAAGCAAGCGATAACGGAGCTGCTCAGCAGCACCTACACACACCTGCAGGTCATGCGGCAGCTGCTCCTTGGTGGCCGCTGCAAACATGAACCCAAACTGCGAGAGGTACTGCCGCAGCAGCGCGCGGTAGTCGCCCGCCAAAATTGCACGCCCCTCGTTGCTGTGCTCCGGGAAGTGGCTGTTGCCAAAGCTCGCCAGCGCCTCGCCCACATCGAGCACGGCCTGCAGCAGCGAGCAGGCCGGCTCGCAGCCCCAGGAGATGCTTGCAGGAGAGGCTCCGGGCTGCTGCAGCTGCGGCAGCGCTGCCAGGCGCCGCTTGCAGGACTCTATGAGGCTGATGATTGCCTTGTAGCGCTCAAGGGACTCCTTCTTGCTGCTTGCGTTCAAAATGTTGCGTGTGAACTTGCGGCTCTCGTGCTCCCTGGCACCATCGTGCGAGCGCTGCTGATGCTGCTTCTGCGGCGAGTGCTGGCTGCTCTTGCCGTTGGCATAGAAGCCATTGCCAGGGCTGCCGCTGCTGCCGTGCTGATACTGCTGAAGAGCGCCCTCGTCGCCAGAGTGCTCGTAGTCGCTCTGCGTGAGCAGCTGCTGCCGCTTGTGGCGGTTGCCAGAGCCGTCGCCGCTGCTTGCCATGCTGCCGTTGCGCGGAGGGCGCTGCTGCTTGCTGATGCTGTTGAAGTGGCTGTTAGCTGCGTTGCTGTGCTGCTGCTCGTAGCCTGGCAGGAAAGCCTTGCTGGCGTCCTGCTGCAGGTCAAAATGGCCAGACGTCAAAGCAGCACACACAGGTGGCTGCAGGAGATCGCTGCTGCTTGCAGGCACTAACACTGCAAGATGCACCAGCCGCTTGCTGCCTGGAGCAGTGGCTGACTGGAGCTGCCACTGCACGGACTTGAGGTCAAAGGGCTGCTGGGGCACGCTGCCGCTGGGGAAAGCTAGCAGCAGCTCACTGTATGACAGGTAGCTGAGTGGTGCGCAGCTGTCAGTGAACAACTCAATGTCTGCAGGGCCCTGGGCATACGTCTGCAGCACGTTAACGGGTCCAACTTTGCTTGATTGACGCTTGATTCCCTGTGGTTGACACGCAGCAGGCACCGCGAGTGAATTGGGGTGTTTGCCTACACAGCAGCAGTTTCCTCACACAGGACAGTGATGGCACAGCATCAGGAGCGCAGCAAACAGCACCTTGTTTCACAATTGCAGTTCTTATCTCAATGATAATGCATGCAGCAGTGCTGCCGGCCACACCAGATAGAAAGAAGCATAGGCTCGCTGGCAGAGTCCATTTTCGATCGGTTTTGCCAGCTCCAACTGCAAGGCAATGCACCGCTGCGTGCGAGGCATCATTAGTCTCACCTGGCGACCCCAAGGCACCATCTGCCTCGGTTCAGAGCGATGCTTGAACTAGCTGCCTCAGCCAGCTGCAGACCATCCAGCATACAAACTATTTAAGAGCTTCTTTTCCAATCAGAACAACGATATCCGCATCCAATCAGTATAGCCCTGCGACAGCAGGAGGGACGAAGCGATAGGAAAGGAAGTCGAGACAACCAACAGGCTTTTGTGTGGGGCTCTGGATAACATACACACAGGGTGTTCCTGGAAAATGAGAAACGTCCCCTAAGCAAATTTGTTGTTAGCCTGGAGCTGGCTCAACGAGCCGCTGCATCTGGCACTTACATTGGACGGCATCAAATCAAGAGGGGTGGGCAGACATGACAGGAAAGCCCTTACACACGCCTAACAACCGCTTGTACGCCGATGCAGTTGATGATGATGGGGAAGGTGTCTTGGCATCAGCTGCATCCGGGCTCCTGCGTCGATTTTTGAGGTGCCGGCTCAGAGAGCACTTTGCTTTTGCCTGGCAGTGCCACTGCCCATTACGGTACTGGGCATCGACAGCAGCATCAGTGTTGCAGCACTGTACCTAGATGTAGGTAGAATGTTGTGGTGAGTAGTCTTGCAGGAGGCAGAGCTTGTAAGCGAGGGCGTGAAGCAGAGGACCTGGCGGTTGTGGCGGTGCTCAGCTTGCCTGCTGTGCAGCTGCCGTCCTCACATGGACGCCATTCAAAGTTATATGTGGGCATAAAAGGCGTTGCAGGTGCAGCCAAGCTGGGCAGTGTCAATGCAACGTGTTGTTGCAATTTTGGTGCAGATTGTTCATCTGCTTCAGGCATGGACCGGCTATGTGTAAGAACGAATTTACACCATGTGTTCTACCAAACAAAGCCAATTGCAGGGGATCCCAAGTGACCTGCTTGTAAGATCTCAAATCTGTCCACGACGGTTCTCCTGTTGCACGACCAACCGGTTGCACTGACGCAAGACCTGTCAGTGGGTGAAGCTCACATGTCAAACAGACTCAGTCGGACTGTGCCCGAACTGCTTCAACAAACTGACACCCCAACACTGAGCACACGTGTTCAAAGCCTCCACATTTGGGCTTAATTCCTCTGGCCAATACGCACAGTCAAGCATTTTCACTTGCCTTTCAAAACATGCGACTGCTGCATACCTTGTCACCGCAGCACCTGCAGGCCTCAGGCCTGTGGCAACACATGAACACACATGTACGCTGCTGCTCTGCCAGCGACCCAAACAATTGCTGCATGCCATCACGTCACACCATGTGCAGCTTTAAACCACTACCACTGCTGCAGTACCGCGCTGCTTAACACCCAAACCCTGGTGCACCTGGGCTACCAAGCTGGCATGGAGACACAGCAGCAGCCCTGCCCCAAGATCCCTGGTGCTGGCTGGGGCTCAGAGGAGGGGTTGACTGCTGCTGCTGCTGCTGCAGGAATGCCGCCTGCCATCCTGGCTGCTGCTGTTGCTGCACTGGCAGCATTTGCTGCACCTGGTGAGGCTGCAGCTGCCATGCCAGTGATGGAGCTGACAGCATCTGCTGCTGCTGCTGCTGCTGCTGCTGCTGTACTGGTGCCTGCAGCGGCACTGCGCCAGACTGCTGCTGCTGGAGCAACACTAGCTGCTGCAGCTGCTGAATCAGTGCCTGCTGCTGCTGCTGGCTGTCCAGCTGCTGCTGCTGCAGCTGCTGCTGGAGCTGCTGCTGTTGCTGCTGTTGCTGGAGCTGCTGCTGCTGCAGCTGCTGCAGCAGATGGCGCTCCTGCTGGCGCTGCTGCTCCTCCTGCAGGGCCTTCTCCCAGCGCAGCTGCTCCAGCTGAGTGCCAAGCTGCCCCTGCTGCAAGCCCCTCTCCCCCATCACATTGCTGCTGACAGCAGGCATACGAACCGCCACACCTCCCAGCCCTGCGGTTGCCGCCTGCTGCCCGTTGGCAGGAGCCCGGTCAGCAAACACAGGCGTCACCGTATGTGCCTGCGGCGCAATGCTCACAGACATCTGCACACCCGCCGCCAGCAGTGCCGCTTCCGCCGCAGCACGCGCCTCCGCAGCCCTGGCATCTGCAGCAGCAGACACCGCTGCCACTGCTGCTGCTGCCGCCGAGCGCGCCGCATACTCGGACGGCGTCCCACCCTCACTGCCTACACCCCCTGCACTCCAAACACTGGATGGCCCCTCATACAGACCCTGGCCCCCTGCACTGCCGAGCTCACTCAGGGTGCCTCCCAGCTCACTCACGCCCTCACTGACGTAACTGTCTCTGCCGCTGCTCCTGCCAAGCATAGAGCTGAGCGCTAGTGATGCAATCTGTGAGGCAGCCTGCCTTGCTGCCACCTCAGCAGCAGCAGCAGCAGCAGCGTTGGAGCCTCCTGCTGGGCTCTGGCTGAAGCTGTTGCTGCCGCTGGCTGCTGCCAGCGCCCCTGGAGAAGCCGGAGACGGCAGCCCTTCAGCAGCGGCTGCCCCCTGCTGCTGCTGCTGGGGCTGTAGCGCAGCTGTATCTGCTGCAACCTTGCCTGTTGCTGCAGGCGGTGAGCTTGCGGCGCCCTTGGCTGCGCTAGCCTTGCCGCCTGCCGCGTCAGGGGGGCCGTGCTTCAGGAACTGCAAAGCGGACAACAACAGTGCAGCAAGGTCAGATAAGGACCATATAAAGTTTACAGTTGAAACAACAGTAATGCACATTGTGCATATCTGGGGTTGCACATGTTCCAAGTGTCCAATGCCATGTGTGGCTCTCACCTGCAAGTAGCTGTTGCGGCTCATCATGTGCAGTGAGCCCTTTGACCCAGCATCCACAGTTGCACGCCTCGGCCCTGCCACGCTGCTGCTGCTGCTGCTGCCGGCTGCTGCTGCTGCTCCCTTGCCATAGCCCCCGCCTGCGCCTGCCGCCTGGCTGCCTGCAGTCCTGCCTTGCACTGGGCTGCTGCGCTGCAGGCCGGCAACATCTGCAGTGGCACGTCTCACAGGCACATATGCAGGTGGCTTGCTGGGGCTTGCACTGCCGGGGCGCCTTCCTGCTGCTGCTGCTGCTGCTGCTGCTGCTGCTGAACGACTTGCTGGTGAGGCTGGCTGCTTGGGACTCGCCAGGGCTGATGTATGTGGCGAGGAGGATGCTGGAGAACCACCAGTTCTGCCTGCTGCTGGGCTTGCAGTATTATTTGACATGGCAGCAGCTTGCGCCTGCGCCACAGCAGCAGCAACAGCCGCTGCTGCCGCTCCCGCAGCGCTGCCCAAGCCAGCCAACGCGCTGCCGGCAGCAGAGCCGTGCACGCTACCCAAGCCGCAGTGCAGCTGCGCAGTCGAATCTGTCGTGCAGAGCACCGCCGGGTTGGGCGCCGACGTCCCTGCCGTCTCCTCATCTGCTGCGTCTGCATTCACCTCGCCACTCACTGCAAAGCTCTGCTGCGTCCGCAAGCTCCACCCCGCGCTGCTGCTGCTGGTGCCCCTGAACATGCCGGCTGCCGCCAGTGCATTGACCCTGCAAGCATCCTTCATCGCTGCCAGCGCCTCAACCCCAAACCCCTCCACACCTGGCAGTGCCGGGTCTGCATCTGCAGCCGCCTGCTGCGCTGCCGTGCTGTTGAGGCCCGCCAAAATGCGGCGGCTGTTGAAGCGGCTCGATGGGCTGATCAGCATCAGCCGCGGGCTGTTAGGCAGCTTAGGGTGCAGCAGCTTTGCAGACAGCTTGAAGCTGGAGTACTTGACAGCTGGAGCTTTAGGCGACATGCCCGGCTGGCGGTAGAAGGCGCGGTAGGTCTTAGGGCGCTGCTGGCTGGGCGGTTTAGGGCTCTTCTTCTTGAAGCTCAGGGAGAGCAGGCCTTTGGGGATCTTGAAGGTGCTACTGCCAGCGCTGCCGCCGGCGGTGCTCCTGCTGCTGCTCCTCGCAATGACTTGCTGCTGCTGCTGCTGCTGGTTGGGTGTGGCTGTGTCATGCCCTGGAAGCACCAACACAAATGGCTTCTTCTTGGGCTGTGTACTGCTGCTGCTGCTGCTGCTGTTGCTGCTGTTGGCAGCTACCTGCTGCTGCATGCGGGCATCCTGTGCCGGGCTTGCAAGCTGCGTTCCAATCGGCATACCACTTGCAGAGCCACCATACCCAAGCACTGCTGCAACCCCAGCTGCTGTCCTCCCTGGCTGCCCCTGCATTGCTGCCACTTCCTGCGCTGCTGTTGTGCTTGCTGCCAGTGCAGCAGCTGCTGAGGCTGCAGCCGGGTCATTGCAGGCGCCCAGCAGGCTTGCCAAAGCATCAGGGCACATTGGCGTCCCATGCTCCAGGCTAGTCAGCAGACTCTCTGCTGCAGCTCGCAGCTGCTTCTTGCTTCCTGCCAGGGACGCAACACCCTCCATGGGCTGCCCCTGCTGCTGCATGCAGAACATATCCTGCTGCTGCTGCTGCTGCTGGTTGGGCATCATATCATCCCTCCTGCTCCTCTGTGGCGTCACATGCCTGCTGCGGTGCTGCACAGCGCCAGCAGAGCCCAGCAGGTCCCCCACATTCACCGCGGAGCTGCCGACAGCAGCAGCGCTGCTGCAGCCGCCTGGCGCCGGGCTGCGGCTGCGCCCAGCCCTGCTGCCGGCACCAGGCCGGTGGTGGCTCGGCGACCCGCTGCGGGATCCAGCACTGCGGCCACCACATGTACTATTACTGTTCAGCCCATACACCGATGAGCAGCCACCGGATGTTGCAACAGAGCTGTGAGTTGTGCCGCGCATCGGTGACGGGCTGCGCGAGCGCATCTGCCGCAGCGCCTCCAGCTGCTGCTTGAGCAGCGCCTGCTGCTCTGCCAGCCGCCGCTCCACCGCCAGCTGCTTCTCCAGCTGCTGCTGCTGCAGGCTCTGCCGCTCGCTGATCTGCTGCTCCAGGTTGGCCCAGGGCGTGACCTTCGGCGCAGCAGCAGCAGCAGGCAGGGATGTGCGCTGGCCCTTCTTGCCACTTCTGTGGGAGCTGTTGCTGGCAGCGGTGCTGCGCCCGGCCAAGGTGGCACCTGGCCTGCCGCTGCGCAGCTGTGGCTGCCTCCAGTCTGCCGTGCTGCTGCTGCCGCCAGGCGCTGCATGTGCTGCGGATGTGGAGCCCAGTGTGCCAGCTGTGGCTGGCGGCGGCGCAAAGAGCACAGGGTACTTGGTGGCACTGCCCGCATCACCATCAAGCGACTCCCGGGTGCTCTCTGCAGCAGCAGAAAGACCAAATTGCCAATATTTAGTGCCTTATAATCAGTATGATGGAGTTGCTGCAAAACCAGTGATAAGTAGGATATTCACAAGCAGTTGGCTGTGGCCGCCCTGCAACATGTCTGCGCGTTGCCTCCTCCATGCCAAAAAAGTCAGCCAAGCAGCTGCTCAGGGACTCACTTGATGTCTGCCGCATCCTCGAGCCCTGCCGGCTGAACCGCCGCCCAGATGACATGCGATGGGTCAGCGCCCCAGCGCCCCCTGCAGCTCCATACTGCTGTAGCTGCCCAGCTTCAGATGACACAGCAGCACCAGCCCTATTGGTGCCCCCGTACGAGGGACCCAGTGAGCTGCATGACACTGCATAGGAAGAGGAGTCGCCCGCTGAGGAGCCGCAGCTGTCGCTTGGGCGCTGGTTGTGCGCATACGTGCCATGGATCCCGGCAGGCCCAAACACAAACGCTGAGATGGCACTGGTGTCGCCAGGCACACCCTGCAGCAACAGGACAATGTGATATGATTACTAGCAGCGTGATAGTGCGGCACAGCACCTGTGCCATGTGGGCGTCAGCGCATGCAGGCCCACTTGCGCTGTGCATGGCATAGAGTGCACCGCTGTGCCTGCAGTAGTCAAGCACTGCACATGACCATCCGCAAATGCTGTAAGAAGCAACGCCAAAATAGCAACATGTCGGACAACCAACAGCCAAGAAGTGCTTGGCATGAAATCCTGCTACTCACCACATAGTGGTGTGCCTTGATGCTGAATGCGTCCTCTGCTCCAACAGCGTTGCAGGCTTCCATCTTGTCAGCCTTAACCCCCTTTCCTGCAAGCTGGAGCTCGTCTGGGTGTACCGCACTACCATGTGCAGCAGCAGCAGCAGCAGCAGGTGCACCCGCTGACTCCTGTGCTTGGGCCTCCTGCTGCCCTGCTAGGCCCCACACCTCGCTGCTGCGGCTGCCGCTATTGATGCTGAGGGCTGGGCCTGCTGCAGCTGCTGCGGCTACTGCGCCGTTGACTTGCGGACCTGCTGATGGCTGCTGAGGCAGCTCCTGCAGTCCTGGCGCCCCGTCAGCTGCCACCGCAAACTCAGTTGCAACATCAACAGGTGGCGCCACAGCCGCTGCAGGCGCTGCCGCCCCTGCTGGTGCTGCTGCTGGTGGCGTTGCGCTCCTGGGGACTGACGCTGCTGCTGGCTTGTGCTCTTTCTCCTCATCTGACTGCGCTCCGCCCCCAAAGCAGCACGCAAACACACCCTTCTTCTTTGCTGCCTTGCGAGGTTGTCTGCCCCCTGCAGGCAACTGCTGCAGCCCTGCTGCCCTCAGCTGACATGAGCTGTCGACTGCGGTGCCTGGGGAGCTGTCTGGAGCTGCGCCGGTTGCGCCCTGCTGTGGCTGCTGCTGCTGCTGCTGATTGACCTGCAGATCACCAACTGCTGCTGCTGCAGCAGCACTGCCTTTGCTCAGCCTAGCAAGTCCATCCTGCTGTTGCTGCAGGTTGTTGCTGCCGTCTCTGCTGGCTGACGCAGCTGCACTGTCGACTCCAACAGCTGCTGCTGCTGCTTGCTCTGCAGCAGCTATGTCAGCTGCGCCGCTGGTAGAGATGGCTGGTGTACTGCTGTTGACACTGCAGTCAGCTGCCACAGCTGTATGTGGTGTTGTCACTGCGGTGGCCTCCTTTGCAGGCGCCCTGAGCAGCCCCTCACCCTTGGTGGACTGTGTTGCAGCACAACAAATCATGGGCAGCAATTTCAACAAACAGGCAGAAGTAACATTGCATGGATGCACATTCGTTGCAAACATGCGCAACACATGCAGCAACCACACCATGTGTTGTCTATGAGCACATATGTGGAGTGAGGCCATGTATGCCGATGGTGGTAGCCCCACTGCTGACACTGCTGCTGCTTCTACCCACCTTGCCACCTGCTGGCGCAGTGCGCAGCTTGCTGTTCCTTGACTCCTCCACACTGCTGGTGATGAGCTCTGCATTGATCTGCCACGGCTGCAGCTGCAGGTTGCGTGATGAACTGCTGCTGCTGGCCGAGCCGTCCGCCAAATGTGCACCTCTGGGGCTCTTAGGCGGGCTCCCTGCACCAGGCAAAGTTTGCAGGAACGCTGATGGTCAGATGCTAGTTCAATGTGTAACACCACCATGCTGTGCCGATTGAGCAGTGGATGCTCGTGCAGCGACAATACGATTTGTGACGCAGTGGTTGTGCCTGGGCGAAGCCTGCTGCTGCTAGCCACAGCACGATTAGTGATGCTGATGCGCAAGGGGGGCTGTGCGCTTACGTTCTCGCGGAGACCTTGAGCCCTCCCTGGCACTGTTGGTGGGTGACCTGTTGCTGCGCTGCGTTGCAAAGCTCCTGCTGCCTGGGGTCCGTGCCTCCAGGATGCGAGCAGCTGCCATGCCCCTGGCCAGGCTCTGTCCTGCAAGGCCCACTCTGCTTGCTGTGTCAGAGCGTGGTGAGACCATGCGGGGGCTGGGAGGGGCCAGGCCAAGCACCTCCCGTGTGTCAATAACAGGCTGATGATTGCAGTCCGCCAGCATTGGGCTGCTGCGGCTTGCAGGAATTTGGACCATGGATGCAGCGCTGCTGCTGCTTGGCGGGTGGAGCGACCTGCTGCTGTTGCTGATTCTGCTGTTAGTGCTGCTGAGTGTGCCTGTGTTGCTGCTGGGTGCCGCAGAATCTGGTGAGAATCGCCCGGAAGCGCTGAAGCCTGCCCAGGGTGCTGCTATGGGTGCCTGCTGTTGGGTGCTGCTGCCTGGCTGCAGCCTGGATGCTGCTGCAGCCTGAAAGACGTCCTGCCTGGAGTTAGTCTGCAGCTCGCCTGCGCTGAAGAAGATACAATGCACGGCCGTTTGACTTGTGCATGAGCTGTTTGGGCTGGATGTTGGCAGGGCAATGTTCTTGGCGGGACAACCCGGGAAAACCCCTTTTAGGCACCCTGGCAAGGAAACAAGCTCCCTTATGAGTGGTGGTTTTACATGTTCTTGTAATAAACCTAAAAGCGCTTCGTCGAGTCCATTCTCACCTGGCATGCACTTCTCTCCATAGCTACTGCTCTTCTGCATTCCTAGCGGCTCATGTCGTCGTCGTTAGTTCCATCCACTTGTTTTACGACTAAACTATAATCGGACTTTTATGGCAGGTGGAGGAGCTTCCTTTCTTGCGTGTCAATGTAGTGCAGGACCGCCTTCGGTTTCCAATATGCAGCAAGCGAACAAGCAATGTTCGCCGACATACGTTAGACTAAGTATTGGAAATCAAGCTCGCACCAACTATCGTCACTGTATGTGTACCTAAACCCACTTGCTGGTGCGACCCACTCAGAACACACATCACCAGGTGACAACCCCAAGCTGTTTGAGATCCGAACGCCAAACACTTATCCAAGCACGTGATACGCTGAAGTGCGGTTACACTCGTATCCGATGCACCTTGGGGACTGTGCGATCCGTGCTGAGCCTGAGCAGACCAGCGGCGCCAGGCGGCGCTGTGCAGCTAGCAACAGTTCCTGCTGCAGCTGCGCATCATGAGCGCGAATAACAGTGAAAGTGCAACGTCGTTTCGTAACTCAAAAGATTTTACACACTCTGTTGTCCGTTGCACCTTGAGTCCCGCAGTACGTGCGCCACCTGGTGACAGCTGTCAACTTGACGGTGACGGACTTGAAGTGACCTGCAGGTTGACAATGCCTGGGCGGGAGGCGGTAATTAGATCATACTCAGGGCACTCCGCTACAGGTTGGCAAGATTTATCCTCTAAAACAATGTCTGCATAGATGCAGAACTTGCATGCATCCCGGCAGCCTGCATGCCTTCAGTGGCTTATTCCACAGGTGCGTCTGCTAGGCATTTGGCAGCAAATGAAGTGCAAATAAGATGCAGTTTCATTGTATCATTCACTGTCCGAGAGAGGTCCGGAGCATGCAATTTAAGGCTGGACAGGTTGGCAGACCATGTGCGCTTCTCCGTCATGGCATGTGCACCTCATGTTGTTGGCAATACGTACTGTACAGGGCAGATGCACCCAGGACAAGCTGCGTGTGCCTGTCTGTGCCACGTAGAATTGCACTGGACACCTGTCAAGCGTTGTTTGTGATGGCATACCCGCCTGCAGCGCAATGCTGCAGACCCGGAAATCAAGCAGAAGTGTGTCAGCATTGCTGAGGGTGACAGCGGTTCAAGCACTGGCAGTGTACGAACAGACAGCACAAACATGTGAAGACCTTGCCCATGGAAGCAATCATGCTTGTTCTGCTTGTTCTGGAAACCACGATCATGAGAAACAAGCGTTGCTAGTGTCGACATACTTGCAGCTCATCCCGGGCGGTGACTGTATCGCACGGGCCCGACAGCAGCATATCAGCAACGATGCTCGTAGTAACCGGGTAGTATGTGGAAGCTGGGGGGATCGCGGCAGCTGGCGGTCCTCTTGTTGTTGCTGCTGCCGGTCCTGCATGCCTCAGCTCTCCTGCCCTGCCCCGGCCAGACAGTAGCCAGGGACGACATTATTATTGATGTGGGCTCGGTCAACGGCTGCGTTATTCAGCCGTGGGACGCCTTGCCAGGGACTACTGAACCAGACAGCAGGCTTCTGCTGAGAGGGACACCCTTCTCAGCTTCACAGGGCGCCAGCAGCGCGATCATCCAACAAAAGACTGCACCCGCGTTCGAAGGTAGGCATAGCTGTCAGTATTGCTCATGAACAAGCGTGGCATGGCACAGCAGCAGCTGTGGCAGGAGCAGCAGCAGCAGCAGCAGCAGCAGCAGCGGCAACAACATACACCTTGTTGCTCCTGCATCACACCACACTGTCACTGCATGCACAAACTGTACCATTCCTACACCAAAAGTTCGCCTTCGCATTGATTTGCATGGGCTGTTTAGACAGTAACACGTTACTTGCTGCCTTGCTGCCGCAGAGCTTGCAGGATCGCTTGTTGAAGCAGTAGTGAGGGACGTGCAGCTGCTAGTGCCTGCTTCAGCATGGCTGCAGCCGGGAGCCTCGCTTCAGCAGCTGCTGCTGCGGCCGCTGTTTGGCCAGGCAGTACCCCGGGGCGTGCGCATGACTAACGTCATTTTCCTGTTTGAAACAGCGGACATGCAGCAAGCCGCAGCTGTGCTGGACGCTGCTGTCAGTGAAAGCAGCATACAGCAGCGTGTGGCAGACTGGTCCCTGGACGTGTTCACGGTGCGGCAGCTGGAGTAGCATAGGCTGATACGGCAATTGATTGATGCATGCTGCCTGCTGTACCTGCTGCTCCTGAACAGTGTTGTAGCTATGGCAGCATGTCGGTTGTGTATGCTTGCAGCAGCAACTGTAATGGCTGCACAGGGGCCGTAGGGCTTTCATCTTGGTTACCACGCAGCAGTTCTGCCTGCAGCACTTCGCTGTGCAGCTGCACAGATCCTTGTTCCACTCAATCCCCTCACAACACTGCATGGCAGGCACACTGTATTGCTGAAAGCTGACTCTGCAAATGTGCTTGCAGGACAACTCATCATTCGCAGTTGTTTCCGGGGAGCTTGGCGGTGCTCAGATGGCCGGTGTGGGCATCTTTTTGAAGCCTGCAGCAGCAACAGCTGCACCAACGCCAGCCAGAACAGCAGCAGCAGCAGCGGTGGGGGGTGTGAACTACCTCCTTGGCGTAACCAACAGCAGCTTCGTTGCAGTGCTTGAAACCTACATGGTGCTGGACACACCTGTGCCTTTTTATATGCTGCTAGCAACCAACATCTCCTGGGGGCAACTGCTGCCAGAGGGAGGCGAGATGATGAGCATCAACCGCCCCCTGTTCATGGCCGGTCAAGCAGGGGCGTTGACCGGCGTTGACTTTGGCAGCAGGGTCAACCAGGTGGCGTTGACCGGGCAGTGGTCAAACGTAACGTTTGACGAGCTGGTGCTTGAAAACATGGGGCTAGGCAACAGGTGGGCTATGAGAAGCAGCAGCTGTGCGCAGGTTGTGTTCATTAGTGGGGCTGCAGAAGTTTCATCAGCAAGCTTACCAGATGGAACTTGCTGGGACAGCTGTTGCAGCAGTTGCACTGCACACTCAAGCAGCAAGTGCGACAGCTGCTGCAGCAGTTGAACTGCACACTCGAGCAGCGCGTGGAACAGCTGCTGCAGCATTGTTACTGCACACTCGAGCAGCGTCTGAGACAGCTCCTGCAGCAGTTGTGCTGCACACTCAACTGGCTCTTGAGCAGCACATCATCCTTTGCGCCAACGCAAACTATTCCGGTTCTGCTGCATCTTGCCTTTCTGCTGCATCTTGCCTTTCTGTGCTTGACCCTGTTCTGCCTGCACGATGCCATGTTGCAGCTTATCTGATCAGAGCGGCACGCCTGGCCTCAGCTTGGTTGCAAGCATCAACATGTGGTTCTTCTTTTGGGACAGGTGGGTCCTTGCTCTCTGCACGTACTGCTGCTGTCACATGCAGTCAATCGTTGCTCACAGCCAACTACAGCTGCTGTGCTATGTGGCATGGCAGCACAGCGCAGGCTTGCTGCTGCTCAAGCGGCCTCTGCTGCAAGGCCTGGGGAGTCTGTAACGTCTTGTAGGAGACTAACATGTAAACATGTGGCACAACTGTCGCTGTGTGATCAGCCAGTGAATTACGCCTCCCTTGGGCTCACACAACAGACGGCAGCTGAGGCTTGCAGGAACTCAGGTGCTGTGTGCCTGCTGCCTTGCAGGAACTCGCCACGCATCAGCACCAACAACTGCACCCTGGTAGTGGCCTCCCAGCGGGAGGTGGAATTCCTGCAGTACTGGGGTGAGAGCGGGTGCGGCGGATGTGTGCAGATGTGGCTGGTCTGTCGATGTTTGCTGCGACAAACTGGCGGGCACAAGCCAGCAAATAGTTAGTCAGGCATGGGCTGAAGTGAAGAACATGTTGTGCAGGTGTGGCTGATGTTTATGTTTTTTGCATATTGCAAGGCGGTTTGGCAGTTGGCTTGCAACCAGCTCCTGCTTGTGGCTCCTGCAAGCGCAGCATTCAACCACACATGCATGGGTGCTGGTCAGCAGTTCACAGCAGCTGCAGCACAGCGCACACTACACCGTAACTATGGAGCTGCAGTCTCCTGTGCAGTACCAGCTGCAATCTGTGACCAAATGGATGCTGCTTCTGCTGCTGCTGTGCAGGTTTTGCCTTCAGTGCTCAGGACAAAGACATCAAGAGCCAGGCAGGCTGGCTTGCCTCGGGCGTGGGCACAACTGTCTGGGAGGTGTGTTGGCAGAGGAAAATTGCATGCGAAAGCATGCAAGTACACTAGCAACACACACTGCGAGCGTAGCAGAAGCCCCGCGTCCCGCTCATAGGGTACTTGCAAACACCCTGCTGTTCCTGCAAAAACTCCGCTGTTTTTTCTTGCAAACACCCTGCTGCTCCTGCAAATCCCTTGGTTGGTCCTGCAAACACCCTGCTCTGCCTGCCTGCTGCCTGCATTGCAGGCTGACGTAATAGGCAACAACACCCTGGCACAAAAAGTGGTCAACCGAGTCGTCATCAACTCTGACTCACTGGTCACCTCCAAGCACTTGGTGCGGCTTGAAAGTAGTTTCCTGCAAGCCGCAGCAGCACATCTCGCCACATGAATTTGGATTTCGAATATACTGGCTGCCCATTCACCGCATGGATTTCTTCCCATGGCCAGATACTCATCGCCTGTGGGCACTCCCGATGTAGCACTTGCTGCAATGCCACACATGCTGCTCTTGCAGCGCGCAGACGTGGCTTGCTGCTGCCCTTGTCTAATTGCTCTGCAAGCAGGATGTGTGGGTGCTGCGGTGTATCAGAGAAGCAGTGCCCCAAGCTGCCAGCACACCCTGCTTCTTTCTTGCAGAAAGCGTTCTACATGCATACATGCTCCTCTTGCGCTGCACCCATGGTGGCTTGATCGTATAGGAAACCGTATGATGATCAGTTGCTGAATCGAATTCACTTATGGTGTCCGCAGGTTTTTCCGAACATTCCTGCAACCAACGCGCTGGACCCATCCGTGTTTGGGGCGGCGCTGGAGGTGCAGGCGGGCTCGCCGCTTGTCAGCATGTGTAACACTAACATGTCCCTGCAGGTGAGCTGCAAAGTAACGCTGTACTCTTACTTACTCCATTTCCTTTTGAATCACCCAGCGATCACTCCGTTCGACTGCTTACATGCAATATGCACTCTCACTGTCAACAATCTCAGCGCGCATTGCTTCCCCGCCAGCATCAAAGCACATTATGCGCAACCAGCGCACGTAATTAGCCACCGCATTGTGTCTGCAGCGCACTACTGCGCTGCACGCAGGCGCGGCAGCAGCTGCTGCGGAGACCTTGCATGGCAAACAGTGGCTGCTATTGCAAGTGGCTGCGTGTGCATGTCTCATATGCAGCGACGCCTTACCGCTGCTCCAACTTGCTGCGGCGATTGCGCGCCTGCGCCTATTTTTGTGCCCTGCAGCTCGCAATGAATACACTGGACCGCGTTGTCCGAAGAAGCCTGCTGATCATCGCAGCACCGCAGCTCAGCGTGCAGCACGAGGGCGTTACTAACGTTGTTACAGAGCGCAATAAGGCCTTCTTCATCCTGAACAACATCACCTACCTTGGTTCAGACCTCTGCCGCAGCGCAGCAGACCGTTGCATGGCCAGCCCTTTTACCGACAAGCGCTGCAGCACCTATCTGAACAGCAGCACCGGCGATCTGCAGCTGCAGGCCGATCTGCTGTCCAAGGTTATCGGCAGCGATCAAACCATGCTGCCGGGCGGCTCCCCCTGCGACGACATGACATCAGCAATGGCAGATGCAGTCGAGCTGCGCATCTTGAAGCTCGGCCACGCCCCCATCCTCGATTTTCAACTCGTTGTAGACTACATCCACCTGGAAAGCGAGGGTCTAGACAGCGAGAGGTCCTGCGCGAGTTTCAGGGACCTCACGCTGAGGGGATTGCCGCAGGGCAGGGGCGTGCCGGGGGCTGCAAGGGGCCGCAACACCAGCCTTCAATGGCACCCTACTCATGGCTTTGGCAGGCGGCTGCTGGCGCCCCACACAACAGCAGCAGCAGCAGCAGCAGCGGGTGCGGCTAGTGGAGGGTTTGGCGGGCGGCTGCTGGGCCCCCACACAGCAGCAGCAGCAGCGGGTGCGGCGGGTGCGGCGGCTAGCGGAGGGCTGGGCAGGCGGTTGCAGCAACAGAGCCGGCAGCTGCTGGCGTCCAAGGGCACGCTTACGCAGGCCACGCCTGATGTGTGGACGGTCCTCATGTGGAGCGTCACCAGGTGAGGTTTAGGGCTTGCAGTTCTTTAAAAAGGGTGAACCCATGGTAAACCCACGCCTGATGTGTTGACGATCCTCATGTGGAGCGTCACCAGGTGAGGTTTAGGGCTTGCAGGGGTTTAGAGGAGTGCATGATTAAGTGAAGCAGGTGGTCGAGCTGTTCGAGACTCGAGAGTGCGTTTCTCATCCTTGTCATGTGTACAGCCTTGTTGCTGGAAAAAGCAGGAGAGGCACAGTGCATGCGCATCTACAGCACTGCACAGCGTGTGAAGGGCTGCTGCTCTACAGGGCTGCAGGCGCAGCATCTTGGCTCAGCCCACCATTATGCTGCTGCTGGCCCCAAATCGTGACTCGTGACGTGACCCGCAGCACTGTGACTCAGCCCACCACTTGAAGGTCTTGCCGGACACACCGTGATCTTGCTGCTGGCCCCGAAAATTGAACAGCCCTGCCCTGTGTATGTGAATCGTGTTGCAGGGACCGCTCCAAATACGTGAACATGACAGGCGTGCAACTGCTGGCCCAAACTAATTAAGTGCCCTGCCCTGTGTGCGCCGATCTTGCAGGGACCGCTCTAACTATGTGAACATGACAGGCGTGCAGCTGCTGCTGGCCCAAACTAAGTGCCCTGCCCTGTGTGCGTGGCTGCTGCAGGGACCGCTCCAATTACGTGAACATGACAGGCGTGCAGTTGCTGCTGCCGCAGCCGGAGTATGATGTGCTGCTGGCGGCTGTGGCACCGCAGCAGGGCAAGCCCGTGGACGTGCACATAGAGCTGGACGACGGTGAGCGGCAACTCGCTCAAGGACTGCTGTTTTGCAATTCCTTTACTAATATTTCCATGTCTGCACATGAAACTGAAGCGACGCTGAAGCTTGGTCAAGTGTGCCGAGTCGTTTGGCATCCCTGCATTGCAAATGTTGTCAGCAGCGCTGCTGATCCAACGGAGCATGAGGACTGCAGCCGGAGTATGATGTGCTGCTGGCGGCTGTGGGGCCCCAGCAGGGCAAGCCCGTGGATATGCATATATAGAGCTGGACGACGGTGCGTAGCGCCTTGTATGTTGTTTTGGTGCTTCGTCTGCGTTTTTTTGCATGTTTGTTTGAACCAAATGGCGGTGCTGGTTCAAATTGCAGCGTTGTGCGGCATCTGCGCGTTGCAAAGGATGTCGGCAGTGCTGCAATGTCCTGTGGAGCGCAAAGATAGCAGAGGCTTGCGGGTTGTGTCATGTCTGCCAGCTTTGGCGCCGCATGGTCAAGCCCGTGGACGTGCACATAGAGCTGGACGACGGTGCGTAGGCGTAGCAGTGTTTTGGTGGTATTGCTCTGGCACGCTGCGTCCGCATGCTTTTCCGTACGCCATCAATGGTGCTTGTCTGGAGTCTGCAGAATATGCGGCAATTGATGTTGGCAGCACTGCACAACTTCATGGAGCGGAACAATGGCAGAGCCTTTCGTGTTGCGTGCAACTCCCAGCAGCTGCGCTGCCTTGTTTGCGGCGTCAGCTGTGTGTCAGCTGCTGCCCTTTGCAGACACACAACTATGTCATCACCAAGTGTTCTTTCCTCTGCTTGCAGGCACTGAGATGCACCTGACAGCCGCGCACACACTCGGCAGCTGCTGCATCCATGTCGGCAGATTCGAGGGGCCAGGCATCGTCGGCAGTGACATACTGCTGCTGCCAAACCCTGACCAGCGCGCAGCAATGCCTCAATCCTACCTCTTCCCCGCCCAAGGCAGCATCCTGCAAGTGGGGCCCAGCGGTAGCCAGCAAGGCAGCGGCAACCTCTCGCCAGGTGCAGCTGCTGGCATTGTACTCAGCGCTGTCGCGGCGTGCGTGCTGCTGCTGGTAGCGGGATTGTTTGTGGCTTGGAACATCCGGGCACGCAGGCACGCACGGGCCGGCGCGTCGCTGCACAATGCAGCGAAGCATTCGAACGGCTACAACTCATTGTCCAAGGGAGCTGCAGATAGCGAACACAGCGACCATGGCAGCAGCGGAGCAACAGATCAGAATGCTGCTGCTGCTGCTGGTGTGGTGGGAGGCAGTGTGGGCTCTGGCGGCAGCAGCTCGCAGCGCGCAAGCTCGCAGCTGCTGCTGCCAACTCCGGAGCAGCTGCTGCTGATCTCAGATCAAGCCTCTCTTAGCTGCCAGGGCGCCGGCATACACGGCGGCTCAACTTTCAACATTGTGCCAGATTGGGGCTGCGCAGCAGGCAATACTAGTCCTGCAAATGGCGGCTGTGCTGTTGAGCCGGTTTACGAGCCTGTGTATGGCATGTTTGAGGCCCTACATGGCAGGACAGGCTCGGGGAGCGATCAAGGCCTGCAGCAAAGCAATCGCGGCCAGCGGCTCACTGCAGCGATCAGTGATCAAGTGCGCAGCATCCACCATTCGCGCATCACTAGCAGCATGCAGGTGAAGCAGCAAGAGGCAGGGAGTGGCAGCAGCAGGAGGGGATCCAGCAGGCAGTTGAATGGTGCTGGCAGCGGCACAGGCAGTGCTAGCTTGGGCGCTGGCAGCAGCTCAGCGGGCGTCGACACTGCTGCTGCTGCTGCTGCTGCTGCTGTTGAGGCCGGCAGTGCTGCTGGTGATGAGGCTGATGTGGATGATGACGTCAGCACTGACCTGGTGCTGCATGAGGTCATTGGACAAGGCGGTTTTGGCGTGGTTTACAGGTGGGTCCATCTGTTATCTTTGGCAGCACTTCAATCGCTCTCCAAAGCAATCCAAGCCACACCAGGGACCTATACAAGCCAGCCACGACATCAACAGGCTGAACACTTCATGCATTGCAGGGGCACCTGGCATGGCGCTGACGTTGCTGTTGAACCACATCGAATGCTCAACCTCTACATGCGATTTGAGAGACATTTGGACATCACTTTACTGCTCAACCTGCATTGCAGGGGCACCTGGCACGGGGCTGATGTGGCAGTGAAAGCCATCAAGCTTCCACCCGGCAGCAAGCCGCTACTAAAAACTCACGCGTACATGCAAATAGCAACCTCTTTGTTAACAACTGCCACATTGGCATGTTGCTGCAGGGGCACCTGGCACGGGGCTGATGTTGCGGTCAAAGCCATCAAGCTCCCACCCGGCAGTAAGCTGGCTGCTGTTGCGGAGCGGCGGAGCGGCAGCATGCAGGGCGCTGTTCTGTGGGAGGACCCCGCGTCAGCGAGCTGCGTGCGGCAGCGCAAGCAGGCGCTGAGCAACCCTGCAGAGGAGATGGCTGTGCAGGTGCGGCGTGCATCATGAAGCTTGACAGAATCAGGCTACATGCAGCTGTGAATGCATCGTGTTGACGGAGATATTGCAGTTTGCATGCATGTAAACATGCCAGCGAAGTGGCTGGTGTGGCAGTTGGAGGTTGTTGAGCTGGTGGTTGGTGAATGTGCTGTGGGAGGACCTGCCTCAGCGAGCTGCGTGCGACAGCGCAAGCAGGCACACATAAATCCTGCAGAGGAGATGGCTGTGCAGGTGCGGCGTGCATAATGAAGCCGGAAAGGAAGAGGCTGCATGGAACTTTTCGACAAAATGCATATCGCATGCAAGCGTTCAAGCGAAGCGGCTGGCAATGTATTCTATGTATGCCGCAGCAAGCCGTCGCCGCACTGTGCAACCCTGCCGCTCACTCACTCACTCGCCCTGACCCAACGTTACCTACGTTTTCTGTGCCTGTCATGCATGTTTAATTGCACAGGAAGCCGCCATCGGCAGCAGCATGTGCCACCCCAACCTGGTGGCAGTGTACAGCATCTCGCTGCACCCTGCCTTCAAGGCCCACACTCGTTTCAACCTGGTGTTAACTGCCTCTCATACATGCTGTGTTATGCAGGAAGCCGCCATCGGCAGCAGCATGTGCCACCCCAACCTGGTGGCAGTGTACAGCATCTCGCTGCACCCTGCCTTCAAGGCCCACACTCGTTTCAACCTGGTGTTAACTGCCTCTCATTACATGCTGTGTTATGCAGGAAGCCGCCATCGGCAGCAGCATGTGCCACCCCAACCTGGTGGCAGTGTACAGCATCTCGCTGCACCCTGCCTTCAAGGCCCACACTCGTTTCAACCTGGTGTTAACTGCCTCTCATACATGCTGTGTTATGCAGGAAGCTGCCATCGGCAGCAGCATGTGCCACCCCAACCTTGTTGCAGTGTACAGCATCTCGCTGCAGCCCGCACTTGCAATCTGTCTGCAGATGCTGGAGCATCACTTGCTACTTTTTTGCATGCCTGTTGCAAGCCACAGCAGGCCGTCCCTGCACTGCGCAACCCTGCCGCTCACTCACTCACTCGCCCTGACCCAACGTTACGTACTTTTTTTGCGCCTCTCATACATGCTGTGTTATGCAGGAAGCCGCGATTGGCAGCAGCATGTGCCACCCCAACCTGGTGGCAGTGTACAGCATCTCGCTGCACCCCGCACTTGCAATCTGTCTGCAGATGCTGGTTGAGGGAGAAGCTGGAGCATCACTGGCTACCTTGTTGCATGCCTGTTGCAAGCCGCAGCAAGCCGTTACGGCACTGTGCAACCCTGACACTCTTTTGACAACTTGCTTTGACCCAGTGCTTCCTACCCGCAACGTCACTTGTGATCATGCAGGAAGCCGCCATCGGCAGCAGCATGTGCCACCCCAACCTGGTGGCAGTGTACAGCATCTCGCTGCACCCTGCCTTTAAGGCCCACAGGCAGGCAGGCGTGGCCAGCAGCAACCCTGACCTGGTGCCCTGGGAGATGCAGATCATCCAGGAGTATTGCGACCAGGTGCGTTATATTTTTATTGTTTATGTAACATTTGTGACATGACACCCGACAAGGTGCATCAGCAGGCTTAGTCTGGTGCAAGGGCTGGAGTAGGCGTTGCTTTGTCATGGTGTCTCTCCATGCGTCACTTTGGTATTATAATGTTCAAATGATATGCAAGGCTGCGAGCCCTGCAAGGACAGGCAGCTGTGTCTCACACTCTGTCCATATCTGAGCAATGGTATGCGGTACGCAAGGAGTTGCCATCATTGTTATTGGTGTGTGTATGTGCAGGGCACGCTGCGTGACGCGCTCAACGCGCACCTGCTGGTAGACTGCATGGGCAGCTCTCCTGCATGCATGCAGCCGTCTTTGGTTGTAGTGCAAGCTCCACCATGTTGCTGTGCAGCGATGTGGGCTGCTGAGTTTCCTTATTGTGTATGTATGTGCAGGGCACGCTGCGTGACGCGCTTAACGCGCACCTGCTGGTAGACCGCCTGAGCAGTTGTATGCAGTACTGAGTTGCCTGATTGTGTGCCTGTGCAGGGCACGCTGCGTGACGCGCTCAACGCGCACCTGCTGGTGGACCGCCTGAGCAGTCATATGCAGTACTGAGTTGCCTTGCTGTCTCTCTGCGTGCAGGACACTGTGCGCGACGCGCTCAACGAGCACCTGCTGGTAGACCGCCTGAGCAGTCATATGCGGTACTGAGTTGCCTTGCGGTACTGAGTTGCCTGATTGTGTTGTGTTTGCAGGGCACGCTGCGTGACACGCTCAACGCGCACCTGCTGGTGGACCGCAGCACCGGGCTCAATCACAAGCCCACCCTGCTGGCCCTGGCACTGCACGTGGCCTGTGCAATGCAGTACCTTCATAAGGTGCGTGTGGCAGCACAGCATGCACCCATGTGGCTGAGTTGGCTGCTGTGCAGCACATCACATGAACAGTGCACGTGGCCTGTGCAATGCAGTACCTTCAAAAGGTGCGTGTGGCAGCGTGCGCCCTGTTCTAGGTATCTGGCTGTGATTATAGCTGCGCAGCACATGATATATCAAACAGTGCGCGTGTTGCTGCCTCTTGCTCTGCAGCTGGCTGCTCACAGTGTGCGCTGCAGCTGGTTGTAGGTCGAGTGTTTTGTATGCTTGCTTGCTGCATGTTACGGGAGACATTGTTGTGACTGATGTGCTCAGCAGCCGCAAACGTCTTCTGTAGTGTGCACAAAAACAAATATCCTGCGCTGACACTTCTTAATTGTTATGTCATGTGTTGTTTGTCTTGCACTACAGAACAAGGTGCTGCGACCTCAACGCCTCAAATGTGCTGCTCTGCTGCCGGCTATGAACCAACAGGATCGTGCTGCCATTGTTCTTGCTGCTTTACTATTTTTCCCTGCCGCAGAACAAGGTGCTGCACAGCGACCTGAAGGCCTCTAATGTCTTGTTAAAGCTTAACATGTCGGCCACCAGCAGCAGCGGCAGGCGCACCAACTACGACAGCAGCAGCAACGCAGGCAGCAGCGGCGGCAGCGGCGGCAGCGGCGGCAGCGGCGGCAGCGGCGATGCCGATGACAGCAGGGGCGTGCAGCAGAGCAGCGGCAGCGGCAGCGCACGGAGCAGGGTCAGCAGGCTGAGCCTTATACAGCATGGGCAGCTGGTGGGCAAGGTGGGTTCAACTCGGTTTGTCTGATGGTTTGGCATTTGCAGCTGCCGTCACTGCATTCTTTTCAGAATGCCTGGTGTCACTGTTGCATGATGATGACCTCTGCTGGCTCCTGCTATTGATGGATGTCCTGCACGGCAGCAGTATCATCCTTTGCGGCTGCCTGACCAGCGCCACACAAACAGTTGCGAGCTGAATCCTGCTGTTATGCACGCACCATCAACGAGCGCATGATGTGCGTTTCGACGCTTTCCTGGGTCGACGATCAGCGCTTTTGAAGTAACAGGCACAATCAAGGACGCTGAGTTGGCCCAATTGTGCATACTGCCGCAGGTGTCTGACTTTGGCCTTAGCACTGTGCTAGACCCAGGCGCAACACACATGACCAAAGCCTGCGGCACACCCACACACATGGTAGGCGCTCAGCCAGCTTCTGCCTGTCAACCCTGCACACACCTACGTAACAGCTTGCCGCATAGGCATGGATCGTGCTGGGCTGGGATGCTTGAGTTGTGGCAGCTTGAGCATGGCGCTGTGTGCACAATGTGGTAACATAAAGCACTCGCAGCAGCCAACAACAACACAGCATGCGCCGCCCCCACGCACAACCTGTCTGGATGGGGCCAGCCGACTAGTGGCAGTACAACACGGTCCAGCCAACGCAACACGTCAAGTGACATGTTATGTGCTGTGCTACCTGCCCGATTTGCACATGCGTGTTGTATAGTATCTGTTCATACATTTATGCTGCTGCTTCTGCTGCGTGTGCTGCTTCTGCTGCTGCTTCTGCTGCTGCTTCTGCTGCTTCTGCTGCCGCTGCTGCTGCAGGCGCCGGAGCTGCTGATGCATGGGCGCTGCAGCAGGGCCAGTGACGTGTACGCATACGGCATCCTGCTGTGGGAGCTGGCCACCAACAGCAAGCCTTTTGCAGGTTGGTGGGGGTTGTCATTTATGGTTGGGTTTATCAATATGTTGGTGTTGTAATGTTGGCTCTGCCTTTGACTCTCAACTTTGCTGGAGGCTTGTAGTCTGTGCTGTTGCAGTGCGTTGCTGTTCTGGTTTTGTGAGGTTGCTGCTGTGGGAGCTGGCCACCAACAGCAAGCCCTTCGCAGGTGGGTTGGGGTTGTTATTTGCGGTATGGTTCATCAATTGTGTGGTGTTGTAACATTGGCTTTGCCTGTGGATTGTGGACTTTGCTGGGGGTGATGTTGCAGTGCGTTGCTGTTCTTGTGTTGCAAGTGTGCTGCTGTGGGAGCTGGCCACCAACAGCAAGCCTTTTGCAGGTTGGTGTGCTACTATGTTGTTGCAATGCAATGCCGAGCGTGTTCTAGGGTTGTGCTTCTGTGGGAGCTGGCGACAAAAACAAGCCGTCTTTGCAGGTTGGTGCACTGCTTTGTTGCTGCATGGCGTTGCTGCTCTTGTTTCGTGAGCGTTCTGCTGTGGGAGCTGGCCACCAACAGCAAGCCCTTTGCAGGTTGGTTGAAGTTTTTGCGGTTGGGGTTTACCAATTATTCGGTTTGTAATGTGTTGTTTGCCTTTGACTATAAACTTTGCTGGAGGGTTGTAGTCTCTGCTGTTGCAGTGCGTTGCTGTTCTTGTATTACGAGTGTGCTGCTGTGGGAGCTGGCCACCAACAGCAAGCACTTCGCAGGTTGTTGTGCTGCTTTTTGATTGCATTGCAATGCCGAGCTTGTTCTAGGGTTATGCTGCGGTGGGAGCTGGCAACCAAAACAAGCGCGTCGCAGGTTGGCACATTTGAGAGAGGATAGTTACATGTGGGTCCGGGCACCATGAGCCACAACAGGTTGAACACAAGGTCTGAGACCATACATTGCTTCTTTGCTGCATGGCGTTGCTGTTCTTGTTTTGTGAGCGTGCTTTTGTGGGATATGGCCACAAACAGCAAGCGTTTTGCAGGTTGGTACATGATGGTTAAGTTTGTCGCTGATTTGGTACTGTGATGTTGGTTTTGCCTATGCCTCTCGAGACCCTTGCACAAAACTAGGATCACGGGTACTTTTGTGAAGAAAGCTAATGTTCTACTTAAGTTGTGCCTCTAGTGAACTCGCCAAAGACCTCCTTTGATGAGAGTTTCACTAGAGGCATAACTAACTAGAACATTGGTTGTTTTTCACAAAAGTTTCCAGAATCCTGGGTTTTGTTGAATGGATTATATATATGTATATCACCTTGGTCAGCTATTAGACCAGGTCTGCTGCCTTCCTGCAAATGTGCCGCAGCCGCTGCTCGGCCACTGCGTGATCAACAAGCAGCTGCGGCCCGCCTGCTGCATTGTCGACGTCACAAACAAAGATAGATCAACATTACAGCTTTTTCTTGTTTCCCTCATTGTGCGCACTGCAGACGTGCCGCAGCCGCTGCTTGGCCACTGTGTGATCAACAAGCAGCTGCGCTGCCCCTCCTTGCTCGGCACATATGCTGGTACTCACAACACACACAAAACACGCATCTTTCTGCAGACGTGCCGCAGCCGCTGCTTGGCCACTGCGTATTCAACCAATACTGCTCTTCCCCTCTCTGCTCGGCACATATGCTGGCACTCACAACACAAACAAAACCCGCTTCTTTCTGCAGACGTGCCGCAGCCGCTGCTTGGCCACTATGTGATCAACAAGCAGCTGCGGCCCGCCTGCCGCATTGTCGACGTCACAAACAAAGATAGATCAACATTACAGCTTTTTTCTTGTTTCCCTCATTTTGCCCACTGCAGACGTGCCGCAGCCGCTGCTTGGCCACTGTGTGATCAACAAAGATAGAAGGGAGCCGCGTGGCTTCCTTCCATCTAACAAGCAGCTGCGCTGCCCCTCCTTGCTCGGCACGTATGCTGGTGCTCACAACACAAACAAAACGCGCTTCTTTCTGCAGACGTGCCGCAGCCGCTGCTGGGCCACTGCGTGATCAACAAGCAGCTGCGGCCAGCCTGGCCGCCGCAGCTGAAGGCCAGCCCGGACTGGCAGGGCCTGCTGCAGCTGGCTGATCTGTGCTGGTGCCACGACCCACACATGCGGTGCGCTGTCCTGAAGTTGATTCAGTTGTGTTTAGTTGGGTTTTGTTTGCCTCAGATGCGCTGTTGCTTGTGCTATGTTGTTGTTGCTCGTGATGGCTGAAAGGACAAGTGAGGGGATGCGATTGGGAGCTGTGCATGTGCGTGGTCTGTTTGGCCTAGGGAAGCGCGTCAGATGGAGCACAGGGCCCTTGCAACAGCACGGTGATGAATGCGAGTGCCAGTCATATAGTACCAGAGCTCAAAGCAGCGCCTGGATTGCACAGCAACAGCAGCAGGGGCACGCATTGCTGTAGAGCATGACACCCACACAACCTCGGTATGGGATGAGGCAGTGCTCTGACCTTGGCATGCCCTGCTGCTGCTGCTCACCTGTTTGGAACGTCTTGGAACGCTTCGGAACGCTTGGGAACGTTCCGTTCCGCAGGCCCACCTTCACAGAGATTGTCTCCGAGCTGCAGCGCCTCGCGCGCAGCGAGCCGCCGAGCGCAGCCCTTGCGGAACGGCTGCAGCGCGCGATTGCGGAGCGAGCAGTAGAGTCCCAGGAAGCTGCAGCAGCAGCAGCCGGCGGCTCTGACAGCAGCAGCAGCAGCAGCGATGTGCGCAAATGGGAATCGAAGAAGCTTGAGGGGCTGTATGGCAAGTGGAGCTTGTCGTGGCGGCGGGTGTTTAAGGCAGGGGATGAAAAGGGCGCTGCTGCTGCTGCTGCTGCTGCTGGAAGCCCGGACACCAGCTGCAGCAGCGGCGAGATATGCGCTGCGGATTGCGACGGTGCTGGCGGCAGCAGCAACAGCAGCGCTGGCGCGGGTGCGACGAGTGTGTCTGCCGGCGGTTGCAGCGGCTTGGTAGATGCAGATGTGGCAGCAGCAGCAGCAGCAGCAGCGATGCCCAAGGAGCCACCTGCAGCTGTTGTGAGGAAGCCTTCTTGGCTAATGAAGTAGCAGCCCTGGCAGCAGCAGCAGCAATGCTGAAGGAGCCGCATGCTGCTGTTGTGAGGAAGCCTTCTTGGCTAATGAAGTAGCAGCCCTGGCAGCAGCAGCAGCAGCAGCAGCGATGCCAAAGGAGTTGCGTGCAGCTGTTACAAGGAAGCGGTCATGGCTGCTGAAGTAAGCAGCGGCCCTGACAGCAACACCTGTATGTGCGCTGAGTACGGCTGCATCACCGATAGCAGCAGCAGCAGCAGCAGCAGCAGCAGCGCTCACATGTGCGCTGAGCACGGATGCATCACCCACAGCAGCACTCCTGCAGCAGCAGCGCTCACGTGGGTGTCAGCATGGCGGCTGGCTGCTGCTTGATGATGTTCCCCTGCCACTGCGCTCCTCAGAAATGGAGCTGCAGCGGTAAACTATTCCAGCAGTCCACATGTGCTAGCCAGATGGTGTGGACATTGTCAGGCCGCTCATATGCCTGGTCCGTCTGCAGAGTGGGCAGTAGGCAGGTGATGCGGCACAGCAGCAAGGTGGCAAAGCCGCTGCACTGGCATTGATGCTCCGACTGCTGTCTAAGGTGGGATGACTGACGCTGATGTAGGGCAGCAAGACCATGCTGCTGCTGCTGTGCGATGTGCTGCGCGCACGGCTGTAGTAGGGTATCGCTGTGTGCTGCTGCAGCGGCTCTGTTGCAAGCTATCACAGCAGCAGTAGCAGCAGGGACGCATCTTGAAGCAAACGGTACCCAGACGGGCGCTCGCCCAAAGCACTGGTGGTGGCTACGCTGCGTGTCATCGCTGACTGTGTTTGTATGAGTATGTTTGCAGCTTTGTGCTACTCGTTCAGGGTGGGATGGATTGTGCATGTGCATGTGGACTGGGTTGGCGCCATGCCATGCGATTGATTGGGACGGATGGGATCTCTCTCTTTCCCTGCCGCCAACTGCAAGCATGTGTAGGAAGTGGCTGCACTTCCATCGATTGAAGTTGTTTTGGGAAGTGCTGTTGAAAAGAGCGCCCCAGGCGCCACGAGTGCATATGCTGAGACTGCGACATGAATCTGTCAGGTACCAACAACTGCACACCCGTCAGGTGGTCTGCAATGTTGAGACTTTGGGGAAGCACTAAAGAAACACAGCACGCAGCGCACAGCTTGAGAAATGTGCGCATGCTGCCTGTTAGGCTTTGAGTGTTGGTCAGTTACTGTTGGTCAGTTACTACGGCTTTGCTGTGCACGTGCTGTGTCTGGGTCAGAGCCCGGCCAACAGTGTGTTGGACCATGGCTGTTTGCAGCATGTGTACTGTGCTTGTTATAGCGCAGGTGTACTGTATCACTACTGCCGCGGTTGCCTTGGTTGTTGGCGCCGTTTGTGTGCATTTGACTGCCTGCTTCAGAACAGGCGGGCAGCCTGGAACTCATAAGGTCACGCCTGTCAAATCACTAAGAAAATCACTAAACGCAATATGCAGCAGATGACTGCTGCACGTATTTTGTAGTGCATGCATGTACAGCAGCTTTTGGCCTTTTGGATGCAGCTTGGAATGGAAGGGGCTTGACTCCTCGGCATTTTGGAGCCGGGGCCGGGCAGCAACAGCCACTGCAGGTGCCATAGCAGCTCTTGTTTGTGCCTTTGACTGGCGGCAGCAACATGCTGACTGTGCAATGCAGTGCAAAGGAATATGGCCAGTGACTCCGGGGCACAGTGGTCTGGCTGGGGCATGGGCGGCAGCAACATACTGACTGTGCCATGCAGGTGCCATAGCAGCTCTTGTTTGTGCCTTTGACTGGCGGCAACAACATGCTGACTGCGCAATGCAGTGCAAATAATATGGCCAGTGACTCCGGGACACAGTGGTCTGGCTCGGGCATGGGCACCTATAGCAGCTCTTGTTTGTGCCTTTGACTGGCAGCAGAACCATGCTGACTGTGCAATGCTGTGCAGGGTTTCCTGCGAGCTGCAATGCAGGCAAAGGGCCAGAAACTCGGGATATCAGGGGGCTGGATCGGGCATGGGCGGTTTGGCAGCAGGGTTAGAACCCCGTAGTATGCGGGTGATGCTTCTGTTGTGTTTGCATGCTGGCCTTGCGCCAGGTGCGTGTATGTTTGTGTTGGGTGGGCACTCTTTTTGGGGTTGGGCTTGGCTGGGTTTGCAGTACTGCTTCTCAGGCATTCGTGGCACTGGGAGATGCAGACTGGTGTTGGTGGTTGAAAAAAGCAGCAGCAGCAGCAGCAGTAGCAGCAGCTGCAGCTGCAGCCCATGTAGAGAAAGCAACTGAATGGGTGTGTGGCTGTGGCAGGCGTAGTTGTATGCAAGACCATGCTTGCATGTGGGTGGGTGGATCTACTAGTATGAGGTTGCATGTTGCAAGTGAGCAGCGCAGCTCAAGATCTTGCACACCAAACCACCAATCACTAACCGGCTGTTGCTGATCTCATGTGTAGTTGAACGGCTTGGTTGTGCTGCAACACCAAACCTTACCTCAGCAACAGGATGTGTGTCTTTGCAATGTGCAGCTGCCATTCTAGGGGTTGTAGGGGTTTGAACCCTTGCCTGCTTGCACACTGGCCTACAACCTCGCCACCTTGCACACTGCATCAATGTGCACTGCATGCATTGTACAGATGACCTCAGGTGGCCAGAAACAGGCATGTTTAAGCTGCAACACCAACCCTTGTCTCGCCTCGCTGTGCTGGTTTCAGCATGCCGGCTTGCACACTGCATGAATGCGCACTGCATGCATTGCACATTTACCCTCCACGCTACTCAGATGGCTGGCATCTCACTGTGCTAAGATGTGGCAAGCCACAGTGTGATGGTGTGTGCTGCTGGCATGCACATAATAACTAGTGTATTGACTCACAAACAAGGGTGGTGCATTGTCGGGGCAGTGCCGTCGTGACTGCCAGTGCTTGCCAACTGCTGCGGTGCACGTTTCGCAGCATGTGCAGCACTGGTTTTGCCACTCGTCAGGCATGGGGGCAGGGGTGACTGACAGCGCATGTATGTGCAGCAGCATGCAGAGCACCTGGAAATATAGCAGTTTTGGCTATGTATCTCTATCAAAACACGCTTAACCGCGCGCATTGCAACCATGTCACGTGTCTGTGCTGGCTGAAAATCGACGCTGTCAGCATTGCTTAGGGGCTGCTTGGGGCTTCAATGGAGTTGCTGCAGTTGTATCACATTGCATTGATCAGCTGCCTTGCATGTGGAAGTGCTGCAATTTATCACGACCCGCCTGCGTGTGTGTGTTGCCAACATTTCAGTGTGTGTGTCAGTCTTACTGCCTGCCTTGTCTCAAAAGAGGCTACCACAGTTGTGTCCTGCAGACACTGCAGACGCCTGATGTGCATGATATTATGCAGTGTGTTGACGCCTTGTGTATGTTGCAGCACGGTTGCAGTATCAGTTGTTATTGGGCTACAGGGCTGCCTTGTGTTGTCCTGCAGGCAGCGCGTACGGCAGCCCGCCGAGTGGCACTGTTTGTGCAAATGAATAAGCAGCTGTGCCAGTACGCTGCCGGCTATGCCACTCAGCACATCAGCATGCGCAGGCTCACTGACATGTTTGATTTCTGGCAGGGGGGCCTGGCAAGGGCGTGTTGATGATGCTTGCAGGAAGTGCTGCTGTCGCGTCCTATCAGGCAGCAGCAGTGACTGTGCAGCACCGGAGTGCGCACGGCACAGTGTTGTGCTGTGGTGGCTGTTGGTTATTCCTTTTTATTATGCGTGCGGGGCTTATAGGCGATGTCATTTGTTTTGTACTGTTGCGTTACGTAGAGCCCGGCACGTTCTGGGCAGGTTTGAGTGCCTGGGGTTGTATTCATTGAGTACTTTTGTCGTGTGGGATCCCAACTGCATGTGTCTCTGACGGTCCCTGTTTCAGACGCGCATTTAAGTTGCACCGAGGGCAGCTTGTTGGCGCAGCGGACATTGCATGCAATCAGTGCAAGCGCAGTGAGGGTGGTTGTGCAGCGTCTGAGTTGCTGCAGCATAGACTGCCCCGTATAAATACCTATCGTGTATGCATGGAATTTGGTTGCACCCAAGCCCGATATGGGTGGCACTGGCTGTATGCTGCGTACGTTGCAATTGACGCTGCCTTGCTGTCACAGCAGCTCGGATGAAGCAGCTCCTGTTGATGTTGATGTTGATGCATGGGTTGATGTTCCTGGTAGGCTTGGTGTTTGCAGGTGCATGTGCTGAATGTGCAGCACCAGGGTCGTAATACAGCACAGCAACTGTTTGATCAGTTCGTGCTCTTCTCCTAGTGCAATTATTTCAGACTTGGACGACACCACGACAGGCCAGCTGTTGTTTCAAGTTGAAACCCTGTGCAGCTTCTTTGTGTGGGGGAAGGTAGGGTTAGGGAACGAGGGATAGCGTCGAAGCTATGTGGCTGAAGCACGCAACATGTGCTACTCATGATTCACACAGCGAAGAAACAGCACTTGCGCTCATAATTTGGCGGTATGGCAGCTAACGTATGAAGTTGAGCTAATGGCATAACTCGTGCCCGAGTTGACAGAAGCACAGCAACAGACGCTACTCTGTATAGACTTCGATATCTGATTAATGCTGAGCGTTAGTTTTTTGTTTAACTATGCTGCGTACGATGGCACCACTCTGCAAGGACCACGCTGCAGCTCCTGCCTACTAGGCGAGTACAAAGCTGGACACCTGCCTTCATACCCCTGAATATCCAGCTCATGACACTTGCAGTGAGTATCTGTGTCCTAACACGCATACATGACCTGGCGCGGCGCCTGGCATGCTCAGCTCTGCTGCTACTGCTGTGCCACTGCTGTTGCACCTTTCTTGCTTGTGTCTCCCCTCATGCATGGGGTCTTACCAAACCAGGCTGACTGTCTTGCAGGAGTCAATGCATGGGGTCTTACCAAACCAGGCTGACTGTCTTGCAGGAGTCAATCCATGCTAAACTGGAGCAGCAAGAGCATGGCAGCGTGTCACACTCAGCAGGGCAGCTAGCAGCTTGGGGCGACACCTGATGTCGCAGCATGGACAGAAGCTCTGTGGTAAGCACCAACTGGATTGAAGTCATAAAGCACAGCACTTCCGCAGCCCAGCATACGTCCATGCTATACTCCTAATCATGCCTACGCATCGAACAACTGTGCCTCTAACCTCAGCTAACCTTACCCGACTACTGCTGTGCAGTGCAAGCAGGCAGAGGAGGCAGCAGCAGCAACTCTCCTGCAAGCACCAAGGGGGTTGTCAGCATCCTACGGTCACCAAGAGGGTCAACCGGCACTGCTGCGGCATCTGCTGCTCAGCTAATCAGCAGCAGTAGCAGCTCCGGTGCAGCAGCAGCTGGCTGCTCATCTCAAGCAAGCAGCTTCTTCATTGCAGTTGATGGCGACGGCACCAACAGCAGCAGCACGGCCCATAGGCATGAAGCCCGGGGCGTGTCCTTCAGCGATGGTGGCAGTGCAGAGCCTGCAGCAGCAGGCAGCGGCAACAGCAGCCCGTCACATCGCAAAAAGCGGGCACTGTTCATCGACCCTGTATGGCAACAACCTGCAGCTGGCAACAGCACCCTCAACACCTGCACAATGTATGGCCCTGACAGCCAGATGACCCCCAGCAGTGCTGCTGCTGGCGATATGTGCTTTCCTGCAAGCGGCAGCCAGACCAGCAGGGCATATCAGGTGTCCAGGCTGTTGCATGGGAGCGCAGCATCGCCTGTGCTGCAGCGTGAGTCATGTTTTGACGATGCCTACACCAGCAGCTGCAGGAGCAGCAGCAGCGGCGGCGGCAGCGAGCAGCACAGTGCCAACGGGGCATGTGCTTGGGGTGCCGTACGCGCTTCAGTTGCCGGCGGCAGCTGTGGTGGCGTCAGCAGGCGCAGCAGCACGCTCGGACCAGCAGATAACAACTCCAGAAGCTGGATGGACCTGGTGTGCGGCAGCAGCAGCAGCAGCAGCAGTGTGAGTGCACCTGGAGCCAGGAGCAGCTGCTGCATGGACAGCCCAAGGAGCCAGAGCTGCGGGGGAGGTGCCAGCAGCAGCAGTGGCAGCGGCAGCGGCAGCGGCGCAAAGCACTACGGAGCATGGTACCTGAAGACGAGGGACTGGGACTATGTCAACAGCTCGCTGCAGCGTGGCAGCACCTGGTGAGCAGTGAAAACAATGTTGAAATCTGCTGAAGCGCACATGTATGCTGTGTGAGGTGTTTGTGGTAGGGCAGCAGGTACCTGGATGCTATAGAATGTGGAAAAGAACACTGTGTGCTTGTGATGATGGTGAGCAATGGCATCAGCAGCTGGGCGCACATCTGTACGCTGTGTGAGGGGCCCGTGGTACAGCAGCTGCTAGCTGGATGCTCTGGGCAGTGGACTGCTGTTTGCTTGTGATGATACGATGAGAATCACACACGCGTGCATCAAAGCACTTCAATGGGTATTATGATTTGTGTTACATGTTGGTGTTTTAACCCTGCCACCTCCGCCAGGTCGCGCGAGTCCAAGCACTTGCAGCAGCTTGAGGAGCAGCAGCGCTTTGCGCAGCAGCTGCAGCAGCTTGCGGACCCCACAGCTGCTGCGCCCGGCGCCTCCGCAGCAGCAGCAGTTGATGCAGAGGCGCTGGCAGCTATTGTAGAAGGGCTGGGCTCAGGGGCTGGCTCGGCAGCCAAGCTGGCAGCAGCAGCTGCTGCCAATCCTGCGCTGCTGATCGCAAACACGTGGGCCCTGGATGGCATCGCTGAAGAATCGGAATCTGCAAGTTTCATAGGCTTGGCTGTCCGGTGGCAACTGAGCAGTGATACAGCAAGCGCAGCTGCAGGCGCAGATGCGGGCTCTGGTGGCGTAGGCGCTGCTGCTATTGCTGGTAGTGGTAGTGCAGGAGTGAGCAGTGAAGCCGCAGTGAGCGAGGCTGAAAGAGCTGAGGCAGCTGCTGCAGCAGCAGTGCAGCAGTACTACAGGCAGCTGCATGAGACGGCTCGGCAGCAGGCAGCGCTGAATGCGCAGGTGAAGGGCACCTACGGGCTGAAGGCATACAAAGGTGCGGCCAGCATGAAGAAAATTCAGCAGCGGCTGCTGTGCTGCTGCGCTGCGCTGTGCTGTGCTGCTGGTGGTAGAGAAGCACGTGCCTGAGGTGCACCAATGCGCGTATAGTGATGCTGGCGCGTGCAGTATTGTTGCAGTGTGGCGCACAGTGTTGAGCTTTGAGCAGCGCAGCAAGCAGCAACAGGCTTGAAATTCGATATATGCCACACACAGCACAGCAGGTGTCTGAGCCTCATGATGTGGCTCAGCCATGACACCCATGGCATCTGCATGATGTGGCTGAACCATGACAAACATTGGAACCTTCGTGCACCTGTACACAGCAGCTCTTGCAATCAAAACACCAGCATAACAAAGCGCGCACGGTTTGCATCCAGCTGCCTTGAGGCATCCAAGTTTGTGTTGCTGCATGCTGCTTGCTGTTTGCTGCGCAGAGTTCATGCGTGCACACGGCTACCGTGAGTCTGTGTCGCTTCAGAAGCTGCCAATGCCAACAAACGCAGACATCAAGCTCGCGGCTAAGCGGCATCAGGAGATGAAGCAGCAGCAGCAGCAGCAGCAGCAGCAGCAGCAGCAGCTGATGCACAGCCGGCAAAGCATGCGGCCGGAGCAGCAGCACCGTCAGGGAGATCCTGCCGAGCAGCAACTTGGTGGCGACTGCAGCATCAGTAGCAGCAGCAGCAGCCCAAGCAGCAGCAGTAGCAGCAGCTGTGCAAGCGACAGTAAAGAGCAGGCAGGCCTTGACAGGCAGCAGCAGCAGCAGCAGCAGCAGCAAGACACAGAGCAAATGCTGCCGCACACGCCCCAGCCGCCACTGCAGCAGCAGCAGCAGCAGCAGCAGCAGCAGCAGCAGCAGCAGCACCAACAACACCCAGCAGCTGCTGGTGCTGCTACCAGTACCTGCGACGCTACGGCTTCTGCTGCTCCTTGTGACGCCACTGCCCCTGCTTGCAGAAGCATGCCTGCAAGTGGAGCTCCTGCTGCAGAGCCTTGTGCAGGTACAACCACAACCACAAACCCAGCAGCAGCCCCAGCAGCAGCAGCAGCAGCAGCAGTGCCCAAACTGAACCTTGCGGAGGTGCACCGGGTCAGCAGGCAGCTGCATGAGCTGCAGGCCTCCTGCCACCCCGACTGCGGGCTAGGCAGCGAGGACTTCCGGCTGCTGCAGGCGCTGCTGACAGGTGGCAGGGGAGCGCTGCAGTCCGCGGCTAGCAATAGTAGTAGCAGCAGCAGGGGTGGTGTTGCAGCGGTTGCGGCTGGCGTTGCGGGGCGGGAAGGGGGCTTAGGTAGCTGCAGGAGCAGCAGCCCTGCCCAGCAGCAGCAGCAGCAGCAGAGGTTGGGCAGTCCTGGATGGAACAGCAGCCGCAGCGGCAGCAGCAGCGGCAGCAGGCCAGCAGTGTTGCACGGGACGCCCAGGGCGTCTGCGGTAGCTGCTGCTGGTGGCAGCAGCAGCAGCACACGCAGCTTCGTCCATCGCAGTGGCAGCAAGAGTGCCAGGGCAGCGACGGTTGCTGGTAGCAGCAGTGCGGCTGACAGGGCCTCACCGTGGCAGCCGTTACAGCTGCGGCCGGCCACTGTTGCTGTTGCTTGCATGCGCAGCAGGGTTGCTTGTGGTAGTGGGGCTCCTGGCCGTGCTGGTTGCGGCGGCAGCATAAGTGAAGCCAAAAGAGCAGCAGGACAGCTGCAGCAGCAGCAGCATCAGCAGCAGGCGCTGCTGCCCCTGCTGGGCCATCCCCACTTCCAAATGCAGCAGCAGCAACAGCAGCAGCAGCGCGGTGCCAGTGACTGCGGCAGGCTAATTTCCCCTAGGCTTGAACACGCAGCCGCTGCTAACAGCCCTGCTGAAACCTGCAGCAGCAGTCAAGGTGGCTGGCTGGCAGCAGGTGCAGTGCCTGCGTCATCTAGGCATCAAAATCAGCCGACGAGGCTCAGCAGCAGTGCAGGGGGAGCAGCTGCTGCTGCTGCTGCAGCTGCTGCCAGTGGACGCTTGAGCCCTTATGCTAACAGCCTGCTGGCGCCAGTCTGCTGCAACATTGCGTACACATTGACGCCTCGCTCAGCTGCTGGTGCCGCTGCTGCCACAAGCAGTGGAGGTGGTGTTAATGCACATGGTGGTGGTGGTGTGTGCAGCAGCAGGGCAGGTTCATGCTCACCTAGGCAGCACCTGGGCACGCCAAGGTCTGCACGCTGTTGACACGCTGCTAACACTGCGTGGTAAGCAGCTGCATGTTTGTTGGGCCGCCAACAAACAGCGGCTGCGGCGGTTTTCGTTAACACGGATAGGATATCCCAGCTTTTGCATCGTTGAACCCAAATCCGTAGGTGTCTGGCACTTGCTGTGAAGCCACAGCTCTGTCATGAGCTACATCAATGCTGTACATGTTCTGTGCTGTGATGCATCACATGTGGGCAACTAATCTGTGTCAGTGGTGAGCTGCCGTTGGCAGCCAATGCTGAGGGCCGCTGGCATTTGCTGCTGAACCGCAACAACAAAGGTGTGTGAAGACGGGTGTTGATTACTATCTGAGCACGGCAGACTGGCTAGTCTGACAAAGATTTTGCTGCACGATAGGGATGGAGTGATGCTGTGAAATGGTCTGAACTTGAATGCCGTAGCTTTGCATGCATTCTTTTGATGCTTGCACTCCAAACAGGGAGACATGATATTCTGCTGTTGGGCCATCATCGTCTGGTAGGCTGCTTGCAGGAAATGTGCCATTGGTGGTGGTGGTCTTGTCCACTTCTGGGTGGCAAAAACTAGTATAAAGGTGCATGCTGGGATCGCTGGGTTTTCTGTTACTGAGATGATGCAACAGGCCCAACTCTGCGTGGTGGTTGCACTGGCGGTCACCGCCAGCGCTGTGCAACCACCACGCAGCAAACTTGCCACCATGCAGGCTAGTTGCCTGCATGCAGCTGGGACGCAAGTCCCAGTCGCACCTTCAGCCGTCCTGATCGTGCCTGCACATGATTATTGGCTGGTTAATATCGGGACATGCAACAGCGAGATGTTTGAAACGTATGTGCCTGTTGGTGCACCCTCAGGTATCCTTGCATTGCAGCAGGTATCCCTGATTCTTTTCTCACTCTTGCGCAGGCCACCTTGCATTGGTTGCACCTCAGCTCAACAATAACTGTGCATGCATATATAACGCGTATATGCATACGAGAAAGTGATGCATGGTGGCGCGTAGAATGCAGCGACGAAGCAGTGCTGTGGTCTGGGGTCTGTCATTGCTTTGGCCCTCATTTGGGCGCGTAACTGTGTACGTGCTTGCTGCTGGTTGACAAGGAGCCAACACAGGGATAAAAATTACAAACAATCATCGCTCATGAACGCAAATGAGCTTTGTCCAAGGGCCGTGGAATCACACGTTTGAAACGCAGAACCCGCAGAGTTCCTGGTGCAGTGTGTGCGTCCTGCTCCCCCATAGGCTCCAGCCCGTCATCCTACGATCACCTTTTAGCCCTGGGTCATTTAGGCGTGCAAGTGCAGACATAGTCTGTAGACAGCCGCCCCTCCTCTCCTTCTTCGTTCTCACCAGTCAGTCAAGATGGCCAACCTGCACGGCGACAACTTCCTGTTTACCTCAGAGTCTGTGAATGAGGGACACCCTGATAAGCTGTGCGATCAGGTGCGGGCGCGCTAGATTCCCATAGAGCAGCAGCAGTGGGGCTGAGCATAGGGGCGTGGCCCTCGTCCAGAGCACACACTAGCAGCAGCAGTTGCAATCCTTCATCACACCGATTGCAAATGTTCCTTTGCGACATGCATTATGCTTCTTGGCCAGCTCAACCGCTACCTACGCCTGTTTGGGCGCCTGGCACGCACTGCAGCTGATCGGGTGCTTCTCGCCCCTGCCTGCTGATCCCCAACGCAGGTGTCCGATGCCATTCTGGACGCATGCCTGGAGCAGGATCCCCTCTCCAAGGTGCGCAGCAGCCTTTGTCAGGAATCCAGCTCCCAGAGTGTGCTGCGCTAGAACAGTCGCAGCTTCGAACCGCTAGCACAGCAGCGTGCGCCCCGCAGCCCTCTTATCAATCTATATTGCATTCGGAATCGTAGGTGGCCTGCGAGACTGCCACCAAGACCGGCATGGTGATGGTCTTCGGTGAAATCACCACCAAGGCTAAGGTCAACTACGAGGAGATTGTGCGCAAGACCTGCAAGGGCATCGGCTTCACTTCCGAGGACGTGGGCCTGGATGCAGACACCTGCAAGGTGCTGGTGCACATCGAGGAGCAGTCCCCTGACATTGGCCAGGGCGTGCACGGCATGGGCACCAAGACCCTGGAGGAGACCGGTGCAGGTGTGTGGGGCTTGCAGGACAGCAGCAGCTTGCAGGACAGCAGCTACAGCAACAGTGTGCAGGACAGCACATGGCAATGGCCCTTGCAGGAGCTGAAAAGTTGCTGCTGGCGCAGCAGCGTGAATTCTGGTATGAACGCAGCAGCTGCAGCACCCGCGTGCTGTTATGTGCAGCAGTAGTTGCATGCATTTGCATTTCGTCTTTGACAATGAAGGCCCTTTGACGCCAGGAACAAACAGCTGTAGTTTCCTTGCATCTCGCCTTCAATCTCGCAGTGCAATCATCCAGATCACGCCCGCTATAAAGGCCACAGTTCCGCTCATTTGCACTCAAAAGCCTTCGAAGCAGCAAGGTGCAGCCATAAACCTGTGGATCTGCACACATACTGTGACGCTCTGTGCCAGCCGGCTTGTGTGATGCTTATGAGCAGGAAGTCGCTGCCGCCTCCCCTCGCGTATACAGCATATGCACAACCCCGCAGCATGTCCTTGCCTGTGCGTGCATGCTGTACTCAACATGCGGCCAGGGCCACATGTTGAGCCATGAAATCGACGGGACGCTGAGCTGATGCTGCTGACGCACGCAACTCAAAGCATCCTCACACTGTGCCACTGCGCACTATCTTGCCGCAGGTGACCAGGGCCACATGTTCGGCTATGCCTACGATGAGACAGATGAGCCGATGCCGCCCACGCACAAATGCAACACACATTCACACAAAGTCTCACCACGCATCACTGTGCATGCATGCAGGTGACCAGGGCCACATGTTTGGCTACGCCTGCGACGAGACAGATGAGCTGATGCCGCTGACTCACGTGCTGGCCACCAAGATCGGCTACAGGCTGACGGAGGTCCGCAAGAACGGCACATGCGGCTGGCTGCGCCCAGACGGCAAGACCCAGGTGCGTGGTTGAGGATTGCATTTGTGCAGTGTTCTGGCTTTTTGGTAGCACCCGGGTGTGTGTGCCTCGTCAGCGCTGTGCCTGGGCTCAAAAATGTAGCCAGGAATGTGCCCCTGGCCTCATGCAGACGTCTTGAAGTGGGTGGTGTGTGCGTTGTTGTCAATGCTCTGCTGTGTTGGTTGTCGGCTGACGGAGGTCCGCAAGAACGGCACATGCGGCTGGCTGCGCCCAGACGGCAAGACAGGTGCCAATTGTACTGTGTGTGCAGTATCTTGTGTGCTTAGCGCTTGTTTGGCAACAGCAACAGCACGTGGTGTGCCTTGTCAGCGCTGTGCCTGGGCTCAAAAATGTAGCCAGGGATGCGCCCCTGGCCTCGTGCAGACGCCATGAAGCGGGTGGTGTGTGCTTTGTTGCCAATGTTATGTTGTGCTGGTTGTCGGCTGACGGAGGTCCGCAAGAATGGCACATGGGCCTGGCTGCGCCCAGACGGCAAGACCCAGGTGCCAATTGTGCTGTGTGTGCAATATCTTGTGTGCTTAGCGCTTGTTTGGCAACAGCACGTGGTGTGCCTTGTCAGCGCTGTGCCTGGGCTCAAAAATGTAGCCAGGGATGCGCCCCTGGCCTCGTGCAGACGTCTTGAAGCGGGTGTGTGTGTGCGTTGTTGTCAATGTTCTGTTGTGTGGGTTGTCGGCTGACCGAGGTCCGCAACAACGGTGCATGCGGCTGGCTGTGCCCAGACGGCAGGACCCAGATGTATGCTATGTTCTTTGGTATGAAGTTGAAGCTGTAGACATGCCGTTGCGTGCTGCTGTGCGCTGACGCCAAGCAGCAGGTGGTTGGTGCTTTGTTGTCAAATGTCCTGTTCTGGTGGTTTTTGGCTCATGGAAGAGGCGCAAGAAAAGCACCTGCCCCTGGCTGCGCTTCGACGGCTGATGCAGGTGTAACTGGTTTTGTTTTGATGTTATGCTGCTGCTGCTGCCTTTGCGCCAGGTGACTGTGGAGTACAAGAGGGAGGGCGGCGCCGTGGTGCCTGTGCACTGTGTAACGCTGCTGCTGCTGCTGCTGCTGCTGCTTTTTCTGCTTCTCCAGGTGACTGTGGAGTACAAGAAGGAGGGCGGCGCCGTGGTGCCTGTGCGCGTGCACACCATCCTCATCTCCACGCAGCACAACCCTGACGTGAGCAACGAGACCATCCACAAGGAGCTGATGGAGCACGTGATCAAGCCTGTGGTGCCGGAGAAGTACCTGGACGAGCAGACCATCTTCCACCTCAACCCCTCCGGTGAGTATCACTTGTTGTTACTTTGTTGTTATTGTGGCTGGTATGTGACATGATGCGACATATGTGGGATGTGATGAAGCCCGTGGTGCCGGAGAAGTACCTGGACGAGCAGACCATCTTCCACCTCAACCCCTCCGCTGAGTATGTTACTGTGTTTTGGAAGAAGAACATGCTAATTGATTGATGTTTATTGACGTATAGGGTGCTGCATGCCACTGGCACACTGCTACCGCCAGGCATGTGATAACAGGCTGACGCGCTGCATTTTGGTGCTTGTTGGTCCTTACTCATGTTCGCGTTGTGCTGCTGTGCTGCTGTGTCACTTTGCAGGCCGCTTTGTGATCGGTGGCCCCCACGGCGACGCCGGCCTGACTGGCCGCAAGATCATCATCGACACCTACGGGTGCGCGCGGCAGTAGCAGCAGCAATGCAGCAAACCAGCGGCAACAGCGGTTGTCCAGCAGCAAAGGGCGCATGAAGGCTGGTTGTGTGGGCGGTCTCAGCAGCAGCAGCAGCAGAGTGTTCAGCTGCAGGTCAAGCCGCAATGAACCAGCATTGCCTGCTCAGACTCACGCCGGAAGTGCATTGTGCGATGCGGATGCCTGCATGCTTTTTGCTATGCGGCTGATGTCCTACAGATTGCCGCTAGCTGCTGGGGCTGCCACTTACTTATCTTGTTGTTTCTGTTGTTTGTTCCTGCTTGTGTTGCAGTGGCTGGGGCGCACACGGTGGCGGTGCATTCAGCGGCAAGGACCCCACCAAGGTGGACAGGTCCGGCGCATACATCGCCCGCCAGGCAGCCAAGTCAGTGGTGGCTGCAGGCCTGGCCCGCCGCTGCCTGGTGCAGGTGAGGGAATGAGTAGGAATTGCAGGGACGGGGCCTGTGCGCGTGCAGCTGCGGGCAGCACAGGGTTTGGAAGCACTGGAAGGTGCATGATGTGCAGTAGCACCACCTTATCGCCCAAGGACCTGGTACTTGCCATGCTTCTTTGCCTGTGCCACCCACCACTGAAGGACCTGCTCACAAAGCTGCATATCTGTTAAACTTGCTTGTTACTTGCCTGTCATGTAACAGGTGTCGTACGCCATCGGTGTGGCTGAGCCGCTGTCCATCCACGTGGACAACCAAGACATCCACCCGCTCACCGACTGTCACTGACCTGTTACTTATGTCACTTTCTTGTTACTTTACTGTTTTGTAACAGGTGTCGTACGCCATGGGTGTGGCTGAGCCGCTGTCCATCCACGTGGACACCTACGGCATCCACCGCCCACCGACATGTCACTGACCTGTTAATTATGTCACTTTGTTTGTTACTTTCCTGCTATGTAACAGGTGTCGTACGCCATTGGTGTGGCTGAGCCGCTGTCCATCCACGTGGACACCTACGGCACTGCCAAGCAGGGCACCAACGACAAGGCCATCCTGGCAGCAGTCAAGAAGGCCTTCGACTTCAGGTGCGCGCAGATTATGTATCTTGTTGATTTGCACTCTTTTTTAACAACACTGTGATCAAATTATGCTGTGTTGGCTGTCAAGAAGGCCACTGGCGTGAGGTGTGTGCAGCAACACGGCGTGTGTAGATCTTGTTGCTTATCCATGCACATGAGAATGCACAAAACATTTGTTAGTCAGTCAGCCAACCCCAACCACAACAACAAATATAAAAGTTTTAGTTCTAATTTGATACTGTCTCTATAAATTGCCTGCAGGCCCGGCATGATCGCCAAGAGCCTGGACCTGATGCGTGGCGGCAACCAGCGCTACCAGAAGACCGCCGCGTACGGCCACTTCGGCCGCGACGACCCCGACTTCACCTGGGAGGTGCGCTGATTACTAGTATCATATGTACCATATACTGTTGCTTTCACTTGCCCTTATTTAGTTCAGTTCGCATGTGCTGCATACAGCCACTTCGGCCGCAATGACCTCAACTTCACATGTGAGGTGTGCGTCATGCAACAGGGTTAGGTGTTGGACACGTGCAGCACATGTTGTTACAGGCCACCAGTACATGCTGAAGGCCTCAAGCTGATTCTCTGTTATCTGCCTGTCTGCTGCTGCTGCAGACCGTCAAGACCCTGGAGCTGGATGCCTAAGCGCTGCTGCAGCATGCAAACAGGGTTCAAGGCGGGCTTAGGGCTTAGGCTATGTCAGCGCAGCCATGCTGAACCGCAGCAGGCACGGCAGCAGTGCAGCGGCGCTGCCGTAAGTGCAGCTGCATGGCTGCAGACGCTTGCTGGTGCTTTGCTCTGGCAGCAGCACTGAGCAACACACTCAGAGTGTGCCAGATTTTCTTGCTTAGAAGCTGTTGATGTGCTCGTGTTGCTTCCATCATTTTCACATGTGCTCAGCTCGGAGACAAGCCCAGCTGCCGGTGCTCTGCAGCAGCTGTTGCTGCTGCTGCTGCTGTAGCCTGGGCAGCAGCAGTTGTTGAGCAGTATACCGGTTGTGTGCAGCAAGCAAGGCATGGGGTGTGTGAGAGTAGACAGAGCTGTGTGTGCTGTTGCGCGCTGCTGCAGTGTGCTGGCAAGTGCTGGCTGTACATACACACTGAATGACGACTGTCGTTGCTGTCAGATGACTGCGTGTTACACTGGGAGAGGCGTGTTACCGCTTAGTGTTCCGGACCGGCATGCAATTCATATATATGTGGCATGTGGTAGCATTCACCATCACTGTAACGTGACGATGCTGTCTGATGAACGTCCGATGTTGAGGATCCGAACAACCAGACCAGACTGATTGAACACTGCAATTACATCAAGAGGACTTTGGCACTCATGCAGTCAAGTTGCCAACAGCTGACTGGAGTCGTAGCACCTAACCGTTAGGGAGTCGGCAATTGTGCTGAGTAAAACCAATGTGGATTGGAGCCAAGTCTCACAGACAGAGGTTTCACCACGCAGACCTACCGCCTGTTACCTGTGCACGTGCAGCCCAACAGAAATCCCACATACAGTGCTATATCTGTCCAGGTTAGACACAGAATCACGCAGGCGGCAAAATCCCACCACAAACCCGCTGCCAACAACTGCTGCTGCAACCACTGCCCAGTGCGGCAGCTGCAGCAGCGCCACTGGCGGTCACTCATCCCACAGCCATCAGCAGAATTGGCAAGTGCCCTTGCAACAGTGCCTGCCTGCATCTCCAGATCTGAGACACAACTGATCTGCTGTACCTGCATGTTCAGCCCAATCGCGATTAATCCGATCGGAGCGCCATGAGCCTTAGGTGCGCAGTGATGCTTTTACCATGCTGAGAATTGTCCTATTTACAACTCCCGCACTGTGTGTCTCCTTCTTGCCTGCCTTGCGCGCCTCCGCCTTGCGGCTCCCACATCAGCCTGGATCTGATCTAAGATCTCGCCAGCATCGAAAAAGCGCCGCTGTGCAGAACCCCAGCCGCCAAGCTCCTTGTCCACCGTCCAGCGAAGCCTTAGCAACAGTGTTACAACAGCACCAGCTTGACAAGCACTTGCTAGTGCCTACTTCTCAGCATCTGCTGCATTGCGCTTGCAGCAATGCCTGCTGGCCTTGGCTTCACACGACGTCCCTCACTGCACATCTACTTCTTCCCTGCCTTGCGCGCCTCAGCCTTGCGTGCGCCCACATCAGCCTGGATCTGGTCCAGGATCTCGCCCGCATGGAAGAAGCGCCGCTGCGCAGAACCCCAGCCGCCAAGCTCCTTGTCCATGGTCCCAAACCAAAGCCACCAGCAACCGTGCCACCTGGGCGAATCCTTGCTTATGCCGACTTCTCGACATCTGCTTCGCTGCGCCTGCTTGCATCTGCAGGTATCAAACCTTGCTGCGTCCCACGGCGCCTTTACTTCTTGCCTGCCTTGCGCGCCTCAGCCTTGCGCGCGCCCACATCAGCCTGAATCTGATCTAAGATCTCGCCGGCATCAAAAAAGCGCCGCTGCGCTGAACCCCAACCGCCTAGCTCCTTGTCCACCGTCCACATCTTGATCTGTGGCTGGCCCGCCAGGTGGGCTGGCGGCGTTTTGCACAGCTTGCGGTTGGTGCGGAAGCCCACACGGCCAAACTCAACCTACAGGTACAAGAGAAAGAGACATTGAGGCAGTGCAACACAGCTTGCGGTTGCTGCGGAAGCCAAGCGATCAAACTTGGCGAGGGAGGCGGCAGTGCAAGGTGAGGCAAGCAAAATTGGCCACTGGCCCGCCAGGTGGGCCGGTGGCGTCTTGCACAGCTTGCGGTTGGTGCGGAAGCCCACACGGCCAAACTCAACCTGCGGCAGTACAATAACAATGAGGTGGTACAGTGAGGCGGTACAATGCAGCAGTGAGATGATGCCATCGGGCACTCACCCACCAAACCCTCTGCAACCCGACCCAATGCCCACAGTCAACCCAATTGGCGGGGCCGCCAAAACACAAACACTTGTGAAGAAGGAGCTGCAAAGCTATTTCAGGGACACAAATACCTTTTTGTTTCAGAACGCACCTGCGCCTCCGGAGTGAAGCAGAACTTGCCGAAGGCATGTGCCGCCTCCCGTGCTGCTGCCGGGCGGGCATCCAGCACCTTATCAACCAGCGCCATGGGGCACTCACCCACCAAACCCTCTGCACCTGGACCCAACGCCCTCACTCAAGCCAGTTGGCGCCGCCCCTAAAACCAGCAGACCTTGTGCTGCAGGAGCACCACAACTACTCCAGGAAACTCTTCTCCAAACAAAGTATAGCTGTCTCAACACCCACCTGTGCCTCCGGAGTGAAGCAGAACTTGCCAAAGGCATGAGCCGCCTCCCGTGCTGCTGCTGGGCGCGCGTCCAGCACCTTATCAACCAGAGCCATAGGGCACTCGATGCGTACATTGGGCGAGGGCACAACGTACGGCAGCGCCTTCTCGGGGCCGTACACCTGCGTTATGTAACATGTTACATAGCATGTTATTTGAGGATTAAAAAAAATGATGAAGGGTTTGTCGACCAGAGCCATGGGGAACTCGGTGCGCACGTTGGGGGACGGCACCACATACGGCAACGCCTTCTCCGGACCGTACACCTGCGTCACATAACACATCATGTAACACATTGTAGCAGGTTGAAGTTGATTTTGACAGTGTCAAAGTGAGGAGGCGCCAGATCGCGAGTTGGCGCTCAAGCGCCTGCTATGTGCGCGTCTACAGCATACCCACATCAAATGACAGTGCATCTGGTGTGAGCACGGCCTTATTGGCATACGTCAGCAACACGGCCTCAGGGCGCTGCCGGTGCACACACAGTCCCCGACACAGCCAACAACCCTCCCAAACACATACACATGATGCTCAACCCTAGCCACACCTGGTTGGTGAGCACCACTTAGTTCTCGTATGTCAGCAGCACATCGCTAAAGTCCATAATCAAACCCCTGCAATCCCACACAACACAATCCTACCTACACAACACAATCATAAACTCTGAACCTAGACTCTAGCCGCACCTGGTTTGTGAGCACGACGTCGTTCTCGTACGTGAGCAGCAAATCGCCGAGGGGCTGCCAGCACACACAAAGCCCCCAACACAACCACCACCCCTAAAAAGCATCTAGAATGATGCTCAACCCTAGCCGTACCTGGTTTGTGAGCACGACCTCGTTCTCGTACGTGAGTAGCACGTCTCCCAGGCGCTGCCGGTAGAACACGTCACTCGCCTCGCGCGCGTCACGCGGCTGCACCAGCACGTTGTCAAACACCTGGAAAGGGTTTAATCAGCAGGCAGGCAGAGGCAGGAGTCAGGGTTTAGTGCAGCAGCAGCCAGCGGCTGCACCAGCACGTTGTCAAACACCTGGACCCAGATCAATTCCAGCAGCAGCAATGGCAGGCGTCGGGTCAAGGTGACAGTCCAGCAGCAGCCAATGGTAGAGGACCTGCTCCTCATGCCCCGCCCACAAGGCATATATTGCCTATCAGACAATACCTGCAGCTGCTTCCAACCTCCTACAGCAAGTTGATTATTTAACCTTTACCGGGGTTTTGACTAGTGTCAAGAACTCAGGTTTGACCAGGTTTGACCGGTGTTTGACCGACCTTTGTGATGTACTCCTTTGCTGCTGCCGCGCCCTTCTTCATCTTGCTGCCCCACAGCGCCAGGAAGATCCAACGGGCCACGCCAGCTGTCTTGGGGTTGGCCACAATCACCTGCAAAAGCAGCAGCAGCACCTTGTCGCTTTTTGCGCCCAGCCATCGGGGCCTAGAATGGTGCAAGTTCAAGGTTCCTCTAAATCTCCACGCATCTTGCACTGTGCATGCACACCCGATAAGCATCAACACATACCAGCCACGTGCTGCCCTTTGCAGCATTGCCTGGTGGTGCATGGCATGTGACGTGCTACTGCTATGTTATAACAGAATGTTACATCGTTAAACCGCCTGACCTGCAGCCCAGGCTGTGTGAGGTCCTCCCAGCTCTGAATGTTTTTTGGGTTGCCCGGGCGCACCACCAGCGCCACAGTTGTCTCACACACTGCAGCGACACACACCGGGCAGCAGCAGCAGCAGCAGCAGCAGCAGCAGCAGCAGCAGCAGCAGCAATGCAATTCAGGCGCCTAAGGAAGCCTGCTGGCACGCAAGCAGCTGGTGTCTAGCTACACAGCAATCTGCTGCTGCTGCTGCTGCTGCTGCTGCTGCTGCTGGCATCCCTTCTCACACAATCATGACCCCCTGCCAAGCATCGCATCACATTGATGTTGTCACTGACAAAGATTATAACCATGTTAATAACATGTCACACTGACTCACCCACGGAGCCCAGGGGGAAGCCCTTCTGCCAGTTGGCGCTGAGCAGTCCCGCATCAGCAATCTTCTGCACGTCCAGCGGCAACGCCAGGGCCACCATATCTGCGGGCAAGCCGTCAATGACGGCACGCGCCTGCAAGTTCAAAGGGAGAAGGACAATGCAGACACAAGTTGGCGAGGCCAGCAATCTTCTGCACGTCCAGCGGCAACGCCAGGGCCACCATATCTGCAGGCAGGCCGTCAATCACTGCACGCGCCTGCACACATCAACAGAAAGACGGAAAACAACATAAGCTGTTGCGGCAGGGAAATTGGTTGCACGGTCAGCGGCAGCGCCAGCGCCACCATGTCTGCAGGCAGGCCATCGATGACGGCACGCGCCTGCAAGTTCAAAAGGAGAAAGAGTATGCAGACACAAGTTGGTGGGGCAGGCAGTCTTCTGCACGTCCAGCGGCAGCGCCAGCGCCACCATGTCTGCAGGCAGGCCGTCAATCACCGCACGCGCCTGCAAGCATAAAAAGGAAGACGATTAAGGTGTTTGTTGGTGGGGCAGGCACTACCTTCTAAAACGTGACATGTGCAGGCGGCGCCACCACGTCTGCAGCAGTTAAAGGACTTGCTAAAACAGCCTTACCTGCACACCGCTGCCTGCAAAGGTCAGCCTGAAGCGAACATCCACGGCACTGCAGTGCTGCTGCTGCTGCCGCTGCCACAACAGCACGTCACACAGCACCTCAAGGGCGTGAAGTAGCCTCACCTGCACGCCGCTGCCTGCACAGGTCAGCCTGAACCCACGTCCACGCCATCTTGCACATCTGCTGCGGACCATGTACAAACACTGCTGCAACCAGCTTGCAGGAGGTGCCACGCTATGCATGCATTCAGCATGTATCACAGCAGGCGAGCTCACACCCTCACCTGCACACCGCTGCCTGCAAAGGTCAGCCTGAAGCGCACATCCACGCCCTTTTCCTGCAAGTACTTCTCCCGGAACAGCTTCGTGAGCCGCACATAGGCCAGCTTTGTAACAGCAAATGACGCCACAGTCAGCACTAGGGGCTCTTTGTTTGCTGCTGCCAGCAGCGCCAGTGGCTGGGGGCCGGGGTTTTGGGGGGTCCCAGAACCCCAGCTGCTGCCGTCGCCGCCGCCCCAGCTGCTGCTGTTGCCGCCTGGCCCTGATGTTAAGGTCAGCGCCTGCTGCTGCTGCTGCTGCTGCTGCTGGCCGGCGCTGTTGCTGCTGCTGCCTGCTGCGTGTGCTGCGCGTGCATGTTGGCTGAAGGCTGCTAAGCTGAAGCCAAATAGCAGCCGGGGTGCTGGCCTGCACAGGTGGCAGCGAACAGAAGTGAACAACAGATGCAAACAGAATGTACAACAGCTGCTTGCAGGCTGCATGTGGAGTCTGGCTACGCTGCGCATGATATGCTGCTGATGGTCTATTGCTTTGTAGAAGCATATTACTGATGTTGCACATGCATGCAAACCGTGAAATTGCAAAAGAGATTGTGCAGGATCCTATCTTTGATGCCAAGCACTGCTAGCCATGCCAGAGTGGAAGTGCTGCCAGCTGCTTACTTGTAGGATGCTAGGCTGCCCTGCTGTGCTGCTGCATGACTCTGTGATGCAGCAAGGTCCGCCATTTGTGTGTTGCGACTCTATTACACTACTGCTGCCACAGCAGCAGCAGTAGCAGCAGCAGCAGTGCTGCTGCAGGGAACGCCTGTTGTCGGCTGATCACCCGTTCCAAGCTAAATGTAGGTTTCAATGTTCTGTAAAGGGTATATAGGTTGTTTACAGATGCTGCGGCGAAGCAACCAGGTAGCACTTGTAGCGTTCTCAACAAAGGGCAGCAGTGACCGCGTCCAGAAACACACGCAGACTGCACCTCAAGTAGAACGTTTTCAAGCTTGTACTTTGAGATAGAGTTGAAGGAGTGCGGTGATAAGCTGCTGCACACTCCAGGTCCCATACGCTGTCACAGAAAGGAACTGACAACACAGGACAGCAGCGACGGAACATTTGCAAGTCATTTGCTATCATCCTGCTTTCAAGCGTAAATGTGCACCTAAACACGGGATCCATTGACGCCGGGTTACGCACGCAGATTGTGTTTCGTTTGCTTGCCTTCAAACAAGAAGCACGTCTGCGCCTTTTTTGTAAGGTACAGCTATCAAAAATATAGCTCTCCGAAAGAGGCTTCAGCAGCAATTTTTGGCAAGCGATTGCACGCGGCTCGACCCATCAACAAACATGTGTGCTGCACATGATCGATGCCAGTATCTGCAAACTTGTTCTACTTAGAAGCCTGATTGCAAAGGAGCGCTGGCGGGCTGAACAGCCTCTTCTCAACGTAACGGGGCGGGTACGTCTGAAAGCCTGGCACACAGTGCAGCATTTCCGCAGCGTCTGCTAGTACAGCAGCCACAAGCAACATCAAACTGAGCATTTTATCACATTCAGCCTGCCAGGTGCCGCAGAACGAGGTGCATCTGGTGATGCTGGTCAGGTGTAACTAGTGGGCATGCTGTCTGCGCATGTGACCTGGCGCCGACCCCTGAGCAGCATGGACATGCAATAGACAGCCTCAAACTGCTTCAAGTACCCTTTTGAACTGTGTATTTGCACAGCCTGAGCGATGTAGCAGCACTCTAGGCTGCATCTGCTAGTTTGCCAGCATGCTGGTGTGCCATGAGTCAGTCAATCAGCCATGGGTGCTCCTGAAAGCATCCTCAGGCACTTGCAATGCAGCAACAGCCTTGCTCCTGTGCACTACTTGCAGGAAACTTGCAGGACGACTTGCAGGAAATTTTGGCAAAGCGGTGCTAGCTGCGTACACGCACAGCCCACCCATTGGGCAGGCTAGCACTGCTCACAAAGCAGCAGCAGCAGCAGCAGCAGCAGCAGCAGCAGCAGCAGCAGCAGCAGCAGCAGCAGCAGCGCCACTTTCGATGCGACACAAAGTCAACGGCAGCAGCAGCAGCAGCAAACAAGCCACCGATGCGCAGCAACACGCAGCACCCGGCGTCAACGCGCGGCTGCTGCTGTGGCTGCAGCTGCGTGCGCTAACGGGCCTGCTGCTAGCTCTTGCAGGACAGTTGCTACTCGCCTGGAAGCTAGCAGCAGTACTGATACAGCACGCTCCCTGGTGGCCAATTGTGCTGCTGGCAGCAGAAGCGGTGTTTTTTGTGCTGTGGCGGTCAAAGAAAGCAGCGCTGGATGAGATTCCGGAGCAGCATGCTCCTGAGGAGCATGACGGCTGGGCTTTTTTTGAAAAGTGGCATTCTAGCAGTCACTACAATGTGAAGGTGCTGGCGATTGCAGAGGTGAGAGCAGCGATATGATAAGCAACACATACGTTTATGAATACAATGCCTGCAAAATAGTTGTCCTGGCTGATGCGTAGGCGGATGATACGTAGCGAACAGCGCTGCAGCTGCTGCCCGCAGCCTTGTGAAATGACAGTTCAAGAGAATTGTGTTTTCTACACAGCAGTAAGTGACCGTAGCTAAGCATCAGCTAACTCCAGGGGTTTACCTTCTCACATACTCATCTGCCACTGCTAACATGCTGATGCCTGCCACAACCCTGGACTTGAACCTCGGATTGTTCAAAACAAAACAACACGTCCCTGCAGCTGATCAAGTGCTGGTTTGACAACGTGCCTATCATGGAGATACGGAGGGGCAACGCAGCGGAGCTGGTGGCACGCGGCTACTTCTACAAGACCATGTGAGCAACAGGCTGCGGCAGCAGCAGCAGCAGCAGCAGCAGCCCGGCAGGCAGCAGTGACACAGCAGCCATGGCGATTGGCAGCGGAGCAACGGCAGCTGTCACTGGCTTGGCAGTGCGTCCGGCAGATGCATCATGGTTAACAGCAAACAACAAATTGCTGCTAGTTATCAACTGCAGCCAAGCTCTACATAGTTTGTAAATCAAACTACTATATCTCATCATAGATCATCTGTAATCTGTTGTTGCTGCTGCAGGGATCAGCTGCGTGCTGAGGGCAAGGAGGGGCTGGTGGAGGAGATGCTGCTGGCCATAGAGCGAGTGTGGGGCTACAGGTGCGGATCATTGTTACATCTCCCTTTGAAACAGTCTTTACACCGGATTCTAAACAACAAACCCATCAAATTCAAAGACCATTGACATGGCCGGGGAGAGGGTCTCACTTTGTGCCGCACATGTTTTGCTGTGTGTATGCTTCTGGCACGCTGCATCACCCACTGCTTCTCAATCCCATACTTCCATGCGGCGCCTGGCAACACTTTGATCAGCACCAACTGAACTCGCATTCCCATAATATGTTGTTGATCATAACAAAACAACACACAAGGCTCAATCGCACCCTGAACCCTGCAGGTTTGAGGACGGGCTGAACCCCGATCTGCAGTACCTGGACCACCTGCAGGAGCCCCTCAAGGCCCACTACAGGCCCCTTGCCTTCTACCTCTTTTGTGAAGGCATGGCAGCAGCAAAGCACGCCATGCTGCTGGCTGCTGGCTTCAAGGGGCACAGCTATGGGGCTTATACTTACTACACGTATAACTTGCCCACTGAGTGGCAGGCTGCGCACGGGTGAGGCGGTGGGCTAGCTGCAAAGCAGCAGAGGATGGCAACAGACACCTCACCTGCTGCATAGCTTGTTCTCGTTGACCAAATTTGGCTTGCTACTTACCCTGGGGTTTGGTGGTTTCTTGAGGGTGCAGTTGCACCTGCATATCGACTTCCCTGCAAGCGCTGATGCTGCCATCAACCTCGCCTCTTCCCTCTGTGTGTGTCAGTGATGCTTTTCTGTTTCTGTCCTGCAGGCAGCTGCCCTCCAGGGACCACCTACACCCCATCATCTTCCTGCACGGCTGGGCTGCTGCCCTACATCCCATTCCTGCAAAACATGGATTTTGTCTTGAGTTTTCCTGCAGGCAGCTGGCATTCAAAGGCCACCGGCACCCCATCATTTGCCTGCACAGCATGGCACACATAGTGCTGAACTCCAACCTCTTCTGCTCCTTTGTTATTTCCTGCAGGCAGCTGGCCTCCAGGGACCACCTGCACCCCATCATCTTCCTGCATGGTGTGGGGGCTGGGCTGCTGCCCTACATCCCTTTCCTGCTGCGCACCACTGCACTGGGCCGGCCACTGCTGGCAGTGGAGTACAAGCACTTGAGCATGCGCTGGACAGACCACATCCCAACGGCGCCAGAGGTTTGTTACAACACGTTACTTGTTGCTATGTATTATTTGAGTGCTGCTGGCAGTGGAGTAAAAGCATTTGAGCATGCGCTGGACAGGCCACATCCCGACAGCGCCAGAGGTTTGTAATAACGCGTTACTTGTTGTTATGTCATACTAAAGTGCTGCTGGCGGTGGAGTACAAGCATTTGAGCATGCGCTGGACAGGCCACATCCCGACAGCGCCAGAGGTTTGTAATAACGCGTTACTTGTTGTTATGTCATACTAAAGTGCTGCTGGCGGTGGAGTACAAGCACTTGAGGATGCGCTGGACGGACCACATCCCGACGGCGCCAGAGGTTTGTCATAACACGTCTCATGCAAGAGCATGCTTGATGTTGTTATGCGCACCAGACACTGCATGTCTCGGAAAGCAGTTGGTGCCAGTGCCTTCGACTTGTTCAAATTTTGACCAGGTGTGTTTGTTATGTTTGACCGCAGGTCGCGCGTGACATGTCGGCCATGTTTGACCTGCACGGCATACGCAAGGCCTCCATGGTTGCACACTCCTACGACATCTGTCAAAGCTGCTTGCAACTACTGTTGACCAAAGATGTTATGTTGGACCGCAGGTGGCTCGTGACATGTCGGCCATGTTTGACCTGCACGGCATACGCAAGGCCTCCATGGTTGCGCACTCCTACGGCACCTTTTACGTGTCGTGCCTGCTGAAGCTGGCACCGGAAAAGGTGCACAGCATGGCACTGATTGACCCTGTCTGCTGCTGCATGGTGAGTTTTACGGGGCCCTGCAGCTGTCGCATGGAATTGGGAGGCAGAAACAGTGCTAAGTGCCTACACGCTACATGTTGATAAAACACCTGAAGCACACTGGCTATCTTTCGCTGCTGCTGCTGCTGCTGCTGCTGCTGCCACTGCACGTTGCAGTGGAGCGGGCACCTCATCTCCAACTTTGTGTACTCTCCTGCGCGCTCCACCACCGGCCTCGTTACCTGGCTCATCGCGCGAGACATCCACACAGCAACCAGCGTCAGCAGGAACTTCTTCTGGACTGATGTCAACATGGTGAGGAGTTGATTGTTGGAATCTTTGCAGGCACAGGGCAGAATAATGCCCCCTATAAAATGTGGCACTGCCTCAGTGCAGCACAAGAGTGTTGTTGAGGCATAGCTGCTTGATTTTCGGCTGTCAACATGGTGAGGAGTTGGTGGTTGAGCGCTGCCAGATCTGATCAGCACTGCCGCAGCATGAAACGATACGTAACACTTCAAGAAGATAACATGTAACATGTTACTTTGTGTCACAGGTCTGCTTTGCAGCACTGCAGTATGAGATTATGTGCATGCATATGTGCATTGCCCATTCTTGGTGCAATGCTTTCATGTAGCTCATCCTCTTACAGGTCTCATGCGCACCTGGAATACAAGGCTGCAGCACAATCATACACCTGCTGCTGCTGCTGCTACTGCTACTGCTGCTGCTGCTGCTGCTGCTGCTGCTGCTGCTGCTGCTGCTGCTGCTGCAGTGGCCTGACGAGGTGCCGCAGCGCTCGCTGTTCGTGCTGGGTGACAAGGTGCGTGCTGCTTCTTGAAAAGACTGTGTGCAGCGGATGCTTACAGACAGCTGACGGTAGTCATCTGGCGTGACTGTGTGTTGATCATCCAGCCTTGTGCCTGATTGGTTATAATTATTGCACCTCCTTGCACGCTACTGCTGCAGGATGACCTGGTGCCGGTGCAGCACGTGGCAGCCATGCTGCTGATCTTGCCATACTTACTCGCATCACCTGTCTCCTTTTCTCAGCTGCCCAAACTATGTTTGATGTCATCCCTTTGCAGGATGACCTGGTGCCTGTGCAGCACGTGCCAGCCATGCTGACCCACGACGTGCCATAGCTGTTGCACACCCAAACCCCCAACTGCCCCAACTGCCCTTGGTGCCATCCCTTTGCAGGATGACTTGGTGCCGGTGCAGCACCCCGCCATCTTGCTAGACTTCAAAAACTCTCTTTTGTGTCCACGTTTGGTGCTGCACTGTCTCCTTGATCTCTGCTGCTGCAGGATGACTTAGTGCCGGTGCAGCATGTAGCAGCCATGCTGCCGGGCTCCTTCCCTTCCTCAATAACGTCTATACATTAAATGCCGCAACGTTTGCTTGCACTCTACTGCTGCAGGATGACCTGGTGCCGGTGCAGCACGTAGCAGCCATGCTGACCCACGACGGGCCGTGCCTGTATCACACACAACCCCCCTGACTGCCATAACTGCCCTTGGTGTCATCCCTTTGCAGGATGACTTGGTGCCAGTGCAGCATGTGGCAGCCATGCTAGACTTTGACAAGCCTCTTTTGTAATCACGTCTGTATGTTTGGTGCTGCGATGTCTCCTTGATCTCTGCTGCTGCAGGATGACCTGGTGCCAGTGCAGCACGTGGCAGCCATGCTGACCCACGACGTGCCAGCCGCGCGCATCATGCACCACCCCACCATGCACCACGCAGACTTCCTCTTCTCGCCCGCCTGGCAGGACACCATCCTCAGCCACGTGGCAGAGGTGGGGTTTTAGGCCTCAGAGCGAGGTTTAATTTGACACAGGGTTTACGGCGCATAGTGCGGTTAGGCAACTGTGGGTTGGTTGGGTGCGGGGCTATGCACCACGCAGGCTTCCTGTTGTAACCTGCATGGCAGGACGCAATCCTCAGCCATGTAGCAGAGGTGGGGTTTTAGGGCTCTGCGTGCGCTTTACTTGCCTGTGGTTTATTTAGAAACAGGGTACAGTGTGGTTGTGGTTTTATGTCGTTTAGCTGGGTGTGGGGCAGTGCATGCGGACTTCTTGTTCTGACCCACCTGGCAGGACACCATCCTCAGCCACATTGCAGATGTGCGGTTTGGGGCTCAGCACGTGGTTTACTTTCCTATGGTTTAGTAGGAAACAAGTGTTTTTGGTTTCCTGTGATTTAGCTACTTGCCAAGGGCAATGCACCATGCAGACTTCATGTTGTCACCAGCCTAGCAGGGCACCATCCTCAGCCACATTGCAGAGGTGGGGTTTTGGGGTTCAAAAGCACAAATTGGTTGCCTGTGGTTCAGTGACACAGCAAACTTATGTCAGTCTACCGTGCTGCCTTATGCTGTGCCAGACACAGACAGTTCTGTGCCGCATCTCTACGCTCTTGCATGTCAATTAAACAGCAAATTTGTCACATGCAATCTCAGGTTCTCAACAGCATCAACAATCCCTCATATGTATCACCGCTGCTGCACCACCTGCTGCTGTTCCTGCAGATGGTGCAGATGCCATCTGGCTCCCCTAAGGACCCCAGCAGCCCTACAGCAGCAGCAGCAGCAGCAGCAGCGGCGGCGGCGGCGGCAGCAGTGTCACCCAGGGGACCCTTGAGCAGCTGTTGCTCTGGATCAGATGCGGAAGAAACCTCGGACAGCTTGTCCGAGGACCGGCTGCAGCAGCAGCAGCAGCAGGATGTTCGGTCAGATCTAAGTCCGCGGGGCAGCGGCAGCAAGCAGGTTGGGCCGCATGCGCGTGCGGCAGCATACCTGGCAGCTGCCTTTGCAGGTAGCAGCAGAGTTATCAAGCGGCGATAAGCGATGTCCTGCGTGTCAGCGGCAGCTGCTGCTACTGGTGCTGCAAAAGGCAGAAGACACGCATGTGTGGGCTGTATGAACGGGTTTGCTGCTGGTGTGTGGGCTGTTCGATGTCTGCGCGTAATATCTGTAGTGGGCAGTTGGGCGCACAGCAGCTGGGCCTGGAGCAGCAGCGGCAGCAGCAGCGGCAGCAAGCAGGTTGGGCCACATGCGCGTGCGGCAGCATACCTGGCGGCTGCATTTGCAGGTGGCAGCAAAGTCACCAGGCGGCGATAGCGCGCTGTGCTGTGTGTTAGCGGCAGCTGCTGCTACTGGTGCTGCAAAAGGTAGAAGACACGTGTGTGTGGGCTTTATGAAATGGTTCGCTGCTGGTGTGTGGGCTGTTTGATGTTTGCGCATAGTATGTGAGCAGCTGGGCACATGGCAGCTGGCCTGGAGCAGCAGCAGCAGCGGCAGCAAGCAGGTGTGCATACCTGGCGGCTGCCTTTGCAGGTAGCAGCACAGCCATCAAGCGGCGATAAAGTGCTGTGCTGCGTGTCAGCGGCAGCTGCTGCTACTGTTGCTGCATTATGATGCCACACTGCTCACAAGCTGACACAAACGAGGGCTGCAGCAGGTTTTGACGCGCTGTTGATGCTGGTGAACTGTGCAGCCATGGTGGTGTGCAGGAAGCTATGGAATGAATGCGCTGTTGGTTTTACCGTCTGCTGCTGCCCATGACAGCTGGCTGTGACGTACAAAAAGTTTCATGGCACGGCACAAGGCATCTGCAGCAGTTGCACTTTGCACATACGCTTGTATGCAGTTTGCATGCACACAACCATGCAAGCACGGGTGCCTGTTGTATTCCTGTGTGTGCCCACATATTCAAGGGCACGCATGTCTGGCGGTGATGGGCACAGCCGACTGTATTGCACTGCCAGCCAGCAGCACCATGTATATAGGCATGTAAGCAGCTCAAACACACAGGCATGCACAGGCGATGTTTCTGGTGCACACTGCACATGGAAGGGCATGCATGTATGAGGGTGCTGTGCAAGGCCTACTGTATTGCACTGCCAGCCAAACAGGCATTACTGCACTTCCGCAGCTGCAGCAAAAGCAACACCTCAGCTGCCATGACCATCCATGAGTGCACTTGCAAGTGACGCGCCTGCTGTTGCCTAAGCACATTGCTGCACATGTGCAGCTGCCTCATGCTACTGCTACGCATGCATGGTGGCATCTGCTGCTGTTTGTTCTTGGTGATCCGTGTGTCCAGTGTGCTGTGCCTTGCAGTGTTGTATTCAAGAGCATTCGTGTACAGGTGTTTGGGGCATGGCCTGCTTTCATGCTGCCTCGAGGCAGCTTGTATGTATTCTGCTTTCTGGCCCACAATGTGCAGGCCTTATGCACAGTCACACTGCACTACCCAGAATGCTCATGCTCCCTGCATGTGCAAACAGCGAGCCATGTGCAAACAGATGGTTGTGGTGTGTTTGTAGCCTGATCCTGCTGCTGCTCTGCTGCAAACATGATCTTGTTTGTGGTTAATTTCAACAGGCTGCCCCGGTGACGCATCGCAAAGGGCAGCAAATGCATTGTCAGCTGCAAGAGGAGACTAACCTGGCTGCCAGCCAATGGCTCCGTTGTCATCCTGCAGTGTGACCATGTTGTTACATGTTATGTTACTTGTCATTTCATGGGGTGGCGGCTCTGCAGAGGCACCGTTTGGGTAATGCTGATGCTTGCCTTACATTCAGCTGTTTTGCTTCAGCAGGGCAGGAGAGCTGTTGTCTGGTTTATTGAAGTTCTGGCAGAAGTTTGAACCATGTGCAACGTTGCACTGGCCAGGACGAGGCGCATCAAAGCGCTCACGGTGATGCCATTGCACTCTGTTTCCATTTTAACATGTGCTACCGTCCCTTCAGACTTTTGAATGTCTGCTAAACAGTGGTACAGGCCTGCACTCTTGAGCAGCAGACAGCTAGTGCTGCACGGCTGCTTGTTGCAGCATGGCATGGCGGCACGCTGTTTCTGGGTCTGAGGCATGGGCAGCGGCAGTGACCATAAGTTGCATCCTACCCACATGCTGGTGGCATCCTGCACTCGACTCACTCATACTGACAGCCGCGTGCTGTGCTGGCAGCAGGTGGCAACACAGCGCGCTGCTTGCAGCTGCCATGCTCATGATTGCCTGTCACAGGTGAAGCGGCTCCAGTTGTTGACAGTGAGATGGTTGTGAATGAACAAATGCGCGCATGCGCTGCAATGACAGCGGGCGTGTGCTTGCGATGGTGGCAGAACAGATGTGGCAGGTGCACGTGTGATGTAGCTGTGGGTTGCTCCAACTCATCCCGGCCCGGCGGGAACCGGGAGGCTTGCGGGTGTGGTCGGTGCGTGTATCACAGCTTGCATGCTTCAAATCTGTTTGTTAAATGGCTGGCTTGATGGCAAGGGCATCAGGCGCGATGGCTGCCCTCCACAAGCTGATTCAACCGTGAGCGGGTGTCAAACGGCAGCAAGTGCTGTGCTGCATGTCGAGCGTAGTGCAATGCCGCTTGTACATACTAACTACGTGCTTTACTGCTGCTAGAAGTACCTGTTTCGCGGGAGTGCTGTCGGAGCGTGTGCGAGTGATTCCGGGCAGCACCACCGTGCTTGCACCACACACAGCGAAGCTACGCCGTCTTCGCAAACGTTTCATAAGCAGCTAACCAAGGTACAAATCCCGCCATGGACCCAGCAAACAAGCTCGTCAGTGCTGGCCCAGTGGAGCTGTGGCAGGTGCGTGCAGCACTGCTGAGCAGCCCCATTCGTGCTTGAAACCCGGCAAAAACGCGTTAGACCTCATTTACAAAACATTCATCCGTTGCAGTGCTGGCGCCAGCCGCTGCATGCATATGTAGTGCTACAGGCAGCAGTAGTGCTGCTGCATGCGTAGAGTAAGCATGCATCAGCAGCCTGATGCAGTGAGCCTTATGATGTCCAGGCAGGCAGTGCCAACACATCCAGTGTGCAGACAACCTAGCACCTACTTCACCTCCCTCGTCATCACTGCCTGACACTGCGGCTCTGCACAGAACTGATCAGTTCAGTCATGACGTGCCAGCATGGACGAATGCGAAATGACGAACAAATAAACGGCTCCAGAATCCAGAAGGACCGTGGCAAATGCATAGCTGCGCACCTTGAAAATGTGTTGCCACGTGGAAACTCCAGGCCCACAGCAGTTGTTTGAACAACTCACCGCGCGTACGCTATAGCTGATGCTGACGCTGCCCTCTGCTGCCCGCATCTGCTAGCATAACCCAACACAATCTTACAACATTATTGCCAACAACATCTGCTGTTGGCTGTTGAAATGTACTGCTCACCTGTGCAGGCGAATGGCGCCAAGCGCACCAAGCTGCAGGAAGAGCCACTGGAGGTGCACAGCATCTGCTAGCATAAAACCCGAACATCCCAATAGCATGTTTGCCAACATCTGCTGACCTTTGCCAACATGTACATGCACATTTCTGCATGGCTGTGCAGGTGAACGGTGCCAAGCGCACCAAGCTGCAGGAGGCTGCCCCACTTGAGGTCTACACAGCAACAGCAACACGGCAGTACCCCATGCTTTCAGCGCTGCTGCAGGTGAGGCTCGCAAGCATTGTGAGATGCAGAATACATGCAACTTGGTGTAGAATGTGTGTTAAACCCATCGTCAACAGTGTTGACAAAGTATTGAACTCTGCACTGGTCATCCATGTCAGCTATGGCTACCAGCAGCAGCGTCCCTCAACATGCTCTAAGCCACAACACAGAACATACCATATGTCATCTGTGCTGCTGGCGTTGCTGGCTTTCGGCTGCTGCATGTGCAGGTCGGCACCACGCAGTGGCGGCTGTCCATGGGCAGCCACACCATGCACAGCCTCAGTGACGCACCATGTACTTGATACTGTCTTACTTAACATCCATCATTACGTACGTTTCACCCCTACGTGTGCAGGTCGGCACCACGCAGTGGCGGCTGTCCATGGGCAGCCACACCATGCTCAGCCTCAGTGACACACCATGCTCAGCCTCAGTGACACACCTCAGTACTTGACTCACAGCCTCAGTGACACACCTCAGTACTTGACTCACAGCCTCAGTGACACACCTCAGTACTTGACTCACAACCTCAGTGACACACCTCAGTACTTGACTCACAACCTCAGTGACACACCTCAGTACTTGACTCACAACCTCAGTGACACACCTCAGTACTTGACTCACAACCTCAGCTGACAACTACTAATACCCCTACGTAATTCCTGCGCCTGCAGGTTGGAACGACGCAGTGGCGGCTGTCCATGGGCAGCCACACCATGCGCAGCCTGAGCGACGCAATGTACTGCGTTAATATACTGTTTCAAATCATCTAAGATCATGCGTATGTCATTCCTGTCTGTGTGCAGGTTGGAACGACGCAGTGGCGGCTGTCCATGGGCAGTCACACCATGCGCAGCCTGAGCGACGCTGCGGAGCCCACCTTCATCTTCAGTGGAGTGTTGGAGGGTGATAATGACACCTTCTACTGCGTTATCTTCAAACGCAGTGAGTGGTTGGTGTTATCATGTCAGACACAACATGTTGTGTGACACAGTGATGCTGCCGAGCCCACCTTCATCTTCAGCGGCGTGCTGGAGGGTGACAATGACACCTTTTACTGCGTCATCTTCAAGCGCAGTGAGTTTCAATTGCGTTAGTATATGTCTTATGACATGGTGTATTTCACAGTGAGCCTGCCGGGACGAGTTTCATCCTCAGCCTCAGCATCCTCAGCCTCAGCACCAAATAGCTCGTGTACGACGCTGCTGCTGCTGCTGCTGCTGCTGCTGCTGCTGCTGCTGCTGCGTCCGCCGCAGCGCACCCGGCTCAGCTGGAGGTGTTGAAGCAAGGCCTGCTTGCCCTGACGACTGCAAGCAGAAATTCATTGTCCTAACACTTTGTACTGCACTGCTGTGATATTTGCAGCGCATCCTGCTCACGAGCTGGAGGTGTTGGAGCAGGTGCTGCTTGTGATGGCATGCTGAAGCCAGGTTTTAAACTGTCATCACATGTGTGCTGCACTGCTTTGATTGCTATTGTATTGTGTTGCAGCGCACCCTGCTCACGAGCTGGAGGTGCTGGAGCAGGTGCTGGGCAAGCTGAGCGTGATGCACAAACACACCTGATTGCCATGTGCTGTTTTACACTGCTGCTGCTGCAGCAGCGCACCCAGACTCAGCTGGAGGTGCTGCAGCAGGTGCTGCTTGCTTTGTAACCCACGTCTACAAGCTCAAACACGCTGCGCTGTGCTGCCTTTGTACATTTCTGCATTCTTTCTGCAGCGCATCCTGCACATGAGCTGGAGGTGCTGGAGCAGGTGCTGGGCAAGCTGAGCGTGATGCACGTGAGCAGGAATGTCAAGAAGAACGCGATGCCCTTGAACCTGGCCATTCCACAGATCGACCCAAAAGTGGTGAGCACGTGATGTGTTACATTGTTACAATGTTACAATGTTACATGTGCAGTCACGGGTGGTGTCGAGTAGAACGCCATGCTCTTCAACCAGGCCATTCCGCAGATCGACCCCAAAGTGGTGAGCACGTGACGTCTTGTTTTGTTACATTGTTACTTAAGCAGTCAGGATTGGTGTTGAGGATATTAATTTGGCGATACCAGAAAACAGTTCCAAAGACGGCGAGCGTGATGTTGGATGCAGCACAAGGAATGTTGTCGGCATGTTGATCACATGACCATAGCTCACCATATCACTAACTACACCTTATATTGTTGCTACTGCTGCTGCTGCCACTGCAGATCAATGAGATGATGCGCAAGGGCGCGGAGGACACACAGATGCTGCTCAAGCAGGCGGGTGACGCGGCGAACCATGCATTCCTGGCGGCTGCCGAGATGCACAAAAAGTACGCGCCAAAGCCGGCTGAGAAGCCCGTTGAGGTCAGCCCCGACGTGCGCGACAAGTGAGTAATCAGATTTGAGGATTACTACCTTTTGTCCAGTCTGGTAAGCGCTGCAAAAGCCGGCTGAGAAGCCCGTGGAGGCCAACCCTGACGTGCGTGACAAGTGAGTAATCTCAGGCGAGGATTACTATTATGAGTCCTGTCTGGTAACCGCTGCTAAAGCCGGCTGAGAAGCCCGTGGAGGTCAGCCCCGACGTGCGCGACAAGTGAGCTGCTGCTGCTGCTGCCGCTGCCGCTGCCGCTGCTGCAGGATCGGCAAGACCAAGCAAGCCGCCGCAGCAGGCGCAGCAGTGGCCAAAGGCGTAGCCACAGGCATGCAGGCTGCCACCGTCGAGATTGGCAGTACGCTTGTGCAGACGGTGTCATCAGCAGCAGGCAAGAAGGACGGCGACAAAGGCGGCAGCGGCAGCAGCAGCGGCGGCGGCGGCAAGGTGGCGGCGCCGCTGGCAGCAGTGGGAGGCATTGGCATTGAGCTGCTGAGGGTGAGGCGGAGCAGGGTTTTTTGGGGCTTGATCATGTTGTTGTTTGATGCCAGTCACATTTCTCTTCTTGATGCTGCATTGCTGGGAAGCCACCGCTCTCTTGCTGACGCTTCTTGCGTTGAGACGCTGGTGCCACACCTGTTTGTAACGCTACGATGCTGCTTGTTGAGTGTGAGGCGGCGGCCAGCAGCCGTGCGTTGTCGTGAGGCTTTCCAACTTAACATGCACGCTGCCCACCGTACTGCTGGCGCTGCACAGCTAATCAACGGCCGGCTCCTTGCTGAATGCTTGTCACTGCAAGTGCTGGCCGCTCACTTATGTTTTGGCTGGCAGTCTCACAGGCTGAGGCAGCAGGCCATAGTTGAGCTGCTGCTGTTGATGATGATGACACCGATGCTGCCGTTGAATCTGTCTGTGCAGGACATTGCTGCTGTGCGTGATGCGGTGCTGGATGCCGCGGGCAGCGCCTGGCAGGGTGCGCGCAGCGCCACCGTGGACGTGATGAACTACCAGTACGGGGAGCAGGTGAGAAAGTGAACAGCAAAATACCAGTTGCATGTGTTGTAAATCTTACGTTGAGGTACTTTGCTGCAACGGGACGGGGTGTGCGTATGAGAACTCCTAAGCACAGGAGCAGGTCGGTACCGCTTAGTGGAGCCCGTTGCGTTGCAGTCTGACTGCCCAAAATGATTATGTACTGGAGGTACTGCGAGAGTGCTTTGAGCACACCCAAACCTCTCTGTGCGCATTGTGTAAACAACATGCTGTTGTGATGGCTGCGAGCTGCGGCACTGATTATGTTCTGACCCAAGCTGTGGTTGCTGCTCTTGTTTTGACTCATGCTGCTGCTGCTGCTGCCGCCGCGTCAGGTGGCTGCCGTGACCGCTGAGAGCTGCGACACTGTTGAGGGCATCGCCAACATGGGTGTAGCCATGAAGTACGCGCAGCCGACACAGGTAGGCGACAATAGATGTGAAATTGACAAGTTATACTATAATGTAGTACATTGACTGTATGGTTTGTGTGGTATGCTATGCTGCATTGAATGTGGTGCAGCTTGCGCATGCTCTGCTTGCATGCGTCTGGAGACTGCCAACATGGGCGTGGCCATAAAGTATGCGCAGCCGACGCATGTGGGTGCACTTTTGTACTTTATGTTACGATGAATGCAGCGCATGCTTTGCATATGGGCATCTGCTAACATGGGCGTGGCCATGGAGTATGCGCAGCCGACACAGGTGGGTAAATGCCGTGCACTACTAGTTTGCTGAGACATGGAGTATGTCAGCACCAGCTCATGCCTGCTGGGGGCGGTGTCCGCGCCAAATACCATATAAGATATCTTAACCACCATCGATGGTGCCAGGACCCACATGTAACTATCCCCTCGCAAAAGAAGTGTGCTGCACAATGTCCCTCAGCATGATGAGTCATCATCATCATTATGTTACCCATCAAGCCATAGAATCAACGCCACCGGCCCTGCATGATGACTGTCCTTCTGACTTGATCTGCTGCCGTGGTGTGTGCTGCTCCCGCTGCAGGTGATGCTGACCAGTTGCAAAGAGGCACCGAGGGACAACAGACAGTCTGGTCGTGTGTCTTGGTATTTACTGACTTTGCCTGCTGCCGTGGTGTGTGCTGCTCCTGCTGCAGGTGGTGCTGACCAGCTGCAAAGAGACCACCAGCAGGGTGGAGGGCAAGGCAGTGGCACTGGTGCGATACAGCAGTTGGCGGGTATGACAGTTGTATTTACCGGCAGTACTTTGACTTATAGCATTGTGATACATAGTGGTTAACAGCAAAGCCTGTGGCAGCTGCATGGGCCAAGGTGGCACTGGTGTGCTACGGCAGGTTTCAAGCAGGTTACTTGCAGGACATGTACTGTAGTATCAGCCGAAAAGATGCCAGTACCGCAGCAAGTTGCCACTGGCAACTTGCTAAGCTGTGAGCTGCACACTCCAGGAGTGCAGGAGCTGCTGCTGAGACTGGAGCATGGCATCATGAAAGACGTAAATGAAAAGATCAACATGTATGCTGCCGGCAGCACAAACGGCTGTCCAGCTGATGCAGACAGTGTCACTGCAAACTGCTATGGGCTAACTCCATGCTTGCAGACTCTGCCAGACAGCAGGGACAGCCTCCGCACATTACACTCGACGCCAGTTGGCAGCTGCAGCTTTAGTCCAATGCTTGCATGTATGTAAACTCTGTATCGACGCACTTTGACAGTAGCTATGGTGATGCATACTGTGGCGTCAACCTTTGACCGTCACTTTGACCATAACAGTACCTGTGCTGCTGCTCATTGCGGCCGACTCTGCTTGCAGGAGGGAGAGGCTCTGCGCAAGCAGATTGATGAGGAGCGAGCAGCACTGGAGAAAGAAAAGGCGGCGTTTGCAGCAGAGCTGGCTCGCCTGAAGGGAGGGCAGCAGCCGCCACCACAGCAGCAGCAGCAGCAGCAGCCGCAGCAGCAGCAGCAGCAGCAGCAGCAAAGGAAGCCAGCCTTTGGGCTGCCGTTTGCCTTTGCATGAGGCTGGCATGTGATGACTGTATGCAGCGCTGAGAAATTTTAAAACGATGAGAGGCTCAAAAGGGGGCTTGCCAATGCACCGGATGTGGTCGCCTTCACCACACTCATCACAAATGAGCATTTGGGCCTCGTTATCCGTCCTATGGCACCTGCCATTGAACAGACAATGAGGCTGAATTGCTTATTGTGATGGCTGCGGAGAAGGCGACCACCTGCTATGCATCTGCATGCCCCCTAGATCCTCTCGTCGGCTGTACAGCGGCTGCCAGAGCAAGCAAGCTACTGGCACGTGCTATGCCTGCAGGCCATGTGTTAGGGATTGTGACAGAGTTATATGACTATCCACCACGTGTGGCAAGGATGTATCAGCAGCATGGTGTAATGTGGCTCTCACTGCCTGAAGCCAGCCTCTGGCTGTAGTGGAGGTAACTTCGGCCAGGCTCGAGAACGGCCGGCCGTAGCACGCAACTATTTGAATTTGTGAGCACTTAGTACAAAGACAGTGCATGATGAAGATGTGACAGCATTTACCGCGGGCAACTTGTAACAAACGGTCGCGTGTTTGGATTCGATGCACGGGCTGCGGTGTACACGATTCCTTGAGCCTGTTTCAAGCCCCTGACTTAGACGTTTGGAAGTAACAATTTCCTTACCCGCGTGTCAGCTTTTTGCAACCATGGACCAGTTCCTGCACAGACCGTGACGCTGCCATTGGACCGACGAGCCGAGCCTGCTTTACGTCCCAACAAGTTGACTGTCGGTGCTTGTTTACCCGAACACCCTCGTATCCTTACACCTTCTACTGTGTCCACCGCACTTGTTTGTTGCTCACGCCAAAAGGCCCTAGAGGCTCTTTTTCATACCAGCCTTCGCCTGCTGCTCCTAATTGCACCGCACAGCAACGATCGTCAGTTTCACGGCTCATAGGGCTTCGAACAGCGCTTGCAGGACGCAGCATCGCTCTCATCATGCAGCGTGTAACTGCAGTGCCTTACTATGCCAGCGGTGCATACCTCGGCCTGCTGCTGGGATACGTTTTGATTTGTGTGCAAATCATTCAGCTGGTGCCAGGACTGGGCTGGCTGGCAAACGCGCTGCGGGTGCTGCTGCCTGAGGTGAGATGCTGCTGCTGCTTGCCTCAACAACAGCAACAACCCTAGGCAACATCTGTCATGCTTCACATCGCCAGGCGGTGCCGATCATATTTGTCTCTTCAGTTTCCTGGTATATTGTGGGTTTTTCCAGATGCCCTAATCATTTGGCTGCCGCTGACGAGGTTTGCTTGTCTGATGATGCCCCTCCTGCTGCAGACCCACACCACCAGCAGCAGCAGCAGCAGCAGCAGGCCTCAGCAGTACAGCAGCAGTCAAGCATCCAAGCCGGATGCTGCTGCTGGAGAGCTTCGATCAGCGCCGGGGCCCTTTGCAGTGATGGATGCAGGATCACTTGGCAGCGGTGAGCAGCCAGCAATCACATGCGTGGTTTGCATGTGAAAAAGCTCCCTTGGACTCTCTGTTAAGACGAGCTACTTGTTGCAAACGTGCGCACTGCAGTGCTTGATACAGTGGGGTCCTTGCTCATGTCCTTGCCACGTGTGCCTGCTTGCAGCTGCAGCGCTGTACCACACGGGGCCACCAATTGCTGCTGCTAGTGTGCCTGTGTGTCGTCCTGTATGCTCATTTTCTTGCAGCGCTCTACCAGATGGAGCACCCTGGCTGCTGGTGAAACGTGCACCCGTTCGACGGCCTATGTGCTTATATGCTTGCTACGTTTGCCTGCCTGCTTGTTTGCTGCTGCAGCGCTGTACCAAATGGAGCGCCCCGGCAGCAGCAGCAACAGCAGCAGCTTCCCAAACACACCCCACCCCTCCTTCCAGGATGCACAGCCCCCAGCAGCAGCAGCAGCAGCAGCAATGCTGTGCGGCACAGCAGCAATGCGCGGGACCCTATCCCCCGGATCCCGCACCCCAGGCCAGGTCAATGCTGCTGTTGCTGCTGCAGCAGCAGCAGCACAGGAGTTTGCAGCAGCAGCGCAGGAGGTTGGTGGTTCGTTGGATCAGCAGCAGCTGCTGATTGCGCTGAGGGAGAGGCTGAATAGCTTCCCGATTGATGACCTGTCACCAGCCACAACTGCTACTGCGCTGTCGCTGCTGAGTGTGCTGGCGCCGGCCGGCCATGCGGAGTACAGTGGAGGGGAGGGGGAGGCTGGCGCTTATGTTGTTGGACCCGTAAGCAGCTTGCTGATCTGCTGTGTGTGTGGTCACCAGGCATCTGGCTGGACACACCATGTTGTTGGTTGTGTGGTTGCCTGCTAGTTTGCTGGGCTTCCGTTGCATGATGCTGAGCAGACTACGAGTGTGCTGGCGCCAGCTGGCCATGCGGAGTATGGTGGAGGGGAGGAGGCGGCGAGCGCTTACTCTGTGGGGTCGGTGAGCAGCGTTTGCTGTGTTTGACTTCAAGTTTTTGGTAGTTTGCTTGCCTGAGATTGCTGGGGAGACTGCTGTTGTGTGATGCCAAGTTTGCTGTGTCGCAGCGTGCAGCACGTGCTTGAGAGCTTTGTGTGTTGGTGCGTGGGCGTCCCAAAGCAACGCTGTCGCTGCTGAGTGTGCTGGCGCCTGCTGGCCATGCGGAGTACAGTGGAGGGGAGGGAGAGGCTGCTGGCGCTTATGCTGTGGGGCCGGTAAGCAGCCTGTGCTGTGTTTGATATGTTGTTTTTGGTTGTGTGCTCGCCTGAGATTGCCCGGGAGGTTGCTGTTTCATGATGCCAGGTTTGTTGTGTCGCAGCGTGCAGCCCGTGCTTCGGAGCTCTGCGAACTGTTGTGTGGGCGTCCCATAGCAGCATTACGACTGGTGTCAGCGCAGCAATGTTTAATTGGCATTGACGGTGCCCTGTAGTTGTCAGCTGCAGCAAGTCATTTAGTGTATATGCTACAACTGCTTGCACCCAGCGTCTACGCAATGGCATCTTCTCAACTGCCGCTGCTGCTGCTGACGTTGCTGCTGCTGCTGCTGCTGCTGCTGCTGCTGCTGCTGCTTCTTGCAGATGGGGGCAGTTGAGGGTGAGCTTGACATCCCCACCACACACAGCACCAGCAGCAACCTCATGCAGCCACACACGCCAACAGCACCAGCAGACAACGATGACGCTGCTGCTGCCGCTGCTGCCGGCGTGCCAGTGCTGTCGGTGCCCACCAGAAAGTTCCCAGTGGGAACATTCGGCGGCAGCAAGAAGTTCACACCTGCTGGCGGCAGCAGCAGCAGCAACCCGATCGTGCGCTGGGGCAGTGGAGCAGCAGCACAGGACAGCCAGCAGCAGCAGCAGCAGGGTGTTGAGAGCCCTACAATCAGTGCTGGCAGCAGCGGCATGGGCAGGAGTGACACTGTACCATTGACAGACAGGGCAGTGCAGGAGCTGAATCAGCAAATCAGTGCAGCAGATGCAGAGGCGTACAGAAGGGCAGCAGGCAGTCCTCGCAGCACATATGTTGTGGGGCTGCCAGCCCAGCGTGCGTTAATAACACAAAATGCGTCACGCAGCAGCAGCATCAGCGGCAGCAGCTGCAGCAGCCCCAGCCGCCACATGGATCGGGGTTTTGGGACTGGGGTTTTATCACCTGGAAGTTCGAGCCCCGTGAAACCGCCGGCGGCTGGCGTGCCAGTGCCGCTGCGTAGAATTCCTTCCGGCGGGGCGCAGCCGGCAGCAGCAGCAGCAGCAGGTGCACTGCAAGGCCCAGCGCCCGGGATTGCAGCAGTAATTGCAGCGCTGAACCAGAATGCAGGCAGCAGTGGCGGCGGCAGCAGTGCTGGGGGTTCTGCGGCGTCCAGCTACAGCACTGTAGCAAGGCCTGCTGCTGCTGCTGCTGCTGGCAGCAGCAGCAGCAGGATGGCTGCAGGCAGCAGCAGCAGCGCTCGGCCAGCAGCAGCAGCGCCACCGGCAACATCGTTGGCAGCAGCAGCTGCTGAGCGAGCTGCTGCTGCTGAGCGTGCTGCTGCTGCTGCTGCTGTTGTTCTTGACGCGCCACGCACACTTGCACCCCCACCTCCCGCAGCCACTGCTGCTGCTGCTGCTGGTGCAGTGGGTTCACCCCGCAGCATGGCCAGTGTGAGCAGCATCCGCACCACTGACAGCGTGGGGACTGTGGAGCGAAAGAAGCAGAAGGGCTTGTTGGCTGCGCTGAAGGCAAAGGTGGGCAAGGGACGGCAGCAAGTGCGCTGAAACAGCAGCAGTAGCAGCAGCAGCAGCAGCCACAGCACTGCTGCTGCCAGTGACAGCAGCAGCAGAAGGGTTTGTTGGCTGCGCTGAAGACGAAGGTGGGCAAGGGACGACAGCAAGTGCGCTGAAACAGAAACCGCAGCGCAGCTGCTGCTGGTGACAGCAGTGGAGCGCAAGAAGCAGAAGGGGCTGCTAGCTGCGCTGAAGACAAAGGGGGGCATGCGCCGCCAGAAGGTGTGCTGAGACAGCAGCGCGCAGCGTTGCTGCTGTGGATGAATGCAGCAGCAGCAGCAGCAGCAGCGGTGGAGCAAGGAGCTGGCCCTCTTGGCCTGCCTGCCCTCTGCATGCACTGCCCCTCCTGCTTCTGCTGTGTCTGCACGCCTCTGCAATGCGCAGCCAGCTGATTGTGTTGTGTTATACAACACACGAGAGGGACGAACAGCGCTAAGGCTGCGATTGTGTTGCTGACAAAGAGATTGCATTTTGCTTTTAAAGGGGCAAAGTGAGCGGCGAGTGTGTCTAGACGTGCATGTTTGGGTGCAGGCTTGCAGTCTGTGTGTTGGCAGCTGGCTTGTGTTCAGTTGTAGAGAGACAGCTTGCAATTGGATACAATTGTGTTTGTGTTTGGCTGCGGGTCAGCTATCCACATGGTCGCGACGCATGATTTGGGCGGTTGGGTTGCATGGCATGTGTCGCACCCACACTGTTGTGCTGGTGTCTTCCAGCTGTACCTGATTCGATGCAGAGGTTGTTTCGGTCGCATGCCTGCTGCTTTTGAGTCCAGAGGCTGCTGCTAGTGCACAGGTTCAGGCTGCAACCCACATTATGGTTTAAAACCATAGGTTTCAAAACCACGGCTGACATTTAGCCTTATGGCAGCGCTGCTGTGTCGACCATATGTTACGTGGTGTCTGTCCTTTCAACGGGAGGCTGCTCAGGAGTGTCTCCTCTGTTGCTCAGGCAACAGCAGCATGTGCAACTACTACCACAGATAGCAGCTGGACTTGCGCTGCTGTGTGTTGTGTCCAGTTTAATGCTGCATGTTTTATTGTGTATGTATTTTACGACTCCTTGCTCACATGAGCCTTGATCAGCATTTGCCGCAGTTCAAAAAAGTTGTTGGCCAACTGTACATGTACAACAGGTGCTGCTGATTGTTGTGGTTTTGAAGAATGTGCGGATACTGCAAACGTGTGTGTGCTGCGGCCCCTTGTGTTTTGGTGCTTTCAGGCAGTGCGCAAGGACAGATCCTCAGCGCAGCCAACACAACATGCATATAAAGGTTGCCGCTGTGTTTGACACTTGCTTCTTGTGCCACACCAGCAGGCTCCACCGTGTGTATTGCTGCAGTGCGCAAGGAAAGATCCTCAGCGCAGCCAACACAACAGCTGCATGTGTCTCAGTTCCCGCCTGCTTTGGGGTTGAGGCGCGGCTGCCGGTGCCGAAAGGTATGGCTTACCAAAAGAAGTGAACGTCTTCTTACGTTCATTTATTGCTGCATATGTAGGTTGCCTCTGTGCTTGCCACGTGCTTCCTGTGCCAAGCCAGCAGGCTCCACTGTTTGTATAAGTTTCCATTACAGTGTGTATTGCTGCAGCTGCAGCTTGCAGTGTGAGACCTGTGCTTGACTAGATAACTGATGTCAGCATTTCACACCCTCGTTGTGTGTCACCAGAGTGGGACTGTGGTATGTCCGTGTGTGTGTTGTTTGCCGGCCATCATTGCAGAAATGCATTTAATTTACACGAAGGCGAAGTGAAGAGCAAGCTGCAAGATTACAGCAGGGCTGCATTGCGGCCAGCCAGTCTGCGCTGTGCTGTTGTTTGCTGAATTGTGCTAGGCCCATGCAGAGCTGAAACAGCTCTGCCGTGCTGCCAGCCGCAGCCAGCTGGCTGCTGTGCATGTCTGTGGCTGCCTTTCAGACCCGCCCTTCTGGGAGGGGGCAGAGGGATAGCTAGCACGGCAGCGCGTTTTGTTGTCGTAACAACCTGATTAGGGTTTAGTGGGTGGGGCTCTGTGGGTCCGGCGGATACAGTGGCAAAGACATGCTGCCACTCTTTCTGATGAGTTGTAGCGTCCTTGCACACATGCTGCACAGGCCTACATTGGGATAAGTGCATGGTGTTGACGGTGGCTTCGCAGGTTCTGTAACAGTTTGACCTGCAAGCGTGCGAGTGAAGCGGGCGTTTCAGATATCCCCTTCCTACCCCCGGGCGGTGCATGATGCACAATCGTTGTGACATACAAAGGGACCCCCAGGCTGCATCTTCCCATCAAGGTTGCTGCCCGTGGTGCTGCAATGCTTATTTCAATGACTGACAGACACAGTATAACTAACAGATACAAAAATGGCGTGCAGTAAATGTGTTTGGTTGACCCTTTTTGGTAGCGGAGGTGCAATTGTCGGTGCAGGCCTGTAGCTGAGTGCTGGCAACAGTCCCACATTGCCTAAAGCAGTCCCAGCAATAAACCTCATCGCAAACGATGTCAGAATCAAACGAGAAGGTGCAAATAAATAATCCTGACATATTGTGCGGCATTTGCTAGCTCCGCCCTTCATCGGAAGGTCACTCGACCCGCACTTGACCTGCACGCGAGCTGCCCACTAGCGGTTGCGTTAGTTCCGGCACACGAGTATAAATTGTTGGCAAGATCGCCTGCGGACCAACGTGTTGAGAGCTGACAAAACTTCAAAACTGAAGAACTTCCAAAGCACATCCCCGGACGGTTACCTGCATGCAGGCCTAGGCTGCAGGTGCATCCTGCGCTCAGTGTTTTTTATACGCGACAGCAAACCCTACACTTCCAGGTAACCCATATAGAGCTTTGATGTTGCTATACGGTGATATTATTGGCTCAGATGGACAACTGATACAAGCAGCGTGCCAGCAGGCACTGGGACACACGCTTCGCTTCTGGCTGTGGCAGAAATATCCTGAACCTGCAGCCCCTAATCACTGCAGCAAACACATCACCAGACTCTCCAGCTCACTCCGCCACTTTCTCGCGCCTTGCAAACCGCAGGCCACCACCCAGCCAAAGCCTGCGCCGCGGCACCCAGCCAACCATCATGGAGACGCGTAACCCATGGAAGCCTGCACGCCTGCTGCTGCTGGCTGCAGCACTGGCCCTATGTGCTGCTGCGGATGATCTGCCAAAGGATACCCAAGCCCCAGCCACAGCTGCTGCTGCATCCAGCGGTGGCATCTCCTTCTTAGCAAAAGCACTGGCAGACAAAGGAGGCTTTTCTGGCAATGAGGGCATGCGCAAGCTGTTAAAAGCCAATGCAGCAGACGCAGCACAAGCCACCTGCCGCTGCGGCAGCCGCACCTACCGCTACTCTGGCAACTGCTACTGTTGGTGCGGCGGCAAGAAGCGCCGCTCACTTTTGGAGGATGCTGCTGCTGCCGATGTTGATGCTACTGGAAGTGAGCATGTTGATGAGGCAATGCATGAAGTGTATGGAGGCCGTCAGCTGCAGGGCAGCGATGCAGCAGACGCGGCAGATGCGGCAACAGGCACAGATGCGGCAACCAGCTGCAACTGCAACGGGGCTAGGTACAGCGGCAGGGGGTGCTCCTGCTGGACCAGCTGCCGTGGCTAAGGACGCTTCTCAGCTCTGCACTGAGCAGTCTATACATCACGTCATGTTTTGTTTTGTTTGTTTGTTGTTACCAGGGGGGACAAGACTATACATCATGTCATGTTGTCATCAGTTGCATCACATGCACTCAGCCTGCTTGTGTCACTAGTAAAACAACAACTTTGCGCAAATCAGCTGTGACAAAACCAACGAATATGATGGCAACCTGGTGGCTTGAACTGCTTTGATTGCATACAACCTCACGCTTTACAACCTGCATGTATGTACTTTGTAGCCGCATGCCTGAGGGAACATAGCTGCTTGCGTCCTGGGGTTCCTTTGAGGATTTTGTACGTGCCACATGTTGTCAACGCAACTCACAACGATGCTTGCCCAAGCGATGGTGCTTATGGTGATTACTGTACAGCAAACTTTATGATGTGAGTGGGCCGCCGTGGGCTGCGCAGAGACAGAGAGCACTTTGCAGCACCACTCAGTGGGCTGTGTTTGGTTTTTGGTGACACACATTGCGTCAGGTTTAGTGCAGGGTGCACCAGAGGGGCCCTTGCTGTGACAGCGCGGTGTGTGTGGTGGTTGTATTGCGCACCTTGCAAATCGCACGCTCGCACTCTGGTGGTTGCTGGGGCTCTTACTGCAACACCATTTACATTTCGGCTGAGACGCTGCAGCATCTCAGGCACTTCATGAGACAACATTGTTGCCTAGGTGGCCCACACGATGCAACAGCAGTGTGCCTTGTGTCACCAGGGAGGGTTTTTAGCTTGTCACCAACAACACGGCTACTAGTGGCCTATTGGCAATTGCACGGCGTCATGTAATCCAGGCTTCTTATCATTGCAGCCCAGCTGGCTTTGATGCTATGGCTTGATGGGTAACATGATGATGATTGCAGCCCAGCTGTCGAAACCTTGACAGGGGAGGTAACAGCAAGACGTCATTGGCACTGCTGTTGCTGCTGCCCTACCTAGGTGGGCAGAAACTAATTAGTATCACGATGGTCATGTACGGGACTCAAGAAGGCATCTTCCTTAAACCTTTACATAAGGCCCGAGTCGCGCCGTCCAAAGACGCATGCAACACCCAGCACATTGCAGCACATGCAAAGGTGGCTACTTGACATGCCGCTGTGCACGCCACACAACAGGCCGCCTAACTGCATGGCGCTCCTTCACTGCTCGCGCCGCACTTGCGTGCTGCGCGTGCTGCCTTCTTTGCCTGGGCGCAGGTCACTCACCACCATTGGTGCTGGTACCACCAGCAGCTGGCCCTGCTACACGTACACTGGGAAGTCTGGCGCCTGAGGTACAATTACACAACGATGCAATGCAGCAAACTGCGGAACATGTCATCATCATGTCATGATTGAAGCCACAGCAACGTTGCCGTCAGCTCCGCGCCTGACTGAAGCGGCTGAATGATCCATCCACATGTGATGGTGGACACCACTCAACACGCGGGTCCGCACGCGGCGCATCATGCTGCGCATTTACATGGCGGTACTGCGCGTGCCGCACTTGCACGCTGCATATCAAATCTTCCTTGCCCAGCGCAGGGCGCTCACCACCACCACCAGCTAACCCTGCTGCACACTGCCCGGCGCCATCACCCACGGAGCAAAACATTTGTTGCAGAGAACTGCAGCACAAGTGACGGTGGATACTCAACACAGCGCTTAGCGTAAGAGTGTGCGCTGCTACTGCACGCGCCGCACTTGCACGCTGCGAATTACATCTTCTTTGCCCGGCCTCAGATCGCTGACCACCACCACCAGCTGGCCCTGCTGAACTGCACATACAGCCAGCCTGACGCCCGAGCGACACCGCACACAAACAAATCAAACGCATCGCAAACTGCAGCACGAATGATGGTGGAAACTCGTTGCGCCGCTGCGTGCCGTGCCTACTGCACGCGCCGCACTTGCACGCTGCGGATGATGTCTTCCTTGCCGGGCCTCAAATGGCTGACCACCACCACCAGCTGGCCCTGCTGCACACTGCCCGGCGCCACAACCCACGAAGCAAAAAAATAGTCGCAGAAGAACTGCAGCATATGTGACGGTGGAAACGCAACACAGCTCTTAGCATGCATAAGAGTGTGCATCACTACTGCACGCGCCGCACTTGCACGCTGCGGATGATGTCTTCCTTGCCGGGCCTCAGATCGCTGACCACCACCACCAGCTGGCCCTGCTGCACAAAGCCACGGCTGCGCATCAGCTGGAAGGTGCGGCGCACATTCTCCTGCGGCGGCAGCAGCAGCAGCAGCAGCGGATGGGCATGAACATGCCTGCTTCCCGGAATATTACATACTTTGTGCGTTTGAGGCAGTATTACGGAACTGCGCTGTGATCCAGTCGCACTGCTGCTGCTCAGTTATGCAAAGGATGATAACTCGTGCATGCTGCTGCCGTTGCTGCTGCTGCTACTGCTGCTGCTGCTGCTACTGCTGCTGCTCGCAGCCTCACCTCAGGGTCAGGGAAGAAGGGCATCCTGAAGGGCATGATGCCCCACCTGCAGCAGCAGCAGCAGCAGCAGCGGCGGCGGCGGCAGCAGCACGGTGTCAGTCATCAGCGCTGCTGCAGCAGCTGGTCCCCCACCCAAACCTAGCGTGCAGCATCAGCATGCAAGAGTGCATCCCAAGCATGCAACCCAGTCCGGAGGGCCCCTTGAGGTCGGCTGAGCTGCATTTGAGCCCCTGCGGCAGCCTCCACCCTACACAAAAGGGGGCATCCGGGAATTGAACCCGGGACCTCTCCCACCCGAAGGGAGAATAATACCACTATACCAATGCCCCGGCATTGGGGGTGGGGACACGAACAGATAGGCGGGCAAAGGCAGCACTAGTACCACCAGTATCGCAGCAGCAGCAGCAGCAGCAGCAGCAGCAGCAGCAGCAGCAGCAGCAGCAGCACACCGTGTCCCCTCTTCTTCTTCTTCCAGCAGCAGCAGCAGCAGCAGCAGCAGGGCAAGTGACTCACTCTAGGGTGATAGCTTGCCCACCCCTGTAACAGACCTCTCTCAGCAGGGCGAGTGACTCACTCTCGGGTGATAGCTTGCCTTCTCCTGTAACAAGCCTCGCTCAGCAGGTGCCACGCACCCTTTCTCTCTCGCCACACGTCCCACTCGAGCTTGAGCCGCTGCTGCATGCTCCGCACATCAGAGACAGCACACTCAACACAAGCTGCACCAAAAAATCTTCGACTGCACCTACACCCACACCCACACCCCCGCAGTTGATTGTCACAGGCCCCAGCCGCACCTCAGGTTGAGCTGCTGCTGCGCTCTGGCTGTCAGTGAAAGCAAACACGGGGCAGTCCGGCCGGCAGCGGCTGAGGAACTTCGCCATGTAGCCGCAACCCCTGCACCTGAATTATATCCCTGGTGACTCAACCCTTGAAAAACCACCACCATACTCTGGTAAGCCACAACTGCTGACCCATCCTGGGAAGCCCTTGCACAGTCATTCAAAGGGTCTTGATAATAACAAATTTGTTATTATCATTGTCTTGATAATAATAATTTTTTTATTATTTTTACAAATTTGTTATCATTATTGTTACAATAATGATAACAAATTTGTAACAATAAGTTTGTTACAAACTTGTTAAAATTTTATTAACAGCCGCACCTCAGGTTGAGCCGCTGCCGCACGCTTTGGCTGTCTGTAAAAGCGAACACGGGGCAGTCAGGCCGGCAGCGTGACAAGAAGTTGGCCATGTAGCCGCGCCGAGTGAACACAAATATGGCAGCAGCGCCCAGCCGGTTAGCCATCAGCGCGGCGCTGGCACAGATCTGCAGCAGCAGCAGCAGCAGCAGCAGCAGCAGCAGCAGCAGCAGCAGCAGCAGCAGCAGCAGCAAAGGGAGTTTGCCATGTAGCCGCGCCGAGTGAACACAAAGATGGCGGCAGCGCCCAGCCGGTTGGCCATCAGCGCGGCACTAGCACAGATCTGCAACAGTAGCAGCAGCAGCAGCAGCAGGAGCAAAGGGAGATGGCCATGTAGCCACGCCGTTTGAACAAAAAGATGGCAGCAGCGCCCAGCCGGTTGGCCGTCAGCGCGGCACTTGCACAAATCTGCAGCAGCAGCAGCAGCAGCAGCAGCAGCAGCAGCAGCAGCAGCAGCAGCAGCAGCAGCAGCAGCAGCAGCAGCATGAGGGGTGTCAGTAGTTCAAGGTGAACAAGAAGATGGCGGCAGCGCCCAACCGATTGGCCATCAGCACAGCGCTAGCACAGATTTGCGGCGGCGGCAGCAGCATCATCATCATCATCATCATCATCATCATCAGTAGCAGTGGGGCGATCGCAATACAGGTACGAGCCTGAAGCTAGTTGATTGGCGCCGTCATGGTTGTTGCAGTACGTACGGTTCAGCTTACGGCACGTCAGCTTAGTACCACAGGAGTTTAACATAAAACATAAATTAACACAATGTAACATAAAATAACACCCCACCTCCTCGCTGATCGCGCCGTCCGAGGATTCCCCGATCTGTGGCAGCACCACCGCGCCGTACTTCTCGTCACGCGCCCATTCCTCCATGCGCCCCGCCACGCCACGCAGCACGCCCAGCGCCTTCAGGGGATATGCGCCCATGGCCGACTCGCCTGCAGAATGCAAAAAGGGCAGTGTGTTAAGAAGGCACAGTGACAGCAGAGGCTGTTGTGCAGTGCGGATGTTTTGAGAGCGCTGTGCAGATTGCCTTCAATGAACAACCACAACTGCTCCATGCGCCCCGCCACGCCCTGCAGCACGCCCAGCGCCTTGAGGGGGTACGCGCCCATGGCAGGCTCGCCTGTGCAGTGCAGCAAGTGTCACATTGTAAGTCACTGCTACATGAAAGGTGAGCACCCAGCGCCGTCAATGCAGAGGCGCCCATGGCCGACTCGCCTGCACTATGCGGCAAGTATAACACTGCATTACTGTGACTGTGGAGGTGAACAGGCAACGCTTTCAGCGGGCACGCCCGCATGGCCGACTTGCCTGCAAGCCATATGCAGTGACATTTGTAACGTCATGGTGACAGTGATCGCCACATCGGCCATCTCGGCTCCAGTTCTGTGCATATAACATGTCATACCTGTGAACACCATGTGAAGCCATCCATCAAGCTACTCCACGTCTCCTGCCAGAAGCGCTGAGAGCATGCTGCTACATCAGGCTGCAAATGTATCAATGTAAACAGCAGATGACACATGCTTTGGCAGCCGCCACCTACCTGACAGCATCAGCGCGTCTGCGTGTTGCAGCACCACGTCAGCCACCTCCGCTCCGTTCCAGTCCCATGCACACACAACATGTCATGTCACCTGATGGAACTCCAAAGGTAACACCAACCTGACAGCATCAGCGCGTCCGCCCGTTGCCGCACAACATCAGCGACGTCTGCCACTTCAGCGCGTGTGGGGATTGGGTAGCCGATCATGCTGTGCAGCAGCTGGTGGGCCACGATGGCGGGCTTGCCCAGCTGGCGGGCGCGGCTCACCGCAAACTTCTGCACACTGGGCACCTCCTCCACAGGGATCTGCAAAAATGCAAAAGGCAGGGACAAAGATGAATGGCAGCGTGCCAGCTTTAGATAGGCTTGGTTTCTGGGTTTTGCAGAGCAGCAAATTGTGTTGTTCCAGCAGAAAAATTGCGAGGGGGAAAAGGCTTGTTTGGGGGCAATGTGACAGCATTGCTGTGGTGAACTTCTGCACACTGGGAACCTCCTCCACGGGGATCTGCAGAGGCGACAGGACAGCAGGCAGGACAGAGACATGGACGCGGGGACAAACTCAATGTTTGCTGCATGTGTGCTGTACCGCAAACTTCTGCACACTGGGCACCCCCTCCATGGGGATCTGCGGAATTTGGAATCAAAGGCAGCAGTGACAGGGATTAATGACAGCGTGACAGCTTCCAGCTTCAGCTGAAGCTTGTGTTTGAGGTTCTGCAGAGCGTGGTATTTCTGAGAGCAACTATGCGAGGGATAAAAGGCACATATTAGGGCGTCGTGGCAGCATTGTTGTGGTGAACATCTGCACGCCAGGCACCTTCTCCTCAGGGATCTGCAGGACACAGTTGGTAGGACAGGAACAGGGACAGGGGAACAGGGCAGGGACGATTGCGGATAGTTGTTGTCGCAGTGACATCAAGCAGTGCTGCAAGTGTGTGTTGCGGTGGCGTTCTCCACGCTGGGCACCTCCTCCACAGGGATCTGCGGAAGGGACAGAACAGAGGGACACTGGACGGGACAGAGACAGAGTCTGAAGTTGAAGCAGCCATGATGGCGTGGGGAGCCTTCTAGCTATGTGAGTATGCATGATGTTGCATTGTACTTGTGCTTGTAATGAACGCAACCGGCAACTGTCTTTGTAGAGACAGGGTCACATGCATGCTGGTGGGACACATGGTGCAGCCTTGACCAAGCAGTGCTGCAGAGTGCAAAGCTGCTCTGCGGTGCACAGGCAAGGGATCGGGCCGCTTCCTGACGCTTCCAGCAGTGTCAAGATCAGCCAGCCAAGATCACATCATCGCTGCAACGCTTGCAACATGCAGCCGTACAATGCAGCCCTGTAACCTCTCCCACACGCCTGCATACCTATCAACCAGACACCACAGACAAGCGTCCAACCATCACCGATAGATGAACAGGCCCCAATCACCTGGGCGCCCAGGTCTCCATGAGCCACCATGATGCCGTTTGCTGCTCGGATGACCAAACAGACAGGCACCAATAAAAACCACAAAACGAAACATTCACCAGAACCCTGCACCCAAACCCTGCACCTGTGCGCCCAGATCTCCACGTGCCACCATAATGCCGTCTGCTGCTCGGATGATCTCATCCAGATGAGCCAGGCAGTCATACGCCTCCAGCTTGGCAATCAACTCAATGCAGGGCGGCTCCTCTGAGTTTGAATTGCTGCTGCTGCTACTGCTGCCTGAGGCACCTGCATGGTGTCACAAAAGGGTCAAGGCAGTCGGCAACAAGTGCGGTATCAATGCAGGGCGGCTCCTCTGAGTTTGAACTGCTGCTGCTGCTGCTGCTGCTGCTGCCGGAGGCACCTGCATGGCATTACGCAAGGTCAGGGGAAGGTGGATGGCAAATGCGTGATCAGCAGGAGATGCTCGATGCAGGGCTGCTGCTGCTGCTGCTGCTGCTGCTGCGTCTGCTGCTGCTGCTGCCGCTGCTTTGACCTGAGGCCCCTTGTATTATCGAAGCAGTGAGCAACAGGTGTACAGACGAACAACAGCAGCAGGAGCAGCAGCAGCAGCTGGCGCCCACCTGCTGCGGGCGCTGTGCGTGTCTCGATGTAGCTGCGCAAGTTGGTGATGACGTCAGCGGTGCGCACAAACGACACGGCGATGAAGTCCACCTGCACAGTGACAGCAGCAGCACAGCAGTGCGGCGGTAGGTTAGGCCTTTTGGTTTCAAAAGGTGATGACGTCAGCGGTGCGCACAAACGACACGGCGATGAAGTCCACCTGCAAAAGTAATAGCAGCAGCACAGCAAAGCGATGACGTCAGCGGTGCGCACAAATGGCGCGGCAATGGCAAGCCCACCCGTTGCTGTATCTGCAGGGTCAGTGCTGGGCTGCACCCCCACAAGGCACCACACTGTGGTGCTGTGACAGCAGCATAGGACGAGCAGAGGAGGCGCTGCCGCAACTGCTGCCGCATAACGCGGCCGCTGTGTGCCAGTGCAGGTGATGCTCACCAGCCAGCGAGCCCGCTGACGCACAGCAACACACTTGTGCACAGGCGCCACAGACAGCAGCACAAGCGAACAGCATGCACACGGCTGCTTCCAGATGGCAACGAGGAACAGCGCAAGCATGGCTCTAAATCACTGCAGTGGCCCCATCCATCTGCTGACCTGTGCTGAGATGGCCCAGTCAATGTCTCGCCAGTCCTTGGCGGAGATGACGGGCAGCAGCGCAGCACGCCCACGAATGAGCTCACCGTCTCGCCTGCAGCAGCAGCAGCAACAAAGTACTAAGCCGCAACTGCAAACGCAATGAAGAAGGCGCAAAACACATGCCACCTATCGGATTCGAACCAATGACCTCCTCCTTACTAAAGAGGCGCTCTAACCAACTGAGCTAAGGCGGCTGGTTTGTGTCAAGCGCCAATTTTTAGCTACATGTCAGCAGATACATTTCAGTGTTCGAACCTCTCTCGGCGCTCGTTCTCCTGTAACAAGCCTCTCTCTCGGCGCAATTTGTGTGGAGTAAGGAAGGCGGCTGTGCTAGCATGGCCATATGCCGAAACTTACACACGGGGGCCATTTCTCTGGGGTTGGGCCTCACATGAGTGACGGCCTGTGCTGAGCTTCCTGCAGTTTTCCTGTGTTTTCGGGTGTTCGTTGCAACGTAGTTGCCTGTGCACACCGTGTAACCCCTCTTCTTTTTTCGGCGCAATTTCATTGTCTGGTGCGCTGGGGACGTATGTCCCTTGTCGGCTTGAGTCTAAACAAGCCCCTGTACAATCCACCCTATCTTCTTCTTCTTCTTCTTCGGCGCAATTTCAGCCCGCCCGCTGCACTGCATAAAGTGCAGCTTGCTGTCACTGACACTGTTTACACTAGTCCTGCCTTTGTTTAGCATCAACACTGCGTGTGCTGTGACTGACGGCTTTGCCTGCAAGGCCATATGTCAAGTTACACACACAGAGAGACTTTCTGGGGTGAGTCTCCTTGAGTGACAGCCTGTTTTGCTGAGTCATCTGCGACGTTCCAGATTTTCGGGTGTTCGTTGCAACGTAGTTGCCTGTGCACACCGTGTAACCCCTCTTCTTCTTCGGCGCAATTTGCTGTCACTGACACTGTTTACACTAGTCCTGCCTTTGTTTAGCATCAACACTGCGTGTGCTGTGACTGACGGCTTTGCCTGCAAGGCCATATGTCAAGTTACACACACAGAGAGACTTTCTGGGGTGAGTCTCCTTGAGTGACAGCCTGTTTTGCTGAGTCATCTGCGACGTTCCAGATTTTCGGGTGTTCGTTGCAACGTAGTTGCATGTGCACACCGTGTAACCCCTCTTCCCTGGGCGCAATTTATGTCCCTTGTCGGCTTGAGTCTAAACAAGCCCCTGTACAATCCACCCTGTCTTCTTCTTCGGCGCAATTTCACTTTCACTGCCAGAGGCAGTACACGTACAGCTGGCACTGTCAGTGTCATTGTCAGCTGTACTGCTCGTTCGTGAGCACTTACATCTAGCCTTACACGCATGTGGTCTGCGCAGGATCTGATGAGGCTGTCAAAAGCCGAAACTAGTCATCCTTGTTAAGGACTTCACGTTCGTCTAAGGCTCCTTACGTACCGCTGCCTGGGTCGCTGACAACCACTTGCTTGTTTACAATTAACATGTACAAGGAAGCGGCGTGGCGCTTGGCTTTGGATGCATTCCCTACTGCTCAACGTATGCAGACTACTGCTGCGTGTGCAGCATGTTCTGCTGCAGGGCCTGGGGTGGAGCATCATTTTTGGACATGTCCTGTTGCTGTGGCGGTGCGGCGTGAGGTGGAAAGTCAACTAAGGGCGTTCAACTTGTTGCCGGCAGGTGCTGTACTGCCGTGCCGAGCTATATGGTTGGCGTGCCCCCCTCATAACGTTGTACATCGGTTGGTGTGGGACATGGTCTGTCTTGCAGCAGTGCATGCTTTTGAGAAAGGCCGCAGGGCAGCGTGGGCTGTGTCAAGTGACCTTGGGGTACCCCAGCTGGTGGAGCAAGTGGCTGTGAGAGCAGCAGTAGGTGCTTTTTGGGATGCACTTGCGGACTTTGCTGCTACGGCTAGGGTGCCGTCACGGTATAGAAATCGGCTGCTCACACAACAGCCTTTTATTGCCTGGCATACTGTGTTGCGTGGCAATGGTTTGTGTGTGGTGCGGCGGTGATGGCCTTCTTCTCACGGTGTGTACATGCTTTCTCTGTGAGCTTCTGCCACGCTAGAGCTAGCCGTCTTGCTTTGCAGGAGCTGTGAGTTGCCGTATCGCTGCTGCAAAATGTAGTTGTGCGGCCCTTGCAGCAGCTGGCTTGTTCTCTGCTCTCTCTCCCCAGTTTGTCGCCTCAGACCACCGCCTGCCAGGCTGTGTTGCTGCTGGTGGGTGTTGTTTCTGTGGGTTCAGCCCGCCCGCTGCACTGCATAAAGTGCAGCTTGCTGTCATTGACACTGTTTACACTAGTTCTACCTTTGTTTAGCATCAACACTGCGTGTGCTGTGACTGACGGCTTTGCCTGCAAGGCCATATGTCAAGTTACACACACATAGACTTTCTGGGGTGAGTCTCCTTGAGTGACAGCGTGTTTTGCTGAGTCATCTGCGACGTTCCAGGTATTCTGGTGTTCGTTGCAACGTAGTTGCCTGTGCACACCGTGTAACCCCTCTTCTTCACCGGCGCAATTCCCTGTTTCGTCCATTTTCAGCAAAACCTTATGCAGCAGCTCACACGTTGGGTTGGAGAAGGTAGGGGAGGTTACAACAAAGGGAATCTGACACATTGGGTAAGATAATGGCACTACGGCTTCGCTAGGAACCCAGTCGCCTTGCACAACAGCCCTGAGCTGCATGCACCTTTCTGTTCTTCCAGCTGCGAGGACAACTGGCCTGGCAAATGTGATCCAATGTGCTTCTTGTGCACCATTTCTCTTCGTTTAACGTGGTGTCTGTTGCTGTGTAGCTGAACAGTAGCCCCATGAGAAAAAAACATTATTGCTGCTGTGCTCAAGCAGCTTGTTGTGCTCACCAACCTCTCAGGTATGCAATAGGTGTTGGCAACGAGGCAGCTTGAGGCCAGAATCTGCAGTATGGCACGTCATCAAAAACATCATCGCACCCAAGCTGTAGCCCTAGCGTTAGGGCTGAATGCGATGCCTTTGCTGGTTGGTGCCTTGCACTCAGCAACACAATGCAGTGAGCGATTGAGATTTTGTATGCATCTGCAGCTCACAAGCCGTTTGGGATGAACGTGAAGGAACGTCCTCTGGTGGACTCTACCTCTGGTGGAGTCTGACGAGGACGTTCCTTCATGCACATCCCAAACGCCTTGTGAGCTGCAGATGCATACAAAATCGCAGTCGCTCACTGCATTGTGTCAGCAGTATTCTGCTGCTTGAAACGGATTCATAGTGCTGCACATAGCCCATAGCCTGCGTGCTGTCCAGCAGCTTGTCACCGGCACAGTAGTTGAAGTCCTGAACGACTAAGCTAGACTGACCATGCGCATCAATGTTTCCAGCAGCATAGGCTTGCACTGTATAAGTGCAGGGCAGCGGAACAGAATGCAGAGTGCTTCGCAAATTGCTAGTTGCAACGTGTGCGATGGTGGTGGTGTACAGGGCATGCCCGTCTTCCATAGGATCTCAGCGACTTGTGCAGACCCCTCAAGGCCCTCCAGGGTTCCAGCAGCAGCAGCAGCAGCAGCATCAGTGCGGGGAACAGCACTGATCAAAACAGCAACAAGAATGCCACCTATCGGATTCGAACCAATGACCTCCTCCTTACTAAAGAGGCGCTCTAACCAACTGAGCTAAGGCGGCTCATGATGTTTAACATTGCCAATCCAGATGCTATAACCGGCAGTTCATTTCTCGTTTCGAACCCCGAGCCGGGGCTTGCTATCGAGTTCATACGATATGTGAGCTGAAAGTAGGGCGAGTGACTCACTCTCGGGTGATAGCTTGCCTTCTCCTGTAACAAGCCTCTCTCGCCGGGGTCGAACAAGCCTCTCCTCTCCGCCGGGGTCCGGCGGGACGTTAAACACGTGGTTGCTGCCTTACGGCTCCAACTACAGCAATGCTGACAACGAGGCTGAGGATTTGCAAGGCCTGGTTGATAAACTGCCCGTTGCATGGACTATGGCTGTTTTGCCTGTTGTGCAGCATCCTGCCGCAGACCGGCCTTGGCCGCCTGCGGCTGTGCCGGACCCACCATGTATACCTTCTGCAGCAGAACAGCAAGTTGAGGCCATGTTGGTGGCTCGGCTGGGTTGGCAAAATGTCCGAGGCAAGGCTGTTCCTGTTGCACAATTGTCTGTTAGTGAAGCCACCTCACTGCAGCTTGGTCCGCTGCGTGCTGAGCGCCGTGCGAAGCGCACTGGGTTTGTCCAGGCTGCGCTGGGCTCAGGGGCTGCACCAGCAGCAGTGATTGATGGCTTGAAGTGGGTGGCAGCTAACCAGAGCATGCTTTGGAAGATGCGCTGGGATAATAGTTTCAAAGAGTTGTACTGGCGGCTTATTATGGATGGCCTGCCGACATCGCAGCGTATGCACAAGTCGGGTGACACTTGCATGTGTGGCGCTGCCTGTCCTGGTTGGGTTCATCATTTTTGGGAGTGCCCTGTTGCGGTAGCAGTGATTGACAGTGTGCTGTCTGAGTTGCCTGCTGCTTGGTGCACGCGGGCTGCAGGCCGCCCGCCGCTTGCTATGCGGCATGTTTGGTTGATGCAGCCGCCAGCTGGCCCTACTAAGCTCCGCAGGGGCGTTTGGAAGGTTGTCTGCCTAGCTGCTCTAAATGCCATGGATGTTGGCAGACGACATGCTAATAAGCTGAGCATCCCGCCGCCCGCCCTGGCCGTGCAGCAGCCACCGCCGCTGCCGGCGGGCCAGGCGCTTATTACTGATACACTACAGCATGCAGCTCTCACTGCTGCGCAGCAACAGCATAATCAGCTGGTAGAGCAGCGCCGACAGCAGCAGCAGCTGCATCAACAACAACAGCGACAACAGCTGGTAGCGCAGATGTTACAGGAGGCTAAGCAGCAAGCGGTGTTAAGGTTTTGGGAGTTGCTTGCTGATTTTGTGGCAACAGAGGCAGCGCCCGCTACTTGGCGGGTTGCGGTGCCTGGCAATCACCCGTTTCTGTGCTCTGATCCAGCGCAGCTGCGCATTGTACTGGCGCCCCGCTCTGGTTGACCTTCCTGCCTCTGCATGTTGTGCTGTCAGCAGTTGTCGATTTTCCAGTTTCTGTCAAGGACATGTTGCATGTGTTGGGTGTCACAGCGCTGGTTTCTCAGCTCTTTCCTCCGTGCTGCGTGTTTCTGTCCTTGTCAGCCGTAAGGATTGCAGAAGCAGCAGAGCCCTAGTTTGCCTTAGTTTGCCTTAGTTTGCTTTGATTTGCCTGTCAGTCGTGCACTGCGTCAGTTATGCATGCTCCTGCTTGCTGCAGTCTGGTGAGTACAGCAGTGCCTTGATGCAATCATGCCAGACATTCATGGTGAGCAGCACCTTTGTGCACCCCGCTTACTGTTTGGACCATGCTTGTCCTTCCCTGTGCGCTTTTTGCCTGGTGCGTGGAGCACATGCTGCTTTTCGTGCTGCTTTTCGCACTTGCTGCCCTGCATGTACATGTTCGTTTATGGGGAGATAGGGGCTGCGAGACGCCTCTGGAGTTTTCTTTGGTGGCGTCTTGTGGCTTGCTATCGAGTTCATACGATATGTGAGAGAGAGGCTTGTTACAGGAGAAGTGAGCTGAAAGTAGGGCGAGTGACTCACTCTCGGGTGATAGCTTGCCTTCTCCTGTAACAAGCCTCTCCGGGGTCCGGCGGGACGTTAAACACGTGGTGTAGTGGTTAGGGTGCTCGCCTTCGTTTCCGAAGGTCCCTGTTTCGAGCCCCACCCACTGCGTCGTAGTGGTGCAAAAAAACTGGCGCCCCTGTCTTCGGTACGGCCCTCCCCGCTCTCTGAGCGTAGCTGCCGGGCAGGATTGCGGTGAAGTGGTTTCGGGAGGTTTACCTTCACCTGAAGTAGGCGGATCGAGATGTGCGGAAGAGCGCACGCCGGAGCAGGCGTCTGGTGCGCTGGGGACGTATGTCCCTTGTCAGCTTGAGTCTAAACAAGCCCCTGTACAATCCACCCTATCTTCTAAAGCCGGGGTGAAAGTAGGGCGAGTGACTCACTCTCGGGTGATAGCTTGCCTTCTCCTGTAACAAGCCTCTCTCTCGCCGGGGTAACAAGCCTCTCTCGCCGGGAGATTCGCAAGGCATGGCGCGCTGACACGGCGCTGCCGTCCTATGCTGTTGCCCAGCAGCAAGTGCAGGATGCCCTCACCCAGCTTGGCGCAGCAGCAGGCCAGCCGCAGATCGGCACAGACATGGCAGCGCTGACTGCTGCTCGAGCGGCGCTCCGCGCCGCGCAGCAGGCAGCTTGGACAGCCAGCGAGCGCCTGCAGCGGCAGCAATGGCTGCACCGCGGCGAACAACCCAACCCTTGCATCACAGAGCAGCTGCGGGCCCTGGAGCGGTCTCCTACCTCACGAAAGGTGGTGGCTCTGCGCAGCGCAGCCGGCGCGTATGTGTGGGAGGGTGCAGGGCCTGCCAAGGTGGCCATCACGCAGTGGGCTGGTGTGAGTGCGCAGCCGACAGTGGACCCAGCCGCCCAGGCTGCCATCCTCGCAGCCGTCACCAGCTTGCCTCGGCAGCCAGCAGCAGCAGATGGCAGCACAACAGTTACAGAAGAAGCAGTCCTGAAGGCGCTGTCCGACTCCAAGCCCAACACGTCGCCTGGGTTGGATGGCTTGCCTGTTGCAGTTTACAAGCATTGCAAGGACCTGTTTGCGCCGGTCTTGGCGCGCGTGTTGACAGCAGTGGGCACACTAGGGCAGACGCCAACTGGCTTCTTGGATGGCGTGGTGATTGGCATCTTCAAAGCTGGCGATGCTACCTTGGCTGCCAACTACCGCCCTATCACACTGCTCAACACAGACTACAGGCTCTTGGCGAGAATCCTGGCGTCCCGCCTGCAGCAAGTGCTGGATCAGGCGATCTCCCCCACCCAAACAGCGTTCATCAAACAACGCAGGATTGGGCACAACATCATCACCGTGCAGCTGCTGCTGCACGCGCTGCCAGCAGACAGCACCGTGGTGGCGGCGCTGCTGGATTTTGCGAAGGCCTACGACACCTTGGACAGGCCTTTCCTGCTGTCTGTCATGAGTGCTATGGGTGTGGGGCCAGAGTTTTGCAAATGGGTGGAACTGCTGCTTACTAACACGCATGCGTGTGCTTGCATGAATGGCTTTGTTTCCGGCATGCGCAGGTTTGATGCTGGTGTGCGGCAGGGTTGCCCCTTGTCTCCACTGCTCTACCTGTTTGTTGGTGAAGCCCTGCTGAGGTTTTTGCAATCCAAAGGCATTGACATCAGCGTGCAAGGCATCAAACTGTCAGCGACACAGTTTGCAGATGACACGCAGGTCTACCTGCAGTCACCTGCACAGGTTCCACAGTTCTTGCTACATATGCAGGTCATGGCAGCCGCGTCTGGGCAGCAGCTCAATCTGCATAAATCAAAGTTACTGTTGCTGGGTGCTGCTGCACGGCAGCAGCACGCAGCTCTCTCGCAGCAGCATGCAGCTGGTGTGCTGCCCTTCTGTCCTGTGTTGCAGGCCAATGTGCTTGGTGTGTGTGTGGGCTCTGACTCTCCTGTGGACTGGAGTCAGAAGCTGGATGCAGTGGATGCCGCGCTCGCGCGGCTGTCGCACATTCCACAGCTGTCTGTGTTTGGCAGAGGCATGGGTAGCGCAGCGTACGGTGTCAGCACCCTGTTGTATGCAGCTGAATTCTCTGATATACCGGCAGATGTTGACAGGCAGCACCTTGTTGCGTCAGTTGGGAAGTTAGTGGATAGAGGGTTGGCGCCTGCGTCAACCGAACGGCGTTTTACTGGTGTAGCTGCTCGCCTGCTGGCGGGCAGGCCAGCTGAAGGAGGTTTTGGTGCTTTGCCATGGCTTGAACACATGCGTGCACGGCATGCTTGGTGGGGCGCGCAGTTTGCTACTGCACCGCCTGACACTGAGCTGCCCTGGATCCGCATTGGTCGGGCGCTGTTGCGCTCCAAGCATAAGTGGTGGGGCCCCTTGTCCCTGTTTGACAGCAGCTCAGACACGCAGACGCCTATGGACCTGCCACAGGCGTTTCCCCAGCAGTCCCTCCCTCCCCCACCGCCGCGCCGCATGATTGCTGGTCTTCAAGCACTGGGCCAAGTTTGTGATGTGAAGGCGCTGGCACCAGCCTCGCCCTCCCCTGTGCTGCCACTGCCGCATCCGCAGCAGCTGTCCGACATGCAGCAGCTGCGACAGCAGTTGCAGGCTGTGCAGGACGCGCCAGTGCTGGCACCTGGGGCTTGGTGCAGCTTGGCGCCAGTGTTTGCCAACCCCTTCCTGCAAGCTGGGCTTGGGTTTGTGCCGGGCGGGCTGCAGTCCCTGCCGGTGCCCGCTAGGCGCAGGGAGCATGAGTGTCGTGGCGGCAAATGCAGGCCGCGTCTTCGCACTGTGGCTGATCTTATTCGGGCGTGGTATCTCATTCAGCGTGTTGTTCAGCAGCAGTTGCCGCACCCGTTGCTGCCTTACGGCTCCAACTACAGCAATGCTGACAACGAGGCTGAGGATTTGCAAGGCCTGGTTGATAAACTGCCCGTTGCATGAACTATGGCTGTTTTGCCTGTTGTGCAGCATCCTGCCGCAGACCGGCCTTGGCCGCCTGCGGCTGTGCCGGACCCACCATGTATACCTTCTGCAGCAGAACAGCAAGTTGAGGCCATGTTGGTGGCTCGGCTGGGTTGGCAAAATGTCCGAGGCAAGGCTGTTCCTGTTGCACAATTGTCTGTTAGTGAAGCCACCTCACTGCAGCTTGGTCCGCTGCGTGCTGAGCGCCGTGCGAAGCGCACTGGGTTTGTCCAGGCTGCGCTGGGCTCAGGTGCTGCACCAGCAGCAGTGATTGATGGCTTGAAGTGGGTGGCAGCTAACCAGAGCATGCTTTGGAAGATGCGCTGGGATAATAATTTCAAAGAGTTGTACTGGCGGCTTATTATGGATGGCCTGCCGACATCGCAGCGTATGCACAAGTCGGGTGACACTTGCATGTGTGGCGCTGCCTGTCCTGGTTGGGTTCATCATTTTTGGGAGTGCCCTGTTGCGGTAGCAGTGATTGACAGTGTGCTGTCTGAGCTGCCTGCTGCTTGGTGTACGCGGGCTGCAGGCCGCCCGCCGCTTGCTATGCGGCATGTTTGGTTGATGCAGCCGCCAGCTGGCCCTACCAAGCTCCACAGGGGCGTTTGGAAGGTTGTCTGTCTAGCTGCTCTGAATGCCATGGATGTTGGCAGACGACATGCTAATAAGCTGAGCATCCCGCCGCCCGCCCTGGCCGTGCAGCAGCCACCGCCGCTGCCGACGGGCCAGGCGCTTATTATTACTGATACACTACAGCTTGCAGCTCTCACTGCTGCGCAGCAACAGCATAATCAGCTGGTAGAGCAGCGCCGGCAGCAGCAGCTGCATCAACAACAACAGCGACAACAGCTAGTAGCGCAGATGTTACAGGAGGCTAAGCAGCAAGCGGTGCTCAGGTTTTGGGAGTTGCTTGCTGATTTTGTGGCAACAGAGGCAGCGCCCGCTACTTGGCGGGTTGCGGTGCCTGGCAATCACCCGTTTCTGTGCTCTGATCCAGCGCAGCTGCGCATTGTACTGGCGCCCCGCTCTGGTTGACCTTCCTGCCTCTGCATGTTGTGCTGTCAGCAGTTGTCGATTTTCCAGTTTCTGTCAAGGGCATGTTGCATGTGGTGGGTGTCGCAGCGCTGGTTTCTCAGCTCTTTCCTCCGTGCTGCATGTTTCTGTCCTTGTCAGCAGTGAGGATTGCAGAAGCAGCAGAGCCCTAGTTTGCCTTAGTTTGCCTTAGTTTGCTTTGATTTGCCTGTCGGTCGTACACCGCGTCAGTTATGCATGCTCCTGCTTGCTGCAGTCTGGTGAGTACAGCAGTGCCTTGATGCAATCATGCCAGACACTTATGGTGAGCAGCACCTTTGTGCACCCCGCTTGCTGTTTGGACCATGCTTGTCCTTCCCTGTGCGCTTTCTGCCTGGTGCGTGGAGCACATGCTGCTTTTCGTGCTGCATTTCGCACTTGCTGCCCTGCATGTACATGTTCGTTTATGGGGAGATAGGGGCTGCGAGACGCCTCTGGAGTTTTCTTTGGTGGCGTCTTGTGGCTTGCTATCGAGTTCATACGATATGTGAGCTGAAAGTAGGGCAAGTGACTCACTCTCGGGTGATAGCTTGCCTTCTCCTGTAACAAGCCTCTCTCTCGCGACTTCTCCTGTAACAAGCCTCTCCTCTGCGACTTTCCTTTTTGCTGACTCATCTGCGACGTTCCAGATTTTCGGGTGTTCGTTGCAACGTAGTTGCCTGTGCACACCGTGTAACCCCTCTTCCCTGCGCGACTTTCCAGATTTTCGGGTGTTCGTTGCAACGTAGTTGCCTGTGCACACCGTGTAACCCCTCTTCCCTTCCCTTGAGCGCGACTTTTGGTGGCGTCTTGTGGCTTGCTATCGAGTTCATACGATATTTGAGCTGAAAGTAGGGCGAGTGACTCACTCTCGGGTGATAGCTTGCCTTCTCCTGTAACAAGCCTCTCTCGAGCGCGACTTTTGAATTTTGTCGACCTGCCTCCTGCAACACCTATCGACTATGTTGCACACCAACACACGCTACAGTCCCCATATTCATACTATTCGCAGGCCGGCGCATGGCACAAGACATGTTTCCAGCCTTAGGCTACCCTGGGGAACTGCTACTTGGGCTGGGCGCCACACATTGCACCACACATCTTGAAAGCACCCCGGCACACCACCTTGTGCTACCTACACACACAATTCAAGCTCTGTCAACGCACCTGAACGTGAGGTTGGCCTTGGACAGCAGCAGCCCCTGCTCGATGCTCTCAGCCAGCACGTCAGGCCCCGCCTTGGACACCACCACCAGCTCACACATGCCGCCGTCAACGATGATGTGGTCCCCGACCTGCATGTCACATAACATAACACGACAGAAATAACATAACAGCATGACAACATCGTCATCAGCAGCAGCAGGCCCCGCCTTGGACACCACCACCAGCTCACACATGCCGCCGTCAACGATGATGTGGTCGCCCACCTGCATGTTATGTAACATAACATCAGCAGCAGCAGCAGCAGCAGCAGCAGCAGCAGCATCAGGCCCCCCCTGGGACACCACCACCAGCTCACACATGCCGCCGTCAACAATGATGTGGTTCCCGACCTGCGTAAAATGTGTTTCAGATACATGAGAGATGATTGGTGACATCAGCGGCCCACCAGCTGCACCAGCAAGGTGCAGCATTTCCCGTTGCCTACAGCAACACATGCAGTCATGCTGTTCAGATTCAACACACCTCCAGAACCTCACCCAGCGAATCGTGGTCACCCCCTCCCCCTTTTTCTAGCCCCATCACACACACTTCAAAACGCCCCGCTGCCCTCAAACTCAGACACACAAGTAAGACCCTAGCAAGCACAACACCCCACCTCCAGGTCCTCCCCAAGTGAGTCGTAGTTCACGCCCACCACCGGCACACCGCCCAGCTCAGGGGGGGCAGGGCTGCGGATGGTGAAGTACACGCGCGTGCCAACCTGGCGGCAGCAGCAGCAGCAGCAGCAATGTGAAGCAGTGCTCAGCAGAACAGCAGCATATGATCTGCATGCCAGCAGCTCTAGCAGTGTCGGAAGCAGCCCAGTCAGCTGATGACGCTGCCGCTGCCTGAAGCCGCAACAGCACAGGACATCACCCTGACGGCTTATTACTACAGAGCGTAATCGGTGCTGCGGATTACCTCCACTTTGATGGCCTCCTCCAGCTCTCCCGTGTGGATCTCACTGCCCTCAGTGTCGGCCATAATGGCTATGCAGTACCTGCAGCAGCAGCAGCAGCAGCAGCAGCAGCAACAGCAGCAGCAGCAGCAGCAGCAGCAGCAGCAGCAGCACGATGTCATCCCAACCAATTTGATGTGCATGTGGCAGCAGTACTAGTGATGGCTGATGCGTCCACCATGGCGGCTACGCACCGCCTGCAGCAGCAGCAGGCGCAGCAGCACTATTCTACAGCTTGTCGGCTACAGGGCGGCAGGGCTGTGCTGCTGCTGATGCTAGCACCCTTGCTTGCACCTTTCACCCTGCACCCTGCTTGTGCTACAGAGCCTTGCCCTCACCCCTTCTCCTTGTCGAGCTGCTGGACTCTTCAAATAATGTTACTCAAACTGTTACAAGCATAGCATAGGCGCCTGCGCCTTGCCCTCACCCCTTCTCCTTGTTGAGCTGCCGTATGCGCGCCACCACTGCGTTGTGCCACTCGTGGTTGCCGTGCGTCATGTTCAGCCGCGCCACGTTCATGCCATTCTGCGTGCAGGACGCAAACAAAACACAACAAGCCGTCAGCAGCGTACCTGATGGCGGCCGCCGTCATGTCACATGACTCAACGGTTGAGTCCTGAATTTGCTGCAGCTGCTGTGCAAGTGCCGCCGCCACACCGGCGCCAGTCGCTGAGCATCACTTTGACGCACACCTGCGCTGCTGCTGGCACTGCTGCTGAGCAGGTGGGCAGTGCACACAGAGAGCCTGGATGCACTGCTGCTGTGCAGGTGCAGCGCACACAGGGAGCCTTGATGCACTGCTGCGAAGCTCCAAGCTTCAGCGCACTTGCGCCAGCTCACGCAGCACATTCACTCGGCATGCTGTGCTGTTGCTGCTGTGCAGAATCCACTGTAGTGTCCTAACACGTGTTATGTGTGTCGGTGCCATGGTGTCTTAAACTTTTTTCCTTCATATCTGCACCAGCTAAGACAGCACCCCGTGGGAGCAGCTGGCGGGCCCAGATGTGCAAAAACCAACAAAAATAGCTGCTGCCTGGGTTTGATCATCGCACCTGTGCCAGCTCAGAGAGCACCTCGTAGGAGCAGCTGGAGGGCCCGATGGTGCACACCAGCTTGGTGCGCCGCGTGCTGCGGAAGCCTGCAGCAGCAGCAGCAGCAGCAGCAGCAGCAGCAGCAGCAGCAGCAGCAGCGGCAGGGAACATATCACAAGTTCTAGTGCTGGCAGCAGGGAACTCATAGCGCTACCGGTAGCGTTAGGCCACAGCAGCTGCCATGAGACTGCTAGCTCCGCTACCAGCTTGCCTGCCATGCCAGCTGCTGCTGACTGTGTGCATGGTCAAAGCATGCATGGCACAAAAAATTCTGGCAACAAAAGCATGTGTGGCTGCTTGCGCACCGTTTTCAGCCAGCAGCGCTCGCTGAATCTCCTGCTCAGCCGCTGGAGAGATTGTCACTATGGACATGTCTGGCTGCCCGCCAGCTGCTGCTGCTGCTGCTGCTTCCGTTGCTGCTGTTTCCTGCAAGTTAGATTTTAAGGCTTCTGAAAGCTCGGGCTGCACGGGATGGACTGTGCTTGTTGCAGCACTGCTGGGCTCTGCTGCTGCTCTGCAGCAGTGCCTTCTTCTGTGAGCTGCATGCTGCACGTTCCGAGTTATAGATGGCAAGACAACTAGATTCTGATGTGTTTGTGTGCAGATCGGGCGTTGCTGCCCTTGCAGACAGCCAATGCGAGTGCCTCCGAGCATGTTGCACCAAGTGATGGCCTGATCAGATGCACATGGCAATCATGAATAGTCTAACGTTGATTTTGTTCAGCCCTTGGTGCTCGTGTGCACATGATGGCTCGTGTTGCTGTGTTCTTTCAAACCCCATTTCGGAAGCGTCAGCAAGACGGCCACCTCTGTGCGTGAAACACGTTGAATAGGTGTCTCTTGCAAACCCATGCTTCAATTGACTGATGGTGATGCCACGTCACAACAGTAGCACGGGGTCGGCTGATTGCTGTTGCCTCTCCCAGAGCCCTAGTTGCTCTTGGGTGCCCTCTAGCGCGGTATGGTCGCTTAAACCTGTTGCAACTAGCACAAGACAGCTTAGCTGCGCGTTAGGGGTCAATGTTCAAGCTTGGCATCGCCTTGTCATGGTGCAGCTGGTGCAAGTGCTGCAGTACTGTACTGCAGAGCTGGTCACATGGCCCATGCCTTCATGCCGTGCAAAGGTATCAGCAGGTTCCACAGTCAGCGTGAACGTGAAGCAGGCCCACACGCTCAGCCCAGTCTTCTGTGCCGGCCAAGCTGCAGATTACGCCAAACACACATTGGAAGTAAAGCAGCAGACACGCCGGCGTCTGGCTCCAGACACAGCCCAAACAACTGTATCCTGGACACCCATGTACACTCCGGCCCTCCCGAAATCAGGCTGAGATCGGCCTCTTACAACCAGGCTTTACACTGGGACACACAGCAGCTGCCAGCTGCGTCACTGGCTCGCCTTGCTCGTCATTTTGACCTTGACCAGCATTTTTTGTTACCAGGGGGGACGAAATCCTACTGGCTAGTCACACGCAACAGTCAGGCGAACCTGACTGCAGGGACACAAGGCAATGCCTCAACCAGCAAGACACGTCTAACACCCCTATACAGGAGGTGCCCAGCGCCCGGACCTTGACCAGCATGTACACCAGCATGTACTTACTGACTGGCTTCACTTGCTGGCTGGCCTTGCGCATAACTTGCCGAAGAGAGGCGGATCTACTGGGCCCTGGCACCATCCGAGGCGCTCACTGGCTGGCCTTTCGCATCACTTTGACCTTGACCAGCACATACACCAGCAGCCTCGTGCCAGCACCCAGAGCAAACAGCACAGCCAGCGCCAGCACCCGACTGTGATCACAGCCCCTCTGCAGTAGCTCCGGCCGGCTGTAGTACTGCCACAGCTGAGAGAGTGCAGCAATGGTGGCTGCATTGGACTGTTCGGCTGCTGTGGTTGCGTGGTGGTACTGCGCTGCTGTTGATTGCACCATGGCATCTGTGCGCTGTGCCGTGCTGCTGAGTAGCAGGTCTTGGAAGGAGGTGCCTGCGGCAGCAGCAGCAGCAGCAGCAGCAGCAGCAGCAGCAGCATGTTTAACAGCAGCAGAGTGCAGCAGATGGGCCGGCTTTCATGCACCTTATATGACATAACAAGTGTTTGGGAGCTGTCTTAGCCAGAATGCTGCAGCCTGTCAGCAATGATAGAAACGGCAGTAATCAATCGGACATGTAAAGCAGGCGCTATGTGTACATCAAACTGCTATGGCATGCCACATGCAGGCAGGCGCTTGCGGGTCCCTGTCACAGCTCCAAAACATGACTGTGCTGCTGCCTGCAGTAAAACCGTCACCGAGTGATGTAACTGTCATTGGTTTCAAACCAAGTTGATGGGTGGGACTCACTGTTGAGACCCAGCGCTGTGTTGTCGGGCGCCTGCAGGCCTGGCTGCTGCTGCTGCAGCGCCCTCCACAACTGCTGGTCCAGGCCGCAGAAGCCCAGCTGCAGCAAAGGCACAAGGCGTGAAAACACTGTTGTAACACAACCCAACTCTCTGATAACATGGTGTTGTGACTACAATGAGAGATGATGGTAGCACACTTGCAGCTCCAGGCCAAGTACTTGACGTCATGTAGACACCAGTGGCACTGGCAGGAGTCAGTACATACGGAATGGCTCAGCAGGTGGTGCATAATTATGCAGCAACGTCGTATGTCAAGCTGCAAAGCGGCTGTTATCATCAGGTCACTGGCAGCAGCGCCTACCTGTGACAGCCAAGCAGCAGTCTCCGGGGCCCTTGCTGGGTTGCTGACTGCACCCGGCACCAGCCAAGACGTGTACAGCGCCTGCAGCGCCCACCTGCGTCACATGACGTGTTGAACAACACAGCGGCAGAGGTGGTACCACTCAGCGCGTATCCAGCCCCATTCTAGGTTGCAGACAGCGACCTGGTAACTGCTGATGCCCACCAACCGGGCAAACCTCAGACACTGTGAACCACAGTAAGCCTTAGAACAAACAGGGCACAGCGTGAGTGAAGCATTCGCAGCCACTGCAGCTGCAAGCACGTGACTGATCGTTCAAACCCTAGCCTCCAATCTGCCAATCTTCCAGCTGAACCCTGCTGTCAAATTGGCAAACCCTCTCACCGTGTGTAGCTGATCTGGTCCAGCCACAGCAGCGGGTGGCTGGCCTCCAGCTGCCACAGCTTGGGGGCCACGCCGTTTGCCACGCCGCCCAGCAGCAGTGCGATGGCCAGGCCGGCGAGTAACACGTTGCGCGGCGGTGACGCTAGTGACACCTGCGAGTCACACAATGGAGGGATGTTTGATGCGTGAAGGGTGGCAGGCGTGCGCAAGAGCAGCAGCAGAAGCAGCAGCAACACTAACAGCAGCAGCAGCAGCAGCAGCAGCAGCAGCAGCAGCAGCAGCAGTTTCAGCAGGTGAGAGAGGAGTCAGTGTGATGCTTGACGACTTTGCTGCTGCCACAGCTTGGGGGCCACGCCGTTGGCCACCCCGCCCAGCAGCAGCGCAATGGCCAGGCCGGCAAGTAACACATTGCTTGGCGGGGAGGCCAGGGACACCTGCACGGGCGAGGTGCGACACACATGAATGGATGGATGCAGGCACGTCCAAGTGCAGTCGCCGCCGCAGCAGCAGCAGCAGCAGCAGCAGCAGCAGCAGCAGCAGCAGCAGCAGCAGCAGCAGCAGCAGCAGCGCAATGGCCAGGCCGGCGAGTAGCACATTGCGCGGCGGTGATGCAAGTGACACCTGCAAGTGGAGGGAGGCGCCACACAATGCTCACACACAAGGTTTGAATGGTTCCCTAAGTATGATGTGCACGAGCAAGGCCAGCAGCAGCAGCAGCAGCAGCAGCAGCAGCAGCAGCAGCAGCAAACGCCAAGGAGTCAGTGCAGTGGTCTGCAAGCCAGATTATTGTGTGCTGGCTGTGCCTGCAGCTGCTAGATGCCTGCACTGTTTTGAGCTGGTTGCACCGCAGCTTTTAGCTTACACTGCAGCGTGCTGCTGCCAGCGCAATGTGATGCAGTGTGCGGGCTGCATAGAGACATGTTTTCGATACTAGTAATAAGGTGTTCTCCATCATGGCAGCTCACCAGGTAACCAATGCCTGAGGTGTACCAGCCCAGAAGCACCAGCACAGTGTAGTAAGACCACATCGGCACCTGCACGCACACGTTTGAAACTTAAAACATTAAACGCAGTGTAACATTGCATGTAATGTGCACCTAGACTTGTATAAGAAGAAAAATGTGTGTGCATCTGGCTGGAAGATGTACAGTGTGAGCACGCAGAGCGATGCGTAGAACATCAGCAACAATGTAACATGTTATGTGACAACACATGTAAAGGCATTGCCTCTGGCCGTATGGTTGAGTAACCCACCTGTGACAGTGTGGGCATGTAGAGCCACACGTAGAAGTTGCCTGGGTGCAGCAACATTGTAACATGTGACATGTTATGCGACAACACAAGCAACATGAGCTGAAAGCACCTACCTGCGACAGTGTGAGCACGTAGAGCCACGCGTAGACGGTGGCCATTTGCAGCAACAATGTAACATGACATTTGACAATACATGTACAGGCATATGCCTCTGGTTGCATGCAGACAGCACCCACCTGTGACAGTGTCAGCACGTACAGCCACGCGTGGAAGGTGGCCGGGTGCAGCAGCCATGTAACAATGAACATGGTATGTGACAACACATGTGTAAATTCGTTCTTATACATGTAACATGTGCTCAAAGCACCCACCTGTGACAGTGTCAGCACGTAGAGCCAGGCATAGAAGGTGGCTGGGTGCAGCAGCAGTCCCAGCAGGTCAAACAGCTGGTGGCCAAACACCCACGCAGACACAGACACGCCACCCTGCAGCAGCAGCAACCATGTTTGAGCACAGGCTGACCAAGCGGAAGGCTGCCTTGCCAGGCACCCCTGATAGGCATGCTGTCTGCAGTGCATGGGAATGCCGCATGCAGTTCATGCAATGCAGAACAATAGCAGTGCTGGCAGAACACATATACAGTTGGACCAAAATTTGACTAGGTTTGACCAAAGTTTGACCAGCTTGTGCACTGCAACTGACCGTGCCTTGCTGCCCGACGACATGAATCTGGAGAGGTACGCGCACAGCCTGGCACCTGGGACTCCAGCTGCAGGTAGATCAGCACACCACTTGCACACCAGTGCAAGATAATGAACAACAGCGAAGAACAAACAAAACACCGCACAACCTCGCACCTGTGACTCCAGCTGCAGGTACAGGTGCCGCTCCTGGCCGTACAGCACGCTGCTGCGCGCCACGCTCATGCAGCCGTACGCCAGCAGCGTGATCAGCATCCACAACACTGAATCACCAGCGTTGGTGGTGCGGCCCTGCACAACAGTTGGAAGAGGCAGCAGCAGCAGCAGCAGCAGCAGCAGCAGTCAGCAGCAGCAGCAGTCAGCAGCGTGATCAGCATCCACAGCACAGAGTCACCCGCGTTGGTGGTGCGGCCCTGCACAACAATAAAAAGAGGCAGCAGCAGCAGCAGCAGCAGCAGCAGTCAGTCAGCAGCGTGATCAGCATCCACAACACAGAGTCCCCGGCGTTGGTGGTGCGCCCCTGTGATGTGAGCAGTGGTATATCAACAGCAGTAGCAGCAGCAATGAGATCAGCATCCACAGCACCGAGTTCCCCACGCTTGTGGTGCTGCCTTGCGTAATGCCAAGTAGCAGCAGCAGTAGCAGCAGCAGCAGCTGACCGCCCACCTGTATTGCATGCCACACCCAACTGCACCGCCCAGCAGCGCCACCTGCTCGCCCCTCACCTGTGCAACGCCCAGCGCTATGCCCAGCAGCGCAGTCAGCACCAGATCAGTCATCATCACAGTCAGCAGCAGCAGCAGCAGCAGCAGCAGCAGCAGCAGCAGCAGCAGCAGCAGCAGCGGCAGCAGCAGCAGCAGCAGCAGCAGCAGGAGCAACATCCCGCCCCTCACCTGTGCCACGCCCAGCGCGATGCCCAGCAATGCACTCAGCACCAAATCCGTCATAAGCGCAGTGCGTGATGACACCCACTTGCGCACATCGCGCATGAAGATTACCCACAGCTGCGGCCAGATGCGTGGAAAGCGGCGCTGCTTGGCTTTCTCAGCCGGCGATGCTGCTGCTGCTGCTGCTGCTGTTTCTAGTGCATCATCGCTGGCTGCTGCCGCTGCTGCAGCTGTATCTGCTGCCCCAGCTGTGTCTGCTACTTCTGGCAGAGTGACCACTCCTGAGGGGATTGGCGGCAGCCGTGCTGAGATCTGCTGCTGCTCTGTGTCCGCATTGCTGCCTGAAAACAGCAGCCAGTCTGGATCAGCAGAAGCTGAACCAGATGCCTCAAAACCGGTGCTGCCAGCAGCTGCATACAAGCTGTGGTGAGGCTCTACTGCTGTCCCTCGTGCTGCTGCTGCTGCTGTTGCCGCTTCAGCAGATGGCAGGGCAGTGCTCTCAGATATGCTTGGCAGCCTGTGAAGCTCGCGAGCTGCTCCCTCCCTTGCCGTTTCTGCTGCTCCTGCCGCTGCTGCTGCTGCTGCTGCTACATCTCTTGCTGCTGCTGTGTCAGCAGCAGAGGCCCCAGCAGCAGTGCTTACACTCCCCCTTGCAGCCTCTTGCATCTTGAGCTGTGGCACGTCAATGGTGAAGGCTGACTCGTCATCACCTGAACTGGGAAACCCAGCACTGCTTGCCCGCTGCTGCTGCTGCTGCTGTTGCGTTGCTGCTGCCAGCACAGCTGACGCATCCACCTGTGCTGCAGCCACTTGTGGCATGCCTGCCAACTGGACGCCCTCCTGCTGCTGCTGCTGCTGCTGCTGCAGCTGCAGCTCCATCAACTGAAAGTCCGGCGCAGACGCGTGCCGCTGCCCTGCACCCCCAGACCTGAACCCTGTGCGCACCCTGCCCCGATGCGCCCAGCGGCTCACTCCAGCAGTAAGGCCAGCAAAACTCCGCCTCTCACCAACAGGCCTAGCATGCGCCACTTGATGCACATCCTGCTGCTGCTGCTGCTGCTGCTGCTGCTGCTGCTGCTGCTGCTGCTGCTGCTGCTGCTGCTGTGGATCTGGCATGATCAAGAGATCCTCTCCAGGCTGCAGTGAAGCCGCTCGCCGCTGTTGCTCCCGCTCGTTGAAGCTGCTGCCAAGCAAGCCGCTGCTGCTGCTGCTGCCGCTGCCGGCGCGCCGGCACAGCGCCAAGTGCTGCAGCCGCGCCTGCGGCCCTGTCATCAACAATTGTAACGGTAGCGGCGGCCCTGATACGAGGCTGCTGCCTGGCAGTACAGCGCTGCCACCTGAGGCAGTACGCACAGCAGGGTCAGCTTGCTGCCCTGCCATCATCATATGTGACGGCAGCGGCGGCCCTGTCAGTACACCACTGCCACCTGAGGCAGTGCGCGTAGCAGGGTCAGATGTCCTGTCACGTGCCCATGGCGTGCTGCCTGGCAGTACAGCGCTGCCACCTGAGGCAGTACACGCAGCAGGGTCAGATGCCTCTGTCCGCTGCAGATGCAGCGGCAGCAGCAGCATCTGTGGTTGCCCTGAAAGGGCGTAGCTGCCGCCTGAGGCAGTGCGAGGAGCAGAAGGATCTGACAGCACTGCCAAGCCTGCTGCCTGCATTGGGGATGCTGCTGCAGGGATGGCAGCTGCCTCCTGCAGCGAGGGCTGTACTGCCTCTGGCCCTGCTGCTGCTGCTGCTGCTGCTGCTGCTGCTGCTGCTGCTGCTGCTGCTGCTGCTGGGGTTGCAGGTGATGCTGCTTGGCTGTAGTTGTGCGGGATGTCAGCAGGCTTCCAGCCAGTGCCATCATAATCGTCATAACCCGGTGAGGGCGTGGCAAAGGGAGAGATCAGGAGGGAACTGCTGTGAGCTGAAGCTTGCTGATCTGCATTCGACTGCTGCTGCTGCTGCCGCTGCTGCTGCTGCTGCCGCTGCTGCTGCTGCTGATGCAACGCCTGCAACGCCTGCAGCAGCTGCTCCTGCCCCATTTCCAGGGAAGTCTGGTGGCTTTGCTCCTCCATTGCGTGAGCTGCATCTGCTTGGATCAACCCAGCTGCCTCTGCTGCTGCTGCTGCTGCAGGCCGGCTAGATCTAGAAGAAGCTGTCCAAGCTGCTGCTGTCAGTGCTCTGGCAAATGGCTGTACTGTACTGCCTGTTGAATTGGCGGCTGATGTCAGCACTGCTGGCCCTGACAGTGCTGCTACTGCTGCTGCAGGACCCCCAGATGCTGCCCAGCTTGTTGCTGGCGCTCTGGCGACTGGCTGACCTGTCCTGCCTGTTGAGTTGGCTGCTGATGTCAGCGCTGCTGACCCCAACAGTGCTGCTGTAGCTGATCCACCCCGTGACAGCACCCCTGCTGCTGCTGCTGCTGCTGCTGCTGAGGCAGCTGGCACTATGCCGCTTGCCAGCATGTGCTGCTTTGCGAATTCTGAAAAGTCATGCAGGGTGATGGTGTCCTGGGGGCAGCGCATTTTGAAGGCCTCACAGAGATTTGTGACTGCATCCGCATACTTCTGCGGCAGTTCAACAGCAATGGGCAGGCAGGCGGGCAGGCGGGCAGTCAGCAGCACACCACTCGCTTGAAAGTACGCTCACAGAAGAAACGCTGGGATGCATACTTACTATCCACCCGGAACAACTTGTTCCATCGCCAACAAACGTGGGTGTTGGCCCCTTTTTGTAACAAGCATGCGTTCAATGCTCACATGTTGACACAAAACTGGCAGATGCAAAAATAAAATCCGCCCCGCCCACCTGTGCATCCTCCTGCTTGCGCAGCATGCGTGTCTCCCAGAACTTCCGGAACGCCTTGTAGCTCAGCACAGGCTGCTTGACTGGCTCGCTGTTGCTGCTGCTGTTGTGCTCATTGGCGCAACCGTCAATGCTGCCGCCGCTTGTCTCGTCGCAGGTTTTTGCCATGCTGCTAAAACGCTGCTGCAAGCCTTCCAGCAGGCGAGGCTTCCAGGTCCTGCAGGAAACAGCACATGTCACATGTGGCAGTCAACACACATGTTTGACCAAAGGTTTGACCAAATGTCTGACCATAATTTGATTAACAGCAGCAAGGGCAGTGAAGTGGAGAGCGTCAGTGTACGTGCTGTTTTGCAAGCTGCAAGTTTGTGCATTGCCGAGCAACCAAACTCGACTGCTCAGCTGAATATAGTGTGTTGTCGGGCCCATGCGTGCCCTGCAAAGTGCCGCATGAAAGTTTTCACGCTTGAAGCATATTACTTTAACAGCCAGCAGGGCTGTGCACTGTTTGACACGCACCATTCAGGCAGGACCACAGGCGCTGATCCAGCAGCAGCAGGCAAAAGTGATGCTGACCCAACAGACTGCTGCAGCGCTGCCAGGTTATTGCTCCCGCGATGCTGCTGCAGCAGCACACGCTGTAGTTGTGTCGCCAGCGGCAGCTGCTGCTGCTGCTGCGGTGCCAGTAGCAATGGCGGTGGCTGTTGCTGAAGGTGCTGTGGATGATGCTCTTCCATTTGATGCTGCTGCTGCTGCTGCTGCTGCTGCTGCTGCTGCTGCTGCTGCTGCAGTGTCTGCTGCTGCTGCTGCTGCACCCAGGCCCTGCCTGTGCTCTGCCACCACTCTGGCAGCAGTGAGGGAACAAAGTCTGGGTTGCCGCGGCAGCTGACAGTGCCTGCAAACACAATGCAGAGCATGTCTTTTGACGTTAGAGGTTACTATCCACAGGCAGTGCTCTGATACACTTGTTGCTGTCATGGATTATGGCAGCAGTAATCAAAATCTGGTTGCAGTTAACAACGCCAGCCGCAGCGCATACACCACACTTTCTCTCCCTTGCCGCCTTCCTCAAATACCACAATCAGTCTCACCTGCCTTCATATCAAGAAGAAAGTCGGCCACATTCTCTCCCTCAGGGCAGGCAAAGCTCAGGGACTCCATGTAGGCCAGCACCAGCTGCCCTCGTTCCACTCTCTCACATGCCGTGACATCACTCTAAACGTCTCTCACCTGCCGTCACGTCCAACAGGAAGTCAGCCACATTCTCCCCCCCCCAGGGCAAGCGAAATCCGAAGACTCTATGTATGCCAGCACCAGCTGCTGTCACGCCAAGTTACCTTGTCTGTTATAACATAGCACCACAATCAGTCTCACCTGCCGTCACATCAAGGAGGAAGTCGGCCACATTCTCTCCCTCAGGGCAGGCAAAGCTCAGGGACTCCATGTATGCCAGCACCAGCTGCTGCGGGCCGTCATAAACAACACGGCCGCTGTTGCTCAGCAGCAGGCAGCTGTTGAACATGCGGAAGATGGACACCCTGCAGACAGAAGAAACAGTAAGCACTGTGTTATAACTGAGCATTCAAAGGCTTTGACAGGTCAAATCCGTTCACTGGCAGCAGGCAGCTGTTGGACAAGCGGAAGATGGACACCCTTCAGGCAGTCGCAGCACACAGCGTTATAGTACACAGGTTGAGCAATTGAATGTTGCGAATTCATTGGCTGCATGCAGCTGTTGGACATGCGGGATGTGGATACTCTGCGATTGCAGAAAAGCAAGCAGTGTTGGTATATATGTATTTGTGACAATTTTAAGAGCAGCGCCGCCACCACATCACCCACCAAACCCTGCATCCGACACCTTGAACCGCAAATCACCCTAAACCCTGCCACCCCGGCTGCCTAACCCCCGTCACCTGGGTTGGTGCATCACGGCAAGCACATTCATGCCTCTTGCGCTGCTGTGCTGCAATGCCTCCACCACCCCAGCTGCCAGTCCTGGAACCCCAGATTTTCAGCCACCCCAAATTTTCAGCTCCTGACTGGGGTGCCCACTCCTCGTTGAGTGGAGCATGTAATGTAATGTAATGTAATGTAATGTAAAGCCCTGCCACCACGGCTGCGAAAACCCCGTGCACCTGGGTTGGTGCATCACGGCAAGCACATTCATGCCCCTTGCACTGGAGTGCTGCAGCGCCTCCACCACCTTGCTTGCAACAGCAGCATCCAGGCCTGATGTGGGCTCGTCCAGCAGCAGCAGCAGGCAGGGCTTGGCCACCAGCTCAACACCAATCACTCAACACCAAAACACAAAACACACAACCCTACGTCCCAAAGCAGTGTTGCCGTCTGTCAGCAAGCCTGCCGGGCTGCCAGATCTTGCAACTTATCTTGGCTGATGCATCACGGCCAGCACGTTCATGCCCCTCACACAGCTGTGCTGCAGCGCCTCCACCACCCCAGCCGCCGCAACCTGCACCACACGCCCTAAACCCCAACCAACCCACACACAAAACCCTGCCACCCTGGCTGCCTAAACCCCGCCCACCTCGGCTGGTGCATCACGGCAAGCACGTTCATGCCCCTCGCGCTGCTGTGCTGCAGCGCCTCGACCACTTTACTCGACACAGCAGCATTCAGCCCGGATGTGTGCTCGTCCAGCAGCAGCAGCAGGAGGCAGGGCTTGGCCACCAGCTCTAGGCCAATCACTCAACCCCAGAACCAAAACCTGCATCCCAAAGCACTGTTGCTGTATCTGCCAGATCTTGCCACTTACCTCGGCTGGTGCATCACGGCAAGCACGTTCATGCCCCTCGCGCTGCTGTGCTGCAGCGCCTCCACCACCTTGGCTGCCACGGCAGCATCTAATCCAGACGTGGGCTCGTCCAGCAGCAGCAGGCAGGGCTTGGCCACCAGCTCAACCCCAATCGCGGCGCGCTTGCGCTGGCCGCCGGACAGCTTGCGGGACGCTGATGACCCCACCACCTGCAAAGCAAGGCAGTTACATCCATATGAGGAATTCATGCGGATTGTGTTTAATTTGGTGCTGCAGTGGGCGTGCTTGCTCTGGCAGCCGGACAGCGTATGAGCAGCTGACAAGCCAAGCACAAGCATGCGCAAAGATGAGGGCAGGCAGCAGCAGGCAGGGCTTGGCCACCAGCTCCACGCCTATAGCGGTGCGCTTGCGCTGCCATTCAAACAGCTTAAGGGATGCGGATGAGCCCACCACCTGCACGCGCAAAGCAGGGACAGGCATCTGCATGCGGGGTGGTGGTGAAGGCCTTCAGGCTGTGCATGTGCAGGCTGTGCATGTGCATCCAAAGCCGCACCTGCTGCCCCACTGTGACCAGGTCCATGAGTGACATGACCACTTCCACAGTTTCCTGCACATCACGCCAGCGAGCCAGCCGCCGCCCTGCAGCATCACGCCCAATAGGCATCCGCAGGCGCGCAGCGATCTCCAGGTTCTCCTGCACCTGCAGCAGCAGCAGCAGCAGCAGCAGCAGCAGCAGCAGCAGCTCAGCAACGGTGGCGGCTTGTAGCAGAAGCAGATATCTGCCTATGCGCAGATGCGCAGTGATCTCAAGGTTTGCCTGCACGTGCATTGACAAGCTTAGGTTGCCTCCGTTATGCTTGCTGTGTGGGAGCCTCTCATGCAGCATAAGGTCACAGATATGTCAGTCATCTGCGAGTTATGTCAATGACAACAAACAAAACAGTATCTTCCCAACGTGAGGATTTCATGTAGCAGGTTAAACACATGCAATTATCAACTGTCTTACATCACTGAAAACAGAGTCACATGTTATACAATTGGTCACAGCATGAGTTACAGTTTATTGCGTTGTGTCCGCTCACCGTGAGGCTCTCATGCAGCAGGTCAAACTGCGGCACAAAGCCTGTCAGCCGGCTGATGCTCAGCAGGCCGTCCTCGGCAACAGCACCTGCTGCTGCTGCTGCTGCTGCCGGACTGTCGGCCTCTGCTTCTGACCGCAGCACTTTGATGCTGCCCAAAACCCTGCTGCTGGGCAGCCTGCCTGCTAGGGCTTTGCAGAGTGTGGTTTTGCCACAGCCTGAGGGGCCCATGATGGCATGCAGCTGCGAGTGGGCGAAGCGGCCAGACACACCTGCACAAGCGGCAGCAGCAGCAGCAGCAGGCTTCAGCAGATAATTAGCAGTCATAAAGACAGGCCGGAATTGCTTGAAACACCATGAACTGGAATGAGCTGCATGCTGGCATGGCCATGAGTTAGTGAAGACACACCAGCCTCCCTGGCTCACCTGGCACTATGAACTTCACACCAGCCTCCCTCGCCTCAGCCAGAACTTCATCGACAGCTTCACACCAGCCTCCCTGGCTCACCTGGCACTATGAACTTCACACCAGCCTCCCTCGCCTCAGCCAGAACTTCATCGTCAGCTTCACAGTACATGCCGCCAGCTCCCACCAAGCTTTCCAGCATGCGCTGTAATGTGCTGCCCCTGCTGCTGCTGTTGCTAGCGGAGGCACTGTCCCCAACGCCACTGCTGCTGCTGCTGCTGCTGCTGCTGCTGCTGCTGCTGTCTGCTTTGGCGATGTTTATGTTGGCACCACTGCAGCCGCTGCCCATCGCATCTGTTGCGCTGCTGCTACTGCCTGCTGCATCTGCAGCTGCTGCTGTGCAGTTGGCGTCGCTGGCACAAACCATATCCATCTCAACTGCTGCATCTCCTGGAGCAGCACAAGCAGCAGCAGCAGCAGCAGCACTACCACCACCACCACGCCTGCTGCTGCTGTTACCCATGCCGTCCCTATCAGCAGCAGCAGCAGCATCAGCGCCATCCCCTGCGTCACCAGCTGCCTTATTAGCAGCACAGCGCAGCTGCCGAACCCCCTGCAGGCTGCGCTGCAGCCCCTGTTTCAGCTGTCTTTTGCAGCTGTACAGTATACCGCTGCAGGGTGCATCACCCACCCACACATTGCTGTACACAAGAGTGAGGCGAGGTGTGACCTGGTAGTCAAACCCATCACCCTGCACATACTGCATGTACTGCATGTACTGCTGTTGCTGCTGCTGCTGCTGCTGCTGCTGCTGGATGTCGAGTGAATGGAAGTCACCTTGTTGCTCCAAGCTGTGATGTGCGGACACAGCAGCAGCAGCAGCAGCAGCAGCAGGTGCTGCTGGCGCAGTGTGTGCGGCATTGGCTGGCAACGATGCAGATCCCGCATCAACTGCCCCTGCTGCTGCTGCTGCTGCTGCTGCCGGCGGCTGTGGCGCTCCTGATCCAACAGCAGGTTGTGCTGCTGCTGCTGCTGCTGCTGCGGTATCGGTAGGTACATGTGCAGCACCTGCAGGTCCGCTGCCAACCCTGCTGCTGCTGCCTTCTTCCTCTACTGCTTCAGCCACTGGCCCGACGTGCTGCTGCTGCTGCTGGTGCTGCCGTCGGCTTAAACTGCCTTGCGGCGTGTCAGAAGACCCCCAGCGCCCCGGCGCACCAGCTGACGCAACCGGTGACGATATCGATCGCCGTGCAGCAGCAACAGCTGCAATCGCACTGAACACCCTAGACCCCAGGCGGTGCCGGTGCGAGTGCATCCTTAGCCGTTTCAAACCACTGTCCCTTGGCTGCTGCTGCTGCTGCTGCTGCTGCTGCTGCTGCTGCAGCTCCTGTACCTTTTGAACCAGCTGGATTGCCACAATCAGCTCATTGACCTCCTCTTCATTGCTGCTGATGACAATGTTGCGCCTGCCAGCTACTCGGACCCATTCTAGCAGTGCCAGCACCAGCGCCAGCAGCAGCAGCATCAGCAGCAGGGCCTGCCAGGTCCATCCTGGGGCTGCCAGGCCCCTGCCTTGGCAGTTGCCCAGCGGGCGGCAGCGCAGCGGCTGGCGGCTGTTGCCTGCAATTGAGCAGGGTAGCGGCATTGGTGCTATGGCTTGATGGGTAACATGATGATGATGATGAGCAGGGTAGCAGGCAAAGTAACAGCAGCAGTGTTGGGGTGGCAGGGTTGATGCGTGGGGGCTGCTGGCTGTTGCCGGCTGTTGGCTGCTGCCTGTTGCAGGCGAGCATGCGTGCAGGTGGAAATGCAGCAGCAGGTGCGCTGAAGTTGGTTGGCCCCGCATTGCCATCTAACAGCTGCCCAGGCAGAAGCAGCAGCACACTTTGTCTACAAGGGCTGCGCACATGCTTGCTACAACACATCTGCAACACCGCCACTTAACACATTTTGACAATTTCCCATATCGCGCTCACTGGGGCAGTAGTGGTTTTCGGGGCAGAGCTGCCGTCTGCCGGGCGATTTACAGAAGAAGCCGGCCGCATGGCTGCCGAACCCATTTGAAGTGCAAAGAAACATCAGCTTTCCAACTCGGCAATCACAGCACACTTTCCGCAGCAGCTGCGTACATGTGTGTTGCAACATATCTGCAACAACCACAGGTCTCACAACAGCAGAGGCTTGCATCCTCCTATCGCTCACTGGGGCAGTAGTGGTTCTCCGGGCACAGCTGCCGCCTGCCGGGCGACTCACAAAAGTATCCGGCCGCGCAGCCCTGCAGGGGTGTGGTTGAGTTGGCTGGGCAGGCATTGCCATCCAGGGGCTGACCTGACATGGCTAGGCTCTGCAGCAGCAGCAGCGGGTCTGGCCGCACCAGCCGGAACGTGTTCCAGGACAGCAAGTTCTGTGGCAGCAGCAGCAGCAGCAGCATTGTCTGAAATGAGCAATGGTTGTTGCTGGGCTGGGCAGGTGTTGCAACTTAGCGGCTGCCCAGACATGGCCAGGCTCTGCAGCAGCAGGAGCGGGTCGGGCCGCACCAGCCGAAACGTGTTCCAGGACAGCAAGTTCTGCAGCGGCAGCAGCAGCAGCAGTTGGTCTGGCAGCACCAGCCAGAATGCGCTGCAGGGCAGCAGGTTCTGCAAGCGAAGAAAAATGCAGCAGGCACAGCAGCATTGAGTTGCGCTGAGGTTGGTGCCCGAGCTTGGTATGCCAGGAATCAGCGTCCTAGAAACACATTAACATATAACAACAGGCCAACAAATTTAAAATCACATCAACATAACAAGTAACATTGTCACTTGCCGTTATGTTGCAGGCTTCGCTTCTGAAGCTGCCCTGAGCACACCACTTCCCAGGCTCACACGCCGCGAGCTTGGCAGGGTTTTGGCACAGCGCGCCCTCAGGGCAGGGTTTATAGCCCTTGCAGTCCCCAAACCCTGGCACCATGCCCAGGTAGGCTGCAGTGGCCCTGCTGCTGCTGCTGCTGCCAGCTGCTGCTGCTGATGAACCAGAGCAGTTGTGGAGGCTGGGGTAGCTTTCTTCCTGGCTGCCTCCAGGACAGTACTCTCCTGCAAACATAAGATGTATTTCCCATCCAAGCTCACAGCAGTGTGGCAAAGCAGAACATTTGAAAGACTGAACGGTCTTTCAGCATTACTCCATCCTTGTGGTTCCAAGATGTATTCTATCAACAGCAGCACCAGGTGCACACAACCGCAGGCCAGGTCCCAGCACTGGTGGACAAATCACGTGGTCTCTTTCAAACCATTTGCAGTGCTTAACAACCCTAAATCTTTAAACCCAACACCGGCTCACCTATCTGGCAGCGCAGGCACACCCCCTGGGCCTCCGTAGCCAGCATACGGCAGTCAGCTGCTGCCGTCATATTTGAATTCAATTTCAAACCAGCCTGCGGCAGCCAGCCTGCTGCCAGCAGCGCAGCAGCAGCGCAGGGGCTGCAGCGCAGCCCTGCTGGGCAGCGTCCGGTCAAAGTTATGTTTGACCGGCGAGCCTGCTGCTGCTGCTGCTGCTGTGGTAGGTCTGGCAGCGGTGGGCGCCAGGTGCAGGGGCATCCTTCAGCAGACAGCAGCGCTCCTGCAGGAGGGCAGCTGCTGCTTGCAGCCCAGCTGCTCGGCAGCTGGTTGCCTGGAGAGCTCAAAATGGCTGTTTTGGGAGAGTCTACAGGTTGGCTGCTATTTAGCTGCGATGTAACTCGGCGGCACATCAGCAGTAGCAGCAGCAGCAGCAGCAGTGCATGACAGGGCATGGCTTCGATGCATGCTCTACCTTCAGCAGTGCGTGCTGCACAGAAAAGAACAGTACGTGTTTCTGTATTCACCACGACGTTTTTGCTGCTGCACAGTCGTGGCATCGTGCAGAGCAAGCAGCTTGCTGTCGAAACAATCGACGTGGCATGGTGTGGCAAAGGCTGCTACTTCGCAAACACTTTTTTGCTTACTTATAAAGACGATCGATCAGTCGAGCAGCTTGATGTACGAATGTCACCAGCTAGGCATTTGCAAACAACCCTGTCACTGTCCCACAAGTGGCACTTGCTGCCAGCAACCTGAGCAGCTGGGTGGCAGTGCCACCGCGGCATGTCACATATCTGAAAGGATAGGATTTATCACCGCATGCAAGAAGACTAAAAGGTACGATTTGCAGGTCAGGTTAAAAGGTATACGTGCTGCTGTGGTTTGTTGGACCAAGGACCAAGGTTGCCGCAACCGCTGCTTGAGTCGGGTGACTTGGTAGACAATTCAAAACTACACCTGGTGCGCCGCCACCAGCATATAAAGAAAGTTGCCGACCAGCGGCCGCGGCGGCCGGAACCTGGCCACAGCCCACAGCAGCCACGCATCTGCCCGGCAGCTGGGCCAGCTTGTCTGTTACACACAGCATGGCATGGCTGTCACGCCCGATAAGCCGCCACCAGCAGCCGCCAAAAGCTGGCCGCCGCCCACTGCAGCCGTGCAACTGCACGTGGCTGTTGCACACAGCACTGTGTGGCTGTCACACCTAGTGCTACCCCTTGGCTACTGCACCCTGTAAGCTGCCACCCACTGTGGCCGGAAGCTGGCCACCGCCCACTGCAGCCGCACCACAGCAGTCACAGACTGCAGCCACACCAGACCCTTCACACACTGCCGCAGCACCTGAGCTGCCGCACTTTGCCACATCGCAGTGGTGGCACTTTGCCACACCCCAGCGCTGAGGGTAGCTGGCACACTTGATCAGCCGCCACCAGCTGCGGCCGGAAGCTGGCCACCGCCCACTGCAGCCGTCACACACTGCAGCCACACCATTAAACTGCAGCCAACTGCAACCAAACCGTTACGGTTTGCTTGCAACTACACACTGTAAGCCGCCACCAGCTGCGGCCGAAAGCTGGCCACCGCCCACTGCAGCCGCGCAATCTGATTCGGCGTGATCATCATGCAGCATGCGTCCGGCGAGTACGACATAACATTCCAGATGTTATCCACCCGCCCAGGCACCTTGCAGCTATTGTAAGGCAGTAGCTCCGAGGGCTGCGGCTTCTTTCCGATTCGAAAATCGGAACACCATCCCGTAAGCTTTGGCAGCAGGCCGGCTTGCTCCGCGAAGGCATTGGTTTCGAGGTTTACGGGCGTGTCGGGGACTGCGTCGGCTTTCGAGAGGCCGTCGCCATCGCAGGGCGTGGCGCCCTCGTGCGTGTGCATCAGGCCTGCGGGACATGACAGAATTGACAGTACAGAAGGGAAGAAAGAGAGCAGGGGCAGCAAAGAGAGGGGAGCACTGTTGCTGATGACGTGGTGGGGTGGGGTGGTTGTGGGACAGCCAGCATGTAAGCAGCAAGCCTGCAGACCTAGGAAAGGACACAGCAGCAGGCAGCATGGCAGGTTCTCGGGGACTGCGTCTTTTGAGAGGCCGTCGCCGGGCGTGGCGCCCTCGTGCGTGTGCATCAGGCCTGCGGGACATGACAGAATTCAAACCAGAATTTGAAACATCATTTCAAATGGCAGCAGCCGCGTGGCGCCCTCGTGCGCGTGCATCAGGCATGCGGAAAGCAGCACAACAAGCAAAGGAGGAAGAAAGAGAGCAGGGGCAGCACAAGCGCGGCAGCAGTCAGCAACGCTCGTGGGAAGATGGTTGAGTGGGGTGGCAGCGGCACAGCTTGCTTGTAAGCAGCATTGCACGCCGCAGGCACAGGGGAGGACAGCAGCAGGCAGCATGGCGGCTTGACAGGCGCTGTGGTGCTGTGTCGGCTTTTGCACGGCCGTGGCCGTCGCAGGGCATGGTCCCCTCGCGATCGTGCGTGAGCATCAGGCCTGCAAAGATGACAGAAATGACATAATTCAAACCAGCTTTCACACCATAATCCACGCCAGCAAACGGACAGGCAGCAGTGAGGCAGATGTTGCGGTGTGTGGCAGGCGCTGCATGTTGTGATGGATGGCAGGCCACTGTGTGCAGCAGGCGTGCAGGCATTTGAAAGCACACTTTCAACTGGTCTCAGACTGCAGTGCAGCAGAAAACTTTGGATGACAGATGTGCCGCATGCAGGAAGCATATCTCCGTAATGATACGCCGTGCACACACAAACTAAGTTATATATATAACTATTTTAAACAAGCAAATGGTTGTCAGCGACCCAGGCAGCGGTACGAAAGGAGCCTTAGACGAACGTGAAGTCCTTAACAAGGATGACTAGTTTCGGCTTTTGACAGCCAATTGTAAACAAGCAAGTGGTTGTCAGCGACCCAGGCAGCGGTACGTAAGGAGCCTTAGACGAACGTGACGTCCTTAACAAGGATGACTAGTTTCGGCTTTTGACAGCCTCATCAGATCCTGCGTAGACCACATGTGTGTAAGGCTAAATGTAAGTGCTCACGAACGAGCAGTACAGCTGACAATGACACTGACAGTGCCAGCTGTACATGTACTGCCTCTGGCAGTGAAAGTACGATGCTGCCATGTGATGTGATCATGCATGGCAAGCAGCATGCAAGCATTATAAAAGCAAGCATATGCAAGGCACTTAAACTTCAGTGCCGCGCGCGAATCAGGCGCGATGCAATGGATTTGTTTTTTGTGTAGGCAACTACAACACGTGCTGCAGGGCCCCCAAACAATTGTAAACAAGCAAGTGGTTGTCAGCGACCCAGGCAGCGGTACGTAAGGAGCCCACTAACTTATCATTGTCAGCTGTACTGCTCGTTCGTGAGCACTTACATCTAGCCTTACACGCATGTGGTCTACGCAGGATCTGATGAGGCTGTCAAAAGCCGAAACTAGTCATCCTTGTTAAGGACTTCACGTTCGTCTAAGGCTCCTTACGTACCGCTGCCTGGGTCGCTGACAACCACTTGCTTGTTTACAAATGACAGATGTGCCACCTGCTGCTGCTGCCCCTCAGCAGCAGCAGCAGCAGCAGCAGCAGCAGCAGCAGCAGCAGCAGCAGCAGCAGCAGCAGCAGCAGCAGCAGCAGCAGCAGCAGCAGCAGCAGCCCAATGCCCGCCGCCCAAACCGCCAGCCCAGCCAGCAGCGCCCAAAAAACGGCCCAGGCGCCCGTCCAGGGCGCACAAGCGGCAGCGCAAACTACAGGCGTACCGGCAGCAACGGCGACCGCGGCCAGGGCCGCCAGTACTACCATAGAAGGGTGTATTCAACCTAAGCAGCAAGCCGCTGGCCCCTGCTGCTCTACACACCCTCAACTTGGGCCATAAGTTCATCCCCACCCCTGGTGTGAGTAATACCAGAGCAATCATTGCCAGTCAGATGAGCAGGTTGCTCGGAGTGTTAAGCTGCGATCGCACTTTGGTTCGGCTGGGGCTTCTGCTTACAACATGAAGTACCATGTACCCAAACCATTGTTTGTGCCACGTGAAGTGCCGCAGCCAGTCATGAGTTTCATTGCTGCTGCCGAGGCAGCACTGCATGCATGTTATGATGCACAATCAGTCCTCATGCGTGCACAACCCATGAGTGACAACATGACGTTTGCCATGCGTCGTGCTCTATTTGACTTGCAAAATGACCCCAGCATAATCGTCAAACCCTCTGACAAAAACATGGGGCTTTGCATATTAGATGCAGCATGGTATGTAGCTGAATGCAATCGCCAGCTGAGCGATCCAGCCACTTATCCTAGTGTCCCTGCTGCAGCCATACCTGGCCTCATCGCCAGCTGCAGCAGCAGGCTTTACAGCTAGCCAAAAAATGGCAGCCGTTACTGCCAGGGCAAGTTTATAATTACTTTGAAGCACAAGCATCCCCTGATGAGCAGCCAGTTGTGCCATTCTTCTACCTGCTGCCCAAGGTGCATAAGCTTCCAGCGATCAGCCATGAATTCTTGCATCTGCCGAAGGGCAGGCCCATTGCTGCTTGCCACAGCTGGGTCACCAACGCCACTTCTGTTTACCTAGCAGAAGTGTTGAACAAGGTGTGTTTTGAGCAGTATCCACAAGTGCTGCCAGACACAAAAACACTAGTGCAGCTGTTAGGGAGCAGCACCTGCAGTAGAGATGCACACCTCGTTACTTTTGACGTGGAATCAATGTACTCCAGCATTAACAATGCTGAGGCTGTTGCAGCCTGCCGCGATGCAGTAGCTGTAGCAAAATCCACAGCGCATGGCAGCATGGTTCATGACCTGCTGACCTTTGTGATGAAGCATGGTTACTGCCAGTTTGGTGGCAGTTACTACAGGCAGGTGCAGGGTACCGTCATGGGCACCCCTGTTGCTCCTCCATACAGCAACATTTACATTGCTGCCAAGCTAGAAGCTGTGGTACAGCAGCAGAGTGCCTACTGGCCTGCATTCTATCAACACTTTATAGATGATGGCTTTTTTGTGTGGGAGCAGGATTATGCCAGCCTTTTGCTGTTCCTGCAAGCACTCAACAGCACACTGCCCAACATACGGCTGACTTGGCAGGTCAGCCAGACCAGCATAGATTATATGGACATCACTATCAGCAAGTGCATGGACTCTGCTGGTCCCTCAGTGGGTATTACAGTTACCACATACCAAAAACCCCACAACCAGTACATGCATATTCCCTGGCACTCATTTCACAGGCCAGGCATGTACAAGGGTTTCATCAAGGCAGAACTGCAGCGTTATGCTGTTACTAATACACTGCCTGGTGACTTTCAACGCATGAAAACTCTGTTCATGAACAGGCTGTTGGACAGAGGTTACCCAGCACGACAGCTGCAAAGCTGGTTTGCTGCTGTGGATCATTCATGCCGCACTGCACTGCTCAGCCGCCCGCCAGGCAGACGCCAGCAGCGTAGAGGTGATGCCCCAGTGCTTGTCTTGCCTAATGGGCAGTTTGAGATGACAGCACGTATTGGTGTGGTGCTGAACCGCGTGTATGCGCAGTACAAACATCACCCAGAGGTGCCACGGATATTTGGGGGCCCTGCAGCACGTGTTGTAGTTGCCTACACCAAAAACAAATCCATTGCATCACGCCTGATTTGCGCGCGGCACTGAGGTTTAAGTGCCTTGCATATGCTTGCATTTACCATGCTTGCATGCTGCTTGCCATGCATGATCACATCACATGGCAGCATCGTACTTTCACTGCCAGAGGCAGTACATGTGCAGCTGGCACTGTCAGTGTCATTGTCAGCTGTACTGCTCGTTCGTGAGCACCTATACTTAGCCTTGCACGAATGTGGTCTACGCAGGATCTGATGAGGCTGTCAAAAGCCAAAACTAGTCATCCTTGTTAAGGACTTCACGTTCGTCTAAGGCTCCTTACGTACTGCTGCCTGGGTCGCTGACAACCACTTGCTTGTTTACAAATCCATTGCATCGCGCCTGATTCGCGCGCGGCACTGAAGTTTAAGTGCCTTGCATATGCTTGCATTTACCATGCTTGCATGCTGCTTGCCATGCATGATAACATCACATGGCAGCATCGTACTTTCACTGCCAGAGGCAGTACACGTACAGCTGGCACTGTCAGTGTCATTGTCAGCTGTACTGCTCGTTCGTGAGCACTTACATCTAGCCTTACACGCATGTGGTCTACGCAGGATCTGATGAGGCTGTCAAAAGCCGAAACTAGTCATCCTTGTTAAGGACTGCACGTTCGTCTAAGGCTCCTTACGTACCGCTGCCTGGGTCGCTGACAACCACTTGCTTGTTTACAGTTGAAGTAGGCTCAGAAAAATGCAGCACGGCATCACACCATCCTCTTGCTCAGCAACAGACTTACAACCAGCTTCACAGGACCCCACTAACTTACCCAAGTAGTGTCCGATCTCGTGTGCCAGAGCAGCAGCGCCGCCGTCCCAAAACCGCTCGCTGTTCTTTCCAGAAGGGTTGAAGAGATCCCACGTGATGAACACCCAATTCTCCTCTGTCTTGCCCTCCTTCCAGGTTTCAGACGGCTCGCTAAACCACGGCCCCAGCGCCCGGCTATACCCTAGGTACAGCCGCCTGCAGATGGACCCTCCCGACCCGGGATCGCAGAACCCAGCTGTCGGGTCACTCGAGCCGCTGACAAACACGTTAATAACATTTTTTGAAGCGAGGGCCGCGACAGCTGGGAATTGCGAGGTGGATGTGAGGCACGGGAAGCCTGCTGTTTGTTCTTTTATGTTGGCACTGCAGAGGTGCCAGTCCTCTTGGGTGGCGAGTAGGAGGTAGTCGTACTTTGTGACGTTATGACGCACCTCCTGCAATTTGAACCTGCACAGATGTGGCAGTGGCAGCAGCATGTTCTGTGAATGTGATGGTCAGCCAACACGGCCAAAAGCTGGTTGTGGTGACGCGCTGATGCGTTGCGAAGTGCCGGCAAGTGTGTGCAGCTGTCACTGATGTGCCTCCTGCACTGGTCACACTTCGAGCAAATTGCAGAGAACAAACACAAACACACTGACGCTTGACTAGAAAGCAGGGCGGGCTGCTGGTGCTTACTGTATGCCACTGTCTTTGAAAAAGCGATTGGTGCAGTTGTTGCAGCTGCAGCTGCATGTCAGTTGCGTAAGTTATAACAACACCATGACGGGTGACACGCTGATGCGTGCTGATCACTCACTGTATGCCACTGTCTTTGAAGAAGCGGTTGGTGACGTCCACCAGGCGCATGATACAAACGTGGTCAAACATGATACATCAACCTGTCCGCAGACTGGTCCTTACAGGCTGATGCTTTGCATGCTCTTCTTCAATGCAAGCGGAGAGTTCCGCTTGAGCAGCTTGTGAATAGCTAGACAAACGCAGCACTGCAAGACTCAGCAGCAGAGAGGGCAGCCAATTGCACTCACTGTATGCCGCTGTCCTTGAAAAATCGATTAGTTACGTCCACCAGGCGCTGCGCTGCCTTCTCAGGCTGCCACACTGGCGGCTGCAGCACGTTGCTGGCGTTGAAACGCTGCACTGCAGGGCAGACAGCACAGCAGCCAGCAGCTGGTCGACACACATGTCACACTTTGAAACAGGCTGGTTGATACACATGTCACACTTTGAAACAGGCTCACACCGCACTGCAGAGACAGAGAGAGCGGAGATACAGCCACAACACTGCTGCCACCGTGGCGGCTGCAGCACGTTGCTAGCGCTGAAGCGCTGCACGGCAGGACGAACAGCGGAGCAGCAGCACGGCAGAAGACAGGTTCGAATGCCAAATATACAACAGAGGCGCTGCAGAGAGGGACCAGCAGCAGGTGCAGCCGCAAAACCGCCTGTGTTGTTTCTTGGTGACTCTCCACAGAACACAACATGGGAGCAGTGGCGGCAGTAGATCAGCCGCAACGAGTTCCTTCCTACAGCTCACCATGGAACACAATAGGCACAACAATGGGGCGAAGCAATCAAAAACGTAGCAACGGCAGCAGCATAGTCGTCACGATAGCGAGTGTACTTGCTGAAACTCACCGTGGAACACGATTGGTACCACTATAGGCCGGAACACCACACTGCCATGCTGAAAAAGGCCAAGCTCAGGCGGCTGGCAGCTGATCGCCCCACTGCTGCTGCTGCTGCTGCTGTTTCCTGCAGGCAGCCGCATGCCCTGCAAGCCAGTGGGGCTGTAGGGTTTTATGGCACAGAGCATTTCCTGCAAGCTCATCTCGGGGCTTGCAGTGGGGATGGCAGCATCTTGTGTTGCTGCTGCTGCTGCTGCTGGTTGGGGGTAGTCTGGGATGTATGGTATTGAGGCTGCCCTGTGGAGGCGCCTGATGTGGCGGGGCTGGTGCCGCACTTGCTGCTGCTGCTGCTGCTGCTGCTGCTGCTGCTGCTGTGGACTGCTCAGCAGCAGGTGCCTGCCGCTTGCTGCTGCTGCTGACGTGTCGCTTGCCGGCTGCGCAGCAGCAAATGGTCACACAGGTACATGAAAGATGGTGAGCAAGGTGGTTTCTCCCTTACTTGCTGCACAAGTATCTGATTGCAGCATCAACCTGCATGGAAAGAGTGTACACGTGTAAATGCACATACTGCTGAGCATTCTGCCTCCCCAGCAGCTGCTGCCCCCGGCCATATCCTTTGAATCATTTTGTAACAGGCCGAATAACATGTCACACACGTGTGGTGCTTCCTCACCTGCCCATTTTCTTGACTTCCTGCTGCTGCTGCTGCCATCGTCGGCGGCGGTACTGTACGGCTCCCTGCCACATCATACTGCGCTGCTGCTCGGTACCACTCCCCAAGCCTTGTTACATTCAACATTTGTAACACCTCCCCCTGCAGTACATCTGGATCTATCTCTGACACATCCAGCGTACCGCTGCTGCTGTACTGCCGAAGCAGTGGCAGCAGAGCCTGGCTGTTGCTGTACCGCAGATAGCTCAATACATCCCTTGCAACACGCACAAATGGCTGAATGTCGAGTTGGAGCAGCTGGGGGTTGCTGCTGCTGGTTGCCAGCTGCTGCTGCAGCTGCTGCAGGAAAGTGGCTGAGAGCCGTTCTGTGATCAGTGCAGCATCCTCGTCATACGTGTAGATTGCCTTGATGTTGGCTGCACAAGAGAGTTTTAAGCAGGTCGTGGTGGGTGTGAAGGACAGACAAGCAGCAAAGTTGGACAGTACTGGTGTACGTACTGCTGTGTAGCCGTGGCAAATGTCAGTTGCATTAAACCTTCTTGCACAGCCTACATGCAGCCCCTGGAAACACCATGAGCTCCTGATACTGTCCAGAAGGCTTCGCAGCACTTCTCAGCACTTCTGCTGCTGCCCAGCTTGTTTGCAGGAAGGCACACAGGAGCATCTCACGTCCGGCTTCAGCGTAGCTGCAGTTGTGCGAGCATCAGCAACTCATGCTACCATGCCTGCCTTCCTCGGTGGTGTGGGACACACCAGCTGTGTTGCATTTCTCACCTGGTGTGTCCGGCTGTGCCAGCAGCTGCCTTGCTTCATCACTCCCCGGGGGTGGCAGCTGTTGCAGCACCTGGCCGTTTGTCAGCAGCGCAGCACCACGCACGCGCCCCGGAGCACTGCTACTGCTGCTGCTGCTGCTGGGTGTGGCAAGTGCGGAGCTGGCTGTAGTGCTGCTCTGCCTGCGGATTTGAAAACCAGCGATTATGCCCACAGAGAACAGCAGCAGGCCAGCGGCTGCTAGGGCGAGAATCTTCTTCCAGTGCCTGTGAAGGTAAGCGGCCGTGGCTGGCAGCAGCAGCAGCAGCAGCAGCAGCAGCAGCAGCAGCAGCAGCAGCAGCAGCAGCGGTGTGAGCAACAAGAGCCGTGTGATCAGACTTTTCCACCACTGTAACTCAATAAGAGATGCTGTATTCAACACTGTGTTGTAGGCAAAGCTCCACACTTTGTTGACATCAGTCACTTGAGGAGATGCGACCAAAGCAGAAGCTGATGCCTGCACCTCACCAGACATAGCCTTTGCTTCAAGCTCTCAAAACTAGACAAGAAATTTGTTGTATTGACCTTTCAACATTCAGATTTCTGTTCCTGCGTACGATCGGCGAGCACTGCCGCTGAACACAGCAGGGAGAAGCGGGCTAGAAACTGGCAAGGTGAGCAGCGTATTGCCGTGCAACGCTCACGCAACAGCACAAAGTTCAACGCAGACACATTCGCGTCACTTTCACCGCGAGCTGAGGTGCCAAGCGTATCCGGAAACGACGGGGTTTGGGCACAGGGCCCTGTGACGCAGCAGAGGCTGGTGACACCCCCAGCGAGTGAACTCTGTTTTCTTTGAAAGTCAGTAACAAGAGTGTACACAAGAACATCGTTTGTATGTTTCAGTACGCTACGCTGCAGTGCAGGCCAGCCGCGAACTCTCAAGCAATTGAGATGACGCTGACCTATCACAGGGCATGTCGACTGCAAGGAAACTTGCACACACTGAAGACTGAAACATGCAGCATCTACGCAATAGATAGCCGTAACAAGCTCCAGCACTTAAAGTCACTTAAAGTCACAAGCTCTAGCACTTACAGTCTGTTACAAAGTACATCAGGCCACGCGTTTGCAGCAGCACTCCCAGGGCCGCCCAAACCCCCTGCAGCACTCCTAAAACCCCACAACCCACGACTCCGAAAAGACACAAGATTCTGTCAACAGCCCAGCGCAGCGCAAACATCACGGCATCAGCGGCACCAGGCTCCCCTTGCTGGCTGTCACATGGCCACAAACACCGCCGGCCACTGAACCAACCACATGTGTTTGGCTCAGCCTTTCAAAAGTCAGCCAGTGCATGTCAGCCGCATCAGGACTAACCAATGCCTTTTTAACCCTTTATACCCTACAAGCCACAGCGCATGTGCAAACATCACGGCACCAGCGGCACCAGGCTTCCCTGGCTGCTCACAAACACCGCCGCATGCTGCACCGCAGGTGCCCCGGCAGGACCCACCAAACGATTTCATCAAACATTCTGTACCAAACAATCCGCAGCGCAAACATCACGGCACCAGCGGCACCAGGCTCCCTTGGCTGTTCACAAACACCGCCGCCCTGCCCCGCAGGTGCCCCGGCAGCCCCTGCCACGCCCCCAGCACATCTGCCAGCGCAGGCAGCCCCAGCCCACTCCTGCTGCTGCTGCTGCTGCTGATTACCCCTGCCGCAAGAAACCCAGTGCATGTTGCGGCACCAGGATCAACCGTGGGCATCGAATGAAAGCTTTCTGCAGCCAACAAACTCAAAGTGCAGCACACACACATCACGGCACCAACGGCACCAGGCTCCCCTGGCTGTTCACAAACACCACCGCCCGCTGCCCCGCAGGTGCTGCGGCAGGACTCACCAACCGGTTTCATCAAACATTCTGTACCAAACAATCCGCAGCGCAAACATCACGGCACCAGCGGCACCAGGCTCCCTTGGCTGTTCACAAACACCGCCGCCCTGCCCCGCAGGTGCCCCGGCAGCCCCTGCCACGCCCCCACCACATCAGCCAGGGCAGGCAGCCCCAGCCCGCTCCTGCTGCTGCTGGCCTGCTGCCGTGCAGATAACAATGCACTTTGAGGCACAGCAGCACCGGGCTCCCGGCCCTCTACAAGCTCTAGGTACTGCAGCTGCATGCCAGGCTGCAGCACACACTCCACTGCTGCTGCTGCTGCTGCTTGTGAGGAGCAAGGCTGTCCAGTGGCCAAACTTTCTTGCTGCTGCTGCTGCTGCTGCTGCTGTGGACCACCGCGGGGCCGCGCCCCCCGCATCCGCTGCATAACCGTCCGCACCACGCCAGCAACAGCACCCCTGCCGCTGCTGCTGCTGCCGCCACCGTCCACATCAGCAGCAGCAGCAGCAAGCTTCGATTGATCCACTTCAAGCAGCCGTACAACCCGCAGCTGCGGCAGGCCCAGCAGCAGCAGCTGCAGCCCACTGCAGCTCAAGCTGAGGCAGCTGCCTAGCTCCAAGCTTCTGCAGCTGGGAAAGGCAGGGCCCAGCGCAACTGCCAGCCGATCCATGCTGCTGCTGCTGCTGCTGCTGCTGCTGCTGGATGCGGCTGCTGCAGTGTCTGCTGCTGCTGCTGCTGCCGACTTGCTGCTGGAGGCTGCTGCTGCTGCTGCCGCCGCACTGCTGCTGGCACCCGCTGCTGCTGCTGCTGCTGCCGCACTGCTGCTGGATGCTGCTGCTGCTGCCGACTTGCTGCTGGCTGCTGCTGCTGCTGCCGCACTGCTGCTGGCGCCCGCTGCTGTTGCTGGTGTGGTGGCCTCACCACTGCTGCGCGCTGCTGCTGCACCTGCTACTGCTGACGATGACAGCTCTGTCACAAACCTGCAGCCTGTTAGTGACAGCTGCGTAACACCCGGCAGGTGCAGCTGGCTTATGAAGCCCCAGGAGTTGTTATTTAACGTTATATTGCCCCCTAGGGTGAGGCTGGCCAGCTGAGGCAGGCTGTGCAGGTGCAGCAGGCAGGAGCCGTTGGTCTGCAGGCAGCCCAGCTCCAGCTCCACTGGGGGTGGGAACAGCAGAAGCAGCCGCAGCAGCAGCGGCAGCAGGGATAGGCAGCATTGGAATGACGTAGACAAGGCGGCACGTTCCAGGGTGGTGTTCAGGGACAGCAGAAGGTACATGCTGTTGACGCGAAGAATGTGCTACCTAGCCGCCGCATGCATCAGTCAGTAGAGGCATGCTTGCTGAACCAAGATTGACGGCTGCCTAAGCAAGGTTGTGAAGCGCGAACACACTGCAAGGTGCAAGGCCAAAAACACTAGGTACGCTAGCAACGGCACGTAACACATGCCCCTGTTGCACAAGGCACCCACCTAAGCCCGGAAGCCCTTTCAGGAAGTGCAAATGCGGTTCAAATGACAGCCGCTGCATCCACGGCTGCAGCGGCGGCGGCTGCTGCTGCTGGCCCTGCTGCTGCTGCTGGTTCAGCATGCCCATCACTGCTGCCAGGGGCCCTTGCAAGGCACCTCCAACCTGCTGCTGCTGCTGCTGCTGCTGCTCCTCTTCCTCCTCTTCCTCGCCATCTTCATCCATTTCAAAGTCCTCGTCACTCACATTGTCACTAACACTGTCATCTGTGTCTGACGCTGACTCATCGCCACCCACTTCATAATCCTCATCAGACTCTGCATCTGCATCAGCCATTGCTGCATCCTCTGCTGCTTCTGCTTCGTCTCCGTCTGCTGCTGCTGCTGCTGGAACTGCTGCATTGCCTGCCCCACCCCCGCCACCAACGCCTGCTGCACCCGCTTGCAGCAGCGCCTGCAAATGCTGCAGCACCTGCTGCAGCGGATGCCCCTGCTGCTGCGCAGCCTGCATCTGCCCCACCTGCTGAGCGATCTGCTGCATGCCCTGCTGCAAACCCTGCGGCTGCTGCGGGCCCTGCGGCTGCTGCAGGCCCTGAGGCTGCTGCATCAGCCCCATCTGCTGCATCATCTGCTGCGCAACCTGCTGTATGCCCTGCTGCATGCCCTGAGGCTGCTGCTGCAGCCCCATCTGCTGCGCCAGCTGCTGCACTCCGCCCTGCTGCAGCTGCTGCAGCAGCTGCTGCAAATGCGCTGCTGGCAGATGCGGCGGCTGCCCAGCTGCTGCTGCTGCTGCGCCAGGCACATGTGCAGGCAGGTTCACAAAATGGGCCTGCTCTGATGGGTTGGGGAGCACGCGCAGACTGGTTAGGTGCTGCAGCGATGACAGCGGCGCCAAGCAGTTGAGCCTGCACGATTCAAATACAGAAGCGGCAGCACGGGTGCACCCCAGCAGCAGCAGCAGCAGCAGAAGCAGCAGGTGTGACAGTCGGCACCCACACAGATACAGAGCAGGCTGATGCATCAGAAGTAGATAGGTTCGCCGTGAGCAGCGGACTACAGACAGAGCAGTGCATGAAAGCGCTCATACCATGGCCGCCATGCACCCTGGTCTGGTCAAACCCCAGTCAAACCCCGGTCAAACTATGCTCAAACTATGGTCAAACTACAGCAATGGAGATGCTCACCTGCACACGTGTGGGAACTCCCGGAGCGGCATGCCATGCAGCACGATGCTGCGCAGGCTGCTCAAGTAGGATAAGTGTGGCAGCTGCAGCAGCAGCAGCAGCAGCAGCAGCAGCAGGAAGGCACAGCAGCAACAGCAGAAGTTACACACCCTACTACATGAGGCAAGGTCTTGAGCTGTACAGCTGCTGCATCGCGATTCTATGCAGCTGCAGCCATAGAGATAAGCCGCACCTCATGCCTACTGAGTTGAACATAGCTGGCGACGTCCTCATGTCATGTGCTGTCATGTCAACACAGTTCACAGGTTACCAAGACTGTCCAAGGCACAACGCGCTGCTGCACATGGCTTGCTCACCGTCCACCGCATCAGCTGCGCCGCTGTTCTTGTTGCAGCTGTCAGCAGGATGCTTGCGCCCAGGCGCAAAGCGCTGCTCCAACCTTACTGAACAGTGCTGCACACAATGTGCTCACCGTCGACCGCATCAGCTGCGCCGCACACAGCTCCACGCTTTGCAAGCTCCTCAGCCCTCCTCTAGCACCCAACACTCCTTCACAATGAACTTCATCTCCATCAATACCATCAGCAGCAGCAGCAGCAGCAGCAGCAGCGCCGGCGCTGCGCGGCAGCGCCCCTGCAGCCGGCTTTATGCCTCTGCCGTCAATGACAAGGCCTGGCATGTGCAGCAGCCGCAGCTGTGGGCAGCACAGGTCCAGCTGGGACAGCAGGTAGTCCCCGGGCTTGCGCAGCGCTTGCTGCAGCAGCAGCAGCAGCATCGCTGTTGTTGAAGCAGCTGCGGGGTGCAGTGGTAGAAGTGTTTTCATTTCGGTTCAAATCCAGGACACCGCAGGGAGGGCAATGCGCTGAGGAGCAGCGGCACACTAGACAATTGGTGGCAGCTGGTGCAGTCGCTGCACTGTGCTTCATTCTACATACATAGCTTAGCAACAATGCTGCTGCTGCTGTTGCTGCTCACGTCGTGTGCCCTGTAGGAGCGTGCCGAGCCCAGTGACAGCCGCTTCAGCAGCGGCATGCTGCGCACCACCTGCAGCAGCAGCAGCAATGCAGCAGCAGCAGCAGCAGCTTGATGCTTGAGCGCCATGCATATCGGACAGCCGCCGCCACCATGTGGCAGAGGCAGCTGCAGCAAGGGATGCACGAAGTAACGAAACATGCTATTAACGCACAAACAGGTGAATATAACATATGAGAAAAAGTATGCAACTAGCCACCCACCTGTACCAGCAGCTCATCAGCAACAGGGCCAAGCAGCTCTAGCTCAGTCACCTGCAGAAGCAGCAGCAGCAGCAGCAGGGTTACAGCCTGGAGTCACGCAATATATGTAGCAGACTTATGCAGTTCAGCGCACATCAGCTCTGTTCGGGCAGCCCTAAGCAGTTTCAGCAGCAAGCAGGCCCTCCGCAACATGCAACGCCTGCCAGGCGCACAAAGCAGCTTGGCTGGACCATCTCAATCATGGCAGCATTTCACAACACAGCAGCTGCCACACTGCACCCGTGAACTATGTTATTTTGTTACTGTGTTATTGCAGTGCATACGTAATCATTCTATGCTGTACATGCAGTGAAATGAGCTGCAGCCAAACCCACCTTGCTGCATTGCGTCAGGCTTAGCAGCAGGCTGTGCTGAGGCCGGTCAAACGACAGCCGCAGCACCTTCAACCCGCCAGCCAGCCCGGTCAAAGTAACAAGCTCATCGAGTTGACTGTAGTAATTCAGTGCAGTGATGTCCAGGCTGAGGACCTGCAGCCGGCTGAAGCTGCTGCCCAGCTGCGCAAAAGCATCCGAGTCAAAACCCTCGCTGCTGCAGTTCCAGCTCAGGTGAAGCTCCTGCAAGTGCACAAGCAGCCGCATGCAGCAATCACGTTGGCTACTACTAGGTAGGTGCCTAGAACGTTGCACTTGCGGTGCCCTGCGCCTCACAGACAGGCTGCCTAATGTCAGCTGCAGCAAAAAGACAACGCTGTGTATGAAACAACAAGCAGCAACAGCAGCACTGAGCAAGAGCACACTGCCAGCCAGCACTCACCGTGAGCCTGCTGCTGATGCTGCACAGCGCCTGCCAGTCCTGCCAATGCAGCGGCTGCCTCAGGCAGCTCAAGCTGCCCAGCTGGCGCAGCGCAACAACCCAGCTGTTACCCAACACAGCTGTAGACAGGCAGCAGCAGCAGCAGCAGCATCAAGCACCAACCTAACGCCTAACTCGCACCACAACTGCCAACCAGCACCCACCGTAAATCTGGTGCTGATGCTGCATAGCGCCTGCCAGTCCTCCCAGTGCAGCGGCTGCCTCAGGCAGCTCAAGCTGCCCAGCTGGCGCAGCGCTGTCAGCTTGGAGGCCTGCTGCAGCAGCGGCAGGCCCTGCGGCAGCCCTGCCAGCGGCACTGGTGCTGGCAAGTCCTGCAAGCAGTCAGGAAAGTATGTCGCGGCAGGCACAGGCATGAGGGTGTGAGCTGATTGATGGTGTTGCTTAGTTGCAGGCCCTGCGGCAGGCCTGCCAACGGCACCGGCGCCGGCAAATCCTGCAAGCAAGCAGGAAAGTATGTCAAAGCAACACAGGCGTGGGGGTGCGAGCTGGTTCAATAGTGTTACGTAGTTGCAGGCCCTGCGGCAGACCTGCCAGCGGCACCAGCGCCGGCAAGTCCTGCAAGCAGCCAAACAACAACTTGAGCCAAACGTACTACGTAGTATGTTGGCGCAGGTGAAAGCATGGCTGTGCGAGTTGATTTGGTGGTGTATGTGGTGTGTAGATCTGCTACTGTGCACTGCACATATTCATGCTGTTGCGGTTTGCCTGATTTGAAGCGCACACCTGCGATCCTGCAAACCACACCAGCACAAACCAGCGGTCACATGCGTCCCCTCCCCTCAATTCAAAGTAACTGCTGTCGGTCCTCACCAGAGGCCTTGCAGGTATGTCCAGGTTGAGGCGCTGCAGCTGCGGCAGCAGCACAGCATCCAGCAGCAGCGCACAATCCGCTGCTGACAGCACCGCAAACTTGCCGCTGCTCCAACCAAGCAGCGAAGATGGCGCGGGCTGCGGCTGCCAGCTGAATGCCTCCTGCATCTGCTGCTCTGTCGCCCAGGGAGCAAACATGTTTGACCAAGTTTGACCCTTTCCTGCAACAGCAGCCTGCTGCCTTGATGGACCCGCCTGTTCTACATAGTCTGCTGCTGCAGCTGCTGCGCGCACGATGCTGGCAGTGCTTGATGCTGCAGCAGCTGCTGATTGCGCTGCTTCCTTTATGTGCTTGTGCAGTCCGCCCTGCAGCTGGACTCCTGCAAGGCTGAGCGACTGCAGGGTGGTGAGGCCAGTTGCATGCAGCAGCGCAGGCGCTGGCAGCTTGCAGTGGTCAAGCTGCAGGGATTTCAAACGCGTCATATGTTGACTCAGCAGCTTGAGCACATCATAAGGCAAGTGCTGTCCTGCAAAGTTGACCACTGAGGCATGTGCCATGCCCTGCAGTCCTGCTGCTGACAAGCCACGTAGTGGAGCCAGGCTAGTGAAGGCCTGAGTGGTGCCTGCTACTGCTGTATCTGCTACTGTCAATGCTTTTGAATCTACTGCTGCGTCTGTAGCTTGGCTGCTGTGGAGGCTGGGCGGCAGTTGCAGCAGGTGCACTTGCAGGACATCCAAGCTGCTCAAGGGGCACGTTGGTGCTGCATCTGCGATAGACATAGGGCTCAACACGCGGATCCGGTGCTGTATGGAGCGATGCCATCCCTTGCAGCACAGCCGACCGCTCTTGATGTCTTCTGTTGACAGCAAGGGCAGCAGTTCGCCCATGAAGTCTTCGTCTAGCATGTCAAGGCCGTTGGAACAGGATTCCTCCATACTTTTTACGTATAATAGATCGACGGAGCGCTTCTTATCAGGGAAAGTCACGGCGAAAAAGTACAATGCACGCGAACCCAAGAACGGTTTGGATCTGAAGGCATTGATCAGACCGTTTCGTTGCTAGAATACTATTTAAACAGTTTCGTTGCAGATCAACAGTGCATGCACGAGGCATAAGGCGACAGAGGGCAAATGCAGCAGTTCACCTCACACTATGACAAGGTACACACTTGTGTCACAAGCATTCAAATTGTGTGCAGATCTGATGTTGCAGCCCAGCGTCACGAGCAGAGCAAGTCGTTAAATGTTGACGCTCATATTACCCATTCTGCAATGTGTGCTGTGTATAGTTTGCACCAGGTGGCATCATGCATGGGACACCAGTTCCCCTGAGGCTGCCAGAGCAAGCCTGTCCCAAGAAAGGCAATGGTTGCCAGCCCCTGCTGTCTGATCACCTGCACATCGCCCTCCAGTGTTCAGAGATTCAGATGCAGCTCTGTGCCACGTTAGCACAATCAGCGGACCGTCCGTGGTGGCACCGGATCAGGTGCGTTTAGCAGTCAGCTGATAAGATGATTGTTTTGGTGTGCTACAGGACCTGCAGTACAGGTGTATGCAGCAACAGCTAGGCACCGCTTGCATCATGCAGACGTAGATTCAACACGCTGGTCCGGTTACCTTCCAGACGCCTGGGACCCTCAGCACACCACTGGATGCCAAACGTCTGCACAGACATGTTCAAACCACACCCACCCACAGCCCTGCAGGGCAGCTGCGGCGTATTGTCACATCAAAATGTGTCCTCACACACAAAGCCAGCCACCACTGGCATTCTTCATCAACCTACAGCTCTCAAAGATCTCATTGTTCTTGCTGGAAGCATCTTGCTCAAATGCTGGGCCATCAACAGCCATGCTACAAAAACCCTACACCATATCCCCTCTGTTTTGCCGTGCAGCATCTCAGACACACATTGAAACAACAACCATGCACTTGCATTTGCAGGAACAGAAACATCCATCCAGCTGCCCCTCAGCTGCCCCTGCTCCACTTCCAGGCATTCTGGTACTGCCGCAGCTGCTGCAGCGCTGCCTGCCGCGCACTGCCACTCAGCAGAGGGCCAGGACCAGCCCAGGACGACCCACCAGCAGCAGCAGCACCACCACCACCACCCTCGCTACCACTTTCACTTAAACCATCAGACTCGACAGCCCCAGCCTGATACTGCTGCCGCTGCAGACCACCATGCAAGCTGCGGCTGCTCAAGTGCAAGCTGCTGCTGCCGGCACCGGCAACGCCCATGATGCTACGCAAGGGTAAAGCACGAGAGAACAGGCTGCTGCCAACATCACCGTAGCCGTCAGACACATCCCCTGGGTCACTTGCTGCTGCTGCTTCAAAGCGCATCGCTGCTGCTGCTGCTGCTGCTGCTGGTGGTGATGCAGCTGCAGGTGTGGTGCTATGCAGCCAGCGCCCACCCCGCTGCTGCAGCCGCTCCTGCTGCTCAAGCAGCAGCGATGCCAATGCGCTGCTGCTGGCCCGCAGCGGGCTGTTACCTCCAGTAACCCCCGCTGCTGCTGCTGCTGTAGGGACGTCATGGCTTCCCCTGGCATGCAAGAAGCTGCTGCTACTGCTGGTGGTCGTGGTGCCATAGCGAGACTGCTGCTGGTGCTGCTGCTGCTGCAAAGCCCTGAACCCCGAACCTGCACCAAGCTGCACATACTGGCCGCCTGATGCAATGTCAGCCTCAGCTGCAGCTGCAGCTGCAGCTGCCGCCACTGATTGCTGAATCGCTGCGGCAGCGTCAGCCAGCCGTGCTGCTGTGGTGCCACCCCTTGCAGGGCTGCTGCTGACCTTGGCAGCAGCAGCAGTGACAGCAGCTGTGCCAGCAAGATGGCTGCGCCTCAAGCCGCCACCAAGACCAGAATTAGCAGCAGCAGCACAGTGTTTGTTGGCACCACCAGAGGTGCCACCGGCAGCTGTGCCCTTTGCATTGGGGTTGATGCTGTGGCTGGTGCGCGCACGCAACCCAGCTCCAGCCGCAGCAGCCGGCACACTGCTGCTCCCAGGCTTGCTGCCAGCTGCTGCTGCTGCTGCAGCAGCTCCTAACGCTGCTCGCCTAGCTACTCCACCAGGACTGCCCTGGAGCCTCGCTGCTGCTGCTGCTGCTGCTGAGGGCTTGGCGTTGGTCTGCATGCTGCTGCTGCTGCCAGAGGACCGCAGGCTTTTTGTCCACACTCCGAGTCCAGCGCCCGGTGTCACTTCAGCTTTGCGAGCAGCAGCAGCAGCAGCTGATCTTAGCAGGCTGCTGTTGCTGCTGCCGCTGTGTCGCACACTGCTGTTGCGCTGCTGCTGCTGCTGCCCAGACACACTGCGCCGCTGTGCATTGCCAGCTGCTGGCAGCTCCGGCAAGCTTCGGTTCACTGCTGACTGCTGCTGCTGCTGCCGCCTTGCATGATGCTGCCCAGTGCTCTGCCTCACCTGCTGCTGTGCGTGCCTGTGGCTGCTGCTGGAGCTGCTATGCACTCCCCGCTGCTGCCATAAGATGCTGCCGCTGCCGCCGCTGCCACTGTTGCACCTGCCTGAGCTGCCTGCAGCAGCTGCTGCTGGCAGGCTTCTGCCACCGCCGTGCGACTGCATTGCTGCTGCTTCGTTGCTGGCCGCACCATGCTGCTCGTGCTGCAGCAGCCACTGCAGCGTTGCAGAATCAGCAGCATCAGGAGACTCTCCTTCCGGCCCCTGCAGCTGCTTGCTGCCTGCACGCACTGGCCTCCCACCACCACCACCACCAGCAACAGCAGCAGCAGCAGCAGCAGCAGCAGCGGGTGCGGCCAGCTGCACTGCCCCTGTCCCAGCCAGCAGGGAGGTACGCAGCCTGGAACTTGTACTGCTGCCACTGGTGGGCCTTGAGTGACTTGTACTGCCTAGCCAGGTGCCTTCCACAGTACCAGCAGGGGCACTGGCAATGCTTGCTCGCAAGCTGGCACTACGACTTGCAGCTGCACCAGCAGCAACACTACTCCGCTCAGTGCGTTGCCTGCTGCTGTCTACGGCGGCTGCAACACTGCTGCTGCCGTTAGGCACGTGTTTGGCAGAGTTCCTGAGCAGTCCGTGCCGTGCTGCATAGCCCCTCACAGCAGCTGGTGGGCTGCCGGCAGCCGCTGCTGCTGTGGTGGGCTGCCTCCTGCTGCTGATGCCATTTGCGAGGCTGCTGCTGCTAGCAGTAGAGCGCCACGTGACAGATGGCGAGCAAACATCCTGGTGGTGCTGCTGCTGTTGCTGTTTCTGCAAGCGCGAGAGCATGCTGCTTACAGGGCTGCTGCTGCTACCTCGCTGCTGCTGCTGAGGCCCCTGTGTGTCATCGTGCAGCGGCATTGCTGTGCTGGTTATGCCAGGACTTTTGGTGATCTCGGGTGAAGGCGGCTGCTGCTCCGACAGCTGATCCTGCTGCTGCTGCTCATCGTGCAGAATATCCTCTAATAGAGAATGCTGAGCATGCCCATCATTGATCGCTGTATCCTGCTGCTGCTGCCACGCCTGCAATTGCTGCTGCTGTGGCGCATCTGCACCTGCATCCTGTTCTTCAGGGGCTTGTAGCTGCTGTCCCTCAGTATCCACAGGCTGAGGTGCTGAAGTCCACGCCAGCTGCACTACAACATCCAGCTGCTGCTGCTGCTGCTGCTGTTGCTGCTGCTGTGCTAATGGGGTCAGCTGTGCCTGCAGCTCCTCTGCACCTACCTGCTGCTGCTGCTGCTGCTGACGTTCCTGCTGGTGCTGTAGCTCCTGCTGTTGCTCTTGCTGCTGCTGCTGCCGCTTCAAGATGTCCCAGCAAGGGCTGCTTGCTGCCGAAGCATTGGCACTGGGGGGAGCGCTGCTGGTGGCAAACAAGGGATTGAAGTGAGCCATGCGGCCCTGCGCAAACATGCCAGCAAGACCTGCTGCTGACAGCCGCAGCGCTTCATCACCTGCTGGAGGTACTGCTGCTGCTGCTGCATCCAGGCCTGCACCAGCAGCAGCAGCAGCAGCGCGGTTGCCAGTAGGGCTGCCAGGAATCGTTACAGCAGGCTCTGGCCTGCAGTAGCTTCTGCTGTTTGCTGGCAGCTCCTCCCAGGAGTAGCTGAGGTTCAGATCAGCCACAGCAGCTGCAGCTGCAGCTGCAGTCCCATCTTTCACAACAGCTTGCGCATCCTGTGTACTACCAGTGGTGGCCTGCTTATCCTGCTGCTGCCCTGCAGCAGCTGCTGCTGGGCTGCTGCTGTGAAGCTGCAAGCTCCTGCTCAGACCTGCTGTCGCTGCGCCTATCTGCTGCAGCAGCTGCTGCGTCTCCAGCAGCTGCTGCTGCAGCACCGTCAGCTGGCTGGCCACATCGTGTTTCCACACTGCTTGAGGGCCGTCTGCACAAGGCTGCGGCAGCTCCAGCTGCTGCCATTGCTGCTGCTGCTGCTGCTGCTGCTGGGATGCTGCTTTGACAGGAGTGGACCATATCTCAGGGCTAGCACTGCGCTTGGGGCCTGCCATGGGCGACAGCACACAGCTGTGCAACTGATCCTGCTCGCTGCTGCTGTCTGGCACACCACGCGCCTGCTGCTGCTGCACAGGGCTGAGTGCAGCAGCTGCTTGATCAACTGCTGGCGCAGCATCAGTATCAAAATCAGCTGCTGCTTGTGCAACAATAGATTGAGTCTCTAAGCTTGAGCTGCTGCCAAAGCTGGGGCTGCTACCAGCACTGCGGCCAGCCGCCTTGCGCCCCTGCTTTCGTTGCTGCTGCTGCTGCTGCTGCTGCTGCTGCTGCTGCTGCTGCAGTGTGCAGTCTTCACCTGCAGCGCCGCCGCTGCTCAGCAGCAGCTTCTGTAGCCTGCCAACCTCACCTAGCGCCTGTTGCACTGCCAGTTGGTACTGCTGCAGCAGGCCACTGGCAAAAGGACTCAGCGGCGCAGCAGCAGCAGCAGCAGTGCGGCCTACAGGTGATGCAGGCTCCTGGTCATGGTGCTCCCTGCTCGCAGCTGCCACATCTGTGTCGCAGCTGCTGCTGGCGCTGCCTCTGCTAGCTGACATTGCAGCGTCATGCTGCTGCTGCTGGTCGCGCTGCTGCTGCCGCTGCTGCTGCTGCTGTGGCTCTGTGGGACTAGCTGCCAGCTTGTTGCTGCGCTGCTGCTTGTCGTTGCGGCTGCGCTGCTTCAAGCTTTGCTGGTGCTCCAGCAGCTGCTGCTCCACCTGCTGGCAGCGCTGGTACTGCTCTTGCAGCTTGGCCAGCAGCTCAGCGACTGCAGGAGGCACCTGCGCAGAGGAAGCTCTACTAGCAATGCTGCTGGCGTAGCTGGGCTCTGCACTTGGTGGCCCTGGCGCTGGACCTTCATCTGCTGCTGCTGCTGCTGCATGGGTTGCCTCATCAGGCTGCTGGCTCCTAGTTGCTGTAACATCGTCATATGCATCGGCAGCAGCCTGCTCAGGCTCAGCGCCAGCTGAGCTGCTGGGCTGCTGCTGAACATCAAGCAGCTGCTGCTGGTGGCGCAAAGCCTGCTGATTGCCTGACAGCGCTGTTGCAGCTGCACTCGGCTCAACTACTGCTGCAAATAAGCTTCTACCGGCGTCTGCTGCACTATCACCAGGCACCCCTGCTGCTACCGTGCCTGCTGCATTGCTGAGGACAGCAGTTGAATCAGCAGGGCTCGAGGTATGCACATCAGCCTGCACTGCTGCCGCCTGCATGCCCGGCTGTTGTGGCAGGGGACGTGCTGGCAACTGCTGCTGCTGCTGTACGTGTTGCAGCTGTACTTGCAGCTCAGCCATCTGCTGCTTGAGCAGTGTAACGTCATCATCAGGCTGCTGCTGCTGCTGCTCCTGTAGGTGGCAAAAATGACAGCAGGTGACAGGCATTATGAAGTTGGCTTTTAAGAAGCAATCGGCATTGGCGTCAGCAGCTGTAACCGTACGCAATGTCATTGCATTGTGCTGTGGCCTACGCAGCTGTGGCCTCACCTGCCAGGAGCTGCTGCTCCCTGCTGCACCCATGTCCAGCCGGCGCCTCGCCCCAGCCCGCTGCTGCTGCTGCATTGCATATTCTTCAGCAACAGAGCCAGCACCAGCAGCCGCAGTAGGGAGAGAGGCACGAAGTCCGTCCCCGCGGCGCTGTAGGAAGTGCATGGAGCTGCAGCTGCGGCTGCCAGGGTGTGCTGCTGCTTGGCTGCTGCTGTCCCAGTGCAGCAGCTGCTGCTGCTGCTGTGGCGGCCAGCGGTCCAAGCTGCTCCTCAAGCCAGCAGCAGCAGCAGCAGCCCCGGGCCACTGCTGTTGTGGCAGCAGCAGCAGCTGCTGCTGCTGCTGCTGCACTGCACTAGTATGCAGGCTGCTAGCTGGCAGTTCTTCATGAGACGGCAGCAGCGCGTCATCACCTTGCTGCTGCTGCTGCCAGGGCTGGGTGTCATGCAGGGGCGAAGATGCCACAGATGCAGTAGCTGCGGCAGCCACCAGTGACGCACGCAGGTACCCTTCTGAAGCCTGCTGCAGTGCAGCCGCCACCTGTACGATGCCCTCAGGCGAGCACAGCATCGCAGCACCCTGCTGCTGCTGCTGCAGCGCTGGCAACATCTGTGTTTTATCAGGGGTTAGCTGAAAGGGTTCTGCCTGCCCTGGTGTGGATGCCTGAGCAGGAGACTGGATGCTCTGCAGTGGCTGTGGCGGCCCCATTGGCTGCTGCTGCTGCTGCTGCTGCTGCTGTGTTAACTGCAGGTCTGATCCTGCTGCTGCTGCTGGTGCTGTTGCAGCCGGCAAATGGCTGGCAGCAGCGCCAGCATCAACAGCTGCTGCCACCTTCTTCTGCATCTGCTCAATAGACAGCCGCTGCACGTCAACCTGCAGCTCCTGCACCTCCTGCTGCCACTGATACTCCTCAGACAGAGCATGCATGGCCTCCTGCAGCTGCTGTACCTCCTGCTGCAATGCCTGCAGCTGCTGCAGGCTCTCCGCAGCTTGCGCAGATGCAGCGGCCTTCTCATGGAGCGCCTGCTGCAGCTGCTGCTGCAGGTCTTGCTGCTGCTGAGTCAGCTGCAGCTGCACAGCCTCAGCTGCTGCTGCAGCTGCCTGTGAATGTTCTGCTCGCTGGCAGGCTGCAGCCAGCTGCTGCTGCGTCGCCTCATCTGCTCGCTGCCGCTGCTCAGCTGCTGCCTGCTGCTCCTGCTCTGCAGCTGCTGCAGCTGCAGCAGCAGCAGCCTCGGCGTCCGCCAGCTGCTTGCTTTGCTCCTGCAGCTCTAGTTTGATCTGCTCGAGCTGCGCTGCTTTTACAGCTAGCTGCATCTCTGCTTGCGCCTTGGCAGCATGCAACGTGTCGCGCTGCAAATGCACATCATCAAGCTCCTGCTGCAGCTGCTCACATTGCTGAGTTGCTTGCTGCAGCTGCTGATGGGCTCCAACTGCAGCTGTTTCTTTGGCGGATGCTGCTGCTGCTGCTTCCTGAAGCTCATGCTGCAGCTGCTGCAGGTGCAGCTGCAGCTCCTGCACCTGCTGCTGGTGCTGCAATGCTGAGGTTCGCGCTGCTGCTGCTGCCTGCTGCTGCTCTGCAACGGCTGCCTCATGTTGCTGTTGCTGTTGTTGCAGCTCCTGCTGCTGGCGATCTGCTGCAGTAGCGGCAGCAGCTTTCGCGGCCTGTGCGTCTTGCTGAGCCTCTGTTAGCTGTTGCTGCAGCTGCTGCAAGTGCTGCTGATCCTGCCGCTGCTGCCGCTGCAGCTGCTCAACCTGCCCCACTAGTGCGTGCTGCTGCTCTGCAGCCGCCTGCTGCTGCGCATGTGCATCTGCTAGCTGCTGCTGCATGCCTTCCAGCTGCTGCTGTAGCTGCTGCACTTGCTGCTGCTTCTTATGTGCGAGTGGCTCCAGCAGCCGTGCCTTTGCATCCGACAGCAGCACTTGGTGCTTCAGGCTTGCCAGAGCAGGAGCCAGCACTTCAAACAGCTGCTGTTTCTGCTGCTGTGCAGCTGCAGCAGCAGCAGCAGCAACCCGGCCAGCTCCAGCTGCTGGTTCCTGCAGTGCCGCAGCTGCTGCTGCAGCTGCTGACTGCAGCAGCTGCTGCTCAGCAGCTGCACGCGCAGCATCTGCTGCTGCTGCTTGCTGCTGCAGGTCTGACGTGAGGGCCTGTGAGCACAGACAGAGATGCAGCAAGAGATCTGATGGATTGGCCAGTGCAGCATGGCAGGCAAAAGAGAGCTTGCTACATAATTGGCATTATCCTAGCCCTCCCTGCACTGCTTGGCAGAAAGATGCAGAAATCACACAGTCTCTCTCTTTCAGATTACTAAAACATGTTCACAAAACACAACAGCACGCACCTTGAGGGCTACCGCCTCCTTCTGCTGCTCTTCTAGCGCCGCTTGTGCTGCCGCCAGCTGCTGCTGCAGGTCTGCTACCTGCTGCCGCTGCTCGGCATGAGCAGCTGCTGCTGCCTCTGCCCCACTGCCCTCCTCTCCTTCTTCATCTAGCAAGCTAGCCAATCGCTGCTGCTCCAGCACTGCTGCATGCATTTGCTGCTGCTGAGACAGCTGCTCCTGCATCTCTGCGACCAGCGCTTGCTGCTGCTGCTCGAGCTCTTGGAAGTGCTCCTGGCGTGCTGCTGCCAGCTCCGCTGCATGCGCAGCCTTCTGCATCTCCAGCTGTGTGTTCAGCGCTGCTTGCAGCGCAGAAAGCTCCTCAGAATGCAGCTGCTCTTGCTCATCGAGCCGCGCTGTCAGCTGCGTAAGGTGCTCCTTTTCCCGAGCTGCCAGCTGCGCATGGAGCGCCTGCCGCTGCTCCTTCATACCAGCGTCAAATAGCTGCTGCATGTCCGCCAGCTGCTGCTGGATCTGCTGTAGCTCTCGGTCGTACGTCTGCTTGCGAGACGCCATCGCCGCGCGGTGCGCCTCTGCCTGCGCTGCCAGCCGCTGTTGCAACTCATCAGCAGCGGCGGCTTGCTGGCGCTCCAGGGCTGCGAGGTGCAGCTGCTGCTGCGCATCCGCATCTGCATCGTAAGCCTGTGTTGCAGCAGCACAGCAGGATGGCAGGTGCACATGCGAGCAGAGCCTGAGTGTGACCAGCTGGCATGCTTGCAGAGCCAGGGCGTGAAAATGCACATAAATGACACACTATTCGATCACTGCAACTGCAGGAATCATGGCCTGCATTTATAATGCACAGCATACGTAAATTACAGCATCAGACTCTGCTGGATGATCAAATCACGACCCTTGCATCGGCCTACCTTGTGCTGCACCTCCATGCGTGCCTCCATGTTGGCAAGCTTCTGCTGCAGTGACCGCAGCTCGCGTCTGTGTGCCAGCTGCTGCTGCTCCAGCTGCAGCTTCAGTGCCTCCTGCTGCTCATCAAGCTCCTGCTGCGCTGCCTGCAGCGCTGCTTGGTGGCAGGCTTGCATCTGCTGCTGCAGCTTGGTGGCGGATGCTGCAGCGGCTTGTGCGTCCATCAGCTGCAGGGCAGCAAGCAGTAGTTGTGAGCGTGCTTCTGGGCACACAGCTTGAAGGTGCAGTTGACAAGTGATACCAAAAGAAGGAACAAAGAGGACTTGCATCCGACAAACTCTCAGCTGTGTCAACTGACAGCCTGCAGGCACAGATGCAAATTGCGATAGTATATGGCTGGCAACCTGTCCTACCTGTGTGCACAGCTCTGCAAGCTGCTCCTGCTGCTCCTGCAGCTGCTGCTGCTCCTGCCGCTGCAGGTCCTCTGCATGCTGCAGCTGCTGCAGCAGCTGCTGCTCCCGGTGCTCATGCTGCTGCCTCTCCAGCTGCTGCTGTTGTGTCGCAGCCTCCAACGCAGCTGTCATACAGTCCAGGGCATCCTGGGCATGACCCTCAGCAGCAGCTCTTGCAGAGGCTGCCGCGTCAACCTGCTGCACTGCTGCTGCCGCCTCCTGCAGCTGCGTTTGCAGCTTTGTCAGCAGAGCTGCATGCCTGGTGGCTTGGGAGCTGCCACTGGCACGCATCAGCCGCTGGTGGTGCTGGTCCTGCTGCCGCAGCTGCAGGGCAGGATGACAACACGACAGGGCACAGGGTGAGTGTGACATGGCCAGTCAGGGGCACACAGTGACGATATAGCAGGCAAAACTATAACAAGCAAGGATATTGTGGAGACATGCAAGGGCACAGACAGGCAGATGCGTGTAGAAGTGGCTGGCATTGCCTAACCATCCCACGGTTGACTTCTCCAGTTGCAAGGCAGCTGCTGGGCTATGAGCGATGTACGGTGCACTTATCTTACCTGTTGCTGCAGCTCCTCAACTTGCTGCGTAGCTTCCTGCCAGTGCAGGGTGAGCTCCCGCACATGCTTGTCTTTGTCAGCAGCAGCCAGCTCAGCCACCAGCAGCTGGTCCTGCAGCTGCAGCAGCTGCTGCTGTTGCTGCTGGAGCTGCGCTTGCTGCTGCAGCAGCTGCTCTTGTTGCCGCTGCAGCTGCTCCTGCTGTTGCAGCAGCTGGCTCTGCTGCTGCAGCAGCTCGTCCTGTTGCTGCTGGAGTTGCTCGTGCTGCTGCTGCAGCTGCTCCTGCAGCGACTGTGCCTGCTGCTGCTCCTCAGCATCACCATCATCACACTGGCATCCAGCATCAGCTGTCTTGCTACTATCCTGCCGCGCTGCTGCCTGCTGTGATTGGACTTGCAGGAGGCTCCTTTCCTGATCTAGCTCCAGCTGCTGCAGCTGCAGCTCCTCTAGAAGGTTCTTCTGTGCCTGCTGCGCATGCTGCAGCTGTGCCTCAGCTGCTCCTAGCTGTGCAGTGAGCTCCGCAGACAGCTGCTGCTGCAGCGCCAGCTGCTTGCTGCTCAGGTCTGACTGCAGCTGTAGCTGCAGGTTCTGCTGCAGCAGCTCGTGCACCTGCTGGTTCTGCAATGCAGCAAGGGAGGCCCAGTCAGGCAGCGGAGCACGACACTTACATTAGAGGCATGCTGCTCTTGCTTGTTTGAATCAACTGTCAGTTACCAGCAGCACAGCTCCTTGAATGTAGCAAAACCTGTGCATGGTGCTGTACATGCTGTAGCAGTAACATGCACTAGCAGTGGGCAGCGCGGCTAGTCCAGCAGAATATGCTACTGCTGCCTACCAGCTTTGAGAGCTGGTCCTGCTTGACCTTGCTTCTGCTGTTGTCGGACGTGTCACTGCCAGCCCGCAGGTCATCCAGCTGCAAGACAGCAGCAAGCAGCAGCAGCAGCAGGCAGCAGCAAGCCATCAAGATCGATGAGGCAGCATGTAGGGTTTGCAGACATAAACATGACAAGTCAACCGGGAGCAGTGTCACAGCTGCATGCTCTGGGCACTGGGCTGGTGGTACCATGCATATACGGACTCGGGCGTTGCAGGAATACGCAGTATTGTGCATCAGCCAGGTCTCCTAGCTCAAATGTTTCTATCAAGACATAGCACCATTGCACAACAGCGCGTGCATGATGTGCTGCAGCGTGACCACCACCGCCCGCACCTGCTGCTGCAGCCGCTGCTGCGCCACCGTCGCCTCTGCTACTGCTGCTGTGCTGGCTGCGAGCTGCGCCTCCAGCGCTACAGCCTGCTGCGCTGCTGCTGCAGCCCTCTGCGCTTCTCCTGCAGCTACTGCTTTCAGGCGCTGCGTCTCATGCAGGTGTGCCTGCAGTAAGGCTTTCGCCCTCCTGTACTTTTTCAGAACATGCTGCAGGCCCAGGCCGCTGCAGCTGCCTGTTGACTGCATGCTGATGCTGCCTGCTGTGCTGTGTGTGGCGTGCAGCTGCTGAGGCAGGGCTGCCAGGTGCTGTGGGCTAGGCATTGAGCAGGCGCTTGCAGGAGACAGCTGGTACCAGCCCTGCTGCTGCTGGTGCTGCGGTGTGCCTGCTGGCTGCTGCTGCTGCACATGGTAAGCGCCTCCAGCAGAAGTAGCAGCAGAGGGCGGGGGTGCACCACCTGCAGATACTGCTGCTGGCCAGGCATTGACAGCATAGCCCAGATGTTGTGCTTGCAGGGGCTGCATTGCAGCTGGCAGCTGCTGCTGCTGCTGGCCGCCCTGGCTGCCATGCATCTGATACCCTGGTGACTGCTGCATGTACTGTTGCTGCTGCACTGCCAGGATGCTACTGTCATTATGAGGCCTGTAATGCCCGCCAGCTGCTGCATATGGCGATTGCTGCTGGTGGTGGTGCAGCTCTGGCTGAACCTGCATCGGGGAGTAGCCAGGGGGTTGCTGCCCATGCTGAGAGTTGAAGCCATACTGCTCTGCTGTTGCTAGTCTGCTAACGCTGTGTGTGCTCACAGGTGTGACCATGTTGGCTTGCAGCACAGGCCTGCTGGCATCAAGCTGCTGCATGCCCTGCTGCATTGCATCTGGCACACCCTGCTTCTGTCCAGCTTCAAAAGCCACCACCTCACTGCTGCTCAGCTGAGACCGGCATGGCTGTTGCTGCTGTTGAGTAGCAGGTGTATTTCCTGCATGTTTCGCCTGCGCTGATCGTTGTTGGCCTAGTACTGACAAGGGTAGGTCCTGCAGGTCTACTGCTGCCTTGCTGCTGACCAGCATTATTGTTGATTTCGCACCAGCCGCTGCAGTATGTGACCAAGACCATCACCACGGTATTCATCATACACTGTAATCCACATTGCTCGTGTTCAACACGGTGATATGACTGTCGGGGTGGCCTTGCTCACGGTTCGACCACCCGCACATAATGTGTCCAACAACTATGCATAACGGCAGCATATTTAACATACGATTGCTTTGTGAAACATCTGCAGAACGGAGAGCAGAATACTTGACTGTTTGTGACAGCTCGTTTGAATTGTGCCGGCAGTTGCAGCACTGCTGCAGCATCAGTACACGAGCAGCTGCAGGGTTCGCCACCCTTGCAGCAGATTGCCTTTCGTTTGCAGAACTGTCTGTTTGGTCGATGCATGCAGTGACAGCTGCAGCAGGAGCGGCGGCAACTGTCACCTGCCTTTGTGCAGCAATGTTGCAGCCGTTTCTGTTCTAGCCCCACACGGGCTATGCCCGCGGTGTCTCATTTATCCTGCAACGTCTGCTGGTGAACATTCAGTGATTGTAGAGTATCCGGACACTCTTCAAAGGATGGCTGAGGTCCTCAGTCGCTGAGCCATGGTGGCTCAGCCAATCCTGATCATAATTTTAGGCCTGCAGGCAGCCATGCACATGTTCAACAACAGCGACAAGCAGCACACGGTCAGACTTCACTCACTCTGCTACAGCAGCTCGTAAGCCCAGCAGCTGAACAATGTTCAGGTCACTCACTCTTGACTTCAAGCTTGAACTCTGAACTGACTTAAGTCCAGAGTAATCTCTGTCAGCATTGCTGCAAGTGTCAAGTCTGTGTGGGGAGCTGGGCTGCTCGTCAAGGCATGAGATCTATACAGCAGCAGACGGGTGGCAGGCCGTGGTTTTGGTTGCATGTGGCCTGTACAGCTCACGTGCAAGATACGTCTGCATATTCAAAGTATGGATGTTGCCGCAGGCAGGGGTGAGCGCCCCTCAACAGGCTGGCCTGCTGGTGATGAGCTGGGTGAGGATTGCAGTGGCATGGCAAAAAGCCAGATACTGCGGTGAATTGCGTGTGCGAGCCGGCCTGTGAAGTCATCTCTCAGTGACCGCCACTGCGCGGCGCTGGTGTGCTCCGTTGCTGGCGCGTTTCACGCTGAGGTGACGCGAACGGGGCCAGGCAATCGCTGCAAGTGAGGGCCTCAGTCAGCATGCCTGCCTCAGCAGTGATTGCCTCAGTAGGCCTGTCACACTGTGACACTGACTGGCAGTCGGGACTCAGGCACACGGCTGGGGAAAGTGAAGCAGTCATATATTTTGGAGACGCAACGGGTCCTGCTGTTGACAGAGAGTTCGCGTTGTGCAGGTAAGCGACTGAAGTAGGCGCCGGCATGATTGCAGCTGTGCTTGCATCCCATTTATACATACGTGCAGAGGAATTGTATTGGTGTGTTCATGCCGTCCTTGCAGCCGCAGACGCCTGGTAGCCAGGCAGCAACAAGCAGCTCGAGCTGAGCTCAGCTCAGCATGCTGGCAATCTTGGGGTTGAACCCTCAAGACAACTGAGGTTGCAACCTCTGGGAGCAAGGTTCCACACTGGCTATGCCAGCGTAGCCGCCTTCCCTGCAGCGCCAAATGCGTTGAAATCGGAATCTTATGGCTGTATACTGTCGTTGCTTCTCATAGAGCTAGATAATGAAGGAGTGTCGAACATTGGACACTGCATCCCATCATCATGATGGGCAGGGTGCTTTGCTCTGCAAGACCGATGCGTACATGTAACTATCGTCCAGTCCAACGAATGATCGTGTTACCTACCACTACTCAGCAGCCTGTTCAGCCTGGGTAGCCTGTTGCACCACCCATCATGCATGTCACATGCCTGCAGTGCAGGTGCATGAGCCTGCTTCAGACCATGAATGCTGCGCCAGAGGCTATAGCAAGCAGGCACCTGCCAGCCTTATGGAGCAAGCATCACTACGAAGTTGAAAGGCGACACTCGCCGGGCAGGCTTGCTGCAGAGAATCGGCAGGCTTACTGTCAATGACACACCTGCTGTAACATGCCCGTCACATGCTATGCTATGAGCACTTCCGCTCAGCACGCACTGCAATGCGCTACCGCACACGATATCTTTTGACACGCGCTCCTGCTTGTCTGTGCTACTGCTCACACACAACCAGCCGGTTTGAAGTGCTCTCTGGTTATGCCCGTTCTCTTGCATGACTCTGCTGAAGGCGTGTCAGACGGACACATACCAAAGCTACGCAAGCCACCACTGCAGCAGTCCAGTCTGAGTGCAGAGCTGGCCAGCACACCAGCCAGGACAAGCTCGCAGCCCTTCAGCTCTGTTGGAGTTCTTTTCAGAAAACAACACCAACCATGCAGAACATCGGAGGCGAGAACGCTGGCGATGCGTTCTACCGCTACAAAATGCCCAAGTTGATTGCCAAGGTGAGCCAGGCAGCTCGACCATGCACCAGCGGATAGGCTGTGAATTTTGTTGCAAGGGCCTATGCAGCGTTGTGGAAGCCATGCACATGGTGTTTCAGCAGCTGTGATGCCTGCCTGCGTAGCAGCCCACCAGCACAGGCAGGGAGTGAACACCTTCGTGCTCGCCGCACCTGCAGATCGAGGGCAGAGGCAATGGCATCAAGACAAACGTTGTCAACAACGTGGACATCGCCAAGGCGCTGGAGCGCCCTCCTGAGTGTGAGCAAGGCTTTGCCAGCGTTGCTTGTCACGTTCTGGGCCTCATCAAGCTCGCCATCGCATGCATCAGCATCAAAACTTGCTGCACCAAACGCATGCAAACACCATTTTTTGTCGCTCACGCGATCTGGCGCCCTTCAGTGGCTACTGCCTCGTTGACATGCTGCCCTGCTGTCCTGCCTGCTGCCCCCTCTTACCTCCCTTCTCATGTCCTCCTGCAGACATCCTCAAGTTCTACGGCTGCGAGCTCGGAGCCCAGACCAACTTCGACAAGGGCACGGGCACCTCCATTGTCAACGGCGCGCATGACAACAAGAAGCTCAGCGAGCTGCTGGAGGCCTTCATCAAGACGTATGTGCAGTGCTACAGCTGCGGCAACCCGGAGACCATGATGAAGATCAAAAAGGAGTACATTTACCTCAAGTGCAAGGCCTGCGGCTACGTGAGCAACGTGGACATGCGCCACAAGGTCAACACCTTCATCCTCAAGAACCCGCCAGAAAACAAGCTCTCCAAGGAGGAGCGCCGGTGCGTGACAGCAGCAGCAGCAGCAGTGGTGTTGTGCATGTGCATGTGCATGCACTGATCAGTGCTCGCGTGGGGTCTAGCTGTCCTCTGCAGTGTGCGTGGGCTGGTGTGCATGCAGCTGGCGCTGGTGGCAAGCAGTTCCAGCAGCTGAGATGGTATGGCCTGCATGCAAGGATAGCACTGCAGCTGCATTCGCTCCCAGCTTTTTCGTATGCTTGCATTCCACATGCGTAGTTGTTGTTGCTGTTGCTGCTTTACATAGCAGATGCCGATGGCGATATATATGCTTGCACATCTCATGTATGCTTGCTGCTGCTTCTGCTGCTGTTGCTTTTGTTTCTTTCCTGCTGTTGCTTTCCTGCAGCCTGAAGAAGGCGGAGGAGGACCGCATGCGCGACGCGCACGAGTCAGCAGCGCGCGAGAAGGAGAAGAAGGAGAAGAAGGAGAAGAGCAAGGACAAGGACAAGAAGAAGGACAAGAAGTGAGTAGTTGCAGTGCAGCTGCGACTGGCGGTGCAGCTTGGTGCAGTGGGCTAGGGGCTGATGCAGTGCAGGTGGCAGGACAAGAAGAAGGACAAGAACTGAGCCGTGCGGCTGGCTGGCAGCAGCAGCAGCCGCAGGTCAGGCGGGGCAGATGTGTGATGCAGCGAAATGCTGCAGCTTGGTGCAGCGTGCCCGCTGCTGATGCAGTGCAGCTGGCTGCAGTAGTCGGTTGCAGCAGATCAGCAGCAGATAAGCAATGGAACAGGGCAGTCCGCCTGAATGCGCGCACAGTGGTAGCAGCAATTTTGCATTGCATAAGCGGACGATTGGCGCTTTTCACAGCAGCATTAGCAGTGCAGTTTGCTTGTGCATGACCTGTAGCGGCTGGCTAGCTACGTTGGGGCAGCTGTGGCACGCCTTTGGCAGGCTCTGCATGCATGGCAACCGACATGGCATGCGTGCCACAGCATCAATACGTACTCCGCTGACACTCCTGAGCTGCTGTCACTGCTGCTTCTTTCGTTCTGTTTTCACCTGTTTCAGGGACAAGAAGAAGAAGAAGGGCGAGGGTGAGGAGGCCGAGAACGGCGATGCAGCGGAGGGCGCGGAGGGCGGCTCAGCAGAGGAGGAGGAGGCGGAGGAGAGCGACGATGAGGTGCGCAGCAGCAGTAGCAGCAGCAGCAGCGACAGGAGCAGCGATATGCGTAGCAGCGGCAGCAGCAGCAGATGACTGGAGCGATAGGAGCAGCGAAAGGAGCAGCAGCGACATCGAGCACCAGCAGCAGCAGCAGGGCAGCCTGGAGCATGGCAATCAGCTTCACAGCAGGACAAAGGGGGCTGATGTGGTTGTGGGGCATCGTGGCAGCAGCAGTGAGGCCAGCGGCAGCTGCAGCACCAAGCAGAAGCAGCAGCGTAGACGGCAGCAGCAGCAAGTGCTCGACGTGTGAACAATGTCCAACAGTTTTTTGCTCGTTGATATCATGCTCAGTTGACCTGACCCCTTGCTGCCGCTGCTGCTACTGCTGCTGCAGGTGGTGTGGATGACGGACACCAGCGCTGCTGCTGTGGCTGCGCGCGCTGCGGAGCAGCTGACGCAAGCCACTGCTGCCATGGTGACCCAGGGCAACATTGAGGCTGAGCGGGCAGAGGCAAAGAAGAAGGCCAAGGCAGAGGCCAAGAAGAAGGTGCGTGCACATGTGATCCCTGTAAAGGACAGATGCATGCAGTGCTTGCACAGTTGCGCACCTGCAAGTAGTGCTGGACCAGGAGACCCCCGTACAAGTCTCCTGATGCTTCCAGTGGGCTGTCATGCAGGCACAGTATGCATGTGTTTATTGAACATAATACACTCCCTTGTTGCATGCAGTAGCAGCTGGCTTCACGCACTGCATGCTGTAGTGACGATGCCAAGCCAGGATGCACGGGCAGGCGTGCTGCCTTTCACCCACGTGTTGCTCGGCTTGTGCCTAGCTGTGGCCATTGACCTATGCGTATTTCTTGATGGTGCAAACCGCAGGCTGAGGAGGAGGCCAAGAAGCGTGCAGAGCAGGCAGCTGACCTGTGTCTGGCTATTTGTTCTAATTTGACTGTTGCGTGCAAACCGCGGGCCAAGGAGGAGGGCAATTTGTTCTAATTTGACGTTTCAACTGTTGCGTGCAAACCGCGGGCCAAAGAGGAGGGCAAGAAGCGTGCAGAGGAGGCAGCTGACCTGTGTCTGGCTATTTGTTCTGATCTGACGTGTCAACTGTTGGGTGCAAACTGCAGGCCGAGGAGGAGGCCAAGAAGCGTGCAGAGGAGGCAGCTGACCTATGTCTGGCTGTTGGTTCCAATCTGACGTTTCAACTGTTTGATTTGTTCAAACCGCAGGCGGAGGAGGAGGCCAAGAAGCGTGCAGAGGAGGCAGCCGCGCTGCGCGCAGCGCTGGAGGCCGGCGAGAAGCTGGAGCCAGCAGGCGCTGAGTCAGCGCTGCGGGCGCTGCTGGCAGAGGCAGGCTGGGACTGGGCAGCCGGCAGCGGCGGCCGTGCGGCTATCTCCAAAGTGGCAGCAGGCGGGCTGGCAAAGAAGCTCACAGTTGAGGGCGGCGTGGCAAACAAGGCGCGGGCGCTGTATGCGGCGCTGTTCACTGCCGGCAGGGATGCAGCAGCAGCAGCAGCAGATGCGGAGGCAGAGGATGGGAGCGACAGCCCGCGCGAGAACGGGGATGCAGCGAGCAACGGCAACGGGGCTGCGGCTGCTGCTGCTGGTGGGGCCAAGCTGGCGCCGAGCATTGGCGTGGCTGCGGAGCTGCTGGGGCAGCTGGCGCATGATGCGCCTGGGCAGCTGGCGCAGCTGGTGGCGCTGGAGTGGCTGCTGGCGGTGAGTGGAGGTTTTTCGTGTTATTTCTGGTTACTGGTTGTGTGCAGCAGCAGCAGCAGCCGCACGTGGCGCGCGATGACGTGTTCTGCTTTGACTATGCTGGCACCAGTGGTGCGGCTGGGGCGCAGCGTTGGCGTGGCTGACACTGACAGGATGACATCATCATGTGCTGTGCTTTCCCTCACTGTCATTTCATGTATCTCCTGGTGGGCACCTCGCCAAGATGCCGGAGGCTGCGCTGGCGCGCAAGGCGCTGTATGTCGCTGACCTGGCAGAGGAGGACATCACCTCGTGCTCTTCTTCCACTCATCATCACTTTGGTCATGTTACTTTGTTGTATTTCAGGTGGGCAACCCCGCCAAGATGCCGGAGGCTGTGCTGGCGCTCAAGGCGCTGTATGACGCTGACCTGGCAGAGGAGGACATCATCCTGGCCTGGCACGGCCGCAGCGATGCAGCCAAGCTGCTGGAGGTGCCAGCTGCTGATGCTGCTGCTGTGCGCAAGGCTGTGGCAGCAGTGGTGGATTGGCTGCAGGAGGCAGAGAGTGATGACGAGGACGAAGAGTGAGGGGCACCAGGAAAAATGTGAGGGGGTGCAGGCGGAGGAGCAGCGGCGTTGGAGGAGGTAGTTTTTGATGGAAAGGCACGGCATCATTGCATGGTGTGCTGGCATCTGCATTGTGTGCAGGTGGCGCAGCTGCTGGTTGTGCTATTGGAGGGGCGCTGTGTTGCATGTAGATTGTTCAGGCAGGCCACTGGGGTAGGCACAGCTGCAGGATTGTTCATGCGTGCCTGCACAAGGCGTGCGCCTATGCAGGGCAGTCCTTGTAGGTAGAGGTGTACTGTATGTTTGCAGGAAACGTGGGAGGGTGGGGTGGCTGGGGCTTGGGGGAACTTGATATTGGCTGACTGAACGTGACAGATTGACAGATGCTGTGAATTTTGCTGCATTGTCATGCTGATGTGTGCTGAGCTTTGTTGCTGCATTGTACTGTGCCTATGACGCACAGTGGTGCATGGCTTTGCAGGACTCTTTGCCATGTCATGATTGTTTGAAGTAGATCATCATTGCTTCCTTGCAAAGAACAGTGGTTTTCTTGTTTCACTTGTCAGACTTGCCACCTGAAAGTGTACATCGCATGCATTGTGCCTGTACAGGCGTCGCAGCTGTTGAACTTTGAGGCTGGTAACCATTCAATTTCATCCAAATGCAGTCTTCCGCGTCAACAGGATCATATGCTGTGCTTGAATAGCTCCATGAAAAGCTATTCATGCAAAGCTGCTAACTTCTAGAAGTAGATCTACAGAGGTACTGCCAAGCTGGCATGGCAGACGGGGCAGCACCATGGCGGACAAAGCCGTGAGCCCATCCAGTACATTTCAAATGAGTCATCGGCATGATCCCTTGCAAGGCATGCTATGCAGAACACTGCCAAGCAGTCCTGGCCAATCAGCACTGGCTGTTGGTGTACAGAACCTGCTGCAAGGTTGAACCTGCAGTGCAAGCATGCAGCAGTTTTGCCCTCGCACCGGCAATGCCAGAAGTGCACCAGGTGACGCAGCTGCAGTAACAGTGACACATGCTCGGGCTTCATCACTAGCCCTGCAAGCCATGCGCACACATGTGCGCTGACAAGTGCACCACCATTTGGTGTGTGTGCTTACAAACATGATGCCACTAGCAGGTGCCGCAACACAGCAGCGCATGTATGGGCATCTCCCTGGTGGGCCTTGCCAAGGCATTCGGAATGGCATGCAGGCAATTCCTGGTATGGCCAGCTATCATCAATGCTGCGTGTGCACCCACGTGCACATGTGAGCGCCATATGGGCAAACCACACGGCCAGGTTGCACCAACACACGATACTGCATGCAGGAAGAACGCTTGCGGCTGTGCTGGTGCCTTCACCGGCGTGGTTTGGAGTAGAACCTTAATAGCACACAATGCTATCACACCAGCCCCTGGCTGTCCTACCACTGTGTTCAATGCACAGTGCAGCACTGCAACTGATATGTACCTGCTGGACACTGCTACCCCCGCCAGCATGTGCTGAAAGGGAAGCTTGCGAGGCAGGCACTGACATGTGCTGGTGATGTTGTTGATGCAAACTTGCGTGCTGGCGTCCTCTGGGGTGCTAGCTCCCTGCTGCATGCCGGCCAGCTGCTGCGCCAGCAGTTAATGTAATGTACACAGGTCTTGTGCATAGCTACTGCGCTCTTCAACGCCAGCGTGGACTGCAATTGCAGCACTCGACTGGCGCTGTCGTCTGCTGTCGCACATGGCCCATAGTAACAGCTGCTGCAACAACAGCTGCTCTCACGACTTTCCTAACTGGGCTTTCTGGTACGCCTTTAGGATCTCTTTTGGGCTCTTCCAATCGCCCTGCCCTGCTGCTGACTTGCCTCTGCTGCTGCCGCTGCCAGAGCCCTCTGCACGCTTGGCTTTGCTCTTGTACAGTAGGTAGCACCAGAAGGCAAAGGCTGCCATGTGTATTACTATGAGGGCAAAGACAAGACCTTCAAACTGGTGCCATGGGTCCTTGGAGTGCTGCTGATTGTGGGGAGAGCTGAGGCCCTCTGGCAGCACCACCTGCTTGGGCATCTGTGCTGCTGCTGCTGCTGCTGCTGCTGCTGCTGCAGCACCGTGCTGAACCCGGTGATACTGCTGCGCGTCGCTGCTGCAGCCTGCCACCAAAAGCTGCTGTTACAAAAGGCAGCACTGCGCCGTTCAAGTGGAAGCAAGCTGCAAATATGTACTGCCCAAAGGGCAGAGCAAGCTGCTGCACCTGCACCCTGCAGCAGCGGTCAAAGCACAGTCCCAGCGATAAGGAGCATGTGTCGGCATGCATTGCTTTACCGACCGTCTGTACAGAACAATGGCTTGATTCGAAGTTCTTGCACCATGCAAACGATGCAGTTTGCATGCAAGGCAAGTTCATGCTGCTCACAGTACTTGCTGCTGCCTCCCACTCACCACTGCAGTTGTCAGCCAGGAGCAAACTAGATCAAGTGCATACGCTTGACTTTTGCTTGAACTTCTGTGAACGAAGTGGCCCCGGATAACTAGCAACGGCAGATGAAGCTTCAAGCAAACATGCATATAATATGAGTTTGAGCTGCAGCTGTGCTTTGGCACTCAAAGTTCAACAGAAGCAAAGAAGCACATCTGTGATGGTCTCCTGAGAGCAAGTGCTCAGCACTGCTGGTGCTTACAACACAGGGTACCCACAAGGGCTTTTTGTGACACTGTCTAGGGGTGACCGTGGGCCGGCTGATTGTTTAGCGATGTTGACAAGCGACACTACTACTTTCATTCACTCTTGGACATTTCCCTTCCAATGGTTATACGAGCAACACCCAACCGGCCCTGCAGCACAGTATCGGACACACGTAGCAGCTCATGAGAGATGATGCTGCTGTTGAAATTACAATTGTATAGAAATCTTTCTTATCGTGAACATCCACCCAAGTCACGAGTACAGGCAGTACCATACCTTGCGCGGGCTCTCATCGCAAACGCGTCGAGCAGTGATTCTGGTCTTCCATAGATTTCTGAATGTATCATTAGAGCTTCTATTGTCTCTTAGGCGTTACAGCAGCACAAAGAGCTGTCAGCTGCCTGCTGGAGCTGGGGACCTGCCCAGCAGCAGAAAGCTCATCTCAGCTGCAAGCGACGAGCTGGAGCGAGCTGCAACGGCAGCTGCTGTGCCCATGAGGCCTGCAGCTGCCCACTGACTGGTGGCAGGCGGCTGCTGCTGCTCACAGTAGCAGCAGCGCAGACATCATGAACAAAAAAGCAGCTGAGACGACGATACGCACAAGCATCCGTATCCGACCATGCTCAGATAAAGAGAAGGAAACGTACCCCGGGCCCAGCTTGGTGCAGGCAGGGCAGGGTGAAGTGCGCTTGTACGCCAAGCCTGGATTGAGCACATTCAATGCTGGCAACAAAGGGACTGGCGGTGGAGCAAGGTGCGCCTGGCAACATGCCCCATCAGTTCCTGCAAGTACAGCTGCAGCTCAGTCCGCTCTTGCTGACTAGCTTCTAGTTGCAGCACTGAACAACTTCCCGGTACCAAGAAAGTCCCTTTTTCTGGGTTCCTCAACATTTGCAGGGACACTGGCCCAGGCAAGCGCCCTGGCACACCTACAAAACGGCCTGGCACGCCAAATGCAGCAGCCTCTGAGGCAGCCCAAGCAGTATGGCGGTCCATGGCCATGCAGCAGTTGGGGGACTTCCAGTCCTACCCATTTGGTGAGCTTGCAGGATTGCCAGCAGGAGCTCTGCCTGTACCACGGTTGCTGCTGCAAACACCATTAATCACGTTGACACTGCCATATGTAGCTTCTGCTCATTTTGCTCAACATGGTGTCCAGCCCAAGCTCAGTGACCATCTATGAACAGCCACACAGCATTACAAGTCTCACTTGAACGCCTGTGTGCCTGTCCTGCAGCCAACGTGTACGGGCCTGATGCTGGCAATGAGCAGGTGTACAATGGCTCTGGTTGCAGAGACATTGTGGACTCAGTGCTGGGCGGCTGCAATGGTGAGAGTGGAACCAGCAGCAGAAGCAGCAGCAGCAACAGTGGCGAAGCTACAACACGGATTGAGGGCAACAGACATGCGCAGCAATGTTACTGCAGCAATGGTTGCTCGCTGTCTGATTGAGGTCAAGCAAGCTGTTGCAGAAGTAGCCCCCCTGCTTGCCCGAAGGCCTTGCCTGCCTGCTGCGGCTGCGTTTAAATGACGACGCTCTGCCGTCTGCTTATGCTGCTTGCAGGAACTATATTTGTGTATGGCCAGACAGGCGCCGGGAAAACACACACCATGGATGCCTTCACGCATCTGGTGCTGCAGCAGCTATACGCAGCAGCAGCACGCGATGACAGCAACTGCGAGATCAGCATCACAGTCAGTGCAGTCGAGCTGTACAATGAGGTGCTGCGCTGCTTGCTGAGCGGCAGGGAGAACCTGCAGCTGCGCATGGGTGCAGGGCCAGGGCCTGGCGCTGCTTCTGGGGTGGTGCTGGAGGGCGCTGATGAGCGGGTGAGCGCAGCGTGCTGTGCTTGCAGAAACTCATTGCGCACTTGCAGTTGGCTTGCAGGACACTAGCACACACAGCAGTGCTCTGAGCAGCCGACCCAGGCTCCTGTCAGTGGCTGGCACACAGCAGCATTGTTGCCATGCACCGAGGACAAGTGACTGTACACGGCACAAGGATACTTTTCAATTGATTGCCGCAGCAGTAGTGGTGGCATATCTATTTGATGCACATGCCCCAGACAGCTACTGACAGCAGCTGCCGCCGCATTCTGCTGCACGCCGTTCTGCCTGTTGCGCTACCTCTGCTCATACAGCCCTGCACCACTCACTCGGAGGCTGCAGCTATCGTGGAGGCAGCCAAATCCAGTCGCTCAGTGGGCGAGACACGAGCAAATGCACGCAGCAGCAGAGGCCACCTGATCCTGCGCATCAGGGTGGAGACCCTGCAGCTCAGCAGCAGCTTGGGCGGAGTGGAGCCCAGTGATGGGGTGAAGCCTGCTGCTGGAGCTGGCAGCGGGCCAGCTAGTGTCTCGTTTTCCCTGGTGAGCAGGGCTGGTTAAGGGTGGTGGTTGACTAGCCAAACACCAACTGCGGGGAAGGCAGACACAGTAAAAACATGCAGCAGACATGCTGCGCGGGGCTCTCCAGTCGCCCCAATTGGCAGTAGTTGTGCTGCTTGCCTGGCCTGCGTGCAGCAACAGCCATGGATGCGTGCTGTTTGTTGTAGTTCACCAATCAATGCCTGCCATGCTTGTGCCGTATTGTGCTGCAGCTAAACCTGGTTGACCTTGCTGGCAGTGAGCGCATCGACAAGTCTGGCAGCGCAGACACGCCGCTGCGCTTGCGGGAAGCGCTGAACATCAACAAGTCGCTGCTGTGCCTCGGCAATGTAGTGACAGCACTGGCAGAGCGCTCGGAGGGCAGGCGCAACACACACATCCCCTATCGGGACTCTAAGCTGACTCGGCTGCTGGAGGACAGCTTAGGCGGAAATGCAGCAACTGCGCTGCTGGCATGCATCACGCCGCTGCCGGAGTGGCACCTGGAGCAGACACGCGCCACACTAGAGTTTGCTGCTCGAGCGGCTCGCGTGGTGTGTAGTCCGCAGCGCAACGTGCTGAAGCTTGTGCCCAGCCCTGGCTCATCTGACAGCTCAGCACTGATCGCACAGCTGCAAGCAGAGGTTGAGACGCTGAAGGCGCTGCTGGCGCAGCACCAGGATGGGCCATCACTTGATCCTGCTGGTGTTGCAGTGGTTGCTGGGCAGCAGCCGAAGCTGCAGAGTGCCGCATGGGACAGCTGCAGCAGCAGCAGCAGTAGCATGATGGCAGAGGCAGCGGCTGCAGCGGAGGCGGCAGCAGCGTCTGAGAGTGGCGGCTCAGGCGGCAGCACCAGCCCACGAAGCAAAACCAAATGGGTGCACCGCTTGCGCTTGTCAGCTGGTGGCTCCTCGTCAGCAGCACGCGCTGCAGCAGCAGCAGCAGCAGGTACACAAGCCAGCTCTAGTTTGGATGGCAGCACAGTGCCTTCCCCAACAGCAGCAGCGTCGCGCGGTGTGCTGACGCACCCCTCAGCACCAGAGCTGATACTGCCGCCAGGTCATCACAGGTCCACTGCTGGCCATGGATCGCTGCTGTGGAAGTTTTTTCATGCCAGGTCGTCCAGCATGGAGAAGCTCCCGCCTGTTGCAGAAAGCAGCAGCCTCACCAGCCCAGGGCTCGCAGGCAGCACCAGCCTGCGCTCCACTGGCCTGCTACTGCTGCCAGGCGCAGCAAAGAACAACAGCAGCAGCAGCAGTGGCGGCGGCGGCGGTAGGGCCAGCAGTGCAGCTGGGTGCAGCACGGCGCCTGGCGCAGGGATGCTGTCCCGCTGGGCGACGTTCCACAGCAGCCACGGCGGGGTGAGCAGCATGATCATGGCCCGTGCGAGCGACGGAGGTGTGGGCCGCAGCACTGGCAGCTTTGGGGGCATGAGCCAGGTGGTAACTGGGTCTTTCAGGGCTGGCAGCTCTGGCGGAGGCTCCTGCGCTGCAAGCATGGAGGCAGCCAACAACATCAGCACACAGGTGAGGATTGATGCTAATCCTGTGGTTGAATTTGTGCATATAGCACGATGGCTTACGTATGCTGCAGGGTGCCCATAAGGAAGGAGGGTGGAGGTGCTGAGTATGCAGTAGCAGCTGCCACCACATAGTGGCTGGCAAGAGTCCGGCTTGACGAGCGCAGCTTGAGACCGGTTCCTGGCTGATATGTAACTGTTACATCCGCAGGTTGCTGCTGCTGAGGCTGCCATGGCGCTGCGCGACCACATCATCAAGCAGCTGGTGACGGCGCTGCAGCAGAAAAAGGCGGAGGTAAAGGGGCTGCGCGAGCAGCAGGCGGCGCTGCAGCGGCAGCTGGAGGCGGCGGAGGGCGAGGGCCTGGCCAGCAAGCAGAAGCTGCGGGAGCTGGCCGAGGGCATCCAGGTGCGCAGGCGCTGCTGTTTGAAGTTTGGATATTTATGTGCAATGTTGTTTTGCTGTCACTCAGGTCCCCAAGCAATGCACCTGGGAGTTTGCATGCACAGCGCATACTGACGGCTGCCAGCCAGCTGCTGCACAGAAACGTGTGTAAGTGTGCAGAGATGTCACATCTCAGTGTGCTGTTGCTGCTGTGTATTGCTCCTGCTCCTGCTGCTGCGCTGCAGGCGCTGGCAGCTGCGCGCGAGGAGGAGTTTGAGCGCTGGAAGGGCCACCTGGAGGGAGTGGAGGTTGCACTGCAGGCAGCGCAGCAGGAGAGCCTGACGTACCGGTGAGTCCCAGCTTTGTTTGATGGTGAACAGAAGCAGCGGCTGAGTCGTCTTCATGCTGTGGCCCTGTGGCGTGCAATGTTTCATGATAGCAATGCGTCCCTGCTGCAGCTGCTGCCCTGCCCTGTACTGACGGCTCGCAGCGCCCTCCATGGGCTGCTGGTCCTGCTGCTGCTGCTCCTGCTGCTGCGCGCGTGCATTGACCTGCTGCGCTGAACCCTCATGCCCTTCACACGCTCACAGGCAAGAGGCGCTGGCGCTGGTGCAGCAGCTGACACAGCTGCAGGCGCGCTACCGCAGCCTGCAGAGCGACACGCTGCGCAGGAGCAGCCTCATCCAGTCTGCCAACCAGAGCATCCTGCTGAACACGTCAGCGTCCAGCCAGCAGGCGCAGGAGATGGTGCAGCTGCACACCGCGGCAGCGCAGCAGTCCACGCAGCTGCAGAGCTGCATTGGAACGCTGATCGCCATTGAGGAGTGCCTGCGGCAGGTGCTGGCGCAGACTGCCGCACCACTCACACACACGGGCACGACAATGCTGACAATTGCAGCGGCTAGTAATAACGGCAGCACCAATGGCAGCATGGACGGCAGCAGCAGCCAGCCGCAAGGCATGCAGCAGAACCTTGCAGCTGCTGCCTCGCACCTGTCGCAGCTCAGCGTCAGTGCTACTGCCAAGCCTGCTGCCGCCTATCCAGACATCAGCAGCCACATGATCCAGACGATCAGCACTCGCTTTGACATGAGCAGCGGGCTGATGACCAGGGCTGGCAGCAGCATGCTGGGAGGGGCAGCCAAGGGCCCCCTGCAGCTGGAAGATGCACTGGAGAAGATCCAAGGCATCATCCCGCTACTGCGCAAGGCTGCTGCCAGCGCTACTGCTGCTGCTGGGCCTATCATGTCGGTCACAGCAGCTGCGGCAGCTGCACGCGGCATGGTGTTCCCCTTGGATGAGGCGCACGCTGCTGCTGCTAGCGGCAGGCCATCCTCGCTGAAGCGAGATGTGTCTGCTAAGGAGGGCAGTGGGCTCAGCACTATTTTGAGCTGCGGCAGCAGCGGCGGCTGCAGCAGCGGCAGCGAGGGTGGCGGCGGGAAGATACTTGCTGGTCGGCTGGATGCTGGCGGCGCTGCTGCTGCTGCTGACGTGGCAGCCAAGTGCCGCAAGTGTGACTCGCTGAAGCCTCTGATGGCTCTCATGCAGAAGGTGAGGCGCAGCACAGCAGAAGTTCAGCAGCTGCACCTGCAAGCAGAGCATTGGTGTTAAGAGGCTGCCACGCAGGAAGGACTGTGTCCATGCAAAGTCTGCTTTCATCAACCCAACACTGGACGCGTGATTGATTGCTGACTTGCTGGCATGCGCCTGCCTGCCCATTTGCGTGCTGCATTGCTGACGCCTGCAGCTGAAGGACGAGGTGCAGCAGCTGCGCGGCATTGTCAAGTCGCGGGACTCACAGCTGGCTGCTGCTGCGGCATCCTCAGCCACACTGAAGCGGGACCTGGACGAGTCGCGGCAGCAGGTGAGGGCTAGTGCAGGGCGGCCTCGCATGCAGACCAGGCGATATGTTGCATGCAAATGTGCAATTGGTGTACGATCAACACACACCAAAGTGCAGCTTGGGATACAATTTGTCTGTTGCTCTTACGGTTTGTCTCCATGCAGAGTATGCTTGAAGCTGGCCGCATGCGCATAACCCCTGCAGTGCTGGCTGTAGCTGACCCATGCACTGGTGCTTTTCAAACACTGGCCTTGAATTTTGTCTTGCCTGCCTGCAGGTTGGCTCTCTGCAGGAGCGCATTGATGAGCTGGCAGAGGAGCTGGAGGCAGCACGGGCAGCAGCAGCAGCTGCTGCAGCTGCTGCAACTGCCCCGGCTGCAGCCGCTGGCGCTGCTGCTAAGAATCCGGCTACTGACACGCAGCCAGCAGCTGGAAGCGCTGCTGCTGCTGCAGCTGCTGCTGTTAATGCTGGCAGTGGCGAGCTGGGGTCTCCTGGCACGCAGCTCAGCAGGCAGAGCTCTTCCAGCAAGGTGCCGCTGATGGGTGATGACACGCCGCTGGCTGAGCTGCATGCCCAGGTGAAGCTCAGCATTGGCCGCTAGCCAGAATTTGCAGTACCCAGTTGTCTCTCGAGCCTAAATGCTGTGGCTGTGGTGTATGGCCTGCCTAGTGGAGCACTACGTTGGGGTATCTTTACAAGAAATGGTGCAACTTCGCAGGCATCTTGATCAACGTCTGAAGATGCCGTCCTCTCCTGTTGCCGCTTAACTTGTCCTGTCTGTAGATCCTGATGAGCTGGCACGCGCTGGCCATGCCGCGCACCTACCGCGCCGCCTTCGTGCTGGGCCACGGCGCCAGCGCTGACTCAGCGCCCTGGGCTGACCGGGCGCAGTGCCAGGCGCATGTTGCGCTGCTGGCGTGCCTGCACCAGCTGCAGGAGGACACGCCTGCTGCAGCGCTGAGTCAGCTGTCGATTCTGGCTGAGGAGGCAGAGATGCTGGAGGCTGGCCTTGCGGCCATGTCAGCCACGTGAGTAGGCTTGGTTTAAGTAAGGTGCCAGGTTATGTAACGTGCATGTGGTGTAGTGCCTATGATGATTGCTGCTGAGGAGGCGGAGATGCTGGAGGCTGGCCTGGCCGCCATGTCAGCCACGTGAGTAGGCTTGCTTGAAATAAGGTGGCAGATTGATGGTATCGTGCAGGGGCGTAGTGCCTGTTGTGAATGCTGTTGAGGAGGCGGAGATGCTGGAGGCTGGACTTGCTGCGATGTCTGCCACGTGAGCAGGCTTGATGTAGTCAAGGTGTCAAGTTTATCAAAAGTGTGCATGGTGTAGTGCCTGTGATGATTGCTGCTGAGGAGGCGGAGATGCTGGAGGCTGGCCTGGCCGCCATTTCAGCCACGTAAGTGGGGCCCGCAAGAAAATGCCGAGGCGTGTGTCATGTGTTTGTGGTGGTGGGTGGTGCAGGCCTGCTCATGAGCATCTAATCACGCTGTATCTTTAATTGGGTCAGCTGCGCCCCTGGAAAGTAATGTTTCTTTGCGATGATGCTGAGCCTTGACTTTGTCTGCATTGCTGATTGCTCATCTCCACCTGCAGGGACTTTGAGAAGCTGGCTCAGCAGTGGAGCGTGACGGACGGCGGCAGCACAGCAGCCAGGCGCACTGCGCTGCTGCAGAAGATGTGGGCGCCCTGCAGTGCCGTGGCAGCAGATGCGCTGGCATCTGCGTCTGCTGCTGCCTGCCAGCAGTGCCTGTCGTGTGCCCCCGCACTGCAGCTGGCAGCGCTGACCATCCGCAGCAATGCGAGCCTGATGGCAGCAGCTAGCAATGCTGTGGCTGAAGCTGCAAGTTGAGCTGAGCTGTTGCCGCGGCTGCTGGTGAGCAAGTGCTGGTGCTGTTGAATTGAACAGGCGAGAAAGCAGCTGTGCCTGTTCACTGGTCACCCACGCATGTGTATTGATCTTTATGCGCAGGTTTGCTGGCCCATGCTCGTACTCATCAGTCGTGCCATGTCAGGCAGGCTTGGAGATAGCTGGGAGTGCTCTGAACTGCACTCCTCGCCCGCATAGCATAGCATAGTATAGCATTCTGCAGAGAAAGTGGCTGGACTTGATGTCGCAAGGCGCCTTCAGGGCGCTTACAGTTGATTTTGTGCTTCTGATGAGCAGTAAGTGTGTGGTTGTTGCAGGGCCGCCAGTGTGGCTGATTGATGACAGCAGGGGTGCCTCATAGTTTGGCATTGTTAGTGTAGCAGGTGTGCCTTTTGTTTGAGATCAGGCATTGATGGATGTGTGGGGTGCGCCTGTGGTTCTGATGTGTTGCTGCCATGTTTGAGCAAGGCTCGCTCTTGTGAGGGCAGGCTGCATGATGTGGAGTGCTGATGCACTGCAGTAAGCTGCAGGTGTGATACGGCAAAAGCGGCCCTTGTTGAATCTCTGTGTGCATGTGTTGCAGCTGAGTAGGATCCTACAACGCTTGGCCTCTCGCCAATGGCAGCTCTTTCATCACATTGTGTAGCAGCTGGTATACAGGCTGCACACGGCCAGCAAGACAGCTGTGTACAGCCGCACTTCGCTCAAAGTCAAGCTATCAGGAGAGTGCTGCATGAACCGCGCCAGAATTGCTTGCTTGATGGTGCAGCGGGAGCATTTCATCCATTCATTCGCTTGTTCTTGTGTTGCAGGGGTTAGGGGTTAGGAAACGACGGGTTGGGGTGTGCGGCTGGCAGAACATTTGACGCCTGTACGGCTAGAGGCACATGGCCTGCCAGAGTGTCATACCTTGCAAGGCCAATTGGGGGCACCTTGGGCGCATACGCTTACCTGTCATGGTGGCAGGGTTGATGCATGGAATGCAGCAGTTTGTGTGTTGAAGCGCAGCACAGACTTCACTAAAGTGCATGATGCCTTACCTGGGTGCGAAGCACGCAATTTGTGCAACTTCAGAGACAACGTATATGTTGCATCCTGTTGATTGTGTGTGGTGAGGATGTGGGACATTGCGAAGATTGTTTGAGCTGTGAGAGGGCTATGCCAGCGACTGTGCTGCACGTATTGTCAACAGAAGCAGGCTGTGTGACCTGCTGCATGTGCCAAGATTCCATCCATGAAGCAATCATTCTGTTTGCTTTGACAGCACCACTATGTTCACATGCGGGAGTTTCTGATGCAGCATGCCAAACAGGTCCATTCTGACAGTGCTGCACAAGGTGACATAAGAAAGCTGTCATATACAGCACCTTTGATGTCGAGGGTGGTTGCATGTGCATCAGTCAAACGTGACTCAGGTGTGGTGTGGCTACAGCGCACTGCTGCACTGCAGTGGCAGTGCCAGCAGCTGCACGTTGATGCTGTTGAGCCTTGCGCTGCAGCAACGTACAGACTTTGACAGCTTGCAGCTGCTTGCTGTAGCGAGGTTGGGCCTCCAGTCTGTTGAGGTGCTACTGTGTGTCGAGTCAATGTTCTGACCATATACAAGCAGTATGGCATACAACCCTCACGGACTGTTGAGCAGTCTCCACAGCCCCATGCATACCCATGAGTTGTAACCAGCAGGAGTTTACATTGCGCACCTCTTTTAAAACCAGCTAGGGAGCGCCTTGCCCCTAGGCGCGTTTTGCGCAACTTTTCAACTATACAGACAGCTCTGACGCTGTGCCATGAGGCCCGCCACAACTGAAAAACCTGACTATTGGCAGCATCCCTGCAAGGCTTGCAAGCAGCCTGCAGTGGCAACGCTTGGCCAATGTAGGGGCACCACCATCTGCCACCAACAGCCCAAAGCTGCAGCACAGCAGAAAGGGTCCAAGCAAACCCTATCCAACATGGATGAATGTGACAATGCAACTGATGTACACGGCAGATCAGCAGCAAACACAGGTCAAAGTCAAACGCCACAGTACTGGTACAAAGCTGGTGGCACTGCAAGCTGCTTGTAGCATCGTGTCATTCATAGCAGCCTGGCACGAAGCCGCCGCCTTAGTAAACAAAAGTTTGAAGTACAAGCAGCCATGCATGAATATCACGGCAGACTCAACCCCATCTTAGTATACATGCTAGATATCCCAGAAACCACGCAGTGTACATGCTATAGTACAAATGCTTCGTGCAGCATCTGGCCCGCACACAGCAGCCAAATGCTGTCCTGCTTCTGCAACCCCCTCTCGCTCTGACACCATGCCCTCAGCACAAACCACACGCCATCTTCCAGTGCATGAGTGTGCGATCCTTGACCTGGTGCCCATCCTATCACAGCACCGGCCCGCCACGCATGTGCTGCTGCAACTCCTGAAGCACAATTGCAAGTACAATGTTGTGTTGCCGCATAAACAACAATCACTGCCCCAAATGGAGCACCACCCACGCCAGCCCACCACTCCTGTCACAAAAAATCATTCAAAAGTCACACCTGCAGCCCCACATCCCTTGCCACCAGCATCGGTACCTGCTCACTTGAGCACGCAATCACCCGGCCCTCCTCACTCTGCGGCAGCCCCACAGGCACCTCACTCACATACACAGCAGACAGCCCCGGCTGCTGCTGTAGCAGCGGCAGCAGGCCCTTGCAGCTCCAGCTACAGCCCGAGCCACGTAGCCGCAGGTCAAGCTTTGCAAGCTTGCTACAGCCAATCAAAGAGCCCAGCACTGCATTACTGATGCCCTGGCAGCGAGCGAGGCATACATGCTGCAGGGATGGCAGCTGCTGCAGCGTGGCAACAGCAGCAGCGTCCACACTGCTGCCGCTGCAGTCGAGTGCAGTGAGCTGCTGCAGAGCAGCAAGGCACCTTGCATATAGTGCTGCTTCTGCCACTGCATGACTAGTGCCAGTGCTGCTGCTAGCTTCCTGCGGGTCTTCAGCGCTAGTTGTTGCGCTGCTGGTTGCGCTGCTGCTGCTGCTGGCAGCGCGCCTGCCGGCAGCTGTGATGGTGCAGCGCCGCAGCGCCAGCGCCTGCAGCTGCGTGAGGCCCGCAATGTCCTGCCAGGACTTGCTGGAGTGCGGCAGCAGCGACACCTGCGGGACACACAAGTCGCACATCAACAGGCGTGCAATGGTGCGGTGCATGAAGAAGTCAGCATGCAGCAGTTGCGCTTTTGAAAAGCCGCTACATGTGACCGGCACCGCGCACGGTCTGATAGAAGTCTGGCGCTGTGAGACAGCAACCGTGCTTGCAATGACGTGTCGTGCAGCTTCCAGATGCACACATGCCGCAGTTGAAGCAGCACGGCACAGCCACGCAGTCTAAGCCGCCTGGTATGGCAGGGAGAAACACGCTGCTGCTCAACACACCAACAGCAGCACCTCGGGCACGCTGCATACCACCACAGCTGTAAGATGCTGTTCGTAGAATTTTGAAAACTACAGCACACTCACTGTGAGTCCTGTCAGCTGCTGCAGCGCCCGCAGGCAGCTCAGATCATCGCTGCCAACCGCCATCATGTTGAGGGACCGCAGCTGCGGCAGCCACTGCAGCTGCTGCAGGCCGCTGCCGCTCAGGCTGCGGCAGTAGCTGATGTCCAGCGCTGTCAGCGACACCAGGTGTGGCAGAAAGCCGACATGGCTGTCCTTAAGTTGACCGATCCTGCACAGCAAGAACATTGGTGCAAGGAAGAGAACCTCAGGCTGCGGCAGTTGCTTATGTCCAGCGCTGTCAGCGACACCAGGTGCGGCAGGAAGGCGACATGGCTGTCCTTGAGTTGACCGATCCTGCAAAGCAACATTGGCGCAAGGCAGAGATCATCAGGCTGCGGCAGTAGCTGATGTCCAATGCTGTCAGCGACACCAGGTGCGGCAGGAAGCTGACATGGCTGTCCTTGAGTTGACCGATCCTGCACAGCAGCAACGTTGCAGGCTGCAAGTCAGCCCACAAAGCAAGTGGAACTGCAGGCCTGCTTGCAGTGCTGCCATTTGCAAGCACACCACCCAACAGCAAGGCTACAAAGCTGCCTCGCCCCGCGGCCCGTTTTTGACGCCAGCATGCAAGCCATTCCATTGGCATGGCACACAAATCCATCCCTGCGCCTCCTCACCAGCGCATCTGCAGCTGCTGCAGCTTGCTGAGCGCCCTCAAGCAGCGCAGGCTGTGCAGCGAGCCAGGGCTGGCGCCGCTGAGCCCCAGCAGCCGCAAGTCCTGCAGCCCTGCTATGGCCCGCAGCACTGCTGCATTCACGTGCTCGCAGTAGCTCACATCCAGCGCCGTCAGCTGCAAGCAATCAACATGAGAAACAGGTGTCAGAGGATGCAGAGCAGGGTAAGTGAGATGCTGGCCCCAGCACAAGACATGGCAAGCGAGGGTGAAGCCATGGCCGCGCAGGAAGGTTGTGCAGCAACTTGTGCTGCATATTGCTGCTGTCAAGGTGGCTTGCTCAGCGATGCCGTGCAGCTACAGCCTAAGCAGTAGTAATTGAGGCCAGATGCAATACTGTTCCCTGTTACACGTGTTGTGCAACCACATGCTCCACAACAAAACAAGGAGGCTGCACAAGCGCCTGCATCCCATGCAACACCACAACAGCCGCAGCAGCTGCTCCCACCTGCGGCAGCGCTGCCAGCAGCCCGTCCCGACAACACACACACAGTTTCAACCCGAAGACGCTGCGCAACCACCAAGGACACATACGGCCGCAGCAGCTGCTCCCACCTGTGGCAGCGCTGCCAGAAGCCGCGCCAGCGCGCCAGGCGCTGCACCCTCCGAAGCAGCACTCAGGTTCAGCACCCGCAGCTGCTTCAAACTGCACAAGCTCAGCAGCCCTGCGCTGCTTGCATCCTCGCAGCTGTGGGAGAGTGAGAGCGCTGTCAGCTGAGTCATCTGCCCGAGCAGGGACAGCGCTGCATCTCCCAGCTGCAGGCAGCTTTGTAAAGACAGCGCATGCAGCGCTGGCAGTGCGGTGAGGACATCAAGCCCCGTATCGCTGATGGCATCGCAGCAGCTGAGGGAGAGCTGCTGCAGCCGGGACAGCGATGAGAGCTGCGCCAAGCCGCTGTCAGTGATGCGGCCGGATAAGGACAGCGCTCGCAGCTGCTGCAGCGGGTGCAGCTGCTGCGCGAGGTCATCAGTGGCTGTGCTGATGTCCAGGCGAGTCAGGGCCCCGCAGGAGGTTGCTATTGCTTGCAGGACAGCGCCACGCAGCAGCAGCTTGTCCCAGCAGGGGCTGCAGGGGGAAGGTGGTGGGGTTGCAGAAGAGTTTGCAGCAGCGGGTGGCAAGGTGAAGTCAGCATGGTGAGAGAAAGCACGGATAATGACATGATGCTTTTGCTGTTATGGCAAAACAGAAGCAGCACAAGCTGCACCAAGGCATGCTGGTAGTTGCTGCTTGCTGGCGTGCACTTCCCTGTGCTTACTGCATACATGGCACCAAACAATACATGTGGCAGCATCTGTGCAGGCACTAGGCTGGCTAGGTGCAGATGCACACCTGCTGGGGAGGCTTAGGCTGTGCAGGCCTTGAAGCTTGCTCAGGCTGGCTGCTGCTGGCTCATCTATGCTGCGCATGTACCTGCGCAGATTTTGTACCAGGTTTTGTGCAAGAGGTGTGAGTGATGGCAGGTAGTTACAAAAGCAAGCAGCGCCAGCAGGAAGGGTGCAGTAACAGGTGCGGAGTGTGCTGAAGTGGTTAGGTTATCGCCCAATCACACGTTACTGCAGTTGTTACCGATAGTGCGCGGTGGCAGGATGTAAGTGCTTTGCTTGCAGACTGCAGATGCAACTATGAAGACAAGCACGGCACCAGCAGGACCAGCAGTTGATGCGCACCTCAGGTCCACATACGTCAGTGCCTTGAACTTGCCAACAGTGTTGACCAGCGCTGCTGCTGACTTAGGAGTGACAGCGTTGACTGCAGCACACGATATGTCTGCCCACCGTTTGCAGACAAGCCGTGCGTTTGCTACATCAGTGCTGCTGTTGTTGGGGCCAGAGCAGAGGTGCCCCAGAATCACTTGCAGAGCTGCTGCAGGCAGCACGGTGATGCTGGACATCGCTCAGGTTCTGTTCAAAAGGCGTGGAGCAGCAATCGTTCAGCAGGACCGCAACGTGGAGCTACACGAGGAACGCCATGGTCGTATGCTGCCCTTGCAACAACACAAACATGCTGAAATACAAACGATAAGAAACTAGTGCAGCTGTCATTACGAAAAACGTGGAGGATGGGCTTGAAGGTTCCCTCGACGGTGTCACCAACGTGGCAAAGCCCTTTCCGTCACGGGCAGCGATTAACAAGCCTATCCATCGTCGTTCAGCTCCATGCAATTCAAGTTTCTGTTCAAGTATGTTGTGCTGGCTGGAACCTTGGCTGCCTTGAAGCATACTTTCCGCCTCCTTGCCTGACCAACTTTGCTTTGCCTTGCTTTGCCTGCCTGTGCCAACGGCTCTGTCCAGTAGACAGACCAAAGCGTTGCCTCAAACTCTCTGTGATGAAGGCCCTTAAGGGCAGGCCCCAGCCAGCATGCAGCAGCAGATGTAGTTGATGCAGCAGAGCCCACAGCTACACACCACCAACCAAGCTGATCTAGTAGACTTGCTGTACCAGGTAAAGGGTCACGGAATGTTGATCTCACATGTTGGTTGAATGCGGAAGGCATCTATGCTGTGTGCTGCCTGTGCCTGCCCCTTCAGCCTGACCCTCTGGCCACTATGAACAGCACATTTCAATCCTTGGACCTGCCACACCTGACCTGGCACCATCTGTTGCTTGTGAACTTCGTTTGTCAGGAGCTCAAAAAGGAGCGCGAAGCCCGTTCCGGCTTGCAGGAGCAGCTCTGGCACCTCAACAAAGCTGCAGCAGCAGCACTAGCAGCTGCACCAGCTCCTCCAGCGGCTGGGCCCCAGCTGCAACCAGCTGTTACAGCAGCTGCTGAAGCATCAGCAGCAGCACAGCAGCAGCATCCAGTGATCCAGCATGGGAGAGATGCAGAAGTAAGTTTCCAAGGACACCAGCTGCTGCGCCGCACTGCTGCACCGCAGCAGCAACAGCATGATGGGCAGTGCAGCTTGCACCAACATCACCAGCAGCAGCAGCAGCAGCAGCAATGCTCGCTTGTGCTCCCTGGCCTGCTCAAGCCACCTCACCCGCCACACACTGGACACAGCCAACGCTTCCAACCGACTGCATGCAGCCACAACCACCACCAGCAGCAGCAGCAAGGGTTCGGCTCGTCCAGTCTGCAGCAGCACCTGCAGCTGCGCACATGCACCCAGCAGAACTTGCAGCAGCATCAGCACCACCAGCAGCACCCTACCTTTGCATCAGCACCACATGTGCTGGCGCCAGCACCAGCGGCAGAAGCAGCAACCGCAGCAGTGTGCAGGACGCCGAACAGCATTGCCCTCCTGTCTACGCCACTGCTGCTGCCAACAGCACCTGCAATGCGCAACGCCACACCCACCACAACTCCAGCACATAGCTATGCCAGCTCACCAGCAGCGGCTGACAGCAACCTCTGCAGCAACATCAACAGCAAGCCAGCTGTATTCATGAGCAGCAGCAGCAGCACCCTCCACTCGCCGGCAAGCGCAGCAGCAGCAGCAGCAGCAGCAGCAGCGGCAGGGCTTCCCAGTGACGCAGCAGAGCTGCTGTTAGGGGCAGTAGCGTTGCGGCGCAGCAACGACGAGCTGCTGCTAGCTGAGTCTGTTGTGAGCAGCAGTGACAGTGACAGTGACAATGACATCAGCGCAGTTGCGGCAGGGACTCGTTTATTGCGACGCAACAACAGCAGGCATGTGCGGTCGCACATGCAGTTGGGCAGCTGCAACTTGGGGGCTTGGGACTGTCGGAGCAGCACCTGCAGCAGCGTGGCCACAACCAGCAGCAGCAGCAGGAGGTACAGGAGTTGCCAGCAGGACATGACTACTGCTAGCATTGACGAATGCAGCACGTACCTGACGCAACCTGGGCACCAGGTGCAGCGCAGGGACGCTGCTGCAGCCACAGTGGCAGCAGCTGTGGTGGCTGGTGCAGCTGGCAGGAGCAGCAACAGTGGCAGTTGGCGTGACAGTTGGGATGAGGAGATTGACGTGTTTTGTAGCCATCTGGTGCCGCCGCATGGTGATGGCCAGAACCAGCTTCCTGATCCTTGTCAGCAGGGAGATGGTTTGTTGGCAGCAGCTGCCGTGGCAGCGCACAGTCCTGCAGGATCCCTCGCCGCGGCAGCTGCTGTGCCAGGCACCACAGACCTTGAGCAGCAGCTTCAGCAGCATTTGTCTCTTGGAGGTTGCCAGCAGCTGCCACCTGACACCCAAGAGCCAGCAGCAGCAGCAGCAGCAGCAGCTTCAGGGCAAGCCAGTCCTTGCTGCAACAGCTGCCGGCAGCTGGCGTCACAGCTGCAGGAGTTGCAGTTCCAGGCTGACCTGGCAGCAGCAGCGGCGGCAGCAGCAGCAGAGGAGCGGGACCTGGTGCTGCTGCAGCAGCAGTCGCTACTGGACCTGATAGCAGCGCAGCAGATGCGTGAGCAGTAAGAGAATTATGTGGCACTGCTGCAGCAAGGTTCTGGTATGGCTGCAGCTGTACAGCAGCAGCCTCGCTGGAAGTCTACATGCATAAATCTAGACTTGGATAGGCTGATGAGCTGCAGGTTGCCAGTTGAGGCACAGCAACACATGCCAGCCCTGCCTTACCTTTGTGGAAGCACTACCGGTGCCTGTGTTGGAATCTGCAGCTGGCAGAATGCCATCAATGTTGGCACTTGGGAATTGCCATTGGCCCAAGCGCTGTTTGGTACTGATGCTGTCTTTCATGGTGTGCCCCGTGCACAAAGGTGGCATGCGCTGAGCAGTGGAGGACTGTTGACAGATTTGTCTAGACAGAGGGATCGGAGTGGTGGGTGTTGCAACCTGACGTCATCTGTCATCAGGGGTGCACATATTGTGCGGAAGGCCTGCACCTGAATCGAACAGGTGACTGTGGGCTCCAGCCCCAGGCCGATTGCATACATTACCTGGTGCTACTGCTGCCAGCTGCTGCTGCTGCTGCTGCTGCGGTGCTGTCATCGTGTTCAATGTGTTGTTATTGTGTGTGTAGCCTTTCATCACCGTGAACTGCATGCGGGAACCCAAAGCCAATACGCTGTTACCCTCTGCCATGCAGCACAGGGCTGCACATCATCAGGTCAGCTTGACCCGGTCCACTGCCATGCAGCTGCACTTGCGTGCACAAACGTCACGATGAAAGTGGCAAGCTCACCCAGCAGCAGCCATTACAGCTGCTGCTGGCACCGCTTGCAAGCCCAGCAACTGGGACTGCAAGTGGTGGCCAGGGTGCAAGGCTCAACAGTGTTGTCCTTGCGGAAATACACCCCAGCGTGAGCAGAAGCCCAGACTATAGAATGTTGGTATTAATGCATTGTTAATGTGCTGACTGGTGGCTGTTGTGGAAGGTAAGTGAGTCGGACCTTATATTGCATCTTGCACATAAGCTGAGGAGGCGTAGCCAGGCTGCCAGCGTGACAAGCTGCCACATCAGCGAGTCACTTTTGGACGAAGTGTGCAGGAGGCTCAGCATCATGTCAACAAAGGCACACACTGCCGTTGGGAGCACATTGGAGCTGTGCATGTTGCTGCCAGAGGGAATGGTGGATGCAACGCAAAGGACAAAGGTTGCTGCTGACAGTAAGGCCGTCTATCAGGTGTTGAGCAAGCTGTTGCTGTGACTTCTGCGCTGGTTACCTGTGCTTGCTTGTCACGAACTTGTTTTGCACTCTTGCAGCGTTTTGTAAGTTTTGGCGGGCATCGTGTTTCCTCCCGCCTTCAACAAAGGAGCCTTGCATCTGCAGCCTCGGTCGTATTATAGCAAAATATTGCTAATGTTTTTGTTTTGATGACAATTTATAAAGCATACCAGCACAGCCTACGGGCCTGATGTCCATCGAATATGTGTCATTCGACTGGAGCTCCCGAGCTGATGAACTGCACATCAAGACGTGGTGCCAAGCCTTGACGTATCTGGAGAAGCCCTGACAGCGCGGCTGGTGTCATCACATCACATGACGTGTGGCTGATGCACAACCTGCACGAGCTGTACGCCAGCCCGATCTGCAACACCTGCAACTAATGGCTTTGCTGCTTGGCAGATGCTATGCTGCCGCAGCATCATATATATGTACTAGGTACAGAATTGACAATGTACAACACAATTTGCTTTTACTGCAGCAGACTTGCTGTTCAAGCAGCATGTGCGCATCTGTAGTGACTTGAAGTGCTCGCAGCAGCAGCAGCAGCAGCAGCTGCTGCAGCAGTCACTGCGTTGAACGCAGCACTGTATCCCAAGTGTGCCAGGCCATGCCATGCCTGGCAAAACAGATACAAAAAAGACTTGATGCGTTTATGTCGTTTGTGGCCGCAGGAAATAACATGCAGTGGTCCAGCAACTCAGCTTGACAAGGCACGGGTGCTGCTGCCAGCAGATTGTTAGGTAGTCACCTGGCCTACGCTTCAGGTGGACTGCTGTCGCACCAGAACGCAGCTTAGTAGCGCAAAACGAGCTTGACGAGAACCTTGTTCCTGTCAGAACATCTGCTTGGCGTTGGGATACAGTAGCACTGGATAAGCCGTGTAGCCTCTGGGCAGTGGGAGCACTGTACAATGTACTGCTTTTGTCGCGTGACCAGGCTAGCACAAAGTCACGTTTGATGCAAAGTCTAAATATGAAGTTGGATTTCTTGTAACGGTTGCCCATTTTGGCTTTGGCACACGCTGAGTAACCTGCACAGTTATCTGGTCACTGCCATTACACACTACAACGATACTGCAGCATGATCGCAGATACTTACTGCTTCGATCAATTTACTGTTACAACCGAAGCTGGTTTCTAGTGAGGCAACATCACACTGCATCAGTAGCTTGTTTGCAGTTTGCAGTGTTCCTGCGAGTGCATAGGGATGCTTGGAACCAAACAAAACTTGCGCACGTTCATGCAAAAACACTTTTAGATGCTGGTGGCACTCGTTGCCGAGTCCCTGGCACAGGCAGGGCGTGCGGAGCCCCTAGTGCGCGCAGCCAGCCACTGTCAGGTTGCTGCATATGCAGCATGGGCGGCACCAGCAAGTCGCGAACACAAGCCCAGAACACATGGCAAGTTTTGGAACCGGCTGCATCGCTGCCAGGCTTAGCACGATGCAGATGCTGCTACTGCTGCTGCTGCGCTGCTGGTGCCAGCTGCTGTGCTGCAGCATGCCTTGCTGTGGGGCCATGACCGAAGCTGCTTCACTTTGCTTCACTTAGAAGGCATACGTTTGCTACTGAGCACTCTGACGACCCTGTCCATTAACAAGCCACTTACTTGGATCGCACCATTCACTATCTCTCTCAACTGTCCAGGCGACTTGCCCAGGGTGCCGACAATGCCGCAGCGCTCGCTGCTGCTGCGTAAGCTGGTGCAGTACCAGCAGATGGCGCGGCCGCAGCAGCAGCAGCTGCAGCCAGCCGCGCTGTCAGAGAAGCAGCAGGTGCGGCAGCAGCAGCAGCAGCAGCACCAGCAGCAACAGCGCGCCCGCATCCTCTGTGCTGCTTGTTGAAAACTGCCTGCCTGCACTCTGCTTGATCCTGCAATTATATGTATGGAAAGTTGGCGCAGCTGAAATCTACTGTCTGCAAGGCAGTTTGCTCACCCGATCAGCTGAAGCATAGTGCAGCAATGCTCTGCAATAGCAAGTGCGCCAACGAGCTAACACAGCTGACACACTAAAAACCACCAAGCATGCAACTGCCGCTTACTTTATGTGCTGCAGGTGCGTGCAGCCAGGCGTGCAGCAGCACAGCAGTACCTTGCCAGCATACAGCAAGCAGCAGCACACCAGGACATCCAGCAGCTGCTGAAGCACCTGGCAGCAGCACGGCACGCTGCATCCAGTAGCAGCAGCAGCAGTGCGGATCTGTCGCTGCCGCCGTCTCCGTCGCTGCTAGCAGATGCAGCTGCAGTTGCAGTGCGGCAGCTGGCGGCAGCGAGCGGCAGGCCTGAGCATGCGCAAGCGTTTGTGGAGTTAGCTTTAGAGAAGCAGCTGCTGGAGCCACATCAGGCGCAGCGGGCGCTGCATGCTGTGCTGCAGGCGTATGCTGACAGGGGGGACCACAATGGGGTGAGGAGGCACACGTGGTTTTGTTTGTGGTTCTGACTGTGTTGTCCTGTTGCATTGCCTGCTGGTGATCTGTGCATGTGCTGCTGTCGACGGTGCCACCTCGCTCCACGATTACCAGCAAAGGTTGCAGCCAGCAAGCGCATTGATGTTGCTAGAGAAGCAGCTGCTGGAGCCACATCAGGCGCAGCGAGTGTTGCGTGCTGTGCTGCAGGCGTATGCTGACAGGGGGACCCACAGCGGCATGAGGAGGAAGGACGTGTGTTTGACGTTATTTGTATGTGTGTATATATCGGTCCTGGGGCTGCCTGCGTGTTTTGGTGTTTGTGTGGGGGTGTGGTTCATGCTGTGTTGTCCTGTTGCATCGCCTGCCGGTGATCTGTGCATCAATCAATTACACGTGTGCATGTGCTGCTGATTGTGCTGCAGCCTCGTTGCACGAGCATCATTACAGCATGCTGAACTGAGTTTGGCCTTATGACTGTGTTTGCGCAGGTGGTGGCAGCTGCTTCCCGCTTCTTCTCCCTTGATGAGGATGCCAGCAGCAGCAGCAGCAGCAGCAGCAGCAGCAGTCAGCTGCTGCCTCCAGGCTATCAGCCAAGCAGCATCACGCTAGCTCTACTGCTCCGATCAGCAGCAGCAACCAGGGAGCCAGATCTGCTGCTCGGCTCATGGAAGTACTTTGGCAGCACATGGCAGCAGCAGCAGCAGCATGACAGCATCCTCGCTGGCAGCAGCAGCAGTAGTAGCAGTGGTAGCAGTAGTCCAAGTCAGCGGAAAAAGGGCCGCGGGAACCGCAGCAGCAACGGCGTGCTGGCGCCACCGATTGTGCTGCATGCTTTGCTGCAAGGCAGTATACAGTGCGACCTGGCAGCAGCCGGGCTCAGCAGCAGTAACAGCAGCAGCTTGTATGGCTTTGCTGCTGCCCCTGCTGCTGCTGCTGCTGCTGCTGCTGCGTCCATGAGCAGCGGCGTCAGTGCAGCCATCTTCCACGAAGACAGCTCTACAGTAGAAGTGTTGCAGGAGATCAATCACAGGCTACAGCAGGCGCATCAGCTGCAGCAGCAGCGGCAGCAGGTGCAGCAGCAGCAGCAGGTGCAGCAGGTGCAGCAGCAGCAGCAGCAGCAGCAGCAGCAGCGGCTGCGGCAGCGGGAGCTGCGGCCTCAGCTGCCTGTGGCACTGCTGCATCCCTGTGAGGCCAGTGACTTGTTACGTTTGACCAGCAGCACGACAGATGTTGACCTGCTGCTGCTGAGTCAGCTGTACCAGCCTGGAGGGCTTGCAGCTGACGACATGGTCAAACTTGTGCAGCTGCAGCAGGCAAAGTCAAAGCAGCAGCAGCAGCAGCAGCAGCAGCAGCAGCAGCAGCAGCAGCAGCAGCAGCAGCAGCAGCAGCAGAAGCTGCTGCAAGACGAATCCATTGTACAGCAGCAAGCATCGGCTACACAGCAGCGGTTCAGCATCGGCCACAGCACTCTATACCCTAGCAGCAGCAGCAGCAGCAGCAGCAGCAGCAGCAGCAGCAGCAGCAGCGGTCAAACCCTAGCTGACACACCCATGTCAGACACCCCACTAGCGCTGCTGCTGCCGCAGCTAGATGTAGCAAGCCTACCGCAGTTCCCGCCCCGCTTGCGAGCTGACGTGGCAAGAGCAGCAGTCGCCAGCTACCTGCGGCACGGCGCATTCACGCGCGCTGCTGCGATTGCGCATGCTGCTGCTGTGTCGAATCCGCGCGACGTGCAGCAGTTTCATCTGCTGCTGCGGGGGTGTGCTGCTGCTGGGCAGCTGCTGCCTGCGCTGGTGCTGCTGGAGAAGCTGCGGGGCTACTTCTGGCAGGCTGCCAGCCCCAAGGCGCAGGCTGCACTGCTGAGGTAGGTTACAGCAGGCTTGCTTTGCATTGGATTCCAGATAAACACAAGCCCCATTAGTGTTGTTTGGCATGCTGTAAGCCCAAGGCGCAGGCTGCGCTGCTGACGTAGCTGGCAGCAGGAAAACAACAATATCAAGTTTTGTGTAGAAATGAGTACAAATGTGCCGGGCTGTGTTGGGTCAGCTGGTGCTGCTGGAGAAGCTGCGGGGATATTTTTGGCAGGCTGCCAGCCCCAAGGCCCAAGCTGCACTGCTGAGGTGGGTGGTGATGATGTTTTTACACATTTCAAACTAGTATTGCTGCTGTGCCTTGCCAATGGCTGTTGTATGTTCGGTGCTGGGCTGCCAGCCCCAAGGCGCAGGCTGCGCTGCAAAGGTGGGTGGCAGCAGGCTTGTTTTATTGACTGTATGGTTGTTGTCGGGCAGCTGCTGCCTGCGCTGGTGCTGCTGGAGAAGCTGCGGGGCTTTTTTTGGCAGGCTGCCAGCCCCAAGGCGCAGGCTGCACTGCTGAGGTGGGTGGTGATCCTGGTGCCTTTGGACTAGGATTGCTGCTGTGGCTTGTCAGAATGATACTTTAAATACTGGCTGTACAGACTGTTGTTTCCTGGTGCCGGGCTGTGACTCCCCGCCAGTGCTGGCCAGTGCTCTGACCGCTATCGGCACACAGCACCTTGCAAAGACTGCCATACTTCAGTCATGCTCATTCTTCATCTGTTACTGTGTTGCGTTCCGTCCACACCTCCTCACCACCATGTGCAGGACCATGGCACGCAGCACTACCGGGCCCCCTCTGGGGGTGCAGGCAGCAGCCCCCTACAAACCCTGCCTTACGTCAGTCATGCTCGTTCCTCACAGCTTACTGTCATTGCTGTCTTGCCCCTACAGTGCAGGGCCATGGCACGCAGCAGCACTGGGCCCCCTCTGGGTGCAGGCAGCAGCCCCCTACAAACCCTGCCTTACGTCAGTCATTCTTGTTCCTCACCTGCTACTGTCAATGCTGTCTTGCCCTTCAATGCTTTCAATGCTTTCAATGCAGGGCCATGGCATGCAGCAGCACAGGGCCACCTGTGGGGTGCAGGCAGCAGCCCCAAACGCCTACTCAGCTTCTTTAGGAGGCACTGCAGCCCTCACCCTTCCCATGTCTCACATGTAGCTGTCATTGCTGTCTTGCCCTTCAATGCAAAGTCATGGCACGCAGCAGCACTGGGCCGCCTTTGGGTGCAGGCAGAAGCCTCCTACAAACCCTGCCTTACGTAACTCGTGCTTATCCCTCACCTGCTACTGTCATTGCTGTCCTGCCGCTTAATGCAGGGCCATGGCACGCAGCAGCACAGGTCCCCTGCACCCCAAACGACTGCTCACCGGTTACTGTCGTTCTGTCTTGCCTGTAAATGCCTTCAATGCAGGGCCATGGCACGCAGCAGCACCGGGCCCCCTCTGGGCGCAGGCAGCAGCCCCAACCGCCTACTCAGCTTCTTCAGGCGCCACTGCAGCCCTCACCCTTCCCATGTCTCACCTGGAACTGTCAATGCTGCCCTGCCTTTCAATGCAGGACCATGGCGCGCAGCAGCACTGGGCCCCCTCTGGGTGCTGGCAGCAGCCCCAAACGACTGCTCAGCTTCTTCAGGCGCCACTGCAGCCCACACCTGTTACTGCCATTGCTGTCTTGTCATCGATGCAGGGCCATGGCACGCAGCACTGGACCCCCTCTGGGTGCTGGCAGCAGCCCCCTACAAACCCTGCCTTACGTCAGTCATGCTCATTCCTCACCAGTTCCTGTCATTGCTGTCTTGCCCGTCAATGCCTTCAATGCAGGGCCATGGCACGCAGCAGCACAGGGCCCCCTTTAGGTGCAGGCAGCAGCCCCAACCGCCTACTCAGCTTCTTCAGGAGGCACTGCAGCCCTCACCCTTCAACCTGGGGTGCATTGCTGCAAGGCCTAATCGCAACAGGTGACAAAGGACCCAGGTTCTGGAAAGCCCTGCGCAGCGCGATGAGTCAGCCGTACAGCTACATGGCGATGGCGGGGATCAAGTCCGAGGTTTTGGACAAGGCGCGATCTCAGATCGTCGGCCAGATGCTGCATGGGGTGCTGGCGGCGGCTGAGGAGGGCAGCAGGCTGCCGACAGTGACGGCAGCGGGAGCGGAGATCGCTGCTACTGCTGCTGCTGCTGCTACTGGGGCTGGGTTGCAGCAGCGTTCTGGGTTGGTGGTGCCTTCAGAAGCAGCAGATGCTGCAGATGGAGAAGACTACAGCAGCAGCAGCAGTGTAAGCTGGAGTACAGCAGCAGCTGCGGCAGCTCACTCTGAAGCCCGCCTCAAGCGAGCCCTTGCAATGCCCCCAGCAACAGCAGCAGCAGCAGTGTACTCCCCTTCAAGCGTCCTGCAAACCCCGCAGCAGCAGCAGCAGCAGCAGCAGCAGCCACTACCTGGCCTGCCGCTGCATGAGCAGCAGCCGCACCTGCGCAGCCAGGTGCTGCTGCTGCTGACTGTGTTTGATGTGCTGGCGGCTTGGGGTGTGGTGCTGCGGCATGATGCTGCGCTGGCTGCTGCGCTGCAAGTGCTGCGCTACTGCTGGGACACTGAGGACGCGTGGCAGTCTGGTGAGGCCTGGCTCGCTGCAGCTGCTGTTGACTTTCGATACACAAAAGCCTAGAATTGTTGCATCTGTGTTGGGCATGCATTGCCTGCTGCAAGGGCTGCGCTAGTGCTGTAACGCTGAGGACGCACGGCAGTCTGGTGAGGCACTGGCTAGAATTGCTACATGTGTGTTGCATGTGTGATATCTGCTGCAGCTGCTGTTGTGCCACTGCTGGGACACCGAGGACGCGCGGCAGTAGGTGAAGCCCTGGCCAGCTGCAGCTGCTCTTGTTTCTCCAACTGTGGCTGCTTGTCTGTGTGTCCAATAGGACTGCGTTGATCATCTGCGGTGCATGTCCATTTACATGCAGTGTCACACGTTTGTGGTGTTGCTGCTGCTCATGCGCCTTGTGTCCGCTTTCAACATCTGACCTGATTCGTTGCTTGTCCACTGCTGCCTGCCTGCCTGCCTCTCCCGCCTGCCTAACTGCCTCCACCTCCCTGCTTCCCTACGCCTAGCAGGGCTGCTGGTGGCAGTGCTGCGCTCAACACAAAACTGCATGCGTCCTCTGTCCATCGTCGGTATCTGACTTGGTTCGTTGCTTCTCCGCTGCTGCCTGTCTCTCTGCTTCCTTACGCCTAGCAGGGCTGCTGGTGGCAGTGCTGCTCTCAAAAATCAGATCGCATGCGTCTTCTGTCCATCGTCAGCATCTGACTTGGTTTGCTTCTCCGCTGCTGCCTGCATCTGCCTTGTTCCCTACTCCTAGCAGGCCTGCTGGTGTCAGTGCTGCGCTCAGCGCTAGATCGCATGCGTCCTCTGTCCATCGTCAGCATCTGACTTGATTTGCTGCTTCTCCGCTGCTGCCTGTATCTGCCTTCTTCCCTACGCCTAGCAGGGCTGCTGGTGGCAGTGCTGCGCTCAGCCCTGAGCCTCGGCATTAAACCCTCACATGCCAGCCTGAGAGCCATGCTGTCCTGCTGCGCTGATCTGGAGTCCCGCCCAGGCAAAACCCCGCTGGGTTTAGCCTCAGGCCCGGGGTTTAACCTGCAGGGCTTAGGGTATGTGGATATTGGGCAGGTGCTGGCAGCATGCCAGGAGGCAGTTCAAGAGCAGCAGCAGCAGATGGTAGGCAGTACGAGTGGCAGCAGAGCAGTAGAGCGGCTAGACAGCTCTAGTCAGCAGGCAGCAGCAGCAGCAGCAGGGGATGTGGCAGGAACCAGCAGCAGCAGCAGCAGCAGCAGCAGTGAGGTGCACCAGCTGGCTGCAGATCTGCTGAGGACGTGGGCCTTCAACAGCACGTTTGAATATGTTGATGGTGTCATCACACATGGCCCAACTTGGGCCCTTACAGCAGCAGCAGCACAGCAGCAGCAGCAGCAGCAGCAGCAGCAGGGGCTGCCGCTGCATAGTGTGGATGTGCAGGGCATGACAGCAGCAGCATCTGTGGCTGCTGGGGTGTGAGCCGGGTTTGGTTGCTGCGCATCAGCGCCCGGAGTTGTGAATTTTGCTGAAGCGTCTGGCAACTATCATTTCATGATGTTGTTTGCACGGGTGTTCTCAGTTGATTCTTGCACAGCCAAAGCAGAACCAAAGCAGAGGAGTTCTCCAGGTTACGTTTCTTCGTGTTGATCCACACCAACCCCTCGCTGGTGTAGGGAAGCTGCAATAGTGCAGTCGTCTAGGGTTGTCGTAGACGTTACCGCATACAGCGCACTGCCACATACACACAGTGGCATGCCTCGCTCTTGTGCAGTGCTGAAACCATATGGGACAATACCGAATGAAGCGCACGTCATCGCATGGAATAACCCACTTTCCACACAGGTGTCATGCGAAAACTGAAACTCAGCTTCCGGCAGATCCTGCAGAGCCTGCAGAGCCAGCTTTCGCAGTCATTGCGACGGTGGATGGCGCGCGTCAACGCTTTCAGCCCGTTTGTCAAACAAGGCCAGGGCGGCACCTAACCTAGCCTGCTGCAATTGCAGCTTACGCAAGCTCCAGCTTCTGCTGCATGCTCTCCATCAACTCACACATCAGGCACAGCAGCCGTTTCTGCTGCAGCCTCGCCGTGACTGCCACTGTCAGGAGCGCCTTGCTGACACCACCGCCTTGCAGTAGGCGTGCTGCTTCCGCAGCTGCTGTCGTGCCGCCGCACTGCTGCTGCTGCTGCTGGTGCAGCTCGCGCAGCAGCGCCTTCTGGCGTTGCTGCTGCGCGGCTGCCCGCTGCATAAGCTCTGGCACTGTTGTGGCTGATAGATTGCCTTTGAGTGATGCAACCACCTTGCTGGCTGCTGCCACCATTGCCTGGCTGCTGCTGTCACTGCCGGCTGCATTCTCTATCATGGATCTGGCACGTACAAGCATGAGGGCTTCCAGCACATCCTGCTGCAGATCTTGAAACTCCGCAGCCCCTGCAACTCCTGCTGCTGCTGCATTGCAGAAGTGCTGCCTGTTTTTTTGCTGCGCATTGCCTGCTGGTGACTGTGTCTTGACTGCGGGCCGTCCAAACAACGGGCCACGCGGCTTTGCACTGCTGCTGGTGCCGGCTGCTGCTGGCGCCTTGACTGCTGAAGGCTGGTTGACTGCTGATGTCTTGACTGCTGGCGGTCCAAACAGCGCGCCACGTGGCTTGCCACCAGCAACGGTGCCGGCTGCTGCTGCTGGGCCTGTGACACGTGGTTTCCCAAAAATGCTGCCCCGCGGTCTCTTCTTCTCCGCGGTTGCCGCTGCTGGCACCATTGCTGCTGCTGCTGCTGGTGGTAGTGGTGCAGCTTGTACAGCTGATACTGCTTCATCTGCTGGAGCAGCTGCTGCTGCTTGCAGAGCAGCAGCCAGCGCGGCATCATCTCCCAGCAGCTGCAGCAGAGCCGTGTCCTGCTCGATGCTCGTGCTACACTTCAGCAGCTGCAGCTGGGCCTCATTGTACAATGCTGCTGCCACGAGCCTCTGCAGCTTCACCCAGCTCCGCGCCTGACCCTGCAGCAGTACTCGCGCAGTCGTCTTTTCAAACTCGTGCTTCCCCGCGCCATCACGGCTACTGACATCGGACAATCGAGGCCAGTAGAAGTCCACGGCTTTCACAAAGCCTGCTTGAAGCTGCAGCTGCAGCTCAGGGGGAGGTGTGCACACGTACTGCGCTAGCGCTGCCTGCTCAACAAACAGCTGCTGCTGCAAGTTGTTGTCGGCTGCGTACTGCATGGCATTAGTCATACCCGCCATGATCTCAGACGCCAGGATGTACTGCTTGTTGGTGTCTGCAGGAAGGCTGTTGAGCAGTGTCAGCAACTCCACCCCCAGCTGTCCGGTAGCGAGATACTGCATTTCCTGCAACATGGTCACATGCAAAACAGCACAGGCAGACACACGTACGCGGCAGTACGGTCAGCAACACCACTGGCCGGTTGGCAACGGCCACACCTCGAGCCGGCAGCTTGGAAATGTAAGTGCTGAGGGCTGGCTGCAGCACAAAACACTTCACGTCACACAACTAGTACTTCGCTGATGAGTATCACAGCGCTTTGTCAGTTAATGTTTTGACAGGCTCCGACACATCTGTTGCAACCCGGAAACATGTTGATATGTTTTGGGAAACAGGTCGGCACAACCCATGCACTGTTTTGGGAAACAGGTCGGCACAACCCATGCACTGTTTGCATGCCTGCAAGTAAGTCGAGCAAGGTGTGTCATGGGTCATGGTGCTATGCACGTGATCATTGCGCCAGAGGCATTCCTTTTTCACCCCAACAGCACCCTCCTTCACCCTACTCCCCCCAGAACCACACTATCCAATGCACACACACCGCTGCTTCATGCAGTGCTGCCCACAGCAGCCAGCCACTCTGCACGCCCTCGTACCCCTTGCTGTACCTCTGCCGCTGAGTAGCGCAGCCCCCTGTTTATCAGCATGTCACTTGCTGCCCACCCAAGCAGCTGCACGTCCAGCCCAGGAAGAGCCCAGCACCGTGCTGATAGTATCAAGTCTGGTGGCACGCCAGCTTCAAGCGAAATGAGCGGTAGAGCTGGGCAGAAACCCCAGCTAGCCAGCATCGTCAAGCTGCTGCTGTCTGAGTAGCTTATGGTCAGCTCGGAGCCTGCTGGGATGCCAGGTCCAAGCGCGGAAGCTGACACGAGGAGCCTGCAAGGGATTGTGATGAAAGGAGGAGTTACACAAGGGTCCTGGAAGCATCTGAAGACAGTACGAGCCTCAACACAAGAGGTGTGACAAGAAGCGACCAAGCGCAAGTCTGCAGGACAGGTGGTTGGTGCACAAGTAGAGGACTACAGATCACAGAACATACAAGATCATTTGCGACTAAAACACACGAAGCACCGCTGCTGTCTGCTGGCAGGTACTTGCCTACTGCATTGACATGTGGTACGAGACATGCCAACACCACTTACCCTTGCTGTCAGTTGCGACGATGCAGCTGCCATCGTCAGAGTGATTTATCAGGTCATGAAGCGGCCGCAGTGCGGTGTAGTCATGCCCTGCCGAGTTCAAGCCTGCAGCGCGGGTTTGAGCAACTGTCATGGCCCACAGCACGTCACGTTCTGCAGCAGCAGCAGCAGCAGCAGCAGCAGCAGCAGCACCGGCAGCAGCAGCGTCTTGCAGTCACTGTGACTAATTGACACTGTTGCCGAGACACATACGCTACAGCATATTCATGTCGCACTAAGGATGGATGAATGCGCTTTCCCAGCGGCGCGCAGTAGTGCTCCCACAATCGACAACTGTGCATTTGCCTTATCCTACGATGAGCACAGCACACATGCACTGCAAGCATATATGCATGCCATCAACATTCTGCATAAAGCACTTGCTCTCACCAACATGTGAAGTGTACATCAAGAGCCGACCCAAGCGGGCAGGTCACCTTGCCATGAAGCAGCCGTATCACACACTGTAATCCTACTCAGCTTGCTTCATCAAAGGGAAAGGAGCAAACCTTGCCATGATGCAGCTGTATCATTTTATCACACACTGTCATCCTACCCTTAATACCCAGCTTGCCTTGTCACCTGTGTCAGCAAGCCCCAGAGGACTGATGCGGGGGTTGGTTGAAAGGAACTCGAAGGCGGCTCTGACTTGAGCAGCAACGTGATTGTTGTTCATGCTCATGTGCACCTGGAAATGCAGTAGCAAGCAGCCAGCAGCATCAGCAGCGCAAACAGTTACATATAATGCACAGCTGCTTGCTGGGCAATGAACAGCACGAGCTGCATACTTCATGATCAACTGACCGAGTGCGACTGGGACGACATGCACATGTTGCTGAGTGCAACATGTTTGATAGCATGTTTGACAGGGGTTTGGGAAAGAATGTTGGTGGCCACGCATCAAGGCTGCTGTCAAAGCCTCATGCTGCGTGCACTGTATCCTGACACGTCAGATGTTTGGACATCACGCCATATGCCCTTGCCTGATGCAGCTACGTAGAACTGCAATCCTGAATGCAGACCACCAGATATGCTGCTGCTGCTGCTGCTGCTGCTGCTGCTCCTGTTGATGTTGAAATGCGTTAATCACATGTCATCATTGTTTGGGTGCAGTCCACCCGCCATGTTGTGCTCCAGCTGCAGCTGCTGCAGCTCTGCCTCCTGCACAGGCTGCTGCTGCTGCTGCTGCTGCTGCTGCTGCTGCTGCCGCAGCACAGGCGTGCCTCACCTTGTAATGCTCCAGCTCCAGCTGCCGCAGCTCTGCTTCGCTCCAGGGCCCAGCTGCTGCTGCTGCTGCTGCTGCTGCCGCAGCACAGGCGTGCCTCACCTTGTAATGCTCCAGCTCCAGCTGCTGCAGCTCTGCTTTATTCCATGTCCCAGCAGCAGACAGCGCCTCAAGGGGTGGCAGCAGAGCCAGCCAGGCCCGCCAGAAGGCACTGCTGCTGTACTTGCGAAGGTATAGGATCCATGCTGCCAAGCGTGTGCTGTCTGGAACGCGCGATGTCTCTGCCGTGGCAGTGACGTTTGAAACGCAGTGCAAGTGCATTGGGGCAGCAGCGAGTCAAGCGCTCAAGGCAGCAGCTGTGATGCAATCACAAATGCACATATGCTGCGAAGCAGGCTGAGTTGCTGCTGCTGCTCCTGTTGCTAAACACTCTCAGACAATCAGCAATGACCCAGTGCACAATGCACATCACAGTACCGCGCTGCTGGCAGCTGGCACTGCTGTTGCTGCTGCAGCCAGAGCATCGACCCGGCAGCTATCCCTTGTCCATCACACTCATACCCCCTCGTCACCTGCAATGAAACTAGTGAGCGCTGGGGGCAGCTGGCCATGCTGCTCCTCCCAAGGCACAAGGAACTGCTGCTGCCATGCGGCTACTGCCTCTCTTGCAGTTCCTGTGCAGAATGCGGCAGATCAGACAGTTCAGAGGTTCAAGGTTTGGGGTTCACCCGTAAAACCTACTAGAGGGATAGCAGCTGGCAGTGCATCCGGCTGCTTCTGTGGCCACACTGCAACTAAAATGTTGCCAGTGCCTGCTGCATAGCAAACCCTGTGGCGCGAGGCACAGGGATTAGTGTTGACATGTATCGACAGCAGACGTACATCACTGCATTGACAGCTGTTGCTGGCATGCATCAGGCTGCCTGGCCATGTGGTTAGGCCTGCAGGCGTGACGTTTACTGCCCTTGCTTGTGCACAGCATAGACAGGCCAGACAGCTGTCGGTGCAGTTCTGCTGCTGCTGCTGCTGCTTTCAGGTGTGATGTTGCAGGGCAGATTAACAGGCTGGCACCTACCTTGTTTAAGCACAATCAGGGCATTGTGGTTTGGAAGCTGCAGTACAGTCTGGCCTGCTTCTATCCTGGTGGTTGCTGCAAGGCCGTTTCCGCCTTGCTGCACCTGCAGCTGTGCCAAGCACACCGGTGCTGCTGCCTTGAGCGCTGCAAAGGCACGCTGCTGCTCCTGCTGCAGCTGTCGCTGCTGATGGGTATTTGACACGTCTGCAGTCTGCCGGGCGCATACAGTCACTCTTTGGCGTGGCAGGCGTGGCGCTCTTGACCTGCTGCTGCTGCTGCTGCTGCTGCTGCTGCTGCTGCTGCTGCTGCTGCTGCTGCTGCTGCTGCTGCTGCTGCTGCTATGGCAACTCCAAGCGAGTGGTGAGCGCCTGAGGAGAATTTCCGCAAGATATTGAAGCGTGCGCGTACCAAGGGTAGCCTAGTGAAGCATTTTAAAAGATGCAGTCAGTGGCACTTCAGTTCGGGTGGGACGAGGGATGCGAGGCCTAAGATTAGCAATCGGTGCAACGTTCTGCTCGCCTAACTACTACAATCAAGTGATTATTGATCAGCTGTCATACGAGGTTGCAAGTTCAGCGATTTAACATGCAAACATGCTGGTATGTTCATTAGGGTTCGTGCGATTGTCACGTCAGACGTGCGCATGGCGCCCCGCTGTAAGTGCGCCACCCAAGCGCTCGTGGTTTTAGACGACCTTATGTGAGCTTTACGCTAAGGTCATCGCCACTCGTCAGCAGCAACACCGGCTGCAAATGCTCATTCCACCTGGCATAGCATCAGTGCTGCCCTGTCGTAGTTTCTCGTTCTGCGCCTTCCTACAGCCCTAGCGGAAGCAGTCTTAGCATCCTGGGCAGCAACACACCACAATACACCGTATTACTCCGTAATACACCATGCATGGCAGTGCTGGAAGCTGCCTCAGCCAGCCAGAGATCCATCTGACTGAGCATTGATGCTCAGCTGAACTTCATGTTGATCAATGCACCTGCATCATGCAGGAGGAAAGACGTATGATGATCTCTCACAGCTGGTACCGCTCCAGCCGTGCGGACTGCAGCTGGCCATCTGCTGCGCTGTAGCTCAGCACTGCTGAGCCACCTCAACAAGACGACGCAGCTGGAGCAACCACTTGGCCACTTGGCTTGTCAAAGCAGCATGCCATGGGCATGGCACACCACCCTCTCTGCATATATGCAGGTATTTACGAAGCGAAGGCACGCCCCCATTAAACAGACCGCATTGCAGCAATGCAGTGTGCTGCACAGCGTGGGCGCCCGCCTCAACAAGCCAGACATTCCACATGTGCATGTATGACAATCACCGTCCACCACCAGCCGACATCACCCCACCATCAACAAATCAGCCATCAAGCCATAGCGACACCATGATGTGCCATCACCTCATCATCTACACATCAGTGACAGCATCTCGTCATCTACACATCAGTGACAGCATCTCGTCATCTACACAGCAGTGACAGCATCTCATCATCTACACATCAGTGACAGCATCTCATCATCTACACATCAGTGACAGCATCTCATTATTCAGCGGCATCATCTCATCATCTCAGTGACATCCTCTCATCATCGACAAATCACCCACAGCAACACCATGGCATCAATTCAGAAAATGATGCTCTTTCACAGCTGGTACCGCTCCAGCCGTGCAGACTGCAGCAGGCCATCTGCAGTACTGTAGCTCAGCAGCCACCGCACAACTGCTGCAGGCCTGTTGCTGCTGCTGCTGCTGCTGCTGCTGCTGCTGCTGCTTTCTTGGCCAGTCAAATCTTCAGCAGCGCCGGGAATGATCGCACCGGCCTCCATCACCAATGGCTGTCCTGCAGCCAGCGGTCCTTGCAGGCTTGCAGGGACCTTGGTGTAGCCGCCACTGCTGTACCAACGCTCCAGCATACGCCAGCTCTCCCGGCTGCTGCTACTGCTGTTGCTGCTGCCTGCTGCTGCGCTGCCAGTTGTCCAGCTGCAGCTGCTGATGTCGCGGCGTGTCAGCTGCCCGCTGCTGCTGTCGTAGGCAAAGTGCAGCGCGGTGCCAGCCAGCCTCGGGTGCTGCGCCATGAAGCCGTCGATGCCACCATCAGGGGGCCTGCAGCACCCAGCAGCAGGGCAAGAATGGTTACATGCGTGCGCTGTTGTCTGCGTACGCTCTCCCGGAGGTGCCACATCTTGTGGAGTAAGTCACACACGGGTACCCTCGCCTGTTTGGGGAGCCAATGACAGGCTCGTTGGGCAAAGAGAAGACAAACTGGCAAGAGCAAGTGGTGTGCATTGCGGCATGGCAGGTGCGGCCGCAAGCAGCACGCCACCTTCGAGCAGCAGCAATGCGTCATGCAATCTGTTGCCCTGACAAGTTGTTGCACCCATGCATACCATCACAAGGCAGTATGGGAGCGTGCTCACGTTATGTTGTTGGCGGGAGGCAGGGTCTGCGGCCCCTCCAAGCTGCATGCCCTGCTGCACTATATAGATCATGCAAAGGCGCTTTTGTGTGCATGAAAAGGCAGGTTGGTGGTGTGCTGTTATGTTGTTGGCGAGAGGCAGGGTCTGCGGCCCCAGGCTGCATCTCTTCCTGCACTAAACAGATCATGAGGGTGTTGCCTTTCTATGAAAAGGCGGTGTAGGCGTGTGCTCACTTTATGTTGTTGGCGGGAGGCAGCGTCTTTGGCCCTCCCGGCTGCATGTCTTCCTGCACATCATCCACCAGCAGCATGCCCAGGCTGGTGTGGTGGATGTGCTGCAGGCCCCACCCGCTGCTGCTGCTGCTGCTGCTGCTGCTGCTGCTCTGGGCAGTTGGGTAGGTGGCTGGCGTTGTTGTGGATTGGGGTTGCGCCGGTGCATACTGCACGTTCCAGCCCCACCTGCGGCCTACCCCGGGCTTTAGAGAGGGGTGCTGCAGGCAGGCAGGCAGGCAGGCAGGCAACACAACAGCAGCAAGTATGTTTTTTTACTGAAAAGCCAGCTAGGCAGGCAACCTGCGGCCCACGCCGGGCTGCAGGGAGGGGTGCTGCAGGGCAGGCAGGCAGGCAGGCAGGCGGGCAGGCAGAAAAGATGGCAGGCCATTGGGCAGGCCAGGGTAAGTGTCACAAGCGGCAGTAAGCAGGCAGGTGAAGGTGGGGCCCGTGCAGATGCACTGCAGTATGCTTTGTTTGTAGGTTGTTTCGCTGTGCATGCCTGTATCACGCTGGACTCAAATAACAGGAAACAGTGCAGTGAAAGGTAGCTGAGCAGAGTGGCAGCAGCACCCACCTTGACATACAGGTTGGCAATCCACGGTGCTGCAGCAGCATCAGCAGCGTCGGTGGCTCCCCCAGCCGCCAGCAGCTGCTGCGGCAGCCGAACAGGCGCCATGGCAAAGCCGTGCTCGTTGCCTGCCCACAGCCGCAGCAGGCCCAGGCTGCTGTTGGTGTCTGCTTCAGGCAGGTGCGGCTGCATGCAGCAGGTTTGCAGCAGCAGGTTGCAACAAATTCAGACACAAGGGTTGTTTGTACGTGCCGCATGGTGGCTGTTGGCGATGCAGCAAGGACAATTGGTGCAGCACAGGAGAAAAGGACGATTGGTGCAGCACAGGAGCACAGAGCTGTTGGTGCAGCACAGGAGCACAGAGCTGTTGGTGCAGCACAGGAGCACAGAGCGTCACAGGCTGCTGTGCCGCTCTCTGCCAGCTGGCAGCAACTCCAAAGCAGCTGCACCACAGGTGGCCTGCAGCCATTGCAGTATAAGCTGTTGCAAAGCACAGTGTTGTGCTTATACACAAACAAAGCACATCCCAGCGAAACACAGGCGCAGGACACGCATACATACGGTAGTACCGTGGCAATTGCCGCACAACCGCAGCACAAACAGGCTATCTGTCTGCTGGCTGGTTGGCTGGCTGGCTGGCTGGCTGTTATTCGATATAATGCGCAGGCCCCTCACCAGGAACCACACGTCCCCCACATTGAACTGGTTGGTGGAGCACATCACGTCAGCGCTGCTGCTGCTGCTGCCGCCGCCGCCGCCCTGAACATCTGCAGGGGACACACATGCAAGCAGACACGCCATCTGTCAAGGGCACCGACATGGTGCAAGGCGATCCACCAAGCAATAGTCTGCACAATGCAAGCAAGGGCGCTTACTATTGCGCAGGGGCTAGATCCGAACAGATCCCTAGTTGCTTGATGTCCAATGCGTCTGTGTGTCTGTTGCCTATGTCACAACATAACAGTGCCGTGGTGCAAGGCCTGCTCACCATCTGCAGGGATCGTCTCTACAACGTCACAGGCGCCTTTGCACATAAACTGCATCAACAGCCAGCAGTCACTCACTTGCAGCTGTGGTGACAGTCTGCCATCAGCAGTGGGGCAGCATCTGCCGCCTCCATCACATGCACAGTGATGCGAACAGGCAGCAGCTCCTTTGACCGCCAAACATCACCCACCTGCTGCTGTGGTGCAATCTGCCATCAGCACCGGGGCAGCATCAGCCGCTTCCATCACATGCAAACAGCAATGACAACAGGCAGCAGCTCCTTTGACCACCCAACATCACCCACCTGCTGCCTTAGCGCAGTCTGTCATCAGCACGGGGGCAGCATCTGCTGCCTCCATCACATGCACAGTGATGCAAACAGGCACCGGCTCATGGTGACCAGCAAACATCACTCACCTACTGCTGTAGTGCAATCTGTGGTGCATTCTGTCATCAGCACCGGGGCAGCATCTGCTGCTTCCATCACATGCACAGTGATGCCCCTGGAGGGGTCCTGCCCTGGTTGGAAGGCATACATGGACTGGCCGCTGCTGAGCAGCTGCCATTGCTGGTTGTTGCTGCTGCTGCTCTTTGAGGGTTGCTGGTCTTTGGAAGCAGCTGCTGCTGCTGCTGTTGCTGCTGCGGGTGGCTGCCAGCGCTCCCACCGTCCGCCATGGCCCAGCAGTGCCCTGCAGGGGTTGTTGGTGCAAGGAAACATGGTTGGTGTAACAAACTGATGGATTTCCTGCAAGCTCGAACCACGGCCTTGTAAAGAGTAGTGAGCGGCAAGCCCTTGGCTGTTGTGACAGTCGCTGCTTTGCCAAAGTTCAGCGGCTGAACGGCCCAATCAAGTCCCGAGTACATGTACTACTACTGGTAGTACCAGCGAGGGTGCAAATGCATCATGCTGTGGCTGATCATGCATACACCCGCGCCGAGCTGCACGCAAAGAAATAAGTAGTTGCAAGCAAATGAGTGCTTACCCAGTGCCTGACGTAGGCATGTTTGCAACCACTGCATTGAATGTGTCTTGAGCAGTGACCTGGCGAGCGTTTCTGGTGTTGGAAGCAGCCTGCTTTGCTGAAGCTGAACTGGCGCCTGCTGTTACAGCATTCCTTGACGCAGCTGCCTGTGATCGTGTGTGCAATGTCAATGCTGCGTTGTTGGCAAGCCTGGACGGTCTGCGGTGCAAGCTGCTGGGCTGGTGCAGCACTCTGCTGCATGCTACCCCTCTGCTGCTGCTCATGCTGCTCTGTGTTCCGCTGCACTCCAGCTGGTGAAAGTTCAATCCAGTGATTCCAGGTAGGCCCCGTTTGTGCACACACGAGCGGTGCTGATGCTCTCACGCAACGAAACGCCAGCAAGGAAGAACCCTAGAAGGAATTTGAATGAGCTCAAGAAACCGTTTCACAGCAAGCAGGTGTCTATGTACGCGGCTGGATATCGCATGCTGGTTGCGTTGCATTTACCGATTGTCTGGGTCACGTCCGAGAGTGACTGGCATTCTTGGTGTTGCTGCTGCAACTTGTGCGCGTATACAACCGGGTTATGGTCTGCTCTCAGGCCGATTGGGCTGATCTATAAGAAAACGAAACATTGAATAGTTGCAGTGAGCCCGGACACGCTTTGCTGCAGCTTCGTCAAGTTCATACCCGCCACAACTTCCTGCCTTGCAGCAGGCATAGTTTCTCAGAGCAACGCTCGGTCTCAGGTGTACACGCTTTCAGCAAGCTAAATCATGGCTCTGGCGCGGCTGCATGCACAGGTGAGCACCCTGTAGCATCAGCTGCTGCTTTCAGGGCCATGCCCCTGCACCATGCCCTGGTGCTGACATGGCAAGCCTTGTCATAGCAGCCTGTGCGTCTGCTGAGTTCACTAAACCACTATTTGCGACAAACATGCCATACAAGGTGGCTTGGACTGCACTACAGCCCGATACATGCACTCCTGCATGCTGGGTGTGTGCCCGCTGCAAGGATACGCACGGAAACCTGCATTCAAATGATTGCCTGCAGGATACCCTTGTTGAGAGCACTGCAACCACAGCATGCCACGAGCATGACCGCCTCTGCTGCATCTAAGAGGTCGGCAGAGGCCGCTAGATGTTTATTGTGCCTCCCGTTGCTCACAGCTGCTGTCTTGCAAGATGCCCTGCTGCCGCAAGCATATTCAAGCAGCTACACCCCACACCCCCTCACCCTCTTGTTTGCTGCATACCCTGCCTGCTTCACATGCCCGCAGGCGCACTCCCCTGCGCTGCTGCATAGCACCAGCAGGCCACTGATGCGTCCAAGGCACAGCACAAGCGTCCTGCTGTGCAGCAGCAGGCGCCTTGTGCCAGGCTTTGCACCAAGCAACATCAGCAGCGCAGCAGCAGCAGCAGCAGCTACACGAAGGAAGAGGTGTAGGCTGCAGCCACTCCGCAGCACCAGCAGCAGTAGCAGCAGGTACGAGGGCGGCGCCGGCCAAACCAACAGCGTGCCCTTTCGTGGCACATTCCCGCCTCGCATACTTTGTGCAATCGCACGCCTCGCTGTGCTGCAGATAAAAGGCACCTGGCGTAGCTCCCTTCTATGTGCTGCTGCCTGCATTCACTCTCACTTGGCTCCTTTGCAACAGCAACAGTGCAATAGTGCAGAAGCACCCTGCCGTAGCTCACCTCACACTCAACGGCACTTCTGGGCCCACATGCAACCAACTGCTGCCTTCACACAAGTGCATTTTGCTTGTTCGTTTCATCATGCTGGGTGCCTGCAGCCCAGCCCAGCCGCTTGCGCTTGAGGCAGCCTCCCTGGCTCCTGCAGCATCACACCTGATGTTCATACTGTTGCAGCAGCGTCCTGGAGTGGCGCGTTCCAATTGTGAACGTGTCTGCAACCCATATGCAAATAACACCACCGGCTTACACCACCGCCTCACTCACTTATGTGTGCTGCTGCTGTGTTGAATGCCTGCAGCCCAGCACAGCCGCTCGCTCCTGAGGCAGCCTCGCTGGCTCCTGCAGCATCACACCTGATGTTCATACTGTTGCAGCAGCGTCCTGGAGTGGCGCGTTCCAATTGTGAATGTGTCTGCAACCCATATGCAAATATCACCACTGGCTTACACCACCGCCTCACTTACTTATGTGTGCTGCTGCTGCGTTGAATGCCTGCAGCCCAGCACAGCCGCTTGCTCCTGAGGCAGCCTCCCTGGCTCCAGCAGCATCAAATCTGGCCCCCGACGCAACAGCCCTCAGCCCCACAGCAGCAGCAGCAGCAGCAGCAGCAGCAACAGGCGCTGCTGCGGTGGCCGAGCACAGCAGCGCCAGCACCAGCGCTGCAGCAGCTGGCCAGCCAGGGAGTGGTGCTGACAGGTTATACAGGTGAGAGCCAGGTGTGGCCTTGCAGCCTGCAGTTGAGGCTTGTGAAGGACTGCAGCTGTGTCTGGTAGCCGAGGGGTACATAATTCGTTGTGAGGAATATACACTCGACTTGTTCATCGGTGACGCAACTGCTCGCACGCAGATGCTGGCACACTCGGTGGTCTATGACGAGGTGGTAAGCTGCAGCTGTCCAATGCTGCTGCACGCTGTTGTGCAGGGGCACTGTTGTGGTGGTGGGTGCTGGCCCGGCTGGGCCTACTCTGCACTTTTGTAGCTGTGCTCAGCATGCGATGCTCACAAGGTCCATGTGCTGCTCACTGCTGCTCTGCAGGGGCACTGCTGTGGTGGTGGGTGCTGGCCCAGCCGGCGTGACTGCTGCACTGTACCTGGCAGCTGACGGCTACAGGGTGCATGTGCTGGAGCGGCGGGGGCACCCTGCTGAGATGGAAGCTGATAAGAAGCGGACCTACCTGATAGGGCTAGGTCAGTTGGGCAGGCACATACACAATTTGTTTTCCATGCACGCTGCATGCAACCCACATGGATGCATGCGTTTTGATGTTATGTTGGACTTGCTGAAAGAGTGCGCGAAGCACAGCAGTGTCTGCATGCACAGCGCAAGTATGGCACCTGTCAGGCGCTCGGCATGCCTGCTGTGCGCGAGCTGCGGCACAACATGCCAGCTTTGCATGCGCCTTCAGTTCAACTACCGCTCGCATGCACCTGGGTTGCTGATGCTTCTTGCTGCTGCTGCTGCTGCTGCTGCTGCACCCTGCAGGCGAGCGGGGTCTGCGTGCGCTGGATGGTGTGGGGCTGACGGTGCCGCTGTCTGTTGGGCGGCCGATGCGTGGCAGCGTGTATGCTTACAAGAGCGGCAAGCGTGTGGAGGATCCATTCACACCCGACACACGCATTGGTGAGACAAATAGAAACTAGAAGTTGGAGTGGGTTTTAGGTGACCGCCTTTCACTTGATGTAGGTTGCTGTGTCGGTGTTGTAGGTGGTGGTGCAGTGGGCTTGGTGGCTGTGTTGCGCTGCAGAAGTCCATAGTGTTGAGCATTGCAAACTATGGCAGACGCTGCACTTGTTTGGTTGGGGGCCGCTGGCCACGGCGCGTCTGGCCATGTATCCAATTGCAAGATTCATGTCTACGGCTGTTCCTTACATGCTGCTGCTGTTGCAGTTGGTGTGGACCGGCAGGGCCTTGCAGCCTTCCTGGTGGTTGAAGCCTCAACGCGGCATTTCCAGGGCATCACTTCCTTGACAATTCTTGACACTAGTCGTGACTTTGCTTTTTCTGCACCACGCTGCAGTTAGCGTTGATTGCCAGGGCCCGTTTGTTGTCAATCAGCTATGCAACCTGTGCTTTATGCTGCTGCTGCTACCGTTGCTGCTGCTGCAGTGGGCGTTGACCGCCTCCTTGTGAACGAGGCCTCAGCGCGGCACCCGCAAGGCATCACCTTCCACTGGCAGTTCTTGACACAACTACATTGACACTTTGGTGTTGCTGCACCATACTGCAGTGGGCGTTTGGACTGCCAGGACCTTGCAGCCTTACTGACAATCAGCTACACATGCTGCTGCTGCTGCTGCTGCTGCTGCTGCTGCTGCTGCTGCTGCTGCACCATGCTGCTGCTGCAGTGGGCGTTGACCGCCAGGGCCTTGCAGCATTCCTGGTGAACGAGGCGTCAGCGCGGCACCCGCAAGGCATCACCTTCCACTGGCACGCGCAGCCAGCTGCATTCGACCTGCAGGCAAAGACACTGACCTGCCAAGTAGGCAGCAGCGGCAGCAGCACACCACAGGGAGGCGCCGGCAGGTGCGTGATGCTGGTGACCGGCAGTCTGACACAGGCTCATGAGCTCACCGGGTGTGGCACTATGCTGTTCATGAACATGTGTCCTTGTCAGTGCTGTTTGATTGACGGGGCAGCTGATCTGCTGTGAAGCACGTGCAAGCACATCAAGCACACGCTCTCGCGGCTGCCATTTGGTGCCGTGACTGCCCGGCTCTCTGCTGGTCTTGCCCCTCGTGCTGCTGCTGCTGCTGCTGCTGCTGCTGCTGCTGCTTGCAGTGCCCCCCTGGAGCTGCATTATGACCTGCTGATTGGCGCTGATGGCTCTGGCAGTGCTGTGAGGGACGCCCTTGCAGCAGCGCTGCCAGACTTCAAGGTAAGCAGGCCGGATTGTTTGATGATGATACACAGTGCTGCACACTGATTGTGCGGACTTCACCCAACACGGTCTGGCAACTTTGCGTTCCGCCGTGATGCCGTGTGTGTCTTGGTGTGTCTCGCTGTGTATGCGGCGCCTGCCCTCGTCGTTTGAGTTGGGTCCACTGTTGTGAAGGATGTGCTGTGTTTGGCATGTGATAAAACACTCCCATTTGTCGTGTTGATTCAACTGCCTGCAGGTGCAGCAGCTGACCAGCCCTGTAGCAGAGATGGAGTACAAGGCCTTCCACAACCTGCCCTGGAATGATGGCATACGGCAGCTGCTGCCTTCCTACGCAGCAGGGCTGGGCGCACACGCAGCAACAGGGTGAGCGCATGGGTGTGCGCATGGCAGCTATTTTGTGTTGCTGAGCGCTCTGTGGCTAACACAGTACAGCATCGACTGACCAGTGTTACAAAGTACGCTGTGGCCTAAACCAGACATAGCCTTGGGTGTTTGGGGCTGCTGTGTATGCATAAGCACCTGACAGTGTTCACTGATAACCTGTCGTCCCTGAATCTGGAGAATGTGTCGTCCCAGCCTACTTATATACGGCAGTGCAGACGGCGTGCCTCCACTCCTCACCTGCCGCTGCTGCTGCTGCTGCTGCTGCTGTCTCTCCAGTGCTGCTGCTGCTGCCGGCACTGCTGGCTCCGCTGACCCCGGCATGACCTTCTTCGCCTTCAACAACCCGCAGCCCAACCAGCCCAGCCCCGGCAGCATCACGCTGTACCTCAACGCAGGTGAGGCACCTACAGATTATATGTAAAGGGAATAGGATTACATTATATGTTGCATTATAGGGCTACTGGCACTGGCAGCACGCATCATACCGCACCCCTGTGAGCATGCATGCAGCGAATGTGTCTAGTGGCTGCGCTGGCAGCATCACGCTCTACTTCAAAGCCGGTGATGAACAGTGATTTCTGTTTATGTCGCAGGCTGCCTTCTCTGTGAGCGTGCACTCTGCTGCAGCTACTGCGGGCATGCGTGCAGCAAGTGTTGTGTGACAGCTGCTGTGTGGCTGGTAGCCTCTGTTCACCAAACTGTTATGCATGTGCTTGCTGCTGGCACAGCTACAAGTTGGCGCACTGGCCTCTTGTTAATCAATTTGTTCTCGCAGGTGGTACCTGGAGCGGCACGCTGTACCAGCCGCCTGGCAAGTTTGAGGCCATGGCGGGTGACGTGGCGGGCCATGAGGCGGCAGTGGCCATGTTTGCGCCCCCGGGCTTCCCTGACAGCTGGCTGCCACTGATGGCACAGCAGATGGCAAGCATCAAGCCCAGCAGGTGAGGCACTGCTGATAACCCAGCAAGTAGATGGGGGAAGCCTGGGCAATGCAGGGGGTGGTCAGTGCAGTGACTCACATGTGGCGGGTGACGTGGCGGGCCATGAGGCGGCAGTGGCCATGTTTGCAGCCCCGGGCTTCCCTGACTCGTGGATACCTGTCATGGCGCAGCAGATGGCCAGTGTGAAGCTCAGCAGGTGCGCTACTGGAGTTAGTGACATGGAGTTCGCATATGGCATGTAAGCATGTAAGTATCCTGAGCACGTTTGATCAAAATGGGTGTTGAAATCTTACCAGGACTTGAATAAACAAAAAGGTCGACGGGATCTACTGGAGTTGTGTGATGCCTGGCTGGTTGGTGGAGGTTTGGGGAAGAAGGGGCGCAGTGCCATGTTCCTGTCCCCGGACTCTCGACGCACAACACAGCAACAAGTGGGCCACACGTCCTAGCAGGTACGCTGTGCGCTGACGCACATGCGGATCATGTGCGGCGCTCAAAAGGTTACATGTGGAGGAGCACATGTGGCTGCGTGCCTGGATGCGGCAGTTCTACCGTGGTGTCGCGTGGTCTGCAACTTACTGCTGCTGCTGCTGCTGCTGCTGCTGCTGCAGGATCAGCCCCATGAACCTTGTCAGCCAGCTGGCTGCCCCAAGCCTGGGGGTGGTGCTGCTGGGGGACGCAGGTGGGTGCTGCTGCTGCTGCTGGTGGTGCTGCTGCTGCTGCTGCTGCTGCTGCTGCTGCTGCTGCTGCTGACAATGAGTTTACATGTGCTGTATGCAGCAGATTCACAGTAGCCTCAAACCATCGCGTTGAGCATCTTGACGGTTGGGTGGCAGATCTGATCTGACATTCAATGTCCATCACTGTACGATGTGCGGCAGCTGGGCCACTTAGAAGCTGTCAAGCGGGGTTCCTCATGCATTGCACAGCTCATGGCTGCATCACTTTCTCTGCTCCTGCTGTCAGCTGGACCTGCTGCATCTTGTTGCTGCTGGCCATGCCTGCTGCCGCCTGCAGGCCACAACGTGACGCCGCAGATGGGGCAGGGCTGCAACAGTGCACTGGAGGATGGCAAGATGCTGGCTGCAGCGCTGCAGCAGGCTGGGCATGACGTGGCGGCTGGCCTCAGCAGGTTTGAGCAGCAGCGGCTGCCTCAGGTGCGGCGATGACGACAACCTGCGCTGCAGCGCATGGTTGTAGCGCATGAATGTAGGAACTGATGCTAGTATCTCGTATGAGCACTGCCGTCTGCATTGTTGCGCAGGTGCACGTGCTGCACATGGTTGAAGGGGGCGGCTGTGCAACACTTACAACAACAGCAATACGATTTCCTACCACATCAAAATAATAATGCCGCCTTGCATTGTTGCGCTCGCAGGTGCACGCGCTGCAGCGCATGGAAGAGGAGAACTCCTGTGCATCTGTCTATTGGCAGCAACATGGATTGTGACTTCCTGCAAATCTTCACTTGTGAAGCTGTTTTGCATGGGAATTCGCAGGTGCACGCGCTGCAGCGCATGGAAGAGGAGAACTCCTGGGTACGCCGCCCGCCACAGGTTTTCAAAGACCCGCTGCCCAAAACCCTGGCCCGCATCGCCTGGGTCTCCTTCTTCATGCTGCTGCCGCTGCTGCGGCTGCTGCCGGGCATGAAGCGGGCAGTGCACGCGTCACTCTTCCAGACCATTATGTCGACAACGATTCCGTATAACAGGCTGCAGACGCTGATCCGGCTGGCGCCGTTTGTGTGGGCGGGGCTGATTGCGGGGCTGGTGGCGGGGGTGAGGCAGCTGCTCCGGGTGGGGATGGGAATGCTGGCTTGAGCATGCTGCTGCTGCTGCTGCTGCTGCTGCTGCTGCGGAGCGGATGCTGTGGTGTTGCTTTGGTGTGCGGCTGGCGCCGTTTGTCTGAGCGGGGCTGATTGCGGGGGTGGTGGCGGGCGTGAAGCAGCTGCTGCGGGTGGGGGTGGGGATGCTGGCTTGAGCATGCTGCCGCTGCTGCTGCGAAGCCAGTGCTGTGGTGTAGCTTTGGTGTGCGGGTGGCGCCGTTTGTGTGGGCGGGGCTGGTTGCGGTGGTCGTTGCGGGGGTGAGGCAGCTGCTGCGGATGGGCATGCTGGCCTGAGTGTGTTCCTGGTCCTGCAGGGCAGGGCTTGGGTTTGGCATTGGTGTGTGCGGGGCCCCGCAGCCCGGGCTGGTTGCAGTGCTGGTGGCGGGGGTGAAGCAGATGCTGCGTGTGGGGATGGCGATGCTGGCGTGAACGTGCTGCTGCTGCTGCTGATCCTGCTGCTGTTGTTATTATTGCAGCAGAGCTGGTGCCGTTGATGTGGTGATGGTGTAGCGTGTGTTGGGGCTGCGTGGGAAGGGGGCACCGTGTGTGCCAGTTGTGTGGCATCTGTGCTGCTATGCTTGCCAGCACATGCCATATTTGGAGCATATGCTGTGGCTGGCAGGTTCCTGCAAAGCACATTGCTGGAGTGGCTGTTAGTGACGGCGGTTGGCTGCTGCCGGGCATGAAGCGGGCAGTGCACGCGTCATTCTTCCAGACCATTATGTCGACAACGATTTCGTATAACAGGCTGCAGACGCTGATCCGGCTGGCGCCGTTTGTGTGGGCGGGGCTGATTGCGGGGCTGGTGGCGGGGGTGAAGCAGATGCTGCGTGTGGGGATGGCGATGCTGGCGTGAACGTGCTGCTGCTGCTGCTGCTGTTGGTGCTCTTGCTGCGGAGCCAATGTTGTGGTGCTGGTTTGCTGTTTGGCTGCCGCCGTTTGTATGGGCGGGGCTGGTTGCGGGGTTGCTGGCGGGGGTGAGGCAGCTGCTGCATGTGGGGATGGGGTTGCTGGTATGAGCGTGCTGCTGCTGCTACTGCTGCTGCTGCAGTGCCGGTGCTGCGGTGTAGCTGTTGACTGAAAGGTGGCGTGTGCTTGTAAGCGGGCGAGCAAAGCGATCGGCGGATGAAGCACCCTGTGTTGTTTGGCTGGCACCGCTTGTGGGGGCAGGGCTGGTTGCAGTGATGGTGGTTGATGCAGCTGCTGGGGGTGGGGTTGAGGCGGCTGTCGTGAGCGTGCTGTTGCTGTTGCTGTTGCTGTTGCAGGTCAGGTGACGTATGTGCAGTAAAGAAGGCTGGGCCATAGGCACTGCTTGTGTTGATAAATTGAGGGAGAGTTTTATTGTATGTGTAAGCAGTGGGTGTAGCTGGCGTCAAACATCATGTATTCTACTGCTGTGTGGGATTGTGTGCCACCTGCCCTCTGCTGACTGTAAGCAGGATTGGTTGGAACAGTGACGAGGCCAGGATTGCCGGGTACCCGAGGTGTGCAACCCATCTTGATCTGCCTCTTTTGGTGACAGCACTAGCTATGTGAGTATGCATGATGTTGCATTGTGCTTCAATGCTTGTAATGTATGCAATCGGCAACTTTCTTTATTTAGCACTGCTGAGGCTGCACATCTTGCCGCAGCAGTACCCTGCTATGTGCGCCACTGTTACTCATCATGCACGGAGTATGGCTGCAAGGGCAGGTTAACACCAGCAACTGTCGGACAGTCGTGGCTGAACACACGCGCCCTCAGGGCCTGCTTGATACGTTGGACAGGCATCTTGCAAACCTCGGAATGTCTACGTGTGCACGTTGTGGGTATAGGGCAGGGAATCACTCTTTATTATACGTCGATTCAACCTGTGTGTGCGCCGATCAAAACGGCCAGGTCGCAGGAAGCTCTGACAGCTTTTATCAGGGCCTGTAAACAGCTCTTCGGACGAGAGGCTTTGGTGGTTTCTCTTGGTTGCTGTTTCAAGATTCCAACAGCCCAACTGGCTTGAGGAGGTCCCCCCGCCTGCACAGCACGGTGCAGCTGCGAGCATGGCTTTTCCTTCCAAGTACTTCAGGCAAGAAGCGGTTGGCAACGTGCGCGCTGATGTCGACCTGGTTATTAGGCAACTGGTCGTTCAGGATGCTGTCCCAGCTGCCAAGCGTGCCAGGCGGGCAAGCAGGTCAGCAGCAGCAGCACCAGCTGCTGATGGTGCTGCTGCTGCAGACGATGCTGTCCAGCTCGCCAGCTTCCCTGCGCACAACTTCATTCTGGATAACAGCGAGTACTTTTTGAGGCAGCAGGTGAGGGTGGGTGGGGTATCCGCTGCATAGCGCTGCAAATGCAGCAGTGCAGGAGTTGTGCTGCTGCCTGCGTATGCAAGCCCCAGTGCGCTGAGCATTGGTGCGTCAATGCTACGCTTGCAAAGCATTAAAGCGATGCCATAGATGCAGCAGCAGGAGAGGCAGCGCCAATAGCCAGCTGCTGCGTACCTTCTAGCCTGATCAGGCTGTGAGAAGCACCGTTAACAGTGCAAGCCGCTGTTGCTGTGTGGAAGCAATGTACACCACGTCATGCTCCGCTTATGTTGGCAGCACCAGCAACGCGCTCATTACAACGTATGCACATGTGCAATTGCTGCTGCTGTGAATTAGGCGCAGTGCTGGCAGCCTGGCCTGCAACCTCCCGCCACCCCTAATACCAGAGCATGCAGGGGCAGCAGCAGCAGCAGCAGCAGCAGCAGCAGTGCAGCTAACCGCGCCAGAGCACCTGAGCGGCCGAAAGTGTACTTGACAATCGACTCTGCAGAGCAGCTGCCAGCAGCAGAGGCAGTCATAGCAGCTATGTATGGCGTGCCTGATGCCATCAGCAGCCTGGAGCAGCAGCAGGTGGTGCACGCAGCAGTTATTGCAGACATGGTGCATGCAGAGGCTGCAGGACAGCAGGCACTGCAGGCACTACAAGCAGCAGCAGAGTCAGAAGCAGGCCTTGAAGCATCAGCACTTGAGGCGCTGGCTGGTCTGCCTGTATGGCCCGCCTGCCTGCTGCAGCTGCTGCCAAGCATTGTCAAGCATGCAGCCTGCTGCAGGGACAGCGAAGCAAATCTGGCAGCAGTGACAGCAGCTGATGCCGGCGGCAGGATACAGAAGCTGTTGGTTGCTGCTCTGGGCGACCTGCAGGCAGTGTGGTCGGATGCACAGCGGCAAGCGCTGCTGATGGCGCTGCCGCTGCCGGCAATGCAGCTGCTGCTCAGCTCAGATCAGCTCCGTGTGCCATCAGAGGATGCGGTGATGTACACAGCCAAGCGGTACGTGAAGGCACAGAAAACCGCAGCCAAGAGAGCAGCAGCCAAGGCAGGGCTTGCGCCGCTGGTGCGCGCGCCGCAGCTGTCGCTGTTTGCGCTGTCCTGCGCTGCGCTGCCGGCGGACAGTGAGCAGCAGCTGCTAGGCAGTTATGCTCAGCAGCTGAGGCTGCTGCTGCCGCTGCGGCGCATTGCCTCGGCAGAGGAGCTAGCTTCAGAGATGCTGGAGTTTGAAGGTGCACCAGACAGCTGGCGGCTGGGCCCTCGGCAGGTCAGCCCGCTGGGCGATGGAGTGCGACTGGAGTGGCGGCTGCCGGTGCAGCAGCTGAGGCAGGCCTGCAGGGACAGCTTTGAGCAGCAGCAGGTCATATACGTCGAGAGCCCTGGCAGCAGTCCGCCATTGGGTGGTGTGGCATGGCGCCTGGTGGTGGATTGTGTGCAGCAAGAAAGCGGCACGGTTGTCGGGCTGTACGCAGGGCCTGTGTTGGCAGAGGTGCCACATGGCGTCTACTTCAGGTTCAGGGCAACTGCCTCCTGGAGCGGTGTGCAGATCAACTGGCGCAGTAACTGCCTCAACTATGAAGTGTATGGCGATAAAAACTACTTCCAACTGCAGCCGATGGCTGGTGGCGGCTGGGATGAGGCCGCCTGGGCAGCTGCAGGCCTGCCAACAGCAGGCGAGATGTGCCTGGAGCTGTGCCTGCACAGCGTGCGATGACGCGGCTTGCTGGCGCGTGTAACTGATTGGCCAGTGATATGACACGGGCGTTGTTTCTGTCGCAAATCTACACAACGATTGCGGCTGATTCAGCTGTGCTAACGGCCATGCACCGCCAGGACACCCTTCTGATGCACTGCCACTGCCTGGCATTGAAGGGCGTAGCCTAGGCCCTAGCAGGGTCTGAGCCAGACCAGGCGGTGATATTGGCTTAATTGCTGCAACAGCACCTCGACAAGCAAGCTTACACTTCGTTGTCTGAAGGTGCGGAGGAGATTCGCTGCGCTGTGCTCAGGGAGAAACGGTGCTCACGCCACTCGGCTTACTTCAGCACAGTCGAGCTGTGTTGGCAATCTTCAGACCGTTGAACAAGCGTCACAGACAATATTTCTGCAACATTTGTTTAACTGATGACGCACTGGCAGTAATTGAATACGGCCGAGAGCCATGGGGAGCTGGCAGAGAGCTTACTGGTGCCTGGCGTTCTCCTTAGCTGGTGAGCATATACGTTTCAGAAGCGTTGATACCGACTACACGACCTCATCAAACAACAGTGTAACTCAGCACATCAGACCACCCGACAGAGTGGTTGCTTGAGTTCGTGAGACCGGCTGCTTCATCTGTCTATCTTGCACGTGACTTGTTTTGATGTATATCATCTATTGCAATGATGCGTGTGCTGTGCTGTTGCGGTCACCCGTAGTCGTTATGCATGCAGCAGTGCTGATGCTGCTCCTGCTGCTGTGGCCATGATACTGATGTGCTGCATGGCTCCAAAGCTACATGCAATCACCAACCGCAAACCAATCAACATATCAACCCGCATGGCGCTTTGACATTGCTGCTTGCAGCTGTACAGCTAGCACACGCAGCATGCCCAACCCTAACAGTCGACTTCTTCCCTTCAGACACTGAGAATGTGCCAGAAGGCTGGACAAAAGCAGCGCAGGTAGCAGCAGGAAACGAAGACAGCAGCTCGCTTAACACGATATCACTGACAGCCAAGCCAACGCCCAAGCTGTATGTGCAGCCTGAGCATCCATTGTTCAAGCGGGGCTCATGTGTACCAGCAGACTGCCTAGGCAAGTCTGGCAGGAGACTCGCACAGTTCGAAAGCAGCAGCAGCGATAGCAGCAGCAGCAGCAGCAGAAGCTTGCAGGATTTCAGCTTGCAGGACTTCAGCAGCAGCAGCAGCAGCAGCAGCTCAGAGCTGGAGCTGCTCGGAGGCAGTCAGCGCCTGCTGCTGGGGCCCTGCCTGACCACCGTGGCAGTGACAGCGGCATATGACGTGTTATATAACATCGACGGCGGCATCGACAAAAAGGCGACCATGCCTAAGCAGGGACCGCCTTACATCAGCCTGTCAACCTTGGACACGCTAGCACCGGTGAGCAATGCACAAGCAGTGTCAGCAGTGTAGTGCTGATGATGCCTAGTGCAAAGGCAGGAGGCAGCCTTACTGCAGAAGGCAGCCTTACCGCAGTGCCGCAGCAGCTTGAATGGCTATCACAAGCTGCATACCATCATTGATTACACTGAGGAGGATGCTAGCACCAGTGTCAACAGTCGGGTGCTGCTGAGGCAGGCATCAGGAGGTGTTCAGTGCGGTGCAGCAGCAGCCTGCATTGTGATGAGAGCTGGCACAGCATGCAGTCGTTTGAGAGGCGTGGGTGTGTGTCCTGCAACACAGTGATGGCATGACAGGGGCAGCTGTACTTTATGGGATGGCTGAAAGAGGCGTGTGCGGAATGAATTCAGCGCAACAGCAGAGCAGACGCAAGCATGCAGCGGCTGTAGCTAGAAGTGCAGCAGCAACATGTGTATCCGGCGTACATCTGCTCACCTCTGCTGCTGCTGCTGCTGCTGCTGCTGCTGCAGGGCAAGCACACACTGAACGTCAAAGTGACTATGCTCAAGGGCTCAGCAGAAGTCAACAGCGTGGCATCACTGCAGCCCTCAACAGACCAGCTGTTCACGACAAAAGTAAATTTCAACCTCGTGGACAAGCTCCCAGCAGGCGCAGCAGCAGCAGCAGCAGCAGCAGAGGCTCCCGCTGCAGCAGCATCAGACAAGCCGGCAGCGCCGGCAGCAGCAGCAGCAGAGGAAGAGCCGGCGGCTCCGCCAGCACCCAAGCCTGGCACTGGCGGCAAGAATGTGACAAATGCTCTTGATGACAACCCTAAACCAGAGCCCGCAATTGATGATGCCGTAACTCAGCAGGCCGTGAAGTACTACTGCATGAGGCAGTACAATGTGGGCGGGAAGATCCACAGCCAAAAAGAGGTGCCGGTTGGAGATGAGGGCATCATGGCATGCAGCGTGGCTTGCAACGCACTCGGGTCAAACTGCGGCGGCTTTGGATTGACTGGCAAAAAGTGCTTTTTGATGAAGGCGTTCAACACAAACAGCTCGGCGGCTGATGCCACGATTGACGCGCTGTGCATGAAGAGCCCGAACGACTGGTTGGACTTTGGCATGCGCAATGGTGAGTGCTGCAGGGGCAGCAGTACATCAGGGGAGCAGCAGGGCCAGCAGCAGCCACAACAGCAGCAGCAGCAGCGGTAGCAGCAGTAGTGGGCGGCAGCAGAAAGTAATGGCAGTACTGGATGGCAGTACTGTCAGAGCACACAGGAGAGCAAAGAAGCAGTGGTGTTACAAGTGGCAAGCAAGGCTGGTACATGCGTTGGCATCCGGCTTGCAGCAGCAGCTCTGCTTGTTTCTCTATGCGTGAAGTTGCCTTAGCTCTTTCACCTGCGGCTGTATACTTGCATGGCACAACGCCTTGCATGCCCTCACTCCCTGCCTCCTATGCTGAATGTTGTGTTGACGTGTTTGTTCTGTTGCTGCTGCTGCTGCTGTTGCTGCTGCTGCTGCTGTTGCTGCTGCTGCTGCTGCTGCAGCCGGGCTGGTGGGCTCCGGCTTCTTCTGCCTGCACACATGCTGTTCCTCTGACCTGTCTGCCTTTTCTGTCTTTGTTTGCGCTGCTGCTGTTGCTGCTGCTGCTGCTGCTGCTGCTGTAGCCGGGCTGGTGGGCTCCAGCTTCTCTGCGCCCGCACATGCTGTTTGCTTGCCTGTCTGCCTCATGTTCATCTTTTTGATTGCATTTCTGCTGCTGCTGCTGCTGCTGCTGCTGCAGCCGGTCTGGTGGGCTCTGGCTTCTTCTGTCTGCGCGGCTTTGACCTCAAGGGAGACCCAGCTGGCTCCGGCGACGCCGAAAACCCCGTACAAACCACCACAACAGAGGTCGCCGGCATGACCCCCAGCACCTGTGCAACCACGTGCAAGGCCACAGTAGGCTGTCAGTTCATGCTCATGAAAAAGCCAACCGTGGCAGGCGGCACGGCGACGTGCTACCTTAAGATGCACGCGCTCGGGGGGTTGTATGGCAGCACAGGGCCGTCGAAAGAGGTGGATTACACGTGTTTCAACGGCCAGGAGGCATGGATGACGTTTGGGGGGCAGTTGGATTTTGCGCTGCCGTCGCCGGAGGTCAATACGGGTGTGGAGACGCCGGCGGTGGCTGCGATTGCGCCGATCGGCGTGAATGCGACCGGCAAGACGTACCGCTGCATCAAGGGGTACAGCATTGGCGGGGCAACACTGAAGCGCGCCACGGTGAGCATTGAAGAACTGCTGTTACACACTCTGGCTTCACTGATTGGTGAGCCAGTTTCTGCTCCTTTAGGTGCCGTCTCAATGACTCCAGCTGATACAGCCAACAGCGTAATGCATTATGTCACCTTGAACAAAACTTGGACCCAACGTAACATGTCACACTTTCCTGCAGGTGTCGCTGGGTGACGAGGGCCTCACACAATGTGCAGCAAAGTGTGACGAGGAGTCCGGGGCCTGCGTGGCGTACGTGATGGGAGAGACGGGCACCTGCAACCTGCTGAAGGCCATCAGCGTGAGTGGCAGCAGCAGCAGCAGCAGCAGCAATGGCAATAGTGCGAGCAGCAGCAGCAGCAGCATTTGTGCATAGGTGGTGCTGCAGAACACAACCTAGGGTGAACCTGGGGCAGCAGTGTTTAAGAGCCTGCATGGCAAATCTGATTCTTGAAGTTCATTCCACCAGCCGAATCTTGCACTGGTTGCTTACCAACAATCGAGTTTGCTGGCACCTATCTCTGTATGGCTGTCTGGCTGACAATCTGACCTCCTCTGCTTGTCCTGCAGTTCAACACGACTGCTGCGGACTCCAAGACGTACGGCCTGTGCTTCTCAACAGCAGCAGACTGGAACAAGTTTGGCAACCCAGGTGCGTGTGTTTCCTTTGTAAACAGCAGCTTAGCTGCATATATCGGCTGCATAGTAGCTGCGCATATACATTGTGAGCATCAGCTGGGCTGCAGCACCAACAGCAGTGCGGGCGCAGCAGGCTGCAACAGGTTGGCGACCTAGGTCAGCTGCATGCCACAGAGGGCTGACCTTGTAACCATCTCTCTCTTCATCTCACTTGAAACCGCAACCATTTCATGCTCTTTGAATTACAGCATGTGCTGCTGCTGCTCCCTCTGCTGCTGCCATTGCTGTGGCAAGACTACAACAGCATGTACTGCCTACAAACTTTCGGGCACTAACGCTGCTGCTGCTGCCGCTGCTGCTGCCATTTTTGACCTGTGCAGACTCCAACGGCATGTACTGCATTAAGCACTACGACTTTGCCGGTGACGGCGTGCGCACCGTGGACTACATCACCATCGCCACAGGCACAGCCGCCGTGAACTTCTGCAAGCAGCAGTGCATCGCCGAACCCCTCTGCCAGTACTCTGTCACTTCCCTGGGCAAGTGCTACATGAAGACAAACATATTATCTGGCAGCTTTGGCACCACGCGGCCGGATACAGCAGTAGATGCGAGCTGCGTAAAGGGCGAGAGCAACTGGGCGCTGGCGGCGCTGCAAGTGGCAGCCAGCACACAGCAAGGGGCTGGGGCTGGTGGGAGGACTGGCATGAATGCGAGAAGGGCTGCGATTGCGGATCAGAATGCGGCGGGAGCGCTGGCGGCGCCGCTGCCGCTGCAGGCGCTGGCGGTCAGCAGCCTTGCGTGCATTGGGGCATGCTTGTTATTGCTGTAGCGGATGATTTGTTGTTGATTTGTAGATGGTGTCATGGGGCAGGTGTCGGGTGGGCAATATGCCATGCATGCTTTGCAGCGCAGGTGCACGTTGTGTTTTGTTGGTTGGAGATGCATTGCCCATGCCTGCATGCTGCTGCCAGAATGTTCACCCTGTCAACAAGTCTTGTCTGACATGAGACATTGTGTACTTGGCAGGATCAGCAATCAGAGCCCACCGCGCCCTGCTGTACTGCGGTCGGGCTAGTAGTGTGTGGCCCGCAAGGCAGGGCAGCCAGCGCAGCTGTAGCTATCAAGTGTGTGCTGGCCTGAGCTCTCAGCAGCTTGCTTGCGTGCACCATGCGCTGCTCTCTTGCTGGAGGTCTTTCTGTACCTGCTGTGCATTGCCCCAGCTGTGCTGCATAGCTTCCTTGAGGCTGCCTGGCAGCAACCCGTGCTACACAGTACGCTGATGGCGTGTGTGGTGACAGTTGGTAGTGACAAATGGCGTGACATATGGTAGTGACATATGTGTTGCTGTCGCAGCAGCACTGCTTGGGCCCTGATGGGCGCTGCGCTGCAACACATTGTTCCTCAACACCTTGGTTGTCAGCTTGCCAGGTCATTGAGTTGTCAACAAGCTGTGTCACTGTTGCTCTGGCACAGCATGTCCGCTGCTGCGCAATTTTGCAGTCATTCTGGCTGTTTGGCTGGCATCCAGTTGAGGGCTGCATCATCAGCCGAACTTGCAAGGCAACTTGCAAGGCACTGTGCCTGCTGCCTGAAATTTCCAAAAACAGCTCTCAGCTCACTGTTAAGCTCTCAGCTCGGAGCACTCCGACTGGCCGCAGCTCAGTTTGAGTCTGGACTGGCACGCTTCCACATATGGCTGCTGCTGCCAGCACCAGCTGTCAGTGACAGCTTCAGGCCAACTTGGCCCACAGGCTTGAAGCCTGTGAGGCTTTGGGTCCGCGTCATTGTGTTGGTTGATTGGTGGCATGATGATGGTGATGATGAGAGCATATGGTGGGGGTCTCCTGGTGTCACACAACGGTGTTGGTAATGCAACTGCGTCGCTGCCTTGGCTTCTAACACTCGTCTCAGGCTGAGACTCTCAGCCAGTGCTGCTGCTGCTTTGTGAGTGCATCCTCGACTCGTTTCCTATAAAGCCTTCAAGCTCAGCCCAACCACGCTCAACTTTCGAGGTCTGATCAGAGTGATGATGTGCCAGCTTCAAACAGCTGCTTCATGATAGCCATGATGGCATGGGGAGGCCGCAGCAGAGCAGCCTAAGCAGCATCAGGCCCGCCACTTGAGGCACACGACAGCGTTTCTAACACCCCAAATTGGACATGTGATTGAAAGGGGAATGCAAAAGGCAGCAGTACCTGAAGATGGTAAGATGTACACCGTGAAGCACCGTGTGCCCCACGTGGGCAGTAACAGCAGGAGTTGACGGCAACTGGGCAGCATTAGCTGCAAAGCCCAGCCGACACGGAACATAAGCCTTCAACTTGATATTGCGTTTTATTAGCGCGGGGTGCGGTGCAGTCACTCTAGCAATGCGGAGCTCGTTTATATATATCGGTCGCCTCTTTTTGTCTTGCCAAATAGAAGGCTCTCAGATGCAACGGTGCTCTACGTTCAACTGATAAGTCAGAGATCAATATTTTGATGCGTTAATGGGCTGGATCGGGGGCAACATAACCAAGTTGTAGGTATTTTATCCCTGTTGTTGCGGCGCAGAGCTGCTTATGCTGCTAGGGACGCAGCGTGAATCTCTTCAGTGAAGTTTTCCGTCTCATTCTTGGCGATACTAGTGCCGTGTATGGCCCTGTAAGTATGGTCACTGCAGTAACCTTCATTTGCTTTGCTGCAGGCTACTGTCGCGCAGCTAAATCCAATGGCTAGTGATGATAAGCCACCATCCGAATCGGCTTCCAAAGCTGGCACGGGCGTGTTCATGCCAGCGGGCTGGCTGAGCAGCATCAGGGGCAGAGGCAGTGAACGCAAGCGATCGCGGCGCAACAAGGCAGCACAAGCAAAAGCAGCAGCTGAGAATGCCGCTCGGCCAGATGCAGCAGCTCGGCATAGCTCCAAAAGCAGGCAAGCAGCAGCTCTAGGGCTTGGACAAGCTGATGCTGGAAGCAGCTCATCCCAAGCAGCAAGCAGCCAGCCTGCAGCTCATAAACATGACAAAGAAGACATAGAGGATTCCTGCAAGCGCACAGGCAGCGGCAGCAGCGGCAGTGCTGCTGCTGCTGCAGTAAGCCATCGAGGAGTTGCAGCATCATCATCTGCCGCGGCTGCCTCAGCAGTAGAGCGCAGCAGCAGCAGCAGCCACAGCATTAGCCGCTCGCCGTTACGCAGCAGAAACAGACGCGCTGCAGAGCAGCAGCAGCAGCAGCAGCAGCAGGAGCTGGCTGGCAGCAGCAGGCAGCAGCGCGGGCAGCAACCAGCAGGCGGTGCCGACAGAGCTCTCAGCAGCAGCCTATACAGCTCTAGCAGAGACCCCAACAGCCATGCTGCTGCTGCTGCAAAACCTGCCAGCAGCAGCCGCACTAGTGCTCCAGAAGCTGCCGGCAGCAGCAGCAGCAGCAGCAGCACAAGGCCGATGCACAGCGAGCTGCGGCAGCAGTTGCGCTCTCCGCCGCCGCTGCCGCCACGGTCCTCGCCGCCGCCGCCGCCGCCCCCGTTGCACCCTCAGCAGCAGCAGTACTGCTGGCAAGGCTTAGCACGGCACGGCACGGCAAGGCTTAGCAGCAGCGGCAGCAGTACTGCTGGCACTGGGGTGTGCAGCATAACCCCGGCAGCCCCTGCAGCTGCTGCTGACCCTGCGGTTCTCACTACCCCTGAGGTACGCGAGCCGCCACCGCCGCCGCCACCACCAGCAGCAGCAGCAGCAGCAGCAGCTAGCTTGTCGACGAGCTCTGCGCCGCACTCAACTGACAGTGCACTGGCGCAGCAGCTAGCGGCGTGCGAAGATGTGCCACAGCAGCAGCAGCAGCAGCAGCAGCAGCAGCAGCAGCAGCAGCACACTAGCCCCAAGCCTCCTGCTGCCCCTAGCCAGCTGGCTGCCGTCAGCCGCAGCAGCAGCAGCAGCAGTAGTAGGGGCGTTGGTGGCTTTGGGTTTGGTGCTGCAGGCAGAGCAGCCAGCACCCCATCACCCGCCATCAGACCTAGCAGCGGCAGCAGCAGCCTACAGCAGCAGCAGCAGCAGCAGGATGTTCTATTTGGCAGTAGCCCGCTTGAAGGTGGCCTCTTTATGGATGTGAGGGCCAGCAGGGCTAGCAGCAGCAGCGGCGGCGGCAGCAGCAGCAGCGCCTGGGCAGCACCCGGCATGAACAGCTCTTTCACAACAAAGGGAGCAAGGCCAATCATCAGGCCAGAGCAGCAGCAGCAGCAGCAGCAGCAGCAGCAGCAGCAGCAGTCGTCGCTGCTATCTCCATCAAAGGCAGTACAGCCGGCTCCCCAGCAGCAGCAGCAGCAGCAGCAGCAGCGGCTTCCTCCGGCCTGTGGGGGGCTGCTGTCCCTCGGCTGCAGCCCTGCTGCTGGCAGCCCACTGGAAAGTGGCATCTTTGCTGACACACGCGCTTCCAGCTGGCCTGGCAGCAGGGCAGGTGTTGGCAGCAGCAGCAGCGGCGGTGATGGCAGCGATCCGTGGCTGCGCCCGAGTTTGAACAGCTCATTCACCACAAAAGGGGCTAGGCCGCCTTTGAGGCCTACTGAGCAGCTGACAGCTGTACTGCCCCAGTTACAAGAGGAGCCGCAGCAGCAGCAGCAGCAGCAGCAGCAGCAGCCGCTGCTGGATCTGACCAGCCCAGCAGCAGCAGCAGCAGCAACATCAGCAGCAGCAGGTGCTGCTGCTGCTCCCAAGCGTGGCAACCCTCTGCTAGGGTCTGTTCAGATGCAGATGCTCTCTGCTGGTGCCGGCTCTGCTGCACCTGGCCCGGCATCGCAGCCATTGCCGCAACAGTATGCAGTAGTGACTGAGACTCAGCAGCAGCTGCAGCAGAGGCGAGCAACGCAGGACTTGCCGCAGCGGCAGCAGCTGGTGATGCTCCAACAGCAGCAGCAGCAGCAGCGGCCGCGCTGGGAGGCTGGTCCTGCTGCTGCTGGCAGCAACAATGCAGCAGCAGCAGCTCCACCAGCAGCAGCAGCAGCAGCTGACTACTCGCTTGCAAATCTGGCGCAGGATCTGCGGCAAGAGCTAGCTCAAGATCTGCGGCAGGAGTCTTTTGCCGAGATGGATATCTGGTGTGTTGGAGCGGATGAATCAATCTGCCTGAGCCGAGATGTGTCAGCCACCCTACAAAGCAGTGCAAGCCGAGATGTGTCATTTTCTGGGCCTGGCCGCAGCAGTAGCAGCTTCCAAGGTATCAGCAGGGATGTGCTGGAGCGCAACCTGCATCAGCTGCTGAGTCAGATGAACCTCGGACAACACGGACAGCACGGCAACGCTGCTGCTAGCAGCGCCAGCAGCGGCGTGCAGGCCAACAGTGTGGCCAGCAGTGCAGTAAGCGGCCTGCGTACCTCAAGTATCAACAGCAGCGGGCTGAGGGCGTCCAGCATGAGTACAGTCGGCGGGTCGCCACAGGACTATGGACATGGCGCTGCTGCTGCTGCTGCTGCTGCTCAGCAGCTGGTGCCAGCTGCCAGCAACCTTGGGTTTGCTGTGCAGGCGGGCAGCAGCAGCAGCAGCCTAGCAGGGGTGCCGATTCTAGGCCACAGTAGGAGCGCAATGGCGCTAAGTCGGGGCAGCAGTGTACAGCAGTCACCGCAGCTGGTGCAGCAGCATTCACCGCAGCTACTGCAGCAGCAGCTGCCGCATATGATGCAGCAGCAGCAGCAGCTCATGCAGCAGCAGCAACAGCAGCAGCTGCAAGTCCTGCAGCAGCAGCAGCAACCGCAGCTAGTGCAGCAGCAGCAGCAGATGCTGCAGCAACAGCAGCAACACATGCAGCAGCAGCAGCAGATGGCACAGCAGCTGACAATGCTGCCAGGCAATGTCTTGGCTGGCTGTTCGCCGCCTGGTGAAGGCCTGATGCTCACCACTGATGCTGCTGCTGCCTCGGGCTTGTGGGACAGCGCTTTTCCTGCACTGCAGAGCAACAGTGAGCCTGTGTCTTCAATCAATGCAGCTGCTGTTGCTGCGGCTCAGCAGTTTGCAATCGGCAGCCCTGGCAGCATCAGCAACCCTTTGGTAGTGCTGCAGCAGCAGCAGCCACAGCAGCCGCAGCAGCAGCAGCTCTGGTACCAGCAGCAGGTGCTGGTGCAGCCGCAGCAGCAGCAGCCACAGCAGCAGCAGCAGCTGTTGATGCTTGGTTCGCCTGCTGAAGGCAATGTGTTGACACTTGAGCAGCTGATGCAGTTGCAGCAGGCGACAGCACCCAGTCAGAGCAGCCGAAGCATTACTTCTGTTTCTGATCCTGGCCAGATTGTTGGTGTCATGCCGCAGTTGCAGCCACAGCAGTTGCAGATGCAGGTGCCCACACAGCCACAGCAGCAGCTGCTGGTGCCGCAGCAGCAGCTGCAGCAGCAGCAGCAGCAGCTGCTGGTGCCGCAGCAGCAGCTGCAACAGCAGCAGCTGCAGCAGCCGCAGCTGCAACAGCAACAGCTGCAGCAGCAGCAGCTGCAGCAGCAGCAGCAGCAGCAACAGCAGGTTGCTCAGCTGATGCAGCTCCAGCAGCAGCTGCAGCAGCAGCAGCAGGACGTGCAGAACCAGCTGATGCAGCTGCTGCAGTGACAATCGAGTGCAATGCGCTGCCGGCTGGCAATGCGAGGTGATGCAGCCTGGCTGCTGTGCTGCTGCGTGACTTGACCAGGATTGCATTTCGGTCAGATTCTGCATGCAATGTTCCAGCAAGAGACTGCAATGTGTTGGCCATTTGAGAAAGGCACTCAACACCATTCCACAACGCGTTGAGTTGCAGGCATCTTACGCGCAGCCGGTATGCATCAACAGCACTGGGTTTAGCTGTTGTGTTGATAGTCCCTGGTGTGTTTTGGCAGCGTCAGCTAACTGGCTTTCAGCAGCAAGGTTAAGGAGTCTCCGCTGGTGCACTAGTGTATTGCAGAGCAGCTTGGGCATACACAATGTGAAGCAGCAGCAGGTGGCGGTGTGTGCCTGCTGCCAGTGCTGAATGTGTATGCCAGCTAGCTTGATTTCGTTGTGCTGTATGCTGCAGCTTAAATCCCTGGGGCATTTGGCAGCCTGTTGAGCTTCTTCCGATAGCAGCAGTGGACTGGCTGTTTGCCATATGCTTGACCGTGCGAGCTAGCTTGACTTGGTTGTGCTGTATGCTGATGCAGCATGGCATTCAGGGGCTTGGCATTCACTTGGCAGCAAGTTTGGCTCCATCCAGCAGCAGCAGTGCACTCGCTAGCTTCGTTTGGTCGTGCTTTTTGCTTCAGCTTGGGACTCCTGGGGCGTTTGGCAGCCTGTTGAGCTCCCGGTAGCAGCAGTTCACTCGCTGTCTGCCATATGCCTGACTGTGCGAGCTCAAAACAGGCATGAGCCGCACGTTAGTTCCAGGTTGCGCCCTATGTGATTCCTCAAATAGACTCCGTCTCTATGCGTGTGTTTGTGTGTGCGTGTCCCTTGCATGTGCAACTGTGCATTGTGGATTTTTTTGACTGCGAGCACATTTGGGTGAGTTACTAAATCACACATCATGCAGCCCCGGCTGTTAAGGCATGGGATCTGTTCTTTTGCACTGTGCTGAGTGCCAACAGCAGCTGGCGGCTGCCTGCCGTTGCAGCATTGCCTGTCCGCGGTGCGTGTGTGGCTGCCAGCATCCTGCATGCTGGCATTCCCCACAGCCGCACTTGCTTCTCATTGCAACCCCCCAACTGCATCGTGCGACACCAGCTGCTGTTGGCCTCGCAAGTACAGTGCTGCCTTCTTTTTCGCGTGCGTGTCTTCTCCTGATTGGCTTGTGGGTTTCGCCGCTGTCCCCCGGTTTTTTCTCCGTCATCTTGTTGCATCCCTGGTATGAGTGTCTTCCTTGCGGCCATATCAGATGGCACGTCGGCTTGGGATAAGTAAGCTTGTGATACCCGTGGGTGCTTCTCGCACTATTTGCGTGCATGAGTTATCACCCTTCTTTGGTGTGCGAAAGCATGCGTGTTGCAAGTAGTAGAACACAGCTGAGCGTGTGCTGTGGCATGTGCGGCATTATGGTTGGCGGGCTATTTATGCATCGCTCAAACGGTATTATGTTTTGCTTCAGCATAAATCACACGTCAGCACAGCAGGAGGTGTGCCTCTACATGCAGCTGTGCAGCTGCTGCCGCTGCTGCTGCCGGTTATGTTCCACACTGACTTGCAGCATACGCTGCCAGTGCCTTCCTATGTCACGCCCTTATGTGACGCACTCATAAAAAGAAAAGACAAACACATGGGCATGGGCGTTACTGATGGGGCTCGTGGGATGGTTTCGGCCAGGTTTGACCAGGTTTGACCAGGTTTGACCGGGTTTGACCAGGTTTAACCTGGTTTGACCAGGTTTGCTTGGCGTATTTATTGGCATCAGAGGCTGTCATGCCTTGTGTTGGCAAGTGGCAGACTGCTCCACTCGTGGCCAGTTGCAACCAAAACTTCAGCATGCATTGGTAGGATTTGAGCTGAGACTCCCTTAGGCGATGGCAACAGCCTATGTGAGGCACACAGGTCAACTGCATTGCTGTGCTGGACACGCGTGCGGTGCTACCTTGGTGCTAGGCAAGGCTACCAATGCAACTGTCAGCAGCCGCCAGTGCTGCATGCATGCTTGATGCTTGAAGTGAGTGAGACGATGTCAATGCCTTTTATGTGATGTGATGTGATGTGTGATGTGCCATGCTTGTGTTTCAGAAGGTGCAGTGGATGATGAGCAGTATGAGTGCAACACCACGGCGCTTGCTGCTCTCACTGTCATTTCCCAAGTACTGGGTCCTCTCAATCGTATCGGCGCTGTGCTGCCCGTGCTGTGAACGTGCTGTGCACTTGCTGCGCTACAGCAGCTGCTGCCAAGCTGTACTCTGGGTGGCTGCTGGCAGCAGCGTTGCATGCGGGTAGGTGGTTGCTTGCAGCAGCGTTGCATGCTGCTGCCATGTGTTACGTGCACTGCCTCATAACATGGCTGCCTGCGCCAGCACTAGCAGCAGCAGCAGCAGCCGCTGCTGCTGCTGCTTTGGAGGCTCAGTATATGCCAGGTGACGTTGGTGTTGATGCGGCCTTGAGCTGTTTATGGGCTGTTGGCTGGTGGGTTGTGCTGCTGCGCTCTGCTGCCAGCATGGTATGCGTCTGATGGGTGGCCGATGTGGAAGGTGGCGGGGCTTATCTACACATGTGAGTGAGCATTGTGTTGCATTGTGCTTTTGCAAAGTGTGTATGCTGCAACTCTTGACACGGAAGGGGTGCTGCTGGCTGCCTCTGGCTGTGTTTGCAATTCTTCTGCAGCTACGGCAAACATGCAGGCTTCTTGGGGCTCGGATGTTTTTTAGGCCGTGCCCTTGAGTGGCACAGCTCAATGCGGTAGCATGATAATGCTGCCGGGTTGTCAGTGTTCCTGTTCCTGCAGCTATACCACTGGTATAGCATGCAGGCTTCTCGGGGCTGGGATGTCAATTAGGCCGTGCCCTACTGGCCAAGGTGTTTTGCGGTAGCATGATGCTCCTGCCCTATTAGTAGCTGTTGCTGTGTTGTGCAGTGGTACAACAGCGCTCGTGGCTGAAGGGATTTGCGCCGTGTTGTTTACAGTGAGATTGCAGTTTGCAAGTCAGCTGCGCACGCTGCGTGCACGCTGGAAGCTGCTGCTGGAAGCTGAAAGTGTGTTGTGAATGGCACCTGAGCAGTGCCTGCAGAAGCATAGCAGCACTGCATAGCCCTGCTGCAGCAAATTGTGGCTTGCTGCAGTACTGCACAGCCCTGCTGCAGCACTGCTTAGCTTTGCTGCTCTGCTGCAAACTTCCCTTTACATAAGTGGCTGCCAAGCAGGCCACAGTGAGCTGGGTGACATCTGTACATACTGGCTGGAGTGTATCCTCTGGGTTGCTAAAACAACGGTTGCTTGGCTTTGGTGGTTTGTATCTGTTGGTGCTGATGAAGCGTCCATGATGCTGTCTGTACTTGTTGCAGTGACTACCAAGTTGACTGTATACAGTCAACAGTTGACCTAACCACAGCCATGCTGCAGCCGAGCTGTGCATGTTGCTCAGATGAATGTGTGTGCTGCCTTCAATGTGGAAGCATGTTTTCCCCTTGAAGCAGATGCAGCTGACTATCATAGTAGCATGATGCTGCTGGACAGCGGGATCGAGACAGGTTTGAGCATATGCTCATCATGATCATAAAGTGCAGGCGTATGAAGGTGGTAACTGCAAGCAGAAGGCAGGGCTTACAGTGGTGTGCATGGGTTGCACCAGCACTGCCAGCACAGAGTGCTTTTACATGAGAGGGGTGGCCACAGGCAGTGGTGGCAGCATGATGTAACATGTGACCGGATCTCTTGTCCCTGGACTGATCACTAGCAGCCACCAGGTTGATTGTAGTGCCATTGGAGTCCATCAGCCAAGACAGGGAGAGATACCCTAAACCCCGGGGAGCTGAACAGCACATATGGCTACATCAGCCTGATAGGCGTAGCCGCATCTGGCCACAGCCTTGCCTCTCAGGTGAGACTGCCTCACATACACAGATGCAAAAGTGAGTCGATTCCGATGGGGATCGAACCCATGACCTTCGCTTCCGGAGAGCGATGTGATATCCACTACACCACGGAACCCACCCTTACAATTTGTAACTGCCGCACAATCCTAACATACTAAAGCGCGATTTTGGCGGGCGAACTTCGAACCACGGCTTCTCCTGTAACAAGCCTCTCCTACGGCTCCTTCCTGTAACAAGCCTCTCTCCGGCTCCTTGGTGTGGTGATTGGCGTCTTCAAAGCTGGCGATGCTACCCTGGCTGCCAACTACCGCCCTATCACACTGCTCAACACAGACTACAGGCTCTTGGCGAGAATCCTGGCGTCCCGCCTGCAGCAAGTGCTGGACCAGGCGATCTCCCCTACCCAAACAGCGTTCATTAAACAGCGCAGGATTGGGCACAACATCATCACCGTGCAGCTGCTGCTGCATGCGCTGCCAGCAGACAGCACCGTGGTGACGGCGCTGCTGGATTTTGCCAAGGCATACGACACCTTGGACAGGCCTTTCCTGCTGTCTGTCATGAGTGCTATGGGTGTGGGGCCAGAGTTCTGCAAGTGGGTGGAACTGTTGCTTACTAACACGCATGCGTGTGCTTGCATGAATGGCTTTGTTTCCGGCATGCGCAGGTTTGATGCTGGTGTGCGGCAGGGGTGCCCCTTGTCTCCCCTGCTGTACCTGTTTGTTGGTGAAGCCCTGCTGAGGTTCTTGCAGTCGAAAGGCATTGACATCAGCGTGCAAGGCATCACATTATCAGCGACACAGTTTGCGGATGACACGCAGGTCTACCTGCAGTCACCTGCACAGGTCCCACAGTTCTTGCTACATATGCAGGTTATGGCAGCCGCGTCTGGGCAGCAGCTCAATCTGCATAAATCAAAGTTACTATTGCTAGGTGCTGCTGCGCGGCAGCAGCACACAGCGCTCTCACAGCAGCATGCAGCGGGTGTGCTGCCCTTCTGTCCTGTGCTGCAGGCCAATGTGCTGGGTGTGTGTGTGGGCTCTGACTCTCCTGTAGACTGGAGTCAGAAGCTGGCTGCAGTGGATGCCGCGCTTGCGCGGCTGTCACACATACCACAATTGTCTGTGTTTGGCAGAGGCATGGGTAGCGCAGCGTATGGTGTCAGCACCCTGTTGTATGCAGCTGAATTTTCAGATATACCGGCAGATGTTGATCGGCAGCACCTTGTTGCGTCAGTTGGGAAGTTAGTGGATAGAGGGTTGGCGCCTGCGTCAACCGAACGGCGTTTTACTGGTGTAGCTGCTCGCCTGCTGGCGGGCAGGCCAGCTGAAGGGGGTTTTGGTGCTTTGCCATGGCTTGAACACATACGTGCACGGCATGCTTGGTGGGGCGCGCAGTTTGCTACTGCGCCGCCTGACACCGAGCTGCCCTGGATCCGCATTGGGCGGGCGCTGTTGCACTCCAAGCATAAGTGGTGGGGCCCCCTGTCCCTGTTTGACAGCAGCTCAGACACGCAAACGCCTATGGACCTGCCACATGCGTTTCCCCAGCAGTCGCTCCCTCCCCCACCACTGCGCCGCATGATTGCTGGTCTTCAAGCACTGGGCCCAGTCCGTGATGTGAAGGCGCTGGCACCAGCCGCGCCCTCCCCTGTGCTGCCCCTGCCGCATCCGCAGCAGCTGTCCGACATGCAGCAGCTGCGACAGCAGTTGCAGGCAGTGCAGGACGCGCCAGTGCTGGCGCCTGGGGCTTGGTGCAGCTTGGCGCCAGTGTTTGCCAACCCCTTCCTGCAAGCTGGGCTTGGGTTTGTGCCGGGCGGGCTGCAGTGCCTGCCGGTGCCCGCTAAGCGCAGGGAGCATGAGTGTCGTGGCGGCAAATGCAGGCCGCGTCTTCGCACTGTGGCTGATCTTATTCGGGCGTGGTATCTCATTCAGCGTGTTGTTCAGCAGCAGTTGCCGCACCCGTTGCTGCCTTACGGCTCCAACTACAGCAATGCTGACAACGAGGCTGAGGATTTGCAAGGCCTGGTTGATAAACTGCCCGTTGCATGGACTATGGCTGTTTTGCCTGTTGTGCAGCATCCTGCCGCAGACCGGCCTTGGCCGCCTGCGGCTGTGCCGGACCCACCATGTATACCTTCTGCAGCAGAACAGCAAGTTGAGGCCATGTTGGTGGCTCGGCTGGGTTGGCAAAATGTCCGAGGCAAGGCTGTTCCTGTTGCACAATTGTCTGTTAGTGAAGCCACCTCACTGCAGCTTGGTCCGCTGCGTGCTGAGCGCCGTGCGAAGCGCACTGGGTTTGTCCAGGCTGCGCTGGGCTCAGGTGCTGCACCAGCAGCAGTGATTGATGGCTTGAAGTGGGTGGCAGCTAACCAGAGCATGCTTTGGAAGATGCGCTGGGATAATAATTTCAAAGAGTTGTACTGGCGGCTTATTATGGATGGCCTGCCGACATCGCAGCGTATGCACAAGTCGGGTGACACTTGCATGTGTGGCGCTGCCTGTCCTGGTTGGGTTCATCATTTTTGGGAGTGCCCTGTTGCGGTAGCAGTGATTGACAGTGTGCTGTCTGAGTTGCCTGCTGCTTGGTGCACGCGGGCTGCAGGCCGCCCGCCGCTTGCTATGCGGCATGTTTGGTTGATGCAGCCGCCAGCTGGCCCTACTAAGCTCCGCAGGGGCGTTTGGAAGGTTGTCTGCCTAGCTGCTCTAAATGCCATGGATGTTGGCAGACGACATGCTAATAAGCTGAGCATCCCGCCGCCCGCCCTGGCCGTGCAGCAGCCACCGCCGCTGCCGGCGGGCCAGGCGCTTATCACTGATACACTACAGCATGCAGCTCTCACTGCTGCGCAGCAACAGCATAATCAGCTGGTAGAGCAGCGCCGACAGCAGCAGCAGCTGCATCAACAACAACAGCGACAACAGCTGGTAGCGCAGATGTTACAGGAGGCTAAGCAGCAAGCGGTGTTAAGGTTTTGGGAGTTGCTTGCTGATTTTGTGGCAACAGAGGCAGCGCCCGCTACTTGGCGGGTTGCGGTGCCTGGCAATCACCCGTTTCTGTGCTCTGATCCAGCGCAGCTGCGCATTGTACTGGCGCCCCGCTCTGGTTGACCTTCCTGCCTCTGCATGTTGTGCTGTCAGCAGTTGTCGATTTTCCAGTTTCTGTCAAGGACATGTTGCATGTGTTGGGTGTCACAGCGCTGGTTTCTCAGCTCTTTCCTCCGTGCTGCATGTTTCTGTCCTTGTCAGCCGTAAGGATTGCAGAAGCAGCAGAGCCCTAGTTTGCCTTAGTTTGCCTTAGTTTGCTTTGATTTGCCTGTCAGTCGTGCACTGCGTCAGTTATGCATGCTCCTGCTTGCTGCAGTCTGGTGAGTACAGCAGTGCCTTGATGCAATCATGCCAGACATTCATGGTGAGCAGCACCTTTGTGCACCCCGCTTACTGTTTGGACCATGCTTGTCCTTCCCTGTGCGCTTTTTGCCTGGTGCGTGGAGCACATGCTGCTTTTCGTGCTGCTTTTCGCACTTGCTGCCCTGCATGTACATGTTCGTTTATGGGGAGATAGGGGCTGCGAGACGCCTCTGGAGTTTTCTTTGGTGGCGTCTTGTGGCTTGCTATCGAGTTCATACGATATGTGAGCTGAAAGTAGGGCGAGTGACTCACTCTCGGGTGATAGCTTGCCTTCTCCTGTAACAAGCCTCTCTCGGCTCCTTGGTTCCTTGGAGGCGGCCACTCCGTTCTGCTGCAGCATTGTGGTCAATTTGCTAGGCGGGCAGTAAGGCTGCAGACTTGCTGTTCCGTCGTGATGGTGGTGGGGGACGGAGTTGGAATTGAAACCCTACCTGGCTGGTATGATACGCCAGTTCAAGAGGCTGGAATTGCCTGGCCCCCATGTGTAACAAACACAAACAAACAAAACGGCGCCTGCACACGTTTTTTAGCTGAAGCACCTGCAGCACCCCACAACGATTGCTGCAGAGAGACTTGCACGCAGACTCTGAGCTGCCTGCCCCTGGATACATGCTTGACACCAAGCAGCCAGGCAGCAGCAGGCAGCAGCAGCAGACACGGCTGCTAATGCCTGCCAGCTGCGAGCTCCAGCTGACACCTTGGCGACTGCAGCTGCAGTTTGTGGCTGACAACAACTTGCACGCGAAGCCATATACAACAAGCCACACCGATCCACACCAATGGCCGCTCCTTAGGAAACGTGTCCCTGATAGCAGCAATAACATCAGCAGCTATAACATCATCAGTAACAACTGTTGTAACTGAACTCTTGTTACAGTGATCAATCCAGCACATGCGCGATGAACTTCAGGTATCGCAGCTCAGTGCATGGCGCAGGGTAGGGGTGGTCTGCCGGCTGGCCCCTCACGCTAATCACTGTGGCTGTGCGCCGCGCCCGCTGCACTGCTGCGTCGCAGATGCTGTGGAACATTGGGAAGGTTATGTGGCTAGAGCAGGAGGCCAGTGCCAGCACTCCGCCGCTGCATTGGGCAGAACACACACAGGCAGGAGTGGCCACGTCAGTGCATACACGTGTGTTGGCAGCAGATGAAAAGAAGCAGGACGCCAGTGCCAGCGCTCCACCGCTGCACACAGAGAAGAACTTGCATATGCAGAAGTGGCGACATGTCAGTGCGTGAGCCACATGCATGCGTCCACATGCGCTTGCAGCAGATGGAAAGGAGCGCGAGCAATCAGAGCACGCCACTTCAGGTGCACCAGCGCAGTGCACGTGTCGGCAGGTCACAGGCAGGAATGAGGGCAAGCATTGCATAGAATGGAAGCTGCAAGCCGTCGGCAGGGAGTGGATGCTCCAGATGATGACCCAACATTTTGAACGCCCCAGCGTCTGTGCAGTGCAATCGTACTTCTGTATCTGCTGCATCGCGCTCACCTTGCAGTCACTGCAGCCGCCTTCGTGAATAGCCGCTCATAGCTCGCCTGCGCCTTCTCTACCGATGCCTTGTTCGGCGCAAAAGAGGGCGGATCGCATATCACCACATCCCACGCCTCCTTTGCTGCTGCTGCCCTATCCAAGAAGTCAAAGGCATCCGCTGCTATGCTCTCATGCTGATGTGGCGGCAAACTGTTTAGTAGCCAGTTGTCATCTGCTGCTGCCAGTGCTGCGTCGGCAATGTCTACTGTTGTTACGTGGCTGGCGCCTGCTGCTCCGGCATACACGGAGAAGCCTCCTGTGTAGCCAAAGAGGTTGAGCACGCGGCTGCCGCGGTGGAAGGCCTGCAGCAGCAGCAGCAGCAGCAGCAGCAGCAGCAGCAGCAGCAGCAGCAGCAGCAGCAGCAGCAGCAGCAGCAGCAGCAGCAGGCGGCGTTAAACCATTCATTCATTAGCAAGAACATCACACCAAGTCTGCAAGTGATCACTCATGAGTCCTCAAGGCTCAGTTGTTTTCTTGACAGATGTTCTGCATCGCCCCCAGTAACGCCTCCTCGATTTGCCAATGCAGCTTGTTTCTTGCAACTTGTTCAACCTATCTGCACAGGCCAACACATTGTTCCAAAGCTACATCACATGCTGTGTAGAAAGGCCACGGCCTCCACCTGTCTGCACCATTGAACCCAACAGGTCCCTTCGTCCTTTCCCCACCTCCATTCAGAGCCTGTTGTAGCGCTGGTCTGAAAAGACGCTTGCTTTCGGCAGCATTCATAATCTTACTTGTTAGATTACCTGCAATCGTAAATCAAAACCCTAAATCCCACCTGCATCCAGCTCCTATTGTCGCGCTGGTCAAGGAAGAAACCCGTCTTCTGCCCCCACACCAATCCAGCTGCAAACACGGTGTCACTTTAACAAAACCCTACAGCTCCTCACTCAAAACCCTAAAACCCACTTGCATCCAGCTCCTGTTGTCGCGCTGGTCCAGGAAAAAGCCCGTCTTCTGCCCTGCCACCAAGTCGGCTGCAAATGCAATGCCGTTTTCCCGGAACTGCACAGGCTTGCTGGGCGCAGGGCCCACCAGGGCAGCGCCTCTGCTGGCAGAGCCCGACCTGCAGCGGTGAAGCTCAGCAGGTGAGTGACAGCAACCAAATCACTAACCAAGCATGCGAGTGACAGCAAGCACATTTACGCAGAAGGCAGGCAGGTGGCTTGGCAGGGGCAGGGCCCACCAGCGCAGCGCCCCTGCTGGCAGAGCCTGACCTGTGGCAGCAAGGAAAGGAACAAATATGGCAGGCAAGTGAGTAGGCCGGTAGGCTTGCTGGGGGCAGGGCCCACCAGGGCAGCGCCCCTGCTGGCAGAGCTGACCTGCAGCGGTGAAGTGCAGCAGGTGAGACGCGGCAAGTCAATTAAGCCGGCTGAGGCAGGGACGTAGGCAGGCAGCCAGGTGCTGCAGGTGTCGACAGCAGAGGAACACAAATGCGCCATCAGCAACAGCAGCAGCAGCAGCGGCAGGCCTCACCTGTTTTTCAGGTACACACACTGCAGCTGCAGCTGCTGCTGCAGCCAGGCCGCAATGCCTTTAGTATCATAGAAGCCTGCAGGGCCATCCCCGTCCAGCTTGAGCACTGCGCTGCTGCCGTAGATGTCACACACAAGGCCTGGAAGCAAGTCACCTTCGCCATTCAGCAGCCGGTAACCTGGCAGGAGGTGACAAACAGTTGCAGAGCAGTCAGCATGATGGTTTGTGGACTTGGAAACAAGTGCTGCACAATGTGGGCAAGAGAAGAGGGCAAGTGTGGAGTTCTGAGATCTCTGGTATCAAGCACTGCGCTGCTGCCGTAGATGTCACACACCAGGCCCGGCAGCAGGTCACCTTCTCCATTCAGCAACCGGTAGCCTGGCGGAGGTGCAGAAAAGCAACAAAGGCAGGCAGCATAACGAGTTGTAGACTTGGATAACCATGTGCTGCACAATGCGGGCAAGGATGAGGGACAGTAGGGAGTTTTCAGCTCTGTAGCCTGATCACTGCGCTGCTGCCGTAGATGTCACACACCAGGCCAGGAAGGAGGCCAGCTTCACTATTCAGCAGCCGGTAACCTGGCAGACGGGAACAAACATTGAAAAAGCAGGCGGTATGAATGGTTTGTAGCTTTACATGAGAAGTGCTGCACATTGCGGGCAACGGAAGAGAGCAAGCGTGGAGGTCCTTCAGCTCTCAAGCACTGCGCTGCTGCTGTAGATGTCACACACAAGGCCGGGAAGCAAGTCACCTTCGCCATTCAGCAGCCGGTAACCTGCGGACAGAACAAACAGTGAAATTTGCAGGCGGTGTAAATGGTTTGTAGACTTGGAAAGCAAGTGCTTCGCAATGCGGGCAAAGAAAAGGGCAAGTGTGGAGGTCCTTCAGCCTTTTCAGCTTGATCACTGCGCTGCTGTTGTAGATGTCACACACAAGGCCCGGCAGCAAGTCACCTTCTCCATTCAGCAGCCGGTAACCTGGCAGGTGGTGGAGGAAATAGGAAACAAGAAAATGAGGTTGTTGTTTGAAGGCGTTTCAGACCTGCTGCTTCCACAGTGCAGCTGGCAGCCATGAAGTTGAGTTGCCGATAATGCCAACAGCTTGGTGGGAATGCAGCAGGTTGTTTTTTTAAAGCACCGGAGGTTCGAAGCAGGGCTATCTCTTGTGTCTGTGTGCGCATCAAATGTTCGCCTCGTCGCTGCTGCTGCTGCTGCTGCTGCTGCTGCTGCTGCTGCTGCTGCTGCTGCTGCTGCTGCTGCTGCTGCTGCTGCTGCTGCTGTGGCGTGCAGGCAGGTGAGTACCAGCCAGCACTGATGTCAAAAGTAAAACTGCCCTCCGGGCATCCAGCAGCTGCAGCCAGCCTAAACAACACAGATTTGCATGTGGCCATGCAAGTTCTGGAGTAGAATAGACGCCAACAACGGTACCGATTAAACATACCGCCTCACGCACCTGTTGTGTCCTGGCCCTGGAACAGCCGCCGCCTCAGCGCCACTGCCCGCTGCAGCCGTGCCTCAATCAGCGAGTCATCCAGGCGGCGCTCCTTCACAGCCAACGCCCTGAAGACGAGCTTGGACTTTGGATCATACAAGCCCTGCAGTTATTGCGGCGTGCAGGGAAATTGACAAAGGAGCACAGGTTTGTTGGAGATGCAGTGGGACTGAATAACGAGGCAGCAGACGGGTAGTGAGTGTTCCAGTTGATTGATCAATCAGTCATGACTGCCACAGCCCACAACACCAGCTTATACTGTGGGTTGCACAAGCCCTGCAGTTGCACGGAGATATGCACAAAAATACTGCAGCCAAGTATCTAGAAGCATGCCCAGCAACATCAAACTGCAAAATGTCAAAGGAGAGGGATTCAGGCACCATCCAACACCACCAGCATTGCTGCCAGGGGCCTGCGAAGCTGCGACCCTGCAGGAGTGCTGCAAGCGCTGGATGCGAGGCATGACCAGCGTCAGCAGTACCGAGCACAGTCATGCTGTGTATCAGACAGCCCCAAGAACTACTGCTTTAACCGAGCCATGGCAAGCCATCCACCTGCAAGCTCTGAGTGTAACACAAGCAGGAGGCATCAGCAGCAAACCATTCCTCTGTACCAAGCGACCCCAACAAGTACTGCTGTACGGACTTGTATATAACATACTCAAATGTCACCTTTGCTATGATGTCTCCCTCCTTTGTTTTGACCAGCGCCAGTGATCCTGAGGCTGCTGGTGGCAGCGACTGCAGCGAGTCAGCATACAGCCAGGGGTGCCCCGACTTGAGGGTTTTGATTAGGGTTCTGTTGGCAAGCTGCAGGTGGATGGGCTTCTGCTGTGCTGTGCTGGGTTGCAGCAGGCTAGGCATTGAATGGGCTGGATAAGCTGCTGCTGCTGTGATGCCAGCGCAGCTGCCAGGCCTGGTCAGGAATGCCTGGCTGCTACAGGCTGGCTGGCGAGCTGGTGCGACTGCGGCGTCAGCTAGGGTTTAGTACGTTATTTGTATACGGTTCAAAGCGAGAACGGGATGTTGTTGGGGGTAAAGGTGTAAAGCCTGACTGGGTGCCTGGCTGCTGCTGTTGCTGGTGCTGCTGTTCCGTAACCTGCAACTCGTGATGGGCTGATGCAACGGGGAGCAGTCGTCGAACAAAGTTGAACAGTCGATTGTACAATTGGTGTGCTTATTGATGTGCTCTCTGCCTTCTTTTCGTCAAACCCTGTGACACCAGTGTTGTGTCAAGCTTTGCTGAGCGACGGAGATGCCTGCTCTAATCGCCTACGCCTCGACGCTGGCTCACTTCATCCACCCGACTGTTTTATGTTCTTCCCTTTTGCCTTACGTTTCGTACCTGCGATCTCGAACAAGGACTGTCTTGACGGCTAGACAAGCATCATTGGCACGCAACAGCCATGGCAGATAGTCCCATTGATCAATTAATAGATGATGTGCTTGGCGGGGACTTCGACACCGAGCGACGTGCCCAGGTAGCAGATGAAGTGGCTTATCAGTACTTCAGCAAAGTGAGGGAGCAAGCAGGCGGGCAGCTGGATGCAGAGACAGCACAGCAGATCAACAGCATGGTGCCAATTCCGCAGGAGGAAAGAGGTAAGCGCAGCTACCAACATGCGGACGTGTTGCAGCACTGATGCCGCAGCAGCAGCAGCATGCACAGCTGCTGCTGCAGGAAAGTGTACAGCAGCAGCAGCGGATGAAGGCAGCTTCAGCATGCATCGGCGTCATCCATAACAGGGGAAAAGTAAGCAAACATCGCTGGAACGTACTTCATTTTGAGTACAAAGACTTCCTGCCTGGCAGTATTTGCTCTACATGCACTGCCACAATCCATCACCTGCGCAGCAATGGAACCACAAGCCGCTGCGCCGCAGTGGCGGCACGCATTCCTGCCGCTTACACACAAACCAGCACACCATGCATCCCGTGCATTTACTGCCTTGCACTGCTGCTGTTGCTGCTGCTGCCTGTGCAGATGACATCCTGAAGCGAACAAACAGGGTGGCACGGCGAGTGCTGCGGCCACTGGGGTACAAGATGCTGCAGGTTGGTGACCTGCACCCGCTGTTATCATGGCATTCATGTTGGTTATTAGATCCCCACATCACATGGCATGTTGACAGCAATAGCTGGGGTGCAAGGTGCTGGGGGCGGAGTGTGATGGTGTAATGCACCGCATGTGCAGCATATGCAGCATCGCACAGCACTGTGCAGAACGGCGATGTTGGCGCTGCTTTTCGTAGTGCACACGGGCAGAGCAGCAGCAACAGCAGCAGCAGCAGCCTCCAGGTGTCCAATATCTTGTTCTCACGAACAAACATTGATTGTGACAGCTGCAGCAGCTGCTAGCCCGTGCGCAACACAGGCTGTGCGCAGCAGTGGACACTGAAGCAAGGCATACGCTTGGTGAATGGAACAAAACTCTTGAGAGCTCTCCTGCTCGTACCTTACTATCAACTGATTGGATACATGCATCTGCTGCTGCTGCTGCTGCTGCTGCTGCTGCAGGTGCAGGGCCTGGACCCGGAGACAGCAGAGCCAGCAGCAGCACGTGCAGCGCTGGAGGCGCAGCTGACGCCGCAGCAGCAGGCCGAGGTGGATGCAGAGGCGCAGCGGCTGTTTGCACAGGTGAGTTTCAAGGGTTTACTGCCAGGCGGCTGAGGGTTTAGTGCTGGGATGCTAAGTTTTAGTGCTGGAGGCGCAGCTCACGCCGCAGCAGCAGGCTGAGGTGGATACAGAGGCGCAGCGGCTGTTTGGTGGGTTGTTGCTGGAGGTTTGTGTTGGTGGGGTGTTGTTGCGGGCGCTGGGGCGTGCCGATATGCAGCTATATGCAGCAGGTAGGGAGCTGGGGACTGGTTTGGTAAGGGGCAGAGACTTATGCAGACATGAGGGATGTTGTCAATGTTTGGCGGCGGGCATGCAGACATACTTTCAGCAACTTTTTGAGACTGCCCCCTGCTGCTGGCGCTGGTGCTGCGCAGGTGTATTTGCCGGAAATGCAGGCCGCCCTTGAAGACATCGGCGTAGACACGCGCGACCCAAACACCGCCTGGGAGCAGTTTGGCAGCGACGTCATGTCACGCGCCGAGCCGCCGCAGCAGCAGAGCAACCAGGCGCCGGCTGTAGCGCTGGGTGCTGTGCTGGGTGCTGTTGTGGCGCTCGGAGTGTCGAGCTTTGGGCGGTGGCTGCAGCGGCGGCGGCAGCAGCGGCGGGGCGGCAGCAGTGTAGGAGGGTACAGTGATGAGGTGGAGGAGGTGGAGGAGCTTGTGAGTGACAGCCTGCAGGACGATGCGTCAGCGTATGCGGAGTAGATACTTTGCCAAGTTGCAGGTTTTGGAGCAGGCGAGGGATTCTACATGATGCATGCTGCGCTGCATGGACAATGGCATCGTCAACAGCGCCGTGTTCGTGCGAAGGGTGTTGGTAGCGCCGCGCTGTGCGCTTGTGGCATTGCACCCGGGTGTTATGGCATCAACTGAGAGGTGGAGGAGGTGGAGGAGCTTGTGAGTGATAGCTTGCAGGACAGTGCCTCAGCATACGCCGAGTAGAGCGGCTGCGCTGCATGGGCAATGTGGCCCTGTGCTGGCGCAAGGGTGTTTTTATTGGCAGCGCCGCTATCTGCTTGTGGCATTGCACCCGGGTATTACGGCGTCGGCTGTTCATCATGATGAGGTGGAGGAGGTGGAGGAGCTGGTTAGTGACAGCTTGCAGGACGACGCGTCAGCATACGCTGAGTAGACAAGTTTGCCGAGTTGCATATGTGGAGCAGCAAGGGAGTCTGCATGAGCATGCGCTGCGGCGAGAGCTGCTGCGCTGCCTGGGCAATGTGGCCTTGTGCTGGCGCAAGGGTGTTCTTATTGGCAGCGCCGCGCTACGCGCTGGTGGCAATGTTTCTGCCGGGTATATATGGCATCGGCTGATGAGGTGGAGGAGCTTGTCAGTGACAGCTTGCAGGACGATGCGTCAGCGTATGCGGAGTAACAGGAGTTTGCATGATGCATGCACTGCGAATAGACCTGCTGCGCTTCATGGGCAACGGCGCTGTGCTGGTGCAAGCGTGTTTGTGGTAGCGCCGCGCTTTCTGCGCTTGCAGCTTTGACCGGGTACGGTGGTATTGGTTGATGAGGTGGAGGAGATGGAGGAGCTTGTGAGTGACAGCTTGCAGGATGATGCGTCAGCATATGCAGAGTAAAGTAGTTGCAGATTACAAACCAAAAAGAGCGGCGAGGGTTGCTTGATGATGAATGCATGCGCAGTGGTGAAGGCTGCTGCACTGCATGGGCGATGGCTCTTTTTGGTGGTGGTGTGAGGGTGTTGGCAGCAGCTTTTTTGGGTTGTGTTTTGGTTGCGTGGGCAAACACAGCAGCTGTTGCATCGGCTCTGCTGCAGCTGCAGCAGGGTGGCGCCCCAGCAGCTGGTCTGGTGGGAGGGCTGTGCAAGCAGGCTGCACATTCTGAAGAGCCTGAATATGTGTCACGCGCTCAGCCTGAATCCAGACCTGCAGATCTGCTGTCAAACTCGCAGCAGTCTTGTGCGATCATTGAACCGTGATGGTTGAGGCGAGGCCAGATCCTTTGCCCAGCATGTTGTGGTAACAGATTTCAAAGCAGAGAACATGTCGTGTAGGCACCTTTAGGAGCGCTCCGCTAGCCTCTTGCATTTATGCAATAGTGTCAGGCTGCATCAGGTTGATGCCTGTCATCTCCAAGCCACCCCTCAAATTTTGGGACACAATGGCATGGGCTAGTCACTGAAGTGGCACTTCAAGTACGGTACTGAGCAGTGTGCGCTGCTGCCCAGCAGTGGTAGCCAACTAACGACAACACAGAGCGTGACTCCCGTCATTGTATAGTTACCATCGCATGCGCATCTCACGTTGCAGTAACTCCCGACAAAGCCAATAGTACACAGTGCTCAGCTGCAGCCAGCGCTGTAGCAACAGCTAGTTGCCTCCTACATCATGCCACCGTCCCAGGAACTTACTACAGTGCTGTATAGATGCTGCCACTTTGCCTACCACTAATAGTCCCTTTCTGATGTGACTGCCGCTTCACTCACTGGCGCAGAACAGTGGTGCACCTGCACATGGCAACATAATTACTGCTGCTGGTTGCAATGTATGTAGCCGCATCAGCTGCAGGACCGCTTGCTGTATGCGTTGTACCGCATCAATCACACAGCCTCGCCCCTCTATGGCACAGCTCCACTGACGAGTGGTGCCCCATGTCTGCCATACAATGGCAGAGCAGTTCATCAGCACTGCCTGTGACTGCAAACTATGTACCGCTCTAGCTGCACACACCAGCGGAGATCAAACTACGCCAGCATCACACATCAGCAAGTCGACTCCAAAAATAGTACCTAATGCCCATACACATGTGGGTTGGGTTTCCTGCCTGATCTAAACGTCATGTTGAACCCACACACATAAACACAAATCAATGACTGGCTCGGTGAGGCAGTTGCAGGTCTCAGCCATGCTGCCTCAGCAGGTGCATAGTCGTCAGCTGTTGCAGCCTGCTCATCAGGCCAACACGGCTACAACGTGTGGTGCACAAAAAACTACACATAGTCAACAGCATTCCTTGTTTTATGGTTTCTGCACGCAGCAGATGAAAGCACATGCGATCATATGCAGCCATGCGCCACCGTGCATGTACGCTGTTGCACACGCATGATCACTTGCGCAGACGTAACCAGTACCGCGATGGGATTTTGAAAGCGCCTTAGGTCTGCGTCTCCACAGGGGCTTGGGGCTTCTCAGTATCAGCTGCAGCGCCAGCAGGCTTCTCTGCTGCTGCTGCTGGCGTGCCAGCTGCTGCTGTTGCAGCTGGTGTCTCTACAGCTGCTGCTGTTGCTGGCGTCCCTGCAGTTGTGGCGGCTGGCTGCTGCTGCTTGACCTGCTCAAGCGTCTGGCCAGGTGCCACAAACACACGATGCTCAACCGGGTGAGGCGGCGCAGCAGCAGTAGCAGCGGCAGCAGCAGCAGCGCCCTTTGCCTCTTCTGGTGACTCCTCCTCCCTCTCTACTGCTGCCACCATCTGAGCAATGGACCCGTGCACCACCGGCGGCAGCGGGTTGCTCCCTGCTGCTGCTGCTGCTGCGGGTGTGGTGCCAGCTGCTGCTCCAGTGTTAGTGTTGGGGCTGCTGCCAGCAGCAGCGCCAGAAACTGGCAGATCTGACCAGCTGCTGTGGTTGAACAATGACTCGACATAGAATGCACCCTCCTTCAAATCAGCTGGTGCAATCTCGCCCTTATGAGATGTGAAGGAAAGCACGCGGGGCTCGCAGGGATTGATGGAGAATGCGTTGTCATTGTAATGACCTGACAGTGGAGCCAGCTCGCTCACTAGCACCAGCGCAGCAGGCCGCTGAGCTGTCACTTTGATTTCCACGGTACCGGGTGACACCTGCTCTGCTGATTCAATACGAAGTTCAGGGTCTGAAAACTCGATGGCCTTGAATGGAACTAGCCACAGCTGCGCTTCTGTTGATGCCGCTCCCTCGGCAGTAGCAGTGGCGGTAAGGAAGCAAGTGGTTGCTGTGCATCCCGGGCGCATTGCCAGCAGATCAGCCACTGGGATCGACTTCACCTTGGACGCGAACAGACCGGGAACTTCCACGCTGAACTTTGCCACGCGCTGGGAGTTCACGGTGGCGGCGGAGCAGCTGGCGGCTGCGTCATTGAGTGACACAAGGGTGAGCTGTACATTTGCTGACGTGGCGTTGACCAGATCGCTGACAATGAAGATGTCAACGGTTGACTGGTCAAGGATGGCCTGGATGACAATGGGGGCGTAGGCGCGCTTGACGGCATAGTGCACGGGCTTCCAGCGGCCTGCGTGTGGCACAAAACGGCAGCAAAGTCAAAGAGACTCAGCGGAGGTGCCAGTGATGGCAGCAGTTTGAGATCTGCAACATACACTGCAAATCAGGTGGGGCTGGTGCATGCAGCGCACTGCCTGCTTCATTGATGACTCATGCAAAACGACACAAGCAGTGTCGGATCACCATGGCAAGATATGCACATGCTGCTTGCACAAACACTGTAACAGCGGCACAATTGCGAGCTGTGCTGCAGTAACAACCAACGAAACAAACAACGCCTTCACAGTGCCCTCACCTGCGTAGTCCAGGCTGCTCCATGAGGCTCCCTGCCAGATGTCGTTCAGCTGCCAGTACATCACACCCATGGTCAGGCTCCTGCAGGGCAGCAGCAGCAGCAGCACATGAAACAACCTGATGAGCTACACACCGCAGTGCAGTGCAGCGCAGTGCAGACAAGCATCGCTCCACATGCAGCGTGCAGAGAGCAGAGATTTGTCAGCTGACAAGCGTAAGGTGGCTGCGCAAACCTTTCCAGAAGCATCACATACCCAAACTCCTCCTGTCAAGCGTGACTGTGTAACATGTTGATAACAGCCTACTCACGCGGCGTGGCTGCGCAGGCGCCAGATGTAACACACCACCTGACGCATCACAACAGCCTGTAGTAAAAAAAATGTCATTAACATGTTACCAACAGCTCACTCACGTGGCGTGGCTGCGCAGGCGCCTCCAGAAGTTGAGTGAGGTCTCGTAGCAGCGGGCGTGCTGCATGTGGCCGATCCACAGGTAGCTGCGGAAGCGCTTCATGCGCTCCTGGGGGTCCTGCAAAAGTAACACACGCAAGTAACATGTCACTAACGTGTACATGATGTCGGCCTACACCTCGTTCGAGGTCGGCATGCTAAATCGTGCTCTGCAAGGTGAAGTCTAAGCTGACCACATTGGAAGTCACATAAATGGCGCTGTTATACAACGGAACCAAGATGTGTTGAAAAAAACAACAAAATACCACATAATACAACGCACCTCGGGGTTCCAGTCCTTGGGCAGTTTGAAATGCAGGCCGTACTGGTACAGGAACTGTGGCGTGACATCTGTGCGGCGGTTGCGGAACTCGTTCATGGGGTTGCCGACGCCCCAATCAACCTCTGGCTGCATGGCTGCAGCATACGTCTCAGGCATGGGATAAGACTGCCAGCCTGCGGTGTGGCAGCAGCACCATGTACAGATAGCACGAGCTCAGTTTGGTGAAAGCCCTCAAAAAAGCGGTTGTCGTCATTGGCAGGACGTCAGGTCTAGATGCAGGTAGTTGAATCAACCTGCAAGAGTAACAGCTGCCAATGCCGGAGCCGCATAATAAGACCCCAACAAGAGAACGCACAAGTGCATATGCATTCAAGAGTATTGCTCTGCGGCCTGAGTTGAGTGCACGCTGAAGTTCACATGGCCTTACTAGAACTCACCAAACTCGGTGACGAACTTCGCGGTGGGGTAGCTCCTGAAGTTCTCGCAGTCGCTCATGTAGTCGTAGTGGTGCACGGAGCCGTAGCGAGTGTCGCCGATCCAGCCCCAGCGCAGCAAGAACTCCTCATCATCATCGACAATGGTGCCCTTGGTTGGACTGCTGCTGATGAAGATGTTGGAGGGGTTGACCTGCGGGCGGATCGTTGTGTTGACATGTGGCACAGCAGATGCGTAAGCAGTTTGTGCGCTGGTGGGTGGCGTGCATGCAAAGTGCAGACTGGCAAACACGCGGCACCACAGCCTCTGCACCACCCCGACACCACAAGCCCAACCAACGCAACGCAGTTCGGTGTTTTAAACAAACCAAAGCTGCCCTGCTCACCTTCTTGATGGCGCGGCGCAGCGTCTTGATGTTAGCCATGTAGTCGTTCACAAACATGTTGCGGTTGGAGCGGATAAAGGTGTTGTTGGCCCACTCGTAGCTCAGCTCCAGCTCGTTGTTGCCACACCACGCCAGGATGCTTGGGTGCCAGCTCAAACGCTCAGCCTGTTACATAACACAAATAACATGTCAATAACATACGATGGCAGATGTGCTGTTGGCCCACTCGTAGCTCAGCTCCAGCTCGTTGTTGCCACACCACGCCAGGATGCTTGGGTGCCAGCTCAGACGCTCAGCCTGTTACATAACACAAATAACATGTCAATAACATACGATGGCAGATGTGCTGTTGGCCTACTCGTAGCTCAGCTCCAGCTCGTTGTTGCCACACCACGCCAGGATGCTGGGGTGCCAGCTCAGACGCTCAGCCTGTTACATGACATAACATGTCATATGACACAAGGTTTAGGTGCCGTAAAACAATACTTTGTGACGCAGGTTTGATGCTGTAAGATGGCTTCATGCAAATCGCCAAGCACCCTGGCTGGGAGTACGGAGTAGTAGCCAGTAACAACATGTTACCAACAATATGTTACTAACCTGCTGCGTGATCTCCTCCTCGATGTTTGCGAGCCACTCCGGGTTGCGCGGGTAGTGGGAGCCGCCAAACATGGCGTCCTGCCAGACCATGATGCCGTGCTCGTCACAGAAGTCGTAAAACTCCTGGCTCTGCGGTTGTCAACACAGCAGCAGCAGCAGCAACCTGATTTCAGATGCAGTGAGCATGGCGTCCTGCCACACCATGATGCCGTGCTCATCGCAGAAGTCGTAAAACTCCTGGCTCTGCGGTTGTCAACACAGCAGCAGCAGCAGCAGCAGCAGCAACAACCTGACTTCAGATGCACTGAACATGGCGTCCTGCCACACCATGATGCCGTGCTCATCGCAGAAATCGTAAAACTCCTGGCTCTGCGGTGGTGAGCAGCAGCAGCAGCCAGACTTGAAGTGTCGGCATCAACACTGGCTGGGAGCATCAGATGTCGATATATTTCGCTTAAAATTTTCCTGCAAGCACGCAAGCCATGCCCTATCCCATCTGACCGACAATAGCGGATGACGCAAGGTGCCGCCAGCAACAGTCTCTGGTGATGTAGCCAGCAACTCATGTGGTAGGAGCTGCCGCCCCACACGCGCAGCAGGTTCTGGTGTGATTCCACTGCAGCGCTCAGGATGGACTGCGTGAGCTCAGCCGTCACAAGGTTCTGACACCAACAAACACTAACAGAGTGCACACAAGCTCACTCACGTGGTAGCTGCCGCCGCCCCACACACGCAGCAGATTCTGGTGCGACTCCACGGCAGCGCTCAGGATGGACTGCGTGAGCTCAGCCGTCACAAGGTTCTGCCACCAACAAACAATAACAAAGTGCAGACAAAAAACACTCACATGGTAGGAGCCGCCGCCCCAAACACGCAGCAGGTTCTGGTGTGATTCTACTGCAGCGCTCAGGATGGACTGCGTGAGCTCAGCCGTCACATTAGAGGGCAGGATGCTCAGGGGGATGACGTTGGCTCCCTTGAGGAAGATGGGCACGCCGTTAACCTTGAAGTAGTAGCTCTCCTGGACAGCGCCAGCCACCTGGTGCGGCAGCAGCAGCAGCAACAACAATTTGGTGTGATGTTAACAGGACGGTGCAGGATGCTCAGGGGGATGACGTTTGCTCCCTTGAGGAAGATGGGCATGCCGTTGACCTTGAAATAGTAGCTCTCCTGCACGGCGCCAGCCACCTGTGCGGCAGCAGCAGCATCAGCAGCAGCAGCAACAAGAATGTGTGGTCAAGTCAACAGGACGGTGCAGGATGCTGAGGGGGATGACTGTTGGTCCCCTTGAGGGAGATGGGCGCATCTCACTCAGAGCCTAGTCACATCCACTCAAGCTCAACGGACAACCACTCAAGTCTTAGCAAGCAGCTGCTGAACCCTTGCTCGCACCGCTGAGTTGTTGCCCTCGAAGCGCTTCCACTGGCCGTTGTCGCTCAGCGCCCACTGCCAGCCCTCCTGCTTGAACAGGATGCTGTCGATGATCTTGGGGTTCTCGCTGAAGTTGAACCCGGGCTTGTCACCAAACAGGTCCTGCAGCAGCAGCAGCGGAAAGTGCATAGAGGTGGCCTAGGGGTTCTGGTTGCTCTACAATCCTGAAACCAAGACGCTTTCCCACGTAGCCTCATCTGTTGTGACCAAACGCACCCCCCACACAAGCCAGAAAAAATCCAGACAGCCCACCTGCACCGCCTTGTCGAGAGGGTCAGTCACCAGCTCCACAGTCCTGAAGCCGATGCGCTTCTTCACGTAGCTGCACTCCGCGCTGCTGGCCACGGCACCAGCAGTGCCGCTGCTGCTGCTGCTGCTGTCTGCGCCAGCGTTGCTGCTGCCAGCTGCGCCGGGGCGGCCGTTAGCACCCTGGCCGATCTGCGACAGGGTGTAGCAGCAGCATAGGAGGCAGATGTACATGTACAGCCATATGTGAGCCAGACAGCTGTGGAACATGGATGCCAGGTCATCAAGCTGCAAATCTAATCGCGATCTTTCAGTGCGCTACCACACTTCACCGCGAACTTCACCATGAGATCCCAACTACGCCCAGAAAGCCAGACGTCACTGACCTGGATGTTGAAGTCAAACAGGTCGCCGATGTTCAATGAAGCGCGCAGGCCGTCCTGCACATCCAGGTTGAAGTCAACCCCTGAGGCAGCACCAGGGGCCCCTGGCATGCCCAGCAGCTGATCAAGGAAGCTGTAGCCAGTGCTGGGCCTGCGCTTGGCTCAAACCCAAACCCTAAATCCAAACCCCAAAACTCACTTCAATGTGTCCAAAAATGACACCTGCTTACCTGGATGTTAAAGTCGAACAGGTCGCCGATGTTCAGAGATGCGCGCAGGCCGTCGTCCTGCACATCCAGGTTGAAGTCAACCCCTGAGGCAGCACCAGGGGCCCCTGGCATGCCCAGCAGCTGATCAAGGAAGCTGTAGCCAGTTCCCAAACCTTACAACCAAACCCTAGAACCTCAAGTGTTATCAAAACTACAAACATACACCTGCTTACCTGGATGTTAAAGTCGAAGAGGTCGCCGGTGTTCAATGAAGCGCGCAGGCCGTCCTGCACATCCAGGTTGAAGTCAACGCCCGAAGCGGCACCAGGGGACCCTGGCATGCCAAGCAGCTGATCAAGGAAGCTGTAGCCAGTGCTGGGCCTGCGCTTGGCAACACCCCAAACCCTAAACCCAAACCCAAAACCTCAATTCAATCGAACAGTTACAAACAGAGACACATCTCTTACCTGCATGTTGAAGTCAAACAGGTCGCCGATGTTGAGTGATGCGCGCAGGCCGTCCTGCACATCCAGGTTGAAGTCAACGCCCGAGGCAGCACCAGGGAACCCTGGCATGCCCAGCAGCTGATCAAGGAAGCTGTAGCCAGTGCTGGGCCTGTGATTGGCTCAAACCCAAACCCTAAATCCAAACCCCAAAACCGCAATTCCTTCAAACTGTCACAAACAGAAAGCAACCTGCTTACCTGGATGTTGAAGTCAAACAGGTCGCCGATGTTCAATGAAGCGCGCAGGCCGTCCTGCACATCCAGGTTGAAGTCAACGCCAGAAGCAGCACCAGGGGCCCCTGGCATGCCCAGCAGCTGATCAAGGAAGCTGTAGCCGGTGCTGGGCCTGCGGGGCCGGGGTGTGCCTTGGGCCAAGGTGCCGCACCAGGAACCGAGCGGCTCGAACTCGATTGTCACATTGTACAGCCTGCAGCAGCAGCAGGGAATGAGGCAGGCGTGATAGGGTTAGGTTCGACAGCGGTTCCTAAAGTGGCAGGTGTGAGGCATGGGCCAAGGTGCCGCACTAGAATCGAAATGGCCCAACATCGATTGTCACGTTGTACTTGATACTTTTTCACTACTGTACATGATGTGGCTTGGCTGTCCCCTCTACCTGTCCCCACGCACTTGTGGCTGCCGTGATTGCCGCCGGCATCTTAAACTTATGTTTTGCTCTGCAACTTGCTGACCAAGTGCAAGGGTGCTGCGACGCAAAGAAGCAAGTACAGACAATGATGTAGATCAGCTGTTGCCACTCACTTGTGGCTGCCGTAGTTGCCGCCAGCCGGCCACCACAGCTCCACGTCAGCGCGGGGCACCTGGATGGACGTGGCTGCCTCAAACAGGTCTGCACAGCAGCGGCAGCAGCAGCAGACAGGCAGGCAGCAGCAGCGCATTTAGGTCAGACCACGGCAACTGGATGCTGGTGGCATCCTCAAACACGTCGGCTCAGCGGCTGGCAACACACAGGCAGGCAGCAGCATGGTGGACATGTTCGACAGCCTCACAGCAATCGACCTACCACCAGGCTTCAACACACCAGTCAGCCCACCTGCAGAGTTTTGCCGCCCCGCAAGGAACTCCACTTCTTGCTCAACAGTGATGTTCAGCTCTGGTAGTGCCAGGCGCAGCGTGCCGTAGCCGCCCAATTCCAATTCTCATCCCAAACCTAATAATGTGCTTGATACGCACCAGGCCGCCTGCTGAGTTCTGCCGCAATGCCAGCCGCACCCCAGTAACCCACCCTAAGCCACCCAAACCCAGATGCTGTACACCCACCTGCAGAGTTCTGGCGCCCAGCCAGGAACTCCACTTCTTGCTGCACTGTAAAATTCAGCTCTGGTAGTGCCAGGCGCAGCGTGCCGTAGCCGCCCAATTGCAGTGCATATCTAAAACCTTAGTATTGTGCTTTATACGCACCAGCCCGATTTCTGCTGCAATGCCAGCCGCACCCCAGTCACCCATCCTAAGCCACTCAAACTTAGACACTAGGTACTGCAGACCCACCTGCAGAGTTCTGGCGCCCAGCCAGGAACTCCACTTCTTGCTGCACTGTAATATTCAGCTCTGGTAGTGCCAGGCGCAGCGTGCCGTAGCCGCCCAATTGCAGTGCATATCTAAAACCTTAGTATTGTGCTTTATACGCACCAGCCCGATTTCTGCTGCAATGCCAGCCGCACCCCAGTCACCCATCCTAAGCCACCCAAACTTAGACACTAGGTACTGCAGACCCACCTGCAGAGTTCTGACGCCCAGCCAGGAACTCCACTTCCTGCTCCACTGTGACGTTCAGCTCTGGTAGTGCCAGGCGCAGCGTGCCGTAGCCGCCAGAGTCGGGTGTCAGGAACTGGCTGGTCACCTTGAGGGTGAAGAACTCGTCATCGTGGCTCTGCGCAAGGTAGGCGCCTGCAAAGGGGAGGCAGAGCAGAGGCGCGGATCATACTTCTGCGTTGGACACTTGCCAACATTCATAAGGAGATTTACAGGAAGATGACACAGCCTGCAGGAACAGCACCCTCTGCTCTGGCCGCTGCTGCTGCTGTGCCGCGCCCTGCCTGCCAGCGTGGGCTTACTCAAGGCGAAGACGTGTGCAATTGCCCACAAGCTACTTCTTGCAGGAACAGTCGAGTCTGCTCTGATGCAAAAGCAGAAACACTTAGGTATATTTGACTCTATGAGTGTTGCTCACCTGCCAGGGTGGGCTTGCTGAAGGCAATGCTCTTTCAAAGCTACAGCTTGCAGGAACGGCACACTCTGCCTGGACACTGCTGCTGTGCTCAAGCCTACCTGCCTGTAGCTTACATGGAAATATGATGAAGCTTACCTGCCAGTGTGGGCTTGCTGAAGGCGATGATCTTGACGGTGCCGTGGATGCCTGAGGCAGCAAAGGCAGGCCCCCTGCAGGCAAGGAGCAACACACACAAACACGCAGAATGCTTTGCAAGGCACATCACTCGGCAAGAGCTAGGGAAAGAATGCACACATGGACGCTTTTTGCAGGAACACAAGGGGTTTGCGTGCAGCAAACAATGGAGCTGGCTCCAAACAGGCAGGGCAGCTGCCAAGGCATGCATGCGGCTGTGATTACAGACACACTCACCAGTCCCTATTGGCGCCAGGCAGCAAGGAAAAGAGGTGGCAGTGGCCACCAGCAGTTGCCGGGTAGGTGGCAGCAGCAACAGCAGCAGCAGCAGCAGCAGCAAGAGGACGGTCAGACGCTGCTGTATGCTGAGCGCTTGAACCCTATTTTGGCAGCCTCACCGTAGCACATGCAACTGCCACGGCTGCTTGGCAATCCCCTGCAGGCTGCGGCGACTTACCGGACAACAAAGCACAGCTGCCATTTTGTCTTAGCTGCTGGCCATTGACTGTTGCTCGCAGCTGGCTGCAAGAAAGCTGCTCGCAGCTGGCTGCAGGGCAGCTAATGCAGGCGGTGCTGCAGGACTTTTTAGCTGGCTGCAGGAAAAGCTGCTTCGAGGTAGCTGCAGGACAGCTGGGCCGGGCTGTGCTGCATGGCACTTGGTGCGAACTGAGTTCTGCTCTGTGCTGGCTGCCATTCAGCTGAACTGTGCTGTGCAGCACGCACCAGCCAAAGTCGAAAGCGGGCTTCCTGGCAAAGTTGTAGGCGCCGATGGAGCCGGTATTCTGCATGCAGCAGCAGCAGCAAATGTGCTATAAGGTTTGGGCTACAGTGCAGCATGACTTTTGCACTTTGGGAGCAAGTTTGTGGCAGACAGGCTATGTCTCATAAAGCCGTGGCTGCTGTGGACGGTTGCGGTCAGCTGTGCTTGCAGGTCAGGTTGTTGAACACCGGCTGTATGAACATTGGGCATCTAGTGCCACAAGGGCTCAGACATGGGCCCGCCACGCTACCGCTCACACTGCTGTTTGCTGCTGCAGCGTGGCAGTCAGTCCATGGTAAATCATCCTGCACCAGACATCCAGTAGGCGCATGCATGCATAAATGCACACCAGCTGTTGGTACACCCTGTTGCCGCAATTGAACCGCATTGCTGCTGTTGCTGCTGCTGCTGCGCTCACGTAGAGTGTTGGGATGAAGTAGGGGTACTTGGCCTGCTCTTCAAGCGTGGTGTTGTAGGCAGGGGCGATGCTGATGGTGAGGGTGTTGGGCCCTGAGGCATCCAGGAAAGACTTGATGGGCACCGTCCAGTGCCTGCAAGCAGAGGTTTACATTTACACCACACGTAAGATGCAAGCACAGCAGCAGGGAGGTTCATGTACAGGCAAGATAGGAGTTCACACTGCAAGCAAGCGTCCAGGAAAGACTCTCTAGGCACAGTCCAGTGCCTGCAGGACAGTTGGAGACAGGATGGATAGCAGCAGCGGGGTGGTGTTCAGGGGTGCACAGGCAAAGATTGAGGCCAGCGGCACTGCAACTAAAAGCTTCATGCTTGCTGTGTCAGCTCCAAAACTGTGCGTACATGATACTGCTCATGTGTCTAGGCCACAAGCACACGCTATGCGCCATGCTGATTCCGTCGCATTATCATCACCTGTGAAAGTTGTTGGTCTGCAGCACTGTCTGGCCGTTGACGGAGATGGTGCCAAAGGTATCGACACCTCCTAGGTACAGCACAGCCTGCTCCTGTGCTGCCAGCTTGGCTGCATCTTCAGCTGAGAAGGTCACGCTGAAGGTCCACTCTTGGAAGGCCACCCAGCGGCTGTCCTGCTCGCCGTACCTGTGGCAGCAGCAGCAGCAGCAGCAGCAGCGGCAGCAGCAGTGTGAGTGTCGGTTGGCGGTTGAGGATGCATGGTGGTGCCGTGGCGTGGCACATGGGTACCTGTGTGCGCTTACAAGCAAGCATGAAGAGCTGTCCTGGCTAATGGCTAGTGGCTATACAATTATTTTGATGTTACAACAGATACGCAGCAGCAGGAGCAGACGCAGCAGCAGCAGCAGCACAATAGCCCACATGCAGTGCACCACGCAAAGTGCTGTCACTGCTGTCAACTTGGTGGTGGCTGACAGCGCATTGACACGCAAAGAACCGCATTACAGCAGAAACAAACCGCTGCACGGTAGGGGTGCGCTCGTGGCTATGGGCGTGCTTCTCTATTGCGTGCAGTCAAAAGTGGTGGTTGGTGTACCTGTACAGAGGATCGCCAATGACCCCATTAGAGCGCAGCACCTCCAGCGGATAAGCCGGAATGTTTGTAGTCAGCGAGATTGACCCGTTGCCGTTTGTTAGTGTCCAGGGCATGCCATCCAGGTTGAGTACTGCCTCCGCCTTGACTGTTGCGATCAGCAGGGTCGCCAGCAGGCTGCCAAGCAGCAGCCCCCGCGCCATGTTGTTGAAATAACGGAAATCAATGCTCTGGCGGTGTCTGAGTCGCTGATTTCACGTGCCAGCGGGCGGCACAATACCGTTGCGGGCAATCAACCAAGCAATAAACACGATCTGTATCTGCAATGGTGAACGAACCGGGACAAACACTTCTGAGTGGCCTGAGTTTCCCGTTGGTGGTTCTTTATGGCAGAACAAGCCGAACCGAATTGTAACCAGACTTGACCGTGGGAGGATGTTGGGTTGTGCTTACACGATATTGGAAGCTCGATCCTCACATTATTGTATTTAGCTTTGCTAAGTGGCTGTTATGCAGCCTAAAGCAGTCATTGTCGGTGTACTGCCTCGCGCAGTACTTTCCTCCTTGGGGTGACGTCTGCTGCACTTACACTTCTCGTTCCTACAACCCATAACCCGCTGTTACGACAAACTACCACCCTCACCGTTCGCATAAAGCTGGACCTTTGCGCTGCCTCCATGTAGCAGCGATGTGCATGTCATGCCAATATCAACAGCACCTGCCAGGCTGGTGGTGCTGTCATGCTGGCTGTGCTGCCGTGAGAAGCAGCAGGTTCTGAGCTTGCAAACATTGTGGGATGCGTGCTGACTCACTTTTGCCCCTTTTGCACATCACTATCCTACGCAAGTTGTAAACAAGCTGCTGGTCACAGACAAGCCTTGCCTTCAAGGGCCCACTGAGGTAGTAGCCTGACAGACACTCAGAACTGCCAAACCTATACAACACCTATAAGAATGTGATAACACAATCGTGTTTGTTTGGCGGTTGTGCGTGGCATCAGTAGCATAAGTATGCCTTTTCACACGCCAGCACTGCTGAGCAGTGCCAGTAGCACCAGCAGCAGCATCTTTCTACATGAAGACGTAGTCACAATATCAATCGGTTAACGTGTTCAGTGTAGCTGGTAAGCCGCCAGATCAGGAAATTTGACTTGGCTTAGCCTTAGGGCTTTTACACCCTGTCACTGACACGGCGCGTTCTGCCTGCTTGCAGCAGCAGATCAGCAGCAAGAGCAAGCTGCTGTCATAGGCGCTCCACATACGCTAGTTTGCTGATCTTTGCGTCGTGCCCACAGGAAACTGGTCCAAGCGTAGCCCCGCCCATCACAACTGCTTGCTGAGCGCCTGAAAAAGCTCCTTACAACTAGCTTTCATCATGGACGGACGTATGCTTCTTCAGGCGTCGGAGTCCTCTCAGGACACGGCACCCTTCTTTGGTTTCATCGGTGCAGCATCAGCCCTGGTCTTCTCATGTAAGCAGCACGGCAAAGTTGGCCACGTAGCTGGAAGCTTAATATATTGTCCATACGTGGCAGTGGTCGCACGCAGCTAGATGCCTGCTGGGAGTTGCGAAGCCTGGGGGAAAGAGATCTTGGTTGTCTTCGCCACGCTTGTTGCTGACCGGCGCGCTGGTTCCGCGGTGCTGTGCAGGCATGGGCGCAGCGTATGGCACAGCAAAGTCAGGCGTGGGCATCGCCTCCATGGGCGTGATGAGGCCAGAGCTGGTGATGAAGTCTATCGTGCCCGTGGTCATGGCGGGAGTGCTGGGCATCTACGGCCTGATCATTGCTGTGATCATCAGCACGGGAGGTATGTTCAGCCACTCTTGCCTCCCTGGCACTTGTAGCAGCAGGACTGGCCATGCTGCAGCAGTTGATGAGGGGAGGTTGAGCACAGCAGCAGCAGGCTTACCACTAGTAAAGCATGCCCCCTGAACTCGGCCAGGGCATCACCTTGGGCATTTCAGCGTCACAACGAAACCCGTCAGTTGCTGCTAGCACTTCTAGACTGCAGCAGCCCATTGCTGCTCCTGTTGCAAGGTGCTGCTTCGTAGCGGTCACAACACGCATGCCAAACACTGCCGCGCTGCGCATGGCCTGCTTCCTGCAGTCACCCCCGGCAAGTACACCCTGTTTGACGGCTTCGCACACCTGGCCTCCGGCCTGTCGTGCGGCTTGGCTGGCCTGGCTGCTGGCATGGCTATCGGCATCGTGGGTGATGCTGGCGTGAGGTGGGTGCTGCTGTTGGCTGCTGCTTTTGCTCTGGCTTCTGCTCGACTCCAGTTGCTTGTGTGTTGAGCTGTGCATGTACTGGTTCTTGAATAGTGTGTTTTTTGTAGTGCATGGGGTCTGCAGGTGTGCGTGCAGTGCCGTGCATGTTTCCTGCAAGCAGCCATGCGTCAGGTATTGACCCAGAGGGACTGCTGCTGCCGCTGTTGCTGCTGCAGGGCGAACGCACAGCAACCCAAGCTGTTCGTGGGTATGATCCTGATTCTCATTTTCGCTGAGGCTCTGGCGCTGTACGGCCTGATTGGTGAGTGGCCAGGGTGCTGCTTTACAGCGGGCAGCACTACCGCACACAGCAGCAACAGAACACGCCCGCCTGCCACGCATGCGGTTGTGCTATGTGCTGGTGTGTGCTGTGTATGCGCAGAGCTAGGTGAAAAGCTGAGTATTGAGGTCATTGCTGCAATGCCTGCCAGACTCAGCTCTTCACCCAGCTCTTCAGCATTCCCAGTATGCTGTGCACTTACAATAACTTGAGCCGGCTGTTGGTGTTTTTTTGCAGCGCACCTGTTGCTCTTTTTGCATGCAGCATAGCTGTGCCTGTATGTGTGTAAGCACCGCGTGCACCTCATGCATGCAGCATGGCAGCACTCCTACTCTATACTGCAGGAGCGCAGTCTCGCTGACATCTTTTATGCATGTGCTGCTGCTGTCTTCTGCTGTGCAGTCGGCATCATTCTGTCTTCCAAGGCTGGCAGCGCCGCTGCAGCATAATCAGCGCACTGTGCTCTGCTTCCAAGCTGCTGCAGCTGCATGCGACACAGCTGCTGCGGCAGCCATGCGTGGAGCCAAGGCTGCTTGGCCAAGCACTGCAGCAGTGCCTGCGCTTTCAAAGGCAACAGCAGCAGCTGTGGGCTTGCGGCGTGCGGCTGGAGTGTCACTGGGGCTGCTGCGCAGCAGTCAACATTACGCAGTGCCTAGCAACTGTGCTGCCTTTGGTTTGAGCAGTGCAGCACATCGTATGCTGCCGTATTGATAGGATCAAGCATGGCGCTCACCTTGCCAGTCGGTGCCGTGCCTGTCTGTTTCGGCTGATAGGTGTGCGTGCACTGCAAGGATACACCATGACGGCTTTGTTTTTGGCTGCCTTTTGATCCTCTGCGCAAGGTGCAGAAGAGCAAGAACGGACTGCATTCTAGCAACTAGCAAGGGTGAAGTTGTCTGTCGACTGGTCTTCATCAGAAGGGTGTCACAGCAGGCTGTGTGATGTGGTGCTTTGCTGCACCTATTGGCAGTAGCTGGTGTTGTCCCGTGCTTCATTGGCAATGGCACTGTGATACTTCTTCTGGCTACCAGTGTACTTGTGCCTACCAAATGTAACGTCAATCATGTTGATGCTTTCCCCTTATCAACAACCAGCTGCCTGTACTCGCCAGTTGTGCCTTCAACTAGATAATGGATATGAGATGGGCCACCCATCATGGCATGATGGGTGCGGGGCACCAAACTTGGCTGAGCTGTAGCATGGCTCATGCAAATTAGTGGGCTTCAAACCCGCATGACGGGGCATGCCTGTCAGCAGTGAGCATCATGAGTCACCGCCAGGTTACAAGGAATTGCAGGTTGCCAAACAAGCCAGCAATCAGCAGCTTTCTAGCCGGCTTGCAATGCTTTGTTGCACTGCTTGCAACACCAAGTAGCAGGCTGCAGCCGGCTGTCACTCAATTGGCGTGTAACAATGTCACAATTCAATCCGGCAAACGGCAACAAAGCCGCCGGTGGGTGACAACACAAGCCAGCCAGCACGCCGCATGCTGTGACCACATCATTGAGGGCGCACTGTGACCACATCATTGAGGGCGCACTGTGACCACATCATTGAGGGCGCACTGTGACCACATCATTGAGGGCGCACTGTGACCACCATTGAGGGCGCACTGTGACCACGTTTGAGGCTCAAACTCACGGCTTGGGGCGCCTCTGATGAATTTTGCAACGGGCAGCCACACAATTGCTGCAACTGCAGCTGCTGTCCTCGCAGCACACCCGTGATGCCAGCAGGATACGGAATGTTGATTGGGCCACATGCAATGCTGTGGCATAAAAACAGCACGGCCATGCAACATAGTGGTCACCACATTGACAGCGATGACGCTGCCGTAAAAGCTGCAAACAGCAAGGCACACAACTGCTGGCCTTGCGCATGTGGTCGCACTGAGTGTGTGGGCGTACGCAGTACCCTGCTGCAACGGCACCAAGGGGAATCACGCCGGCGGCATTTAATCTCACGACATGACAGCGGTCCCTGACAGAACCGTTCTGTGACAGCACGCCCCAACTCTCTGCATCCTTGATGGTTGATGCAACGTGTGTGTTTGCGCGTCAGGGCGTGCATTGTCAGCACCCTTCAACCAAGAGCGACCGTCAACACTCCTTTCAGCAAGTACGCAACAGCCGCCCCACATATGTTGACCTGGCCACTGCTGCATGTTCACTGCGTGGGGTTGCTTCTGCAGGCACAACACCCAGTCCATGCCCGACACACATCAGCCAGCTAATAATAGAAAGCCAACCCTTATATCTAGCTAGATATGCAGGCGCTGTCAGCACTGCAATGCTGCGCAACAAGATTTCTCAAGTCCAACAGGCTGCAGATGTGCCACAATGGGGACAGTGCTGCTGCCGCCGATCTGAGTAAATGCAGCTGCCAATGTTGCGTGCAGCTGCTGCTCAGCCGCCGTCATCATCATCAAACCATCACTAATCAAGCCACAGCAATAACATAGCCGTAGCACGCTGCTCAACCGCCGTGCAGCGTGGAAATGAACAGCACTTTGTCGCCCTCCTGCAGCTCTGCATCCAGCGTGCCGCTGCAGCAGCAGCAGCAGCAGCAGCAGCAGCAGCAGCAGCAGCAGCAGCAGCAGGAGCAGCAGCAGCACGAAAATGTTGCTGAGTCAAGGCCTATATAAAGCATCACAGCGGCAAAATTGCCGGCACCAAAGCATCGGGAGAATCACGTCAACAGCATCACCACCACCAACGCTGCCAGTCAGCTGCCGCGCTGCTGCCCGCGAATGCGGTCACGCATCTTCGTGCAACTGATCAAGTACAACTGCTGCTGCTGCTGCTGCCTTCACACCACCACACCTGAGCTCCCAGTCGCAGTCATTGATCAGCACCAAGATGCCTGGCCGCCTGCAAGGGCAGCAGCATGGCGGCATGTCAGCACAGGGCTGTGCTGTAGTGATGTGTTTTGCTGTGCTGTGCTGTGCTGTGTTTTGCTGTGCTGTGCTGTGCTGTGCTGTGCTGTGCTGTGCTGTGCTGTGCTGTGCTGTGCTGTGCTGTGCTGTGCTGTGCTGTGCTGAGCTGTGCTGTGCTGAGCTGTGCTGTGCTGTGCTGCGCTCTGCTGTGCTGTTTTGATGTGTGGCAGGGTGCCGTTGTGCTGTGCTGTGTTGACACATGGCCTGCTGTGACTATGCATGGTGATGTTGGGCTGTGTTGATGCGCTGCGCTGTTGCTGCACACGCTTTGACACGCTAGTCCACTTGCGTGCAGACGGCCGTGCAACGCAGGCTGTTCACCAAGAAAACACATACAGCAACCTTTTGCAGTATCTTGCTGTGCTGTGCAGTTTGCTTTGGGCAGTGAGCCATCATTGGGCAACTGCTGTTCTGCAATCTCGTGGCTGCATGTGTGCTTATGGCATGCTGGTTTGATTGTATAACTGTGCCCTGCTGGCACGTATTTGCTCACACTGAGTCGCCCTTCATGAAGAGCTCAGGCCTATCTTTCAGCAGCTGGTCTCGCGTCCATGGCAGCAGCTTTCCTACTGTCAGCTGCTGAGGTGTGCAGCAGTTGCAGGAAGGCATACATTGCAGATGCACGCAGGGTCACTCAGAAGAAGAAATGGAGCACGTGATAAATCACAGGAGTGCAGCTAGAGTCGAGCAAAAAGCAGCATGCATGATTTCAGGCAATACACACTCAGTGTTGTTGGTTCTGCTCAGCTGCCTCGATTCTGGAAGGGATGCGGCATGCCATGGAGCAGCAGCAGCAGCATCAGCATCAGCAGCAGCAGCATCAGCATCAGCAGCAGCAGCAGCAGCAGCAGCAGCAACTGCGTCAAGTAGGAGGAGCGGCAGTAGCAGGTACTGTTTTTGCAGACACACTGCCCACCTGCTCACTGCATGGGACGTCTACTGCGTACTCCTTTTGGTTGCCGAAGAGCAGCTCCAGCCCGCCACTGCAGCAGCAGCCACAAGATGCACAGATTCAGCACCAGCAGCAGCAGCAGCAGCAGTGACAGCACCCATCCTCTATTCGCTTATTGCGCCACGGTTCTCGACCACGAGGCACCTGAATTCTATCTTGAGTTTCATATAGCGACGGAATGATGCTGTTTTTCTGATGGGCGAACGACTCAAGTGCGACTCGTTGCAGCTGTGGTGACTATCGTGGCGCGACAGACCACTGCAACTGTGTAAAATACTTTGCCAGTAACAACGTCTTCGTTTTTGCTGAGCAGTACGTCTAGTACAGGCTATGTGGCATGGCCAAGCTGTCACAATTGTCCAAGCTTTCTGCTTGGGGTTTTGGAAGGTATTGCCTTCAATATTAAATGGTTTCAATGATTTTGAGCTTCTTAGCTACAATTTTTACTCGGTAGTGTCCAAAAATTTGGCGAGTGTGCTTGAAAGGGGTCCTGAGGAGGTTTGACCTGCACTAAGATAACTTACTCCTGAGACGGACCACCGGACACTACCGAGCCGGACAAAGTACCGCCATTGCTGGATCAAGCAATGCCATGTTATGGCTTACGACTGTAGCACGCATGCACAGTCGGCATTGTTGGTGACATTTTTTTATTGCTGTCTTGGCACCAGCTGTAGAAGGACTGGCAAGTTAGGTCCTGGCAGTTCAAGGGTTTCAGGCTGTCCAGCAAACCCTGCTCCGCCAGCGCATGGTATGCTTGCGCAACAGGAGACAAGCACAAACCTGACTTGACGAGATTAACACGTGGCTGATTACCTTCACAACGCCAGCATAAGCACCGGCTGTGCCAGTACCAGTACCAGCACCAGCACCAGCACCACCTGCTGCAGTCCTCTCTGTCAAATCATGCCGCCAACAGGAGCATGTTGCTCACATGATCACGACTGTGAAGCAGCTGACTGCGGTCCAGCCTACTCGCTTTACAAGCACATAGACCAGCTGCACGTAAGCAAGTGACTGGAGAGCAATTGGCCATGCACTAGATTTGCTTGCCTGTGCACTACTGCTGCTGCACAACCCTGGCACTGCCGTGCTTCCGTGTCCGCAGATCAGGTGCTTAAACGAAGACGTGGATGGCTCCTGCAAGAACGTATTCAAAGCCTGGGCGCAGAGGACGCAGGCAACAGACAACCCGCTGCGGAGTGACCCTGACGATGCCGAGTTGCTGCTGCACATCCCGTGAGAGACTGTGGTTGCGATTAGCGCAAATTTACAGCAGCTTGTCGATTAAGGAGAGTAAGGGCTTGAGTCCGCGTGGATGTAGAGTTGCGGCAATGCATGTATGCTTGTTTGTACTGCTTCTGCCAGCAGTAGTGCTGCTGCAAGCACAGCAGTGCACAATCAGCCTGGCTATCTACCGACCCACATGCGGTCAATTGCAGCAGCTATGTGCATCTCCTTCTGCAATGTTTCACGGCTGCGCATGCCAAACTCCAGTGTAAGAGCGCTTGCCCAGGTCGTCATTGTGCATGCCTGACGTGCTGCTGTGCTGCACCTGTTGCTGTGTTGCAGGTTTGACGGGGCAGTGAAGCTGAAGGCAATCTGCGTCATAGGCGGCAGCGGAGGCTCAGCACCCAGCAAGATGCGCGCGTGAGCAGCAGCCCTGCCAGCTTTGAAATTTGTGTATTAAAAGCGGAGGCAGCAGCAGTGTGCCACACATCGCGCATGCCACACATCCGCCACAGAACACGGCAGCAAATGCGCGTCAAATTGTCAAAAGCAAATGCATGATGTTCCCAGCCTGACTTGTGTCCTTCCTTATTCCTGAGTCGCGCTGTTCTTTTCAGCTGGAAGCTCTCCCTCAGTACGACATCCGTGCATGCCCTGCAGCTTCATCAACCGCGATGACCTGGACTTTGCCAGCATCTCCAGCATGGCCCCCCTGCAGGAGTGGGACCTGCAGCAGGACAACGACGGCAGCCTGGAGTACCCCACACAGTGAGCAAAACAAGTCTACAGCTTGTGGTTTTGTGCTGTTTGGCATGTTTTACCTTTCATTATCTCTTGTTTTGGGACGGCGATTTTGATGCGTAGGGATCGCCTTCGCCTGGAGTAGCCCAGGCAGCGAGGCTTGCTGTGGTGGTGCTGCTGCATCTTTAGGGTTGTTATATACTACCCTGTATATGTATATACATAGTGCAGGATGGCAACTTGGCGGAATTGAGGGTCCTAGTTCAGCCTGTGCTGTGCTGCAACTGCATGCCGCAGTCCAGCTGCATCGTGCCAAAACATGTAATGTTTGGTGACGCTGTGTCTGCAGGGTTTCCAAGCTCAATCTATGCTGTGCAACCGCATGCCACAGTGAAGCTGCACCTTGCCTGCATGAGTTGTGTCTGGTGGTGCTGCATCTGCAGGGGCGCCAAGTTCAGCATGTGGTGTCCTGCAACCACACGCAGTCAAGCTGCACCGTGCTCGAGTGTGTTATGTAACACAAATATTTTGGTTCTGTTGCGCCTGCAGGGTTGCCAAGTTCAGCGGCGTGCACTCGCTGGACCTGCACTTTCCTGGAACTTTTGGGGCAGAGCAGTGCGAAATCCACTTTGTGGGGCTCAAGGGGGAGTACTCTGAGGTGCGGCAGCAGGCACCAATTGCAGTGTGTTGCACATTTGCCTGCAGCAGCCGCTGCATTCAGTCACATGCAGCTTGCAACAGCAGCAGCGACATTATGCCATCATTTAATGATGGCCACGGCGATGGCAATGATTGCCACCGGGTTGTGCTGGATTGCGTCTTATTTCCATTCCTGTTGTTGTTGCGTGCACTGCAGCGCCAGCGGCGGGCAGTGGAGGCAGTGTATGAGGCCCGCCCTGTACCCAAGGACCACCAAGTACCAGGGGACATGCAGGGCTCACATTGGAGCGTGTCATAACGCCTTTTGAATTTTAAAGGTGGCAGTTGCAGCAGTGCACGAGGCCCGGCCAGCACCCAAGCACCGCCAGGTGCCAGGCGACATGCAAGGGGCGCACTGGAGCGTGTCATAACGCTTTTTGAAAGTCAAGGGCACAAAGCACCCAGTGCCCAAGGACCATTGGTCACCACATGTGTTGCTGCTGTACAGCAAGGCAACACAGCGTGCTATGCCGCGATGCACGAGCTGCGAGCGCTTGCTGCTACAGCTGTATATACTATATAGGACTGGCAGCCCCAGCGGACCTTGGGTTTGGAATAGCCCTCTAGAGGGCAGCAGATCTGTGCAGCCCTCAGGGAATGTCAGTGACATTTGAGCTTATCAGCGAAAGTTGCTGGCTTGAAACTGATAGTGCTGGTAACACAAGCATAGCAATGATATCATACTGCACACTCTTTGCTTGAAGGTGTGCAGCTTTGCTTTTCCATGCTACAATGTCCATCTTTACACTCAGTTGCGACCTGATACGTTCATACCAGCAGGGTTACATGACGGGGACAGCCCCGTGTCATCCAAACGCGCCTAATTTAGCAGAGCAACCCCCTCGCCCATCAAACAATCAGCAGACAACAGCGCCGTTTCCTGCTTAGGCGCGAGGCAGCAGGTGTCACGCACATCTCACATGCATTGGTTGCCCAAAACCCTTGCAACAGCCACTCGCTGACCCTCAGACACATCACTCTTCAGGAGCATGCAGATCAGCACTGCAGCAGCATCAGCAGACAACCACTAGCACGGGAACATCGGGCCGCAGGATATACACCAGAAGCAACAGCCCAAAAATGCACACTGGACGCAACACATGTGCACAAATGTGACAGACAGAAAGCCAGCGCTCCTTTGAACCTACAAGGATGCGCGCGGCACCAAAAGTCAACGCCTGAAATGGCGGCTACCAGATGTATAGGTTGCATAATACAAGCTTCCTCGCGCATCGGCACACGCCGTCTGCCCATGTGGCACTTCCAGCACTTACAGGATCGTCCCTATTCAACACAGCGCTTCCTATATATGCGTGTGCGCGACGGTACAAGAGCAAAGCATGCATACACAGGCATCTAGGCTGCCGCACACGCGTGAAACCCACCAACACAGAGGAGCCAGGACGGCCACACATAACACAGCACTCCACGTTGTGCAGCCAGCATGCAAGTCTGCACCCTAAAGCTGCAAGCGGGCACAACTGCTGTAGCCAAAGAGCATGAGGCTGCCCCTGCTGAGCTACAGAAAGACTGCTGCTGCTTGCAGCATCTCAGTCGCACCGTACGGACAGCCAAGGACAGCTTTTACTAGCAGTGGAACCACTTGCCCTGTGCGCACTGACGGGTGCTCAGGCCAGCCCTGCTGCTGCAGCCAAGCACATCCAGGTTCCAAATCAAGCCGAACAATCAGGCTGCTCTGGCGCACATCATGCTAGTCACATCTCCAGTCAGACAAAGACACGTGCAGGCATTCTGATCCATACAACCCTCGCGCAAGCAGGCAAGCCAGCACTCCATCGGCAAACTCTTCGTTCATTCGCTGAACTGTGCAAGACGAAACGCCCCCGCTCCCACCTGCCCCCGAGCAGTACAGAGCACAGCGCGCGCCACGTCATGCATGCTGTCGGTCGCATACCTAGATGGCATGAGCACTGCATTGCGCACTGGCTAGCCCAAAACATTGCTGCTGTTAAAGGACAGCCTCTGCAACAAACAGCCTATGTATAATATGCATAGTATCGACATGCCTCCCCAGCAGCAACATCCCAACACCAACACGCAGCAGCACCAAAGCGTCTCAAAGTAGCACCACACCCTGTTGCTACGTGCACGGCAATACTGTGCATCACACCAGTAGCGCCATGCACCCCTTCACACATGTATGCACAGCAGCAAGCAACGCTGGCGCCTGCAGCTGACAGCCTGTCGGCCTGCGCTTAAAGTGCGTGCGGGGCGTCACCTAGAGTCCGTCAAGTGACAGCGCTGGCAACATAAGAGACAGCAGAAGGTGTGCGCACACATGCAATGCAGCATAGCAATCTGCACAGCGTGTCTGGCACCCACGCCCAGCTAGGGTGCGCTCAATCTGCCTATCACAAACTACCAAAGAGCCCAAGAGCAATAATACCCCAGCTAGGCAGGTGTGCTAACAATCCGAATAGTATGTGGGCGCAGTGCAAGCTGAGCAACACGGCAACACCGCATGCATTCCCTGAGCACAGTCGGCTGCCACACCTGGCAGCTGCAGACACACGAGTCGGCTGACCTGTTAGCAAGACATATGATGCACGAGCAGTGCAACATCCCTGTGGGATACGCTAGCACAAAGTCTTGCCAGGCGCATGCTTGCAGCAAAAGCACATGAGGCCCCACTGCTACTGCCAGGCTGCTCATTACAGCTCTGAGTTTAGTCGGCAGCAGCCTCTGCAGTATGCTCTGTGCAGTACAGCCAGCAAGCCACAGGTCGCACCAGATGCGCGAGCGATGTAACACAGCCTGCTGTGCTAATAGTTTGCACACAAACCTTCAACGAGGCAATGCATACGAGGCAAAGCAGGTCAGAAGCAGTTTTGAGCCATGGATTGCGGCAAGGTTGCAATGCGGCAAGGCTGCCGCACAGTCAGATTGCGCACGGCTGCTGCTGTCTGAAGCTGCTGTGGCAGCACAAGCAGCAGCAGCAGCGCGGTGGCCAGGCACCTTCAGCCAAAGCAGCAGCAGCAGAAGCAGAGCTGCAATCCCCCACTGCATGCATTGACAACACCCAAGCCAGCAATGTCTGAAACGCCAGTGCTCCCTATCAAGCAACACAACACATTCCACAGCCGTCTAAGTAGATAGGCAACCTGCACGCAAAAGGATTGCCCACTCTGCCAACAATGCTGTGCGATACGTCTAGATGAGAGTGTTGCAGTGTGGCCGGGCCAACCCTATTAAAACTCGGGTTGTGAGAGTGCCACGGCTCCCGCCCTTTTTCAGTTGTGTCAAAAGCAGTCCACTACATTCGAACAAAGGCCGGACCAACACAGTGGGTTCATGCCAGTCATACCAGCAGGCCTGTGCGCCATCCGCACTGACACGTAACATGAAAAGTGACATAGTGACATAACACAAACAGGGCATACCTGGGCGCCCCACACAGCCAAACAGTGCAGGGGGTTTGGCGACTCTAGCAATGCAACACAGACTTACACACAGGCAGCATCACTGCAGATGCACCAGGAGCAACAAGCACGCATGCAGTTCTGAAGTATCTGCCTTGAGCAACGACGTTGCACCATGCAATTGCAGCAAGCAGTGGAATGCATGTATGCAGGCGCAGCTGTGCTGCTGCTGCTGCTGCACCAGCCAGCACACCTACGCTGCCTCTAACAGATGCGAAAGAGCGGCTGCTGCCAGCAGCAGCAGCCGCAGCAGCTGTCGTTCGCGAACGACAGCTGCTGCTGCTGTTCACCATCATCCAGCAGTTGCGTGTTAGCAGCCTCACGGACACCTGCCATCCCGGCAAGTAGTAGTGCATTAAACAGCTGCTGCACAGCCGCAGCCCAGCCCTAACAACCATAGCCCCACCCAAACAAGTCAGCAGCAGCAAGCCCGCCAGCAGCAGCCAGCAGCAACAGCAGCCAGCCCACCAGCAGCAGCTGCAGCCGGCAAGCCTGCTGACTGCCCTGCTCCCTCCCTCCTCCCAACTTCTTCAGCTGTGAGTCAGCTGCTGCTGCTGGCGCACGCATGCACAGAATACTAGCCACTGCAGAAAGAGCCTGGTCACGGCCCGTGAACTGTAAACACCGAACAGCAACAGGCTGCACCTAGCGCTTGCATGCAGGGGGGGCTTGCCTTGCCTCCCAGTGCCTGCACACCCCCTGCTAGCCGCAGGTTGTGCCTGCAAGAGAACAGCAGGAGCATGTGCATTGCACTGCAAGCCGTGCTTTGCTGCTGCAGTGTTGCACGAACCCTGCAGCGCATGCAACACGCGCAAATGCAGCACACCGCAGCCAATGCCCTTGGGCACACAACACCTCAAATGACAGAGGGAGCAGTACAGCTATAGCTGCGTACGTGGGTCTCATCCTCCTCCTCTGAAACAGTGCCCTAGTATACTCCCAAAACACGGCAGGCCTCACGCCGCCTTTTCTGGCCGCCATCGCTCACAGATGCCGCACACACGTTTTTCCCTCTCGACGACACACCACGCATTGGAATCATGCATCCGTATCAAGCACTGACACCACAAATGCAGCTCAAAACAGCCCGATCCAGCCTACTACCGCCCCCAGCAGCACCATCTACGGTGGGCCTCTCCCATCCCAACCGCCACCTCTCACTTTCCCAAGCAGACCAGATTGCAAGCCTGCAGCCTTGCCTGCATCTCCTAAACCACACCACCCTGCCTGCTGCCAAATGCTGCTGCGCCACCCCAACATCCATCAGCAGCAGCAGCAGCAGCGGCAGCAGCAGCTTGCAACGCAGCGCACAGGGCGTTGCTGCTGCTGCAGCAGCTTTGCAAGGCAACCAAACAGCGGCAACGGCGGCGGCACACACTGCACATGTGCAGTGCAGATTTCACACACGCATGCAGCCATGCCAAAGTGTCTTGTATTATATGCATGGCATGTTGTGTTGGTGACAGTCCTGAGCCTGTCACCAACACAACAGATGCCATGCCATGCATATAATACCAACCGCGCGGCATGCTAGCGCACATAGCACAGCAGCTCACGCCCTCGGAAAGCAGTACAGACACCTGTGGAATCCCATGCACCCAGCAAGCAGCAGCAGCAGCAGCAGCGCCCCAGCGCCGCGCAACAGCAGCGGCTGTTTCAGAGGCACCCCTGGCTGCTGCCTGCTACAGCCACACCAACAACAGCAGCAGCAGCACTAGTCAAGCTCGCGCATATATTCCAACCTGGACCTTGCTGCTGGTCTCTGCAGCATGCCGCAACACCACCGGCAGCTGCAGAAACATCTCTGACACAAACCATGAAGTGCCTCCACAATTGCGCCAAAGTGCGCAGCAGCAACTATAACTATCTTCGCATGCTCACAGCTCAAAGGCAAACCTGATGCAGCAGTGCGAGAAGCCGCCACCACCCAAATGCATCAGTGCTGCTAGTCCTCGCACCCTACCCGCAGTAATCATGCCATAATAGTACTATTCGCCGGGTAATGCACAATGCCACCGCCACAGAATGCCTTAGCGTATCAACACCCACCCACCTCTCTGAGGCCTGTACCACTGCAATCTGCAGCAGTTGAGCCCTGGCTAGCATCAAAGTGGCCCCCCAAAACCACAAACCCTGCACATGCTGCCCCTGCAGCTCGCGTCCCAAGCAGTACACCAACTACTCTGCCCACTGCCAAAAGATGCCAGGTGCCAGGTGTATGTCCCACATGCGGAACAGCACCGCCCCAATCCAGCCCCTGCCGCAGCAGCAACCAGACAACCGGCCCTGCTCACTGCAGTTTGCAGCAGGCCGTGGCTGCAGCATCCGCTACACCCAACAGCTGCGCTGCAGTGCTGCGCCTCACTGCACCTCGAAGCTGCATGGGTCGTGGCTGCAGCACAAAAGCAGCATCTGCTACATCCGATTGCTGCGCATCAATGCTGCACCCCACTGCACCTTTGCGCCTCACTGCTGCGCATCACTGCACCTCGAAGCTGCGGGGCCCCTGACCTTCCAGGTGAATGTCCCACATGCGGAACAGCACCTTCTCCAAGTTGCGCACCCAGCCCTCCGTGTCAAACAGCGGGCAGGACAGCCGCGTGGACTCCAGCCGCGGCAGCAGTGAGGCGCTGCCTCTGCTATACGACATCTCAAAGAGCTGCGCAGGCAGCTGCAGCCGGACAGACAAACAGCCTGCACCAAACTCCTGCTGCAGCGCGGAAGTGCTCACTGCACCTCGAAGCTGCGCGGCCCCTTGCCTTCCAGGTGAATGTCCCACATCCTGAACAGCACCTTCTCCAAGTTGCGCACCCAGCCCTCAGTGTCAAACAGCGGGCAGGACAGCCGCGTGGACTCCAGCCGTGCACGCAGGCTCTCGCGCAGCGGCCGGTTGCTGCCCAGCAGCACGGCGCGCTCCTCGTACTCTGCTTGGCTGGACACGACCTGCATGATCACAGCAATTTGCAGCAGAATGCTTGGAGTTAGAGACAAGAAGGGGCTGCCCAGGGGGCACCGCCACAGATGCAATCGGCAGTCCGCGCAATTGATATTGGGCTGTGAGCTGTGCTCGTGTCTGCTATTAATCTCCTACTACAATACAGCAGCGCTGGCGCTCACTAGCAGCTAATCATCCACGTCCTGTGCTGTGCAATGAGAAATGGATATAAAAGAAAAGGCTCTTACCATCTCCGGCCCCAAGCCTGAAGCATACGCCAAACTAGCAGCCACCCTGCTCGCCATGCGCTCCATCGGCAGCGTCACCATCGGGCACCCGCCCCACAGCACATCACAGCCCGTGGTGTGTGCGTTGCACAGCGGCGTGTCCAGAAACACGTCTGCCAGGCCGCTGCGCCGGATGTGCACGTCCTTGTGCGCCACGTCAGTGAAGATGATGCGAGAGGGGTCCACGCCCAGCTGCGCGGCTGACAGCCGGATGTTGGACTCGCCGTAGGGCGGGAACCGCAGCAGCCACAGCACGCTGCGAGGCGCAAGAAACACGTTGAACAGTTCAAATCGTTATTTGTTGTGTAATTGGTGTGTTGGTATTGCTGTGGAGCGGGAAGCGCAGCAGCCACAGCACGCCGCGGGGCGCAAGAAACACGGTGGGCAGTTTTTGAGTGAATTAGTTGTTGTTGTGTGATTGGTGTGTTGGTGTTGTTGTAGGCGGGAAGCGCAGCAGCCACAGCACGCTGCGGGGCGCACGAAACACGGTGGGCAGTTTTTCAGTGAATTAGTTGTTGTTGTGTGATTGGTGTGTTGGTGTTGCTGTAGCCGGGAAGCGCAGCAGCCACAGCACGCTGCGGGGCGCAAGAAACACGGTGGGCAGTTTTTGAGTGAATTAGTTGTTGTTGTGTGATTGGTGTGTTGGTGTTGCTGTAGGCGGGAAGCGCAGCAGCCACAGCACGCTGCGGGGCGCAAGAAACATGATGGGAGAGTTGGATGCTATGTCAATTCAGCTTGTTGTTTGGTTGATACTGTTGCTGTAGGGCAGCAGCGGCAGCAGCTGCGGGGGCCACCAGAAAAGGTCCAAAGCGCAAAAGCAGCATGCCCCAGCGTCTTACCGTGCAACGGCAGAAGTAGCACGGCGAGAAAATGGAGAAACTATTCAGCTGGGAAAGGGGGAAATACGCGTCCCTTCCCACTTGCTTGAATACAAATAGCTGCATGCGCGGCTGTACGGGGTACGTACAGACCCAAATGGTTGCTTGTATACAAGTAGCTGCATGCGCGGCTGTACAGGGTACGTACAGACGCAAATGCAGCTGTATGTATGCAAGCAAGTGGGAAGAGGGACACATATTATCTCCTGTCGGGCACACCTTTGAGACAACAAGCTGCAAGCGCACCGCAGCATCGAAGCATCCATTCCTACCTAACGGGTGCATGCTTGAGGACATTGTTGGAAGCTAAAACCCAGTATGAAACCCAGTATGGTGTAGTATGCCACGTTCATTAGCACACACATCCCCACCTGTCTGGCACGCGCTTGAGGATGTTGCACCATGTGGTGAAGGTGTCAGGGTCACCGCCACACATACATCAACACCTTTATCACCACAAGAAATTCTGTGATACTCCCTCACTGCGGACCTGTCTGGCAGGTGGTGAAGGTGTACAGTTGCAGCCAAACAGCAGCCCAGCTACAACTGTGACTGTTTGGATACCTGGCCATCCAAGCATCCTTACCTGTCTGGCACGCGCTTGAGGATGTTGCACCATGTGGTGAAGGTGTCAGGGTCACCGCCACACAGCAGTGAAGCTGCTATGCATGCAAGCAGTTAGGGAGGCACACGCGTTCTCACCTGTCTGGCACGCGCTCGAGGATGTTGCACCATGTGGTGAAGGTGTCGGGGTCACTGCCATACAGCAGCGGAGCTACTGCACAAACAAAATGACCTGCAAGCATTCATCCCCACCTGTCTGGCACGCGCTTGAGGATGTTGCACCATGTGGTGAAGGTGTCGGTGTCACTGCCACACAGCAGTGAAGCTGCTATGCATGCGAGCAGAGAGGGAGGCACACGCGTTCTTCCCTGTCGGGCATGCGCTTCAGGATGTTGCACCATGTGGTGAAGGTTACACAGTAATGAGGTCACTGCCAAAAATACACGCACACCTTCATTGCCACATCTATCACTCTCCTCCTCACTGCTCACCTGTCTGGCACGCGCTTGAGGATGTTGCACCAGGTGGTGAAGGTGTCGGGATCGTACTTGTACAGCTGGTTGCTGCAGGAGAAGATGACCTTGTCTTCGGGCAGGCCAAACTCACTCCTCCTGGGCAGCAGCGCCTTGTTCAGCACGTCCCTGAAGAATTGCATCAGCAGCACAGCAGCAGCAGCAGCAGCAGCAGCAGCAATTACTTTGGTTACGAAGTTGATGCAGGAGAAGACAACCTTGTCCTCGGGGAGCCCAGACTCACTCCTCCTGGGCAGAAGCGCCTTGTTGAGCACAACCCTGCAGATGTGCAGCACAGGGGCAGCGCAGGTCAATGAGTTTGGTTGCCGCAGGCACGTGTTCATAGCTGGCTGCACATAGCTTGACGGTAAGTGGTGCTGGGCGGAGCCGATGGTACTGCTGGTCTTACAAATCAGAACATAGGTAGGTTATACGTGTGCTACCGGGCATGCAGTGTTTCATGTCCAGAAAGGGACAGCCACCGCCTGACAGACGACCAAAACACAACACACAGCCGCACCTGTGGCAGCGCTTGTAGTCGTTGACAAAGTAGCAGTTGGGCATGAGCGCCAGCTTCTCACTGTAGCAGTGCGCCAGCTGAGGCGGCGCCACCACCTTGTCCGTGATGAGGTACGGCAGGAACGGCGCGCCTGTGGATGTGAAATGCAAGGCAGCAGCAGCGAATGTGCACATTCATTCAGTCAGCCAATGCCTAATGCTTTTGAAAGAAACACCACTGTTTCAGCTGTGTAAAGCATGACAAAGCCAGCCAGCCACACATGTGTATACACCTGCACCAAACAGGTAGGCCCGCTGTGCATGATGATGACCACACGCCACCACGCTGCTAGAACCCAAACCCTGGCTGCGGAAATCAAGGCGCAACAGCAGCTGCACGCACTGATTTGCTTTACTCACCTGTGGTTGCGGGGAAGCCCATGTAACTGGCCTGCACCGGCGCAGGCCGCAGCGCAAAGATCTCATTCCTCGCGCCCTTGGTGTAGCCGTTCAGATTGACTGCCACGTGGATGCCGTCCGCGCTGATGCGGCGAGCGATGTCAGCCACAGACCAGGCTGAGGCGTCCAGGAAGTGCTCGGCTTCTGCCTCGATGCGCAGGCGCCACTCGCTGCCGTCGCTGGGGCTGAGAGCATAGCAGAACACCTCCACCTGCGTATGAGACAGACAGGCAGCAGGGCGGAAACAGCAGGACAAGATGTCAGCAACAGACCGGGCTGAGGCGTCTAGGAAGTGCTCGGCTTCTGCCTCGATGCGCAGCCGCCACTCGCTGCCATCGCTTGGGGACAGCGCGTAGCAGAGCACCTCCACCTGGCGGTAGAAGGCACAGCAGGCAGGCACAAGAGGGAACAAAGCAGATGAGCAGATGGGCTAGTGAAGATGAAAAGGGAGGCGCAAAGCATTGGAATGCATACAAAGCAGTCACCTGTTGACACCACCGCGCAACAAAAGCATTGATCCCTGAAGCAAGCAATACCACAAACAGAAAAGAAAACTCACCTTGCTGCGGTCGTGTAGGCCAAACACGCTGCCCATCAAATGGCTCAGCGGGTGGTTGCCGAAATCGCTGCTCACATACGCAACGCGCAGCCGCTGCCCGGGCGCCAGCGGCACCGCAGGCGGGTGCGGCAGCGCCGGCAAACCCAGCCTCGAAGCAGCAAGGCTGCAATGCTCTGCATACCGCATGCTGATAGCCAGCGCAAGCTCCGCCGAAAACGGATAGGCCATTGCATGGAAGGGCTGTACGCTCGGGAGGCGTCCTGCGCCCAAATCGCGCCGCACTTCCGCCTCGAGGCGCGCAAACAGCGCCGGGCGCTCTCCCCAGTCGCAGACGCACTGCAGGCTGTGCACGTAGTTTGCAAAGGCCTCTGGGAAGTCCGGGCGAAGCGTGAGGGCCCGGCGGTAGCTCTGGATCGCCACATCATGCCGCGCTGCATCTTTGTATGCACTGGCCAGATTGGTGTGGCCCTCTGGTGAGTCTGGTTGCAGCAGCACGACTTGTTCATAGCATGCAATCGCAGCCATGGCCTGACCCATCATCTTCAAAATGCCTCCAAGGTTGTTATACGCCACGCTCACGCGCTGCGCAACAGCCGGCGGCAGCAGCAGTGCCGGCGGGCGGCTCGCCACAACTGCCGCAAGCCCAGACATGAGTCCGCTGCTGCCACCCCCGGCTGCTGTAACAGACACAATCGTGCTGTTGCTGCCTGGCGCAGCTAATCCGGGAAGCCCCTGAATGCTGACTGTTACACCGCTGCCTGCTGCTGCGAGTGCTGCTGCCATATCCGGCTGCATCGGCAGATGCTGCAGCTGCGCCTGCTGTAGTGCCTTGCTGTACTGCAGCTGGATGCATGCGCTGTAGCAGGCGATGGCTTCGTCGTAGCGGCCGGCCTCGCGCAGCGCATTGCCGAGGTTGTTGTAAGCCTCCGGGAAGCTTGGCTCGATGGTGAGGGCCTTGTGGTACATGCTGATGGCTGCATCCAGCTTGCCCTGCTCGTACATCATGCCTGCAGACAGAAACAAGAGGGAACAGCACAGCAATCCATCAGCCAGGGCGTCGTGTTTCACGCATTTCTTGCAGCAACAGCCGACCCCACAGGGCCAGTGGCTGCATGCAAGATTAAGGTGACAGCAACCAACACCGCTGACGGCGCGGCACACCGCTGCCATGGCAACCAGACAAGAAACGGCTTCGATGCGTTTTAACGTGCCCAACATGCCCGCACGCACCTGCCAGGTTGCCGAGTGCCAGCGCGCAGCCCGGCCGCAGCCGCACCACGGCCTCAAAGCACGCCTCCGCCTCCGGCCGCCGCTGCAGCTCCTTCAAGACAACGCCCATGCCGGTGAAGGCGTCGCCGTAGCGGGGCCGCAGACGCACGGCTTCTTGGTAGCAGGACAGCGCCTGCAGGACAGCATCATTCAAGTAGGCATAAGGCGTGATGCATATGTTCGGGAAATTGATATCGATGAAGCAATGCGGTTGAGGCGTCGCCAAAGGTAGTCGGCACAAAGGCGTGTTGTACAAGGCGCAAACAAAAATCATTCAACATGGAAGAACATAGAAACTCAACGCATCCCACCCCGCACCTGCACCAGCTCCCCGCTCTCCCGCAGCAGGTCGCCCAGGCCCCGCCAGGCTGGCGCGTACAGCATGTCCAGGCGCAGCGCCTCAAGGTAGCACTGCTGCGCAGCAGCACGGCCCAGCACGCCCTGCAGGCAACAACAGAAAAGCAGTGTTTGAACCAAGGTAAATCACGGCCCCAGCACGCCCGGCAATGCGGCAGGATGCAAATGCGACACAACGGTCAGTGCATGCAGGTGTAATGTGTACGAGTGCGCTGCATGCCTGCGCTGTGCGTGCACTACTGCGCTGCAGCTGCAACAACACCAACACACACCTGTGCACGCCAGAGGTCGCCCAGGTTGTTGTGCACGTCCACCAGGCGCGGGTTCACCCTCAGCACCAACAAGGAATCCACACCTAAACAGTCACAAGCCATCTGCAAACCCACCTGTGCGCGCCACAGGTCTCCCAAGTTGTTGTGCACGTCCACCAGGCGCGGGTTCACCCTCAGCGCCTGCATGTAGCAATCCATTGCCTCTGGAATCAAGCCCTTGGCCACCAGCGCAGACGCCATGTTGTTGTAAGCATCTGTGAAGAAGGGCTTCAGCCGCAGCGCTGACTGGTAGTAGACAACAGCCATGTCAATGTTGCCCAGCTGCTGCAGTGCGTTGGCCAGGTTGGCGTGCGCCTCGGCCAGGTTGGGGTCGATCAGAATGCACCTGGTGGTGATGAGACAGCAGCAGCAGCAGCAGCAGCAGCAGCATCAACAGCAGCAGCAGCGAAACATGCTAATTTAGCACAGTGTTGGGTGCTGCGATATGGCTGGCATGCGCCTCCGCCAGGTTGGGGTCGATCAGAATGCACCTGCAGATTGGCAGCAGCGGCAGCAGCGATACACACAGGATATGAGCTTAGCACGCTGGTGTTCACAGCAATGCATCTTGATGTCGCATATCCAGCAGCAACAGCAGAAGCCATAACCGGCATACTCATCCAGCACGCTACTTGTCGTTCGCAGCCGCAACTCTTGATGTGGCATGTCCAGCGGCGGCAGCAGCAGCAGCACTGCATCACGGTATCCGCACCTGTCGTTGTAGGCAATGCACTGCTGGTAGTCCTTGAGCTGGTAGCAGATAGCGCCCATCAGCAGCAGCACGTCTGCACGGTTGGGCAGCGCAGCAGACACCTGCAATCGCGCAACACAACAGCAGCAGCAGCAGCAGAGGCGTCATGCGCACCCAGCAGCTCATCTGTTACTACTACTGTTGAACCCGCTGTTAGCTGCATTGCGCACTCTCGTGTTCCTGCCACTGACCGTGTTCTGCCGCTGACTGGAGATGCCCTTGCTGCTGCTGCCGCCTGAAAGCCTCCATTTCATTTTGCCAATTCAAATTTTATTGCTGCTGCCGCCCTATCTCCAGTTGACCCCATTGAATTCTCTCATGTCGTAGGACATGCTGTCAAGTCATCCGCTGCTGCAATTGCTACTGCCGCTTTGCAACGATCAGCAGCAGCTCGCATGCATCCTGCTGCAGCCTGCTGCTGCTCCCAACCAGCCGCTCCTGCTGCTGCGCACGCCAAGCCTGCTGCTGCCGCCGCTGCTGCTACTGCTTCCAGTAATGCACGCACCGGCTGGCACAGTGCAAGCGCCCTGTTGTAGTCTCCTGCCCTGTACGCCTCTGTTGCCTCTTTCAGCAGCAGCTCAAGGTTGGGTGCTGCTGCCAGCTCTGCAGCTGCAGTAAACGGCAGCAGCAGCGAACACAGCAGCAGCAATGCGTGCACTAGTTAGAGAACTGCAGTCCGGCGAAACCCTTGGACATGCATGCGTGTGTGCTGCAGCCAACAACAGCTGCTGCGTGGCATGCGGGTACGGCCAGGTGTGCTGTGCTGCGGATTGCACCCTGCAGGTGTGTCACCTGTCCAAGCAGTGCACACTACGCTTTGCTGATGCCTGCACTGCACTGAAAACAAGCAGTGCTGCAAATACGAGGCACTAGCTGGGCCCCGCGTGTGCATTTGCGCTGCGTAAGCCCGCTGGTGATCCAGAAGCTGCAGGAAAGCGCATGGTGCACGCTGACAGGCTGCAGCGCAGGCTGTGCTCCTGCGTGACTACGCAGTCTTACATCCGGCAGTTGCTAGCTATTCATGCTCTTCACAAGCATCCTGCAACGTGCACGTGGATGGCACGTGGATGGTGCTGCAGGCATGCCACAGCAGCAGCGACCTGCACAGCATTCCCCACTGCCAGCCGCTGCACTGCCCACACAGTCCTAGGCAACTCCTGATGTGTGCTGCATAGCAATTTATCAACAGGTGCGGGCTTCACCTTGCGAGGCTGGTGCAAGACTGACTGCTTGCAGGCCAGCATACAGCTGAGACTGCTCCAAATGGATCCGCTGCTGCGACAGCCCCGCCGATGCTGCTGCGGCCGCAATATTCATTGCTTGATAGCTGGAATGCACCACTGAAGGCCCAGATGCCTGCAGATCGGGCGCCGAGGGTGTGAGCAAGCAGCGTGAGGCAAGAGAGCACCCTTCAGCGAAGCTTCCAGACTGGAAACAGCAGCACACCTGCTCCTCCTTGATAAATCCCAGCAGCGGAAACATCGCCTGCGCCGCTGCGGGCTGAGCAACGCAGAGCATGGCCCCGTTGGCCACCGCCACGGCACTGGCTCTCAAGGGAGGCCAGCTACCAGTCTGCGTTTCTTCTTCTCTAGATGTGCTGCGAAGACCTGCTTGCCCATGCACCAGTATCAAGGCTTGACTGATTCGGTGTGTATGCCGAAGCTTTCAGGCACAGCAATTGTTTCGATCTAACACCAAATCACCAAACGGAAAGTGCAAGCGTGTGCTGCTGCAGTGAGAAATCAATGACTCGTCGTCAGCCCACACAAACACTCAACACCACAACGTGACAAAGGGGCTTCATGCTTCCTAAGTTGTTTGCAAGCAATTGTTACTGAAATGCATTGCCGGTGCAAGCTTCGCTGATGAGGGATGTAATCTCCGGTCCGAGGCTGGCTCAATATCAGGAAAAGTGGGAAAGCGGGTATTTTACTTTTTCGCTGATGATTCGGCAACTTTGTTTGTCTTTTAAAATCTGAATTCAGCTCGCTGAGCTTGTCACCATGACGACCCACTCAGCTGCGATGGTTGGCTGATGATGAATCTGCTTGAAGCAGAGCCAAGTATGCCACAAATGCTCGCTTGACTGCTAAGAGATTCCTGAAACAGCTGGCAGTGCTGTTGACACAGTAGTCCACTCCGAGAGCACAGTTGAAGCTGCAGTACGACCAGTACACACTCATCACAGCGCCCTGCACAAGCATGCTGAACACAAGGCGAACTGGAAGATACTACTGTACGTTCGGAAGGTGCTCCGACTGCACCCAGCAGCTGTTTGGACGCCTGTGAACTCCGACAGCACCTAGACCTGGCAACACTTGCACTGCCTGCGGGTCCTACACACAGCAAGCTGCAGTGACCATCGCTGCAATGGTGGCGGCCATCCGGATATTTACAGGATGCATCTGCACACAGAGGATGAGATGCAGCCGCTTTCGGCTGCTGACTGCTGGCTGACTGCCAGCAAGAGAGCCGCTGCTCCCCGCACCACCCAGCAGCACTTGCAGGACGCTATCAACCTCACCATCACACAGCAGGACCACCCGCCCCTGCTGTACCCATCGCCGCACACATCCTGCTTGCATGCTACCAACTTTACCCTCTCGGTCAACACTCCCATCTGCAACACATTCGAATCACAGCAGGATCAGCCCCAGCTCCTTGGGCTGCAGCGGCGTGTTAGCCATGCGCCAGTTGTACAGGTAGTACTGCAGCGCGCCATCCCCAATGCCAAACTTCAGCTCCTTCAGGAAGCTGGCATTGTCCATCAGGTCCAGTGCATTGAACACGTCATAGCCCTTGCCAGCAGCCAGGGTGAGCGCGTCCTGCATCAGCTGAGTCAGCGGCGTGGGGCCGGGCACTGCGGGAGTGCAGAAGGGGAGCCGACGAGAGGCACAGAGACAGGCAGTGGCGGCGGGACTGTCATAGCAGCGTGCATGCTCGGCATGGCTGTGTGCCACAGCAGAAAGGAAGTAACATACGCACACGTTGACCACATGAACTGCTGCATTGGTCCAGATGCAGCACGGCCTACCAGTAGTACCTGAGCCAAGCGAGCAGCACTTGCGGTCAACACCCGTTTGCAGTTCGAATGCCACTGCAAACAATGGCAGCTCTTGCCCAGTAAGACGCAATGCAGCAGCAGAAGCAGCAGCAGCAGCAGCAGCAGCTCCTTCCCCTCTGATCCCGGTTGCCTCACACATCACTCCGGTCGATTATGATCAGGATACTTGCATGCACCATGCGACCTCTCTGTCAACATTGTGCAGCTGTCTGCCTGGCTGCCGGCTCACCTGTGTAGAACATGTAGGCTGCCCGCAGCTCATTGTGCTCCTCATGGCCCAGCACAGATGACGGCAGCGTGTAGAAGCTTACCACGCTGACAATGCTGCTGCTGCTGCTGCTGCTGCCTGCGCCGTTGCTGCTGCTGCTGCTGCTGCTGGGTGCTGCTGCGTCTGCTGCTCCTGCGGGCAGCTGCTGCGCTTCTGACGACTGCTGCTGCTGCTGCTGCTGTGCCAGCTGGCTGTCCACTACATATGTGTCAACCACCAGAGGCTGCGGCAGGAACCTGCGGCAAAATGCACACACATGAACAGCAGAGACGAGGCGTTGCTCAACAGTTGGAGACGCCAGCCTTACCGAGCAGCGCCGGCTGCACCAGACTGTTGCTGCATGATCGGCTGACGTCACACCAGAGACACAGATCGTACGCCAAATCACACACTCGCAAAACCTATCACACATCAGTCACAAAATCAGTCAACATCCCGCCAATGCTGCGCTCGCTCACCAGTGCGCCACCTCATCCTCGGAGAAGTGCTGCGTGAGCTTGAACTGCGCCAGGTGGCCATTGAGCAGCGCAACTGCCAGCACCCTGGTTGCGCTGGGAGCTTTACGCTGCACCAACCCGGCACGTACAATGCAACTCTGCAGATACAATCAGCACCTGACTTGGTCACCAGCTGACGTCACACATACACACTCTGCGCGCCCTGGTAATATCTGTCAAGTTTGCCACTTTTGACCATCAAAAGGCCTAGCGCTCACCAGTGCGCAACCTCATCTTCTGAGAAGTGCTGCGTGAGCTTGAACTGCGCCAGGTGGCCGTTGAGCAGCTCTGTTACCGCTGCCGTGTCGCGGGCCTCCATGGGCCGCAGCCCCGGCGTGGTTGTGCTTGCGGGCAGCCTGTACAGCTTGATGGTGCGCGCCATGGTCATGCGCGGCTTCAGGCAGCAACCCACAGGAATCAGCAGAAAGTTTGAATTGAGAGAAGGAAATCAGCAGCCGCATGCTTGCAGCTGGTGCAGCTTGATGGTGCGGGCCATGGTCATGCGCGGCTGCAGGCAGCAACCCAACGATCATAGTCAGCAGAAATTTTACCAACAACGATGAGGGTCAGCCGTCTCGTGCATGCGGGCGGTACAGCTTGATGGTGCGCGCCGGCGCCATGGTCATGCGCGGCTGCAGGCAACACAAGCGTGACACATCACAGATCCAGAAGACGAGATTTGAAAGCAGCTGCAATTGTTCTGCAAGTTCCTGTCACTCAGCTGGCACCTGTGAAATGGCCGCGCCACCTGACACATTGCCGCACCTGCAGGCTGCTGAAGCGCACTTCGATGAGCTTCTTGGGGTTGAGGCTGCGGTGCCAGTAGCGGCAGCCGCACACCGGCCGCGGCAGCACCACGCCCGCCGTGTAAGCCGCCTGCCAGATGCCACGCAGGTTCACGCGCCGCGTGATCTCCTGCGAGGCCAGACACAAGCAAACCCAACGTGAGAACAAGTTACAAGGAAGACACCAGGAAAATGTAAGGTGATACAAGGAAGAGTTTGGCTCGCACTCACTGCTGCTGCTGCTGCTGCCAGCTGTGCCAGCTGTCACCCACCTTGATGAGCACTGGCGCCAGCCGCTTGCTGATGCTCATATCTGGGCTGCTTGCAGTAGCTGCTGCTGTGGCTGTTGCTGCTGCCAGCTGTCGCCCACCTTGCCGAGCACTGGCGCCAGCCGCTTGCTAATGCTGACACCTGCGCTGCTTGCAGTCTTTGCTGCTGCTGCTGCTGCTGCTGCCAGCTGTCACCCACCTTGATGAGTACTGGCGCCAGCCGCTTGCTGCGCAGCTTCTTGAGCACGCACAGGAAGTTGATCTCAACGGCAGGCACAGGCTTGCCGTTGGCCTGCAGCAGGGGCGGCAGCGGCAGCGGCAGCAGCAGCAGAGTCACTTGCAGCAGTAGAAGTTGGGCCGTAGCCCTCGCGCCTTGCTGTAGCCGGTTGCAAAACCTCAGGCAACAAGTGCACCTGCTGCTGTCTCTGTTGCCCTGGTCTCGTGCCGAGACCATCTTAAGATGACCTCTGCTCAGCAGAAAGAGCATAGCCACAACAACTGCCTTCAAGTGCCACAGCCTCACAGCTGCCGCAGCTGCTAGGAAACTGCTGCATAGCTGCTCACCCATATGCCGCTGATGAAGGCCACCAGCTGCTACTGAACACGATACCCCACACCAAGAACTTGAGCATCAGCTGTACTGCATGCCAGCTCACCCGTATGCTGGTTGGGATGCCGCTAATGAAGGCCACCAGCTGCTACTGTACACAACTTACTTAGTGTAGCGCAACCATGTACTAGACACTATTCACTGTATTCTATACTACATGCCGCTCACCCGTATGCTGGCTGGTATGCCGCTGATGAAGGCCACCAGCTGCTACTGACCACAATACACTGCACAAAGAACTTGACCACCAGCTTTACTGCACTCAAAAGCACAACTGGCTCACCCGTATGCTGGCTGGGATGCCGCTGATGAAGGCCACCAGCTGCTAATGTACACAATCCACTGCACCAAGAACATGACCATCAGCTGTACTCAGTCAATCAATGTACTCTGCACTACATACTGAATCGCATAATAGTAATCTCACCCGTATGCTGGCAGGGATGCCGCTGATGAAGGCCGCCAGCTTGTTGCTGAACACAATAAACTGCACAAAGAACTTGACCACCAGCTTTACTGCACTCAAAGCACAACCGGCTCACCCGTATGCTGGCTGGTATGCCACTGATGAAGGCCACCAGCTGCTACCGTACACAATCCATTGCACCAAGATCTTGACCATCAGCTGTACTCAATCAATTGAATGTACTCTACACTACATACGGAATCACATTATAAAATCTGACCCGTATGCTGGCAGGGATGCCGCTGATGAAAGCCACCAGCTTGTTGCTGCCCTTCACGCGCACGCCCACGTGCCAGTCGCGCTGGTAGCCGGGCGGCTGCAGCGCCCACTGCAGGAACTCCGGACTGTAGTTGAACCTGCACAGCAGCAGCAGCAGCAGCAGCAGCAGCAGCAGCAGCAAACGTTTACACCAGATGCTCAAATGCGGCTGCTATGTGCCCACTACAGGAACTCGGCGCTGTAGTTGAACCTGCACAGCAGCAGCAGCAGCAGGAGCAGCAGCAGCAGCAGCAGCAAACGGTAACACCAGATGCTGGTATGCGTCTGCTATGAGCCCACTGGCAGAACTCGGGGCTGTGGTTAAAACTGCACAGCAGCAGCCAGGCACAACGCAGGGTGCTGGTGACGCAGCTGCTGTGCGCCAGCTGCAGGGACCTAGATGTCCTTCCTGGCTGTGCCCAGCCCGTGCACAGAAAGTGCGACGCCCTACAACAACGGCTGCACTGACGCTGCCATGCTGCTGATGGTGTGACCGCTGGTGCTGCTGCTGCCCTGCTGAAGCTGCTGCCTGTCCTGCTGCTTGCCATGCTGCTAGATCTGCTGGTGCCTGCTGCTGCTGGCGCTGCTAGCGCTGCTGCAGCTGGTGCTGCTGCTGCCCTGCTGAAGCTGCTGCTTGCCCTGCTGTTGCTGTCCTGCTGCTAGCTCTGCTGGTGCCCTGCTGCTGCTATGCTGCTAGCCCTGCTGTTGCCGCCATGCTGCTAGCTCTGCTTCTCCTGCTGCCTGTCCTGCAAGCAAGCTAGGCGCACACATGTACACACACCTGAACATGGCGTCATCATCCTCCACGTAGTTATTGTGCAGCAGCGTGTACACCTGTGCAGCGCAATAGGGAACGGACTTGATGCTGCTGAATTTAACCTACATGGTGATGCTTTGCATATGCCAGGCTTCAGGAACATAGCAATCTTCTGGAACTCCACTGTCCAACCCCACATCACTAACAGCTGGCTGAAGGCTCTCGGATGCCCAGGTCAATGCTCATCTGCTTGTACATGTCTCCTTGCAGGAGCATCATACACGCATCTGCTACTGATTTACTGCCTAGCAGGACTATCAACAGCAGGAGCAGCAAACCAACAGCCTCTTGATTATGCTGCCATGTGCAGGGTGAGCTGTGGCTCACCTCCTGCACTTCGTGTGGGTCGTTGATGTTGCACTCACACCACACAAAGCTGCAGGCAGCACAGCAACAGCAGCAGCCACGTGATGTTGGCCTATTTTAGAGCATAGCACAGGGCATCAGCGCTTTGGATTGAAATGAGCACAATTGAACATCTGCTGCTGCACACCAGCAGCAGCGTTGAAAGCCAGCCACATGTGCATAGTGCAATAAGAATGAAGGCACAGAGGTGCAAAATACCTGAATTGCATGCGCGCTCAGCGCCGCTGTTTGGCAGCCTGATGGCACATGTATTGCCAGACGCTCGCGCAAGCTGAACTGTGTCGGCTGCGCACCATCCCTTGCAGCTGCTACACTGACTGCTGTTGTTTTACAGAAAGCATGTGCCTGCGTTAAGGTGCTGTCTGCTAGCACCAGCACACGCGTGCTTGATGGGCTTTTCAGCGTGCCGTGGAGATCAAAATGTGCTGTTCACCTGCTGGGCAGCGTGTAAGGCTCCTTGCGCACTTCCTCCACTGTCTTTGGCGCATCTATGGGTCCGTCCTCAACATCCTGCAAGACACAACATATGCCCATCGTTTTCCTTGCGTATGCAGGCATGCTGTTTTCGCAGATGCTGGCTAAGCAGCTAAGCTGCTTGACTGGCCTAATCCATGCATGCCGTCACAAAGTTCCATGTGATGCACCATTCACTTTTGGAGGAAGGTGCTGGCAAAGCTTTAAGGGTTGACTGGCCCAATCCATGCATGCCGTCACAAAGTTCCATGTGATGCATCATTCGCTTTTGGAGGAAGGTGCTGGCAAAGCTTTAAGGGTTGAAACCAGATATCCACTTAAACGGAGGGGTTGCCACACAATAGCCACTTCTTCAGCTACACAAGGGGCTGGCTGCAGACGCACACTCGTTGCAGCACACGGTACTGCTTCTGCTGTGTCATTACTTACCTTGGCCTCGTCGCTGAACTGCATCACTGGTTGGCTCCCCCAGAAAGCATACTTGTCCTTGATGTCCTTTCGACTGGGCTGTGCAACTGGAGCTAGCGCCAAAGAGTCCAGCAGGCCTGCTATGCTCTTCTGCTGCTGCTGGCCATCCCCTGGCTGATCTGCTGGCTCGTCGCGTGGAGGCATGGCTGCTGGATAGTATCAACAAAAAACCATCCACGACGTCGGATAGTGCGTGACTGCAGGGGCCGTACTACACAGGTGCGGGCCAACGAAGCTCGCCAGCAAGTGACGCCGTTGATGCCGCGCAGGGGACACGTAAAGTAGATCACGTCGACGCCAATGCGCTTGGGTCATTCTCTAGTTGATGGCGGTCCACGCCTCTGACGCCTGTCAGTGACACATATTCAAGTGCAGCTGCGTTAGGGTGTAGCTGCAACAGCCAACGTTGCTGAGCCTAGCCCACCACACCCGCCTCCCATGACCTGGCTGGTGAATAAGCAATCGCACGTATGCAAGCTGGCATCAACACTATGTCCTGGGCACATGCTGCAGCTGTCCGGTTGGATGCCAGCCTGGCAGGATGTGTTACGGTGTCAATGGTGCCAATGGTTGCTTATCTGTGCCATCCCCTCTTTCGCCGCAGACATCTGAGCTTCAAGCCAGCTTCAAAGCAGTTTTGCGAGCAAGATTACACTCCCATGCATCCCTTGAGTAGGTTCAACTAAGCTTGATGGAATGAATTAGATGACAAGTGCACGTTTGCACGCATATGCGAACAAGTGCCTGTGGAGCAGTGTATTTATAAGAGCGTGTGCCGCATGACACATACCATGTATATGAGGTGAAACTATGCAACCAAGCATTGTGGACATTGTCACACCTGCTGTCCATGCCCAGCTAAGTCTGCCTACAGGAGCAGTAACCTAGCCAGATACAACGTCAACATGCGTTTGCGGCGCTCACAAGTGGCCAGCAGAGGTCCTGTTTGTAGCATAGTGGAACAAGGCACACAAAAGAGCAGCTAAACCAGGCAGTCGTCACAAACACACCCTAGCCCATCTACGTTTCCAAACAGACACCAGAGCAGTGTTGGCACTGCTCAACATCAGTGCAGTGCTACCTGTGGGGACAGGCATCTCGCCAACGGCACTCACCAAACTACCATCACGTTGTGTACAATGCTTCACCGGTGCCACTGCACAAGCATGCCATGCCATGGCAGCAGACACCAGCAAAACACGCTGGCTGGCCCTCAAACTAAGTGCCGTGAAGCACAGACAAGTCATGCATTGCTGTGATGCACTTGAACAAATGGCTCAAGCACGCACACAGCAACAGCACTTGCACATGTATGCTTGGCAAACTACTGGAACGCTGCTCGCAACCAGGCTTGGTACTGCTTCCATCAGCTTCATGTTGCTGCATACAAGGGATGCAAACAGTGCCGAACCACGCTGCGCACATGGTATGTGCACAAAGTGCTTTGCACCTTAGCAAAGGTGACAGATCAACCACTTTAACTCATGTGTTTAGTCTGCACAGGCATGCACAGTGCGTACACTTGAGGCCTCTGACTGCCACAGCTGCACACCATGACAGCACGTACACGTGCAGTCTCACGGCACTGGAAGCAGCCTGACACAACCAGGTGTTTCCAAGTGCACTCATGCGCTTGCTGTAGCAATAACCAGAAGGCTGTTGCAGCCAGCAGCCTGCTGCCCTCAGGGTGTTTGAAACTGGCCCTCTGGTTCCCAGACGACATGTGTACCCTGTGTGGCCATGCTTGCTCCCTGCTCAGCTGGGCCTTGCCGGCAGCTTGGTCTTACAGACCTCACCCCATGCTTGCAAGTGCCACAAGATCAGCAGTGGCGGACAGCAGATGCCTGTTTCCAGCTCCAGCCACACACACCCAACCTCGCTCAACCGGCTTGCAACAACGCAGTTGCAGCATGCTTGCAAAACAGATTATGCAGTCCACAGCGCGTTGCCGCGTGTGGTGCTTAGCATCTCCTACAAAAAAACACCCAAATTCAACATCAACACGCAGGAAACAGACCCAGCCGGTAATTAGTGATGCCGCACCCAGTGCTTAGCTGCATCACATCACATGTTCCCCGAAACAGCAGCACACCAACAGATGGCAGGTGAAGCTGCACACCACACTACAGCAGGCAGGCGAGCCAGCACTTTCAGCGGCAGGCCACATGTGCTACTGTGCGCCGCCCCCACGACACCATGCGCTCAGATGGTGTGCCAGTGCTGCAAACATGCCAATGGGCACAACATCAGCGGTGAGTGTCCTGTTCTGTGTTTGTGTGCTGTATATACACTCAGTACAGGGTGCGCGTGACTGCACCCAAACAAACGATGGAGGCAACATCTACAGAGTGGGCAGGGCGTGTAGCCCAACTTCACCAACAGCTGGTGCTGCGCTGCACAACGCATGAAACTGTTCAGCCTGCCACCACCACACCAGCCAAGGCAACCACCATTGTTGCCAACACACCTGCCCAGGCGGTGCATTGAAAGTCCGCAAGAACAAGTGCCTGGAATGTGTATGTACACAGGGGCTGCCGTTGTTGAGTGTGCCAAGAAGTTGTGCTGACAGGGCTACAAGGGTCTTCTGGCATAACGGTATGTACACCCACAAGCCTTGTTGGAAGGCAGAGAGACTGAACCTCGCCGTCACCAAAATGGCCCACACGCCACCTGCGGCAGCACCTCAATGCATTCCTGAATCCTCAAAGTAACAGTGGCTGCACCTCCCAGATACCCCTAGCTTGTTGCACCGCCTGCCGCAGTGCAAATCCCAAAATCACACGGAACACCCCCAACACCAGCCGAGAGCATAGGTCGCATCTGCAGCGCAGCACTGCAACATAACACTGCATGCTGTTTTGCTGCATGCCAGTCCGCAAGTCTCCACATGCTGTGCAAAACACGCCATCAGAGAAATCACAACCACCACAGCCGACGCATCCGCTGCTCAGATCAACCAGTTGCCATAACATGCCAGGCCTGGCATCACACAAGTAATGAGGAAGGTAAGACCAGTGCTTGCGCTGCAGTGGAGCCATGTCTGCGACTGTCCGAGTTAGTTATTCCAATGAAGTGGCCAGTGGTACTGGTCAATACTGCTGCAGGCAGGTGCGCGGAAAAGTGTAGCTGATATACACAGCTCAGACATGTACAGCCAAAATGTCGCTGAGGAAAGACAGCAGTGCTTCATGGGGGCAGACGCTGGCCTGCCTCCTGCCAATGCAAGCATCACGCCCCTCGCAAAGCCATGTTTGTGATTAAGAGCCAGCAGCTGCCCCACATCATTTGGCGCTGGAGCTGACAACCCTGTGCGTATCATCCTCTCACAGGTCATCAGAGATCAGCGCATCCACCATGCAGCCTTCCAAAAGCTGCCCAGGCGTGAACGAGCCATCAGGGGACACCTGCAGCTCAACCTTCAGCCCCCCAAGTCCTGAGCTGCCAGATCCCAAGCCCAGGCCTCCAGAGCCCAGCCCCGCAAGCCCTGAACCCCTGCTGTCCAGGCCGCCAGTTGCCCAACCGCCATGGCCGGCACCGCCAGCAGAGCCACCCACCCTCGTGGCCACAGGCGGCAGCCGCGGGAGGTCGTTGTCAGCTGGGTACGAGCTGTTGACTGCAACAGCATTCACTGGCGACAGCTGCATCATGGCCTGCTGAGCCGCTGCCTGCCCTGGTGCAGGGTCGGAGGCCAAGCTGCCACCCGCCAGCGCAGGTGTGGGCACGCATGCAACACCGCAGCCGCCTGCAGGAGTAGGCGCTGGCGCTGCTGGCGTCTCTGCCGCCTGCTGGTCCCCGGGCAGGCAGATGCCGAGCTCAGCCGCCGTTGGCAGCTGCTCCCCGCTGCTGTTGAGGCGGTTCTGCAGCGTGTGCACTCGCTGCATCAGCTTGATGTTCTCCTGCTGCAGCTGGTGGCAGATCACGTGCAGGTGCGGCTGCGGCGGCATGCCTCCACCAGTTGACGGCGGCCCTGACCCAGGCAGCGAGTGCCCTGCCGAGACAGGCCCCCAGGCCCAGCCAGCTGGCGGCGCCTGACAGCCCTCGGGCCCAGGGAATGCTGCAAGCCCGGAGCCGGTCGCGCTTGCAGACCGCGGCGGCAGCGGCATCCCAGACGGGTGGTGGCTGGGAGTGTGGCTGAAGGAAGCGGGTGTTGACGCTGCAGGCGGGACTGCTGCTGTTGCCGCAGTCGTGCCAGCTGCTACACCGTCAGGCCCAGGTGCGCCCTCAGGCCATGAGTTGGGCCAGGTGCTGCTGCGCATGAGGCTTGCAGGGGCTAAGCTGCTGTCTGCAGTAGCTGCCATTGCCTGCAGGCTGGCAGGAGGCGCACCACCTGCCGACTGCTGCTGGTACTGCTGTGATTGCTGGTGCTGCTCCTGCTGGCCTGGGTTGCTGTTGGCATGCATGTGATTGGCATGCTGCTGCTGCTGCTCCTGCTGCTGGCCGCTGCCAGTGTCTCCCGATTCGATGAATTTGTTGATTGTGTGCGGGTCCGACATCACATCGTCATCTGCATCAAAGATCTGCTCCAGCATCTGCTGCAGCATTGCACTGTCATTGCTGCGCATGTCCTGCAGGAGGGTTCCTGCAAGCCCAGGGCTGCCTGGCAAGCCTAGGGCAGCAAGCCCAGCTGCTGCAGACGCACTGTGCACACCGCCTGCTGACACTGATTGCTGCTGCTGGTGCTGCTGCATATGCATGTGCTGCTGGTGGTGCTGCTGGTGGTGCTGCTGCTGGTGCTGCTGGTGGTGCTGCTGCATGTCCATGTGATGGTGCTGCTGCGGGTGCATCTGCTGCTGCTGCCCTGGAAGGTGTGCCATGGCATCCCAAGGCTGCTGCTGAGCAGCATAGCCGCCCATGTTGCTGCAGTCACCGGCCTCGTACATCATTGGCTCTGACTTTGGAGCAACAGCACCAGGGTGGGCTGCTAGCATGTTGCCCTGGTGATGCTGAGCCTCAAAAGCTGCTGCTGGGAGCTGGGGCATGCCAGCCATTGGCTGCTGTGCCATGGCAGCGAAGGGTGAGCTGCTGCCGCTTGTGCCTGATGCTGCTGCCGCAGCCATTGCCCCATGCCAGCCCATGCCCATGTGGCCCATCAAGTGCTGCTGCTGCTGCTGCTGCTGCTGCTGCTGCTGCTGCTGCCCAGCCATCAGCACGGACGGCAAGCCTGGGATGCCAGCGCCTGCCATGCTGCGGGCGAGGGAAGCAGCGCCTGGTGTGCGGCCATAAGCGCCAGCTGCCAGCGCGGGCGAGCCCTCATCCATCACGTGCAGCGCATGGCCTTGCAGCAGCATGCCCGCGTTGTTGCCCAGCCCGTGTGCGCCGTGGTGGCTGTGCGCTGGAGGGCCCATGCTGCCTACCAAGCCAGCCATGTCCCCAGCAGCGAGGCCAGGCATGCCTAGCATGGGTGAGCCGCTGGCGCCTGGCCCCAGGGCACCCGGGTGTGGCACGACTGTAGGGGAGTAGGAGGCTGCGCCGTGCTGCAGGTGGTGGTGGTGCGGTGGCATCACAGGGGAGGGCACTCCGCGGCGCCGCTTTGACAGTGGAGGGCTCTGTGGATGGCGGAGTATTGTTGTGGCAGGCGCAGCGTTGCCAAGCAGCAGGCAGGAAGTTAGCCAGGTCAGTACAGACAGGTCACTACAAAACAAGACAGCATTGCAGCCTGTCTGTGACTGTGCAGCTGAGCGTTACAAAGCACCACTACACAAGAAACTGTTGCCTGCTTCTTTATCATGCGCCAGTTGAGACTTGGCATGCACAGGCTTGCAGATACAGCCTGCAGAACCAGGTGACATGCTATGTTGACTGACTCATCCAAGCACTGACCTGGCCTGCAGCCATGCCCATGTGCATGTCTGTGCCGTCGCCGCGCTTGCGCCGGTCGCCGCCGTGGTGCGTGCCTGCGCTGGCAGGGCTGCCGCTCAGCGGCTGGTCTGTGATGTCAGACGCCCATGCAGAGCCGGCAGACGAGGTGGAGGCTGCGCGGATGCTTGAGGGCGAGCCAGATGCTGCGGGGATGGTGGAGCCATTCCGGATCTTGACGGGCCCCCCGGCGTGGTCCGGCTTGATTTCGAGCAGCTCCTCCAGCGACATGTTGCACTCCAGCCACCTGAGGGGCAGCAGCAGCAGGTGTGCAACAGGAGTAAATATCACAAGGATGTATTGCAGAGTCAAACAGCACAGGGTCACGTACAAACAACATATTGGTGTTTAAATACTGGGCGGTCATGTGTGCTATTCGTCCCACATGGACTCCAACCTATGTTCCTGCAAGCCGGTAACCTGCTGTAAGGCTGTTTCCGCGTGGTTCAAACTTGCCCGGCTGTTCCTGCAAGCAGCTTCACACCCTCCCAACCTTCAAAGACCCAGGCATTCATGTGCCCGGCTGGTGTGATGCTGTCTCTGTGCATGGCCAGGCAGTGGAGCATCTGGCTGCAGTGCGCTCAGGCTTCACCTGTTTTTGATCTCGGGCAGGCGCGCGCCCCACTTCAGGTTGCCCACGAACAGGTTCTTCACGGCGCGGTTGGTGCGACCAGGCAGCAGCATGGAGATGGCCTTCCAGTTGTTGCCATAGCGGTGCTGGGCCTGCAGGAAGCGCAAGCAGAACTCAGCCAAGATACAGTATGTGCTGCATAGCGCATGTGTCACGTGCAAGCTCGACATGCTGCCTGTTATGCTGCAGGACCTTTTGGATTGTGTCCTGCAAAGAAATATCCACAGTTGACACAACCACTGCTGCTCCCACTGTGACAGTCGTTCGACTGCTGCTGTCAGAGCGCTGTTTTGGCGCTGTTGACTGGCCCAGCAACTGTTATTGCCCGTAAGCTGCTGCATCTGCACTGCATGTGACCGCACCTGAACTACAACTGCCACTTCCCACTCTGTGAATGGGCTTTTGCGAGGGTGCTCTATGTCAGGGCTGAGGAAGTTGCGCCACCTGCAGCAATAATGACAGAGTGTGGGCACATGCAGAGTACGCTGCCACGAACCTGTTCAATGTTCTGACTGCAAAGCCTCATCTGCTACCCCTGCCTACTGTCTGCAAACTGTAGCATCTCGATTCTGCTGTTCAACGACCTTGCTGACCGCTCCTGAGGCTTATACAGCACAAGGATTGCTGGCATTAGGGTCTGCGCAGTCCGCCCGAAAGCGTTGAACACCTAACAATGATCGAGCAGCCAACCTGTCGCTGCAGCTCTTGCTGCTCCTGCCCGGCACATCATTCGCCACCGTCGCCCATGCTCTGTCACCGAATTTGGCCACTGCCTGACGCAGCAGCTCATCCTCCTGCGTCAAAAAAAGAACGTTCAGGTACATTTGACAGGTGTTTGAGCTGCCAGGCTGCTCACGTGCCATCCATGCTGGGTGCAGTTGCGTACGTGCACGCCAGGGACTCAGGGTGCCTCTCGGTGTAGCTGAAAAATGCTGAAATGAACATCATTTAGGATGCTAAAGCTGAATGATTGGCTTCAGACGTTCAGCTCACCTGCTCCGTCCAGGCCGAGCGACTCTGAGCTGTGTTGAAGTGCATGGCTCCCAGGCACGCTGTCAAGCTGTGCCAGGTACTTGGCACCTCATCCAAGCTAGTAGGACTACTAAAAGGGTTGAAAATGGCTGGCTTGGCCTGTGCTGCAGCTATCGAGCAGCAGGCAGCACAACTGCGTCACGGGAAGGCGCGAGACGACAGGCTGAAGCAGGAGTGAGGCGCTTGAACAACTTTGACAACTTCATCAACTGTGGCAAATACAGAATGCAATGCTGGGTCCGAGGATGGGTGAAAGGCCCCTCTTCAAGTGAGCATGTCACGAGAAGCGGGTTTTGCCCATTTGGCGCCATGTTTTGTCAGCATACTTGCTGAGGCCCTATCATCGACGTTGGGTACTTCAAATGCCTTTTCTGGTTAGCTCGAGTGCTCTTTGGCACGCATCGGTACCGTGCATGAGTGTGCTGCTCCACTCTCGAGATGTTGTAGCTGAGAAGGAACAGCATTGCTGTCAGGCGCGATCTACGTCTGAAAGACGAAGAAACATTTTCAACACATTAATGGGCACTTCGAGCTATGTTTGTAGTCACATGGTTATGACGGCACACTTTTGCGGACTTCTGCGGACTTCTGCATGTACATCAGTACACTTTGATCGCCAGGTGTGGACCAAAGCTGGGTACAGTATGTCGATCTATGACACAATATCGGTGCTGGTACCTTCGACGTGCAAGTCGCTTGACAGCTGAAGGTAGTGCCCCAGCTGCAGCAGTACACAGTGTGTTGCCAATCTTTCTTTCTGCTTTGAAGGCTGGCCACCTGCCAGATTGAACAGCCGTATAGGTGCGTTCTAAGCAGAGATGCAAATGCATTACTTGAGCTGGAGTGCCCCTATGGCAGTACTTGAATGCTGACCAACCTGGGCAGCCTAGCCTGAGTCCGATCTCCTGCATGTGAACTCTTCGTGGAAGACGTGCTTATAAAGAAAGTTGCCGATTGCATTCATTACAAGCACAAGCACAATGCAACATGATGCGTGCTTCACATGCTACTGCTGTATTGTCCCTTTACAAATGGTGTGGGTTATGGGAGCTGGACATACACGGCAATAGCTAACCTACAGAAACTGAGAAGTCACAGTTGTCCCAAGATGTGCTGCTCACTCTCAAATGCCACAAAGCCTACTGTTACACAAGGTGCTGCACGAGCCGCGAACCAGCATCCCATGGAGTGGTGCTCCATGAGGAATGGTTTGGTTGATGGGCCTAACGATACTACGCAAACATGCACAAGGTATGTAACTAGCCTGCTTACATGCACCCAAATGCATGAAGGCTATCATCTGAAAAGCATGCAACAATCTGCAGGATGCAGCTGAATCCTGCACCTCAGGGGTGCACTGACGGTTCTGCTGGTCGTGTTGTGAACACGCTGCCTTGCTCCTGAAACGTGCATGCCCCCCACGCAACACTGCCTGCAGGAGATGCAATAATGCCAGTGCAGGCGCACATGCAAGCGCATCCATGCTGCCCCAGCCACACCTCACTCAGTTCACGCACTTGCACATGTGCCATGGACGTGTGTGGCAACATACTGTTGAGCAGCATGCAAGCGATTCACAAGGCACAGCAAACCTAGCAACGCACACTCTGGCGGTTCCACGCAGTCCTCTGCCAGCTTTCTAACAACTGCTAGCCAGACCTGTGCAAATGATGGCAACCAGCTTGCACCTCTTGAGCGGAACATCCCTAGGAAACAGCTTACGAGAAGAACGCCCGCAGCGAGCTGCTGCTGGCGACATTCGGCGAGCCCTGCGCTGCTGCTGCAGACCCAGGCTGCACAATATGCAGCAGCTGCGGCATGAAGCGCTTCAGGTCCTCAATCGTCTTTGCTGAGCCATCAATGTGTAAGTCTGGCTCTATCTGCCGCACCATGGACACCTTGCCGTCCAATGTGGCGCAGAACAGCAGCCGGTGTGGCCTCAGCTGGCCTGGCTGGCTGCCCACTAAGCCTGCAGCCTCCAGCGCCCCAGTCACCACTGCCTGCCCTACATCATCCTGCACCTGCGATGCATTAGAGCCACAAGATATGGTTTGTTCGATGCATGGCCATCGCAAGCACTTGATGTATGTAACAGAAACGGAAGCACAGCCACATTAGTGCGCCACAGCAACCCTGCAATGCAAGCAACGCAGCAGAAGCACAGGAACGCCGTCGATGCAGCGCACCCAACAAAAGCACATACACGAGCGCTGCCATACATGTTAGCCCCCGGATCGGTCAACCACCACTGACAATGGTACCTCACCTGTGTGATGATGTACGTGTCTGCGCATGCACACAGCTCCCGCAGCAGCTCTGCTGCTTCACTGCGCAGGTTGGCACCTTCCTGCAAGTCTGTAGAGCTCCACTCCTCCGTCAGGGGCCCGAGCGAGGAGATCGTCACCCTGCGGATTCCTGCAAGCTTGCTGCGCACTCGCCGCTCCAACGACATAGGATCTCCAAAGAGCTCCTGCTGCCTGCCGCTGCTGCTGCTGCCACCCGCAGCGTCCGCCCCAGCCTTAGCTGCTGCTGCTGCCGCTGCGCTGCTACCGGCCGCTAGACGGCCGCCTGCTGCTGCTGCTGCTGCTCCAACGCCAGTACCGAAGCGCCCTGCAGCCTGCTGCGCTCGTTGGCGCTGCTGCTCTGTGCTTGAGCTGCTGCTTGGCGCATCATCCCGCCGGAGCTGGTAGTATGCAATGACGAGTGCTGCGAGCCCCAGAACACCTGTGAGCTGCAGGCTGCCTGGCGGCGCTGTCAATATGTAGTTGTAGAGCTTGTTGTAGTACAGGCTCAACAGCCGCTTCAGTTCCTGCAGCATCCTGGCTGGTGCTGCTTTGTATGGATCCGCTGCTGCTGACGGCCAGCTGCCGTGCCCAACCTCAGCAGGCTCCTTTCGACTGGGCTCACAGAGCAGGTTAGGCAGCTGAACACAGCAACCTGTTGCATGGGAGGGCACGGGGAGCACACTGCTGCTGTGTTGGCAATGCGGGCGTCACAGCATGCACATACTGCGAACGGTTGCAGAACTGCAGTACTGCCTTGGCTGCTGTTGACTGTACCGGGCAGCGCTTCCTGAATGAACGTTGGGACTGCAGCTGGTACCCTTCACCTTATTGAGACATGGCATGCATAGCAGTTGCACCCTGCGCACGCTGCTGTCAAAGCAAGCTCCCACAGATGCTTGAGCAGCATCAGACAGCGGCCAGCCAGCAAATATCATCATGTACGCATGTTGATCCCCAACAGCAGGCGTGTTCACACATGCCGGTGCTGCTGCGTGTCCGCTGTCACGCTTACCAGACGTGCAGGTGCTCCAACAAGGTTGCAGCAGATGCCCGTCGCTCCTGTGCCCAGTGTTTTCCAACCTTTTTCAAGGTCTAGCAAGTATTGTGCATCAGCAGGAAGCTCAGGGCAATGTGCTGCGATCTGAGCACAGACGGTAACCCAACGTGAGTGTGGCGCTGACTAGAGCTTGTAACAATCACCATACAATCTGCTAACAACTATAAAGCAGCAGTCATGCTGATGTACGGCGTAAGACCCTTTGGTAAGGCCCAAGAACCGCAACCTGAGTGCCAGGTCATCATCTATGCCGCTGTGCCTTCACGCTTTCGGCTAATGTACTGGTTGCTCATTGTGATACGGATCTGCACATTGACGAGACTAACCACAACGAGACAGCGTGTGCCTGCACATGTGACCTTTGTCTCGCTTCCCATATCACGGCAGCAACCATGAATGCTGCAAGCTATGCAGCTATGAGCCACGAGGAGTTGGTGCAAGAGGCCTGTCGACTCCAGCAGAGTGTGCGTGTCTGGCTGGGCAGTTCCGTTGCTTAGTGCTAGCAGATTCTTATCCTGCGCCCTGTTGCCCGCTGCAGCTCGACAAGGAGAAGAAGGTGTCTGCAGCATATGCCGAGGAGCTTAAGCGCACTCGGGAGCAGGCCATGGCAGTGGTAAGCAGGCGGCAAACATAGCAAGCAGCATCTGCCTGATGCCTTGTCTGGCCATCCTGAACACTGCCCATGTGCTGTCTGCAGCAATCCCAAGTGGAGCAAGAAGAGGAATACATCACCAATAAGTTGATGAAGCGGCTGGAGCAGTTGAAGAAGGAGAAGCAGCTGCTGGCAACAGAGGTGAGTGTCGGACCACCAGCATGCACAAGCAAAGTATCAACAGCGCAGTATCCTTGCTTCCGCTGTTGATCCACCTGCCAGCCAAATGAGCCAAGTCTCCCAGCTATGGTGCAACACCGTGCAACGTGCCACAGCTGGCTCAGCGGCACTTCTTTCAACTGCCTGTGTTTTCGTGTTGCTTCGTGCAGGTGGAGCAGGAAGAGGAGTTCCTCACCAACACACTGCAGAAGAAGCTAGAGAAGGTGACCAGCCACTACTGTTGCTTCAAACAGATTCATACAGGCAGCAGCAGCGGCAGCATCTGCTACCTGCTAAGCCACCTGCTCCGCTGTGGCATCGAGCAGCAGCAGCAGTCTAGCTCTGTGTTTCAAGGTCACTTGCACACTACGGTATGCAGTTACTCTCGTGGTTGCTTACACCTGTTGGGGCGTGCTGCAAAGTGAAGTAAAGTTGCTGTGCCTGACCAGTGTGCTGCTGATGCCTGCATGGGATGTATGGTGCCGCAGCTGATAAAAGAAAAGGTGGACTTGGAAAGCAGGCTGGAGACGGAGCAGGAGTATGTCGTCAACAAGCTGTGCAAGCAGGTGCGCAGGACATCAGGCATCGTGTATTTCATCAGCTGAAACAATGCGCACCTGCCGCATTGTGTGCAAACACATGGCAGCAGGTGGCTTGTACTGGCAGCCCCCCTGCACTGCCTGTGCTGCATGGAATGCCTTCCTGCAAGCAGCTCAGCAGGGCCTGGTCCAGCAGTGGATGTGCGCAGCTGCTGAGGCTGAGATAGATGATAGCCACGCCATCTATCTTGCTGCACGGCGACTTGACCTGCACAATGCCCTGAATGGTGTTGACAGTAGATGGTGTCCTGCATAATGTGCTGTGCTGCTGCAGCTGGAGCAGCTCTCAAATGAGAAGGCCAAGCTGCACAAGGAGAAGGTGGACCTGGAGAACCAGCTGGAAGCAGAGCAGGTGAGCCTGGCTGGCTGTCTGGAGCAGCTGCGGTGTTAAGCCGCAGGAGCTGCAGCAGCAGCTGCCGACAGACTTGCAGCGGTGTGCGCAGCCTGCAGTAGCATGTGGTATTTTTGCGCAGTGGCAGCAGCGCTGGCAGTGTCCCCGTGGACAGCAGCAGGCGCAAGGCAGTTGTGCTTGGAAACCGGTCTGACACACAGCCTTTTTTCCATCATGTAGTGGCGGTGGCCTGCCGGTGCATGTTCGACAGGTTAATTGTGCCGTGTAGCAGTCTGAGCCGTGGTCAGTCTGACCTTGCTTGTTCTGCTGCTGATGCCCCCACTGCCGCTGCTGCTGCTGCTGCTGCAGGAGTACATCATGAACAAGCTGCAGAAGCAGCTGGAGAAGCTTGCAGGAGAGAAGGCCACGCTGCAGCGCGAGCGCACAGACCTGCAGCGCCAGACCAGCGAGCTGTCAGCAGCAGTAGACAAGCTGAACAAGGACAAGGTAGGGGCAGTGGCACGTTAACCCTGGGATGATGTTACCGTTAGCTCAGCTGCAACATGTGCTTCGGGGCTGCTGCTGCTGGTGCTTCTGCTTGCGCACCTGCAATTGTACAGGCCTCACCAAGCAATGCTACGCCCTCATTGCTGGCTTTAGCCACTTACCTGCTCTGCTTTCATCCTGCTTTCATCCTGCTGCGCTCAGCACCTGCTGTGGCTCATGCCACATGCACAAACACGCGGCACATCATCGGCTCATCCTGCATGCGGCAATGCTGTTGCATGCACTGTCGCACCCAGGTGCTGGAGAGCCAGATGGAGTTGCCGGAGGCGGAATGAGTTAATCATTCCTCCTCCTGCAACTCCCTCTGGCTCTCCAGCACATGGGTGTGACATTCCATGCAACAGCATTGCCCCTCATTTTGTGGTTCACTCCTGACAGCTCTTGTGATGCACTATGTTTGTCTGCGCAGGTGCTGCTGGAGAACCAGATGGAAATGGAGGAGGAGAGCATCGTGAACCGCCTGCAGCGGCAGCTGGAGCAGCTCACCTGCTGCTACAAGGCGCTGGAGTCGCGGCTGGAGGCGCGCGGGCTCACGCTGCGAGACATGGGCCTGCAGCCCAGCGAGCTGCCGCCAGAGTGAGTGTGTGTGCTTTTGTGCAGGGTGCTACCCCTGTTATATTTCTGTGTTGTTTCGGCCTTGCGATTCATGTAAAAGCTGCTGTGTTAGTGTGCTGAGCTCACGCTGCGAGACATGGGCCTGCAGCCCAGCGAGCTGCCGCCAGAGTGAGTGTGTGGGCTGGGTGTGTCATGTATCAGCATTTCTTCAGTTGTGTGTCAGCTGCTACGATAAGGCATTGGCCTTAGGCTGCGAGACATGGGCGTGCAGCCCAGCGAGCTGCCACCAGAGTGAGTAGCTGCACGGCTGCATGGCCGTTCATCATGCAGACTGCGTGCAGGCTGTTGCAGCTTGCCAGGCTCTTTTGTTATGGTGTATGGGCGCTGTGGGGATGCTGGGCCCAGGTGGTGCGTGCCTGAAGGCCATCCATGCCTGCATGACCAGCAGCATGCACTATGCCTCCACTAAATCATCCTGCATCTTATGTGTGCAGTATCTGCACATGCTAAGCCTGTCCATGCTGCCTGCGCTGCAACAGGAACTGGATCTCCTACAGCCGCTCCAGCAGCAGGGCCAACAGCGGCGAGCTCAGCCGGCAGTCCTGGGGCAGCATGCGCACCAGCAGCCTGGGCAGCCACCACGGCTCACACGCCCACCCCATCGCCATCGCTGCAGCAGGCGTGGCTGGATCCTCTGGCTCCATGCCTTCGCCTTCTGGCAGCAGCAGCTTAGGCCGCGTGGCTGGCGGGGAGCTGCTGGCGAAGCTGGGGGCAGCTGGCGTGGCTGCAAACTTGGCTGCGGCGCAGCGGCAGCGCAGCGGCAGCAGCAGCCGGCCATTGAGTGCTGGCGCGGGCGCGGCAGCGGTCGGGCCTGCGGGCAAGCTTGCTGCGGGCAGCTAGGCACGCTTGGCTGGATGACAGACGGCGAGCTTCTTGTGGGCAAGCGTAGGTAGATCAATACAGTTAATGCCCAGCAGTGGCATTGTGTGGGTGCAATTCCGTGCATCACAGGCTCGTTGCTGCTGCATGTCGTCCTGTGAGTCTCGTTGCTGCCGTGATGAGGTGTGCTGGCAGGCGCAGGCTGCTGTACAGCCTGCAGTGCAGGCTGCCATGTTGCCAGGTGATTATGTAGGCAGCGCTTCAGTTGCTGGACTATGAAATGCATGCAATGGTGTGTGTTGCAACGTGCAGTTTGCAGTTTGTAGGTACTCAGCTTCCGTTTGGTCATGGCGTTTTGTGGTGTGCCAGCTTGCGCTGGCAGTTGCTGGACAGCGTGAGGATGCAGCTCCGCAGTTGCATTCCTGATGCTGTCTTGTGCTGGCGGAGGCGCGGCATTCACCTGTGCTGCAGTTGTGCAGGTGCTGCTCAGTGCCGTGCACGCACGCAGCCAGCTGCACTGCCATGCCTGCGGTACAACTGTACTCTAGCAACTTTGAGGCTACGGCTGAGCTAGGTGTTTGCACTCGTGTCTTCTTAGATGAGGATGGTGCCTGGTGCCTGTTTTGCTGTGCTTACTTGGGCTACTGCAGCTCTGCCTAGCGACGACCAGCAGCGTAGGGCTGCTGCTATAGTCTGCAGGGACAGAATGCCAGGGGTATACATAAGTCGTGTTTGGCGCTTTGCAGTACTGCTGCTTGCTGGCGGCATTGTTGCTTGTTGGCAACGGGAGGCTGCGGCACTGCTGGGGCAGCCTATCGGTTGAGGCCAGGCCGGGGCGGGGGGCTGGCCCTGCATGTGTACAGTAGTATGCTTCATAGATTGTCCAGGGCAGCGGCTGTGTGGGCATTTGAACTGTGAACTGAGCGCGAGAGAGTGTGTATGTGTGAGAGAGGATTGTTGGGCTGATTCCCGCGTGCTTGCTAGGGGTGCTTGCAACGCGGACGTGCGTCCCGAAGCTAGCTACAGGTTGACAGCTGATAGGCCAGCGGTGCACCTGCTGCACACGCCACGTAGGTTTGTTCAGGGGTGAAGGTAGATGGGGATTCTCGTGATACAGTAGCTCGCTGGGTTGTTTTGCACGTGCGATGTATACACACTGATGCGTGCAGGTGGGTTGTTTGTAGGGGGCGCCTGCGTCATGGCAGGTCTGTGCCACAAACTACCAGTGGCGGTTGGCTGCGGATCGGCATTGTTTGCTGAAGTTGCGGAGCGGCACTGCTCTGCTTTTTGATGCTGGTTGGTGCTGCTTGCCTTTTGGGCAGTGGTGCCTGTAAAAATAGAGGTTGGTGGTTGCTGCCAGGGCAGCAGCCTTGCTTTGGTCGAATGGGTCAGCTCATGCGTGGACCCTGTGCAGCACGAGTGGAAGTGCAGTTGCAAGGACTTGCCAAGTATTTCAGGAGCAGGTGAATCCTTTTGTTTGCGCTGTCATCAGCCTGCTTGTTGCTGCCAATCTGGCGGGGACCCTTATTTGAACTATTCATGGGTCCGGCATTGGGGTATTCAGCGTGCCTGTGCTTGGTAATAATAATAATATCAATAATAATAATGCCTGTGCTTGGTGTTGGCCTCCCAGTGCTGTGGTCAGGCCGCAGTGTGGGACGAGCCAAGAGAAGCATGGGTTGATCACTAAAAGCGCGCAGAAGAAGAGGGGTTACACGGTGTGCACAGGCAACTACGTTGCAACAAACACCCGAAAATCTGGAACGTCGCAGATGACTCAGCAAAACAGGCTGTCACTCAAGGAGACTCACCCCAGAAAGTCTCTCTGTGTGTGTAACTTGACATAAAAAAAAGATCACTAAAAGCGCGCGAAGAAGAAGAGGGGTTACACGGTGTGCACAGGCAACTACGTTGCAACGAACACCCGAAAACACAGGAAAACTGCAGGAAGCTCAGCACAGGCCGTCACTCATGTGAGGCCCAACCCCAGAGAAATGGCCCCCGTGTGTAAGTTTCACTAAAAGCGCGCCAGGCGAGCAGTAGAATCGAGCAGGAAGGTTCCACGAAAATTCTCCCGGCCTGCTCTGCCATCGCTTCGGAGCAGCCCCCCTTTCGGGATCCTGCCGCCTTTCTCAGGCGGCCCGGTTAGCTCAGTCGGTAGAGCGCAAGGCTCTTAACCTTGTGGTCGTGGGTTCGAGCCCCACATCGGGCGTAGCATGAAGCTGTATCGTTTGTAAACAGCATGCTGCAACATTTTTGCTGTTGCGGGCATCGCCATGCTGCACGTCGTCCACAGGCGTGTGCTGCCGGAGCTGCGCTGACCGCAATCCTTGGCCATGAGCGCTGCCGGGAATTCAGGCAGGCATTATTGTTCACGGAACCAGAAAATGCCATATATTACGTGCATTATGTTTTTAGGTGGGATAAGACGTTGCTCTCCTGAAACGGCAGCTGTCCGGAAACTCGCGCGTTTATGCGCCCGCTATGCCGGCACCGGCTGCACGAAGCAAGGCCGTGGCCGAAGCCCCACTGATGGAAAAAGTCGATTGATATTGTTTTTATCAGTAGCAGCCCTCCACGAGAAACTGTGGTAAGCTGTTACCGGGTCAACAAGAGCTCGTTGCTGAATTCTGCGTGATGGCAGCAGCTGCAGGTAACCCACAATTGTCAGACTGAGTGACCATCAAGCGCCGTGCACTAACATGCATGAACTTGACTGCATTGTTGTAAGCAGGTGTAGTAACAAGGACAGTACTTGCTCTGCTGCTGGCATGTACCATCAGCACAGGGCAATGCAGTGCCTATGAAAAAGGTAAGACCCTCAAAGTACTCCCTTAAAAAGGCAGTGGAAGTTGAGGTGTTTGGTAGCCCTCACTGGCCTGCTGCTGGCAGGAAATTTGGATCCTACTAAAACTTGTTGTACCTGCTAAAAGCTGTCTCAAGCTGCACCTGAAATGAATGGCCCACCCTCTGCGGCAGACACCGCAGCAGAACACCGCAGCATGTCATGCAGGAATGGCCAGCATGCACGACTCGACCTGATGCTAAACATGTGCTGCGGTGTTAGCCAGTTTTCCTGTCTTTGTCCTTCTCTAATTTACGCACGGAAGAGCACAGGCTCAAGCAGGCTTGCGTGCCTCCGACGCGTAGGACTTGTAACTTGTAACTTGCTGCGGTGTGTGTGCAGGTTACACGCAGGCCGCTGGCAAGCGCTCGTTGCTGGCAGCACCTACTGCCAGTGACAAACCTGGCACACCCACGCCTGATGCAAGCCATGCAGCACAGCCGCCTGTGCCTGAATCTCAGGGTGATACCGGCCACGGGTGCACCGCCAGCAGCAGCAGCAGCAGAAGAGAGGGGTGGCAGAGGCGGTGGCGGTGCACATGCAGGCGGCGGCAGGTGAGGAGCGCGGCTGGTAGCAATCTCAGACTGAATCAGTAGAAACGTTCAAACTGAACGTCAAAGTAATTGCAACCAGTTGAAACAAATGTTTCTTTTTCTGATGTGAGGAGCACGGCTGGCTGAGTTGATGAGGGTGACACAGTTGCACATCAGTGATCCGCATCCTATCCAAGGGGCGATTCCCTTGGAACTTCTGTGCAGCTAAGCTACATATGCTGCGTGGTTCCGTGCACTATGTACAACTGTGTACTACACAAATCTTGACGGGAAATGCAGAAGTACGCACCTGTTGGTATGTAACGGGTGGTCACTCACACAAGGCGTGCCCAGGCAGCAGTGAGTGGTCAAGCAGCACAACTGCAAGCAACTACGTCTAAATGTTCCCTCTGTGACACCCTTGGTGTGTGCGGGCCGCAGGGATGTAGTGCTGACTTGTGTGCTGAGCTTTCAAGGCTGTGGGTTTGCCAGTAACTGATTCACGTGTTGGCTGAAAGCCTTTACAGTGATTTGTTACCAGTGCGTGAGTGCGTGCACCTCGTCCGCTATGAGGGGGATCGAAGTGGTGCTATGGGGTCGCTATGGGCTGTAGCTGTCAGGCTGGCGTTTGCCTAGCCTGCAGACTGCAGCAGGCAGCTGCTTGCGGTCAGCTGTTCTTATAAGAACATTAATTAACTATGGGCTGCTGGCCGTGCGCGTGGCACCGTACGTGGCAGGCGAAACTGGACGCAGCAGGATAAAGACATGGGAAGGGCAACAATTTGTCACCTTTTCTATTAACGTATCACGGCGCAAGATACGTTGTCAGGTCAACTTGCACTGAAAATGAAAAAGAGGGCACCCTTTATATATGGGTCGTGAACGAGCCCTCAAGTACTACCATACAATTAACAAACCACGCATTTCCCATTTCAGCCGCCTAGACACTGGCAGGGCAAAGCGCCAGGGGTGTAAAACCATGTAACCACTGGTCAACATGTAACAAGCCTGAGCAGGCCCCGAGAGGCTCTGACGGCGAAGTGCTACTATACAACGGCCTGGCGAGCAGACCTCTCATCCCAACTCCGCAGTCGGCATGCATGCAGCAGGGGTGCAGAACACTAGTCAAGGGGACAGAAAGTCTCCGCAAACAGGAGGCAGCTGAACGCCGCTGCCATGGGCAAGTGCTACTATACAATGGCCTGGCGGGCAGACCTCTAATCCCAACTCTGCAGTCGGCATGCATGCAGCAGGGGTGCATAACACTAGTCAAGGGGACAAAAAGTCTCCGCAGACAGGAGGCAGCTGGTGGCTGCTGCTATGGGCCTGGGGCCCCAAAACAGTGCCTTTCAGGACCTACAATCATGCTCATATCAACATGCAAAGGCCAGGCAGGGATGGTGGCCTGGTATATGGTACATATGCCTAGTCAAGCCTTCAATCAGGCAGTAGCACTGCTAGTCAAGGTGATGGGCTGTAGCCAGCCACAGCAGGACGGATGTCGCAAGCCGCGGCAGCCAAGATTTGGCATACCGATACAATGGGAAACTCTCAACATGCCGTATGGTATGATGTACAATCTAAGGCCGGTTGGGTACGACCTGGTGATGTAATGGCCTCGTATGACAGCTCGTTTCCGTGGGTGTAACATGCTCCGCTGGCACATTGTCGCAGGGGCCGTTTTAATATGATACAAATAGTAATATGCACTCAGCCCGTTGTAACTGCTGGGAAATACCAGCTTCGGGCACAACTCGCTCGGAACATGCTGGGCGCAGGGCAGCAGCAGCACCAGGCACTGGAGACCGCACTCGACATAAGACTGCTGCATCCAATCTTGATGCAGGCAGTACACAAAATAACTCTCAATCACTCATCGAAACTCTCCATTGTCTTCTCTTGCAGCCACCTGGGCTGGTCTCATCTTGCTGAGACACGCAGCAGTACGCTGCGGGGCCTGGTGTGCCATGTCACTCCTGGCACTCGCCTGCAAGGCAGTTGGCAATCGAAACACTGGTTCAGCACTCTGCCCAGCGTGATGTTTTGGTTTTGTATATCCAACTGGCAGCGTTTAAGTTGAAATTGCAGCAGGGCTGCAGGCCCTGACAGCGGCTGTGACTGCTGCTGCTAGCATTACTATTTCTGTCAGTTGGTGATAACAACAGCTGGCACGCACTATGCATTGTCACGCCATTCAACGCAACAACCTTCAAGCAATGCTGGACAACGAGAGCCGCACTCATAGTCTGTCCTGAAGCTCCGACTGGGCTAGGGCTATGTCTTGATACTCACTGCACACTTGGAGCGCCAGGGGACCTTGGGCGGGAGGTCTCCTGGACAAGCAATGCTTGAAGGTGCGCAGCTTTGCATTTTTCATGCTAGACTGTCCATCTTTACACCCAGGTGATATGGTTGCCCTGTCTGCTGCTTCTGCCGCCGCCTGCCGCATCTGCAGGTCGTTTGGTGGCGGCGGCGGCAGGTCATTTGGTGGCGGCGGCGGCGGCGGCTCCAGATTTTTTGGTGGTAACGGCGGCAGCAGATCTTTTGGCGGAGGAGGTCAGAGGAGTTTTGGAGGCCACGCCAGCAGCGGCAGCAGCATTCCTTGGGCTGGAGGCCACAGTGCACCTGCAGCTGTGCCGATTCCATCTAGCGCCTCAAGTTGGGGCCGCGGCAGTCGCGCCGGCTGGCCCAGCCGAGTGCAAACACACAGCAGCTATCCAGGTGCAGGTGCCTCATACAGACCATGGGGTAGCAGTAACGCCTGTGGGAATAATCCTAGATACCCTGGAGGTTATGCGCCAAACGGGCAGTGGCCTGCACGGTACAATGCATACAACAACTATAACAGCTTGGGGTGGTATGGTGCAGCTCCGCTGTACAGTCAGCCGCTTCCGCTCGGGCTGCAGGGCTATGGTTTGAATTCGTATTTGAATGCGTGCAGCTTTGACCCGTGTTATAACGGCGGCAAATGTGTGCTAGACAGCTTCAGCCTGGTGGGGTACCGGTGCATTTGCCCAGCTGGTACGTTGGGTGATGCCTGCGAGTTCTTGGCTGGCCTATGATGGGCCTGTTTTTTTTTATTTGTTGGTTGGTGGGCCTGTTGACCAACAGGGGCAAAGATCACTGATGGCATCGCCTTGAAACAACCAATGCAGACAAAAATCATACACAAATCAAGCCATCTTGGGGCAAATTTGACGTGCCAGATTATGCTAGCAGCCATCATTAGCCTCCCCCGCTGGGTCTTGCCAAGAGCAGTGCTACTGGAGATGTCCTTGCCTGCTGTGTCAGCACTAGGTGTACATCATACTCTTGCCAAGTAACAGATTATTTTTGTTACCAGGGCGACGGAATCCTACTTAGTAACAGATTCAGGCCTGATGAAAGGAGGGATTACACTGGTGCACACGAGCGGGTACGCCGCATTCACATTGAACGCCCACTCCAAATGCACCTGCATATGCAGATGTCATGCGCAATTTAAGACAAGCTGAGCTGCTGATCAGACAGCCGCCAGTCTACACACGATTGCACATGTAAAGATGGACAGTCTAGCATGAAAAAAGCAAAGCTGCGCACCTTCAACATGTATATGCATATGGGCTACGGCGCTGCAGCTAGCACTGTAGCAAGCCAGCGCTTTCAACGCGCACAACTGAACGCACAAACAAGACCGTACAGATGCCAAGAGGACCATGCACGCCCCACAGTCGACATCCACCTACGCTGTCGCTGCAGCAGCAATGCGCTTGCACACCTTCCGGTGGCCATCCTTCCAGCACTGCGTTATGCACTCCCTGCTGCAGAAGCGAGCTGTCCTGCAGCGTGCACACAGGCAGCTCTTCCAAGCCACAGGCACCTGCTCACTTGCACCCTGCACGCTGGTGCAGCAGGGGTTGCAGCACCACCAGGCAAACGGCAGCTGGCAGCACACCGCGTCCCCAAACTGCTGCAGCTGCTGCGACAACTCCCCGTACCTGCGCAGCAGCACATCCTGCACGCCAGCAGCTGGGCGGCTCCTGCTGCTGCGTGTGTTGAGTGTGCTGGGAGGCAGCACTGCGAGGGTACTCTGGAATGCCAGCAGCAGCTGCTGGTGCTGCTGCTGCAGCTGCTGCCGCGCCGCCGCCGCAGCTGCTGCCTCTCCTGGCAGCTGCATGCTGCGCAGAGACGCACCCACAGCCTCGGCAACCTCACACGCAGTGGACAGCTCATCTGAAGCGAGGTCCTCGCCCATCTGCAGCCAGGATGCTGCTAGTGGCTGCGCTCCAATGCCGTCGAAAATGCCGCGCACGCTCTCAGCAGAGTGGCTCCTGGGCAGCACCCTCCCCAATACCGCAAGCGCACACGCGCGCAGCAGCAGGCTCACCGTCTGCTGCTGCTCCAGCCTGCGCCGCTGCTGCTGTGAGCTGCTTTGGCGGCTGGCCTGCTGATGCTCCACGTAATCTGGGCGCAGCATTGCAAGCAATGCACTGACAAAAGAGAAGCACAGCTGCAGCATGTCGTGCTTGCTCCTGCTGCTGCCGCTGCCGCTGCAGGTGCTCAGGCCTGCACTGATGACATCTATTGCCTTGAGAAATGTTACAGCTAAACTGAACGCTGCCTGCGCAGCATCGCCAGCAGGCCATCCGTGCTTCAGCACCACCTGCTTCATCATACCAAATGCAGCCTGTGCTACGTCTAGTGCGCCGCAGAGCGCATCAAAGTGCGCGGGCTCTTCTGCTGCTGCCAGCTGCTGCACCTTGAACCGCACCAGCCACTCGCATGCTTAGAAACCCCTCGAGGGGCAGCCCAGCAGGGCGTTGCTTGCAGCTGCGGCGACACAGCAGCAGCAGCAGGCGCAGCAGCAGCGTAGACAGCATGCATTTGAGCAGGAGGTGCAGGGCGTGTTGGCCACAATGCCTGCGAGCTGCAGGGCCTGCAAGATCAAGGGCTGACCAGCTCACAGCTGCGGTGCCAACTGCAGTGTGCATGGAGCAAGCCACATTGGGAGGGCGCTGGCAGGCGGTTCTCACACGGCTCCTGGCAGGCGACGCTGCTGTATGCTGCACTCGATCTGTCATCCAGATGTCAGGTTCACCCTTGAAGCAACATGTAATCTTCAAGTACCATGTACTCCTGCTTCCTGCACACAGCAGGCTACACACATCGCACAGCTTGCATTGACCACATAGCTGCCATGCACATTTGAGCAACCAGCGTAAGCTCACGTGGCAAGGGGAAGTTGTCCATCACCAGCAGATCACACAGCTGGTGCTGCAGCTGCAACACAGCCGACGCACTGGCAGCAGCAGCAGCAGCAGCAGCGTCCCCAGCCGCTGCTGATTCAGCAGCAACATCTGCCACGCAGCGCTGCACTGCAGGAGCCAGCTCCAGCAGCACAGCCTCCTGCAACTGCGCAAGACATGCATAGTCCTTTGCTTCCGCTGTTTCAAACCGCAGCGCGTGGGCTAAGCCGCACTGCAGATCGCCCACAAGCTCGGACACCGTGCGGCTGCACTGCAGCAGCTGCTGCAGCTGCTCAGCTGCACTGCTGCTGCCCTGCAGCAGCGCATGCTGTAACAGCACAAGGATGCCTGCTACCGCCGCGCCACAAAAGCCGTCCGCCGCACCAGCAACAGCGCTGTCCTCATCGGCCCTCCCACACAGCACGTGGTGCAGCAACTCAACATACGCCAGCTGCTGTGAGGCGCTTGCTGCTGCTGCTGGTGCTGCAGTGCCCAGCTGCTGCTGCAGCCAGCCCACTCGCAGCTGACCCAGCAGCAGCTGATGGTGTGCCTCTGGCTGTTGCTGCTGCTGCAGCAGCAGGAAGTTCTGTGGCTGCTGCCGCTGCTGCTATGCCGGCTGCTGCTGCCCGTGCTTTGCATGGTGCAGCCTAGATGCCTCCAGCGCCAGATTGCAGCTCAGCATGAAGAATAACTCAGCAGATTCCAGCCGATCTGTTGCATCGTTATCTGTATACAAGTTTGGTGCGCCTCCTGCAGACTCCGGCACAATGTCAGCGCCTATACGCTGAGCCAGGTTGCCAGGCAGCTGTGCAGCAGCAGCGAAGACATCAAAGCTGAGCGAGCGGCCAAAGAAGCTGCTGCTGCCAAACTGGAAGCCTCTGCTGTTGCCACTGCTGCTGGCAGCGCCGTGGCCGCTGCTGCTGCTGCTGCTGCCGTCATTTTCCAAACTGACTGCAGGGCCAGGCACAAAGCGGCAGCTGAGCACTTCTTTTGCCAGGGATGCGACTGGCACGACACAGGGTGCAAGCCTTGCCCCAACCTGTACAGCAGACAGCACATCAGTAAGCTGTGCTGACATCCCCTGCGGGTCAGCCCTGCCATGTCAGCTGCTACACATGCTGCAAATGGAGGGTACAAGGTCGCGTGCGATGCAGCAACCGCATTAGCTGAGCTGCAGCCGGCTGTGTGCACTTCTTGCCTACGAGCCCAACTGGCGCCGCTGCTGCACATATGATGCATGCTGACTCTGGTAATCATGACATAGCATCAGACAAGGCAGGTGCAGCCCCAACACTAGCAGCAGCTGTTGGCCCGGCTGCTGCTGCTGCCGCCGCGGTTGCTGCGCGCTCACCAGCAGCTTGCCAGGCCAGCACTGCACGAGTGTGTTGGTAGTGCTGAGGCAGGCGTAAGCGAGCAGCTGCAGGCCCTTGGTAGCCGCAACTGCAGGCGCAGCTGGAGCAGCTGCAGATCTTGTGGCTGCATGCGATACCTGCGGCTGCAGCTGTCCTGCAAGCAGCTTCGCAGCGTCTTGTATTGCTGGCAGCAACCCTGCATGATGCAAGGGCGGGAGGGCAGCAGCTGATGCTTGAGCAGCACGTCAATCGGCAGGGGATTGCAGATGTGGTGGCGTTTGATATCCGTGCCATGCAGACAGCAGCATCGACAGTGTTGGCATTGGTCAGCAGTACGGAGAGCTTGGCGCTGAGCGCTTGGAGCACCATCAAGTCCCTTGCCGCGCACAACATGCAGCTGCTGCTGTGCACAGCACGCAGCTGCTGCTGCACGCAGCACGCGCTGCTGCTGCACTCTGCAGGCTTCTGCCGCCTATCCTGCACACAGCAGCCGGCAACTGCTGCTGCGCACAGCACGCTGCTGCGCGCACCTGACTTCGCCAGCTGCTTCGCCATTTCAGACCTGTTGGCTGCTGTGCTGCCTGGTTCAGCCCTTGGGTTTGCCCAGGCCAGCAGCAGCTCTGTGAAAGTTTCCTGCAAGATCAGCAGTACCCGCAAGCCGGCTTCTCGTGGATCTGAGGGATCCTCTCGGCTGTGCTTTGACTGCTCGTCTGCAGCTGTAGAGCCCCGCGTGCTTTCGGCTTGCAGGAGTCGCAGGCCGGTTTTGATAGCAGCAGCGAGCCGTTTGATGAGGCTGTGCTTGCACACGAGCTCCTGCAAGTCAGAAATGCTGTATGTGTGCTGCTACTCTGTGTCTTGAGCATTGAATCAAGTCAATTCAGCTGTGCTACTGATGCAGCATGCCGGGTTGATGCAGTGCAGTTCAGGGCAGCTGCAGCGCAGTGTGCATACACAGCATCATAGGGACAGAGTGGCGTGTGCAGGCTGCCAGGTGCTGATTTGCGTGTCAAGGCACATCTATCCACCTGCCTGCACAATGGGCCATCCCGTGTGTCCAAAGCGGATGTTGAACTCTGACATGGGCATGGTTGTCAGTCTGCTGGCGTGCACCTGGTGCGCTGCCCAAGCAGCCCAGGCATGAGTCAAGCAGCAGCTGTTCTGCGGGTTTGCGCTGGCACAGATCTCCAGCACGGGTTGTGCCTCCACTACAGAAGCTACTAGATATTTATTGGCTATTTCCTGGTTCATGTTGAGCTCTGCTCAGGTGGGTGTCCAGCCGCTGCAAGCTCAAGCACAGTCGGTAGCTGCAGGTGCAGCGGTGCTTATAGGTCCCTTCCGTCTGAGACACCAAGCTTTCCCAGATAGAGCCCAGAAGCTTGACCGATGGAGAGGTGCACTGCTGCTGCCAATGGCTAATGGTGTACCCTAAATACAGCGCAGCTGACATTGAGGAGCACAACGAGGCCATCGCCATCTTCCTGTACGGCTGCAACCAGCCCCTTAGCCTTGTGGAGCACCCTGACTTCCAGCAGATGGTGTTCACGCTTGCTCCGCACATGAAGGGCAAGCTGATTGGCCGCAAGGCGCTGGCCACCACCATGCTGGACAAGGTTTACGAAAAGACACAGTCCAAAGTGGAGGGCTTTCTGCAGGAGCAGGTGCGGTTGTCAGCCGCTTGTTAAGCACATGTTGTGTCGTTTTTATTGCACAGGGCTACCAACAGGTATGCAGTCCTACTCTCCATGCTTAGCCATTTGTTGGGCATCAACCTGTGTTATGGCTGTCGTAACGGCTGATTTGGCTGCTGCCAATTTCTGTTTGCAGAAGTATGTCGCCACCAGCACAGACGCCTGGTCCAGCTCTCACAACGCTGGTGCGCATGTGCTGAACGTGAACGCCATCGCCAACGGCACCAGTGTGTTCCTGGACATGGTGTTTACTGGCGCTGACAGCCACACTGGCAACTACATCGCCACACAGGTGGGCATATAGTGCACGGAAACGCGTCAGCACTTGCTTGCGGTTTGGTGGTTGTAAGCGTACAAATGCTGCCTGATGTCTGGTGATGGTATCAGAACCCATGTTGCTGCACCTCTATTGCTGCTCTTGTGGTGCTGCTGCAGGTGGAGAGCGTGCTGGGCAAGTGGAACATTTTGGACAAGACAGTGGCGTTCGTCACAGACTGGGGCAGCAACATGGTGAAGGCAGGCGAGTGCCTGCAGGAGATGCTGCCACACTACGCTGGCGGCGTCAACTGCCTGCAGCACCTGATCAGCAATGGGCTCAAGGACTTCGCCAAAAACGAGTCAGTGGCCAGCATCATCAGCAGGAGCAGCAGTAGGAGCAGGAGCAGCTGTATTTCAGCAGGTCATGTGGGCGAATGCCACCTGCAGCAGCAATGGCTGCATTGTGCATCTTGATGCTTGTGTGGGTTTGTGATTGCCTGTATTTCTTTGTGTGATTTTTGATTTTATTGCTATAATCACTAGTGTTATTGCAGCTGCAGATTTGAAGAAAGGTTCTGACTTCTTAAGGGACCCATCCTGGGCACTGCATGCTGCAGGCTGCTGGCTACAGCCTTCACCCACTGGCAGTGGATAAGCTGAGCGTGGCAGAGTGTGTGCTGGGCTCCTACTGGTGTTTAGCCCTATTGTAATGTAGTTATATGAAAGTATGTACACTTTTAGATGCTTTTGACGTGAGCTGCTGCTGTCCTGCGTCTCAAAGCGGACGTTTTGCAATGATTTCACTCCGTGCAGTGGGGCGTATCGACGAGTGAAATTTGAAACGAAATTTGAACTGAAATGAAAGGAATCGAAACGTGAAATTTGAAACGGCACACCCCTGCCGGTGATATGCTTTCGAAGATAACATGCACGGACTACTGTGGGCACCTGGGTTATTAGCTGCATCACAGCTCTCAGCTGCCGAGATCTGATTAACCTGGAAGTATTATAGCTCGCGTCCTGGCTGTGATACATTGCAATTCGTTCAGCTGCTGGGCTGCCCTGACCGGCTGTAACGCCTAGGGCCTCGGCGTGGTGCGAGTGTCGAGTTCCCCACTTGTGATATCGTCAAAAGTTGCTCAGGTGGGATACCGGCGTGGCGGCCCTGACAGCACAAACATTGCAACACACGTGTGCGTATCCTGGCCCTTCACGCCTATCGCTGGCGTAATTGCCACCGAATCCGATCATCATTGACTGATAGAACTGCTGTGCTGCATTCAATACGAGCACGGCATGCCTGGGCACAGCAGCAGCCAGAGTGCTGACCACAGCAGCAGCATCTGTTGCTGCTCGTGATCACCTGCGTTGTTGGTGCCTGAGTTGTCAGCATAGGCACCTTTGGCATGTTGTATAAGTCACAGCCATTGCCCCTTGGCAGTGGCATGTCACCAGCACATTGCTTGCATGTCGTGCGTATGGCCACCTGTGTTCAGGCTGATCCGGCGCACTTGCCTTGTGTGTTGGATGTTGCTGCAGGCTCTTTGACTCTCAGCAACGAGCAGTAAGCCAGCGCAGGGCTAACCAGCAGCTGTCAGCCGTTGCATCCCTTTCCTCCCCCAGAGCAGCAGCTGCACGGCAGCAGGGAGCAGCATGAAGTCAAAGACGCACTTCCTGCAGGACTTGAACCTGAACAGCATCCTGGAGCCTGCAGACCCGCAGGACAAGAACTACTGCGCCACCAAGGTTGTGGGCACCATCGGCCCAGCATGCCAGGCAGTGGACAAGCAGGTGGCGATGCTGGAGGCAGGCATGTCAGCAGCACGGTGAGGCCTCTTGCGCAAGCCTAAGCGGCGTGGTTGATTTGTGGTTGCTGTTGGGGCGCAAGGGGTAGACATGTAAATGCAGCAGGGTGTTAGCATGGAGGTGTGGCAGCGTGTGCTACTTGGAGCTGCGACAGCTGTCCGCGCCTCCCACTGCGGTGCGTTGGTAGCAGTTGACAGCGCAGTGTGAACAAGCGGGCTGCCGGCATGAAAATGGTGATGTCTGCAAGGCGTTTGCAGGAGGTCCATGGAATCTCGCACAGCAGCAGTGTGTGTGTAGAGAGTTCCTGCACGCATGATCAGGGGCGCTCTGTGCGCATTAGTGTGGGCAAATAGGTCATCGGCACGCTCCTCTTAGATGCAGGGCGCATGTGGTAGGCATGCGCCGTGGCAGCAGGTGCTGATGCTGAACAGCGGATGCCACGGGAGCCTTGGAAGGTAGCTGCTGCAGACACGGGCAAGACCAAAAGAGCGTCTTTGCAGACATGCTCTTGATGCTGCTGGCCTGTCAGGTGTCAGCTGTCTCCAACTTGTTAAAGCTCTCTAAACTCAAACTTTGGTCAAGCTCTGGTCAAACTCTGGTCAAATTCCTTGAACCCCGCAGGTTTGACCTGACCTGGGGCCCCATTGAGTACCACAGGCGCAGCCTGGACAACCTGCAGACCGCCATGAAGAAGACCCGGCGGCTGTGCGCCATCATGCTGGACACCCTGGGCCGCGAGGTGAGGATCGATTAATGACCTTGTATACGATTTGGTATATGATAGTGATGTTCAGATGACATGCAGCACGTCAGGCCACCCCAATGCAGTACAGGCTGTGCAAGCTGCTGGACACGTTGCAGCAATGTATCAACCACCACAGTGCAGCGCAGTGCAGTATCCTTGTCAATGCTGCGGATCTGACTGTCTCTCATCTTCCTGTTCTTCTGCTGCTGCTGCCGCCGCCAGGTCATGATCCGCCGCCCCTTCCGCATCGAGGCTGACGGCTGGCCCAACCAGGCCGGGCAGGAGATCAGCGTGGCCATGGGCCAGACGCTCACACTCACCACGCGCGGTGAGGCGGCAGCAGCAGAGAAAAGATTTACAAAATAAATACAGTAAACAAATCTTCTGTTATGAGTATTACAGCAGCTGCAGCAAGGTGGCAGCAGAGGTGGCAGCGGCAGGTGTATTTGTTGTTAATGTTTCAGCATTGTTTACTGCTACTTGTGACTTGGTCGCATCCTGGTAGTTGCATGAGGACAGGCATGGCAGGCTGTGCCCCACCCCACCAGACACTCGCTGCCGCAGCATCCGTCCGTTGCTGCCGCGGCATTTTCCCTGGTGCATATCAACCCCCACCGAGCACCCTGCACAGGCGGATCCTGCTGCCACCATCGGCAGGGCCCTCTCTTAGGACCGGACAAACAAAAGCATCCCGCACCTGGCACCTTACGCCCTCTCTTGACGTGTTCTTTATTTTGCTGTTTCCTTGTCACACCATCGCGTCTCAGCCCGCATGGCCATCACACATCACCACAGCATGCCAACATCTACAGCGCTGACACTGCCTGCTGCTGCTGCTGCTGCTGCTGCTGCTGCTGCTGCTGCTGCTGTTTTCAGACGTGGAGTGCAGCGACACGGTGCTGCCGGTCACCTACAGCAAGTTTGCGGGCATGATGGAGCCCGGGGACACGCTGTACGTGGGCCGCTACCTGGTCTCGGGCGCTGACTCAGCCTCCCTCTACCTGGAGGTGGGGCAATTCATTGTAGCATTATTCGTATTGCATTTGCATGTGTTTGTGATACTATTAACAGTGTGCTATAGAGTCTCAGCCTGGTCCGGGACTGTACGTGTGCGCTACCTGGTCTCGCGCGCAGACAGCGCCAGCTGCTACCTGGAGGTGCGATTGCTGTTGTGACTCATGTATTGCACGTCAACTACTGTAGTACATCAAAATATAAACTATTGTACGTGGGGCGCTACCTGGTCTTGGGCGCGCGGTGCGTGTGGGCCAAGATTGATGCACTGCGCAACTTAACCAAGGCCTTTCGGGCTGAAATGCGTCACTTTCAATTGGGTTTTATCTGTGCCCTGCAGGTGGTCGAGGTGGTTGATGAGCAGGACGTTGTGTGTGTGGCCAAGAATGAGGCGCTCATAAGCGTGCGCATGAACACATTGCGCCCAAAACAATCAAGCAAACTCATTTTGTTGTGATCTGCCGCAGGTGGTGGAGGTGGTTGACGAGCACGACGCGGTTTGTGTGGCCAAGAACGAGGCGCTGCTTGCCTTTACTCAGCCTCAACTATTCAGAATAACGTGTCACTCCGTCATTTGCCGCAGGTGGTGGAGGTGGTGGATGAGCACGATGTGGTGTGCGTGGCCAAGATCGAGGCGCTGCTTGCCTTGACTCAGCCTCAACTTATCAGAATAACATGTCACTCCGTCATTTGCCGCAGGTGGTGGAGGTGGTGGATGAGCACAACGTGGTGTGTGTGGCCAAGAACGAGGCGCTGCCCAAGTGTGCCCTAACTATCACAACAAAATAACATATGACACATGTTTTCTGTCATGTGCCGCAGGTGGTGGAGGTGGTTGACGAGCACGACGTGGTGTGCGTGGCCAAGAACGAGGCACTGCTGGACGGGCTGCTCACGGTGTTCCACGTGGAGCGCTCCAGCGACGAGCTGCTCAACCTGCAGAACGACCTGCCGCTGCTGTCCGAGTACGACAAGGAGTGCATCATCAGCCTGGCGCAGGTGCGTCATGTAACATGTTATTTTGTGTGTGACTTCAAATGCGTCTGGAGGAGGTCATCATCAGCCTGGCGCAGTGTGTTTAGCTCTGATGTAACATGTTATTCTCAGCCCCACTCACTTGCGCTGATCTCCACATAACTTGCAGGACTATGAGATTGACTTCATCAGCCTCAGCTACACGCGCAGCGTGGATGATGTGGTGGAGGCACGCGCCTTCCTGGATGTCGTGGGCCTGGCCAACTCAATTTGACTGAACCCCACCCAACACATCTCAGAACCTCTTGCATCTTCCGCAGGGTAGCAAGATCAGCTGCGTCTCCCTTAACCTCAACCTGTGGCTGCACTGCACCTTACTTGACATGTTGAAATCCCACACCTAACCGCCATTTCTGCAGGACTATGAGATCGACTTCATCAGCCTGAGCTACATGCGCAGCGTGCATTTTTGTGGTGGAGGCGCGCGCCTTATTGGATGCCGTGGGCCTGGCCAACAACCCTCCACCAAACTCACCAAACACCTCTCAACTCCCCATGCACTTGTGCAGTACCGCTAGAGTGACTGCATCTAGTTGCACCTTCACCCATAGCTGCACTGAACCCCACTTTTCTGCTGTAAACCCTACACCCACCTGCCATCCCTCTGCAGGACTACGAGATTGACTTCATCAGCCTCAGCTACACGCGCAGCGTGGATGATGTGGTGGAGGCACGCGCCTTCCTGGATGCCGTGGGCCTGGCCAACACCAAGATCATGGCCAAGCTCGAATCACGCCAGTCGCTGCTCAACTTCAAGGGCATCCTGAATGAGGCAGACGGCATCATCATCAGCAGGTGACACAAGGTCCAAGGGTTTAGGTTTTAGGGGTTTAGTAGGATCTTGGGGTTGTGGGCCTGGCCAACACCAAGATCATGGCCAAGCTGGAATCACGCCAGTCCCTGCTTAACTTCAAGGGCATCCTGAATGAGGCAGACGGCATCATCATCAGCAGGTGACACAGGTTTTTAGGGTTATTGGATCCCTGCTCGGCGCTCATGTGGTGACGGGGCGCAGCTGGTCTGGGAAGCAAGCTCTTGTGATGTCTGTGCCAGTACCTCATCGCTTTTGCAATTGTGGTGTCATCACAGTCTGCTGAATGGTGTGCTGCTGCTGCTGCTGCTGTGCTGCTTGGCTGTGCTGCAGAGGCAACCTGGGCCTGGACTGCCTGCCTGAGAAGATGGCGCTGGTGCAGAAGACGCTCATTCAGAGCTGCAACCTGGTGAGCCGCGCTGCTGCTGCTGCATCACCGTGGCGCCGTGTTGCTATTGTGCTGGACATGGTGCAGCTTTGTGGCGTAGAGTCATATGCTGCCAGCAGGACAGGCTCCTAGAGGCACCCAAAGGTTGCTGTGTGTCACCACCACGCGTCACCACCAGTACTGCCGCCTCACCACTGCCGCCTCACCACTGCCGCCGCTTCGCAGGTGGGCAAGCCCGTGCTCATCACGCGTGTCGTGGACACCATGGCCGTCGCTGATAGCCGCCTCCTACAACCACCGCCGCCGCTGCTGCTGCTGCTGCTGCTGCTGCCGCCACTGTCGCTGCTGCTGCCACTTTCGCAGTGGGCAAGCCCGTGCTCATCACGGGCGTTGTGCATAATTGCCGCTCGTAAACGCACGCTGCTGCTGCTGCTGCCACTGTCGCAGGTGGGCAAGCCCGTGCTCATCACGCGCGTTGTGGACACCATGGCCGTCTCCCCCCGCCCCACTCGCGCTGAGGCCACCGACGTCGCAAACGCCGTGCTGGACGGAGTCGACGGCATCCTGCTCGGACAGGAAACGCTGCGCGGTTTCTTCCCAATCGAGTCGGTGCAGACGCTCGTGAGCATTGCGAGGCAGGCAGAGAAGGTGTTCGACCATCACTATCATTTCGACCACCTGCTGGACACTGCGTATGAGGTGGAGGAGGGCTATGGAATGCCCGGAGGGAGCCCGGAGGATGCTAGCCCGGGAAGCAGCCAGGGAGACCTGTCAGAGCTGGGTGAGCTGCTGAGCTGGCGATCTGCTTGATGTTATGTATCTGTTTGTAGCTGTGGAGCTTTTCTCCCGATGCCAAATGGTTTTGTGTGCTTGTTAGCAGCTGGTGGTTTGATGTGCGTCTGTTGCTCTCGCCATGCTTGCCTGCAACACATGTGCTTCCTTCACACTGCACAAAGCTCTGCCGCGCATAGCTGTGGCGGGCCTCAAGTGTTTCCGCACCTGCCATACTCTCGTGTCCTTGCAGACCCCGCGGCGCCGCGCCGCATCAGCTTTGTCACACCAACCATAATCCAACTCAATTCACTGCTCGCCTGCCTAAATGCTGTCCTTGCAGACCCCGAGGGTGCTGCTGCTGGTGGCGGCCGCCGCGCGCCGCGCCGCAATACCAGCAACGAGTCCTTCAGCAGTCTCAGCCTGGCCATCAAGGCCATGACGCGCTTCGGGCCAAGCAGCTACGGCAACCTGCAGGTGCGGGGCGTCACTTTAAGTTAGTTAGTGATCCATTTTCAATGAGCTCTGCACTCGGTTTAGCACACAAGACAAGGTTTACGTCAAGCAGCTGCTGCAACCTGCAGGTGCAGCGGGGACCATTCAATGCTTGGTGTTTTGCGGCTTGCTTGGTGTTGTGCCCATTGGTATGTTTGCGGTTTTTTGGCCAGTCTCAGCCTGGCCATCAAGGCCATGACGCGCTTCGGTCCCAGCAGCTACGGCAACCTGCAGGTGCGGCCCTGTCATTTTCTCTGGATGTTTTCTGTATACAGTGAGCTCCGCACTTGGCACCCGAGATGCGGTTTACGTCAAGCAGCTCCGGCAACCTGCAGGTGCGTCAGGGATTATTCAATGCCTGGTGTTTTGCGGCTTGCTTGGTGTTGTTCCCATTGGTCTGTTTGCGTTTTGGCCAGCCTCAGCCTGGCCATCAAGGCCATGACGCGCTTCGGTCCCAGCAGCTACGGCAACCTGAAGGTGCGGCTCGTGGGATGTTGACGCAGTTCAAGGCATCAAGTGAAAACTACAATTCCCATTACAAAGGGTTACACCCATTTTTATTCGTTGTTGTCTTAGTCAAGTACATAACCCACCAACCATTTGGACTGACGGCGGGTATGGTGATGATGATGGATGCTTACATGCAAACTGCAATCTCACTGTCAACATGTCTGCATGTCTTCTGTGCCACTGCAGGGCATGTCTAAGAACGACAGCAGCGGCAAGCTGTACCACGGCTCCCCTTACCTCAGCAAGCTGGAGTCCATCAGCAGCAGCGCGGTGCGCGCAGCGGACAAGGTCGGCGCATCACTCATCGTGGTGTACACGCACACAGGTACGGCGGCAGGCGCTGCTGGCTTTGGTGGTTTGTGTGCGCGGGGTCCCGTTACATGGCAAAGGCCCTGCCGTCTGCTGTGCATCAACCCACTTTGAAGGCAAATACTCACTTGACATATGGACGGTGTTGCTGGCTGTGGTGGTGGTTGCTGCAGCATGGGAGTGGGTTGCAAGCGCACAACTGCTTGGTTGGCCGAGCTCGTCATCGGCACACATGCGTGCACCACCTGTTGCAATTTGTGTAAGGTTTGTCCTGGCACATAACAACACGCACCATGCACAGCATTACACTAGGTGTGAGTACGCAAATGGTAAACTAATTGCTTTACTTTGCGTGCTTCGCGGCTTCCTGCAGGCCGCACAGCGCAGCTGGTAGCCAAGTACCGGCCCCCGATGCCCATCCTGACGCTGGTGGTGCCTCGCCTCGTCAGCGACACCCTCAAATGGAAGCTGGAGGGGCGGTGAGTGTTATACATAACATAACATGGCGTAACATAGCATGGAATGCTGTGGAAGACATGAAGGGTCTTGTTGTCTGAAAGGCAATGCAGCATGCAGTGCTGTACCGGACTCCTAACACACCCACGTCACCTGGTTGCTGAGTAGAAGTCAGCTGCTAGCCCTGCCCATCTTTGCAGTGGACTTACCGTCCTTGCTGTGTGCATACTTACGATCTGCTATGCTGCGCCGCTGCTGCTCATCTGCGCTGTGCCTGCTCTTCCCCTGCAGCCACAATGCGCGCCAGTGCCTGCTGACACGCGGCCTGCTGCCCATGCTGGCGACCCCGCAGCCACACGGCGACGCAGGTGAGCAGAGCAGCTCGCCCCTTGTTCATCTGTATGTCACCAGGCGTGAAACAGCTGCAGTGGTGATCTGCTGTGCCTCCGGACAGAGCTCCTGAACCATCTTCGGCTGCAGCCAACTTGATGGTGTTGGATGGCATGCTGTATGTGTTGCTAATGTCTGCGCGCTTGTCACATGGTGCTGGCCCCAGCTGACTCCCACTGCTGCTGCCCTCGCTGCTGCTGCTGCTGCTGCTGCTGCAGTGCTGGGCGAGGCGATCAGTGCTGCCAGCCGGCTGGGCATTGTCGGTCCCAACAACCACGTGGTGGCGGTGCAGCGCATCCACGAGGACTTCTGCGTGAAGATTGTGAGCGTGGACTCCTGCGGCGCTGGCATCAAGCGCGCCATCAACCTGGGTGCGTGCTGAGTTTGTGCACAATCTTGTGCTTGTTTTTGCGCGATTAAGTGTGCGGGTGGCGGGTTGTGTCGTGTTTGGTGTCCACAGGCACTTGTGATTGCCTAGTTGTGCAACTTTGTGTGTGAAGGGTCATCAAAGCTTGTGTGGGGCAGGTGCAGCGCATCCAGAGGACTTCTGCGTGAAGATTGTGAGCGTGGACTCCTGCGGCGCCGGCATCAAGCGCGCCATCAACCTGGGTGCGTGCCGTCCGATTTGCATGTTTCCGCGTGTGGTTTCTGCGTGTTCAGTTGTAGATGTAGCTGGAGGCTGCGTCTCTTGTTGTGTTGACAGCGGCATTCTTTGTCTGCCAGTGCGCGCTTTGCTTGCGGTGTGTCCTGACTGCGCACAAGTTAAGTTCTAGTTGTACGGTCCCACTTGCAATGGTCTGACTGCATCTGCTGCTCCTGCTGCTGCTGCTGCTGCAGACGTTACGGAGCACGGCTGCCTCACCACCGTGTCGGCGAGTGGCGCAGCAGAGGCAGTGGACAACCACGAGCATGACCACGACCTGGGGCACATGGTGACCACCACGAGTGAGCTGGATGAGGAGGCAGCAGCACGCGTGGTGGCTGAGTTGAAGGCCAACGGCAGGCTGTGAAGGTCTGCGGCAGGCTGTGAAGGTGTGCGGCAGCTTTGAAGGTCTGCTGTCTTCGAGCTTGTGCAGCTTTGTGCCGTGAGCTGGATGAGGAGGCAGCAGCACGTGTGGTGGCTGAGTTGAAGGCCAACGGCAGGCTGTGAAGGTCTGCGGCAGGCTGTGAAGGTGTGCGGCAGCTTAGAAGGTCTGCTGTCTTCGAGCTTGTGCAGCTTTGTGCCGTGAGCTGGATGAGGAGGCAGCAGCACGCGTGGTGACTGGGTTGAAGACCAACGGCAGGCTGTGAAGGTCACACTTGTGTGCTTTACAGGTCTGTCTTTGAACATTCGGAGCTTTGCACTCACACGTGTTCGAGTGTGAATGACAGGTCTTCAGTTGGGTGCATCGTTCTGCTATTCACTGCGTACTGCCAGTACAGTGTTTCGGGCGGTATGCACCGGCAGGATCTGACGGGCAGCTGGCTTGGGTAGGTCTGGCTGCAGGTTGCTGTGAGAGATGTTGCTGCACCTGCAACTTGAAGGTTTGGGTGGCTGGAATTTGTGTTTCCTTGTTGTTTATCTCGAGGCCAGGGTGTTCTAGCATCACGGGTTTGTTGGGATGCAGTTGCAACAGCATACATACAGCCCGTGCTGTTTGTTGCGTTGCAGTGTTGAGTCTGGGGATGGATGCGTGCTTTGCCGCCAACACACAGCGGCTGTAAGGCTATGTGGCCGCTGCAATGCGAGTGCAAAGTGTGTTCAGGTCGGCTGTCTGTGAGCGAGGTGTTATCAGACACCTGCACTCTTATGCATAGCTTTGTGTGTTTGTTTGGCGCTGCAGTAGGCATATCACGGCTGGGGCACTGTCAGCATGCGGACGTCGCCTTGCCCGGGCTTGCATTCAAGGCAAGTTGCCTTTTGTACATGACTGACGGTCACTGGACGGTCCAGTATGATGACACTGAGCCTCAGCGGTGTTGCTGCTTGAGGGTCACGCTGTACAGTGGACTTCTTGGCATGTACTGCTATAAGATGTGGACCTGTGTGTGTGTGTGTGTGTGTGTCCCCATGGTTGAGGACATTGGATCCAAGCTGGCTGCAGCACGGTGCGTGGTTACTTGTGTGTGCATGCTTGTGGATTGTCAGAGCTGGTTAATCCTGTAAAAGGCGTCGGTTGAAGGTCATTGGCTTCAGTGACGTGAATCAATTGCGCAACAAGCGTTCTGATGTCATGGCCCCTTGCAGCAGCAGCACGGTGCTGCAACAGCAGTACAAGAGGACACTGCGTGAACTGTTCCGGCGGCAAATTACATATCAAAAAGCTCCTCCTCAAACATGAAGAGTCGTTAAATGACGAAAGGAAGGAAGACCTGCATGACAATGTTACGGAGTGTTTGAATCAGCAGAGTCCTGGAGAACAACCAAATCCGTCTCTTCGACCAGCAACCCAGTGATTTCCCACACAAAATACTGTTTTTCCAGCTGCAGCTTGTTGATCTTCCGGCTTCGCGTTCCAACTACTTCAGTGTGTTGTCTGCTTACTCCGTATTGACCCGTACGGTGGTGTGCTCTTGTCAATTGTATTTCTATACATAAGCCTACTGTCTGTATAGCATCAGGGAGGAGGAGTCATGGCTGCAGCAGAAGCATACTTCGTGGGCAGGAGCGAGCTGCTTTCCTGGATCAACAGCACGCTGGGACTCAGAATAAACAAGGTTGAAGAGGTATGTAGCCGCATAACACCTATGTTGTCCAGAAATAACTGCTCATAGGGAGCAGCAGCTAGCAACTTCTCTACTGTGCCTTGTCAATGTGCCTGCAACATACTGTATGCATCTCTCTCTTATGACCATGCAGACTGCAAATGGAGCTGTGGCTTGTCAGCTTATGGACGCTCTGTTTCCTGGAGTCGTACCAATGAAGAAGGTACGGCTACAGCATTTGCAGGCTGCTGCACAGGTAGTAGCAGCTCTGCTGTGCTGCAGCCCATCACTGTGTGCGTTGTTTGCACTGTTTGCGCCAGCACTGACATTCGCATGCAACTGCAGGTTGACTTCAACGCCAAGAATGACTACGACATGATCAACAACTACAAGGTCCTGCAGGACGTGTTCAACAAGCTGGGCGTGGAGAAGGTGTGCGCGGGGCGCATCAAGAATCTGCCACTGTGTGTTGAACACCACTCATACAAACATAGCAACCAGGAAACAACTAACACAAGCTCCAACAGTCGTATCGGAAGGGTTTTGAGAGTTCCTTGCCTACATAGTAGTGTGCTTGAGCAGTAGGGCTTTGCACCAGCATCGCTTCAGGCACATCTGCTGCTTTGTCTCAGACCGTTTCAGTGTGGCTGGGTTTCGACCACAGTGGCTGGGTGTAGACCACACATCTGCTATGACGCTAGTAGTGTCAATATAATCTGAATATTGTTTCACCTCACCGCAGCACTGCGAGGTGGCCAAGCTCATCAAGGGCAGGCCCCTGGACAACACAGAGTTCATGCAGTGGTTCAAGGCCTACTGGGACACCACCACAGGCGGGCAGCCCATCGGAGACTATGACCCGGCGGCACGCAGGCAGCTGTGCAAGACAGGCCCACTCAAGGGCGCCGGCAGCGGCCCAGCTGCTGCAGCACCAGCGCGCAGCACTGCGGCTGGCTCAGGTGCGCAATTCTGCGTTGCTTCATGCGCATATGATAACTATGCCACATGCAAGCACAGCCGGAGGCGACAGCTTGTTTGCCGTTGCTGCGCCCGGAGCGGCCTGCACGTAGTGCTATGAGCGGCTGCAGCTGGGTGACACACAGCCCATGTCGAAATGGTCGTGGATCCACGCAAGCAAGGGTGTTTTCCCATCATGATTGCTGCGGGACGCCTCAGGCGCTACGCTGTTGCTAATCGTCTCTGCATTGTATTACGCACCTGCAGCTGCCAGCACAGCCGGCGCGCTGCAGCGCCGCATTGGCCAGCCAGCCAGCTATGCAACAAAGAACAGCACTCTGCCAACAGCTGGTGGCGCAGCAGCCACACCCCCGCCCGCACGGGCAGGCAGCAAGAAGAAGCTGATCAGCAGCAGCGCGCGCACCAGCGTCACCAGCGACAGCGACACCATCGAGCGCCTGCAGGAGGAGGTGCGTGCAGCACGGCTGTGGTCATTGGCAGTTGCCTGTAGGAGCATTCTGCAGTGTCACGGCAACCAGCAGCGGCAGTAGCTGTAGTCACTTCGAGCATGTTGTGTTGAGCATGCCTACCGGCTACGGTCCATGAAAGACAGCTGTATTGCAGCTTTGCATGCACAGCACATATGCTAGTGCCTTTGGCTGACTGTGTGCATGCAGCAAGCTGCTGCCTACCCAGGGCTGAATTGTAGTAGCTCAGCGATGCCGCTGGCTGCATTTTCCCTGCTCCTGCAGGTGTCCAGCTGGCGCGTGTCTGCAGAGACAGCCACCAAGGAAAAGGACTTCTACTACTCGAAGCTCAGGGCCATCGAGCTGCTGTGCAACACAGCAGGCGTGGCAGGCTCGCCGGTAAGCAGCACAGCGGGCTGCTGCTGCTGCTGCTTGTGCCACAGGAGCCAGCGGGCCATGCTGGCTGAGGCGGTTGATAAAATAGCAACAGCAGCACGGACTGCAGGACAACAGCAAGCAGTGTGCAGCAGCACCCCGCATTCCCGTACAGCTGTAGACGGTCTAAAACCTGCAATGCTGCATAGCACACGCAGCCGCAAACACCCTCAACAACCCACTTACGCCACTACATATTCTGCTAGACACCTACATGTCTGCTGCTTGCCATTCATATTCACCTTGTGCGCGTGAATATGGTCTTCTTTTGGTGTGTGTGCAGGTGGCGAAGGCAGTGGAGGACATCCTGTATGCTGCAACGCAGGAGGAGGGTGAGGCCTGCTTGGCAGCTGCAATCGCAGAGCTGGAGGCCGGCGCAGCACCAGACGGCCTGCAGCAGTCTGAGGCTGTGGAGCAGCTGCAGCAGCAGCTGCAGAGCGGCATGGAGCTGCAGCAGCAGGAAGAGGGCGACCTGCAGCAGGGTGGGGTAGCGGAGCAGGAGCTGGGGTATGCTGCTGAGGGCGTGGAGCAGCAGGATGCTGCTGCTGCAGTGCCGGTGTGCTGAGCTGGAGGTGGCTGGGTGTGCGGGTGAGCAGCGGCGGGTGTGGTAGGTCCCAAATTGTCGCAGAGAGTGCAAGCAGTGTTGTCACCATGTTGGGAGCAACAGCAATGTGTTGCCAGCTCTTGCAGCTGCATGCTGCACTGCTTCGTGCGCATGCTGCACAATGTGCTCCCTGCTCCTGCAGACCATTTGGAAATAGGCCGCTGCAGTACAGGGCAGTTGGGACGTAATGGCAAGCTTTGGCCACACAATGGATGACTTGACGCTTGGGAGTATAGTCGCGTTGGTGTGTTTACTTTGACACTATGGCAACGATGCCTGCCGCTGCAATGCTGATGGCTGGTGTTCTGCTTTTTGCTTACCGGCAGCATCTGCATGCAATCATGCTGCTGCTGTTTCTTGCCGATCTCCGCCATATACTCACATGAGGGTGCATGGGTGCGGTTTCATGCATATGTGGTTGCACCAGTGTACGCCATCTGCAGACGATTTCTGACCGCCACAGAGCCTGGCCCTTGTGTGTGCAACAACACAAGTGTCGGTGTATGGAGTTGCTTTGATGTGCTGTTGCTGTGCTCCTGGCACTCCCTGGGGTCCAGCATGTGCTGCTGCGGCAGCAGCAGGCCGTAAACATCAAGCACTGTGGCTGTGTGTGTTTCATGTGTCATGCAACCGGCACGCAGTGTGTGATCTTCACCTGGGCCACGACATTTGGATAGGCACAACTACAGAGCAGCAACGTGTGAATAGATAGAGGGATTACACGGTGTGCAACGTGTGAAGTGACAGTTGTGTATGTGACGTACGCAATGTATGTATGCCAGTCTGGTTAGAGCCATGGGCATTTGGGACAGGTTTGTGACTTCGCTTGGTCTCCTGAACACTGTGGTCGACTTGGTTTACTTCACTCAATGCGTGGCAAGACATGGTATGCGTTGGCACGTATTCTGGCACTACTGGGCCTGGTAGTCACATTACAAATGGCGCTGCTACAGCTACCATAGGCATGTATGATGGTGTGCGAGCCATGTATGCAGACCAGCTCTGCTTCGGGGGGAACGCCTGAGCCTCAGTGTGACAGCAGCATGTGCTGCGCGTTTTGTGCAGTGGTACAACACACGTGTGTAAGCGCATGTCCTGCACTTCACACAGCCAGTTATGTATCACGGTTCAACCCTCAGGCTATCAACAACACGGTGCAGGACATATCTGTTGGAGGGCGGGTTAGTGCTGGTGCTTCCATGATGGCTGGGTGCTGCAGGTGATGAGTGGTGATGATGTGTCACGTTGACTTCAACGAACACATCATGCGGCAACCGTTGACCTGTGTCTGCATACTGCGCTTAGTAAGCCTTTAGCGGGGATGTGGCTGGCCTGCCAGCTGCAGCAGCAGAAGGTATGTCCCTTTGCGGCAGTCTCAGCAGGCTGGTAAGTGTAGCGGCGCTGCTGCACTCTGTTGCGGCAAAGAGGCAGCAGTGACGAGACGGCTTCCTCGTAGAGGCACCAGATGGAGGAGGATTGCAATGGCAGACGGTCAATCGGTTAGGGTTGTTTACCTAGTACATACTCGCTGCAGAAACGAACGTCACAGCAGCCCTGACACAAGCCCGGAAGCTCCTGCGGCGCAGCCGTACAAAACGGCCGCGGTGTGTGACGCACCAAGAGAAGCACGGGTGTATTACTGAAAAAACGCGCAATGAAGAGGGGTTACACGGTGTGCACAGGCAACTACGTTGCAACGAACACCCGAAAACGTGGAACGTCGCAGATGACTCAGCAAAACAGGCTGTCATTGAAGGAGACTCACCCCAGAAAGTCTCTGTGTGTGTAACTTGACATATGGCCTTGCAGGCAAAGCCGTCAGCCACATCACACGCAGTGTTGATGCTAAACAACGGTAGGACTAGTGTAAACAGTGTCAGTGACAGCAAGCTGCACTTTATGCAGTGCAGCGGGCGGACTGAATCCCCAGAACAATACCCACCAGCAGAAACACAGCCTGACAGGCGGTGGCCTGAGGCGACAAACTGGGAAGAGAGAGCAGAGAACAAGCCAGCTGCTGCAAGGGCCGCACAACTACATGTCGCAGCAGCGATACGGCAACTCTCAGCTTCTGCAAAGCAAGACGGCTAGCTCTGGCGTGTCAGAAGCTCACAGAGGAAGCAAGTACATGCAGTGAGAAGAAGGCCATCACCGCCGCACCAAACACAAACCATTGCCAAGCAACACAGTATGCCAGGCAATAAAAGGCTGGCGTGTGAGCAGCCGATTTCTATACCGTGACGGCACCCTAGCCGTAGCGGCAAAGTCCGCAAGCGCATCCCAAAAAGCACCTACTGCTGAAAAAACGCGGGAGAGAGAGGTGAGAGAGGTCTGTTACAGGGGTGGGCAAGCTATCGCCCTAAAGCGAGTCACTTGCCCCTCTTTCAGCTCACATATCATGAGAAACACGCAAAGAAGAAGAAGAGGGGTTACATGGTGTGCACAGGCAACTACGTTGCAACGAACACCCGAAAACACAGGAAAACCGCAGGAAGCTCAGCACAGACCGTCGCTCATGTGAGGCCCAACCCCAGAGAAATGGCCCCCGTGTGTAAGTTTCGGCATATGGCCATGCTAGCACAGCCGCCTTCCTTACTCCACACAGTTCGCCCCCAGAAAATGTATCCTCATACGAGAAGTGGAAAATCAAGTGCTGCCAGCAGTGTCAGTGACGGCAAGCAACGCAGAGAGAACACAGGGCCGCCATGCACTAACTGCATTGCGGGCGGGCTGAGCTCACCAAGCCGCAGCTCAGCCTGGGGCGGAGCCCAGCTTGGGCAGTGAAAACATGGCTGGAAAAATGCAGAGCTGCCCAAAGGCACACAAACACAACCGCATGTCACAGCGGCCTGTCAGCAGCCATTTAGCAGACCAAACAAGTTTCCACCCAACAGGCAGGTCAAATAGCAAAGGCAAGGCACTCTTGTGCAGAACGCCAGCGCCAGCGCCAAAACATGATGCACTACCTTCGGCTGCCAGTTTTAACACGGCATGGCCCCAAAAGCAGTGGCAAGGCATGCAGCACAGGCACAGACAGACTCGGCCAAAATATGCAGAGCCTTCAATGAGAACAAGAAGGTCCATGCCAAAGGTGGCCCAGCAAACACCATGTGCGAGCCAAGCTCACAAGAGATGCAGAGGCAGTAACAGGCATGCTGCCCAGGCATACCAAACGCCCCAAACACGCTGGCACAGATGTGCAGGCGGCCCGCCCCAACACGGAGACTGCATGGCAATCAGAGGAATATAAAGGTGTGCAGCGGTCAACACACAGACATGCAGCCAACCAGCACCACCAGCCTACAGGTAGTCCTCGCCAACATCTGTGCTGCAAACACACAGCATCATACAATGTACAAAACAGCGTGGCTGCCAGGGCTCACGTAGTCCCCGGCCTGCCTCAAAGCGGCTAGCTCCGCCAAGAGACAGAGAAACGCGCGAGAAGAGGGGTTACACGGTGTGCACAGGCAACTACGTTGCAACGAACACCCGGAAACACAGGAAAAGAGAAACGCGCAGGAAGAGGCCTGTTACAGGGGGGGGGGGCAAGCGTTCACCCTAAAGTGAGTCACTTGCCCATCTTTCAGTTCACGTATCATGAGAACCCGATAGCAAGCCACAGGATGCAACCAAAGTAAAACTCCAGAGGCATCTTGCAGCCCCTATCTCCCCATAAACCAACAAGTACATGCAGTGCAGCATGTGCGAAGTGCAGCACGAAAAGCAGCAGGGTGCTCAAAGCACAGGGCTGCCCTTGTGCCGCACAAAACGCACAAGGGAAGGCAGGCATGGTCCAAACAGCAAGCGGGATGCACAATGGTGCTGCTTACCATAGGTGTTTGGCATGATTGCACCAAGGCACTGCTGTACACACCAGACTGCAGCAAGCAGGAGCCCGCTGAACCGACAGGAGACACTGCATGTGACATGCAAACTAAGGTGCTACTGCTTCTGCAACCCTCATGGCTGACAAGCATAGAAGCACGCAACGCGACACACAGAGCTGAAAAATCAAGCACGGTGACACACGACATGCAACATGGCCTTGCCAGAAAGTGAAAATTGGACAACTACTGACAGCACATCACGTAAAAGCAGGAAGGTCAACCAGAGCGGGGCGCCAGTACAATGCGCAGCTGTGCTGGATCAGAACGCAGAAACGGGTGATCTCCAGGCACCGCAACACGCCAATGAGCCGGCGCAGCCTCCATTGCCACATAATCAGCAAGCAACTCCCAAAACCGCAAAACCGCCTGCTGCTTCGCCTCCTGTAACACCTGCGCTATTAGTTGCTGTCGCTGTTGTTGTTGTTGCAGCTGCTGCTGCTGCCTACGCTGCTCAACCAGCTGGTTATGCTGTTGCTGCGCAGCAGTGAGAGCTGCAGGCTGAAACACATCGGTAATAGGTACCTGCCATTGCGGCGGCGGCGCAGACGGCCGCGGCGCGGCAGGCGCGGGCGGCGGAATGCGCAGATTGTTAGCCTGCCGTCTGCCAACATCCATGGCATTCAAAGCAGCTAAACAAACAACCCCCCAAACACGCTGGTGGAGCCGCTTAGGGCCGGGAGCTCCCGGCCTCGAGGCCGCTGCATCAACCAGACATGCCGCATAGCAAGCGGCGGGCGGCCTACAGCCCTCGTACACCATGTTTCTCTTTTCCTGTGTAACGCAAAAAAAAAGAGGCCTGTAACGCGCAAGAAGAAGAAGATAGGGTGGATTGTACAGGGGCTTGTTTAGACTCAAGCCGACAAGGGACATACGTCCCCAGCGCACCAGACGCCTGCTCCGGCGTGCGCTCTTCCGCACATCTCGATCCGCCTACTTCAGGTGAAGGTAAACCTCCCGAAACCACTTCACCGCAATCCTGCCCGGCAGCTACGCTCAGAGAGCGAGGAGGGCCGTACCGAAGAAGAAGAAGAAGAAGATAGGGTGGATTGTACAGGGGCTTGTTTAGACTCAAGCCGACAAGGGACATACGTCCCCAGCGCACCAGACGCCTGCTCCGGCGTGCGCTCTTCCGCACATCTCGATCCGCCTACTTCAGGTGAAGGTAAACCTCCCGAAACCACTTCACCGCAATCCTGCCCGGCAGCTACGCTCAGAGAGCGAGGAGGGCCGTACCGAAGAAGAAGAGGGGTTACACGGTGTGCACAGGCAACTACGCCGTACCGAAGAAGAAGAAGAAGAGGGGTTACACGGTGTGCACAGGCAACTACCGAAGACAGGCGAGCAGTAGAATCGAGCAGAATGGTTCCACGAAAATTCTCCCCACGAGCTCTGCCATCGCTTCGGAGCAGCCCCCCATTCGGGATCCTGCCGCCTTGCTCAGGCGGCCCGGTTAGCTCAGTCGGTAGAGCGCAAGGCTCTTAACCTTGTGGTCGTGGGTTCGAGCCCCACATCGGGCGCAGAAGGAAGACTGAATGTGTGCAGCACAGCTGCCAGCACCATGCAGTCATTTTTGCAGCGCCCACAGGCCAGGGGCAGGTGCACCAGGCTGCTGAGAGGTGCCCAGTGTGCCAGGAGCACATGCTTCTCTGAAGCCTAGTGCGGTGGCTTGAGGATAGGGAGGACTGCCTCGGCAGTAGCGCATGTGAAAGAGGGTTGTGGGGTGTAGCAGCACTGCAATTAAACCACAGCTACATTTGTCCACGTAGATCCATGGAAGGGCTGAGCATCCAGGCTCAATTAGACTGGCAGCAAAATGGAGCAGACAATGCAGGAAATTGTCAAGATGCCGCATGTTGCGCGCCGCACGCAGCATAGGGTATGGAAATTACCAGTCACGTTTTGAACCCACATGCAACACAACAACAGTACCATGCATGCCTGCAGCACATACAAGTCTGGCTGAATTGCCTTGAGAATCTGGCATGCAGGGACTGCCCAGAGTCTTGAGGAGCTACACCGGCTCTTACTTAAGCATGGCAATACCACACAACCTCACTGTGCTCTCGTTGCTTTGAAGCAAGCCGAAATTTCGCCACCGTGCAGCACAGCAAACACAGCAAGCCTGCTGTTGTCGCGCCTGCCGGGGCATAGCATGGCCGGGGTTGAGTGGAACATGTGGCCTGCCCGGGCTGGCTTCGCTTTGCAGCGACAGCGCAGCAACAAACAGCATTTGATTTCATACAGTGAAAATTAAGCAGCACTGCACCATTTGGCAGTGTACAGCAGCTCCTATGCGTATAACATGACATCACTGCAAAACCTGCCTGCCCCATACCAGCTACACACCAACTCATGGTGCACAGCGCACGCCAAGCACTGACCAACACTTTTGTTGCCAAGCAACCGCTGTCTGTCATTTGCACCTTGTTCACACCGCCTCATTGACTCAAAGTGCAAGTTGCACCTATATTAATATTCAACACATTGTCAACTACCCTGTGCTGGACTGAACCCTGCAGGGCAGACAGCTTCCAAAAGCACCTGCCACACAAACGCACCCACACACAAACATGCTTATTAGCAACATCTGCACAACAGCATGTGCAGTCACGCCGCTCACTGGAGCCCACACTCGCTACACCTGCCACCTCAAGTACCGACACTCACTCCCAGATGCACCAGAGCTGTCTCAGCAAGCAGAGAAGAGTCCCAAGAATCGCCGGCAGACAAGAGACTCATCAGCAGAAACTTGTGCTGAGTCAAGGTCAGAAATCGCCTCTCAATCGAGTGGCTGGCACGCGAACTGCTGAGGCTGCAGCAACTGCTGCAACAAACACCTGCGCAACAGCACAATGGCTGACTGGCCACCCCACAGCAGTCACCAAGCCGCCGCACATACTGTACATGTGGCGAAGAATCGCCAGGCAGGCGCATCATGTGTGCTGCAGCTGCAGCTGAGTAGCTTCAATGCTCATGATTCCTTCGCACTGCCTCCAATGCCATTCCTGCATTGGACACTTGTCAACTTGCGGCCTTCACTGCAGCGTGCTGGCTCCGCTGATGCCGCTGCCCACCGACAACTGTCACCCTCTGCAGCGCTGCCACTCAGCGTGCAGTGCAGAAATTGATGCATCATCACTCAGCGGACAGTTGCCTGCCGCCACCCTCTGCATCATCACTGCACCTTGGTGAATCCAATGCATCCATGCCCCCTATGAGCCTCTCGTTGGCTCCTGACTGGGGTTCCCACTCCTCGTTGAGTGGAGCATGTAATGTGATGTAATGTAATGCATTGCCGGTCATTTGCCGTCTTCATGCCGCTTCCATTGTCACCTGCATCTGGCTGCTGCCGCCGCGGCCGTCAGCACTGCAGTCAAACTGGTAGATGCCCAGGCGCCGTGTCCTCTACAGCACAACGCACCACTTCAACCGAACACAGCCGGCGCCACTTTGACTTTTGCCGCTGGCAACTACCCCCTCTCAGGAAACTGGTTGGAGCCACAAGCAAACAGTGTCCTGCTGTGCGCAGGTTTCTCTGCCTTGCACAGCACTAGCAGTGATCACTGCAGCCATGTGCGTCGTCAATCAGCCGCCGCCGTTTCATGCCGCCCTCCTCGTCACTTGCAAACTGGCTGCTGCTGCCGCAGCCGTCGGCCTGGCGGCCTGGTTGATAGATGCCCAGGCGGCGTGACGCAACGCGCACGAAGCGCTTGCGGTGCTGGAAGTGCTGCTGCGCAAACACCTTGTGCATGCCCACCTGCATTGATGAGGCGGGACGTAATGTAATCATTCTATCACGATGTACAGTGCAATATTTTCAGGCATTAGAGTGCATGTTGGTGGGCAGGCGAGGCAAATTTTAGGTAATAATGCAGGCAGCTGAGCAGGACGCACACTAGACAGGTGGTTCTGTGTCTGGGAGCAGCATGCTGCGCAGCAGTTAGCAGCTATGCACAGAGCATCTGCTGCGGAGAGTATAAGCAAGCGGAGGTGCCAGATCCCTGGCCAACGAACGCCAGAGTAGCAGTCGCGGCAGCAGCAGCAACAGTGGCCAGCTAAAGCCACTGGCAAAATGAATGAATGAATGAGCTACGCGTGGTGTGTTCACACTTAACACCCGCGTAAGTTAAGGAAGGGGACGTGTGTGGCGATGAGTATACATCATGCGCCTCCACGCCTCCTACCATTGGCAACATCAGTCTGCCACTGGCAACATCAGTCTGCTCACCTCTTTGTCGTCCTGCAGGTACTGCACTGCAAAGGAAGCAAATGCAGCAGCAGCAGCAGCAGCAGCAACAACAACGGCCAGCTAAAGCTACTGGCAACAGCAGTGTGCTCACCTCTTTATCGTCCTGCAGGTACTGCACTGCTGATGCTGTGGGCTCCGGCCAGCCTCCCGGCATGATGCGCGGCATGACACACGTCAGCTTGTAGGAGACCAGGCTCAAGAAGATGTCCTCGCCTGCAGCAGCAGCAGCAAGTGCACTGCGTCAGCATAATCTGATGGCTGGGCAGATGCAGGCTGCTGCTGCTGCTGCTGCTGGGTGGTTCCTGCCGCAACAACATGACGGTCAAAGACATGCGCAAAGGTCCAGTAGGCCTTGAAGTTTGCCACCAGGGCCTCCACGACTAGCAGACTCTGTTGATGTTTCTGCTGCTGCTGACTTACAATGAGCACATGTTATTTCAGCCAAGCCTCACCGTTCCAGTAGGGCTTTGCATCAGCCACCAGGTCCTCCACTGCCGGTGCATACTTGAAGAAGGCTGCACACATGGCCTTGGGGGTAGCCATTGCGATGGTCAGCACGATGGGGTGCAGCCCCGGCAGCGGCTCCTTGGGGTGGTACCTGAGGGTCCAGGGCAGCACATCACATGAAAACGTCAGGCAGCAGCTGAGTGAACATGGCCTTGGGGGTAGCCATGGCAATGGTCAGCACGATGGGGTGCAGCCCAGGCAGCGGCTCCTTGGGGTGGTACCTGTTTCAGCAGCATGCACCAGTCACTGCTGTGAGGCCTCGCCCTGCCAGCAGCTGAGTGAGCGCTAGCACGATGTGTGCAGGCCCGGCAGCGGTCTAAAAAAGTGAGGCAGCAGCTGAGTGCACATGGCTTTCGGTGTGGCCATGGCGATGGTGAGCACGATGGGGTGCAGGCCTGGTAGGGGCTCCTTGGGATGGTACCAAGTATTGTTTTGTCAGCAAGCAGCATGACACATCTCAGGCACAAAGTCACCACTGAGTGAGCAGAACGGGGTGCAGGCGAATACGGCCTCTTTGGGATAGTACCTGGCGAAGGTTTACCAGCAAGCAGCATCAACACCCTTGGGACCTGAAACCCGGCGGCAGCTCAGCAATCCACACAGCACACTTGCTGATTCATCAGCGAGGCAATGTCGCTGTGTGCCTACTACTGTTTACTAGTACAACAAAGGAATCAGGCCACTCACTTCGGCTCCTGCAGCCTGTTCCAGGTGTGCCCCCTGAAGCCCACCAGTTGCCCCCTGGCGCATCCAAGCACACTGCAACTACAGGAGCCGCCAGAGCAAACACACAAGGGAAAAAGACTCTGGGACAGAAGCTGGCCACTCACTGCGGCTCCTGCAGCCTGTTCCAGGTGCGCCCCCTGAAGCCCACCAGCTGCCCAGGGGCACCAGCAGCACGCGCAGCAAGCAGGTCCTTCATGCCGTGAGGCCGCACCAGCGCATCATCGTCCTGGCAGCAGCAGCAGCAGCAGCAGCAGCAGCAGCAGCAGCAGCAGCAGCAGCAGCAGCAGCAGCAGCAGCAGCAGCAGCAGCAGCAGCAGCAGCAGCAGCAGCAGCAGCAGCAAGCACTTTGAGTCCAGCAGCCAGCCAGCAGGTCCTTCATGCCACAAGGCCGCATGAGTGCATCATCCTCCTGCAACCAGCAGCAGCAGCAGCAGCAGTGTGTGCACAGTAATCAGGGCCTCCAGCCAGCAAGCAGGTCCTTCATGCCATGAGGCCGCACCAGCGCGTCATCGTCCTGCAGGCAGGCAGAAGAGAAAGCAGCAGTGTCGACAGCAGCAGCAGCAGCAGCAGCAGCAGTTCCCTGTTACATCACAGCCTGAGGCAGCACAGACATTACGCACACACACTACGCACATGCGGTCTGCTGGTGCTCACGGGTGAAACCTGCGTCATCTGGATGAGCCCCTCCGCCTCTGTTGTATTGTTGCATCACAGCCTGCGGCAGCAAATGAACAACACGCACATACAACACGCACACACAACTAGCAACCCGCCTCACCTGGATGAGCACCTCCGTCTCTGATGCCAGCAGGCAGGCAACAAGCTTTCCCCAAGAGCCTCAAGAGCAGCTGCTGCGGCAGCTGACAACGGTTGACTCACCAACTAACTGCATGCACAACTGTGCTGCTGATGCTGCGACCATCCCGCCTCAGGTTCGTGAATGCGTCTTTGCCGCACGTGTGTGCGCATCGCTGCCGTGTCCCAATATCGTTCACCAACTGGGGCCACAGGCCCACTCACAAATCATTGCAAATAAAGCCTCACCTGGATGAGCACCTCCGCCTCAGAGGCCAGCAGGCAGCCGATGAAGCGCACAGCCAGGCCATACTTGTCATTGGCTGTGTAGTCAACGTAGTGTTTCACCTGCAGCAAGAGGCAGCAGCAGCAGCAGCAGCAGCAGCAGGACTTGTGTGTAGGCAAGTGGTCCCTGGTTGTATCTGCCGTGCTGATAACACAACCACCACCACTCCTGCAGGCAATTTTTTGCTTGGATCTTAAACACCAACCATGTGGGCGATGCGTCTGGGGTTTGCGGCTGCTCATTGCATCCTTAAACCGCGTCATAGCTGCACTGATCCTGCACCTACCTTTGGGTTGTTTAGCTCAAAGAAGGCGTCCGGCTTCAAATGCAGAACAACGACCTCTGCCACGTATGGCTCATAGGCAGGGTCGGTTGTGTATGTCTCTGCGATCTTCTTTGTGTTCTCTGGCCTGCTCCAATTCATGATCACCACTGAGAACTTCTTGGCACCTTCCTGCTGCTGCTGCTCTGCTGCTGCAGAGCCGTCTAGCTGCTTCACCTGCTCCTGGATGAAGTCATACGGAGGCCAGCGCAGCTGCACATTCTGTTCAGCCTCGGGCTTGTTTTTGCTTGCAGCAGATTTCGAAACTGGTACTGCTAGGAGGCTGGTGGCATCCTCTGGAAGTTTTGCTTCCGGCTGCGGGGCTGCGGGGGCCGGTGCTTCTGGTTGCGATTGCTCCTGCAGTCGCCTGCTTGGTGCAAAGCGGGTGCCTGCCTCTGCAGTTGCTGCGCTGCTGGGTGTGCTGTAATCATAATAGTCAGGTACAGCAGCAAGGTGCTCCGCATAATACGATTCTGTGATGCCAATGTCTACTCTGAGCTGCCTTGTTGCTGCTGCTGTGGCTGGGGATGCCCTTGCTGTGCAGCACAGCACTGTCAGGGCCAGCAGAGCCAGCTGCTGCAACGCTCTGCTGCATCGTGACATGGCTGCCACGCTTGTGCTAAATTCAATCAGAACAAAGCCTCGTGTTCGATATGCTGGTTTGCTGCCAAGCTGTGGGGTAGCAGCGCTAGCGCTACGAAGCTGCTCGTTGATGTGTCGAGTAGTACTTGCTGTCCCGGCAAGGTGGCTAAGCAAGTGCACAGCTTGCAACGTCAGAAATAGACAGGCTACACGTATAAACGTGTGGGTGTGTGAGCCGTCAACAGTGTAGTGCGGCGGGTGCAGCTTTTGGCGGGCGGGCGCGCCCTGCGATCACGTACGTGTGCAGACGGGGCACTCAACACCGCATACAAAAGCATCACATATCGCGTAATTGCTTCATGAGCAGCTGTGCGTCAAGCACGTGCGCCGGACTAACGAGGCAGGCGATCGTCCCGAGGCGTAGCCAGAACAACAACCCTTTTTCTTGGCCTGTACCTAACACCCCCCACAAATCAGTGTTTCCAATCACCTGGATTTCTTATTCAAATAACGACACGACCCGTTACGTACACGGTTGGTTGCTTGTGCTGCGCAACTTGGCGGTGCCCTGCCATGGCAACTGCCCGAAGATTGTTGCTGGCACGGCTGCTCGGGTTGATAGTCACTTCATCAGTTTTTAGATTGAGCTCTGCACGCCTCGAGACAAAGGATGCGCGCCTTCAGCTAGTGAGTCACAATATCCCATTAGCAGCACAGACTGACAGCAATGCTTGCTTGCAGTGCAATGCTTGCTACCACTTTCACAAGCCACAGGCATGGCACTAACATCAACCCCCGTGTTGAGACGTGACACTATGTATTTCTCTACGGCCGTGTGCACTGCTGCAATGGCTTGGCTGTTGCTGCCTTTGCAGGATGCACCACCAGGGTTAGCCTTGTTCAACCCCTCAGTCGTGCAGTACGGCGGCAGTTATTACGCAGCAACACGCAGCCTAGAGAAGAAGCAGATAGGGGAGATAGAGTGGTGGCTGTCAGGAGCCCATCTGTGCAAAGCTGATGGCAATCAGCCAAGCTTCAAAGGCAGCAGCTGCAACCTCTTCGACCCCTGGAAAGACAGGTGCGCTGTTTGTAGCTGCTGCACGCCAGCGAACCAAACTCGAGTCCTGCAAAGTAGCAAAAGCACGGCACCGGCAAGCCAGACCACCGCAAAAAGCCACGTCTTAGATGAGCGCACGCCAGCAATCGGCACCGCTTTCGCCCTAGTGCGCAAGCGAATAGGTAGAGGGTGTGGAGCCCAGGGGCGGCGTCCCTGGCCACACACACCTTCTCAGCTCTAACCTACCCAGGAGCTGCAGAGCTGCCTGGGTAGTCACTCACTCACTCACTCATTGCACGCCAGCGGCAGCGGCAGCGGCAGCGGCAGCGGCAGCGGCAGCGGCAGCGGCAGCGGCAGCGGCAGCGGCAGCGGCAGCGGCAGCGGCAGCGGCAGCGGCAGGGTATATGTCAATCAGATTACTTGCCTTGCACAGCTGCCTGTGGCCTGTGAAGCCAGTGCAAGGGCAGGGGCTGGAACTGGCCATTCAGATGAGGCTGCAGAGCTTGCAGGACAGGCTGTCTCCAGCAAGGCGCAGCAGGGGCGATGCCATATGCTATGCAGCACATGCATGCGTGAAGCTGTTCAGATGCACCAGCTTGCAGTATTCTGCATCACAGTGAAAGGCCAGCAGCATGTTTTATCTGATCATGGAGCCTGCGCAGCAGCTGCTGCAGCTGCATGCCGGTTGCTGCACATGTGGCCACATCGTATGATGTGGTGTGCTGCTTGCAGGAACTTGAGCTACAGCGACTGCATCAAGCCGCCACTGAAGCCAGGGGAGAAGAAGCCAAAGAAGCAGCGAGATGCAAAAGGCATTGAAGGTGACAGCTGCAGCTTGCAGGAAATGCATGGCAGCAAGACATGCTCGTTCAGCGTGCTGTGTAGCTGCGTACAGAGGTGCAGCAACTGGGATGCGGGTTGCATAAGCTGTGTCAATGCAGGCGAACAAGCCAGCAGTGTTGCCAAAGGCTTGGCCGTTCACAAAGTGTCTGCATGTGCTGCACCTGTGCTGCAGACCCCAAGCTGTTTGTGTGGCCGGGCAAGGGTGTGTATGCCACCTACAACCGCAAACCCCACATCAAGGACCCTAAGCGGCCGCTGTGTGACAAGTTTGGCTTCGTGCAGTACATGAGCACGGTGAGCAGGCAGTACATAAGCATTGCACAGCAGTGTTTTATCAAGCACCGCTTGAGGGCTGGAAAGCCTGTCTGTGGTGGCACCTGATGCCACGGCGAAATGATGTATGCAGCAGCTGCAGAGCCGACGGCATGCCACACCATGGCAAGTGGTGTTTCAGCCAGCGCTGTTGCCACGTGCACTGCTGTCCGCAAGCATGATGCCTATGTGTTTGGCCTAAACAGCCATTGAATGGCTGCTGTGCTGCTGCAGGTGGTGTATGATGCAGAGCCCCCTGGCAGGGAGGACCCCTGGCACCTGCAGGCGCCTGTGCAGCTGTGCGCTGGGCAGTTCTCAAAAGACATTTACAAGAAAGACAGCAGGTGAGCTAGGAGGCACATACAATGCTACTTTAATAGGCTTAGTAAGCTGCCGCTGCTGCTGTTGAACCAACTCGACCTCATGCTGTGCAGTGCTTCACAGCGCTGGTGGTGCTGTCCACATTATGTGTGTCAGTGTGCAGCTCTGACATTGCAGAGACTGTACTTCAATGCCATACCATGCAGCCTGATCTCATCAGACCTTGATGACTGCTGAGCCAGCCCGTACAATGCAGTTGCTGGCTGCTAATATTCGCACAACACTGCATTCTTGTCAAATTGCATGCAGGTACGTCAAGGAGAAGAACTGGATGCCCTTCATCCACGAGGGGGAGCTGTACTTCACACACAGCATCATGCCGCACCGCGTGTTCAAGTGAGTCAGCAAGCCTGTGAGATGGGCATATTGCGCCGCATTGCAGGCAGGCAGGCAGGCAGCAGCCGAAACAGTGAAGCAGCACAACAGCAGGGGACGCCAGCAGAGCACCACATGCAGCACGCAGCAGTTGCTGCAGCAGCGTGCGCAGAGGAGTAAGGCCCCTAGATGCAGGACAGCACTTGCTTCCCACCCATTGCTGTGGCACGGCAAAACGCATCAAGCTATGCCTGCTGCGTGCCACATGCAGGGTGAACGTCACTGGGATAGCTGTGCAGCAGTGGGTGAGTGTGGCGCGGGAGCTGCTGCCTGATGAGTTCCTGCAAGCGCCAAAGAGCCACATGCATGGCGGGCCGCCGGTGGTGCTTGTGGGCAGCAGCGCAAGCGGCACAGGCAAGCCGTATTACCTGGGCGTGATGCACTACTGGGACGTGAGTGGCCAATTTTTATTGCTGGATATTTGACTGCTTTGGGGTCGCGCCCTGCGTCATGTTTATAGCACTGCCAGTGGGGCCCAGGCAACTGCATGCTGTCATTGTTGCTTTGAATCAAAAGCAGCATCATGCTTGACATGCATGGCGGGCCGCCTGTGGTGCTTGTGGGCAGCAGCGCAAGTGACACAGGAAAGCCGTACTACCTGGGAGTGATGCACTACTGGGACGTGAGTGGCCAAGGTTTTTGAACTTGAATTTGACTTGATTCTGCATCACAGCCTGTGTCAGGTGTACAGCACTGATAGGCCGCGTGAAACTGCATGCTGTGATCTCTGTTGGACAGATAGCAGCCTCAGTTTGACAGCTGCGGCACGGAACAGCGGTGTTCTTAACACGACTTTGTCCCTGAATGCAGATGCCGCGCATGCCTGGTGCGCGGGCCTACCACCACTACGCATACCAGATGGAGGCGCAGCCACCCTTCAGGATATGTGCCGTCAGTAAAGAGCTGCCGCTGCGGCGCTACGACAGCACCATACACGCAGGTGCGGCGGCTGCAGCAGTTGTTATATTCAAACAAATAGAAGTGTGCGCGCTGCACAGTGCGTGAACTCAATTTGAACAACAATTTGGCAGCGCCAAGTGGAGCCCTCTGCAGCAGCCATGTATGCATTCCTGTCTTAGAGCCTGCGGCAAAGAGCAGTCGAATTATGCTTCTGGCAGTGTGTGTTCAATGCCTTACATTGCATCTACACCCTCATTCACAAGCGCCATGCTCAGCTCAACCATACTCACTCGTGTCTACGCACCTTGCCCCGCTGACACCACAGGCGTCAAGGCCAACATGTGGACGCGTGACATCAATTTTGTCAGTGGCCTGCAGCTGGTTGATGATAACAAGACCGTGCACATGAGCTATGGCGCATTTGACACCGATGCACGCATGCTCAGCATGACTCTGACGGATTTGGAGTCACATTTTGTGGAGGATTTTGATTGCAGCAGGTCCAGAGTGGTCAAGGTTGGGGCTGGCAGGGGGAAGCCTGGAAAGGAAGCAGCTGCAGGGCAAAGAAGTGCAGCAGCAGCTGATGGCAGTAGAGAGCATGTGCGGCAGTAGCAGCAGTTTGTTGAGAGAGGAGCCGTTCCCCGTTGCTCGAGCATCGTAGCTGTATGCATCAATGCACCTCTCTGCTGTGCAGAGAACAACTCAAACAAACTAGACAAATGTTGAGCTTGGCTGCAATATGCACCATGGATTGTGTGCCCTGGCTTTGCTTCTTCAGCAGCTGCTGCTATCTCTTGCTGGCTGTGTAGCTGTGGCATGGCCACCAGCAGCACACGTTGTGGCATAGCTTGGCTGCGTCCATGCAGCATGCTGCTGTTGCAACACAGCATGGCACCCTCGTGTTAGCACACATGGTGGTTCTGCAAGACTGACCTTGCAATATGTCTGCATCAGCGCGCATGCATCAGCGCGCTGACCTCAGGTTGAATGTGACTTCAGTTTGAGCATGACCTTAGCAGACAATCAAGCAGCGTGGACTTTGCAATGTACTGCTGCTACTAGTATAGTATGATGCAGCTGGTGGCGTTGCATAGGCCGCTGCCCACCTGATTGCCTTGCTACGTTGTGCAAGGTCTGTGTGTGTTGCTTCAGCGTTGATGAGGCCATGTTGCTTCTTGGCAACAGCAGCACATCTCGTGAAATGTACAACAGCATTGTGCTAGCGCTGATCCTGCACTTGACCCTCTCCCTGCTGTTGTTGTCGTTGCACCTGATTGTTGCAGCAGCCCATTGCAGCCTCACGTTAAAGGCGCACATGGAAGGCCTCTGTGGTTTCACACCATGATGAGTGGTTAAAACATGCTAATTTCAACCAGCATGCTGGGGTATCTTGTGTATGTTGCCATGGCAGCCTGATGCCCAGCGGTGCTGCTTGGTGCAGCGCTGCTGCAGGTACTTTGTCATGCCATTGGCTACCCTATCATCAGCATGTGGATTGCATTGATCAGCAGCGTCTGTGGCTCTGCAACATGCGCCTGTGACTTGACTGTGCGAGTGCTAACTTATGATGTGCTTGGCTCATGATGCGCTTGGCTCACTGATGGCATGCGCTGGTGGCTATACATGGTGCTCACTTGCACGCACAGCAGCTGACATGCTGCATTTGCCCCTGCCACCGTGTTCTAAAGCGCAGCCATTGGTGTCCTGCAAGCTTGAATTGCTGTGCCGTGCCCCCTGGGAAGCGCTGTCAATGTGGACAGCTGAGAGGTAGCAGCCCACACCCATCAGGCTGTGCGCCATGAGTTGCGACAACCCGTCGTCTCAACATTCCCAGTAGATATATCGCTACCCAGGCTAGGCCGGAATGCATGCATCTGAATGCAACCACTCTTTCAAAACCCATCAGGCTAAGCACAATGAGTCATTGGGTGGCCACCCTCAATGGAGTCCCTTTCAGGACCAGCCTTGGTGTTGGTTGAATGCGAGTACTAAAGGGTATGTAATGCAAGGTTCACGGCACCAGCAACAGCACGTAAGCTTCACCAGAAGCGTGAGTCATTTGACAGTGGCGTTGCTGCGGGACGTGTCACGGCGGGCTCAGTTGCTCACAGGAGCAGCACTTGTGCACACAGCTGCCATGCTGATTCACGGTGCACCCTGCTGGTGAGCAATTATAACGTAAGATGGCAACCGTTAGTCTGTATCAGAAGCAGAATAGGCGGTGGTGAGTTCAAATGAGTGGCATAACACACTCTCACACTGCTGAGCCCCAACTCTCCCCATCACTGATATACTGCGTGTGCATCGATCGCTGCTACTTCCAGTACCCATATTCTGCAATTTCGAAACATTGTGAACAGAAGGTGCAGCCGAGTGTTGCATGCACGCCCACAGGCATCACACTACCTGCTGAACTAAACAAGCGCAGCTGGCCGAGCTTCTGCACAGCGTTTATCGCTTATCGTAATCGAAGCGGAAGGTACAAGGGCAGCGTGCTGCTCGGCAGCAGAACAGGCGCACAGCATATGAGTTGTCGATGACCAGCCAGACCACCAGGGGCCATAAAAGGAAGCTGGCTGACAACAACAGCGGGCCCAGCCCGTCCCGGGAGCCCAGCTCTTCGGTGGTGGAGGCTGAGGTGAGCAGAACTGAACAGCAAGCATGGTGCTCACTGTCCTGTGCTCGTATGAGCCCTTGCAGACTCTGCAGCCTCTCCAGCTGAAGTAGTCTCGCAAACGCTTTCCGTAGCATGCCATCAGGAGGTGCACATGCACCAGGTGCTGCCCCACGCCAATCAGCCCGCGTTTGTTTCCCCAAATCTCAAACCCACAGGTGAAGTCCTTGATCCAGACTGTCAGGGACCTGAGCAGCCGACCGGTCGAGAAGAGTGATCGAGCTGCTCTTCGCAAAGCTGCTCATGCTCTGGCAGACTACTGCAAGACAGGTAGGTGCTGCTGGGAGTCCTGCTGCTCTGAAGCTTCAGGGCAGGGCATCCATGCACATCAGCAGGTTGGCCATTCAGTTAAAGTGGCTAAGTTGGCTGATATATCTAACGCAGATGATGGTTGTTTGCAGAACCAGTAACACGCCATCGCGCGTGATGAGCCGCATGTTTGCTGCAGAGCAACAGCAGTAGCCGCAGCAGCAGTAGCTGGCTCATCGCGCGGGACCCTACACACATCAGCACGCATGAGAGTGACGCCAGTGCAGATGTGTTCTTGACCGCCTGCTGCTACTGCACTGGTGCTGCTCTCGCACAGTGTGAGCTTGGTCATCTCAGCGTCCTTCGCGCTACTGCTGTTGCCGCTGTTATGCTGCTGCAGATGAGCTTGTGGAGCTGATTGTGCAAAATGGCGCTGTGGATGCCGTGGTGCCACTGCTGACAATTGCAGACAAAGCAGAGCCTACAGTGCACCAAAGGTGCGAGACGGTTGAGGTTGCAGCAGCAGTAGCAGCAGTGGTGGTAGTAGGAACACCAGCAGCAACGAGGGTAATATCAAGCAAGCAAGTGCTTGGTGTCCGCTGTTGCCAGTTGGGTTTCATTGCTGCCACGCACATTGCAGTTGCAGGGAGCTGCTGATGGACGGCACATCACAGCAGCTGATTCAGCAGTTGTCAAGCTTGCACGTGGTGTGCGTCGCATGTCGTGATGGCTGGCTGCATGAAGCGGTCTTTGCTGTCTTAGCACAGCACCGCAGGTCCTCAATGTCACATTCTGCATCACCTGTTGCCGTGTCACCTGCTTGCAGCTAATCAGAACACTGCACAACACAACCTTTCATGACATGCATGCACGTGCGCGTGTCAATCCTCTCCTGCAAGTTCCTGCAAGGTCCTGCATTCCCTTTGTGTTCCGGCAGCTTGAGATTTGTGCACAAGGAGGCCTGGTTCACTCTACGCCTGCTAGCATGTGGCCTACAGCGCTCCCTCACAGCGCATACACACACCAACCCTTATGCACTGGCGCACTTGTTCTCGCTTCATCTTGCATTGTCATCATCAAGCATGTAACATTTGCACGCACGTGTTACATTCCCTTTCCTGCAGCTTCACGGAGGTGCGCAAGGAGGCCTGCTTCATCTTGGGCCTGTTGGCGGTCAAGCCCGAGTACCAGCACCAAATTGCAACTGCACAGGCGCTGCCGGGCCTGGTGAAGCTGCTGCAGGTGCGTTTGAGGCTGCAAATGCTGCCCTGTCAAACAGCGTTGGGGTGCTGCATGCTACATGAAAGCGCTGCAGTGCATTGTGGGCAGTGTTTGTGAGAAGCAATGCAGTGCATATCATCCCAGTGCTGAGATGTGTCAACAGCTCTGTGCCTAACCTGTGTTTTGTGCAAACTGCCCTGCAGGCGCACAACATCAGCAGCCCGCCAGCAAGGACTGCCTCGTTTGGGGGAGCTTCAGGCGGAGGCAATGAGCGCAGCGGCAGCGGCGGCGTGGCACGGCGTGCAGCAGATGCCATCACCAACTTGGCTCATGAGAACTTGGAGATCAAGAACATGGTGCGTGGAGTAGGCTGCAGTAGCTGCGCGATGCGTGTTCCTGGGCTCGCAGGGCATTCAGTGCAGCAGCTTTTGATATGAGCTGTTTTCACCTGTTTCGCAACAGTGTGGATCTTCATAGATCAGCATGTGATGACAACCCTCACAAGCTGAGCAGCTGCTGCTGGGCTACTGCAGCTGTCAGATTAGGGGTCAAGCTTCCCTTCAACGTAGTGTTATGCCTCGTCACTCATGCTGGTTGATTGCTGCGCTGCTGCTGCATCACACAACAACACAAACAGGTGCGCCAGGACGGCGGCATCGCGCCGCTGGTGCGGCTGCTGAGCAGCTGGGACCTCAAGGTGCAGCGCGCAGGGGCTGGGGCGCTGCGCACGCTGGCGTTCAAGAATGACGACAACAAGCGCCAGATCGTGGACTGCGGGGCCCTGCCGCTGCTCATCCAGGTGCGTTTTGTCTGCATGTTGGTGGATGGCAGCTACCTGCGCACAGCGCTTGACCGAGGTGTGTTGCTGCGTCGCTGGCTTGGCACTGCTTGGTATGATTGGCATGCCTTGGTGCCATTGGCATGCTGGGCGCAAAGTGCCACACGTCTCACTGCGCAACAACAACGCTGTGCCGCCATATCCAGCGGCAGCTGTGGAAGCGCATGCAGATGAGGTGCAGGATTGGACTGAAGCCGGGATGGCGCTTCTGCTTGCTGCTTGCTGCTCGTGCTGTGCAGATGCTACGCTCTGAGGACCCTGGCGTGCACTATGAGGCGGTGGGCGTGATCGGCAACCTCGTGCACAGCAGCCAGGACATCAAGCAGCGCGTGCTAGAGGTGGGCGGCTGGCAGGGCAGCTTGTGATGTATTCATACGTCGTACAGGCGGGCATTGAAGAGGCATGCGCGCAAAGAAGCAGCGCAAGATGCAGCGTGCTCACAAGCTTGCCTCAACAGGAGCAATGGCTCCCCGCGCATTGCAACCTTCGCGAGTGACCAGTTCTTGGGGTCGAGACATGCCTAACAGGCGCCTGACTGGAATGGCTGCATGCTGTTGTCTGTTTGTATCATCCATTTGCAGGAGGGCGCACTGCAGCCAGTGATCAACCTGCTGGGCAGCAGCTGCAGCGAGAGCCAGCGCGAGGCGGCGCTGCTGCTGGGCCAGTTTGCCACGCAGACGCCAAATGACGATGGGCCAGACTACAAGTCTCGCATTGTGCAGCGGGGCGCGGTGCCGCCACTGATCCGCATGCTGAGCGCGCCCGACACAGCGCTCAAGGAGATGGCAGCGTTTGCGCTGGGCCGCCTGGCCCAGAACTCGCACAACCAAGCAGGCATTGTGCAGGTGCGCGGTGCGGCAGCAGCAGCTGTTTTGCAGATAGTGATCTTGTGGTTGGGGCAGCAGGCGCGCGGTGCGACAGCAGCAGCTGTTTAGCAAAGCGTGATCTGCAGGTAGGGCAACAGGCGCGCGGTGCGGCGGCAGCAGCTGCTTAGCAAGAAGTGATCTTGTGGTCAAGGGCAGCAGGCCGCGCGCTAGCGTTAGCAGTAGCCGCAGCAGCAAAGAGTATGGTTGAGCTTCTGTGCGTTAATTAAGCATACAAAGGTTACTTTCTGCATCGTCAGCATCGCATGTAGTTGAGTGGAGCATGTAATGTTATGTAATGTAATGTATGTAATCAAAGGATCAGTTTTAGTGCAGTCTCATCACTGCAATGCGTCGCAACGTCAACAGTGCCATCCTGTATGGTGCGCGGCGCGTTGCTCTTTCACCTGCAGGGCGGCGGGCTGCCGCTGCTGTTGGAGCTGCTGCCTAGCATTGCAACATTGTCACGTCACTAATCACCACAACTTGTCACGAACTGTCATCAAGGCTTAGTATGCTGTACTGTTTGTGCCTGCAGGGCGGCGGGCTGCCGCTGCTGCTGGAGCTGTTGGAGAGCAAGCACATCAACCTGCAGCACAACGCGGCCTTTGCGCTGTACGGCATCAGCGACAACGAGGACAACATCCCCTGCATCATCCAGGTGGGAGCAGCAGCGCTGGGAGGGGCAGCTGCGAGAGTTGGCCTGTTCGTAACTTCAGAAATGTAATGTTATCAGGGCTGATGTGCTCGCTCGCTGCAGGGCAGATGTGTGCTTTGTCAAAGGGATGCACCAGCACGTCTGACAACCTGTCAGAGGGATGCACCAGCACGTCTGACAACCTGTGCGGGCTGCACCAGCTGCATGCTGCGCGGGTGGCGCCTTTCTCCGCCTGGCACTAATTTCACATTGTTTGTTGCTGCTGGCGTGCCGCAGGTTGGCGGGCTGCAGCGGCTGCACGACTGTGGCGAGCGGCTGACTGTGCAGGCGTCCAAGGTGAGCAGCAGCAGCAGGGTTCAGCTGTTGAGTTGAAGCTTTGTGCAGGGCAAACGGGCTGGGTATTGGTCAACGTAGAGTGGCGGACAGTGATGTGCCAGCATTGGTGCTGCTCGTTGTACGTCTTTACTGTTGGTGCATGGGCTCCTTTTGTCAACTTGCTACATCCTCCTTATGTGTATTTTGAACACAAGGCCGCCGCGCACATCAAGAAGAAGCTGTTCAATCTCAACACACATGTTTTGACTTGTTGGAAACCTTTGATCTGTCTTGCAGGACTGCGTGAACAAGACCATTGCGCGCATCAAGCAAAAGCTGGAGCGAGATGACAAGCGCGTGCTCAACCACGTCATCTACACCATGCGCAGCAGCGACCGCTCAGTGCAGCAAGCGGTGAGCTGACGGAGCGTGGAATGCTGGACTGTCTGCATACGCTGCTCTCGACGATTCTCATGTAGATATTGTAGGCGTACAGATGAAGATGTTTCAGGCGCCTGCAAGTTGGCCACATGCATACGGCCTGCCGCGCAAACTGCTGTGCATGCCACGTGGCTTTTGCTTGTGTCAGTCACGACTTGAGATATTTGCAAACACCTTGCATGCCTTCCCTGCCACACATTTGACATCTCGCAATCCCGCGCACCTTGGTTCTGTTCGTGTCACCTCACAGGTGGCGGTGAGCCTAGCGCAGCTGGCCCCAACCGGCGAGCTGAAGAACATCTTTGTGGACAAGGCCGGCCTGGACGTGCTGCTGGAGCTGCTGACAGACAGGGGCGCCACAGCCAGTGAGTAGCCAACACCAGGCTGCAACTGCATGGAAGTTATGCGTGTTTGCAGTGACTGCTTGATGTGGTGCATTGCGGGAAGCGCTGCTGGAGCTGCGCTTGAAGAGCGGCTTGACAGCCAGTGGGTACAACAGCTGCGTGGCCTGTCATGTGTCACCTGCTGTTGTGTACGCTGGGCAGTCGTTGAACTGTTTCAAACCAGGTTCAGCAGTGCCACTGGTCAGCCTCTGACTTCCTTGCTTCTGTTTTTTTTGTCTCTGTTCCTTCTGCGTGTGCAGAGACGCTGCAGGACGGCGCGGCGGCGCTGCTGGAGCTTGCCAAGAAGGTCAACGCCACCAGCCCCGTGGAGGCGCAGCCGCAGCAGCCCACCAAGAGCGTGTACCTGGTGAGCAATGGCTTTTATCGTTAGGTATCATAGCTGTTACATGCAAGCAGGCTGGTGGAGGCGCAGCCGCAGCAGCCCACCAAGAGCGTGTACCTGGTGAGCAATTGCTTTTATCGTTAGGTTTCATAGCTGTTACATGCAAGCAGGCTGGTGGAGGCGCAGCCGCAGCAGCCCACCAAGAGCGTGTACCTGGTGAGCGGTGTTCCGCCTGTTGTCCATGCATCAATTTTTTCTACGTCTGCACAGCTCCAGATGAGTGGACGGCGTGACGTCATCAACTGTCAATGGCTGTTGAATATTGCAGCTCGCAGCTGGCCTGCTGCTGGTTCATGCATACTGACGGCCCCGGCTTGGCTTTGCTGTCGCAGCAGAAGTGACACCCAGCTACACAAGAAGCTGCTGTTGTGCATGCTCTCACCTTTGCTGCTGCTGGCGTGTTAATGCCGCAGGGCGAGGAGTACGTGAACAGCAAGGCACTTGGCTTGCTGCCTCACAAATAGAGTTCTTAAAGCATGACTTTATTGTGATTGGCATGCTGCCGCAGGGCGAGGAGTACGTGAACAGCAAGACGCTGGCAGACATCTGCTTCCTGGTGGAGGGCCGGCCTTTCTACGCGCACCGCATCGCGCTGCTGGCCAGCAGCGAGGCCTTCAGGGCCATGTTCAACCAGGTGAGGGGCTGCTACGTGTGCAGCATAGTGCTGTGTTTGTTTCCTTTTGCACAGTTCACAGTCGCATGACACGCGCCCAATTGTGCAGAGGGGTGTTTGTTTTAGCAGCGAGGCCTTTAGGGGCATGTTCAACCAGGTGAGGGCTGCTGCTGTTGACAGACAGCTTGCATCTACATGTAAGCGTGCAAGCAAAGTGCTCTGTGTGTGAAGCGTTGTGTCCGTTGCGGGATTCGCACAGTTGGGCAGGGCTATGTACAGTCAAGGGGGTGCTGCAGAGATGGGGCATTGGAGGCGCCAGCTGCATCTGTAGTACAACACAAACATGTGTTTCTATTGGGCAGCCTGCTTCCAGCGTGTGTAGGTATGGGGCTTGTGGCTGCAGCAGGTGGCATGGTGAGGAGCTTGGTGCTGTTTGCGGTTGCGCAAAACTTAAATTGCTGCTGCTGCTGCATCTGCCTTGCAGGGCTTCCGCGAGAGTGAGGCCAGCAGCATCGACATCCCCAATATCAGCTACGAGACCTTCACCGCCATGATGCGCTACATCTACGTGGGCAGCGTGGAGGTGGAGCAGGAGCTGGCGCTGCCCCTGCTGCAGGTGTGTATTCTTGTTTGCTATGTTGCTGCCGTGTTTGTCAGCTGTGCCGCTGTGTGTACTGGGCTGGTGTTATGATGCTTGGTTGGGCAGCGTGGAGGTGGAGCAGGAGCTGGCGCTGCCGCTGCTGCAGGTATGTATTCTTGTTTGCTATGCTGCTGCCGAGTTTGTCAGCTGTGCCGCTGTGTGTACTGGGCTGGTGTTATGATGCTTGGTTGGGCAGCGTGGAGGTGGAGCAGGAGCTGGCGCTGCCGCTGCTGCAGGTGTGTATTCTTGTTTGCTATGCTGCTGCCGAGTTTGTCAGCTGTGCTGTTGTGTTTACTGTGCTGGTGTTATGATGCTTGGTTGGGCAGCGTGGGTGGAGCAGGAGCTGCCGCTGCCGCTGCTGCAGGTGCGGCTGCCAAACCCAAGCAGTGTTCAGGTTTATGTTGCTGCTGTTGTGATGTTTGTGCACTTTGGGGGTGGTGTGCCGCGTTCCTCATGATGCTCTTGTATTGCTGCTGCAGGCGAGTGACCAGTACCTACTGGAAGGCCCCAAGCGGCTGTGCGAGGCAGTGATGTGCTCTCGCACTGCTGTGGCCGGTCGCTTACAATGCTTTTGTATTCTGGCTGCAGGCGAGCGATCAATACTTGCTGGAGGGGCTCAAGCGGCTGTGCGAGGCAGCGCTGGCGCAGTCGCTGTCAGTGGAGAACCTGGTGGATGTGTGGCAGGCAAGCGAGGCATACAGCGCCCCACAGCTGGCCAAGCGCTGCGTGCTGTTTGCGCTAGAGCATTGCACGGAGATCATCGCACTGGACTCAGCAGCAGCTGGCGGCGGCGCGGTGGCAGGCAGCGGCAGTGTGTGCGGCAGCACACCTACAGGCAGTAGCTTGGTGAGTCAGGCGTCTGCATCCATGCAGATAGGCGGCGCAGCAGCGTTTGCCGAGCTTATGATTCGTATGGTGCCTGCGCTGAGGTCCAGTTTGCTTGAGGACCTGGCGAAGGCAGCGCAGCAGCAGCAGGCCCAGCCGCAGAACAACCAGCAGCAGCAGCAGAATCAGCAGCAGAACAACCCCGGGCCGGGCGGGGGCGGGGCTGGGGCTGGCGCTGGTGCTGGTGCTGGTGGCGGTGCAGCGATGTTCATGCAGCAGGTGCTGCAGAACCATGGCATTCTGCCTCACCATCACTAAGATGTGGCTGTTAAGTGTGCTAAAGTGTGCAGCTGCAAGTTTGTGATGTTGCTTGGTGAGCAGTTACGGGCTATCCTGCCTCACCATCACTAAGTAGTTGTGGCTGTGTATTGTGCAGCCGCAGCCGTAAGTTTGTGGTGTTGCTTGGTGAGCAATTGCGAGCCATGCGCGTCAGGGACTAGCGTGCTGATGCAGCTCACTGCGTCGCAGGCTGCGCTGCCAGTGCCATGTACAAAGTATTGTGATGATGTACGACCACAGTAGCGTAGAGTTTGGCAGGCATGTCTTGATGCTTGACTCTGTAGGACAGATGTTGGCAGTCTTGCTGGTGTGGCCTGGTTCAACAGTATCAACAGCAGAGTTGTGTATAAGTTGATATGCTGGACGGTCGCAGCCTTTATATTGTGCTATGATGGCATATGAATGACTTTAAGTTACGATGCAACCCTATTTTTCTGATGAAGGTCGCAGTGCCAAGTGTCTGACGGGCGCGCAGTGGCGAAGGGGCGGGAGCTGAGTAGTAGCCCTGGGCTTTCGATACGTACGAGGCAGTAACAAGTAGTGTGACTTTTGCTTTTCAGTCGTTCTTGATGCTTAAACGATCAAGCTGTGTCCTGCAACCCAATCTGTTAAAAATAAAAAAAGCACGATCAGCCCACAAGGGCGCTGACTGCTAAGGAAGGCAGGCTGACGAAAGAAAACAAGTATCTCCGCCACCTCATGAATCACGCAATTGTGCATTCATGAATATTTGTGACCTGTGCATCAGCTGATGAATCCAACAAGACCACACTGTGTCCATGTTAGATGTCAGACAGCAATGCCCTAACACTCTCGCTAGCAAGCATGGCTGTTCTGCACCAACTGTTCGCTGCTACCACATTGACAGAAATACACCAGTGCATTTCACGCTTTACAGCTGTGATCTCGTCGCTCTGCCTTACTACTATCACCCCCTGCATCTTGCGCGGCGTTACGCGCTGCCATATGTTGCTTGCTCGTTGTTTAGTCAACCCACCCGATAATTACCAAGGCGTCTGGTTGCTCGCCTGCTGCTAGTGTCGCGTGTTGGAGCGCCGGTCACGTCGCCCGCAAGTGTAGAGCCCAAAGAGGGACGAGAGCACTGCGAGGTGTAAAAACGTAGCTGCAGAAACTCAATGAATGGCTATGCAACAAGTATTATGCAGCAGCGCAGCAAACAGCAAGGGCGCCAAAGCTCAGTGTCAGGCTGCAGTGCTGCCCCTGGTACCCGCCAGGCTGGGCATGTGGCAGTCCCACGCGGCAGACGACGACCACTACAACTGTTCCCGCTAGCAGTAGTGCTTCTGCTTGCGTTTGCGCACGCATCAGCAGAGCCTGCAGCAGCAGGCACAGCAGACAGCAATCACGGTGAGGCAGCTGCAGCGCAGCACGGTAAGAAGGCAAGCAGCGTCTCTGCGCCAGGCAGATTGCTGAAGCAGCCAGGCGCTGACTATGAAGTGGCATCAGTGCCAGAGGCACCTTCAGCCGTGCTGCCACCTGAGCATCCGATTTCGAAGGTGTTCAGCTGCCTGGGGAAGGTTGACGGCCCCATCATCCCTGCCAATTACACAGCCTATGAGGACAAGGAACAGGTGGCCAGGTGGGGATAATGCACGTATGCAGCAGCTGCAGCAGCAGCAGCAGCAACATCCAACACACAGTCCAGACTGCACCACTTGCAGAACTAATCAGCCTCGTGCAGACAGCGCTCTGAGCATGCCAATTGTGTGCAGAACGCTCTGCAGTTGTACTGCCAGCATGCAGCAGCTGCTGCACAACATGCTTTCGCCGTTTTATCCCCCTGCATGCATTACGTCATGCTGACTGTCCGATACCTGTTTCACTCCTCAATTGCCGCGTGTCTGTTCACTGTTTGCTGCATTACCGTCCTGCAGGCTGCTGCCGCTCAAGCTGTGGCAGTCCACCAAGCAGCCCCCTCAGAAAGCCCTCACCATCTTCACAACCCCAACCAAAGACCGCCTAGACATGCTGGATGCGCAATGCACAAGCTGGCCAGGCCCCCTGGCTGCTGTGGTGTATGTGCCAGTGCTTGAGAAGGCACAGTCAGTGGAACGGCCTGGGGAGTTCACAGAAGACCAGTTGGAGGAAGTGCGGGCTGCGCAGGCTGCTGTGCAGGCTGTATTCAACAGGTAGGAGTTTGTTGTTGGGTGGTTCTGTGTTTCAAAAGGAGCATGAGGAGGCATGACGGTGGTGCAGGCTGCATATATGCATCGAATGATGCATGTGCATCCAGTGTGGTGTATGTGCCAGTGCTTGAGAAGGCTGCTTCAGTGGAGCGGCCTGGGGAGTTTACAGAGAAGCAGTTAGAGGAAGTGCGGGCTGCGCAGGCTGCTGTGCAGGCAGTATTTAACAGGTGGGGATTTGGTCGGGGTGTTTAGCTGGCTGGCAAAGTCAATGACAGCGTGCCGCGGCGCAGGGGGTATGCATGTGAGTGAGTGAGTGAGTGACTACCCAGGCAGCTCTGCAGCTCCTGGGTAAGTTAAGGCTAAGAAGGTGTGTGTGGCCAGGGGCGGCGCCCGTGGGCTCCACACCCTCTACCCGTCCACTTGCGCCCCAGGGCGCAAGCGGGCCGTATCGCTTGCGTGCGCTCATCTAACTTGAGGTATGCATGTGCTGGCTGGTGCCACCAGACGAGCGGCTGCATCTTAGCACGGGCCAGGCGGATGAAGCTGCTTATGTTACATTGATGCTGTTGCATAATGTAATGTGTTTTTTGCAACTCTTAATACTGCTGGCAGCAGCCTGCTGCAGCAGCAGCAGCAACGCAACAGCAGCAACGCAACAGCAGCAACAAATCCAAGCTGTTGAAGGTGCTGCCTTGTAGGCATGACACGTCTCAGAGACCCAAGCTGTCCAAACCAGCAGGAGCACACCCCGCATCATGACTTGCACATGTATGACGTACACTCCCACCTACTGGCCCTTGCAATCACAAATTTGCCAAGTGCTTACAGGCATATTCAGTTTCGGGAGAGTGAGCTCACTGTCAACAGCCTGCGTGTCCCGCTGCCTGCAGGGCCGAGGCAGTGAACAGCAGCTGCGTGCTGACGCTGCTGCTGTCTTATGAGTACGTGCAGCCAGACATGGTGAAGCAGCTGCCGGTGAACAGCATGCGCAACCACGCGCTGCTGCTGGCGCAGACGCCGCTGGTCTCTTTGCTGGATGTAGACCTTATGGCCTCAAATACCATGGCTCAAGGTGAGCAGTAGATTGACAAACTGTGTGAGTGAGTGAGTGACTACCCAGGCAGCTCTGCAGCTGCTGGGTAAGTTCAGACTAAGAGGCGCCACACCCTCTACCTGCGGGTGCAGCACAATTGACAGGCTTATACGTGACCAGTGCTGGTGGTGGAGGTGCAGTTGCTGATGCGCGTTGGTATGCACACAGGTGCTGCAAACATGACGCACACATGTTGTCATTTTTGATACTTTCAGTGCAGTACAAATGCTGTGCAGTGCAACAGCCGATGCATGGCCCAGCAGCTACCACGATGCATCAGCATTGCTCGACGGCAGCACCAAACCATCCCTGTGCTGCAATTGCAGCATGAACATCACCCACCTGGCAAGTCACTGTGCAACTCTGTGACGTGCACCACACTGCGGCCGGTCTTCCATTACATTACATGACATTACATGCTCCACTCAAAAAAGAGTGGGAACCCCAAGCCAGGAGTCAACGAGAGGCTCATAGGGCTTTCATCATCACATGCGTCCGGTCTTTCATTACGTTACATTACATCATGTGTTGCTGTGCATTTGCAGCGCTGACAGATCCGCAGCAGGTGAAGGAGCTGCAAGACATCATCAAGGGGCAGCAGCGTTTTGTGGTGCTGCCTGCGTTTGAGCCGATGCCAATCAAGGAGCGGTTTGTGGAGAATATGTCGGGTGCAGCCATGTCAGTAGTGCTGCGGCAGCAGCAGAAGGTTGCTGCGTTTGCAGCAGCAAACGAGAAGGCCACGCTGCAGGTATGCGAGCTGCGCTGCGCTGCTGTGGCACACATGGCTAGACAAGCAAGTATGAAGTGATGTCTGCTGTACTGCTGACAGCATGATTAAAGCAAGCATATATGCTTTAGCAAGGTCTCGCGGCTTTAACAGGCTGACTTCTGTTGTTGTAGCAAAGTCAGTGTCTCTCGCATCTCTGAACTTCCAGGCATCGTGCGCACTGCTGTGTCACATCCAACAATGTTGTGGTCAACCAGCGGCACGTGACCTGTACATGTGGTGCGCAGGCACCTGACCAGCAGCACCTTTAGCCTCCCCAGTGGTCTCAAGCCAGCCACATGACAGTTCCTTCCTTTGTCACTCCTGTGTCACCTTGCTGCTTTGCCATCCTGCAAGCCAGCCACATGACAGTCCTGCCTTTGTCACTGCTGTGTCACCTTGCTGCTTTGTCATCCTGCAGGGCCTGATGAACGCTGGCTTGCTACAGCCCTTTGACAAGGGAGCCAGCCCTTTCGGCCACAAAGCAACAGACTTCAACCGCTGGCTGACCTGCAAAGAGCAGCGCTGCCCTTCATATGAGATTAAGCCCGAGTCAGAGCGATTTGAGCCGTGGGGAGTGCTTGACAGGCATCAGGCGCTGCGCAATGCGCCATACGACGAGGTGTACCGAGGCTACGGTGGGTAGATATCTGTGCATGTGCTGCTGCAGCCTCGTAGCGTTGAGCGCACGCTACGCATATCTGGCATCAGGTTACACCGATCAGGTGCTGGCCGACCGCGTTCCTGGCCAAAGTCATGATGAAGCGGTCACAGCTGACAGACCACCTGCTGCTGCTGCTGCTGCTGCTGCTGCTGCTGCTGCTGCAGGCAAGAACAAGATCTCCAACATCTGGTGGCTGCGCGAGCAAGGCTTCAAGCTGTTCGTACACGGCACGGCCTTCATCGTACACCGCGCGCACGCGACGTCGAACGCCAAGGTCGCGTGGCGCAAGGAGCGGCGCGAACGCATGCCGATCAACACGCAGAAGTTCGATCGAGCTATGGAGGCCATGAAAGAGAAGCGCTACGCGCCAAAGCTGCACGCCAGCACTGCTGCGTGCATACAGCAGGAGCTTCTGCGGATCAGCCGCCGGGAGCAGTAGTAGCTGATGACCTTTTGGGTGACCTTGTCGGGTGTCAGTGTGGTGCTGATGACCTTGTCGGTGTGGTGAGCTGAGTAGTGTGGCTGCTGGGACAGACAGCCCGTGACGGTCGAATGCAATGTTGTGCATGAGGGCTTTACCTGTATCTGACTGGGCGGGTGTGGGAGGCTGGCATTGCTAGTCATGTGACGCATGTTTTTAGCTTGGTGTTTGCGAAGTGCTGCAGAGAGTGCTGAGATCGGGTGACTGTTAGGCATGCAACCCGGCTGGCAACCCCATTTATCTGGTGCAATGAGCGATGGTGCGGGGTGTGGGTGATAGGCATGTGCACAGAAAACTTTGACAAGGGGTGTGACTGGCGCATCTGCACAAGGCGGGAGACTGCAGTCAGCCACAATGTGGCTGGAAGCTGCTGAAATTGTTTGCAAACTCAATTGGGCGATGACTGTTTGTGGTTGCTCTTGGGCTCTTGATGATGATGATGCTCTTGAGCTCTGGCCATTGCAATAAAGACCTGTCCGAGTTGGCCTTTGAGACTCCCTGGATCATTGCCTTCTGCCAGGCTGTTGCTGTGGCTCATTTGATGGCCCACCATACGGTATGGAACGTTATTGTCCCGGGCTGTTGCAACAGCAATTGCTGTGGTGCGATTGGCAGTGTGACGCATTGTTGTGCCATGCTGGATATGAATGCATGCTGATTGCATCTCTGACACACTGTGTACATTATAGGTTGCAATTGCAACTGCTGGAGTGCTGGAGTGCTTTGCTGGGTGGTGGTTTATGGCTTGCATGCAAGCAGACCTAGCCCAGCTAGCCATAAAACGTGAAGCTGACTGCCAGCTGTCGTTGGACGACCTTCCATCCATGCCCACTATGCGGTATGTATTGTTGTGAAGAGACGGCATGTAGCTGCGCAGCTGCAGCTTTCGGAGAGCACTAGTAGTGGAGTTCCAATGTAATCATCTGATGCCATGAAACCATATAAAACACCACATACAGTGCCATCAAGACACACGGAAACTGGGCAGATGCACCCCTGGATGCAAGGTGACCACCATTAAGGGGCTGCCGGCGCGCGATGATAAACATACAAAATCAAGCCACAGCCCGCGTGTGCTGGGCCCCTCTCACAGTACTTGCACAGATGTATACGATTGCCAGCACCATGCTACTTGCTGGCAATGTGGCATTGTTCACGTGTGGATTCCCAGCTTCTCAAAAGTGCGCAGTGGTGCAGTGCAGATGGCCGGGGGTGCTAGCAGCTGGCAGCCATACAAATGTTGCAGCTGCAGGCCGGTTGGAGAGGTACAGCCACACAGGCGCATCCAAACCATAGCATGCATCAAGCATCCCTACCCAGCAGCTGTTGCCGCCATCTCAAAGTTGCTGTCCTTCAACAAGCTGATCACCGCACACAGACGGTGCCAATCCATGGGGACAAATGACAAGCAATTGCTGTGCACCTAATACGGCTCCACATCAGCAACAACATCTCCTGCTGACTCACACACTACATAATCAGTCACAAGCCAACTGGCAAGATCACTCTAGTGTACAGTGTAATCACTCATTCTCGCTCAACTAGCACTTGCCCAGTGACCGCAAGCTTGGCCTGCTACTACTAGTACAGCCAGGCAGACTGCCATGCATCTGCTGCAGTACATGCGTTACAGCCAGCAGCGCACATTGCAGCACTGCAGCCGCGTTCCCCGCCAGCAGCAGCAGCAGCGCCAGCTGCTGCACACTTGCCCCTGGCCGCCAGAGCCGCACCGCCTTGACTCTGCTGCTGTCAAACACCACCCACTCCGTTCCATCGCTGATGCTTGTTATTTTGATGCTGTTATAATCATACAACCAGTGCCAGACTCTGCTGGACCAGTCTCCTGCGCTGCGGATCTCCTTCACTTTGCCTAAGTCCACTTCACACTCCAGAATGACACCCTTTTTGGTTGCTTTGGTTGCTGTTATCTCCGGCGCTGCTGCAAAGTAGATGCCTGCGCCGCCATAGCCTTTCGAGCCTGGTTTCATCTGGCCAGTAGCCAGGATGGCTCTTGCTATTTCTGGGCTGGTCTGGTGGTACAAGATGGCGGTGCTGCATCGCTGCTGCTGCTGGTGATGCTTGTTAGGCTGTTGCTGCAGGTCGATCGACTCTAACACAGCTACTGCGTCAGCCTGCCACTGCTGCTGCAGCTGCTCTGCTAGCGGTTGTTGCTGTTGTAGCTGCTGCTGTTGCCGCTGTGTTTGCTGCAGTGCCTTCGTTTTCTGCTTCTTCATCAGGTACCTGGTGCAGGAGGAATCATGGCAGCAGCATTGCAGGCATCTGAGCAGCAGCAGTGAGAGCTAGTGTAGACACAACCTGGCGCAAGCAGTTGCTCGTGCACGTACAACTGGCCAACTGCATGTAGATGCCTGCACCTTGAAACTCACCGGAAATTGAACAACAGGTGCAATGCATAATGCTTTTTCATGCTTGCTTGAGCTAGGCATGGCACTGAAGGCAACTGGCTGCTTTGCACACTGCCAGCACGCCTGCCACTGCTGCAGCTGCAGACGGTCCTCACCCTGTGCACAGGATAGGCAGCCAGCCCATGAGCCACCTCCAAGAGTCTGATTTGGTTAAGAGGATACCGTTTTGATGGATTAGCGATGAGTTGCGAAAGTGAGCATCAACAGGAGGTGCTTGGCGGGTAGGCCGAAGCTGCACTTAATTACTGAGCGAGTGCTGAATTGGGAGTGTTGCAAAGTGTTGAAAGTATACTATTCAACCGTTTATGCAAGATTGATGCCTAAGGGCTCGCGGAATCTGGATATACTTGCTCCGCAACCAACGTCACGAAGAGGGAACACCAGCACCTTTGCTGAAGCAATTGCCTTTCATACCAAGATGCATGTTAACTGTTGAATTTATCGGTGCCACGGACACAGGTTGCATGCAATGGGCAAGCCGTAACAACAACAGTGCTGAGTAGGACTCGTCACAACACAGCAGGAACTGACCCAGTACCCCAGCTGAACTGCACGCTCGCTGCATGTATTCACGAAGGGCCATGCTTTGACTGCATTGATGAGCCATGCCGTGTTACGATCAGCTTCAAACACACCAGCAGCAAGTGCAATATCCCAGCTGGTGGCTGGACTGAGTGATTACCGGGGATCTCTCCTGCAGGACGCAATGCGCCTCCAGCGCCCACACCAGTGCGTAGCCACATCACAAGACACTGCCCAGCTGCAAATGAACCGAGCAAAATACAAAGAAGAGCTGGCACAAGACCCTGGGTGCCAGTAGTGCAAGAAAGCACACCTTTCCTGTCTGGTGTGAACGCACCTCAGTGTACAAGTACTGCCATTGCGGAAAGCACCACTGCAGGCGCCATGCGCGCAGCAGTGCTAAGCACAGCTGCGTGGTCACTGGCCAATCGTGCAGCAGAACAACCACCCACACAGCTAGCGCATGTGGGTGCTGCAAGCTCAAGCAGGAAATGGGAGCATGATCATGTGCAACCAGCAACATACAGAACTCTACACGCCTGAGCACACGGCTGCTGCCAGCTGATACACCATGCTGCTGCTGTGGCTATTGCTTGCTGCTATGCGTCATCATGCCAGAGATGCAGCACATATGATCAGAGCATCTGCATCAGCAAAGCACCATCGTCACCCATCACCACATAGCAGACAGCCACAGAAAACACCGAGCTCACTCGCACTGCTTACGCTAGTTCCAAAACATGCTTCAAGCCTGATTCCGTGGCTGCGGCAGCTGCTGCACACCCTGCCGCACTGCTGGCACCGGCCGCCGCAGCCCTGGCATCGCCAGCGGCGGTTTAGAGGCCCCCGGCCGGCCCTTAAACCGCCACAGCACATACTCGCGCGGCGGGTACCGCCAATCCAAGCCCTGCTGCATCTCCTGCTGCATGTGCTTCAGCCGCTGCATTGCTTCTTTACAAGCTGGCCCTGCACGCGCCAGCTCAGCTGCTACAGCTGCTGCTGCCTCGCGCTGCGCGGCTGCTGCAGCTGCTGCTGAGGGTGCAAACAGTGCGCGGCGCGCTGCGGCCTCCTGCACCTCCTGCATGCGATGCACTAGCGGAGCCTGCTGCTGCCGCAGCACGTCTGCTACAGCCTGCATCTCCTGCAAGAGATCTGCAAATGTGCTGCTGTAGCTGAGGTAGTCTGTATCGCTGTAGGCGCGTGCTTTGGCTTGCAGGGCTGCCAGCTGGCTGCGTGTTGTTCCTAAGGAGGCCTTGAGCAGCAGCAGCTCCTCCTGGGCCTGCTGCAGGGACTCTGGTGCGACGCAGCCGGGCGAGTGCTTGGCAGACACCTGCGCGCAGCAGCAGCAGCAGCAGCAGCAGAAAGCCAACACACGTGTCACAACAAGCATGATTCATGTGTGGTGGCATGCACAGCGCTGCATTGCTGCCATCAGTGCTTCGTCATGCGAATGACACCACACATCAAGCCAGCAGCACAATCGTGCTGTGCCGGGCCCGTAGCCGCCGCGCCTGCCACTCCAGCTCATTAGCCCCACACAACACCCCAGCACTAGCCTAGACATGCTGCTGCTGCTGCTTCTGCTGCTCACCGTGCTCTGCCAGCCCCGCAGCCGCCGCGCCTGCCACTCTAGCTCCACCAGCTCCACACTACACCCCAGCACTAGCCCCCGCTGCCCCATGCAGAGCCAGATGCGCCCCATGCTGCTGCTAAAAGCGTCTGCCAGCCCGCAGCTGCTGCGCCTGCCGCCCCCAACAATTGACACTGCTGCACACAACACATCCAGCATGCTGCACCAAGTGGCTGCTCACCGTGCTCTGCCAGCCCCGCAGCCGCCGTGCTTGCCACTCCAACTCCACCAGCCCAGCCCTTACGCCCTTTTCCAGGCTTGCCCGCTGTGCTAGCACTCCCTGCATGGTGCCTGCCCGCATGTCGCGGTACACGTAGCAGGCAGGCGGCGGCAGGCAGAAGCACAGCTGCACCAGCACCTGCGGCAGTAGCAGCAGCAGCAGGAGTCAGCAGAAGTGTTGGGGATAAGGTACAACCATGTGAGACTGGGAAGCAGCCCCAGGTCACATGTAGATGTATTTCTGGTGTGCGCATCTACTCCTCCTATGGAAGGCCAGGAATACAGCCGCGCACACCAACATCAAGAACTGCGGCTGCTGAGCACCAAAGCTGCCTTGAACAACCACCTTGCACCAAGCGCTGCTGTAGCGCGCAGCCAACTCCACCTCCCTGCTGCCTGCAGGGCAGCCGCTGCTGCCAGCTGCCATCAACGCCACACGCTCACACACATTGAAGTACGCCTGCCCCGTGATACGTAACATGTGCACACAATATGGTTCAACTTTCATGCCTGCTCAATACATCACACACAAAATCGGCCGGCGCTCACCTGTTTATGCCATGGCCGCAGCTCCTCATTCATCAAGCCCCAGAACTGCCTCGGCACGCACTGCTCCGCACGCGGCAGCACTGCAGGCAAGCCGCCGTTGCTGCTTGCGCTGTCTGCTGCTGCTGCAGCGGCTGCTGCAGCCTTGGCGGCTGCACGGGTCGCTGCTGCTGCTACGGAGGGTGCAGTGGCTGTGGGGACCACTGAGTAGGCTGGAGCAGCAGCAACGAGCCTGGTCAGGCTGCTGCTGCTGCTGCTGCTGCTGCTAATGGCACTGCTGTAGGCACTGCTGCTGCTGGTTGGTTGACTAGACAGGTCCTGTGCTACTGCTGGCTGCATGCGCAGCTGCGTCCTCTGCTGTTGTACATGTGCAGCCGCAGGTGCTGCCCCGCTGGCTTGCTGGGAGGAGCCTTGCGGAGGGTGTCTCCCTTGCCGCAGTGATTGCTGCTGCTGCTGCCGCTGCCGCTGCTGCTGCTGCTGCTGCTGCTGTTGTTGCTGCGTTTGCAACTGCTGTTGTTGCTGCTGGTGTTGCTGCTGTTGCTGTGGCAGCTGCTGCTGCCGCTGATGTACATGCTGTGCAGGCTGCCGAGGTCGTTGCCGCTGCACACCCCGCTGCTGCCCTTGCTGTTGCTGGTGTTGCTGCAACTGCTGCTCTTCTTGCTGCTGCTTCTGCCACTGCTCCTGCAGTAGCAATTGCTGCTCTTTCCACAGCTGCTGCTGCTGCTGCTGCTGCTGCTGTGCATGCTGCTGCTGCTGAAGCTGTTCAGCTGCTGCTTGGCCATCTGCTGGTGCAGCCCCCTGCAAGAGCAAGCTATCTCCACTTGACTGTGCCTCTTCCGTCCGTGGCTGCTTCTTGCTGAAGCGCTTTGCAGGACGCTGGATATAGCCCGGTGGCCTCTCTGCTGCTAGCACGTTTGGCCGAAGCGCCGCTGCGCGCCTTGTATGCCTTGCATGAATTCCAGGGGTATGCTGATGGCTTTTGACAATTAGGGGTTGATGAGCCGCTGCCAGCCCCGACGTGAGGGCCATCATTTCTTCAGTCAGCTCCCATGCTGCGCTATGCTTTCCTATGCACCCAAACGAACGCCAAGCAACTAACAAAGAACAAGATCAACAGTTTACGAATTGTGGAACAGACGCGACTGCATGCTGCAGGAGACCCCTCAGCAGTGTCACTGTCTGGACAGGTGTAGGAGGGAAAGGATGGAGGTGGTGAAAGTCAATGCATGGCACATTGAGGATATTGCAAAGCTTAAATGACCCGTCAGCTGCATCACAGCTGGCAATGAAGCTGCTGCAGATGCTGGCCGCGCGGCCGTGGCAGCCTAGGTCTCAGGGTGTGCACCCTGATAACAACCGTTTGTCTGCCACACCACAGGTATGCACACACTTGGTGCCTTGCTTGCAGGATTCAGCTCTACAGGGACATGTGCAAATGTGCTTAGTTTCTGTGGCTGCTCTGATCAGGCGTTAATATCCCCAGTGCTGCCAGGCTGTAAGTCTTGGCATTGGTGGCATCATGCCACACTGCTTGCTGCAACAGCAAATCTTCCGCCTTACAAGCTGCTGCCAGTGGCTAAATTGCCAAACGTTACAACAAAACTCTGCATAAACGCTGCAAACTTGCCTGCTGCACAGCGGTACACGGTTGGGCACGTGTGCTAAGCCCTGCTGGCCCAGTGGGTCCCATGTGCATGTCAGTGACATCCAAAAGCCGGAACGTTGACGAGTCTGCCTGTCACTGCAATCCCTTTATAGTCAGTAAAACACAAAACCTGCGGCTTTACACGCACTTGGCAAGCCCCCATACGTGCCCATCAATTTCACAGGCGTCGAACGCGCCTAACCAGTTGCTGCCGACGGCATCCTTGATTAGCACAATTTGGCTCCCACACTGGATGGTACTGGTGTTTATTAGCGATCCAATCTTCTTCACGGGCTGCCTTGGCTAATTGCTGGTGCTCCTACCTGGTACTGCTGCTGGTGCTGCTGTCACCCCATGCTTGGCGCAACATCATATGCTTGAGCAGCAGCTGTCAGTGGAGTCATGCGTCGCATTCAAACAGAGAGCGCTGCTGTGCCAGGGGCGCACAGTTCCTGCCACTGCTGGTCAACGTAGCAACCCTAGCGGACCTGGGGCAGTGGAACCGCAGCGCAACTGCCCTTGACGATTACATAACAAGCAGCAACCACAGTAGATTGCAGCGACTAGTTGCTGGCACAAACTTCTTCGAACTGCTGTGCAGCAGCACGTCTAGCGGGCTGCAGCTGCTGTCTGCAGCGACGACCAGCACTGCAGCCACAGCAGCACCAGCAGCAGCGGCAAGCGACAGTGCACTGGCTTTAATTACAGCCTTGTCATCGTCAGCACAGAAGCTGCTGGATCACGTTATACAGTTAGATGAGAGCGGCAGCACTGCCAACAGCAGCTGCACGGAAGGGATGCTTGCTAGCATTGATACCATTGGTGGGTTGGCAGCAGCAGCACTGCACTCCAAATAATGCTGCTGCCAATTAGCACTTCACATCTGCATGCACTTGTCGGTCCTCAGCAAGGGTGCACCAGCTTGCAGACTGCAGATGCTTTTGCTGGGTTGTCAGTTGCTGTCATGTTCTGTCAATGTTTTACTTGTATACCTACCCACTTTAGCATCAGGTCAGACAAATCTTCTGGCCTATGCACTGCGCCCCTGTGCTGCTGCTGCCAGGACACTTGCCTTATAATGCATGTTGTTGCTGTCGCTGTGGTCAGGTGCGTTTTCATCTTCTGTCGTTCCACGTTATTGCATTGCACTCTCCTCTATACCAGCTTTAAACGCACAGTGTGCACTGATGCTATTTGCAAATTGCTTCTACTCCAGGTCTGCTGGGTGCACTGGCTTCTGCCCTTCCAGCACTGACAGTACTTTGTCGGGCCGAAAACAGGCAGCAGCAGCAGCAGCAGCAGGAGCAGCCGTCGCCTGAGCCGCAGCAACGCATGCAGCAGCAGCAGCAGCAGCAGCTGCAGCAGCATCAGAAGAGCGCCCCCAACTCCCTGGCCAAGTCCTTGCTAGGTCTGCTGCGTGCATGTGAAGACGCCAGCGGGGACAGAGCAGACGGCAGCCCCCAATGGCATGCATTGCTGCTGCCTGCAGCACAGCTGGCGCAGGCCATGTTTGATGCCTGGCTACCAACCAGCAGCAGCAGCAGCAGTGCGGCAACAGCCGCAGCGGTTGCAGCATTCACCCGCGACGTGGAGCACACCGTTGTGTGCATGCACATACTGGTGTCAAAAGCCGACATTCTGGAAGGCACTGGAGCAGCAGCAGCAGCCTTTTCCCGCATGTGCTTAGCCAATCCTACTGGGGCCTCTAGCTTGATGCAGCTGCTGCATTTACAGCTGGCATGGTCACTGCAAGCAGAGCACAGCAGACTCAAAGGCAAGTCACCGGCCATCACATCCTCGGCAATCTCTTCCAGCAGAAGCAGAGGAAGCAGCAGCAGCAGCAGCAGCAGCAAGCAGAGGCAGGGGCTGGCTGTTGCGCCTTATCATGAGGAGCATTTGGCATTGCTGGGTGCTCCCACAACGCAAACACAGCAGCACTGGAAACTGCTGTGAAAGGAATGATGACAAGTTGGCATGCCTATGGCATGCTCAATGCATTTTCAACGCATTGAATGCATTTCTGGTAGTATTTCTGTCGATGGGTATGATGCTGCCAGTGCATACACTTTGCCATGCATCTGCCCTGTTGCATCAGACCGCTCTGGGCGTCTGTGCATGAGGTGGCACACCACCCAAGCAAGCAGCTCTCAAAGCAACCCTGTCATGCCGAACATGAGTGCTTTGCCGAACATGTGTTACTTTTGCAATCAGCTGTGTGTAGCAGCAACGGCCGGTTATGCGCTGACTTCAAACTGCGCAGCTGCAGCTAGGCAGCTGTGAAGTGCACAGTGAGCTATGCATCTGCAGTGGTTTGCTGTGTTGGCAGCTGCATCCAGCCGTATGCCTGCACGAGAACGTTGTTTGTAGTAAATAAAATGCACGAGGGATTTTTATCACCTCGCTGCTTGTCGGTGATTGTCTGCTTCTGCTTACACTTGCGTATTGCAGCACCGCGCACAGCCAAGCAGCTGTCTCAAGTGCTCAGCAAGTGTTTAAATGCTACGTGCTATCTTCTCGTGCACCTTTGCTCTTGATATGGCATGTGTCATCCTGCTTGTTGGTCAAGTCGCCAGTTGCCGCCTTGCGATGCAAGGCGGGTTGCGTGGTTGACACCCTCACGCAGGCGAGAATTGGTCTATTGCTTTGTCCGGGCAGCATTATTAGTTGGTTGTTAGTAGATTGAGCCTGGTTTGCTGCCGTCGTGCCTTGTTTTCAGGAAGCAGTCCCATTCTCCAACAGACCTGTTGGTCCTGTTGGTCTGTTGGTCCTGTTGGTCAGTTGGTGGTTTGTCGACTGCTCAAATGGTCCGCGAGCCCTGCTTGTCGCGGGCTCGCGTTGATGATGGGGTAAGGTTCAGGCGCACTGGATTGGACGCAGTGGCCGCCTTTGGGGCTCAACACAATCCTAGCAGCAGTGAGAGTTATACAGGCAGAATGCAGCAATGCAAGATTGCACTGACTGGTTAGTAACAGAATAACATAACACACAGACAAGGCGGGACAAGGAGCTATACTGTAGACAAGAACAAGAGGTAGAGACTGCCAGATTTAAATAACAACTGACAGCACAGCAGCAGACACAGCAGCTGTACTCTACCAGCAACAGTGCAGATCAAGTGGAGCTGCACTGCACACTGGGGCAGGGTTATGATCAAGCAGCAAAATGCAGGGGGGCTCTGACTGCACGTTACCACTCTAGCAAGGCGACACACTGCAGCAGATCGACTGTAGAGATCTGCCGCAGTACCTGACACTGACACTGACACTGTAGAACAAACAAGACAGACGCAGCACTGTCACACCAACCGTGGAGAGAACCAGACAAGAAGAACCAGTAGATGGAAGGACCAGAAGACCAGACAAGCCAGACACCACTGAGCACTGCGTGCAGCAGACAACAGTGATGTCAGTAACACACAGAGGGAGAGATCTACTAAGCACAGCACAGAACAGGCTGCATGCAGCACAGCAGAAGATAATCTGCTGCACTCAAGACAAGACAATGCAACTAAGCAGGTTTAGACGGTGCTGTGCCTGCAAGCTGGCCTACACAGGGAAGGTATTACGAGCAACCTGTGTGGCAGTAAGATGGTGTGAAGATCTGACAGTGCTGGGTCTGGATTCAGCCCAAATTGAGAGAGACAAGTTGAGAAACAACAGCTGTGCACTTGCTGACCAAACAGTACGGATAGAAGCGTCTGCTGGCTGGCAGTCTGGCTCAGAATAGGCCTTTTGACAGGGAGGTATTACGAATAACCTGTTGACTGCCGATACAGCTGATGCGAGAGAAATCAAGCTGCACAGCAAGGGCTGTCGAGCTGCTGGGCACTGACCGAATTGGACAGTGGGGCTGAAGTCGCGGGCCGGGCCTTGTTTGTAGGACGTTACACTGCTGATAAAGAAGGCAATGTGTCACAACAACACCTGCCTGTGTCCCTTTCTCGGCAGTGTACCCCATTTCCGCATGACAGCCCTCCAACCAACCAACACAGTCTCAAGTAACAGCACACATCCACAAGCCACCTCAATGCCTATCAGATTCTTGTAGTTGACAATGCCAGCAATGTAAAAGCTCGGGTCATCCGCGCTCCCTGGAACATTTGCCTGCAGCCGCACCTGCCAAAGCCATCTGTTCCTCGCACTCGCCCCACACCACAACAACAGCCAGTACAAGCAAGTGGCATGCCACCCAAGCGAGCTGTATCCCCATCATCCTGTCACAGTCTAATGACAGTGCACGTCCACAAACTGCACCACTTCAAGTCACCTGTCAGACTTCGGTTGTAGACATGACGATGCCAGCAATGTAAATGCTCGGGTCGTCCGCACTCCCAGGCACATTCGCCTGCAGCCGCACCTGCCGCAGCCACCCATTCCTCGCACTCGCCCCAAACCACACACCTTGCATCTGCTGCACGCCATCAGTCGTGCACGCCGGCACAGACTCTGCTGCTGTCAGCAGCTCCGTATAGAAAGGGCAGCGCATTGCAGGCGGCTCCATCTCTTGCTGTGTAGCTAGCAGCTTGCGGCGGCCATACCCAGTAACCCCACTGACCTCATCATCAAGGTCAGCTGCTGCTGTAGCAGACTCTGCATCACCTGCTTCAAACCTTGCAGAATTTGCAGCGCTTGCTGCTGCAGAAAACTCGGTGGGTTTTGACTTGCCAAAGCAGGGGTTGGCAGTGTCTCGGGTCTCCCAGCCGCCACCGGGAAGGTTTTGTTGAGGCAGCAGGCTGAGCCTCCTGCTGCCTAACTGCATTGCAGAAGCGCTGCTGGATGGCTGAACGGCCGATCCTAGCAGCCTTCGTGGAGTGTTTGGTGCCATCTCTGGCTGCCGCTGCTGCTGTTGCCGCTGCCAGTAATGGCCTCTCAATGCGGCAACTGACGCCTTATCACCACCCAGCTCTGCAGCAGCTGATTGCATGTTAGCTGGGCGTGACTCCACAGGGTCGTCATTCACAACATCAAACTCGACGCTGATTGTGCCGCTGGTGCCGCAGCCAAGCGTTGCCCAGAACCCTAGGGCTGTAGTGTTGAGGGGAGGGATGAGCCACGTGTAGACTGAGGAGGCGCCGCCTCCTGTGTTGCCTGGGGGCCCTTGCACGCAGTTCCCGACATCGTTTGTGATGCACTGCGCAGCACCGGCAAGAGCGTGGGTGGGTTGGAAGTATATGAAAAGGCAGTGGCATTGTTAGCAGCTGGACGGCCGGCAAGCAGCATACATGCCACATACAGCAGGAGGTGCCTGAGGTGGCTGGTGCCACAACTCGTGTACAGTGTGCGCTTGCGTCATGCAATCTGCCTTCATGAGTGACTGGCTGTTCGCAGATAAGGTTGCAGCATGGACTCCTGCATGACATCAACCAGCACAGCAATGCTGGCAAGGGACGAACGCTGGGCCCCCAACATAGGCTAGCAAGCAGCAGCATAGCAGCAGTTGCAGCTGCTGATTACTGCAGCTACTCACATTGTTTGACGAGCAGTCTGTCGTGTCGTCTCCATCGACACACTGCCCGGCATCAGTCAAGGTACATGCCAGGCAGCTGAAGCCATCATCTACACAGAAGCCGCCGGCGGCTGCAGGAGTGCAATGCTCCAGATCACAAACCCCGGATCCAACTTGCTGCAGCACACAAGTGCCGGATTCATCAATGGTGCAGCCTTCGCAATTATAGTCTGCAGGTCTGACTGGAATTGTGCGTGCTTGAGGTATTGCAGTTGCTGTACTGTTGTCTAGGCTGCTGGAGGTGTTAGCAGGCTTACTGCTGTTTTGATGTGTTGCAGCAGCTGTGAGAGCTGCATTTGGATCGTTTGTGTGTGATCCAGCTGCGCCTGCTGCTGCTGCTGCTGCTGCTGCTGCTGCTGCTGCTGCTGCTGCTGCTGCTGCAGGTGCGCGGAAAGCGGCAGAGGATCCTGGCCGGATGGACAGCAGTGGCGTGTTTGGGGGTACGTCTGCCAATGGGAAGGGCAGGCTCTGATGGCACAGCGGGACAGAAGTTGGCAGCAGTTGGGGCGGCATGTAATCAGCAGCAGATAGTGCGGGAAAGGAACAACGCATGCAGAGAGCAGCAACTGCTTGGAAGTTGAGGCGCAAAACAGCTGTGTTGGCCTACAGCAGCAGGCGTTCTTCCTCTGCAACTACAAAATCCTGCCGCAATTTGATCGTATCATATTATGTGCACCGCCCCTCACCGTCACAGCCACCCAAGCAGGGCTGTCGGCGTCCTCGTCAAATTGCACTGTTATAACAGATCCGTCGGGTGTTATAACATCCAGCATCTCCCCAGGCAGTGGGGCCATGTCTGTTACACCCTCTGGCAGTGCTGTCTGCATCATCTGGTAGCCTCTGCTGCTGATTGAGTCAGCACCCCGGGCTGCCACATCAGCTGCTGTCTCACTGCCACGTAGAATGTATGGCTTGGATGCTGTCAGCTCTGCGTTGCAGCAGCGGCAGCAGGTAGGGCGCAGAGGCAGGTGCATCAAGAGTGTGTGCAGGTTTTCAACACGCACAGTAGCACACAGCCACCCTGTACAAGCACGCAAGCCGCTGCGCATAGATTGGTTGCCAATGCATCTGCGCTGGGTTAATACGCTGCTTGCATGCACAGGACGGCAGCAATCACACTGCCAAGACCACTTGAGGCGCTGCAAACACTAACCCCTCCAGCTTAAGACCCTGCTACCAGCCACTCACTAGGTCTTGGCTGCACTGGCTGCTTCAGCCTGCCAATGACAGTGGCCTTGCCGTCTGTCACATTACCCAGCAATGTGTTGCCGCCTTGTGCCGCACATTCTGCACTGCTTGGGCAGAGGTAACGGTAGCTGGGCCTACTGCCTTGTTGCACCATGGTTAGCTGATCTCCAAGCCCAGGTGTCTTCAACTTCACTGTCGAGAGCTTTATTATGTCACCAGCGTTGTTATCAGTTGCTGCTAGGGCCCTCTGAAGCTCAGTGAGGGTGTAGGTTATGGCGGTTCCGGCCCTGACGGCGGTCAAAGTTGCATCTTTGACTTTTGGCGGGCTGTTTCCTGCAAGCATTTCAGAGGAGGGCAGCAGTGCTGTAAGCAATGACGATGAGGGTGTATGTGATGGCTGTGCCGGCCCTGACGGCGGTCAAAGTTGCATCTTTGACTTTGGGCGGGCTGTTTCCTGCAAGCGATTGTAAGCAGGGCAGCAGTGCTGTAAGGAACGAGAATGGGGGTGCATGTGATGGCTGTGCCGGCCCTGACGGCGGTCAAAGTTGCATCTTTGACTTTTGGCGGGCTGTTTCCTGCAAGCATTTCAGAGGAGGGCAGCAGTGCTGTAAGCAATGACGATGAGGGTGTATGTGATGGCTGTGCCGGCCCTGACGGCGGTCAAAGTTGCATCTTTGACTTTGGGCGGGCTGTTTCCTGCAAGCACCCAGTTTGAAAGGCAGGCTGCAGTGTTGCAGAGTTGTGCCTTCCACTTTGGGCAGGCTGTTGCCTGGCAGCATCCAAGGCAGGCAGCAGTGTTGTGAGGAATGGTAGCACCCACCAGACAGCAAGATTAGGAAGATGAGCCATGTAGGCAGGCAGGCAGGCAGGCAGGCAGGGCAGGCAGGCAGGCGGGCAGGCAAGCAGGCGGGCGGGCAGGCAAGCAGGCGGGCGGGCAGGCAAGCACGCAGACAGCACAGCATGCCTTTGGCAGGCAACTGTGTGAGTCAAGCAGCACCACTGCCCCGCCTCTGCAATTGCAGCTTCTGCACACAGCAGCTTGCATGTAGCAACTGCCTCATGTCCTAAAGCGGCGCCCACGCTGTGTGCTTGCACACAATCACCCATGATTGTGATGGTGATAGCCGCCACTGCTGAACCAGCCCATCAGCATCTGTCAGCGTGAACTTCACACTGCAGTCATGCAGTCACGCATTGAACTTCACGGCCAGCTACACTCACCGATGATGGTGATGGCCACAGCCGCCACTGCTGACTCAGCCCCGTCAGAGTCGGTCAGCGTGAACTTCACTTGTATGGTGATGTTGGTACTTTCGAGCCGCTCCGCCGGGTAAAACAGTAGCGTTGACCTCCCCTGCAGCTTGGCAAACCCGTAGATGGGTGGCACACTTAACAACCGAGCCTGGAAAGAGCTAATGCCATCTTCTTTTGCTCCTTTTGTGAGATCCACCAGGGCAAATCCCGATTTGGCGTACGGGTCTGCCACAGCAGACAGCTTGCTGGATGGCACGGGGATTTGGTTGCAGCAGCGAGTAGCTGCCGGGAGAGGGTGGCACAGCGGGTGGAGCGCAGCAGCAGCAGCAGCAGCAGCAGCAGCAGCAGCAGCAGCAGCAGCAGCAGCAGCAGCAGCAGCAGCAGCAGCAGCAGCATGGGCGGGGTGACATTATGTGGGTGCACTTGACTCCTTCCTCAATGTTACAGAGTCTTTCTTCATGCACTGGTGTGTCTCACGGTCTACAGTAGGGTGCGACAGCGTGCATAGCTGTATCAGCTGCTGCTGCTGCTGCTGCTGCTGCTGCTGCCTGCACTTCGGAATGCATGCATCTACCTGCGCCCTGACATGCATGACACCACCACTGCAGTGTGCACCTGACGCCGTGGCAAGAGGTGATGCTAGCGGCTGCAAAATCCGTGTAGCTGTTGCGCCAGTGCCACTGCTGCTGCTGCCGCTGCCGCTGCTGCTGCTGCTGCTGCTGCTGCTGCTGCTGCCGCTGCCGCCAGCCACTCACTGAGGCACGACCTCCCTTTGGCGCTCTTGAGCAGCACATAACCCGGCTTGCATTGCGAGCAGACCTTGGTGCTTGGGTTGCACCCCGCACAGTTTTTCAATGTGAGCCTGGTATCAGTGCAGGTTGCTGCTGCTGCCACACCATCATCATCAACGCCGCTTGGCTGTGCTGCTGTCTGCGCATTCTGCAGAAGGTTGCCCCCAGCAATATCCCCAGTAGCTGTAGGTGTTTGTGTTGATGTTGATCCAGCATCATTGCTGCTTGGGCTTGTTTCAACTGGTGCAATTGTTGCAGCTGCACTGTCTCCTACTGCAGCGGGGCCAGCAGCTGCTGCCGTTGCACCAGTTGAACCATGCTCCTGCCTGCCGTTGCTGCTGCTTGTGTCATTTGGAAGCAAAACGGCGCCTAATGCACTCACGTCGGTGCTGTCAGCGCTGCTGCTGCCGCTGCTGCTGCTTTCTCCCTGCCTGGCGTCTTGAAGCATGGTAGTGGCTGTAGCCGCACCCAGACGTCTGTCACCATGAGCAGCCACTGCTGCACCAAACTTAGCAGAGTTACCGACTCCCTTGGAGTTGCTGCTAGCAGCTGTTTCATTGCGGTGCATTGGTGCTGCATTCAAAGTCGCGTGCTGCATGTGTCCGCCCGTGTCTGCCTGTAAGCAGCACACCAGCAGCAGCGGCAGGCGCAGCAGCAAACAACAGCTATGTCAGCAGGCGTTTAAAGGCGAAGCCAAGCTAACAAGGAATCACCAGACCAAAGATCCTCTATTTGTCGACAGGCTAGGACATGTAAAAGCACACGCCTGCGACCAGCTGCGACACAAAGACACCATGGGGGTTTGGGTGCCTGCCATGTGTGCCAACAATGAGATCACCAAGTGCTTCCCGAAACACGTTCATTGTTACGTGATCTGTGTAAAGTTAAATTCAAGGCAAAGCGAGTGCCACGCACCGCCACCATCACCGCACTGGCACCCATCGGGGGGCTGACAAGGCCCATGAGCACCAGCAAGACCAAGCCAATCATCTTCTGGACGTCGATACAACGTTGTATCAGCAAGCGGGTCTTTCGTTGCCAAACATTCGGCCAGGAAAAGTCCGCTAGCACGCTCTCCTAGTTGTGGCTCTCCACAAAAAGCTCAGAAATCAGTTGATCGCATTTTCAGTGATAGACAAACAGTTCTGCTTGCCTGTTACCCTAGTAATCATCTTCAGCTTGGTATCATGTTCACTGGAAACATCGCTGTGACGCTCAAGCCTGAGTTCAAGCACCTCCTGAAACCCCGCAGACACGCACATCAATGCAACAGTAAAATATTTGTTCGATGTTCTTGCTTGTGAGCTCCGGCAAAGCGGAACATGCAGCGGCAGCAGCACCGGTCCAATCGATAATGGTTGTCCGTCTGCCACATGGATTCGGTGTCTAATGCCGTTCACTGTCGAATAAAACATTCAACCAAAAGGCAATTAAAATCATCTGGGCCATTGCCAGGCCAATCACACAGCATGCAAGGTCATGCAATCAGTGCATGTCGCATGTTGAAGTTCAACATGAAGGTCATGTACAGCGGCTGCACTGCATCACCCTGCCAGGGTGTGCTGGGTGCTGGGGCACAATGATTTACTTCCCCTCTTCTAAACTAGAGGGAGAGGAGGGGGTGTCAGGTCAGGGTTGAGATTGAGACTCAGTGGCGTGCTCGAGCGAGCTGAGATCTTGAGATGACTTGAGTTTGAGTTTAGTGCGTGATGCTGGTGCAGTACCCTCTCTTCTGCGTGGTCACAAGCTGACAAGAAACACTGCGGACATCAGTGCTGCAATTGTCACTGATAGTGCCGCACACGCCACCTGTGCCGACACCCGCTGTATGTCACCCACAGTGCTGAACTCCAGCAAGCAACAACGTGAGGCTATACATTGCTACGTCACAGCAGCACCTTCCTCTCACTGTCTCTCTGCACTCCGCTCCCAGGAGTATGATGGATGTAAATAGCTAATGGCAGCGCCTGCAGGCACCAAAATCAAAATCAGCGATGGGACCAACCCAAAGCATTGCGGCGTACACGCCTAGGGTAAACAATGCTACCCTGTGATGTGATGATCTACAGGCAGGGGATGAAGAGCAACTCGTACAAGTGCTGTGCAACCCAGTCTACCTGTGCCAGCCTGGCTGAGCAACTGTGTGCAGACAGCTGGCAGCGTCATGTACAGGCTGCTGGGGCAGCCCTGATCAGCTGCACAGTGCCACCATGACTGCATGGCCCAGAACTCGCTTTCAGGAGCCTCTGTGCAAAAGAAAAAAGTGTCACGTGCAAGGCTGGCTGCGATCACAAACGTGGCCCAATAAAGCATCATTCATATTGCAGAGCCTGTGCCAGGAGCCTCTGTGCAAGATTCGCTGTGTTCCTTCTTCTTTGCAATGCAAGGCTGGCTTCAATCACAACGTGGCTACAATAAAGTATGCGTCTGCCCACTAGGAGTGAGGCTGCTCTCCGCCGCAGGCACTGCTTTGCACACTGCGTGGATAATCGTTCTGTGTGCATGCCAAGCAGCCACAACCACACCACCTAAAACCACTCAAAACACAACCAACACTTTGAAAAAGAGGAAGGATGCTGCGGTCAAACAGTCGAGCTTTGCAGCTAGCTGCTATCACCGTCAGTGTACAACATCCCAGGTGCAGCAAGCCGTCCCCATGCCATGCAGTGTATGCCATGACATACAACAGTGTATGCCCATCCCCTGTGCAGTCAGTGACATCAGGCACAGTCAAAGGAACAGTTGTGCAAGGTAGCGCACCACAAGGCACGTGCCGTCTGCCTTCTGGCAGGTATGTGGCGGGGGCGGACGTCAGCGCAGTCAACACGTCATCAGCCGCTTGTGCATGTGTGGCCACAAGTGCCCTAGGGCGCAAGCGGACGGGTAGAGTGTGTGGAGCCCAGGGGCGCGGCGCATGGCCACACACACCCTCTTCAGCCTTAACTTACCCAGGAGCTGCAGAGCTGCCTGGGTGGTCACTCACTCACTCACTGTGTACACATGCTCCCTGCCACATGCTGCATGCTACACAGCAGCAGGCGAACCTACACGCAGTATACCGCTCAGGCTGGTGTTGGCTTCAGCGCAGCCAGTGCCTCTGCCACTCGCTCCATAGCAGATGCTGCTGCTGCTGCTGCTGCTGCTGCTGCTGCTGTTGCTACAGAGCAGCAGGTGTTTGTTTGCCTCAGGCTGGCGTGGGCTTGAGTGCAGCCAGCGCCTCCGCCACCCGCTCCTTTGCCGCCGCTGCTGCTGCTGCTGCGCTTCAGGCCGGCGTGGGTTTCAGCGCTGCCAGTGCCTCTGCCACTCGCTCCTTTGCGCGCTTGTACTCGCCCCAGGGCACATAGCCGCGCGTCATCATGTTCCAGTAGGCCCACGGCAGCAGCTCGGCCTTCACCAGCCTGCAGCAGCAGCAGCAGCAGCAGCAGCAGCAGCAGCAGCAGCAGCAGCAACAAGTCAGTTCGGCCCTAGCAGTGCTTTGGTCATCATGTTCCAGTGGGCCCACGGCAGCAGCTCAGCCTTCACCAGCCTAGCAGCAGCAGCAGCAGCAGCAGCAGCAGCAGCAGCAGCAGCAGCAGCAGCAGCAGCAGCAGCAGCAGCAGAAGCAGCAGCAACAAGTCAGTTCGGCCCTAGCAGTGCTTTGGTCATCATGTTCCAGTGGGCCCACGGCAGCAGCTCAGCCTTCACCAGCCTAGCAGCAGCAGCAGCAGCAGCAGCAGCAGCAGCAGCAGCAGCAGCAGCAACAAGTCAGTTCGGCCCTAGCAGTGCTTTGGTCATCATGTTCCAGTGGGCCCACAGCAGCAGCTCAGCCTTCACCAGCCTAGCAGCAGCAGCAGCAGCAGCAACAAGTCAGTTCGGCCCTAGCAGTGCTTTGGTCAGCATGGCCTAGTAGGCCCACGGCAGCAGCTCGGCCTTCACCAGCCTGGCAGCAGCAGCAGCAGCAGCAGCAGCAGCAGCAGCAGCAGCAGCAGCAGCAGCAGCAGCAGCAGCAGCAGCAGCAGCAGCAGCAGCAGCAAAAAAGGTGTAGACCTTGGAGTGCTTTGGTCATCATGTTCCAGTAGGCCCACGGCAGCAGCACGGCCTTCACCAGCCTGGCAGCAGAAGGTGCGGATTAGCCAAGCCAGACCCTGGTGTACCGCTGTCAATGTATTCTAATGTGTTGCTTTCACTAAAGGCCCGTGACTTCTACTGTCTTGACATTGCTGCTCGTGGTATAAGGTATATGATTTCGCTCACCACATGGGGAAGGTCTCCTTGCTCTGGTCAATGCCGAAGGGTGTGAAGGTCTCCAGGATCTTGCCTCCGTAGCCAAACTCCATCATCATCACAGCACCCTCCTGCAGCAGCAGCAGCAGCAGCAGCAGCAGCAGCAGCAGCAGCAGCAGCAGCAGCAGCAGCAGCAGGAACTAATTCACCAGTGCAGCAGCAGGCTGCGGCGGCGGCGTATAGATTCCAAGGTTCTGCGCCCAGCTAGAGCACAGGGCAAAGCAGCTATATCTTGTGTCAATTGTCCAGCAATGTGACAGTGCCGTCTGCTGCACAGCCACATGCACAGAAAACCCCCGACATGATTACTAATGTTTTTAGTTTAGTGAACCCGCAAGCTGTCGCAGCTGGACTAGCAAGTCTTGCTGGTGCTGTACAGTGTTGCGTGACTTGTCTCTTCTCTGCCTACCTTGGTGACAAGGGGGCAAGATGCATAGCCGTCATACTTTGCTACGTCAGCAGGCCCCCCAGCCATCAAGCTATCCATGTTGTCTCGAAGCACCAGGAACTCTGCTGCTGCTGCTGCCGCTGTCTTGCTGGTGGGCACTGCTGCGCAGTCTCCGATGCCAAAGACGTTTGGGAACTGCGTGTGCTGCATGGTCTCCTTGTCTATAGCCACGTAGCCTTGTGCGTTGGCCAAGGGGCTTTTAGCCACTACATCAATGGGACCTGTGGTTGTGCAACAAGGAGGTGTGCAGCAGCAGCAGCAGCAGCAGCAGCAGCAGGTTATAGCGTCGGCGAGGGGGCTTTTAGCCGCTGCTTCAATGGGACCTGCAGAACCACAAGAGCAGCAGGAGCGGCAGCTGTCAGCATACATCATGTGTGGAGCACGTGCTGGTAGAAACCACTGTCAAGCCCACATGCGTGCAACAAGGAAAGTTCGTCAACACCAGCAGCAGCTACATTTGTTGCTGCGCCGGCTTTGCCCAGGTACACACATGGTTGCTGGGAGCATTTTGCTCGTTGGCACTGTCCAGCTTACCTGCAGTTGCACAAACTCTGTCACTGCATCGGCTCAATATATGCAGCCTGCTGTTCAAGACGGCAAGCAAACATACACAACACCAGAGCGGAGCTGCCCCCCGCATTGCCGCGGCAGCCAGCAAAGGCCACAGTAAGAAAACATATAGTGCCAGCTCACCTTGCGGCGGCGTGACGTGCAGCATGTCGTAGCGCATCACTGTCTGCTCCCCTGTGGGTCTGCAGTCCGGCCCCATCAGGTTGAACACGGCCTCTTGGCTGGCCCCGCGCACCTCCGCCAGCTCTGTCTTGAGGTGCACATCGATGCCGCGCTCCTCTACTAGGCTTTCAATGGTGGCGGCATAGCTGCAGGTGAGAATGCAATATGCAAACCAGGTAACATGAGTGAGTTGTGAGACGCAGGGTAGATGCGGCGTATGCATGTGGGATGCAGAAGTGGAGGCCGCATTGTAGAGGATTGAAGCAGGTGGTGTGGCAGTGTTTATGATGTTCAACTGTTGGCCAACCAACCACTACATCGTGCAGATGAGCTAGCTACTGAGGTGTGCGGCGCCTGGCCACCCACCGATGGATGCCAAAGATGCGCTCTGCTGGCGTGCAGACACGGGCAGCACTGTGAATAAAATATGGTTCTGTGTGCACTGCAGGCACTCACCGTGGGATGCCAAAGATGCGCTCCGCTGGCGTGCAGAAGCTGACAGACACCTTGTCGCGGCGACCTTGGCGGCGCAAGTAGTCTGCGGCAGCAGCAGCAGCAGCAGCAGCAGCAACATGCCGGTCATTACAGCAGAAAATCTTGCACCTTGCACTGTTGTAGCGAGCCTGCCGTTCCATGCAGCACCTAGCTTGCAGCAACTTCAAGCTGCAGACTCTAACCACCAAGCTGATCCCGCATATGGCGGCAGCAGAAACGCACGTGCACGAACCACAACCTGCACTGCTACAAGCTGAAGCTGAAGACTCCAACAAACATGCTGATTTAGCATGCGGCAGCAGCAGAAACAAAACCACATACACACCCACCTTCGCTGATGTAGCAGGCCTTCTGCCCCGCCCCCGGGCACTTGATGATGCCAGAAGGCATCGTGAACACTGCACGGCCCTCCTTGAGGTTTTGCAGCGCTTTGAAAGTGAGTGGTGCTGTTTTGAACGCCATGTTGCTGACCACTCGGCCATCGCCTAGGGCTTCCTTCAGCCCCTTGACCTTGGCCCACTTGGGCTGCAGCAGCAGCAGCAGCAGCAGCAGCAGCAGTTGTGTGATGTTGCGTCAGCTGCCAAGAGAAGAGAAAGCCTGCTCTTTGGCAGGCCAATTTGTCAAGTTGCGGCAGCAGCAGCAGCAGCAGTGGTGAACACAGCACTATACCCCTCACTTGTTCAACCCATACGAGTGTGACACATGCGTCTGACGTCACAGTGACTGCGGCAAACTTTAGCCACGCAGACCAGTGGTTGAAATTGTATTGTGCAACGTATGTAATGGTTGCACCCAGCGCACCGCCTGCGGTTGCCGCTGGCAGCACCTGCCTACCTGCATGCCTGTCGCCACCACCAGGTATTCGTACTTGATGCTGCAGCCGTCAGCAGTTGTTATTTTGTTGTTATCTGGGTCAAACTCAGCAGCAGCGGCTTTAACCCAGTCAACGTTGGCGGGCATGACGTCAGCCATGGGGCGCTTGCTGGTATCAATATCTTTGAAGCCTCCGCCAACCAGTGTCCACAGCGGCTGCAGATATCACGATCAAGCAGCAGCAGCAGCAGCAGCAGCAGTAACCCCACCACGGGTTATCATGTTAGCAGCAAGTACAAAGCAGGAAGGCGCTGACAGCGTTGTCTCTGCATTCATATGAGTTTGGCAGTGGGAATTGTGCTACGGAAACAGCAGTGTGCTGCCTTCATGTTGCTAGCAAGACACGTACAACATACAGAAAAGCCTTTTACAACATACAGAAAAGCCGGGCTCACCTGGTAGAAGTGGGTGTCTGCAGTTACACAGACAGCAGGACGGCAGCAGCATACATACACAACATGTCAATGGTTGCAGAAGCATCGGTTGAATGCATGGTCCTGTTATTTCAAAGAGGGCAGTCTCACCGACACAGCAGTGGTTCACTGGTGCTGCTGCTGTGCCAGCGCTACATGCAGACGTGCGCAGTTGCATCACTCCCTCTGAAAGGCCAGCTTTGCCGTGTTATCAGCACAGTATGATCGAACTTTCACCTTCATCCCTGAGAGCTTGGCTTTTACGGTGCTGCTGACCATTGCATGCAACTTCACTGGGGACTTCAATGCTGCTTGTGAAGCACAGCAGCAGCAGGCTCATCTCACCTGAGGGCTCCAGCACTGCCACCTGGCCGGGCAATTTGCGAGCGTAATGAGCTGCAGTGGTTATGCCGGCAGAGCCTCCGCCCACAATGAGCACTTTGTAGCCATCTTTCGTTTGCGTGTTGACTGCTTGCGCTCGGACCAGCAGCGTCTGCCTGGAGCGCTGCAGAGAACCGCAAGGAGAGCTGCAAACAGCACGTTGAGGGCTGAACACATTCATTTTAGGTTAGGGTATTATCCTGTGACGGAACCTTGCTAGCAAGTGGCTGTCACTCCAGTGCAACCGATGCGGGTGGGGTGCACCGAGGGGCAAACGGCACAATTTATGCGCTCGCTAGTACAGCAATGACATTTGAATCCATAGTGAAGCGTACAACGCCGCCCTTATAGCATGGCAGGGGCTGCAGGGTTAGGAGCAGGTGGAGATAACTGGTAAGAGCGTCGTCATCAGGTTCATCACCCTGATGCAACCCTACAAGCGCTTACAAGCACCTGAAAGCGCATTTATAATATAATCTGTTGATAAGAAGCTGCAGCAAGACACCCTGCTGGGCCTGACCGTGTTGTTCGCTCTTGCACGCTGTGCGAAATTCCCTCATTTCACAGCATTGCAGTTGGTTGAGCACGCATGGCACATGCGTATCGACGCTTGTTATGTTGAAACAAATTATTTATGACGAGCTAAAGCATATAAGCGTGTTTTTTCGCCTTTGTCGAGGCATCACAACCAGCAGCGCTGCCAACAGCAGCAGTCGCAATGTCATTGCCTGAGGCACAGCCTACCATGCCCAGCCAAGGCCATTATTATCATTGGTTTAGCATAGTTAAATATTTATGGTTTTACTGGTTTTACCTACAACTTGCATGGCCCAGCAGCTGCAGACCACCTCGGACTCTGTGAAGGCAGTTGTTCAGTTGAGTTGTTACACTGTGACCATGATGTGAGCTGGCCTGCACAGCCACCATGTAAAGCGAAATGAGCATAAACCGGTGAATTACATGGCCTGACACCAGACACAAGGAGTTTAATCAATGCTGGACCACGGTGCACCTACTTGGGCACCGTCTGGCATGCTATAAGTATGAAGATTACTGTGAACATAATGCAGCGCTTGGTCACAAGCTTGCCTCGGAACTGTAGCCAGCACAACCAGGCTGCTGTGCAGTTACGCAATGGCGCGACAGCTGTAAAACTTCACAAAATTTCAGTATCCATGCAAGGGCCTAGCTGCTCAAAGCACCCCAGCACAGATGCAGTGCTGCTCTCTCAAAGTGTGTTCATCTCTCGCATCAACAGCAGTGCTACTTGTCGTGTGACAGTCAACAGTCAGTCAACAGCCAACAGTCCTTCTCTTGTGCTTTTGCCCAGTGGCGCTCTGAAAACCAAATTATACGCTGCTGCATTGCTGCCTCTCCTACTTCCGCTGGTCTCTGAATGATGCAAGTCAACGGTTGGGTTTGTGTGCCCAGCCAACCATCATACACAATCAGACACAGCAACATGTGCGATGTGAATGTGATGCGCCAACAGCAGCTGTACAATAGACCCTCCTCTGACCCGTTCAGCAGCCTCCTGTGCCTCCGCTGCTGCTGCCGCTGCTGCTGCTGCTGTCGCTGCTGCCGATGCAATGCTTTCCACCCAACAAACACCATACAAGCGCAATCCAAAACCCCAGAGTTTCAACACTGCCGTTGGGTTCCCAGCAAAATCAAAAGCCCCACAAACCCTACTCTGTTGCCTTCCGCTCCTTCGCTGCTGCTGCTGCTGCTGCTGCTGCTGCTGCTGCTGCATCCCCCGCCAGCCACTGAGAGACCATCACAGACTCCCACACAATCTGCGTCAGCTGGTACAGCACAACTGGCAGCATCGCAATGCCAACAACAGCCTCCACTAACACAGGGCCCAACTTGCTCAGCACTGTCACAGCCACTGGCCAACATGGTTCACACGTCCAGCCATCACCCGCTCGCCTCCACATACCCTACTCTGTTGCCTTCCGCTCCTTCGCTGCTGCTGCTGCTGCTGCTGCTGCTGCTGCATCCCCCGCCAGCCACTGAGAGACCATCACAGACTCCCACACAATCTGCGTCAGCTGGTACAGCACAACTGGCAGCATCGCAATGCCAACCACAGCCTCTCCTAAATCAGGGGCCAACGTGCTCAGCACTGTCACTGCCACCGGCAAACAAACAGGTTGCACACGTCCAGCCATCACCCGCTTGCCTCCACATACCCTACTCTGCTGCCTTCCCCTGCTTTGCTGCTGCTGCTGCTGCTGCTGCTGCTGCTGCTGCTGCTGCTGCTGCTGCCGCATCCCCCGCCAGCCACTGCGACACCATCACAGACTCCCACACAATCTGCGTCAGCTGGTACAGCACCACCGGCAGCATCGCAATGCCAACCACAGCCTCTCCCAAAACAGGGCCAAGCTTGCTCAGCACTGTCACTGCCACGGGAAGGGTCTTGACAGAGCCTACAATGATGAGGGAGCGCCGCACTTTTTGAGCCTTGACTGGATCCGGCCCGCCTAGCTGCAGCAGCCTGCGGGAACGATAGCAAAGCATCACGGGCAGGCACAAAGTTGCAGCGTGCAAGTGGTGGTTTTGAGTTTGGGTCGCCTGACAACTACAGCAGCCAGCAGCCAGCAGCCAAAGCGTGCTCTCAAGGCAGAACATCTCCATCGCGTTCAAAGGGCTGCCAATACCTTGCTGCTGCCAGCCGGAGCACAGGGCATGGCTGACTTACTGCACCACCAGCACAGCTAGCCGCCCGCCGTGAATTCGTTTAGCAGACTCATCCAGCAGTGCTTGAAGGTTTGTTACTGTGCATCTACTGTCTGTCATATAACAGTCACCTGCATGCTGCTGTGTTGACCAGCAGGAACACGGCGTGCACGCCGATGGCGGCTGCTGCTGTTGCCACCAGGCCTGCCAGGTCAACGGCCATCTTTTGGCTAGTTGTTTTGCTGATCTGCAGCACAACGAGGGAGCAGAATTGCATGGCATACAGGTGCTCGTGCACAGGCCTTCGCTGCTAGGTTGAGGTGGTGAACAACTGTTGGCAGTTGCAGGCGGGCCGCACACCACAGCAGCAGACACTCCGATGTTGTGTACACAAGTGCAAGGCAAGAAAGCAGCAGCAGGACAGTATGGCGAGCTTCGAGTCTGAACGAATCTGTGTATGCAAGTATGGCATATATCCGTCGTAGGTGTTTTGACAGCTGATTGTGCAAAGAATGCCACCAACCTGCATCCAAGGTACTGACGCCAACAGCGCAGCGTTGGCATATGACAGCTGCTTCTTGTGACTGTCAATGAAGGCAGCAGCACCTGCAGCCAGAAGCACAGCAGTTGGCACTCCAAGTGACTTGGAAAAAGGCCTGCCGCAACTTGACTGCCGTTGAATAGCATAATCTGCCATGCACTTCAGCAGCAACAAGGCAGCACGGACCTATGCAAGCACAATACGCCAGTGCTGTTCACGGCCCAACTACACAAGGCAGCAGTTTAGCTCAAAGCCACACGTAGCGCCCCCTTCAGTGCCCACCTGGGACCAACCCTCGAATGGATGCGCCAATGAATGTCGGCAGCAGTATCGTCTGGCACAGCTGCCCCATAAGCGCCAGTGGCTCCAGCATGGCTGCAGTGCTGCTGCTGCTGCCTGCAGCTCCCAGCGCTGCTGCTGCCACCACATGAGGCAGTATGAAGGGCATTGTGAAGATGCCTAGGATGTTGGAGGTCACTGTCAGCAGCAGTGCGAGTGACACGTTGCCGCCCAGTTGCTGCACCCAGGCACAACGATAGGCAAGGGGAAGTCAGCGGCAGCAAGGACAGCAACATGATTTGCGGCATGGTGAAGATGCCGAGGATGTTGGAAGTCACTGTCAGCAGCAACGCGAGCGACACGTTGCCCCCGAGTTGCTGCAGTCATGACAGGTAGGATGCAGGACGCGGCGATAACCAGAGTCAGTAGCTGTACGCAGCATAGTCAGGTGCTTGTGCTGTTTCGGCAGACATCACCGGAGGCGCACAGCTGTGCAGAAAGGCGCAGAGCAGTCCAGATTAACGCCGCAAATGTGCAGCATTTAGCGTGCAAGCCGCTCTCAGCTGCAGCTGTAACAAGCAAAGCAACAGCTGTCGCTGAAGTGTGCAACGCTGTGCTCCGCGTCCAGTGTGTCCGGCGCCTCTGTTGCACATCACGCCGTGTGTTCAACCCTGTGTCATGTCAGCAGCGCTGATTGCCATCATGGTGCCCCTCACCTGCACAAAGGCCACGCTGCATGCCAGGGCAGTAGGCACGGTGCACACCAGCCCCAGGCCTGCGCACAGGCGGCAACTCCCCATCACACCCTCACATGCACATGCCATCAATAGCACCGATAGCCTCACCTGCACAAACGCCACCATGCATGCCAGGGCAGTAGGTACGGTACACACCAGCTCCAGGCCCAGCGCACATGCGGCAAGTCTGCTGCAAACCCCAGCTCTATCCTTCCCACCTGTACAAATGCCACGCCGCAGGCCAGCGCAGTAGGTACAGTGCACACCAGCCCCAAGCCCAGAGCCAGGGGCCGAGGGCATGGTGCACATTCAGAAAGCAAGCTGACTTGTTCCTGCAAAGCTAGCTGTCTTGTTCGTGCAACTTGATTGTAAGCCCACCTGCACAAACGCCACCCCACACGCCAGGGCAGTAGGCACGGTGCACACCAGCCCCAAGCCCAGTGCCAGGGGCCTGGGGTTCAGCGGCAGCTGAGCCACCAGCAATCCCAGCAGCGGGGTGAACAGCAGGATGGATAGCAGCCCATATGCAATCTCCGCTGCAGATGCATTGCAAGATGTAGTGGGCGGGAGGCAGGCAGCAGGGGCACAAGAGGTTTGAGCAGCAGAATGGATGGCAGCCCATACACAGTCTCCGCTGCATTGTAAGGTATAGTAGGAGGCAGGCAGGCGCAGCAGGGGTTGGCAGCAGGCAGCAGGCGCACAAGGGATGTAAGCAGCAAGACGGGCAGCATGAACAAGCAGCCCGTTTGTACTGCCGGGTGTAAATAATGTGCAGGAGGGAGGTGCAGCAGGGGGGTTGTGCCAGGCAGCAGGAGATGCAGAAAGTAGCATGTGGGGTGTGCTGCATCTGTTGATGCTACGTAGGTGCATGTGCAGCAGGCAGGTGCGCACAATGTGCAGCAGTTGATAAGGATAAACATAAAACAACTGGTACATGCGAAGCAGCGCAGCTTTGCGGCAGCTGGTATGATGCACGATGCTGTTGCCAGCTATGGCTGCTGCGCACCTTTGGCTGAGAGAGCGGATGCCGCCTCTTTGCGTCTCAGCTGCAGACCCTGCAAGGCAGCCATGGCGGGCACAGCAAAGGCATATTCAGCCAGTTTTACGCAAAGCACGGTGTAGGCTGCTACACCTTCATCATTGACTATGCGGCTTGATTTGTTAGGGGCTCATGCACATTTTGCAAGCTTGCAGCACTGTGTGTTGTTGTGCCCTGCAGGTCTGCTATGCTGTGAGGGCTACTCCAGCTTGCAGGAAACCGCGTCAACCTATTTCCTGCAAGCTGCTGAGCATCTCCTGCGAGCTCTAGCAACCCTGACCCCTCACACCCTCACCTGCACGAAGAAGATGCCGAATGTTGCAACCGCAGGGATGTGCATCTTGGCTGCTGCTAGCCCTGGAGCTGGGTTGGCAGCGCCAAGCGCAAGCGCAGTGAGCAGCGCGATTGGCAGGTACTGCTTTTCAACAAACGCCAGGGCAGCTGCGACCCAGCTAGCTGAAGTAACAGCCATTCTGTTGTGTTGGTGGTCGTCATCGTTTTCTGCATGAAGGAAGCCACTGGCAGCTGCTGCTCTCGTTGTAGACTGTCGTGCTCGCTGCTGTGCTGCATCAGCATTTGCAGCATGCTGCCTGACATGACAGCAGCAGGGCTGCTGCAGCACTGCAGGTGCTGCATACAGGGGTGAAGGCGAGTAGTGGTTTATAGAAGCCGAGATGTGACGTTTGGCGCATCTGGGAGCCGCCCATGTTCGGGGCAAGGTTTGTGACACTGCAGATGACAGTCCTGCTGTACGGTACGCCATTGTTGTCAATTCAGCTTAGCTTAGATAAACCAGTATCGATTGCTGATCTAAACGCAGAGTTAAAATATAACGCCCAGGCAACCACGCGAAAGGAGGCTCTTCTGGCTTACGACAAGGGCTTGGAACTTGAAGTTCCAAATCAGCGTAAGAGTCACAGTAACGAACATGAAGCCTGTCATCCGCCTGATCAGCGTCATACAGGCCACACTTCAGCCTTAATCGCGTCATAATCTTGCTGCCGGGGTGTACACAGCGATGATGAAGCTGTTATCACGCTGTACTTGACAATCACTTGCGTAGCGTGCTTACATGTCTGGTTTGTCAGCATCAAACGATAGTGTGTAATGCTGATTTCAAGCTGCATGCGTTGATCACTGCATCCTCTCCGTGCACGCGGAGTTCCGCACTGGTTACACGCTAGCAGCAACAGCATATCACTTTGAACTTTGCCCAGCTCGAAGGCGCAGCGCATTACCATGAAATCGCTCAGCACGAAGCATAATGCCTCTGCGTCGGCAGCTAGGGTGCAGACGAGGCGGCAGATGGTCATCACCAGGGTAGTGCAGGCACCAGCAGTGCCCAGGCAGCTGACAAGACTTCCTCGTGAGTGCTGACGTAATCAAACAAACGCAGCAACGAAAACAGTGCAAGTTGTTGGTGGCAGCAGCTGGCATGACCAATTGCAGACACTCACAGGATGACACGCTGCATGTCACATTTGAAGTCCGTTGAAGTTTAAGGCATTTAATGCCGCAATGATTGCGCCAGTGACTGTTGTATACCACTGGACACAACCACTTGAAAGCAGTAGTATTGTGCGGCCTGAAAACTCAGATCAATGCATTTGGGCAGCATCTCTTCTGCGACTCTGTCTGCCGGGGCCATGCTCACACTGCTGCTGTCGCTGCTGCTGCTGCTGCTGCTGCTGCTGCTGCTGCTGCTGCTGCTGCTGCTGCTGCTGCAGTGACGCACGGCATCATCTTCCGGCAGCTGTTTGATGCCACCAGCAGCACCTACACCTACCTGCTGGCCTGCCCCGACACGCTGCAGGCAGCACTGATCGACCCAGTGCTGGAGCAGGTGCGGCGGCACACTGCTGGCAGCAGGCCGTTGATTTGTGCAGCACAGCATGCGGCTTTTGTTAGTTACTTTGACAGGCATTATGCAGCTGTTGAGCAGCGCTGATCGACCCAGTGCTGGAGCAGGTGCGGCACAGCGTGCAGCTTCTTTGTGCAGCACAGCATGCAGGTAAATCAGCTATTTTGACAGGCACTATGCAGCTGTTTTGCAGCGCTGATCGACCCAGTGCTGGAGCAGGTGTGGCAGCTTGCATTCGCTTTGTGCAGCCAGCATGCAGCCGTTTTGACAAGCAGCATGCAGCCGTTTTGACAAGCAGCATGCAGCCGATGTGACATTCAGCAAACACCAGCAGTGACACGCAGCAAGCAGCTTATCTGCAGCATGCATCAACCCAAAGCTTGAGCAGGTGCCCGGAAGCAGCATGCCAGCTATCTGCACCATACACACCTTGTTAGGGGCCACGCATACAACCCCCTCCAGCAGCCGTCCTTCTGGAAATTACATCCCCTGCTGCTGCTGCGGCTGCTGCTGCTGCTGCTGCTGCTGCTGCTGCTGCTGCTGCTGCTGCTGCTGCCCTTCAGGCTGAGCGGGACCTGGAGGTGGTTGACGACCTTGGCCTGAGCCTGACCCACCTGCTCAACACACACTGCCACGCAGACCACATCACAGGCACTGGCAAGATCAAGGTGTGCATCAGCAGCAGCAGCAGCAGCAGCACGTGCCAGCGGCTCTTCCAGTGCAAGCCGTGCTGGTTCCCTGAACTATTTGCACATGAATAGCTCATTTCGTGCTTGGTGGTGCGCCAGCCGTTAATTAACGGCGTTACGTTTAGCATTAGCGAATGCTAGCAGCAGCAACTGCGCATGCTTAGCCATGCTGCTTGCACCGCATACAGCCGCATCACGCAGTTACTTCGCCCCGTGTGCTGATCCATTCCACCCCGCCTGCCCGCAGGCGCTGCGCCCAGGCGCCGCAGCTGCATCTCCGCTTCTGCACTCGTGCTCCCCATACATATTGCCCCTGCTGCCCCTGCTGCTGCTGCTGCTGCTGCTGCTGCCGCCGCTGCTGCTGCTCAGGCGCTGCGCCCAGGCGCCCGCAGCTGCATCTCCGCTGCAAGCGGCGCAGCAGCCGACCTTCAACTGCAGCCTGACCAAACACTAACCCTAGGCAGCCTGCGCATTGGCTGCCTGGCCACTCCAGGCCACACGATACATTACAATGCACTTCCGGACTGAACCCAACCCCAAGCACTAGCCATTGACATAAGCCTTCTCCCCGCCTGCTTACCGGCCCCGCCTGCGCGCAGGCGCTGCGCCCAGGCGCCCGCAGCTGCATCTCTGCAGCCAGCGGCGCAGCAGGCGATCTTCAGTTGCAGCCTGACCAAGCCCTAACCCTAGGCAGCCTGCGCATTAGCTGCCTGGCCACGCCAAGCCACACAATGCATTACAATACACTTCTGGACTGAGCCCAACCCCAAGCACTAGCCATTGATGTAAGCCTTCTCCTGCGTCCTTCTCCCCGCCTGCTTACCGCCCCCGCATGCCCGCAGGCGCTGCGCCCAGGCGTTAGCAGCTGCATCTCTGCAGCCAGCGGCGCAGCAGCCGATCTCCAACTGCAGCCTGACCAAACCCTAACCCTAGGCAGCCTGCGCATCAGCTGCCTGGCCACACCAGGCCACACAAACGGCTGCATGAGCTTCTACCTGCCGCCTGCAGCAGCAGCGGGGCAGCCTGGCGTGGTGTTCAGCGGTGATGCGCTGCTGATCAGGTCATGCGGGCGCACAGACTTCCAGCAAGGCGGGTGTGATAGGTAGCAGGCAGCAGCTGCCAGCGCAGCAAAGCCTGTTGTGCTGGCGATGCTGCGCTTCTGTACAACAACATGCACAGCAGCTAGCGTCAGTACAATAGCACCACAGTGCTGTTTGACTCTTGAACTCTGCTGCTGCATGGTATCGCTTGTTGCCTGTGACGCAGCGCTGCTGTATGACCAAGTCCATGGCAAGACACTATTTCACATGCTGTTACTCGTGCAAGTTTTTGTTGTGCTGTGTTGCTGTTGTCTGCAGGCGATGCTTCGCTGCTGTATGACAACATCCACAGCGATGTATTCTCCCTGCCGGATGAAACACTTTGTAAGATGTTTCAACCTACAAACAAACTTGTTATTGTTTGGTACTGCTATCTGCAGGGGATGCTGCACTGCTTTACTACAACATCCACAGCAAGATCTTCTCCCTGCCAGATGAGACTTGTGACAGAGAATATTTCAATTTACAACAGAACGTGTTGTTGTTTGGTACTGCTACCTGCAGGTGACGCTGCGCTGCTGTACGACAACATCCACAGCAAGATCTTTTCCCTGCCAGATGACACACTGATCTACCCAGGCCACGACTACAAGGGCCGCACAGTCAGCTCAGTGGCAGAAGAGAAGGCCCTAAACCCCCGGCTGACTAAACCCAAGGAGCAGTTTGTGCAGCTCATGGCAGATCTGAATCTGCCGCTGCCAAAGCAGATCCAGCGCTCACTGCCGGCCAACCTGAGGGATGGCGTGGACTTCCCATACGCCTGAATTCTGTCCAGATCCAGATCTAGATCCAGGTCAAGATCATGGTTGCTATCCAGATCCAGATCTAGATCCAGGATATTACTGTCCAGACCCAGCGCTCACTGCCGGCCAACTTGAAGGATGGCGTGGACTTTCCTGACGCTTGAACACTGTGTATGCAAGTTGTATGTTTTTTGTGAGGTTTACAGGGTTGCTGAGTTGGTAGTGTGGCACGCAGCTAGACTGCGTGGCTGGTTTGAGGGTGTGAGCGTGTGCTGGCATGTGCAATTCCTGCATATCCGGTAGTATGCATTTCATGTGTCGGAGGAGCGTCATGTGTGAGTGCAGGATCTTGTATCATACAAAAACCAGTTGGTTGAGAGGGTCAGTTGCTGCAAAGTGATGGGGAGCTGCCGGCGCAACTGTGGCTCAGCCACAGGAACAGCAGCGCTGCAAAGGCAATGGTTGAATCATCTGTCACCAGGTTCATGTGCTGGGCATGAGATCGTATGTGCTACGTGCAGCTGGTATTCATGTGCTACACATCAGACCAGCGCTGTGTATCATCACTGTTAGCTGGTATGGCATTACTGCTGCCAGCTGAAACTGTTTGGTCATGGTTTTGGGGCCCTAAGGTTTCATGTGTAAAAAAATTGGCAGGAAGCACACTTTGCAGAAGACCAATGCCGCATGTTGGTAACATAATGCCCATTCACATGTTTGGACGGGCCCCCCGCTATCACAGCTGTCGTTGCTGCAGATTGCCACCAGGATGTGCTTGCTACGGTGCAGTTGTACCAGTCATACCCTCATGAGCGGTAGATCAGCTCGCTGGGCTTGACCTGAGGTGGGTCTGTCCCATATTTGGTTTTGGTATTGGTATTGTACAGCTTAGTGCTTACACTGCTGAGAGTGACAACAGTGTTGCAAAGTACAAACAAGACCATGAGGGTATGACTTGTTTGTTACACAACACCCCAGGCACATGACACACCGACCAGTCGTTCATGTTGCAAGTAGTGTGCATTGAGTCCCTTGGTGATGGACAGGCGCGCCTCCACCCAGCCCAGCCGCCTGCATGCTGTCAAACTCAGCAACATCATGCTGCGACTCACTGGCTACCACCCCCGACAGCGCTACGTCACTGGACAACAGTCCCTGATTCTGGCTACACACACTGCAGCCCTCCTCTGCTTAGCCACTGCACGGCATCCTTCTAGAAGAAGGTGCAGAAGGTGCAGATCTGCACAAAAACCTTTCCTCCTCCATCACTTGGTGGTGGGCAGGCTGGCCTCCAACCAGCCCAGTCTTGAAAGAATAAACAAGACTTTCAGGGTATCACTTGTTCGCTACATTAAGCACCCCACACACAAGACACACCGACTCAGTCGGACTTGCCATTGATGTCACGTCACTTGGTGGTGGGCGGGGGCGCCTCCACCCAGCCCAGCCCACTTGCATGCTGTCAAAACACAGCAACAGCATGCTGCAATTCACTGGCCGCGATTCACCACCAACACGGACTGCCTATGTCACTTGGCGGTGGGCAGGCATGCCTCCACCCATCCCAGCCGCCTGCATGCTGCCATACTCAGCAAGTGTCAACTGCACCTCTTTATACAGCAACATCATGCTGCGATTGACTGGCTGCCAACTCATACTGCACTGCGTCACTTAGTGGTGGGCAGGCGCGCCTCTACCCAGCCCAGCCAGCCGCCTGCATCATCAATGAGGCTGCTGTACTGCTCCTGCAATGGGACAGCAGGCAGGCAGGCAGGCAGGCAGGCAGGCAGAAGCCATACACGTTGAGTACAGGTATGCTTACAATAGGGCAGGCACGCAGTGTTGACGTAAGCAGCAACACACCCCACCATGCAGTTTCATCGTGGAAGAACAGGCAGGACATAAGCAAACGTGTAAGCAGGACTACAAGCCTGTGTGCATTTAGAATCGTCCTATTTACATGCGCTTGGGGTGGAGCATGGGGCTGCTACGAACATCTTATACACTCATGGTGTAGCCACAGCAGCAGCAGCAGCAGCAGCAGCAGCAGCGGCAGCAGCAGCAGCAGTGCACGCACCTGCTCCAGCAGGCCGGCTGCCCTGGCAGACCTGTTGCCTGAGCGGCAGCCCTGCAGCGGCGGCAGCAGCAGCAGCAGCAGCAGCAGCATTCACAAGACGGCATAGCAAAGAACAGATGACGCCATGATAGCGCAGGGGCGGTGTTTCGCAGAGCATTTGACATTGCCAGCAGCCTAGTGCTGCACAACGTACAAGTCAACAGGGATGTATGCTCCAGCATTCACAGCACAACTAATTATTGTGCTGCTGCTGCTGTTGCTGCTGCCACCGCTGCCGCTGCCGCTGCTGCTGCTGTTGCTGCTGCGTCGCCTCACCACGATGATCTCCTCCGCCCTGTCAGGGAAGGCCTAACTACACATTAAAGCGGTAGCTGCTGCTGCTGCTGCTGCTGTTGCCACCGCTGCTGCTGCTGCTGCTGCTGCTGCTGCTGCTGCTGCTGCTGCTGCTGCTGCTGCGCCTCATCACAATGATTTCCTCTGCCATGTCAGGGAAGGCCTAACTAAGCACTAAAGCGGTAGCTGCTGCTGCTGCTGCCGCTGCCGCTGCTGCTGTTGCTGCTGCGTCGCCTCACCACGATGATCTCCTCCGCCCTGTCAGGGAAGGCCTAACTAACCAGTAAAGTGGTAGCTGTTGCTGCTGCTGCTGCTGCTGCTGCTGCTGCTGCTGCTGCTGCTGCTGGTCCTCACCACGATGATCTCCTCCGCCCTGTCGGGGAAGGCGGCCTGCACCTGCTGCAGGAAGTCCGGGTTGGGCACCAGCTGGCCTGCAGCAGCAGCAGCAGCAGCAGCAGCAGCAGCAGCAGCAGCAGCAGCAGCAGCAGCAGCAGCAGCAGCAGCAGCAGCAGCAGCAGCAGCAGCACATGCAAGCTTGCAATTGTCCTGTTTGAGCCAAGGAAGGAATGTCACCAACAAACCGCTGCCACAGGGCCACCGGCAGTGCCCTGCCTGTGCCACAGAGCAGCCATGCAGGCAGACTGGCCGCTGCTGCCGCTGCTGCTGCTGCCACATGCAAGGTGCACAAGTCAGGGTGAGGCTGTTCCACCCTGCAGCTACTCACATGTATGAACAACCCGGCCCTGGCATGCTGCTGTGTCCCATGTACATCAAGTCTCTGGACACTTTGGGTAAAATAATGCTAAAAGTGTGCCTGCTAAAAACATTACAAACATTTAACACACCATTTCCCACTAGCAGTGCTGCTGGCATACCTTCTGCGCCCTTCACCATAAAAGGAATGTTAATGGCTCCCACTGCGTGGCCATCAGCATACTCCTCCGGAGTCCTGTCATGTGACATGTTACATAACAGTCATAACATAAGAGGGCGCAGCATCGCAGTGGTGCAGCATAGCCAGGAAGGAAGCAAGCAGTGGAGGGGCGACATGCGCAATGGTTCGCTGCGTGCCTTGTGGGAACTGTCAGTATTCTGCCCATCTGCCTAGTTGAACATTTGCTGTTTAAATAGCCTTTTGAAAAAACTCCATGTCTACATCCTCACCTGACATCCAAGTAGCGCAATCCACTTTCCAGCAGTATTGCTGCCTCAGTGGATGGCACCTGCAGACACAGCATACCACACACACGCTGCTGCTGAGCGCTTGACGCGCGGACGACATATGCATTTGTACCTAGGACTTGCAGGCTACTGTACATAATGAGCTAGCATGCACGTGGGATGGTGACGGTGTATCTTAACGGGTAGCTGCAGACACGCATGCAGCTGCAGCTGCTGCTGTTCTGCATCAGATTGGCTGGCATGCTGGCAGGGCATGTGATGGAGCATGCTTTGCTCCACGCACCTTCTTTACTGCCTGCAGCCGTTGTGCTGGCTGCTGTACCCTGTAGGTTTGCAGTAGCAGCATATCAACAGGGCAAGTGTCAACTCGCCATGTAGTCACTATGACAGCACGTGGGACAACAGTAGTACTACTACCAGTGTTGGTGCAGCCAGCTTACTTGGAGGGTGCTGCTGCCTGTTCCATTACGAAATACTAAGCGACAGGCTAAGAAGTAAGAATAACTGCAGTCCGCGCGCGCCAATATGCAATCGTTCCAGTGCTAGGAAACTGTGACTGTGCTGCAGTGACTGTGCTGCAGTGACTGTGCAAGCCTTGGAGTGAACTTGCGACACAAGAAGCAGGAACCTGGGTGATGCAGATGTAACTGACTTTGCTTGTTACATTTTGCAGCAGTCTTGTCATACCTGCAGCGTGGAACGCGGCTCACTGCGGGTGCACGGGTGAGCAGTGCTACAGCTGAGTTGTTACGTGTTGACAGGCGCTGGCTGTGTGCGTTCAGCAGCATCTTAAAGTGTAAAATGTAATCTCAGTGATCTGTAATTGCAGCGATCTCAGCGTGTGATCTCAGCCTGCTGTAGAAGGGAAAGACAGCACCGCAGGTAGCAGCAGAGCGAACACCAAACCACTTGAGCAAATACGATAGAATAAACGTACATCTAAAAAGTTTCAGCTGATTCAAACATCGTGAGCACGATCGGTGGATGGCTTTCATACCACCGTCGTAATGTTACAGTACACCAGATCCCCACTCATGACCCTGAGGCTTGGGGCCTGCGAGGGTGTGAGGAAAAGGCGTTTAACTATTACTTGTGTCTTCATCGGTATCTGGCAGTTCAGCTGCAATGATGTACTCTGTGCTGCTGGCGCAGCCACGTTGTACTGCCTGCACAGCGGCTGACAAGTCAACATCAACTTTCCTGTCTGCAACGAGAGGCAAAGTACCAGCCGCCTCAGTGTAGGTATGCAGTCGTTTACAGCACATGCAACACGAAATATTGCTGTATTGCTATAATCTGCGTCCAGCACATTTCACAGACACAGCTGAGCCTGGCTCAGAGATGACCTCCCACAGCTCATTTCAGCTGATACATGAGCACTGGCTTTATAACAAGGGCCTATGGTGTGCGACCCAGCCATTTGCCGCCAGTGTAAGGGTGCCAAAAGATGAACCATATACAGCCCATGCAGCAGATGCAGCGTCCAAGCCAATGCGACTCCGCCAAAACGCATGATGCAGGCTACCAGGGATGGCACGCCAGCTGGGCAGGCTGCAATTGGCAACATGCTGCATCTGCCCTAAACGTGTCTGTTTGCACAGCTCTGCAGGCTGCAACGCTGTCGAAACATGCAATGCACCCCACGCCTGACAATGTGCAGCTACTGCATGGCAACAAGCTTGCTCAATCACACGCTGCGCACCAGCAGCAGGCCCGTCAGGGTACACATCGCTGACTGCAACGCCAATTCCTTGCCTGACTGCTACAGTAACTCCACAACTGGCTGCAGACACGCAACACAAATTACTATTGCTGCATCAGCACATGCTGGATTGGAGGCAGTTTGGTGCACGCCGCTGGCAGCACGTCCCGCCGCAAATGCATTGCGTGGCATGAAGGGAATGAGCTGAAGAACAGCGTGCATGCTGAAGAGGCGGGTCTGACAGCGTTGATGCGCATTGATGCGCATGCGCAAGTAGATGGCAATGATGACTAGATACAACTTCTTGGTGCTTGCAGTGGACGCTCAACACTGGCAGCTACTGCTACGTCTACTTGATGATCGCCACTACGTTCTACCGCTGGAGCCACGACATCAATCAGGTGAAAGGTTTCCATTTTCCTAATTATTTTCAACGTATGCACGCGGGGTACTTCACCCAAGCGTGTAGTGATCGTTTCGTCCGCGTGGGATACAGTCTTTCAGTCCCGGCGCAAGTTTCAGTCTTGCTTACATGTTGTAAAATGCAAACTCACCCTTTACATACCGTACTACGTTACTACGGTAAATTGAATGTACTGTAACGCTGCACAGCCGTAGATGTGCCCCTCCATCAGCCAGTAGCCAGCCGTCAAAAGCAGCATCTCAAAATGTTGTGTGCGACCAGACAATCAATTAACTTGGCGACTTCAAGCAGATGCGTGCATGTAACACGCAATGTGTGAGAAGTATACACCCAGCAAAGTATATGGTCTGTGGTGCCAGTCAAGCAGACGTGGCAGGCCTTGGCCTGTCCCGTCACACAGCAACTTCAAGCTGATGTGGGCTGCAAGGCATGCACACAACAAGCCCGAGGCAGCTTTAAAAAGCTGGCTTGAACATCCATGCGTACACATAAGATGTTGGCTGTGACACTTCAAACGAGCCTTGCAGCAGGCACCAGGTTCCATGCACCAAGCAGCCAACACACGCGACCCTTTGGTCAGCAAGTCAATCACGCTGCCAGTCCATGCACACACCAGACAGTGCTGACAGGATGCCTGCCGTACCATGCCGAGCGCTGCGCTGCTGCTGCTGTTGCTGTTGCTGCTGCTGCTGCTGCTGTTGCCGCCGTTGCTGCTGTCGACACCAGCGCACAAACAGATCTGCTGTAGAGCTGCTGCCACTGCGGTGTGTATTGAAACATGGTCAAAAGCTGCACGTCTCAGCAGCTTGCAGCTCCTCAGCAACCAGGTGCTTGGAACCACCTACAGTCTTTCAAACCCAACAACATCCAAGCGACCTTTTGTGCCGCTCACATGCACCTGCAAGTGCCAAGCAATGCAAGGAATGCTTCAAAGGAATGCAAATTCAGAAGGAAGGAGGTAATGCAGATGCCCCTTCTCGTGCGGGTGGCGCCAAATCATCGTTGTTCTGCCAACATTGCAGCAGCCATTTGCTGCCGGCCACACGTGTATGCACACAGACGTGCAGTGCAGTGGAGAATATGGCTGAACCGCCCTAGGTTGCATCCTGGTCAGCACGTGTGGTGGCATCATTGCCGCATGCATACAACCAGGCGCAGCACTCATTGCACCCCCGGCATTCAATCATGCTAGTGCAGAGATCCACTCCAAGGCCTAAATGGTAATGACGGTAGATAAGTATCAGTATTGTAACAAAACATAAGATATATAGTATGATGGTGGATAAGTATCCCCTATGAGCCTCTCGTTGGCTCCTGACTGGGGTTCCCACTCCTCGTTGAGTGGAGCATGTAATGTAATGTAATGTATCAGTAACGTAAAAACAGGAATGGCAAGAATGCATTCATAGGTTCAATGCAATGATTGCCAACCCAGCAGATGCAGCCCTGTTCCTTAGGCTTCAAGCGATGTGTCACTGCCACCACTAACATTGCTGTAATGCAACGAACCAGCGTGCAGCGCAGCTGCCGCAGCCATCCATGCCGTGTGCAAGCCGCTTACCGCCCCAGCAGCATCCGCCGCCTGCTGCTGCTTCTTTTCCTCTTCTTCGCACCACCTTTGGGCAGCCAGGGATCCTGCTGCTTGCCCAGCTGCGTCTGGCTGCAGCCACTCGTGCCGTGTGAACTAGCTCTGTGTTTGATGCTGGGGAGCAAGCCTGGAAACCCTTGCAGCCGCCCATGCCGTACGCAAGTTGTCACTCACAGCCCCGGCAACCCCAGCAGCGCCCGCCGTCTGCTGCTGCTCCTCTTTCTCTTCTTTGCACCGCCTTTGGGCAGCCAGGGATCCTGTTGCTTGCCCAGCTGCGTCTGGCTGATGAACAGCGTCCCAACATACATGCTGGAGTCGCTCACTCCCCTGCAGCCGTACTGCAGGCCTGGAAACCCCAACAACCCTTGCAGCCACCCATGCCATCTGCAAGCAACTTACTGCCCCAGCAACTCCAGCAGCCATGCATCACCTGCTGCTGTTCGTCCTCTGCCTTCCTCACACCTTCCTCTGCCTTCCTCACACCTTCCTCACACCTTCCTCTGCCTTCCTCACACCTTCCTCTGCCTTCCTCACACCTTCCTCTGCCTTCCTCACACCTTCCTCTGCCTTCCTCACACCCTCCTCTGCCTTCCTCACACCTTCCTCTGCCTTCCTCACACCTTCCTCTTTCTCCTTTTTCTCCTCGCACCGCCTTTAGGCAGCCAGGGATCCTGCTGCTTGCCCAGCTGCGTCTGGCTAATGAACAGCGTCCCAACATACATGCTGGGATCACCCCCCGGGTCAACATTCGACTGCAGCCGCACCTGCCGCAGATATGCGGCCGTATTGCCGACCCACGCGCTCACAAACACACCCACGCGCCGCGTGCTGCCCACTTCACAATCGTAAGCAGGCTGGCTGAATGTTGTCTGCTTCACGTAGTAACTGCAGTAGTAAGGCTCCTTTTCCACTTCGGTGCGGGAGAGCAGCTGCCGGCGGCTGATGGGGTGGGAGCTGACACCTGACATGTGCAGGCGGCGGCTGCCGCCACTGCTACTGTCACTGCTGCTGCTGCTGCCGTTGTCCTGGTGATCACCGGCAAGAGCAGCAGCAGCAGATGCAGATGCATCAGGTGAGTCAGCTTCAAGGCGTGCATCAGGTGAGTCAGCTTCAAGGCGTGCAGCGTCTTGCTGATCGCCTGTGTGCTGACTCATGGCGCGTGCGGGGAGGTCGTCTGCATAACACGCGTTACTGCTTTTGCCGTTGATCGTGCGCGTTTGCAGCAGCCGCCGCCTGAGCTTGACATCGCTGCTGCTGCTGCTGCTGCTGCTGCTGCTGCTGCTGCTGCTGCTGCTGCTGCTGCTGGATCCAGTGCCTTCAGCAGATGTAAAGAGCCGCAGGCGCCTGCCGGGAGGCGTTGCTGCGGGGTTGTCTCTGCGGGGATCTGCATGGCAGGCACACCAGTGCAAAATTGACGCCAACAAATGTCAGTCATGTGTGGCTGCTGCAAGATCTGCTGCCAGCAGATGTGAAGAGCCGGTGCCGGGAGGCGTTGCTGCAAAGTTGTCGGGTTGTCTCTGCGGGGATCTGCATGGCAGGCACACCAGGGCACATGTGGCGCCAACAAACATGAATTATGCGTGGCTGCTGCATATGCTGCTGCCAGCTCTGCCACCCACATCATACTGTGCCCAGCACTTGTATCACGCTTGCTGTAACAAGGTGTGTTACAACCAGATTGTAACAACTAAAACATAGAATACATAACATCCACAGACGTTATGGCTACGCACCGCTTTCCTTGTCATCGTCCCGCTCATCCTTGTCAGAATCAAGGCCATCAAAGTCCTCGTCGTTTGCAGCATCCCACTCAATGCTGATGTTGCCGCTGCTCTTGCAGCCCAGAGAAATCCTGCAAACCCAGCCCACACACGTTTGTAGGAAGGTCATTGAAAGGCAGCACGAGGAGGCATTTCCCCTTGGCTTGCACGCAGAATTGTGAACAGACGCATGCCATGTAGCTGCAGTCCAGCAGCAAGCCGAATAACAGCTGAGCTATGCAGCACTAGCTGTCCAATGTTGCATGTGTGTTCGCCTACAGCCACCGCTTCAAGTAAGTTATTGCCACCTTTTGCCGCTCCTCACAACGCCTATACCAAACACAACCCTGTTTTGAACCACTAAAAACATGAACCCAGGCACTCACCAGAAACCCATAGCAGTTGTTTTTGTGTGCGGCACCAGCCACGCATGCAACTCATACATGTCCCCAGCCCCACCACCACCCCTAACAACAGAATACAGCTTGAAATCAATTGATCAATGAGCCATGCTTATCAATCCAGGCACTCAGCAGAAACCCATAGCCGTTGTTTCAGTTGGCGGCACCAGCCACCCGTGCAGCTCATACGGGTCACCAGTCCCACAACCGCCCTTAACATCATATTATAGCTTGGTTTGTTTAAAGGATAAGCAAATACATCATACATAACTCCAGGCGCTCACCAGAAGCCCACTGCAGTTGTCTTTGTTGGCGGCACCAGCCACGCATGCAGCTCATACGGGTCACCAGTCCCACCGCCACCACCACCCTGATCATTCAGGTCCTCAATGCACGCCTCCCCTGTATCATCCGGAATGCAATTCACAGCACAATCGCCGCTGCCATTTGCCATGCAGCTGCCATCACCGCCCACAGTGCAAGCTTTGCATGCCGCATTCTCGAGTCCCGGAATGATGCAGTCTCCACTATCACTGAGTGAGCACTGGCTGTCACAGGTGCTGCCACTTGGATCGGCAGGGCTGCGGATGCAGCTGGCGGTGCCATCTACCATGCAGCCACTGCAGCTGAGTTGTGCGGGCCACACTGTTGCTGCTGCTGCTGCTGCTTCTGCCTCTTGATGTGCGAGCGCTTCCGCGGCAGCAGATCCGTGACGGCTGAAGGTAGTGTTGGGTGATGAGGGATCATCAAAGACAGCAGCAGCGGCAGTGCTGCTCTGGCTGGCGGCAGCGGCAGCAGCAGCCCTGCGCCGCTTGGCTGTGAAGGTGGACATGATGCCGAGCACAGTCTGGTAGGGGTTCTTGTCAGCCAGGGCGAGTGGCAGCTCCTGCGCAGCACAACCATGCAGCCATGCACCGCAGCAAGAGCACATAAGTTTTTGAATCATGCGCAAGCAAGCCTCATAGATGCAGATATGTATGCATGTGCTGGTTCCAAGGCTGCCATGACCAGAATGACTAAGGCTCCTTGTGTGTTCTCGGCATTCATGCGGCTCTGTTGGCTCCCACCAAGCCCAGCTCAGCCCACCTGCGCCTGTGCCACAGAATCCTGGTTCACGTCGCCATAAAACTCAATCGCATCAAGCAGTGTGTCCCCATTCGCCTGTGGAATCTTTAACGGCACTGCATCATCCGGCAATGCACTTCCAGCCTCCATATCAGATGGCATCGGGATTCGGACGACTGCAAAGCCTCGCTTTGACATGCTGAGCACACTAATGGATCTGAGGCGCTCTGGGGTCTCATCGCCTTGCAGGGGAACTGGATCTGATGTGAACAGAGCTGTGGATGGGGTAGCAGGTGGTATAAGTGGCAAGGCAGGCAGCAGGCAGGGCAGGCAGCAGAGGGTGGGTGCAAAGCAGGAGGTGACCTCCATCACAGCTGATAGCATGGGAGGGGGGGGGGGGTTGAGATGGCTATGAGAGTGCTTTGCCATGCTGAGCGCGCTAATGGATCTGAGGCGCTCGGGGGTCTCATCGCCTTGCATGGGAACTGGATCTGATGTGAACAGGGCTGCAGTGGGGTGGCAGGTTTCACAGTAAGCAAGGCAGGCAAGGCAAACAGGAGAGGGTGGGTGTAAAGCAGGAGCGGCGGGCATGGGCAGTGTACAGAAGTGTATCTTCTAAATGCTGGCAGCAAGGGGGGGGGGGGGGGCGCATGGACATGGCAGCGATGAGTGAGTGAGTGAGCTACGCGTGGTGTGTTCACACTTAACACCCGCGTAAGTTAAGGAAGGGGACGTGTGTGGCGATGAGGGTACCTCATGCGCCTCCACGCCTCCTACCATCCCCACCGTACCCGAGGGTCCGGTAGGGTACCCGTGGGGCCATTACATGGCAGCGGTGTGCACAGCCGCCGCACATCTGCATTGACAGGCACACGCTGTCGCCACTGCTACAAACTGCACTCATGTTTCCCGCAGGCTCCTTTATCACAGCTGTTTCCAACATTGCGCAAGAACCAAACTGCACGCCAGCCCCCCTCAGCCAACACACTCACCAGGGCGCGGCTTCACTGGCTGCGTCAGCAGCCCTGTAACGTTACTAAGGCCGTCAGTAACTGTTACATTCAACTTGTTACCCAGGTAGTCTGCGCAGGGCTGGTCTGAGGGGCAATCGTACTCCCAGGCTGCCTGCTGCTTTTTGAAGGCGAGTTTGTCGCCCCTGTCTTTAAAAACGAGTGAGGCATAGGGTATCTTCAAGTTGTTCTGGTCACCAGGCGTGGCATCGGTGGCTCTGAGTAGCTTCAGAAAGTCCCTCACAGGGTATGTTGCTGTACAGGTGTGATTTTGTCACAAGGAGTGCAGAACGCACAAAATACAGGGGCATAGACATGTTAGTGATCAGCAGCAAAATCAGCAGAGTGATGCTGCGGCAATTGGTGTGAGTGTTGGTTCAGGGATAGTGCTTGGTGCAAGGGGTGCAGGGGTGTAGGGGTGGCATCGGTGGCTCTGAGAAGCCTCAGGCAGTCCCTCACAGGGTATGTTGCTACTGTTTTCAAGGCGCGGGTTGAGGATGTACACGAGCAGTGGCACAGTCTTGTCAGTGGCCAGTAGCCAGAACAGGTGAGTGATGCTGCTGCATATGGTGCGAGTGTTGGCTCAGGGCTAGTGCTGGGTGCTAGCAGCAGGCAGCAGGCGGCAAGCATCATACGTGACAGCGCTGAGGCAGTCACATGCTGCGCCTCTTTAAGCTACAAAGCTGCATCAGTGGCTCTGAGCAGCTTCAGAAAGTCCCTCACAGGGGATGTTGCTGTACAGTTGTGGTTTTGTCAAGAGGAGTGCAGAATGTGCGCGAGACAATGGTACAGGTATGTCAATGACCAGCAGCGAAACTAGCAGAGCGATGCTGCTGCATTTGAAGTGGAGGTTCAGGGAGAAATGTGGCTGGATATTGCTTGGTGCAAGCAGCAGGCAGCATGCGGCAAGCATCAGACGCGACGGTGATGAGCCAGATGATATGCTGCACCTGCATTACGCTAAAAGCTGCAAAGGAAGTAGCCGCAACATGCCTGTCTCCAGTCGATGCAGTTGTCAACAGGCAGCAACACGGCAGGCGCAGCTTGCTGTAGGCCATTTAATTTTGCGGGCTTCTGGCAGCCTGCCCCATGTGATCGAGGGATGATGTTGCATAGCATCATACCTGTCACTCCTGCAGTCAGTGCGCTTAGTTGTGCTGTCTTCCTGCCCAGCACTGGAGCGGCATTGACTGCATGCCAGCAGCAGCAGCAGCAGCAGCAGCAGCAGCAGCAGCAGCAGCAGCAGCAGCAACAGCAGCAGCTTCATAGTTATGCCACCGCGTCACACCCTGCAGCACACGAAGGCTCGCCCTCAGCGCTGATGCTCAATGTGCTGCGGAATGCGGCTCCAATAGCTGCACACGGCTGCAAACCCTAGTCAAGCCGCCCTTACACCTGCGCGGCTGCTTACAGGCCAGCCGTGTGCAAACGTAATGCACTGGAAGGTATGGCTGCAGCCATTTCCTGCAAGCGACTCACCTGAGAAGCGGATGTAGAACAGGCCCGCTCCCACCGCGCCATAACTGTCGGTTACATTGTACCGCACCGTCAGCATGCTGTTAGCTTTGATGCCGGCAGGGTTTGCAGTAAACCGCCAAACCCCGGAGATCCGTCCATCCTTCTGCCGCAGCAGCAGCCCAGATCCCCAAGCCTTAGTGACATTCCATACTGCGAGCTTCAGGCCAGGCGGATCTTCATCCTGAACTTGACTGAGAAGATCAAAGTCCTTGGTGAACTTCCTAGTGGCACCTGGTGCCACCAGCATCTTCACAGTGAACGGCGCTGCAGGCAGTGTGAGACAGTTGCAAGGCAGACAGGAATGGCATTGAACGGAAAATCTAGCAAGTCAAAGGTTGGATGCAAACACACATGACAGCATGAATGGCATGGGGCAAGATGCTGACATCTGCGGTGTTGGATGTCATGGAGCATGTTTAATAGCATACTAGGCGCTGTCCGCATTGGGTTGTTGGCTGGGTACATGCATTGGTGCTGCTGGGTGATTACAAAGCAGCGCCGCTTTGCTGCTGCTGCTGCTGCTGCTGCTGCTGCTGCTGTTGCTGCTGCTGCTGCTGTCAGCCCACCTGGCACTTTGGGGACCATGTTGCAGCACCTCACTGCAGCAGGGCAATACACACAAGCTCATTCAACTGTGTATTGAATGTGTGCAACATAGTCAGCACAGATGATGTTCATGGCATACACATGGCAGGCTGCGCAGTAACACATACATGCTGGCACCCAGCTGAGCGTCTTTGCCAGCAGCTCAGCAAGCAGTACTGCTGTGTGGCAACATACCACCACGGCCTATATAGCAAGAAGAGCTCAGCGGCTTCCTTTTCTATATGCAGTGCTGCTAACAGCTCACCTGCAGATCATCTGTACATGGGCTAAGGGCCTGCTGCTGCTGCTGCTGCTGCTGCTGCTGCTGCTGCTGCTGTTACAGCACGACCACTATGCCAACAGCGCACATCCATTGACTGTACAGCAACAACGCACAGCCTGTGCAAGCCAGCATACTCACATGCCAGGCAGTTGACTTTGTTCAGCCGCAGTATGTATCCGGGCTTGCACTTGGAACAGTACATGGTGGCAGTGTTGCAGGCATAGCAGCCCCTGGACACCAGCTGCGCATTGCTGCACTGGCCTGTAGTAGCAGCAGGTGCGGTGCCTGCGGCCTCAAATGCATCCGCTGCATTCGCGCCTTGTTGACGCTGCTGATTATCCGTTGCATCAGGAAGCAGCAGGGCAGCGGCAGCAGAGCACAAGTTGCTTTGCATCAGCCAGCAGCACAGCAGCTGCTGCATTGTGGTGAAGATGGTGGCTGAGAGGTTGTTTCAGGAGCGCTCAAATACAGGCTAAAAACGTATAGCATAAACATTATCAGCGTTTAGTGAGGGTTGCTTGAACCACGCAGCTGCAGCACTACCTTGACCGGCACACCTGCTCTCTGCTGTCGAGAAGCAGCGACTGGTGCTCCTGGGCGGCAGCACTCGTAAGTAGAAGCACGATGCATACCATAACACATTTTCTGGCCCCGATCAGCATAGCGTCGTCATCAGCACAATGCAAGACGCACGAGTACTCAACATTCAGATGCAAGTTCGAGACGCTATACGCTTACTATCAAGCAGCAGGAAAACGTTGCAAAAACGCTTTGGATGGGTGGACCGTTTGCCGCAAGCTCAGGTGGTATGTACAGTGAACTTACGGGTGAACTGGGTGATGCATACCTCTCTCCGCCAAATCGACTCTGAGATTACCCGCCTCCGTCCGAAGGGATACGGAATATGATGCCGTGTCGTTAGCACTCGCTGCCCTGTCCCCTCGTTACTGCATCAAGTTGAGTCAGCTTGTTACAGCAACGCAGCTTGTTGGAGCAACAACAGTTCAGCAATCAACGCATGCGCCCTGCTGCGCTGCACCGCACACCATCAACTTGATCACAGCCTGCAGGTGAGAGCCCAATGATCAGATCAGAACTCCCCACACAGCACCACGTGACATGTTAGTAACACGTGTGCTGGTCATCACCCAGTAGCCAGCTGCAGCCAGCAGCTGCGCTGCACAGTAAGCATGATCACATGCGGTGTCAAGTGTTTATAACACCATCAGTCACTGGGTGCACCATACAACAACAACAGCACGTGTGATGACTGTGGTGCACAGCAATCAGTCACTATTCCATGCACAGTCTGTGTTGGTCATAACATCTGTCAGACTTCGCCACGACAACCGACCATGCCGGTGCAATCTGTGTTGGTCATAACAGCCCTCGGTAAAAAGAGGTCACCCAAAACCGCGAAGGTCATGATATCACCCTTGATGCGGGTCGCATTCAACACATCACGCCACCTAAACACACTGCAGGCACCGCACAGCGTTCAAAGCGCCGGCTATCGTATCATGATGCCAGTTCCGTGCATGCCCCTGCTGCCTCAACCAACCAAGGGAAGCAGAGCAGGAGCAGCGCAGGAGCAGGTTTCATGGTCCCCATACTGCCTGAACTATTAAGATCCCCCATTTACTTACCTTCCCAAAACAATGAGACCCACACCAAATGCAGCAATGATCACCTCCTGTCAGAACAATGCTGGCAGTAGCAGAATCACAAAATGCTAGAAGGGCCACAGCAGCAATGCAGTACACGGTCTAGTCACTGAGCAAAAACGGTAATGGAGCTGTCACTACTCAAAGCCTAGGGTCCCGCCGCAGCACCCTGCAACCACCTCAACCCCAAATGCATGAATGCAACATGCAGAGCAGCCACACCACAACACGACACGAGATACTACTGCATACGTTGGAACCGTGCTCACTATTTGGTGGCCATTGCACCACTGTAATTTCCCAAAATCCACACAGCCAGCCCCGCCCACACTTTGCGGTGTGAAGGTTTTGCAGAGCATTACCTCGGCAGCCGCAGCAGGCACACACATGTCATGTCACGCGTCAAGTCAAAAGGCTGTAGGGTTTGAGGGTTGACATGTACCAGCCATGCCATGTGCGCATTCAAGTCGCAGAAACCACACCGTTCACGTGATCTCTTACAGGCAGCGTTGTGCTCTGCTGCACCTAGCCGGAGCGCCCACCAACACACAAACATCCAGCAACATTCCACATTATGCGCGATGTGGGTGCACCCACACCCAGCAACACTCCCCATCATGCGTGCGCACATGCGCAGACGACGCGCAAGCTTCATGCTCAGCTCAGCAGGCGCAGCTGCAGCAAACCACAACTGCCGCCGCAGACGGGGAGCTGTGTCGCACAGCTGCAGTGCTGCGTCCTTTGCTGCAAGCAGGCAAGTAGGTTGCCAGACCACTGTTCAGCCATCCACCTGTTGCTGCATCCTGGCGCAACGCTTGTTGCTGCATCCTGGCGCAACGCTGGTTGCTGCATCCTGCGCAACGCTTGTTGCTGCATCCTGCGCAACACCTGCAGCCGCTTGCAGCAGCCGTCATGCTCACATCGCACATGCAGGCGCACAGAAAGCAGCATGCAACGCATGGCCAGCTGATGCAACGCATGGCCAGCTGATGCAACGCATGGCCAGCTGATGCAAAGCATGGCCAACCAAGCCATCTATCAATCAGGCCTGCTAATGCCTTTGCCAAGCACCCCATTATAACGAGATCCCGTTCAATAGTCAAGACAGACAGCATGCCTCTAGATCACATGTGTGCCGATCACCCAATGCTACCATCACCAGCAGCAGGAATGCACCGCCAGGCGCCACAGCAGTGCATGCTGGTGAACATTGCGGGAACACACAGCCGCACATACCCATTTCAGGGACAGTGGCGCAGCAAGCAAGCAAGCAAGCGAGCCAGCAGCTGCTGTCACCGTCCCATCGCGCATGACAGCAGGTTATTGCTTTGCTGCAGCAGCTTCTCTGCACACGCCAGGGGCCGTACAGATCAGCATGTTGGCTGCAGAGTTTATGTCGGACTTCACAGCAGAGTTCACACCGCTCAGTTCACGGCAAACTTCGCAGCAGAGTTCACGCCACTCAGTTGAAGACCTGCGCCGTGAACTTCCTGAACCTGCTGGCGTAGTAGCGGGGTGCCACTGCACTGACTGAGGCTGCAGGCGCTGTGAGGCGCTTCATGCCGCCCTCCAGCTTCTTGCGGAAGGTGTAGGCCTGTGCACAAACAGCGCAGAACAACATGTAGTTGAGCTAAGGCATGTGTTGCCGCAGCAAGCATGCTCAGTGAGGCGCTTCATGCCGCCCTCCAGCTTCTTCCTGAAGGTGTAGGCCTGCACAACACAGACACATGGGTGCAGCGTTAGATACCGGGCGCTTGAATCATATCATGAACACGGTCGCGTACGTTTGCTGCCGCCGCCACTTAGTATGACAGCACAGCCTGGCGATGTGTACATGTGAATCTTCGGTCCGCCTGCAACAAGTGCTGATGATGCCAAAGTACTGCACCGCACCCTCGCCCTCACACATTGCTGTCAGCAGCAAGGTCATCAACCACAGTTGCAACCAATCCCCACCTGCAGGATGTCGATGAGGCCGAAGTACAGCACCACAGCCTCGCCCTGCACCTGCTCCCCATCAGACGACACCAGCACCGAGCGCTGCACATCAATGAAACAGAGCCAGGGCAGCACAGGCCGTTGCAGCGCAGCACAGCACAGAACATCACGCAGCAGGAAGCCTAAGTCAGCAGCAGCTGGCGGGGCGGGCACATAGGACCGCAATCGGCTGTAGAGCGGGCTGCATTTGCCGGATGCTGCTGCTGCAGCAGTGTGTGCCAGCGAGCGGTCAACTGCAAGCGGTCCTGTGGTGTACCACCAGTGGGTGCGTCATGATGCGCCGATCTGAGCCATCCAAGCACCAGGCACTACTTCTGATGCATGCAGCGCATTGCAAGTGCTTGCAGAATAGTATTCAGCACAGAATTTCAGACAGGGTGGTTAAACGTGAATCCTGGTACAATGTAAGATGAGCCACAACAGGATGAGCGCATGGTCTGAGACCATATAACTAGTAGTAATGCTGCAGAACTGGGCTGCTGCCGCACCTGCTGCGGGGGAGGCAGCGCCACAGCAGGCATCGCCTGGCCCAGCGCCTGCTTCTGCTGCAGCGCCACCGGCGGCAGCGGCCCACGCGCAGGCCTGCCAGCCAGCATGGAGGTCGGGTAGCGCCTGCACATACCAACACACATAGATTAGACAACCAGATCAGGTAGCGACAGTGTGTTGAAGTACCCCATTGTTCTTGGCTGTGGCTCAGCACTTGCAGGCACACAGCAGCCGAACGTGGTCCCAGCGACACTCCGGTACCTATGTGCCTCTGCCTTACCCATGCAGAGTACCAGCCGACATGCTGTGATGTAGGAGATAACTGTATGTGAGTTGCGCCGGCTTCATCAATTACACAGCACGTGCTCACCCGATCAGCGCCAGTCTGCTGCTGCTGCTGCCGCCTGCCGCAGCCTTGCTTGGGTCACCCAGTCCCCCCAGCATGCGCGCCCTGGCCAGCTGCAGCAGCGCGTTGCTCAGCCGCACGTCCAGCTGCAGCGCCGGTAGCTGCGCCTGCAGCCGGGCCAGCGCGTCAGCCAGCGCTGCAGCAGAAAAACACACCAACTTCAATTTATGTTTGATGATGTGATGACATAACTCAAGTAAGCACCCAAGATGTATGGTAATTCATGCAGCGACGGCAGCTGCGCCTGCAGCCGGCTCAGCGCGTCAGCCAGCATCACCATCCCCATCACAAATGATCAGCCACCACCTGGGCGACCGCACCTGCATCCGGCGAGTGCCTGTTCAAGTTCCCATCCGCCGCCCGGCCCATGAATGTCGTGCCCCTGCAGCCCACTGTAATGCACACACAAGCCAACAACCTATGAGCCTGTTGCAAAAGCAATCACCACACCACCACCACCACCACAAACACAACTACCACCACCAGCACCGCACCTGCATCCGGCGAGTGGCGGTTGAAGTTGCCATCCGCCGCCTGGCCCATGATCGTCTGCCCCTGCAGCCCGCTGTAATGCACTCCCAGCAGCAGCGAGTAATCCATCAGGCCAGCGCCAGCCAGGAAGGCCGTGTCTGCCTCCAGCTGTACACTCAGCCTCGCTGCAGGCCCTTCCTCTAGCTTGAAGCAGTTGTGCAGGTCAAGGTCTTTCAGCGTGGTCGTCATGTCAGCCTACATTCAACGAAGCAGAATGAGTTGAACAGCAGTGTAAGAGCAGGTTGGCTTGTGTGTGCTGTGCAGGTCCTTCAGCATGATCATCACATCGGCAAGCAGGCAGAAGTGTGTTGTGTTGGGTCAGTGGTTAGTCCATGAGGCCAGCGCCAGCCAGGAAGGCCGTGTCTGCCTCCAGCTGCACGCTCAGCCGTGCTGCAGGGCCTTCTTCCAGTTTGAAGCAGTTGTGCAGGTCAAGGTCCTTCAGCGTGGTCGTCATATCGGCCTGCAACCAAAGCAGCAGGGTTGTGTTGAGACGCAGCAGCAGTGTGACAGCAGGTCAGCTTATTTGTCAGCTTATTTGCGTAGGTCCAGTTCCTTGACCATGATGATCTTGTTGGCCTGCAGTCAAAGCAGCAGATTGAGATGAAAAGCGCCAGCCAGGAAGGCACTGTCTGCCTCCAGCTGTACGCTCAGCCTCGCTGCGGGGCCCTCTTCAAGCTTGAAGCAGTTGTGCAGGTCAAGGTCCTTCAGTGTGGTCGTCATGTCGGCCTGCAGGCAGTTTCATATCAAAAGATGTCTGAAAGTGTGTGCAAACGCAGCAGACTGAGCAAGCACCTGGTTTGTTGCCTAGCTGTGCAGGTCCAGGTCCTTGAGCGTGGTTGTCATGTCGGCCTGCAGGCAGAGATGTGTCAAAAATTGTGTGCCCACGCTGCGGACCATGGTGCTTCCCACCTGCCGCATAGATCACCTGCTTGCTGCTGTTGACTGACATTTTGACCCCCCCCCCACCCACCCACACTCACACACCAACTCACCTCTGCCGCCTCCTCGCCCACGCTGCGGCCCATGGTGCTGCCCTTGAGGTCGTAGCGCCGGTGGATGGCAAGGTCTGAGCAGAACAGGTTCTGCATCACCACAAAGCGCACCTGCGGGCAGAGAAGGTGAAAGACAGGCCAGCAATTGGCACAGTTGTGCCGCAGTGATGCACCAGCATAGATAGGTTGCAGGCCAAGAGCGCGGCGTGCTGGTGCGCATGCAGATGCAGTCTGACCGCCTGCAGATAATGAGAAACAGCCTAAAGCTGTATCGGAAAATGTGAAGCGAGGCAACACAGCCAGATACACCCACACACCCACAAACCTTGCGCCCGCCCGTGCAGGCGATTCTCTGCAGGCAGTATCAGCGGGTCAGCAAACACAGCAACACTATGGGGTGTGGTGTACAAAAGCACGCACCTTGCGCCCGCCCGAGCAGGCGATGCGGCGCAGGCCGTAGAAGCGTGAACAGAGCGAATCAACAAACACAGCAACACTATGGGGTGCGGTGTACAAAAGCACGCACCTTGCGCCCGCCCGAGCAGGCGATGCGGCGCAGGCCGTAGAAGCGTGAGCAGAGCGAATAAACAAACACAGCAACACTATGGGGTGCGGTGTACGAAAGCACGCACCTTGCGCCCGCCCGAGCAGGCGATGCGGTGCAGGCCGTAGAAGCGTGAACAGAGCGAATCAACAAACACAGCAACACTATGGGGTGCGGTGTACGAAAGCACGCACCTTGCGCCCGCCCGAGCAGGCGATGCGGTGCAGGCCGTAGAAGCGGCTGAGCAGGCTGCTGGGGTAGCGCGCCATGTGCTGCGTGTAGCCGGGCAGCAGTGACAGCAGCTTGCGCGCCTCGGCGCGGGTCACACTCTTCAGCAGGAAGCGCTCGTCCCTGCGGCACAGAGCGCGGGGCAGGGAAGGACAGCAAATCGATGTGCAGGAATTTGTTTGGGGACAGCATTGAAAAAGCCATACATACTGCAGCAGGAAATGCAGGGGCAGCAGCATTGCAGGCATAGCCGCAGTGGCTCTGTAGTTAAACACTTGGCCACATGTGCCAAACACAAAGGCAGCTGGCCAGGCAGTGCTGCTTGTTCTATGTCTGAATAACATTGTACAGCCATCCGTGCGTGTGTCATGTCTTTTTGCTGCTGTCCCCGCTGGTCTTACCTGCTTATGAAGAAGAGGGCTCCAGGCCTGCTGCCGCTGCCTGCAGCTGCTGGTGGCGCCAGCTGTGCCAGTGCCTGGTCACTGCACAGCTGGCTGACATAATCGGACTGGGAGATGCCGGACAGCTCCCGCAGCACCCTGCAGCAGCAACACATCAAACTATTACACAATGTACAAAGCAACACTTCGTGGAATTTCATCATCATAACACTTGTTGACTGGCCAGTTTGTGCACAGACGCGTACACTGCAGCAACAGCCAGCCACGACTGCGTTCCTGCAAGCCGTCTGCGCCCACTCACAACTTGCACAAATGTAAAGTTACAAGAAAGTAAACTTGTCCTTTGGTGAGCCGACGACAGACCTCATTTGGCGGAGAAAACAAAATCAACTGGGAGCCACTGAACTCACTTGAACACAGCAGGCGCATAGTCCTTCCACTGGAAGTCGGCAGCCGCGTGCACAGGCGTGATGCTGCTGCCGCAGCGCGGGAAGGTTTGTTTGAAGGCAGCACTGTAGTCTGCTATCAGCAGCGTGGCAGCGCCGCTGCCTTGCTCCTTCAGGAAGCGCTCCCCGACAGACCACCTGCAGGCACAAAACGGAACCATGTGACATTATCAATGTACACATATAACAACAAATATGAAGATACAGTGGTTCAAATGCTATGTTTGAAGGCAGTGCTGTACTCTGCAATCAGCAGCGTGGCGGCGCCGCTGCCTTGCTCCTTGAGAAAGCGCTCCCCGACAGACCACCTGCAAGTTTGATTTTTAAATGTTTATAACACATAACATACAAAATACATGATAACACAGATGACGATACAGTAGCCGCTGCCCTCCTTGAGGAAGCGCTCCCCGACAGACCACCTGCAAGTATGGTTTTGAATTTCAAACGTTAACAACACATGACATACAACATACATGACAACACAGATGACGATGCAGAAGCCGCTGCCCTGGTCCTTGAGGAAGCGCTCCCCAACAGAACACTTGCAGGTAATGATATGAAATAAAAAATGACTAACACATAACATATGTGACAACAGAGTAGGGATAGGAGTGATGTGGAGTACAGGGCGCAATGCTGACAATGAACCCCAGGGTCACTCAAACTCAGATCTGTCACACTGCGCTGTAATGCTGGACGGGTTGAGCAGTGTTGAGCGGTCTTGCTGAGGCAAGGACAGCTGCTCCTGCAATGAACAAAGTGGCCAGATGTTCCTGCAACCACCGACTCCAAATGCAAATTCAAAACCCACCTGATACCCAGCTGCAGCTGCGCTGCCAGGTCATACGCGCTGTGCCCTTTGAACACAACCTCCCCAAGCGGCGTCACCACGCGCGCCGCTGCTGCCTTGCTGCTGCTGCTGCCGCCGCGGGCTGCATGCTTCTCCTGGGGGCCCTCATTGAGTGCTGCATTGATTGCTGCCAGCTTGGGTGCCTTCAGTGGGTAGGTGTGCATGAGCTTGCCATCCTTATACTCCTGCAAGCAGGCAGCCAGGCACACAAGCAGCAATCGATGTTGTGTCACTGCGGCATGCATGGATAAACATCCTGACACATCTCTGTGTTGGCATGTGTAAAGGAACAGCACAGTCCGCTACCACAAGCTCAGAGATGTGCTGTGCTGCTGGCTGTACTTCAACCCACCACACATGCCCAAGTTGAACTTCATAATGTTTTTCACAGTGACTGCAACCCACCTTTACGAGCACCACGTCGCTGGCAGGCTTGTTCGGCGGCTGCGGCTGCAGCGGCTGCTGCTGCGTCAGTCCTGCCGACCCCTGCTTGTCCAACCCGGCACCCTTACTTCCAGCTGTCGGCTCCGACCCCACTGCAAAGTCGTTATACTTCACGCTGCTGCTGGGACTCAACACCGCATGCTCTGCTGCTGCCTCATCTGGAAGTGCGGCAGCCTCTGCGGCCTTATCTGCAAATGCAGATCTGCCCCCCATCGATTCGCTGGTGCGCTGCGTCATTGTGCGGCTGCCGCTGCCATCTGATCGCAGCATGAGGCTGCGGGAGCGCTGCGGCAGCGGCTGCGGAGGGCTTGCAGAGAGTGCTGCGGGCCTGTAGATGCCTGGGCCGTGCTTGCGTCCGGCGCGCCAGGTGCCGGAGTAGGTTGAGCCGTCGCGGAAGGTGAAGACGCCAACGCCGTCCTCTTGGCCGTCCTGCAAAAAGTAAAGGTATACAATCAAGGTGAGCATGTTTTGTAAAAACAAGGCAGAGGTAAAGGAGGAGCCGTCGTGGAAAGTGAAGACGCCAACGCCGTCCTCTTGGCCATCCTGCACACGTAACAAACCAGAAATAACAACTGTAAATGTGATGAGGAAGAGGCAGCGCAGAGCCGTTGAGGAAGGTGACACACATCCACGCCAGCTTCTTAACTGTCCTGCAAGTGTAATAACAAAAGTGAGACGGTGCGGCGGGGCGGTAGATGCCCGGGCCGTGCTTGCGGCCGGCGCGCCAGGTGCCGGAGTAAGTTGAGCCGTCGCGGAAGGTGAAGACGCCGACGCCATCTTCTTGGCCATCCTGCAACAGAAGTGACCAACACCATGGCAACGCAGGGGGCAGGGTCAACAGCAATTGAATTCGTCCATGATTGCACTGCAGCTGCTGCCGCTGCTGCTGCCAATGATTATGACGTTGCGGTGGTGCTGCTTCTGCTGCTGCTGCCACCCACCTTCCACTCGCCGTCGTAGCGCTCGCCCGTCTTCCACACGAATGTGCCCTGGCCGCTCATGCGGCCCTGCCGCCACTCGCCATCGTACTCGTTGAAGTCCACCCAGATGTACCTGTGCACACGGTCGCAGCAAATATACAGCATCATCATCATCATATTACCCATCAAAAATACAGCATGTAGATGTCATCGCAGCCCGTGCATTTGAGTGGTGCCCTGGTCGCTCATGCGGCCCTGGCGCCACTCGCCCTCATACTCAGCAGTTGCCTGTGTCTGGCAATGGCGGTACCGCATTGCTCATGACAGGCGCAGCAGTATAACAACCAGCTCCGCCGCAACAAGCCCCCCTGATCAGCACTTATGAATGGCGTTGATTTGTTTGACACGCACCTGCCCGGGCCATCTGGTTTGCCGGCCGCCCACAGCCCCTCATACACGTCGCCATTTGCGTACACCTTGCGGCCCAGGCCATGCTTCAAGTCCTCCTTCCAACCACCCTGTTTGGCAGCAGCAGCAGCAGCAGCAGCAGCAGCAACAGTGTCAGGGGCGGCAGCTTTTGTGTGTTATGCTGCGCAGAAATACAGAACACCGAGCCAGATGCATCAACAGACAGGAACTTGAAGCAATGCATAAGCAAGGAACTGGAGGCTCAACACTGTGCTAATGGATCCGTGCATAGCTGCAGATTGCAGGTGTAGCTTATGTGCTTCATTAGCGTCACACGTGTGCCCATCTGCACTGTTCAGCGTCCATGCAGCAAGCAGTGCTGCCGTTTGTAACACATTGCAAACAGCTTGCTGCATCACAGCTAGCTCTATTACATGAACTTGCAGGTGCCTGCAGCAGGGTGTCCCACCTGGTACTTGCTGCCATCTGGTGCTTCAAAGTAGCCCACGCCATGCATGCAGCCGCTGTGCCACTCGCCTACAGCACAGCAGCCGACGCAGCAGCAGCACCAGACATGCAACGTCACCGTACACATCAACGGTGTAACACACAGTTTTGACTGCAATCGGGCAGTACAACTGAGCACACACTTGTGGGCTGACCAAAGGACATGAATTATGGGTAGCTGTTGCTTCAGCAAAGCTCAGCTGAGCTGACGGCCACAGCACAGCCTGCCGCACTTGCAGATGCACTGGTGACCACTGCTGCTGCTGCTGCTGCTGCAGCGGCTGATGCCAGCTGCACACACGACTGTAACGATGTTGCCAATGTGGTGTCAACCTGGCAGCACCGCAAGCAGATCAGCAGGTACGTGGTGCATACAGACGACACAGCAGCTCACCTTGGTAGCTGGCTCCACTGTTCCAGATGTATCTACCCACGCCATGCTTGGCACCCTCCTGCAAGTACACACAGCGCAACAACAAATTCCAAAGATGCTGGATATCATCATTCAATGAAGCTTCAACCATCACGACAGCAACATTGTTGTGCAATTCTGACAGCGATTGGGCTCTTGCGTTATGTGCATGGGCATTTGTAAGGCTTGCTGCAGAGGGCAGTACAGATTTGGCTCTAGCTGCAGTTCAGCAGCTGCACCCGCTGCTGCTGGCTCAGCATAGACACTCGGCACAGCTGACAGCTGGTGTGTCTACAAACAGGGTCTCCTGCATACAAAGCTGCTGCTGCTGCCGCTGCTGCTGCGAATGTGACTTCAGCTGTGGTGCTGGTCTTCAGCTGCTTGGCTGCAGCACCAGCCAGCACAAGTTAGCTGCCTTTCCTGCAAGCAGCTGGCCGCACCTTCCAGCCTCCCTCGTATGAGCTGCCATCTGCCCACTCATACCTGCCCTCACCCTCGGGCTGCAGCAGCAGCAGCAGCAGCAGCAGCAGCAGCAGCAGCACAAGCCGAGCATGGCAGTCAGAGCCAAGTGTGGCAGACCAGCTGCAGGAGGAGTTGCCGCAAGACATGTTTGATGCCTGACTGATCAAGAGTGTTGGACTTCTGAAGTGTTGTGCATATGGGATGTTCTGCAGCTGTGTGCATGTTTGCGTGCATCCTTTGCTGGCACTGTGTCTAGCAAGGCTGCGTTTGTGCTGACTACTTGTGCCAGCAAGGGTTTCATCAAGAGTGTATGGCTTAGCACACACCAGCAGCCACTCCATGCAGCCAGTGAGGCTTCTCAACACATCGCTTTTGTTGGCAGCTTGGTTGTATAGCTATCTCAGCTTGAAGCTTCATCCACTGATGCTGAACGTTAACATATGGCCTGACATGTATCGTTCCATGCTACTGGGTGCAACACTTCCAGCAGCAGCTGCTTCTGCCGCAGCTTACCAGGCCCTTCAACCAGCCCCCAACGTATTTGTCGCCATTTGCAAACTTTCGCTGCTTGATTTTTGGCACAGCAATCATAGGGGAGGCCCCCTCATCCGTTGTTGTCCCCAGCATATCCTGAGCCGCTGCTGCTGCTGCTGCCTGCTACTGCTCCGCGCCTGCGTTGCACAGAGGGGTGTATGAGCATGCAGTTGCTGCGTCGGTTGCCGTACAGCTGCCTTTGGCCTTGCAAGCTGCGTGCACCAGCAGCAGGTGTGACAGCAGCACTGCCCACAGCCTTGCTGCACCTTCAACGTGAGAACCCTTCACCTCGCATCAAAGCAAACAGTTTGAACCTTACGTTGCAAGAAGCAAGCTGAACCTCCCAGCTGCACCAGCGTAATACAGTAGACGGTTGCAGCGCACGGGCCGGTGGGCCACTGGGGGCACGGACAACCAGACCACCGTTCACCAACAGAAACTTATGTAACGTGTTGTCAACATCACAAGAAAAATGCAAGGCTGTCGGTACTGTGCAAGTTTCGGTTAGCACCGGGGCAATAGCTCCTGCAAGCCCTGACAAAATCGAAACGTTACTCGTTTCACATTTCACAGCTTTCTAAGTCATCAACTAGCAAACGCATGCTTCCAGGGCCTCGCCTGCCGCGTGTTGCGGGGGTTTCATTTCAGGGCACGTCCAGTGCACACACAAAGGCAAGCTTCTGCTTTCAAACTGTAGATTACTTACATTAATACCTTTTCAGCCGGACGACAGAGCCCGAGAGGTCATGTGCTATGATATCAGTCAACATTGGTCAAGTGCCACGGCTGGCAGGGCAGACACAGCCGCAGTGGTCGCCACAGGTGGTTTTCTCCTTGGTTTATTCCTTGACGAAACCTGACATAGGTTTATGTATGCTGATTTCTCAAGCAACAGAAGCACACTTACCTGGGCACATGTGCTATGACAGGTGGACAAGGTGGACGGTTTGTCCAAGGTGAATTTGTGTTTACATCCAACACCAGTCAATTACTACGAGGCCATTGAAGCTTCCCAAATTATGTCTGCGTCTATTACTGGTTTAGCATCCCACAAAGCCTTCATGCTGTGACATCAATTAACCTGGCAGACTGCAACTTGCACTGCAAGCTGGCCAGCCAGCAGGCGCGTGCATTGAATGCTGTGGAAGGATGCATGCAGTGCACCTGCAGTTGATGCTTCCCTGCATTCCAGTCTGACCATACAAAACTACTCTTCTTTTCGTTGCATCTGAATGATGGGGATGCTGTTCAGCCCAGTGGGTGGTTGGCATGTCATCTGCAGCACCACCTGGCAGTCGACAAAGCTCCCGCCCTTGCTTTGCTAAGCAGCAAGGGGACGTAGAGAGCCAGAACTTCAACGTGAAATGTGACTCTACAGCCTGAACAAACGCAAGACATAACAGTAGCATGTTGAGGATGGTATTGTCACTTTCAGCTGAACCTTGTACTCGGTGCTCTGTATCATGCTCGGTGCCCTGCTGCTCTTTCAATACCCATTCTGCAACTTGCTTGGCTGATGGTGTTAGCTACGTCACTACTGGCCCTGCTGTTCATCGCACGGACACTGTGAGCTCATTGCCACAACTCTCCTGCAACGCGCTGTTGGGTGCCTCGAAGCACGCTGTGCCTTTGCTGTGCGCTCGAATACAGTGATTCTGTGGCTATAACACCATCTGCGACTCACAAGCGGCAGCGTACTAAGCTTCAGCAAAAGCAGCACCCGACCCAGCAGCAGCAGACTTCAACACCGCAGGATGCCGTACGTAACTGAGGGCCCTACGGGCGAGGTAGCTCAGACTGACATGATCAAGCACCTGTTGGGCAGGAAGGGCCCCAGTGGCTTTGGGTCTGCCTCGACTGCGGAGAAGGTGGCAAAGAACTGGGATGGCAGCGGCAAAGTGAGTCGCAAGCAACATGTGCAGCAGCAACCGAGCCTAATCGCGCCTGTGCATGCTGTTCACAGCTCAAGAAATGAATGCAATGATATGTATATTGGGCAAGACCATCGCTGAAGCTTCTGGGAGCCGCATTTCCACATGACATGATACATGCCCATGCCTTCCTGCTTTTTCTATGCCACTCATTCTGCACGAACCTCACCTACCAGGCTCGTGCAGTGCTGCCAAAGGTATCAACATGCCATCATTGGGTCAAGCAAGCCTCGCTTTTAACCAAATCCTCTTTCAGTTCATACCCTTGCTGCTGTTTGCTCTGTTCAGGTGGTAATCATCACCGGCAGCAACACAGGTCTGGGCAAGGAAGCAGCAATGGTGCTGGCTGCACGCGGCGCAGAAGTTGTCATGGCGGTCAGGGACACTACTCGAGGCGAGGCTGCAGCACAGGTGCGGCTGCAACTTTCCGCAGGAACACAACATGCATTGTGTGCATGCCGGCATGCATCTTACTGCGGTCTGTGCGCATGTGACCCCCACACCAACGCTCCAATGTATGTGTCAACGTCAGATGCAAACGCTCAGCTCTCCGTCTCATCCTGTCCTCCCTGTTTGCTGCGTTTGGTTGCTGCGTGATATGCTTTTGCTTGCAGGACATCCGCACCAAGCACCCCACTGCCAACGTGAAGGTCATGGCATGTGACCTGTCCTCCCTGGCATCAGTGAAAGACTTTGCAGCTGCTTACAAGGCCACCGGCAAGCCATGCCACATCCTCATTGCCAATGCCGGCGTCATGGCGTGCCCTTTCATGCTGTCCGCCGAGAAGCACGAGATGCAGTTTGCCACGAACCATCTTGGGCATTTCCTGCTGACTCAGGAGCTGCTGCCGCTGCTGAGCAGCACTGCCAAACAGGCTGGCAGCAACAGCCGCGTTGTGGTACTGTCATCAGCAGCTCACTTCAACCCTTACAAGAAGGAGGCTGGTGGCCCCATCCGCTTTGATGCGATTGACTCGCCGGAAAGATACGACGTGTGGGGCGCATATGTGAGTTGTGTTTTTTGCAGCAGGAGGATGCAACACGCCTTGGCAATGCATGCGGCAGGATGCATACATGTTGTTTGTGTTGGCAGGGTGATTGACGCATGTTCAAGCAACTGAACCTAGTTACGGTCCTCCCGTTGCCCAACACATGCATTTGTTGCCCAGCTGCTGTTCTCCGTGCTGACGCTTGACATGTAATGCTACCCTGTGCTATAGATGGTGTTACATACACCTCAGTGTGCTGCATTCTGATGCAGCTGGTGTGTAACTGCAAATGGCGTCACCATGTATGTATTTCTGTCTTTTTCTCTCTCTTTGCAGGGCCAGAGCAAGCTGTGCAACGTGCTGTTTGCGCGCGAGCTGCACAAGCGGCTGACTGCAGAACGCGCCCCAGTCACGGCAGTGGTGTGCCACCCAGGTGGGCCTGACAATGATGAAGCCCTAGGCTCTTGAGCGCCTGCCTTGCCACATGCCGGTGTTCGTGCCACGACACATGTGCTCGTGCCTATCAGCTATGTCTTTGGCCAGTAAAGCGGTTGTGGCCTACCGTTTGTTTTTGATGATGAGCGCTGTCCAGCCTCAGGGATGCAAGTAATGTGGACTCATATTCAAACGAGTGCAGCTGTCTCTTGTGGCTTGTAGCAGCCACACCTGACGCTGCTGCTGCTGCTGCTGCTGCTGCTGCTGCTGCTGCTGCTTGCGCTGTCGCAGGCGTGATCATGACTGAGCTGGGCCGCCACTTTGAGAAGACCATGTCGCCGGTGATGAGGACGGTGCTGCCTGCCGCCTTCAGCTGGGCCTTCAAATCCATCCCACAGGTGCGCATGCACAGGCGTTGCATTCAGCATACATGATTGTACGCCACTCTTCTGCGTGCATGATATCAGGTTGGAACTGCCGCCGGCTGTTCGGTACACATCTTTAGCTGCTGCTTATGATATGCGCAGCTAACGCGGAGGTGCCACCTGATTTGTGGTATTCGTGTGCCTGCTACGCATCTGGCACGCTGCAGCAGTCCCTGCCATATGCTGCTCCTGACCCCTTTTTAAATTATCGTCATTCATCCTTTGATCATTCTTTTGGTGACTGCAGGGTGCTGCCACTGAGGTGTACCTGGCAACCAGCCCAGCCATCAAGGGAGGAGAGTACTACGCTGACTGCAACATCTCACCCAGCACAGCAGCCAGCCACGATGATGAGCTGGGCCGGCGGCTGTGGCAGCTCAGCGAGAAAATGCTGGCTGACGCTGGCATCAACTGAGGGTTCATGCCGTGGCAAGGAAGTTCACACCATGGATTGACCACTTGTGCCTTCTGATGTATGTGCATTCAAGGCAGTAGCGTATTCGGGCAGTGGTGCTTTGCCGGCTTGGTGCATGATGAGCTATTGCTGAGACTCGTGTTGTTTTGTTGTAGTTGAAGTGGGGATTGAGAGTTGACTGTGACTGCAGGAGAGTTGGTGTTTTGACAGGTTGAACTGCGCCCTGGTTGGTGCAGAGACCGCATGCATTGGTTGTCCGTGCATGCAGCACTCATGCTTGCTGGCGCACTTGTGCCTTCCAGGTTGTTTCTTACACAGCCCACATGCATTACTTCGTGTTCCTCGTTGTGTTATTGCAGGCCGTAATGTGTTTATCTTGGCTACACTTTAGCCGGGTGGCGGTTGACATTGTGGCATGACGTGGCGGGCAGGAGCTCTTTTGAACTGCTTTCTTGATGCATGTCGAGGTGGAGACAGCTTGCATAAATCTGGTGCTGCTTGTTGTGTCATATGCATTGGCATTTGACTTTTGCAGCCCACATGCATTACTTCGTGTTCCTCGTTGTGTTATTGCAGGCCGTAATGTGTTTATCTTGGCTACACTTTAGCCGGGTGGCGGTTGACATTGTGGCATGACGTGGCGGGCAGGAGCTCTTTTGAACTGCTTTCTTGATGCATGTCGAGGTGGAGACAGCTTGCATAAATCTGGTGCTGCTTGTTGTGTCATATGCATTGGCATTTGACTTTTGCAGATGTTGATAGGCAATGCATTTGTTTTATGGGGTGCATTCTGCTCACTTTGGGCTGCAATTAAACATGCTGCTATGTTGCATCCAGGATTCTTTGGTGGCATTGCAGTATGTCGCATGTGTGCGTTACTGACATGCAACTGGTGTAGCACCGGGACGCGAGGTGGCACCGCTAGTGTCTGTCTACACCGTCATTCGCGGTGTCTAGCATGATGCGGGCAGTTTGGTGGTTTGTATGCATTGTATGCATTGTCATAAAGTCATGTCGCTTGTTGGGTGAAGTGTGGCACTTCCCAATCCATTGCAGGGTACTGTGCAACATGCACTGCTGCAGACTGCAGTGGATTGCAAGTAGGGTTCAGCTGTAGTGCTTGGATGCAGTGCATGCAACAGGCCTTGAAATCCCCCTCCCCCCCCCCCCCTTTATCATGTATTGTTCCATACATTACATTACATTACATTACATGCTCCACTCAACGAGGAGTGGGAACCCTAGTCAGGAGCCAACGAGAGGCTCATACCCTGTTTGACACCCATCGACAAGTTGTTGTGCACTATCGTGTATTCGAAAGTGTTGCACTCTAGGAGAGCTTGTAACTACTGCACAGTGCTCGAGCAATACTAATTGTGAAACAATGCTCACCTGAAGTCCATTCAGCAGCAGGCATTGCACCGCAAGCTGAAAAGCGCACTGCCACAGCAGCTCCCGCCAAGCTGTAGTGTGCTGAGGTGCCTTGCGCTCTGCTTGTTAGATGCTATATGATGAGCGCTGAAGAGCGATCGCATGGCATACTCTGGGTCGGGACGCATGCTGAGACTGGTGGTGCTGGGCGTGAGAGCACAGGTAAGGGAGCCAGCAGCAGAAGCCAAGACACCACCTGTGCTCAGCAATGCTGCACAATCCCACTTCGGAGCACATGCTCGAAGCAAGGCGCTGCACAAAGAACAGAACAGAATCATCAAATGGCTTTGATGCCAACCAGCGCTGGGAGAGGGAAAAGTTGAGCTCCAGTCTGCGCAGTTTGGGAACCTTGTAGCACCACTGCATGTTGTTCACCTGCTGCTGTATATCCCTCTGATGGCTACAGAGGCCTCGCAGGTACTACCTTACCTTTCAGCTGCTAGCATCTGGCGCTTCAGCAGCAGCAATACCAGCAGCAGCTGGAGCAGCAGCTGACAGCGATGGCCAGGCAGCGCACCAGCAGCTGCAACATGATGTGGTGAGCACTGGGACGCCTGCATGCAGTGCTTAAAAGCAGAAAAGGCAGCTCAACACACTTGCAGGAACTGCAGCAGCAGAGCCCACGCAGCGCTGCAGCACTCATGCTGGCCAGCAGGCATGACTCCGGCACCTAGCAGCAGATGCACACTACAAGAAGAACCACAGACAGACGCACAGCAGCTGTGCAGGCAACTGCTGTAGCAAGCACCTACTTCAGTACAAACATCAGCTGCAGGGTGACTAGACGCTGCAAAGATTTGATGTACTCAATATCAACACCACTCTCAACGCTGCTTGCAGGCACTCTGCCGCACTGAGACAGCTGCCTTGGGGCGCTGCCCAGAGTTCACAAACCGCGCCTTTGTGCTGCGGTTGCCAAGCTCACTGGATGCCGGCTGCAGCACCAGCGATTGTGAAAGGAGCAGCAGCAGCAGCCAGGGGCCCCGCCTGCTGGTCAACCTGTTTGCTGCACCCTCGCCTGAAGAGCCCGCCGGGCCGATTGTGGCAGGTGGGTTTGTCGAAAAGCATGTGAAGGATGCAGTGTGGTGGCTAGCAGTGTGTCGGCAAATCGACACACAGCAGCATGCTAGTGTATGTTGGTGTGGACCAGGCGCTACATCAGCAAGACCGCAGTGTATGCTGCTGTTGTCGCCTTTCAATCTGCAGCTTGGGCGACTGTGCAGTCAACCTGCCTTGCTGGAGCTGGCAGTACTCACTGCTGCTTGCTGTTGTCAGCCAGCTGCGCACTGCCTCTTGCAGGAAATGATTGAAACACTGCCACAGTATCCTTGACTGACCTGCTAGCACACTGGTGTGCCGACTGTCTTGCCTGCCTCTTTGCAGGAAAAGAGGTCGACCCGCTGATAGCAGCTGGCAGCTTTGAGCTTGCAGCAGATGTGGCGGCGCGGCTGGCGGCTGGCGAGCGGGTGATGGTGCCACTGCAGCTGGCAGAGCCAGCAGCGGGCAAGCAGCAGCTGCTGCCAGGAGGCCTGGGAGGGCAGGTGTGTTTGACTGCATCCTCACATGTGCTGTCCTGCAAGAGCATCAGCACGAAGCAGCAGCCAGCCGTGCAGATCCTGGACAAAAGGCTGTGCAGCAACAGCAGATGTGCAAGCAGTGCGAAGGTCCTTGTATGCTGGCTGCTGGTCGTAGCCTAAGAGCAGCTGTACTACTGGCTGAATCACAAACACAAGGTTGCATGATGTGTCACCCTGCACAATCTGTTTTGCTCTGGGTCTGTTGCTTGTGCAGGCCGCGCAGCTGCAGAGCTTGCGCAGCAGCCTGGCAGCAAGCGCAGCAGGAAACCTTTATGGCAGCTCAGACACCCAGGTGCTGCTTGAGCTGATGCTGCTGGATGCAGGGCTGCCTGCAGGGGGCAGCAGCAGCAGCAGCAGCAGCCAGCTGTATTCAGCAGGCATGGGGCATGCCTCGGGTTTCAACAGCGAGCAGTTGCTGCTGCAGGACAGCAGCAACATTATGCAGACAGGCATGGGAGGAGCTGCTGGGGACCTGCAAGGAGCGCTGGGCGGCAGCAGGGGGGCAGCTGGGGAACGAGGAGAGCAGGCCATTGCGGCAGCAGCAGCTGCAGCAGCTGCTGCATGCAGCGTCACCCTGTCTGTGTTGGTGTCTGCGGCTGTCAACCTGCCATTGGTGCCGGGGTAAGCAGCAGTAGCAGCAGCCGCTGTCTTGCATGGTGTACTGGCTGCTCTTACTCTTGCGTATGCCTGTAGCCAGCAGGTGTGCTAGCAGTGGAGCCCCTGCCGCACGCTGCAGTGCACTTGCAACAAGGAACCAGAGCGTGTAGCACATGAACACCGCTTCATGCTGTAGCATTCATGTCTCAAGGAGCACGCTTCTGCTGCCAAAAATGGTGTCTGTACTGCAGTGCTGATGGCCGGCTGGTGCCTCCAAGTGCGTTTGTCGCGCTGAAGTCAGCAGCAGACACAGCAGCACACAGGCAACCACAGGCCATCACACGTGCTGCCCCCGCTGGGCAGAACCCCATCTGGTGAGGAGGTGCAGCTGTCAATAGCGCCCCCCTGCTTGCACAGCAACATGATCAAAGCTGGACACCACAGTAGCAAGATGCATTACATATGTGATGAGTGTGTTGTTGATACGGCTGCCATACAGCTGGCACCAGCAGCTTGCTGCAATGTGCAGTGCAGCATCGGATGCGGCGGCGCATCATGCACAACCACAACAACGTTACTTTGCTGCATCGCCCTGCCCGCCGCCCACAACCATGCTACTTCGCTGCATTGCCCTGCCCGCCGCCCACACCCGTACGACTTCGCTGAACTGCCCCGCCTGTTGCCCACAACCACATTGCTTGCTGCATTGCCCTGCCTACCACACTCTGCAGGAGCCAGCTGCTGCACCTGAGCTACCCAGAGCAGGCGCTGCCGCATGAGCAGCTGCAGATGTCTGTGCTGCATGAGGGCTCTGGGCGGCTGCTGCTGAAGGGCGCTGTGCCGCTGTCTTGCCTCATTCCGGGGCAGCACTACAGCTTGGCTGTGGCGCTGTCAGATGCCTGCAGCTTGTACCTCACGCTGGTTCTTGGGTTAGGTGAGCAGCCGCTGATGAAGGCACACATCACATGTGGTTCTGCAGATTGCGAGGAACTTCATATTCTGGGCCGCCTGGTTAGCTTGCGTTACAATCCTCCACATGTGAATATAGTGTCCAGATTGATGTGATAGTGATGATGCTTTCTGTGTGGCGCTGTCGTTGCAGGAGCCAAGACACAGCTGGAGGCGCTGCAGGGCTGCGGCATGGGTACAGGTGCTGCTGCGGCTGCCTCCATGAAGCTGCTGCAGCTGCGGCTGGCCAGCAGCAGCCCGCCCCTGCAGAGCTTGTGGCCAGGTGAGCACCAAATGCTAGCAGAAAAGATCTGAAAATCTGCTGCGGCCATGACGCTGCTGCAGCTGTGGCTGGCCAGCAGTAGTCCACCGCTGCAGAGCTTGTGGCCAGGTGAGCACCAAATGCTAGCAGAAAAGATCTGAAAATCTGCTGCGGCCATGACGCTGCTGCAGCTGTGGCTGGCCAGCAGTAGTCCACCGCTGCAGAGCTTGTGGCCAGGTACGGAGGCAGGATGACTGCAGGACAGGCGTGACGATCTGTTGCTGGCTGGTGTATACACTTGCTTTGCTGGCAGTGCTGTCCGCCGCGTGGCAGTGCTGCAGTACTGCAGTCATCAACAGCCGTCTGGTCAGAGTGAAGTCTCATTGCTACTCTATGCCTCGCCCAACAGTGGCATCATATCTGATGTGATGCTTGTGTGGCTGCCGACAGGTCCCGCTGCAGCTGGTGAGGTGTGGGCAGTGTGGCGATCCTGCCCTCGTCCCCAAACCAGCAGCAGCAGCAGCAGCCCTGCAAGCCTCGGAGCGCAGCAGCTGCAGCTGCACAGCCCCTTGGACGGCAGGGAAGGCAGTGAGCGTGCTGCTGCTGCTGTGTTACGCAGTATCAACAGCAGCAGCGGCCTGCTGAGCACAGCAGTGCTGGCGACTGGCAGGGCTAGCCTGGCTGACAGTGAGGAGGCTAGGGCAGCAGTGCTGGCAGCGCTGCCGCTGCAGGGGTTGCTGCAGCAGCAGTCGGGTGGAGCTGGTGATGGGCAGCAGCTTTGGCCTCAGGAGCACTTGGTGAGCTTAGCTGTGTGGCACACCACAAATGCATGTGCTTGCACTTCACATGGGGCAAGGTCTTGCATGTGAGCAGACATGGCGTAAGCTGGCGGTATCCGCATGCAGCTGGTTGCTCATGCATTGCCCCGCTGTGCTGCAGGTACTGCTGCCATGCTGGGCTGCCAACCCTACAGCAGTAACGCTGGAACTCTACATGCAGCCATACCCAAGCAACAGCAGTAGCAGCAGCAGCAGGGCACTGCAGCCAGCCGTATGCTTTGCCAAGATGGAGCTGCCATTATCGAAGCTGGCGCAGCAGCAGTCTGGAAGGGCTTGCCTCATCAGGGACCTGCAGCTGACTGCTGCACTGCCACGAGCAGTGAAAGGCGGAAAAGGGAGCACTACCTGCAGTGCTGCGCTGGAGGTTGTGCAGTGGGAGGTGGATGCGTACCTGGGGCATCTGCAGCAGCTGGCAGCAGCAGCGCAGGCGGCTGCCAAGGCGGCCGCAGCTCAAGCTGCTGCTGCAGCCAGCACTGCACTAGGTGAGCTGGGGGTTGATCGACAGTGGTGTCAGTGGTGACGCAAGGTTACGCTGTGGGTTGCCTGTGCTGATAGAAGAGCGGAAGTGCCTGTGTTGTAAATCTCATCAAATATCTTGCTTGTTGCGCTGTCAACACTGCTCTGGGCAGTGTACTTCTCGAGCTGTGCAAGCACACACACTACTATGTTAACTGATCAATGTTAAATCCCTCAGTCAGCTGCAGTGAGTCACAGTAGCTGCAATTCAAACGCGTTGTGCTCCTGCCACTGCAGCTTCACCTGGCGGCTGGCCAGAGCAGCAACAGCAGTCGCAACATGCCACCTCCAGCCTCGCACCTCTCCGCACCCAGCAGCAGCAGCAGCAGCAGCAGCAGTGCAGAAGCAGCCTGCGCTGCGCCTCAGATGTGCTTGAGACGCTGGTGGGTGATGCTCTGGCCAAGCAGCAGACGCTGGAGCGGCTGCAGCGCAGCTTGGATATGGCCGAGAGCAGGCGGGAGGTGGCGGCGTGCAGGCTAGCAGACGTGCAGGCGCAGAACAGGTGTGTTTTGATTTGCTTGATGTGTTTTGATTAGCGTTGCTTGATGTACTGATGTTCTGCTGCGCATTGCTTGCCTTTGCTAAGAAAGAATTTGACTTGGAGCAGTGCTGCTTCTCCCTCCTGCACTTTTCCCATCTTTAACGACGCATGCATGCCTGCTGTCGTTGATCTGTGCATGCCTTGTCTGCTGCCTCAACAACAGCATGCTGTCAACCGACCTGCAGCACCTGTGCCAGCTGACATAGTCATAATGCGTCCAACCATTCCTCTCACCAAGGGCATGTGCTGCTGCACGTCTGCATACCCCTTGTCTGCTGCCTCAACAACAGCAAGCTGTCAGCCGACCTGCAGCACCTGCGCCAGCTGCTGCACGAGGAGAAGGAGGCAGCAGCAGCAGCACTGGGCGGCGCCGGCAGCAGCGCAGCGCAGCCTGCGCTAGCCAATGCCAGCAGGGAGCAGCTGCTGCACCAGCTGGATGTGGCTGCTGCTGCGCATGCCAGGGAGCGCACGCGCAATGCGGAGCTGGTGCACAGGCTGCAGCAGCTGCACGCTGAGCAGGTGGGTCGGTGTGTAGAAGCATGCTGTACAATGCAACACTAGTACAGGGCAGGATGTTTTGCCTGCAAGTGCTGAAGCGATGATAGCAGTTCGGACTGTACAGAGATGCGGCAAGTTCAGACAGCAATGTGCTGCTGCTGCATGCCTGTCAGAGGCAGTGTTGGGCGGAAGGCCAGCCAGCCAGCTGCTAGGCCAGCCAACTTGTTGTCAATATTTGTGTCTTGTGTTGCGTTGTATCTTACCTTCGCCGTTGCTTTGCCGCACGTGTGAGCAGGTGGACGTGATAGAGCTGCAGAAGCAGCACGCGGAGCTGCAGGAGGCACACTACCAGCAGGTGAGACGCGCACTGCAGCTGGCTTCTTTGAATCCCTATGAGATGGCACCCGTTTAGCGCACCCCCTACAGTACTTTGAAGCTGCACCATATAGGTGCTACACACCTACATCCTTGCATTGCATGCGCCCCGTCACATCACTCGCATTCCGTAGCCCCACAAGCAGAACTTCCAGTCCGTACCACACATGTTATATGTGTGTGCTGTGTTTCTGTTTCAAATTGTTGCAGAGCCAGTTGCAGTGTGACCAGGAGGCCTCAGCCGCTGCGCTGCGCAAGGCAGTGTCTGCAGCACTCATTTTCACTTACAGCCCCATCTCATGTGCACCGCTTGTATCTGTTTGTGTATTTGTGTGTCTCTCTGCTGCAGAGCCAGCTGCTGTGTGACCAGGAGGCGTCAACAGCAGCCATTGCAGCGCTGCGCAAGGCTCTGTCTGACCAGGAGGCAGTCATCAGCAGGCTGGAGGAACTGCTGGCTGCTACTCTACCTCACATCCTGCAAATTTCTTGTACACCCTCTGCGACACTCCTCTTCTCATGATACCCTCATTCTGGTGTGGTATTTGTGTGTGTATGTGTCGCTTGCAGAGCCAGCTGCTGTGTGACCAGGAGGCGTCAACCGCAGCCATCGCTGCGCTGCGTAAGGCCCTGTCCGACCAGGAGGCAGTCATCAGCAGGCTGGAGTCCCTGCTGGCTGCTGCTGCGGGCCGCGCCAAGGAGGGCGAGAGCTGGCGCAGCACCGCTGACGCGCTGCAGGCGGAAGTGATGCGGCTGAGGTCGGTGTCTGGGTGGGAGCTGAGTGTACAGTTGCAAGTGCTGCCTCCCTCTGTGTGAAACCTGGGTAGCTGGGTAGCAAGGAGGCCTGCTTGCGCTGGAGTCGAGCTGTAGGCTTGTGGCGCTACCAGCTGTTCCGCAACATGGTGTGAAGCACAGCTGCTTGTGCTCCAACCGACAGCTTGTGCCTGGCCGCACCTGGTGCACATCACAGCACCAATGCGTTGAGTTGTGCTTTGCTCTTGCCGCCACACACATGCAGGTAGGAGCTGGCGCTGCAGCCAACCGCTGCTTGCGCTGCTGCCAGCAGCTGCTCTTGCCCAGTGGTAGCAATTCTTACATATACCTGCTCTGATTTTGCTGTTGCTCTTGCTTGTGTGCAGGGAGGAGCTGGCGCGGCTGCAGGCAGTGCACCCAGCCGATGAGATTGCAGAGGCAGCGGCGCGTGCGGCTGCGGCAGCAGCAGAGCAGCAGGCAACGGCGGCAGCGCTGGCAGAGCGGGACCACGCAGCGCTGGCGACTGCTGCAGAATGTAAGTGGTTCCTTTGTCTTCTCATTCTTGTTTGATGTGTTAGTGCAGCAATGGGAACGGATCGCGTCTATATCTGCAAATTTGCTAGTGTACACTGCAGTTGTGCTTGCATGTGTGCCTGGGGCACCTGCAGCAGCTGCAGGTCTTCTGGGGTGTTCAGCACGTGCTGTGCTGGTTACTCTTGTTTGAGGCTGCTGCAGACAGCCGAGTCACAATAAATTTGTTTTAGCTGCTGCTGTGCCCTTTGCTGCCCCTGCTGCTGCACGTGCTCCTTTGCAGTCGAGGCGCGGCTCTCCAGCAAGGAATCCGAGCGGCTGGCAGCAGCAATGCGTGCAGAGAGGGCGGAGGCGGCAGCAACAGCAGCGCAGAACGAGCTGCTGGACGTCACCAAGAGGTGCGGCGCAGAGCCTGCAGCGTTCCGCCTCGTTCATTGCAGCTAGTGGCTGCTGTGCGGTGAAAGTTGCGCACATTCCCGCCTACACACAACGCTTGCATGTGCCACATGCATGCACAGCTGAACTCACACTGTTTGCCATGTGCGATTGCTGTGCCTGCTGCAGGTACGCCCGCGAGATCGCACAGCTCAAAACCAAGCTGGCAGAGAAGGATGCTCAGCTGCTGGGAGGCTTCGGCAGCCTGGCAAATCTCTGCCTGTCAGAGCTGGGCCCTGGCAGCTTGCAGCTGAACCCTGCAGGCTTCCAAAACCCTGCGGCTGCAGGGCTAGGGTTTGGGCAGTACGCAGCTGGCGGGCCCCTAGAGGGTTTAGGGGGGTTTAACAGCCTAGGGTACAACCAGGGTTTGCAGCTGCAGCAGGGGCTTGGTGGCGGCTTGATTAATGGTTTTGATGCTGCTGCTGGCGGGGCAGCAGCAGCAGTTGGGGGAGCTGCATTGGTGGTGCCCCGGGTGCCTAGCGCTGGCACAGCAGCAGCAGCAGCAACAGCAGCAGCAGGAAGAGCCGGATCTCCCAAGCTTCAGCCCCTGCCAAGCTCTGCAGCAGCTGCCGCCTCTTCTCCAGCAGCAGCAGCAGCGCGGGCCGGCTCCCCCCAGCAGCAAGGCAATGCACAAATGGCACCATACCCCATGCGTGCTGGCACAGCAGAGGGTGCTCTCGGGGTGTCTAAGCCAGGCTCGCCATTGGCACCACTGGCACTTCCCAGGGTTAGCAATAGTGCAGAGGGCCAGAGGAGTGGCAGCTGGAATTTGAAAATGCAGAACAACGGCAGCAGCTCACCAGGCGGTGCGGCAAGCCCTGCTGCTGCTGCTGCTGCTGCTGCTGCTGCTGTGTCACCTGGCAGGCAGATGAGTCAGCAGATGCGGCCTAGCAGGGAGTATCAGGCAGCTGTCAGCAGCAGCATGAAGGCAGCAGCAGCAGCAGCAGCAGCAGCAGCAGGGGGCATGTCAGGCAGGGCAGCAGCATGGGAAGCAGCAGAGGCTGCTGCAGCAGCAGCCAACAGCCCAAGCAGGTCGGTGGGTGCAAAGCAGCAGTCGCTGCAGCAGCGCCAGGAGCAGCAGCAGCAACAAGCTGGCCGGCAACAGATGCTTGCTACTGCTGATGAAGGTGCGCGTGTTGTGTGGGGTTGCTGCAGTATGCGCTGTTGTGCAAGTATTTGCATCAGCTGCTGATGTGCAGCGGAAACACAGGCAGTTTGCGTCACCTGCGCATTGCATGTGCCGCAGATGTGTCTGCATCGTACGGTTTCATGCGTTGATTATGATTTTGCTGTGCTTTACTTGTCTGCTGTTGCAGATGAAGAGTACGAGGGAAGTGAAGATGCAGATGATGGCGGCCTGCAGCACCTGTCACTGCAGGAGCTGCAACAGATGCAGCAGCAGTTGCAATCGCCTGCTGCGCAGCAGCGGCGCCAACTCATTCCATCCTCATCTAGGGCAAGCCAGCAGCAACAGCAGCAGCAGCAGCCACGCGTGCAGTCGCTTGCCGGCCAGCTAGCGCCCGCAGGATCTGGTGCAGGATCCGGTGCAGGGTCCGGCGCACCACCTCCACCGGCTAAGACTGGGCTGCGCAAGTGGTTTGGGTGATGCTGGTGTGCGTCCAGCCATAGTACTAGTGCTGTCTAGGCTCAAGTTAGGCACAGACGTTGTTACAAAAGGGGCTACAAAAAAAGCACAGCATTGTGCCTATAATCGTGCGTAGGGATTCAAAAAGATTGGGTTCGTTCTGCCAAGACGTCAAGTACTGCAAAACATAGGGCGCTGCGACAGCTGCCAGAGAGGCTTGTACAAACACCGGTGCAATGCGCCAGGTTGGCCGGCAGCGAGGGTCACAGCAGGCCGGCATGCATGCCATATGAGTCCTGAGCAACCTTAAGATTGTTGAAAGGTAGCTCCTGTCACACTTCAGTGCTATGACTGAGCGCCTGAAAATAATACTATGTCGCTAAGGCTGACAGAACACACTGCTGTTGGACTTGCAAAACCCAGGACCCAGTTCCAGACCAAGCATGGCCCACAAAGGGCTCCACCTGACAGCTTGCCATAATGCACAGTGCAGTACTAGCAAGCAGTGATGTCTGTATCAAGATGCGCCATGCATTGACAAGAGGGCACGTATTACATTACATTACATTACATGCTCCACTCAACGAGGAGTGGGAACCCCAGTCAGGAGCCAACGAGAGGCTCATACGGGGATTATATTAGAGGACGTAGAACTGCATGCATGCAAATGCATGCAAAGGAGGCATCATCCACCCACTCAACATACGTGTGTATGAATTGCAAGTGCTTCCAATTGCCTAAACCCCCACATGCTTGCTTTGCACTGTTCTCTTGCTCACAAAGTGCTCAGGTGATGCAAGACCAGCCGGCCATCCCGCAGGCCCTGCATGACCCCAACGAGATGCAAATGCAAGACCTAATCGTGACCAAGCTGCACCACCAGTTGTGCACAATGATGTTACAGCACCTGTCGGCTTGTGGTGCTATGAGAAGCATGACAACACTGCACATGCTGCTTTCTTAGTGCATGGCAGCTTTTGTTAGCACGCGTCACGTCATTGATGCATGTGCCCCATGCATTGTAACAGTGAGCGTCGTGCACACAAACGCAACAGGATGTACAGCACCACCATGCTGATGTATAAACACCTGACAAGTCCTACATGCTGCACAATGGGACAAACACAGTCTTTACGGACACACCCACTGCCTCTTAATTGCAGTGCATATCACAACAGACATGGACAGCTACCTTTGTCACACAACATCTAGTTTCCTACCTACTTGCAATCTACACAGGCTAGCACACTATATGCCAGTATCCAGCTAATATGCACCGTGCGAGACACTTGCATGCTTATGCAACTTACTCAGGCAGCATCGCTGTCAATGATGGAGCTACTGTGCATAAAGAATCTCGGGACTTGGCTTGGCTCATGCAAAGCTGTACACACAACCTCATATGGCATAGCTAGCAAAATGCAATATAACCAAAGCTCTAGCAGCCATTGGTTGGCCCTGCGCTGCCCATGTGACCTGTGCAGAAAGTATCTGTACACACAGCACCCTTTGTACCAATCAGCCGTTCTTCAATCCAGCTATGTTCAAAGTCTGTGCACCTTGTACCTCCCATCATTGCTAATACGTCTTCTCTGCCTCTCGGCACCTCACAGCTGCCGTTTAGCACCTGTTTAGACCTGCGGTACCTAGCGCACCAATGCTCCTAGTCTGTCAGACCACTAGGGTCACCAGCAACTAGCAGCACCTCTCTGACCTCAACAAGGCTTATGCGATCATGGCAAAGCGCCTGTCAGTGGCTGTGTCCATGCGCACGGGGTCGGGGATGCTGGGGTAGCGCACCATGCCGCCGTAGCCCCAGCGGTTGTAGCCCCAGGAGGGCCCGAAGCCGCCGTACATGTAGGAGGCGGGGCCGTAGTGTCCGCCTTGCGCTGCAGCAGCAGCAGCAAACAGCAGCAGCAGCAGCAGCAGCAGCAGCAGCAGCAGCAGCAGACGATCAGGCATGTGTCAGAACTGTTTTTACCGGGGTTGAGTACACCAAGGTGGAGCTCAGACTCCAGCTGCATGCTTGCTACTCTGGTTCAGATACTGCCATGAATGATGCGATGCACATACAGGTTTTGTCACATTGGCAGCATGCTGCTAGCGCTGTGCACTCGACTCCAAGCATGGCGCTGCAACACTGCAACGCTGCTGCTGCTGCTACTGCTGCTGCCGCCGCTGCTGCTGTTGCTGCTGCCAGTGCAGCATGCTCACCTCCCAGCAGGGCGCGCCTGCTGCGCAGGAATGGAGGTTTGGAGGCAGCTGCTGCAGCCTCAGCAGCAGTGGCCACTGCGGCATGAAGCAATCAGGAACGCAGCGTCAGCAACACATAATAGCTTCATCAATCTTTTTTGTTGATTAGGGTAGACAGATGTGGGCGCTGCTGTGTCATTGTCCAAGGACACTGGTGTACTGCTGTACCGCTGTTGATGCTACTGCTACTGCTGCTGCTGCTCACCTGCTAGCACAGCAGCGCACACCACCAGCACCAGCAGAACGCTGCACCTGTTGAACTTCATGTTGACTATGTGTATGTACTCGGAGGTTTGTGGCTGCTGTTTAGTCCTGCAAGCAGTCAAGAGGTGACAGAGACATTGTCATGCTGCATGCTTGAGGTTGGTCCGCATCAGCAATGGATGCTGCTACCGCGGTTGAATGTGCTGATTTTTAAAACGGAAACGCTCATCGGCATGCCTGCATGCAACCAGCAATCGTGTGGGGTGCCGTGTTGTTGAGCTGCCGCTGCTGCCAAGGGCGTAGCGCTGCGGCATACCAATGCTTTCGGCCGGATGAGCAAGCAGAAGCAAGCAATCACAGATTTCGAGCACTATAAAGCTGTAGTATCAATGCCCTGCGGACCTACCGTAGCCGTAATGAATCATTTCGCGCAGGACAGCAAAAGCTGCCGAGGCAAGGCTCACCTGATGCGCAGGGAAGCTTAGGTGTACTAAAACAATCCAAAATATACAAAGGAATGTACAGAGGCGTATGTGCACGTTCTGCGGTGGTGCACTCGAAAGCCTTATGGCAGGGGTGCGAAGGAAGTGACGCTGTATTGCCCGGTACGGATCCGTCAAAGGAGCCACCAGAAAGTACGGATCAAGACAATAGTGTGTCAGTGTGTCCTGCAGTGCTGCACTGTCTCAATACAGCGTGCCTGCTAGCTTCCCGCGCACTTGTGTTGCTGTCATCACAGCACGCAGCACGGCTTACGCCCACCCACTCGCAAGTTGTCAAGCTCCTGCGCTCAAGAGCGATCATCGCCTTAGGAACTTAACTCAACTCGCAACAGAATTACGCTGGCACGTGGCCTGTAGTTTGCTTGCAAGGATCGCACATGCAAAGGTAGCAGCAGCTGCGCAGCTACCCTGCCTGCAGCGTTGCAGGCCTGCTGTAGAAGCTGGCTCAGTGGGACCTGCAGCAACCACCGCAGTTGTCCACAGCAGTCACCAACATTCATTGGTTTCAGCTGTAGCTGTCAAGCCCATGTTTGGGCAGAACAAGCAATCGACAGGCAACAGATGTAGCCTGATTCATGTTCTCTTATGAGTGTATCACAGCTGTACATGTGGCAAAGCACTGCTGTGCAGCACACGCCGCGCAACACACCAAACTTACTTCACAGTGAAATCAACCCAAGCAACAGTCCCACTGCACATGCAACACACGGAAGTCTAACAACCGTGCATAGCTAGCCCAACTTCACGTTGGGTACCTAAGTTAGATACCACCTGCTAGCAGCAAGCCTCACTACTGCTCAGCATATCAGCAGGCGAACCTGTAGCCCTGCAGCGGCAGCAGCGTCATGCTGCTGATGCTGTCAGCAAGCCAGCGCTGAGTCAGCAACACCAGCCCAGCCTGCTGCGCATGCAGGAGCTGGCTCTTTCCGGCTCCACTCAAGCCGGCATCAGCAGCACCACGATCCTGTGTCTGCTGCTGCTGCTGCTGCTGGGCCTTGCTGCTGCTGCTGCTGCCAGCACCACCAGCCACCTCCGGAACCAGCACAATCGGCCTCCCAGCTGCTGCCACTAACACGTCATCCCCTTCACCTGCTGCTGCTGCTGCTGCCGCACCTGCTGCTGCGGGTGGCAGCCGAGTGACCAGGCTGCCTCCTGCTGCCTTCACCAGCTGCGCACAGCTCTCCTTGGCACTGCCGGAGCCTGCAGCACAGCACATTGTAAGCAAGCAGCAAGCCAACACTTGTAGTATGTACTTGGTATTCATTCGACATTGATCCCACTTCAGTCGGACATTTCCATCTGCTTTACATGCTAAGAACTATGCAATACCCCTGTTTAGCAGCAGGGCAAGGTTTTGAACACAAATGCATCAGGCACAGGTCTCCTTGGCACTGCCGGAGCCTGCAGCATGACAAGGACAGCGCTTGTTTTGTTGAGCGAAAGATCACCCCCACACCAGGCACACCAGCCCTGGTCAATCACGGTTGATACCTTCTTACACTTCACTACGACGCCGTTGTCTGCTTGCATCCCTGTTATTACGTACGACGCCAGCGCAAGCTTGCACAGTTGAGCAGCCACCCTGCGCGCTCACCTGCCACGAACACCTGCTGCCCCTGCAGCAGTGCCGGGGCACCCTCACTGGCCCTGGCCCTGCCCCTGCCAGGCCCGCCTGCTCCGCCGCTGCTGTCTCCTAGCACCTCATGCGGCGCCTCAGCAACCAATGCTGCTGCTGCTGCTGTGTCTGCTGCTGCTGAGGGTGATGAGGGTTTGGCTGCAGCAGCCAGGGCATCGAGGCAGGCGGTGACCCAGCTGCTGCTGACCACCCAGCAGCCAGACAGAATGCCCTGCAAGCATACACAGCAGCACGCAGCACAGAAAAAAGAGCAGCGCACAGTTCACATGGCATAGCATCGATATGGTCAGTCGCGGCGCCTGTTGATAACCGAGGCAGCACGTAGCTGCAACTGGGCTGACAGAGATGTAGCATTTCAATCAAACAGCACAAGCCCTGCCTGCCCCAGCACACCGCCCTTATATTGCAGCAGCAGGTGCTGCGCAACCCACCTGCATGTACTTCAGTGTGCGCCGCGCCTCCCGTTTTTCATTGGTGGCGCACACCACGTGCGTCACTGCGCTGCTCCAGCTGTCAGCCACACGGCAGCCTGCCAGCAGCAGCAGCAGCAGCAGCAGCAAGGTCAGCTAGACGACACTTCAAGCCGCGTCACATCTGCAGTCAACCGCCAACCACCCTATCATATGCTTGTCAAGCCTGTCAAGTAAAGACGTGCAAGTCGCCTATACATGCAATCAACTGCTCAATGATGATGATGATGATGATGATGATGATGATGATGATGATGATGATGATGATGATGATGATGATGATGATGATGATGCAGCAGCAGCACCACAACTCACCCACAGCCGCTGCCAGCTGCTTCAGTGACGCCTTCTCAGCATCACTCAGCCCAGAGCCCATTAGTACCACATTGCCACTGCTGCTGCCACCTGCTGCTGCCTTGCCAGCTGTCTTCTGTGCACTGCCGGCAGCAGGGGCATCAGCAGCAGCTGCATCGCCAGCCTCACACGGTGTGAAGCACAGCTGCGCCTGCTGCTGCGCTGAGCTGCGCCGCTGCCTCTTCGAGCCGCTGCCAGCAGCAGCCTTGCCGCCTGAAGCTGCTGCTGCTGCTGCTGCATCTTCTCGCTCCTGGCCGTCACCAGCAGCAGTAGCAGCAGCAGCATCTCCTGCTGCTGTTGCTGCTGGCGAGCGCCGCTTTTGAGCTGTCAGGCTCTTGCCCTTGCTGCTGCTGCTGCTGCCACCTGGCGCTGCCGCTGCTGCTGCCGGAGTACATGCAGCAGCAGCAGCAGCAGCAGCAGCAGTCACTGCTGGACTGCTCAGCGGAGGCAGCCTGCTGCCGCCTGCCCTGCCCCTGCCGCTGCTGCTGCCACTTGCTGCTGCCCTCGCCCTCCCCACCCCGCTCGCCCCTGCACCGCTACCACCACCGCCTCCACTGAGCGCTGCTGCAGCCGCTGCCACAACCTTGCTCCCGCTGTTGCCTGGCGTCACAGCGCCACCTGCTGCTGCTGCTGCTGCTTCCTTTGCCAGCAGCAGCTCTGTCTCCTGAGCCGCCAGCTGCTTCTCACTCAATTGGGCCTTGCCTCGTGGCACCCCACACACCTCACACTTTTGCGCTGAGCCGTTTTGGTTCTCAAAGGTGCAGGCGGAGCACTGCCAGGGCAGCAGCCGGGAGGGGATGCGCCGGCTGCTGCTGCGCATGCCGCCGCTGCCGGCGCTGCGCCCGGAGGCCTGCTCAGCAGCAGCAGCTGCTGCTGCTGCAGGAGGTGCTGCTGCGTCCTCTTCTGCTTGGTTTATTGCTGCTGCGGAGCTCTTGCATGCTGGTGCTTTGCCCTTGCCAGATGCCTTGCCACCACTGGCAGCAGCAGCAGCAGCAGCAGCAGCCGTGTCTGCTGTTGCTGCTGCTGCTGCTGCTGGGGTAGTAGCAGCAGGTCCAGCCTGGCTGCTGCACACCTGACCAGCTGCTGGCGCATCCTGCGCTTCCAATGGCTGTTGCTGCTGCTGCTGGTCCAGGTTGCCTGGCAGACTTTCACCTGCTGCATCTGCATCAGCTGCTGCTGGTTCTTGTGTTCTGGTGGCTGCCGCTGCTCCAGCTGGCACTGCAGCAGCAGCACTCATGGGGCTCTCTGCCACACAATCTGCCCCACTGCCTGCAGATGCATCCCTCTCACCATCATCACCACCCTCACCATCCACATGTGCATCCTCCTCATCACAGCCAACTCCAGCAGCAGCAGCAGCAGCAGCAGCAGGATGGCCAGCTGCCCTGCTGCTGTATGCAGGCTCAGGCTGCTGCTGAGCATCCTCCTGGGTTTGAGGTGACCCAATAAACCCCATGATGCTCAGCTGCCGGCCCTTCCCGCCACTCCCTGCTGCTGCTGCTGCCGTGGAGGTGCGGCCCCTGCTGCTGCGCTTGCTGACCCCTGCTGCTGCTGCCGGTGCAGCAGCTGCTGCTGCAGAGGCCTTGCGCTTCTGCCCTGTTGACTTGCGCTTACCACCTCCCTTACCAGAGTGAGGCGCATCTTGCTCCTCCTCCTCATCTGCTGCTGCTGCTGCTGCTGCTGCTGCTGGAGTCTCACTGCCTGCTGGCGGATTCCTCTCACCCTGAATTTCCTCCTCACGCGTCCGAGCACCGAGAGCTTCCCGCCTGGCGCTAGTGACACCGGCAGCGCTGTCCCTGCGCGCTGCTGCTGCTGCTGCGGTGCCCTTAGCTGACTTACTGTGCAGCCCTGTGCTGCAGCTGCTGACTGGTGCCAAATCTTCTTCAGGCAGATCCTCTATGTTTAAACCTTTCAGCCATCCCCTGTATGCAGGCCCATCTGTGTCATGGCTGTTGTCTTTGCTCACTGCCGGAGCAGCAGCAGCAGCAGCAGCAGCAGGGTGAGCAGCGCCGTCACCTCCAGCAGCAGCAGCGGCGGCGGCTGCCGCTGCTGCTGCTGCTGCTGCTGCCTCTGCTCGTGCAGACATGCCAGCTGCCGGTGCTCCTGCTGGCCTGCTTGCGGGCGGCCCCATGGGCTGCTGCTGCTGCTGCTGCCGCCGGCTGCTTCTAGAAGGCCGCCTGCCTGCTGCTGCTGCTGCTGCTGTTGCCGCTGCCGGTGCAGCAGCGTCCGCATCTGCCTCTGCCTCTGCAGCAGCTGCTGCTTCTGGTGTGGTATGGTCAGCCTTGCTGCCTTTACCCCTCGCACTCCTGCCTGATCTACCACCACCACTCTTGGCAGCTACCTTGCCACCACTTGGGCCAGCAGTGACGGCATCTGTTGCTGCTGCTGCCGCTGCTGCTGCTGCAGGTGCTGTTGCTGAGTCAGCTTGATCTGCTCCTTTCTCTGCTGCAGCATCCTCGGACATGCACGGCAGTGCTGCCATGCCGTGCCCTTTGATCCAGGAGGGGACAGAGCTGCAGTTGCTGTGCTGCGGCTTGTCCTGCTGACTCTTGGCTAGCTGCTTCTCCGCATGCTGCTGCTGCTGCTGCTGAGGTGCGGCAGCCTGGTCAACTAGCTGCTGCTGCTGCTTGCTAGCATCCTTGCTGTCGCTGCCTCTGCCATCTGCATCACCTCCCTGCTGCTCCTGCTGCTGCTGGCCGCTCTTGCTGCTGCGGGCCTGCTGCTGCTGCTGCTGCTGCAGAACTGCAGTCAGCTCTACAGCTGCATCTGGCAGCTGAGAGCACAGCAGCTGCTGGCCCAACGCTGCCTCTAGGTGGCCGTACAGGGCTATGATGCGGTCCAGCTTTGCATCTTCAAAGACGTCTCGTCTGTGTGCTGCACTTTTGCAGATGGGGCAGGCTGCCTTGACCCGCAGCGACTGCTGGATGCACTCCCTGCAGAGACGCATAGAAGTTAGAACAGCTGCACCATTAGCTGGCGCTCGAGGCACGATGCTTGATGCGTCCATGCGTGGAGAGGGCTAGAGCAGCGATGGGCAGCTGGGGCATGGGATTGTGCCTCAGCATGCATAGCATGATGCACAGCATCCTCAAACCATGGCCTTCATTTGCAAGGTTGCACACGGTGAATGCTTTCAGCCGTTTTGGAATTTGAGTTTGAACGTCTGTTTGACTGCTGCAAGCAGCTGCTTTTTGAATGTGAATGCTGTTTCCACCACCCACCTGCAGAAGTAGTGGCAGCAGGCCAGCCGTGCACATGGCTGGTGCATGATGCTCAGGCTGCGGTACAACCGTTGAAGAAAAGTATCAGCTCGAGTTCAATCGACAGCTCCGCAACTCCAGCGTTGGTAGGCTCTCAGCACAGCAGACTCACCATATGCTGCAGGTGAGCTCCTTGCCCAAGGCGTACAGAGCGCTTTCAATCGCCTCGGACGCCATTGTATGTCTATGATAATACTTTTTTGCAGTTAACTGTTAGCAAAGGTGCATGTTCACCGGAGCTTGTGCGGCATGCTGGTTCACAACGAGCAGTGTATGCGGGTTGCCTTGGTTTGTATATGCCGCGCGAAAACAGAAACAATGCAGCTTAATTGTCAATATTTTGCCGAGCAACAACTGGTTCAGGTCCAGAACCTCTGGAAGCGTTCAAACATGCGTCAAAATCGAGAACCCCAACCCTTGCCTGATGCGTCATGGAACAAGCAGCTTAATTCGTCTTGAAGTAGACGAAGCGTGTCTTTATGTTTGAAGGATTGTTGCCAGGCACTACTGCATGCAGTACCTGCTGCTGACGTGCTGGTTGCTTGTCACTACTACAGCAGCGGCACAGCATCGCCTGTAAACCATGCAGATATCATCTTTAGGACGCCAATGCAGACCCTTTGCAGCAGCAAAGCAGCGTGCCCACCGATCCCAGGTCACCCCCACTGCTGCTGCTCCTGCAACCTCTGCCAGCACACAGGTGTTCGATTACACCCAGATAGAAATAGAGACAATTCCAGGTATGATTTTGACATATTTACATAGCATTTGCCAACACAGCAACAGAACAGCAGTGCATATCATGCAATTGGGCCTACTAGCGTGCTCAGGCTTCGCCATGTGACAGCAGCTGCTGCTTTATGGCAGCGTATGCATCCTGGCATCGAACTATTGTTGCAGCGCTGCTAGCAGCTTTGACCAGCAGCTGGTGCTCATTGCCTGCCAACCACACTGGCTTGTGCAGCTACAGCCAGCATACACACCTGATTATGCTGTGTTGTAGCACCTACTGCATCATCAAATAGTACGCCCGGGTTGACAATTACTTATAACCTTACACTTGTCACCTTTGAAAACCTGAACGTTGCTCCCAGGCATTGCACTGTTTGACATCACCCCTCAAATCAGGCAGCGGGTGCAGCAGCTAGGAGTGACGGAGGGCTTTGTGAATGTGCTATCTCGGCACACCACCACTGCTGTTGCCATAAATGAATACGAGACGCGGCTGCTGGATGACATTAGGCAGGTGGGTGGCTGCAGCAGCAGCAGCAGTAGCAGCAGCAGCAGCAGCAGCAGCAGAGTCATAACAACAGCAGGGAGGGAGAGCTGTGGGGTCGTGCAGGTGACATCAGGGGGCTGGTAGAGAGGGGGTAGGGGGCGGAGGGGGACGACAGACCAGCACACAGACGCCCAGCAGACATGGCAGCATATGGAAGCTGGCAGCCGCAAGTGCGCAAGCTAGCATCTCAATCGCACTGCAATGCAATGCTCCACCAGCAGCAGCAGCAGCAGCAGCAGCAGCAGTGTCGCACCCAACACCCCTGCCATCCTCCAGCAACCACCATCACACGTGTGCAGTTGCCCCTGCGCAGTGGCCTGCACCCAAGCCTCGTCAACTCTACAATCTGATCATAGTCCACCTTGGACGCTCACACACACAGAGATTCATGCATGCATAACCCAACCTCAATCCATATTCTAGTGTGCAACATTGCATGATGTGTCTGCTGCAGTTTCTGCGCAAGCTGGCCCCTCCCTCAGACCCCTACCTGCACAACGACCTGCACCTAAGGGAGGCGCCGGCAGACTGGCCGGGAGGCTGGGAGGCATGGTGAGGGAAAGAGAAGCAGCAACAGCTCATGAAACTGTTTCACAACAATGATACATCATGGAGGAATTGACCCTTGCTTCCGTGATTGTACTGGCCAGCGAATCAATGAGTCTGGGGCCGGTGCTGTCGTGCCTGCTGAGGTGCTGCTGCTGTTGTTGGTGTCTCAGCAATAGTTATGAAGCGGTCGTGCCGTCAGCTGTGTGACTCTTGTCAATTGCCCTGCACGGCTGCGCAGGAGCCGGAGAACGCGCACAGCCACCTGCTGTCCATGGTGCTGGGCAACCTGCCGGCACACTTTGGAACACCACACAACTGCTACAAACTGGTGTTAGTAACAAATGCATGTGATCTGCTGTATCTGCAGGGCTGCGCACGAGCCGGACAATGCGCACAGCCACCTGCTGTCAGCTGCACTGCACGGATTATGTCATTGTTAAAATCTGTTTCAGTCTGTCAAGCAGACTCGGCTGCAACACTAACAACATAACATGTTATGCTCTGCAGGGCTGCGCGGGAGCCGGAGAACGCGCACAGCCACCTGCTGAGCATGGTGCTGGGCAACATACAGGCACGCCATGTAACACCCCACAACTGTCACAAACTGGTGTTAGTAACAAATGCATGTGATCTGCTGTATCTGCAGGGCTGCGCAGGAGCCGGAGAACGCGCACAGCCACCTGCTGCCAGCTGCAGCCAACACGATTGCCGCCTTTTCCTTTTACTGCTTCTTCAATTTTATCTGTAATGCGTGCTGCAGGGCCGCGCAGGAGCCTGAAAACGCGCACAGTCACCTGTTGTCCATGGTGCTGGGCAACAGCGAGACGGTGCCAGTCAGCAAGGGGCAGCTGTGCATCGGCACCTGGCAGGTGAGACAGCACCAGCAGTGAATGACCGATGCCTGAAAGCAGCAGTTGACCGTACAAAACAATCAAATGCATTGCGGTCAGCAGGGGACAGCTGTGCATTGGCACCTGGCAGGTGAGCCGGCACCTGCATGATGCCTGCCTGGTAGCCTGCTTCTTGTTGGTGTGTGCAGCGTTGAGGGGTGCTGGACGCCAGCAAATGGTGCAGCACGCTGCTGCAATCCTTAGAAAGCATTGCTTGTAGGCAACGTCCGCAGCAGGAACTCTGCTGGCCTGCAACTGCCAGCGTACTGTACATGCATAGGTGGCACTTAAATCACTTACGGCCGCTGCCGCTGCTGCTGCCGCTGCTGCTGCCGCTGCTGCTGCCGCTGCTGCTGCTGCAGTCGGTGATGCTTGTGGAGCTTGACGGCCCCCGCAAGCGGACAGTCGGCATACAGGTGGTGGGCACCACACTGCAGCCGCAGCAGCAGCAGTGAAGACACGCCGCTCGAGCACCATTGATGCCCTGGTGGAGCCACGGTGCACTGCAAGCACACCATAGGTTTGTCTTGCTGCTGGGTGTACACAGGGTGTGTGATCGCAGCAGCAGCTGCAGTTGTTAGGCTGCCTTTTTGTGCGCTCATTTCTGCATGTGCTGCACGTGGCAGAGATGATTTCTGCATCCTGCTGCATGGCATGCTCATTTGGCTGAGAACTGTGAAAGGACACAGCGCTGCGTCGACCTGCACACCCCGTGCATGAGCTCCCCGAGTGGGCCGAGTGGGCCGAGTGGGCCCACCCTTGAGGGTGTGAAGCATCTCATGGCTATCATTCCAGGTCACTGCGTGCATGCATGCATGTGGGTCGCTTTGGGTCAAGTGCTGCTCATATTGGGGCCATGCATGGCGGCCACTGAGTCACCGAGCAATTATTCCTGTGAGTAGGTCTGCCATTTTTGCGGCCGCCATCAGTGTGCATGGCTGTGCATGGCAGTCACTTTGACCAGGGCAATCCCACACCTTCTGGACAGCCTTGTTACAAACCGGTGTTACATGCTGTGCACAAAACGACAGTGCCTCGAGAGCTATGTGGCACTGCATATGCACGTTGCATCAAGTGGCACTTGATGCAAGCAGTACAATATGGCACACACATCCTGTACTAGCTCCGCTGTAGGCTGCTGTCCATTGCAGCAGGCAGCTTGTGGTGCGGCAGCACAATCACAACAGACACGGCGTGTGTGTGATCAGGCTTGCAATGCCGGGCCCACACCAGATCCCATGCACCTCGCCTGCGCGTGTAACAAACTCGAACGTGCTACAGCGTCGCCTGATAACGCTGGGGCGTATCTCACAATATGTCAAGTCAAATAGTGCCCGGCAGGAAGCAGCAACGCCACAAGGTGTGCAGTCTAGAGTCCAGGTCTGCCGGCCGCACCTGAGGAAAAAACAAACCACGCCGCACGTCCTAAACCTGCACTGCACGAGCTCCGGGCCACACCACACTCTACTGGTGCGCGATGGCGACTGCACCATGCCATGCATATGCAGTGCAGGCTGCTACACAAGCAGCAGCTAGTACTGCGACTGCTTGTGGCCTGCGCTCAAGCCTTGATCAAGCACTGCTGCTGATGCCGTGGCTGTTGAGCTGCACAATGCGCTGCTGCCTGCTGTCAGATGGCGGCTGCGTCGTGTTAGCACCACAGGCTGCAGCTGCGGCCCAGAAAACATTCCCGACAAGTATATGCACTGCACAAACACCACAATGCAACAGCCGGGGCAGGAGCATCCAGCATCACCAGTTTCTGCAGAGCCAGCATGCAACTGCACTAGGCATCCACACAAATGGTGCATTTGCAGCAAACCTGGTTAGCCCCAGGTCGCATCATATGCTCCCGCCAACTGGTGCTGCAACTGGTGCCGCTGACAGCGTCTGCTGCTTGCAGCTGACCACACCAGCCGCCTGCAGCTGTGCCTGCAGCCATATACTGCCACAAACGGCACACAGCGCATGTCCTGCTGCTCTGCTGTGCTACGCTAGTGCTGGTGCTGCTGGCTTCAGCCGCGCCCCCGGCCTGCAGCCAATCACAGAAAAAGCAGCAGCAGCAGCAGCAGCAGCAGCGACAGCAGCAGTAGGCACGTCAAAATACAGGCCCGCTCCAAGTTGTCTTCATGCTGTGCACTATATGCTGCACAAGGCAGGAGCCTGCTGCTGCTCAACCCCAAGCACAGGCGCCTCCCTTTCAGCAGCTGCCCATAGCAAGCGATTGCCATGCAATTCAGGTGCACACAATATGCATACGCAGCTTACGCAGCAGGCACACCCATGGCATATGCCATGTGCCGCGGACTCACCTCTATCGCCCCTGCCGCCGCCGCCGCCGCGCCCGCCGCCCCTGCCGCTGTCGCCCATGCCGCCACCCTCACGCCCGCCAAAGCGGCCGCCACCGCGCCAACACCATTGTGCTCCACAAGGCAAGACCCTGCTGCTGCACACCCCCAAGCACAGGCTAGCCCAACCTCAACAGCTAGCCATAGCAAGCAGCTGCCATTTGCTGCAAGTGCACAGCCACGCACACAGCACACGCGTCAGACAGATCCATGTGCCGCTGACTCACCTCTATCGCCCCTGCCGCCGCCGCCGCCGCGGCCGCCGCCCCTGCCGCCGTCTCCCCTGCCCCCGCCCTCGCGCCCGCCGAAGCGGCCGCCGCCGCGACCGCCACGCATTGGCGCTCTGTCACCTGCGGCACGCCGTTGAAATACATTTTCAGAAAGGTTTTCCAACATATCCTGATGTCTGTGGTGCTGCTGACTAATACGGACATGCAAGCATTTCATGCAAATTGAGGACCTGCTGCTGTGAAGACCCACCACTGAAACACGTGTTGCGACAACAACATGCAGGCGGTGGCCGCTGACTGGCGCCCTTGCACTGAAACTGCAGAATCCTGGAATGCAATGGCTGAGCAAAATATGGCCATTGCGACAGCAGCACTGCTGCTGCACTGCTGTTCCACTGCAGTACAACCGCTGCTGTAGCTACTCTTCATGTGGCACGCACCCCGCTTTGGTGCTTCCTCCTTCACTTTGTCTATCACCTGCACAGCAGTAACGCAATACACGCATATGTTGTTGGCGTCTTGCCTGCGCATGCTGGCAACAAATGCATGCAGTAATAGAGTTGCTGCCAGGTGACTTTGACTGACTTGGTTAACAGACACCACCACATGCTAGTAAGTACTGTGTTCACGCCTGGCACGGCTGCCCTCCCAGCACACCACCGAGCGGCTGCTGCTGCTGCTGCTGCTGCTGCAGCAGCAGCAGCACACCTCATGTGGCTGCCACCACCTAGCGACATACCCACCACGTGCACAGCCCTTGAACTGCTGCACGCTGAAATGCTGCCATTACTGCTGCTTGCATCGCTGCCACCTTGCCAATCATGTTACTGCTGCCGCTCCTCCCAGCTGCTGCTCCTCCCCTGCTGATCCTGCCGCTCCTGCTGCTGCTCGTCCCCGCCTGCTGCTGCTGCTGCTGCTGCTGCACGCACCTCCTCAGGCACGCGGATGTACTTGAGCGTGTTGCCCCCACCCCCCCTGCTCCTCCCCTGCTGCTGCTTGTCCCTGCTGCTGCTGCTGCTGATGCTGCTTCCTAATTTTGCTCATGCCGCACCTCCTCAGGCACGCCGATGTACTTGAGTGTGTTGCCCCCAGCCCCGCTGCTCCTCCCCTGCTGCTGCTGCTGCTGCTGCTGCTGCTTCCTAAGTTTGCTGCTGCCGCACCTCCTCAGGCACGCGGATGTGTACCTCCCCGCTGCTGCTGTCGCTGCTGCTGCTGCTGCTGCTGCTGCTACTAGTCTCAGTCCTGCCACTGCTGCCCGCACCTCCTCAGGCACGCGGATGTACTTGAGCGTGTTGCCCCCAACCCCGCTGCTCCTCCCCTGCTGCTGCTGCTGCTGCTGCTTCCTAAGTTTGCTGCTTCCCAACCCTGCTGCTTCTCCCCTGCTGCTGCTGCCTTTTGAAATCTGCTGCTGCTGCCGCACCTCCTCAGGCACACGGATGTACTTGAGCGTGTTGCCTCGGATATAAATCTCAGGCATGCGCCAGAAGCGGTCGCCGTCCTGCACACGCCATGTAATGACATGACAACATATAATGAGTTCTCACGAAGACCGCTGCTGCTGCTGCTGCTGCTGCTGCTGCTGTGCGAACTCCTGCTGACTACCAATGCGCCGGGTATCACGCCAGCACTGATGTGCAGTGCACAAAGCCACTCTCATCCAGCTGTGTCTCTTATGCAGCAGCTGACCGAGCACATTGCAGCTAACAGCAGTGTTGGTGCCTTGCCTTGGATGTGCAGATGACCTCCCGTAGGTGGATGTTCATCCATGAGTCGCAGTTGACCAGGTGACCATTGTACGTCTCGCCTGACTTCAGCTCCACCAGCTGCAGCAGATGACAGCATGACCGCTCAACACATATAGACAACATTGCACAACAGATGCAAGCATGGACGCAGTGGCCACTGAACTACTGTGAGTAAAGCTTCCATGTTGATGTACCCACAGACAGAGAAAGACACGCATTTTCAATGGCACGCTGCAGCGGCAAGTGTGTGCGCTGCCCACTGCCGCTGCTACAGGCAAGACGTGCGCCAAGCACCACTCACCACAGGGTGCGCTTGAGCTGTGCGCAGCAGAGATAGAGGCAGCATGCCTGCTGCTGCAACACGCTGCTCCTAGCCCCTACTGCTACCCTACTAGTACCAGAGCTGCTGCAGCAGTGTTGAGCAGGAGCAGTAACAGGCAGCAGCAGAGCCTAGTGTGCACAGGCGGGCTCAGCCGTTCTGGTAACAACCGATCTGGCGAGTGTGTTAAATTGCAACCGCAGAACCCGCAAAAGACAGCCTGATCTTGCAGTGGCAAGAACTAATACAGCAGAGTCGCGTTTGCACTGGTGAAGTCGTCTACTTTGACGTGTTGTTCCTTAGACGATCAGCAAAACAAAATCATTGAAGATTTTGACATCAGACCTTGTGAAACAGCGACTCAACTCGTATCACCGTCACTGTCACTACAAACCCCTCAACCCCTTGTTCTTTCTCCGGGCCGTGCGCTGCCAGCTGCTACATCGTTGATTGAAGAAGTCAAAGTTAATCGTTTCAAAGTTCTACACCTACACCGTCCCTGTGCCTCACACGACATCACCATGGCCCTGACAGCAGCAAGCATGCAGTGCAGCAGCTCAAAGCTCGCTCAGCACCGCTCATTCGTGCCATGCACCTTCCAGCACCGTGCTACAGCAACAATCAGGCCAGCCAGCAGCAGCAGGCGCGCAGCAGTGGTCAGGGCCAGCAGTGACAACCCAGCGCGCCAGGTGTGTGGTGGTTGGAGGTTCAGTGCCTGGTCTTTGCTACATGCATGCAAGTGCTCTGCTACAGGTGCTTGCGTCATGCCAGCACGGTCAAAGGAACATGTATATTATGTGTGCTTGCTGCTGAGTTGCAGTTGCTCTTGCCTAGGCTTAGGTTTGCTTGCACACACCAGGATGCCAGCAGCTTGCAGGACAAGGCAATAGCATAAACTCAGCAGCGCTGACACATGCACAAAGTTCGCAAACACCCGTGCAGCACCCAAAATGCTGCCAGAGCACCGCTTGCTTCATGTATCACACCTGACACCACCAGTGTGCTGCTTTATGAAAACATACACGCGTATGTGCTGCTGCTCAGATGCTGATGGGGTTCGTCAGCGGCATCTACTCCGCAACTGTGCAAAGCCCCAAGCAGCAATCACGCTACCGCCGCAGCATTGTGTGCGTGTTGTTGCGATTTATACCTCACCTGACACCTCCAATGTGCTGCTGTATATGCTGCTGCTGCTCAGGTGCTGTCAGGCCTAGTCAGCGGCATCTACAAAGCCACCTCATGTGTTTCACCTGACACCGTTATCATGCTGCTGTATGTGCTGCTGCTGCTGCTGCTCAGGTGCTGTCGGGCCTAGTCATCGGCATCTACAAGGCCACATCATGTGATCACCTGACACCGTTAGTATGCTGCTGTATGTGCTGCTGCTGCTGCTGCTCAGGTGCTGTCCGGCCTGGCCAGCGGCTTCTACTCCACCTCCGCAAAGCCCCAAGCAGCAATCAAGCTACCTCCGCAGCATTTTGTGCTACTTATACCTCACCTAACACCACTAGTCTGCTGCTATATATGCTGCTGCTGCTGCTCAGGTGCTGTCGGGCCTAGTGAGTGGCATCTCCAAGGCCACCTCATTTGTTTCACCTGACACCGTTAGTATGCTGCTGTATATGCTGCTGCTGCTGCTCAGGTACTGTCTGGCCTAGTCAGCGGCATCTACAAGGCCACCTCATCCTTCCAGGAGGTGGACCCAAGCCTGCCCCCACTCTGGAGAGGTGAACACACAAAGTGGCAAATGTTGTTTTCATAAGCTATGTCTGGTATATAATGTCTGATTATAACCAGCGGCTGTTGCCACACAGCTGCAAGATTGTTGATGCAGCTTGAGCGCTGCGTGTGATACCTGCAACATGTGCGCAGGGGCCGCATCCTCAGGCTGTGCTGCGCTGTGCTGTGTGTGGCTGCTTTTGACACTGCTGTTACATCTGCATGAAAGTATGCGAGCAAAGCAGTCGGCAAATGGGGTATCCTATGCTGTGTGCTGCGTCCTGCAGGGCTCAAGAAGCTGGACATGTCTGCGGTGCAAGCAGCGCTGAGGGACGGCGCGGACCCCAACACAACCAACGCAGCAGGTGACACCAAGCACACAGCCTGTCACTGTTCCTGCATATCCCCTTACTTGTGACATGACATAAGTCAAATGCCAATACATGACAGGCACCATGCTTAACATTGCGAGCATGTTGCACTTGATGATGTGGAAGGGGGCAGACAAACAGTCAAGGCGCCATGCATGTTACTGGCACTGCCATCATGTGCAGGTGTCACAGCGCTGCTGTCATGAGTGGGGCCTGATTGCCAATTTGGCGTTGATGATGGCGGCAGCGTCGTTGCCAACGGCGATACTAGTAGAAAACCCCTGGTGATGACGAGGAATATGTGTTCCTGTGCAGGCGACAGGCTGCTGTTGTACATGTTCATGATATCAAAGATGCCATGGCTGTCGCTAGTCTGCAAGATGTATGTCACGATGTTGACGCCACTGCTGCTGCTGCTGCTGCACCAGGTGACACGCCGCTGCTGTACATTGCGCGCGAGGGCCACTACAAGTACCCGCCGGCAGAGATCCCCGCGCTGCTCATCCAGAGCGGCGCCAACATGGAGGCAAAGGATAGCAGCGGCAAAACTGCTCTGCAGGTGAGCCTTCTTTGATATGCATGCTGGCTTGATGGTGTGTGGCTGCAGCGCACAAGTGCTGCTCATCCAGTCTGGGGCCAACATGGAGGCCAAGGACAGCAGCGCCAAGACCGCACTGCAGGTGCGAATTGTGTGTCGTGACTGGCATGCTGACAAGTTTTGATGAATCATTGTGCTTTAACTGAAACAAGGTTGAGTGACAGCCACAAGGGGTTCTGTGGGAAGTGACAACGCTCTGTGAGTGTTTTGGTACGCAGCAGAAGAGCTGCGTGAGGGGTTGTGAGCGGTGTGAATGCAAAGGACAGGCCAGCCCAGCCGCTCAGCACTGCGGCGTCACTGAACAGGATTGTTGGCACTGCACTTGGTCAATGCTCACTCCTCTTGACATCGTGATGTGCTGCAATGCCAACCTGGCACCTGCTGCTGCTGCTGCTGCTGCTGCAGGTGGCGCTGCTGTCAGGCTGGCAGAACATTGCTGAGCTGCTCATCAAGAGCGGCGCCAGCAGGGGCGCTGTCACAGCTGACGTGAAGGCAGCCATCACCTGCCCAGACTGCAAGCGCATTGTGGCCACCTACAACCTGTGACGATGTGTGTAACAATTCAAACAACTGGAGGCTGTTGTGTGTGGAGAGAAGTTGATGGTGACTTTGCGTTGGTGGTGATGAAAATTGGTCTGTGACGTTGTGAAGTGACACGGTGTCAGATGCATGGCCAGCATGATGGCGCCATGGCGACCAGCTGCAACTCTTGCACCATCATCATCATCCTGATGCAACTAGTGGCTGGTACATGTATGTCTTATGTGCTGGTGGTCGCCGGGCATGCAGTTGTTTGCAGGATGTAGGGCACTTGGGCCTGCTGTTGTGCAGGACCTCCTTTGCTGCCAGTGGGCTGGGACTTGTGCTGGGCAAGTCACAAACAGTGCTGCCAGTGCTGGTGTTGATTGATGCAGTGGTTGATCAGCGAGTGGTGCTGTTCATGTCATTGGCATGAAATTGGGCAGTGTTGCCGTATGTGACATTTATGTTCACACGGTGTGAACATGCTGATGAAGTTGCTGACCAAGTTTGAGCGGTGCAAGACTGCTGCTCTTGCAGAGTGCAGCTAATCTATATAGAGTATGTCTCGGGAGTGTATCCTGCTTGCGAGCAGCATACGAGGATAGCCACTGCACCAAGCATTGAGCAAGTTTCACTACAGGGTGCTGTAGCATGCTGGTGGTTGGTACTGCCCGGCAGTACGGTTTATTTGCCCTTGATTTCATAAAGATGCGAATAAAACGTTCTTTTGGAATGATTTTATTCATAGACGGTTTGTCTCGGTGGTCAAAGTGCAGTCATTGGTAATGGCGTGCAGATGCGCTGCACATGGTGGGCTCTCTTGGCACACACCTCTTTTTTTGCTGTGTGGTTTCTGGCGGAACCCTGCTGCAGTCTGGTGGGCTCTCTTGGCACACACCTCTTTTTTTGGCGGATTGGTAATCAGGCCGGCCATAACGTCTTTTTGTATGAGACAGCTACCGTGGCTTAAACAGGCCAGTCGGCGTAGATATGTTTGTGGCTTAGTCTCAAACACATGACATGTGGTGAAACACCACCAAAATTCATTCCAAAGCCTGCCCACCGGAACAGTTCCCCCACCTGTGGCAACGGTGTTTGGCTCGCCGATTTGGCGCATCTCTCACCGATATATCCCAACAAAGTCACTGCGGTCTGTCAGAGGCGAACAAGGTGGAACTTTGTAGCGGAGCAACACCCCCGGTCAGTCTTGAAGGGCACAGGTAGGCCGTTGCTTGCAAGATCATTGCTCTCAGCAACTACTTGACGCAATATGACAGTATACAAGGAAATACACTAGACAGTCAGCGATGTAGGCGATGTTGACCGTGCGCAACTGCCTGTTGCCCGAACCAACTACATGCCTATCATTGCGATATTGCCATGTGTAGCTTCCCGCTGTTTGCCATAGTTACAGTTGTCCATATATTAAAAGCTAGTAACAGCTGAGGTCCTCCTCATCACCCGCAAGGCTGGTTTGACCTGGCACTACCAGCAGTACCATTGCATTCCGCTACAGCTGCCGTAACCACCTTTCCACTGCACTTGGCCCGCCTGCTCGCCAATCCCGCACAGCAGGCACAATGAGCAGCATGCTCAGCACAGCAGCAGCTGTGCTGCTTCTGCTGGCGGTCACAGCTACAGCTCAGCAGCAGCAGCAAGCGCAGCAGCAGCTTGAGTCAGCCAAGCGCCAAGTCATTCCGGCTGCTGCCAGCACCGCAACCGAGCCAGCAAAGGGCAAGCCAATCATAATGGACTTCCAGCAGCTTGGTGACTGCACAAAGGACACAGGGCTGTCCCCGGCAGTTGACTTCTGCTCAACACAGAGTGCACTGACTAAGCCTGGCCAGGCGCACTGGTACCGCTTCAATGTGCTGGAGGCAAACTCTGCTTTCACGCTGCACTTCCTTGTCAGGACGCAGAATGGGCGTGTGCGCATGTGAGTGGTATGAGCGGCACAAGTTGACTCGCATTTGATCAGCTTGTGAGCTGTTCTGATACACCTCATCTGAGTGCATCACAACATGCATGACAGCTCACACCAAGCCAGCTGCAGTGTGCCAGTCTAGTCAGCGGCTTAGCCAAGCAGCCAAACCCATGCACTGCAAGTTGACAGCTGCAGCAGCCATCAGGGCACACTTGAGCACAGCAGCCATGACAGCAACAATGCATTCAGCTGCAGCCATCATCATGAGTCACCTTGCTGCCGGCTCCTGGATTCCTGCCTTGTAACATGTCGCACTGTATTTGAACAACGGGTGTTTCTAATCACCTGCAGGGGCCTGTGGTTCCCTGGCCAGGCCATGGACAGCGAGCCGTCAGTGTCAGCCGATGTGCTGCTGAGCAGCTCCTTTGCGCAGGAGCAGTACATCACCATCCCAGCGCAGCAGCTCTTCCACAGCCCAGGCATCTACATGCTGCAGGTGGGGCGTTATGATTAAAAGCACTGTTAGAACACTTATTGTGGCATGCAGGTTTTGTTGATCAGCTGGAGCAGCAGTTGCATAAGCAGGTTTTTGGGTGGAGCGCAGCCACGGATGCAAGAGTAGAACCCAGTGTGTGGGGGAGTAGCAGGCCTGCCAACACCTGACACGACCAGCACGCAACAGCACAGCTGCTGCTGAGTGAGTCGGCATTGAAGTAGTCTTGGTGGCTGCCTTGTGAGTCCACCATCCTCCAGCATGAACAACATGCCTACTGAACACTGGTGATCACCCTGATTACCAAACACGCGGCGGATGTTTGTTGTGCTACACGTGACCGTGCATTCATTTGTTGGGGCCATGGGGCTGCTTCGAACCATCAACTCTGCAGGTCATGAACGAGTACGGCGCGCCGCAGTACAGCCTGCGCGCCGACCTCACGCCCTCCACCACACTGCTGGCTGCCGAGGACAGGAAGCACCTGCAGACCATCATCAACGACTGCTGCCCCAATGGCAGCTTCAGCATGGTCTGCCACATGTGAGCGGCTGCTGCCGCTTTGGTTTGCCTAAACCCAAGAGTTTGCAGCAACTGTCAGTCAGAGCTCAGCACTGCAGAGCAGCAGCCACTGATTGACGCCCGAGTTTGGAACAGCAGTGCATTGCATGCAGAGAAGTGTAGCAAGTCTCAAGGATACCTGTAGAGAGCTAATGTCTGTGCAATGCAGCCACCGCCAGCCTGACACTGCATTGCTCCGGCGCCCACACACTGAATCACAGAATATTTGTTTGCATTCATTGATTTACAACTGCTGTCATTGTGTTGCCGCTGCCCATGCTCCACCCGTGCAGGCTCACTCAAGCCGTCGCAGCAGAGAGCATGGACACTGACCTGTGCCACCAGAGCGCAGTGCAGTGTGACAGCAAGGGCCACATCACAGACCTGGTGCTGCAGGGAGCCAACAGCGAGTCTGACCTGACGTGCCCAAAGTTCTCAGCCGGCTTTGCTGCACTGCCAAAGCTGACTAGGCTGGATCTGGCTGGCGCTAACTTAGGTGGGTTGTGTTATGTAACATGTTGCTGTAACAAGCAGTTTTTGTTACAAGTGTCGGGCTTCTCGGCTGAACCTGCTGCGCTTCCAAAGCTGACGTGGCTGGATCTGGCAGGCGCCAACTTGGGTGGGTTGCATTAGTAACATGTTCTAACAAGTAGCTGTTGTTACAAGTGTCGGGCTGCTCAGCCGGCTTTGCTGCACTGCCAAAGCTGACGAGGCTAGACCTGGCTGGCGCAAACCTGGGTGAGTTGTGTCATGTAGCAAAGTAACAATGTGTACTTAGCTTTTGTTACAAGTGCCGGGCTTCTCTGCCAGCTTTGCTGCACTGCCAAAGCTAACGAGGCTGGATCTGGTGGCGCCAACCTGTGTGAGTTGTGTCATGACAAGCTGTTGCAACACGTAGCTAAGTGACGGGTCAAGTGGCAAGGCAAGCACATGTTTGTTTGGGCGCTGCAAGTGCAAGAGAGTGTTGCAGCAGCCACAGTGGCCAGCAGCAGCAAAACATCAAGGTGCTGGAGCTCTGCCGATGCTATCCAGCACAGTGACAGCAGTTGCCATGTAGGCGTGCTAATTCGCGCGCCACTGGCAACGATACACCTCCTTGTCAGCAATTACACATGCTGCCACATGTTGCACAGCTCAGCAGTGGCAGTTTGTGCTGACTGTGTGCATGCCGCACCGCCTGTTGTTCCGACACCAATGCCCACAGGTGCTGACCTCCCTACCATTGACAAGGCGCTGGCCCCTGCCACGCAGCTCGAGTGGCCCACCTACACTACTGTGCTGACTGCACATGCTGACATGCTGCTGCTTGCTGCTGCACCATTTCCCACAGGTGCTGACCTCCCCACCATCGGCAAGGCGCTGGCCCCTGCCACGCAGCTCAAGTGGCTCGTGCTGCAAACGTATAATGACTGTACATGCTGACACGCTGCTGCTTGCGTGTGCTTCTGCGTCGTTAATCACAGGTGCTGACCTCCCAACAATCGGCAAGGCACTGGCCCCTGCCACTCAGCTCAAGTGGCTGGTGCTGCGCACCGCGGGTCTGCAGGGCGAGCTGTCCTGCAACATCATCCTGCCCAGCCTGCAGCTGCTGTCCCTGACGAGGAACCGCCTCACGGTGAGTGGCGGCTTACCAGAGCTTCTACCCTGCAGTCATTGTGCCTGTCATGTCACACAGGCAGCTACGTTTGCATCCTCGTCACTCTTACAATGTATCATTTCCTTAAGAAGGACATAAATGGCTGCTGAATGCTGTGGTGTCCAATTCAATTGCAGTGCTCCATCCCTGAGTGCTCCACGCAGCCAAAGGGCCTGTTGCACCTGTACCTCTCCAACAACACACACCCGTTGCACTTCCAACCAAGAAAGCTGGCTGCCTTCAATGCTTCTGTTTCCTCTTCCTACAGTGCTCCATCCCATCTGGTAGCGCTGCCCACTTGGCATCCTCAGCACTTCTTGGTACTGCAATTACTGACTGCTTCCACTGCTTCACTCCTTGCATACCTGCAGGGCTCCATTCCCGAGTGCTTCACTCAGCCCAAGGGCCTGCTGCACCTGTACCTCTCCGACAACGCGCTGTCAGGGCCCCTGCCAGACTTCTCAGCAGACAGCTCCCTGCAGCTTTTGTTTGCAAGGGACCAGTTCAGGGATGGCAAGCCGAGCTTGGGAGGCAGCCTGCCGGCATCGCTGGCAGCGGCCAAAAATCTGCAGTACCTGCAGCTGAGCAACACGGGGCTGACTGGCGGCATCGGGGAGCTGCCAGCAGGCATGAAGTGAGTGACGGGGGTGGTTGGAGCTGTATATTGCAGTTTGCTGCAGAATAGGGTGTGCTTAGCCTGCAGCTGAGCAACACGAGGCTGATTGGCAACATTGGGGAGCTGCCGGCAAGCATGAAATGAGTGATGCTCCGCCCAGGACTGAAAACTGCTTGCTGTTGTGATTGTGATCCTCCATCCCCAGGTACTTCAACCTATCAGCCAACGCCCTGGATGGCCCCCTCCCCGCCACCCCTCCAATCCACTGCTGCGCGTACCCCTAAACTTTGCCCTGCTGCTGCTGCTGTTGCACGCTAGCTGCTCGCAGGTACTTCAACCTGTCTGCCAATGCCCTTGAGGGCTCCCTTCCCGCCCTGCCCACAGGCCTCGTCAGCAATGCCATGCCCTCCAAACCTCACCAGCAGCTCTGACCCACTGCCCTGCTGCTGCTGTTGCACACTTGTTCTTCCGCAGGTACTTCAACCTATCGGCAAACGCTCTTGAGGGCCCCCTCCCAGCCCTGCCCACAGGCCTCGTCAGCCTGGACTTCTCCCTCAACAGCATCCTCGGCCACTGACCCACTGCCCTGCTGCTGCTGATGCACAATTGCTGCTCGCAGGTACTTCAACCTATCAGCCAATGCACTCGAGGGCCGCCCTGGCCGCTCTCCCTACTGGCCTCGTCAGCCTAGACTTCTTTCTGAACAGCATCCTCAGTACCGACCCCCTGCCCTGCTGCTGCTGATGCACAATTGCTGCTCGCAGGTACTTCAACCTGTCTGCCAATGCCCTCGAGGGCCCCCTACCCGCCCTCCCTACTGGCCTCGTCAGCTTGGACTTCTCTCTGAACAGCATTTTGGCCACTGACCCACTGCCCTGTTGGTGCTGCTGCTGCTGCTGCTGCTTCTACTTGCAGGTACTTCAACCTGTCTGCCAATGCCCTGGAGGGGCCCCTGCCTGCCCTACCCACAGGCCTCGTCAGTCTGGACTTCTCTCTGAACAGCATCCTCGGCCGACTGCCAGATGACATGTCAGCACACGCACACCTCGTCGACCTGCAGGCCTTTGCAAACAAGCTGCAAGGGCCGCTGCCAGCTAAGCTGCCTCCAAATCTGGTGCAGCTAGCAGTGGCTGCAAATGAGCTTGATGGGGAGGTGCCGGCACTGCCGCGGGGCATGAAGTATCTCTCGGTGGCGCAGAACAAGTTTGAAGGAGCGCTGCCTGACGGGCCGGGCGCTGCTGGCCTGTGGTTTGTGAGTGCCTGGCTGGCTGGCAGGATGAACCTATTCATGGCAAGAGTGCGATGAGTCCGTCTGCTTGCAGTCTGTTTGTGTGCTGCATCCAATGCCAGCTTGCTGCAAGTGCGCTTGTATGCCAGTATGTTCAGTTGCTGTGCCTAGCTTTCAAAAGGCATGTGGCACGGCCAGCACTGACTTCATGGTGTGAACTTCTGCAGGCCGACTTCTCCAGCAACAAGTTCACCGGGAAGATCCCGAGTGCCTTCAGCCAGTCGGAGGGCCTGGTGTACCTGAATGTCAGCAGGAACCAGCTGGATGGCATTGAGGCAGCAGGAGCCTGGTCAACGCCTGTGCTGGTCACACTAGACATCTCAAACAACAACATTGCAGGTGAGGGCTGCTGGAGACTCACGTGTACGGTTGTGTCAGCTGTGCGACACTGGCATGGTTCTGTAGTGCACCAGATATGTGTGACATGCTGTCATGTCACTCAAGCACGCTGTGAGTTGCCTCGCCAGTGGTTCGAATGTCACTACGAGCCACAGACTGCCTGCTGTTGTTGCTGCCAAATTCACAGTTTCACGCAATGCATTGCATGATCAGCTCAACAAATCGTCCAGCTGCACCCACAGCACAGTGTGTTGACCAAGTTATGGCGCTGGATACATGCTCTGCAGGTCACATCGTCCCTGAGCTGGCACAGCAGCCCTTCCTGGCCTACATCAACCTGAGCAGCAACAAGCTGGCCGGCAACCTAAAGCCCTTTGCTGCAGCGCTAACTGCTGACACCCGCATCGGCGCTGTCTTTGATGTTAGTGACAATCAGCTGACAGGAGATATTCCGGAAGGAATGATGTACCTGGCTGCGTTCAGCACGGCACCTACCGCCTTCCCATCATGGAACGAGTGAGTGTCATATGGAGGATGCTAGTAGTGAGGTGTTGGCGTGCTGCTGGCTGATATGTTCTTGCAGGAAACGAGCAGGAGTATGTTCAGCAAGTTTTGTCTTGATGCAGCTGCTGTAGTGTTTGGTATTGCAGCGAAGCATTCTGGCGCAGCACTGAGCCATGCATGCTCAAGCAGCTTACGCAGAACCTGCTGTTATGCCTCTTCTGCGCAATGTCCTGTTACTCACACCTGCTGCCTCGCCATGCCATGCCCTCCCATCCTCATCGCCTCACAGGCTGGACACCACCGGCTATCCCGTCAAGGTCTTCAACGTGGCACGCAACAACCTGGACGGGCCGTTCCCTTCTTTCCTCTCAACAGCCCTAGTTGGACTCGTGGCACAGCACTGCAGCGATACACCTGGCTCCTGCAACATGTATGTGGCAATCAATGGCGGCAACAACAAGCTGTACTGCCCGGCTAAGGCTGACCCAGCCACCAAAGCACTGCTGCCAGAGGACTACTCGCTGCTCGCAAGGCAGAACGTGGGGTGCGTTGCCAAGGACGGCGTGACATATGAGATCTCAAGTGTCCTGCAAGGCAAGCCAGTCAAGCTCAAGCTGGCAGAGGCACCTGTGATGCCCACAGCTCAACCAAGGGAGGCGTATTACCCTTCCGTAGCAGCAGCGATGCCTGGAGATGTGCCAAACAATCTTCCTGCAAGCCGTGTGAAGGTGGTCCAGCAGCAGCAGCGGACGATGCCTGCGCTGCCAGTCGCAGCAATTGCAGGAATCATTGCCGGCGGCGTGGGTTTCATTGCGCTGGTGGCTGTGCTGGGGTATGTTGTGGTGTACCGCAAGTGGTACACTGTGAGGGCAGCACAGAGCTTTAAGAAGATGCAAGAGGGACCCCTGGCAGCTACTGCTGAAGGTGCTACAGTCAACAGCAGCTCGCCGGCAGCTGCGCTGCCTAGCTTGACAGCTCCAGTGCCAGCTGCAGTGGTAGCAGCAGATGGCACGCTGGGTGGTGACGATAGGGTGTAGACGTGTTACTGCTGAAGATTGTGAGAGGGTTGTGGTAGTATAGTTTTGTGAGCTTGGTGCCAGCACACCTTGTGGTTATGTTGGGTGTGTGCTGTTGCAGTGCCACATGGTGTGGCAGCGGAGACGTACTCCTGACACGTTCTTTGTTACTGCAGCGTTTTGTTCCTTGTTGGTGTTGTTTGACAGCTTCAGCACCTGCAGGGTGCGCTGCTTGAACTGCTGCTTGCGCATTGTGGTCATAGCCGCAAGTGTTGCTGCGCCAGTCATTTTCCAGATACACCAGGCTCACCAAGGCTCTGGCGCAGCCTTGCAGCCCACTCTGCAAGCAGCAGTTATTGATTTGTCAATTTGGCTGGTGTTCGTTCCAGATTTTGAGCTGCTGGCGTTTGGCCGGCATGCATTCTTATGCAGTTCAAGCGATAGGTGTGGACAGACCGTGCTAGGCACTATTGCCGACAGGTGGCACTGGCAGTAGACAGGGCCCAAATGTGCTGGTGCAGGCACATGCTCCGTTAGGTAGTTGATGAAAGTCGTTGACGTTACCGCCCAAAAGATGCCATGGCATGCCTGCAGAAGTGCTAAGGATCTGCTGCTCAACCCTTCAACTTTCATGCCTTGGTTGTCAAGTTGGTGACAGTCACTGCATTTTCCCCTGTATTGGCATCATGCTGGAGTCAAGGATGGACTGTTGCTTTGGAGCCTGCAGTTGCTGGAGTAGTTGTTTCTTCTGGCTTGTGAAATTGGTTTTCGTGTACCTGAACACAAAGGTCTGTCACCCAGCCGCAGTCAACCGATCCTGTACACAAACCCTAACCTCCACCTGAAGGTCAACTGAAGGTGTTTCCGCTGGAAAGTCATAAGGACAAAACGCTTCTTATGAAATGCAGTACTGTTGTTTGGCTGCAAATTCGGCAGCCGCAGACCACATTCGTCCACCGTCAACGGCAGCTTCAAACTGCGGTTGCAAGTGGGCGAATGGCCGAACCTGAACCTCCGAACCCAGAGAAAGCTAAAGTTCATGAGCTGCTTGAGGCGAGCTTTGCAGGTGCGGCACCAGCATACGTCACTGCACCAGCAGTACTGCTTTGAGTTGAAAGTCCTTGCAAGTAGTGTTTATGCAGCTGTGGTTATGCTCTTCTCTTTTGCTTGCAATAATCTGTGATGCAACTACTGTCGGATACAACGACGGCCTTGATCAAGGCGCTGTACAGCAATGACGGCTACACCTTCTATCATCTTGACGTTCCCAGGGTAAGCGCTAAGTTGCGTGCAGCTCTTTGCTTGCTTATTCATGAATGTGTATGCTGTTGTGGCACATACGGTGTGTGCGTGTGTGGATCAATCGCCATGATTGGGGTACCTGCACTGCTATGACTGCTGGCGCCACTGCTACTGTTGCTGCCCATGCTGCCACCTTGCCTGCAGCTTGATAAAGCAGACGTGCGTGACCTGTTGCACCTGTCCATCAACAGCAGCAGCGCAGACATACCACTGCCAGCGTTGGGCGTGTTTTGTAGACTGGACACCCAGCTTTCAACAGCAGAAGTCCTGCATCTGCTGTGCACTGCCGTTGAGCGCAATCACACAGAGGTGCTGATCAGCATCCTGCAGATCGTGGAGACCTCCAGCTTGGACAGACTGACCCCTGAGCAGCTGCTACCAATCATTGAGAGAGCTATTGTGCTTGACGCCAGCGCCCTGTCAGGCTGCCTTCCCACATTTGCCGCCTGCCAGCCAGCTGTCCGTCTCAGCAATGTTGTTGGTCTGCCGGCTGTACAGCAGCTGCCAGCAGATGCAGTAGCAGCTCTGATGCACAAGGCACTGGAGGTGGGGTTGCGCAGCAGCCTCAGCGTGCTGTGCCGGCTGCCAGCAGCCAAGGACATTGGCGCTGCTCAGCTATCCAGCATAGTACAGGCAGCAGCAGCAAAAGGAGACCACGACAACTTGCAGCTGCTTTCTAAGGCTACTGCCTTCCATCAGCTGCGCCCAGCTGCAGTAGCTGCAGCTCTTCAAGCAGCAGTGCAGGCACGTTGTAAAAGCAGTCTTGCAGTGCTATTGAAATGCAGGTCAGCAGCAGCTATTTGTGATGTGCTTGTGCCTGCTGTAGTAGTGGCAGTGCACACCAATGCAGGGGATTTGCTGGACGCCTTACTTGCGAAGGCCATTCCTCAGCGCAAAACATATAATCGAAGTGTAGACCAGACAGCTCGCTTCAGTGCTGAAGGATGTTGTCAAATGCTGGAAGCAGCACTGACATGCAGCAGCATGTACGATATTCACAGCCTATGGCAGCTGCCAGCTGCAGCTGGTCTGCAGGCCAAGCACTTGGGGCAGCTGCTGCGCTGTGCAGCCGCGGCAGCCCCACCACGCTGTGGTGGGAGTTGCGCAGAGGTTGTGGACCGCTACCTCCGGCGGCACCCTGCATGGAGCAGCGTCAGTGAAGAAGACAAGCAGGCATGGCCGCAGGGCGGAGCAGGATTTGATGCACCCATCAGCGCTGCCGGAACAGGCGGCCCAAGCACCAGCAACTCAGAGCAGCCACAGGCCGTGCTGGCGCCTGCTGTTGTGTTCAGGCCATGGCCGATGCCACCCCAGGCAACACCCTCTGCCCCAGGCAACAGCTGGACTTGGCCATTGCCAGTTGCTACGTCAGGCGGAGGGCATTGAAGTGTGGTACAGCTGGCAGGCTGCCTTGGCAGTTGACACTTGTGATACATGCAGGCCAGCTGTTGCTGCGGCCGCAGAAGGCGGACTTGGGAATATGCTGTGCTCAGAATGGTTGCCAACTGTCTTGAGCTGCTGCTTGTTGTTTTGGTGTGTTGCCGAATGCATAGGTATTTGAGGTATACGACAGTGTGGTTGGTCATTGTGCAATGTTTGCTTATAAACCTTGTTTGGTGGCTGACAGCTTAGGGGGTAACATGTGGCTTAGCCTAGCATGCAGCTGCTGTGACCAAGCAAGCCTAACAGCCCTCAAGGTTTGCATGCTCACATGTGCCATGCAAGCAACATGCTGCTGAGCAGCAACTAAAGCCCATACCGCAAACAACGCCTTTTCTTTCTTTAAACAACGCTTTTTGCGTTACATATCCATGCACGCACAGCTGCATCCTGCACATGCAGCTTGCAGGAGCTCAACACACCAGCAACAGCGACTTTGTCAGCCCACAGGGGCCCATGCATGCATGCTGCAAGCCGTAGCCTGGCAGATGGCTGCAGTCCAGGCTTGACCGGTCAAACTGGCACCAATTGCCCTGCAGTTATGTCAGCCAACCTGACGGTGTGGACTCAACTTGCCAAAGTGCAGCCTTGCAGCCTACAATGCAAAGAAACAACCGAGGTGCCCGCCTCGTGCATTCAGGGCCTCTGTTGCACCAAACATCAACAGTGTCACATCTGCAGGACCTGATGAGCAGGAGGCTCCTTGTTCAAACAGCCAGCGGCCCGTGTTCCGTGGGTTACTGGCTGCGCATTGTAAAGGGCAAGCGCAGCTGCTGATACATGAGCTGATCACAAACCATAATAGCAACTGCTGATACATGAGCTGATCACAAACCATAACAGCAACTGCTATACATGAGCTGATCACAAACCATAACAGCAACTGCTATACATGAGCTGATCACAAACCATCACAGCAACTGCTGATACACGAGCTGATCACAAACCATCATAGCAACTGCTGATACATGAGCTGATCACAAAACATCATAGCATCCATATGTTTGGCATGCCCTACAAGAGCAGAGCCTGCAATGTTCCAACAGTACTATATGTGAATAGATGTGAAAGCCCCTAAACAGCCATTGCTGCTTCACTACCTCAAGACTATCATAGCAAAGGGATGTAACGCAACTCTATAGACAGCTATCACGGGAAGCCACAATGATGAAAGAGTCACGTGGGTGTTGCCGCTGTTCTGACGCAGCAACAGCAAGCTGTTCAGGTTGCAATCGCAAGCCAGTCGCGCCAATGAACCCTGCGCCTGGCAAAACCGCATACATAGCAACCCACATTCTGCAAACATTGAGCAGTCGTGTCAGCAACATCAGAATTCTCTCAGCTGCATCACCTATGTACACCTGTAGCTGCAGCGATCTGCAGCAAACAACCAAAACCAAGCCACATGCGCGCTGCACCCCAATGCGCAGTCACAGCGGTGGCTGGCAGGCCTGTCACTGCGCAAAGCCACCCCACCCTATTGTTGAGGCTCACAACGGCGGCTGGCAGGTCTCGAACAGCGGCAGCAACATTCAATTGTGGCAACTGGCCAGCCGCGGCATGGCAGGCTTGAAAGGCGGCTGCCGAAGTTCAAAGTGGCGGCTGGCAGGCCTCACAGTGCCCGATGCCCTCCGCACCAAAGGGCGAGTAGGGGCTCTCCTGCCCTGCCTGCCATACAGAGCTGCAAGATCAGTGCAGCGTCCAATGCAAGCGGGCACCGAAGCTGAGCTCACAGTGGCGGCTGGCAGGCCTCACAATGTGCGATACCTTCCGAATCAAAGAACGAGTAGGGGCTCTCCTCCCCTGCCTGCTATACAGAGCTGCAAGATCAGTGCAGCGTTCAATGCAAGCGGGCGCTGAAGATGAGCTCACAGCGGCGGCTGGCAGGCCTCGCAATGTGCAATGCCCTCCGCATCAAACGGCGAGTAGGGGCTCTCCTCCCCTGCCTGCCCATCCGGCCAGTTGAACCTGCTGCGCAGATCTAGCCAATCCTCCTCCTCCTCCTCGCCAGCCGCAACAGGCCGGCGGCGCTTTGCATTCTTCTTGCCCCCTAGCGTGAGCTGGATGTTCCCGAGGTGTGTGAAGATAGGTGTGCCTGGTTTGGTTGAGGACAGCAGTTGCAGCCGCAGCTCGGATTTGGTGGGCGGGCTGGTGGGGGCTGGCAGGGGCAGTGTGCCGATCTCTACGCCAAGCATGCGCTTCTGCAGCAGTGCAGGCGAGGCAGCAGTAATATACCACATCAGTTATAGCTGCCTCTGGATAGAAGCCAGTGGCGCGAGGTGAGCTGCGATGAGGCGTGGGTGGCTTGCTTGGTCTGGCAGTGTGCAAGCAAAGCATCTCACCAGCAGTGGGACAAACTCATCAGCATGCAAACTTGTTTGGCCAACCAAGCTGCTCTTACCTGAGCAGGCAGCACTGCCGTGATGTTGAGTACGCTGCCATCAACTATGCTCTGGAAGCTGCCAAGGCTCACGCTGAAAGTTGCTGCCACAGCTGAAGTGTACATGAGCACCACGCTCACAGCCCCGGGTTTCAACACCTGCAGGATGCAGACAGCAGGCAACCCAGGAGTTGTCACTTGCTTGTTCAGCTGTGCATTGTGCATGCGCACAGCAGGAAATCCAACATAATGAAGCACACACTACTATATGATACGCGCCGCATGCTTACACCGTATGCAGACTGTCCACCTGCAGACTCCACCAGGCAGCATTCCCCCCTCCACAAACCCAGCCGTGCACCTGCCATTACTGAGGCAGCAGCTTCTGCAAGGTACAACCATATATCACAAGTGACAGGTTTCACACCAGAAGCACTGCCACTGCAATGCCCTTGAACAAGATGTGGCTTAAGCTTAATCTGCTGCTGCGCCGACTGTGCTGTGCCTGCATACGGGCCACCCACCTGCAAGCTCCACCAGGCAGCATCTCCTGCCTCCACAAACCCAGCCAGCGCATTCGGCAGCACCCGTACATTCCCAGCGCTCATCCCGCTGATCTCATGCGCGCCTTGCGCCAGCACATTCGTCACATTCCAGCTCTGCAGTCCCACTTGAAACACAGGCTTGGTGAAGCTGTGGGGAGCTGCAGCGATGCCAGCCCACCAGGCACGCGCAGCAGCAGCAAACTCAGCTGCAATGGCTGCTGCCTGCGGCTGTGGCACCTCGTTGCAGGGCAGCTCGATGTGGGAGCCGTTCTGGAACCTGCAGCACAGCAGCGGCAACAGCAGCAGCGGCAGCGGCAGCGGCAGCAACGTGTGTGTTATAAGAAACGCAAGCGGCTGCCGCACCTCGTTGCAGGGCAGCTCGATGTGGGAGCCGTTCTGGAACCTGCACAGCAGTAGCAGTAGCAGCAGCAGCAGCAGCAGCGATTTGTGTCGGGGGCGATGCCTGCGGCTGCGGCACCTTATTGCAGGGCAGCTCGATGTGGGAGCCGTTCTGGAACCTGCACAGCAGTAGTAGCAGCAGCAGCAGCAGCGGCGGCGGCACCAACGTGTGTGTTGTTGAAAACGCAAGCGACTGCGGCACCTTATTGCAGGGCAGCTCGATGTGGGAGCCGTTCTGGAACCTGCACAGCAGTAGCAGCAGCAGCAGCAGCAATGCAACGCTGTGCGTCATGGGGCTTGATAATCCTCAGCAATCACAGCATGCACGGCATCTGCAAACCGGCAGGAGGCCTTGAACGGCATACACACAGCTGTGAATGCCCCCCTCACCTGTAGACCTTGCCAGTGAGCCCAGCCCACATGCACTGCTTCACATGTGCTCTTCGCCACTTAGCCCCACCCACCTGTACTGCCCCAACTGCAATGCACGTGTACTGCCTCACCCCCAGCCTCACATGTACGCCTTGCCAGTGAGCCCGATCCACTTGTACTGCCCGCGGCGTACTGCAATGCACATCTCAAAGCCGCGGTAGCTGCCATTGGCAGTGGACAGCCACTCGCCACCAACCTGCGGAGGTGATGTGCAGGTGGAAGGAGAGTGAGGCATGTGCAGGTGACAGCAGAGTGAGGCACACTTGGCGGTCACATCAGCTTGACTGCAGCAGGAGAAACAACCTAGTGCTTCAGGGTGAACTATCAGCAGGGGGTGCATGCAATCCGGCTTGACTGATGCCGCATTGTTGCTCAGATGCTCAGATGCAGCAATATCCTGCACGAGAACGGCTTCCCTCGGCTATCTTTGGATGTCGATCTGCCACGGCTGCTAGGCACAAATGAAGGCTCTGCTGCAAGCTGGGATGTCTTGAACAGCACTTTTCCATCAACCACAAGGCACACAAACAGCTGTGCGGCTTACCGGCTCCAGATAGCCGGGAAGTCCTCCACCATCGTACCGCAGCAGCCGCTGCGGCCGTAGCACCTCCCTGGCAGCAGCAGCAGCAGCAGCAGCAGCGAGTTGTTGCTGGACAGTTGACGTAGCATCGGCCAGTCCACTCAAGCCTCATGCCGCAGAAACATGGCTCATTTGTGAGCTGTCTGCTTCAGTGCTCTGACAAGCGCAGCACAACACCGGCAGCACAAACAGCACGTGACACAAGCACTGGCAAAGCCATCACTAGTGCAGCATTGTGCTGAGGTGCTCACAAGCCACTAACACTGTCCAGCCTTGATTATTTGCATAACACGTCCTCGTACCTATTAGGGCCAAGCAGTGGCAGAGCTTCTTCACTCCAGCACTGGTGCCCAAACGCAAACAGGTACCGCTGCTGCTGCTGCGGCGTCGCCCGCGCAACGCCCCTAGCACCACTTCTTGCGCCGTTCATAGCACCACTATCTGCTGCTGCTGCTGTTGCGGCTGAGGTTGTTATGCTGCCCGGTGCAGGCACTGACAGCAGGTTTGCAAAGCTGATGCCATCCCAGATGCTGCTCCAGTCAACGCCATCACTGCTGCTGCTGCTGCTGCTGCTGCCAGGTTTTGCTGCCAGCTCAGCAAGCGTCGGCAGGATGTCAGTGACGTCAAGTAACGTGCTGTCAGTAACGCCGGCTTCAACCCCAGGGCCCTGAACCGCGAGGAAGTTGCGGATGCCTCCCTCAAGCACCACTGCCTTGGAGCCCTGCATGCCGCTCGGCATGCGAATCTGTGGGAACAGATGGCAGCAGCAGAAGCAGTAACCAGATGGCAGCAGCAGTAACCATATGGCAGCAGCAGCAGCAGTCGTCAGTCAGCGCCGCTGTGTCGGAGCCCTGCATGCCGCTCGGCATGCGACTTTGTGTAAGAAGATGGCGGCAGCAGCAGCAGCAGCAGCGACAGTGAACAGCAGTGTCAGCAGTTCACAGCAGAAGCAGCATGCGCTTGCGTAGCACAGCGTGATATATGCAGTGTTACCCCCCAGTGATACACATCCCTGTAACTGCAGCCGGCATCCCTCAGAAGCTTGCGGTGCCCCTCCCCTTGGCGGCAGCTGCATGCCACCCTCACTGGCGCCTAGTCTGCTGTTAAGACACACCCTCGACAAACATGAGCGAACTCGCCACAGCCCCTCACCAGCTTTGCGGCGGGTGCCTCCTCTCCTGGCAGCAGCTGTGCACCATTGTCACTGGCTAGTAGCACGTAGGTGCTGCCTGCCAGGCTGCTGCGGGTCACCTGGTCAAGCACACGGCCCACCACAGAATCCAAGTACTCGGCAGCAGCCCAGGCCTGCATACAGAATTTACAACACATCGTTACTTGTTACTGTTTGTGTTACAATGAGTGGGACAGCACGCGCCCACCGCAGAATCCAAGTACTCGGCAGCAGCCCAGGCCTGCATACAGAATCCATAACACATCGTTACTTGTTACTGTTTGTGTTACAATGAGTGAGACAGGACGCGGCCCACCACTGCATCCAGGTACGCGGCAGCAGCCCAGGCCTGCATACAGAACAAATAACACGTTATTTCTTGGTCCTGGTTGTGGCTTGAGTTAGTGAGGCAGCACGCAGCCTAGCACAGCATCCAGGTACTCCGCAGCGGCCCAGGACTGCACAACAATGAATTGCAAACAGTGGCGTGTTGTGACTAAATGTGTTGAATGCAGGCAGTCCAAACTACTGTCAGCCGGCACAACGACACAATGTATGGTGTCAGTATTGTAAGCGCAACACTCCCGCAGCCCTGGTCACACACTCACATCAAGTGTGTTGTTGGCAATGCCGCTGTATTTGCGGGCCCTGTAGGGTGCTCTGAACTTTGGGGGAAAGCAGCGCGCCGCGAGCCCGGGCTTAGACTGGCAGCCATTGCCGCTGCAGAACACGGGAGACCAGCAGCAGTCACCAGCCGGCCAACAGTCAGCCGTGTGTTTCTTTGCTGTAAATGCAGACAGACACGCATAGTGTTTTCCAAAGCGCTGAACCTGAACGACATGATAGCTGGTTGCTGCAGCCTGCTTACATGGAGGGACAAGGCGTATAGCGTAATGAACAGGGTGGCACTGCTGCTGCTAGTGCTGCTGATGCTGCTGCCGTCCCTGCTCGCGTGTGTGTGGCTCGTGGGGCGTAGTACACAGAACCTGGCCGCTGGTGCCCTGCTATCACTACCACTGCTGCTGCTGCTGCTGCTGCTGCCACTGCTGCTGCTGCCGCAGCCTGCTCACGTGTGCATGGCTCGTGGGGCGTAATATACCAAGAAGGGCCGTGCCTTGCTGCCCTGCTTTGCCGCCCTCGCCTCAGCTTTTGACAGGTAGTCCAGAAGCACGCCAGCCAGCCGCTGCTCGGTATAACCTTGGACGTAGCTTATGTTGCCGTTGTGCCTGCAGCAGCAGCAGCAGCAGCAGCAGCAGCAGCAGCAGCAGCAGCAGCAGCAGCAGCAACACAGCACATGTTACACAACTGCCAGTCCAGGGTAACCTTGGACGTAGCTGATGTTGCCATTGTGCCTGTAGTGCAAAGGGCAGGAGGTAGACAGTCAGCCGGGCATTTGCAGCAAGGCCGCTGCCATGCTGGCAAGGCGGTGCAGCAACATGACACACGGTGCACAACTCTGCTCAAGGTGAACTCCTTTTTGTGTCGAGCAGCAGCAGCGCAGCGCTCACCACACGGCGCCGTCCTGGAGGTTGGTGTCGATGTACCATGACTGCTGGAAGCCCACATGCCACGGCTCGTAGCCCAGCGTCTGGATGTTGTGCCTGCGGCAGCAGCAGCAGCAGCGGTAATGCTTGCAGGCTGAACAGCAGCATGTGGGCAATTAAGAGCATTGCTGAAATTGGCATGCCATATGCCAATTTTGAAGCCCGCAGTTCAACTTGACTGTACAACTCTGAACAGGTGGCTGTTGTGGAGGATCACAGTGTGGTGTGACTCTTTCTGGTTAGCAGCATACCCAACAGGCGGCTGTCCACCTGTGCAATGCAAACTGCTGTGCTGTCTCACCACTGCCAAAGTGCGCTGTCTCACCATTAGGTGCCATTTGCTGCCATTTGCTGTGCTGTCTGCCATTTGCTGTGCTGTCTGCCATTTGCTGTGCTGTCTGCCATTTGCTGTGCTGTCTGCCATTTGCTGTGCTGTCTGCCATTTGCTGTGCTGTCTGCCATTTGCTGTGCTGTCTGCCATTTGCTGTGCTGTCTGCCATTTGCTGTGCTGTCTGCCATTTGCTGTGCTGTCTGCCAATTGCTGTGCTGTCTGCCAATTGCTGTGCCGTCTGCCATTTGCTGTGCTGTCTGCCATTTGCTGTGCTGTCTGCCATTTGCTGTGCTGTCTGCCGATTGCTGTGCTGTCTGCCATTTGCTGTGCTGTCTGCCATTTGCTGTGCTGTCTGCCATTTGCTGTGCTGTCTGCCATTTGCTGTGCTGTCTGACATTTGCTGTGCTGTCTCACCATTTGCCAAAGTGTGCTGTCTGGTACCCCTGGGCGCTTAGATACTGTGCGGCAGTCGTCTCCGCACTGTGGATGAAGTCATACCCTACATGTGCAAAGACATGCATGCAGACAGGTTTTGTGTTTGTGACCGATGCAACGGTCTATGCTTGACTTGACAGCATCCGCACACTGCGTTGCAAGCACATTTGCTGAGCACACCTGCTGAACATACATAGATGCTGCTAAATGGGTTACTGCTCACAACTTCTTTGGCGCATAATGCTGCATGGATGAGGATCACTTCAAGTTGCCCACCTGAGTTGACCTTCACAGTGCCTGTGCGCAGCGGGTGGCGGCCTGTCAGCAGCGCTGCACGCGTAGGAGCGCACTCCGGTGCTACATAGAAGCTACAGCAGCAGCAGCAGCCGCAGCAGCAGCAGCAGCAGCAGCAGCAGCAGCATTAGCAGCAGCACCAGCAGCAGCAACAGCAAGACAATTTCTGGTGGTTCTGCACGAGATTTGCTCCTGATCTAGCAGCTCTGCTGCAAGATTTCAGTATGCTGCTGCTGGCTGGTACGTTGATATAACAAAGCATACTCACTTATCGAAGAGTGTGCCATTCCGGATGAACCTGCAGTGCATGCGGCACAAATGAATGCATGTGAGTGTGCCCTGGCAGCAAGCGAGCACAGCATGGCTGCATCAAGCTGCAAAGCCCCCAGCATGTGGCAGAAGCAGCAGGTAAAAGCAGCAGCAGGCCCTTAGCATGTGGCATGTGGTTCATGCCATTGGAGGCTGCTTTTGCTGAGCGCCTTTGCAACAATCGCAATCTCACAGACAGCAGCAGCAGCATTGAATACACCAGCACTGCGGCAGCTGCTGCCGCGCCAACCCTCCTGCAGTCCTTGCTGCTGCTGCTGGTCCTCTGCCGCCATCTACGTACACTGCTGCTGCCTGCCCTGCCCTGCTTGCTTTGACACACGTATTCATCATATCAGTCCCCTCACTTGTCGATGTTGGGTGTCCTGGCATAGCCAGGGTTGTGCAGCCCCACATCGTCCCAGCCCAGGTCATCAGTGAGGATCACAATGAAGTTGGGACGCGTCCCAGCCTGCAAGGGACGCAGCGGCACACCCAGGGACTGCCTGCCAGTACCATATGCTGCGGGGTGGGTTAGGCGGTGTACAATGGCAGCAGCAGCAGGAGCAGCAGCAGCAGCGGCTATGAGAGGAGGGCGTCTAGTGCTGAAGCGCAGCATGGGATTCAGTAACGCAGCTGCTTATTAGCATCTTATGAAAACTGCCAGCTGCCAGCTGTTGATTGCCAGCCAGCGACAGGAATTGGATCTGGCTCTGCGTGGAATGCTTGCATCAGCTCCAGCACGCCAGGCTGCTTATACATCATGCTGAAAGCCACACATGACCTGTTAGACACCTTGGCATCTGCGTTTTCTCGTTCAACAGCCAGAGGCGCAAGAACAGCTCTGCATACAAGCCGCCGCTGCTGCTGCTGCTGCTGCTGCTGAGAGTGGCCAGCAAAGCCAGTGCCAATGTGTATCGGTTTCGGTTGACACTAACAGTCTGCATACCTGGTGGTTTACAGTCCAGCAGTCCTGCCTGTGCTGCACTCCTGTCAGCTGTCTGTGATTGTGCAGCATGCACGCCTTGCACTGCTGCAGCGGAATAAATACAGAGCGAGAGAGCCTCAGGGGCAGAGCGAAATCTTGAAAATACAGTATCAGATGAACGTTTAACGCCGTCACGACTGTGCAGCGAGAAGCAGGCACATGCAGCAGCATGGCTCAGCTACGCTTCAACAGGCGGACAAGCCATACACACTGGGCTGCTGAGCGCTTCAGCATTCAAGTATCTTAAACAAATCGATCATACCTGCTAGTGTATGCAATATCACCAGCACCGTGCAGGCCAGAGCTGCGAGCATGTTTCCGTGAGTGCCCACTTCGGCCTCATGCCATCTTGTCAATATGCAGATCACTCATTGCAGCAGAGCTTTTTGTGCATAACTTCAATGTGGTTTTACATACATGAAGAGCAGAAACAGTTCGCGCACTATGTGTTGGGCGGGAGCGGGCATACGGCCACAAAGGCCTAGGACGCCAAACTTGCTTGCTGTTCACGCCGCTGCTGCTGAAACTTAGTTTTGCGCACTCAGCCACTTTCATGTGAAGCCGTCTGGCATGCGTTTAGAGTTGATGCAGAGCGAAGATGGCACAATGTCACACTGTGATTGAAGATTGCTTCCCTGCAAACGTCTGCCAGTCGGCTCGCTGAACCACCGCTAGCACGCCCAAGACATTCTGTCACAGAGTCTCCAAACGACCGCCGTTCTCTCCAATAGCGCTGATACACCAGCAGAACAGGCCCACACACCAGCCAGGCAATCGTTGCGGCGCAGCAGTGCTGCGCATGCGGCTGACTCTGTCAAATCACGTGCACAGAAACGCACAAAGACGTTGCTGGCACCACGTCAAGCAGGGCAGCGGTGCAACTTCACACAGCAAACACACAGTAAGCAGGCTACGCCGAAACAAAACACCCAACAGGCCACGTGTTGGTGCACCAACATGCACACCAAAAACGGCTGCAAAAGCCGACCCACTGGTGACGATGTGTTGGCTAGCCTGGCCATGACAGCACACCACCAGCACAGCACACCAGCGCAGTACCGAGCAAAGAATGGCACCTGCGAGGCCTGTTGCCACAGTGCTTTGGTGAAATTTCCAGGCAGCCTAGGCAACTGCACAGCAAATCAAAATGCAGTGCTTTTTGAATAATTATAATGGCTGACCCCTAAGAACAATGGCAATGCAACAAAGCAGTGTGTTCTGCACACCATGCACACACCACCCTGCACTGCACTCCTCATAAGCATCTTGTAGGACTGCTGTTTGCTGTTCAGACCTGGTATGAACAAGCAACAGAAGCAACAGAAGCAGCCTATGCAAATGCCAGCAGCAACAGCACTGCCACCGATGTACTGATAAGCCTAGCAGTCGCTGTTATGGAGCACATAGCATCTGCAGGCCACAACTCAGCACCACAGGCATGCATGCACCAGAGTTTGCAAGGATTTGCATTGCGGTTCAGCTGCGCCCTGATTGACTGAGCGCTGTGCAACACAACAGCATCCACGTGCTTGCAGCTTGCATGCAGTGCTGCTGCACAGGCAGCAGAAAAAGACCATGTATGCAAGCAGTGCATTGTGTATGCAGCAAGGACCACAGATGCACCACTCCCAAATCCTGGCTTGGGCACACCACATCCATGCACTTGTGTGTTCAATGGGTAGTCCATGTTGCACACAAGTATAGTTCTTGTTCATGCTGTAGCGTTCACCTTGAAACCTTCAAGGGAACCTCTGTACACCAACCACCCTTTGCACCAGAGTTGTACGCTCGCCTGCTTGCACGCAACCAGATGCAATCACTCTTCACCAGGGGTGGACGCTTTCCTGCAAGCAACCTTATGCATGCACTTTGTTCAACAGCAAGCAATGCATGGCCTGAAATGTTTTCAAACAGACAGCCTTAGATTCACCACACATACAGTTCCAAATGCACACACATCAACACGTTTGCCACCCCTCAGTGCACACCCTCTTCACCAGGACCAGCAGACTCACATCGCATTCAGGTGCTTAGGAAACAGCAGCAGGCTCAATGATCAACAAGCTCGGGTGTGCTGGGCCTGCAGCAGACCGCCAGATAACCATGAGCACACTGCCTGCCCTGCTCAACGCCGCTAGGCTGCAAGAACCGCACACAGACAATACACGATACCAAGGAATGAGAACCCCAATCAGGAGCCAACAAAAGCCTCAGTAGACTAACTGTTGGCAGAACATGCACCGTCTGCAATTTCGGCTCGTGCTGCCAGTAGTTGAGCACCACAGATGACAGCTGTACCAGATCGTACTGCGCTGCTGTCTTGCAGTCCACACCGCAAAGGTATGTATGAATGTGGCCACCATACAAAGGCAGCAATGAACAATGATTATCACACAGACGGAGCCAGTGGATAGAATGCATCGAATTCTGCATCATTCAGCAGTGCAGGCATCAGCCAATACACCACACCATGTGCAGCCAACAGCGCCACATTGCATAGGAGGCTCAGCAGTGACAGATGCAGCAAGGAGAGCATTATGATGCCTGCAACCCCTGGCGCAGGCTTCAGCAGCAGCTCTGCCGCTTTTGATGACTGCATGGATATCAGCCGCTCGGTTGGCACAGCCACGCCGCCGATGACAGTGATGCTGCTGCTGCTGCCAGCTACCAGCCCGCCCCTGCCTTCTGCAGACAAGCAGCACGCAGCAGGTGGTGCAAACAGTGCATACAGGGCAGCAGCAGCAGCAGCAGCAGCACGTGACAGGGTGAGGACTGTGAAACAGATGTGCCGGCAGCAAGCTCGCTGACAGTGAACAGGCGACACACTTTTGTTGCAGGCATAGCAGCAGAAGCCCCCTCTGCACACGTAATCCAGCAGCTTGCTGCACAACACAACAAATGCAACATGTACGCAGCACAACAAATGCAACATGTACGCAGCACAACAAATGCAACCCGCAACATCTTGAAGTACGTGATGTCAAGTAACGGTACATATTGCGGATGTGCTTGCATCACGCCTGCTACCATGTACTTGTAGTCTGTGCCCAGAAACTGGGGTAAACACCCTCCAATTCCTGTCAACTGGTGCGAGTTCCTCAACTTACCATCCAGCAGGATATGTCTCAAATGTTACATTCATGCGCCTCCAATGCCCACAGCATTGGATCAGTCTAGCATGCCTGCGCAGGCAATCAAAGACCCATTTTCTCGTAGCCTTTGTCATTGGTCTAGGTCATCTGAGGCGCACCTGCTTGCTTCAGCCGGGCATCCAGCCACGCCCTTAGCTCCAGCCACTGCACCAAGAATGCTAGCCACCACAGCAGCAGCGTCAGCGTGGCCAGCATGGTACACATGGACAGCAGCACCGCGCTTGACCGGCCTGCCAGCCGTGGGTGCTGCGGCAGCAGCAGCATCTCAGCTGACCCGGTAGGCTGGATGAGGGAGGCCCAGATGTGTGTCAGCTTGACTGCTGATGCCAGCACTGTGTGGTTGTTGCCCCAATGCACCATCTCTGCAGGGCAGGTGAAGAGACCGGTGGCAGGTGGCAGGTGGCAAGTGGCAAGTGGCAGGTGAAGGTAAAGAGACAGCAGGGAGCTGTTGCAGGCACATGGTGATAGGGTCGGCCGGCAGAGGATGCAAACAAGAGTTTGGCTGTGGTTGTTCATCGCTGCACAGCTATAGCTATGCTGCCACAGGCATGCCACTGCCGTGCTGCTGCTGCTGCTGCTGCTGCTTGCCTGGCCAGTCCAGGTGTAGCCAGCACTTGTGATGTGTTGTAACATAAAGCATGCAGCAGGCAGCATGTTCAGAGACACAGCTCTGCTGCTGCGCTTTGCAGCAGGCAGCAGACTCAGACCCACCCTGCACCTTGCAGGCTGCGATTGCATGCATCTCTGCACAGGGAGGCAGCCTGTTACATTGGAATATAACACATCTCACCTGCAGGCTGACTGTGCAGGCATCATCTTGCGTAAGGAGGCAATCTGTTACTTGAACCCACCTGCAGGGAAGGCGCCATACATCAGCCGCGCACACTTGTACAGCACAGCTGCTGCCTGCAGCAGAAAAGGCAGCTGCAGCACTGCCACCTCCACAACCATCATAGGGGGCATAGCATTCATGCTGATCTTCAGGCCAAACCCTAGCGGATCACCACGGGTCATTGTGGTATGGATCAAGTCTTTGGTGTCTGCACTGATGGACCCTGCAGTGTAGCCTGTTAGCAGCCGCACTGCCAGCACTATGGGGATGCGGTAACGGGCGTAGAATGCTGGGGCCAGCAGCAGCGTCGCCAGCCATGCGTTGATGTACAGGAGCGGGATGATGAACACCATTGTGAAGCGGGGCACGTCCATTCCTTTCTCTGGCTTCGTGCTGTAGTTGAGGCTGAGTGCAAACACAATGAAAGCGAAGAAGAAGGCCACCTGCAACCGAAAGCGCAGAACAACAACAGCAGCAGCAGCAGCACATACAGCTGCAGTGCCAGGGAAAGTGAGGACAGCAACAACAGCTTGCTGCTGCAGCCGGCAGCAACATGTACATGTTAAGCAGAGTCAGGTACGTTACACGGGGCGCGTACAGCAGAGTCGCTGCTTGCGAGAAGTTGAGATGGCCTTTTGGTGCTGCTGTTGCGACACTGCAAGCGCCAAAAAAAGGCGTTGCGTTCTTATTTCACCTGCGTGTCCCATGCTACCAGCCTTTTTAGTCTACTCTGGTCGCTCCAAAAGGCCCTGTTCAGATGGCTAAGCAGCACCTGCGAATCATGGCGACCTTGCCGGGCTGGCTCTGCGTCGTTGCTGCTTGAAGTCATGCAGACCTCGGCGAACGGAACGAACGTGACACGAAACCGGAGCTCTACCGTACGAAGCACGCTGCGATGCCTCGGTTCGACTGGTCACCCCCCTCCCCCCAGACTGGCACGCCCTCTTATCAGCACCTTGTCACTTCCGGCCAGCACTCACTATGTACCCTGACCGCTGCTGCAGTAGCACGCAGGGTTGAATGCCGCATCGTTGTATCAGGACGAATTTGATGCACACTGTATGCAAAGCACGGCGAGCAAGCTGCCATGGCCTGTGCTGCTGCTGCCCCTGCTGCTGCTGTCAGGCCACACCTGCTACTTTCACAGCTGGCTTGAGGTCAAGCGGCTATTAGAGTATCAGTCTCCATGTATCAGTGAAAGCCCACGGCCGATGGGCGGATCATGGCTGTTGAGGAGGGTAATCTACGATAACACATTACTCCAAGACAAGTAGCTCAGTTGACCTAAATGGAAAGCCTGGTTTGAAGCATATGAACTAGAAAACACATATTGATACCACCAGCTCAAGCATACTGCAAGTAATGCACAGGGCCGCGCGCAAAATGCTTGCCCACAACCGCCCAACCGTTGTGGGTTTCACGCAACCCAGTAGAGGACTCGGCAAAGGAGAAGGTACAGTGTAGTTAATACACTGTAATTACTGATGAGGAACGCGGCGTGCTTGTGCAGCCGATGGAGCCGCTTGCTGAGCAGCGGCTGATGCTCACATGTGTGTCGGTTTCAAAGTTTGAACACATGCAACACACATGTAGATGGTGACCATCTACTGTGATTGCAATCTATGTCCGGTCACTGCTACTTGCATGCAGTGACTCCCAAGCACATTATCTGTGTTGAATTGTGACGAATATGTTGTTTCTCCTGCTGTTGTGGCTGATCTGCGAGTGTCATGACTGGAACCTACACCACGGTCTACCCAGGACTACTTGAAGGCCGGGGGGCAGGGGTCACAGGTGGTCCCGCCCATGGACCCCTAACGACCCTGCCCTGTAACCTTCTCTGTGCCTACAGTCATGGCTGGAACCTGCACCACGGTCTACCCGGGACTACTTGAAGGCCGGGGGCAGGGGTCACAGGTGGTCCCGCCCAGGACCGCCTAACGACCCTGCTGCCCTGAAATCTCCGCTGCGCCCACAGGTGAGAACTTCGCATGATGCTATGCTGCCATGATGCTGGACAGCAGTGCTTGCGTGGACAGCCCACTTGGAGCGCCGGGGGACCTTGGGCGGGAGGTCTCCTGGACAAGCAATGCTTGAAGGTGCGCAGCTTTGCGTTTTTTTTGCTAAGCTTTGCGTTTTTCATGCTAGACTGTCCATCTTTACACATTGCTGTGGCACAATGCAGCATGTTACGTCACTCGCGTGTTAGTGTTGACAGACAGTTTTCATATGGCATGTAAGCATGTAAGTATCCTGTGGTGTGTTCATCACGTGCAGTGACGAGCCAAAAGTTTCACTGAAACTCAATTGGCAATTGAGTTGGAGGCGAAAACTGACCTCCATCATCATCATCATCATCATGTTACCCATCAAGCCATAGCATCAACAGTCACCGAGTGTGTAACTCTTCAAACCAAGTGTGGTTGCCGCCACGCGCGGCAACCTGGTGCACAGCCACTGTTGCTGCCAACCCTGAGTGCTGTAGCCCAAGTCAGGGCTAAAGAGGAAGACTAGTGGCCAGCGCCAGCGCCCTTCTCCTTCTTCTTGGGCAGCCACGGCTTGACGAAGGGGTGGCGCAGCGCTGCGTCAGCCTGGATGCGCTTCTCAGGGTCCAGCGCCAGCATCTTCTCCAGCAGGTCAGCCAGCGCGGCAAGCTGCAGCAGCAGCAGCAGCAGCAGCAGCAGCAGCAGCAGCAGCAGCAGCAAGATCGCTTCATACCCGCGTCCGCCACCGCATCCTCCTCCACAAAAAACGCAGCAACCTTTGCAAGGTATGTTTGGCACGCCTGATTGCGACAAGCACAACCTGCCCTGGCTTGTGCACAGCATTCCACTGCAGCATTTGAATGCACAGCCACAGCTGCTGCCCTGATCCCGCAATGCCCATGAAGACGCAGACTGCCTTCCCGGCTTCCGGCTGCCACAGCAGTGGCTCACGCCGCCCGCCTGCCTGGCTGTTATCCTGCACGACAAACTGACAAAATGACAATAACAATGACATCGTCACTGACGCCAGCAGCGTGCCTCACCTGGGCCCTGTCTCCCTCTGCACGTGCCAGCAGCTGCGAGACGTTGTGCTTGATGGTGGGGTTGGGGATGACGCGCCGGATCTGCAGCAGCAGCAGCAGCAGCAGCAGCAGCAGCCACGCGTTGAGCAGCTGACACGTGCACGCTCAACAGCTGGGAGGCAGTCCAAGTTCAGAAAGCGTCGAAGCTGCACAGGTGCAGGGCTGTGGAACAGGCTTTACCCCTGTGCCCCTGCGCCCCTCTCCACATCTCTCTACAGCTTGCAGATGCAACACAGCCACTACAAGGTTACAACATCAGTGTAGGCCATTCTGTCCTGCAGGTGCCGCCCCCCAGAAACACAAACAAAAACCATGACACAATCATAACACAACGACACGCACCGGCTGCTTGGTCAGTGGGTCCTCCTCACTCAGTCCAAAGCTCATGCTGGTGTCGTCCTCAAGTGACGCCGGCAAAACCACACCAGCAAAAAGTAACATCCATACCGAATGACACCCACCGGCTGCTTGGTGACCGGGTCCTCCTCGATCAGCGCGAAGCTCATGCTGGTGTCGTCCTCAAAGTGCTTCTCCACAAAGATGCCCTTCTTGAGCATCTTTTTTGGAAAAGGCCCCTTCACGTCCATCATGAGCTTGAGCATCTCGTTGTTGGAGCGGCCGGGGAACAGGATCTTGCCCGTGAACAGCTCGTACAGCACACAGCCCACACTCCACATGTCCATGGGGAAGTCTGAACAGCAGCAGCAGCAGCAGCAGCAGCAACAGCAGCAGCAGTACAAATAAGCCAGTCAATCTAGGCTGTCCATTGCTCGCCACAGGCAAGGCAGCACGCAGCCCACACTCCACATGTCCATGGGGAAGTCTGCAAACAAGACAGCATCTGTCAGCTCAGCATGTTACTATGTTCAAAAGACAATCATATGCCGTCAAGAGCTCATACAGCCCACACTCCACATGTCCATGGGGAAGTCTGGACAGCAGCGGCAGCAGCAGCAGCAGCAGCAGAACAAGTAAGGCACAGTCAATGTACATTGATTCATTACATGCCAGAGGCGAGGCAGCACGCAGCCCACACTCCACATGTCCATGGGGAAGGTCTGGACAGCAGCAGCAGCAGCAGCAGAACAAGTATGGCACAGTCAATGTACATTGATTCATTACATGCCAGAGGCGAGGCAGCACGCAGCCCACACTCCACATGTCCATGGGGAAGGTCTGGACAGCAGCAGCAGCAGCAGCAGAACAAGTATGGCACAGTCAATGTACATTGATTCATTACATGCCAGAGGCGAGGCAGCACGCAGCCAACGCTCCACATGTCCATGGGGAAGGTCTGGACAGCAGCAGCAGCAGCAGCAGCAGCAGTACAAGCCAGCAACAGTCAATGAAAACCCGTCAATTAGATGCCAGAGGCAAGGCAGCACACAGCCAACGCTCCGCATGTCCATGGGGAAGGTCTGGACAGCAGCAGCAGCAGCAGCAGCAGCAGTACAAGCCAGCAACAGTCAATGTAAGCCCGTCAATTAGATGCCAGAGGCAAGGCAGCACACAGCCCACGCTCCACATGTCCATGGGGAAATCTGCAATGGTAAACAGAACCGAGTCAGCAAGATACAGCTTACATACGTTGCCATTTTTGAAATGCGTTTTGAAAAGCTAATACAAAGCGATCTGTATTTGTATCACAGCCTCACCGTAGGCCAGGCCCAGCACCACATCGCGCTGCTAAACACAGCAACTGATACATCTATCGTACAAGCTGTTTCCGTGTACACATGAGTAAGATGTGGCTCACCGTATGCCAGGCCCAGCACCACCTCCGGTGCGCGGTAGAAGCGGCTGACCAGGTACGGCGTGCGCTCGTTCTCACCAGCAAGCATGGCACTGCCCAGGTCACACACCTTGACCTTGCTGCGCCGCGCCTGTGGGGACAAGTACAAAGAAAGCAGCAGCAGCAGAAAGGAGTGAGTCATCACTTGCCGCCAGCATGGCACTGCCCAGGTCACACACCTTGACCTTGCTGCGGCGCGCCTGCAGGGGACGCAAATGAACAGGAACATGGCGGCAGCAGCAGCAAAGAGTAGCAATCAGAACAGGGGCTTGCTGATTATAAGCCACGCACGTCTCGACCTTGCAGCAGCACGCCTGCACCCCAGTGCTGCTAGCAGCACTGACATTGACCATGCCGATGTCTGGCTCGACGTTTGCGTGCACAACCATCCACAGCACCCCACTAAATCCGCCAGCAGTCACACAGCCCAGCCCCTGCAGCAGCACGGCAGTTGCCACTCACGTCGACCAGAATGGTGTCTGGCTAGATGCATGCACCACTCACTGCACGCCCCCAAACAGCAGCACGCAGCACCTGAGGAACCCTTCCCGCGCAGCCCCGGCAGCAGCGCTGCCGCAGCCCCTCACAATGACAAGAAGCATGCTGCGCCCAAGCAACCATTGCCGACAGTCTGCGCAGCAGACCACTGCACAGCACAACACGCACAGGTACATAAAGTATCATCCACTATGTCCAACTCACGTTGACCAGGATGTTGTCAGGCTTGATGTCTGCGTGCAGCACGCGGCACTGCTGCAGGTGGCGCAGCGCCACCAGCAGCTGGCCCGCGTAGATGGCCACCGCCTGGATGTTGAGCCCCACGTTGCGCCCGTACTTGAGCGTGAGCTCGCGCAGGTTCATGTCCTGCACGTGCAAAGGCAGAACACTATGCATCAGCACCGGCACTTGACGGTGACCTTACACATACTCATGTCCTGCAAGCCTATACAAATCACTGCATATACAATTGTGGAACGACAAGGCAAAGGCAACCTCACAAGCAGCTTGAACGCCATGCACACGTGCTGCCCATACCGTAGACACACAAACACACATACCGCACAACCCTCTCCGCACAGTTGCGCCCACAGCAACCCAAGCAAAGCCCCTCACCATGTTCTCGAAGACCATGCACACGTGCTGCCGGTACTCAAAGGTGCGCAGCAGGCGAATGACGTGCTTGCGGTTGTCTGGGTCCTTCTCCGCCAGCAGCCGCAGGATGCGCTGCTCAAGGGCGGCTGCCTTGGACATGGTCTCGTTGCTGCGGATGACCTGCGGCAGTAATGAAGAGATGAGGTGGCGCCAGGATGAGTTGTGAGCGAAGCAGGCAGGCAGCGAGTATCATGCGAGAGAGCAGCTGCCTTGGACATGGTCTTGTTGCTGCGGATGACCTGAAGGGGATTGGTTGTGCGCGGACAGCAGATGCAATAATACACGCAGGCAGGCACGCAGGCAGGCAGCATGGTGTCAGTGAGCATTGAAACGGCAGCCTTGAACATGGTCTCGTGCCGCGGATCACCTGGCGCAGAATGGGCGAGTTGACGTGATGCACACACACAGGAGGTGTGATGAGCCGAGCAGGCAGGCTGGAAGGCAGGCAGCAGTTGGAGCTACATGGCACGTGACCTGGTGCTGACACATGATCCAGCGTCGGCATGCTGCTGCTGTTGCTCCTGCACACCACTCCCTCCCACTGTGCTGTACCTCTGCCAACAAAATCACTGCAGCGCTGCCGGCTCAGCGCAGCCCAAATTCCTCCTCATCCAACAAAATATTATATGAACAAGGCAGCCGCAACAATTGGTGCGCTTCACCTGCCAAGCACACCTTGATGGCAACCCAATTTCCTCATTATCCAACAAAATATTTATGAACAAGGCAACCTCCAGATGCTCTGCCCCAAGCACCAGCGGCCCAGAGCCCGCCCCTGGCAGCAGCTGCAACTGTGTAAACATGCTATTATCAATGTTATTGGAACAGCATTACACCCCTCACCTTGATGGCCACTTCTGGGTGCTCCGCGCCTGGCGCCAGAGGTCCAGGGCCCACCCCTGGCAGCAGCTGCCCTGTTGCTGCGTTGACCTGGCGCTGCGTGTCGCGCGCGCGCAGCACTGTGCTGAACACTCCTTTGCCCTTGCAGGCAAACACCTCGTAGCGGCCATCCAGCACTTCGCCCACCTGCAACATGAGTGTTGCAAACATGTTACAAAAATGTCACTGACAAGTAACTCAGCAGGCGTCCCACACACGCCCTTGCCCTTGCAGGCGAACACTTCATAGCGGCCAACAAGCACCTCACCGACCTGCAGGGACAGAAATGTGACACATCTGTTACCGATGTGTTGCTGATGTGTGTCACTTACTGAACACGCCTTTGCCCTTGCAGGCAAAGACCTCGTAGCGGCCATCAAGCACCTCGCCCACCTGCAGGATGGCATGTGGCATTTAGGGGCAGGGGTGGCGACGCAGTTGTTACGAACACGACGCACCAACGGCAGCAGCAGTAGCAGCAGCAGCAGCAGACGTACGGCGATATGGCAGGCGTGCACCCACATGATGGCACATTAGGCAAGTCCGCCGCCATCGCAGGGATTGCCTGTATCACATCCCACAACCCCACAACGTAAGGTAACATGACATAACATGACATAACATAACATATAACATGAAACGAAAAGTGCGCACCTGGAAGTTGTAGTAGCCCTCTGCATCATCGTAGTTATCAGTCAGGCCAGCAGGCACAGCGGGGCCCTTGCGCAGCGCTGCACCAGCCCCATCCGCCCCCTCAGCAGCAAACATGTCATCCTCAGCAGCAAACATATCATCGCCTCCACCCTCTGCCGCATCTGCTGCTGCTGCTGCATCCCCTGCGTCCCCTGCACTCTTCGTTGCTGCTGCTGCTGCTGCTGCTGGCGCATCTGCTGACTTGCCAGCCGCAGCGCCCTGTCCAACCCTCAGCCTCTCAGATTGCATGTTTGGCTCAGTCCCAGGTAGCACCAAATGCACAGGCAGTTGGCTAGTGGGCTGCTCCTCATCAGGGCCTCCTGCAGCCCCTGCTGCTGCTCTGCTGCTGACCTCGCCTGCTGCTGCTGCTGCTCCTTGGTTCCAGATGTCCATCACCGGGCTGCCAGGTGCATTGTGGCTGTCTTCGCTGCTGGTACGCTCGCCTTCTGGCGTGGCTATGCCATCATCTTCTGCCGCTGCTGCTGCTGCTGGCTGCTGTTGCTGCTGCTGGGGAAGCTGCTCGGCAGCAGCTGCCCCATCATCCTGCTGCGGCTGTAGCTGCTGTTGCTGCTGGCTTCCTGCCTCCCCTGCTGCTGCAGCAGCAGCAGCAGAGGGCGCCGCTACTGCTGCTGCTTGCTGGTGCTTGGCCAGGATCTCCTGCCGCCTCTTCCTGCTCTCCTCCAGCCGCCGCTGCTGCTCCTCTTCCTCCTTCTGTGCTGCTGTCAGGCCCAGGGCATCACCCTCCAGCAGCGCAGTGGGATCCAGCTCCAGCTCAGGCTCCGAGTCTGACGAATGGCGGCGCCGCCGCTGCGTTGACAATCGTGGCAGCAACAGGTCAGCAAGGCGGTGAGTCAGGGCAGTGTGCAGGCAGCGTAGATTGCATCATATGCTGTTGAACGCCAACAGCCACTGCGCCACCCCCCAGCCCTGGCCCGCAGCTGCCATCGAAAGCCACCAGGAACAGCAACTGCGCAACAACCACACGAGCCATCAACGATGCCACAAACAGACACCCTACGACGACAGCAGAGCCCCTAGCTCACCTTGCTGTCCTCTCTGTCCCGCTCGTCCCTGCCTCGCTTGTACTGCCTGTCCCTGTCCCTGTCCCTGTCATAGTCCTGGCCCCGCCGGCCCCTGCTGCGGCTGCGGCTGCTGCGACGGCTGCCACCCCGGCCACCTCGGCCGCTGCTCATGTCGTACTGCCTGTCCCGCTCAGATCGGTACCGACTGTCCCGCTCCCTGTCCCTGTCCATGTCCCTGGCCTGCAGCTCCCGGGACCGGTCGTACTGCCTGTCCCGGTCCCGGTCGTACTGCCTGCTGCTGTCGCTGCCTCGCTGGTAGCGCTCCAATCCAGCTGCTGCTGCTGCTGCTGGCCGCTCTCTGCTGCTCTGACGCGAGCGGCTCGGCTGCTCCCGTTCCCGCTGCTGCTGCTGCTCATCTGACTCACGGGCGCGCCTGCTGCCGCTGCGCTCTCGGCTGCGCTCCCGGCGCTCCTTTTCCCTATCCCTGTCCCTGTCTTTTTCCCGGGGGTCTTTGCGGCGTTCCCTGTCTCTGTCCCTGCTTTTGTCCCGAGGGTCTTTGCTGCGCTCCCGGCTGCTTTTGCGCTCCCTGCTGCTGCCTGCTGCAGCAGCAGCAGCTGGCTCCTTGTCTTTGAGCCGCTCCCTGCTGCGCTCCCTGCTGCTGTTGCTGCGCTTGCTGGAGGGCCTGCTGCTGCAGGAGATGAACAACACCAGCAGCAGCAGCAGCAGGAGCAGAAGCGCAACCGTGAAATGCAGTGACAGCAGGTGGTGAACTTCTTGTACAGGTGTTGTGACGGAGAAAGGCAGTGGCAGCAACAGGTTACAGCCAAGCTGCATGGAACATGCATAAGGACGATATACATGGAAACTGATCGAGGTCCGCGAGGGCTGGTGCTGCGCGCGCGGGTGGTGGCGCGGCACAGCGCACAGGCACATGCTATGCTGTCACTGCAATGTCTTGTGCTGTCATCTCTCACCCTGTGCTCATGTATGCTGCTGCTTTGCACTGCGCGTGCTGCACTGCTGCCAGCACACCCACCTGGGCCTCTCCTTGCCCTCCTTGTGCCCAGCACTGTCATCCTCAGATGATCTGTGCTTGCCGTTTGCGGCTACTGCATCATCAGCTGCTGCTGATGGTGCTGCTGCTTCGTCTGCTGCTGCTTGTTCTGCAGCAGCAGCTGCAGGAGCGGTCACCCCTTCTGCAGCTGCTTCTGCAATCTCACCATCCTCCAGCACTTCTCCATCCTCAACTTCTTCTGGAGAGGGCTGCTTACGCTCCTTGTGCCGCTTGTGGCTGCGCTCACGAGAAGCAGAGCGCTCCTTGTGATGGCTCTTCTTCTTGTGCTTGCTGCTGCTGTCATGCTTGTGCCGCGACGACTCCTTGCGCTCCTCGCCACGCTTCAGCTCGTAGTCTTCAGGATCATCGGCAGGCAGATAGCGGTCCTCAAACATGAGAAGAACAGGAAGCTAGAGCAGCTGGCAGTGCAGGGACCCGCTGCTGCTGCCACTACTACACAGGCGCGACGCTGCTGCGTCACCAGGCACGCCAACAGACCGCTCACCAAACACTGCAAGCTAATGCTCCCGGGAGCAAGCACCAATTTGGTAGGTGTGCCTGAGTTGCGAGGTGCGAGTGCGTGTATTGCCACTTGGCGTTTACTTTCGTATGATTCGGCGTAAAAACCTTGCTGATCAACAACAGAGCTTGTCGTTCTTGAAGCTAGGGGCGTGTGGCAATTCAAGTGCTGAGGCACATCAAGTGACTGGGGTGCAAGGGCAGGGTGCAATTCAGCGGGCGCAGACAGCACAGGGCCCTCCAAACCCGTCAGCTGTCATAGAAACACAAACCAATCACCCATTCCAATTTGCACAGCGCAGCAGCGCATAAGGCTGGGCATCCACACCCGGTTGCAATGAGGAGCCCATGCAAAGCAGTATGAACTGCAAGTCACCCAACAGCGGCCATCATGCAGGAGCAAAGCAAGACATCAAGCGGCTCCAGATGCTGACTGCAAGCAAATTAGAAGTTCGATCATATGGCAGCTGCTGCTCATCAGGGTACTGGCAGGTCAGCCGCACCATGATACACACTGCGTCAGATCATTGGACAAATGCTCATCACGACAACAGCGGCACCACGATGGCATCAGATCACGGCATGAGTACTGGAACCTGTCAAAGCCAGTCCAAACCCACACGCATACACTTAAGTGCACACTCAGCAGTCATCGCCATCGTCCGTAGGAACACACACAACACTGACATCATCGCCGCCATCGCTGTCACCCTGCTGCTGCTGCTGCTGCTGCTGCTGCTGCTGCTGCTGGCTGCACGCGTACACCTCATCCAGCAGCTGCGCCACCTGCTGCTGCTGCAGCAGCGCCGCCCTGCCGCCCTCCTGCAGCCGTGCCAGCAGCGCCAGCTTGCCCGCCTGCTGCGGCTGCAGCAGCTGCAGCAGGTAGCTGCTGTCTGCCGTGATCATTGCATACACACAGCTCTGCTTCAGCGCAGCAGCAGCTGCCGCGCTGTCAGGAGCAGGCAGCAGCCGCACAGTGCCAAAGCCAGGCACCTGCAGAGCTCATAGCACTGCTCACCATCACTGCTCTCGTCTGCACCTGCAGCAGCTGCGTATGTTGGTGGTGGTGCTGCCGATGTTGCTTGTGGTGCTGCATCTGTTGCATCACTTGCCTTTGGCAGCTCAGCTGTACATGTGTCATCTGCTGCAGCTGCCTGCAAGTCGGCTGCGCTGTCAGGCTGTATGTTGACGAGTAAGCCTGCCTGCCGCAGCCCCTGCAGGGCACAGCAGGCTGCTGGCCTGATCAAGCCCTGGCTTGTGGGAGTGCCAGTGCCACTGCTGCTGTTGCTGCTGCTGCTATTGCCACAGCTGGTGCTGCTGCTGCCTTCAGCAGCTGCTGTTGTCAGACGCTGCTGCTGCTGTTGGAGGTGCTGCAATGGCAAAGGTGGTGATGACAGTGGCTGCCGCTGCCACTGCTGCTGCAGCAGCCACTGCACCTGCAGCTGCACCCTTTGCTCGCCCTTGCCGCCTTCCACCCACACTGCGAATGCTGGGTGCTGCGCCAATTCCTCGTCGAGCTGCAGGCTTGGCACTACACAACGCATGAAGCTGCGGTACGATGCTTTAGGAGCCCAGCCATTGCGGCTCCAGCGGCCCCATACCTTGTTATGGCTCACGTACCATGCAAGCGCTCCCAGCTTCATACTGTACTCTGGACACTCTGCCAGCGCCTGCGCTGTCGTGCGCAGCAGCAGCGCCCGCGCAGCTGACTTTGTTTGCTGGTCCTGCAAGCGTTTGCCGCCGTTTCGCGCAGCTGCAGCTGCTGGCGCGAGCACCGCCTCATCCGATGGCCAGGCTGCATCCATGGCAGCCTTCAGCTTAGCTGCTGGCAGGGCCGGCTGAGAGCTCTGTGCTGTGATTGCTGGGTCGCGCATCCCAATCGCTGTTGAACTGCATACACAGCTAGGGTTGATCCAGCCGTCCTGCTCCTCCACGTGCACCTCCTCCTTCTGCTGCTGGGCCTGCTGCTGCTGCTGCTGGCCCTGCTGCTGCTGCTGCTGCTGGCCCTGCTGCTGCTGCTGGCCCTGCTGCTGTTGCTGCTGCTGGCCCTGCTGCTGCTGCTGCTGCTGCTGCTGGCCCTGCTGCTGCTGCTGCTGCTGCTGCTGGCCCTGCTGCTGCTGCTGCTGCTGGCCCTGCTGCTGCGGCGGCATCAGTCCTGGCGCCTGCAGTGCACGTGCCGAGTGCTGCTGCTGCTGCCTTTGCTGCTGCAGCTCCCACTGCTGCTGCAGCAGCCACTGCACCTGCAGCTGCACTCTTTGCCTGCCATCACTTGCCAGCCCTACAAGGAATGCTGGGTGACGCTTCAGAACCTCTGCAAGGTGCCGCCTTGGTGCCGCACCCTTGCAGAACCTGCCATACGCGGCAGTACCTGGCAAGCCTGGGCCCACGGATCCCAAGCTTTATGGTAGCTGATGTGTGAAGACAGCGCCGCCAGATTCAAGCTGTGCTCTGGACACTCTGCCAGGATCTGCGCTGCCGTGCGCAGCAGCAGCGCCCACATGGCTGCGCCTGTCCGATGATGTTGTGCGCAAGCGCGACCAGCTTGTGCTGATGCTACTGCTGCTGCGCGCGCCGCTTCATCCACAGGCCACACTGCCTCTATGGCAGCCATCAGCTCAGCTGCCGACAGCGCTGGCTGTGACTTTGAAGGCTGTGCTGGCAATGCTGAGGCATGCACTGCTGCTGTTGCATTGCATGTGCTGTTGGGGCTGTTCAGGCCGCCCTGCACTTGCGCAGCAATCTTGTGCTGCTGCTGCTGCTGCTGCACGGGCTGCAGCAGGGGCACCAATCCTGCTGGCTGCAATGCTTGGCTTGGCTGCTGCTGCTGCTGCTGCGGTGGCTGCACTTGGGCTGGCGGCTGTTGCTGCTGCTGCAGCAGCCACAGCACCTGCAGCTGTACACTGTACTGGCTAGATGCACCTGTCTGCTGTACATCAAACTCTGGATGCCGCTTCAACTCATCCATCAAGTGCAGCCTTGGCTGCACACAGTTCATGAAGTTGCGATATGCGGCGCTGCTTGCTAGGCCTGACCCCCACTGCTGCCAAGCCTCATGGTGACTGACACGCGTGCCAAGATCAGATAGCTGCATTATATGCCCCGGCCACTCTGCCAAGATCTGCGCTGCTGTGCGCAGCAGCAGCGCACGCACAGCCAACCCTGCGTGGTCGTACTGTAGGCAATGATGGCCAGCTTGCGCTGCTCCTGCTGCTGCCGCGAGTGCTGCTTCATCCAGAGGCCACGCTGCATCTATCGCGGCCATCAGCTCAGCTGCCGGTAGGGCTAGCGCTGATGACTCAGCTGGCAGTGTTATCCCTAGCGTTTCCGATGCTGCTGCTGCTGCTGCTGCTGCTGCTGCTGCTGCTGCTGCTGCTGCTGCTGCTGCTTCTGCTTCTGCTGCTGACGCTGACGTTGCAGCAGGGCATGCACAGCTGGGGCTGATTAAGCCGTCCTGCTGCTGCGCACATACCATGCGCTGCTGCTGCTGCTCCTGCAGCAGCCACGATACCTGCAGCTGCACGCTCTGCTCGCCCAGCTCCCCAACAGCCCTTACTGTGAACGCTGGGTGCTGCTTCACAGCCGCTGCCCATTGCAGTTTTGGGCTCACACTCCTCGTGAATCGGCCAAATGCAATGTCAATTGGCCCGCCTGCAGCCCAAGGACCCCACGCGCTGTGCTTAGCAATACGCGACCCAAGCACGGACTGCTTCAAGCAGTGATCAGGGCACTGAGCGAGCACCTGCGCTACCGTGCGCAGCAGCAGCGCCCGCCTAGCTAGACCTGTGGGATGATCCTGTGGAAACGCAGCCGCTGATGCTGCTGCCGCTGGCAGTGCCACTTTATCCACAGGCCACGCTGCATCAATGGCAGCCAGCAGCCCAGCTGCCGACAGCGCTGGCTGTGGTGTGTTTGCCAGCGATGCTGAGTCGTACACTGCTGCGGCTGCTGGTGCTGCATAGCACGCGCTGCTGAGGCTGGTTGAGCCATCTTGCTCGATCACGAGCATCTTGTTCTGCTGCTGCTGCCGCTGCTGCTGCGCACTGCCAGCAAGCTGCTCAAGGAGGTGGTTATCTTCACTCCAGAAAGAGACAGCAGGCACTGCTGCTGCTGCTGCTGCTGCTGCTGCTGCTGCCAGCTCCATTGCTGGTAATCTAGTTTCTGATCCAGGAGCTGTGGCTACTGCTGCTGCTGTGCCAGCTGCCATAGTGTGCCACTCCCCAGCAGCATATGATACATCTGCATCTTCAGCAGTGGCAACAGGCTTGTGGATGCTGTTGGATGTGGCTGCTTGTAGCCCATGCTGCTGCTGCTGCTGCTGCTGCTCCTGCTGCTGCTGCTGCCTGCTTGCTTCCCTGAGGGCTCCTGCCACCAGTCCAGCCAGGTGCAGCAAGCTTAGGTTACACTGGCTATCCCAGCTGCCCACGCGCTGCAGCAGCTGTGACAGCAGGGCAGAGTGCAGCCCTTGCAGCAGCTCCACAATGCTGCTGCAAGGTGTGCAGAGCACCCCCTCCAGCTGCTGCTGCAGAGCCGCATGGTCCTGCAGGAGCAGGCATACTGCTGCCTCCATGCCAGCAGGCAGCAGCAGCATCCTGGCTGTCAGGTCTGCTGCTGCTGCTGGCGCTGCTGCTGCTGCTGCTGCTGCTGCTGCTGCTGCTGGCACTGCTGGTGCTGACATGGTCGCAGCCGCTGCTGCCTGCAGTTGCAGTGCATGCAGCATGTGCTGCCGTGCCGCCGACAGATGGTATTGGCCTGCAGGAAACGCAGTTCAAGCAACTATGAAGCCTGCTCTCATCTCTCCCAGTACCTGTTCCACTACAGCCTGTATGACAAGTGCTTCTTATGCTGCAGCAGCAGGAGCAGCAGCAGCACTGTGGCAGCGGCACCCACCTGCGTGGCGCTTCTCTAGCTCTGTAGTATCATATGTACTGCCTAAAAAAGCACAGGCGGCAGCCACCTGAGCAGCAGGAGCTACAGCATCGCCCTTCTCAAATCCACGGCAAGCTGCACACCTAAAGGCCAAGCAACGATCGCCCAAGCTGCTTGCATGCGTTTTATCGCCTGCAACTTACCCGCACTGGGTGATTCAACAGGGGCATTAGCGAACGACACAGCGTGCACTTGCTTGAAGTTCAATCGACTGGGTTGACCGCTTCACGAACACCATGACCAGAGGCCTAGGCGTTGTCACCGATGTGTGCTGTGATCAGCGAAGGTCAAGTTTTCATATAACCTAGCCGGTCCCTGCAATTCTGGGCCGGGCCGGCCCGGCATGCAGCATATGTGCAGGTTGCGAAAGTCAGTGTTCCATCAATCATTTCTCACTTACTGGAAGCTATCATGTGACGTGTTGATCTCCATGCTGCTGAAAGTAACGCAGCACCTCTGCATACCAATCCTGACCAATCCTGGACCAACACATTCTGTCATCATGATGATCATGCCGTCAAGAGCAAAGCAATGACGATGACAATGACACCATCACCTCCATTCATCGCACATGTTTACAACAGCTGTCGCGCAGCTACAGAGGCCATCGCCACCAAATGGAGACAACAACACACACAGCACACAACAATGTCAGGTAGCTCATTCAACGCCAACAGCACCGCCTGGCGCTCTGCAGTGCCCCACTGCAGCTGTCATAGCACCCTGCTAGCTGCCCTAGCCAGGGCAACTTATTATCCCAGCTCCATGCTGCCAGCAGTGCTGCATGGGGCAGACGACGCTGGCTGAGGGGGCATCGGCCATTCCCTGAACACAACAGCAGGCGCCGCCACGGTATGTGGCTGCTGCACGCTTCTGGTGCTTGAGCCGCCGGTCCCGGCAGCGCTGAAGGGACCACCACATGCGCCTCGGCATTCCTGCAAGGCCTGCCGATGCTGCCAGACCTGCTTGTCTTCTTCGCTCACGCTGCTCCATGCAGGGTGCTGCCTGAGGTAGCTGTCCACCACCTCTGCGGGCCACTGCATACAAAACTGCGGTGGTGCTGCCGCGGCTGCACAGCGCAGCAGCTGCCCCAAGTGCCTGCCCTGCAGGTCAGCTGCTGCTGGCAGCTGCCATAGGCGGTCAAAAGTGCTGCTGCATCTCAATGCCGCTGCCAGCATCTCGCAACACCCATCAGCACTGAAGCAGGATCCCTCACTTAGAGTAAATGCCTTGCACCGAGATAAGGCTCTTGCAAGTAAGGCATTCAGCAACTCCCCTGCATCAGTGTGCACTGCCAGCACAACAGCAGGCACAAGCACATCATAAGCAGCTACTGCTGACCTGCATCTCAGTAGCACTGCAAGACTCCGCATGCAACGTGCCTGCACTGCCGCTTGAAGAGCTGCAGCCACTGCAGCTGGCGGCAGCTGATGAAAGGCAGTAGCTGTAGCAAGCAGCTGCAAGTTGTCGTAGTCTCCTTTTGCTGCAGTCACCTCAACGATGCTGGATAGCTGAGCAGGGCTAATGTGCATGGCAGCTGGCAGCTCACAGAGCGCCCTCAGGTTGCTGCTTGTCCGCGCTTCCAGCGCAGCGCTCATCACAGCTGCTACTGCATCTGCTGGCAGTTGCTGTGCAGCTGGCAGCTTGCACAGCAACTCCAGAGTGAGGTTGCTGCACGCTTTCACTGCCAGCGCCTTGTGCATCAGGGCTGCTACGGCACCTGCTGAAAGCTGCTGTGCACCCGGCAGACCACCAGTGGCTCCGTGGAGTCGACCCCGCACCTTCTACGCGCTGCCTGGCTGCTTCCACAATCTCTTTATAAGGCACCTGCACCCCCAACTTGCAAAGTGTCTCAGCCAGTTGGCGTGGCACACGGGGTATGGCAAGCAGTCCTGCAGGAATGCTGGGGTGTTCTGCCAGGCGTGCTTCTGGCAGGCTCTTGAGCAGCCAGCGCACCACTGCAGTCGCCTTGGCCTGTAGCTTGGGTGTCCTGGCATTTGCTGCATCTGACACTGCTGCTACCAGCCAGGCAGGATCAGGCTGCTGCCTCAGCAGTTGCAGCCAAGCAGAGCGCAGCAGCTTGCTGCTTGCACACATGCAGCAGACGTCCAGCAAGCTCCATGCGCCAGCTGCAAGATAGCAGGCAGCAACACGGCACACATGTGCAGCTTAACGAATGCAGCGTATTCTTCAAATATTTTGGTGCTTAAAAGCACGTGGTAGAGGACAGCAACCACTTCCTATCAGCAACTGACAGCAGTACTGCTCAGCACTGCTGGCGCAATTCAGTATTCAGTATGCTTGTGCCCCACCTGCAAAGCTCGCCTCCAGCAACTCGTAAACGTCATCTTTGTCTCGTGAACTGGGTGTCTTATGTTCGCACATGCTGTCTTCAAGGCTCTGAAGTTCAAAGCTTCGAGGCTGCCGTTGACGGTCTGGGCATGTCGAGATATGCAGCAGGCTGGGATGGTATTTAAAACTCCGTTTCACAGCACTTCTTCAACATTGTGCTCGTGTGCAGGGAGTACCTGCGGAAGCAATGGCTAACCCTTCAGTGGACAGGAGGTTAGGGTTTGGTCCCTTCAAAAAATGGATAAACGCCCACGCGGTGCAGCTACAAGCAGCAACTACAGCAAACAGTTACAGACACGGAATAAATCTGGCTTAGCTTCTTGTGGTACAGCATCGGATGCCATGCCAATGAATACTACACCATCTTCAAGCCAAAGAAGCAAGATCACTTTGTCAAATGCGCACACGGAGTCACAGAGCATTTAAATCAACTGCTCAATCAGTCCAGTACAATGTATATGCCCAGTGAGATGCAAGCAGTCTTAAGCTAGCCACCAGCACAAAGACAAGCAACCCCAATTGAACTCAACAGTACAGAAACACTGCCGGTCCTTTGCTCAGTCAAGCGCGCCGGCTTGCAGCTCGCAGCACAGCCACTCCTGCAAGCTTGGCTGCTCTAGCCCGGGCACTCTGCCGGGCCGGCTGCACCCAACCGTGGGTTTTGACTTAATGCCGCCTGTCTGAAGCAGCAGCTGGCCAGGCCCAGTTGCCGCATGGGGCAGGGGCCACTGAAGCGAGTGGTGGAGGCCATGCCCCAAACACAAAAGCAGGCGCCACCCCAGCTTGGGGCGGCTGTGGATACCCTGCGCCTGTTCCACCATCCTGCGCACCGCTGTACGGTGCGCTGTACCTCACATTGCAGCTGCTGCCTGCTGCTGCCCCAGCACCCGGCCCTGCTGCCCATGATGGCCTATGCTCACTGTCCTCTGGGAGCTGCTGCTGTTCATACAAACACGTGTAGGTTGGCAGGGCAGCAGCTGCCAGCAGCAGCCCGTGCATCACTGCCAGGTCCAGCTGCGCTGCTGCTGGGCAGGCACACAGTGCCGCCACCTGAGGCCCGTCCTGCTGCTGCACTGCTGCATGCAGCAGCACCACAAGCTCAGCTGTGACGTGCCCGAGCTGCCAGCGCTGGCCTGCTAGGAAGCTGGCCACAGAGATAGTGTCTGCCGGGCAGTGTGACCAGTCCGCCTCATCGCGGTGGTTGACAGCCTTTCGAGGCAGGTCACACGCATCCACTGGCTTGCAACTGGCTGCAGCGATGTAGTTGCTGTGGCAGGTAAATGCGTGCGGCAGCAGCCGCCCAACGATATCAGGTGTGATCTCCGCTGCAGCGGGGCACTGCAGCAGCAGCTTGACGCAGGCAGAGTGCCTGGTAGCAATGGCCAACTCCAGCAGGAAGCCCAGCTCAATCACTGACCTGATGCTGGCTGCTGCCTTGCTTGCTGCACAGCTGCTGCATGACGCTCATCACTGGTTGAGCACCACTTCCATGTGTGGCTCGCATGGCAACCCTGAAGAAGCGGGCTAGCCGCCGGCCATGCACGTTGACTGTTGCATCCCACTGACATAGCAGAGATAGGCAGCTGCTGGCTGCATCTGCCCGGCTTTCGTTCTCCAGCAGATCAGGGTCGTGCCTCTGCAGGCGCTGGCTGCTGCTGTTATCCTGCTGTTGTGGTGCTTTGCTTGCTGCTGCTGGCGCTGCTTGTGGAAAGTTCTGCTTGTCAGGGCACACTGATGCTGTCTTAGTTGCTGAGCGCACTGCAGCGTCCACTGCATCCTCCAGCAGCCGCTCAACCCTCCATCTGGCCAGCTCGGCACCCGCTAGCAACGGCAGCAAGGCGCTTACGTTGCTGCTGTGCTGAGTGGACACTGCAAGCTCCAACAAGTGCATGGCAGTGTCTGTATCCACCACTGGTGGGCCAGGTCCCTCCAAGCAGGGGCGGCAGTCGGCGCCTTCCTGCACTGCCTGCATCAGCTGCCATGCCTGCTTGTTGCCTTCACTCACGCTGCTCCAGGCAGGGTGCTGCTTCAGGTAGCCGTCCACAAACCGTGCAAACTCCATGATACAGGGGCCTCCACATGGTGGCAGAGCTGCTGCAGCTGCGCAGCGCAGCAAGTGCTCAAGCTGCTTGCCCTGCATGCTGTCTGCTGCTGGCAGCTTCCACAGACGCTGGAAAGCTTTCATGTTGCCGCCTTCCAGTGCTGCTGCCAACACCTGGCAACAACCGTCGGCACTGAAGCGGGCTGCCTCGACTGCAACTGGGGCGAGTGTCATTGACACACCGGCCTTGTCAAGCATTGCGCTCAGCACCTGCTGTGCTGATAATTTGTACTGGTGCACTGTCATCGCCAGCACCAGAGCAGGCGCAAGCACATCATCAGCAGCAGCCACTGCCGTGGAGTTCAGCAGCAACGTCAGAAGGTCCGTGCTCCCTGCTCGCACCGCTGCCTGTAGTGCTGCAGCTGCTGCAGCTGGCTGCAGCTGTCGAAATGCAGCAGCCTCAGCAAGCAGCTTCAAGCTGTCATAGTCTTCCTTTGCTGCTGCTGCCACTACAATGCTGGACAGCTGAGCGGGGCCGATGTGCTTGGCAGCTGGCAGCTTGCACAGCGCCTCCAGGTTGCCGCAGGCTGCCACCTCCAATGCCATGCTCAACAGGGCTGCTACTGCATCTGCTGGCAGCTGCTGTACAGCTGGCAGAGGAAGTACACCCAACAGGCGGTAGCACGGAACGCCGGTGTAGCTGGGTATGCTGTCATCGAATGTACGACATGAGGTGCTGGCATCTAGCACAATAGCCCGCTTCATGACTGGCAGCAGCTGCTCTGGGGTCAACTCAGCAACGCAACTGAGGATGCCCAAGCGCAGCAGGATGCTGCTCAGTGCATAGGTGTGGCCGCGCTCCACAGCAGTGCGTAGTAGGTCCAGGACCTCTGATGTGGAAAGTTGGGCAGTGCTGCGTGAGGTGCACGCCAGTCGATTAACTGCACGTGGTATTGCTGTGTTGTTGCTGTTGATGGACAGGTACAGGACGTCGCACAGGCTTGCATCATCAATCTGGACAGCCGTGGCAGCGTGGATGACAGCAGCAGCAGCAGCGGCAGCAGCAGCAGTAGTAGTAAAAGGTGCAGCCAGCAACTGCTGTGCAGGCTCGACATTGGGTGCCTCACTCTGGGCACGTAACTTGGCATAACAAGCGAGCATGTGTACAGAGCACGACAGCACAGGTCGCGCACATATCTAATCAAGCTCACTGTCGACATGCTGCTTATGTCCAGGCTTACCTGACGAATGTCGTCCCAGGTCGCAGTGTTGCCAGCGCTGCCGTTGTACAGGTTCTTGATCAAGTGCGGGATGTCATCTGCAAGGCCCAGAAAGCTCTTCACAATGATCCATGTTTCAACACCTGCATAGCAACACGCACACAAAGAAGAGGGTTGAACTCAAGGCCATCTGGTAAGTTCTCATCTCCATGCTAGGCACGGGCAGTGCTCAGATGCGGCCGTGCACTACTAATGCAGTGCCTGCGCATGGTGTGCGTTAATCTTGCAGGATTGACGTATCATGCTATGGCAACCTGTACTGGCGTTTCTGCAATTGAGTAGAGAGAGTGCAGTGCATGATTGCCAGATGAAAGTGGCAACATACCCCACGGGCGCATCTCACCACTGCTGAGCTTTGATGAGCAGGCGCCTGAGCATCTCATGGCGAGCTCAGGGACAGTAGTGGTCGCAACTCCGCCACTAACCTTCCACGCCCAGCCTGGCTGCTGCCACAATGTCCTTGTACGGCACCCTGATGCCCAGCTTGTACATTTCCCTGGCCACATTCTCCGGCATGCGGGGGATGGCCAGCAGTCCTGCAGGAATGCTGGGGTGCTCTGCCAGGCGTGCTTCTGGCAGGCTGTTGAGCAGCCAGTGCATCACTGCATTCGCCTTGACCCGCAGTGGAAATGTCTTGGCGTGTGCCGCATCTGCTACTGCTGCCAGCAGCCAGGCAGGATTAGGCTGCTGCCTCAGCAGCTGCAGCCATGCGGAGCGCAGCAGCTTGCTGCTTGCACACATGCAGCAGACATCCAGCAAGCTCCAAGCACCAGCTGCAATGTAGCAGGCAGCATCACAACCACAGGGAAGCAATGGATTACGTGAAAGTGAAGCTAAGGCACTCTGCGTGCAATAATATGTCGCAGGAAAGGCAACATCATTAAACATGCAGCAGGCAGTACTCCTATGCACAGCTGAAAGTACTTGCAGCAGTACTGCTAGCGCAACGAACAAATGCAAGCATCGCACCTGCAAAGGTTGCCTCAAGCAGCTCGTACATCTTATCTTTGTCCAAGTCAGGAGCATCAAGTTCCGCCATGCTTGAACGTGTGCTCGCAATTCAATGCTGCCGTTGACGGTCTGCGTGCAACATGGTTTGCGGTAGCCAAATGAGCAGCAATCCCACAGCTTTTAATCTAATCCATATATGTAGGGTAACATCGGATTTGGTTTGGCGTGAGGGTCACGGTGACCTCCGATGGGCGACAAGGACAGGGGGTTTAGGGTTCGGGTAGATTTGTAGTTGACCAATGCACATCTCCAACGTTGAACAGTCCCCCTTGGATGACGAACACGTATAACGGCCACTTAAGACTTAGTTCAGAGGAACACGACCCCTATGCATGTCCTGCCAATGGAACTGGTGCACTGCCACATCTGCACACTGTGTGAACTGCAGTTCGAAAATGTGGCATCACAGGCCGTGATCACGCCCACGGCCCTATTAAGCTAGCCGCCAAAAACCTTCCAGCATGGTGAGGCGTGTAGTCATGATTGCTACAATTTCGTTATCAGGTCATTATGCACCAGGTCATTATGCACCAACATAGCAGGGCAGCACCCCAATCTGCGGCTGTTCAACTGACAACATCAACGCTGAACCACAGTAGGCTCGAGACCCCTGCAGGCACTGCAGCACCCTAACAGACAGATGTCCTGGACCATACGATCAAATTGATGGCAACGTGAACTGGATACCATACAACCGGATCATAGGAGTCATGGTGCCACACCAGCAGGGCACAATATTCACCAATTTCAATCTTGAAGCACCGCTAGACAGAAACATTGTGCCACATCATAACAGCATGCTGCATCTTGCTGCTGCAGATACTAATTTCCTGATTGGGATTCCCACTTTTTGGATGAGTGGAGCATGTAACGTAACGTTAAATGGGCACATGCACCACAAAACTCAACAGAAAGACAACCACAAACAAACAAAATCTTCATTTAACCACCAAATTGCTTTGTTCCCTGCTCTGCACTGAGCAGTGTCAAACAATGCTGTCGTCTTTCCCGTCAAACCTTCCTAGATGTGTCCTGCTGGCAGCTGAAAATCCAACCACATGCAGTGCCTGCTGCTCTGCTGCTGCAACTGCTCTGAAATCTGTCCCATCCTGCGCGTCTAACATCCGGTCAGGACCGTGAATCGCCTCTTCTGCTGCTAACGGCGACACACCTCCTCCCCCTGCTGCTGCTGTTTGCCTGCTGCCAGGCATCCTTGCTATGCCTGTCAACCAGGACAACGGACGCGTGCCGGCAGCAGAACCACCAACTGCGTCCTCAGCTGCTGAGTCACTCACTCTCCTGCTGAAACTCCCTAGTTGCCCCTGCTCCTGCTGCTGCTGCCGCTGCTGCTTCAGGCGTTTGTTGCGCTCCGTTGCTGGAAACATCAAGCTAATGCCCAAACTCAGCACGTTGAATGCTGCACCGATGCCATTTGGCATGATTAGGAACCAGTCGTGTGTTGCAAGTCCGTACGCAAACCACAGCAGCCCGTTTCCAATGTTGGCGATGAGCATTGGCCTGTAGAGGCTGGAAGAGTCTCTGCGCCTCAGCACTTTTGCCAGCGTGGTGAGGGGGCTGACATAGTAGATGGCCAGGATGGCGACCGCAGTGGAGCCCCTGCACAAGTTGCAGAACCCAAAGTGGCACTGTCAGCTGAGTTGTGCAGACAATGCTCTGTAACATTAAACTCTGGGGAGGTATGCAGTGTTGCCTGCTGAAGCCGCAGGCAGCTGTGAAATCAACAGGTGGCATAGAAGGTGCGCATGTGCGTACTCAGCAGCGCAAATGCGCCCTCAAAGCTGCTTGTGCCAGCTGCATCTGCTTAGTCTGCCTGCTGCTGATACATCACCACCTCTCCTCCTCAGCACAGAAAGCCTGTGCTACAGTCCAACAACCACAAACTTTCAGCAACACCACAACTTTAGCTGAGGAACCCTCTTGCAGGAACTACTGTACACAGCACTTTCTGCTCACCAGAGGGACTTGTTGCCTGCCGCATCCAGCCCAGCCCCCATGAACACCAGGGACACTGCCAGGAACAGGCAGCACAGCGCAAGCAGGATGTTGCGCAGCAGGTCTTGCATCTGCAGGTGTTGCAAGAGACACATTGTCAAGTGCACTAAAACGCAGACAACAACATGAACACCAGAGACATTGCCAGCAACAGGCAGCACAGCGCCAGCAGGATGTTGCGCAGCAGGTCTTGCATCTGCAGGTGTTGCAAGAGACACATTGTCAAGTGCATTAAAACGCAGACAACTACATGAACACCAGAGACAATGACAGGAACAGGCAGCACAGAGCCAGCAGGATGTTGCGCAGCAGGTCCTTGCATCTGCAGGTGTTGCAAGAGACAAATTATCAGGTGTGTTGAAGCGCAGACAACAGCATGAACACCAGAGACACTGCCAGGAATAAGCAGCACAGCGCCAGCAGGATGTTGCGCAGCAAGTCCTGCACCTGCGGGCGATTCCAGGGGCGCGTTCTGGTGTTGTAACAGTTTAAATGACGGCAACACGCTTGAATAAGCAAGCTGCCAAACTGAGCAGCGTGCATCAATGCCACTGACAGCATAGCATGCAATGGCACTGACACCGCATGTGTTACTACTCAAAAGCAGGCACACCGTGCATCAATAAATCAGAGGCCTGCGTGCGTGCTGCAGTAGGCGCACCTTTTCTTCAGCAAACTTGCTGACTGTCATCACGTAAAACAGGCCCAGCAGCAGCGCCGACACATTGCTGCCAAACACAAAGTAGTCATGGATGTGCAGGCCGTAGGCCAGCCAGCCCATGCCGTTGGCGATCATGGCAGCAAAGGGCAGCGGGTTCACTTCCTGCAGGGGCAAGCAAGTGTGCAAGCAGGTGTGCACACTTGTGAGAGAATTAGCAAGCGCGAGATGTAGATGATTGCATGAGACAATCTGCACGCATTACAGACGGCTGTGCAAATGCTGAACACAAGCTGCGGGCGGTTGCTGCTGGGCACCAGCAGCTGCACGAACAAGCAGTGACAGCCATGCCAACTGCCAACACGAAGTTGCTGATGCAGACTGGGTAGCCACTGGCATATGCATGCTGCAGTGCTCTGCATAATGAACTCACCCCAAGCTGCTTGCGCCTGTTGACGGCCAACACTGCGCGCATGGGTGATATGAACATGCAGAAGGCCAGCAGCGCTCCCAGGCTGGGGCAGGCGTACAGCATGAACGCGTCACGGGCCTCCATGCTGCTGCTGCTGCTGCTGCTGCTGCAAGTGCCGCTGCTGCTTCAGCAGATGCCTGCTGCTGCCGGCACTGGACCGCAGCGTGCCAGTTGCTGGGAAGCGGTTGCTGTACTGCAGGATTTTGCCGCCGACAGACTGAGCGGCTCCAAAAGACTGAGCGGCTCCAAAGTAAGCTACAGGCAGCAGGCTGTTGCGACAAAGCGCTTCCTGCAGGGACGAAGATCGGGCAAGAAAGGCACAGAACATGACATAGGGTGAACATTGTGTTGGCAGTAGTGCTCCAAGGTTGCTGTTGCAGCGTCTCAGGCAGCTAGCATGGAATCCTGGCAAGCAAATAAGCTGCAGTTCATAATAGTTTACACCTTCGTTCCGCTGGAAACGAGACCCCGCGTGCCAGCACAGCAGCCTGAGCACACCGGCACTGATGTCGCAGCGCACCTGCTCAGGATCTGCCGTATCCCAGCTTTGAAACGAATCCAAAGAACCGATATAACAAAGTTAAACTACCAGCTGCGACAGATAAGACGAGGCTACGCTGTGGCGACCCGGACGCAGGCAAACATCTGCAGTTGACGTGTACAAGCGTAACCGGACGCATGATCGTCTGACTGAACAATTCAACAATCTCAAGAGAAAGTGTATGAAGTCCAAGAAGTCAGGGGAAAGCTGACAAGCGGTCACTTTTTTTCCGCAATCGTAACCCCCCTCTCATGCTCGTGCTATCTGACGTAGATGGGGCGCTGAAGGCAAGAAGCGCACGCAAGATGTTGCTTTGCGTTGATTTCATTAGCTCTGGGCGTCTAACGTATGCACGGGCCTGCAAGCTACCCTACAGCTGTGCAGGCTGTACAGTACAGGTTTGGGCCTGACTATGCGCCAGGCTGGCTGCTGCCGCCTGCTGCCTGTGCATGGTACGGTGAACGCAGATCAAACGGTGGTTGATGATGCGTAATGGTGGTCAAAATCTGCTGCCTGTCATGTGCCAGACATCGACATTCGATGCCTTGCGCAGGTTGCTGTGCCAGCTGGCAAAGTAGCTCCTGAAATGCTGGAGTGGTGCACTGGTCCGTGTCCTGTACACTGCATGTATTTGTTCTGTCACAGGTGGTGATTTGCGGCCCTTGGTTGCTGCCAAGGCCTGCGCTCTGCCGTGGTTTCTCTGCCAGGCACCCTGACAAGTTAGGGATGCTCTCCGCTGTGGAGCTGAGGAGGCAGAAGCCACCATTGTTAAGGTGTCAAGCAGTGAACCTCTGGTATGTCGGGACACAAGTTGGGTCATCTGTAGGCAGCCGGCAGATGACTTCGGGTGGTCAGAAGTGAGAAGTGGCACATGCAACATGTCAGGGTGTTACAGCATGGTTTCGCGCGCTGCTTGTCATGCAGCACAGCCTTGTTGGATGCATGTTTAACGAACTATTGTTTACATTATCTGCAGGTGTTTGTGGAGTGCACTTCCAGCCCGCCACTCATTTGTCACCACACTTTCGACACTGTGGATGGAGCAGTAGTTTAAGCGCTCAATTCCGCTTATACGCTTTAGAACTTTACATCACTAACAATGTATGTGTCACCGCCTTCAAACCATACAGCTCGCCAGCCGCTGGCAGCAGCAACACGGCACTCCAGTCGCAGTGGCAACAGCCTGCGGTGCTTAGCGAAAGGCAACCAGAAGAATGAGGGCATGTACTTCGAATACGTTCCGGTGGACAACACGAAAGAGCCAAGCCCAGGTGAGTGTCTGGCAGTGCATGCTCATGCGCCGCATCAGCAACACCAGCAGCAGCCACTGCAGGGTTTGCACCATGCCAGCAAGTAAGCCGCATGCTGGGCCTGCATTAAGGGTGGTTGTGAAGTGCTTGCATGGCTGCTGCAACTAGAATGGCCTCTTGACCTACACTTTGGGCAGAACTGGCAGCTTTGGCCTTTGCTTGCTGCCAGGTGCTCTTACCCATCAAAGTGCTACAGGCGAATTAGCAGTTGACTCTGGTTTGCTGTCCATTGAACAGCTGATTACCAACTCAAACATGTGCTGGCACATGTACCATGCACGATAATTGATCTTAGCTTATCGCACGATAATTGATCTGCCGCATGTTGAGGGTGTAAGCATAAGAATGCGTGTTACAGTTGGTGTTGTGTGTCACATTCTGCTTGTGCTGTGCACACTCATCCACTGTCAACAGAGGAGCGGCAAAAGCAGGTTAAGAAGGAGCAGCAGCAGTTTGGCTGGGCAAGCGCAGCACGCAGCAGCGTGCAGCAGTACCGCAAAACAGTCAGCAGCAGCCGGCCAAAGCCTGCAAACAAGCCCAGGCAGCAGCAGCAGCAGCAGGCTGCAGGCAATGGCGCGGCAGCAGCAGCTGCCGTGCAGCAGCAGCCAGCACAGATCCTGCAGAGCTCTGCTGGTGAGGGTGAGGCAACCGCAGCAGCAGCAGCAGCACCTGCCGTTGAGCAGCAGCAGAGTGAAAGTGCTGCAGCTGGCAGCAGCACCAGCAGTAACAGCAGCAGCGAGGCCACCACTGCTAGCGATACACCAGCAGCCAGCAGCAGCAGCAGCAGCAGCAGCAGTCGCGGGGGGCTGTCACAACGCAAGCAGCAGATGCTGCAGCGTATGAAAGGCTCAACTGCCTCAGCTGCTGCTGGTGCCGCTGCCACTGCTGCTGCAGCAGCAGCAGCCACACCAACACCACCACCAGCAGCAGCAGCAGCAGCAGCGGCAGCAGCATCTTCCTCTCTTATAGACCCAGAGGGTCAGGTGCTACTGCAGGAGCTGCTAGAGCTAGCAGAGCAGCTTGCAGGACCAGATGGTTATAACAGTGTTATTGACAGTGACCCGCTGTCAGACCCACTGGCGGGGTTCTTGGGTGATGATGAGGCATCTGGGTTTAGCGAGTTTGTTGAGCCCTATGTGGAGGAGGATCAGGGCTCAGCAGCAGGGCTCAGCAGCAGCAGCAGCAGTTCAAACGTGGATGGCTTTGACCTGTCAGGGTTTGACGATGCCGAGGCAGATGAGCTGTTTGCGGCAGTAGCAGCAATGCAGCAGCGCGGCCGCTCTGCTGCAGACGCATTGGCAGCTGACGACGCTGCTGCTGCTGCTGCTGCTGCAGATGGCAGCAGCAGCGAAGCTGGCAGCAGCAGGCCTGGCAGCCTTGCAGCAGAGCTGCTTGCTTGGGAGGCTTCAGAGCTTTCAAAGCAGCCGCAGATAGATATTGAAGCTGCTGCAGCAGCAATGCAGCGCGGGGAGGTGCTTGGCGGTGACCTGGAAGATGAGGATGAGGATGAGTATGAAGTTGGCAGAGAAGATGAGTATGAACTTGACCGTGAAGATGATGAGGACTGGCTGGAGAAGGACCCGCAGCTGAAGCAGATGATGCAGGCAGATGGCGCTGCTTTTGCGCGCATGCTGGCAGCAGTGAATGGCGATGATGACGAGCCAAGCAGCAGCAGCAGCGGCAGCGCGACGGCAGCAGCAGCAGCAGCAGCGCGGCGGGGTGCTAGCAGCAGGGATGAGGTCCAGCAAGAGGTCTGGTCAGATCTCGGGGTGGAAGATTGGCTGGAAGCGTCCGGCAGTAATGCAGCAGGCTATGGTGAAGTTCACGGTGGGGCCGAGGCAGAAGTTCTCAGTGAAGAAGATCTGGGGCTGTCAGATCTGCTGTCGCAGATCGATGCAGATCCCTCGCTTGATGGAGAAGCGAAGATGCAGGCAAAGATGAGCATCCAAGGGGTGTTTAATGATCCGGCAGCAGCAGCAGGCAGTGGCAGCGGCAGGAAGCGTGCAGGCAAGGGCAGCAGCAAGGCACGTGCAGCAGATGATGGTGAGGTGGCCCGCAGCGAGCAGCAGCAGCAGCGGCGGCGGCAGCAAGCTGCAGTGAGCACTGCTGCTGCTGCTGATGTGGCTGATGAGCAAGCAGAGGCTCCAGCGCTGCTGCCAAAGCCAGTCCGGCCTCCGACTGTGGGTTAGAAGCGGCTGCAATGCATGATAACGTGCGGTGGCTGGTTTGTGTTTCTGGCTGGGTCCGGTGCTCATTGAGCCGCAATCAGCTCTCAGCTGTCTGCAATGTTGTGTCACAGCCGTTGCAGGTGGTGTGCTTGCATATTGTTATGCATGCCCAAGCATGGCTGCACATGTTATTACGGATATGTACTTGAACTTGTGCTGACAGGTGGTTTTGGTTTTACGCCGGGGCAGGAGAGCTTCTGCTGTACTTGGTGACAAGTTCAAGTTGAAAAGTGATCACAGTGTGTCTCCGAGGCGTGGTTGCTGCAACCAGCAATCAGGTGCCTGCAGCGTTGTCTGCCAGCTGCTATCCGAAAATCCGCCTTGCAAAGACTCGCAATAACGAGTTATATGCAATGTCTTTCCTGCAGCTCATGATACGAGTTGATGCCGAAGCAACAGCTGGAGCACTTGAGCCTGTGGTTCTGCAGCTTCCTTGGACCTCTCGGCTGGCACTGCCACGCGACTGACCTTCCACTAGGGTTGCCTCAGCGGCCATACGAGCTTCGTTCGCAGGAAAATCAAACAAATCTGATGTTACATCCAATGCACTTTGTGCATGTGTGAACAAGGGTGGCAGCGAGCGACCATCGTTTTGGGCTGGCTGTCACTGTGTGCGAGTGACTTGTTCCGGCGATCTTGTGGATATCAGCTTGGGGTCGTGAAGCGTCGCTGATTAGTGTTTACTATCTCAGATCCCTTCATTGGTTCTACCCGCGATTCAGGCTGCTGCTTTGCCTTTGGGACACAAAGTGCGCCTTGCAGCGCCTCCTGCAACAACGGCCAGCATCATTCACAGAACAGGAGGTTCTGGCTCCGGCGTATCGCCGTGCGTGCTGTGATCGACTGGACCTTGACGACAGCAGGTGCGGGGCACCTGCACTACCTGCATCTAGCTTGAGGGATCATTGGGGTGGCACCGTTGAATATAAAGAAACATAGCAGACGTCGGTGTATCTATGTTGTGCTCGGATGTCGTGGGTGCTTGACAGTAGATCAGCAGCAAGGGCCTCAGCTCAGTTTGAAACGCGCACAGCTGCCCTTCCCCCGACGCTATCGTCACACCACTGACATCGGTGCTTATTCTACGCCCTTGCAGTTCTGATCAGGCCTCAACAGGCCTGGCAGGCCCCTGCTGTGCAGCAGCAGGCACCCAACCCTGCTTTGCCCAGCATCTGTCCTTCTTCCAACATGGCTACAGCAGCATCACCCGCCGCGCCTACGCTGCACACCCTAAACACCGTCAAAGACACTGCCCAGCTGAGCCCCAAGCCACGCGCAGATGCTTCCAACACGCGTGATGCTCCCATGCTGGGCCAGCGTGATACTGTACACATCCCCGTGCCAGAAGATGAAGTCCTGCAAGAGGAAACAGTATTCGCCAGCAGCAGCGCGCAGGCAGCATCCATCGCAGCAGGCCATGCGGCGCGGCAGCAGCAGCAGCAGCGCCGCGGCGGGCTGCTGGCGCTGCTGACGTGCTCCTGCCTACGGGAGCCGTCTGTGCCAGAGATCTCTTCTGACAGCCGATCTGCATCAGGTGTGTGCCGAGTTTTTCAGGTTGTGCACTTGGTTTTGCACTTCTTCATTGAAATGTTTTGGTGGTGAAGGTTCTTAGACGGGGCATCGTGGTGTGCTGAGCGCATGCAGTCCTGCGGCGCTGTGCTCTATTGCAATGCATCTGCTTGCTGCAGCCATGCTGGGCGGCCCTGCTGCTGTATAGCTGCACCTGGCGGGTCTATGGCCCATGCATGACATGCCAATCCTGCAGCACGCCAATCCTGCATTCACACCTGCTTATGCTCACCCTGCTGCAATCACCAGATCAAAATGCTCATGAGACGTGTGCCTTATCCTATTTCGCATTGCACACTGCTGCTACGCCTTGCAGCCGTGCGGGCCGTGCGGGCCACACAACTCTCCTCATGCACGCGCCTCATCCTGACCAAATTTTGTGCTGCCATGTACGCTGCCATCGTGCCGCTGCTCTCTTTTGTGGCCACATTCTTGCGTGCTGCAGCTGTGCCGGGCGGGGCTGCTGCACCCGGCGGCTCAATCGGCTATGGTGCATCAGGTGCTGCCAGCAGCCTGGGCAGGACTGCGTCTGGTGCTGCCGGTGGCGCGTCCCGGCGCCAGATGTCACGACGCACCAGCAGCGCGCGCAAGTGGGTGTCGCTGCGGCGCATGGGCAGCAGCGCGTACTCAGGTGGGTGCTGGGTGGGTTTGGTTGGTTGGATTGGGTGCTTGGCTGGTTGCGTGTGAGGATGCATTGTTGCAGTGAAGGGCTTGCAGGTGTGATGTGGGTTTGCGGTGCTGCTGCGGCGCATGGGCAGCAGCATGTACTCAGGTGGGTTGGTTGGGTTGGTTGGATTGGGTTGGGGGTTGCGCGTGAATTGTTGCGTGGATGATGGCGGGGCAGGTGGTGCTGGGGCTTCCTGTGCAGTGCGTGCAACTGCGTACATGCGCAGCTGCGGAGTGGTTTTAATGCGGCGTCATCCTGGAGCCACGACGACCACCAACGATCCCTGCTGCTGCTGACACTGCTGCTGCTGCTGCTGCTGCTGCTGCTGCTGCTGCTGCTTGTTGTCATGAGCAGATGCGGAGTGGTTTGATGCTGCGTCATCCTGGGGCCACGATGACCACCACTAACCCCTGCTGCTGCTGCTGCTGCTGCTGCTGCTGCTGCTGCTTGTTGCCATGTACATGTGCAGATGCGGAGTGGTTTGATGCTGCGTCATCCTGGGGCCACGATGACCACCACTAACCCCTGCTGCTGCTGCTGCTGCTGCTGCTGCTGCTGCTGCTTGTTGCCATGTACATGTGCAGATGCGGAGTGGTTTGATGCAGCGTCATCCTGGGGCCACGATGACCACCATGCAATGCTGGCAGAGGTGGAGAGCATGGTCAAGGAGCTAGCCCCGCCCACAGGGCCCTGGGTGCCGGACCCACCGCTGTCATTTGCAGGTAGGTAACCGTCAGTAACGTGTTATTTAACAGTTAGTGAGAGATCACCACGCCGTGCTGGCAGAGGTGGAAAGCATGGTCAAGGAGCCAGCCCCGCCCACATGGCCCTGGGTGCCAGACCCGCCACTGTCTTTTGCAGGTAAGCAATTGTTAGTAACATGTTATTTTGTAAGAATGTAAGGTGGTAATGATGACCACTATGCAATGCTGGCAGAGGTGTAGTCCATGGTCAAGGAGCTGGCGCCCCCCACAGGGTCCTGGGTGCCAGACCCGCCGCTGTCATTCGCAGGTGAGCAGTAATAAATTGTAGTAACATGTGCTGCAGTGCTGAAGGTGCAATTTGTGCCTGTGTGCCTGACACCTGTGCCTGCCGTATCTGCCTGCCTGTCTCGTGCTGTGTCTCGCTGTAGTGCTCAACATGCAGGTTGTGCCTGCCTGTGTGCCTGCACTGCCCGCTGTGTTGTGCTGCAGTGCCCAACATGCAGTTCATCCCCGTGCCCGCCGAGCTAGGCCTTGCCGGCTGGTGGGAGAAGGACGACTTGACGCTTCGTCCTGTACGCCTGCTTGCTCAATTATGCATCTGCACTGCTTCCTGCCTCCCCCTGCAGTGCCCAACATGCAGTTCATCCCCGTGCCGGCCAAGCTGGGCCTTGCCGGCTGGTGGGAGAAGGACGACGACCGCACCACGCCGCCGCCGCTGCCCATTGACGTGATGCTGAAAGCGAGTTGGATGGTGCAGAAGAGCCACAACTCCGTGCCGGGCGTGTTTGTGAGTGGCCGGCTTGATTGGTTGATTGTTTGCTTGATTGCGCGGGTGTATGTGTTCTTGCTGGAGTGCGGAGTGACATGATTGGCTGGCTGGCATGAGTGCGCTGGTGCACTCCTGCTTGCGCTTGCGCGTCCTTGCTGGCGATGATGCTAACAGTGACGGTTCAACCCATACACCAACTGCAACTGCTACGATCACCTCTTAACCACTGCTAAACTGCTGCTGCTGCTGCTGCTGCTGCTGCTGCTGCAGTTTGAGGAGACGGAGAAGGAGCTGAACATGATGGTCAAGCCGCGCTTCGTGCCGCCCGGCTTCCCGCGCTACCAGGTGCGATGGTCAGGGGTTGATGTAAGGCGACGTGGTCTTTAGGCCGAAAGTGAGGACAGAGGCATCGTCTTTAGGCCGAAAGTGAGGACAGAGGCATCGCCTTGGGGTGCCGTTACATTGGTAGCTGAGGCAGCTGTGCAGCGACTGGCTCCCCTCACTTAGCATTGCTAAGTTAGCAACATTGTTCAATTGCCGTGTCTGTAGGTAGCAGTTTCAGGTTGTAGGGTGAGGCCGCAGGCTTTTGTATTCTACTGCTTGATCAACACAGCGTGCGGTTCTCGCCTCCAGGAGTACTACGACAAGACACAGAAGGTGGCGGGTTGGGGTGAGGCTGCAGGCCTTTGTGCCACGCTGCTTTCGCACAAACGCCTCGTGCTTTCTTATGTTACACAGGAGTACTACGACAAGACGCAGAAGGAGGAAGAGACGTGGGCCTCCTGGCTGTGCGCTTTCAACAACGTGGGCTTTCAATAACAACCACACTCACATCGTGTTCCCCCTGCTTTCTTTTGCTAAACAGGAGTACTACGACAAGACGCAGAAGGAGGAGAAGACGTGGGCGCCTATCTGAACACACAGGCATTGCAATGACAACTGCGTATTGTGTCCTGCTTTGCTAAATACACAGGAGTACTACGACAAGAGGCAGAAAATGGCAGTTTCACTTTGAGGCCGCAGGCTTTTTTGACACACTGCTCAGGGCCCTGCACTGCTTTCAACAAACGCTGCATGCTTTCTTTTGCTACACAGGAGTACTACGACAAGACGCAGAAGGAGGAGAAGACGTGGGCGCTGCGGCGCGACCTGAAGACGGGGCGCAGCTACGGGCGCATCTTCTTCGCGGCTGACGGCACCATCATCTTCAGGTGCGGCAGTGCTTCCGTCTACTTTTGTTCAGATTGGGTTGTTGTTGCTGCCATCTGGGGTGGTTTGCGCCCGTGTAATGTGCAACCTGGCATTGTGGCCGCATTCTGATGGCAGCAATCGGCATCATAGCGGCGTCAAGACTGGCCGCAGCTATGGCCGGCTGTTCTTTGCTGCCGACGGCACCATCATCCTCAGGTGCGGCGGCGCAGTCTGATTTTGGTCTGTTGTATTTGGGGTTTGTTGTGTGTGCGGCCTGTAACAGCTGCGTCCCTGTTTTGCGATGGTTTGCGGCATTGCCCTGCGTGGCTGCAAACGGAATGATCCTGACGGCTGTGGCGGGCTACTGGTGGCGCTTCTTTGCGACCGGTGGCACCATCATCTTCAGGTGCGGCGTGTTGCTGCTGCTGCTGTTGGTGGTGGTGCGGCACTGTTTCTCAATGCAGCTGTAGCGCAGAGCAATGCTCAATCTGCTGCTGCCGGGCCGGCGTCGTTTGAAAACATCGGCTGCTGCCTGTGCTTTCCAGCGACGGCGGTCTCGCAGCAGCAGTGGCTCCTGGCGGCTCTTGTGCATTCCTGTTCTCGCCATCCTGTTGACACATCTTGTTGACACATCCCTTTGACTGCAACACATCCCTTCAACTGCTCAACCTTCACACTGTGCATGATTCTGCCGGCTCTTGTGCATCTTGTTCTCGCCACCCCTTTCACTGCTCAACCTTAACAGCACATCCAATTGCTCAACCCTAAGCACCTTTGACTGCTCAACCCTAAAACCTTGTGTGGCTGTTTGGCTGTGCAGGACCATGACACGGCCGATGTTTTCAAACGTAGTAGACTACATAGTAGAGGAGTATGTGCGCTTTGAGGGCCCCAAAAACAAGACGCTGGTCACGCGCCAGTGCTGCCTCGAGGTGGCGAGCGGCAAGCATGCCGTGCAGTACCTAGTAGGCCACCACTGGGACAAACCCCCTAAGGGATCCATCTAACGGCATCCACAGCAACTTGGTGTAGCAACTCTCCCACTCACGCGCTGGGGTGCGACGTTTCCAACGGCAATGGGTGTTGCCGCTGCCGCTGCGCTGCCGCACACGCGCACACAAAATTCCACACAAAATTCCACGCGCTGCAAATCCCTTGCAGGGTCTGGACGCGTCCAATGTTTGGCAACGACGTGGACGTCATCCTGGAGGAGTACATGCGGTTTGAGGAGGAAGGCAAGGTGCTGGTGGCAAGGCAGTGCTGCTTGGATCCCAAGTCTGGCAAGCGCGCGGTGCAGTACCTGGTTGGGCGGTGGTGGGAGCACGCGCCCAAGGGCTCGATCTGATCAGATCTGATCTGATTATTCAGATCTGAGCAGCAATACCTGGTGGGGCAGTGTTGGGGGCTCGATCTGATGGGGTTTGATCTCATCTGATCTGACCTGATGTGAGCAGCAGTGCCTGGTGGGGCGGTGGTGGGAGCAGGCACCCCAGGGCTCGATCTGATCTTGTCCGGAGTTCGATCTGATCTGACCTGATCTGATGTGAGCAGCAGTACCTGGTGGGGCGGTGCTGCCGGTTGGCTCGCAGGCACCCCAGCGCTCGATCTGATCTTGTCCGGAGTTCGATCTGATCTGAGCAACAGCGGCTTGGTCAGTATGCATGGTGATCAGGCATGCAAGGGCCCCTCCTGAGCAGCAGCAGTGGGACTTGGACCAGGTGTGCAAGGGCTCCAGCAGCAGCAGCAGCAGCGGCGGCAGCAGCAGCGGCAGCAGCACCGGCAGCAGCAGCGGCAGCAGCAGCGGCATTACGTCATGGTAGATGCTGTTGCTATGGCTTAAATGGTAAACATGATGATGATGGTAGCTGCTGTTGGGCTGGGGTCATGCTGTTTGCTCTGGGGGTTGGGTGATTCGCCAGCTTAAGCATTGGGGGATTTGCGGTGTGTGATAGCGTAGCGGCTTGTACAGAGGGCCTTGTGGTGGGTAGACAGTGCATTTGGGTGGTGCATGCTGCTGCTTCTTGCGCCTGCTGCATGTGTGTACATAACATGGTGGTGGTTGAAACTGTACATTAGCAGCAGATGTCTCTGCTGATATCTGCTTGCTTGGGGAGGGGGGATTGTCAATGGTTGGTCATAAAGTGTTTGCGTAGTGGTTGGCACGGCTCGGCAATGTGTGCTGGGGCACTGCTGTGTTGTGTGTCTCTGTCTGTAGAGTGTTGGTTGTACGCTCAGATTGAGGCAGTTGGCCATTGTGAAGTGTGCTTGAGCTTGCAGCTGTCCAGTGTGCAGCTGCTGCTGTGCAGCATGCGCAGTTGTGGTCAGTATGCTTGGCGCAGCTTGTACAGATTTGTAGCAGCAGCCGTCGCGGCAGGGCAGTTTAAGGGGCACAGTTTGCATGTTGTGACGGCAGTCTATGGTGACAGTTGTGGAGATGGTTTTCAGTTGCTGCTGGCAGGCGAAGGAGGTGCAGGGAGCTCTCCAGTAATGTTTTCCTTCTGCAAGATTGTAGCAGTCATACAGTCGCACACAAGCTTTGTGGTACTACTGATATAGTTTTTAACACAGCGTGTGTTGGCTGACTCCACGCAGCTGCAGCGCAGTCAGCTGAACATAGCCATCAGGTGTTCATAACTTTGCCTTGTACATGTGCATTAGAGCAGGGGTGTCACCCTGCTTGGCATATGCTTTGTGCGCTTTTCTAGCATCAATATCAACCACACTTTTAAGGCTGTCACAGGATGGGTTCAAATGCACAGGAGTGATGTGGTGGTCGTGTGCACTTGTGTCTACTGAAATGCCAGCATTGCACGTGCTTCTCCTTGTGCTTCAATGGAAGGCATGGCTGCCTCGGCATATGCCAAGCAGTAGCAGATGCACTTGCATGCAAGTGCTCTGCTTCAAGCCATAGTCATTGCATCTGCCAAGGGCAGAAAGTTGTGAGTTGCGTTGCTGATTCGCAGCCATTGCCGCATGCTGACAGGCTGTGTGGCTGCAACCTGCAGGCTTATTGCTGTAACATTATACAAAGTCGCTGTTGCCGACTGTACGTGCGGCATCTGCGCAGAGCATGCAGGATACCATGCAAATTGAGTTGTCTGGTCTCTGACTCTTAGTCAGTACCACTCAGCAGCAGTTTGCAGGCATCATCAAGGTGCACAGGTGCTTTACAGCTTGTAAAATTTGACACTCTTTTAATCAACCTATGGAGTCTTGAAAAAGGGCACACAAGAGGAAAAGGAGCAGCACCACACTGCGTAACCGCGGCGCAGCTGTATCAAAAAAGTAATTCACATACACGCATCCCAACAGGTGCATGGCATGCGTATGCGGCAGGCACATAAGCTCTCAAGATGTTGCATACATAACATGTAGCAACTGCAGTGCTGCAAAAGACCCAGATCTCAGACACACTAAAAAAAACAGTGCAGGGTATTGACAAGCAAAACCCTGCACAGCGCCTGGTGCGTCAGTAGCTGCCATTGCAGCATCTGCTCATGCAGAGCTTGTACCGCCTGCTCGTACTGCCTGCTCGTACTGCCGGCAGCTGCTTTCTTTGTCGTGAGTTATGGCAGCAGAGTGCATCCTTACCCCATGACGTGACTCACGCATGATGCATACAAAACGATTGAGTGTTAGGGCCGTGGCTGCCCAGCCATCCACTGGGAAGCTGACAACTTGACAATGCTATGCTGTGGAGTACAGCACCAGCAGCATGAAGGCCACGCAAAAAGCAAAACGCGCAGCAGATCTGCGAACAAATCTTATTGAGCCCTTGAGCGCCTGCTGACCACTCACACAAGGCCCAAACACCTGCAGACAGAGCATAAGCGGTGTGGACCGTGCTGATCTGCAGCACACTGCACGCCAGACCTTGCGACAGGTCAAGTGCAGGTAGACAAGAGAAAGCAGAGCACTATATGCCCCTGGAAACATACCACACTTGGTACATATTTAACATATTGTGACATGATACAGGCTTCCTCTCTCAACAATCAACAACCAATCCGATTGGCATTGAAAAGTATCTCTTTTGCAACTCCAATGAAGCTGCGGCGGAAAACGAGTCAATTGCAAATGGAAGCCGCCAATCTGCACACAATGAAACAGTGCCGTGACAAAGGCACAAGCGCAGTATACCCTGTAACACCTTACGACTAAATTGCGTGCACGCCACTGGCAGGTGGTCCGTTGAGACAGCTTTAAGTACAAAACAGTACTTAGCACAGTAAACAATCGCAGCCGCAGTTGACTGCCTACCAGAGATACTCAACAAGTGGCAAACTGCAGGACACTACATGACTTCAAATCTACGGCTGTCTCAACAACACGAAAGCAAAACACAAGGGCAGTGCTGATACTATCTAACGCAGTAGCCGTGCCAGTAGCAGTACAGCAGAACCATTTACAGCCTCCAGTTGAACAGCAGCAGCCAGACCAGCAACTGCACATGCGTGCATGCCAAATCCTGTATTGTGCTGATGCAGCGCAGAAAGCATGCGCGCCAACTAGCGGAAGCTGTGCAACAGATCCTGTGCACGCTTGCAGCAGAACAACATTAATTGCAAGCACTTGCAGCAACGCTGCCCGCAAGTCGCCAAGCCTACCAAAGAGAAAATATATATACCCTTCCAAAGGCACAAGGACTTCCACACGGTGCAACAGTAGAACCCGCATGCGCTGTACTGCAGTGCTGAAGACACTCGGGGGATGTAACAGGGCTATATACTTGCTGTGACCGACAGCAGGCGCAGTCCCACACAGTCCGACATGTGCAGGCAAGCAAAGCAACAGCCGCAAATGAAACAGCTGTACAGATGAGCCTGCGGCTCACAAACTTTATACACACTTTTTCAAGGCCCTGCAACTGCTAAAAGCTTCACCACACATCCACTTCCAACACATGCAGTCCTTCAACCATCGTCTTATTCAGTCTGCTGTGCACAAGGACGTGTGCTGTCTATGCATTGGAATGTGCTGCTGCAGCATACAGCACCAGCCCCAACATGCCACGTCATACAGGCGCAGGCGCGCTCAAGAGCATATCAAGCTCCATTGCCGTGGGGAGACAGTCGCGCCAGCGCTGCAGCGCACCAACCCCAGCTCGTAGCAGGCACAGGCGTGCCTGAGAGCGTGTCAAGTCCAATTGGCGTGCAAGAACAGCCGCGCCCGCGCTGCAGCGCACAGCACCAACCCTAAGCATGCCACACTGCAAGTCACTGATGCGCCTGCACCTGTCAGCACGTCAAGCCCCATTAGCATGCGGGAACAGGCGGGCAAGCGCTGCAGCACAGCAATGCTCAGCGCAGCCAGCGCAGTCATCCAGGCGCCGGGGACCAGCATCACCAACCCCAGCATGCCACGTTACAGGCACAGGTGGCCATGACAGCGTGATAGCAAATCAAGCCCCATTAGCATGCGGGAACATGCGGGCAAGCGCTGCAGCGCAGACAATGCTGAGCACAGCCAGCGCAGTCATCCAGGCACCGGGCGCCAGCAGCAGCGGGCCGGCTGCTGTCTTTATGGCTGAGAGCACCACCGGCGTCAGCACTGCAGCAGCAGCAGCAGCAGCAGCAGCAGCAGCAGCAGCAGCAGCAGTAATTGCAGGCAGAAAAGAAGTGGTGCCCAGTCACGCGGTGATATGGTTGGTTACAAGTTGAGACTGCACAAGCAAGCACGCATTGCAATGGCGTGATCCAACAGCGAAATTTACTGTGCTGTGGTCCACGTGTGCGCACAGCATACTGCCGGCTGCAGCTGCAGACACACTGCTTTCTGATTACATGAAGCCACCTGTCAATCCAGATCCCACCAACAGTCGCAGTCACGCGCCTCACCGCCAAAAGCAAGCATGCCTGCAAGGGGCGAGGACACGGCAGCGCAACAGCACAAGCCAGGCAGGAGTTCACCATGTCACTCTTGTCATGTGGCATTCACGTTTGAACCAGAAAAGAGCAGAGCACATTGACTGCTACCGAGGCTGGTCACTGATCCACATGCACAGCGAATGCACCAAACACTGCGATGCATGTATAGCTAACCCTGCACGTGACCTGCTTGCTGCACTCAACATGCAGAGCAACGATGGGCAGGCGCAACTGCAGCAGACGTGACCAGCCAGGTACGCGCAATAGCACATGCCAATGATCACAAACACACGTAAAATTCACTGCAACAACGATCTGTCATGACCTTCTGGGCATGCACACAGCACGCACTATCGCACCTGCATGGAAGCCCAGGCACACGCCGCTGATGCGCACCCCAGCAGGGTACAGCGAGCAGCACATAGCTGGCAGCATGCCCGCAGCAGCGCCCGCAAGCGCCAGCGTGGCAGCTTGAGTCAGCCAGCAGGCGGCAAGGGACCTGCTGCTGAGGGCGATGAACATGGGGATAGAGCTGATGGCTGCAGCAGCAGCAAGGATGTAGGCAGTCAGCCAGTGCACCACATTAGGGTTGCTGCAGCATGGTGGTGCTTTGGCTGCATGTCGCAAGCCAGCAAGACCGGCTGCAGCAGGGGCAACAGAAGAAACTAGCCAGCTAGCATTGTACTGTGTCATCGTGCTTCTTGTGCCTGAGATGTCTTCAATCACTGAGCGTTGCACCCTCTGGATTTCTGATATCAGCTATATATCATCACCAGGGTCAGCGCCCTACACTTGCCTGCGATGCCGCACACAGCCATTGCCGCCCGCAGCCGGCCCACGCCCCTGTCGCTTGCAGCCCCGGCCGCCAGCACAGCAGCAGCAAACAGCGCAATGCATGACAGCAGCATCCACAGCACGAGGGACTGCACGACCCGATGCTCTGCACTGACGTCACAGACACACTGCCTCCTGACTGCAAGCAAACCGCACTAGTGAACTTAGTAGATCCACACCAAAACCAACAGCGGCAACCAATTCATATATGTAGAATATACTTGCCTGCAATGCCGCACACCACCATCGTCGCCCGCAGCCGGCCCACCCCTCTGTCGCTTGCTGCCCCCGCTGCCAGCACCGCAGCAGCAAACAGCGCAATGGATGACAGCAGCATCCACAGCACGAGGGCCTGTGGCAGCCCCGCCTGCCTCAGGAAGTAGCCGGGGAGCCAGTTGATGCCCAAATGCAGCGCAGCAGCACTCCCTGCAATGCACATGGCACATAGAGCAGTACATTCACAAGCGCAGATGCACCTGCAACAGCTTCAAATGTTTGAACAGCCAGTTGATGCCCAAATGCAGCGCAGCGGCGATCCCTGCAATGCACATCGTGACAGATTTAGTACAACAAGCACATGCATGTGTCGAGCAAGGTGTTTGCTGCGTTGCCGGAACCACAACGAACGCAGCATGTCAACAACTTCACTTGAACTTCTCAGTAGCGATAGCAGGTTTTTGCGCTGACTGCAAGCAATAAAACCATGCAGGTCATGTACAGCACAGCATCACATAGCAGTAGCTTCTGGCACTCGCATGCTTGGCAGCCGCACTGCGCCACAGCGCAGTATCGTGGGGCAAAACAATGTACGTGCTACCATGCATCACATCACACCAGAATACATAGCAACAAGACCGGTGGTCCAACAAACGATCCACTCACATGCTTGGTAGCCGCACTGCAGCAGCAGTGCACCCCAGTGGCCCCGCAACAGCTCCACCACTGGCACATAGTGCCTCTCAGCAAGCAGCAGCTTCCGCACCGCCTCCAGATCATCGAGCCGGCTGTTGTTATTTTTTAAATTTGAATTATAATTTGTAACACCTTCCAGCCGGGTGCTGCAGCTCAAGTCTGAGCATGAAGGGATGGGAGCAAGGCTGCAGCTATAGCGGCTGGGCCTGCTGCTGCTGTTTGCGGCCTGCTGCTGCTGCTGCTGCTGCTGCTGCTCCTGCTTGCGGCGCTGCTGCTGCTGCTGCTGCAGGCGGCGGTGAAACTCCTGTTCGATCTCATCATGGCTGATGGCAAACTCTGTTGACCTGAACGCAGGGAGACAAAACAAGCAGGTGTCAACGCACCAGTACAAAAGTGAGCTCAGGAGGAGGGCAGACAGTGCTGAGCAGCATACTGCTGCCATGCGGCATGGCAGGCCGCTGCTGTGGTGGTGGTTGTACAGTGCTGATGCCAGATGGTTTCCACAGCAACACAGCACACCCACACACAACGGATCAGTTGCTGCAAGCTACTACAAGCTCAAGCAAGTAGGAAGTATGCCGTTGTGCACTCACTCGGGCATGTTGAAGCGCACAACCATGGCCGCCACCAGTGTCAGCAATAACAGGTTAACAGGGACAGTGCCCGTGTTGCGGATAACTGAATGCAACAACAAGCGCGTCTGATAGAGAGGGAGCAAGCAAACCATCAAGTATGTACACATCAGCCGACTCACTCGGGCATGTTGAAGCGCACGATGATGGCAGCCACCAGTGTCAGTGATGACGCCAGGAACGGGATGCGCCAGCCCAGCGTCACCAGCGAGGCTGCAGGCAGCAGCAGCAGCAGCAGCAGCAGCAGCAGCAGCGGGAATGGCAGCAGAAGCATGTAAGGAACTGTTACACAGCTCCATTTGTTGCACCTGCAAAGCAGCGACTCTCAGTGCGGAAAGGCCGCAGTTGTCAGCAGCCCCCAACCAGTCACAGCCACGCAAGCAGCACCAGCAGCTCGTCACCAGCAAGTACTCAACTTGTACCACGTGTGTCAAGCGAGTACTTTGCTAGTCACAGCTACGCACCTGGCGGCATGAACGCGCCCACCGCCGCCACCACTGCTGCCCCCAGTGCTACCCCCAGACCTAAGCACACGCAGCCAAGGGAGGACAGCAGGCCCTTTTGATGCTCAGGGGCCACCTCGTACAGGTACACCAGCGCCTGCAGCAGCAGCAGCAGCAGCAGCAGCAGCAGCAGCAGCAGCAGCAGCAATGCTCTTCGCAGCGTGTGCGGGCGCAAGCATGGTGCACTGGCTGCCGCGTCTGCTGCTACTGTCACCGCTGCTGAGCTGTTGCAGCACCCTGGCGTGCAGAACACACACCGTGACAATGAGATGCTGCAGCACCCACTCGCTGCTGCTGCAGTCACTGCTGCAGCAATCTGCAAGCCTTGGCTGCATGCATGTAGACATCAGTTTCTGTGCTGCCACAGAAGCTACTTGAGCACTGCCACGCACCGTGCCGAACTCGCCTCCTGCAGGTCAAGCCACAGCCACAAAATGCAGACAGGAGCAGCAGCAGCGGCAGGCATGTGCAGAGTGTCAGCGCTAGCAGCAGTCGATGTTTGTGTGAGCAATGCCGAGTGTCATTGCTGGCTTGACATGGACAGATACAGACACAGCTGCTGTTGGGTGCAAGCCAGTTTTAATGACGCGACTCAACAGCCTCAGCTGGCGCTGCCATGGAAGCATACCAAGCGTATGTTTTTGAAGTATGACCAGCAAAACTGTCAAACAGCATCCACAGTCGGTTGCCACCTCTACAGTTTGCACTGCTGCCCCAACCCTACACCCTGCATGCCAACCAACCACCAAAACTTATGCCCAAGCACCCACCCTACAAGCTCCATCAAACGCTCACCCATGGCTATGCCCTGCACTGCTCGCAGTGCTACCAGCAGCGCTGGTGCAGCAATGCCGATCTCCGTGTATCCCGGCAGGCAGCCTATGAGCACTGTTGGCACACCCATGCCCAGCACACTCAGCAGCAGCGTGATGCCTCTGCCACGGGTGTCGCCAAAATGACCGAATAGCAGCGCACCCAGCGGCCGGGTCACGAAGCCGACTGCAGGATAACGGTGTGCAGCAAGCAGGGTTCAGATATGCGCAATCTGGTGTGGGTTCAGTGAGATATGACGGCAGAACGCTGATCAGGGCCCTGTGAGTATCCCCGAAACGGCCGAATAGCAGCGCACCCAGCGGCCGCGTCACAAAGCCCACTGCAGTGCGGCAGTGTTTGGCAGTGTCGAGGTGGCAGGCATAGATATGGTGCATGTTGGTTTGGGGGTGCGGCGGGCAGGAAGACTGCAGAGCAGTGCTCGGCGGGCTGCTGTTGCTGCTCAAACTGCACGAGATCCAAATGCGCATGTGTGTCACACCAGGTCCAGCTCCACTTGTGTCACCGGCACATTGCTGCTGCTGCTTCTGCTGCTTCTGCTGCTGCTGCTGCTGCTGCTGCTGGTGCGCACCTGCAAAGACGCCCCACACTGCCAGTGCTTGTGCCGCTGCATCCCCAGGAGGGAAGAACACACGAGCCAAGATGTTGCCGCCGCCACCTTCTCGCGTCATCTTTGTGTAGATCTGGCATGTCATATAACATGTCACGTAACATGTCACTTCACCACATCAAATAGCATGTTGCGGCATTCAAGCAAGGGATGGCACGTTGCATAAGGGTTGCAGAGCATTCAATGCATGGTGCATGCACAGTGTGCATGCATTTGCAACTTGAGTGCAGCAGGCAGTTGCTGTGGTGCAGTGAAGGCATAATCAAAGGCATGCCAGTTGTACTGCAGATGGCATATCATTTGTTCAGCCAGCCGATGCAGGTGTGGCAGCACAGTAAAGATGGTGGCAGCAGCTGCTGCAGGCGCGTTTGATGTGGCTGCAGGAAGGTGGTGGCTGGGGCGAGCTGTGCTTGCTGAGAAATCACACATCTGCTTCTGAAATCCGGGCTGTTACTCACTGTGAAGTCATACCCTGTTGTGATGTGTTGTCGTCGTGACGGTGCAAGCAGCAGCAGCAGCAGCAGCAGCAGCAGCAGCAGCAGCAGCGGCAGCACATTCACCAGAAGATGCAGCAAGCTCTTGAATGCAGACGCAACAATGCCTGTCCTTGCGCTGCTGATGTTGTGTGACACCTCTGCAGGATGAGCATTTGAAAGCCCCAGCATAGGAGCTGCAGAAAAGACCAGCTGCTGCCTGCCGCTGCTGCCTTGCAATGCTGCTGCTGCTGCTGCTGCTGGCTGTGTGGCACGTCCAACAACTGTAGCAGCAAGCTCTTGCTGATACCAGCACCACTGCTGAAGCATGCGCTATGCAACCTCTGTGCAGTGGCACTGCACCAGGCAACAGCACTACAGTCAGCACAACAAGAAGCAGCAGCAGCAGCAGCAGCAGCAGCAGCAGCAGCAGCAGCAGCAGCAGCAGTACACCTCACTCACATTCCAAGATGGTTCCCAGCCCAATCGCCAGCAGCACAGACAGCTTCAAGCCGGCTGGTCGTGCTGCTGCTGCTGCTGCTTCGCCTGCGGTTGTAGCAGTAGAGCATTGTGCAGGGCGCATGCTGCAGAACCCAACTGTGCTGCTGGCCGTTGTGCGGCTGGCAGTGCTGCTGCCGTTTGCTAATGGCACCTCTATGCTGATGCCGCTGCTTCGTGAGGCTGGGCCGGCAGAATGCGGCACCATCGGCTGCTGCTACTCTGCTGCTGTTTGCAGTTGAGTGCAGCTAACCGTTAGGTGCGGAAATCCCACTGCATAGTCCTTGCTGTTGCGCAGCAGAAGCCGCAGCAGAACCAGAAGCAACAGCAGCACCACCACCAGTGGACAGAAGCACAGAGTCAAGAGCAGAAGGACAGATGTGGGCGATATGAGTTTGAGAGCAGGTTATTATGTTCGAGAGCAGCAGCACGCTCCCACGTGAAGCATTCAGAGAGCAGGGATTATGAGGCCAAGGTACTGCCAGTGTTTCACTGTGTTCCGTTCAAGTCACCAGGGAGCGTCGAGGCTGGCACAAGACATTGAAACAAAGCCAACATCATTTTGTAGTAGCCACACACCACCCACCTGCAAACTTGGAGTTGTGATTCTCGAGAAATCGCTATGCCGACGCTGTGCCACGCTGAACGCAAACAAAAAATCTGATATACACGCTTCAATGCTCTAATTCCTCCTCAAAAATGCAGTCCGCTGTAACTGATCAAGCTCAGCTAGGTACGAGGTTGGTTGTAGACTTGGGTTTGCGTCGCACTGCCTCGGCTGCGAGCAAAAACTCCTATCTGTGTCTACAACAGGAGATTCTGGGGAGCTTCGTGGTCCTTGCTGGTAGCATGGGCGGGAATGGGCAGTACCCGGCACTACTGTCCACTGCCAGCTGCTAGTCATGATTCACGTGCACCGTGCAGTCTGATGGCGCCACAAGCAGATTGTACTCTGCGAATGATGTTCAGCAGGTGAACATATTTGACTGAGAAATGCCGCTGGACCAGCTCAAAGTTTGCATTTAGCTCAGCATGGTTACAGTCATTCAACAGCACGCCCGTTGCTAACGCAACAATCATGCAGCTGCGCAGCGCAAATGCTGCCCGTGACATACATGATGCACCAGCCAGTACCAGCCAGGAACACGCTAGCTCGTATCGCACGTGCATGGTGCTAGCCAAGCTATCTACAAACATAGTCAAGAGGTCAGGCCATCAATGGTGCACCAATGAAGCACGTGCTTCAAACAGAGCCAAAGCACATGCTGATACCACCCAGTGCAACACGACTGCAAAGCGGAGAACTGACAACCCCAAACTGGACAATGCTCTGCCCAGCACGCATATGAGCTGCTGCTGGGGAGCACATGCAGACAAGTACATTTTTAAGTAGCAGCAGGTGCAGCACCCACATGCATTTGGTGCGGTGCTTTTCATTCATCGCGGCCGGCTCCCACCAGATGAATTTTGTGCCAAAGCCGCCTGTATGTAGCATGCCGAACACCCGCACACAATAGCATTAGTATGAGTGCAACCACAGCTGCCCATTCATCCAACACACATGCACAACACAGCTGCAGCCGATACTGGCATGATGACACATCCTGGGACACGGCCTGCCTCAACAAGCATGCAACATTCACGCTGCAGCAACACTACTCAACACAGACACACGCTGCTGCATAGCCAGCTGCTTTCAGCTGTGGGCGGGCTGAACAAATATGGTTGTGTGTGGGATGCTGCTGAGCAGCACCAGCTGCGGCGTGTTGACCAATGGCGTTTGCAGATTCCCACATCCAACTGATCCCAGTTCTACTGATCACTGCCAATCGCAAGCCGACTGAATGCAAGGCAACTGTCCAGCCGCATTGATCACAGGCCACCTGGCCAAATTCAAACAACTGATCGCAGTCCACCGGATCACATTCCCCATCACAATGCAAGCCACCACACTGGAACACAATTGAAAACACTTTTTCATCGGGTTTTCGCGAAGCACACAGCTACTGGTGGTGTGAGTACTGACAACAGCAGCAGGCAGATGCTAATGTACCCTACTAATCACAGTTCAACTGGCCAGATCCAACTGACGACTATCCTTCACAACCTGATGATCACAACCCAATCCAGATGATCACAATCTACCATCAGCAGCATACGACACACACGAACGACGCACTGCAGCGGTGCCAGCGCCAGCCCCAGATACCTCATTAAACCAGCAGCTCATGTGCTGCCAAGCTGTCATGCTGTTCAGTGTTGGGCAACAAAGAGGCAGCAGACCATGCACGCCTGATGATAACCTTGCGTTCCCAACCAATTGCAACTGCCAAAGCAGCACAGTCAACCTCTGCCGAGCGGACAGCTCCTGAGCCTGCTGCACAACCGTAATGATATAGTCATGATGATAGGTTTCCAAACCTGCCAACACTACCCTGACTAGTGAAAATACAACCAGTGTCTGCTGCAGGTGCTGCCGCGGGTGCTGCAGGTGCAGGTGTGTGCAGACAGCACGAGTCTGCTACACAGCAGCCATGATGATAGGTTCACAGACCTTCCAACACTACCATGACTGTGAGAATACAACCAGTGCTTGATGCAGGTGCTGCTGGAAGGCACAACAGCCCCAAGAGCTACTGCAGGTGCAGCGGCTGCAGGCCAGACGCAACACAACAAGCACGCATGAGCCACCCGATCGGCCTGCACTACTAATCAGCCGCCCCACCCACACAAACACGGCCGCTATCTGACCAGCCCGTGAGATTCCCACCCCCTGACAACAACATCAACCCTCCTCCTTTCGTGTGTTTGCTGGGCAAATGGCGGGGCAAACAAAGCAATCCAGCCGCCCTGCCCACACGAACAGCACCACAGGAATCCCATGCAGCCACATCAAGAGCCAGCTGCCTTTCACATTCACAATGAATCACATTGTGTCCATGCTGCTGCCCCGACAGGGCTGGATACTGTCTCAAGCTGACACAGCGCACATTGCGCCGGAATGCTTTATGACAGTGTTACTAACAGCCCTGGGTAACACTGCCCTGCGGCGGGCTTGCAGCCAAGCAGCAGCACAGTTTGCGCGAGCCCTGCCTCAAGCCGGCATTGTGTTGAAGCACACATTCCAGCAGTAGCATTTATAGTAGTAGTGCCTACAAGCGGCCAGTACAGGGCGCCTACTGGCGGACGCACGATCTGGCAGGTGATAGTCACCGTCACAACAGCCACCTAGCGGCAGTGCAAGGTGGCTGCCAACCGACTGAGGACCTGGCTGGTGATAACACACAGCACAACAGCTATGCGATGCGAGGGATGTGCCTATCAGCTGGCTGATGATCTGGCAGGTGACAATCAACAGCACAACAGCCACGGGATGTGTGAACTGCACACTGAGCACAGGAAAAGGACCATGCCACGCACGGCGCATAAGAGGACCTCTCATGACAAGGCTGGCCAGAAGTGTGCATACACCTGCAAGGCCATCTGCCCCAGAATAATTACTGGTATGCAGGGCTACGGCAACACAGCAATGTCATCGCCTTTTTGCAGTGAACGCACAGGATGTATGTGCAGTGCTGCACAGAGCGTGCGCCTTGCTTATATGTGCAGTGCACCGTACACGCAAGCCATGTGCCTGATACAGCAGTGCAGCTCAAGCACCCAGTTGCTGTGAGCAGGTCAGAGCAACTGCAACAATCAACTACCTGCTGTGAAGTTGGGAGTTGACCACCAGGCGACAAGGCACTAGTGCTCAAACACCATGTAAATAATATAATATAGGTTTGAAGTAACGGGGAAATGACATAGACTGCAGCCTTACACAGCTCAAGCCATTGTCTGCACATCAGCATGCTGCCTGAATGCGGTGTCAGGCGCACTAAGCAAATCCAGCACATCCAGTGCTGCTGAAACCCTGTAGCGCCATGAAACCTCTCAGCACCTGCAGCCACACTGTGCTTGCAGCTGCCTGCTGCGATGCACAACTGCAGTGCAATTGCTGCCCCTGCAAGTGCTGACTGGGCCGGCTTGCTGTAGGTTGCCTGCAGCACAACCAGGCGCCTGCTGTGTATCACAACACATATCAGCAGAGCAACTTCCCATCCAACGCTAGAAACGCAAGCGCCTGTTCCTGCTCCTGCTGCTGCCGCCGGTGCTTCTGTTTCCGCTGCTGGTTGCGCTGCTGACAGTGCTTGTTGCAATGCTTCTGCTTCCTTTGGGGCGCGGCAGCAGCAGCAGCTGCCTCCTGCAGCGCTTGGCTGGTGCTTTTGTCAATGAAGTCTTTGCAGACCTGCCCAAAAACTGCAGCAGCAGCAGCAGCAGCAAGGCCACACACATGAGCAGCATTGATAACGCAAGCTGCACACCAACATCATTCTTTGCAGACCTGCCCTAGAACTGCAGCAGCAGCAGCAGCAGCAGCAGCAGCAGCAGCAGCAGCAGAAGCAGCAAGGCCACGCACATGAGCAGCAGTGGGCATGCAGCTTGCAGAACATCTTCACAGACGGTTGCATACACAGACATGCAGCCAAAGACTGAACAGCTGCTGGCCTGCACGGGTGAGAGCATAATGAGCAGGCATAGCACGAGGTGCAAGAGCCCACAGCCCCCAACCACTCAACACGAGAGCAGCAGCAGCAGCAGCAGCAGCATCTCACCTGCGCCTGCTTGCGGCAGGAAGGGGTACGAGGCCACAATCATCCTGGCCAGCTGCAGCGGACTCAGCGTATTCAGCATGCATTGCGCCAGCATCTGAGTAGTAGTGGTCAGGCCCCACAGCGTGCCATTCAAAGGTGACACAATACCCTCTGTAACTGCACTACCCCTTGCGCTGCCGCTGCCGCTGTCGCTGCTGCTGCTGCTGCCAGCGCTGCTGCCGCCAATGCACAGTGCTGCCAGCTTGCGTGCTGTGTCGTCCGTCAGATCGCCGCACAGCCGCCGCTGCCGCTGCGCAAGGGTTTGCCGCTGCAGCACAAACTGCTGCAGCACGACTGCTAGCTGCTGCCGCTGCTGCTGTGTAACCGCCAATTGATCTGCCACCTGTTGCCAATGACTCGCTGGCACTGCGTCAGTCAGCTGCTCTCCAGTAGCTAAGTTAACTAAGCCAGCAATGCGGTATGTTGCTGCGCGGTTCAAGATCTGCTCTAGCGCGTTGCATGTGAAGAAGTGGTCAACCAATGCAGACAGCTCTTGCTCTGCTGCACTGAGCGTTGCTGCTGCTGCTGCTGCTGCTGCTGCTGCTGGTGCTGCTGCTGGTGCAGCCAGGTCCTGGGTTGTGTTGCTGCTGCTGCTGGCTGGAGGTGCAATCTCGGCCTGCTGCTGCTGCTGCTGCTGCTGCTGCTGCTGTGGTTCCTGCATGCTGGTTTTGCCACTGTTGCTGCCAGGTTGTGCCTCTCCTGTTGCTGCTGCTACTGCCACACCCATGCCAGCACCCTTCTCCCGCCGCATCTGCTGCTCCTGTTCACTGCCGCATGCAGTGTTGCTGCTGCCTCCTGCGACATCTCCTGATGCTGCTGCTGCTGCTGCAGCATCCGCGCCGTCTTCCCGCCGCATGAGCTCCATGAGTAGGCTCAGCCTGGCTGCTGTGGCGGCACCAAAGCAGCACCAATCCTGCAGCAACAGCAGCAGCAGCATGGGAAGGCTTCCTTGCAGGGCTCACCTAGTTTCAGCGTCCACCGCGGCGACCTGCTGACCTGAGTGTGACACTTGCGCTCGATGCATGTGATGCTGAGGTGCGTGGCTGCCTGTGCTGTGGTGGCACGCCCTGTGCCGCATGCATGTGTTGCGGTATGTGCTGAGGCGAGCTGGTAATGGACAGCTGCAGCAGTGGCTAAGTTGATGTTTCCATGTGTCAAGGTGTGTGCTGAGACGAGTCAGAGGTGTAAGCTGCTGCAGGGGTCGCAATCAGTGGTTGGCACCGCTGCCTGAACTCACGCACATTGTGCAAGTTACTCACGGGCAACTACGGCAGTTTGGGGTGCCTATGACGGGCTCATCGGGCAGAGGGAGATAACACGCACCTCAGGAGTCATCTGCAGCACTTGATGCCACTGCTGCTCTGTTGTTGCCGCCAGCAGGCTGCAGCAGTAGTTGTGCTGAGGCTGCTGCCGCTGCTGCTGCTGCGTATGTGCGGCGTTGTTGCTGGCGCCTTCAGCATACAAAGGTTCATTCGCTGCTGCTGCTGCTGCTGCTGCTTCTGGGAGAGTGCTGCTGCTGGTGCTGTCATGCAGCCCATCAGCACCGGCCAGCCTAAATGCCACCAGCCGTTGCAGCTCCAGCTGCAAGCTTTCCTGCTGCTGGATGATCCAGGCAAGCACCTGCATGCCAGCCAGTTGAGCATGCAAGTGGCTGTAATAACTTTCTAGCTGCAGTGCTCTACAGACAGCTGCTGCAGCTGACTCCAAAGATCTCTGACCATAGACGTGCTTTGTGCTGCCGGTGCGTGATACAGTCGTGCAACCAGATTGTGATGGCAAAAGGTAGACACTGACTCAGACAGCAGCAGCATCTCGCACCTCGGCATTGGCTTTGATGGCCTCTTGCTGTTCTCCTGCTTCTACGAGCTGTTGCTGCACAGCTGCGGCGTGCAGCTCCAGTTGCTTCCTCTTTTGAACATAGTGGTGCTCGCATTTCTTCAGAGGTGGCATGCTGGCTTGCTAGGCGGTCTGCGAAGGCTGTCTTGCCGAATCTAAATCTGTTCTACATGCGCGCAGTTTTCATGAGCTAGGGGCCCCTGCTGTCAGCGAGCACGGTAAGACGCGAAACGGGTTTGACTCAACTTCAGCAGCAACCACACACGTAGTCAACCCCTCATCGCACCAGGCATGGCTTTGTCAACGGCAGCTGAAACGACCAGATGACAGTCGTAAGGCAGTACGCCAGCCAGCTGGCGTCCAGAGCATCAGGAGCGCCTGAATGGCTTCATTTTGTACTTTCCATACAGCAGTGTGTCGCTGCACGGTGTGCAAGCGCATCTTTAAGGCACAGCACTTCAGAAATAAACACAAGACCCTTGATGCATAACTAACTTGCACAGCATGCCAATCGTTTTTATTGTGCACTTACAGACGTTCCAAAGAGCTTACTTCTTTGATCTGCTAAACATGTTCCTGCTAAGTCACAGTTCGTGACTGCATCTTGCAAAGTTCAGGCGTGCCCAGCTGCAGATCTGCAAACACCTGTCTACAGCTGCTGACACCAACAACTCCGCATTGGAGCGATCAAAAAGAGATGATGAAAATTAGTGGCCCTGACAATGTTTGGGTTCAGTTCAGTGTGGTGCAGCATTCTGGTGTTCACTTCATCACTCTGCAGCTGTTTGAAATGTGACAATCGCTGACCCCAGACGCATGTCATGCTAGAGCGCGCAGGCAGGGGTGTGCCGTTACAGATATCACTTTTAGTTGTTTCAGTAATTTCACTGAAATTTCATTTCAAATTTCAATCAATCTCGTTGCAGTGGGTGCAGTGGGGCTTGCCCTGAACCATCTTGATCCAGTCGCGAGCAAAGCTGGGGGCTGCACCCTTTTGCTTCTTGTTAGACGTTTCATCATCGTTGCCGAGTGCGTGCCGTGAACGCGCGAGTCCGACTCGGGCAGAGCTTGCAGTTTGAACTTGCCCGCCCGCTGGTTGTTGCTGCTGCTCAGCCATCTTTCACTATTACACGTTCCGCGTTTCACTTTTCATTTCATTTCAGATTTCATGAAATTTCTTTCACGAGGAGCCAAAAACCTGAAATGGAACACCCCTGCTGTGACAGCACTGCAAACCTGCGCCGCGCAGGTTTGCAGTGCTGTGTTACAAAGTGGTATTGACGTGATGATACATATAGCAAGGAGGCACTGGTTGTCGTCAAAGCGTCTCTCGACACACGTCCAACGTCCTGTCGCGCCAGTTGCCTGGGTCACACTTCCACCTCAAACGCCCCAGCAAATAATAGCTAATGATGAATGGCAGCTCTGTATCAGCGTCTTGTAGGCTCCACGGCTCTCGGAAGTGTGCACTGGCACTGCAGCAGCAGGTGCAGCATACAAGTCAGGCATGCAGCGGCAGAAGCCAACTGAGCTTGCGGGCAACACAGTTCCGTAGTAGATCGGTCATCATTGCATCAGGATCCGCAGATATCAGCAACGCAGAAGCGACACCGGCAGTTGCAGGGACCACAGGCAGGAGGCGCAGAAAGCTGTACATTACAGGTGCATGTGCCTGAGCTGTCAAGTAGAGCTCTTAGAGCACTCTGACCTTCAGTATTTGTTACCTAGGCACTGAGAGCGCAGCATAACAGGCATGTCACACAGGTCACATCCTTCCTTTGCGCTGGAAGCTTCCCGCAGCTGAACTTCACAGAGGCGCAGCTCCCCTTACACTGCAGCAGACACATCCGCTGCGTGCCCTTTGCCTGACTCAGCAGCCCAACAAATTCTCAACAAATTACACCTGCCTTTCCTTTCAATGTTTACGACCTTGCAGACACAGCCAGCAGCATCAACGAAGGGCTGCAACAGCGACAGCAGCAGCAGCAGCAGCAGCAGCAACAGCAGGAGCTGCCAGCATCCAGGCGTCGGCGGCGGCAAACAGCCACAGACAAACAGCTGTTGCCGCCACTGCAGCAGCAGCAGCAGCAGCAGCACCAGGACACTGAAGAGCAGGCCGTGCAGCTGCACTGGTGGCAACGCCCCGATACTGGCTCGGAGCTACTCATGCATGTGTTTTGGGACCTGGATAACCTCAAGCCTGAGCACTGGGGCCGCTCCAGCGACCTCGTCCGGTGCGTCATCCAGGGAGCAACGCGAATGCGCAGAGATGCAGCGCAGATGCAGCAGAGACATCTTATGGCATAAGGCTTACACATTCTGTATCAAAGGCCTTGCTGGTGGCTGTGCTGTGCAGCTGAACCTGTTTCTCGACCTTTGCTTCTGCTGCCTCATCTGCTTCTGTGCCACCAACTCAGCATTACAGCATGGTGTGCCTGCAAAGGCTTGAAAACAGAGAACACCAGCAGTTGTGAGCATGAAGCGGCCGCCAAGACTTCATGTAAGGGCCTGCTGCTGCACCTACTTGGATTGCGCACCAAACCATACCAGGCCACCCACTGTATATATAGCCATCCCTCGGTAGAGGGCTTGGAGCCCAGGGGCGCCGCCCCTGGCCACACGCGCCTTTTACCAGCTTTAACTTACCCAGGAGTTGCAGAGCTGCCTGGGTAGTCACTCACTCACTCACTAGCCATCCCTGCTACCCTGCAGTGTCATGTGCTCACATGGCGTCACTGCCATCTTCGCTGCACTGCACTGCTGTGCTTCCCTGTGCTGCACTGCCCTGCGCTGCACCATTCAGGTCTCTGCGGTCAGCCCTGAAGCCGTATGGCCGCCTGCAGCAGCTGCAGGGCTATGCAAACAGCCACACCCTGGTGAGGCAGGTGGAGGGGTGGGGCTTACAGGAGGAGCTGGAAGAAGAGGACACCAGGTGCCCCCTGTGCGGCAGGTGAGGCTCTCTGGTGTGCAGCAGGGCTCAAGCAGACGCCCTTGAAGGGAATACAAGTGCCTTGTAGGGTTTTACATCAGTTGCGAAAGGGTTAGCAGACGCCGCTGAGGGTTTAGGGCTACGCAAACAGCCACACCCTGGTGAGGCAGGTAGAGGGGTGGGGCTTGCAGCAGGAGGTGGAAGTAGAGGACACCAGGTGCCCCCTGTGCGGCAGGTGAGGCCTCGGCCGTGCGACAGGGCTCAAGCAACAGTAGTACATTTGCCCAGAGCGGCCTGCAGGCCATGGTGTTTCAAATGTGATCTCTACACCTGCACTTGCAGAACCTGCTGCCGCTGCCGCTGCTGCTGCTGCTGCGGCTGCTGCTGCTGCTGCTGCGGCTGCTGCTGCTGCTGCTGCTGCTGTGTATGCAGGCGCTGCAAGTCCTTTGATGATCTGCAGAAGCACTTCAGGCAGCTGCACGAGCGCGAGCACCAGAAGAAGCTGGGGGCACCCAAGAAGCATGCCGCCAAGTACTCCAAGTCCGACAAAGCAGCGCGTGTCAGGTGGGTCCAGTTGTAATACATGGTGTAATTTCTGGTCCCAATTGCCAGCTGAAGGCTGTGGCAATGCCGACAAAGTGAGATTTTTATACGGCTGCTAGACTTCAAGCGTTCAAGGTTAATGCAGAGCTTCGCACCTTCGAGCAATGCGGGACCAAGAGGTCCCGCCCATGCTCTCCTCAGAATGTTATGTAGCGGTTTGTAATGCTGGCTTGCACTGCTTGTGTGTAAAACGCGTACATCACCTGCATGTAGTTGACTTCTCTGACCACTGAACCATGTTGCCAAGTGTTTGCACAAGTTGGAGCTCCCTTCCAAGAACTTTTGAAGAACGTATATCACATACGTATGTGACGTGTGACGTGCTGCGTGTCCAGGGCTGCTGGGGCGCTGTATGGCGCGCCCAAGAAGGACTGAGCTGGCATGTACTGGTTCACCATCGCACGTTGTGATGCTGTCTTGATCATTGGACAGTTTCTAGTAAACATGGGCTATATCGCTCCTGTATCATTGTCACCCGGTGGTGGCGATACTGGTAAGGACGCGCCCGTCATGCATCCGCGGGGTGACAGTGTGACACTTCCTTTTTCCAACAATGGCGTTATCATCCAAGGCACCGATCCTCCTTTTTTGGGGGCTGCAGGGAAGCCAGAAGCCTCTACGGCACCCCCAAGAAGAACAGGGCTGGCAGCAGTGGCCAGCTGGTGCGCGCTGTGCTGCAGAAGGCAGGCGTCAAGGTGTTTGAGGTGAGGATGCCAAGCGTTTGTTGCTGAACATATTTCGGATGATCAGACAGTACCTGAGTGATTTGAACATTTTGGTGACGCACACTGCCATTGCAATGTGCCACATCGACTGTAACAATAAGTCGGACCAATTTTTGGATGGTACCAGTCTTTGTGAGGTGTGCACAGCTGAATGCTAAAATAACAGTTATAAAAAGCAACTACTCCAGCATTTGGTGCTGTGCAGTTGCATCCAGTCGCTGCACGGCTGTATCTGTACAGTCAGTGCCGTGCTGTTTCTGGATGGTCGGCCGTGTGTTGTTGAAAAAGCTGAAGGCCCTGAAGCACGCTGACTGGCCATGTGTGCCAGTCCCCCTTACCCTCTGCTGCCTGGTGGATGCTGTGTGAGATGTGCAAGGCCCTTTTGCACTGCTGCACTGCAGGTGGCTAGCCAAAAGCAGGCAGCAGATGAGGCCATCGACAGACACATTGATCGCCTCTTAGACGAGCTTCAAACTGCAGAGCCAAGAGCAGCGGCACCAGCAGCAGCAGCAGCAGCAGCAGCGGATGACGCTGATGACCTGGCTGCAGGGGAGGTCAGCAGTGCGCTGCGGCCGCTGCTGGCGGCGCTGCCGTCTGCAGATGCCTGCCTGAAAGAGATGAGATCTATGTCCGAAGGTGAGTGTGGTCTGCGGCTGCCTACCCCTCCTGACCTTTCAGGTACAATGAGATAGCCAGCTGTTACAATCAGTCAAGTTGTAGCCAACTACTACTTGCATTGACGTGTAGTTGCTTGATGCGATACAATCCAAGCTGCCGTAACTCCTCAAGATTATAATCAATGCATTATCGTGTCTTTGTCTGAAGGTGATCTGCGCTCTGCCTGGGCATACCTCAAGAAGGTGGGATCCCACCTGCCCAAGAAGCAACAGAAGTGGAGCAAGATCTGGACCAACTACATCCAGCGGCCGCGTTCAAACAGCAAGTTCAAACCAGGTGACACACCCACGTGGCTGGCACATGCTTGGGATGCGTACCATTACGCCATAGCGCAGCAGCAGCAGCAGCAGCAGCAGGTGGGGCCGGCCGCCGAGGACGCTGACATGTCAGCAGCAGCTCAGCTGCCATCGGCGCCGGCCGCTGCCTCAGCTCTGCAGCAGTCAGTGCTGGTGGTTGTCAGCGACGACCGGGGCTTCGCAAGCAGCGTATGCAGGTGGCTGCGCAAGGGTGGTGCAGGCGTGATGCTGGTCACAACACGCAGCATGGCGGGCTGGGAGGCACCGCTGCGTGCTGCGCTGGCTGGTTCTGCTGCTGAGTCATCTAACGGCTGGCTGGAGGGGCGGCTGGATGACATAGTAATCATCAGCTGGGATGACGTAATGGATGGCGTGGAGCCGGTTGCTGTGCGGGGTGAGGATCTTGGTAGTGATGTCGATGATGATGGTGTGTGGGGGTGGGATGTTTTTTCGTTGTAAAATGACGAATTCTAGACAAAGCCAGGATACCAAAGTACGCTGGTCATGCACAGCTGCGCACCTTCAAGCAATGCTGAGCCAGAAGACCCCCGCCAACAATGTGGATGGCGGTGCTGGGTACATGTGAACCCTGACGATGCTGATGGCTGGATGCTGCATGAGGGCCTGCTGCAAGCAGAGGCATTCTTTTCAAGGGGTAAAACGTACCAAGGTCAAGGCCAAGGCATTTCAATAATATCTTCGTAGCGACGCGAGCTGACTTTCTGCTGGCGACGGTTGCAGCAATACCGGCGGCACAGGTAGTTCCAGCCTGCGCAGTGGCTGCCGTTGGCAACACATGTACACCGAAGTATACTATGCCTGTGCCTTCAGCACAATTCATTGTCTCCCACATTTTGAGTGTTACAAGGATGCAAGTACACTTGAGCTGCTGCATACGCCACACATATGCACGGTGTAATGCCACCGGCGCACCATCGTGCCAGCTTTCTTGACGACTGAAACATAAACAAGACCTCCTTGCAGGCCTAGCGCATGCACAGATAGGCCGCAGCGCAATCCTGCAGCCACCAGCAGTACTCCCAGCTGCCTGGTCAAATTGTTCAGTCAAACTTTGACCACCTTGCGACCTGTCCCTACAACTGCTTTTTGGACAGATCACCGCTGCGCCAGTGCCCTGACCACACGCCTCATGCGCACTGACTGCTGATGAGCCGTTAAACTGTAAAAAGCTCAACAATTGTGCCAAGCCAGCGCGGTACTCACACACATCAACGCATAGAGTGCTGCTCAACAAATGCACATGTTTCATATCCTCCTTGCATTGCAGTGCACCACACATGCGCACACAGCCGCCAAACAACCTGATGTTTTGGCACACCACAACCTAACTGCTAGACTTCCATGAGGTTCGTACAGAGGGCTGCAGCTGAGAGAAGCAATGCTGATGCCACTGCAAATACGCCCCTGCTGCCCTTCCATGCCGAAACATACTGCCACACAATGCCAGTACATATATGACTATCACAACACCAACCACAACACCAACCGCTGCGAGCATACACACACCGTGCACTTCAAACGCAGCCGTGAGCCAATGCTCTGCAACCCAACTGCCACGCAGCACATGCACGTGTAGCTCAACCAGTGACCCTCCACACAGGCTGGGAGCTAATGCACTGATGCCGACCGATGCAACGGTGATGTCTAGGGTTTAGGGGTTTAGGGAACACACCCAAAACCCTACAACCCCCTGATTGCACTGACGCCGACTGATGCAGCGGTGATGTTGTGCGAACCCCACAAGCAGCCACAATAGGTGACTGCCAGCATCCTGCAAATGTAACACGGAATGTAACACGCAATGTAACACGGGACCCTTCCTTGCCCTGCTCTGCCGCCACCAGCAATTTTTGAGTTCACGCCGAATGCATGAGCCACATATGTGCAAGGCATCGCGTCCCGATCCGCCCACATCCCATACCCCACATAACACCCCTGCCTCAACACCCTTGAACAGCCCCAATGCAGAAAAGCCTTTACCCTGAACAGCACAATGCCTTCACCACTGCACAGCTGCCCTTACTTCAGCCACGCAGCTGCTAACACCAGCCAAGCACGCAAGGGACGCATCTGGCAGCAGCTGGCACAAACTACGCCGGTGCACAGCTGCAGGAAAACAAGCGCCGGCACACAGCTACGCATACCAGCAGAGTACAGCTCCGTACAGCGGCTGTTGCTGCTGTTGCTGCTGCCGCCGTAACCCCGCCACACAGTTGCACGCGGTGATGCTGCTGCTGCTGCTTAGCTGCGGATGGCAGAGTAGTAGAGCTCCACGTAGTCGATGCTGCTGCTGCTGCTGCTGCCACTGCTGCGGCTGCTGCCGCCGCTGCCGCTGCTCCAACCAGGCTCACTGCCTGGCTCCTGATCATGCTGTAGTAGAGCTCAAGTAGTCGCTGCTGCTCCTGCCGCCGCTACTGCTGCTGCTGCTTGCATCACTGCTGCCGCTGCTGCTGCCGTTGCTTTACGAGCGGATGGCATAGTAATACAGCTCCACGTAGTCGATGGCTGGCCTGTTCCAGCTCCAGTCCGGGCGCTGCTGCTGCTGCTACTGCTGTTGCTTTACGAGCGGATGGCGCTGTAGTAGAGCTCCACGTAGTCGATGGCTGGCCTGTTCCAGCTCCAGTCCTGGCGCATGACGCGCGCCTGCAGCGCCCTGAACCACGCCCGGTCGTTGTAGTAGGCGTCGATGCAGCGGTTGAAGGCGTAGTCAAAGCCGTCAGAGTCCATGCCCTGCAAACGCATTTGACAACAAGAGGACGTGTGAGAATCACATGTGTAAGGATCAGATACTGGTAGAGGCAGCGGTTAAAGGCGTAGTCCAAGCCGTCAGAGTCCATGCCCTGCGCAAGAAAACAGCCAAATACACAAACCAGGCATGGTGATTTAAGGCAGGGATTGATGAAACCCTAAGAATGACGTCATTCTGTGAGCATGGAGGTGGCAGTGTCTACACGCAGATGATGCGGGGCAGGGCCGGTCACAGGGCTGTGTGCAACAAGCCCTGATGCTGCCAACACATTCTGCAACACCTCTTGGCAAAGCGCCACCAACCACCGCACCTCACGAAGGCGACGCCGTTGGTGTCGTCCACCTTGTCCCGCATGAAGCTGACAGCAGTGAATTCAAAGCAGTGTGCAGCGCACACCACAAAACCACAGCAAGACACCGCCGCCCCTTCAAACACAAAGCTGATGGTCACGCGCAAAGCGCAAACAACCCTTTGTTTGCACAATACCGCCAAACCACCGCACCTCGAAGGCGAAGCCGTTGGTCTCGTCCACCTTGTCCCGCAAGTAGTCGCTGCTGCCCACCACCTCCCAGGCTGCACGGGGCTTGTCATTGTCCACGTCAAACACCGTGTCACGCAGCCCGCCAGTGTGGCGCACCACAGGCACCGCACCGTAGCGCATGGCGATCATCTGCAGCAGCAGCAGCAGCAGCAGCAGGGAACAGAAGAGTGAGCAGGGGTGTGATCAAGAGCAGCATGTGCAGCAGTCGCTGACAAATAAAAAGCAAGACTGCAGAAGTGGAGACATGTGGCTGCAGAAACCTGCCACGAATATGGACATAATGTAACATGTCATAACATGCAAGTCGTTGAGGTCATCAATGAAGTCGCCGGTGTCGGGAATGTTCTCCTCTGTCTCGTGCGGCTCATTGGGGCGAGTGCATTTGACCTTTATGCGGTAGAATGTGCGCGTCGCGGCTTTTTTGCTTTTGGGTGCCATGTTTAGTACTTCACAAGAAAAATGAATCACATTCCATACTAATTCGCTATCCTTGCTTTTCGTACAAGCCGGGCTGGTACGTGTGCCGAGTCAGGCTCGCATTGCCGTATTGTTTGTAATCGCTGTACATCTGCTGCCCCATTGAAGCCAGCCCAGAGGCCGCCATCGCATGTCATAACATGTTATAACATGTTGCAACACACCTGCGTGAGGCCGCAGGGCTCGAAGTTGCTGGGCACCAGGATGACGTCAGCGCCTGCGTAGATCAGGTGGCTCAGCGGCTCGTCGTACGCAAACACAAAGCCGGCGTCCTGCACGTGGCCGTGTCCCAGCTCGTTTGCCAGCTCATCAAACTCGGCCTGCACCTTGGGGTCCGGCGCACTGCCCAGCAGCACAAACTGGCAGCCGCGGTCAAGTGCCTGCACAGCAGTAGCAGTGACAAGACAGTTTGCTGGAACTGGTGCTCCGTCACCATTCGCAACAAGAGCTGAAGAAAGGCTGCCAACAGGTGAAGCCTTTTGCCGATAAACTCCTCAGCACCAAGCGACGGAGTATGTCTGCTATACAGCCACGCGCAGCCGCAATAACGCAATCGCCAGTTTCAGCAGAGCCGACTTTGTACGCCGCATGCCTGATGAGATGCAACAGCACATACAAGCACAGCAGCAGCAGCCGCAGCAGCAGCAGCCCCCACCTTGTATGCCGCGTGCTTGATGAGGTGCACTCCCTTCTGCGGGGTCAGGCGGCTGACCACTGCCACAATGGGCTTGTCCTGCCAGCCGCTCATGTTGACGCGCTGGCGCAGCTGCTCGCGCGCCCTGGAAGCAGCAGCAGCAGCAGCACAGGCAGACACAGCAGCAGCAGCAGCAGCAGCAGCACCAGCAGCAGAAAGGTTTAGACATGGCCACGATGGGCTTGTCCTGCCAGCCGCTCATGTTCACGCGCTGGCGCAGCTGCTCGCGCGCCCTGGCAGCAGCAGCAGCACAGGCAGACGCAGCAGCAGCAGCAAGTATAAAACACCGCCATGGGCTTGTCCTGCCAGCCGCTCATGCTGACGCGCTTGCGCATTCTTTCCCATCAAGTAAGCGGCTGCAAAAAATACGCTGTCTTCTGAATTCCTGAACATGGCAGGACTAAAGATGCAGACCCCTTCCCGCCCTGCATGCATTCATAACAAACCGCCGCACCTGCGCTTGCCCTCCTCTGCCGTGTCAGCGTCGTAAGGCAGCGGCAGGAACTTGTTCTCCGTGGGGCTCCACAGCTCTGTGTCGATGCCGTTGCGGATGCCCATGAACTTGTGCGTCTGCCCGGCGATGGCGGGGTGAGAGCCCACCTGCACACAAAATGACAATACAATAACAAGCAAATGACAGAGTTGGTGCAAGCATATGTTGCACGCAGGTAATTGGAACACATATTGTTGACAGGGTGTGCGCCCACCTGCGCGAGACGGGGAAAGTAACATTGTGGGCAAACACATCAGGCATGGAGGCAGACCAGGCACTAGTACAGCGCTTTGCAGATGCCAAAAGACGCCCCCAGCTGCAGATGCGGCACATGGGCGCGCAGCGGTGCGCACCTCGAACGCGCAGGTGGGTGACACGGTGGTGAACTTCTGGCAGTACAAATTACGCAAATGACAACTTTGTTGCAGGCATATGTCGCCCGCGACGGCACGGTGTATGCAGTACCCACCTCGAAGGCGTATGTGGGTGACACGGTGGTGAACTTCTGGCAGTGCAAAAACACGCAAATGACAACTTTGTTGCAGGCAAATGTCGCCCGCGACGGCATGGTGTACGCAGTACCCACCTCGAAGGCGTAGGTGGGTGACACCGTGGTGAACTTCTGGCAGTAGTTGGCCGCCTCTGCGATCTTCTTCTGCCCGTAGTTCATGTTATGGATGGTGAAGATGACCTGGAAGTTCAGCGCGAGCAGCAGCAGGTGGGCAAGAAGCTTCAGAAAACCAGAAGCTTGAGAGCATGCTGCTGATGTGCTTATTCAGATAAAAGCAGCAAGCAGGGCACATTGCCGCTGGACGCTACCATCCATCCGCAACGGCACAGCAAGATCCTGAATCAAGATCACCCAGCCCACATGCTTCCTGCAAGCTTCCTGCAAGCTGCTGCATGTTTCCTGTAAGTTCCTGCAAGCACCTTGGGCTTCGACAGGCCGTACGGCTGGTAGTCCTCCCAGAAGGACTTGGCCACGTGTGCAGTGCTCCAGTCGTGGCAGTGCAGGATGTCGGGGTTCCTGCCAGTCTTCAGCAAGAACTCCAGCGCGGCCTTGCAGAAGAAGTCAAAGCGCACCTGCAAAGGTTTGACCGGACAATAACATGTCAGTAACAAGCCACGTACCAGCGCCAGGACTGCATACACTCAACATATCCACTGTTGTGCAAACATTTGCAAGCTTGCAGGACCCGTCAGCTCTCCGACACCAACTCCTTCCCAAACCCCAAAACCCTGCTCTCCTTTCAACCTTCAAAACCTCCTGCCTCAAAACCTCCTGCAAAACCCTCCCGCCGTGGCACGCCGCCCACCTCGTCGTCGTAGCGGCCGTACACGGTGGGCGTCTGGAAGAAGCCGTTGCGCGGCTCGATGAAGAAGCAGCGCAGGCCCTCCACGATAACGGTGCTCACAAAGATGCGCGTGCCGCCCCAGTCAAACTCCGTCTCGTAGCGCATCTGGCCCGCCAGCACCGGCGACTGCAGGAAGAAGTCGTACCTGCGCGACAAAATGACGAATGCAAAAACTGGGGTTGAATGTCATGCAGAGCAAAAGTTCAGAGTGGGGGTTGTATGGGTCAAGCGGAGCATCTGGCCAGGCAATCAGAGACAGCAATTGCAGGTGACAGTCATGAAACAACCCACACCTCTCGACCTCCATACCATCTGGCAGGGGTGATGACAACAATAACATAACAATGTAAAAATGTAACAGCCGCCACGCACGGCGGCAGGATGACCTCCACCAGGTGGCCCTCCTCCTGCACCGCCCTGCCCAGCGCTGTCACCACGTCACCCAGGCCGCCAACACAGGTGCAAGCCATATGCCAGCGGTCAAATTACCAACAATAACACAAAAACATAACAATGTAACAGCCGCCACCCACCGCGGCAGGATGACCTCCACCAGGTGGCCCTCCTCCTGCACCGCCCTGCCAAGCGCTGTCACAACGTCGCCCAGGCCGCCGACCTTGGCCACTGGTGCCATCTCCACTGCAATGTTGACCACGTGCAGCCGCCCAGGCATCTTGCCGATGCCGCCCTAAAAGAACAGCAGCAGCAGCAGCAGCAGGAGTTTAAGAGGGGGGTGTGTGTGTGTGTGTGTGTGTTTTTGTCGCATGCTGCAGCAGGGGTGTTGACCACGTGCAGCCGCCCAGGCATCTTGCCGATGCCGCCCTGAAGTAACAGCAGCAGCAGCAGCAGCAGCAGCAGCAGGATGAAGGGTGTGGGTGTGTGTTTGTGGGATGCTGCAGCAGGGGTGTTGATCACGTGCAGCCGCCCAGGCCTTGCCGATGCCGCCCTGCAAGAAACAGCAGCAGCAGCAGCAGTTGCGTGAGTGGCTGCAGCCGGGATGTTGCCCACGTGCAAACCCCCAAGCATCTTCACAACGCGGCTGTCATAGATGCCTGCACACCTCGGTCAAACGAAGTCAACTCTTCTCACTTGGATGAACCCTGCCGCCAATCACACATGCCTCTTGCAGTGATGGGCAGGTGGTAGTTGAAGCCGTTGCGGCCGTCATACAAGCTGTCGCTCCACAGGCAACGCCTGGTCAAACACAGTCTACCGTCAGTTAAACACAGTATCGACAGTCAAACATGTTGTGTCCCCAGCTCACCATGAGCTGCAGGTGGTAGTCCAAGCCGCTGCGGCTGTCATACAGGCCGTTCACTTTACAGTCAATGCCTGGGTCAAACAAAGTCGAAGCTCAGTCAAACACACTGCTGCCAGTCAAACATACTCACGGTTATGGGCAGGTGGTAGTCGAAGCCGCTGCGGCTGTCGTAGAGGCCGTCACCGCCTGGCACGTTGCTGAACACAAAGTCCAGCTGCAGCGCGTCCTTGGGCACGTTGAAGCGAATCTGTGGCAGCAGCAGCAGCAGCAGCAGCAGCAGCACTGAGCACTCCTCCTTGATCATTATGACAAGCGCTGCCCCTCAGGCACAGCCTACAGCTGCCCTCCCAGCGCGTCGTCAAGCAGGGCTGAGCAACAATTGTGCTGTTAACCCCACGGCTTGATGATAGGAAGCTCAACACGCTGATACATGCTGCCTCTGGTTCAGCAGCAGCAGCAGCGGCAGCAGCAGCAGCAGCCTCACCTGCCAGTGCCTGCCGTTGATGCCTGGCGGTCGCATCGCTGCAGGGCCCAGCTGGCGCTTGTGCGCCCAGCGGTTGAAGCCGCCTGTGAAGTAGACTTGGCTGCAGCAGCGCAAAGCAGCACAGCACAACAAATGAAGACTGTGTTAGCTGTACGCTCAACATGAACAGCAAGCGATGTCTGAAATTTGAAAGCCTTTGCTCCGCCTCGCGCTGTTGGTGCTGTTCCCTCCACAGCATGACGGGAGTCGTCACCGATGCAGCACTTTGGAGCTGCTGCAAAGGTAGACTGCAGCCAACACAGTGATACCACTCACTTGCTGCCTGCCAGTGCAGTGTCGTCGGGGCAGTAGTAGACCGTGACGGGCTTGCCCGCCTCGGAATTTAAACAGGTTTTTAAAGTCAAAGAATAACAATCCAAAACAAAAAAGGCGCTCACTTGCTGCCTGCCAGTGCTGTGTCGTCGGGGCAGTAGTAGACCGTGACGGGCTTGCCCGCCTCAATGACCTCAGGCTCCGTGAACATGACGTGCTTCATCTGCCGCCGCAGCACCGCCTTGGCCTTCTCCTGCAGGCACATAAGTTCAACACATTTTGAAATATGATATGATGGCTCCGTGAACATGACGTGCTTCGTCTGTTGCCGCAGCACCGCCTTGGCCTTCTCCTGCAGGCACAGAAAGTCAAGGCAATTCAAATTATGTTATAACAGTCAAATCATGCATTGAGATGTTATGATGGCTCCGTGAACATCACGTGCTTCATCTGCCGCCGCAGCACCGCCTTGGCCTTCTCCTGCAGGCACAACAGACACATTTGAGTGTGTTAGCTGTGTGCTACAGCACTTTTTAACAGTCACACGCATGCTGTTGATGGCCTGCAGAGCCAAAGTGTTGGCAGGGTCGCCAGGCACCATATCCAGCAGCAGACTCCGCCCCGGCGGCAGTCACAACCCAATATTTTGTGGCTCTTCCTATCTTTGGCATTGTTATAGGGCCCATAAATGACGACCAGGACCCACTTAGGACTATTAGATTGCTCTTCCTGTGAATCCATCAACAATGCATCCCACCTTTTGCTCGGTGTGCTCCTTGAGCCGCTTGGCGTCCCTGATCGCCTCCTCCTCCTCTGCCTTGAGCCGCTGTTGCTGTCTCCTCAGCCAGGAAGCCCTCTTACACCAGAAGCGATCAAACACCAGAAACCAAGCTCTCACCTGTACTGCGGTGCGCTGCTTGAGCTGCTTGGCATCTCCGACTGCCGCACAGTCTGCAAGATAACCTGTCTGTTTTGGCCTCAACAACAAAAGCAGCGTCAGTTTACTGAACTCACCTTTTGTTCCGTGCGCTCCTTGAGCCGCTTGGCGTCCCTGATCGCTGCCTCCTCCTCTGCCTTGAGCCGCGTGGCAGTCTCCTCAGCCAGGAAGCCCTCAAAGAAGGACTCAGCCCACTCGTTGACCGTCTCAGCCGTGTAGGGCGGCGGCAGTGCCACAGCCACCTGCGCGTGCATTGCAGTAGCAGCGGCAATGTGTTTGCATCCATCAGCCTTGAATGTGCACATGTCAGCAGCCCCAGGAGCGTTGCGTGACGAGAACTTCAGCTACAACAGCAGCGGTCTAACGGCAAGTGAGTTGATTGTGGAGGCCTTGATCGCCACAGGTAGGCGCAGTGATAGCAATTCCGGCTGCATATCCCCCTGGCTGCACTTGTGTCACACTGTCATGTCGGCTGCCTCACTTATTTTTCAAACCAACCCCAAAGCCCCACCCACCTTGTGGTCCTTGCCGCCGTTGTTGTCCCAGCCGTTCTCGCAGTTCACCACGAAGTTCACGCAGGCCGCGTCCTTGGGAACTTCAAAGTCAACTTCCCACCAGAGTTCATCCTCCTCGCCGGTGATGCGGCTGAACTTCATGGGCAGCGGCTGCTCCTTGATGGCCCAGTTGTTGAAGCCGCGTAGCAGCTTGGGCACCTGCTGGCCCTCCGGCATCGTCTCTGCAGCAGAATTAACACGTAACACGTTACAAATGTAGCAATGACATAACAACTTCATGGGCAGCGGCTGCTCCTTGATGGCCCAGTTGTTGAAGCCGCGCAGCAGCTTGGGCACCTGCTGGCCCTCCGGCATCATCTCTGCAGCAGAAATAACACACAACATGTTTATAAATGTAACATATGGTGTAACAATGTGACTTGCGATGTAACAACCTTGTGGGCAGAGGCTGCTCCTTGATGGCAGCTCAACTGTGCTGAGCTGGCTCTCCACAATTCTCCCTACCGCAACACAGCAAATTTAACATGTTACAAATGCGACGATGTTGTCATACATTGTCACTCACTTGATGTGACGACCTTGCCCTCGGGCCGCTTGTCTTTACTTCAACAGCTTGTGTCACACTCTGTCACAATGCTGTCACACTAATGTCACATAACGTCATATTTTTGTCACCCACTTGATGTGACGACCTTGCCCTTGGGCCGCTTGTCCTCAATCCACGCCAGCGGCCCCGCCTTGCTGTTGTACAGCAGCGTGGCTGTCTTGCCAGCCACCAGGGGGGTGGGTGCCACGCTCCACCAGGTCTTGGCATCAGGGTCATCAGACACCTTGCGCTTGTTCACGCCGCCCTCGCGCAGCCACACAAAGCCGTTCTTGAGGTCTGCGGGGTGGATAGATACAACAAACAGAAGCAATACACGCAAAGTTTTGATGGTGATTCTATGTGGTCGTTCTCCTTGCGCTTGTTCACGCCGCCCTCGCGCAGCCACACAAAGCCGTTCTTGAGGTCTGCGGGTATGACAAACAAGCACAGGACGCACGATAAGTGGATGCTGCTTATCGGGTCACACAATAAAGCATTTCTCAGATCTGCGGGGTGAAAACATAGGGTTGAAAGAGGTTTGTGAGATGGGGGTGGGTGCCATGCTCCACCAGGTCTTGGCATCAGGGTCATCAGACACCTTGCGCTTGTTCATACCGCCCTCACGCAGCCACACAAAGCCGTTCTTCAGGTCTGCGGGGTGGGAGAAAACGACAAATAAATCAATGGTAAGTTTATTTGATTTGTTTGGGGTCATCGCTGACCTTGCGCTTGTTGACACCGCCCTCGCGCAGCCACCTAAAGCCGTTCTTCAGGTCTGCGGGTGCAAAAACAAGCACTGGATCCTGATTGGATGCACGATAACTGGATGCTGCTGCCTTTGCCGCACCCAAATACGCCACACACAGGCATTTCTCGTTTTTTCAACAAACAATTGCACATGTTGTCTTGCTGGCCTTGCTGCCTGAAGCCAGCAAAAAGTTCACACACGCCATGGCTGTGCAGGAAAATACAAAACACACACGCCGCACCTGTCACGCGCTTGGTGGCGTTGTCCCTGTCCCGCTTCTTCTTCTCCTCGGCAGCCTGCTTGGCCTCCTCCGCACGCCGCGCCTGCAGCAGCAGCAGCAGCAGCAGCAAGACAAGATCAGCAAGGTCAACGACAACGCCCGGCAGTTCCAAGCAAACCACCGGCATACCCACAGCCATCATGCCAACAAGCAGCGTCATCTCAGCCCTGGGAGCCGCACTTGGTTGCCGTGCATGCCCAACCGCGCATGCCCAAACATGCCCAAACATACCAAGTCAACCGCAGCGCCGCACCTCCTCCGCCTCCACTGCTGCGCGTGCCTGCGCCTCCTCCCGCTCCACCGCCTGCACCTGCCACTCCTCCCAGGTGATGCCCGCCTGCAGGGCGTAGGTGTAGTCCTGGCCATTGTTGTTGTCAAAGAGGCTCTCGCCGTCCGTCATCACAAAGTTGAGCTCGTACACGTTCTCCGGGATCTGCAAAAATGACAGTTAGTGACAGTATGTGACAGTTGGTGACAGTAAGGCAGCAGTGATTGTCCTGGCCGTTGTTGTTGTCGAACAGCGACTCGCCGTCCGTCATCACAAAGTTGAGTTCGTACACGTTCTCCGGGATCTGCAAAAATGACAGATAGTGACACATGTTGACAAAAGTCTTGTGACATCCAGTCACTCACCTGGTGATAACGTCAGGAGGGCGGTTTGTGATAGCGTGTTGCTTTGATTATTGATGGTAATCAACCACACCAGAAGTCGGAGTCGTCCACGTGCGGGATGGGGCTCGGGTAGATGTCATTCTCCCACCACAACACCACCAACTTCACACCAAGGACTTCACACCACAAACTTCACACCCAACTTCACACCGCCACTCACCCTGAAGCGCGTCGCCCAGAAGTCGGAGTTGTCCACGTGCGGGATGGGGCTCGGGTAGAAGTCCACGCGCGCCTGCTCAGGGTTCATCTCCCATGCGTTGTAGCCCAGGGTTGCCTGGATGCGGTTGCGCTCACGCAGCGCCTCGCTCTGAGTGCGGTTGTAGTAGATCATGACGTCCGCGCCTGCACAAGAAGACCAGGAAAATAAGGTTAGTTGATTATGGCTCCCCAGCACACCCCAAACCGTGAACACAGCAACCCCAATGCTGCCAGAGCAGCAAGCTGTGGCAAAGAAGCAGGCACAGTGATGATACTATGATGCCATGATGCTGGACAGCAGTGCTTGCGTAGACAGCCCACTTGGAGCGCCGGGGGACCTTGGGCGGGAGGTCTCCTGGACAAGCAATGCTTGAAGGTGCGCAGCTTTGCAATTTTCATGCTAGACTGTCCAGCTTTACTTTGCACAACGCAGCAGATGCTCAACGCACCCGCCACCGGCTTCGCAGGCGCCGTCACAGCCAGGTTGAGTGCAACGCAAGACCCTTGATCCCACCTGCCACCGGCTTCCCAGGCACAGTGAAGATGAGCCAGCTGAGCCGCGTGGTCGCATTTTTGGGGCAATCAAACCCTCACCCCACAGCAAAACCCCAAACACGAACTGCAGAACCCTAGCGCACCTGCCACGGGCTTCTCAGGCACTGTGAAGATGAGCCAGCTGTGCCGCGTGGCCGCAAGCTTTGTTGGATCATGCGTGTCAACCTCCTTTTGCGCATTGGCACGCAGCACACGCTTTGCCTCATCACGCCGAGCCTGCTCCTCAGGGGTGAGCTTTTTCACCGCTGCCACAGCCTTCTCCACTGGATCAGGAATGTCCAGAGGCTCCTCCTTTTTAGGAGGAGGCGGAGGCGGACCCACATCCACGATCGCAGTGCTGCTGCTGCTGCTGCCGGCAGGCCTGCTGCTGCTGCTGCTGGCGGCGGCTGGTGCCTTGCTAGGCGCTGCTGCAGCCGGCGGCGCGGCTTTGGCAGCAGCAGCAGCAGGTGCTGCGCTGCTGCTGCTGCTGCTGCTGCCAAAGAGCGGGCTAGTTGGAGTAGGGCCTGTGAATTCCTGCACAGGCGGCTTCTGCTGCTGCTGCTGCTGCTGCTGGGGTGCAGGGGTTAGCTTCAAATTGCCTGCGCGAGCAGCAGGAGGAGGCGGCGGCCGCAGACCGCCTGTCTGCTGTGGGACGGCAGCTGCTGCTGCTGCTGCTGGCTGTGCTGCTGCTGCTGCGCCGTTGCTGTTGCTGCTGCTAGCTTGTGGGGGCTGTGCTGGCGCCTTGGGTGCAGCAGGTGCTGCTGCTGCTGCTGGAGGTGCTGCTGCTGCTGCTGCTGCTGCTGAAGGTGCCTTGTCATCTTCTCCCATTGCTGAGCGCCACTTCTTGCCGCCACTGCTGCTGCTGCTGCTGCTGCCAGCCTGTGCTGGAGCTGCTGCTGGAGCTGCTGCTGGTGCTGCTGCTGGTGCTGCTGCTGCCGGCTGAGGTGTTGTGGGCTTAGCAGTGGCCTTGCTCTTCGTGGCCTGTATGAAGTTTGCGACAGCAGACGCAGCAGCAGGAGGGTTTGACGCAGCTGCTGCTGGCGCCGGCGCTTGCCCATTGGCTGCTGCTGCTGCTGCTTTGGGCTGCTCTGGCGCCTTTGCAGCTGCTGCTGCTGGGGCTGCTGCTGCTGGCTTTGCTTGCGCCTGCGGCGCTGCTGCTGCGGGTGCTGCTGCTGCTGCTGAGCCAGATTTCCCTTTTGGCGCGTTGGGTTCGAATTTGAATGATAGCACATCCCCTTTTTTCTCCACCCACGCCTTCACCTGTACCACCAGTGTTTTGAACAGGTTCAAATGTTCAGCAAGGGTCTTACAAGGTGTAGGGTTGTGGCGAAGTGTTTTGGGGTTACGGCAAGGTGTGCCCGTCGGCGACGTGCTTGGCTGCATAACAGGCGATGTGCCTATCTACCTATCTGCCGGGTAATTTGCCTGTCTACGCGCTTGCATTCCAGGTCGTCTAAACAGATACAAACCGTCCTTTGTGCTGTTTATAGCCATAATGCTTGGTCAGGTATACTGGTTTCTTTCACAGCTATTAGCTCTCTGTTTGCCTCGCATTTGACAGACACTTCAGCAAATGCGCCAGCCACGGCAGCACAGAAAACAAACTACAAAATACATATATACAAACAGAACCCTTCCCACCTTGTCATCTGCAAACTCAACCGCCTTAGGCTTAGCAGGTGCTGCTGCTGCTGCTGCTGCAGCAGGGCCGCTGCCGGCAGCAGCAGCAGCAGCAGGCGCGGCAGCGGCAGCCGGAGCAGCAGCAGCAGCAGGTGCAGCGGGTGCCCCTGGCGTGCCTGGCAGCGGCAGCGGCTCTAGCTGCAGGCCTGCTGCTGCTGCCAGTGCAGCAATCTCCTCATACTGCTTTGTGAGCTTCTCCACCTGACAGCAGCAGCAGCAGCAGCAGGGAGACAGAGACAATTCATTTTACGAAGCTGGAGCACCATGCCAACATGTATTTGTATGGTGCCGCTGTTGCTTCAACTGCTGCAGGGCTGAGCTGCTACGAGCATGGCTGCTGCAGGAGTCACACAGTCCACTCGGAGGCTCATATGCTCTGAGGCAGGTCATTCAGCATGCGCTCAAGCAACTGTACAGTAACTAATCGCTGCCCCTGCTCTCGGATGAGTTCTCCATGCCATGCCTACCGCATAACAATCGTTCCAAGGACCCGCTTTTGTTCGTCATCAACCTGGTCTTATACTTGATGCGCCGATCGCTTTGTTCCATGCAATCTAACTCTCAATAGCAGGTAAAAGACCGCTGGGCTAGTACGGGTCCTAACAAGACGGGAGGGCGGCAAAGGGAACTGACAGGTTCCCGCGGTGATAGCGACAAAGTATGCCAGCTACACCCTTCTTCGCGTTCCATGCAGACTTCACAGATAACATGTGCAGGCACCGACAACCTTGAATACATTCAAACTGCATACTGTAAAACGGCCATTTTGCCCACCTGCTCTGGCTTGAGCTTGTGTGCGTAGCTGTTGAGCAGCTGCTTCAGCTTGGCATTCTCAGCCAGCAGCTCCTCCAGCTCAGCCTGAGACAGCTGGCTGGCAGCTGACACGGACACCTGCAGAAGTAACATAAAAGTAACACATACTAACATGTTATAAGTTGTCACGAGTGTTTACAGTTGCTTTGCATCCTCAGCCAGCAGCTCCTCAAGCTCAGCCTGAGGCAGCTGGCTGGCAACCGACACATCCACCTGTAACATATAAATAACATAATGGTCAATGTAACGCGGGTCACATGATTGGTGTCACACAGTCGATGACGGCCTGTGCAAGCGAATGCCACCACACTGCTCTGATCGTTCCAAGACAGTGGGATGCACTACGTTGGTCAGCAAGAAAGAGGTCTGATGCTTTTTGCGGTGTTATCCACATGCATTGCATTAGAATCAAAGACGTGCGTTCCGCCGGTGTGTGGGTTGCACAATTGCATTGCAGTTTCGCAGGCAGTGCATTTGCACGGTGGCCGCATTTGTGCCGCTTGAAGTAAGCCTAGTGTTCTTACACTGCCTTAAAAGTAAATTGACTGAGATTGAATCTAAAGATGCATGCAGGGAGTCAAAAGTGCATTGCAGTTGCTGCATTGGTCGCGCTACATATGTCCGCTGCTGCCAACACAGCTGCAGTAAGCAGACTCAGGAGCACTCTATGCTGCAGCAGCAATACTGGCAATGCTGAAAGCTTCTGTGACGTCCCAAAATGGCTTTTGACACGCCAAAGTGAACATGCAGGCGATCGGGCTGCAAATGCCGGGCTGTGCCTGAGGGGCAGTGCTGCTGCTGCATTCAATCCGTTCCTGCTTTCGACGGGTGAACCCAATGTGGATCTGTAATATCAAAATAAAATACGAACATTTGTCTGCACATTTGCCTCGCTGCATTGGGGCAGACGCGAGATCGGACCGAAAGCAGTCTCGCTTTTCGCTATCTGCGCGCTCTCCTTCACTGGCGCACCTGGCGGGTCCTGGGACGCTGCTGTGCTGCACATAGCCTCCTGAGGGAACTGCTATCGCCAGCTCGCAGGGTGGAGAGTCGTGGGCGAGCACCTAGGCAGCAGAGAGGGGACCAAGTCAGGGGTTGCCCTCGCGAGCCAGCATTTCGGCGACCTGCAGCAATGCCCTTACCTAGAGGGGTTGGAACGGCATTGACCCCAGCCTGCCTGAGGCCGGCTGAGCCAGCGCACTTTGAACTGACCGACATGAAAGTGCTTCAGACGTGCTGCACTTGGGAACTCAGCGCATAGCGTGCAAATGCTGCGGCCCGTGCAACGTTTACTTTTGTAGTGTTTTATTTGTTGCAATGCGAGTGAATGTAGCCAGCAGGACCCTGCACAAGAAATGCAGATAGTCCAGAGTGGTGGAGTCCACTGCACTCCTCGTTCGCACGTGACACGAAGCACCAACAATTGATCAGATTGATACGTGCATGCGTTTAGGCAATTGACCTTTCTGACACCCTCGAGCCTTGTCAGTGACTTTCACAGCCCTTGCTCTGTTCCCGCTGCGATCTAAGCTTCCGAGGCAACCAAGAAGCAACCACAGTAAATTACTTGCATCTGAGTGTTCTGTTAGCAGGAAACGCTGCAGCATGCGTGATTGATGTTCGCCAAAAGTTTCCTGTATAGGGTCTCTTTGTACAGCAGCACACACGTCGCGAGCATGCTTCAGCTACCCTCTCTAAAATGTGGTGTCAGGCACTTGGCAGCGCCGATGCCTGCATGCGCGGCCGTGCTACAGCAGCATCGGCAGCAGCAGCATCATGCCCGCCCCCAGGCTCCGCAGCTGCCATCCCTAGTACCCCAGCTGCGGCAGCTGTCGGCTAGCAGGCACATCTGCAACTCTACTGCGGCAAAAGCACCCGTAATCAAGCCGAAATGGGACACTGAGACAGCCAGAAAGGCGCTTGCCAGCCTTGCTGACGAGCCTACTGAGTTTGCCCGGGGTGTGGAAGTGCTGGACTCCATAGTCAAAGTGTACACTGTTTACTCAAGGTATGGTTTAGGGTTTAGGATCAGTTGCTGCTTTCCAGCTTTGCAGCGTGTGGGGCAGCGCCAGCAATCGCATATGCATGCATGCATAGCGCAGAAGAACCCAAGTCGCTGGCTGCAGCCACTGTGCAGCTGAATGTGCCAAACCCTCTGCAGCAGCGAAATCTAGCACCACTCCCCCGGTTTCACAAACCACAGCCGGCTTTTTCAAGCCGGTTACGTGAGCGGCCTCAAGAGAGCGGCTGGGCTTTCGCTTTGCTCAAGCACAGCACACACCCTCAGGCTGTTGTAGTCGGCTACTGTTTGTCCGGAGTGCAATGGCAGTAGCATTAGCACATGATGCTGCCTGCCTGCATTCAAAATGACTGCAGCAGCTTTACATGCAGGATAGTAAAGGATGCAGAACCGTGTGCGCTGCACACTGGCAGAGGGGCAACAGTTGGATGCACACTACTGTTAGTAACAGTATAACCGTATTATTGACAGGCTGCTAGAACCGCTAGAACCGCAATGAGTCGAGTCATGGCCGGAATATTCTGGCATCGCTTGTTGTTTCAAGAGTCACTGCTGCCTCGTTGTACAGGGAGCCTGAATGCTGCTTCCTAACCAACGAGGCAGCAGTGACTCTTTATGGCCACATCATGCTCCTCGAGCGCTGCAGCCGCTTGAGTACTTGTGACAATCACACGAACAGCATCAGGATCGCCAGGACCAGGACAGCAAGCAACTTGATTGGCTGCTGTGCAAGTGCTGCTCCAGCAGCTGGGCGTGCCAAGTGCTGCAGCTGCTGCCCTATCAGCCTGGAGACAGACAGACAACGTCCAGCTGCTGGCGTGCTTCCTGCATGTTAAATCAGCCAATGCTCTGCCTACAGTTGCTGCAAATTGAACGCCATTCACACATCACATTCCTCTGGATCATTATGAAATCGTCATTTTGTTATTTTGATATTCTCCACCGCACAGGCCGGACTACTTCCTCCTCTGGCAGAACCACCCCAGGGGGAGAGCACGGGCACCGGCTTTGTTATCCGGGACAGGCTGCTGCTCACTTTCTGACTGCCAAATTGTCATTTTTATGATGTTTTGCAGGCCAGACTACTTCCTGCCGTGGCAGAACCACCCCAAGCGTGAAAGCACCGGCACCGGCTTTGTCATCCGGGACAGGCTGCTGCTCACCAATGCACACGTGGTGGCTGACCAGACATATGTGACGGTCAAGCGCCACGGCAGCGGCACCAAGTACAGGGCAGGTGCGGCACACGCTGTTTGCTTTGTGGTGTGTATGCATGCACTGTTTGCTTTTGCGTATGCTTGTTGTGATGAGTGGCATGCAGAGCAGGCAGCCGCCATGAGTGGTGTGCCTCCTACGACTGCTGCTGCTGCCACCCCACCAGCTCTGACCAACAGAAGCCTGTGTGCTGCTGCTGCTGCTGCCAATATTTCTGCTGGTTGATTCTGTCATCCTCGCAGACGTGGTCGGTGTGGGTCATGACGTGGACCTGGCGCTGCTTACTGTGGAGGATGAGGCCTTCTGGGAAGGCAGTGAGGAGGGAGGGCCCATGAAGCCCCTACAGCTTGGGGACGTGCCACAGCTGCAGGTGAGAGCTTACACGAACTGCATCTGCTGGTCATTGCTACTTACGATGTGTAGTTGGGGAGGGTGGCAGCGAGGAGGGTGGGCCCATGAAGCCGCTGCAGCTGCGAGACGTGCCGCAGCTGCAGGTGCGTAGGATTCATGATGTAGGATCCCTGCATATGCAGTCCTCACTGCACCAGCCTTCGAAGTACTTGTGTGTTTACTTGACTTCACCTGAACATTATGGTGCATATTTTGTTTGTGTATTATTTGATCCTGCCGCGCGCAGGAGCAAGTGCTGGTGGTGGGTTACCCCACAGGCGGCGACAACACCAGCATCACCAGCGGCGTGGTGTCACGCGTGGAAGTCACGCAGTACGTGCACGCAGCAAGCCACCTCATGGCGATTCAAATTGATGCAGCCATCAACCCAGGTGTGTGATACAGATTGCAGTACATATTGCAATCTAAAACGGTTGAAGAATGACGTGTCTGTGTATGCACGTCGCAAGCCACCTCATGATGATTCAAATTGATGCAGCCATCAACCCAGGTGTGCCAACACTGTGACGCTGTAACACAATGTCTAAGATGTTTGCTCTGTCCTGTGCGTGCATGCTGCGTGGCAACTCATGGCAATTCAAATGGACTCAGAAAGATAAACACTCTGTCTCCTTATCGTGCCTGCAGGCAACAGCGGCGGCCCTGCGCTGCGTGGCGACGTGGTGGTTGGGGTGGCCCTCTAGAACATGCCTTGATTACAACAGACAAGATAACACTTTGTCTGCTCACCGGGCCTGCACGGTTTGGATGTGCTGCGTGCTGTGTTAATGCCTGCAGGCAACAGCGGCGGCCCTGCGCTGCGTGGTGATGTGGTGGTTGGCGTGGCCTTCCAGAACCTGCCGCATGCTGACAACATCGGCTACATCATCCCGCTGCCAGTGGTGCGGCGCTTCCTCAGGTGTGCTGTCTTGTTGGTTGACCAAACACCTGTGTTGTTGATTAAAAGACCTTGACTCAACAGCTCTGTCATCAACATCATCCTTACTTAGGCAGTTCTGTCAGGGTTAGAACCTGCCTTGAGTCACCCAATGTGGTGTGACCCGATGCTGTTGTGTTGTTCAAAGTCGCCTCTTCCTTTGGCTGCAAACTCATGCTGATAAGTTGCTGCTGCTGCTGCTGCTGCTGTGTACGATCAATGCAGTGAGGTGATGCTGTACGGGCACTACCGCGGCTGCTGCTCCCTGGGCATTGTGTTCCAGACCATGGACAACCTCGATGCACAAACTAATTGCTGCTGCTGCTGTGTACGGTCACTGCAGCGAGGCGATGTTGTACGGGCACTACCGCGGCTTCTGCAGCCTGGGCATCGTGTTCCAGACCATGGACAACCCCAATGCACACTAATTGCTGCTGCTGCTGCTGCTGCTGCTGCTGCTGCTGCTGTGTACGGTCAATGCAGTGAGGTGATGCTGTACGGGCACTACCGTGGCTTCTGCTCCCTGGGCATTGTGTTCCAGACCATGGACAACCCGCACCTGCGCCGCGCGCTGGGCATGGCAGCCCACCAGTCAGGTGTCATGATCAACCGCATCCAGCCCACCACCAGCACCGCACAGGTGAATGCTTTTGTCGTGTTGGATGTTGAACAAACAGCCCGGCTCCGCAGGTGAATGTTTTTGCTGTGTTGGATATTGAACAAGCAGTCTGGTGTCAACCGCATCCAGCCCACCACCAGCACCGCGCAGGTGAATAAGTTTGATAGCCATCATATTCATTATATGATTGTGATCACCAGTGTGGCGCCATGCTCGTCGCATCCAGCCGCCACCAGCACCGCGTGGGTACGTGTCTGTGATGCGGTTGTTTTTAGTGTTCATGGTTAAGTCTTGTGTCAACCGCATCCGGCCCACCACCAGCACCACGTCGGTACGTTTCCTTGGTCCTTGATCCTTGGTCAGTACGTGTCCTTGGTCAAGATGTGACTAAATGACCAGTCTGTCGTCATGATACACCACATCCAGCCGCTAGCACCATATAATTGTGTTGTTCCAATATCAAAAACCTTATGTCCAACAGTCAGTCGGACATCATGATCACCTGGCCCACAAACAGCATATAAATGGCAACAGGGCTTGATTCATGCTAGCCACAGGTCCAGAGTAGCAGTTTGTGTAGCCATTATGACCGTGGGACCCCAAACTTGTTGCTGCGCCTGCTGCTGCTGCTGCTGCTGCCCCTCAGGTGCTGCGCAAGGTTGACGTGCTGATGGAGTTTGACGGAGTGGCCACCACAAACAACTCACCGTGCTTGTTGTTGCTGGTGCTGCTGCTGCCTCACATTGCTGCTGCTGCTGCTGTAGGTGTTGCGCAAGGGTGACGTGCTGATGGAGTTTGATGGAGTGGCCATTGCTAATGATGGCACGGTTCACTTCAGGGCGCGTGAGCGCATCTTCTTCACCTCCCTCATCACCCAAAAACCCACCGGCAGCACGGCACGCGTCAAGGTGGGTTTATGACTGAGGGTTTATGGTTTGTGTTTCAGGGCCTAGGCACGGTGCACTTCATGGCGCGTGAGCGCATCTTTTTCACAAGCCTCATCACCCTAAAACCCACCGGCAGCACAGCACGCGTCAAGGTGGGGTTACGGCTTAGGGTTCCCGGTTTTGGATTTCAGGGCCTAGGCACGGTGCACTTCATGGCGCGTGAGCGCATCTTTTTCACAAGCCTCATCACGCTGAAACCCACCGGCAGCACGGCACGCGTCAAGGTGGGCTCGGGGTGTGAAGGGTTGAATGTCATGCGCGGTGGCAGCGTGCTGGAGTACGACCTGCAGCTGGACCCGCTGCAGGCTGCCCGTGCCTGTGAAAATGTCTGTTGTAATGCCCTGTTCTCATATCTGTAGGTGGTTTCTGCCTTATTTCTCCTGCAGGTGCTGCGTGGTGGTTCTGTGCTGGAGTACGACCTGCAGCTTGACCCGCTGCAGACGCTGGTGCCCGTGCACAAGTACGACCAGCTGCCCAGCTACTTCATCTACGCAGGTGCGGCCTGTGATTCATGATAAAGTTATATTTGTGCTGTCCGTCGCTTGTGTGGGTTGTTGTATGTCACCTGCCTTGACCAAGGTGGGCTATTGCAAGTACGACCAGCTGCCCAGCTACTTCATCTACGCAGGTGCAGTTCCGTTTGATGCTTTGAAAAACGTGCCGGTTCTTGCAAGTGTCAGTTGTTGTGTGTGTGCTTAGCCAACCCAGGCGAGTACAAGTACGACCAACTCCCAGCTACTTCATCCACGCAGGTGCGGCCTGGAGTCGCGTGGCAGAAGTGTGGCATTGCATGTCTTTACAGAGTGTTTGCATTAGGGTTGTATGCAAGCTGAGAGAGCTGGTGCGGTTGTGCTGGCTGAATTTTTTGCAGGTCTCGTGTTTGTGCCGCTGAGTCAGCCGTACCTTCACGAGTACGGTGACGACTGGATGAGCAACAGCCCGCGGAGGCTGGTGGACAAGGCGCTGAACACGCACCACTAGACACCAAACTTTTGCCTCGCCCTTCCTCCTGTTGGGTTGATTTGCCAAATCAGAACATGCAAACTGGTCACTTTTTCAACTAACTGTTTTTCTATGTTACTTTTGTGTAACTTCTCCTGCAGGTCTCGTGTTTGTGCCGCTGAGTCAGCCTTACCTTCACGAGTACGGTGACGATTGGTTGAGCAACAGCCCCCGGCGGCTGGTTGATAAGGCGCTGAACACGCACCAATAACACCGACTACTTTGCCTCACCGTTCCTCCTGTTTGGTTGAATGGCCGGAGTAAAACTTGCAAACTTGTCATTTCTTCAACTGACTGTCAGTTTGTTGTTACTTCTGTGTTTTTTGAACATGCAGGTCTCGTGTTTGTGCCGCTGAGTCAGCCGTACCTTCACGAGTACGGCGATGACTGGATGAGCAACAGCCCGCGGAGGCTAGTCGACAAGGCCCTGAACAGCCTCATGGCAAGGCCCGACCAGCAGATCATTGTGCTGAGTCAGGTGCTGGTCGACGACATCAACACAGGCTACCAGCAGTTCCAAAACCTGCAGGTGGGCTGTTGTTATTTGTGATTTTGTTTGAAGAATTATGAAGTCACGAGCGGGTTATCGGGCGGGTCAGCTGAGCAGCCGCGTTGTTCGTAAGGTGCTGCCGTTGACATGCACATGCGCGGCTGGTGGACAAGGCGCTGAACAGCCTCGTGGCCAAGCCTGACCAGCAGATCATCGTGCTGAGTCAGGTGCTGGTCGACGACATCAACACGGGCTACCAGCAATTCCAAAACCTGCAGGTGGGGCTCAGTTTGTAAGTTGTGGTTGTTTGTTGTGGGCGACATGTGAGGAGCACTATCAGTGTCTTGCTGGCAGCGGCAGATGTGTGGCAGCTGCCCTGTGTGATGGAATGATAACAGTGTATGTTTTTTCCTGTGCTTGTGGCCAGTGTGAGTGTATTATAATATTAGTTTGCTGAAGTTCAATTCAAACACTTACGAACATCACTGGCGCTCTGCTGCCACGCTGCTGCTGCTGCTGCGGTGCGCAGGTGCTGCGTGTGAACGGCGTTGAGGTGCTCAACCTGGCCCACTTGAAGCAGCTCATCCGAGGGCCAGCTGCTGCAGCAGCAGCAGTAGAGCCGCCACCAGATGCAGCAGCAGCAGCAGCACCAGCCGTAGAAGCAGCAGCAGTAGTACCAGGCGACAGCAGCAGCAACGGCAGCAGCACGGTGACGGTGAAGATCACCGTGGGCAGCAGCAACGGCAGCAGCAGCAGCAGTGAAGCAGCCGCCGGCAGCAGCAGCAGCAGCAACGGGGAGCTGTTCAACAGCGAATGGAATGACAAGTACATCCGGTTAGAGCTTGAAGACGATCGCGTCATCATAATGGAGCGGGCAGCAGCAGATGCAGCTACGGAGCGGCTGCAGCGGCGCTACAGGGTGCCCTACCTCAGCAGCGCTGACCTGGCCGACTAGTGGCTTGTACAATGACAAGAGATTGTACTGTAGTTTGCTGGCCTGGCTGGCTGAAATGGCCTTGTAACAAGCGGCGGTACAGGGTGCCATACCTCAGCAGCGCTGACCTGGCCGACTAACGACACTGCACATGAGCTTTAGCTGACTAGACCCCGGGCTCGGGCTTTGTAACGGTCTGCTGACCTGGACGACGAATTTCATTGTAACAGTTGGCGGACCTGGCGGACTGAAGGCGCTTTGTGAGAGTGACAGCTGACTGCAGCATTGGCAGAGTGCAGCCTGCCAGCGTGCTGAAGTCGTAGGCCGAGAAGCTAGTGCTTTTTCTATGGCCTCAGGTGATCACGCAAAGCTTTTAGCTGGCGGAAGCATTAGCAGCGTATTTTGCTGGCGGGCCAAACTGTCACGGGAGGGTTTGCTGTGCCCTGCACCCTGGGTGTTACAGGACGGTTGATGCAAAACACGCTGTGGCGGTCGAAATTGCCGTATAGGCGTGGTATAGGCGTACCTTTGTAGGAAGTAGCCAATTCAAGCTGTCAGCTGCTATTGCTCACGCAACCCTGATTTTGGTGCCATCCGACCTCCATTAGTTTCGGCAGCGCCCGGCCCCCTCTGTCCAGTCATTGCCGTCGAAAAAACGTTTGAAGAGCTAAATTGCCGCTAACATACGACTATCAAATCCCAGATGGTCGCAAAGGTGAGGAAATACGCATGCACGCCGCTAGCAGCTGGAAGCTAGTGCCAGCAGATTGAGCAGCTATGCTGTGCAGTCCCAGGTGGCAGCACAGCAGCACTAGTAGCATATCAGAGACTATGACTTAGTTGATATGGCAGTCTCTCCCGCCTGCATCAGCATAAGGCAGGAAACTATTCAATTCGCTGTGCTGATGTCTTGATTGCTGTTGTTGCCTGTTGCTGTGGTGACCGCGCACCTGCAAGTGCTGAATCCCTGCCCATCGTCTTCTATGATACTGCACACTCACTCTTAAATCCTTGCTGCCGTTGTTTGTGCACTGCTGTGCAGGCAAATGTTGATTCAACACAGCTGATGGCGCTCTCTATTGCTGTGCAGCACCCAGCAGCCAGCACAGACCCACAAGTGTTATGTGCTGCTGCACAGACATGCAAGGGGCTGCGGGAGGCAGTATACCACTGCAGCGTTTGCAGCACAGCAGTTGTATTGAACCCTGAAGCGCCACCGCATCAGCTACACAGCTTGTCACGCTGGCTCAACAAACATGTGCACTTAGTCAGCAGCATCACAGCCAACAGAGCAGAGCCAGACCCGTATCATTGCAGTCAATGGTACCCTGTAAGTGACCATCATAACCGTACAGTAACCGCGCGGCAGCTTCTTGCACAAGCGCTGCAGCCAGCTTCCAGACAAGCAGCAGCAGCAGGGTTGCCCGCAGTTTATCCTAGGCAGCCAGCACCCCAGCAGCAGCAGCAGCAGCAGCAGCAGCAGCAGCTCTGGCAGCTGCGCCTGACACGCTTCAGCAGCAACTTCGCAAACATGCCAGTGCTGAAGACACTGCCAGCGCACAGCCTGACCCGTCTTCAGTTTGACCTGGCAGACCTGACAAGGGAAGAGTACTTGCAAGTACCAGGCTTGCTTGCTGGGCTCAGCAACTTGCAGGAGCTGCAGCTAGATGACAGCAGCTGCTGCAGCAAGATCCCTGGCAGCTGCTTAGCAGGCATTGCACAGCTCAGCAAGCTGACTCAGCTGCAGCTGAAGGCTTGCAACTATGTTGACCTACAGGCGCCGCTGCAGCAGCTGCTGGCGCAGCCGCCGCCGCTGCGGGTGCTGCACTTGCAGCTGCCGGAGCAGTGTGAAGGGCCGGTTGATATGACAGCGCTGACTCAGCTACAGGAGTTTGTTGCAGACGAGTTGCATCCTGCATTAGTGCTGCCGAGTCAGCTGCGCAGCTTGCGGCTCACTGGGGTGCAGCTGCATGGCCAGCTGCAGGCAGCCACTGCACTGCAGCAGCTGCAGCGCCTGAGCGTGCGGATGCCGGTTGATACAGGCGCCAGTGATGCAGTCCTGCGGCTTGCAGCGCAGCTGTCAACACTGCAGCATGTGGTGCTTGCTTACGAGTTTGCGTGGGATGCTGCTGCTGCTGCTCCAGGGTGGCAGCAGCTGCCGCAGCTGCAGGAGCTTTCAATCGTGCATGATGCTATGATCGCTTCCCGAGCTAACACTTCCCAGATGAGGGCCATACTGGCGGGTATAGCAGCAGCCACAAGCTTAACGAAGCTGGAGTTTGAGGCTGTTGCAGACGATGAGGAGCAGCAGAAGTGGGTTGCTGTTGCTGCATGCAGCTGCGTGGCTCGACTGACTGGCCTTAGGGATCTATGCATTACCCAGTGCTCCACGCTACCGGCTGGTAATGCAGCGGCTGTGACAGCGCTCACAAACCTCAGCCGGCTGGTGCTGGGCAACATGGGGGCCGGCGTAGGCGATGCAGCTGCAGCGGCGATCGCACAAAACCTTACGCAGCTGCGCCACTTAGACCTCAGGTGCTGCGACTTGGGCAGCTTAGGTGCTTTGGATTGCACTCATCTGGCAGAGCAGCTTGAGCAGCTGGTGTGCCTCACTGAGCTGCGGCTGGAAGGCAACGAGCAGCTCAGTAGTGAGGCGCTCAGGGGTGTGATGGCACTAGCTGGCACTGCCTCTGGCAGGGTGCATGTTACGTTGGATGATGAGCAGCGTGCGCTGATTGCTGGATCATAAGCGCCGGCGTCTTGTGTGCTGTAGTGATGCTGCCGCGAGAAGGGGTACCAATGTGGTACTACCACACATAATGCTGCTGTTGAAAAGAATTTGCATTTTGCATGTAAGCTTCGACTGAAGTGCTGTGTTTGGTGGTGGAGTTTGCAGCTAAGGCTTGATCGGCCACATGGTGCTGTTCGCAGTGCCAACCTGGCTTGAAGCTGGCAGTAAAACCTTCTGTCACATGCAGGTGTATGACGTCGGTCTGCTGGTAGGGAGCATGTGGAGCTGTTGTACCAATTTGAACGCCAAGATGTGTCTGTAGGAAAGCAACTTTGATGCTGTTATAGTCTGCTGTTTGGAAAATGGCGGACCGTTGTAAATGGAACTGCCTGCAGCTGTTGACCAAGCTTGTCTCATTTGAAAGAGGCTGAGCTCATGGCCACGGTGCACTGACAGCCCTCGGCACATGAAACTCGTATATCCTCCATGACAGTTAGACGTTACAATGCGCCGTGCAGCAATGACACGACCGCCGCAACCCGTACACAGCTGCTTCCCGCGCATCCAACTCGCACCAGCGCCTCAACAAACAGCAGCAGCAGCAGCAGACCTCTCAAAGGCCTTAGGCCGCCGCTGCTGCTGCTGCTTCCGCAGATATGCGTGCTAGCTCCGCAGCTACTGCTGCTGCTGCTAGCGTCGCACTGCTGCTGCTGCTGCCTCTGCTGCTTATGAGTCCTTATCCGCTGCCTCCGCCTCCTTGGCACGCTTGGCGCGGATGCCTGCCATGCGCAGGTTCATGCGCTCCACGCGCAGCTTGGCGTACGCGCCGAAGCTCTGCATTGGAAACAAAAAAGGCAAGGAAGATAAACAAGCAAGTGTTAGCAGAAGCCACAGGCACTTTTGAGCAATCATTGGAGAACAGTTTCAAGGATTATGCGCTCCACGCGCAGCTTGGCGTACGCGCCGAAGCTCTGCATCAGAAATAGAAAAAGGCAAGGAAAATAAGCAAGCAGGTGTTAGCAGCAGGTCACAGGCACTTGTGAGATATTTTGGAGACCAGTGTTGAGCAGGTTCATGCGCCCACACGCAGCTTGGCGTACGCGCCGAAGCTCATCGCATCAAAAACAAGGCAAGCATGGTGTTACAAAACTTGATAGATGATACAAGCACGCATTGACAGTGTGCCATAGGCGATTTTGAGCATAATTTATTGAAAGTACCACGCAGCTGGACAGTGCATTCAATATAGACGTGCGCTACGATGCAGTGCACTTGAATAGGGCAGGCAGCAGCAAAGCACCACCACCAAAACACCCACCTTCATGTCGCCTGTGATGGCCACCTTCTCCAGCACAGGTGCTGTCAACTCTCACCAACCGAAAACCGACAAACAACACAATGTAACGATCAGCATCACACAACAGCGCAGTGTAGCCTCACCTTCATGTCGCCTGTGATGGCCACCTTCTCCAGCGCAGGTGCCGCCTTGACCACGGGCATGAGCGTGCCCTTGGCCTGGCCCGCGGTCTTGCACTCCTCAGCAGACGCGTCCATGGCCTGCAGCAGCAGCAGCAGCAGCAGCAGCAGCAGCAGCAGCAGCGGTTGGTGGGGAGCAAATGTGCCACATGAGAGGATGCGGCCACAGCAGAGGCACAGCAGCACGTGCAGGCGCTCGTGCTGCAGTGCAAACATGCCGCTGCTGTTTGCCATACTGGTGCCCTTGCTGCAACATGTGCACAGCCTATCCCCGGCTGGCAACAATGACCACAGTACAAATATATGGATGCCGCACCTTGGGCTTCTTGGCGTTGCGAGCGCGGGGGAATACCACCAGGTTGCTCTTGTACGCCTTCAGCCTGTTCACGTTCTCCTGCAGGATGCGCAACAAGGGCAGACAAGCAGCAGACATCAATAAGTGCAACACCAGTATGAACAACGCAACAACATGCAGGAAACATTTCAGACATACACCGCAGCACCCTGCAGCTGCCTCGTAGCCAGTGCAAGAGAGACTGGCGCTTGCATCGCATGCACGCCATCAGCTGAGTGCTGAGCCCACCACCCGCCCGCCCACCAGCCAGCCAGTTCACCAGCCAGCCCATCAACCAGCTAGGAGACATATACCACAGCCCCATGCAGCCGCCTCACAGCCATTCAAGCTACTGCCACTCAAACCCCGTGCAACACCAACAGCCAATCGCTGAGCCCACCGCCTGCCCTTCCTGCCAGCTAGCCAGCCCACCAGCCAGCCCCCCGGCCCACCTGCAGGCTCTCCAGGCTCCTGTTCCTGCGCCTGTTGTCCACGGCAATGCCGATGGTGGGCGCCAGCTTGCGGGGAATGCCTGCCTCCTGTGAGGGCAGCAGCAGCAGCAGTGGTTGGTATTCTGGACCTTATGCACTTTCTCTGTGTTGCTGCCCTCGGGCTGGACCTTGACAGCTGGAGGCTGCAAAACACCATATAGCTTCCTGACCTAGCACCCTACCTGCACCTAATGCCTGCCGCAAGCCCTGCTGCCCCTGCTACTGACCCCTGTTGCTGCACCTTGAGTTTGGTCCGAGGAGCCCAAGGAGCATTTGACGCGCCCTGAGCCCACCATTTGATCCAGACGCCTGTTTATGCTGCTGCTGCTGCTGCCGCCGGCGTTTACACCTGGGCTCTGCTAGGGGCTATCACCGAGACTGGTAGCCCAATCCACCAACCGTATCAAGCCACTGCTGCTGCCGCCAGCATGCACAACCCAACACACTGCAGTTTGTATCTGTGTCCACAGTATCAACAAGAATCCTGCTGCCGCACCTTGAGCTCCTCTAGGGAGAAGCCGCGGCCCAGCTTCTGCTTGCTGTTGTACTTGATGGTCTGGCCGCGCACCACGGGCCTCAGGGGGCCGGCAGTGGGGCGCGGGAACAGCGCGCGGGCCTTCTCAGCGCGAGCTGTTTTTTTTTTTTGAAAAAGGAGAGATCAGGATGCGGCAGGCAGAACAAGGCAGCAAACAGGCAGCGAAACGGTTGGTGGAGGTACGAGAAGCTAGCTACAAGAAAGGGTTGATGCACGAGTGTTGAGAAGTGTTGGGTGGGATGAATGCACCTGCTGCTGTGCACCACGGGCCTCAGGGGCCGGCGGTGGGGCGCGGGAACAGCGCGCGGCCCTTCCTAGCGCGAGCTGTTGTTGCGTTGGTGGTTCAGCATTGCAAGGCAGCAGGGCAAGATGCGACAGGATGAGTGACAGGCAAATGATAGGAGAGGACCACAGCAAGGCCGGTCTGCAGCTCCTGTGCACGCGCTGCCAGAAACGAAGTTACGGAACGCCTCCGACGCAACACTGCAGCTGCCAGATAAGCCAGAGAAGCGCAAGCTAAGCAGCTCAGGCTTTGAAGCGGCTGTTTTCCCAAGAAATTCAGGCTGGTGCAAACACTTTCCCTGAATGCTGCGGCTGCTGCTGCTGTTCCAGTTGCTGCTGCTGTATTGTGCGATGCGCGGGATGCAAGGAGCCGCTGCCAGTGCAGCGGCGAGCAGCGCTGTCTGTGCGCGCCACATGCCGCAGCTGACAAAACAGCCACTGGACCACTGCACTGCTGAAGCTGCTGCAGGCTGCTCCTGGCCCTCAAAGGCCACTTAAGGTGCAGCGTAGCTGCTGCTGCTGCCATGGCGGATCACAGAACACAGCAATGCATGCCATGGCGTGGCTTGTTGCTGAGCTGGTGCACGGCCACCCCTGCCAGCCCTGCCACATGCCCCCAGCTGGTGCTCCTGCTGCTGCTGTTTGGTTGTCTTGCTGATCGGCTTTGCCGCCCCGCACATCTTCCGGCCGCTGCTGCTGTCGCTCTCTGTGCCACTGCTTGAGTAGCTCCTGCAACTGCTGCTGCTGCTGCCGCCGCCGCTGCTGCTGCTCCCGCCGTTGCTGTGTGTGCAGCTGCTCACCGTTCCTGCGACGCAGCTTGCGTGCTGGCTGGTTGAACCATGTCTTCACGTGGAACTGCCACTGCAGGCAGCAAACACAAAAACCAGCAGCAAACACACACAAAGCAGCAGCAAGCACATCAGCAGCTGGGCAGGTGACATGCACAGCCTGTGGATAGTATATAGATGTACTCAAACTGCGTATGCCCGCCCTTATGGGTATAAAGCCAGGGATCAAGCTAGCAGCAGCCAGCACACCACTACAGCAGTCACTCCTAATCACTGCCACCAGCACAGCCCGCGACTTGCCTTCTTCTTCCAATGTCCATTGGGGATGACGTTGTTGTGGCGCACCATCTTGGCCGATTCCCTACAGCAGAAAGGCAGGAAGCTCGGCGACTAGCGAAGGGTGTTGCTGATGCTACATAGCCACCGCCGCATGCACTCGTAAAGCTTAATCAAACATAGTAAACATCATCAGCTGTATACAGAACTAGTTCGCGTACTGAGCACGTAAGACACAAATCAGGGTGGCTTCTTCTGCTGAAGCCGCCAAACCGCATGCAAGCCGGCATGCCCACCTTAAGCAGGCCTACTGCGCCACGCCGGAAAGAGGGAGTCGTCAGAGGCCAACCAGGGGTAAGAGCAGCCATCCTCAGGCAGGGTGCACTAAACCGCTGCGGGCTTAAACGAGGAGCAGGCACGCTGCTTAGCGGGCGCTTGCATGTAGCCAATGCCATTTTGAACGTTTGGTTAGGAGCAGCGATGGCTTTCCTCCTGACTACAGCCCATATGCAGGGAACTCTGCACATGCTGCAGCAAGCACGGCACGTCTGCTGAAGATTGCCCGCAAACAAGGCCGCAGCCTTTGGTTCAAGGTTCTTGTGTTGGCACAGTGCAGGTCATTTGCCCTTGCAGGACGCAAAACAGTCCAGCCCACAGGAGTTGTCAGCTGCAGTGCTAGTGCTGCATCAGTCTTAAGGGGCTCTGTTTCGCTCCAACGCAGCAACTGCAGATGTGATCAACCTAGATTGAATGGTTGCAAATCAGTCGTGTCGCATGATCTGCTAAGGACTTGAAGTTGCTGGCTTGCTGGCCATACACTGTGACTGTGAGGGCTTTCTGTCAACTTGACCCTGCCCCCTTCCACGACCTTTTCCAGTATCCCGCTGCTGTCATGTTGTTGGAAGCCACTTTACAATGTTTTTTCTGGTTTTGCAAACGAAGGTTTCTCACGTTGCCTGTCGAGGGAGGCAGCAGCTTCTGAACTGTGCATCGCATGTGCTGCTTGCCAAGCAGCAGCAATTTGGCTTGATGTGCTGCACCTGTTCAGGCTGTCATCAGCCAGGCCTGTTACAGCGCTCAGCCTATCATGATTTCTGTCAACTGTGCCTGCAAGCTGCCTGGGCCACTGCAGACTGTGGGCAAAAACGCAGTGCGGCTGGCTCCAAGCCCGAGCCTTGGGCTGACCTCAACCAAGTTGGGAGCCTGCTCAGTTGTGATTTGCCTGGTTACCCTTCCATGATGGCAGGCGGTGCACCAATGTTTCTTAGACGAATGGCTACCGCTCTCTTTGCAGGTGGCGGCAGCAGATGATGCCGTAGCAACAACAAACAGCATGGGGCAATTTGAAAAGAGCCACACCACCAAGCAACCCGCTGCTGAAAGCCGCTGGCTGCAAATGAAAAGACCCGAGAACTCGGTGTGGCTGTGTTTGACACTTTCTGAGCGATGATCGCGCTGCAGGATGCGTCCCATCCTCGCAACACTTCCTTGGCCCTATGTGGTGGGTGCTTACCAGCTGCAGCCCATGTGCCGCAGCGGTAGGAGTGGTTTTCTTCTTGCTTGGATGTAGTACAGCCTAGTGCTTGTCATGTAGGAACAGCAGTGTGGTGTTGCAGCCAGGTCTCTGTAAGTGTGTATGCTTGCATGCCCTATCATGCCGTGCGCTTGCATGCTTGCTTGCCATGCCATGCTGTTCCTTGGAGGCGGCCACTCCGTTCTGCTGCAGCATTGTGGTCAATTTGCTAGGCGGGCAGTAAGGCTGCAGACTTGCTGTTCCGTCGTGATGGTGGTGGGGGACGGAGTTGGAATTGAAACCCTACCTGGCTGGTATGATACGCCAGTTCAAGAGGCTGGAATTGCCTGGCCCCCATGTGTAACAAACACAAACAAAATGTGCCGACAAACTGCGACCAGCATCACCGGGATCTAAAACAGCTTCCTAACAATTCAACTCCTTTATTTTGATACGTGCCATTAGATCAGCTTGGGGCGGTCAGGCAGTCCCGTGCAGAGAAGCTGATTAGCAGCAAGGTCACAAATTAGTCTCGTTGGCTGAATGACAAAGCCACCAGTAGCACAATACATACCACTTGCTCAGAACGGCAAGCATATGTGTTTAATAATACTAGGTTCTTGCTGCGGGCTTCTTTTCCGCGGACCGCCTAACTGCGCGCCATTATCAAAGCAAGCGCCAGGGCAGGCAGGTCATCCTTGGAACGTAGCCAAATGCAGCAAGACTTACGAAACAATCATGCGGATGGTCATCTACTGCCTCCGTGCGCGGTGCACGGCAGCAGTATCTCCTTCACAGAGCAGCCCTGCACACCGATACGGGAGCACAGCTTTTGTCACAGTTTGCCGTGCCAGACCCACTGTAGTTCAAGCCGGGATTGGAGTGCAGATAGCAGCTCAGATGGCTCAAGCTCAGGCACAGCTGCAGGAACAGCAGCAATGGCAGCAGCACAGTACACAGGTCGGCCGACCACATGCAGCATCAGCAGTAGCAGCAGCCTGCAAGCCAGTAGCAGCGCCACAACCTGCAAATCCGCTTGCAATCACAGCAGCAGCAGCAGCAGCCGCAGCAGCAGGGGCAGCAGCTCAGATGGCGTCTGCCATGCAGATGATGAGTCAGCGCTGCTACTGCCACCACAGCAGCACGACCCGGCAGCCCTGGTGCAGCCAGCACGCTTTGCAGGAAACAGTGCGCTGGCAAGCAGCAATGCAAAGCAGAAGCAGCGGCAGCTTCAGAGCAACAGGGTGCTGCAGCTGATGCTGGTGGTGGTGTGCTGCGTGTGCTGGCTGAGCATGTCGTCTGCAACAATTCTCATCAACAAGCACCTCATGGTGGACCTAGGGTGAGTGCTCCTGCAGCCAGCAACAGCTTACAGCCAGATACTACTGCTATGTTGCTGCCTTGGACAATTCCAAGATGCCGATTGAGTTCCAGCAGAAGTGCAGCATGCATGCGGCAGCTTGCTTGGCTCAAACAGCATGCGTGCCTCCAACTCAGTGCTGTGCAGTCACGTGGGCTGCTGCTTGCAGGAACACCATTGCTGCTGCATGCTTGCATGTGCTCAGACACCACCACACATCACTGTCATTTGTGCTTCGAATGACTATGGCTGCATCAGAATATGCAGCAGTAGTATTCACTGCTCACTGCTGTGTGTTTGTTGGCTGCTCTGCCTTCAGCTTCCACTTCCCCGCAGCAGTAGCAGCCCTAGGCATGGCAGGCACGACTGCCTTCAGCTTCTTGGCATGTGTGGTGCTGCGCATAGCACCCTGCAGTGCATCCGTTTCGCCGTACTTCTTCTTCACGCGCGTGCTCAGCACTGCCTTCTTCACTGCGCTCAGCTTCCAGGCCGGCAACACAGCCTACCTGTACCTCTCAGGTGCGGCACAGCTGGCAGCAGCAGCAGCAGCAGCAGCAGCAGCAGCAGCAGCAGCAGCAGCGCAGCAGCACTTGCAGCAGTGATGGCTGTATGCACAGCAGCCGCAGCTCGCAAGCATACCTGCACAGCCGCGCGCATACCAGGCATGGCAGGGCTGTTAGCAGCCTCGTCAGCTGGACAGACAACAGCAGCAGCAGCAGCAATGACACTAGCGGTTTGTTGGCAGCAGCCACAAGCGGCAGCCATAGCAACAGCAGCTGGCGGCAGCATCACACCAAAGCATTGACTCCAGCCCATAAACGACGAACATCATCAAACCTTTTGACAACTTGCTTTCTGCTCCCCATACTATGTTGTTGCACCTGCAGTGGCCTTTGTACAGATGCTCAAGGCCTTCACTTCAGTCTCCACCATGCTGTGTGCCTTCGCCCTCAACCTGCTGCTGCTGCTACTGCTGCTGCTGCTGCTGCTGCCTGCCGTCATGCCTGCAGTTGCCTTTGTGCAGATGCTCAAGGCCGTCAAACCCGTCTCCACCATGCTGTGCGCCTTTGCCCTCACACTGCTGCTGCTGCTGCTGCTGCCTGCCATCACGCCTGCAGTGGCCTTTGTGCAGATGCTCAAGGCCTTCACGCCAGTCTCCACCATGCTGTGCGCCTTCCTGTTCCGCCTGGAGCGCCCGACAGCGCGGCTCATCGCCACGGTGTGCTGCATCTGCATAGGTGTGGCTGCCTCATCTCTTGGGGAGCTCAACTTTAGCACGTTTGGGGTTCTTGCAATGCTGGTATCCATTGCTGCAGAGGGACTGCGCATTGTCATGATGCAGCACTTGCTGGCGTCGAAGCAGTTCCATCCAGTGGAGGTGTGGCTATACCTCGGACCGGCCTGCTGCATCTGGCTGGCGGTTTTGATCGGCGTTTTTGAGGTTCACCACATGCAGGACAGCCATGGTTTAGCGATAGTGTCTGGGCATGCGTGGCAGTTTGGGTTTGCGGCTGTAGCAGGCTTTGCAGTGAATGTGCTGGCAATGTGTGTCATCAAGCTGGCGAGTGCGCTGACTTTGAAGGTACTGGGGATGTGCAAGGATGTGGGCCTTATTGCTTTCAGTGCGCTGCTGCTGGGGGAACATGTGACAGGGCTGCAGCTGGCAGGGTATAGCGTGTCGCTGCTAGGGTTTGGGTGTTATAACTACGTCAAGGCCGCAGACGCGAGATCAGAAAGCCAGGCGGCCGCAGCAGCAGGCAGAGCACGGGGCCAGCAGCAGCAGCAGCAGCAGCAGCAGCAGGTGCTGCTGCGTGGCTTGAAAGGCAAGCTGCCTCGCACACCCAGCCCCCTACGGCGCAAGCAAGGCATGATCGGCACAGCGACAATGCCAAATGCAGGCTGCGAGGGAGCAACAGCAGCAGCAGCAGCAGCAGCAGCAGCGGCAGTGGAGCGGCTGGCCGAACCACTGCTACCAAAAGGTGTGAGCATCAAGGTGTTAGTTTGACTTGGTTCGACTTGATTTGAACCACATGTGGTGCAGCAGCCTTAGTTAGCAGACCGTGCTTAGCAGTTTGGGCACCAATCAGCAGCAGCAATGGCGGCCGTGCTGCTTTTGGCGATGGGGTCGTCATTGAGATAGGCTGTTGAGCAGTATCAGCAGCGAGCCACAAGCTTGTGTGTGTGTTGTGCTGTATGGGGTGATAGTGGTTGGTGCCAGGAGCCATTGCTGCGGCAGTGGCTGTGTTGTACAGCATGTGCAGTTTGCAGCTGGTGTGGCATACATCCCAAAGAGCTCGGCTGCCTGATCGCCTGATGTGAGCTGATGGCGGATGAAGGCAGTTTAAACACTAAGTTGGTGTGTGCATATCGCCTGATTTGTGATATGCAGCACATGCATACCCCAGCTAGTAAACCAGCAAGTGTGCCATATGTCAGGTATCATGTCGGCATCATGGGATGATGCAATCTTGTTTGTTTCCAAGCAACGCATATCAGTGCAGTACGTGCTGTTGTTGTCACAGGCAATGTGACATTATAACTGGGTGCTTTGGCTGTCATCTTGGAACCTCCCGAGCTGATGTTGAATGTGCTGAGCTGCAGTGGTTGATGAATGAAGCAGACATTAGCAGTGCAGGCGGCACTGACAAGTGCGACTGCAATGCCAAGGGTTGTGCAGTAAACTCAACATGCACTGGACAATCCAGGTGCCTCTACTGCGGCATTGTGCATCTTGTTTATGTGCGGGCATTCCTTCACTGCGCTGTACTTCACGCGCTCAGCGTTGATGGACTGTGATCCCACATAAGCGTCTGTTATCAAGCTGGCGCTGTGCTGGCTGCGGGCAGTTGTGTTTTCCACCCTGCTTTACTGTATATGCTCCACCCAGTGTCACGGTAGGAGTGGGAACCTCAAACTCAACCTCAACCTGAAGCAGGAGTTGCACCAGCTGCAGCTCATTCAGGTAGCCTCTGTCAAGATTTGAACAGGGCTGTTGGCTCTGATGCTATGGGTACTCAAGCTTTGAACTCTGGTTTGACAATGATAGATCTGTCATCATGCTACTAGCAGTAGTGACTATGATAGTGTGATTTTGTGCAGCACATGCCATGATGGTGACTCAGCTTCGGGTCCAATGGTGTGGGTGCTTCATTGCTGCGGTTTGCTTGGTGGTCTGATGATGACTACAAATCAAGGACAGCGGGCTGGGGCGGGGGGTGTACAGGGGGGTGTCCAGCCGCTGCGGCAGCGTGTAGAAGCGGCTGAGGGCACTGGTGCCTCTACTTGGGCGTGCTGTGCAGCTCTGCCGCTCATGATAACCGCTGACATGGTAATCTGAGAAATCGGAAGTTGTAGCGTGCATCCGCTGACGAGTGTGTAAAATGCCAGGCAGTTGCCACAGAACAGCACCTTGGAATTCAGCAGCCTTCCTGCTGCACATGTCTCAGTTTACAGGAGCATTTGTGCATGTGCGTAGTGCAACTTAAGCATAAATAACCGAGGCAACCCCTTCAGAACATGAGCCAGCAGGTTCTCGAGCTCCAGGGAGTTGCGAAGCTGCAAGGTGATGCGGACGTTCAAATGTGGTGAGGTTCTGGTTGCACCACCTAAAACCTGCTGGTAACAGGTGTTGTCAGCATCTTTGCGCGCAGGGCCGACTGTTGTTATCAAATCTTTCCTTCTGGTTTGGTTATATGCACAGCAGGCTCATGCGCAGCAACACCGGCTCTACACAAACACAAGCACTGTTGCGAACTTCAGACACTTACTGTGCTGCATCCATCACCCATCGATTGGTGTGCATCGGTGACCTCAAATCTGAATATAGCGTACTATTGCGACATGTGACCAAACCGATCGCTTCCTTCAGCCCAGCTGAGGCATACAGCAGCTGACAGCAGCACACAATGGTGGGGCTCTTGATTGCTGGGACCGCGTAGCAGCTGCTGAACGGGCACGGGGTCATTGATATATGTTGCGTTTTTATTCTACAGATGCAGCCAGGGCGGCTTCAAAACACCGAGCTGGTGGTGCCCATCATTGTTGGCACCGTGTCACAGCACCTAGGCAAGAAGGTGCGTTCCTGGATTCACCAACAGCAGTTGGTTAAAACTCAGCTCAGGTCCTTGAAGTTCCTTGTTCAAGTAAACATTGTAGCAGAGCACAGCTGTGCGCGTCCATGCCTGCTGCTGGTAGCGCTCAGCCAGCAACAGCAGCTGTGCCGTCATGCAGCTGAGGCACCTGCAGCATTACCACCATCAGCCATTACACCCCAATAGCAGCAAATCATTTGAGTCCACAACATGAGCATACGAAGGCACACATGCAGCATCCGGCCAGGCAGCACTACTGTCAGGCCACAAACTGCAAGCAGTACAGTCCCAGCCACCCACACAGCACTCCAACAATCATGATTGCCCCTGCCCAGAAATCCAGGCACTGGCCAATGCCTGGCTACAATTCACTGCAAGGAATGTGCTGAATGACAGCAGTACGCTGGCATGTGCGTGTCTTGCACCTTCTGCCCTGCAGCAAGCAAATGACCTGGCGTCTCACAGATGGACAGTGTACGTGCGCGGCAATGGCAACGAGGATATCAGCCACCTAGTACAGAGGGTACGTGGAAGCAGCAGCAGCAGCAGCAGCAGCAGCCAGCCAGCAGCGGCAGCCGCTGCCGCAGCAGCAGATCAAGCCACCGTATCTGCGTGTTTGTAACAGGCAACAGCAGCAGCAGGGTGAACAGGGTGAGCTGGCAGTATGCCAGAGGCAGCAGTAGCGGCAGCACAGGTAGCAGCTTTGTGGCCACATAGCACAGCAAGTGCATTGAAGAGTGCAGTGCAGCAGCAGCAGCAGCAGCAGCAGCAGCAGCAGCGCAGGTGGCAGCGTTGTGCTGCAGGCTGTAGGTTTGTGTCTCGGCTGCAGTCGGCAGCACAGCCTCTGGGCATGGTGCATACTATCTATGCTTTTGTCCAAGCAGCAAGCCACTGCAGTTGCGTCTGGGCGTGCCGGCCCCTGACTATACAGAATGCAGCAGAATGTTGCTGCAAATCCAACTGCCGGCATCAGCTGCTGCTGTTACATGTACAACCACAGACACAGCTGCTGCTGCCATGAGTGCTGCTGCTGTTCATACCACTGCTGCTGCTGCTGCTGCTGCTGCTGCTGCTGCTGCTGGCGCTGTGCAGGTCACCTTCAACCTTCACCCCAGCTTCAAGGACCCTGTGCGCAAAGTGGAGCAGCAGCCTTTTGAGCTCACAGAGACAGGCTGGGGAGAGTTTGACATAGGCGTCGTGGTGAGCAGCGCATGTGGCAGCAGCAGCCGCCCCGGCAGCAGCAGCAGCAGTACAGGCCGCAGCAGCACTGACAGCAGCACCAGCGGCAGCCTTTTGTGCTCACAGAGACAGCTAAGGAGAGTTTGACATAGGCGTCGTGGTGAGCAGCGCATGCGGCAGCAGTAGCCGCAGCCTTTTGAGCTCACAGAGACAGGCTGGGGAGAGTTTGACATAGGCGTCGTGGTGAGCAGCACATGCGGCAGCAGCAGCAGCAGCTGTGGCACAGGGAGCAACAGCACTGGCAGCAGCAGCCGCAGCAGCAGCAAGTTTTGAGCTTGCAGAGACAGACGGGGTGTGTTTGGCAGTGGCGTGGTGGTGGTCAGCATCAGCCCTGGCAGTAGCAGTAGCAGCAGCAGCAGCTGCAGCAAGCAGCAAGCACAGGGAGAAGATGGTGGTAGATTGCAGCAGTAGGGGCAGGACTGGTGAGAACACGGGAAAAAGCAGCTGCGTTACGCTGGTCCGGGGTGTGCATTGTGGAAGACACGTCGTACCTGAGCCGTGCTCTGCCACATTTCCAACATACTTGCCCACAGCCAATCATACGTTGCCACAGCACTCAATGAAATACCTCACACTGGTGTCTTTCTTGTGTGCATGTGTGGCGCGCGCGCTGCTGCTGCTGCTGCTGCTGCTGCTGCTGCTGCCGCTCCTGCTGCAGCTGCACTTCACTCCTGATGCCCAGGAGAAGGACCTGGAGGTGTTCCACCGGCTGAAGCTGTACGCTGACGACGACCCTACAGGGCAGAGCAGAAAGCCCGTGGTGCACGTGAGTGGCGCAGCAGTTTTGCGGCCTGCGTGGTTGTGTGGGTGTCTCGTAGTGAGGGGTGGGTTGCTTGCAGCTGCTGTGAGACGAGCAAAGCAGGAAGCCCGTGGTGCACGTGAGTGGCGCAGCAGCAGCAGCAGCGGCTATACGCGGATTTTTTCTGAGCAGAGATGGGATCTCTGTGTCTGCGTTACGCTTGCAGGAGCAATGGGAGGAGTGGTGTTTGTCAACCCACAGCAGACTTTCTACCAGCGGGTGATGGCCGTCGTAGCAGCAACACTGTCCCTGCTGTTTGTCTGCGTGCTGCTTGCAGGAGCAATGGGAGGAGGTCGTATTTGTCAACCCACAGCAAGCTTTCTACCAGCGGGTGATGGCCGCCGTAGCAGTGACACTGCCCCTGCTGTATCTGTCTGCGTGCTGCTTGCAGGAGCAATGGGAGGAGGTCGTGTTTGTCAACCCGCAGCAGGCCTTTTATCAGCGCATCATGGCCCACCAGCCACGAGCCCGCATCCCGCTCAGCATTGAGGGCTACCTCACACCCCCAAGCGAGGCTGCTGACCTGGCAGCGATCCAAGAAGCTCGCAGGAAGGTGGCGCAGATGAGCGCAAACATCCGCGCGCAGCTGCAGCAGCACGCGATGGACTCGCCGGGCGGCATGCACCACATGTAGCGCTGCGGGGTGGAGCGCAGATTTCTTTAGAGGACTCCTTGTTTGGGCCGGGAGGTCTTGGATGCTGGCCATGGCCCCGCGCATGATGCGCTTGCATGGAGATTTTAGCATGGACCAGCATGGGCATGTGCAGGTATGTGGTTTCTGCAGGCGCCCTGTTGTGGCCTTCACGCCCACATGGTGAGTCTTGAAGCATCACTGCCATCGTCTTATGCCGTGGCCAGTTGACATGCACTTGTTGTGGGCATTGTGCAGTTCCTGGCAGGGCATTCACATGCCAGAGAGCCTTGTTACAGTCACACGCACTGCTAAGCAGTGCCCCAGTGCTTTGCAGGCCCTGCCCAGGGCAGCCTTGGAGACTGACAGGAGTGACTAGCACTTCTCAGACTTTAACAACTTGAGAGCGCTTTTGGCTGATGTCGATATCAATGTTATAGTACTTGATTGTATTTATACGCAAAGCAAGCGCAGCTGTTTCCCACAATCAGTTTTCCCACCTCAGCAGCTGCATCACCAAGCCCTTCGTCCACACCAGCAGTCAAATGCATGAACGTGCCCAAAATTTGATTGTCGAGTGAATGTTTGCTGTAATATTGACTGAGAAGCTTTACATTGTTTCTCAAGTTTGACAGGCAGTACACGAGCGACGCACTGCGGATGGTGGAAGCCTTGTGCTGCGAGCTTGTACATCAAAATGAAAACTGAGCAGCGAGTCATACAGGCTACATCAGTTGTCCTGTGCGGTTGCGCAATTGCTCAGGCAAGGTAGCACAGCAGCAGCTCAGCATGGAGCAGCAGGAGCAGCAGCTGAAGTTTGGCTTCCTGCCAGCTCAAGCACTGCAAGACATCAATGACTTGGGTCAATGGAAGGTGAGGAGTGCGTAATAGTCGATTGCTGAGCCAGGCTTGCAACATACGTGCTCTGCAAGGAGTTTCATGTACGGACGCCCCCAGCCCTGGCACGGCACCTCAACAGACTTGATGCATGCCATTCCTGTGTACACATGCCTACGATATATGTCACATAAGTCAATCACCAAGTCAGGGAATCAAAGGGGCAAGTGTGTCGCTATACATGCATGGGCAAACCAACTGGCAGTTGTCGGTTGGCACAAACAGCACCTCAGCACCTCTGCAGAGCCTTGTATTCCACCCGCCATGCACACTCACAACTACATGTGATGTTTTGCTGCTTCTTTTGCTATTTTTGCTGCTGCCAGACACGGTCAGCCGCTCTGCAGCAGGTGCAGCAGGGCCTGGCCAGCCTGGCTGACAAGTCAATGCTGCTGCAGCAGCTGCCAGAGTTCATGGAGTTCCTCGTGCAGCTGCTGCAAGACCAAAACTTCAAAATGGCTACCGCGGGTCTGGAGATGCTTGCAGGACTAGCAAGTAGCTTTGGCACTCTCCTGCAGCCACACCTCAGGTATACGCGCAGTCCAGCAACTTGCAGCAGTCTCAACTTGTGCAACAGCTGCAGGTTGAGCTCCTGCCTTTCCTGCAAGTGCAGACTGTCATAATGCATACTGCCTGCGGTATCCACCAGCAGAGCTCCAACTCTGCTTACAGACAGTGCATGGGTATGGCCGCAAGTGCAGCAGCATAAGAAGCAGCTTGGAGATGATGCAGCAGCTGCGGCGCAGTTCTCATCCATTGCTTGCTGTTTTATGCTCTTTTCGTCTGCAGCTTGCTGGCACTCATCATACACAAGAGGCTGCTAGACCAGCGCGCTCCTGTGTCGGCAGCAGCAGTGAAGGCTTGCAGCAGCCTGATGTGCCACACGTTACCCAGCAGTCCCCTCCCGTTGCTGAGCAGGCTCCTGCTCCTGCAGCATCAGCATCAACAGCAGCAACTGCATCTGTTGGAGCAGCAGCAGCCACAGCAGCAGCCAGATGCTGCGCAGTGTGCACAGCTGCAGGACTTCAGTGGCATATTGGAGGTGCTTGTCCTGGTGAGTTCCGTGAGGTGCTGCCTTCTAGCCATGCCTTTCTTGCTTGGCATCATACACAGCAAATGTGTGTCATAGCTGCATGGGTTATTGCTGAGCCCCTCTGCCAAGTAACCCCGTTGCTCGTTGCGTCATTTAAATCCTTATCTTTGGGTTACTGCAATCTTGTGAATCAAGGAAATCTGCTGACCCATGCATGATGTGTGCCGCCTGTGCATCTGTGCTGTTCCTGCAGGCGCAGCTGAGCTACCCTGCCAGCAAACTCGACATGCTGGCTGCAGCGCAGCTGCTGCTGGATGCGCTGGTGCCCTCACCATTTCTGAAGCAGCAGGCTCTGGCACTGGAGGGCCTGGCCCTTGCAACAGATGCGCTGGGCCCAGAGCTGCCGCCCTTGCTGCGCCAGGCTGGTGCGACGGAAGTGCAGATTTCGCACGTGCTGCAACACACGGCGCAGCTGCAGCGGCCGCAGCTGCAGGCTGATGGAACTGTGCAGCACAATAATGCTGTGGAGCTGGCCGCTGCAGCAGCCAGTGACCCAAATGCTGCCGGAGGCACCAGCGGTATTAAGAGCTTCAGTACCGGTGGATTGCTGGGCAGCGGTGGCAGTGCAGCGTTTGCACGCAGCAGGAGCGGGCGCAGCGTTGGTGGGGTAGAGCCCAGCGACCTCAGCTTGTGCAAGTTTGCAGCGCTGCAGCTTGCAGGACGCAGCCAACAGCAGAGCAGCTGCGAGTTGCCTCGCGCAGCACCCGCAGCAGGGGCTGCAACACCAGCAGGTGGCCCGCTGGGTGGTGGTAGTGCTGCAGGTTCAGACTCGCTCAACAGCTCGCTTGGTGGCCGGGGCAGCATTGGGGGCCTGGCAGCTCCTCACAGCCTCGGAGAAATGGCAGCAGGGGCCTCCGCTAGCTGTGGCGGCGCTCTTGACAGTGCGCGCAGTACAGGCCAGGAATCTCCTGCAAGTCCTGCAAGCAGGCTGATATGGACAGTGCCACCAGCAGGTGGAGACAAGCCGAGGAGCAGCCTCAATAACGTGCAGCAGCAACAGCAGCAGCAGCTTGAGCAGCTGTTGCCGCCTGGATCGCTCAATGCGCTGTCAGCGCATGCACAGCTGATCCATGCGCATGGTGGCAGCATGTCTGCTGCAGGCGTACCTCCTCAGCAGCAAGGTCTGCCTGCTGCGATGTGCAGGAGCAGCTCAGTGCCTGGCAGGTGGGTGATGCACTTTATGCCTGTTCAATCTAGACTTACTCAGAACTGTAGCACACCCCAGGATTTCTGTCCCTGCAACCGATGTTTAACGCTCATCCCGTTTGCAGTAACATGAGCTTCTTCGCAGGCTGTGGAGGTGTGCTTTCTGCGCTGCAGATGCATCAACAAGCCTGTTGTGTGTGCTGTGTGCGCTACTTGCAGGCACGGCCTGTCTTTCTTGACAGCTAGCCAGCAGCTACAGCTTGGCGGCTTAGCAGGGCTGGACAGCAGCGTCAGTTGCGGCAGTGCATCGCCTCTTAGTGGCAGCCCATTGGCATCAATGAGGGCCTCTGCAGTAGGGCTGGATATGGCAGGTGAGTGCTGGATGATGCAGAGAACGGTGACAGACGAGTTTTTTTGTATCGTCATGGCACATGAACTTTGCAGTCGGCAAGAAATAAATGGTGCGGTGCTGTGATCAGTTGCAGACGTGTCGCTGAGTCCATGTGTTCTGCTGTGTCCTGCGTGTAAGCAGGCGGTAGCTCAGGCGGTCGGCGCACATCATTAGGCAGCAGCAGGTCAGCAGACAATTGTGAAGAAGTGGCAGCGGCAGCCTCAGCAGTAGCAGCAGCAGGCAGCCTAAACAGCAGCTTCAAGAGCAGTATTGGCGGGAGTTGCAGCAGCATTGCAGCAGCAGCTGCAGCTGCTGCTGCACCTGTGGCTGCTGGTGGCAGTTGCGGTGGCCTTAGCAGCAGTGCAAGAAGCAGCTTGGGAGGTGCAGGTAGCTTGGCAGCAGCTGGGGCGCAAGCAGCATACAAACTTGACCTGCCCAAGTCCAGGTTCTATGGCGACGAGGCTCCGTCTGAGCAGCAGCAACAGCTGCGGCAAAGCAGCAGCATCCAGTCACTAGTGAACCCTGCACCTGAGAAGCAGCAGCTTGCAAAGCAGCTGCAGCAGATCACAGAAGCTGGAGTACTGCAGTCTGGGTCAGCAAGTCCTGACGCCTGGCAGCAGCAGCAGCAGCAAGCTGCAAGCGCGCTGCAGCCATCTGGCAGCAGCGGCAACTGGGTCATAGCTGCGGGCACTGCTAGTGGCAGCAGCAGCCCGAGCTGGGTGCAGTTGGAAGGCTCCGTGGACAGTAATGGCTCAGGCTTGAGCTCTGGTATGTACTTGCTACTCTGAACCTTGCGTGAGACAAGCACCATGCCTCCACACATGTAGCAAAGCACAAGCATTGGCGTGCATTATGCGGCTTGAGGCCCGCAGCTGCTTTCAATTTGTGCATGATCTGCAGCTGGGTGCGCTGTACCTGTCAGACAACTGCATCTCCAGGTATGTGTCTCAACTTTTTGCGAACGCTTGCATGCATACTCTTGCTTATCCTGCAGGCCGGCTAGAAACGCTGAGTCCCAGCCGAGGGGAGCGGCTGGCACAGCTGAAGCGGCGTCAGAATGAAAAGCGCGGCTCCAGCGCCTCTGGCGGCAGCAGAGGCAGCCCGTTGTTCCCTGGCCAGTCACCCTCGCCGGCGCCGCAGTCACCAGACTGCTGTGCTGCGGAGGGTGCTGCGCTGTTTGCTCCGGCAGGGTCTGCTAGCAGCTGGGCAGCAGCAGCAGAAGCAGCAGCTGAAGTGAACATTTGTGGCAGTAAGTGCAGGGATGGTTTAGGGGCAGCAGCTGGGTTTGAGCCTGCAGTGCCAGGTGCAGCTGGCATGCCGCCCCGTGCGCCCTCGCCGCTGCTGAAGTGGCAGCTGCACACAGCGCCAGAAAGGCCGCAAGCGCCAGCACAGAATGTGCGGGGCCAGCAGCAGCAGCAGCAGCCATCTGGTGCGTTGCTACAGTTTGCAGGACGTGGCTGTTCTGATGGCAATTTCGAGTCGCAGAGTTTGGATCAGCCGTGCAGCAGTTGGGCATCTGCAGCGCTGCCACCACCAAGGCAGGCAGCTGGTTTGGCTCAACCCAACAGCGGCAGCAGCAGCAGCAGCAGCAGCACATCTGGTATTCAGTATGGCAGGCGGGAGCACCATCACCTGCTGGGCTCTGGAGGTTCATTGTCTGCTGCTGCAGCAGAGCCAGGAGCTGGCTGCAGCCCTGCTACGCTGCGCACAAACAGCGCCGCAGCAGTGCTGATGGGTGCGGCAAACAGCGGCAGCAGCAGCAGTCCTGTCAGCAGCCCTGTGCAGGCTGGACGACGCTTTGGCAGCAGCACACCAGCAGCAGGCGGACAGGTGGCACCAGCCTCGGCCTCTCCAGATGCCGGCAGCAGGAGAACCAGCGGCGCATTCTTGCAGCAGGGAGCAGCAGCACTGCGGGCTCAGACAGCAGCAGCGGCACTCAACAGCAACAGCAGCGGCAGCGGCAGCTGGGGGCCTGCTGGGCCAGCAAGCAGCAGCGGGGAGCAGCAGAGTGGCTTTGGCAGCTCTGCTGGCTCACCTAGTAAGGTCACTAGGCTGGGCAGTGGGGGTGTGGTTGGCCGGCGTGGTGCACTGGAGCGGCCGCAGACAGTGGGTGCTGCTGATGTGGACAGTGCAGAGCTGGCACCGTTGCCGGACCCAGAGGGCACACTAAGGTACGGGGCAGGTGTTTGTGGCATTGCACGCGCTTGCTGCTCATCTGTATGAGGCACATGGTGATGATACCTGCTGACGGTGCTTGGAGTTCTCTGTTAGACCAGACAGCTGTTGTTAGAAGCGCAACCAGCTAATGCGATCTGACGAATAGGTTGGATTGCTTGTCGGCTGCTGTAATTGCAGGCAAGTCATTGCCAAGTGCCAGCAGTCCAACACTGCAGCGCGCAAGGAGCTGGACTGGCAGGGCCAGCTGGAGGCGCTGACAGATGCTCGGCGGCTGACTGCACACCATGCAGAGGTGTGCGGCCAGCAAGCAACTGTACAGATCCCCAGAGCAGCGTGTAGATAGGACCACAGTGCTGTGCCACGCACGAGAGCAGCCTGCTGCATGCAAGCTGCTGCAAGCATACATAGGTGTGTCCACATCACATTCTCAACCGGAGTAGGGTGTGAGAGCGACCTTGCCTTTGATTTCCGGGTACTAGATGTTGAGAGTGCGGTGTTTATTGTTGACCTGCAGGTGGTCATGGCAGCGTCGCATGAGCTGGTGCTGGCAGTGCTGCCTGCTGTGGACGAGCTGCGCAGCACCACTGCGCGTGTGGCACTGCAGCTGCTGCAGGAGCTGCCTGCGGTGCTGGGCCGCTCGCTGGAGCGCGAGCTGGAGGACATTGTGCCGGTGCTGCTGAAGAAGGCTGGGGAGCTGAGCACAGCAGGTGTGTTGCATGACCATTTATACAGCGCATGTAGTAATGTGCTGGTGCATGCACATGAATGCTTTCTGTACAATAACACCCAGAACATGTTGGCAGTGGTGGCGGGACGGTGTAACCAACCATGCTAGCTGAACCGCAACCCGTGTCTGCTTTTCATCCAGCGTCTTGTCCATTGAGCAATGCAACTGTCGTCTAGCAGGAGCTGCATAACTGTATACTGTCGAGCAGTGCCAAAGATGCCAGCGCTTGACAAGGGTTTGACGCCGTATGCTGTGTGCCGTTGCTGCTAAATTCTTGCCTGCAGGCCGCGACAACTTCCTCGCTGCTGAAGCTGACAAGGCGCTGTCAGCCATCCTGGCAGCCGCCAGCGAGGCGCGTGCACTGTCAGCGCTGCTGGCCAGCGGCGTCAGCCACAAGAGCCCGCACGTGCGCTGCAGGGCTGCTGCACACCTGGATGAGGTTGCTGCTGCAGGGCAGGGGCTGGAGGCGTTGCTGCGCGGCAACAACTGGAGCCTGCTGGACCGCGTCTTCAAGTGAGCGCTTGCGGCTTGCCGTGTGTGCAGCTGAGCATTGCGCTACGAATTAAGAACACAACTTCAAAGTAGCTTGTGAGATCAGTGCAGCAGCAGCCAGCACAACCAGCGCATGTGTGCGGGTGACTTAGGTTGGCCGTTCGTCTATGGAAGCATGCTGGTTGGCTGAACTGCAGCTGTCTTTTGCATGTTGTGCCGCAGGGCTGCTGCTGTGTTCCTGCAGGAGGGCTCGCTGGACACGCGCACGTACGGCAAGCGGCTGCTGTGGGCAGTCAAGGCAGCACTGCACGGCAGCCGCTCAGATCTGGACAGGCTGGTGACAGGTGAGGAGTTGTGTACTTCAGACAGAAGGTAAAATTGTACTGTGCGCAAACAGCTCAGCATGGTGTGTTACTTGAGGCGCAGCTGCCTGGCACAAGTCAGCACTTGATCCTGTAAACATGCAATTTACTGTTGGGATTTGTGCTGAAATGCAGTAGAGACCACTCACGCACCTATGCTTGCATGTTGTATGCTGCACGTCCTGCAGGTGTCACTCCTGATGCCTCACAGCGGCGTGTGGTGGAGGTGCTTGACGGCCTCACTGCAGCGCCACCACCACCCAGCAGGGGCAGCGGCGCACCAGGTGCGACTGCATGCATACGGCAACGTCTGGCAGCAGTTTGCTTGCACGTATGATGCTGCTATCACTTCTCGCACCCTGATGCATAGCTTATGTCGTGTAGCAGGGCCGTGGTAGCATCTGAAGCTGTTGTCGTATTGCCGTGATTCTTATCAGCATCACAGCTGTTGAGGTACTCGAGCTCAATGTTTATTGTGGTCTTGTTGCTGCCACAGGTTCCCGGGCAGCATCGCGCGGCCCCACCACACCAACGTCGCCGTTGTACAGCAACAGCAACGGCAGCAGCAGCCCTGTGCCTTCACCAGCATCAGCAGGCATGCCGCCCAGCAACAGCAGCAGCAGCAGCCCGGCTGGCGGCATCAGGGCCTACAATAGCCCTGGCAGCACCAGCAGCAGCACTCCCAGCAAGGCGCGCAGGGCGCTGATGAGTGGGGGCAGCAGCAGCAGCAACATCAGCGGCATGACTGATGGCGCAGGCAGCAAGCTACAAGTGCAGGGTGCAGGCGCTGGCAGCTCTGGCGATGGCAGCAGCAAAGGCCGTCGCTCCACTGGCGACTGTTCTGCGGGCGCCCCTTTAGGCAGCAGCGGCCGCGGCAACGGCAGCTTCAATGGCAGCGGCAGCGGCGGGAACATCAGCTGGCAAGCGGCGGCAGCAGCAGCCGTGCCTCGTGACACAGCAGGCCCCATGGGCCCTGAGCTTCAGGAGGCTGTGGATCAGGTGCGCCTACTGCTTGTTGTGTTGTCATACAGCAGCTGTGGTTGTTTAGCGCATATATGTGCAGTTCATGTGGCGCTTTCTACACAGCGATAGCATACATCTTGATTGCATGTGCGGCCTCATGACTCCATGGCCTACGTGTGGTTGCTGCGCAGGTTGGGCTGCACCTAGCGTCTAAGGACTGGAGGAACCGCAGCGACGCGCTGGCAGCGCTGTCAGCGCTGCTGCCTGCACTGCCTGAGGTGCCGAATGGGCCCCTTGAGGAGCTGCTGGGGTCACTGGTGGCACGCCTGGCAGACAGCAATGCCAAAGTGAACGTGCAGGCGCTGCAGGTGCGTGGGGTATTGTGGGTAAAGCTGCTGATGTTCAACCTGTAAGGCAGCATGCCATGTGCAGCATGGTGGTGGTGTAGATGGCAGGGGCAGTTACCAAACAGTGGCAGAAAACAGGCGCCGTCGCTTCGGCTACGGCTAGCTGGCATGCAATTTGCAGAGCTGCTGTGTGCCGCACAAGCATTGCAAAGCTAGCAGAAATTGCAACCCCAGCAACGTGACCTCACGCCCTCATGAAACAATGACATGCTGGCAGCAACACTAACACATATCATGCATGCAATGCATCGCAGGTGGTGGCTGATGTGCTGCCAGTGGTCAGGGCCCGCTGCCTGCTGGTGCTGCCCAGCTTGCTGCAAGCCCTGGCAGCCAACCTCGGCAGCTCCAACGACCGCGTGCGTGCCGCAGCAGCAGCAGCGCTGGATGCGCTGGCAGCAGTGGTGGAGCCGCCGCTGCTGCTGGGTGGGCTGGGCGGCGTGATCGGCAGCAGCAGCATACGCGGCAAGCAGGCGCTGCTGGAGCGGCTGTCAAGCCTTGCACCTCAGGTGGGTTGGGAATTGGACAGCATGCACATGAGATACAATACGAATCCATAAAAATGGGAGTCAGGGTTACGCCAGAGGGCGGATTTCTGCAGCTGCACAGGCAATCTTGCTTGCAGAGCCGCAGTAACACCAGCCCTTTAACTCATCACAATGTGTGCTGATGCTGCATGCTGCAGGTGTATCGCTACCAGCCGCAGCTTGTGGTCAAGCAGGTGCTGCCAGCAGCCTTTGCAATCGCTCTGGAGGCCAAAGGAGACTTGCGGCCAGCGACAGCGCAGCTGCTGGGCGTGCTAGCTCAGCTCATGGGCGGCTCTGCACTGCTGGCGCAGGCGGCGGGCGTGAGCGCTGCTGTTGAAAGCAGGGTGCGGGACTTCCTGCCAATGGGTGGCGCAAGGGGCAGCATGTACTCGTGAGTGCGTTCTGCTGCCAAGGTTGTCCTGTGCTTGCAGAGGGCACTACGTCAGCTGTGCTGTTGCTGTGTTTTGGTGTGGTGCTTTCAGGCAATAGCAATGTGTGGTGCTTTCAGGCACGTGGCAGCCAGCAAGGTTCACGCAATGCTTCGTTGGAATCCGGGAGTGCAGATGATTGCGGTGTCAATGCACTCTGCTGGATGTGGGCCGTGCGATGTTTGGCACCTTGTTGTACATCGCTTTGTCATTGTCTTTTGATGCTTGTGCAAAACTTGGGTGGCCTTGCTGCACTGTGCCTTTGCTGTGGGTGGTGCTCCTGTTGCACAATGAATCATCGGTGCAAGCCTAGCACAGGCAGCAGAAAGTGTTTTGGATGGTTTGTCAGTAAGAACTGCGCTAAGTGATCTGTGTGGGTTGGCTCGCTGGTTGGCAGCCAGGAGCACCCGCAATCCCAAGACAACTCAACCACTCAGATCTACGAGCAGAGTCTACTATTCCTGGCTGAATGGCATGCCGCCATGGACACGACTTGCCACTGTGGTGTGTTGTGCGGCAGCACAGAGCTGCTGACGTGACTCTAGCAGTGTTTGTTGGCGGTGCATTCTGTGGGCCGCTGTGTTCCTGCTGAGAAGCATTATCTGAGCCCCAGGCACGATTGGCACTCGCTTTTAGAACCAGCCCTGCCTAAAACAATTGGGGGCGGCACGAACAGCCTTCGAGCGGTAAACTGGCAACACTCATTCCTGAAACACGAGCGCAGGCAACCGTGGTGGCTGCTGCAGCTGCAACTCAGCACAGCCAGCGCTCTTGCATTCCAGCACAGCTGTGTCATGGGCGTAAGTAGAGTGTGGCTGATATCAGGGGTTGGGCTTTGTCACAGGCTTCATGTTGGTGTGGTTCTTGTAGGGTAACCTTTTGTGAATACGACCGCAGCCGTCCCTGTCATCATTTCTTGTGAGGTGTTGCCCAGTGGTGCGTCTCCTCCCTGGACGGTGTGGCATGATGTGGTGCTTTGCGCCTGTCCCATTGTGCTACGTCAGCTGCGCTTGAGGGTGTTCAGAATGCAGCTGGCAGCCCAAACAGGTCGACCAGTTCTTTTTGATTTTTGATGTGGCACTCTCCAGCATTGCTGTCGGAGCATTGTTTGCTGGCTGGCTGCAGTGTCACAAAGCGAGCACAGCAGGACTTGCTGCTGCTATACAGACGTGTGTGGTGCTGGCTGTGATGGAGTACTTTTCTTGTCTGTGTGGCGTGGTATTTACCCTGAGATCTGCAATTGTTCAACAGTTCTTGTGGTGGCCGCCATGATGGCAATTCTTCTGCAATTGCTGACACACTGGGCCCCCGCATAGCTTCAGAGAAAATGCTGCGCATTTTGCAGCTTACGAGACGAGCATAGAATCAGGCCTTGAGATTCATTCAACATGTTTGTGGTGCTGATGTGTTTGCATATGCATGGCGTTGCCACGCCTTACCCACAGCAGCCTGCTGGGATGCGGCTGCATTGCCGTGAAGTTCATCTTCGTTGTTGTTGGCAATAATTGTTCCTACTTGATGGCTGGCACCCATGTTTGGTGTTTGCGCCCTCTGGTTTCCTGAGGTAGGCATAGACATCCAGAGTCCCAATGCAGGATAGGGCTAGCGTTGTTGATGAGTTCATTTGTACGGTAACACAGTTCTCTGCAGCGTAACCAAGGATAGATGCTGGCCTTGGGCTTATTGGGCTAAGTGAGTGAGTGAGTGAGTGACTACCCAGTAATCTCTGCAGCTAGTTAAGGCCGAGAGGGTAGGTACGCCTGCATGCTGCTGGTGGTGTAACCAGAGTCATCATTGTGTGACTCAGCAATACTGTGGCTGTGTCGCTAGCTGGGTGTCGTACCCCTCAGCAGGTTCATAAGCTCAGTAGCGTGTGATATGCACGCACAGTTGGGAGGTTCATGCCCTATACACCTCAGCTCCCGTTTTGTCACTTGCAAACTTGACATGCATCCAAACCCTCCCCCTACCAGTATGCAGAGCAACATCAATCACAACAGTCAAATGTTTATCAGAACCAGTTTGAAGCTTTGCTAAACCAAGTGCGGTGCTACTTCTGCTGGCTTCTTTGGTTCTTCGGCTTGACAAGCATATCACTGCTGTCGCTCCAGCAAATCGGTTTTGTCAAAACAACCTTCAAAATGTTTAAGTTCAAGGTGCCGGATCATTTGACTGTAATTACAAGTCACACCATCAAGAGCAGAGCCTGAGAAGCGTTGAAGGCGGATCAGCGACCATTGTTGAGTTTTTGAAGGTACAGCAACAGTTTTGGGAAGCAGCCGTGCGCCGAATGGGCACCAGGTAAGGCAACCAGCAGCACACACCTGAGCTGGCAACAACTAGTCCCAGCAACCACTCCGAGCGTGCACACCGTGACGCGTGTTTGCTCACCTCAGGTGCCCATGCCACCGGTCGAGACGGCCGGTGCGGGTCTCAGCTCGCAGCAGTAGGCTTGCCTGTTCAGGGTCATGCAGCAGTTGCCTGCTGCTCTGCCTGGCTGGTTTGAGCTGTCTGCTGCTCTTACGAGGTGGGCACACCCATGCTGGAGAAGCAGAGCAGTAGCAGAATACTTTTATAGATGATGCTGAGTAGGCAGTGAGAAGAAGGAGGCTTGGAAGCTATTAGCCAGCAGCAGGTGCCAGCGCCAAACAGCGGTAGCTCTGTCTCAAACAGTCAATGAAACTCGCAGGAACATGCACCTCAGCAACCCCTCAAGCAGCAGCTTGGCATGCCAGCAGGGGCGTTCACCTGCAGCTGTCTTGCCTGCTGTTCACGCAGGTGTAGCATCTCAAGTGGCATGTGGTGCAGTCAACAACTGCAATCCGCAGACTGAGCAGTGCGACCCGATAACAGGAGTTTGCTGGTGAGGTCAACAACATACCCGTCATGTCTGAAGTCAGCATGCAACAGCGCCACAGCAGCAGCATGCCTTGGCAGCAGCTTTGCAGGCAGCGGACGACGCGCATGGTTGTCAAAATGAACTAACAAGCCATGCGGTGCATCGCTGCACCGGCCACAGCCGCAGCAGGAGCCTGCCAGTAGCAGCGCTGGATTGGCGGGAAAACACCTCTGCAACAACTTGTGTCTGTCTGCTGCTGCAGTGCTGTGGGCGCCGTGTCGTCTGCTGGTGGCTGCTGCCCCGAGAATCAAGTAGCAATCGGCAGCATCTGCTGGTGAGCCCTTTTTTGCTGAAGCCTCTGGCTGCTACAGAGGCGCCTATAACAAGCAAACTACACAGCAGCAGTATGTGCTGTCCTGCAAGGACGTGTAAGCTGGTCAACTTACTGCTTGCAGGACAGCATACAGCTCTGCCAAACCTCTTCGTTCTCTGACTCGCCAAACCCATACCCAGCAACCAAACACACTGCTGCATGTGTGCTTGTTTGATTGTATGTTTCCTTTCCTTCCTTCCACCATGCAGCCCCAGGGGCTTGCTGTGTGGCCTACCAGGGCAGCAGTCCTGCTGCCAGGCGCCTAGCATCTGTGTGGGTGGCACGCAGTGCGCAAACCTAGGCACTGCAGGAAGCCTCTTCACTCCGGATCAGATCGCCACGCAGCAGCAGCTGCAGGCAGCGACGCCGGAGTGCCAGGGAGACACGATTCTGATAAAGGGGCGCTGCTGCGCGCCAGGCAGCGTGTGCAATGGTGGGTGCTGCGTGCAGTGTGCTGCGTGCGGTGCGGTGGGGCAGCAGTGCTGCAGCAGTTACTGTTAGTGGAGGTTGGTTGCTGGTGCTTGGATGTGACAGCAGGTGATGTAGCAACGGCAATAGAAGCCACTTCACCAGGCACTGCTGGTGGTTCTGCTTGCAGGAGCTGGTCGTGCTTGCAGGCTGTGGCCCTTTTTGTCAGAAAAAAGGGTCCTGCTTGCAGGAAGCTTGAGGGCACATGACCCTGTGCAGCGCCAGCACTTTGCTCTCGAGTGCTGTTCCCACTGCGCCTGACCGGCAGCAGCTCCACATTGCATGTCATTCGTAAACTGTAGTGTGTGCCTGTGTGCGCGTGATGCGTGTTGCAGGGGGGTGCTGCAGCAGCACAGAGACGTGCTTCCGCGGCCTGACCTGCTGCAACCTGGTGCAGCAGTGCGGCACCAGCTGCTGCCCTGCTGGGCAGGTCTGCTTGGGTGGCAGCAGCTGCTGCCCCACCAACCAGGTCTGCAGCAACAACGTGTGCTGGTGAGTTGGGTGCCTGATGCACAACAAGTTGGCCTTGTTTGGCCAGCACAGCGCCTGAAGCTAGCAGCAGGAAGACCAGCAGCAGGCGCTGCTAATCAACAATCAGCTGCACCCTTTGCTGCATGCATCCTATTCTAAATAGCACGAGCATCAGCGTCAGCATCAGCAGCAGTCTGCTGAGTCTGCAAGGGCACACCACACAAGTGCATGTCTTCCTGACCCCTGCTCTGCTGCCTGCCTGCCTGCCTGCCTGCCTGCGCAACACTGACATCCATCCATCCTCGCAGCCCGACCGGCACGCAGTGTGTCAACGGGCAGTGCTGCCCCAACACCAACGTGTGCGGCTCATCTTCAGCGCTGGTGTGCTGCTCTAGCCAGGAGCAGTGTGACCCCATTGGGGGTCAGTGCTGCCAAATCGGTGGGGTGCTGCCTGGTGGTGGCTGCTGCACTCCCACCAATGTGTGCGGGCCCAACTGCTGCCAGCAGGGGCAGCAGTGTCTGAATGCCAACACGTGCTGCAACACGAAGGATATATGTGGTGGCAACACGTGCTGCCAGGCTGGTCAGCAGTGCCTGGACAACTCTGTGTGCTGCAATGCAGGCCAGGTGGGTGTGTGGCAGCTGGCATGTGATTGCGTGCGATCTTACGCGATCTTGTGTGCTAGTGTGGGGGAGTGATATATGACGAGGTTGAGTCGAGCTCGCAGCGCAGTTGTATCAGCTAGTGTGTTGCTAGCTACGCCAGGATGCTGGCATTGCTGCTTCTGGTGTTGCCACCAGTGATGCAAGTGCAGCGCGTTGTGTATGCTGGGCTGGTAGATACATGCTGCACATGCACAGCTCTCAACCAAACCTCATCTTGCTGCTGTTGGTGCTGCCGCAGGTGTTGTGCTCCGGCAGCTGCTGCTCCGGGCAGTGCGTAACGGGCCTGTGCTGCGACCCCAGTCTGCTGCTCGCTGCTGCTAGCTTTCTGCCAAAATCGATGAGCACCAACTTGACGATGCACTGCTGCTGCTGCTACTGCTGCTGCTGCTGCCACAGGTGTTGTGCTCTGGCAGCTGCTGCTCCGGACAGTGCGTAGCGGGCGTGTGCTGCGACCCCAGCCTGGTGTGCGGCAGCACCTGCTGCGCGGCCGGGCAGCAGTGCATGAACGGCAACATGTGCTGCTCCGCGGGCCAGGTGTGCGGCAGCACCTGCTGCCCCTCCGGCAATGTGTGCATCAACAACCAGTGCGCGCCGGCAGGCAGCACGCCCTGCGGCGGGTCCATCTGCGCCCCGGGTGAGAGTCATTCGTTGGATGTTTAGATACATTCGTTGGATATGATTGATGTTGTATGGTGATGCGACTTGACGCGAGCTTGATGACGGTGTAAGAGAAGCACATGTAGAGTATGCTGCGTTGATGTGTGGCTGTACAGACGTGTTGCTGCTGCTTTGGCGCGGCTTCATTGTTTATCAGCTCGGTACCTGTAGCTTACAGGTTTGCTGCTTCCTGTTGCTGCTGCTGCTGCTGCTGCTGCTGCTGCTGCTGCTGCAGGGCAATTCTGTGCTGGCAGCCAGTGCTGCCCTTCTGGCACTACCATCTGCGGCGGCTCCTGCTGCAACACAGGTGAGTGGCGCAAGCTTGAAGTGCAGATCTGTGGGACCGGCTAGCGCATCTGCTTGCTGCTCTGCATCCTTCTGCTGGCAAACGCATCTGCAGTGCTTTGTGATGTGCGGCCGAACACACCTTTTTTGCCTTCTGCTCCTAGCAACTCGGAGCATTGTTGATGAATGCTGGTGCTGCTGCTGCTGCTGCCTGCAGGCAACTGCATCAACAGCGTGTGCGCATCCTCAGGCTCCTTCTCCTGCGGAGGCACCATCTGCTCCTCAGGCAGCCAGTGCTGCGGCAGCGTCTGCTGCAGCGGCGGCCAGTCCTGCGGCCCCAACAACCAGTGCTGCACGCCTGGCCAGTGGGGCTGCGGCGGCGGCGGATGGGGCCAAGGCAGCGGCTGGAATAACGGCGGCGGCTATAATACCGGCTGGGGCAGCGGCGGTGTAGGCGGGTTCCCGGGGGTGTGGGGCGGCGGCGTGCGGCCGGGCTGGGGGCGGCATTTGTTGGCCGGCGACGAGCAGCAGCAGCAGCGGGATGATGGTGAGCAGCAGGAGCGGGAGGTGATGGTGGTGCATACGGCTGCTGATGAGGGTGTGCAGCATGGATTCCTGGGGCGGCAGCTGCTGCTAGAGAGCCAGGAGAATGAGCGGCATGCGCACCCGGCTGCTGCTGCTGCTGCGGGGGTTGTGCAGGAGGGTGAGGCGGATAGCTGAGTCCTGCTGTCAGCGTTGGACATGTTTTGGAGCGAGTGGTGTGCCCGCTTGGACCTGCAGGGTCAGCAGCGTGATTCTGGGCTGCACTAACCTGACATTGTGTGTTAGCATGTCCGCATTTGATTGTGAATGGCTGTGATGTACATGACCTGACCTCATCAATGTAGTGGGGCAAGATCAGTGGTGTCTGTGGTGACCTGTTTGACTGTCTTTTGACCTGTTTGACTGGGTTTGACCTGTCACTGACAGCTGTATGAGTTGGAGGCAGCTGTTGCGAGACTCACACCTGGACCATGCAGCTGCGGCATTATGTGATGCGTGTGATGATAATGCGTCGGTGTCAATTGCCTGCCTGCGGCATCGCGTCTTTATTTTGTCCCTTTGATGCTCTGATGATGCCTGGTGCATTGTCCTTGTGTTGCTCTGTGCACAGGCTGTTGCATCCGTGGTGGGTGCTCGGCACATTGCTGCAGCCCTGTGTCGCTGTTCGCCTTGTTTCAATGCAGCTGCATGTGTACTTCCACAGCTGCAGCAGTACTTCTGCACAGTGCTAAGTGACACAAGTTGATGTGGTGCGCACCTCTATTGTGCTTGGGCCATATGTGACCTCAAGTGTGTATGCGACATGGCCTTTTCCTGTATATGACAGACAGAAGCGCAGCAGCTGCAGTTCCACTGAAATCAGCGGTTTTTGGTCTTGCAGGGAGCGCAGCTAATCTGCGTCAAGACTGTGCTTGCACGGCTGCCAGCGCAGCGGTGCTGCAGCTGTTTCACTGCCTGCACACCCTGGTCATGGTGGTTATGACGTCCTCTGTCTGGTTTTGTCGTTCAAACCTTGGTCAAACGTGTATTTTTGAATCTGCAAAATCCATGTTAACAGCAAATTGTTTATCTTTTTCTGGTGTGACGCGGGCCTTTCCGGCAGCTTGCGGCAAGGCACTGCGTCCCTGGCAGGTGTAAAATGACGAATTCTAGACGAAGCCAGGCTGCCGAAGCACGCTGGTCATGCACAGCTGCGCACCTTCAAGCAATGCTGAGCCAGAAGACCCCCGCCAAAGTCTCCTGGCACTCCTATGTGTGCTGCTTATGTAGGCACGGCTGCCCGGCACCATAGCATCATGCGAAGTTGGTGTGCTGCTAGGGTGTAAGAGAGTGTTGCTGGCATGCACGGCCCAATAATGTTACTGCTCACTGATAAACGCATTGATATGAGTTCTGTGGCAGTGGCCACTTTCAATTTGGCCTTTCCCACACCTGCAGAGCAACTGTTCCTCATGGTGACCATGGTGACATGTGGCAGTGCAGAAATACATGTGTGTCTAGCACACCGTTCGCAACCAAGTCATGACCTTTCGTGAAACAACGTGACGCGTTTTATATCGTTCGAGTGTTTTCTGTGTTTTGGCTCTCTTTCCTGCTGTGATCGGGACATGCCAAACCCTTGCTCGACGCAGGACAGTCCAGCAACGCGATGCAGAGGGCCACACTGGCTGCCCAAGCCTCTTAAAAGACCCGTAACATGCTATACAAAACTTCACTTGTGGGCATTGCTTACGAACCTCCAAGCGATGTGATCACTGCTGCCTGTACACAGCTGATTGTGCTGAGTCCGTTCCTGGTGCCTCACTCCCTAATCACTACGCCCACCTCTGCACATGCAGAACTAAGATGATTGAGTCTGAGTAGATCAGCGCTGGGACGGCAGACGTGGCGTGTGCAGTATGGCTTTTGAAGCATACGAGCCCAGCGTAGTTGTTGACGAGTTTGCGCGCAAGATCGACTCGCTGTGCGTCTGGGAAGACAACCTTATCGCTGGCTTGAGCGATGGCAGCCTGCTGTTCTTCCAGGAGCAGCAGCAGGGCAGTGAGCAGGGCTCTAGCAGGCGCCTCAGCTCATGGCAGGTGACTCGAGTGCAGAAGAACTTTGGGAAGCGGGGTGTGCAGCAGCTACAGGCTCTCGAGAACAAGCCGTACCTGCTGAGCTTGTCAGGTGAGCAACAAGCAGCCTGCAGCAGCAGCAGCGGGATGCTTTGCAAAGGCAGCAGCAGGAGCGGTGTCACCAGGCACAGCAACAGCTGCATGCACTCTGGATGCTAGAGGCTAGACCGCAATATCAATGGGGTCTTGTCAAGCCTTGAGTAGTTTTGACCACAGGAGCAACAGGCTTTTACGTCCGATGCTCTCTCTGATGGCAGCTGCGGTGCATGCACCCCTCCACCCGCCCACCTTTGTTGTCAGTTCTCAACCAGCACTACCTAAGCATCACCAAGATGGTGTTATACAGCAGCTGCGGCCGCACACATAGCTACTGTAGCATCAGCACTATCGCAGAAGCCAGTTGTAGCGCGTGCAATCCAAGTGCAGCACAACGCATGCAAGCCCCAAAACTCACAACCACACTACACTGTATACTTCCCATTGTTGCAAGAAAAGACGCCACAGTGAGCACAAGAGCTGCTGCCATTGGCACTATACCAACTGCTGCTGCTGCTGCTGCCAGATGATGGTGTGCAGCTGCACCGCCTGCCGGAGCTGCAGCTGGTGTCTGCTGCCAGCCGCACTGCACGCGGAGCAGCAGCGTTCGCATGGGATGAGGGACGGCAGCTGCTGGCAACAGCAGTCAAGAAGAAGGTGTGTGTATGTGCTGTGGTTGATGAGATTGTATGCATCTGCTGTTTGTGGAAGTAGGCGGTTGGCGGCAGGCGCAGTGTAGTGTTGCACTCAGCGGTTGCATGGGACGAGGGACGGCAGCTGCTGGCAACAGCAGTCAAGAAGAAGGTGTGTGTGTGCTGCAGTTGATGAGTTTTTAATCAACGTTTGTCAGTAGGCACAGTAGTGGTATTGCACTCAGCGGTTGCATGGGACGAGGGACGGCAGCTGCTGGCGACAGCAGTCAAGAAGAAGGTGTGTGTGTGCTGCAGTTGTTAAGTTTGTAAGCATCTGCTGTTTGTGGCAGTAGGCGGTTGTCAGCAGGCACAGTAGTATTGCACTCAGCATTCGCATGGGACGATGGCAGACAGCTGCTGGCAACAACAGTCAGAAAAGATGGTGTGTGTGCTGCAGTCGGTCACGGCATTGCTGGTTGCTTGTGGCGGCGGGTTGACAGGCGACAGCAAGCTTTCGGACAACTATAGCTGTACAGCAGGATGTGCCCTTTTGTTGCAGTTGTGTTTTGCTGCTTGATCTGCTGCCACATCAGCAGCCGGCAGCGCATCAGCAACCACCCTCACACATACCTCACTTTTTGTCACACTTTTTCACCGCCGCGTCCTGGGTCACACTTTTTCCAGGTCATCAGCCACCAGCTGGACATCGGTCACACTTTCCTGGAGATGACAGAGTATGAGCTGCCGGAGGCGCCCTGCTGCATCACATGGGTGGGGCCCAACATACTGCTGGGTGAGCAGAAATTTAAAGTATGTTGATAGGACAAGATGTGTCGCAGCTGCTGCTGTTGCTGTGATGGGCAGCAGCACTGCTGCATCACATGGGTGGAGCGTAACATACTGCTGGGCGAGCAAAGTGTCACAAAGCATTGTTTCATGTTTATCATCGCACAGATTTGTGGCAGCTGCTGCTGTTACTGCTGCATTGACTGTGATGGGCAGCAGCACTGGCGCCTCACCCGGTGGGGCCCAACATACTGCTGGATGAGAAGTCAGTAATTGCAGACTATGTGTCAGGCCCTGCTGCTGCAATGGCAGGGCACGCTGCTGGATGCTCTCCACTTACATATCACGCCTTGCTTTGCAGCTGCTCCAACCGTGTAACATGTTACATGACGCGTCATATAACACAATTAAAATGCATGTGTTTGGGTTATTTCTGCAGGCACGCTCAAAAGCTACTGGCTGATTGTGCCAGCAGCCAGCCAGGCAGTGGAGGTTCTGCCAGGCACAGTAGTGATGATGTACCAGCCGTATAATATGTTACAAGACATGTCATATAACATAAACACACTGCTATATTGTGTTACTTTTGCAGGCACGCCCAAGAGCTACTGGCTGATTGTGCCAGCAGCCAGCCAGGCAGTGGAGGTACTGCCAGGCACAGTAGTGATGATGTACCCAGCCGTATATTATGTTACAAAAAATGTCATATAACACAAACACGATGTTACATGTTACATTGTGTTACTTTTGCAGGCACGCCCAAGAGCTACTGGCTGATTGTGCCAGCAGCCAGCCAGGCAGTGGAGGTACTGCCAGGCACAGTGGTGATGATGTACCCTGCTGTACAACCGCAGCTGCTGTTTGCAGCCGGGAGTCATGCGCCAGTGCTGACTCACCTCGCATCAGGTGAGGCACGGCAGCATGCATACTGCATTTGAAAATAGCCATATGTCGTGATTGAGGGTGTGGAGTGCCTGTAATGCTTGGGATTTTGTGGAAAGACACTGTGGCTATGATGTTCCCTGCTGTACAAACGCTGCTGCATGTTGCAGCAGGATTTGTACCGTTCATCTGCGCTGAAATCAAAAGCACCCACTGCTCTGCTGCAGGCGAGGCGCTGGTCACCAAAGATGCCATCAGTTACTTCCTGGGCCCTGATGGTAAGCCCTCGCGCAAAACTACACTCAGCTGGAGCGCGCCGCCGAACGCGCTAGCAGCTGGGCGGCAGTACGTTGCGGCGCTGCTGCCGGGCTGTGTGGAGGTCAAGAGCATCAGCAGGGCAGGTGCAGCCGCAGCTGCGCAGGTGAGAATGTGTTATTGTTGCTATGTTTATCAAACATATTCTGTTGCATCAGGTGAACAGTTGTTATTTTTGAGTTGTTTTGCATTACATGTGTGACCATCTGTGGAGGTGAAAAGCATCAGCAGCAAAGGCCCGGCAGCAGCTGGCTTGCTGGCTTGCTGGGTTGCACATAATGCGGCAACAACCCTGCAGCAGCAGCAGGACCATAGAAAGCCACTGTTGTTTTCACAATAGCGACACCTCTGCTGTTGCTGTTGCTGCTGTCATGTGCTGCTCACACCCTGCAGACGCTGCTGCTGCCAGGCTGACTGTTGCCGCATCCACCACCCCCTAAAGCACTGCTTCTGCTGCTGCTGCTGCTGCTGCTGCTGCTTGTCCAAACGCTGTAGACGCTGCTGCTGCCAGGCATGACTGTGGCTGCCCCCACCCCTCAAGCACAGACAAAACCTTACAGCCGTTGCTTCTGCCAGGCATGACTGTGGTCGCACACACCCTGACGTGACACTGCTGCTGCTGCTGCTGCTGCTGCTGCTACTTTCCATATGCTACTCTACCTGCTGCTGACGCTGCTGCAGCCAGGCATGACTGTTGCTGCCCCCACCCCCTCAAGCGCCGGCTGCCTCTACATCGCCTCAAGCACTGACAAAAGCATCCGGCAGCTGCTGCCAAACATGAATGTTGCAGCAATTATTACCCTGAAACCCTGCTGCTGCTGCTGCTGCTGCTGCTGCTGCTGCTGCTGCTGCTGCTGCTGCTGTAATCCCCGCAGACGCTGCTGCTGCCAGGCATGACTGTTGCCGCACCCACCCCTTCAAGCGCCGGCTGCCTGTACATCGCCTCAAGCACAGACAAAGGCATCCGGCAGCTGCTGCCGGTCCCTTTGGAGAGGCAGGCGCGTCTGCTGGCCGCTGCCGGGGACTTCCAGGGAGCACTGGAGCTTCTGTCACTAATGGAAGATGAGGAGGCAGCGGCAGCAGCAGCAGCAGCAGGGAGTGAGGCAGAGGGTGATGCGGCCGGTGGAGGCAATGCAGCAGCAGCAGCAGCAGCAGCAGCAGCAGCAGCAGCAGCAGCAGCAGCAGCAGCGAAGAGGCAGCAGCTGGAAGATGTGCTGCGGCTGCGGTTTGGCTTCCATCTGTTTGAAGGTGGGTTTGGTGCAAGTATGCGGTGCAATGTAATGGCAAACAAAGTCTGTTCGTTCAGGAAGCAGAACTTTTACAGTTCTGTCTGTGCTATTCTGTGCTTGACGCGGCAGCTGCTGCTGCCATTCTCCCTGCCTCACCTCGTTGCTGCTGCTGCTGCTGCTGCTGCTGCTGCTGCTGCTATGCAGCCGGCGAGCCTGACGAGGCTCTCACTCAGTTCAGCATGTGCTCAGAGCCAGACCCGCTGCTGCTGCTGCGGCTGCTGCTGCTGCTGCTGCTGCTGCTGCGGCGGCGGCGGCGGCGGCTGTACCCATCACATCACATCACTGCTATTGCTGCTGCTGCTGCTGCTGCTGCTGCCGCTGCCGCTGCTGCTGCTGCTGCCGTCCTCCTTACCTCACCTGGTTACTGCTGCTGCTGCTGCTGCTGCTGCTGCTGCTGCTGCTGCTGCTGCTGCCATGCAGCCGGCGAGCCTGACGAGGCCCTCACTCAGTTCAGCATGTGCTCTGAGCCAGACCCGCTGCTGCTTCTGCTGCTGCCGTCTACATCACCCCACTGCTGCTGCTGCTGCTGCTGCTGCTGCTGCTGCTGCTGCTGCTGCTGCTGCTGCAGCCGGCGAGCCTGACGAGGCTCTCACACAGTTCAGCATGTGCTCTGAGCCAGACCCGCTGCTGCTGCTGCAGCTGTACCCTAGCCTTGTGCCCGACAAGTTCCTGCCGCTGCTGCCAAGCAGTGCATATGGGGAGCCACTGCCTGACTTGGCAGCAGGAGCAGCAGAGGCTGGCAGCAGCAGCAGCAGCGGCAGCAGCAGTATGAGACGGAAGGGCAGCAGCAAAGCTGACGTGTCGGGTGCAGTGGGTGTGGTTGTGCCGTACTTGCTGAGTCATCGGACGCGGCTGCTGGCTTCGTTGGAAGAAGCTGCTGCTGCTGCGAGCAAGCAGCAGCAGCAGCAGCAGCAGCAGCAGCAGGGGAAGGATGTCAGTCCCGCTGCTGCAGGCCTGACTAACGGCGAGGCAGCAGCAGCAACAAGCAGCAGCAGCAGCAGGCAGCGTAGCAAGCAGGAGCTTGAGCTAGTGGCAGCAGTCATAGACACAGCCATTTTGCGAGCAATGCTGCTACAGCCGGATAGCGGAGCGCTGCTGCGGCTGCTGCAGCAGACAAACTATGTGGATTTGGAAGATGGGGAGGCGGTGCTGACGGCTGCGGGGCGTTACGCTGAGCTGGCGGCGTTATACCAATATAACAGGTCAGTAGAGGTGGCCACATTCTTTGAGAGTGAGCGCAGACCGCAGCCGCAGCAGTCGCAGGCATCACATCAAAGCACACGGGGCACAGTTTGCTTCCTGATCAGTACTTTAAATGCGGGCCACTGTTTTGAAAGCCATATGCGTTGGGCCTGGACATGTGCTTGTGCCTTTTGTGTGCATGGCTTCGCTGATCATTTAAACCTAATTGTATTATCAATATATCATGAATGAATAATAATTCCTTTATTCGTAAAACAAAGAGACATTGTGTGGTGTTTGTGCCTGCAGGCGTCACGCGCAGGGCCTGGCGCTGCTGCAGCAGCTGAGTCAGGGGCCTGAGGGCATGGCTGTTCTTTGTCACAACTCTTTGCAATATATTTCATTCCAATAGTGACAGACTGTTTTGGTGTTTGCCTGCAGGCGTCACGCGCAGGGGCTGGCGCTGCTGCAGCAGCTGAGTCAGCGCCCTGAGGGCATGCTGGTGCCGCCCAGCGGAGCAGCAGCAGACCTGAAGGGGCTGCCTGGCGTGTGGGCGGCAGTTAGGTGCGTGTACTGTGTTAAAAAACAAACGGCCATCTGCTTTCTATCGTGACCGCTGTTGCGCCAGCCTGCCTCCAAGTGGAGCAGCAGCAGAGCTGAAGGGCCTGCCTGGCGTGTGGGCAGCAGTCAGGTGCGTGTACTGTTTGCCTACTAGATTGTAAAGGCGTGCGATGCTTGTTTGATGTACAGTCAAGGGGTTGCTGATGGTAGGTGCTGCTTTGGCTTCGCCGGCTTGCCATGCTCCAAACTGGCAGGCTTGACAGGTGCCATGTGTGGCAATTGGCCAGTTGGCGAGTGCAATTTTCTGTTCTAGCCTGCCTGCCAGCGGAGCAGCAGCAGACCTGAAGGGGCTGCCTGGTGTGTGGGCGGCAGTCAGGTGCGTCACTTGTCATGTCTGGTGCAGCGGTGGTGGTGGTAGGTGCTGTGTTGGCCTTGGTGTGCTTGTAATGTACTAAAGCGACAGGCCTGCCTGCATGTGGGCGGCAGACAGGTGCGTCACTTGCTGGTGATGGCCAGAAGGCAGCTGGTGTTTGTGAGTGCTGCTGTTTGTAGCCTGCCGCCCAGCTGAGCAGCAGCAGACCTGAAGGGCCTGCCTGGTGTGTGGGCGGCAGTGGTGCGTGCAATGTTTGCCTACTAGATTGTTAAGCCGTGCGATGCTTGTCTGATGCATCGTGAAGGGGTTGCTGATGGTAGGTGCTGCTTTGGCTTTGCATGGGTGGTGGGTGGGTGGGTGGGTGCTGGCTGCTGGCCCTGAGGCGGGGCTGGAAGCACAGGGCAGTCTGTACAAGTTCACATTGCACCTCTCACAAGCCAACATGATAGTCAAGAAAATGCTCTTGTGTTTTGCAAAAATCGAAAAAAAATCGAAAAAGACAAAGCTTCCTCTTGAAATTCTTGGATGCGTGTCACCCCTTTGCGCAGGTACCTGATTGGGATGCAGCCGCAGGACCTGCAGCTGCTGGTGCAGCATACGGGCTGGGTGCTGGGCGCTGACCCCGAGGCGGGGCGTTGCAGTCCAAAACACGCTTGATAAATGACAACTCAACTGAAATTCATCTGCTGTTGCACCGCTGTGCAGGTACCTGATCGACATGCAGCCGCAGGACTTGCAGCTGCTGGTACAGCACGCGGGCTGGGTGCTGACCCTGAAGCGGAGCACTGCAGTCAACAACACGCGTGTTGAGCAAAAACTTGAATGAAACTTACCTGCTGTTGCACCGCTGTACAGGTACCTGATCAGGTTGCAGCCGCAGGACTTGCAGCTGCTGGTGCAGCATGCAGGCTGGGTGCTGGCTGCAGGTCACTCCACACACACCTTGATATGACTAACAAATCATTGATACCAATCAATGACTTGCTGTATGTTATTGCTTTGCAGGTATCTGATCGGCATGTAGCCGCAGGACCTGCATCTGCTGGTGCAGCACGCCGGCTGGGTGCTCCTCATATACCCATGACAAGACACGAGTCCACGAACATTTGTATTGTTGTGCCGCAGGTACCTGATCGGCATGCAGCCGCAGGACCTGCAGCTGCTGGTGCAGCATGCGGGCTGGGTGCTGGGCGCTGACCCTGAGGCGGGGCTGGAGGCGCTGCTGGCGATGAACCCCCCGCTGAAACCCGACTTGGTCATGCCCATTATGCAGGTAGGTGGTTATTGTATGCAAAACGTTTGTGTGTAGAAACACGGTTAGGTGTGTGGAAAAGGTTGTGTGTGTGTTTTTTGTCGCTGCATGGTTGGTGGTGCAGTGAAGTAATGTGCTGGTAAAGGTGCTGGTGAGTATCGCTATGGTGCTACTATCATCAGCGAAGGTTTAAGGGTCTGGTGTGACTCTGTTGCCTGGCTGTTGATCCCGAGGCGGGGCTGGAGGCGCTGCTGGTGATGAACCCTCCGCTGAAACCTGACCTGGTCATGCCCATCATGCAGGTAGGTGGTTATTGTGTGCAGAATGGTTTGTTTGTTGAAACAAAGTGTATGGTGTTGGTTGCGTGTGTTTGTGTTTTTGCCTGGTTGACGGTGGATAGCTCAAAGCAATGTGCAGGTGATGGAGCACTCCAGTACTGCTGTAGTGCTAACATGATAGCCAGGGGTGTGCAGGTCTGGTGTCACTCTGTTTGCCTGGGTACATTCTGAGGCGGGGCTGGAGGCGCTGCTGGCGATGAACCCTCCGCTGAAACCCGACCTGGTCATGCCCATCATGCAGGTAGGGGTGTTTGTTTGCAGGACGTCTGGCTTGACGAAACAAGGTGTATGGTGTTGGTTGCGTGTGTATGTGTTTTTGCCTGGGTGCTGGTGCAAAGCTCGAAGCAGTGTGCAGGCAAAGGTGCCCGCCAGCGCCGCTGCGGTGCTGCCATCATTGGCATGGGTTTGCAGGTCTGGTGTCACTCGGTTTGCCTGCCTTACGCCTCAAGGCAGGGTTGGAGGCGCTGCTGGTCATGAACGTCCCACCAGGGAGCCTTTTGCACTGTGAACTTCCCAACCCAGAAAAGCATGTGGCCACCTACGCGGCAGCGTACAACTGATCACTACTGGAGCTTGTACACATCTGCAGTGCGGTGTGTACCTTGCGCCAGCACTGGACCTGGGCCTAGTATCACCCACCAGATGTTGTCTACGGACTTTTCACCATGAACAGTAACGCATTAGCACTGTGAACTTCTTGCCCTGCAGGAGCATGTGCCCACCTACACTGCCGTGTATCTGGAGTCCGCACCTGACCTGGGGCTGGTGACACCAACTGTTATGCACTGTGAACTTCCCACCATGAAATCAAAACACTGTGAACTTCTTGCCGTGCAGGAGCATGCGCCCACCTACACTGCCGTGTACCTAGAGTCAGCACTCGACCTGGGGCTGGTGTCACCAGCCGTTACGTACTGTTACCCTCTCACCATGAACTCCATGACACTGTGAACTTCTCGCCTTGCAGGAGCATGCGCCCACCTACACTGCCGTGTACCTGGAGTCGGCACTTGACCTGGGGCTGGTGTCACCGGGTGAAGTTCACAGCGAGCTGCTGCTGATCTACCTGCACATGGCCCTGGAGGAGGAGCGGGAAGGAGAGCAGAGGCGAGCCTGGTGTCTTTGGTGTCACTAGTTACACTAGTTACACTAGTATACTGTAAGTCAGGCTGCATGATGCGTGCCGCAGACCGGCTATGGCAGGGTCGGTAGCGCTGCAGTTTGTACTCTGTAATTTTGCACATCTTGCTTTCACAATATGTGCCGCTGCCACTCATGGGCCAGCTTCCCATTTGGCGTCGAGCACGCAGACGGTTTCTTCTGTTTGATTTCATATGTGCTTGCTTCTGCTGCACCAAACGGCCACATCCGAAGCTGTTGTCGGCACCTGCCCGAAACCTCATTCAAAGTCCCTTCCCTCTTCCTTCAAGCGTGCTACCCTGCTGCCTTCTTTCCAACTCCTGCTGCGCTTTTATGCACATGCAGCTCGGCCGCACATGCCCAGCAGCTATCCCTGTCAGACCTGCTTGTCTCAAGGCCCAAGCAGCTGCTGAAGCTCTTCCCTGACACCATTACTGATTTGCGTATGCATCCGCTGCACTAACAGCCACATCCCAAGCTGCTGTGGTCCACACAAAAGTCTACCGTAACAGCAAGTCCCTAGTGCTTGACTTTGGTACATCTCTAATGTGTGCCGGCCTGCTTCCTGCTTCCTGCTGTGCTGTCCTGTGTGCAATGTAGCTCTGCGGCACATGCCCGGCAGCTATCCCTGTCAGACCTGCTTGTCTCAAGGCCCCGGCAGCTGCTGAAGCTCTTCCCTGATGACAAGGCACAGTGGGGTGCCCCAACGCCCCGCGCCTCGCAATCCGGCGGCGCTGCTGCTGCTGCTGCTGCTGCTGCTAGCTTTGCAGCTAGCCCGGAGAAGCAGCAAGAGAGCACGGCGCAGCAAGATGCCGCTGCAGCAGCAGATGATGCAGCAGGAAAGGAAGCACCTGGTCGGCCTGCAGCAGCAGCAGCAGCAGCAGGCAGCAGTGCGCTGGCGGATCCCAACCACCCGCAGCACAGGAGTGACGCGTACCAGCGGCTGAGGGAGCTGGTGTATGCCTCGGAGCACATTGACCCTGAATATGTGCTGGCAAAACTGGGGCAGGTGAGATGGTTTTCACATGACAAGCATATGATGCATTTGAATATATATTATTGAGTACAATAGTAGGTGTTTATGCCACACATCGATCCTGAGTATGTGCTGGCAAAGCTGGGCCAGGTGAGACGCTACAGCATACAGCTGGTGCATGCATGCCTTGTGTTTGTTGGTTTGGTGTGTGGTGCCTGTTGTTGTGAGAGCTGGTGTATGCCTCGGAGCACATCGACCGGGAGTATGTGCTGGCAAAGCTGGGCCAGGTGAGATGATGGAGATACTATCATGTGAGGTGGCACAAGAAAATAAGGAATGTTGGTTCAGTTCAGTGACCAGCTCCACGCACCTCACAACTGCGTCATATTGACACACCCGCCCACTTGCCATGGTGACACCGTCACCTCTTCTTGGTTGTGTTGCGCAGGGCCAGCTGCTGGAGATCCGTGCGCTGATGCTGGAGCGCTTAGGCCGCCACCGCGAAGCCCTATCCTTGTATGCTCATGACCTGGCAGCCATGCCGCTTGCTGAGGCCTACTGCGATCGCGTGTATGAGGCAGGCCTTGCAGCAACAGCAGCAGCAGCAGGAGGAGGCGGAGGATCTGCTACAGCAGCAGCAGCAGCAGCTGACGGCAGTTCAGAAGGGGCAGAAGATGAGGCAGAAGGTGCTAAGTCTGGCAATAGTGGCAGCAGCCCTTGGAGCATTCATCGCCGCATCCCCAGCAGCAGCAGCAGCAGCAGCCGCGGTCCTGGTGGTGGGCCGGGTGGTGGGCTGGGCGGCCAGTTTCCTGCAGGCAGTCCTGCAAGCACCGGCCGGCTGGCGGGCGCTGCTGCAGGGCCTAGCTGGGGCAGGGTGCTGCCGGGCAAGCTGCAGCAGCAGCAGCAGGCGCGGCAGCAGCAGCAGCAGCGTCGGGGCCGGCGGGCGCTGGGGCAGGGTGGCGGGCGGGGGTGGGCTGCGATGCCGTTTGGCTCGCGGCCGCATGACATCTACATGGAGCTGGTGGATGCTGTGCTGCAGGTGAGCATCATGTTTTCCCTAGTTCAATGCGCACTGTTAGCTTGTTTCAATCAATGAAGCTTGTTTTGGATAATGAAGCTTGTTTTTGGGGTAGGGTTCACAGCCGCATGACATCTACTTGGAGCTGGCGGATGCTGTGCTGCAGGCGTTGTTCAGCCATTCCTTTTTTGACTCATACTAGTAAACTGTGTTGCATTGGGTTTTCAAGCTTGTTTCTGGGGATTGCGGTCACATGACATCTACATGGAGCTGGTGGATGCTGTGCTGCAGGTGGGCGGCAGCTTTTCTGCCTGGGTGATTGTCATCAATGATGCTATATATCATTCTCTGAATAGCAAGTAATTGCTCACCCACCCAGCACAGGCTCTCTCCTGCCGGCCCAGCACTTTGCTGCTGTGTTGAGTCGTGCATGTGCCATTTGAAATGCTTGCCACCCCAGCTGCCTGCACTGACGCTCTACTGCTTGCTGCTGTACTGCAGGGTCCAACCAAGCAGCAAGGCAGCAGTGCAGCAGCGGGCGCTGCTGCCGGGCAGCAGCAGCAGCAGCAGCAGGTTGTGGTTGACCAGAGCGCCTGGCAGCAGCTGGCGCAGCTGCTGTCAAAGAAGGTTGACCGCATCAACCACCTGCAGGTGCGTTTGAATATCAGGATCTAGCTGTGGGGTTGGGGTTTGGGTTTTAGGCTACTTGATGGCTGGGCGGAGTCAACCAAGGTCATGTTGCGTATTGGCAAGCGCTTTTCATGATAGGTGCAGGGTGCTGCTGTGTATTGGCCTCTTAGCCCAGTGATGGGAGTTGAACTGTGCATCTACCCACATTTGTAGCTATTTGGGTCTACAAGCAATTCAAGCATCTTGACATGCATGTGCTGAACTTGATTCACCCTAGTTCAACTGCTGCTGCTGCTGCTGCTGCTGCTGCTGCTAACAGGTGTTGCGTGTGCTGCCGCAGCAGCTGCCACTATCTGACGTGGCGTCGCTGCTGTGAAGCATGCTGCTGCACAACACTGACCAGCTGCTGCTGCTGCTGCTGCTGCTGCTGCTGCTGCTGCTGCTGCTGCTGCTACTGCTAACAGGTGCTGCAGGTGCTGCCGCAGCAGCTGCCTCTATCTGATGTGGCGCCGCTGCTGTCGAGCATGCTGCTGCACAACACGGAGCAGAAGCGCAACCTGTCAGTAGTGCATGCGCTGCGCAGGGCAGAGAACCTCATGGCCCGCGAGGACCTGGTCAAAGTCAAACAACGGTCTGTTACTTTGACGTTTGACCGCGCGTGCTGCATCTGTCACAAGCGTATGGGGGGTGCAGTGTCAGTGGCTTGGCCAAACGGGTCTCTGGCGCACTATTTGTGTTATAAACGCAGCGTTGCAGAACAGCAGGGGCAGAAAGGGCAGCCGCTGTGGGAAAGTATAGGCGGGGCTGCAGCAGTAGCTGCTGCGGGGCCTTGGGGAGCGGCAGCTGGAGGTGGCAGCAGCAGTGGTGGCGGGAATAACAGCAGCTGGGGCCAGGCGCAGCAGCAGCAGCAGCAGCAGCAGCAGTCCGATGGGGAGCACGAGGCAAGTGGTGGTTGGGGAGGCTTGGTAGCTGCTGTGGCGCACTAGCAGCGTTTTTGGTAACTTAATGTTTACTTTGTTAAATTTGAATGTGAAATCCAGTCGGACATATGTGGTCCGACGTATAGTTGAGCTGCGTGTAACTTCGCGCCTTCTGTTGGGCTGCATCCAAGGTTCGGTAGCTGCGGCCGACGTTACGCTCACAAGTGGGTGAGACGGGCACTTGCTTCCAACGCAACTGCTGACCTTTATTGAAGTGCGTGCTGTCCACGGTTGCAGGCTAGTTAGGTCGCAAGCAGCGTTGAAAGTGTAGGCAGCTGCAGCTCGGCAAATCAGTTCACCCACTGCAAAAACCAAATCATCGCATTGGCAAGCATGTCTCGCAACACTTCAATACTCCGTTTGATTGTAGTTGTAGCAGGCCTTCTGCTGGCATGCAGCCATGCAGCTGCGCAGCAGACAGCAGCAGACAATACAAGCAGCAGCAGCAGCAGCAGTCAACCCCAAGTCTTGATCATTGGAGCAGGAATGGCAGGAGTAGCAGCAGCTAGAGATCTCACGGATGCAGGCATCAAAGTACTGCTGCTGGAGGCAAGGGACAGGCCAGGTACGGGCACCCTGTAAGCACAAGCAGACTATGCATAGTATGCTTGCAACAATCGTATGCTGTTCACAGTGCCGCGGCCCTGCCAGCAGGGCAGAGCTGAAGCCTGTTCACTCAAGCCATGCTTACAACAAATGGTTGTAAAATCATCAAACTGCAACGCCGTGTTACTTTCGTTTGTAACAGGTGGCAGGCTGCATTCAGTCAAGACCAAGGCAGGTGAGTGTGCCACCTCGGATAGTACTGCCGCTACTGCCTGCGATCCAGCTGCCAGCAAGAAATGCTTACAATTTTGACTTTAAACCTGTTGCAGATGAATGCTGTAACATTCAAACTAGGAGTCGGTGCTCATGGTGCTTTTGGCGGTGCTGGTGGTGCTTCAGCTGATGCTTTGGCTAGCCGGCACTGTGCTGCGGGGTGCCCTCCTCCTGCTGCTGCATCTGTCCTGCAGGCGCTGTGGACAATGGCGCAACATAAATCACAATGGCACGTTGCACATGCGCGCTTTGTCTGCCGTCCCTGCTTTTGCCACCTGTCCTGCAGGCTCTGTTGACCTCGGGGCGATGTGGATTCACGAGGCAGGCCCAGGCAACGCGCTGTATGACGTTGTGACAAAGCAGCTGGCCATAAACATCTCACAGCCGCACAACTACCAGAGCGCTTCTCTATTCAACCCTGATGGGAGTCCCGGCGCTGCCATGAACTATGCGGTGCGTTAGCAGCAGGTTTCTGTCCAGCTGTGTTGTTAATGAGCCGGCATGTATGCTTGCACCCAAATACACTTTTGGCACAATGTGTCATTGGACTGCTTTGTGCGTGTGCGTTAGTAAGTGTATGACCTTGTGACAAAGCAGCTGGCCATACACATCTCGCAGCCACACAACTACCAGAGCGCTTCTCTGTTCAACCCAGATGGGAGTCCCGGCGCTGCCATGAACTATGCGGTGCGTTGGCAGTTGGTGTCTTTCCCAGCTGTCTTGTTAACACAGGGTGCTGTTGTCTTGCATGAGCTGACATGTGTTTGCACCCACATGTGTACTGTTGGCACGATGTGTCATATAAACTGCGATGTGTGTGTACGGCTGTAAGTGTATGACCTTGTGACGAAGCAGCTGGCTGTAAACATCTCGGCCGCACAACTACCAGAGCGCCTCATTGTTCAACCCTGATGGGACTCCTGGCGCCGCAATGAACTATGCGGTGCGTTGGCAGTTGGTGTCTTTCCCAGCTGGCTTGGTGAACACAGGGTGCGATTGTTTTGCATGACCCGGCATATGATTGATGTGTCTTCAGACTGCTCTGTGCGTGTATGTGTACACCCTTGTGACAAAGCAGCTGGCCATAAACATGTCTAGGCCGCACAACTACCAGAGCGCTTCGCTATTCAACCCTGATGGGACTCCTGGCGCTGCCATGAACTATGCGGTGCGTTGGCAGTTGGTGTCTTTCCCAGCTGTGTTGTTAACACAGGGTGTGGCTGTCTTTGCATGAATTGGCATATGCTTGCACCTACATGTGCTGTTGGCGCGATGTGTCATTGGACTGCTTTGTGCGTGTACATATGTATGTGTATGACCTTGTGACGAAGCAGCTGGCCATACACATTTCACAGCCGCAGCGCTACCAGAGCACTTATCTCTTCAACCTTGATGGGATTCCTGGCGCCGCAATGAACTATGCGGTGCGTGTCTGGTCAGCAGGTGCTGTGCTTGCATCGTGGTATGCAGTTACAGTATACAGTGTGCTCCGCTTGGCGTAAGAGCATGAACCACAATGAGGAGGCTAACAGACGCTTGGGCCCTACTGAAATGTTACATTACATTACGTTAAACAAGGTAAAGAAAGGGAAATGGTTATGTGTATGCACAGAGTGAGGACGCCTCATGTACACTGCCACATGCTTGCATTGACAACGCGCTGCCCCTGCCTGCCTGCTGCTGCTGCTGCTGCTGCTGCTTGTGCAGCTTGTGTACGCCAGCTTCTCACGCAATGTGCTGCGCAACATCACCCAGCTGCGCGCAGCGGCAAACGCCAGCAGCAGCAGCAGCAGCAGCAGCAGCAGCAGCAGCAGCAGCAGCAGCGGCAGCCCACCAAGCGCCACCGCTGCCCGTAGTGCTGTTCCTGCTGCTACCGGCCGTCGCTTGCTCAGCACCCCAACAGCAGCAGCAGCAGCAGGGGTTGTGCAGGACATGCCACTGTATAACTTGACACAGCCGTGGATAGAGGGCACTGCATGGAGGCCTGGCCAGCAGCCGTTTGCCATGACACTCGTGCATCAAAATTTCCAAGTAAGTTAGTGGCGCAGGCAAAGGCAGCCGACCAGGCGTCAGTGCTACAATGGCTGTGGCTGTTTGACTTTTGAACATGTTGGGAATGGTAATAGGGCGCTGGAAGGAGGCCTGGGCAGCAGCCGTTTGCCAGAACGCTGGTGCACCAGAACTTCCAGGTGCGGTTGTAGCACAGGCAAACGCAGCAATGCTGCAATGGTTGTAGCTATTTGACATTGTAACATGTTAGAAATAGTAATAGGGCACTGCATGGAGGCCTGGCCAGCAGCCATTTGCCAGGACACTTGTGCACCAAAACCTCCAAGTAAAATTGTGGCGCAGGCTAAGGCAGCCGACCGGGCGTCAGTGCTGCAATCCTTGTAGCTGATTGACATTGTAAGATGTTACGAATAGTAAAAGGGCACTGCATGGAGGCCTGGCCGAGAGTCATTCGCCAGAATACTTATGCACCACAACTTCCAGGTGTGATGATAGGTAGTTATGTGGCTCCTGGCAGCAAATGAGACGCCTTGCCTGCAAAATTTTGGCGACGCATGCGTTGACATTGCTGCCATGGCGCACCTGATTGCTGGTGCAAGCACGCCCTGCACATTCTGCTGCTGGTGCTGCTGCTGCTGCTGCTGTGCATGCTGAAGAATGCTGAAGATTGCCAGTGTGATTCTGCTGTCTTGTGCCTGCCGCTGCTGCTGCTGCTGCTGCTGCTGCAGACGCTGCTGAATGCCAACGTGACGCAGCTGAGCACGCTGCGCTACGGTGACGCCAAGACGGTGCCTGCTGTGGACGTGCTGCTGCAGCCTGGCTTTGATTCTGTTGTCAACAAGCTGCTGCCAGGCCTCAACGTCAGATACAACAGCAGTGAGTGGGCCTGTTTGGATGCTTTGTGTACAAGCTAGCTGTGGACGTGCTGCTGCAGCTGGGGTTGGATTCAATTGTCAACAAGCTGCTGCCGGGGCTCAAAGTCAGATACAACAGCAGTGAGTGGGCCTGTTTGAATGCTTTGTGTACACGCTAGCTGTGGATGTGCTGCTGCAGCCGGGGTTGGCTTCGGTTGTCAACAAGCTGCTACCAGGCCTCGACGTCAGATACAACAGCAGTGAGTGGGCACACACGGTCATGCTTCTGCATGAGCTAGCCGTAGCAAAGCCGGTCACCAGGCCCATGCCTTTCTTTGTCTCTGCTGTCTGCAGCTGTGACATCCATCAGCCAGGATGCGCAAGGCGTCGCAGTGACACTCACTCGCGCTCGTGCTGACATCAGTTCTGCGCTGCACTTTTCACACCTGCATTGCAGCTGTGACATCCATCAGCCAGGATGAGCAAGACGTTGCAGTCACACTCACTCGCGCTGACAAATTTGATGCACTGCTCCTGTTACACCTGCATTGCAGCTGTGACAACCATCAGCCAGGATGCGCAAGGCGTCGCAGTGACACTGGCAAGCGGCGAAACCCTTCGCGCCCCGTACGCGCTGGTGACGCTGCCGCTGGGCGTGCTGAAAAAAGGGACAGTCAAGTTCCAGCCGCCGCTGCCTGCAGAGAAGCAGGCGGCTATCGCCAGCATGGTGAGTGTAGACACGTGCCATTTGTGGCCGCAGGCTGCTGCTGCTGCTGCTGCCCCTGGGTGTGCTCAAGGAGGGCAGTGTGAAGTTCCAACCGCCAATGCCTGCCGAGAAGCAGGCAGCAATTGGCAGCATGGTGAGTGTGTTAGGCATGCTTGTTTACAACCGCACACTGCTGCTGCTGCTGTCAGCAAAAAGGCATCTTGACCTTAACACTTGCATCACTGCTGCTGCTGCTGCTGCTGCTGCCGCTGCTGCTGCTGCCGTTGCTGCTGCTGCTGCTGCTGCTGCCGCTGCAGGGCATGGGTGTGCTGGACAAGGTGGTGCTGGTGTTCCCGCCAGATCAGATTTTCTGGAGCAAGACTACAGACTTCCTGGTCTTTGCCCGCAATGACAGCAGCGGCAGGTGGTGAGTAGATTATCTTAAACTTTTCTAATGACCTGGAGTTATGAGTGCATGAGGCTGGGCATTTGTTCCGTGTACCGCATACCACCTTTTGCATGATGCCACGGTTCTGTCCCTGTGTCGCAATACTGCTGCTGCTGCTGGATCAGGTGCAAATGGCTCATCAATAACAGATGTGTGCTGCTGCCGCTGCTGCCAGGTCAAACTGGCTAAACTACTACAAGATGTGGCGCATGCCGGTGCTGGTGGCGCTGAACCCCGCTGACACAGCGCTGCGCCTAGAGGCGATGAGCAATGCGGAAGTGATTGCTGATGCCATGGCGGTGAGAAGACTGTGTTTGATCTTTAGGTCTGTTGTTGTGTGTTGGTGGCGCTCAACCCTGCTGACACCGCGTTGACCCTGGAGGCAATGAGTGACGAGGAAGTGATTGCTGATGTGATGGCGGTGAGTAGTTGTGATTTTGTTGTTTGGTGGGTTGTTGTGGTGTGCTGGTGGCGCTTAACCCCGCAGACACGGCCCTGCGACTGGAAGCAATGAGCGACGAGGAAGTGATTGCTGGTGCGATGGCGGTGAGTGGATTGAACTTGGGGCTTTTGCGTTGGTTGTAAGGTTTTTATGGTGTGCTGGTGGCGCTCAACCCCGCTGACACGGCGCTGTACTGGCATTGAGCGACGAAGAAGTGATTGCTGCCGCCATGGCGGTGCGTGGTGTTGGCAGCTTGTGAAGTTGTTGTGGTTGTTGGGTTGATACGGTGTGCCGGTGGCGGTCACCCCTGCTGGCATATTGCTGATTTTGGAGATGATTGCGTGATGTGGAGGTCGTTACAGAAGCGGCGGCAGCAGGAGGCCTCGATAGCACTCAGAACAATAACACTTACCAGCTGCTGCTGCTGCTGTGCTCAAGCCTGCACGCCCTACGCCTGATGTACGCCAACAGCAGCAGGAGACAACGGCAGCAATGCTGCCGGATCTAACAGCACAAAGGCAGGTGGCATCCCTGAGCCAGTGCAGGCGTATGTCACGTGCTGGCCACACCACTGATTCATGTTGCTGCTGCTGCTGCACCCAATCCTGCAGGCGCTGCGCCTGATGTACGCCAACAGCAGGAGCAGTGCTGCCGGCGGCTCCAACAGCACAAAGGCAGGTGGCCTCCCTGAGCCAGTGCAGGCGTATGTCACGCGCTGGGCTGCAGACCCATACGCCAGGGGTGCCTACTCCTACTACGCAGTGGGCAACCCCAAGAACATCACAGGTGCGTGTGGGTGTGGGGCCCACAGGGTGCGGCACCCATCTGTTAGGCTGTTTGTGCATGATCTGCTGCTGCTGCTGCTGCTGCTGCTGCAGTGGGCAACCCCCAAAACATCACGGGTGCGTGTGTTGCACCCTGCTGTGGGACAGCTTGCGCATGTTCTGCTGCTGCTGCTGCTGCTGCTGCTGCTGCTGCTGCTGCAGACGCCCTCGCGGAGCCCCTTAGGCCGGCGGCTGTTTGCTGGTGAGGCGGCCAGCCCCAAGCCAGCCACAGTGCTGCTGCCGCTGTTGCTGCCGCTGGTGCTGCTGCTGCTCACACTGCTGCTGCTTACACTGCTGTTGCTGTTGCTGCTGCAGATGCGTTAGCTGAACCCGTGGGCCGCCTGTTATTTGCTGGTGAAGCAGCCAGTCCCAAGCCTGCCACTGTGCTTGGCGCTTATCTTTCCGGAAAGAGGGAGGCAGCACGGCTGCTGACGCTGCTGCAAGGAGGCAGTACACCAGGCAGTACAACTGGCAGTACAACTGGCAGTACAATCAGCAGTACAACTGGCAGTGCATCTGTTACAACTGGCAGTACAGCTGGCAGTACATCAGGCAGTACAACTGGCGGTACAACTGGCAGTACAACTGGCAGTACATCTGGCGCTAGCAGTACTGCCGGCAGCACCGAGGCCTCCTCTGCTGTTGTGAATGCCACAGGGGGGCCGCTGTGAGTGTGTACTGTCAGGCAGGAATAAGGCTGGGCTGCTGCTGCAAGAAGGCAGTGCAAACAGCAGTAACAGCAGCCTTGCAGTTGCTGCGGCCACCACTTACTGCTGTTTTGAATGCCACCGGAGGGCCGCTGTGAGCGCTTTGTGCAGCTTCCTGGGATGCACAACATGTTGGCAGCTTCGTTGGGAGAAAGATGGGTGGTGGTGGCAGTGAGTTTGGTGATGACGTGTGTGGGTGCGTGCATTGTGTCAGTGATGATGAACACATTGCATCGTCAATGATGATGAACGGCTTTCAGGCCCACAGGAGACTGGTAGGAGAAGCAGGGGTTGCTTGCTGTTGTTGTTATTGTTTTTGTTGTTGTTGAGGCAGGACAGCTTGCATGCTGCTGCAGTAGGCAACATTGCATGTGTAAAAGCTAGTGAGAGGGGCCACAATTGCATGGTAGCGCCCGTGCCTCACTTTCAAGTGCAGGCTACTGTAGCAGCATTGTGCTTACACACTGTTGAAAGGCCGCCTGTGCACACTGTGTGCCAACCAGTGTGGCCACACCATGGTGCCGCTGTTTGAACAAGGTTTAGGCTATAGGCTGACCCCAAACCCTGATCCATGACGCACGTGGTGCTCAGCTGCTTGATGCAGCCGGCATGTTGCCTGTGGCAGGGGCTTCATGAAGCATCATTGCTGCTGCTGCGGCACACGTATTGGTTTTGGCCGCTAAGTTCGTGCATAGAATGCATGCATTGCGTAAGAGCATTTGCCACAGCTGCATGCATGCAGGCGTAGGCAGGCGTGCTGTGCACAGGACGGCGTGCTGTGCACATAGTTCCTCGCAGATCAGTCATGCAGCAGCACACTGCAGCATGCACAGAAATTGCTTTCTCGGCCTTTGTGATGGGCTGCACTTGCAGCTGTAGCGCAGCATTGTGTGTGGTCTCCTAGGTGCAGATCATCTAGGGTCTGTGCAGTGTCCATGCAAGAGCTGACAGCGGTAGCAGGGTGCCAGTTGTTGCTAGCGGCATTGTCATTGAGCAGCAGTGCTAGCTTGTGTAGGTTGCTCGACTGCTTGCTGCACTACAGCAGCAGCATCAGTGGCAGCAATGCATTGCCATGCGCCTGCAGTGACGACAGAGCAGTAGTCTGTGCATTTCTGCAGGCGCCAAATTGCCTTGAGGCTCTCTAGCCAAACCCCATTGGTTGCTGTGGCCAGCTGCGCAGCACGCATGTCGTCGGGTTGTGTGAAGCATGACAGACAGTCTCCACAGAACTGGTGGACTGTACAAAACGGCCTAGCCAAGTAGCTATACTGCTGTAGGAGTCCACAAGGCGCTCTTGGTTCTCCTGCCATTAAGCTTTGCATTGCACAAGCAAAAGCTAGGTGAGGGTGTAGAGCTGTTGTTGATCCATTTTTGCATCACAGGGGATGGTGTGCATCTACAAGCTTATTAGGCTTTGCTGTTGTGTGTGTTGCAGTTGGTAGGTGTTGTTGTTGTGGCAGAGGTAGGCGTTGTCGTAGTTGGCATTCATTATAGATTGCCTCTCAGGCTCTCAGCCTTTTGGGTGGCAGCAGCCATTTGTCCTGATTGGTCAATCACACGTGTATGTGCCTGCAAGCATCGCTGCCATCCCAGCCATATGTTGCAGAGGTGAGTTTGCTTTCACGTTGATTGCGGGCTTTATTTGTGGACTGCCTGCGCCGGCACGACTGTTGTGGCAGTGACAACACTGACGTCAGTTGCCCCGGGGCATTGCTGACGTCTTGTTCTCACTGCCACAACAGTGTTGTGTGCAAGCAGCTGCACTGCTGTGCTGACACAGTGCTAGCACACACGCCAGGACTCTGTGTGTGGATTGCCAGCACCCAACAACTCAGTTGCAACTCAGCTGCTGGGTGCTGGCAATCCAAACACAGAGTCCTGGCGTAGAGTAGTTGCCCGCTCTTAGTGGCCCGCTTGCCACTTCAAAGACAACGGGCTGCTTGTGCAGCTCAATCACAGGTCGCTTTTGAGGTGCAGTACACTCAAACAGTTGACGTAAAACAGCTGCATTGCTGTGCTGACGGGCTGACGTAGCATGGACAACATAACGTCAATGTACTGTGCTTCTAAAGCGACCTGTAGTTAAGCTGCACCAGCTGCCCGTTATCTTTGTGGTGGCGAGCGGGCCGCTCAGAGATGTACATTATGTTACTGACGTTATGCTGTCAATGCCATGTGACTCAGCATTAAATTGCTGAGGTTGTCAGCACCACAATGCAGCTTGGGCCACGTTGACCGTTCGGGCAAATGTAACGGGGTCAAACCCAGCCGTCGGCAGCTACGGCTGATTGTGATAGGCTTGCTGGAACAGTGCCACCATTGCTATAGCCCTTGTGTCATACGAAGGAAAAGATCGTTGTCGTTACAGCACGAGCGCCCTGATTGCTATATTATTGGGCTGGCTGCTGAAGCGTGTGTCAATGACGTCATGTTGTCAGGTTTTGTGGGGTAGCCGAACACCTTCCGAACAGTGCTTCTCGGCAGCATCCGGACGCCAGCCGAACGCCATGTACGTTGCTTTGATTGTATATGCAACCTATTTTATGGCTTGCTGCAGCTGTTCGGCAGCGTATAACAATCAACAGCGCTGCCTGATTAGCCGTAGAAGACGCGACCGTCATCAGTCGTTTGTGCATCGGTACTAGCGAAGCAGTGATCCAAGGCCTTATAAAAACATGATTTAATGCCTTGCTATTCGTTTGATACCGCTAGCGGTGAACTTTGCCGCAGTAACTGGTCAGGCACTGCGAACACGCACTGAGAAGAGCAGGCAGCACCACCTGAGTAGTATTACAGCATATTTCAGGACAAAAAACATCATGAATACTTACTTCCGTGCATTCTGCACTTTATTGTGCAGGAACACCCGCAGGGCAGCCAGGATTGTCTCGTTAAGGAGGGAGCTGCAGGACCTCCAGGATAGGGTGAACGAGCTGGATCCTGCCTGCAGCAGAGAAGAGTACGGTCGTCTTTTAAGGGAGTTGGACCCAATTGAACACAGAATGAGGCAGTATCGTCTGCTGCAGACCGCAAACAGTATCAACAGCCTGTACTGGGACGTAGTGATGGCGTTCGGGAATAAGGCGCTGCAGGCGCCTTGAGTGAGTTTGCAAGGTTGTAACTGCTTTGGGCATTCATTTTAGCGAGTGCTGTCACCAGATTCAAACGACATAACATCAGTCACATCCATTGTAACACAACAGTGCCAGAAACAGGGCCCCCTTATGTTTGAAGCACCACAGTGACAGCAGCCCCGGCTGTGCTGCATTGCGCAGCTACACTGAAAACTGCCAACCCCTGCCAGCAGCAACACACAGCAGCACAGCACCAGCAGCAGCTGGTCATACAAATACCGTGCACAAATCCAAACAGGTGTGCTGTGCTGCAGGCATGGCAGTGCTGCTAGCAGCACACCGTACTATACTGGGACGTAGTGATGGCGTTCGGGAATAAGGCGCTGCAGGCGCCTTGAGTGAGTTTGCAAGGTTGTAACTGCTTTGGGCATTCATTTTAGCGAGTGCTGTCACCAGATTCAAACGACATAACATCAGTCACATCCATTGTAACACAACAGTGCCAGAAACAGGGCCCCCTTATGTTTGAAGCACCACAGTGACAGCAGCCCCGGCTGTGCTGCATTGCGCAGCTACACTGAAAACTGCCAACCCCTGCCAGCAGCAACACACAGCAGCACAGCACCAGCAGCAGCTGGTCATACAAATACCGTGCACAAATCCAAACAGGTGTGCTGTGCTGCAGGCATGGCAGTGCTGCTAGCAGCACACATCACCGCTGGCTGGTGACAGCAGCCCCGGCTGTGCTGCATCGCGCAGCTACACTGAAACTGCCAACCCCTGCCAGCAGCAACACACAGCAGCACAGCACCAGCAGCAGCTGGTCATACAAACACCGTGCACAAATCAAACAGGTGTGCTGTGCTGCAGGCATGGCAGTGCTGCTAGCAGCACACATCACCGCTGGCTGGTGACAGCAGCCCCGGCTGTGCTGCATCGCGCAGCTACACTGAAACTGCCAACCCCTGCCAGCAGCAACACACAGGAGCACAGCACCAGCAGCAGCTGGTCATACAAACACCGTGCACAAATCAAACAGGTGTGCTGTGCTGCAGGCATGGCAGTGCTGCTAGCAGCAGCACACAACAATGCTTGCCGGAAGCTGCAGCCCTGGCTGCGCTACTCTGCGCAACTGCACAGGAAGCTGCCAACCCCTGCCAGCAGCAACACACAGCACTGCTGCATCCTCTCACTGCTGCATCTCAACCCCCTCAGCTGCTGCCTACTCGCCCTCAACAGCCCCATCGTCCACTGCATCAGCAGCTTTCTTTGCCTGCGCCTGCAGCCACTTGCGGCAATCCACCATGAAGGCATACATGGTCATGCCTCCGTTCTGCAGCTGCGTCACCTTCTTCTCCATCACTGCCAGCTCCTCTGCTGCCTCAGCTACGCTGACAGGCCGCCCCCACTTCTGCGTGAGCTCGAGCGCGTGCTTGTTGATGCGCTTGTACATGGCGTTGTACTCTGAGGCACGCGGCTTCAGGTTGATGGGCGCCCAGCGGACATTTTGGCTGTACAGCTCCGCTCGTGTTGCCTCTTCACCTTCTTTGTTTGGGTGCTGAATCTTCTCCTGCAGGTGTTAAGGATGGTGCAGGCAGCCAGCGCAAACAAAACAATGGACAGCTGTCACCACACACAGTCTTTGCTGACTGCGACCTGTCCAATGTTGTGCACACTTGTTAGTCGGGAATAACAAGCAGCCAAGGTGAAGCACTGAAAGCCTGCTGCACATCAGACATGACGGTCACGCTGCTGCTTGATGTCCGTACGCACGCCAGCTGCTTTGGCAAGAGAGCATCGTAACACGCTTACCTCGTAGAACCACTGCCACATTTGTCCCCAGGTGGACCAGCTCTTCAGCTGCGGCACCTCGCGCACGCCCACTCCCTTTGCTGCTGCGGCAGCCTTGTCCCTGCTGCCAGCTTTCAATCCGCCAGCTGCTGCAGCAGCCGTTGCTGCTGCAACAGCATTGCTGCTGCCAGCGCCAGCACTGGCCATGTCAGCACTGCCAGCGCTGCCTACCTTGCCTCGGCCTGCCATGTCTGGCAGCCGCTGTGCAGCTGCACCATCTCCAAACAACTCCATTAGTGTTTCCTGAACTGCCACCTTCATCGCCCCGTAGATCCCTGCTGCTGGGTTGCTGCTGCTGCTGCCACTGACCGGGTACATGCTGCTCATCCCCAGCGCTTCTGCCAGCCTCGGATTGCTCTTGATGGTTGGGTGCATCATTTCAGCAAATGGGTCGCCTCGCATGCGTGCGTCAAACTCTGCAGCAGCATGTGCAGCTCTGCTTCTGGATAGCTCTGTCAGAGCCGCGTGCTTAGCCTGCAGTAAGCCCTGCATGTGCTCCTGCCACTCTGGATCCTGGTATTCAGGACCCCCCTCATTAACTGATTGCTGCAAGACTCCGATGAAGTATTCAATGCTTGCCACCTGCTGCTCTGCTGCAGCCACTGGCCCTGCTGATGACCTTTGCTGCTGCTGCTGCCGCTGCTGTTGCTGCTGCTGCTGTTGCTGCTGCTGTTGCTGGCGAGCCTGCTGCATCTGAGGGATTGGCACAAAAGGCTCCTGCTGGCTCACCCAGGCCCCCCGAAAATGCCAGCCGCTGGGTGTGTAGCCCTGGCCCTGCTGCTGCAGCTCTGCGGCTGATCGCTGGCTCCCCCCTGGTGTGAAGAACAAAGTGGCTGCTGGCTGCCCTTGCATATCTGATGCTGCTGCTGCTGCTGCAGCAGCCTGTGCCGGGCTGAAGCCACTGACTTGCTCAGGTGTACAGCCACCCCGCTGCTGCTGCTGCTGCTGCCAGTCTGCAGCAGCGCTGCCTGCAGCACCAAAGCCAGCTGCAGCCCCGGAACTGAACTGGTCAAAGCCTGCTGCAGTGCTGCGGCCAGCACCCTGCTGCTGCTGCTGCTGCTGAAACCGGAGCGCCTGCTGCATGCTCGACATCTGCGCCTGCATCTGCCTGAGCTGGTGGTGCAGGGGCTGTGGCCGGTCCTGGCGGAATGCACCTGTTGCCTGTGAGGCAAGGAACCCCATCTTGAAGTTCCTGCACACCAACAAGCAGCAGCAACAACATGCAGGAAGTGATGTCCAGGGGCACTAAAATCATAGTGAAATATACTTTCCTGCTGTGCAGGGCCAATTACGTTTGCAACACATTCCCTCCGCTTTGCAACTTGCTTCAGTACATGTACCGTGCGACAACAGCTTGCTGACAACTCGTGACTACACCCTGCTGACATTTGCACTCACTCAAACTTGGGGTGGCTGCTCAGGTCCTTGATGAAGATGTTGTCTGGGTTGTTGTCTGCGAGCACAACCGCATTCTGGATAGCAGCCACGATCGCCCTGAACATCACTTGAACAGCGGGCAGGCAGGCAGCTACTGCGTCTTTGCTCTTGTCACCAGCAGCAGCAGCGTCACGGCCAGCCTCTGCTGCTGCTAGCACATCCGGCAGCCACGGCGCCATGTGCTGCACCAGGTCTGTCACCACTGCCAGCGCGAAGTGGTCAGCGTAGAAAGCCTGGTTCATGTGGCCCCCGTCTACCAACCACATGGCCAACGCCAGCAGCGACCTGGGACCGTGCGCAGGCACAATGTAGCTTGAGCCGCAAGGGTCCTGCTTCCAGCCACCAGCCCGCTGGATGTCCTCCAAAGGGCAGCCCATCTCGTTCATCAGCTCTGCGCCGCGGTCGCGGGCGATGTGAGTGGACTTCTTGCCCCTGGCCACGTTGCCGGCCTCCAGTGCGGCGTCAATGCGGGTCTTGTGCTGTGAGTAGCTGATGGGCGTGCCTGCGGCAGCAGTCCAGAAGCAGCATTCAGTCTTGTTAATTGCTTGCTTGTGTCTACTGTGCTGGGTTGTGTCTATGAATTAAGCTTCCTCATTCCTCGCAGATTCAAAGCTCAGTGAGAGGACACAAAGAATCTGTCAGTGTGCGGCACCATTCGGAAACATGACGAGCAGCACACGCAAGCTTCAGCTGTGTAAACGTTACTGTTGCTGCTCCCCACCTGCGTTGCGTCCTGTGAAGATGTACAGCTGGTTCCAGGCCTCTATGCCTGGTGCGGGCATTTGGGCGCCGTTCACCTTGAACTCCAGGTGCAGCAGCTGGCCCAGTGCATCCAGAGGGCAGGCCTCCGGCACGCTGAGGTCATGCGTTGCAAGTGTGGAGCAGCATGGAAAACACAACACAATATACACATGGTTTGCAGGATTGCACGTATTGTGTTTGAATCTGGTTGTGCGTGCGAGTCAGATTGTGGTTGCAGTGAGTAAGGCAAGCGTTACACGCAATGCAAAGATCCAGCACCACACACGCTTCACTGCAGATATTGCTACACTGCAGATCTGCTTCACTGCAGATGTTGCTGCAGCAAATTCCATGTGACACACTGCTGAGGAGTGGCTGCAGGCCATCCATACCTGCCGCGGATGAAGGCCTGGATGTCTGGCGTGTTCTGGTGCACCTTGCGCTCTCCCAGCATGAAGCTGAACACACAGCATGCCATGGGGCCTGCACGGGCAACACACAATATCACTTCTGTTTCAGTGGTGCTATTGGCGTGTCTTGGCTTTATGCACTGTAGAGCTGATAGTACGGCCCGGTCAATGCCATCTGCAACATGGCAACAGTGGCTGCGGCGGCAGCAGCAGCAGCAGCAGCAGCAGCAATACCAGCAACCGGGTTGTGCCGACTCACCAATGACTGCGCTCAGCTGCCAGTACAGCTGTGACCAGGTCAGCTCCCTGACCTCGTCTCCCCTGGCTACACAGCTGACGCACAGCGCGAACAGCAGCCGCGTCTTGATGGACTCTGCGTCACCCTTGGCATACAGCTCCATCATGACCCTGATGTGGTCGTCGCGCTTGAAGGTCATGTGTGTGTTGTGCACGCGCGCCAGCCAGCGGCCCTTTGTGTACTTCTTGTACACAATGCGGTAGCGCAGGTCTGTCAGCAGGTCAACTGCCTCTGCCCTAGCCTTGATGCAGTACTCCTCCACCAGCCGCTTGAGTGCAGAGTGCACCACCATGGCTGTCTGCGGGGCCAGGCGCTTCGTCTCGCTGTTGCGTTGACCAGGCTTTCCACCCTGGTGGCAAAGAGCAAGTACAGTCCAGTGCAGCAAAACATGCGGTGTTGTCACATGTACTGTTTGTAAAATTCTGGCATTTCATATCACTGCAGAAGCACCTTATTGTGGAACAGCCGCATCAACACGTCACTCCTCAAGTTACACATCTTTCTGTTACCAATGTACAACAGTACTTCTGGTTTGCCGCAACTGTGTACTGCATGTGCACTGCTGCACACTTGTAATGCAAATTATGAGCACGAAGCCTCTGGCTACTCATGCATGCTGAAGGTCACCAGCCCATGCAACTGTGTTGCGCGTGTGTTTCTCAGAAGCTACCAGAACTTCAGTGCCTGCACTGTGGATATCCACAGTGCAGGCACTGAGGATTACTCACCGCTTTGCCCTCGCAGAACAGCTCATACCAGCGCGTCAGCTTGGGGATGTCCTTCTTGCTTGTGACCTGAGCAGCAATGCCGTGGCTCTCGCAGAAGTCCTGCATGCACACCAAAACAATCGTCATGGACACGTGCCAAAACACTTGCCATGAAAGACACAGCAGCCGTTGCTGCAGCCACATACCAGAAAGTTGCAGCTGCTGCTTCACTGTTGCAGATTTTGATGCATGCACTGTTATTTCAACACGTTGCTGCTCATGCATCACTGCCAGCTGCCCTGCTGACTTGGCATGTGTTCAAACGTCCTGTGGTTGCTCACATTGTACAGCTTCTGGTATGGAGCATACAGGTTGTTGGTGCTGTCCTTCGTGGAGCCCTTGGCCATGTCAGCAAACCTGAGGTTCTCCTCTTCTGTGTAGTCCCTGCAGCACGACAGGCCAGTGCAGACAGCCACAGTGGATCCTGAGACACTTCAAATCAAGTGACACACATTCCGCTGTGCTCAGCTGTGCCTGAAGTTTTCCCTTCAGGAGGTGCTGCTATGCTAAGTGTATGCAGCGCCAGAACACATTTGAAATCTGCATTAGAGGGTCACATGAACACACGCAGGCTCACCCATCCAGGTTAGCCAGAAGGACTGTTGCTGCTGCTACTGCTGCTGCCTGCTCCTCCAGCTCCTCTGGCTCCTCATCAGCTTGTTCCGCCTGCTGCTGTTTCTTCTGAGGGCGTCCTCGTTTTCTCTTGGGCTTGCTCGCGACCGCTGCAGCCCCGCAGCTGGCCTCAGCTGCCTGCTGCTGGTGTAACTCTGATGATGCATCATCGCTGGCAGTTGCAGTGCTAGTCTTATGCGACTGAGAATCTCGAAGCTTTTGGCTGGCTTTCTTTGTTCGTGAGCTTGGGAGTCGCATGGCACTTGGTTGGGCACACAGACAGGCCTTAACATCAAGCTCACAACGAACTCGTGGTGCTGCTCAACTTGATAGGTCCAAGCCAAATTGCAGATACGTTACGTTCAACGTTGTTTTGACAAACCGCTACGGTCCTGGGCTCGTTATGTTAGTGATCCACGCTGTCACTGGCGCTTCACCGGAGGGGTGACTGCAGGCCCAACAGGCGTCATACAGCACTAAAAATGGCTCCAAAAATACGGGGAAATGTTTTTAAACTTATTGAGATTTATTGAGCTCCGCTGCGCGGCGCAAAGTGCTCCAAAACCTACCAAAACCATATTCCTCAGTATCCGAACCGTCAGTGTGTTCGGATTGGGTTCGGGCATCCCAGTGCACTGGCACTGGCACTGTTCGGGTACTGTGTAATACTGAAGGTTATGTTGTCAATGCCAAGTCAGCTTGACAGCAGCACGGTGCAGCTGGTTCCCGTTGACCGCTTGAAACATTCGATAGACTCAAACCATTTGCACCTGCTGAGGCTGACAGGTTCGTTGAAAGTGCATCTCGTGTAAACCTGCAGGAAAGTGTGCTGTAGTTGACAGCAGGGGCTGGGTGTGCTGCTACAGCCGCTTTCGAAACGCTCAGGTAAGTTTCGAGTTATTATTGCCATCGTAACTACACATGATTCGTAGGCATTGACTCGGTTGCAGCACCGTCCTAGGGCTGTCTGCAGGGAGGCTGCCACGCATGTCTCGCTATTCGCAGAAATGATCGGGCAGGTCCTTGTCGTCAGGCTAACAGTTTGACCAACTAACCAACTACTGTCTTTTTTTGTGCTGTAACGGCGCTCGGTCCATCTACCATATCAGCCAGCTCAGCAGCAGCAGCAGCAGCAGCTTGGCAACAGTAGCAGCAGCAACAGCACACTGAGCACTTGAGGCCCCATCGCCCTCTTTTAGCACTCACTGACCACACCTCAGCACACACAGCAGCAGCAGCAGCAGCAGCAGCAGCAGCAGCAGCAGCAGCAGCATGGGCTCAGGCCGCGACAAGAAGAAGAAAGCCAAGGAGAAGAAGGATGGCCCAGCAGCAGGTGCCGGCAAGGGCGCTGAAAAGACAGAGCGCAAAACAAAAGCCAATGAGCTCAAGTCGCAGCGCAGAACAGATAAAGCACTGGCAGGGGATGAGGACGACATTGATGCGCTGCTGGCCAAGTTTGCACTTGAGGAGAAGCAGCTGAAGGCAGTGCAGGTGGGCAGAGGTTGTAGGGTTGTGCTGGGAAGCGGGGATGGCATAAAGCGCTTGCAGGGACGAGGATGACATTGACGCGCTGCTGGCCAAATTTTCACTGGAAGAGAAGCAGCTGAAAGCAGGGCAGGTGGGCAGAGGTTTTGGGGTTTGTTTTGGGAAAGGGGGTGACATAAAGCGCTTGCAGGGGACGAAGACGACTTCGACGCGCTGCTGGCCAAGTATGCACTTGAGGAGAAGCAGCTGAAAGCAGGGCAGGTGGGTTGTGCAGTAGCGAGTTGGTTTGCACATGCTGTTGGCGTTGTGGTGGCAGGTGTGCTCTGCGCTTTTGATGCGCTGCTGGCCAAGTGTGCACTTGAGAAGAAGCAGCTGAAGGCAGGGCAGGTGCGCTGTGGCAGGATGGAGGCTGCATTCAGCACTGATGGCGGCGTGTTCTGTGTTATGCCGTAGGGTTGGTCATATAATGTAGAAACAGTCCCAATGGAGGAGCGGCAGCTGAAGGCGGTGACAATGCAGTGCGTGGGTGGGGGCATGGGTTTGGAGGTTGCACGGATAAGGCGCTGGCAGGGGATCAGGACAACCCATCCAGATAGTATTGCTGCTGCTGCTCTGCTGCTGCTGTGTTGTGCAGGTCATCAACGACTGCGAGCCGCCCTCAGCGCGTGTCAACGCATCCTTCGTGCCCTACGTGACACAGGTTGGTTAGTTGATAGATTGCTGAGCCAGCCGCCTGATTGGCTAGGTGCGACTGTTGGTTTTAGTGTCGCATTATATGTTGAATCGTAAGTTGCAGCATCACAAATCAGCAGCGGGGAATGCAGCAGCAGCAGCTTCCAGGGAGAAACTGCACCATACAGCAGTTACGTGCAGCAGTGACAGCAGCCTCTTGAAGCAGGGCTGCGCGCAATTGAAAGCCTCATTTCAGACGTGTCATTGGCATGCTGCTGCTGCTCCTGCTCCTGCTGCTGCTGCTGCTGCTCCTGCTGCTGCTGCTGCTGCTGCAGCGTGGCACGGACATCGTCATGTTTGGCGGCGAGTTCAGCGACCACATGAAGGACAAGGTCTACGTGTACAAGGACCTGTACAAGTTCAGCACAGACAAGCAGCGCTGGAGCCAAGTGGTGACCAAGGGGTGAGCGGGCCGCTGCTGCTGCTGCTGCTGCTGCTGCTGGTGGTGGTGGTGGTGTTGCTACGGCTTTCAAGGTGTTGATAGTGCTGTTGGGGCTGCGGGTGCTGAATCCGGGGCCAGCAGATTGGTTGCTGCTGTTGCTGCCCTTTGTGGGTACAAGGATCATGTACAGGACAAGGTCTACGCGTACAAGAACTTGTACAAGTTCAGCACTGACAAGCAGCGCTGGAGCCAAGTGGAGACCAAGGGGTAGGTGGTGGTGCTGCTGCTGCTGCTGCTGCTGCTGCTGGTGCTGGCGATCGTGCTGCTGCTGCCAACGATGGTGCCACTGCTGCTGCTCGTGTGGAGCGCAGGGACGGTGGAATTGCAGCTTTTATTTGGTTGCTTGATTGCTGCAGAGCATGGTGGTGACCGAGGGGTGGGTGGTGATGCTGCCGCCGTTGCTGCTGCTGCTGCTGCTGCTGCTGCTGCTGCTGCTGCTGCTGCTGCTGCTGCTGCTGCTGCTGCTGCAGGCCGGGCCCGCGCTGTGCGCACCAGGCCTTCATCCACAAGAGCTTCATGTACGTGTGGGGCGGGGAGTTCAGCTCGCCCAACCAGGAACGCTTCATGCACTTCCGGTGAGCAGGCTTTGTGTACTGTTATTTTGATGTTATCCTGTTACTTTATGTGTTATGTTGATTGTTACAATTGCCAATCATTCATCCACAAGAGCTTCATGTATGTGTGGGGCGGCGAGTTCAGCTCACCCAACCAGGAGCGCTTCATGCACTTCCGGTGAGAAGTCTTTGTGTACTGTTATTTTGATGTTTATTTTGTTACTTTATGTGTTACTTTGGCTGTTAAAATCATGCATTCATATACAAGAGCTTCATGTACGTGTGGGGCGAAGAGTTCAGCTCACCCAACCAGGAGCGCTTGATGCACTTCCGGTGAGGAGGGCCCCTGCCGTGTTACATTGCGTTGTTGTAACAATGTTACATTGTTATGATGTCATTGCGGTGTTGGATGCTTCTTGTTGCCAGTAGGCACAGTGACATGCCCGCCTGTGCTAGCTTTTGACATGTGGCAGGTGTCTCCTGTCTCCAGCAATATCTGCAAATGTAACGTAAAGACAATCGCTCGCCTTGGGTTGATGCCACTAGCACGACCATGAAGAAATAGTTGGTTCTCCTGCGTGTGCTGATTACTGTCTGCTGCAGCGATTTGTGGCGGCTGGACCTGTCCACCAACGAGTGGGACCAGCTGCCACTCAAGGGGCGCCTCACAAACCCACTTGCTGCTGAAACTGAAGCCACACATTAGCTGTACTTGTTACATTTCTGTTGCTGCAGCGATTTGTGGCGGCTGGACCTGTCCACCAACGAGTGGGACCAGCTGCCACTCAAGGGCGGGCCCTCAGCACGCAGCGGGCACAGGATTGCGGTGCACAAGGGGCGCGCACTGCTGTTTGGAGGGTTCTATGACAACGGGCGCGACGTGAAGTGAGTGACGCCTGCAGTTGTGGGTGTTTGGCGGCATGCTCTGGGATTTGTGGCGGCAGGATTGTGTTGACCTCAGGGCAGGTTTCTGCTGCAGCGCTTGTAGGGTTCTGCAAGCTACCCAGTGTAACATGCAACACGCTCGAAGCCGTCTTCTTGCATGTTGCCGTATCTAATGAAGCTTCTTATGTACTCGTACTGCATGTGATTCTTCTCCAGGTACTACAACGACCTGTGGGCCCTGGATCTATCTGCGCTGGCCTCGACCCCACTGACTAAAGCCCGAGATAACGTGACAAATTTTTGATTGTCCGATGTGTCGAGATCAACACTGTAACATGTTATGCGGGTACTACAACGACCTGTGGGCGCTGGACTTGTCGGAGCTAGCCTGGCTCCCGCTGGGCAGCCCGGGGCAGCACACCTGGGCGGCTTGCGCCAAGCTCGTGCAACTTATGCAGTGGATCATGCAAAAGAAACTGCTGAATGTACTGCATGTGGTTACCTTTGCAGGTACTACAACGATCTGTGGCAGCTGGACCTGTCTGAGCTGGCCTGGACCCCACTGGGCAGCCCGGGGCAGCACCCCTGGCCTGCTGCGCGCAGCGGCTGCCAGATGATGGTGGCTGGGGATGTGCTGTACATGTACGGCGGCTATGTCAAGGTGGGCTGTTATCCTTGGGTTTTGCTTTGTCATTTTATTTGTCGGCTGCCAGATGATGGTGGCTGGCGACACCCTGTACATGTACGGCGGCTACGTCAAGGTGGGATGTTATCATTGTTTAGATCAGGCAGAAGACTTTAGATAGAGTTTGCTGCCAGATGATGGTGGGCGGGGATGTGCTGTACATGTACGGCGGCTACGTCAAGGTGGGCAGCTATTGTACTTTGGATATTGTTGTGCTATTTTATTTGTTATATCTGTTACTTTATTTGTCGGCTGCCAGATGATGGTGGCTGGGGATGTGCTGTACATGTACGGCGGCTACGTCAAGGTGCGCTGCCACAATGATTTTCAGCAATGTCCATAGGATTATGTGTACGTTTCCTGATCTGCTGCGGCGTGGTTTGAGCTGCTGCTTGGATGGCTGGTATGTCTGTGTCAGACAGCAGGCGCGGTCGTCTCGATGTGTCTTGCTGCATCGCGTCACGCAGGACGAGAATGACAAGGACAATGACCTGGAGCATGGCAAGGCATGTGTATCAACTTTTGCTGGTGTCACAGCACCAAGTGTCTCAGTCTTTTGCTGCGTCACGTCATGCAGGACAAGGATGACGAGGACGAGGACCTGGAGCACGGCAAGGCGCACGCCTCACTCTTTTGCTGCATTGCGTCATGCAGGACAAGGATGACGAGGACGAGGACCTGGAGCACGGCAAGGCACATGATGACATGTGGGCGCTGGACCTCAAGAGCCACACAGTGAGTGGCCACAACCTGGCAGCAGCAGCAGCAGCAGCAGCAGCAGCAGCAGACGATGATTGGGACCACCAGGCGTCGGTATGTGTACTGCCACAGGTTTGTAGCCTGCTTTTCCTTGTCTTGACGTGCCAAGCGTGGTGTGGCAAGGCACATGATGACATGTGGGCGCTGGACCTCAAGAGCCACACAGTGAGCCACCACAGCTTGGCAGCAGCAGCAGCAGCAGCAGCAGCAGCTGTCTGCAGCACATGATTGTAGCACCATGCTGGCATCCGTGTTTGACCGCCGGTTTGTAACCCGCTTTTATGTGCCCTGGCAGGCCAACTTTGGTGTCGGGAAAGTGGGCATGGTGCCCGCAGCATGCCAGCTGCGCTCTTTATACTTGCAATTTAAAATATTGTTATAACGTTACTTTCAAACCTGTGCTGCTGCTGCCCTGCTGCTGCAGTGGGAGCGCATCAAGAAGGTGGGCATGGCGCCAGGCCCCCGCTGCTCCTTCGCCATGGTGCCACACAAAGCCAGGTGCGTGGCCTGGGCTGGTTTCTGTGGCTGAACGTTGCTGAAAGGGAGTGCTAGTTGCGCTAGTGTGCTCCGTTGCAATGGTGCCGCACAAGGCCAGGTGCGCTGAGGGAGCGAGCTGACACTGTTCAAAACAAAATTTGAAGTGCTGTCACCTACTCCTGTGCAGTGGTGCTCAACAAAGCCAGGTGCTCTGATGTTGGTGGTGTTGCCAAGGTTACGGCTGACGGTTGTTTGCTGCCAGGTTGGTAGGAGGGCAGTTCAAGAAAAGTGCAAGGTTTGGCTGCTGCCTGCTGCTGCTGCTGCTGCTGCTGCTGCTGCTGCTGCTGCTGCTGCTGCTGCTGCTGCTGCTGCTGCAGGGCGTTCCTGTTTGGCGGCGTGAGTGACAACGAGACAAAGCGCGGCGAGGACCTCAGCAGCGAGTTCCACAACGACCTCTACACCTTCAACTTCAACAACAGGTGCGGCCTCAGATGTTTAGTTGTTTTGTTATTTTGTTGTTATGTTTGTTATTTTTGATGCGGCCTGCTCGCCTTCAGCTATGACTTCCACAATGACCTCTGCACCTTCAGCCTCAAATATAGGTGTGTAACGGAACTACACAGGGTTTTGAGAAAGAGTTGGAGCAGGGTTGAGCAAGGCAGGTCAGGTCGAGATGTGCACAGGCGTTTATTCATAATTGCATTGGTGTACAGCTCTCACATGCCCGTTTTGCACTGTTTCCTGCGCTTGCGGTCTGCTGCACTGCAGGCGCTGGTTTGCTGCGCAGCTACGGCCGCCAAAAGACTACAAGCAGCAGCAAGATGCAGCAGCAGCAGCAGCAGACGGCCAACCACCAGCAGCAGCAGCAGACACAGGTAGCCAACAACAGCAGCAGCAAGCAGCAGCGGCCAGTAGCAGCAGCAGTAGCAAACCAGCTGGCGGCGCCGGCAGCAGCGGCGATGTCAGCCGGGAGATGGCAGCGCTGATGGATGCTGGCCAGGACAAGAACTCAGCTATCTACCGGGCTGCGGTGCGCATCCAGTCTCGCTTCAGGTGAGAAAGAGCTTGGTAATGGACACTCACGCGGTGGGATGCAGGCAGAGTTGCATGCAACCACATGCAGGAGCTGCTGCCGCTGAAAATGTGCAGCACAGCCGTGATAGCAGCTGCGGCCATTTGCATCAGAGGTTTGGCAGCTCTGATGGATGCTGGCCAGGACAAGAACTCTGCCATCTACAGGGCTGCAGTGCCCATCCAGTCTAGGGTCAGGTGAGAAAGGGCTTGGTGATGCACATTCACGCAGTGGGATGCAGGCAGAGATGCATGCAACCACATGCAGGAGCTGCTGCTGCTCTGGTGTGTAGGCAAGGAAAATGCAGCATGCCCATGTCAGCAGCTGCAATCTGTTGAGTCAGAGCTTTGCATCATCATCAGTGTTGGCAGCATGTTGCCAATCCAGCCATGGCGATGTGTTGCCTGCAGGGCCTACATGGTGCGCAAGGCGTACAAACCGTACCAGCTGAAGAAAGCTGATACCTTGCTGCACCTGCTGACACTCAATAAACAAATGATCCGGATTCCAAATGGTTTGATGCCAACGCAGGGGCTACGTGGTGCGCAAGGCCTACAAGCTGTACCAGTGGAACACTGCTGACACTTGGCAGTGTTCTTGAAACTTCTTCTATTCCTTTACTTAAGAATACAACCCTTCTTCTCCTTCTGTGTGCAGGGGCTACGTGGTGCGCAAGGCGTACAAGCTGTACCAGCTGGGCGGCGTGGTCAGCGAGATCCTGTACAGCCCGGCTGCCTACGGCCTGGACATGAGCGCAAAGAACATGCCCAAGCCGCGCGCACGCATCAGCCCCCAGGTGCGCGCTGCGGCTGCTGTTACAGACATAGGTTCTGCACATTCAATCAATTTTGATCATGAAATGGCTTGAAATTGTGGTGTATCTCGGTTGTAAGTTTGCAGCCTACGGCCTGGACATGAGCGCAAAAAACATGCCCAAGCCGCGCGCACGCATCAGCCCCCAGGTGCGCGCTGCGGCTGATGATGAAAATGTCAACAGTATACATTGAAATGCTGTCAGCAACACACTTCATTGACAGATGTGCTGCTGGCAGCTGCAGTTTGAACATGCCCAAGCCTTGCGCACACATCAGCCTTGAGGTGCGCGCTGCCGCCAATGACAGTCCTGCAAACGGGACTGGACATCTGTGATCTGCGGCTGCCTGCCTGCCTGCCTGCCAACTGGCCATATGCTGACCCACCGTTTATACTGCCCGCTGGCTTGCAGGATGCTGTTGCCCATTTATAGCCTGCATGTTGGCTCAGACGCCTGTCACCTCTTACACCTGCCTGCCTTCCTGCCAGCATGCACAACCGCCTGCCGGCTGCTTGCCTCAAACATATCTTCATCATGAGTCGTTCACTCGTCAGCGCCACCATTGGATCTGTGAGCTTGCAGGTTGCTGTTGCCGGCAACACGCTGTGGCTGCTGGGCGGCGTGGTGGAAGTCGGGGAGTCAGAAATAACATTAGATGACATGTGGAGCCTTGACCTGGTCAAACTTGATGGCTGGCAGCTGGTCAAAGAGAACACGGTCGGGGAGGAGGTCTTCAAAGCAGCAGCAGCAAAGGCGGGTGCTGCAGGCAGCGACGACAGCGAATGGGAGGATGCATCTTCTGATGAGGAGGATTGAAGAGGAGCAGGTCTGCTGTAGGACAGTTTTCAATTAGTTGACTGCTGGCATCGAGCAGCGCATCTTCAGATGAGGAGGCGTGATGCGGATCATATGATATGAAGTCGCCCGCCTTAAGTACACGGCAGGGTTCCAGCAGTTTTGTAAGATCATGCTCAGCAATCAGACGAAAGCATGACAGGTCAGACCAGGGTGTGGCACCTACACACGCATGCAGGCCCAGTGCACATTCCTGGCCCTGGCTGCACCTACTGTGTGCGCCTTGGGTGCTAACTTAGTGTTTGAAACACGGCGAACAGTCAGAATGTTGACGCCGTTTTATGTGCACACGTGGTTGTTGTGGGGCCAGCGGCAGCCAGCCTGGCCCAGCAGGTTCAGCCAGCTAGCTCTGGCTGTGGCCACCTCTGGGTAACACGCAATCACTGCTGCAGCCATTGCTTGGTCCTGACAGGTGTGAAGCGGCTGCTGCGTATGCACAGGCTCCCTGGGCCACGTGCCATGCGCTAGGAAGTGTTGCTGGTCAATGCAGCGACACCGAGCGACATGTCTTCTGCCGCTGCTTAGAGCAGCTGGCATTGTGCCAAGTGACAGTGGCTGTCATGTCAAGCCCTAAGCCGCATCTTTGCTGCAGAAGGCGCGCCAAGCAGAAGAACTGCATTTGAAAGCGTTCGAGCCTGATGTTATGCGTATTCAAGAAGCTAGTAAATGTGCAACAGCCGTCCGTGGACTCCTTCTGTTCTCGTGCTGCGATTGCTTTGCTCCGACATCAAGGTGTTCAGCACTTATATTTCAGTCCCCAACCACCTATAGCTAGAGTTCCTGCAACTTGTGAAGTGTGTTCGCAGCATTACAGCGGGCTGCCCTCACCCAACGAGCAGCAGCAGTAGCAGCAGCAGCCTCTCCAGCAGCAGCAATCATCTTTCAGCTCATCAGCTGCAGCCATGGTCAAAAAGAAAGTCGGAGGCGCGCACAGATACAAGGCCCTACAGGCAGCAGGCGGCAGCAGCAGCGCAGCAGATGCAGATGCAGCAGCAGGGCCCAAGCCTCCGCAGCACCTGCAGAAGAAGATAACCAGGAAAGTCAAATTCTTCGAGAAAGTCGCCCAAAGCAGCGCCTCAGCCGCGCTACACGCCAAAAAAGGCGTAAAAAAGAAGCGAGGGAAGGCCAAAAGTGCACTGCCAGACCTACGGTCACTTGCAGGAGAGCTGGAGCAGCTTGCTGGCTTGCAGGAAAATGACAACCAGCAGCAGGGGCAGCAACAGCAGCAGCATCAGCGCTCTGGAAAGGGCACAAAAAGCAGCATAAAGCGCTCCAAGGCTCGGCTAGCAGTTGGAATTACTGAGATGCAGCGGCTGCAGCAGGTGATGCAGCACCCGATGTATAAGGCAGACCCCATCCAGGCGATTACCAACCACCTGAATGCCACTATGCCTGCGGCGCCGCAGCCGCCGAAGCAGCGGCAAGGGCAGCAGGGGGCTAAGAAGAAGAAGAAAAGCAGCAAGAGTGGTGGCGGAGGCGTGGCAGACATGCAGCCGTAGCCTATTGCTAGCAGCAGCAGCAGCAGCGGCAGCTGGAGTGTCAGCAGCAGGGCTGTCGAGTGGTGCGATGCACATCAGTGCGTAGGCAGCGAGGAATGTACCAGATTGACTGCTGCACAATCGTTTGGCACGCACCGAAGAGTCCGTTTGCGCACGCAGCAGGCGGTGGCTTCAACAGTGCGCTGCACTGACAGATGGCATCTGTGCTCCCACAGCAGTTGTGTCATGCTTGCAGACCACAGCAGAGTTCAGCTTGTAACAATGTGCATTCGGCGTGCATGTCTGGCGCGGCAGTCTTGTTTTGCAAGCCGTGTGCAGCAGAAGTGATGCTGCCCTGAGCAGCGTCAAGCAGCATGCCTCACTCAGTGCACAGATTTTGCTATGAACGTGCATGCATTTGGTGCCGATTACAGCCACCACCACCCATCTGTGCGGTGCATGGTGGTGGCTGTCATGTTGACAAGGACAGCTGCATTGCTCAACATGAAGGATTTGGCCAGCAAGACTGTACATCTTGTTCTATGGTGTCCACTCTCAAACCTTCAGGTTCTGGGTTCAGGCGATGCTTGCACCCTGTTGGGGCTCACACCATGCAAGATGGTGCCAGGACCTACGTGTAACTCTCCTCTCTGTAAAGTGCTGAACGGCCCAGGCCCAACTATCATCTCATTCAATGACTTCAGAAGTTCTGTGGGGTATGTGCTACTAACAAGTTACACTGTAAGCCTGACATGGAAATATATGGACATCTGCGAGACGCTACGTCGTGTGCTGGCATCAAGCATATGGTGCCAGCACGAGTACCACCTCCTGCTGCACACACCATCTTGACAGCAGCCCAGAACACTGCTACTGAAAGGAACAACGGTGTGGTACCACGAAGCAAATGCGCTTCTCTGCAGTCAACCATTTCAAAATAAGCGTTGGCAGAGCCTGCGGCAGAGCACTGCTCTGATATGTTGGCCAACAGCTGTCACATGTGCCCGTGTTGACTGTGCTAGTGGACACGCCTCTGCCGCTGCTCTTGCGGACCATCGCCGGTGCATTTCTCCACCTGTGCTGGTCAACAGCAAAAGCTCCCACAACAGTGCTGTACACCTGCGCATGCACCAACTCAAACAGGTCCCAACAGCTGTAGGAATCACGTTGCACCAGGTGCCATCACGTTGCCCCAGGATATGACATCCTTGCCTGCTCTTGCAAAACCAATGAGCTTGATCATCAAGCACACAGAAAGGCAAATACACACAACTCCAAAGGTAAAAAGAAATGCCAGGACAAGCTAGTGGCCTCAGTCCCCAGCACACCTCGCCACCAGAACCCGCCCCAACCCAGGCCCTGTATATATGCTGCTGCTGCTGCTGCTGCTGCGCTGCTGCTGCTGCTGCTTCACACCGTCAGCAGACAAACGTCCCCATCCAGCAACATGACCACACCGCATGTACGGCACCACAAGTGCATGCCGCTACCATCACCAGCCCTCACCAACGCACCGACATCAACCAACCAACCAATCACGCTCAGGCTTAGCCTTGCAAGCTTCACTTGCGCTTGGTGCTGCGCTTGTTGCCTGCCGCCTTGCCTCCGGCCTGCTTGCCCGCCTGCTGCCCTGTAGGTGGCCTGCCTGCTGCTGCGCCTGCGCGCTGGCTCTGCCCAGCCATCTGCAGCTTGCCCTTCAGCAGCTGCTTGCGCAGCTCCTCAGCACCCGCCTCGTCACCTGTTGTATAGGCAGCAGCAGCAGCAGCAGCAGCAGCAGCAGCAGCAGCAGCAGCAGCAGCACAACGGAGGTGTCAGTGAACAGAAGCAGCAGCAGCAGCAGCAGCAGCAGCAGCAGGGAGGTGTCAGCCATCTGCAGCTTGCCCTTCAGCAGCTGCTTGCGCAGCTCCTCAGCACCCGCCTCATCACCTGTTTTTATTCCAAACAAATAGCAACAGCAGCAGCAGCAGCAGCAGCAGCAGGAGAGGATGGTCGAACGAGCTTGGTTTTGATGCTGCGCTGTGGTCACATGATGCTTGGGCATAGAAAGGCTCCAGCGCGTGGTGCACCTTCACCCCTGCCATCTGCTGCATCAAGCTCTTGGGAATAATCCCCCTATGGGCCTCTCGTTGGCTCCTGACTGGGGTTCCCACTCCTCGTTTGAGCGGAGCATGTAATGTATTGTCACAACAAAATGCAACATGTAGCATAACAAGTAACAACAATGTAACAAGATAAAGCGTACCTGTCTTGTTCTTCAGCTCAATCACCAGGGCAAAGAAGGGCTCAAGTGCAGGGTGCACCTTGACTCCTGCCATCTGCTGCATCAGGCTCAGCGCCTTCTCAGCCCACACAAGCGCGTCACCCCACCTGCGCAGCAGCAGCAGCAGCAATCATGCTAAGTTTGTTATTTGTTCAGCAGGCTGACGAAGTGGGGCCCAGAGTCAAGCATTCCTCTGATCCAAGACAGCTGAAGCTAGCTTGTGTGAGTCAGCATCACTACCCACAAGAACCGATGCATGCCACAACCGCTGCAGGAAAGCATGCAAAACAACGCAGAACGGCAAAACTCACCGCTCTGCCTCTCCCAGCACGTCAGCCAGGGTGCGTGCCAGCATCACGCCGCTCTGGTTGACCGGGCCCTCGCTCACAACTGAAGCGTTGCACACGAAACTCGCTAATTGAATGCTGAGATACTCATCCTTCAGCTTCAACCAGCATATCAGCTAGCGTGTGCGACAGCATAAACAGTTCCCGCCTGCTTGCTACAAGTTTAGAGCTGATGATTTGTAAGTCACACTCACCGCTCTGCCTCTCCCAGCACGTCAGCCAGGGTGCGTGCCAGCATCACGCCGCTCTGGTTGACGGGGCCCTCGCTCTGGCGCTCGTTGATACCGTACAGAAACACCCCTGTTCAAAGGCTGGCGCTCACCGCTCCGTCTCTGCTGGCCGTCAGCCAACTTCCGTCCCAGCATCGCCAGCACGCCGTGCCAGCCTGCTGTGCTCCACCCCAAACTCCCGAAACCCCAACCCATTCAAAACCCCGACTCACCGCTCTGCCTCTCCCAGCACGTCAGCCAGGGTGCGTGCCAGCATCACGCCGCTCTGGTTCACTGGGCCCTCGCTCTGGCGCTCGTTGATGCTGTACAGCTGCTCAAACAGGGAGGCGGACGTCTCCAGGTTGCCCGCCTGGCGGTGGCAGGTGGCCAGCGCGGCCATTGCGGAGGCTGCATTCAAAAATAAGGTGCAGGTGACATTGCAGACAGCATTTAGGCAGACACACTGGCAGCAGCCAAAGGGTGAGAGGCAGGATACCAAGAAAGAGGTCTCCTGCTTGCCCGCCTGGCGGTGGCAGGTGGCCAGCGCAGCCATGGCAGAGGCTGCAATGTAATATAGGTGCAGAGGCAAAAAATGCGGCAGACAGCAGGTAATCAGAGGCGCAGGACAGTCAGGCAGACGTCTCCAGGTTGCCCGCCTGGCGGTGGCAGGTGGCCAGCGCAGCCATGGCAGAGGCTGCAGCAAGGTGGACATGATGCAGAGGAACAACAGGCAGCAGACATCAAGCAGTCAGAGGTGCAGGAGAGTAAGGCAAAGAGGCTTGGTGGGTTGCCCGCCTGGCGGTGGCAGGTGGCCAGCGCAGCCATGGCGGAGGCTGCAGCATAGAGCAGTTAATTGCAAACATGATGTAAGCAGGGTGGACGGCAGGATAGCGCCACAGAGGCGTGTTGGTTTGCCCGCCTGGCGGTGGCAGGTGGCCAGCGCAGCCATGGTGGACGCTGCAGCTGGAACATGAATTGCATTAGTCATGCAGGCGCAAGGCGGCAGCTGCACATTTGCAGCACTGATGCCAACAGAGTCATGGTATGAGTTTTCAGCTGGATTCACTCACAGGCCTCGGGGGTCCCCTCCCGAAACTTGTCCATGGCCAGGGTCCACTACTATTTGCTAGTGGGCATGTTGGTGTGCGCTGATGCCAATGAGTTCAGTGGTGATAAGTGAAGCTTTACGGGTGGAATGTATGTACTCACAGGCCTCGGGCGTCTCCTCCCCAAACTTGTCCACGGCCAGGGCGTGTGCGCCCTGCAGCACCTCCACGGCGCGGTCAAAGGCCTTGGCCTTCATCTCAAGACGCGCCAGCTCAATCTGCAGAGAGCATACAAAAGTGGATGGTTTCACTTTGGTGGAAGCGAGCAGCAAGCAACCTTTTAAAGTGCCAGCAACGGCAGTACATGCATACAAGCACAGCCTCAGCAGCCATCTGCACTCCACAAGCAAGAAGCATACGAATCCCACCACTTTCACGCACTTCAAACCTTAAACAATCAAACACGCTCAGATTACGCACCTGCACGCGGATGCTGGCGGTGTGTGCGCGCGTGCTGTCAATCGCCAGCATGGCAGCCATCTCAGGGCTGCTGGCCTGCTTGGCTGCTGCTGCTGCTGCTGCCGCCGCCTCCTCACTGCCCGGCTTGAGGCCCTTGGCCACCTCCTCGGCCTCCTTGTCATCAGCAACCTGAAAATAACAGTTGAATTACAGTGTCATGACAGTGGTTGGTAACAGCTGGGCAAGAATGCGGTGTAAAACTGGATAGCAACATCACTGCATACACTTGAGAATGATCAGGACGGTGAGAGGTGCAAGCCCTTTGGCTTGTGCAAAGGATGAGCACAAAATGTGATACTGTTGCACTGTTATATAACAGTCTCACCTTCTTGATTGACTCGATGCTGCCATTCAGCAGCTCCCTTGCAGCATCACGGTCACCCAGCTGGTCAAGAGCATCCACGAGGTTACCACGTGCCAGTGTTGTGGTGGCGTGTGCTACGCCAAAGTGCTGCAGGGCCACGTCCATGGCCTTCTGGTGCAGCTGCTTGCCCTGCAAAAGCAACACAAGTAACAGCTTTTGAATAGTGGTGCGACAGCTGGCCAGCCAGTAAGAGGTGTGTGCCACGCCAAAGTGCTGCAGGGCCACGTCCATGGCCTTCTGGTGCAGCTGCTTGCCCTGCAAATGTAACACAAGTAACAGCTTTTGAATAGTGGTGCGACAGATGGACAGCCAGTGGGAGGCGTGTGCCACACCAAAGTGCTGCAGGGCCATGTCCATGGCCTTCTGGTGCAGCTGCTTGCCCTGCAGGAAAAGTAACAAAGTAACAGCGTTTGAAATGTGGGCGCGACAGACGATGAGGTGCAGGCAAGCCGGTGACCCAGCTGCAGCAACGACACTATGACCAGGGTAAGGAAACCCCTGTGTATACAAAAATCCTGGTCGTTCAACATGTACAGCAATTGTTTGCTAACGGTAACAACCAGGGGAGCTGCATCAGCACGAGCTATCATCTGCTGCTGCCGCACCTCCTCGTGCAGCTCCTGCTTGCGCAGCACTGCACCCATGTTGTTGGACAGCTTGATGTACAGCGCGTGCTGCCCGCCGGCCTCAGCAGCGTCCAGCGCAACCTGCAACCAAGATAAAGCACAATGCAGGGGATACATGAGAGATTGTTGGACAGCTTGATGTACAGCGCGTGCTGCCCGCCGGCCTCAGCAGCGCCCAGCGCAACCTGCAACCAAGATAAAGCACAATGCAGAGGATACATGTGAGATGTTGTTGGACAGCTTGATGTACAGCGCGTGCTGCCCGTCAGCCTCCGCAGCATCCAGCGCAACCTGCAATTAAGATAAAGCACAATGCAGAGGATACATGTGAGATGTTGTTGGACAGCTTGATGTACAGCGCGTGCTGCCCGTCAGCCTCCGCAGCATCCAGCGCAACCTGCAATTAAGATAAAGCACAATGCAGAGGATACATGTGAGATGTTGTTGGACAGCTTGATGTACAGCGAGTGCTGCCCGCCGGCCTCCGCAGCATCCAGCGCAACCTGCAATTAAGATCAAGCACAATGCAGAGGATACATGTGAGATGTTGTTGGACAGCTTGATGTACAGCGCGTGCTGCCCGTCAGCCTCCGCAGCATCCAGCGCAACCTGCAATTAAGATAAAGCACAATGCAGAGGATACATGTGAGATGTTGTTGGACAGCTTGATGTACAGCGAGTGCTGCCCGCCGGCCTCCGCAGCATCCAGCGCAACCTGCAATTAAGATCAAGCACAATGCAGAGGATACATGTGAGATGTTGTTGGACAGCTTGATGTACAGCGAGTGCTGCCCGCCGGCCTCAGCAGCGTCCAGCGCAACCTGCAACCCAGATGAAGCACAATGCAGGGGATACATGTGAGATGTTGTTGGACAGCTTGATGTACAGCGCGTGCTGCCCGTCAGCCTCCGCAGCATCCAGCGCAACCTGCAATTAAGATCAAGCACAATGCAGAGGATACATGTGAGATGTTGTTGGACAGCTTGATGTACAGCGCGTGCTGCCCGTCAGCCTCCGCAGCATCCAGCGCAACCTGCAATTAAGATAAAGCACAATGCAGAGGATACATGTGAGATGTTGTTGGACAGCTTGATGTACAGCGAGTGCTGCCCGCCGGCCTCCGCAGCATCCAGCGCAACCTGCAATTAAGATCAAGCACAATGCAGAGGATACATGTGAGATGTTGTTGGACAGCTTGATGTACAGCGAGTGCTGCCCGCCGGCCTCAGCAGCGTCCAGCGCAACCTGCAACCCAGATGAAGCACAATGCAGGGGATACATGTGAGATGTTGTTGGACAGCTTGATGTACAGCGCGTGCTGCCCGTCAGCCTCCGCAGCATCCAGCGCAACCTGCAATTAAGATCAAGCACAATGCAGAGGATACATGTGAGATGTTGTTGGACAGCTTGATGTACAGCGCGTGCTGCCCGTCAGCCTCCGCAGCATCCAGCGCAACCTGCAATTAAGATAAAGCACAATGCAGAGGATACATGTGAGATGTTGTTGGACAGCTTGATGTACAGCGAGTGCTGCCCGCCGGCCTCCGCAGCATCCAGCGCAACCTGCAATTAAGATCAAGCACAATGCAGAGGATACATGTGAGATGTTGTTGGACAGCTTGATGTACAGCGCGTGCTGCCCGCCGGCCTCAGCAGCGTCCAGCGCAACCTGAGGATGAGCGGAATGACATGATAGGCGATGCATGTGAGTAGCCTGCCAGTTTTGAGGTGTTGCACTGCAGCTCACACGCCAGCTTTGACACCACCTGCCCCAGCAGCGTGCTCTGCGGCCCATGTATCATCAGCCCGTGTATCAGCAAAAGCCGCTGCAGACAAAAGCAAGCGCTACATTGTTTTAACCCTTTAATGCTGCCACACCACAGCTAGCTGTGCAGCACTGCAAAAGCTGCTGCGCTCACCTGCAGCGCGCCTGTGGCGTCCACCAGCTTGTCACTGGCATACAGCTGCTGGGCAAATCGACGTTTCAAACACATGTGTAGCACGTTACTAGCGCTGCCACCTGCCTTACCTGCAGCGCTTCCTTTGCGTCCACCAGCTTGTCACTGGCGTACAGCTGCTGGGCAAGTTGACATTTCGAACACATTTGTAACATGTTACTAACGCTGCTACCTGCCCCACCTGCAGCGCTCCCTTTGCGTCCACCAGCTTGTCGCTGGCGTACAGCATGTCAGCCAGGCTGCTGGCCACCTCTGCAATGATCTCCGGCCGAGCAAGCCCGGGCTGCAGCAGCAGCAGCAGCAGCAGCAACAACAAGTTCAGCATCATGAGCATCATGAGCCAGGCTGCTGGCCACGTCCCCGCAATGATCTCCGGCCGCGCAAGCCCAGGCTGCGGCAGCAGCAGCAACAGTGTGACACTTGGTGCGTTATAGAAATGCCATGCAACAGGAGCAGCAGCAGCAGCAGCAGCGGCGGCAGCGCACGATGCTGCAAGCAAGTCTGCCCTCGTGCTAGACCACCCGTCTGGACATCACAAAGACCAAGCATGTTTGACTCTTTGTGCTTACACTGTCTTCAGCTGGTGCCAAGACCCACACAGACCTGCGTTCAGCCAAACTCAACAATCAACGCTGCACTGGACCTATTAAGCTCACAACATGCCGCACCTTGGCTGTGACTGCCTCCATCGCCTTGCGCTGGAACTTCTCTGCCGCGTCCTTGTTGTGCTGCACGTTCCATGCCACAGCAGCCTGGCGCATCAGCTGCTCAGCCTCCTCCTCGGCAGGGCTCAGCTGCGGCTCTGCGCATATACAAGTGCATATACAAGCAGATTAGAAACAAAAAAATTCCGGGAAAGTCAAGAGCAGCACTGATGCAAGGCGCATCAGCTGCTCAGCCTCCTCCTCGGCAGGGCTCAGCTGCAGCTCTGCGTACAAAATATGAGGATCACAGATAACAGCATGAGAAAGGTGGAAGCAGCAGTTGTGGGAGGCGCAACAGCGGCTCAGCCTCCTCCTCAGAAGGGCTCAGCTGGGGCTCTGCGTACATAGTAGCAGACAGGTGGACAAACATAGTCTGTGGTGAGGGTGCCTGAAACAGTGCGTCGGCTACTCAGCCTCCTCCTCGGCAGGGCTCAGCTGCGGATACACAGTTGAAATGAGGATACAAATGAGTGCGATGGACGACTAGATTGCAGCAGCGGTCCTGGAGAGGGTTGCACGCAATGAGAGGCGAAAAAATGATGCTCCCCTAACACGTGCCCCCCGACCCTTGACTTGGAAAAGTAACACAAAGCAACAGCATTCAAATGCGCACCCTCAGCCGCCTGCTGCTCAAACAGCACCACGTTGCCATCATCATCCAACATGCCGATGTCTTGGCCCGAATCGTCCAGCACACGGCAACCAGCACCCCACAATGAAATTTACACAAAAGTAACATCATTAAAATCCTCACCCTCAGCCGCCTGCTGCTCAAACAGCACCACGTTGCCATCATCGTCCAGCATGCCGATCTCCTGGCCCGCATCATCCAGCACACAACAACCAGCGCCCACACTAAAAAGTAACACAAAAGTAACATCATTCAAACGCGCACCCTCAGCTGCCTGCTGCTCAAACAGCACCACGATGCCATCGTCGTCCAGCATGCCGATTTCCTGGCCCGCATCGTCCAGCACACGGCAACCAGCACCCCACAAAGAAATAACATAAAAGTAACATCATTCAAACGCGCACCCTCAGCTGCCTGCTGCTCAAACAGCACCACGTTGCCATCATCATCCAGCATGCCAATTTCCTGGCCCGCATCGTCCAGCACGCGGCCGTCTGCGTGCAGCGTGCCCAGCGTGTTGCCTGCCTCATCAACAACGGGCAGCGTCTCGCCCTCTGCCAGCTCAATCAGGCCCTCGCCATCCTGCAAGCAAGCACAATCAGATTATGTTGTTGTCAATATGCTGGATTAGAAGAATCATCAGCCTTTCCTCCCACTGGCAGGCTCTTGCTTTAGGCCAGCATGAGGCCGGCTGTATCCTGCAAGCTAGTCAACAAGGAAACACAGCAGTGCATGATGGTGTGTCAGCAGGTGCAGCGTGCCCAGCGGTGTTGCCTGCCTCATCCACCCATGGCAGCGTCCCGCCCTCTGCCAGCTCTATCAGGCCCTCGCCCTCCTGCAAGCAAGCACAGTCAGAATAAATGCTTGTCAGCATGCTAGATTACAAGAATCATCAGCCTTCCTAACCACTGGCAGGCACTTGCTCCTAGCCAGCATGATGAACTGTGCATCCTGCAAGCAGATGGACAAGAAGACATATTGCAGTGCACAATGGCTTGTCAGCAGGTGCAGCATGCCCAGCGTGTTGCCTGCCTCGTCGACCACAGGCAGCGTCTCGCCCTCGGCCAGCTCAATCAGACCCTCGCCGTCCTGCAAGCAAGTTGGTCAACAAGAAAAACACACAAGTGCATCATGGCTTGTCAGCATGTGCAGTGTGCCCAGCGTGTTGCCTGCCTCATCAACCACTGGCAGCGTCTCGCCCTCTGCCAGCTCAATCAAGCCCTCGCCGTCCTGCAAGCAGGCAAGCAATATGTGTGTGAGGTGCTATAGTACAAGCACCATATGCTTTTCACCACTGGCAGGCTCTTGCTCTTCGCCTGCATGAGGCCCGCTGCATCCTGCAAGCTAGTTAACAAGAAGACATATTGCAGCGCATCACGGTGCGTCAGCAGGTGCAGCGTGCCCAGCGTGTTGCCTGCCTCGTCAACCACAGGCAGCGTCTCACCCTCTGCCAGCTCAATCAGGCCCTCGCCATCCTGCAAGCAAACACAGTCGAATCAAATGCGTGTAAGTATGCTAGAGTACAAGATTTCTCCTTTCCAACCACAGGCAGGTTTTTGCTCTTGGCCAGCATGATGCCCGCTGCATCCTGCAAGCAAGTTGGTCAACACAAGAAAACACAGCAGTGCATCATGGCTTGTCAGCAGGTGCAGCGTGCCCAGCGTGTTGCCTGCCTCGTCCACCACTGGCAGCGTCTCACCCTCTGCCAGCTCAATCAGGCCCTCGCCATCCTGCAAGCACGCGAAAGCAAATCAGAAGCATGTTAGCATGCTGGAGAGGGTGAAGCAGAAGATGCCTCATCGACCACGTTCAGCGTCTCGCCCTCAGCCAGCTCAATCAGGCCCTCGCCATCCTGCAAGCAGATGAAGCGTATCGAAGCAGCAATGTGTTAGGGCAGGTAGATGTCTTGGCCGCTACAGGCGGCGTCTCGCCCTCTGCCAGCTCAATCAAGCCCTCGCCGTCCTGCAAGCAAGCTGGTCAATATGAAGACATACAGCAGCGCATCATGGCTTGTCAGCAGGTGCAGCGTGCCCAGCGTTTTGCCTGCCTCGTCCACCACTGGCAGCGTCTCACCCTCTGCCAGCTCAATCAGGCCCTCGCCATCCTGCAAGCAAATCAGGCAAAATGATATTGAGATTCAACGCAGCATTGCCTGCCTCGTCCACCACTGGCAGCGTCTCGCCCTCTGCCAGATCAATCAGTCCCTCGCCGTCCTGCAAGCAGATGAGCAGTGCAAGCATGTTGATAAAACATAGTACAGATGCCCAACCCATCGACCACATGCAGGGTCTCCCCTTCAGCCAGCTCAATCAGCCGTTCGCCGTCCTGCAAGCAAGCACAATCAGAATAAATGCTTGTCAGTATGCTGGATTAGAAGAATCATAAGCCATTCCAACCACTGGCAGGCTCTTGCTCTTGGCTAGCATGATCAACTCTGCATCCTGCAAGCAGATAGAACGGCAGACATACAGCAGCGCATCATGGCTTGTCAGCAGGTGCAGCGTGCCCAGCGTGTTGCCTGCCTCGTCAACCACTGGCAGCGTCTCGCCCTCTGCCAGCTCGATCAGGCCCTCGCCATCCTGCAAACAGATGAAGCATGACGCAGCAGAAGTGTGTTAGGGCAGGTAGATGCCTCGGCCGCTACAGGCAGGCTCTCTGCCAGCTCTATCAGACCCTTGCCGTCCTGCAAGCAGGCACAGTCAAAGTGAATGCTTGTAAGCATGCTGGAGTTGAGCAATTAGATGCATCAGCCTTTCCAACCACGGGGCAGTTGTTGCTCTTCGCCAGCATGATGCCAGCTGCTTCCTGCAAGCTCAAACTCACCTCGCCATCTGCCTCCTCTGCTGCTGCTCCCTCGGCATCGTCAGCAGCTGCTGCCGCTGCCTCCTCTGCAGCAGGTGCTGCTGCTTCAGCTGCTGCTGCTGCCTCCGGCACTGCAGCTGGCTCTTCAACTGCTGCTGCTGCTGGCTCCTCTGCTGCTGCTGGTGCTGCGTCCTGAGCAGCTACTGGCTCCTCTACTGCTGATGATGCTGGCTCCTGTGCTGCTGCTGGTGCAGGTGTGGCTTCTGCTGCAGGAGCTGCTGCTGCTGCTGCAGGTGCAGGAGTGACAGGTGCTGCAGGCTCATCAGCCACCTCTGCTGCTGCTGCTGCTGGGGCTGCTGCCTCAGGCTCTGCTGCTGCTGCTACTGGTGCTGCTGCTGCTGCTGCTGGTGGTGCAGCAACCTCCTGTGCTGCTGGAGCTGCTGGTGGTGCTGCAGCAACAGGCTCTACTACTGCAGGTGCTGCTGCTGCTGGGGCTGCTGCTGCTGGGGCTGCTGCTGCTACAGAGGCAGGCATAGCTGCAGCTGCAGCTGGCACGCCGTTTGCAACTGGCGCTGCAGCAGCCTCAGCCACAGGTGCAGCAGCGGGTTTCGGTGCTGCAGGCTTCGCTGCTGGTGCTGCTGGCGCGGCTGCTGCCTTGGGCTTAGCCACAGGCGCTGGTGCTGCGTCTGTGGCGGCAGGAGCTGCTGCTGCTGCTGCTGCTGCAGGTGTTGCTGCTGCTGCTGCCCTCCTGCTTGCTGCGCCACCAGTTGAGGAGCTGCGTGATGCAGGCCTGCTGCTGCTGCCAGTGCCTGAGCTGCTCCTGCGGGCTGTGCTGCTGCTGTGGGTGCCGGCTGCCTTGGCTGCGCCACCACCGCTGCTGCTGGTCCTGCAAGCGGGAGCAGTACAAAGGGCGAAGTGCAAGAAGCAGTACATGGCGGTACAGTTGAGGGGTGAGCAGCAGGTGGTCATGCTCAAAGTCAGGTGGCTATTGCCAGGGCCGTGTGCAGCATCTGCATGTTGAAAGCTGTTTACCAGGATATGCTAGAGCTGATTGTGCAGGGAATGGGTGCTATTTGTGGCTCATGCAGCTGCTGCAGCAGCAGCCGCCAGCTAGCCTGACAGCCTGACGCAACCTGACAGCAATAGCTGCCAATTTTCGCCCAAAACATATGCCCCATTGGCGCAGCTGCAGGTTTCAGACCGCGTTCAAGACGTCTGCTGCAGATAGTCCAAGCAGCTGTGTTAAGGAGTTGACTCGATGCACTGCAATTGCTGTAAAATCAGGGTCCCCACCTGGTTGGTGCCTTGGCGCTGCCTGCCTTTGCAGCTGGCCTTGCAGCTGCTGCTGACCTGCTGGATGCTTTCTTGGCCGGCTCGGGTGCTGCTTTCTTGCCTGACATCATCACTCCCACGCCTGCTGCAATCACGGTGACCGCTGCTACTGCCGCACCAGCAATCAGGCCTACATTGGGGCCGGACTTGGCCTGCTTGGCGGCTGGCGCCTTCTTAGCAGCGACGGGAGTCGGCTTGTAGATAGGTGCAGGGCGAGGTGCAACTTCAACAGGCGTGAGGGCTGCATCTGGTGCGGGTGCGACCGCTGGTGTGTCGTGTGCCAGAGGCTGCTGCAGTGCAGCAGGGGCTGGTGTTGAGGATGCCATTGAGACGACTTTTGAAATGTAGACGTCTGGATATCAAAGGCAGCGATGCAGGGCTGCCAGTGGCACGCAATTGAATGGTGGGCGACAGGCAACTAGGGTGATGGGTGGGTCAATGTTGCACGTTCTTGCCCTGTCTGTGCGAAGAAACACCAACGCACTGCTGGAATTTACCTTGCATGTGAATGGGCTCACTGGTTCTACCACCTCGCGCAAAGCCCGAAGTTAACTTTCCTCATGTCGCACACCAGATTGCTGTTCGACTACTGTTGTTTGCTTATTTGTGGTAGAACGTGTGAACTGTGTCATCTTAAAGATTGAAGTACAGCCTACTGTTGCTTCGCTGCTACCTTCCGGGACAGGCACCATCAGCCAGCCTCTTTTTCCAAGCACGCGCGGCCGTAGCTGTGCAATTTCACTGCTAGTTTTAAACAACTTGCAGCTGTGCTGCCTCATATGCAGCTGCAATCAGCAGCACCAGCTGCTGCAGCAGCAGTAAGCAGACAGTCGAAAGGCAGCAGCTGCAGCAGCATGCCCGGCAGCAAACCGATCGTGCTGTTTCTGTCTCTCGAAGACTGCAGCGAACAACTGCTAAAGGGCGTGCACGGCCAGCTACTGCATACTTTAGATGATCACTGCACAGTGAAGCTCATCACTACTAAAAAGGAAGCTAGAGCAGCTTTGGAGGATCCACAAGTGCGGGTTGCAATTGCAAACGATAAGATGGCAGCAGTGGTCACCAAACCCTTCCTGCAACGAGGTGAACAAGCAGGAAGCTTTCTGCTGCGTGCACTGCAAGCAGAGCAACAGCCTGCTGCTGTTGTCACTGTAGCTGTTTGGGGTGCAGCAGCGCTGCAGTCCCATGCCCTACCATGCAGCTGAATCGCTGATGCTTTATCTTTTACATAAGGTGGCTGCTTTTGCTGCTGCTGCTGCTGCTGCTGCCGCTGCTGCTGCTGCTGCTGCAGGTGGCACTGTGATCTACGCGGCCTGCTTTGCCAGCCAGACCTGCAGCGCTGATGTGGACGCTGCCTTCAAGGCAATGGGGCTGATGTGGCGCCACGGCTCCTACTACAGGTGCGCTTCAAATCATGTTTTATGGTGCTCACTCTATTTAGTTTCTGGCCTGGGACCTTGTACCCACCCTTTCGTAGCTCTTGGCGTCTGAGATGGTGGTGCCAGGAGCCACAGGTATTCACCCCTCTCTCAAAGCAATGGGGCTGGTGTGGCGCCATGGCTCCTACTACAGGTGTGGCAGGCTGTGCATGTTGATTGTGCATATTGACGGTGCGTGCCGACTGAAGCATGTAACAGGACGTACAGTGTGGTTTTAATGGTTGATATGTGCTGCTGGATGTAAGTTGCCGGCCAGCACGTTCTTTGCAGCGCTGCAGATGCAGCAGATGCGACTTGGTTTCTGTATCAAAGGCGACAATCATGGCAGGATGCTTTGCGCAGGACTCAACGTGCCAGCACACTGTTAGCAGTGGCAGCTCTGCTGCTCAGCTGGACTGTGGAAGCAACCTTCCAGCTGCTTATCACTCAGGACGCTGCATAGTGACGGCTAAGCAACGTACTAGCAGGCTACCTCCCACTTGTCACTGACAGCTGCTTGCTGCTGCTGGCACTGATTGCACCCTGTGCAGGTCAGACTTCTACCCCACAGCAGCAGTCAGCTCACGCTTCAGCAGCAGCAGCAGCAGCAGCAGCAGCTTGCCGCTGCCGTCGCGCTACAATTCAAAGGCAGTGCTGCTGCAGCACGTGCACCCCGAGCATCGCTGCTACTGCCCCACCAAGCGCTCGTTAATCCAATCACCGGTGCACCCTGCAGTACCAGTAGAAGATTTGTCAGAGGCAGCCGTGGCCTTTGCACCGATTGGCAGCAATGGCTGGGTGGGATATATAGGCAGTGTGTCATCTACATTGGATACCAGTGCTATCGTGCTGGCGATGGTGCATTGGGCCAGCAGGCAGCAGCAGGTCTGAGGCCATTACTTAAATCGTCTTACACTGCGGCTGCGGAGCGCACCTGGCTGCAGATGTAGCTGCGAGGTTGGTGTGTCGTTGCGCTAGTAGCAGCGAACAGCAGCAGTTGCTGCTGCTGCAGGTGGCTATTATTCTAGCTGTGCAGGTGCTGCCATACATACACCTTCATTGCTGCAGCTAACCAGCAGTAGCTCACTGTCATCATCATCTCACCCAACTACAGCAGCAGGAGCACAGTTGATTTGCTTGCGTATGTACATGCATCTGCACTCTGGTCTGTGATGAGTTATCAGTTCGGCAGTACAGCACTGTGGCGCTCCTGCTGCAGGCGCCGGACCGTGCGCTCACGCACAATCGACACGCACAATGCATCTATGCAGTTTTGGTCTGATTAGTGTACTGTGTCATGTTACTTCAGCAGTTCTGCAAGTTGCATGTTGCAGCGGCCTGCTGCATGAGGTGGCAACTTATTTCGCTGCTGTTTTGTCTGGTTGTGGTGGGACCTGGCAGAGATTGATACATGTGTATTGGCTACAGTATGGTACCCTTTGGCAGGTTGCACACAGTATGCATGGCAGCAGCAGCAGCAGCACTGATCAGGAATCACCCAAGGTGGTTTGGGAGTGGCTCCCTCCTCTGGGTTGACCTCTTGCTAGAGAAACGTGTACTTGATTGATTGATTGGTAGCAGTGCAGCAGCAGCAGCAGCAGCAGCAGCAGCAGCAGCAGCAGCAGGTGTGGCTGCCTTCCGAGTTGCATCCCGTGATTTGATGTCAACTGCTGGACCGTGTTGTGATGTCTGTAGTTCACCTGATTGGTTAGCCTGGGTCAGCAACGCACAGCAGTCCTTGTGAATGATTGGCCATGAGTGCCACCCAAATGCCACAACATATGTTGTGTGGCATTCAAAACCATCACTGTTTGATGCGCCTGCACAAGCGGGTTATATTTCAGGCAATTAAAATGCCTGCTTGCTGCACCTGCCCATGCTGTGGTGTGATGCAGGGCTTGCTGTCACGTTGCTTCATTTGTTAGTTGAATGTTGTATGGTGCTCTTTGGTACGCATGTGTCCTGTGTATATTTGACCTGCGCTGCCTGGGCAGGTTGCAACAAACCAGGTACACTGGTTTGTAGGTACTGTTACCAAATTTCAATGCAATGCAGTAGCAGTACATTGCTCATGAGCAGCATTGGAATGATTAGTCCATATTTGCATTGAGGGAAAGGCATGTCCAGGGCGCATACACTTTCATGCGAGCGGCGTAGCTTGCCTGTGAGCCTTCTTCTTGATTAGAATTCCGCAGCACAACTGTCACAGTGTATGTTCATTGAGTAGACGCTGCATTTGATTTGAGCTTTGAGGCCTGGAGAATGAGCAACGTTGGAAGTTGGCTTCCAGACATTTGGTGGTGGGGTGGCCTGCAGAATGGGTTGTATGGGCCCCGCAGCTACCTTGACCATTCTGCATAATGCATGCTTGCAGTGCAGGGGCATGCAGTGGTGGACGTGTTATTTGAGAGACGCTAGTTGCATGCGGGGTCCTGGCAACATATGAGGCACGACGAGATGCACACATGGTCTGAGACACCTGGTCTTTGCAGTGGGTAACATTGATGGTTAACATGATGATGATGATGGTCTGTGGATGCTGGGCATGCATACCCCGACTTGGCGTGTGGCTGTAGGCCTGGCAGGCAGAGGTTTGCCGCTGATTCTCCAGCAAGCGCGTTGCTGTTTCTTTTTGTGAGCCTTGATCGACTAGCGTCTGCTTCAGCATTGCTGGTGGAACACATCATCTCGGAAATGCAAGTGCGCTGCAACCCACCTTGTGCAGCTCTTGTACAGCTACAGCGTCAAACCTCGCCCTTTTGCTGTCTTCATGCGCTTGATTCAACTATAATCAAGACAGGTATTTATTCAGCGGACATTTCCGCTGCGTGTCATGCGTCAGACAGGACGTACCGCCCCGTCACTCACCATGGGCACTGACACAAGAGCGGGCGGGCACCTATGCGAAGAGCAACGCATGCCTGCACGACTCCATCCGACAAAAGAATTTTTGAAACAAATGCAAAGTTATTGAATCAACAGCAATAGCACATACACGCACAAAGCACACCATGCGTTCCGCAGTTGCGGTAATCCTGCTGCTTTGCGCGGCAAGCGTCTCAGCATACCCACTCATCTGGGCGGGCATCTCACAAGACTGCGCTGCGATTCCAGCAAACGGCTATGGCCCACACGAGGCGCCCGCGGCTGACGAGTGAGCAGTACATGCTGGGCGCAGCAGTACGGCAGACGGCTGTGATCGGCAGGGCAGCGATAGCCGCAGTCAGCAGCAAAATATTTCGACGAGCAACATAGCAGCAGACGTGGCTCGCAGCCGCGTGCAGCCAGTAAAATCATCAGCTGCAAAAGCGCCAGCAGCAGCAGCAGCAGCAGCAGCAGCAGCATCAGCGAATGCTGTACATGCCAGACGCCAGGGTGCTGCACATGCAGCAGAGCTGGCAGCCCGGCGCAGCAACAGCAAAGCAACTCAAATTTGACACTTTAAACACTTGCCACGTGCAGGCAGACTGTGCTGACCATGAAGAGGCTGGGCAGCAGTGTGGTCAAGATGTGTCCAGGCTCCCTGCACAAGATCTCGGTGCGATGCGTTGCAGGCTGGCAGGAACACCACAGCAGCAATTGCACACACCAAGCATGCGCCGCCAGCTAATCTCAACTTGCGCATGTACTTCACAGCAAGGGTAGCGCATCACGCAGGCTGTCCAGGTGTATGGTGTGAAAATGACTGTATTTGACCTGCACTGAGTTATGCGCATTGCTTAGACCTGCGGCACCACCACAAATAGCTCCGCTGATATCCCTCCAAGTGTTGCAGTCTGGCTCTCCAGGTGATGCTTCAAGCTAAACACATGCGTGCGCTGACCGTTGCTGCTGCGTGTGCGTGCATCTGCTGCAGGCGGCCTTCCCAGAGGCTCGCCAGTTCCTCATGACCACCAGCCAAGGCACGTTCGGCGGCGCCACCACAGCATGGTGAGACACTGCAACAGTTTTGTGTTCTATTGCAGCTGTGCACATACACACAAACACATGAATTAGGTACAAGTGCAGCGCGAGCTCGCAAAGTGCCAGGGCACATTCGGCGGCGCAACCACCGCATGGTGAGACACCGCAACAGTTTTCTTTTTCTGACTGCAAGGCATTGCATGTCCGTTGTCTGCTGATGCTGGCCTGCTACTTACCTATTGATGCATTCTCTCACTCTCATTGCTTCTTCACTGCTGCTGCAGCCCCAACCGTGCAGTGAGCCCAGGACCAGTGCAGGTTGGAGAGACTGAGCTGACGCTGCCCTGCGATGCCTCAGGTGGGTGGTGCTGCATACCATATGGCGTATGGCATACGCATATACTATATGGCATGTGGCATGTGGCATATGGCATATGGCATATGCATATACCATATGGCATATGGCATACGCATGTACTGTATGGCACGCGATGGTGCCATGTAGTAGCATTGTGGTCATTGCAATGCTGCATGTGGAAACAGCAACTGGCAGCTAGGCAGTCAACCCAGTGCCACTCCGCACAGTGAGCTACCACCAAGCAGAAGCACACACGCCTAAATCATGTTGAACTGTTAAGCACACGCATCTGATGTACATCGGCCACTAACAAAATTGGCACACTGACCACATGCCAATTTCCCTGTCAACTAGAGCATGCAGACGACCTGCAGTGACCAGAACTCCATACTGACCACGTGCCGGTTCCTGCTGTGTGCCTATTTAATGCAGGTACTGTGCGGCTGTCCATGATCAGTGTTGCCGCCGCCGGCAGCAGCAAGCAGTACAAGCAGCTGAGCGCCAGCGTGCCGGTCAACCCGTTGTCGGCATGCCCGGCATCACCCTGCCACGCAGGTAAGCATATATGTACATATGTATAGCATATGTATACAAAAGCACAGCCCGGGTGGCTCACTTGCTGTAATTGATAAGTTTGCTATCCAGACTCTGCAGATGCTTCGTTTGAACATGCCTCGTTGTAGCAGGGAGGGTAGCAGCCGCAGTGCAAGCAGCAGCAGTGCAACGTATGTCAAGCCTTGTCCCTTTCATATAATCTGCGCTGCCACGTCTCTTTTGCCAGCACACCACTCTACACAACACATATCCATGTCTGCAATCTTTCCCACATGCGCACAAGGAGATTTAGAACGAGAGGTCTTCTGGCTCAGCTTTGCTGGAATGTGCAATTTCGCATCCACTGCGGTCCGCGAGGACTCGGAGGATGTGTAGATTTGTTTTTTATACAAGATGCGCCATCCCTCCCAGCATGACGACAACATCTGTCTGCTTGTCTCTCAACTTCTCCTTGCAGCCGCCTCCTCAGCCGCCGCCGCACAGGCTGCAAAGCTTGAGAATGGCGGCCTCAACCTCAACGGCACTGTTGCAGGCCTGCAAAAGCCTGACGCAGCAATCAGCGTGCAGCTCCCTGCAATCCCTGTGGCAGCCCCAGCCCCTGCTGCTGCCAGCAACCCCTCAGCTGCACCCGATGCTGCCGCAGCAGCACCTGCAGCAGCAGCAGCAGCACCGGTGAATGACCTGCTGCATGGGCTGGCCGGTCTGCTGAAGCTGCCGCAGCTGCCGCAGCTGAATGCTGGCCAGGATGATGCAGCAGCAAAGTCCTTTGGCCCCAACCCTGCGCAGCTGCTGGGCATGCTGCAGAAGATCAACGACGCAGCAAAGGCGATCAGCGGCGGTTCAGCGGCCGCCGGCGGTTCAGCGGGCGCCCAGAACCCTCTGCAGGTGCTGGGGCAGGTGAATGCCACGCAGCTGCTGACAGTTATGAAGGGCCTCGGCAAGTTGATGCCGCGGGAGGGCGCCGACGGTTCGCCAGCTCGCGTCGACATCGCGAACGTGATGGAGTTCGTGCAGTCCGTGGGCAAGATTCTTCCCGGCCCGGGCGCGGCGAGCCAGTCAGATGCCGGCGCGCCGGATCTGCCGACCGCGGTGCTGAACGTGGTGAAGTCGATGGGCCGGCTGCTGCCTTCCGACAAGCCTGCTGACCTGGCATCGATGCTGAACTTTGTCAAGTCGGTTGGTGACCTAATGGGCAAGTTGGCAGCGATGAGGCCAGCACAGTAGATGGCCTGCTGCTGCATGGTGTGGTTGCAAGCACAGCAATTTGAAGTGCTCGTTAAATGTTAAAGTTGCAGGGTACACGGCTGATGCAGTGTACCGTAGCAACAGCGTGCTGCAGCAGCGAACTGTGTGGGGGCGGGTGGGAGAACTTGCTATGTGGGGGCAGAAACGAGCGGCGGAGGATGCAGCTGCAGGCAGGAAGGCGTGGTACAACGTGCATGTTTAGTGTAGGCTGTGTCATACTTAGAACAGCAGCAAAGCAAGATTTGCTGCTGTTGTGGTGCATTGTAGGCTTCGTGTGTTGTGCCATTGTGCTGCAGGCACTCCAACCAGGTGTGGCAAAAGTTGGCAGCACTGCATTCAGTTCAAGGTTGAGGTAATAATAACAATAATAATAGTCTTCTTGTAAGCCATACCTTGTCATCGGCATCGGCAACCGCGCCCCGTACGGAGCGGAAACTACGACTATTATTGCCTCTCTATTGGTGAGGGGTAGGGTTGAGGTACATGGTTCGGTACCTTGCCCGAGGCTTGTGACGCCCGTAACATAGCAGCTTGCAGGCACAGCGTGCATGCAGAAGCAAGAGTCCAAATGTGAATGTCCTTGTTGGCCAGTTTGGCTGCTGCATTGCTGCCTAGGCCTGCAGCGCAACCAGCTGCTGCGTTGCTTTGCGCAACCAGCTGCTGCTGATTTTATCTGCTGATGGCCCTCCAGCTGGGCCTGACACCAGCTACGGTCTCTAAACTGGACCAGCAAACAAAACAGCAAACAAAATAGCTCAACAACACCACAGATCAGCAGGATGCTTCGCGGTTTGAAAATTTACGCTGGGGCAACAACAGTGGGAAAGGGAAGGTGGTCGCCGCAACACAGGCAAGGTGCCATGCCTGTCATGCTTGACATATGGGTTCAGCCTGCACTTGGAGCCATTCAAACATAGTAAACATGTTCAGCAGGAGTACTACGAGCGTGTTGGTTGGAATTCTGCAGCGGCATTGGCAACTCAGTTTCAGTGCCAGCTGGTCTGCAGACGACCGTCACGGTCTGCCCACCTGCTGCTTACACAGCAGTTGCGAGCTGCAGCTCGGGCATAGCTGCAAGGGATGTATGTAAGCTGCAGATATACACGATGACAGACGTGTTGCTCCCCTGCAGCACAGGATGCCTTGATTAAAGAAGTTCGGGTGAACCTCATGCTGCTGTTGTAGTAGACAACGATCAAAGCAGCTACCGGGCATGACCAAAGCATTCGGTCAGATATGCTGAAACTTTGTTCAAGATTCAACGTCTACGCGGGTTGCCTAGCAATGGCAAGCCAGTTACGGGCGCGATGTCAGCCTGAACAGCTCGCTGACAACCCTAGGGCTGTCACCTATTGAGAGCTACGGGTGTGACGACGATCAAAATAGCGATGATTAAGGCACCACTTTCTATTATGGCTGTAGTTGTGCTCACCCACGTGCATGTGATGGTTGACTTGTGCCCGTTCGTTCATGGGTGGTCCCATTCTAGTGCGCAAAAAGTCTCTCACAATGGGAGGGTAGCTTCATTTGGCCAGCAGACTACGATGAACACAGACTTTACTGTTTTTCTTTCAATTAAGCAAGACTGGCTCTAGCGAACAGAAGCGCCGCATCCAAACCCTACCCATCAGCATCTGACTGCTTTAGTGCGAAGCTGCAAGTGTGGTCGAACAATTCTTGAGATACCTTACACCTCGAATAAACTGCGAACAGCTGTACGAAGGCAACTCCAGTAGAAAACAGCACAGGTATGCTTTCGCCGAAGGGGCAGATGCACACAAACCAGTCAGCGAGATGTTGAATCTGAGGGTGTCATCTACTTTCAGCCGACTGTAGGGTAAAGGAACCATCAGCCACATCAGCGTAGTAGTGTAGATTGCAGTGAACGCGTACACTTGTGAAGTGCATCCAAGAGCTAGCAGTAAGGCCCACAACAACAACTAATGTGCTTTGATAACCTTAACAGCACAGATCTGCGCTCTTCGCACTCTTTGGCCTGCCGTGAGGTGCAAAGGCCACGTGCCTTCTAGGCGCAGAGTCGTTGCCAGATTGCTTCAGGCTGCGCACGCCATGCCTTGTCCTGAGCAACACGACGTTTTTTCATGCTGCGCTTGTCTTTTACCCCGCAAATAACAGGGCTGTCTGTCCAGGCTGACCACCCACCTTGGTGACAGCTCTACACCAGCCCAGCCCAGCATATGACAGCAAGCATGCCCCACGCAGCCAACGATAGTGGAGGCAGCGAGGTTTCCAGCTGTGACACAGCCTCTGCTGCTGTGAAGCCCCACAGGGGAACCGGCGTGTTCATGCCCCGCCCAGCAGCAGGCAGCAGCAGGGTACCGCAGCGGCCGCAAGCAGCAATCACTGCCACCCAGCTGCAGCTGCAGCAGCAGGGCATGCGCCGCTCATACAGTGGCAGTGGCAGTAGCCTGCCGTGGCCATGCACGCAGCAGCAGCAGCCGTTTGGAGGCCCAGCAGACAACAGCAGCAGCTGTTGCAGCTGCAGCTTCAGCAGCAGCATTGCTGTGCCACAGTCATCAAGGGCAGGTGCAACTCCCCCGAGGCATGGCACAGGCACCAGCAGCAGCAGCAACTGCAACAGCCTTATCCTCACCGTGCCAGAGAACCCCTACCTCACACACCACCACTCTGCACCCCTGGCGCACCCAGTGGCTGTGCAGTATGCAGCGGCAGCAGCAGCAGCAGCAGCACTTGGAGGGGCCCTGGATGATGATCTGGAAGACAACCTGTGCCTGCCTGGCGGCATTTCAGGGTTTTCAGAGCTGTCAGATGGGGGTTTGGGGGCAAGCCCGGGTGCCTGCAGCGACGATCTGGCATTCGGCCCTGCGAGCCTGCCGGGCGGGTACAACACGCTTGCAGGAAACAGCCACGCGCTTGCAGGAAACAGCTTCACGGCCGCCGCGGAGCTGAACAGGAGCCTCGCTCAGCTGCCGGGCAGTAGCTACAGCGAGGTCTCAATGCAAGGCCTGCTCGGCTCCTCAGTGAGTGCTGCTCCAGCGCATTGGCCCCACTTGAAAGCATTCGAGCAGCAGCAGCAGGTGCAGCCGTCGCGGGCGCTCTCTGCGCTTGCTGGCGGCGGCAGCAGTTCACACAGCTTCAATGGCCGCAACAGCAGCAGCAGCAGCAGCATGCAGCGTGGCCAGTGGCCAGCCTCTTCCCCACTGCCACAGCCACAGCCCCTGCCTGCAGCAGCAGCAGCAGCAGCAGCAGTATCAAGGCAATCCAGCAGGGGATGTGGCCAGATGCTGCTCAGCCAGCCTCAGCAGTCAACATCACTGAGCAACGACAACCAAGGCTTCTGGTATGCGCAGCAGCAGCTGGAGGCACCCTCTGACCAGATGTTCGGCAGCAGCTACCAGCAGCAGCAGCTGCTGCTGCACCAGCAGATGCATCAGATGCTTGCAGGAAGCATCGCAGGCGGTGCTGCTGACGCTGATGCGAATGTGTACCTTACGGAATGCAGCTCCCCTGGCGGCACATGTGCACCAGCAGGATTGATGCCTAGCAGCAGTCTGGGCATGACAGGTCAGCCGCAGCAGCAGCAGCAGCAGCAGGTGTGGCTTCAGCGCAGGAGCACCATTACTGAGCCGCCTCTGCTGTGGCCATCTGCACTTGAGCAGCAGCTGCACAGCCAGATCGGAAGCAGCAGCAGCAGCAGCGCGCTGCAGCCGCTGGTGCGCAGCAGCAGCGGCGGCAGCCAAGAGCTGCAGACAGTGCATGCCATCAATGCACAGCTCGAGCAGCTGCTGAAGCTGAAAGAGGATGTTTTGGCAGCTAAGGCATCAGTGCAGGGGCTGCAACTGCCGGCAGTATCTGCAGCAGCAATGTCACCGCTGCCGCCTGCATCGCCGCTGCCTGCAGCAGCAGCAGCAGCAGCAGCAGCGCCTGCGTACATGGCAGCAGCAATCACAAACACGCGGTGTGCCGACTTGCTGCCGGATCTCGCCAGGATGAGCAGCCTTCCTGAGCAGCTGCAGCACCTTGACTACCAACCACAGCAGCAGCAGCAGCAGCTGTACTCGGCGCCAGATCTGCAGCAGCAGCAGCAGCAGCAGCAGCAGCAGCAGTATGTGCTGGGCTCATCTCTCGGCTCTGCTGGCTTTATTGTGCCAAGCTCCTTCCAGCTAGCCCTAGGCAACAGCATGCAAGACTTTGCCCCACCAGCCGCCGCCTCAACAGGAACAGATCTGCCGCTGCACCGCTGCCGCAGCAGCAGCGGCGGCAACTTTGGCAGCAGCAGGGCGGGTCAGCAGAGGCTGGTGGTGGGCTCGTGGTCTGGTGGGGAGTGCTGCAGCAGCGGCGGCGGCCTGCCTGCATTGGAGCTGGCGAGGCAGAAGCATGCGGTGCGTGCAGCAACAGAGCAGAAGCTGCAGCAGCTGGCTGCGCTGCAGCGCATGCAGTCAGACCTGCAGGAGGAGCTGATGCACATGCTGCAGTGAGGAATGGTGTAGTGAAGGCTGCTGCAGTGAACTGTGCTGCACACGCTGCAGCAGAAGCTGCAGCACGTGCAGTCAGACCTGCAGGAGGAGCTGATGCACATGCTGCAAAGAGAACTGGTGCAGTGGAGGCTGCTGCAGTGCCAGCTTTGCTGCAGTAAACAGTGCTGCACGTAATGCAGCAAAGGTACCTGCAGCGCATGCAGTCAGACCTGCAGGAGGAGCTGATGCACATGCTGCAGTGAGTGGAGGCTGGTGTAGTGGAGGCTGCTGTGCAGTGAAAGGGATGCAGGGGAGACTGCTGCAGTGAACAATTCTGCAGCATCAGCTGCAGCAGAGCCTGCGGCACATGCAGTCACAAAGTGCTGCCTCGGCAACTGCTCAGTTGAGCTTGCTGCAGTGATGGCTGCTGCAGTCAACAATGCTGCCCATGCAACTGGAGACTTGGAAGGAGCTGGTGCACATGCTGCAGCAGGCGCCCTGGGCTTGTTTGCGTTGGGGTTTGGGTTTCTAGAGGGGTCTTTCGGCCGTGCGTGTGCTAGCTGTGATGGATAGTTTGGGTTGCAAGGAGCCGCATCTGTTGGGGGTGGATTGAGCACGTTTGCTTTGCCTCCTGCACATGCTGCAGTGGGTGGTGTGGCTACGCTGTGGTGCGGTGGGAGCCTCGAGTGTTGTGGGGTTAGATGTGCTTTGCTGGGGTGCAAGAGTTGATGGGTTGTGTGTGCTTTGCTGGCGCGGGCAGAGGGGGTACGGCATTTGCAAAGAGGAGGAGGTTTTGCTGTCTTTGTGGTCTTCAGATCTTCAGTTGCTCTGCTTGGTACATCTGGGCGTGATCTCTGACAATCTTGAATACTTTGTGTGACTGTGTGATCTCCTTCTTGGGTGTTGGCTGCTGGTCTGGGGCACAGGCGCTTGCTTAGCTATCTGCGCAACGAGACTGCAACATTTCTGGGTTCGTTGTTGTACAGTTGTGCTGTTGCTGTGCAGCGCATGCCGCTGACCTGCAGCACTGCAGAGCTGCTGCGCATGCAGATCAGTGTGAATTGCTGCTGCAGTGCTGGCTGCGGCGCAGCGGCGGCGCATGCTTTGGGAAGGTTGTGGAAGTGTGCTGTGCAGCGAGAGGATATAGATAGAGGATATATGTTCATGCTGTGCTGGCACATCATGCGGGAAAAGGTTGTTGGTATGCGCTGCGCAGAGAGCATATGTTCATGCTGTTGTGATGCGTCATGCCAGATGCAGTTCAACCATGTCCATGTTGAGAAAGCGTGCGGGGATCTTTTGCGTCTGTCGACCGTGCTGCGTCCCGTGTGCCGGCGGCAACCATGCGAACGTGGCTGCAGAGGAGGAATAGAATCACTCTCATGCTGGCTTGATACGCATGTTCATTAGTTGTGGTTCTTTCTTGTCCAGCAATATGCTGGCAGAGCATTATCGAGGCTCGATCTGTTGGCTGGCCATAACATAACATATACCGCTTTGCAGCGTGCAGCACAATCTGTCTGCGCCTGCCGGTACGCTGAGCAGCGGATTGAAGGGGTTTTGTTTTGGGGGAAAGGGTTTGGGGTTCTGTGTGGCTTGGGGTTGCATGCCCAGCACTGCGGCTGATTGATTTGTGCGGTAGTTTGATGTTTCAAACGAGCATGTGGCAGAGCGGATTGGTATGCAAAGCGCTGCGTCACCCATGTCACCTGGAGGGTGCTGTGCCTGCCAAAGATCTGCGCTTGCTGCTGCTGCTGCTGCTGCTGCTGCTGCTGCTGGGTTCTGTGCAGCTCCTCGCACTGGCTTGTTCTGTCTGGCCTGGTGCCGTTATATATATTGCCCCGCAATTGCAAGGGCTGCTGCTGGCACTTGCTGCTGATCGAGTGTCTCCAGCAATAACCTGTCGCTATGCTGGTCTTGTGTGCGTTTGGCAATCAATGTGCTGCATGGAGCTTCAAACTGCAGTTGTCACACTGCTGGAGTTCTGCAGTACACCAGGGTATGGGTCCAGCATGTGAGATCTCTTGGTGTGGATATCTATGGCTGGAGCAACACTCCAGGCACCTGGTGGTGTCCATCCATATGTGGCGGCGGCAGCAGCACACATCATCAGCAACTGCGGCATCATTCATCCTGCCATCTTCCTTTACTTTTCCGTTGCGTTATATCTGGGTGCTTGCCAGTTCACAGGCGTGTTGGCTGTCGGCTCTCTGCGCTGGCCTCATATACTGTCTTGCGGCTGCTGCATTGATCGGTATTGAAGCGCATCCACAACACCCCCAGGGGCCCTGCGCTGCGCTTTGTGTGTGCCATGAGTGTGTTTCTGTCCAGGCAATCAACCTCCACCCTTTACTGCTTGTTTGCGCGTCGCTGCGCTGTTGCCGGGCTACCATTTGCGTATCCATCGTTGCTGTATTGTATGAGCTACAGCTTGTGTGCATGGATTATCATACACTGGATGATATGCGCCCTTGTTCTGCCGCGTGCCTTGCCCAGTCCCACAGCACTGCTCCAGATGTATCTGTGTTGAGTCAGCCACTGTCAATCTCATCACTGTGGCAGCTTTGCAGCTGCACTGCTACGTGTCTGCTGAAACAGACAGCAGACATGCCTTGGGTGTGCTGTTGCCAAGCGCATCAGCAGCTACAGTAGAAGATTGCCGTTGCAGGAAAATCAGCAGCCTTGGAGCCCTGCGATCGGACAGACTCACAGGTTGAAACACATCCATGTTGTTTGCTGATGCAGCTGCTGTTGCGTTGTTGTCTGGCATAGGTATCGGCGGGTTGATGCAGCTCCTGCTGTGTTGGCCCCGTGTTGAGGTGTCGCTGCATACGGGCAGCGTCAGCTGCATGTACTGTCACATATGAGCATGTCTTGGGTTTGCTGTTGCATGCAGAGCATCAGCAGCTACAGAATTTGCAGCATACACCTCATGAGATGATGGCTGCAGGCAGAAAATATCACCAGTGATTGCTATGGCAGGAGTTCAGGTTGCATGCACTGCACGGAGAGCTTGGCCCTTTTGGCTTTGAAAGTGTTTGTGGCTACGGCAGCTGATGAGGATGCAGGCAGTACTGCTAGTAACCCCGCAACCTTCCGGCGCTTGGCGGAGTATCTAATTCTGCCGGCATGTGTTTGTATGCAGTTTGATGTTGCTTTGTCTTGGTTCCTAGGGCTCTTGTTTGCCGGTGTCGCGCCACGGGAGCACCAGGGCAATACCTGTGTCAGCAAGGTCAGAGACGGTAGCAGTTGTATGGTACATGTACAGCGCAGCACAGGAGCCGCCTGGTAGTATTGTCATGACGGCAATGGCCGAAGGTCGTGTATCATCCTTTGCTGGTTGGCCTGCTGTGAACTCTGCTGTGTGACGGCTACCCAGCACTTACAGCGCAATGCAATTGGTGCTGCACCAGCTGCTGCCGGTGTGGCTGCTTTTGTGTTGTCTGTTGTCTCTCATTGCACCCGGGCCCTGCTCTGCGTTTGCCGCACTGTCAGCCGCTTTTTAGTAACAGGTGCTGCCAGGCGGCAAGTTGAGTCCAGCGATCAGCAACGTGCTGCGTCCGCTGCTCACTGCTGCTACTTGCCATTGGCGGTGTGTTTGGTGTAGCACTGGCTTCTGCGTTGTATGTGAGGGTTCAGCATGGTGTGCAGCACTTGATGAGCTGGCGGCAGCTGCCTTGGACAAACGTGTTTGCCTTGTTGGATAGCAGAGCATCTGGCTCTTGTTGCTTATGGTTTTACGTGGAGAATTTGGCCCGAGTGCTGGCAAGGATACGGGCTGTCAAAATTATCAGGACTGCTTAGCAAGCCCGTGAACATCGCAGGCATTGTACGTGCTGTTTGGTCAACCTTCTCTCGCGCTGCGTTGACTGCACGTGGCTGCACCAGCTGTTGCAGGCACACAGTTGTTAGTGCAGCTTGCATGTTAGCAGCATTGCCCAAATGCGAGTCCTTGTGTGCTTTGAGGTGCCAGGCGCTGGTGCTGCTTTTATTCCAAAGCCTTTGCACCTAGGATGTGGCTCATGTTGGACAGCAATTGTGCAAAGTACTTGTCTATTTGCACTGCTGCAGGGCCCCTGCAGGTCATCTGTGTATGCTGCGCACCACACATAAGCATCCAAGGAAGTTCCTGATGTACTCACACATACGCTACCCCCACCTCAGCTACTCGTCGTCACTACATGAAACGGTTGCGGCTTTGGCTGATACCTTTGTTGCGGTTTCGCTGTCTGGCATGCTGGGCTGGCTTGAAAGCTCAGCAGCGGCGATGCATGGCGCTGTGCTGAATTTACCATTGATGTTCAATAGCAGGGTCTGATTGGTGAGAATGTGGCTCGTATTGCTTGTTACAGCGCCATTGGGGTTCAGATGCGTATTGTCTGCCGCAGTGTGTATATGCTACAGCAGCGGCGATGCATGGCGCTGTGCTGAGCCTCTCCACAAGAGAGTTCAGTAGCGGCGCCTGATTTGAAGTACTGCTTGCTGCAGTGCTCTGGGGTTAAACAATGCATTGCTGCCGTGGTGTGCGTATGGGATGCTGCAGGTGACACTGTGATCGTCCTGCTGCACGTGCTCATGTTGTCTGCTGTTGTCTGAGGTTCGATCAGCTGCCTGGGGCTAGCAGCAGTACTACTGCATAAACCAGCTGCTTGTGATGTTGCAGGGTGAGCTTCAGTGCTGCCGCAGCATGCTGTTGCAAGTGCAGAGTTCAAGGTTGCAGGTTGCAGCACTCTGCAAGGTGGTCTTATCTTTCAAGGTTTACTCTTTAATTATGTTGGGATGCACGCATATATTCACTGAAAGGGCTGTACGTTGCACCCGGCCTCCGTGCGGCCTGCTGCAGGCGCTTCATTGTTCTTGTTCTTTTTGTTGCCTGGGCGCTCTTACCAGCGCAACAGTTCTTTGTGCTGCCAGGGCGCTCTTGCCAGCGCTGCCTGGACATGCATGCATTGGAAGGTGCACCACGTGGGCCGAACCTGTGGGTAACAAATTGATGATCTGGAAACTGGCTTGGGGCTTGTGGGCTGATGTAGATATAGAGTTTATGTTGTGCACTGAATGCTTGCAGGAGGCCATTGGTACGCTGTTGTTAGGGCTGCAGCAGCCACCATGCTAGTAACAGGAGAAGCAGAGCAGAACTTGTGCTGAGACGTTCAGCATGGTGGCGGGGGCCCCATCTCACATGTGAGTCTAAAAGCATTACGTTGCATGCTGCAAAGTGTGCTCCTGCAACTTCAAACAGTGCTCACAGCAGCAAACACAGCGCGCTGTCTAACACCAGCCACAGCAGCCTCGGTGACACCACACTGCACCTTGTACAGCAGCGGTACATCTGGACAGCACGTGCAGAGGAACACAACTCGTCGCAACATACTGACACTACTAGAAGGTTGTGCAATTGCGCGTCAAGCCCTGCATAGCACATCAGGAGGCTCCCGCACCCCGCCCACCACGGCGAGTAACATAACTGCACGTGGACAAAGTTCACATGTCCCCACATGCGTGCCAACACAACACTGAGAGGCAACAACAGCATAACACCAAACACGAGTTCGTACGTTCTCACAGTGCAACTTCCCAAAGGCTGCACACCAGTTCAGAGGCGGCCTATATCAGCGGTCTGTATCCCCTTTGCAGCCTGCTACCATTGATCCTGCACTGTTACACGATATACGCTACGTTGAGCTGCTTTATTGTCTGCAGACAGTGCGACAGCAGAAGTAGGCGTTCCCCATCAGCAGTCCAGCACTCAGGCATCTGGTCATGGGTGCACTCTGCTCAAAGCAACAAACGCCCGAATGCTTAGCATTCGACAAGCTGAAGGCCTTAGATGCCTTGAGCATCCATAGGGTAGAGGCGGAATATGTGTACAGGGCTATGCAAACGGGCTGGTGAGCGTTGCGTCTTTGAAAGTGATGCTATTGCATGTCAATGCGTTGTGTTCGGCTGCACATGTGGCTGTGTGCGCAGAGTCATGTGCAGCACGTGCACTTTAACCGTCGTGCTCCAGCTCTGCACACGCAGCCATCCATCTTTATAGCTCGCGACATAATGCTTTTATCACCGCTGATAACTGGTTGTCAGCAATTGCGCTCGTGCAAGATCCTGATCGACCTGCACCACTGATCCTTGTTGCTGTTGCTCTGCCTGCTGCATCCGCAGGTATGGCTACGGCCAGCATCGTAACGCAGCATTCGACACATCGCCTCCGGCAAGCCCTCTGTATGACAGTGGAGACGATGAGCCGACTGAGCCCAGCAGCATTGTCAACGCGCTAGCAGGTGAGGGCCAGCTTGGCAGCTCTTCCTGCAGCAGACATCTGTGTGCTGGGCATAACCAGTATGCCAGTATCCTTGCATCACCCCCAAAATCATACACCAAGCAAGTTTCTTCGTGCACACAATAGCATCAAGCACCATTACATGCAAAGCTGTGCTGCCCTGTCCCTCAGCTGTGCTGCCCTGTCCCTCGGCTGCTTGCCCTCTAATCTGTCTGTCATGCCTGTCACTCGTTCCACCTTTGCAGTGACTGTGCCACCCCTTGGGAGCCGCCAGCACCAATCAGTCACCAGCAGCAGCAGCAGCATGCGGCGCACACGGTCAGCAGGGTTGAGTGTTCCCTCTGAGCCCAACAACCTCCTGCAAGCAGCTGCTGTCCCACACCCGCACCAAGTGCTGGCCCGCGCAGCATCAGCAACAGCAGCACTTGCTGCTGCATCAGCAGCTGCTGCAAGCACTGCTAACAGGAGCAGCAGCAGCTCCTCAGCCGCGCTGCGGCGAACCAGCAGCGGCAGCAGCAACAGCAGCAGCGGCAGCGGCGGCAGCCGCCACGCGCGCAGCAGCAAGAGCAGCAGGCGAGCAGTTGAGGAGGTACTGCAGCACACATCTGTACTTCCTGGCAGCAGGGCAGTGCGGTTTCCAGCTGCACATCGTACTGCAGGCGGTACAATTGTACTGCCGCTGTCATCTGCAGCCCTTACAGCTGCCGATGCCAAAGGCGCCCGACTGGCGCAGCAGGATCTGTCACTTGTTACTAACAGAGCAAGTAACGTAGATGCAGATCTACGCCCGCTGCACCACCTGCACATGTTGCAGCAGCGGCGCCACAACCACCACCACTCAGCACACCAGCAGCACCACAAGCAGCGGCAGCAGCAGCAGCAGCAGCAGCATGTGGCTGCGTGTGCGCATGTGCAGGTGCACAGTGGGGGCTGGTATTTGGCACCCATGGGAAAGCTGGCAGAAATTGCTGCATCTTGAAGGCGTGCTGCAGCGCTTTGACCCTTAGAGTGGCGCGGTATGCCTGGCGGTATGGCTGGCTTATTAGGGGCCTGACGACAGGCCTAGCAGAGCTTGTTGCATCCTAAAGGCGTGCTGCAACGCTTGACGCTTCGAGCGAGGCGGTCTGGCTGGCTTACTATGTGGCCTTGCGACAGCCCTGGCAGTGCTTGTTGCATCTTGAAGGGTTGCTGCAATGCTTGGCTTCAAGTTGAGTTGGGACGCTTGGCTTGTTACTGGCTGTCATAGTAGCTCTGGTTCCCTGCAGTTACAGACTTGCTACATCAGACTCCACAGTGGCATTGTGCTGGCATGAATAGTATCAGGGGATGTGGCATAGTCGTGTCTGGCATGGCAGCAGATGAGTGCGCATGAACAATTGCTTGTTGGCACGGCTGAGGAGTGGTCTCGTTCAATTACAGCTGCTCAGTCCACAGCCAGTGGTGCTTTCAGACTTCCTGGCGGTTTGAGGGGTTGGGTTTAGCGGTTGATTGAGCAGTCGATCAAGTGTGTGACAGCTCAGCTGTCATGTTGCAGAAGTCCCTCATTGAGCAACCCTCCACTTGTAACAGGTGGATTGTTTGCATCCTGCGTTAAACAGTTGTTAGGCGGGCTGTGTTGTGTGCAGTGGAGACATTCGTGCAGACATTGGTGCAGATCGCATCATGATTACACCAGCATTGTCACAGATGGTGATTGGCGCTACACTTCAGGCAAGGAATGTCCTACTATCACCCCGCATACGCCTGTGTTGGTGTCTGCAGCAAAGCACCACCGTCACGAACGATTCTTGCTTGTACATGCTGCCTTTTGTGTGTGCAAACAATCCGCTGCATGCTGTGCATATTGCACAGTTGGGTGCTTCGCCAGTTTTGCATGTGTGTGCGCTGCAGGCTGCTGCAGGCGCTTCAGCCAATTTGGGACAGTGTGTGCGTGCTGCTATGCGTGCTTTTACGTGACAGCAGGGGTCAATTCACCCCTCTACCGCGATGCATCTGCGCTACCAGCTTTGGCAGTTGGAGTGTGGCTGTTCCACGAATATCTTGCACCTGTCATCGGCATTGCTGTTGCGCCGAGATCACTTCACGCAAGGTGTCAACAGCGGTGCAGCTGTGGTGCTGTACCTGCTGCTCAGGCTACAGCTCTGCTTTCTCGAAGGTCTTCTGCATTGCTAGGTTTAGGCGTCCATGCCTTTCAACACCCTCCCGGCCATCTACCTCTGAGGTGCTGCTGCGGCATGCTGTGCTGCATGCATCGAGCAGCATTTGACTGCTTTATCAAAGCATGCGGCACGCTGCGCTGCACATATCACGCAGCATTCTATGCTTTGTCAATCATGCGGCATTGCTGTGCACAGGGAGCGCATAGGTCCTGCTGTTTGACTGGTCTCTAGGGGATGGCGTGGTTTGGTGTGCTTGCAGGCGTCTCCTGCAAGCATCACAGAGCCATGCTGCAGGACAGGACAGGACAGAGTCAACCACGACTGGTGCTCAGGGCTCGGTGTGCTGTTTTGGTGTGGATTTGTGCTGGGGTGTTTCCTGCAAGCCTTGCAGGAAAGGGTGCTGCTTTGAGGGCTACCTGGTGGGCTTCCTGCCCAGGGCAGGTTTCCTGCAAGCAGCACTATGCCACAGGGCACACAGTCTGCATTATCAGCCATACTGCATCAGTTGTTATGAGTTGGGAGCATTGGGTAAGGGCTAGGGGTGTTGAGAAGGGTGTGGCAGCGAGCCGCAACATAGTGTGTGTCTTGTGTGATGTGATGTGCGCTTGAGTGCGGTTGGTCAACGGTGTGCGTGCAAATACTGCTCTAGTAGGGTTGGCTGCTTCCAGGTTATGTGTAGGTGCCTGCAGCTGATTTGTTGCTTCACAGCACCTGCAAAATGTGCTCCACTGTATGTCAGGCAGAGGGTGCATTGCGTGTCCGACAGGTGTGTGCATGTGTGTAGTGTAGGGTGTGCACATGTGTTGCCCGGTGTGTGTTGATGAGGTGTCTGTTTGTGTTGAGTGCGGCTGTGTACAGTGTCACCATGCGTGTGCTTGTGCATATGCTGTGGGGCAAACATAAGCAGTAGCGTTGTGGACAGAGGCGTGTGTAGATCTGTGTGTGTGCATGTGAGTGCGTGCTGCTGTGAGCTTTGAAGCATCATTTGGCTGTGCGTGGTGCTGCAACAGTCTCCAGCGAATTGGGTCAAACCCTCTACAACTGTGTGTGTGGGCTGAACTGCTTGCTTGCGGTGCTGCTGCAGTCATCCAGGACATCGTTACATCTTTGTTTCAACTTGTCACAAGGATCAGCCGCAGCCCGCGTCTGCCAACCTTTTGATTGTTGCGGACACTGTTGATCAGATTCTACTGCTGCTGTGTAGGAAGCCTTGCCTTGAGAGCGCTTGCAGGATGGGACTGTGACAGAGTGTTGTCAGTGAGGCTGCGGAGAGGTGTGTGTATGTCTGTCAGAGGCGTGCCCAGGCGTGCTTTTTGTGCTGCTTGCACGCGGCCGGGCAACAGTTGACACGTAGAATTGCATACAGGGGGCTTGGTTTAGGTAAAAGCATTGCGTGCATGTGCTGGGACGGCAGTTGTCCATACATGCAAGTTGCAGATCATCAGCGGCTGGCAGTTCTGGGGGGTTCAGGGCCGAGCGCAGGAACAGGGTTGTCAGTGGTGCTAGACTCTGCTGCTTCCGGGGTATTTAAACCGACAACAAAACCGTTTGGGATGTGGTAAACTGTGCGATTTCAGGTGGTATCATACCACCTGAGACGATTTGTGACACTGATTCATGCCACAGGGCGGGATCGCAGGATATTGTGTAGCATTGCAGGCTTTGTAGCACATGTGTGTCTGCCCAATGCCCAGGTTTTCAAACTGCAGTGGACGTGTCACTGCAGCGCCATTGCATCACTGTTTACACACATTGGTGCGTGACTATGCGTGTACCTTGGTTCTTTGGGATCAGGGGGCAGCATAAGTTTGTCCTTTTACATTGGCGCCAGTCAGCTGCAGTGTTCGCAGCTGGCCCCTGCTTGATCAGCTCCCCTGCTCTTACAGTTGGGGTTCAATGTCACCAGAACCGCGCCTCACCTTGCAGTGTGTTTGGTGAGGCTTGGAGCTCCTTCTGTTGATCAGCTGCTCGATTGATCTCACAGGCTTCAGAATCAATTCTAACAAAACAGGATCAGCGAGCTTGGAGTTTAGCAGGTGGGGACATGTGCTCCTGTGCAGCAGCCGATTGGCGTAGTGTGTCCAACAAACATTGCAGCTGCACGTGATTAGTACTGTTTTGAACATCCCTGCGACTGATGCGCAGGCACGTCGTAACTTTGAGTGTGTGTTCTTCAAACGCTGCATCTCTTGTGTGTGATGAGGCTGCGGATCCAGCACTGCTTTCGGCAGCCTTTAGTTGTGTAGCCCTTGCTGAATCAAATGTGCAATGCATGGGCTTGATTCAGCAGACTGCGAGGACTTAGCAGGCACCCTCTTTTTCTGACTGGTACAAAACACATGACAGTGGTTGCTAATTGTGATGAAGGGGCTTCAACTGGCTTTGGCAGCCAAGTTGACGGTGCGGTGTTATGGTCAGACCCCTGCAGGATGAGAATGGTCCTGCTGACAGCGCACACATTCCATGGTTGGGGTGTCAGCAAGTTGAATTTTAAGTGCTGCCGGAGCGATTGCAAAATGGAAGCATGCTGGCCGCAGCGCCCGGTGCACACCATCAACTTGGCGGCATGCCACCAGGTGCTTGCTGGCAGCCTGAGATGCAGAGCAATGATTGGCCAATCATGGAGGTTTCACAGGCTGTGCAGTTGCTGACTGTTCAACCCAGTGTTATGACTGGCACATGCTGAGGCAAAACGTCACCACAGCAACCCTGATGTTGGGTTGTCAAGTATCTCTTGGTGTGTCCTGAGGATCATGACATAACCTGCTCAACAGCTGCTGCACGGGGCCGATGGCGTTGATGCTATGGCTTGATGAGTAACATGATGATGATGATGATGATGATGATGATGATGAGCTGCTGCACCTGCTTCTTCAAGCAGTGCAGTGCCACTGCAGTACAGTGTACTAGCCAGCTGTTGCACAGGTACTAGTACATCCTGACTGTACACTTCGTCCTTTTACCTGAAACAGTTTGGTCTGGCAGCGGCCTTGATGTGGGTGATATGTAAATATGTTTGCGTCGAGAGGATCGTGGCGTGTCTTGCTCAACAGCTGCTGCACCTGCTTCTGGAGAAGCAGCGCAGGGCAGCCATCCTGCTATTGCGATGCAATACCCTTCAACTATAGCAGTAGCATAATAAACCAGTCCGCGGCTTGTCTCATCCAAGGATTCAAGCAGGGTTCCTGCAGCAGCGAGTGCCCCTTCTGCGTGGAAATGTCAGTCAATGACTGCAAGGCCCCACCTACCCCTGACCTGTGCTCCAGCAGCTTTTCAACGACGTAAGGGCGTATCTGCTAGCCTGTAGCCAACATTAACACATAGAGACAGTCGCAGATTTAGTTTGGGGCATTACAATCTGGAAAACGGGGCAGACTGGGGACACTGAAAAGGGAGGGAACAGTCACGTTATGACAACTACTGCCCTGTGCCCGCGCAGCATGCTCACCACGTAGAGTGTCATTTGCATCGACGACAAGTAAGTTTGTATCGTAGTGCGGCCTGATCAAGCCTGTCGGGACTTGATAGCGGAGACCATCATTCTAGAGTTCTTCGGGAAGTGTTTTCGCTCCGGCCGCATGCCCTGCCAAGCCTGATCGTAACCATGGCCGGCAAAAAGAAAAACGCTGCAGCAGCTGCTGCTCCCGAGCCCGCTCCGGAGGTGGACGGGCCCGTGCTGATAGTGCTCAAGAAGCGCCTGCGCGCTGCCAACAAGAAGCTGCGGAAGATTGAGGACGTGGAAGCTGCTGCTGCCACCGGCAAGGAGATCAATGAGGAGCAGCGCGCGCTGCTGGCGGGCAAGCCCGGCCTGCAGGCGGTCATAGACGAGCTGGAGAAGCTCTCCACGCTGCTGTGCCAGGCGCTGGCTGATGAGGCCACGGTGCACGAGCAGCACGGCTACGAGAAGGCCATGGCGGAGGTCAAGCAGCAGGAGGCAGAGCGCCACGCCAAGGAGGCCATGGAGGCAGCTGCTGCTGAGGCAGCAAAGGCAGCAGACAAGGTGGCAGAGGCGGAGGAGAAGCACGACAAGGCCACAGTCACGGAGCCCAAGGAGCCCGAAAAGCCGGATCACAAGCCAGTGGTGGAGAAGCTGCTGCAGCTGCTGTACTTTGCGCAGGTGCGAGCCATGTTTGCTGTCCTGCAAGAGGTTGGCAGAGGCAGTACAGTGCGGCGATCTGGGCGGTTGCAGCGCATGCCTGCCAGCAGCTCGGCTGAGATGTTTTGCTTTCCTGCAAGGGTTGAGATAGCAGCAGCATGCATGATCCTGTGAGTCTTTGGTGTTCTGATCGGGCAGCAGTACACTGCAGCAGCGGCCGCAGTTGCACTGGTGACAGCGCAGCACTTACAGCGGCACTCATGGCTTACACGTGGCTCGATCGCCCATGCAGATGCATTTGCATTGCAGTGTAGGTTGTTGCAGCAGATTAGACGATCCAGAGCCTCTCAAGCAATGCATGGGAGCATGACAAGATGCTGCTGCTCAGGCGGCTGTGTCAGCAAAATCTACTTGTAACTGCCAGATCACGCATGACATGAGCCTCCCGTTTGTCAGCAGCTGGCCCTTTTGCAAAAATGCTGTTGCTGGCTTTCTATTTCACTGCCGACCTGTGGCGCTGCGCCGCACACACCTCCTGCAATCTTTTCCTGCAAACCTTCCTGCAAGCGCAGCTGTTTGACCCTGAGAAGGGCTACTACACCCACGTGGAGCGCAGCGCATGCGCAACCGTGGCTCCTGAGGTGAGGCGGCGGCTGCAATCAAGACCTTTCAATACTGTGACTGTGACAGCAGCAGCAACATCAACAACAATGCAGGCCACATACCCCAGCACAGCCGCCAGCAGCAGCATCCTCGAATTGCACGCATTATTGATCTGTCCGTCCTTCGCTGTGCACCCTTAGATGCCATCCTGACTACTACTCCTGCTCTGCTGCCCTCTTCTGCTGCCTTCTCTGCTGCTGCTGCACGCTTTGCCGCATGCCTCGTGGCACCACCTTGTGCTACACCTTGTCTTTGCACCAACCTTTGCAGCTGAGCGAGCAGGACCTGCTGGGCTTGGCGGCTGCGGGGCGGCTGCTGATGGCGCGGCCCTATGGCTCCCGCATGAACCACAGCCAGGGCGTGGCCAGCGCCATGGCGGCGGCACAGGTGCGCTGCTGCTGCTGCAACTAGAAAGCAGTGCTGCTTGCCAGTAGTACTGTGACATTTGTGTAGGTAGGCGCAGGTATGTGCAGTGGCGTGGCTGTGATTGTGCTGCCATGCTTTTGTGCGTATGAACAGCTTTTTTTCACACAGCCAGGGCGTCGCCAGCGCCATGGCGGCAGCACAGGTGCGCTGCTGCTGCTGCTGTGCTGCTGCAACCAGATAGCAGGGCGTCTTGCTGGCGGTCGTGCTGTGACGTTTGCGTATGTGAATGAAGGCATGTATGTATTTCAAGCGTTGTGGCCGCTGCTTGTGCTACGTTGCGTTCTGCGTGAAACAGCTGTTTGAAAAGAAACCGCTGCGTGCGGGACAGCTACGGAGTGTTGCAGTGAGCGCTATTCAAGCCATCTCAATGGCTCTACGCTGCCGCTGCTTCTACTGCTGCTGCTGCTGCTGCTGCAGGCGTACCTTCAGGCTGAGGATGCTGAGGAGGTCAAGGAGGTGCCTGGGCTCACCGGTGAGGCTTGAGGCTGGCAGCAGCAGCAGCATCAGGAGCAGCATCAGCAGTGGTGCAATGCATTTCCAGCTGCAGCAGCAGATGGCAGCAGCACAGCAGTTAGCAGACTTGCAAGCGTTAGCAAATGCAGCAGCAGGTGGTGCCTAAGCGCCTGTCGTGGATCGCCATTGCCCCCTCTGCGCAGCACTCACCGTTCATGCTCCACCACCTCTGCTGCTGCTGCTGCTGCTGCTGCTGCTGTCGGCCTGATGCGCAAGAACCTCACTGCCCTGCTGGCCTCCAAGTTCATGGCCCTCACCCCTGAGATTGCACTGACGTTTTTTGCCCTGCCACCGCCGCTGCTGCTGCTGCTGCTGCCTTTTTCCGGTCGTCCTGGTGCGCAAGAACCTCACTGCGCTGCTGGCCTCCAAGTTCATGGGCCTCACTCCAGAGCTAGAACTTACCCTTTTTGCCCCGCCGCTGCCGCCGCTGCTGCTGCTGCTGCATCTCCTTCCCCAGTCGTCCTGGTGCGCAAGAACCTCACTGCACTGCTGGCCTCCAAATTCAAGGGCCTCACCCCAGAGATTGCACTCACCCTTGTTGCCCCGCCGCTGCCGCTGCTGCTGCTGCTGCTGCTGCTGCTGCGTCTCCTTCCTCAGTCGGCCTGGTGCGCAAGAACCTCACTGCCCTGCTGGCGTCCAAGTTCATGGGCCTCACTCCAGAGATTGCACTGATGCCAGCCATGCCACTGGCCCCACCACCTCACATGGCACATGGCCACCCACCACACCCCCACATGGCACCCCCAGCAGCAGCAGCAGCAGCGCCAGGGCCTGCAGCAGCAGCAGCAGGGCCGCACGGGCACCCGCCGCCGCCGCACCCAATGCACCTGGCGCCGCCTGCAGCAGCAGCAGCAGGAGTGCCGCCTGCTGCTGTGGCTGTGCCGCCACCTGCAGCAGCAGCAGCGGGGCAGGTGGTGCCTCCAGGACCACCCCCTGCAGCAGCAGCTGGCCAGCAGCAGCCACGGGGGCCCCCACACCCTGCTGCAGTGCCGCCGCCAGCAGCAGCAGCAGGAGGCGCGCCTGCAGGGCAGCCGCCGGCGGCTGTGCCAGCGCCTGCAGCAGCAGCAGCAGCAGGTGGGCCCAAGCCTGGTGAGTGTGCTGCTGTGCTTGAATTGCGGCTTGACAATGTTTGCATAGCCCTGTCCTGCCCAGCGCATTGATGCTAGCAGCAACAACAAGGCCTGTGCTCCTATGTTGTGCTGCCGTGCTTGAATTGTGGCTTGACAATGTTTGCATAGCCCTGTCCTGCCCAGCGCATTGATGCTAGCAGCAACAACAAGGCCACATGTGCAAGGCTCTTGATAGATTGGAGCGCTAATGCTCTGCCCATGACTCTGCTGCTTTTGTTCCTGTGTGCGTTTGTACTGCTGCCGCTGCAGCTGGCGTGCCGCTGACTGTCAGTGACCTGGAGCAGTCACTCTTCATGCGCCATGCCTCACCAGCAGCAGCAGCAGCAGCACCAGAGCCCAGCAAGCCAGGCACGCCACCCATGCAGCAGCAGCAGCAGCAGGCACCAGCTGCGCCCCCTGCAGCAGCAGCAGCAGCAGCAGCAGCAGCAGGACCTGCTCCCGGCTACCCGGCCCCGCAGCAGCAGCCCAGCAGCTACTACCAGCAGCCACACAGCAGCTACCGCAACGCGCCAGCAGCAGCAGCGCCAGCAGCGGCACCTGCACCAGCAGCAGCAGCGCCAGCAGCACAGCAGCCACCGCAGCAGCAGCAGGGCGTGTACCAGCAGCGCAACGCGCCAGCAGCAGCGGGGCCTGCAGCAGCAGCAGCAGCAGCAGCAGCAGCGCAGTATGTGCAGCAGCAGCGGGCTCCTGCCCCTGCAGCAGCAGGCAGTGGGGCGCCGGGTGCCCCAGCAGCAGCAGCAGCAGGTGGTGCTGCAGCTGGCGGTGCTCCTGGGCAGTCCCAGCAGGCTCGGCAGTACATTGCTGTGCCAACAACCAGCGGCAGGTGAGGTGCTGGGTTTGTTCAGAAAACAACAGTACAATCAGTTGCATGCACGCAACCTATTAGTACATCCTATATGGTTGTGTGTTCTTCTGTGCTTTGCTACAACTGCAAGCAGGCAGCAGGTGTTGTGTGCAGGACAGTGCGCGTGGTTTTGCTGTGTGACAATGTCAGCACCTGCAGTGCGTCAAGCTGTCTGGCAACTGGCTGGCAGCGTTTGCGTTGGTGTGCAATCGACGGACATCATTTTGGGGACACACCTTTTGCAGCAGTATATATCCTGCCCGACGTGTGCTTAACCTTACCCCGTTCCTGCAAAGGTGGTGGCAGCCAGGCAGGCTTCAGTTCGCAGCAACCCTCCTTTGCCTTCTGCTGTGCTGTTTCTCCTCACCACACCTTCCTCATGCACTGCATCTGTGTTACCTGTCATTTCTGCTTTCTCTTCTGCTTTTGTCATTCTTCGCAGGGGCCGCTACAGGGACCCTCCAGGTGGCGCCAGGGGCGGCGGCTTCTCCGGCAACAACAGCAGCAGGGACGGCCCAGGCAGCAGCGGCCGGCCCGGCGGTGGCGGCGGCGGCCCAATGGGCGGCCCACAGCGGGACGGACCACAGGGCCAGGGACAGGGACCCTCTCAGGGTGTGTCCCGGGGAGGCCCCGGCCCGCAGGGACAGGGCCAGGGGCCGCCACAGGGCGGCGGCAGCGGCTATGGAGGGCCGAGGGCTGGAGGGGAGGGTGGCAACTGGGGTGGCAGCAGCAGCAGCAGGGGCGGCTATGGGGGTCCGAGGGGTGGCGGTGGCCCCCCTAGGGGTGGGTTTGGCGGGCCGGGGCGTGGGGGCCCGGGACGGATGCCTGGCGTGGCAAACGGGCCGATGGCTGCGAGCTGAGGGGGTGTGCTGAGATTTGTGGGTGGTTGGGGGCCGGATGCTGCGGTGCAGCGGGTGTTGGCAGTTCTGCAGCTGGTTTTCGTGCAAGTCATGTGCGACCTAAGCAGTGCATTGGCATGCGCAGCTGCTCGCTGACAGCTGCATGCGCTGCGCCTGATGCACCTAAAGGTTGCTGGAAGCAGCGCAGGTTTTGCTTGGTGCACAATCGGACCTTGACAGAGGGGTTGTTTTTGGATCACATATGCAGGTACATATTTGATAGTTATGCAGGTTTGTGTACTTGTGGGTGTTGCAGCCATGTTGGTGGGTTGGCGGGCAGGTGCGTTGCTGGTCTGCCCAGCGTGCTGCAGGACACGTGCTGCTGCTTGGTTGCTCAGCGCTGTCATGGTGTACTTGCTTGATCGATTGCACATGGGGCTCATCTTGCAAAACATCATTGTTTCGCGTGGATTGTAGCGGTTGGCTGCGTCGCTGACCTGGGATCTTTTGAGCAATGCATGCTGCCGCGCTGCGCGCGTGCATCTGTGCGCGCCCTCTCTTGCCCTGCTGCTTGGTGAATAGTGCTGTTTGTTGTGCATGTTTCGTGGTTGTCCGGACGCTGCGCGTGAATGTGTGCAGAGACTGTGGTGCTTGTTGCTGCAGCGTACAGCTTCTGCTGAATTGTCGGCTTGCCTGCACTCTGTACTTTTGCAGCATCTGCACTGTGCTGCGCACATGCAATGCAAGCTGTATGGTGCGTTGTGCTGCATCGATTGATTGCATGTAGTGCTCGGCACCAGCAGAACCCCATGACAGCGCTGCCAAGAACCGTGCATGCACATGCACATGCTGAGTATGTTGCTCGTCATTGTTGCGGTTCATGCCAAGCTGAAGAGCAGCAAGTTGCGTAGCGTTGTTCGAGGCGTGCGGCTGTTGCGGTGTTCTTTTGGCTGTGCAGCAGGCTGATGTGTGCATCTACAGCTGCAGCAACAACCCGGTGACCTGTATCACTGGTTGTTCTGCAGCTGACATGAAGCAGCTGCCTGTTTGCCTGGAGCTGCTGCTGACGCTGCATCGGACAATGAGGATGGTGCTGTTGTTGAGCTACCGCATCAAGTTGTGTATCAAATGTTAGAACTTGCAAGCTTGCTTGGCAGTGTAAGACAGTACATTTGCCTTGGCTCGGAGCTGCTGAATCTGTATTGGACAGATGAGCAAGGAGCTGATGATGATGAGATGAGCAAGGAGCTGCAAGCGAGCCACCGCATAAAGTTGAGTACCAGATAAAAGAATTCTGCAAGACTATTTAACAAGGTGAGAAAGTAAGTGTCTACACTGTCAGTGTCACGGAGCTTATGGCTTGATGGGTAACATGATGATGATGAGTGTCACGGAGCTCGGCGCAGCAACTGTAAACCCCAAGCAGCAATGGCCATCCGCCAGGCGGGTGGCGGTGTCACCCACCCAATCAGCAGGCTGCAAGGTGAACACGTACAGCCGCTCAGCCTGAAGCACCATCTCAAAAGTCAGGCAATCCATGTGGCATGCTCCTGCACTGCATTCCCGCGCAACACTAGCAGTGTGTGCGCCACGTGTGTGTTTTGGGGTGCAGTCAGTCCGCTGGCCCAGAAACCGCAAGTACAACTGCTGATATTCTTCGTTTAAATGACTTTGCAGTATATCTGCATCACCAGCGGCCACAGGCCTGAGCGAAGCAAATGGTTGTTACGGTACAGCGGGCCGCGTGCGTGGCCGCGGTGTGGCGTTCAAGATGTCAAAGACGAGGTTCTGCCTGGCAGTGCCAGCGAACCTGAACTCCAATGCCGACTACGAAAATACATACTGTTGCTTTGCTGCATATGGTCTCAATGTCAAGGTGTAGGGGTTGAACTCATGCGGTACACTATCGACTGTTTGAACAGCACAGCTGTGCAAACGCCAACAATCTATCGCTTCCGTAGCATAAACTGAAATGTGCAGTAACAGGAGTAGGAGTTGGTCGCACAAATGCAAATTTGCCGTGCTGGGTGAGTGCTGTGGGTTGACTGGTGTGTCGAGCGACGTTGCCACCAGAAGCGTATTATGTCCGTGTCATTCTTTGCTAACATCCACATCTGCACGTTTCCATGTTTTGACAACGCTGCTGCTTGCTGTTTGCTTTTGGTAATCAGTTATGCTAGCTGCCAGCAGCAGCTTCCAGTGCTGCAGCAGCAGGCAGCTGCGGCAGATGCTGGGTGCAAATGCTGCTGCTTGGAGCTCGGCCATCAGCGTTAAGTCAAACCGTCTGCTCATACCAGTGCTACCAGCAGGCGCTGCAGCACAACAGGGCCCCTGCCCTGAGCCAACAGACAACCTCATCAAGCTGCCTTTCACAGTCAGGTTCACACGCAGCAGCAGTTCAAAAGTTCCTGCAAGCGCTGCTGTGTCGTTCCAGGCAGATGTAGCAGGCGAAAAAGGCAGCAGGCAGCAGATAGTGCTGCAGCCATGCAGAGTGGAGCTGGACCAGCAGCAGCTAGAAGCGCCAGTGCATGGCCAGTCACAGCAGCAGCAGCAGCAGCAGATACAGCTGCAGCAGCAGCTGCAGGCTCAGCCAGCAGTTGCAGCCTTGCTGCAGGAAGAGCCGCAGCAGCAGCAGCATCAGATACAGCTGCAGCAGCCAGCCTTCTTGCAGGACGGCCAGCAGCTGCTGCAGGACAGCAGGGACGTGAGCTATGTGGCATACTTCAGGCATCTGCCGAGGTCAATGTGCGGCAAAACGCCAAAGGTGAGGCTGTGCTGCATGATGCAACAGTAGCAGCAACTAGACAATGTACATGCTACACGTTGATATGATATGGCATGCTGCATCCCAGAAGTAGGCGTCTGTGTTTGCAGTGGCTTGCTCAAGTTGGGACTGCAGCAGCGGTGCACCTGGGAAGGCACCCTGAACAAATCAAACGTATATGCCCGATCACCTTCATGGCATGGCATGCAATATGCAGCCACGCGCGACAGCCATGTAGCTAGCTAGGCAGGGCTGCCGGTGTTGGCGGAGTCGCTTGTTAGGTTATACAATGCTGTGAAATACGAGGCTGGTCATAAGCTCGCCAGCTCCTCAGTTCTCGTATGTTCACTCCCACATGCGGCTTACATGGTGTATGTTATACTTATGTAACCTGCATGCTTGCTTTGCTCCAACTGCAGGCCATCATCACAACAACATTGGGCTGGCAAGGACAGCCGCAGCAGGCAATGAGCACCACATCAAACACAGTGGACCTCCTGCTGTATGGATGCGCCTTTTTCATCGGCGATGCTTCCGCAGAGGAGCCACAGACACCTGAGGGCATGCCTGCGCCGCAGATGAAGGCCGCTTCTGCACGCAGCAAGCGCATCGACACGCCAAACTACAGCTGAACCTGGTGCGCGTGCTGCGGCGGCAGTGCCAGATCTGCTTCATCAACAACTCTTGGGGCAGGAGTGACAGCAGAACACAAGCTGATGTGCCGATTCTGGTGCGTCGATACTGCAACATTCGTTTCATTTTATCACTTGGGCAGAGAGAAGGAGGTGAAACACAAGACGTTAGTCTAAGCAGTGGTAAGGAGAAGCCAGTTTTCATGACCAGCTGAGCCAGCGGGCTTATCTCTTGGGCGGGAACTGGCGGCGGAACGCAAAAAGTTTTGTCTAAAAAGGGGTCAGCTGAAGCCTGTTTACTGAATCCATGACCAGCTCAGCCGACGGCTACACTGGACTGTGTGCCAAGGCAGTGACAGCAACACCAAGCTGCACAATAGATTGAATCAGCAACCGCATGCATCATGTTCACTCCTACAGCTGCGCAGTCTCAAGCGCAACCGCATCTGCTTCTTGTGCTTGGGTTGTCCGGCGTCACTGCTGTGCGTCACGCGGCAGCCATGCCTAGTCTGCGTCAGCGCAACTCAAGACTCCAAGATAGCTATAGGCTGGTACCTGGGGTTTGTATGCTAGTAGCTGGCGCAGGTGAGCCGCGCGCCCGCTGCAGTAGATTGTGCTCCAAAACTGCTGCTGTTATGGGATGGTGCTTTCTTTTTAGGTGGTTGCACGGTCTGGGAAACCCACTTTTTGGTAGAGTGGGCGAGAAAGGAGGTCTGGTTGCCTTGAGGCATTGGACCGTGTACATGTGCTGTGCTGTTTGTTTTTGCGCAAGTGAAAGACATGGGGTGGGGAGAATCCAGCTGCAGCCAGCTGGCAGTCAACAAGTATGCAAGATGTTTTGCTTTGACTTGCTTCATTGAATCAATGTGTTACAGTAACAGCTGCTTACTAAGCAATAGTATCACAAGATACGCAAACCAGCCACCACAGACTACGATATCCTGCCACTTGACGTATGTAGCATCTGCTGTTATCAGCATCCCTGTGCCAGCGCCAGGGTTTGCATGTGCTGATTTTCAGGGTTTTGTTTGTCAGGGTTTTGTCGGGGTTTAGCCACAGCAGGCGTCAGGGAGGCTGTTGTGCCTGCGGCATGCGGCGTCGCCACCCAACTTACAGCCGGCATCACGGTGACATGCCTTGCGAGAGCAGTTGCGGGTTGTCGCGGGACGGGTTTTTTTCAAGATCAGATTGTCAGAGGTGTGTCATGTGCGGTAGCTGCGCCCCACCAGTGGTGCTTCTGGAGGGTGCAGCATGATGTTGCATGGGAATGGGTGTGCGCATGCGGCGCCTGTGTGAGCGTGTTGTTCTGCGCCCATGCAGCAGAGCATCCTTGCTATGCCGTACTGTTGGCGGACTTGTTTCATCCGCGGCTTTGTTGCAGCATGCAGACTAGGCAGTTGGTCAAGCGACGCTTGTGGCGATTGCTTGCACCACAGTGTGGGCTTTTGAGTGCTGATGTACACAGTGCAGACGCCCTCTGAGGCAGCAAGTACAATTAATCTGATCATATAAGACGGATGCCAACGTTCGCTGGCACCAACTGTAACAAGCTTCTTATGCTTACACCGTAAGGGTGAGCATTATGCCAAGACAGAATTTGCACTAAAGCGGGTGACTCAACCACAGCTGCATGCATGCATACAGATGGGCATTTTTTGCTCCCTGCGTGCCGTTGTGTAACCAGCACCAACAACAAGAAAGGAATGCCATCATGGTGATGCAGACAACAACTGCTCAATCGGTTGAAACGCGTGGTCGTGAGTCAGACATGTAGCTCTGCAGCAGGTCCACTGTCAGCTGCTGCAGATAGTATGGTGCAAATAGCTTCTCCCACCGGTACCTCCTGCCAGCAGCAGTCAAATTGGCATAAGCACCCTGCAGCAGCGGCAAGCTAAGATCATTCCACGACTTGACTATCAGCACTGGCAGATCCTCATACATGCTGTCACGCACAGATGACTCAACAATGGGAGTGCTTCCTGCAAGCAAAGCTTCCCATGTCCGATGTGTGTCAACACCATTCCCAACAGGCGACAGCACAAACTTGTACTGCCGCATTGTTTGCAAGTACTCCTCCACTCGCCACACATGCTCAAATTCCCCAGATCCAGCTGCAGCTGCACACGCTCGCTGCGACGGCTGCAACAAAGTGACATTTTGCTGAGGCTCAGAAGCTTTTTTGAATAGTGCCTTGGCTGCTGCTACTGGCTTGCGCCGCTTACCCCTGCTAGGACCCCACACTGCATTGTCAGATGACCCTTCAGTCATCTTTACAAACAGCAGGTTTGCCTTTGGCACTTTGAAGTTGGCTGCTGGGTCCCGCACCCACTTGCTGAACACTGTTAACAGTTTGTCCTTGTTTTCGTCCTCTGCATGGTGTGCTGGTATCCTCCAGTTCCACTTGGGTCCTAAGGGGAGGTGTTTGAGCTTGGGATGGGCCATAACCACATTGGGGCCCCACCTGCATGCAGGCAGGTGCAGACAGAGAAGGAGCTGGTATCTTGCAAGTCTGCAGCTTCATACGGGCATATCAGCACCAACAATGCAGTGCAGAGCCGATGTACGGGGATGCAGGGTGCGTGGCGTGTCCCGCAGGCACAGTGCTATAGCTGCATGTTGTAAAAGCTCACACGACGTTCAAACCTTGCAGCCGCTGCAGTTGGCAAGCTGCTGGACGGCAGATGACACCGCGGCTGCGGCACACACAGCTATTGCTGGCATGGGGCTGGCATGAGGCGGCCGGCTAGCAAACGCTTACACCTGCTAAGCGCATTGCATTGTGACAGATGTCTTGACATATGCCGCATGGCCCCTCAAAAGCACCCACCATGACACCACCATGCTACTGTTGAGGATGGCATCCACATGAGGCCGCCAGCTGCCAGCATTATCTCCATGTGCCCAAGGCAGGCACTCGTCATGATTTGAATTTGAAACCAGCACCACTCTGTGCTGCAGCTGGCCCACCACAGCTGCAAAGGCAGGCACATCTGGGGGATGTAAAAACAGTATGCTGGGCCCTGTCAGATTTAAGCTGCTGCCAGGGCTGAAAATCTGGTGGGCGTAATCGAAGAAGATGTCATTTCCTACAAAAGGGAAGCTGGAGGTTGTGCTGTGGCTGCAGGAGCCTATGCTGCCGGGTTTGCTGAAGCTGCTAGCGCCAGCTGCAGCAGCAACTGCAGCTGCAGCGCCTTCAGGCCTGCTGCTACTGTTGCAGCCTGGATGTGCTGCTGCCCTGCCTAGAGCTGCTTTGATTCTGGCTAATGGTTGTGTAGGAGGGAGCCAAGGGGCTTGATCTGCTGCCGTTCTGACTTGTAGGGGCTGTAGCGCCTGCTGCAGCAAACCTATCTCCTGTAGCACAACGAATACCAGCAGCACAGCACCAACAAGCACTGCACCAAGTGGGCCTAATAAGATGCTGCGCTGGGCAGGCTTCTCGTGGCTGTTCAACATTGAGAATTCTGCATGGTTCGTGGCTCAAAAACACAGACTATCGCGGAGCAGGGCCGATGCTGTTGCGTCAAGCTCAGCGTGAAGGCGCACTGCGACAGGGAACACGATCCTAAACTTGCGTATTGAGCACGGCGTTTGATGAAGTATTTCTCCAAGAAATGTTATTTTCTTGTGGAAAAAGAGCATAATTTGGCTGCAACACCCCCGGGGTGATCGTTTGTCTGCTGGTGACCAATCCAAGGTTAACCTTGGATAGATCGAGCTCACACCATGCTGATGAACGTAGCTTGCACAGGTAGCAATGACATCAATGCACTTGACATCGTACTCTTGTCGTTCTGCCGCAAAGGTAGATGTCCTGTCACAAAGAGGGGCGGGGGCGTAATCCCTCCGGCTGATCACACAGCGACAACCACGCAACAACCATCCTCTGGTGGTGGCCTTGCATTGCACTTTGCAGATGTCTTTGCTTGACACCAAATGTAACAAGCATTCTTAGACTTACACCCTCAACAACCATCACAAGCACTCTTGACCTGACAGATCCTCCCCTGGATAGCCATATGTAGTGCATGCATATGCGTGCGGAGCGGGCCATCAGGCGCCCTTTGCCTGGTGCATGCCAACGCTGTGGTTTCAACGTCTTACTGTGGCACCACCATCACAGCCTACATGGCGCTGCGCGTGCACTGCACCTGCCGGCAGTGCAAGCAACCAAGCACTGTGCACCAGCATCATCATCCAATACAATACAATGATGTGTTGAGGATGGCAACCCCCCTGCAAGCGCTATGCACCCGCATCGTCATCATCCAATACTATACAATACTTTGAGGATTGAAACCTCCCTCAGGCACAAGCCCAGCGAGCCGATGCTCCGCTTATGAGGATTAGCGCACTTGTACCCAGTCCTTCCGTCATTGGTTGGGCAATCGTAACCACCCACATCGCTGACCGTGCATGCTGATGTGGACAAACAGCACACACCACACAATGCATGGTGCTATGGCCCATCCCATTGGCAATGACCTGGCAAGTGCAGGACAGGGCGACTTGCTTATAATGCGACGTGGTTTGAAACCACTCGACAGTACGTACGTACAACGTGCATGAGCGTCACCGCCTGCATGCAGCTGCTGACAGAGAGTTCGCTATTGCCTGTAAGCGTTTGACCGAAGTGTTGGTCGGAGCTGTGTGCTGACTACCGCAGCCCCTAACACCAACACAGTCTACTACAACGACCACTGCGCACGGAGACCTGCGGAGGCGGTTTGTGTAACATTGCTGCACAACACAGCAGCAAGGCCCCCACCCCTCCCATCCGCTTCCACCAAACAGCACCGTTATACCAGGCACAAAGGGTAAAACTAACTCCACAACGGCGGACACCCCGGGAAGAATAAATCCACAACCGCAGGCATACGCACTCAAGCAAGCAGCAGCATAGCACGGACGCCACATGTGGCATCTGTGCCCGCCATGCTAGCACAGCCTGTGCCGCTCGTCTGCCTGGATGCCCGGCTTTTCCCCAACACACTATCTACCATAACGTGCAGCAGCAAGGCCCCACCCCTCCCGCCCGCTTCCACCAAACAGCACCGTTATACCAGGCACAAAGGGTAAGAATAACTCCACAAAGGCGACACCCCGGGAAACATACCTCCGCAAGCGCTGGCACACGCACTCGAGCAAGCAGCAGCATAGCACGGACGGCACATGTGGCATCGGCTTCCTCCATGCTAGCACGGCATGTGCCGCCCATCTGCCTGGATGCCCGGCTTTTCCCCAGCACACTTTTCCACCATAACGTCACCTGTTCAGAAAGAAAAACCACCAGAACGTGCAAGGGTTCAAGCCTGTCAAGCACGCGGCAGCTGGGGAAAAGCCCACCCCAGCTGCCGAAGCTGCTCAATCGCTCAGAACACGCGCAGCACTGACACAGCTATCAATGGACAGTTTTAGGCATGGTGAAATGCACAACCATCCACCCTGCAGGAAATGCTGGTCCACAAGCCCCCCTGCCCGAAGGCTCCTGGCACTCCGCTGTGTGTCCCAGTAGAATGCAGTGCTCGTCTGCTTGCATGCCTACAAACACAGGCCCTCAGTAAACACACACAACCCTTGCAGGACAATTCAGCCCTGCGGCAGCAGCTGCCCAGGCAGACACAGCAGCCAACAGGGCCACAGCCAGAGCAGCGGACTGCCTGCCGACGCCAGCATAGGTTGCGCGCACCAGATATAGTAATCTGTGCTCAAGTCGACACCCGAATGCAGCTGATGTGACGCCTAATATCTGACATGCGGATAAGCTCACACCTGCTAATGCAAGTTGGGTGCGCCCATGGGGTCATGCATTTGGTCAACTCCTTGTTTACACACATCACAATAACAAGGCATCTCAAGCGGCGCCGCATCTGCCTGCGGCGCATCCCTACATGCCAAAGCAGGTGCGCACCAACATTTGTGCGCACACGTGCGTTTGCAAAAGCAACTTGGCACCTGCAGGCGCCAAACACGCGCGCAGTAGCTCTCGCCAGACCCATGATGCACCCTGCAAACATTTCACGAAGTGCCCGTCTGCATACAGCAAACTGCCAAACAGGGGCAAAGTCAACAAGCTAGCCACACGATTGCAAAAAACACTTGCGGCATGCCCGCCTTCTCAAATGGTACGGCCGCACACTTGAGCAGCAGCAGCAGCAACAAGAGGAGCACGTGCTGTGCAAAGGTTGCTGCGGTTTGCAATGCCGCATGCGCAGGGTTGTGATGCAAACTGATGCAATGGGGCGCCAGGCCTGAGGAGCAGATCCACAGAAGCACGCAAAGCCAGGCAAACAAGCAAGGCTGATGAGCAATCACTCAGGCAAACCTTTTCAGCCAAACCTTTGAGGCAAACCTTCATTGCAAGCCAGATGAGCAGAAACAGCACAGCTGAGACAGGCATCCTGGCAAAGTCGGCCATACGGGTGTTCACAATGCTAGCAGCCTACGCGTTGTGTGAGAGACACAAAGTGACAGTCCAACGCAGTGCAGCTAGCAACACCTGCAGCATGCGCCTCCTGTGCTTTGAGCCCCGATGCAATGTGCGAGGGCCAAACAGCTGCAACCATACACGCGGAAAGTCAGCAGTCTCGCATGTTGTCATGCACATGTTTCTGTGCAAGAGCAGCAGTGCACCGGCAGCTGCCCTGCAGCCGCCTCACGCGTTAGCAAAGCTGCAGCAACAACTTGACAACCTGTGCACAAGTAGCTTCTCTTCCTCAGGCTTTCTGAAGCAAGCACCGCAAGCTGGCTGGTGCACTTCAGCACAAAGCTGTTGCAGCTGCTCCTGGCTGTCAGCATTTATAAGCATTGCCGCTATTATGGATGCTCAGCCACCCAACTCTGACACCCCTGCTGCAAACCTCTGCTGCACGACCGGAGGACTGCCACACACTGACCGAGCTGCTGCCAGCAAACACAGCCCAACCAGTGCCACCCACAGCTGCTGCAAACACAACAGGACCACAAAACACCTGGCAACAGCTGCTGCCAGCAAATACAGTCCGATCAAGAGCTGGCCACAGCTGCTGCCAGCAAACATAACCCGACTGAGACCCGGCCACAGCTGCTGCAAACACAACAGGACCACAGAAACCTGGCCACAGCTGCTGCCAGCAAACACAACAGGACCACAGAGCCCTGGCCGCAGCTGCTGCCAGCAAACACAACAGGACCACACAAACCTGGCCGCAGCTGCTGCCAGCAAACACAACAGGACCACACAAACCTGGCCGCAGCTGCTGCCAGCAAACACAACAGGACCACACAAACCTGGCCGCAGCTGCTGCCAGAAAACACAACAGGACCACACAAACCTGGCCGCAGCTGCTGCCAGCAAACACAACAGGACCACACAAACCTGGCCGCAGCTGCTGCCAGCAAACACAACAGGACCACACAAACCTGGCCGCAGCTGCTGCCAGCAAACACAACAGGACCACAGAAACCTGGCCGCAGCTGCTGCCAGCAAACACAACAGGACCACACAAACCTGGCTGCAGCTGCTGCCAGAAAACACAACAGGACCACACAAACCTGGCCGCAGCTGTTGCAAGCAAAGACAACAGACCACAGAAACCTGGCTGCAGCTGCTGCAAGCAAACACAACAGGACCACAGAGCCCTGGCCGCAGCTGCTGCCAGCAAACACAACAGGACCACACAAACCTGGCCGCAGCTGCTGCCAGCAAACACAACAGGACCACACAAACCTGGCCGCAGCTGCTGCCAGCAAACACAACAGGACCACAGAAACCTGGCCGCAGCTGCTGCCAGCAAACACAACAGGACCACACAAACCTGGCCGCAGCTGCTGCCAGAAAACACAACAGGACCACACAAACCTGGCCGCAGCTGTTGCAAGCAAACACAACAGACCACAGAAACCTGGCTGCAGCTGCTGCAAGCAAACACAACAGACCACAGAAACCTGGCCACAGCTGCTGCCAGCAAACACAACAGGACCACACAAACCTGGCCGCAGCTGCTGCAAGCAAACACAACAGACCACAGAAACCTGGCCACAGCTGCTGCCAGCAAACACAACAGGACCACACAAACCTGGCCGCAGCTGCTGCCAGCCTAACCAAGAGCTGGCCACAGGAGGCTGCAAACAAACACAGCCCAACCGAGAGCTGCTGCCAGCAAACACAGCCCGACCAAAAACCGGCCACGGCTGCTGCAAACACAACATGACCACAGAAAGCTGGCCACAGCTGCTGCCAGCAAACATGACCCGACCAAGACCCGGCCACAGCTGCTGCAAACACAACAGGACCACAAAACACCTGGCCATCTGTGGCCAGCTGCTGCCAACAAACACAGCCCAACCGAGAGCTGGCCATAGCTGCTGCCAGCAACAAACCACTATATTGCACCTGACCCAAAGACGGCACAAGTTGTGGGATCCCAACGCGACGGAACAGATCGCAACAGACGCAAAGAGAGCACATGTTGTGGGATCCCAACGCGACGGAACAGATTGCAACAGACGCAACTTCAGTGTGCTCATGAGACATCCTGAATGCAACCTGACAGACTGCAACATACTCAGAAAGAGCACATGTTGTCACCCGCTCAAATATAACAACTGCACGCCAAAATGCCTGAATCTCACCACAAGGGCTGTGTCTGGGACCCCGGGTATGGTGAACCCTGCTGCTGGCCCCACAGCTGGTACTGCTGCTGCTGCTGCTGCTGCTGCTGCAGTGCCTGCTGTTGAAGTTGCTGCGGCGCCACAGCAGCAGCTTGTAACTGCATCAACTCCTGCAGTTGTGCACCCTGCGGCGCATAGTTGGCCAACCACTGCTGCTGCTGCTGCAGCTGCTGCTGCTGCTGGTAGTCTGCAGCTGCACCAGCAGGCATCATCATCATGTTGCCGGCTGCCGCACCCGGCTGCATCAACAGCCCTGTGCCAGCCGCGCTGGCCCGCTGCTGCTGCTGCTGCTGCTGCTGTGCTGCTTGCTGCAGCATCAGCTGTTCAAGCAACGGCTGCAGCTGCTGAACCTGCTGCTGCTGGTGCTGTGGCGGCTGGCGGTTGATTGCTGCTGACATCGCTGCCACTTCATCGTACAGCCCAGCGTTGCTCTGCAGCTGCCCGCCTGCCTGCAGCTGCTGCTGCAGCCATGTTAGCCCTGGTGCCTGCAGTGCGGCAGCAGCAGGCTGCATACCAGGCACGGCAACGCCAGACATGAGCATGGCCTGCTGCTGCTGCTGCTGTTGCAGCTGCTGCTGCTGCTGTTGCAGCTGCTGCTGCTGCTGTTGCAGCTGCTGCTGCTGTTGCTGTTGCTGTTGCAGCTGCTGTTGCTGCTGTTGCAGCTGCTGCGGCTGCTGCTGTGCCGCAACATACCTTGGGCTAGCAACCAGGCCAGATCCAGCACGCGGACTCAGGCCCAACAAGACACCTGCTGAAGAACCCGGCACAGCTGCTGCTGCTGCTGGTGGTGGTGGCATCTGCATCTGCACCACTGCACCTACCACGCTGCTTGCAGCACTTGAAGGGGCGCTCTCTGCCGGCCCGGCTGCTGCTGTTGCCACAGCTGCTGTGGGAATGCCCAGGTCTGGAGCAGCACGCCGCAGCAGCGGCTGCTGCTGCTGCGGCGGCACACTGCCAGCGCCAGCATGTGGCTGCGGGCGCAGGGGTTGCTGCAATGCAGGCTGCTGTCCCTGGGCCTGCACCTGAGTTGGCTTTGAAGGTGGCTGAGAGCGGATGTGCTGCTGCCGCTGCGGCGGCTGCTGCGCCTGCGGCTGCTGCTGCCGGGGTGGCACCAACCACTGCGGCTGCTGCGGCCTCTGCTGCTGTTGCGCTGCTGGCTGTGCCAGCTGCTGCCGCTCCGGTGGCTGGCCCTGCAGCCCCTGCTTATGCTGCTCCTGCTCCTCCTCTTTGTGCTCTGCCTCTACGACCCTGCATGTCATACGCAATCATCAACCGTTGCGACAGCTTGCCGAGCAGTAGCATAGCAGTCTGCATGGCAGTCTGCGTACGTCGACCAGCTGTATTCATTGGTGATGTCAGCAGTGTTGTGTTCGCTTCCTCAATTCAAGCTGCCACATAATGCCAGCAATACAAAACGTAACAGCCTGGGCTGGACAAAGAAGCCACGATGAGCCAGCAAAGTGATACTGAGCACTGCTTGCTGCTGCTTCGTGCTGCTGTGCGCTGCTGCAAGGCTTGCTGCTGCTAGCGCTGCTGGTCACAGCTCCGACAATGCTGTGCGCTGCTGCTGCCCGCGCCTGAGCTCCTCCAGGGTGTGTGCGAAGAAGCACAGCAACCGGCAGTTTGCAAAGCATTTTGCATAGCACCGTGCTGGGATCCCCGACCACCCACACACCCATCCGTCCACTTAAGTGCTGTTGCTGCTGCGCCACCCACGCACCTGAGCTCCTCCAGGGTGTGTGCGAAGAAGCACAGCGGCCGGCAGTTTGCAAAGCAGTTTGCAGAGCAGTTATGCAAAGCAGTTAGCAAAGCAGCTTGCATGATGCCCCCACCCACCCCCGCACCTGAGCTCCTCCAGGGTGTGTGCGAAGAAGCACAGCGGCCGCGTGCAGGCCACGCCGTGCTGGCACATCTGCGTGCGGAAGCGCTTGGGGTGCAGGTGGAACTCCTGCGCAGCGGCAAGGCAGCGCAACAGGAAAGCGCAGCAGTGCAAAAACAGTGCAGCAGTGGGAGCCTAGAAGATAGAATAAGAAGAGCACGGGACACATCTGTGTGCGGGAGCGCTTCGGGTGCAGGTGGAACTCCTGCGCAACGGCGAGGCAGCGCAACAGTACAGGACAGCAGCGCAACAGCACAGTGCAGCAGTGAGAACGGAGAAGCTGAAGCAAGAAGAACACGTGACACATCTGTGTGCGGAAGCGCTTCGTGTGCAGGTGGAACTCATGCGCAGCGGCAAGGCGGCGCAACAGTGCAGTGCAGCAGTGCAAAAACAGCGCAGCAGTGAGAGCCCAGACGCTGAAGGAAGGACAACTGACACATTTAAGTATGGCAGCGCTTTGCGTGCAGGTGGAACTTCTGCGCCTTGCTGCTGCTGCTGCTGCCGACACTCACGTAGACGTTGTGTGTGTAGCTGCAGCTGTCGCCGCGCGGGCAGCTGTGCCCTTTCTTGTCATCGGGGCAGGGCAGCGGCTCATAGTCAAACAGGCGGGGGTCGCGCCGGCGCGCCTTCTCCCGCGGGTGCGCAAACGGGCACTGCAGCGAAAGAGCCACAGAGATGTGCAGCGGAACAAATGTGGCACGAGCACGCGGTAGAGGTGTCCAGGTCAGCATACAGGGGTGGTGTGGGCATGATGTGCAACCTACTGAACACCCACAAGAGGCAGCACCATGCTTGCAGGACAGCATGTACAAGCGCACAGTCACACTGCTTGTTATCGCTTAGCCAGCCACAGATAATGCCTGTGCTACTCCTGCTGCCGCACACTCACCGTAGACCAGTCGTGCGGATGCTGCGCTGTGCAGTTGGCAATCTTGAACGTGTAGAGGTAGAAGTCCGCAGAGAAGTGCGGCTTGTACGTCTGCTGCTGCTGTTGCTGCTGCTGCGCCTGCTGCTGCTGCCGCTGCAGCCGCGCAGCTTTCGCGGCGCTGTTGCCGGCGGCGCCTGCAACCGACTGCAGCAGGCTCAGGCACCGCTCGAGCTTGTGCTGCGCAAAATACGTCGACAGCGACTCGTTCAGCGACTGCTGCATCAGCTGCAGAGGCGACCGCAGCAAGCTGCTGCTGCCAGGGCTGTGAGCAACACTGCTGCTGCTGCTGCTGCCGTCGCTGCCAGAGCTCCCATCAAGCAGCAGCATCAGCAGCGCCCAATCCTGCACCAGCCGCAGCAGCAGCTGCTGGTTGGCCTGCATCCGGTCAACGCCAGCCGCCACTGCTGCCTCAAACACCCCCTGCATCTCCTTGGCAGCAGCCGGCGGCAGCAGCAGCAGCGGCAGGTGCGCAATCACCCCTGGCACAACAGCGCCAGACACCGCTGCTGCAGCTGCAGCTGCAGCCAGCACGCTCGAGCTGCCGCTGCTGCCAGTGCCGGTGCTCCTGCTGCAGATGCTTGCGGTTATGCTGTCTGCGCCGCTGCTGCAGGGCCTAGCGCTGTCCTTCTTGCTGTCTTTTGCTAGCACTACAACTGACAGCACCCGTACAGGCCCTTGCTTGCTCATCTCTGAGCCGAGCTGCAGCGCAGCCTCCCTGCTGAACACCAGCCGCAACTTCAACCCATCCTCTGAGGCTGCCGCTGCTGCTGTTGACGGTGCTGCTGCTGCTGCTGCTGCTGCTGCTGCTAGTGATGAGGATGAGGATGGACTAGCGGCGCCTGCCGCCTTTGCTGCTGCTGCTGCTGCTTTACCAGGCAGCAGCTCCCACACTTGGTCCAGCAGCACAGCCCCCTGCGGCTGCACAGCTACCACGCAGCGCACCCGCTCATGCCCCTGCTCCAGCAGCTGCTGCACAAGCACGCTTGACAGCAGCAGCTCCACCTCAACCACAGCTACGCTGCTGCTGCCGCTTCTGAAGCTCGCTGCAGGACCGCCTGCCACGGAGCTGCCTGCCGCAACTGCTGCTGCTGCTGGGGGTGTTGCTGCTTCGGAAAGAGCAGCAGCCAGCGGTTGCAGCATGATGCCGCCCCGTTCGCCATCACCATCGCGTGACCACAGGCATGCAAGTGCAGCAGCAAGGCTGTTGGCAGCGTTAGCGGTAGCAACCGCAGTCAGCTGCTGCGGCTGCGTGCGCTGCGCCGAGCGCCGCTTGCTGCTGCTGCTGCTGCTGCGCTCCTTTGAAGCTTTGTCATCTGACCCTGTCGTGCAAGACTGTGCAGGCGTTTCTGCGGCTAATGGCGACCCAGCTGCGATTGATTCTGGCGAACCACTCTTGCTCTTGCCCACCATCTGCACTCCCCTCACATCCCACCCTGCAGGCAGCTGCTGCCGCACCTGCTGCTCCAAGAACTGCTGCAACTGCTCCAGCTGCTGCTCCGCCAGCTCAGGTTGCTCAGCGGGTCCTGCTGACAGCTGCAGCGCTGCATCACCAGCTGCTGCTGACGCGAGCTGCAGCGGCTGCTGCTGCTCGCTGCTGGCTGCACCTGTCGGCCGCACCAGCTCAAACACCAGCTGGTAGCAGCCACTGAAGGCAGTAGACTGCGCAACAATCGGCAGCGGCTGATGCAGCGCTGCGGCAGCAGCAGCAGGCGAGCTGTCTGCGGTGCTGGGTGCAGGTGGTGCTGCTGTTGAAGCCAGCGCAAGCTGCAGGATTGATCCCAGATGCTGCCGCACACGTTCTAGCTCCTGCGCACCTGCATTACAGATGGATGCAACACACCACCACGACGCACAGGGTTCTTTGTCATGACAGCAGCAGTGTTATGACAGCAGCAGTGTCCAAGGTGTATGCACAACCTGCCGTGAACTGAAACACACAAGGCAGTGTAGCTGAGGCATGCCCTGCACAACAGTGCAGGCTGTGACAGCTTCTTGCAGGCATGCACCTGTCCTGCAAGCATTCATATGTCTTACAAGCGTTTGTGTGTCCCTGCAAGCAATCATCTGTCCTGCAAGCCTTCATCTGTGCTGCAAGCAATGATCTGTCCTACAAACGTTTGTCCGTCCTGCAATCATATTTCCTGCAAGCAGTCATCTGTCATACAAGCACGTGTCTGTTCTGCAAGCACAGCGCGCCACATCAGCAGGGCTCACTTGTGCCATCAGGCTCCTCCAACTTGATGGCCACCAGAGTCCTCTGCAGGGGTGAGCAGTACACTGCTTGCGCAGCAGCAGCAGCAGCAACAGCGGTTGCACTGCTAGCACAGGGTTGGCTGGCTATCTTGCTGCTGCTCTCCCTGATGCTGCTATTGGTGCCAAGCAGCTGCTGTGCTTCAGCTAGCTGCACGCCCTGAGGATGCTGCTGCTGCTGCTGCTTTGGCATAGCCTGGCTGTCTGACGCTCCTGCAAGCAGTTGCTGGTCCCTGCTTGCAGCGCCTGACAGTGCCGCTGCTGCTGCCGCGCTGGCGTCTGCAGCTGCTTGCAGATGCGCAGACACGTGCTCTATGCATGCCGCAAGCAGTGCAGGCAAGCATGCCTGCAGGGCAGGCAGCAGTCGCCTGCCGCTCTCTGCTGCAGCTGCAGAGCTGGCCCTGTAAATCAAACTCGCAGGACCGCCAGTCAACAACCCTAAAGTTCCTGCAAGCAAGCAGCTGGACAGCCAAGGCTCTGCCGTGCAGCCTGCTGCTGCAGCATCTGTCAGGGCAGCTGTCATGCAGCAGAGCGGCACACCTAGCAGGTACCAGCACAACGCGGGCCTGCCGTGCTGCATGTGCCACTTCAGTGGGGCGCTCAATGCTGTTGTGCTGGCATGCACCAGCAGCAACCGATGGCGCCGCATGCACTGCCAGATGGGTGCATACAGCAGCCAAGCAAGCGCCCTGATACTGCTGCTTGGCTGAGACGGCACCGGCGCTCCTAGCAGAGCCATAAGCAGCACCCGGTGCCAAATGCTGCGGGGTCCGCACACGCAGCGCTTCCTGGCTGGCACGATGCAAAGCGCTGTGCACGCGGACAGTACAAAGGCCAGCAGCATGTTTGCTATGCTGCAAGCACGCAGTGCCTGCCACACCGCTGCAGGAACGGCGCAGCCAAACAGCAGCAGGGCCACATCAAGCAGCACGCCTAGTTTGCCTCGCTGCCGCTGCACGGCCCACGTGGGTGCACTAGTACCCTGCATCTGCAAGCGGAGCAGCAGCACTGGAGCAGTGAATATACATGCGAGGTGCTGCAGCTTTGACAAGCTTAGTGAAGGCAGCAGCAGGCAGCACTGCTCAGTTCAAACACTGTGTCCAGGCATGCTGCAGGGTTCTTCCGAGGAACAATAAACTGCTGCACGTTTGCCGATACTTGATCAGTCGTCCGCGTATCCGCTTACATTCGCTGAAGCCCAGTTTGCTGTGAAGCCTTCTGCCTGCCCTGTTCCCTGTCCGATGTCTACGTTGCGTGTCCAGATCGGCTCCAACCAGCTTGCTGCATGTTTTGGACCCAATACCGCTGCGACAGCCGATGACGCCTGCAGATGCGCCGCGTTTGGCACCAGCTGTTTCGTTGTTGCCCCGTCACAGGCCTCCCACACCATGAATGCTGGATCCACGGTTACAGCAGTACGATTGGATTGCCACCGGCATGTTCTCTCCAGTACTCTCTAGTTGGCAGCAGTGTTCCTGGAAATATCTGTAGAAGTGCCTAGACCTGACGCCATGAAACCTGGCTGCATAACTGCTTGCAGCCCCACACGCCAAATGAACAACGCAATATTTTGCATTCGTTACTTTTCTGTTGGTGCGCTGCACGATTAATTGAGAGTCAAGCATGGCAGTACAACATGTGCTCAACAGCGTGAAATGCACTGGTGTATTTCTGTCAATGTGGTAGCAGCGAACAGTTGGTGCAGAACAGCCATGCTTGCTAGCGAGAGCGTTAGGGCATGGCTGTCTGACATCTAACATGGACACAGTGCGGTCTTGTGGATTCATCAGCTGATGCACAGGTCACAAATGTTCATGAATGCACAATTGCGTGATTCATGAGGTGGCGGAGATACTTGTTTTCTTTTTTTCCATCCGCGCAGCAGCCTGTAGCCCGGCGCCCCCTCAGCCGCAGCAGCAGCAGCTGCAGCAGCAGCGTTTGACAGGGCCAGGGCAGCAGCCTTTGCAGCAGTGCCAGCATGTGGCGGCTGGTGATGTGCCGGATCATGTTGATTACGGCACGTTGCTGCTGGAGTTCCCGCCGCTGGTGCGCGAGCTGGTGACATTGTACCCTTTGTCTGTCATCAAGCAGCGTGCAGCGGTGCTGCTGGAGGTGCTTGATTCATCGTACGCAGAACGCTGGGAGTGGGGTGATGAGCCGTCAGCTGACAGCAGTGGCAGCCCAGGGGTTGTTGATGATCTGCAGCCGCAGCGTGCTGCAGCAGCAGCCCAGCCCCACCAGCCGTCGCCTAGCAGTAAAGACTGCAGAGTAGACGACCCAGCAGACGCTACGTCTGGCAGCCGCCCAGAGCCGCAGCAGTGGGGCCCGGGCCTCATGGACTGGGTGGCTGCGCAGCGCAGTCGATGGCCCCTCAATGCAGCTCATGCACGGCAGTTGTTTGCCGGGGACCCGGACTGCGATGCGCTGGTACGCTGGCTGGAGGATGGTGTGCCTATTGTGCACCCCGGCCATGTGGTGCCAGCCTTTGATTGCACCAACTACTCTGTGCCGCCTGGCCTTGCCGCGTTTGCAGCAGAGGCGGCAGCACAGGAGCTTAGTGAATGCCACGTGGCGGTGCCCCCAGCTGGCGTGCACTCTCCTTGGGTGCATGCCACTGGTGTGGTGCCCAAAGGGCCGGCAGCAGCGCCGACTGGAGCTCGTCGTATACATGACTTTGCTCGACCGTCTGGCGCTGCTGTTAATGACCACATTCGCTACCAGCCCCGCCGCTTCATGACAGCACGGCAGTTTGCAGAGGCAGTGCAGCCTGGCGGCTGGATGTGCAAGGTGGATGTGCATTCGTACTTCCACCAGCTGCCGGCCAGCCCTTGGCATTGGCCGTACCTGGCCTTCCGGGTGCCGGCAGTGTCTTTGTCTGGTGAAATGGCAGCCGCCAGCAGTGACAACAGCAGCGGCGATCACCACAGCTCTGGCAGCAGCAGCAGCAGCGGCACCTGCGGCAGCAGCAGCCACAGCAATGGTGACCGGGCAGCGGAGGTTGAGGTATGGGGCACACGGGTGCTGTTCGGCCTGCGACACGGGCCTGAGGTGGCTGACAGGTTCAGCCAGGCGCTTGTCAGGCTGATGCAGCGCCTGGGATGGCAGGTGGTGTATGCGCTTCTGGATGACTTTAATATCTTCGACAGCGCCCGTCTGCGCTGCTTGCTGGGCTTCCATGTCTTGTGTGCAGCGCTGCTTGCTGGGCTTCCATGTCTTGTGTGCAGCGCTGCTGCACATTGGCTTTGTGCCCAGCTTGCACAAGTCTGCACCGCCTGCCCAGGTGATGCAGACGCTGGAGTTGGAGATTGACAGCTGCAGCATGCAGCTGCGTTTGACAGCTGGGCGTGTGGCGCAGCTGCAGCAGCTGGTGCGGCAGTTCAGCAGTAACAGCCGCTGCACCAAGCGGGAGCTGGATTCAGTGGTGGGCAGGCTTCAGTGGGCCAGCGACGTGGTTTGGGGTGGCCCGCTGCTGCTTAACCCCATCCGCCGGTGTGGCCTGCGGTGCCGCAAGCCGCACCACAAGGTGTACCTGCGGAGCGAGGCGCGGCTGGCCTTGCGGTGGTGGCATGCAGCGCTGCAGCAGTTCAATGGCTGCCGCAGCATTTGTACCGGCAGCCGCGCCCCTGGCAGCTTCTCAGCACTGACGCCTGCGGGGTTTGGGACACCGAGGTGCCAGGAATTGGGATCTTTGTGGATGGTGGCTTCTGTGGCCTGACAGCACAGCAGTGCCGGCAGCTGTATGAGGATGCACCGGCAGTAGAGGCGCCGATCCAGCTGTGGGAGCTGTATGCTGTGCTGGTGATGCCGCGGCTGTACGGCTCTTACTTGCAGGGCCAGTACTGGCAGCTGGGCGTTGACAACAGCAACGTCTTCGCCTGGCTCAGCAAGGGGACGGTTAAGGGGAAGGTCTGCTATGAGCAGGCCTTGCAGTACCTGCTGCAGCTGTTCACACTTGAGGTGCAGCTGGATTTTCGGCTGCAGCCTTTCTGGATCAGCAGCAGCACCAATGTTCTGGCAGATGCAGCGTCGCGGCAGGAATGGGGTACCTTCCGCTCAGCGCTGCGCGACTGGCTGCGGCAGCAGGGGCGCAGCCCCGTGCCTGCGCTGGCGTTCCTGCAGCCTTGCTGATGTGTCAGCCGCCAGCAACTGGCAGCGGGCGGTGCAGCGGGTTGGGCGGGGCGGGGTGATTGCCGCAGCGTCAGGATGGCATTGAGGCCTGGTCTTGTCTGAGTCGTGCTGTGCACGTGCACATGCTGTCGCTGCATTCTTTGCATTGCCTGTGCATCGCCCCCGCTCACGTGTATTATGCCCGCTGCAGTCCGCTGCTTCTTCATGGCAGGTTTGGCCCCCCTGTCCTGATTCAACATCTTTCTTGTGGCCGTCTCTCTCTTACAGCATCATGTATGCTCTGCGTGTGTACCGGTGTGTTGTTTGGCAGGCGTGCAGCCTACACCTGCGCTGCTCATGTTTGGGCTGCGGGCTCTGGCGTACTCCAGCCAGGGCCTTGCCGGCCGCATGGCCGCCAAGTACAGTGATTCCGCCCTGTACTACGTGCGGTGGCTGCTGGCGTGCGGCCTGCCCCTGGACCCCTGCTGGCTACATCCCACAGAACGATTGCTGCAAGCCTATGCGGCCTTCCTTGCAGCCACGTGTTCAGCCGACACCATCAAGAATCAGCTGGCTGGCCTCAAGTACCATCTGGGGTCGTTTGGGCCGGTCGATTGGTCTGGCTACACGCTGCTGCAGCGGCAGCTGAAGGGCATCCGGCGGGTGCGCGGTGCCTGCCAGCAGCAGAAGCGCCCCATCACCATGGAGATGCTGCTGTGCTGGGTGCTGCAGCTGCAGCGTGGCTGGGATAGCAGGGTGCAGTGCTTGGTGCTTGCCTGTGTGATAGGCGTGTTGGCATGCTGCGCAGGTCCAACCTGGTGCCTGGCAGCAGTGCTTTATTTGAAGGGCGCAAACACCTGCGTCGCTGCGATGTGGTGTTTGTGCCTGAGCTGTATGCGCTGCGCCTCACGCTGCGTGAGACAAAGACGCTGCAGTTTCTCGAGCGGGAGCATGTTATCTTTGTGACGGGCAGCAAGGGTGCGCCGCTGGATCCTGTTCGCTTGTATCAGGATTATGTGGCAGCGCACCCCGCAGCCCCCACTGACCCTTTCTTCATGTTTAGGGGTGCGGATGGAGTGCTGCAGCCGCTCACTTTTGACGGCTTGGCCAGTGGTGTGAAGGAGCTGGTGGCGCTGCTGGGGCTGGATCCCAGCCAGTATGCGTCACACTCGCTGCGGCGTGGTGGTGCGTCTGGGGCCCTTGCATCGGGTCTGGCGCCGTTCTTCACGCGGTTCCAGGGTGACTGGAAGTCGGAGTGCTACCTCCGCTACTACACCCTGGGCTTGCGTGACATGTTGCGGATCTCGGCTGCCATGCTGAGCCAGGTGAACCGCGCTTGGCCGGCTGGTGGGTCGTAGGGGGGAGGTTGTGGGGGGAGGAGGCAGTGCTGGTATGCACTGCAGGGTTTGTTGGCTTTGTGCAGTGTGGGCTGGTGGCTCATAGCATGCTTGCAGTGAAGCAGCAGTGCTCTGTGAGCAGCAGCCCATGCACAACTTCCCCCAAGCTGCTGCATGTAGGCAGATGCAGTAGTACGTTGGCATGTTGTTTGTGTATCGCATTGACTAAGGGAAATAAGGGTGGTGACCTGTTTTGACGGTGGTGTGCAACATGTTTGACTGGGAAACATGTTGTGACACTGACAAGTATGCAGCATGAAGGTAGCTGCATGTTTGTAGGTATTTACGAGCACGGGAAAAGAAGTAAATCATACTTTACGCTAACAGCAACACACCAGATTTGCAGCCTTCTCAGGCTTGCTGGGTGTGGACCTTCAAGCAGCTGGCTGAGTGTCCAACGGCTGTTCTACACAACGTAAACGAATCAACACCCCATACCATGCCTTATTCTGGTGCTGGTGCTGCTGAGAAACGTCATGAAAGCCAAACAACTTTCTGGTGGTTGGGGACTGCATTCAGTCTACTGCGCAGTACTGCACTGGTGGAGTTGCCTCAGGCAACAGGTGTGGGTCCAGCTTGAGTGCACTTCAGGTATGGAACCAACATGGTAAGTGGCTCTGCCTGCCATACTTCTGGGTGTATTCATTTGCTGCAGTGGCCTCAGCAACCTGTGCTATCAACTGAAATTTGCACACACACGTTTGTGGTGAGCAAGGTGCCTGGCTATGGCCAGGATGCCACGCAAGTTGTTCTCAAACAGGCAGAACATGTTTTGCCACATGCGCATGTGCAGCTTGCAGGCACCGAGTGCCTTGCTGATGCAGGCCGGGCCAAGCAATGCCAACTCAGTTGAACTGGAAGGTTTGAGAGGCTGAATGCCTGTGCTGTGAGTTATTCAGAATCCTGGCTCATGATGACATCATACACGTGTTCTTCACTCAGCAGTAAGCACAAAAGTGAGTAGTCGCGTTGTCGGAGGGGTGCAGGCTCTGTGGCACAGAGTCTGTGCTCTAAAAGCACATGTCATGATGGTTCAACTTTGGCTGTCACGCCACCAACCAACAGAGTGAGACCGGCTTATGAGGCTGTCCGTCTCATGTTCATAAAGTACCTCCGGGACCGACCAAACATTCATGCGGCTTTGCAGCATGTGCAGCAAGCGGTGAAGCAGCGCGCCTCTGTGTTGGCGCCTAAAGTGAGAGCTCCTCGCTACAGCTCGACACTCCAATGGCGATGAAGCTCGCAGCAGCTGCAGTGGTTCTTTCGTTATTGGTTGTAGCAGAAGTCGCAGGTCGGCAACAATGGAGTGAAAGTGCAAGTGCAGTGTTCTGTTTCCGATCCCTGCGCACCAGTCTAGCCGCTGCCACCACAACGCTTGATAAATACCGTCAAATGTAACTTTCTGAATCTATTGCCGACAGCTAAGTGTCCTTGTGTCGCTCTGTAGTGCTGGTCACGGAGCTGCGTACATCTGAAGTATGCTGCGTTTTTCGCAATGCAGGAGCCCCAAGACCGCGCTCCCGATCTCCTGCAAAGACTCAAAATGCACCGGGAGTAAAAAGCAGCAGCAGCGGCTTCTTAGACAGCAACAGTACCAGCAGCAGCAACAGCACAAGCAGTGGCAGCGGCGCAGCTCCAAACCCCAGCAAAGGCAATGCAGGGGCAACCAACAGCAGCAACCAGACTCCGTTTCAGCCTTACATAGATGCAGAGACGATGGCTGCTAGGAATGCATGCCGGCCAGCAGGTGAGATTCGCAGATGTTGCGTGCTGCCTTGCATGTGTGCCGCACACATGTGTGCTGCTGCTCTCAGCCCGCGCTACATGCAAGCAACAGCACAGTATCTACCAGAAAACAGAGATGCAGATGCTTGCGCGTGTTTGGCACAGCGACCAGCAGCTGGCTGTGCCTACCCCAAGTCTGCAGTATGCGTCAGGAGCGATTGCACAGCTGCCAGCAACTGTTACACGCGATCAGTTGCACTCACTCAGGGCCAGTGCAGACCAAAAAGTAACACAACATCACGGAGCTGTTTCATGGCATTCAAGCTGCTGCTGCTGCTGCCTTTGGCGCACCTTGCCATGCAGCTGTGAAGCTGTCAACGCCTCAGGGTGTGCTGAAGCCTGCACTACAGTCTGGAGAAAAGCCAAACTTCATTGTCATCCTCTCAGGTGTGGCAAGATCGCGGTCATACTCATTACTCAGTAAAGCTGTTGCTCAACACACTCCTGCTGACCTGATATGTATGCATCGGCTGAGCAGGAGCAGCTGCTTGAACAACATAGTTGAGTCCTCACACAAAAGACATAGCAGTCAAGGTCCAGCATGCCTCTGCAGTGTAGTGCCCCCTGTTTTTAATGACACGTAAACTGCATCAGCTTTGATGTGTGATGCTGATGTGAACACGCTTACTGCATTTGTCGATGCAGATGATCAAGGGTGGGACGACATTGGCCTGCACAACCCAAGATATGTCAACACCCCAAACTTGGACAGGTGGGCAGCTCAACAGCAGGCCAGCACAGCAGCAATGCAGCAGCGGCAAGATGCATGACCTGAGGCAGCAGCAGTAGCTGTTTGTACACTTTGGTATTTTGTGAAGAACTCAATGGCAGGTACGGGCACAGCAGCAGAACAGGTAACGGAGTCATGCATTCACAAACTTGCAACATTACAGTGCATAAGTGCAGCAGTTAATCATGTCTTTCAATGACAACATCTGAGAAAGCGGCAGCAGCAGGTGAAGCCAGGAGTGCCAGCTGATACGCAGTGCAGGGCACCCGTGCACGTCTGATTGCACTGAGCCTGGTTTCTACTAAACTGGCTGACATGGTGTTTCTTTCTGTGTGCCTGTAGGTTCATCCGGAACGGCACTCTATTTGACAAGTAAGTGGAAAGCTCAGCTGATTTTGCGTGGAAATGTTGACGCGTTGACAGCAAGCGCGCGCATTGTGCTGCATGCAGCATCAGCAGAGACATTGCGAATGTGATTGAGCCTGCCAGGAGGGGAAAGCAGTACAGCTCAAACTGACAGTACAATACAGGGGGACAAGGTTGCTTAGAGACGACATCAATGCCTCTATGCGATTGATAAACAGTACATTCACAACTATTGACTGATGCCGCTGCTTCTGCTGCTGCTGCTGTTGCTGTGCAGCTTCTATGTCACGCCGCAGTGTGCGCAGTCCAGGGCAGCGCTGTTGACTGGCAGGTACCCGCCCAGAGCAGGTGAGCCTGGCATGCCACCCGCCTGCCGCTGGGACTTCTTTGTTACAGCAGGGGAGGCGCCTGGCTTAGCCTGCACACTTGTTCAAACCGCATTACGGAACAAAACTGTGTAAACTACAAGTCAGCCAAGAAACACTGGTTCAACGTGCTGTTTGACACTGACTGAACCAGCTGTGCACCAAGCTAGGATAGCTGCTTGTGAGAGCTCAACTCAGCTGGTGCTTGACTGCATATCCCACAGCAAAGAGTTCATGCGACTGACGTGTTTGAATGTGTGTCTGCTGCACTTCTTGCACATGTTGCCGGTTGCAGGGACTATGCTGGTGCATGGAGGTGAGCGGCTGACATTGCTGCTGTAGTTGCTGCTGCTGAGGGAATTCGGGCATTGCACGTGTGTAGGTAAATACTTGAGATAACTGTTGCGGTTGACAGCCTGGCTTGGCCACCCAGAGCTGTGCTTTCCTGTGCTTTGGCAGCAGTGCAGCATTTTGCAGCAGTGCAGCAATTTGCAGTGTATGCGGCCCCATCACACACGAATGTGATGCCTAACATCACATCCACAACGTGACATGTTATATGCCACACTGTAACAAGAGCCTAAAGCAAGCCTTCAGCTCACCTGGACGCTTCCCTTTTCCAACTTTGCCTGTGTTGCTTCCAGGTTGGGACTACATCAATAGTGGTGAGGCCACGGCTGGCGAAGTCATGTCTGCTGCAGGCTACCACACTGCACACTACGGCAAATGGTGAGAAACACGCCCTTACTGCTTTCCCTGCTGCTTTGTTTGCATCTGCAGCAGTGCCCAGATCGGAAAGTCAGCAACTAGACGCTTGACGATTTGCAAATGTTGCTGTGTGCACCACCAAGCCGAAAGGTCTGCATGTAGCTCATGCATGTTGAACAGCAGCGGTGCCAGGCGCAAGCTAGGCAGTGACTTGGCTGCAGCTGACTTTTGCTCCTGGTGTCAAACTCTGACGTGGTCTGCAAAAGCATACTTTACGAACTGCCGCCACTGCTGCTGCTGCTGCTGCTGCTGCTGCTGCTGCTGCTGCTGCTGCTTCCCTGCAGGCACAACGGGCGCACACTTGGCTATGAGCCGTGGACTGTTGGCTTCCAAGACAGCTGGTTCCCTTCCAGCGAATTCGAAGATGCGCTGATGAGGTGTGTGGTGCCGCATGGTGAAGAGAACAGCTTGCTAGCCACCTTTCGACTGCTGTATTATGTGCAGTGCTGCAAATGTGTGACAGCCAGTTTGAGGACGCGCTGATGAGGTGTGTGGTGCCGCACAATGTGCAGTAAACTAGCCCCCGCTATGCACTGCAAAGCACACACTGGAACATGGCGTGCAGTGTTGCACATGCTTGTGGCGACAAGTTTGCACAACATTCAATGATTAAAAACTTTACAAGCTGCTGCTGGCTGAGAAGATGTTGAATGCTGACAGACAGCGCCATCTAAGCAGCATATACTTGCACTAGCTGCCATGCTGACGGCAGCATTGGCTGCAAACAGAGCATGGAGAAAGACGAACACATACAGTGTATGCGCACATGCACTCAGGGCTTTGCAGCTGCTGTACTTCGTCACTTGAACAATCCTGGCACTGACAGCACTGCTTCTTGCTGCTGCAAACTGTCTTCATGATGCTAATGATGAGTGCAGCCACAATGGTGAGTGCTACCAGGGGCCCTGACTTGCACAGTGCAGTGCAACCAGCACATTACTGCATGAGCCCTGCCGCAGCAACTGTTGAGCCAGTACAGATGAGAGGTCTGCAGGGCAGCGTGCAACAGAGCTTGCACTTGCATGAACCCCTACATTCAAATTTGGCGCCAGTACTGTGGCCCCAAACACATATACCCTTACATGATAATGTGGCACAGCTGGTGTCCTGCCAGGCTACAGCAGCCTCACACGCGCATGACCATGCTGTTGACTGGGAGTACGCAGAAGTCTTAGCATGTAAAGCTGTTCTCGGCATGTAAAGCAGATGGAAGCATTCGCTGTTGCATCCCTGCACTGAAGCACCCAGCTGCACTGCAAGCTGCACAGGCAAACTTCACACTGCACTTCATGCTAAACTTCATGTTGAACTTCATGTTGTGTCGTGCAGGCGCGTATGTTCAGACCAAGAAGTGGGTGGATGACCAGCTGATGGATCAAGTGCTATCTTTCCTGGACAGGCGACAAACAGACGGCAAGCCCTTTTTCACATACTACGCGCCACACGCCATCCACACGTACGCACAATTTCGTGTTGCAACAGGCAGCAGCAATATCTGCACATGTCATGTTTCATTATGCGTTCACTTACTGTGCGCCACACGCCATCCACACGTACGCAGCCTGGCCAAATGCTTGTGTGCAGGTCTCACCGTCAAAGTTGCCTGAGTGTTACATTTGTTACAATCATGTTTGAATTTAAAACGACAGCTGCTGCACAAGGACAGCGTGCAAGCGCACCTTTGTGTTACAGCAGGCAGCATTCACTGCCACATGCCGTATGGTTGTGTGTGCACCTAGTACACGCCACATGTCATCCAAAGATACGCTCGTGACAATATCATAGCTGTCTCTCTGTCTGGCTTGCAGGAGCCGCACGGGTGGCCGCCTGAAGGGCAAGGTGTACCATTCCTACCCCAAGTCAAGATGCAAAGGCCAGAAAGATTCGACTTCCTGTTTTGTTGGCTTGCAGGAGCCGCACAGGTGGCCCCTTCAAGGGCAAGGTGTACCACTCCTACCCCAAGTCAAGATGCAAAGGCTAGAAAAATCAAAATCCTGTTTTTATTGGCTTGCAGGAGCCGCACGGGTGGCCCCTTCAAGGGCAAAGGTGTACCGCTCCTACCCCAAGTCAAGATGCAAAGGCTAGAAATGTTCATATTCCTGTTTTTATTGGCTTGCAGGAGCCGCACGGGTGGCCCCTTCAAGGGCAAGGTGTACCGCTCTTACCCCAAGTCAAGATGCAAAGGCTAGAAAGATTCGTATTCCTGTTTTCACTGGCTTGCAGGAGCCGCACCGGTGGCCCCTTCAAGGGCAAGGTGTACCGCTTCTACCCCAAGTCAAGATGCACAGGCTAGAAAGATTCGTATTCCTGTTTTCACTGTCTTGCAGGAGCCGCACCGGTGGCCCCTTCAAGGGCAAGGTGTACCGCTCCTACCCCAAGTCAAGATGCAAAGGCTAGAAAGATTCGTATTCCTGTTTTTACTGGCTTGCAGGAGCCGCACCGGTGGCCCCTTCAAGGGCAAGGTGTACCGCTCCTATCCCAAAGAGTGGCGGGACAAGTACGACAGCGACCCCAAGTATGCAGGAATCGCCAGCGCCACCAAAGACGTGAGCTGAAACATGTGATCACTTTACATACGTTGCTGTGGCCAAGACTGCTTGCTTGTGTGCACCTTGTATGAGCGCCCCAGGTATGCAGGCATTGCAAGCGCCACCAAGGACGTGAGTTGCCATGTATTGTTACTGTATACTTGTTTTGCTTACATCAGGCCCTGCTTTCATGCTGTATATGCTGCCTGTATAGCGCGCCCAAATGTGGGCGTCAGTCATTGTACAATGGCCAGCCAGTTGCATGCACACCGACAGCTGCGGCAGCAGCGCGGATGTGACGAGGGCAACAGCTGTGCTTGCGTGCCACGCAGTGTGTGTGCATCTCAAAAACAGCACCCAGCACTGCAGGGTCTTGCAAAGCAATCAGATGCCTGCGGCCTGACAAGAAGTCAACTGATCACATGTTTCAATTCAATGCAATTTCTCCTGCAGGCATGGGCAATGCTTGAGTGGCTGGATGGCATTTACGGCCGCCTGTTCAGCTTCCTGGAAAACAGCCCCCTGGGCAAGCACACATACGTCATGATCATGAGCGACAACGGGCCCCAGCTGCTGTTTGGAGAGAAGGACGGCCTGAACAAGATGGTGAGTGCGTATGACATTGCACTGCATAACCGTGACATGAAGTTTGCTTGCCTTGTGTTTGGCATACACAATCAAGTTGACGTTGGAGGTCAGATGTGTGCAGCGCAGGAGCTTGAAGAGATTTCAACAGCATGCCTTCTTGTTTAATCAAGAGACGTCCGTTGACTTCAAAGCAAGCCCTGGCATCATGACCCATGAGATATTGATAATAATATTCTGCCAAATTGTGCATTGCTGCTGCCTGCTCTCCTGCAGCGCCGCATGCCGAGCAACATGGAGGGCGCAAAGAGTCTGCCTTATGATGGCGGCATTCGAAACTTCCTGGCGGTTCAGGGCCCCGGGGTTCAAGCCGGCGTGGTTGACAGCACCCTGCTGGGGCTCGTGGACATCCTGCCGACTGTTGCTGACCTGGCAGGTGCGGAAGTTTGACTAAGTTTGACTGAAGTTTGACCGAGCCAGGTTTGACCACGCTGCTTGCAGGAGATGTACCTCTGTGCCTCCTGTCTGCACCCGGACAAAGTTGTGCTACTCATGCAAATGCCTCACACGCTGTGATCCATCCTTTAAGCGCACGTTCCATGTTTGAATATGAATTCGAATTCCTGCAGGTGTTACTGACGCAGCTGTCGGCGGGCACTTGCCTTGGGATGGCCTCAGCTTTAAGAACCTGCTGGCCACTGACAGCAGCGGCCCTGAGCCATCAGCACTGCGTGGCAGCAACCTGTCAAACAAGAAGCAGCAGGATCGAATCCTGTTCACGCTTGTGCCGCATTGCTGGGATGCTGATGCGGTGCCTGAGCTTGATGAGAACAGGTGGGATGCTGCTGCTGCTGAAAACATGGCTCAGATGTCGATGTGGCCGCTGAGCTTGGTGAGGTTGGCACAAGTGTAGGGATGCAGGTGCACACAGGTGCCTCGTTGTTTGGATGCGGATGCGGTGCCTGAGCTCGATGAGAACAGGTGGGTGCTTTGGTGATGCTGAATGGATGTTCAAGAGGAATGGGAGCGCGGTTAGGTGTGGGCAGGTGCATCTGTCAGCATCACAGCAGCGTCATACAGTCAAGGTGTGCAGCTTCTTCGTTACGGAACCTACTGCTGTCCAACTCAGCTGTTGCCTGCGATGGTGCATCTTCTTCGGCATTGCAGGGAAGTCAACCGCAGTCAACTCATGTTGGATTATGACAGGGGAGGCGTGCCGCACTCCGGCTATGGAGATCAGATTCCGGGCATGAAGCTGCACCCCGGCTTCCAGATGTGCATTGCTGCACGGTACAGGGACTACAAATGGATGGGCTTTCAGCCTGACAAGGTCTACGAGTGAGTGTGCATAAGGCATGGAGGCATTAGGGGGTGGTTTAGCACAGGCGGCGGGGAGCAGTGCTGCCAGATTGCTACTGCACAGCATGTTCAGACAGATGCACATCTGCCTGCCATGTCCCTGCTGCTGCTGCTGCTGCTGCTGCCGGCGCTGATGTTGCTCCTGCCCCTGCTGCTGCTGCTGCTGCTTGCAGCCTTTCCTCCTCCCACATTGAGCTGCCTTGCACAGAGCTACCACAACCTTACTCCAGCCACGTTGCAAAAGCCATAGCTGCTGCTGCACGCGCCTGGTGGCAGACTGTTGTGTCTTCTCCTTCAAGCTTTACTAAGCCCACATACTATTTGGGAATGGGCAACTGGACGATGACAAATATGCTTGCTGACGGGGCGCATGAGCGTACGCCGGGGGCGATCCGGCTGCTGGTGAATGGAGCCAAGGGCTTTTACAAGCAGGGTGACAAGATGTGCTTTGGAGTGAAGGTGGGCGGTGTGGCTGGTGCTGTGTTGTGGGGGAATGGTGTGTGCAGATCTGATGCTGCAGAAGTTCAGACAAGGAGTTTTCTGGATTGAAGGTGGGAGGTGCTTTGTTGTGGATATCTGTATGCAGTGCATGTGCTGCAGCATTTGGGGCAGCGTGGCAGTCAGCAGTCAGCCCATGTAGACATGTTGGTCTAGGCGTGCTGTGCTTGGCGTTTGCTGTTATGAACGAGTGCCAGCTGCGCTCTTGGGTATGTTGTCTTCAACCTTGAGGCCAGACTGGTTTCTATTCAAAGTTTAAATTGAAGCAGCTTCAGCCACATCATCAGCTGATTTGCTACCTTGCACGACAGTTCGTTACTGTGCCACGTGCTCTGCACACTACAGGTTGAGAGCCCAGGCACATACTATGCTGTGATGTTCTACACCTCCAAGTACAACGGGCTGTTCAAGCTGTCAATTGGCCCGCATGCAGACATCAAGGCTGGCAAAGCACCGACCATCAAGGCACAGCTGCCGCCAATGGTGAGCGATGTTATAGGTGACGGGAGTAACATGTTGTAACGCTTGTCGCGCAGACGGTCTGCTGATATGCATGGCTGAGGTAATTGCATGTTCACGTTCTGTAAATTTTGGTGTTCTCATGTGTCTTAAGAGCGTGTGTCCCGCTCCCTGACCTGCACCCCGCCCGCAGCCAACTACTGTGCAAGGCCAGATCATGGGCAATCTCACCCTGCCTTCCTCAAATGGCAAAAAGTGGGACGCATGCCTCGAGCTCATAAACCCAGGCGCAAAACCCCAGGCCGAGCCCGTGTTTTCAAACTTTTATAACATCCGCATGCGGCGGCTGGTTGCGGGCGAAACATTGGACGTGCTGCAGCAGCCGAGCGATGGGGGAGACTACCTGCTTGGAGATGCAAACATGCGGCTGGCAAAGGGACAGCAGCCGCCATCCAAAGCAGCAGCAGCAGCAGCAGCAGCAGCAGCAGCAAATGCAGTGCCTGTGGCAGTGCCGGCACCGAGCATAGATCTGCAGGGGCATGCCAGCTGGCTGGCGAAGGGAGTGCAGGCGGAGATGCTGCAGGATGGCTATCATAACGTTACATCGCTGCTGCGTAACAAGTACAGGTGGTGAGTGCAGATGCCGTCACAGGCACACGATGCTGCTTATCATCAGCTGGCGCGCAGGCTAAATAGATTGTAGTATGCTGCTGTGAATCAGCTTGTGCTGAAGCTGCTGTCACCTTGATGGTGCGCCAGCGCTGGCTGTTGCTGCAGTTTGAGGAAAGCCGGCAGCAGCCATACAAATTGCTGTGCAAACATCAGCTTGCGTGTGGCTTAGTAGTGGGCAGTGGGCACTTCTTGCTTTGCATCCCAGTCCTGTATGCCGAGCTTTCGTTACCGGACTCTTGTTGCTGGTTGTTGGGCTCATCATCGGCACTGTAAGCCAACTGACGTGTTGGGTGCTGCTGCTGCTGCTGCTGCTTCTGCTGCTGCTGCTTCTGCTGCTGCTGCTGCTGCTGCTGCTGCTGCTGCCAATGTTGCTTGCAGGCCGCAAGGTCAGGGCAAGCTGGAGAGCATGTTCTCGCCCTACGATGCAGAGGACATCGAGTTTTGCACGGAGTGCAAGCCGGCTGTGTGAAGTTCTCCAGAGTTCAGTTGGTAGCTGTTAAGGTCTTTGAGGTCTCGGGCGCTCTTTGTTAAGCAGTGGCGCTGCAAAAAGCGCCAACTGTTGGCTGGGGTAGCAAATGAGGATGGCGTTGATGAAGGGGATGTTACTCCCCTTGACTCTTGTCACACCCCTTGTAGCAGAGGGGTGAGTGATGGGAGTTAGTTAATGTAAAACGACAGAAATATTGCTACATGCCTCAGAGGTATGTCTATGTGCTAACTTCCACTAACTTCCAACGTATTCCAAAAAGGGTGGGAAATCAGCAGAAGTTGGGAGTTCAAATCCAGTGGGGAGGGTGAAAACCAGGGAAGTTGGGAGCTAGTGGGATTTAGTGGTAAGCAAAAGCGGGAAGTTAGTGCAGACAGCCAAGAATTTAGGGGGGTTAGCTGCTTAAGGCATGGATTGGGCACCTGTAACTGCGAGTGGTCCCCTGGGCCCCTCCTTGGGGTGTGCGCATGGTGTACTGTGGCATGTGGTGGGCTTAAAAGCAAGCCAATTGATATTATATTCAGCAACAGTGTCTTCACGGTGCCACTGCGTCGCATGCCTCAGGCGCGCAGTGCGCATGGGCACTTGCCGTCAAATAAGCCGGTGGTGAGAGGACCCTGCACCCTGACAATGATGTCAGATAACACCAGTGGCTTGGCAAATACTAACTTCCTGGCTTGTGTCACTAACTTCCCCCAAATTCCTGAAATGAGGTTTTCAAGGGGAAGTTGGGAGGTAAACTCCACTGGGAGAGCCCAAAATCATGGAAGTTGGGAGTTAGCAACAGTTTATTTTTCCACTATGTTGATTTGGCCCCTTTAGACCGCGTACAACACAGCTGTGCAAGCAGAATCACTAACTTCCACCGTTTACCCCTCCGCTACAAGGGGTGTGACAGGAGTTAAGGGGAGTCAACACCCCCTTCGTTGATGCTATGGCTTATGGTCACTTGGAGTCCATTGGCGGCTAGCTGCTGCTGCTGCTGCTGCTGCTGCTGCTGCTGCTGCTGCTGCTGCTTTGCAATGGCAGCAGGTATGGCAGAGATGTGTCAGAGCACACCCAGCTGAGCCACGCTGGTTAGCAGCAAGCAGCAACACTGTTGCTGGTGACCAGCGTGGCTGCTGACCGCTGTGGCAGCGACACTGCCTGTCCCGGCTAGCATTGCGCCTGTCATGGACGTTAAGATAAGATAACATACACCATCTAGCATGGCAAATCCATTGCTTCCGTGCATCTGCAGGTTGCTTCCCTCTACATCCTGTCGCCATGGTATGCTGCAGCTGCTCGTACGCACAGCCATGGTCAACTGAAACCACCTATGGTCAAAGCTGTGATTTAGAGCAATGATCTCTTTAACAAAAGCAGCTAACGCATTTGATTCACACAAAGTTTTGTCCATCTATTGCAATGGCCTGACGTTCGCTTTGACCCCGCGTGCGCGCAGGACTGCCTGTTAGGTAGCATTATCAGCAACTCCGTAGAGTAATCTAGATAATACGCTACTTTTATCTTGACCATGATTCTGGCGTTCCTCGGCGCAGCTGCTCAGGAGGCCCGGACTTGTTACGTGGTTGTTGTGATCGCGATGTTACTTGAGTGCCGGTGTAAAGGGCATTCAACACGCACAGCAGCTGCACCAGCATTCATCATACACCTCAGATCTTGCGTGGAGAGGCTCAGACAGCCCGCTTCTGCCTTGCCAGCTTCTGATCCATCTGGTAAGCTCCCGCTACGTGGATAGAGCGCAGATGCTGCATACTAAAGCTTTTCTGCAAGTTTAATCTTTCTGAAGCCGCATCTGTCGCACGCTCAATTGTCAGCAAGTGGCGAGGCCATCTCGGAATGTGCCGTTGTGCCAGCAGGCCCGCTCATTCGCTAGCTGCAGCTGTTAAGTCCGCTTTTTGTTATAATTGTTTGCCGTTGTCTTGCCGCAGGGCATCCACTCGCAAGTATGCTGTGCCAGCAGACCGTCAGGGGCAGCTGCCTCAAGAGCAGCACAGCTAAGCTGTCAGCTCGGGCCCCCATGCGCGCCATCAGCAGCAGGAGGCATGCAGTTGTGACAAAGGCAGCCATGGACACAAACATCTTTGTGAACCTGATTGCCAGCACAGCCTGCGGCGCCATGGCAACAGCAGTGACGCTGGTGACAGCAGAGAACACTGATGCAGAGGTGAGAGATCAAGCAGGCTGGAGCCTTGGTGTTTGATTCCTGTTCGATGGCCAGCAATGCCCCACAAAAGCAGCAGCTACAGGATGAGCAACATATGCGTGGAGTTGACCCAGCAGCCGAGTGCGGGTGGTGATTGTTGCAGTTGGCCTAGATGCTGTTGATGTTATGTCTGCCTGCTTGCCTCTGCGGTGGTGCTGCAGTGCATCAGACAGCAGTCACCACCAGTAAACTACAGCCAGCGCAGAGCAGCATGTCTACAGCAGCATGTCTACAGCAGCATGTCTACAGCAGCATGTCCACATGGCCAACCATCAGATGCTGTGTTGCATTGTACTGCAGTCCCTGCAGGAGACCGTGCATGCATGCATTTGGTTATATGACCTGCGCAGTGATGGTATGGTTGCTTGCAAAACATTCACCGATGGCTGCAAACGAACGTGCATGTTGATTGTACAGGGTGCACGCAACAGCCCCTTTCCTCCATGCAGCAACCACCCGCACCAGCACACACACTTCACCTGCACAAACAGATTGCCCCCACTGTGGCCTCTTGATGTGTTCACATTGATCCTCTCAACCCTCTGCTCCTTGCATCTCGGCGCCGCGCTGCTGCTGCTGCTGCTGCTGCTGCTGCTGCTGCCATCCCGTCCTCCCACTCACAGCTCGAGCGCACCAACACCGTCGAGGGTGCCGCCCCTGTCAGCATTCAGCCGACCATCACCATTACTCAGCTTCGTTCATACTTCTGCTGCTGCTGCTGCTGCTGCTGCTGCTGCTGCTGCTGCTGCCATCCCGTCCTCCCACTCACAGCTCAAGCGCATCAAGACCGTCAAAGGCGCCGCACCCGTCACTCCTCAGCCAACCATCACCATTACTCACCTTCCCTTCCCTTCGCTGCTGCTGCTGCTGCTGCTGCCATCCCATCTTCCCACGCACAGCTCGAGCGCATCAAGACCGTCAAAGGCGCCGCACCCGTCACTCCTCAGCCAACCATCACCATTACTCACCTTCCCTTCCCTTCGCTGCTGCTGCTGCTGCTGCTGCTGCTGCTGCCATCCCATCTTCCCACGCACAGCTCGAGCGCATCAAGACCGTCGAACGCGCCGCACCCGTCACTCCTCAGCCAACCATCAATAATCCCTCACCTTGCCTTCGCTGCTGCTGCTGCTGCTGCTGCTGCTGCTGCTGTTACATTTTGAAATGCAGCTCGAGCGCATCAAGACCGTCGAGGGTGCCGCCCCCGTGGCCGCCGCCATCGCTGTCGACGCAATCGCACACAGCATTCCCGGCCTGTCCATCCTGCTGCAGCTGCTGGCAGAGCCCACCGGCGCAGCCGCCGGAGTGGCATACATGATGACGCTGGTGCTGTCAGCCCCTGCTGTGGACCCCTCCACGCTGGCCCCCAAGGGCACTGTGCTCAACGCAGAGAAGGCAAACGATGCGCGTGCTGCGGTGCGGGTGCCGTTCACGCAGATCATCCCGACTGCGATCAAGACGGTCGACTTCTCGAACGACGCGAGCAGCGGCGCCGGCTGGACGATCGGCGAGAATGGCCTGCCAAAGCTGCCGATCACGAGTGTGCTTGCAGTGGTGGGCGTTGGTGGGCTGATCTTGGAGGCTGCGTCGCATGCGCCCGTGCTGTCGCTGTTCATGCCTAGGGTTTTGAGCGTGGCGGGCTGGCTGGCGGCTGCGGGGTACCTGCTCGACAAGCGCGCTGCGGGCAGCAGCAGCAGCAGCACCAGCGCGTAAGGGTGTTCGAGGATGTTAGGTGACAAGGTGGATGTGTGATGAGAGTACGGCCTCAGCGGATGACTGCTGAGTGTGCGAAATCAGGCAGGAGGATGTTTCTGCATCTAGGTTTACTTGCATGATTCGGCTGGCAGCTTGTTGGGTCTAGCTGGCCTGCTGGTGCGAGCTGGGAGACACTTGACAGATGCACAATTTGCGCTGTTGCAAGTGCTGCCTGAGCCAGCTGTTCAATGCAACAGGAGCAGCGGCGGCAGCAGCAGCATTCTGTTGGTGCAGCAGCATTCATCTCCTGGCCTGCCGCTGTGAGTAGTGTCGCATCAGCGCGGCATCCATGTTTTGAGTTGTGTTGCGGTGTGTGTTTCTTTCACTTGGTCCGGGCATGTGTGTTGCGCCTGTATCAAGGTTTGTGGAGGCAGTTGCATGTCGGCTGGCATGAAAGTGGGTTTGCATGTGCAGTGGCCCCTGCGCTGCATGGCTTGATGATGGAAACGCTATTTGAACTGGCGGTAATCATGCCTTTTGCACAACCGAAAGTCTTGTCTGTTGCTTCGATTCTCAATTTGAGAGGCCTTATCCCAGGCCAAAGGTGTGCACAGCAGTTGCAAATCGAACACCGCCAAGATGATACACAGGCTGACTGCGTGATGATTTCAGGAGCTTTATGCGCCTCGATCTGGCAGACTCGACAGGTCGCAGTTACGACTCGCAGGAGAGGCAGTACAGGAAGTTCTGCGTGAGGATCGGGAAGCCAGAGGTTCCTGATGCCGAGGTGTTAGCGAGGTTCGTGGTGGGCAGGGCGTTGAATGACTACAAGCTGTCCACGATAGAAGTGGGAGTGGCAGCCATTTCACGGTGGGCAGCGGATGAAGGGCTGTTTGGCGCAGAGCAGCAGAGCTTGGCGAGTCATATGCTGGTCCGCAGGGCCATGCGTGTAGCAGCTAAGCATGCAGTGACCTCTGTGAGCCAGTAGCGGCCTCTGAGCAGGGCAGATCTGCGGGTGCTGGTAAAGCACTTGCGCAGCAGGCGCGACTTCATTGGTGACAGGATGCTGCAGTGTTCCTGGTGGGCTGGGCGGGCATGTTTAGGTCGGCAGAGCTGGTGGGGATCGAGTGGAGGGATCTGCATGTGTACGAGAATGGGGGGAGGCAGAGAAGGGCGTAGCGATTTATGTGCCGTATTCCAAGACGGATCAGGCAGGGGAGGGTGCGTGGGTGTTTGTGGCAGCCTGCGAGGAGGAGAAGGAGATGTGCCCGCTGAAGGCACTGCAGCGGCTGCGCAAGTGGGGCAGTGCGGATGGGAAGGTGTTCACAGCGTATGCGGGTGGAGTGGGCATGAAGAAGCTCACTGTGGGATCGAGGCTAAAGCAGGACCTGGGCGAGGCTGGGGTGGCGGAGGCACATCAGTATGCGGCACACTCCCTTAGGCGGGGTGGGGCGACACACGCGGCGCGCCAGAAGATTGCGCTGCGCAAGATACAGATGATGGGCAGATGGAAGTCAGACGTGGTGCGGCTGTACCTGTACGCAGCGCCGGTGGAGCTGATGCATGCAGCAGCGCAGATGCAGCGCAAGCAGCGTTGAGCCGTGCGGAGCTGGCAGTTGCAGAGTGGAGAGGGTGGCGAGTGCAGCAGTGTGACGGGCGGGGTGGAAGATTATACACAGGGCGAGGCGCTGAAAAGTGCAACGACGAGATGGTGTGCAGTCTGGTCATCAGCAGTGGCATGGTGTCACAGTTGTTGAAAGTATGAAAGTATGTGACCCTCGGGATGAGCGCATGTTATGCTGCCGCACACGGAACCTAGACAGCCCCACGACGCACATAACTCGGAGGGCAATGGCAAATGGCTGCAGCAGAAGTGCAGGTCAACTTGATCGGCTCAGTTAGTCTACCACATGACACATGTGTACACATGCATGCCGTAAACAAACATGGGCAATGAAGTTGCCGTCTCCAATGCGCCCGTGTACATGCTCACCGTACAACTGCACAGCAGCCATGTGCTAATGGAACCAGCCAAAAGCGGGTTGCACCCGCGCCTGACCAGCTGCCGTACTATAGTATGAGCCTGCGTGCACATTGGCTGGCCTGGTGCCGGGCAGGCTGCTTGCATGAAGAAGGGTTGCAACGTGCATGCAGGTCATACATCACAAGCACAATGCAGCGTAACGCATGCTCACATGGTAGCCTGCTTGCATGCCAGGTGCAGCAAGCTGCCGCATCAAACTCAGCAGCACAGCTACCAGCTGCTGCACTGCAGCACTGCTGCACTGCGCTGGCAGCGCTGCTGCTGTGGCACAAAGTGTGTAAAGAGTTGCAGGAAGAAGACTTTGCACAAGGCACAATGCAACATAATGGCAACCACCGGCCGCTAGTTGGCATGCCACGCCCGTCGGACATCTGCCAGCAGCAGCAGTAAGCCGCTGCTTGCACTGCTGGCAGCAACCCACTCCGCGAGTGCCATTGCAACCACATGTGCATGGCTGGCATGTGCATCTGCATGCGTGCCTTTGATCGTGCCAACATAAACAACTATGCAGGCGACAGATTCTATCACTGCAAAGTTTGCAACTGCCGAACAGCTCACCAACTGCGTACAGCACATGCTGTACTCTCTAGCCTGTATAAGCTGGTCGCGTTTGGCAGCCGACCCAGTCATTGAACAGCCACACCCGGCCAGCCACACCCTCAGCATCAGCTCTGGGTTGTTAACTTTGCCAGCCGCCCAAGCGCGAAGCTGCGGCTGATACAGCTGAACAACAGCCCACCGGCTACATACACAACACTAACTGGCCAGGTTTGCCAGGCGGCCAAGCACGCCCAGCATCTGCGTTCCAGGTTGTGCAGTGGCAGCCGCCACACGCCGCATCGCACCAAACTCAGCCGGCGCGGCCTGCAGCACAAGCGCTGGCCAATAGGGCTTGCCAGCTAGCCCAGCACGCTCAACTGCTATCACGCCAGCCCACAACAGCCCACCAGCTACATCATGCATATGTATTTTTAAATCTAAAACAGCGCATTTGCTAGCTGGCCAGGTTTGCCAGGCGGGCGAAGCACGCCCAGCACCTGCGTTCCAGGTGGCACAGTGGCAGCCGCCACGCGCCGCGTCGCACCAACAGCTTGTCAACAGGCCCTCTGCTACATTCAGCACTAGCTTGCCAGATTTTCCAGGCGGCCAAGCACGCCCAGCACCTGCGTGCCGGGTGGGGCAGTGGCACCAGCCTCACGCCGCATCGCACCAAACTCAGCAGGGGTGGCCTGCAGCACAAGCGCTAGCTGGCCAGGTTTGCCAGCTAGCCCAGCACGCTCAACTGCTATCACGCCACCCTACAACAGCCCACCGGCTAGCCACATCATGCAGATGTTTGTTACTCTGATACAGCGCAACCGCTAGCTGGCCAGGTTTGCCAGGCGGCCAAGCACGCCCAGCACCTGCGTGCCGGGTGGGGCAGTGGCAGCCGCCACGCGCCGCATCGCACCAAACTCAGCCGGCGTGGCCTGCAGCACCGCAGCCACTGCTGGCAGCAGTGCATCGCGCTCCGCTGCTTTGCCGGCCATGACTGCTTCTAGGAACTTGAGCACCACGTTCTTCACATACACCAGGTCCACGCCGCCCACCTGCAATAGCATTTGACGGTCAGGTGGCAAAGCAGCAGGGTTTGAAAAGGTGGCGTTTGGTAATACAGAGATTCCAGAAACTTGAGCACCACATTCTTCACATACACCAGGTCCATGCCGCCCACCTGCAAACAGGATCAAAATCAAACGGCAGGGCATGGAATACAGACTTGTGTGTGGCCTGCAGGTTGGTCTTCAACAGAGCTCAGCAGCAGTCCACACTAACCTTGCGGCAATACATGTTGTTCAACCATGAAGCAATCAGAGCAGAGTAACAGCTGCACAGCATACACACCACAACACCACACCTTCCCCACAAGAAACACACAGGGCACCGCCGCGCGAACAAAGCACACAGGCAGTGCTGCCCTTGCCCAAACTAGCACACTATACAACAATATTGCAGCACAGCACTCACCACGTCGCGCTGGCTGCAGGAGCCCACCGGCAGGCGTGCTGCCGCCTCCACTGCTGAGTCAGCCACACCATAGAGGCTGCCTCCCCCGACCTTGTTCTGCGCCTGCCACTTCTGCGCAGCACCCCCCCGCGCATTTGGACTGCCCACAGCTACAACAGATCCAGTGGAGGACATGTGAACCAGGCCAGTACTGCCTTGAGTGCCGCTGCTGCTGAGCAGAAAGGGGCTGCCCTGCTGCTGCAGCTGCAGCTGCTGCTGGCTGCTGCCTGTGCCGCGCCTCGACACCGGCGTACTGCCTTGCCGCCCAAGCGCCTGCTGTTGCTGCTGCTGCTGTTGTAGCTGCTGCTGCTGCTGTTCCAGCTGCTCCCGTAGGCTGCTTGCGTCTGCCTGGCAGCATTCTAGGGAGCTCTGCAGCTCAGCTGCCCGCAGGGAGGCCTCACGCTCTGCCTGCAGCAGCAGCAGCAGCAGCAACGGCTCTGTGTGTGACCCAGCAGCAAGGGGACACTGCCTTCCCATGCCTTGCCATGCAGCATACAGACAAGCAAACAGCATTGTTCACATCACACTACATGCATGCATATGGTGGTGCCGCATGCTGGGGCAGACTGTGGCCGGAACAGCATCAACACAGACATTTTTGATCACATGCAGTGCGCTGCAATGCAGCGCATACGCCCTGCCACATCCACAACTCGCCTGCGCCAGTGCCCGCCGCACCCAAGCAGTCATACGCTCAACTGCAGGCTACAAAATAACATTGCCGATCACCACCACCACCAGCAGCAGCAGCAGCGCGCAGCCTGTGATCCCACAGCTCACCTGCACCAGTGCTGCCTCAGCCTCCTGCAGCCGGTGCTGCAGCTCTGCCTGCGACTGCTGCTCCTGCTGCAGCTGCCGCACGCTGCTGTCCAGGTCAGCAGTCACACTGCCCATTTGCGCCTGCAGAAACATCAACATACACACGGTGCTGAGTGACATGCAGCAGCCTTTGGATGTTGCTCCTGTGTGGTACTTTGCACAGCATGCAATGCAGGCACAATGCAGCAGCAGCTGTCCCATACCATGCTGCACACCACACAGTACACACGGCAAGTGCATCTAATGCCCATTTCCACTACCACCATCAGCGTCTGGCCTAGCAGCAGCAGTAGCAACAGCAGCAGCAGCAGCAGTGTCACCTGCAGTGCCTCCAGCTGCTGCTCCAGCTGCTCCACCTCATGCAGCGCTGCATGCGGCCACAGCGCCCTGTTGCGCCCAGCAGCAGCAAGCCGCGCAGCGACCTGCATTCCAATGCAAGCGGCGGCAGCAGCAGCAGCAGCAGCAGCAGCAGCAGCAGCAGACAGCAGCAGGTCACGAGCTACCAGTTGGTCTCCTGTAGAGTCTGCGGCAGCGGGCTGCTCTTCCCGCTAGTACAGCCAGCGCCAATTGCTGGCCACTTACTGCTTTCATTCAAGGCACTGTAAGGCATGTACACACCCGTTCCCCTGTGCCCCTGCCGCACCTGCTCAGCCACAGCCGCCTGCGCCTTGGCTGCTGCTGCTGCCGCAAGCTCCGCAGCAGCGCTGGCCGCCGCGCTCTGCGCTGACGCCTCCCGCAGCCGCGCCTCGAGTGACGCCACGAGTGACGCCAGGCCGCCCAGCTGCGCCTCTAACTCAGCCTTGCCCGCTTCAAGCTCAGCAACACGCTGCAGACAAAAAAAGTGCAGGACAAGGCAGGTATGAAGCGAGTAACAAGAGAGAGAGCAGCATGACATGGTGGATGCCAGAGTGCACGATGTGCACACTTTCACAGCAGGGGGTAGCTAGGATGTCCAGTCTCTACCTGCCTGCCCCTTACCTGCTTGTAGTGCTGCAGCTGCCCCGCCTCCCGAGCACTCTCGCCCAGCTGCTCCCGCAGCGCAGCAGCAGCAGCCAGCGCTGCATCCCGCTCCGCCAGTGCCGCCTCTGCGCTGCGCAGCTGCGCCATCAGTGACGCCTCGCGGCCCTCCGCAGCAGCCAGCCGCCTTTCTAAACTTGCCACCTGCAAACACAAATTGCAAAAGCACTTATTGAGCATTTATATGAATGCTTCACATGCAGCCAGTGCCGCCTCAGCGCTGCGCAGCTGTGCCAATTGTGACGCCTGGCGGCCCTCCGCGGCAGCCAGCTGCCGCTCTAAACTCGCCACCTGCACACACAAGATGCGTAAACACGGACTGTGGCAGTTACATCTGCATTAGAACGGCGTACTGTACCCGTTTCTGCTCAAAGGCTACTTCGTATCCTCACAACGGGGCGCTGCTGCATACACATTCTTCAACAGCACAGGGCGAAAGCCAAGACGCTTACGCGCTGCAGATGCACCAACAGGACCCACCTGTGTGCGACTAGCTGCCAGCTGCTGCTGTAGCTGAGCCAGTTGCTCATCTGCTGCTGCCGCTGCCGCTACTGCCGCTGCGCCGCCGCCTCCAGCTGCATTGGGCGTGGCAGCCGCAGCAGCAGCGGCGGACTCTGCTGCTCGCAGGCGCTCCTCGAGCTGTGCTATCTGCAGCAGCAGCAGCAGCAGCAGCAGCAGGAGCAGCAGCAGCAGCAGCAGCAATAGCAGCAGGAGCGGCAATGGAGCTTTCAGCAAATCAGATCAACACCCATACACATCAGAGCAGGCTACAGATGCATGCACTCATGCACACTCATCTTCCAGACCACAACCTGTAAGGCCCTGTTGTCTGACATCCTAGCGCTGCCTGTGTGTCGAGATGCGCTGTGACACAATGCTGCACTGTTGATCTCACAACACCTTGCACGCACAAACTCCTTCCTCTTTGTCAACAGCACACAGCAACCCAGCCCCGCACCTGCTGCCGTGCCGCTGCTGCCGCCTGCGCGCCCCGCTGCTGCGCTGCCGCCAGCGAGGCCTGCGCAGCAGCAAGCGACTCCTCCAGCGAAGCAACCCGAGCAGCAGACAGGCTGGCGGAGCGCTCCGCAGCCCTGCAGCGCTCCTCCAGCTGCATTGTGAACTCACGGTAGCGCTTCACAACATCAGCAGGCGGCGCTGCCGGCTCCGCTGCTGCTGCTGCTGGCTGCTGCTGCTGTAAGGGTGTCGAGCTGCTGGCGTCCTGCTGCTGAGTGCTGGGTGCTGCTGCTGCTGTGCTTGGCGGCTGCTCTTGCTGCTGCTGCTGCTGCTGCTGTGCTGATGCGATCTGCAGCTCCTGGACTCGCACCTGCAGACGATCATGACACAAACCAGCAGTTGAACCAGTCGTTGAGGCATGCCAGGGAGCTGGTGCAGACTGTGTGCGCGCCTGCACAGCTGTTACGTACCAAACAGCTGAAGACATGCACAAGCAGCACCATACATGCATTTTAGTAAGACGCCTGCTGCTGTGTGCGCCTAACCTGTTGGCACAACACATCACATCACATCACAGCACAGAACAAGGCAGGTGCTGTTGCTTGCACAGTGCAGTGCACCTGCTGCCGCTTGCCTCACCTCTGCGGAGGCATCTGCTGCTGCAGCGACAGCAGCCTGCAGCGCTGCATAGCTGCCCTGCAGCTCCTGCAGCAGGCTCGCTGCCTTGCCTGCCGCTGTGTCTTCTGCAGGCCCAGCCACGCCGTTGGCATGCGGCTGCTCCTGCTGCTCCTGCAGCTGCTCCTGCTGTTGTGCGGCATCCAGGCCTTCGCTGCTGATGGAGTAGAGCTGCTGCTGCTGCTTGTCGGCTGCAGCAATCTGCACAGACGGGGCCGGCTGAGATTCTAGCTCTTGCATCCTGCAGGAAACACAGCGCCAAGCACAACGGACATCGTTATTGTGCATGCGTTGCTGCCGATACCACCGCCGCCACCTGTTGCAACCACGCTTGTCAACAACCCCACCACCAAAGCATGCTTTTGCAGATGTCGTACCCTGCTCAAAGGCAGTTGCTGCTGCATGCATGCGCACCAGCGTCCCCAGCCGGCCAACAGCCCCACCCCCTCCTGCAGCTGCTGCAGCCCCACCCCCTCCTGCAGCTGCTGCCGTGATGCGCTGACCTCTTCCAGCCAGCAGCGACCTGGCCCCACCCACAACAGCACAGCCCGCCAACGGCCCCACCCCCTCACCTCTCCTGCAGCTGCTGCAGCTCATCTTGCAGCTGCTGCCGTGATGCGCTGACCTCCTCCAGCTCAGCCTGCACTGCCAGCAGCAGCACAGACTCTGTGCCGTGGTCTGCCAGGCGCACCGCCTCTGCTGCTGCCACCAGCTGCCGTGCCTCCTCATCCAGCGCTGCATCTGTGAAGCCTGCCCGGATCATCACCTGCGGCAGATGGAGAAGTGCAGCATGCCTTGGATACTTACAATCGCCATACTGAATGCAAACACAGACCTCTGCGTTCTGCGCTGCATCTGTGAAGCCTGCCCGGATCATCACCTGCGGCAGTGTAAAGAGAGAGGAGGGAAAAGTGCAGCAAGCCTTGGATGCTTGCAGGAGGCGCGAGATAGAACACCAACCCAGGCTATGGCATGTAAGCTCCCTAGTTGATGTAGCAATAGATAACCACTTGGCCTTGCGCATAGCGTATCCAAGTAGGCATCAAGAGATGGAGCCAGAAACAGACCCCTGATAATGTCTGCAACTGCTTGAATTGTGCAGGCAGCTGTACAAGGCAGCTTGCAGGAACTCATGCGTGCCTGTGTGATTGGTGTGTGAATGTGTGTGTTATGCTGACCCACCTTTTTGAGTGCTGTGATGGTGTCCAGCAGCAGATGCTTCTCCCGCACGTGTTGGCGCGTGAGTGAGGCAACATCAGACTTGTCATACCAGCGCAGCTTCTTGGCACTGTCCAGGGGCAGCCTGCGCAGCAGCAGGCGCAGCAGGGGTTCATGGTTACAGCACGGTGCAGCGAGAGCAGCAACATGCCTGCTTGCAGGAAAAGAGGAGGTGGTTGAGCAGCAGTGATTGCTGCCTCGCGCAATTGACAGGGCAGGGTGTTGCCTGGCCAGACATGCAAATTGCATGCCAACATGTGGCAGTCGGAACAGTAGGTGTTTGCTGGTTCTTACCGCAGGTACTGCTTGCTTTCAGGTGTTGGAGAGTGGGCTGCAGGTAGGGCTGCATGTTGCTGCTGCTGTTGGTGGTAGGGCTGCTCTGGCGTGAGCGTCTTGTCCAACGTCCTGTCTATCTGCTTCACGGCATTGTTCACTGCCTGTGCAGTGCTGTTGCCAATGTTGCTTAGTAGCTTCTTCATCCTGACGTAGCCGAGCTGCTGCTGTCACAGCCCAGCTGCTGCTCTGGGCAGTCCAACAGAACAGCTGCAGCAGAAGCACTGCCACAGCTACCCTAGGAAGGCCGCATGGCCCTGCTACGTTGAACCAAAACAAACAGTGTCTTCAAGCATCAATGTTTAAGACCATCAGCATAATCGTTGGAAAGGCACATGCACGAGGTTGGTGACTCCCTTGGATACAGGTGACAAAGACGAGGTGATCGAACTGCTCAGCAACGACAACTAGGTGACAGGCTTCGATGCGGTCGTAAGTCAGCACACAGACTATTGCGCCATCAACTGTGTTTGCATCGGTTGAGACGTCACACCCAGGCACGGTCTTGTTAAGTACAGGCTTGTACAACGTCTGTTGCAGAGAAAGCTTGAGCCCTTGCACCTCCTAAAACCAGCAGATCAGAAACTATAGTAAACGTAGTTCCCACACGACAGCCAGGCTCTTGCAGCTGCTTCAGGCTATTACAGTGACAATGACAGTGACAAAACCGCCAGCTGGCTGAACACCAACATTGGCCTTGAGCGGCAAAAAGCAGCCCTGCAGCCCCTGGCTTGGTGCCTTGCATGCATCAAGCAAACACAACACACCACCTCTGAAAACTTCATGTTAACACCAGAGTGGTGCAGGTCAGCGCATAGACAGCGCACATGCCTTGCCAGTCGGCACTTCCACTATGCCGAGAGGGGCTTGTTTGAACCACGCGTTTTGGTGGTTAGACAAGGAGGACATCAAGGGTCCGACTTAGGTAACAGGCTTCGTAGGCCCTGGTACCCTTAGTAGGCCTCGCGAGGCCTTGGTAGGTCTCGGACGGCCAAGCCTTGACCGAGCTGACAAGGCTTGTCATAATCAATGCTTGATTACTAGCCCTGGCGTGTGCGCTTATCAATGCTTGGTTCATAAGCCTTGTCAACAAAGCCTTGGTCGTGCAGCAATCAAGGCTGCGTAGGCACACGTGCCGCTAGGGCTTCGCAGTAGCAGGCCCAAGTTCAGTAGTCTTTCCCCGTACTGCTGCATGCAAGTGCCCAGTTGCCAGATTCAAGGTGTGGATTCACGAACCCACAGCTGCTGACCTAGCATCACACAACATGTGGCACAATTTGGAAGGAACAAACGGGGAACGGAAACGGCCCTTGGCAACACATGATGAGCAACAAAGCAACGCGCCAACAGCATTGCCTTCACAACTGCATGGAAGGGGCGCGTTGCTACTGAACACGCTGCTGCAGTTGACAGCAGCATACACAACAACAAACTGCTATGATTGCTGCCTATCCTTGTTTCCTCTCAAGATGCTGAATGTTGCTGCTAAAACATGCTCCTGCTTGTCCTCAGTTGACTTCCCAACTTCAGCAGCTGGGCCTGTGCAATTGGGCATGTGCACCGCTGTTGCGGCTTTGCCTGGGAGTACCCTGCACAGTACAGCAGAAAAAACAGCAGCAGATTAGAACAGCAGCAGAATACTCTGAAGAGGGGTGGGCAGCACACTGTGGACCTGCTCAGGCGAGCCTGGTCCCTATCACAATGCACACCAGCATGTCACTGGCATCTGTCACGCACTAAGCACATACTTATGCATGTAGTTGCCAGAAACATATGGAGCGGTCAATTCGTCAACCATTACATGCACAACACAACCGCAACTGCGTGGTGCAGCAGCGTCTTGAAGGCAAAGTGCTGGCAACAGCAGGCGACTGGTCAGTCAGCTCACCTCAGTGCACCAGCAGCATCATGTTGCCTGACAATTGCTGTGCCAGATTGATGCCATGCCAGCCAATGATTACCCATGACGTACGGCTTGTCTTTGTGCGTGATGGCTGACCCTGGAGATAGCAGCAGCATCAAGACTTCTCACTCATTCATAAGCATGCAGGCAACATCGCTGAAAAAGGTTGGTGCGCACGGGTACCGCACTGCATGCATGTGAAGCAGTTGCAAGCGTAAAGCATGCGGATAGGCTGTTCTGCAGGATGTACCAGTCAACACAGCACAGCCACAGTGCTACCTGCTACCCACAAAAGCTGTCATCCTGCAGGGAGCAGGTTTTTCACTTACCTGTGTGATCAAAATATGGGAAGCACACTGGTGATCCTGCTTGCTTGCAAGCGCACAGCATTGGAACCAAACAGCATTTGGTGGGACACCTGCAAGCACCCAGCTCGTCAGTCAGCGCAGCGTGTTGGTGTGCACACAGACCTAGCTTTTGCCGATCTGCAATAGGGTCTGTCTCGTCATGCCAGCCATTTTCCACTGCACTGCTGGGGCTGGCGAGCGCTCAATGCCGCGGGCAGCAGCAGCTGCTGCTGTCTCTGCAGATGCAGTTCAGCAGGTTACGAGGCTCACCAGGGCTCACCAGGTTAACTTCTCGCTACTTAAGGTTCATTTAGGTTGAAGTCGCGGATGCAGGTGCATGGAACAGCCACAGCCAGCAGAATGCAGCATGAAGCCAACAAATACTGCACAGCCCCTACTGTTTGATCTGCGTCCGTTCGCAAGATCAGTGCATGTGATACTCGCATATGAAGCTGAATAGCTATTCAGCTTCATCATCGACTTTCGAGAGCTGCGTTTTGGTGCGCAGTCGCTGGCATTCTCTGCAGCAGCAGCATGCACCAGCTGCAGCTGCGGTGTGCGATCATGTGCTATCACGCCGAAACCTCGCTAGATGCTCATGGATATCTTCGTTTCTTTCTATCCGGTTGTTCAGCTTGAACGGGCGGCGTGCTGCCTGTCTTTTTTGTATCGTAACACATGACAGAGCTTCATTGGGGCATCGCTTATGGTAGTGCGTGTCTGATCGATGTTTATTACAAGAATGAACAGCATATGAGGCTCCTTCTGCGGCCGAACGCCTCAGTCAGAGCCGCACTAAGTAGCAACTAAGCATGACCAACGTTTGCTTACGCAGTCTTGGTCGGTTTCACCAGGCGAGCAAGCCCTGGCACCACTCCCTTCGTCACTACTTAGTACCCCCTAGTAGCCCTTAGTTGGCGGGAGAGGCCTTGGTAGGCACCCTAGCAGCTGGTGGGTAGACAAGGAGGGCTTGGTTCACTAAGGCTGCCAAGGTGCGATCCACTGGATCAAACAAGCCCCTCTCGGCATAGTGTTCATGCCGCATGAGCCATGCATTGTCATAGGGGCTGCACTACTGAGAACTTTGGCAGTGACAGGCAATGCTTTGTCACCAACTTGCGCAGCAGCAACAGCCAGAACAACTCAAAGCAGCGCACACCATGCAACCTCTGTCCTGCTGCTGCACACAGATTGCTTGGAATTCCAACCACACAGCCATGCTTGCAAAAAAGCTGACAGCATGGCGCCTCTGGTGTGCAGAGCTGTACCGACCAACCAAAGCATGTGCCAACTCTGCTCCGCGCCAAGACCGCCTGCAGAGCCTGCAGCTTGGTCTCAGGCAAGACAACGTTGTATACATACACACACCTGCACAAGCACAAGCACAAGCACACGCACCTGCAACTTGCGCAATCCAGCTACGTGGCCACCCATAGCCAGTCACGTTACGTTGCGGTTTCGGACGTTGCTGTCTCTGGCAGCCACGTATCCGCAGCCAGCGTAGCAGCTGCACATGGATACTACGTACCCCAAACCAGAGACGAAGACACATCTACAAAGGCATGAAAAAGGCAGGCCACAGACACTCAACACAAGAAGGCCGCTCACAAACACGCACCGTCTGTACAGCTACTTCACAAGCGCCAGCTGTCACACTTTGACCTTGAATGCAACAACACGCCCAAAAGCTTTTCAGCCGAGCCTGCACAGGGTGCACTGCCTTGAGAGCTGAACCTTCCCTCAATGCATTTTAAGTATTCAAAGAAGCTCCACACACAAATATCACTGTTCAAGGCTGGTTTGTGTGTGCACACCAGCGCCGCTGCTATCATACACACCCACATGCACATGCCGAGCACAGCGTCAGGCCACCTCAAGCAGCCCTGCAAGCACCACCACACCTCCACATCTGCACACAGCCCCGCACAACACCCTGCACAGAAAGGACAAGTACACCAGCTTGCTTTGTGGACACAGTGCTACAGTCCTATGCAACCACTCTACAGTTCCACCGAGCAGCTGCAACCTATGCTTTCGTTTCCGCCGCATCCACGCCTGCACCAGCAGCTGCAACATCTTCCTCCGCAGAAGCAGCAGCACCATCGCCAGCCTCCTCGCCACTAGCAGCAGCAGCAGCAGCTGCATCTGGGGCAGAAGCATCTGCAGCAGCCTCCTCACCACCAGCAGCAGCAGCATCTAGAGCTGCTGCAGGTGCTGCAGGCTCTGGTGGCAGTAGCCCCAGCTGTCGAAGCTCCTCCTCGGCCTCCAACACATCAGCAGCACCTGAAGCAGCTTCACCGCCAGCAGCAGCAGCAGCATCTGCTGCTGCAGCCTCTGGTGGCAGCAGCCCCAGCCGCCGCAACTCGTCTTCAGCCTCCAACACATCAGCAGCACCAGGAGGCAGGCTGCTATCTGGCATCTGCCAGCGCTGGCCCAGCGCGCCGCCGCCGCTGCTGCTGCTGCCGCCTGCTGCTGCTCCTGCAAGCTCAGGAACTGCAATAATAGGTGACAGGTCAGCTGCCTCCTCCAGCTCAGCAGCATCAGCATCGTCAGCCCAGCTGAAGCGCGCTTTGGCTGCTGCTGGCGTGGCCGGCTGATCTGCCGCCACCGCAGCCTGCTGCTGCCTTCCCTGCTCAGCAAGAGGTGTTGCTCCTGCTGCACCTTCAGCGTTTGCTGCATCTGCTGCATCTGCTGCGTTGTCATCGTCGTCATCTGATGTGTAGTCCTCGTCATCCTCATCCTCGTCATCATCATACGGGTACAGCTGGTAGCCGTCACCCTCCTGGTCGCCGCCGCCTGAAGCACAGCACGGCAGCAGCAATGAGATGCACCGACTCAGTAAAAGGCAAGCACACATATGGGTACGGCTGGTAGCCGTCGCCCTCCTGATCGCCGCCACCTGAGGCACAGCAAGGCATCAGCAATGAGATGAAGCGACACAGCATGAAAAGGATCAGCAGCGGCAAGTCAGACGCAGGGAGACAGTTGAAGACACGCTGGCAGCAGGGCTGCAGCAGCAGCCAGCACGCACCACCACTTCAGCCTGCTCCACAACCCCGAAACCGCCCCACACCACACCCGCACAAAACACCCTCACTCACCGCCAAACAGCAGCATTGTCTCCAGCTGCTGCTTCTGCGCCCGCATGCCCTCCAGCTGCGCCGCCAGCGTGGAGTTGTCCGTCTCCAAGCTCAGCACAGCCATCTGAGCCTCAACTTGTCTCTCCTCGGCCTCAGCTAGCGCAGCACGCAGCGCAGAAAGCTCAGCCTCGAGCTGAGCTGAGCGCTCCGCAGAGAGCTTGTTATTGTTTGTGTTACTTCCTGGCGAGCCGGCTGCTGCTGCTGCTGCTGCCGCCGCGATCAAGCGCGTCTTCTGGCCGCCGCGGCGTGTGCGGCGCTGCTGAGACAGGGACAGGGACAGGGACATCGGGCAGCAGAGGCATCTCGTTAGCAATGCAGCAGCAGGTGAGAACTTTGCTGTGCATATTCAGGTGCACGCAGACAAAGGCTTCGGCTGTGGCTAGTGTTGCAGCCGAGCGCAGCTCCTAGCCAGGGCACATGACTTATCATCGCACAGTGCCCCCAAACTCCAACTGCAACAGAGCATCAGCTGGCCTGCTCCTCTGGGAATCAGTTTACAGCGGCAGCAGTGGCTCACCTGCAAGGAAGGCACTGCATTGGGTATGGACCCCAGCAACACAAGCTGCTCATGGCTCTGATCAAATCAGTAGCACTATCAAAAGGCTGGCCGAGTGCGCATCAGCAGCAGTGGCTCAGCTTTTCTGCAGGCATTGCACTGGGTATGGACCCCAGCAACACCAGCTGCTCATGGCTCTGATCACATCAGTAGCACCATTAAAAGGTTGGCCGAATGCGCATCAGCAGCAGTGGCTCACCTTTTCTGCAGGCACGGCACTGGGGATGCCCCCCAGCAACACAAGCTGCTCATGGCTCTGACCAAATCTGTAGCACTAGCAAAAGCTGGCCAAGTGTGCATCAGCAGCAGTGGCTCACCTTCCTTGCTGGCACTGCATTGGGGATGCCTGCAAGCGCCTGGTTGGCTGCTGCCAGCGCACTGTTCGGGTCCAGGCCACCACCAGCAGCAGAGCCGGGCCGAGATCCCTTTGCGCCTCTGCCGCGCCTGCTGCTGCTGCTGCCGTAGTCATCTAGATCATCGTACTCCCCATAGTCTGGTGTAGGCGTCCTGGCAAGCTGCGCCCGCTGCTGCTGCTGCTGCTGCTGCGGGCTCTGCAGCTGCTGCTGGTGTGGTGCAGGGGAGCGGCTGCTGTCAGCAGCTGCAGCTGCAGCTTGTTGTGGCACACGTGGCGGTGTGCCTTGCGTGCTGCGCTGGGGGCTCGCCTGAGAGTGCTGGGAGTGGTGTGATGCTGCACTTGACACACTCAAGTTGCCGTAGCTACGGTTCCCTGTCAATTTGCTGCTGCTGCCGGGCCTGCTGCTGCTACCGCCTGCCGGGTACTTGCGGCTGTTGCTGCTGCGCCTGCTGCTGCTCGCTCCGTAGTCGTCATCATCATCGTTGTAGTCACCATAGTCGGGCAGGGGCGATGTCTGCCGTTGCTGCTGCTGCTGCTGGGGCTGCTGCTGGGGCTGCTGCTGCATACCAGGCGGTTGCCGGAGTCTGCCGGTCCCTGCTGCTGCTGAGCTAAGTGCTTCCTGCCGCTCTCCTAAGCTGCTGTGGAGAGCCCGCTGAAACTGCCGAGCTGCACCGACAGCAGGCACGGCAGCACCTGCAGACCCAGCAGCTGCATAACTGCTGCTGCTGCGGGCCCCTGCAGCAGTAGCACTTGCAGGAGGGCCCTGTTTATAGCTGCTGTAAGGCTCTGGGGATGAGGACTGCCAGTGCTGCTGCTGCTGCTGCCTGTGGTGCTGCTGCGGTGCTGATGCATACTGGTCGCTTGCAGGAGGGCCCCTGCTGCCCGCTGCCATCATATCTTCAAATCGTTTTGGCCCAAAGCCGGGTGGAGGAGCATCATCGTCGTCCACAAGTACTGGTTGACTTTTCCACATGCTGTGCAGGGCTGCGGTGTATTGCCTGGGCAAGCCTGTCAGTGATGGGGGGAGTGAGAGGGTTGAGTGCAGCAGCAGTGGCAGAGAGCACTGGTCAGCCGCAAAGCCCGCTAGGCGTAGTGTGGGTGTTAATGCAAGGTTTAAAAACGCAGTTGACAGCCCAATGGCTGCTGCACGAAGCACCAGGGGTCCCAACTGCTGCTGCAAGTGATGCATTTGGTTCAGCACCCACCAGCTGCAACGCCGTCACCGAAGCAGCCCAACAAACGTTTCTAAACTGCGAGTTTAACCGATGGACAGAAATCGAACTGCAACCCGACTTGTGCAGACGTACAACGCTACAGCAATCGCCGGTCACCAGCAGTCGGTTGGCTTGAAAGGCATTGAAACGTGACGAAATGCATGGTTTGCCTACGTCGTGAGACTGTTTGGTGTTGGCATGTGTCATTGTGTTGCAGGTGTGTTGTCTCCTCGACCTGGTGTGCACTTTGTGTGTAGGCAGCTTAAGCTATTACTCCGAACCTTTATATTGCCTTGCTGTCTCTTTTTTTTCTGACACGAGCACTTACTGTCCCGTTTTAGTGCAGCTTGTCGTCGATACAACTGAACGTGCTTCCTTGCTACTGCAAAAGCTTCCTACAGCCACTTGATCTGCCTGATCACCATTCCACACAATTAATCCATCGATTTGGAAGTGCCTGGAACCTTGATTGCCGTGTCATCACCGCTCTCAGCAGCAACAGCAGCACTGCTCAGCAGCAACCAGCAGTAGCCACCTCATCAAGCAAGGCCCTGCCTGAGGGCCGGTGATAGGCCGCCAACATGGCGGCAATATACGGAGGAGGTGAGTTTCGATGCATGTGCTGCGTGTCCCCACAGCAACCGCATCTATCAATATACCAGTATGTTTGCGTCACTTGCAGCAGCTGCCGTGTCAGACACCCTGCTCTATCTACATCGACTGGGGGCTCCATAACACACACGCAGGTCGCCCATCTACACTCAAATAAATGAGATTTCGCCTCTTTGCTTCTTGCATCTTGCTGCTGCAGATGAGGTGAATGCTGTGGTGCTAGACTTGGGCACGTGGCAGACCAAGGCAGGCTATGCAGGAGATGACACGCCCAAGGCAGTGTTCCCCTCGGTGAGCAGCAGCAGCAACAGCAGCAGCAGCAGCAGGGATGACAGCTAACAATGCCCGCTCTACAAACAGCACCTACAGCAGCAGCAGCAGTGAACAGCTGCGAGCATGCGTGAGAAGCAGCAGCAGCAGTTGTAGGGGAGTAGCTGCTGGCGCCACTGCGTCGGTGCCGCTGTCTTTCAACTGCGTCCAGCTGTATTTCCTGCTAATTCACACACATGTACAATCACCTAGATCAACACAAGAACTGCAGCAGCACCACAAGCAGCACGATAGCGTTGTCACCAGCACACGTGCTTTGATGTCAACTGATGTGTTATGTGGCGCTGCAACCTTACTCTGTGCTGCTGCAGCTGGCGGGTGTTGTGGCGAACAGCGCAGCAGCAAACGGCATGGAGGTGGACGGGCAGCAGCAGCAGCAGCAGCAGGGCCGCAAGCTCTTCTACGGCAGCCAAGAACTAGGCTACAAGCGGCCAGACATGGAGGTGAGGCAGCTTTGATATAATATCATCATGTGTGTATTTGATATTATTGCTTTGAGGAGCTTGGCTACAAGCGGCCAGACATGGAGGTGAGGCAGCGCCAACATAACGACATAGCAGCATAACAGTTACTTGTCTGCCTTTGAGAGAATTTGTGCTGGGAAGTTTGGCTACAAGAGGCCAGACATGGAGGTGAGGCAGCGCCAACATAGCAACATAGCAGCATAACAGTTCCTTGTCTGCTGTTGATACACTATGTGCTGGGGAGTTTGGCTACAAGCGGCCAGACGTGGAGGCGAGGCAGCAAGGAAAAGGCAGTAATGTGCAATACATATAAGTGAATGTGTCTAACAAACAGCGGCATGCCTCACGGCGCCAAGGACAGCAGCGGCAGGCAGCGGCCCAAGCCCCTACTGATATGTCACATAGACAGGAGGTGCACGAGTTATTGACAATGAGATTGCAGTTTGCATTATACGGTGGCTGCTGGGTCACTCCTGATGCTGCTGCTGCTGCTGCTGCTGCTGCTGCTGCTGCTGCAGGTGGTGTCTCCCTTCACCGCAGATGGGCTGCTGGGTGACTGGGAGATCACGCAGCAGCTGTGGGAGTACGCGCTCAGGTGCGTGACAGGATAGAACGCAAGCAGGGGCATGGTGTGTGTTGAGAGGGGCGGGGGTTGCTGTGGGGAGATGCGGCAGCAGCAGCAGCAGCAGCACTGGCAAGCTGTAACAGCAAGCAGCAGCTGTGGGAGTATGCGCTCAGGTACGGCAGGGGAGGGCCCAGGCTACTGCTGGGGAGGAGATGCAGCAGCAGCAGCAGCAGCAGCAGCACTAGTGCCAGCAATAGCAGCAGCAGGTGTGACACCAGCAGTTGCAGCAGCAGCACTAGCACCAGCAACAACATGCAGCCTGCTTGGCAGTGGGCAGCAGCTGCTCAGCAACAGCATTGGCAGGGGGCTGTGGACTTGAGCATCAGCAGCAGCAGCAGCAGCTGCGTGATGTGAGCAGGATTCAGGCTTCGGTAACAGCAGCAGCAGCGGTGAAACACGGCAACAGCTGCAGCACACTCGCAGCAAGCACCAGTGCCTCACACCTTGACCACACCGTGCCGCCGCTGCTGCTGCTGCTGCTGCTGCTGCTGCCAGGGAGCGGCTGCACATCGACCCTCGTGAGAATGCAGTGCTGCTGGCTGAGCCCACTCACAACAGCCGCGAGGTGCGGGAGAAGACGGTGCAGGCGGCCTTCGAGCACCTGGGGTGAGTTGACGAAGTGACTTGTGTTGGTCCTTGCGGCAGTGCTGCTGCAGCAGCAGCGGCAGCGGTAAGCACGTTAGAAGCAGTAGCAAGGTGCCGAAAAGACAGTGCAGGCGGTCATCAAGCGCCTGGGGTGAGTTGGTTTGTCTTGGTCCTTGGGCCAGCGCCACTGCAGAGCAGCAGCCGCAGCAGCAGCGGAAAGCACATCAGATGCACTAGCAAGGCGCGTGAGAGCACGGTGCAGGCGACCTTCAAGCACCTGGGGTGAGTGCTGCGGGTTCATGCGGTTTCCTTCGGCAGCGCTGCAACAGCAGCAGCAGCAGCAGTGGCAAAGGCAAGGTCATAAGATGCAGTGGGAGCGGCATTGGCAAGCATGGTGGATGCTGTGGCAAAGGGGGCTAGGGGCATGGGCTTGAGCGCCTGCCGGAATTCTTGAACAGTGTCGTCTGTTCTCCCTGGTTGCTGCCCATTGTGCATTTGGCATCTGCTGCTGCTGCTGCTGTGCTGCTGCAGCTGCCCCGCGCTGTTCCTGGCCAAGGACGCGGTGCTGGCCACCTTCTTACTGTTTCGCATCCGCCGCTGCTGCTGCTGTTCTGCTGCAGCTGCCCCGCGCTGTTCCTGGCCAAGGATGCGGTGCTGGCCACGTTCTCAGTTGCCAAGCAGACCAGCGTGGTGGTGGACGCGGGCTACGGCTGCACCACAGGTAGGATTGAATGCAAAGGTACCTTGTATCTATTTATCTGAGTATGTTTGCACTAGCAGGGGTTGTATTTGGTGCTGTGTGTGCTGGTGCGTGTTCCGGCGTATTGCCAATGTATGTATGCATGGTGGTGTGGGCCAAGTCAGAGACAGTGGCTGTACAGCGGCTCAGTGGACAGCATGCGTGCGAATTGCTCACCCTCTCGCGCTTTGCTGCGGCACGCGACGCACTGGCTGCCTTGCACGGCGGCTGCGTCCTGGCAAAGTCTGCAATCATTGTTGTGTAGCTGCTCCGCAAGCACTAACGTTGCACCCGCTCATTTGCTTGGTTTGCTGCATCCAATGCACTGCAGAGGCTGGCGTGCATGACGGCTGCGTGCTGACCATGTTTGTAGCCGCGCATCCCCATGGCGGGCCGGCTTGCTTGCGCCCCAATGCTGGTGTTGTTCTGCTGCGCCGCCGCCGCATGCAATGTGTCTCCGCAATGCAGTCGCGGGCGTGCATGATGGCTACGTGCTTACGAAGTCAGTGTCCCGCAGCCCCGTGGGCGGCCGCCTGCTGAACAGCTGCCTGCAGAAGGCGATGGAGGCGCGGGGCAGCCAGCTGCGGCCGCGGCAGACCTTCAAGCGCGTGGAAAAGAAGGGCTTCCCTGGCGAGTTTGACGTGAGTGGGGTGGCTGGGGCTTTGGGTGGGTGGTTTGGCATCATTCGGATTTCAGCCATGCGTGTATGGGGGTGTGATGGTCGTGTCATTGCATGGTTGTGCTGAAGGTTTGTGCATCGACCCTCGGCTTCCTGACGCACATCAAGGAGCTCGTGTCATGCACTCACCACCCCTGCGGCTGCTGCCGTGTTACAAAACAGGCTAACGGCCTGAATGAGACCAGGCTGAGCGCATCATGCTCTCTTCTCATTGCTTGTTGTGTTTTGACCAGAAGACATCCTGTGGTGCTGTTCTGCCTGCAGGTGCTGCCAGCACCTGATGCAGCCGGCCTCACCGCCAGCTTCCTGGCACACCAGTCTGAGCTGATTGTGGGCGACATTAAGGAGCTCTGGTGTCACGCGCTGGGTGGGCCCTGACCACATGTCACGTCTCTTCTCACTCCCTGCCCAATTCGCCGCTGCAGTGCCGCTGGCTGCTGCCACCGGCCTCACACCCAGCTTGCTGACATCGCTTGCGCTGTCTCACACACATCCTCATTGTGTAACGCTGCGCCAACTGCCTCTGCAGGTGCTGCCAGCACCCGATGCAGCCGGCTTGACTGCCAGCTTCCTGGCTCACCAGTCTGAGCTGGTCGTGGGCGACATCAAGGAGCTGGTGCCAGGCACTCACTCTGCACTCACAGCCCCTGCAGGTGCTGCCGGTGACACAGCTGTGCTGATCGCCAGCTTCCTGGCTCAAAGAGTTGAAGACCTTGACTGCCATTGCGTGTATCTCACAGACACATGCTTGTTACCACATCAACTGCGCCTGCAGGTGCTGCCAGCACCCGATGCAGCCGGGCTCATCGCCAGCTTCCTGGCTCACCAGTCAGAGCTGATCGTGGGCGACATCAAGGAGCTGGTGCCAGGCACTCACTCTGCACTCACAGCCCCTGCAGGTGCTGCCGGTGACACAGCTACGCTGATCGCCAGCTTCCTGGCTCAAAGAGTTGAAGACCTTGACTGCCGTTCCCTCCATCTCACATACACACCTGTGCTTGTTGCTACATCAACTGCCTCTGCAGGTGCTGCCAGCACCTGATGCAGCCGGCCTCACCGCCAGCTTCCTGGCGCACCAGTCGGAGCTGATTGTGGGCGACATCAAGGAGCTGGTGTCACGTGTGAGCGACGTGCACTTTGTGGAGGCTGACAACCTCACCGTGCCGGCCATTACATATGAGGTGCGCTGCTGCTGCTGCTGCTGCTGCTGCTGCTGCTGCTGCTGCTGCTGCTTTTTTGTTGTTGTGTGTTGTAGAGGCGGACAACCTCACCGTGCCGGCGATCACGTACGAGGTGAGATTGGTGCTGCTGCTGCTGCTGCTGCTGCGGCTGCTGCTGCTGTTATTGCCTGACCATGCTGTCCGTTGCTGCTGCTGTGCTGCTGCTGCTGCTGCTGTTGCTGCTGCCTCGCATTCTCAGCTGCATGATGGCAATGAGATCCAGGTTGGCGTGGACAGGTTCAAGGTGTTGTGTCCTAATCCTGCTGCTGCTGCTGCTGCTGTTTGCAGCTGCCTGATGGCAATGAGATCCAGGTTGGCGTGGACAGGTTCAAGGTGCCCGAGCTGCTGTTCCAGCCGGTGAGCACTGCAGCTGGCAGCAGCAGCACCTGCAGCAGCAACAGCAGCAGGTTGTGGTGCACTACAAGCAGCCTGCACACACTGTGCTTACTGCAACGCTAAAAGTCCCTGCTGCTGCAGCTGCAGCCGGACCACCCGCTGCTTGCCTCATGCGGGGCGCACCACAATGCAGTGGGGCTACAGCAGCTAGTGCTATCGCACATCATTGCAGCACACTTGACGCGTCCGTGCATCCCATAGCCCGCCACCTACAATACACATGTACCGCCTCCACTCCCCTCGGCCTCTCTTTCTTTGCACGCTCTGACCGCCCCTCTTTTCCTCCTCCGCTGCCGTTGCTGCTGCTGCTGCTGCTGCTGCTGCTGCTGCTGCTGCTGCTGCTGCTGCTGCTGCTGCTGCTGCTGCAGCAACTGGTGCGCAGCTTCCCTGGCATGGCTGATCACCCGCTGCCTGATGGGCTGAAGGGCCTGGCTGGTCTGGTGGTGGACAGCGTGAACAGATGCGACACGGACGTGCGCAAGGACCTGTACCAGCACGTGGTGCTTGTGGGTGAGTGGTGGTGATGCACGGTCTTGCATTGGATCGAAATGTTTTTAGGATGAAAAGGCAGCAGTTTGAAAGAGGTTGGTGTGCTCAACTACAATCCTTACTGTCTTATGGCTGCCGCAGACCTGGTACATTGGGCGTACGCTTCGCTGCTGCTGCTGCTGCCGCCGTCAAGCAGCATATTGCACTCCTCCCAGAGCTCTTGCATCAATACCTTCGGCTCTTGTGCTATGCTGCTGCTGCTGCTGCTGCTGCCAGGCGGCACGTCGCTGCTGACTCAGATGCGTGAGCGGCTGGAGCTGGACATCTCGGCAGCAGCACCAGGCGGCACCAAGGTCAAAGTGACAGCGCCAGTCAACCCTACGGAGCGGCGGCACGCAGTCTGGATTGGTGGGTGCCGCTGTCAATGAACTCATATGATTGACTATTGCAGTGGCTGTGTACTGCTGCAGCTGTAGGACTGGACTTGTCTTGCCACCAGCCGGCTGTTTATTATCGGGTGTCTGCTGCGATCGGCGCACTGCTGGCCACTTGTCAGCGCGGTGCAATGGGGGAGGAGGAGGGGGCTGCATTGCTGGTCTTTGCAGGGTTTGCTGGGTGTGGCATGTGCAGTGTATGGCAGCGTATGAGCACAAGAGGGTTCATCAATCACCTCTAGCAGGATGCAGCCGCTGTCTTCTATGCCGCTGGGCTTGTGCCATGCCAAGCCCCAAACTTGCGCTGTGAAGCTAAGCATGTGGCATTGTGTGTTTTGCTGCATCGCGTTGCTGCTGCTGCTGCTGCTGCTGCAGGCGGCAGCATCCTGGCCAGCCTGGGCTCCTTCCAGCAGATGTGGATGAGCAAGCAGGAGTACGAGGAGCACGGCCCGGGGCTCATCCACCGCAAGGCGCCTTAGTTAGCAGGCCTTCTACAGCCCGAAAGCAGGGTGGCTGTGTACACATGTGTTAGCTGTGGCTGCTGCAACAGCTGCGCAGGGCAGCTGTGGAGGGTGAGTAAGCAGGAGTACGAGGAGCACGGGCCGGGCTTGATTCACCGCAAGGCGCCCTGAGCATGAGGCTGCCTGCGGCTGCTGCATCGATGGCTGGCTGGCTGGCTGTTCAACTGCGTTCGGCAGATTGGGATGAGCAGGCGCTCCTGGCACGAGGAGTAAGGCATGGCCTGGTTACTGCACGAACCCCTGAGGCCAGCAACTGCAAGGGGCGCTGCGTGGCTGCGTGTGGCTGCAGTAAATGCACTGCGTGCATGGAGCAGGTGATAATGGTGCGGCGATCAGGGAGCGCACAAGTGCACGTGCATCGCACAGCTGTGTATGAACTGGATGCTGGGCTGTTTTACTGCTGACGTTGAAGCAAATGAGAATGTGTCAGCAAGCAGCTTGTGTGCTGAGATTGTTGTTGGGGTGGACAGGTTCACAAGGGCACAGCACTGCATTGCAAGGGATGCGTTCTCAACACAGAGCCCCTGTGCGCATGTGCAGCACATTGTGCTAGTGATTGAAGCTGGCATACAAGCACCCTGAAAGATGGCGTGATCTTCTGGAGTGGTGGCCAGTACGAGTGTCTGTTATTGGTTGTAACCCTGGACCACCGTCAATATGCTGTGGCACATTCGCGGCGATGGCGATCCCAAGCTTTGCAGACGGCATCTTGCCATGTTAAGACGAGTCACAGGATTGCTGTACCGTGAAGCTGAATCCAGTCAACACACCAACACAGTCGAGTGTGCAAGACACTGTCTCATTTTCTGCTGTTCGCTCACTACTACACTATCTTGACGGTTGTATTCTCGAGTATACAGCCTTGCATCCTGCAGCGCTGTTGGGAGAGGAGGGGGCAGTAAAGAACGCTCAACAGCATGTCCAGCGGTGAGGTTCTGGCGCCAAAATAAGGCATAATAAAAGCTTAAGGCTTCTGTTAATCGTATCGGAGGGCTGTTCGCAGGCGTGGACCAGCCAATGGCAGATGCAGCAGGAGACGCTTCAAAGGAGCCCTCGACACAGGACAATGTGGGTATCTAGAACTGCAGCGGTCTAGATCTCACGTGCTGCCAGCTTCTTCGAGTCCCCTTCGCCCACGCTTCATGTGCTGTAGCTGTTACGTGTCTCCATCATTCATCCTAGCATCAGCAGGTGCACCTGGCCTGTCTACTGTTGCGCACACTTCAGTCAGCACATACCCTGGCCGCACCATGAGGCTTACCTCCTCATGTTGCCTACTACTGCATCATCTCAACCGCATGCTTAGACGCTGACTTGTCTTTCAGCAACACAAGACAGCGCGTGCTGCTGTACCCACTGCCGCATGCACTGCGTATTGTTATGTGCAGGTGAAGTCAGCAGAGAAGGCAGCAGTCAACATACAGAAACGACTCACATCACATGCCTTGCCCATTCGGCAGTACCTGGTGAGCAGAGCAGCAGCACTGCCAGCTGCTGCTGTCAGATGCAGTTGCCACAAGGTCGAGGCATATCCTTCTGCAGCAGCTACTGGTCGTTCTCGCAGAGGCCACAAACAGCTAGGCAGCATGTAATTGGACATGTGCACAAACAGCAAACATGAAGCCTGGCCTCCCACACCAATTGCGGCCTTCTATCATGCGCAGCAGTGTATAAAGCCACAACTCGCACATCTGCAGCGCTACTTCACCAGCAGCCTGCGGTTGACAGGATGTGTGGGCAGCACGCACACGGAATTGGCAGCAGTGCCTTTTGCAGGAGTGCGCAGCCAGTCACCTTGAATCACACATTGCCCCTGTCCTGTTGCTGCATGGTGACCGTACCGTACTTTTTGTGCTTGCAGGAGTCTACCGTGGTGCCGCTGCTGATGCAGGGCCTGCAGTCCCTGTGCAAGGAGCGGCCTGAGGACCCAGTGGAGTACCTTGCTAATTACTTGCTGCAGCACAACCCTAAGAAGGGCCCCGCAGGGCCAGCAGCAGCCTCCGGCACAGCAGTGAAGCAGGAGTGAGCAGCAGCGAGCACGTTTTTCTGCGCAGCAGTGGACAGGGAGGACGTGTCGTGTTGTGTCACAGCTGCATGCTAGCAGATGTGCTGCTGGCATAGCTGGGGGAGTGCTGACGGCTTGGAGCACATGTGCGCGCATGTGCTGACGCGTTTGTGTTGCTGCTGTAGCAGCAACAAGGTGGCCCAGCAGGAGCTGGCCTTTGGGCTTCAGCGCAGCTCTGCAGGGCAGGCCACATGCAATGCTGCAGAGTTCATCATCGCGTTGCTTGCATGCCAGCAATATGCTAGAGCTGGATGTGTGCTCAGCACCCGGCTGTGCTAACATAAGCAGCACGAGCTTTGATTTGGCACTGTCTTGTGGTTGTGTAGTACATGTTTGGAAGTGCATGCGTGTCAGGGGTTCGCGTTTGTGTATGGTGGTGGTGGGGTAGGGGCCGGCATGCTGACATGGGATGGGCGCCATGCTGGGGCTGCTGTCTGATGGTTGTACAGTACGTCTTTATTGCAGTAGTACATGCTGACTTGTTGACATGTCCGTAGCTGACTTGCAGTGTAGCATTTCTCCCTCCTTCTGGCAGTGCACAGCAGTAGAGCACTGGGATGGATGCTGTTACTAGATTTCATTGCATGCGAGTAGTACAGTGTGTGTTGCTCTGCCAGCAGTTTAAAGTCAATCGCATCCCGCATGATAGTAGTAGTGCCGTGGGTGGTGAGTCTGGCAGAGCTGGTTTGAACTGCTCTGAAAGTGAAAGTGGACCTTGAGCATCATTGTGTTCTATTGTGGTTTTGCTTGTTGAATTTGCTGCTGCAGCAGCCTGGCCTAGATGCTGTTGTTTGTGTACAGCTGACCGTCTGAGTAGAATTTGCTTTTCAGTAGGAAAAGGGGGGGGGGGTACAGTGCTGCTGTGGCTGCCAGCCGCTGGCAGTAGTGTAGTCAGTGATTTGCAACGCTCTGCTCTTGCTGTTAACAGGGAGTTTGAGAGTTCCTGCGTGTAAACGCAAATGGAGTCGGATCGAAGTGGGTGTCAAAGAAATCTAGCCACAAGGATTATTACGAACAAAAAGGTTTTTACAGTACGCTATAGAGAACTGCATTAGGCTGTGTACTACACAGCAGTAGTACTGCCCTGTAGTACTGCTCCGAGCAGAGTTTGTGGCTGCAGAACCCTGAGTATTATGTAATCGTGCACAAACGTCCTGCTTTGTCACACGGAGTCAGCCTTTTGCCAGCACGCTTGCAGTGAAACACGGTTGGATGACCATCATCTGTGTGTTACTATTCCAGCATAGCGAAGTCGCTATGCAACACTGTTGTGGTATCCCCATCATTTTCGCATAATTTGTACCTGCAAATAATGGTGCATGTGTAGTACGCATTGACCAAACACAGAGCACAGAACACCACACACACTCTTTACACCCTGCAACGAGCTTCAAGTGTAGGTGAATCACAACGCCTGTGACCACCACAAGGCCTTCTAGCAGTCCCAAGACACCACGTACAATTCTACAGCTCTATAGACAGTTGCGATAACTGCTACCGCCGCTGCTTCTGCTAGGGGAGGCAGCTTAAAATTTTTAGATATCTGCTACTTCACAAGATGATGATGGGCTTGCTTTGTACTGAATGCAGGTAAAGACTGCGACGCCTGCCAACACAGCACCAACAGTTGCAAGAGTTGCAAATCCAAATCCTACAGGGGAGAGGTACAGCACAGCACATGCTAGCCCAACAGCCTCAAAGACAAGGGCCATAAGGAACAACCACCACGCGGTCTGGTATGGCACACGAACACACATCTCAGCAGCCCACGGCTGCAGAAACTGGTCATCTTTCTTTGTGCGCCAGGTGGCAAGAAACTGGAGTACTCCAAAGGCTACCACAGTGGCCAGCAGAGCCAACAGAAATGCCACAGCGTTGCAGAAGCGGAATACATCAACGAGTGCAGTAACTGCATACCCCCTGGGTTCTGGCAACTGCACAAACACTGAGGGGTATGATGTAGCGATCAGCAGGCCTGACACGGTAATGCTGGCGGTCAATATCTCCAGCAGATCTTGAGCTTGCCCGGTCTGACCTGCAGACTTGTACGACACCTGCTGGTACCTAGACAGGTGACCTAGCCTCCAGTCAAGCCACGACTTCCAGGGCTGCGACATATCTGTGGCTCAAACTATCTCGCAACGCGCTCGTTGCCAGCTCCTCGTCGGCCTTCTAGGCCAGGAGCTTCTCGGCCTTCACAACCAGCTCCTCAAGGTCACTGAAGCGAACTCGTGGTTTGGTTGCGCTGGCCATCGAGATGAGCGACTTCGCCGTTGATATGGCGATTTGGAGTCTTGTCCTGCAAGCTGTATCGCTACGGTGTTTCTTAAAGGCTTCAATGCTAGCAGTCAGCTCCCTGCTGGCACTTCGGCGACCCGTCTCAGAAGGCCAAGGGACATCCACTGCCTGCAAAGGCGAATTTGGTGAACGGAAACTGCCGTCTTCCGCGGGAAGGCTCATCTCAAGTGGGAAGTAAGTGACAAATCGTTAACGAGCAGAGCACGTACAGGCGTACCATTCCAGGCAACTACTGACTGAAGTGTGCACATTTTAGCTTAGCTACATACGGTACCACCGCGAACTGTGCAGGCCGTAAACCCTTTCGTCCGGCACATGATGTGCGGCACATCAAGCAGGCGAGTGACACGAACAGCCAGCGGTGCGGACAGCGCCGAAGCATTTCCCAGCTGATTTGAACCATGGAACGTGAGAGATCATATCAGAAGTTGACACGAAGGGGTGCACCGTGCAAGCAGCGACCGTCCTCTCTCTGTTCAAAGATCATGATGCTGTCACCATGCAGTCACCATTGTCACCATGCGGCCAAAATGCGAGAGCTCCATTTCTCACGTGCAGACCATTTGTGAAACCGACTCAAGTTTGACTATTCATGCAGTCTGACGTAGATGCCGGTGGGCATGCCAATGCCATTTGCATGCAGCATGGCAGCCACGCGTGACAGAGGATCTGTCACTCCTGGCCATGACCTGCCAGCCTCATCATCATCATGTTACTCATCAAGCCATAGCATCAACGCCATCGGCCATGACCTGCCAGCCTGCAGATGCCGCTGCGCTAGGCTGGCCGCAGCAGCTTCTGGGGACGGCACTGGCCAGGTTTTTGACAGCAGTACTGCAGCAGACGGCCGAGGCACATGCCAGTCGGCAGATGCAGATGACAACTGTTAACATAGAGTTTTCAGAGTTGTTTAGCATGTAAGCAGATGGAAACTGTATGCTGCGCATGTACATGCCTGCACACCAGCATCCCCAACAACCATAGCAGCAAACCAGCCAGTTGGACCTCGTCCCCCCCCCCCTCCTTGATCAAGGCTTGCCCTGGTAACAAAGCAGAAATCACAGCAGCGACTCTCTCGGAGAACATGACTGCCCAGTCCATTCTGCAAACACGCAGCCGCAGAAAAACACCACATGCATCAGTATGCCAGCAGATACAGCACAGCACCAGCCGCCCCCCACTCTTCTGCCATCTCACTCTTCTGTACTCCATTCACTGAGCACCCTTTGCCCTCTCTTTGTCGACAAGTGTGAAGTCGCCGCCAACAGCAGCAGCTCCAGGGGCAGCGCCAGCCTTGCCTGTTGCAACACCATTTGCCAGGCTGACAGCAGTAGAAGCTGCACCATTCACAGCAGCAGCAGCGCTGTCCAATGAGCTCATGCTACTGCTGCTGCTGCTGGCGCTGCGCACGCTACTGCTGCTGGTGCTGCTGCCGCCGTTGGCTTGCTGCCGTGGCGGCTGCTCGTTTGGCACGGGTGCTGGGAAGAGCTGCTTGCGTGCAATGTCGTGCAGCCTGCCAAAGAGCTGCTTCTTGACCACATCAAAGGCCTTCTCTAGCCGTTCCAGCTCATCTGTAGCAGCACAGCAGGCAAATGATATGCAACCAATATGTCAGTAAGTGAAGTGAAAGGTGAAGCACAGCAGCAACACCCCGTCATGCTTGACACAGCAGACATGAAGTGCGTATTCAGCAAAGCATTTCACGAGTAAGTGGGGACTTCAGACTGAAAAACTGGATGATGTCGCTGGCGGCAGGCGCCTGATCAGCCAGTCAACAGGTGCTGATGACAACAGATGAGCAGCAAAGCTTCCAATACATTGAGTGTGTTCGCAAGACACCGCAAACACACCTGTGGCATTTGTGTTGTACAGGAACAGGCCGTAGTACAGCTCGAAGCTGTCATTTTTTGTGTTATTAACAAGCTGCAGCAGGTTCTCGTAGCCCTTGGTGTTAATGTCTGTGCTTGCCAGGTCCATTGCCCCGAGCATGCGACCCACGGTGTGAGTCACAAACTGCGTGCTGGCTGCCTGGCGGTCGTGCTCCTCACACGTCATCTCCACCATCCTGCATGGCAGCAGCAGCAGCAGCAGCAGCAGCAGCAGCAGCAGCATGCAGCACAACAGGAAAGCTTGAGGGTGCTTATCCAAATCTGCCAGCAGGAACAACAGCAAGCAAGGTGGACTGTACAGCCATAGTGCACGGCAAGCAATGCAAGGACGTGCACAGCATGTCGCAACATTGTATAAGATAACACAACATGTTTGACCGGGTCTGACCAGGTCCGACCAAGTTTGACCAAGTTTGACCGGTTACCGCACCTGCAGCCCTGCGAGCGCCAGAAGTCCAGGAACAGCTCCAGCCGCTGCTGCCGCCGCGGGTCCTTGCCCACCCTCACAGCCTCACATGAAAATCAAACCATCATACAAGAAACACAAAACGTTGACCAAGTTTGACCAGGGTTTGACCAGTCAACGCACCTGCAGCCCTGGGAGCGCCAGAAGTCCAGGAACAGCTCCAGCCGCTGCTGCCGCCGCGGGTCCTTGCCCACCCTCACGGCCTCATACATAAAGTTGAGTCCCTCCCAGCTGCCCTTGCCACTGTCTGGCCCAAACATGGGGTGCGTGCACAGGATGTCCAGCTCGGGTGGCAGCCGGCTCAGCAGCAGCTGCTTGGGGAAAACCTGTGGCAACAACGCATCACAGCCACTGTCAGAGGCAGCAATTGACGCATCAAGGCTTATAAACGTGGTTGTGTGCACAGGATGTCCAGCTCAGGCGGCAGCCGGCTCAGCAGCAGCTGCTTGGGAAACACCTGTGATGTGACAGAAGAGGTTTAAGCAATGTAACCCTGAACATCACAAAATTCTGCCATAACCACAGCCCATGGACAGTCAGGCATGCAAGAACGACTGTCACAGCAGCAGCGCACCTTGACAGACAGCACGTCCACGATCAGCGTGCTGCGCTTGAGCCGCGTCAGCGGCAGGTGGCGCAGCACCGGCTCGGTCGACAAGATGCTGCTGGCCAGGATGACAACGTCTGGGTGCTCCTCACAAAAGTCATCTGCATCCTCAAAGTACTCAGCTCCGATGGCAGCAGCCTCGCTGAAGTAGGGCGTGCGGCTGGTGGCGAGCACCCTGGCGGCAGCAGCAGCAGCAGCAGCAGCAGGGTTGCAGTTGCTGCTTATCAATTGAGTGAAGGTGTGCCTGCTGCCAGTTGCGTGCAAGGCTGCAACCTGCCCTTGCTGCGACAGAACAACCCGTAGCACTGCCGCAGCTTCCACTGTTTGATGCCTTTAGATAAGCTTGAACGTTACGGACTACTGACTACGGCTAATGAGCAGACAAAACGTCCACCTGATACGAGCAGCAGCAACCTGGCTGGTGATAACTAACTGCCGCTGCACATGCAAGGCTGCTGGGTGCTGCTGACAGGCACAGACACTGCCTGCAGACGCACTTCTACCTGCTGCTTGCTCCTGCAACATGCCCCTCTTACAAGTGTCAGCGTCCGACTGTTGTCACTGTCCTGCTGCCATCTGCTCTACATTGTGTCAAAGGCGTGCATGCCGTCACCTGCAATTGAAACTGCGGCTGCTTTTGTTCGTGCAATACTGCTATCAAGGCTAGCTTCCCACCTGTGTCCTGCCTGCACAAAGCGCTTTGCCAAGAACTGGCCAAACGTGCCAAAGCCCACAATGCCTATGGTCAGCTGCTTGTCTTTTGATATCTTGTGCTGCATCCTGTGCTCGAAATCAAACGGCTGAGCAGCGTCCAGGGCTAGCACTTGTACGTAACGCGCTGCAGCAGCGACCAGAAGTTGTTGTTAGCAGATGATGGATAGGGGTCAGGGCAGCATGCACACGCACAGCTGTTTGTCAGGACCAGGCTGCTGTTGCTCGTAAGCTTGCAAGCTTGACGTGCATTCTGCAAGCTGCAAAGCTACTAAACAACACATTGCAGTACATTGATATGCTACCGGGGTGCTGGATGTAAAGCTACATGACCCTACTTGCAACAAACAGCTGGCAACAGCAACTAGTGCATCCAGCAGGCGTCATCAGCAGCACTGCTCCCGCACCTCTCCCGACGCCTTTAAACTGCCTACGTTGATGACAGCTCAGAGGTTTGCTGCGGCGGGAACTGGCGCTGCAGGATACAGCAAGCACTCGCGGGGTGCCACTACAACTCTGTCGGCCCAGACGGGCTTCCGATGCAGTATGAGGACAACGAAAGCTTTGCATGAACCAAATCTTGTGTAGCGTGTGAAATGGTGGTTTGAGCAGCAGCCAGATGGTACCGAGACTTCACTTGTTGCTCGTAGTGCAAAATTTCAAACTCATCAACCAGTCAATCTTGCAGCGGACAAAAAACACGCTTTCTTCACTACCAAATGCGCAACACGGTCTGATGCGATCGATGTTGGATGCATTGGGATGACAAGGTGAGATGACACGTTACGCCAGAACACACCGATTGCTGCTTGCGGGTTTGCTGCAGCGTCCAAGTATGTTATGTGGTGCTGATGCTAGTTGCATGGGGTAACCGTACAAGCAAACAGGATCAGCAAGTCTGAAGAACCCCCTTTTCGTCTGTCCTGTTTGGGCCTTCTGTTTCAAAAAAGCTGTAGCAACACAACATGCATGCTTTAGTACGTAGTAGTTCGTTGTCTCTAGCACCTCCTGGCCACGGTGAGCAATTGGCCAGGTCACCCAAACCCTGCTTGCCAACACCTGGCTCTGCCAGCAACAGAAACAGTAATTTTCATCAGTCAGCAACTTCGAGCACCAGGCTGAAGGATCAACCCTCATGAACCCTCTCTAACAGCTTGCTTACATGCTTGCATGCAGGATGCAGCACGCACAGACGCATGCACTGCCGTGCAACCTCAGACAACAGAGGCACTGGGGGTGGGCCCTGGCCATGGAACAAGCGCAGCACCAAGCCTAGCCCACCCCCACCCCCACCTGTGCCTCCCCCACCAGCCCAGCCCTCATCAATAGAGCAGGATCTGCTGCGAACCAGCCCCAAGTGGCGCAGCTGGCCAGCTGTAGACACTGCTGCAACACAAACACCCCAGCAGCAGCGGCAAGCACCGCAAAAGCAGCGCAATCAGCAGCAGCAGCTGTCGCCGCAGCAGCAGCAGGCTGTGCAGGACATGCTGCTCGACGCAACTGTGAACCCTAAATGGCGCTGGCCGATGTTTCCCAGCGGCAACGCAACCCAGCAGCAGCAGCAGCAGCCACCGCCGCCGCCACCTCCGCCTCCACCCCCTCAGCAGCCCAGCAGAGGTCGCTGGTGGGGCCGCAGCGCTGATCAGCAGCAGCAGCAGCAGCAGCAGCAGTATGCGCAAGAGATGCAGCAGTATCAGGAGCAGCAGCAGCTCTACGAGCAGCAGCAGCAGCAGCAGCAGCAGCAGCAGCAGTGGCAGTGGCCGTTTGTGGGTGGCCGCTTCAAGCCGACTCCTGAGGATGAGTTCAGGGAGCAGCTTGAGGCTATGGGGGTGGACCTGAGCAGCAGCAAGGAGCGGCAGCAGCAGCGGCAGCGGCAGCAGCAGCAGGAGCAGCAGATGCTGGGCTCCTTTGAGCAGCTGGATGACAATGAGGTGAGGGGCTGCGCTGCTGCAGGCTTGATGTGTTGTGTTTGGTCCGGCGATCTGTTGTGGTGTAAAATGACGAATTCTAGACAAAGCCAGGATCCTTAAGGACGCTGGTAATGCACAGCTGCGCACCTTCAAGCATTGCTGGACCAAAAGACCCCCGTCAAAGTGGTGTGCATGTTGAGCCGGGTGATCAAGGCTCAGGCTCTCGAAGGTGTGGGGCAGCGCTGCTGCAGGGTTCGGCTGTTAACATGGAGTTTGCAGAGTTTGGCTGTGTGTTAGGTTTGTATTATGAGCCAGATAGCCAAGACCAGGCTGGACATGCTGTAGGGCAAACAGGGGGATGGTGTCCGCACAGATGGCTCACTGTTGTGGGCGTGTTCTTTGGAGAACCCCTGGCTGCTGCGCTGGCCCCCAGGTTGCCCGCATGATGACCCAGCTGCGCCAGCAACAGGCTGGCCAAGCTGCAGGGCAGGCAGGACGTCGGCGCCTGCACACGTGTTTTATTGTTGCCTGAAACTTTCATCCCCCTGTCCCTTGGCTGCTGCGCTGTGCTGCAGGTTGCCCACCTAATGAGCCAGTTGCGGCGCAATCGCCTTGCTGCTGGGCAGGCAGGACGACGGTGCCTTCACACATTGCTTGAAACACGCTTCAAGAAACGCTTTTACTAACCCTCCTCTCCGACTGCTGCGCTTTGTTGCAGGTTGCTCGCGTGATGAGCCAGATGCGCCGCAACAGGCTGGCCAAGCTGCAGGGCAGGCAGGACGATGAGGTGGTCGGCATTGCGGGACTGTACCTGGTGGTGACGCTGCTGCTGCTGTTCATGGCGGCACTGGCAAACCTCCCAATGTAGAGCTGGTGCTGGTTGTTGATTACGGCAAGTAACACGCTTTGCTGGTGGCGGCGGCTGTAGCGGGAGGCGTGGAGCACTGCAGCTGGTGTCGTATGTGGCGAGCAGTGCAGGGACGGTGGCTTGTGCACTGTGGTTTACTGGGTGTTGGTCAGGCAGAGTAAATTAGACGATGCTAAGCATGGTAAAAGCATAGCTGCGCACCTTCAAGCAATGCTGGTCCAGAAGCCCCCGCCCTAGAGTGTTTAGTTGGCTTGACGCTGCTGCTGCTGGCCATGGCGGCGCTGGCAAATCTGCCGATGTAGACATATGGTTGACGCTGCTGCAACGAGTTCATCTGCACTGGAAGTATCCTATTGATCAGTCGTGATCTGGACCAGTGGCAGGTCACAGCTGTCGAGCATTGGACAACTCTGCTTGACCGCACATTGATGCAGCAGCACCGCGACAGCAAGCCTCCTTGACAATAATCCGTAACAACTCAGGTGTAGTTCACGGCCGAAAATAAGCGAACACTCACCGCTTCTGGTTGTCATTGTGTCACTCAAGTGACTAGCTCAGCAGTTGAGTTCCAAGGAGTGAGGAACGCTTTGTCCACCCCGAACAAGCGCAAGGCTATCACTCGCGCTCTACACAAGCTCAGCACAGATCAGCCGCATCGGGCAGCACCGTATTGCGCTTGCCTGGTTTCGCCGTTCTCTGTTCGTGAGCCGTCCCATGGGTCACTGATCTGAAATTTAGGCGAACAAACGTTTATCGGATGAGCCAGTACGGCCAAGGCCAGGGCTTCGGCCAGTATGGCCAGACCCAGCAGCAGCAGGTGAGCAGCTAGACAAATGCATTCGAGTGCAGCCAGATCTCCAACATCAGCGCTCGAGGCTGATGTTAATGGTGTATTGCAATGGAACTGCAGGGCTACACCGCCACTGGCTACCAGCAGACGGGCTATCAGCAGGCAAGCCAGCAACCACGCATTGGCTGAGCCGCAGCAGCAGCAGCACCACATGCAGCTTTTGGCGTTGTGCGGATCGTGCTATGCGCTTGCCTGGTGCTAAAATAGTGCCTTTTTCTGTTACCAGGATGTGCTGGCATACTGTCATACTGTGCTCACTGAGATTTGGGCATGCAAGCATATGTGCTGCTGCAGCTTCCTGTTGCAGGGCAGCTTTCTGTGTCATTGCAGTGCCAAAGCATGCTCTGCTGCGTGCCCACACTCAGTGAAGAGTACATGCACGCTCCTTTGATTGCCTCTTCAGAATGATTCACACACATACATACACACATACATTTCCTGCAGGCAGCGGCCAGCAAGCAAATGCTCCATGCAAAGTGCTGCAACGCTGACAATGCATGTTTCTTTCTTTTCCTGCAGACGCCAGCAGCCACTACATACCAAGCTGCAGGGCAGCAGGCGCAGCCGCAGGCAGCAGCAGCATACGGCACCACGCAGCAGGCTGCATACGGCACCGCGCAGCAGCAGCAGCAGCCCTCCGTGTACGGCAGTGCGCAGCAGCAGCAGCCAGCAGCAGCGGCAACGTATGGCCAGCAGCAGCCGGCAGCAACTGGCTACACGCAGTCAACCACCGGATACCAGCAGCAGCCAGCATACGGCACCACTGCTGCTGCTGCAGGCACGCAGCAGCAGGCATATGGCTCTACAGGAGCCACCGGCACTACTGCCGGTTATGGCACGACTGGCTATGATGCTACTGGTGCTACAACAGGCTCTTATGCAACCCCAGCAGCTGGAGGCTATGCAGCATCCACAGGTGGTGCTACGACAGCATACGGGACTGCCGCTGGTGCCTCAACCTACCAACAGCCTCAGCAGCAGGTCACACAACAGCAGGCGGCGTATGGAAGCACATACAACGCCCAGCAGCAGCAGCCGGCAGCGGCGGGGGGTTACACCGCAGCAGCCACCCCGCAGCAGCAGCAGGCGTATGGTGCTACAGCGGCTACAGGAGGATACGGTGCAACTGCAGGCACGTACGGCACTGCTGCTGGTACGGCTGCAGGAACGTACGGGACGACCGCAGGCACTGCTGCTGCCGCGTACGGCACAGCTGCAGGCGCAGGTACTGCTGCCGGCGGCTACGGGACAGCAGCAGGAGCCACCACAGGTTACCAGCAGCAGGCGGCAGCTGCTACCCAGCCAACATACAGCACGCCATCCTACACCAACACAGATGCGGGTCAGCGTGCGTACGGCACGACACAGCCTGCTGCAACAGCGGCGGCGCAGTACGGAGCCGGGCAGCAGGCGTACGGCCAGGCTGCTTACGGGCAGCAGCAGCAGCAGACGCAGGCTGCAGCGACGTACGGCCGGCAGCAGCCGCCGCCACCTGTGCAGACGCAGTACGGGGCTGCAGCAACTGGCACGTACGGCACTGCTGCCGGCGGCGCCGCTGCGGGCGGTTACGGGGCTGCGTACGGTAACACTACGAGCCCCTATGCGCAGGCAAGTAACACGCGTGCGGGGTATGCCGGTGCTGGTGCTGCTGCTGCTAGCGCAGGGACAGGCACTGGAGGCTACGGCGGCGCGGCAACTACCGGGGGGTATGGTGCGGCTGGCGCTGCAAGGGTTGGTGCTGCTGCCGGGGGTTATGGTTCAGCAGCAGGGCAGTACGGTGCAAGTGGAGGATCCGGCGCTGCAGGGGCTAGGACAGGCTATGGAGCAAGCTCTACAGGAGCCGGAGCAGGGGTTGTGGGAGGGTATGCGGGGACGTATGGGGGCAGGGCTGCTGCTGCTGCTGGTGGAGCGAGCGGAGCTGGAGCGTCTGCTGCTGGTGCTGCTGGGAGGGCTGCGCATCCTGCAAAGGGGCAGTACGGAGCTGTGCCTCCGCCTGGTGCTGCTGCAGGCGCTGCTGGACGGCTCGGTGAGTGGGCGGGGTTCAAGGGAGGGCGGGGTTGTGGTTTGAACGGCAAAATGTAACATGTTATGTGACATAATGTGACGTGTGTGCGGTTGGCATGTGGGTGATCTTGCTGGATGGATGGGGCGGCCTCGACAGGAGCTGTTGCTGTTCATGCTCCCTCGGCATGAATTTCCGTTTCCATCATCAATCCCCTTTCCTGCAAGTCTCTTTGCGCTTCCATGCTTCCTTCCAGCCTCACTTCTTGTACCAACTATCCTCCACCTGCTTCCCGCCTATTTTCAAACTGCATCATCTTCAAATTCAAATTCAAACAGGTGCCGCGGGGAATGCAGCTTGGCAGGCCTCTGCAGCAGCAGCTTTGGCAATGGGTGCAAGCCTGACATCTCCAACCAGTGCAGTGCCAGGGCTGACAGCTGGCGGTGGTGGCGGCGGCTATGCAGCAAGGCTGGCGGCTAGGGAGAGGGAGCGGGCGGAGCGGGCAGCACACACCAGGGATGACAGGCCACCACGGGACAGGGACGCTGACAAAGGCCGGGTGAGTGGCAGGCGGTTGTTTTGTCCGGAATGGATGCCATTTGGAAGTCTCATGCTTGACTGTTGAAACCCATCACTTTTGGGCTGGACAGGGACGCAGATATGGGCAGGGTGAGTGGCAGGCAATGTGGTGCGTGCATGTTATCACATGCGTGCTTAATTCTGAGTTCAGGTCTTGTGTATGAACACAAACCGACGCCGTGCTGAAGTTTCATTGTCCCCGCTTGCTTGTTCACAGAGATCACGTTCAACCAGGCTAAACTCTAAACCTTCATCGTCTTGCCATGCAGGCCCGCAGCCCGCCGCCGCGCCGCGCCACCAGCGACCGCGCCCGCTCGCGCAGCCCGGTGCGTCGCCCCGAGTATGCGGTGCGCGTGCCGCTGTACCCCTTTGCTGCGTCCAAGCGCGACTACAGCGACATCGCGCGCCGCTACACGCACCTGAGCATCAGCCCGGACTTTGTCAAGCTGGTGTTCAAGTGGCCTCAGGTGAGTGTCGTTGTTGTTTTTGAATCATGTTGTAACACACAAAGTAACAAACAGACAGCAATGCTTGGTGAGAGGCAGTACAAGTATCTTGTGAAGCTAGTGTTCAAGGGGCGGCATGTGGCTGTTCAGGGAATACATCAGCAGCTTCTAATGGTGAATAACGCCATTTGCCTGGTCACTGTGGCTTTCCCCTGCACTCTCCGCAGATTGAGCAGCACGCGCCGGATGCTGTGGGCAGCACTTTCCTGAAGCTGGACAGTCACGCCACCATCAGCTACACGCGCTCTGAGAAGGACAAGGAGCGGCTCAAGCGCAGCAGCGGCAGCAGCGGCAGCAGCAGGGCGGACAGAGATAAGGAGCGGGAGAAGGAAAAGGAGAAGGGCAAGGATGAGAAAAAAGATCCCAAAGATGACAAGGCGAAAGACAAGGAGGAAAAGCCGGCAGAGGGGGCAGCAGCAGTAGCAGGGGAGGGCGAGAAAGCCAAGGAGGCAGCAGCAGCAGCAGCAGCGGATGGCAGCGCTGCTGACAAGGCGCCTGCGGCTGATAAGGCAGCAGGTGACGCAGCAGCACCTGCAGCAGCAGATGCGCAGAAGAAAGAGGATGCAGGGGAGAAGCCAGCTGCTGCTGCTGCTGATGCAGCAGAGGCAAAGGAAAAGGAGGCCAAGGAGGCTCATGTTGAAAAAGAAAAGGAGAAGGATGAGAAGCCAGCTGAGCCTGAGGTTGACCACATGAAGGGAGTGGTGGTCAACGGGGTGAAGTGGGTGGCAAAGGTGAGTGCGTGTTGACTGCTCAAACTAACACTGTTTGAAAGTCAAAAAAGTTGGTGCCGTGTTGGCTTTCACCCTCCACTTTAAGCCCTTCATCTCTCTCCTCCTCTCTGTATCTTTCCCTGCTGCGCCGTTGCCTCCGTCCTTGTCAGCTTCTACCTTTTTTCCCACCACCTGCTCTACGCTCCTACTCTCCTGCGCTTTCTGCGCCGCAGGCGGTGCTGCTGTGCGGCCTGTCAGAGAGCAGCTGGCGTCAGTGCACCTGGGCCCCGCCCGCTCCTTGATCCCTCCTGATCTTCCACCCACTGCCCTGCTGCCATGTTGCCCTGCTTATCCTTTGCACTGCAGGCGGTGCTGCTGTGTGGCCTGTCAGCAGCAGCTGGCGTCCGTGCACCTGGGCTCTGCTCACTCCTGGATCCCTCCTGACGTTACATGCACTGCCCTGCCTTTTCTTCGCCGCAGGCGGTGCTGCTGTGCGGCCTGTCAGAGCAGCAGCTGGCGTCAGTGCACCTGGGCCCTGCCCACTCAGGGGGCCTGCACCTGGCGCGTGCGGTGCACTTTGTCACGCTGCGCAGCACGGGCAGGGGCGCTGAGCTGAGCCCGCTCGGCGGCCCGTGGGAGCCACAGCTGGATGGCGGAGACCCGGCCAGGTAGGGCAAGATGTGACATGTGTTTTGTTTCAATAAATTGCGTCAAACCGGTGACAGTCTTCTATATGTGGCGTAGGGGGATGGGGGCGACCCAGCCAGGTGGGCATCAGTTATTTTGTTACTGTCCAGAATGACACTGCTCAAATTTATAGTTGCACGGCTGGCAGGGGTGTTGAGCTGAGCCCTCTTGGCGGCCCATGGGAGCCACAGCTCGACGGGGGTGACCCGGCAAGGTAGGGCAAGATGTAACATGTTGTTGGATTTGAGGAGACGGGTCAAACGGTGAAAGTCATGTATATGTGGCACAGGGGTTTCAAGTGTTTGGTTGTGCTGTGATTGATGCTGAGCTGAGCCCGCTTGGCGGCCCACAGGAGCCACAGCTGGACGGGGGCGACCCAGCCAGGTGAGGGGCGCAGTTGATGGTTGAAAAATATCTATCGTTGTTTCTGTAGTGCATATCACAAAGGGGTGTGTATTGATGACGGGGATTGTGCTGAGCTGAGCCCGCTTGGCGGCCCGTGGGAGCCTCAGCTGGGGGGGGGCGACCCAGCCAGGTAGGCATCAGTTAGTTTGTGTTACTGTTCATATTGATACTGTTTCAAATTTGTAGTTTCACGGCTGGCAGGGGCGCTGAGCTGAGCCCTCTCGGTGGTCCATGGGAGCCACAACCGGCCGGCGGGGACCCCGCAAGGCGGGCAAGCTGTTACTCAATGTTTTGCAATCCAGTTGAGTTTGGTTCGGTTATGGGCCTCCTGGCACGCGCGTGTGCTGATGTTGGCGATGTTTGGCGCCAAGCTGAGCCGCAGTTGGACGGCGGGCACCCTGCAAGGTAAGGCAAGGTGTTGTGAGGCTTGGCAACTGTGATGTGCTTGCGAGTGCGTGCGGTGAAGTTTCCTCGGTCACTCCTGAGCTGCTGCTACCTCCTCTGACTTCTACTTACAGTACCAGGTAAACTTATCACCCTACTGTGTCCGTCATGCATCTGCCACCTGCCAACTTTAACGCCTTGCAGCGGCGACCACTCCGGCCTGCTGCGTGCACTGAGCCGCCACGTGAAGCGCCAAGTGGGGCTGGACCTCTCCAAGCTGCCTGAGAGTGCATTCGTGCACTTTGCAGACGTGCATTACAGCAGATCCGGCCCAGATGGCCTCGACAGCGCAGCAGCAGCAACAGCAGCAGTGGAGGCCGGGGTGCTCAAGCACAGCAGCAGCAGCAGTAAGGTGGTAGAGCCCAAGGCCGAGGCAGCGCCGGCCGACGGCAGCAGCAGCAGCAGTGTTGTGGCGATGCCGGCGGCGGCTGCGTTTTCGGCGCCGCAGGGCTTAGGGTTTGACCAGGGGGTGGATTTGCTGCGGGGTTTGGAGGGCCATGATCCCGCCAGCCACCAGTACACCCAGGTCAACGTTATGTTTGTGGTTGACATCAGCGCCCTGATGCCGCCACCTGTGAAGGTTGAGCCAGCTGCTGCTGTAAAGCAGGAGAATGCAGCAGCAGTAGCAGATGGGGTGAAGAAGGAGGATGCAGCAGCAGCAACAGCAGACGGTGTGAAGAAGGAAGATGCAGCAGCAGATGTGAAGGCAGAGGGTGGTGCTGCTGCAGCAAAGGCGGAGGAGCAGCCTGCAGCAGATGCCATGCAAGTGGATGAGAAGCCGGCAGCAGCAGCAGCAGCAGCAGCGGATGGCGCCAGCACTGCGGCAATGGACGTTGACGGTGCTGCAAAGCCTGCAGAGAACGGCGATGCAGCAGCAGCAGCGGCAGATGCGGCGCCGCCGCCGCCAGCAGCAGCAGCAGCAGGTGATGCCAAGGAGGGCGGCACAGACAAGGAGGCAGCTGCAGCAGACAAGGACAAGAAGGAGGAGAAGAAGGAGGAGAAGAAAGAGGAGAAGAAGAGCAGCAAGGACAAGGTGTGTGTGTGTGTGTGTGTGTGTGTGTGTGTGTGTGTGTGTGTGTGTGTGTGTGTGTGTGTGTGTGTGTGTGTGTGTGTGTGTGTGTGTCATCGCTTACAGCATATTGCCAGCGGAGCTGTTTTTGTTGCGTCAGCCCAGCATCAGGCTGCTGATGGCTGCATGCATTGCTGCATGTGCTTGCATCCGCAGTGCCAGTTGTCATGCGGTGTGCCCTCCTTCCACATACCTTGTTTTTAGATCTGTTCTGTTGCCTCATTGGGCTGCATATGCATCCACTGCGATGCAGCCTCCCACCGCTGTCCAGTCATGCACTTTCCTTCACGCTCTCTGACATCTCCACCCTCTTACCATGCGTGCTGCTGCCTCACTGCTGCTGCTCGCTGCTGCCGCCGTGTCTGCAGCCCTCCACTCCCGTCAAGCCCAAGCCGCCCCCCGGCCCCTCCATCACCCTCACCGCCTGCAGGCAGGGCGGCCAGCTGCTGGAGCCACACATGCTCACCCTGTCAGGTGCAGTGTTATTTACGGTGTTAGTAACATGCACAAGTTTGCTGCTGCTGCCTCTTGCCTTGTGGCATGTGGTCTCCAGAAAGCTTAGCTGTGCTGCGTAATCATTGACAGTACAGGGGCACATCATCTCACAACGCTGCAGGGGTTCGCTGAGCACCCCACCAAGCTATACATCCATGATTGTTACTCACCAGGTTACATAACATGTTACTTTCTCAGGCCTGCTGGACTACGAGGAGGGCGATGACGCTGAGCCGCAGATGGAGCTGGGCCTGATGGCTGAGGGGCTGCATGAGATGCTTATGAAGGGCTACGGAGACGCCATTGCGCGCGCGCTGCTGTCAGACAGGTGCATTTGAAGTTGATTTCAAGAGTGGTCAAGTGTATGTTGTCAAGTGTATTTAAGCGTAATGTGAAGTTGCAGATGGTACTTGAGCCTGTTGTAGCGTCACTTCACCTTGATGCTCATGGGATGGGATATGGAGACATTATTGCACGCGCGCTGCTGGCAGACAGGTGCATGAAGTTGAAATATATCATGTTGTATGTTGTGACGCCATGCTCTGTTGTAGTTGGCTTGTGCTGTGGTGTGTTCTGGTGTTGCCCCATCTGCCGTGGTTGCATCAGCCAACAAGCACTCAACTGCTGCTGTTGAATCTCTTTTTGCTGACTTGCTGCTGCTGCTGCTGCTGCTGCTGCTGCTGCGTCAGGCCTGTGGCGTGGCGTCGTGAGCTGCGTGAGGAGGCTGACAGGCAGCGCAGGAGGGAGGAGCGCCGAGCACGCGAGGAGGAGGACCGCAAGGTGGGGCGGCAGCAGGCTCAGCAGCAGCAGCAGCAGTACATGTTCAGTGCATTTATAGGTTTGACACCTTTGATTGTACGCATGCATGCATGGTTGGCTGAATGTGCGTGCTGTGGCTTGTCGTGCAAGCTGTTCATTGGATGCACATGCTGTTGCAAAACACCTCATTTGCGCTCGTGTTGACTACATGAATGCAGCGCCGCGAGGAGCGCCGCCGGCTGGAGGAGGCGCGCCAGAAGGAGGAGGCAGAAGAAGGCAAGAAGAAGCGCGCCGCCAGCGAGGTGGGCTGCTTTGCCTGCTTTGCGTGCCGGTGTGTTTTCCTGTGCCGCGCTGATTTGTTTAGCTTGCATTTCTATGCCGCGCTGGTGTGTTGAGCTTGGCATCTCTGTGCCGTGCTGATGTGTGTAGCTGCCTTGAGGGCAGCTCAGGAGCAGTGCAATGTAGATGTGTCACACTGTGTGCACATGCCGGTGCGCACTGTATGGTTGTTGTCATGGAGCCTTTCTTGATGGCCAGGTCACTGCTATGAGCGCTTGTAACTGCTGCTGCTGCTTGCTGCTGCTGCAGGACGGCGGTGCCAGCAAGGACGCGGCAGCCAAGAAGCAGAAGACCGACGAGAAGGGCGAGGCAGCAGACGGCAAGCCAGCAGCAGCAGACGCCAGCAAGCCAGGAGCAGAGGGTGACAAGGCAGCGCCACCGCCACCCCCTGCTGCTGCTGCTGCTACTGCTGCTAAGCCAGATGAACCAAAGAAGGAGCCTGCGGCAGCAGCAGCAGCAGCGGATGCCAGCAAGCCAGCTGCAGCAGAGGGTGACAAGAAGGATGAGAAGAGTGAGAAGAAGGAGGACAGCAAGGATGAGAAGAGTGAGGGCAAGCCCGGCACTCCAGCCAAGGAGAAGAGTGAGAAGGGCGACAAGAAGGATGAGAAGAGTGACAAGAAGGACGAGAAGAGTGACCGGGAGCGCGACGAGAAGCGGGAGTCGCGCAAGAAGCCTGAGAAGACGGTCATCGTCAACAAGCAGCTGCTGGCCGCCTTCAGGTGTGTGGCAGCGCTGGGCCAAGTTTTACACTTGCAGGAACATGCATTGGTTGATGTCAACAAGCAGCTGCTGGCTGCCTTCAGGTGCGAGGCAGCGCTGGGCCAAGTTTTACACTTGCAGGAACATGCATTGGTTGATGTCAACAGACAGCTGCTGGCTGCCTTCAGGTGTGTGGCAGCACTCAGCTGACTCGCTGGCTATGATATGCACGAACACGAGCATGCGCATGAGCATGCACCAGGGCAAAAGCTACATGAGTGTCCCTCTGCTGCTCTGCCAGGCCTTGCTCATATCCCTTCATCCCAGCAACACAGCGCCATGAGCAGCAGCGCACTGCTTGCGCCGTGAAACCGCTGCGCCCGTGAGGCATGTGCCACCTGTGTCCTCAATCTATACGCCTTAGTACACACTGCTCACATCAGCTGCCGCATGCATCTCACCCTTTTTTTCATTTGCGGCCGCAGGTACTTTGACAAGACGGGCACGGGCTACCTGCGCGTGGAGGACGTGCGCCGCATCGTGCACAACCTGGGCGTGTGCCTGCCGCACCGTGCGGTGCGCTGCCTGGTGCAGGGCGCGGCAGACCCCACGGGGGGCTGGCGCGGTGAGCGCGTGTACTACCGGTGAGCGGGGTTCAAGGCGACCTGGTGACAGGGGTTTAAGACAGAATCTTCAGGGGTTGGCAGGGCGGCAGGGTTTCAGGGTTGCAGACCCCACGGGAGGCTGGCGTGGCGAGCGCGTGTACTTCCGGTGAGCGAGAGTGGATGTGAGGTTTGCTCTGGTGGAAGCGTTTTCGGTGTGAGGCTTGAGCTTCATGGCGAGCGACGAAGGCGGTTCACGGGGTGGCAGGGCACCTGGGTTGCGCGTGTGCCACGGGTGATCTGGGTGTTGAAAGGGTGCCTGATGGAACAAGGGGTTTTGGGCGTGGCAGGGCGGCAGAATATCAGGGTGGCAGACACCACGGGAGGCTGGTGCGGCGAGCGCGTGTACTACCGGTGAGCGGGGTCTGGGTGTGAGGGTTTAGGCTTCAAGGCGAGTGGTAGAATGTTGTTTAGGAAGCACTGGTCTCTCGCCCTCCCTCTCTTGCTCAAACACTCGCGCACATTCCTACTGTTGCCTTGGGGGTTTAGCTGCCCTGCGTGCATGCATTTGGATGCAATTCTCTGTCAGCACTCTCTTTCATCATGCTCTTTCTCACTGCTCTGCTGTTCCCTCTTTCGCACCATCCCACCCCACCCGCCACCCCTTGCAGCGACCTGACTGACCTGGCGCTGCGCGAGTCCAGGAAGCACGAGGCGCCTTGAGGCGGCAATAAATCATGTGACAGCTTGTTTTTGAATTCACTACTTCGTCTCTCTCTGCTCATCCTCTCCCTGCCAATTACTCGCACGCACTCACTTTCATCGTGTTCTTTCTTACCCAGCTGCTGTTCCGTGTCCCGCACTGCAACATCACCTTGCCCCTTGCAGCGACCTGACCGACCTGGAGCTGCGCGAGCCCAGGAAGCACGAGGCAGGCAAGAAGGACGGCGACAAGAAGGAAAGTGACAAGAAGGAAAGTGACAAGAAGGAAAGTGACAAGAAGGATGACAAGAAGGAAAGTGACAAGGCCCAGCCGGCAGCAGCAGCAGCGGATGCAAAGCCTGAGGCGGCAGCAGCTGCAGTCGACGCTATGGCTGAGTGAGCTGCCAGCAGCAGCAGCAGCTGTAGCAGCAGGCATGTGCTGGATGTGTTGAGGAAGGCAGTGCTGCTAGATGGCCTCTGGCAGCGGCAGGAACGTGGCAGCAGCAGCATCGTACGCCAGCCACAGCTGGCTGCGTTGTCAGCTGGCTGCTTCGTCCAACTGAAGGCAGGCGCAGGCTGTGTTGCCATACTACCTGGTTCCTTTGGCTCAGGGCGGTTGCTGTGTCGCTGGGTGCAGGCGTAATTGATGTTGCATTGATGATCCAGGTTGGCGCGCAGCAAGTTGTGTTTTGACTGGGGAGGACCTCGCGGGATGGGGCTGCTGGTGTGTCCACAGCGCTGACTCAGCAGATCCTCAGCGGAAGTCCTATGAGAAACTGTGAACATGTAACGGGACAAATGACATGTGAACCTCGCCTCCCTATGTTGGTGTTATGGCATCCGTGACACCTCAAGCAGCTGTCAATGGTGCATGTTCACGATTCAAACGCTGTTGAGAGTTTCTGGCGGGCTGGTGATCTCTTGCATGCACTGGTAGTCCCTGAAACAGCTGCTGTTCTGCGATGCTGGAAACATTGGTGTGCAGCGGCCTCAGCAGTAGCAGCAACACCAACAGCAGCCCTGTGGCCACCCTGCTGTGGTGCATACATTTGCTCAAGTTGAAATTCACAAGCAGTGCTGGCGTTGCTGATCACCTTGTACAATTCTGCGCGGGACAGGTTACCATGACTAGGGGTTCTATCTCCCTGAAAGGTGCTACCGGAATGCACCACCAACTGTGCTGGTCGTTGTAGACCGCAGTTCATTGGTTTTACAAGGACGCTATTTTTCCTCTTTGAAGGGCCGGAGCAGAGCAGGCAGGTTCATCGCAAGCACTAATTGCCGTTGTGTCGACACAGCCTGTGCCCGCTCGCACAGCCGAATATATTCAAGCTTGTGCAGTTATAAGCTTCTGGAATCACGGCTAGTTGCAGCTGCAATAGATCGCAGGCTGCATCGCGAGCAGCTAAAACTGGCGAGCTTCTCCGATAATGATGGCGCTTTTGCTTAAACTAAGGATGTCCAAGTAAACGCACCCGCGCAACAGCGGCAGACCACGGCCCTGCATCCCTGCAGCAGGTGAAACAGGGCCCGGCACATTGCTTTGGGGCCCTACTGGACAAAGCAGTCAATGTGTATGATAAGTTAACCGGTCAGATGCGATGTTGGGTGCATGCTTACGGCAGGCCAGCAGCCAGCAAGGCCAGCAGTAGCAGCAGCAGCAGCAACAGCAGCAACAGGGTAGCTGCACACAGTCCCCTATCGAACCCTGGCGAAAGAGCAGCAGGTCATGCGCTGCCTGTCCATACTCCACTTCTGCCTGATGACGGTTATTCCATCTTATAAGGCTGCATAGCAGGCGTGAGCAACAACGGGTTGCCTCCAGCATACGATGCCAGCATGGACAATGTCACAGTCAGCAGCTTGCAGTCGCATCATGTGCGTTAATTACTGCACAGCGGCAGCACAATGAGCAGCACAAATGAGAGAAAACGCAGCGCTGAAGCAGCTAGGCCGTGCCATCAGAGCTCGACTCCAGCCCAGCATGCACAGGGTGTTGCAAGCAAACACAGCACATGCTGCGCAACGCCAGCATCCACGTGTCCCATAGAACTTTTCATGCCGTGGGTCTATGTGTGCCAACAGAGACTTTTCTGTTTTGCGTGTATGCTGCTGCTGCAGGCCCAGTGCAATGAAGCAGCAGGCGCAGCCCACCCAGCAGGAGAGGCGCCAGGCAGAGCTGCAGGTAGGGATGCTATGCATCAGGCAGGGCACATGCTGCAGCATGCATCAGGCAGCATGTGTGGTGCAGCATGCATGGACGGCACCCGTGGTGCAGCACTCGCGAAGCGCCCTGCTGCTTGCAGCACGCACCAAGCAGTGCACGGGACGCAGCATGCATGCGACAGCAGCAAGGCAACGAGTCAGCAGCCACAGCTCCAGCAGTTACAGGCAGGCATCTAGCAGGCATGTAATGCCGACACTTGAAGGCTGCTGCCACCTGAGCAGCAGGTGCTACATCAGCAGCTGGGCTTACTGTGCTGTGCACTTGAGGAGGAGGTTTCCTCATTCTTGAGTTTTGACATGCCTAGGCTAGAAGCCGGCCAGCCAGCTGATGGCTGCAGCAGTATGCAAGACTTGCAGGAAAGCTGCAGGCAGACACGCAGCGCACCGCCCAGTGCAGAGCATTGCAGGAGCAAGGCGGCGCAGCACCGCCGTGTGCAGCTTGTCAGCAGTGTTTGCATCATTGCAAGTCCCGCTTGTACAAACACGTTGCCTGCTGTCCTTCTGCCCCTGCTGCCGCCTGCTGCCCCTGCTGCTGCTGCTGCTGCTGCGTCAGCTTGCTGAGGCTGTTGCAGCCAGCCAACGCGCGTGTGCATGGATACACGAGCTGCAGGATGCGCCTGCCTACTACCCGACACCGCAGCAGTTTGCAGACCCGATTGCATACATCCGCAGCATACAGGGCGAGGCTGCCAAGTACGGTGAGTGCGGCTGGCTGGCTGGCACAGTACAACAGAGTAGTGCTTTGTTTGTTTCCCAGGGGTGCCGTGTAGTAACACGTGTTAGGCTGCCAAATATGGTGCGTGTATGGCAAGCAGTCCTGGCACCTTCAGCCGTGTGTAGGCAGCTGGGGTGACACCCGAAGAACGCCGTGTATGCAGCGGCTGGCTGGCTCGTCGGCACAGTACAACAGAGTAGTGCTTGAATGTTTTCCAGGGAGTGCCGTGCAGTGATACTCGATGATGGCTTCGGTTCGGTATAAGGTAGCACAGCAGATGCAGCTGGCATGTGGATGTGAAGTGCCTCGCGCCCGAGTGCTGCCCAGCTGCATTGCTGAGTGCCGCTGTGTGCTCTGCTGCTGCTGCTGCTGCTGCTGCTGCTCTGCAGGTGTTTGCCGTATTGTGCCGCCCTGCCTGCCAGCCATGTCAGGGGCAAAGGTAGGGAAGCGCACATGCAGCAGCTAGCAAAAGAGCAGCAGCATGCAATCTAGTGGCCATCAGTACAGCAGGCAGCAGCAAGCTAGCATGCTGTGCATTTCAGACACTGAATGAGTTTGCAACTGCAATAGTGCCTGAGTAAATTGATCACACCCTTATGCAGTCTGCTGCAGTTGGCTGGCAGAAGAACAGGTGATACGTCAAGATGCCACTGCTTGCTGCTGCTGGCACATCTACACTGCTTGCTGCAAAGTACTCACTTATGTTGCTGCTGTGCCTATCTGCTGCTGCTGCTGCTGCTGCTGCTGCTGCCCTGCAGGTGCTGCAGCGCTTGCCGGGTGGTGGCGGCCGCTTCAGCTTCACTGCGCGCAGCCAGCAGCTGGGCCATGTGCAGTGGACCTCCTTCGGCAGCGGCCGATTCATGCAGGCAGCGAAGTAAGGACATGAGCAGTTTGCAATGTTGTGTTGTGATGTGCAGAAGTAACGTTCGGTAGGCTGTCACATGCTGGATGTGTGCACGCCTGCAAGCTGGCCTGTGTGTGTTGACTTTAAGGTCGATTTCAAAACAATTCAAACGTAGGCAGGACACGCGACTACGCAACACGCTGCATACAGCATTTCATGCATGGCATCCATTGCTTCCCAACACACCCCGTCAATGGCTCAAATGATGGCACACGTGTGCAGTGTTGTGCTGAGCTGTGCTGAGCTGTGTTGTCCCGCTGCTTGCAGGAAGTACACTGTGGAGGAGTTTGAGCGCATCGCAAGCGCCTTTGCTCGCAAGCAGTTTGGCACCACAGCCATGATGCCGCCACGCATGGTGGAGGTGCGTGTTACTGCCGCAGCTAAAACCTGTTGCCGGTATTGCTTCTGCTTCTTTCTGACGTTTGCAGCTGTCAGGGTGTACGGTCATGGTGGAGGTGCGGTGCTGCGCTGGCTGCTGCTTGCCTGTTGCTGGAACTGCTTCTGCGTGTTTATGGCGTTTGCAGCTGCTTTGTTAGGGTGAACGGTCATGGTGGAGGTGCGCTGCTGCGCCTGCTGCCGTTAGCGCGGGTGGTTGTTCTGCTGGTTTCTGCCACTTTGCGGGTGATGTTGCGTGCTTATCGTCATCTCTGCTGCTGGACTTTGTCGCTCTGCCGCAGGCTGAGTACTGGCGGCATCAGTCAACACCAATCACAGCAGCCAACGCAGGCTCAGCCTCACCCTCAGCAGCAGCAGCCGCAACAGCAGCAGCTGCAGCATCCTCGCCACGTGGTGCAGCATCGCCAGCTGCTACTGCGGCTGCAGCTGCTGCTGCTGGCGTGCCTGGTGCTGGCGATTGGGTGATATACGGCAATGATGTTGATGGCAGCGCGTTCAGCGAGCACGCAGCTGACCCCTTGGGGTCGAGCAAGTGGAATCTGAAGGTGCGCATGACAGCTGTGTATGTTGCTGTATATGGCTGAGTGTGTTGTCTGCAGCTGCGCCTGTGATGATGTCGATGGCAGCGCCTTCAGCGAGCATGCGGCTGACCCCTTGGGGTCGAGCAAGTGGAACCTGAAGGTGCGCAGTGCTGCTGATGGTTCTTGGTGTTGCCATGCATTGTCTGGTGTGTTGTTTGCATTTGCATCTGCCTGAGTTGCTGCCTATCAGCAAGTGGAACCTGAAGGTGCGCAGCACTGCTGGCAGCTGTACATGTTGCTGCACGTGGTTGTGTGCAGCTGCGCCTGTGATGGTGTTGATGGCAGCGCCAACAATGCTGCTGACCGCTTGGGGTCGAGCAAAGTGAACTTGAAGGTAAGCAGTGCTGCTGGTGACAGCTGTATGTGTTGCTGTATATGGCTGAGTGTGTTGTCTGCAGCTGCGCCTGTGATGATGTTGATGGCAGCGCGGTCAGCGAGCATGCGGCTGACCCCTTGGGGTCGAGCAAGTGGAACCTGAAGGTGCGCAGCAGTGCTGGTGACAGCTGTGTATGTTGCTGCGTGTGTTTGGCGTGTTGTCTGCAGCTTGCTGTCCTCTGCTGTGCTGCTGCTCATTTTCAGCTAATTTGGCTACTTATGTATGGTGTTTGACAGTTGAAATGACAGCCAGTGTGTTGTTTTCATCAGTGCTGATGCCTGCATGGCTTGCCTGTAGCCTGTGGGGTCGTGCCTGCACTGAGGCACAGTGACAGCTGTCACAGTGACAATCAGTAATCACCTCCTGAAGGGTTTAGGTTGCGCACAGGAGTAGTCAACTGCTTCAGATGTTTGAATCTATACATAACTTATTTGTCGAGTATTTGCGGCCTGCTCAGCTCTTCTTCAGGTACCTGCGGTTCTATTTAACCAATTTAACATAACGTTGGCTAATTTGGTTAAAGTAAACGTTAATTAACGTTAAGTTTCTACCAAACCTGGGTTAAGTGCAACCCTAGCTGTGCAACGGTGTGCTGACACTAACATCACACCACCGTCTGTGCTCGGTTGTCATGTTGTTATTTTTCAAATTATAACAGACTGTAGCAGGTGCTGCCGCGCCTGCCTGGCTCGCTGCTAGGCCACCTGGCATGACCGGCCCCATGCTTTAGAACCACTCCCAATAATCGATGGCTGCTGGCAGCTATTGTCATACTCTTTTTGTGTGTGCTTTGCAGGTGCCTGCCTCCTGTCGCTGACAATCACGCCACCTGCCCCACCTGCTGTCATGTTGTTATTTCTCAAACTTCAAACCGACAGGTGCTGCCGCGCCTACCCGGGTCGCTGCTGGGCCACCTGGCGGGCAAAGTACCGGGCATAACAAGCCCCATGCTGTACACCTTTCCAAACATTCTACTGCTGCTGGCAGCTGAAGCCATACTCTGTTGGTGTGTTTCTTGCAGCTGCCTGTCTTCTGTTGCTGACACTTGCGCCACCTGCTGTTGTCGTGTGGCAACAGGTGCTGCCGCGCCTGCCTGGCTCGCTGTTGGGCCACTTAACGGGCGAAGTACCGGGCATAACAAGCCCCATGCTGTACATTGGCATGCTGTTCAGCAGCTTTGCGTGGCACATTGAAGACCACTACCTCTACAGCATCAACTACCACCACGCAGGCGCGCCCAAGACGTGGTACGGCGTTCCTGCAAGCGACGCGGACGGCTTTGAGGACGCGGTGCTGCAGGTGCGCGGCTTTAAATGATGTTATTTTCACTGTCATTTTGTTGTTTGAATTGTGTTATGGTGTGCTTGGCGTTGCGGCGTTGAGAAACACTGGAGAACATTGCATGCATGCATGCATGCGTGCTGTAAATCGCACACATCACAAGCCACGCAAGCGTTGCTGCTGAGGGTAATGCGGGTGGTAAAAAACATGCGGTTGTGTCGTCTCACCTGTGTCCTGCACACTTCTGCTGCGCGTGCAGGAGGTGTATGGTGCAGCATCTGCATCAGCAGCTGGCCAGGGTGCGGCCCCTGATGTGGTTACTGACAGGGGCCTGGATGCGCTGCTGGACAAGACCACATTGCTCAGCCCTGAGGTGCTGATGCGGCGAGGTGAGAATCTGGCGGTGTTTGTTGTGCACGTGTACGTGTATTCTGTGTGTGCATGTGCTTTGTGTGTGTGAGCGTGTGTGCACGGTAGCCGCTGCGGGAGGTTAGCTGTGGATCTGTTGAGACCCTGCGTGTGCCGAAACTTAAGATGGTTCCAGGACTGACATGTAACTATCCTCTCTCAAAATTTGCATAGAGGCCATGTGTGTCGTGTCTGCATCGATGCGCTGCTGGACAAGACCACACTGCTCAGCCCAGAGGTGTTGATGCGGTGAGGTGAGCAGGCTGCCTGCAGCGCTGCTCGCGCACTTGCGCGTGGTGTCAGGTGTTGGTTGCGGCGCATGTGTGTTTGCCGGCTCTGAAGCTGCTCTGAGCTGCACAGCTTCAACATCCAGCATGCACTGTGGACAAGCTGTGGACAAGCGCACAGAAGGCATAGTCTGATTGACGGCGCAAATGACTCGCATGCTGGTCAGCAATGCTGCATCTCATGCTCGCTGCTGGGTTTGCTGCCGCCCTTCATGTGCTTGTGCGCAGGCGTCAAGGTGTTCCGCGCAGTGCAGCAGCCGGGCGAGTTTGTGGTCACGTTCCCGCGGGCTTACCACGGAGGCTTTTCAAACGGCTTCAATTTTGGGGAGGCAGTCAACTTTGCAACAGCAGACTGGTTCCCCTTCGGTCAGCAGTGCAACCTGCGCTACGCACGGCTGGGGCGGCCGAGGATCTTGCTGCATGAGGCGCTGCTGCTGCTGGAGGTGGAGGGAGTGATGAAAGGTGAGAGGGCGTTTTGATGTCTTGTAGCCGTTGCTAGGTGCAAGACCACTTGCTTCAACATCGGCTGAAGATCTTGCTGCATGATGCGCTGCTGCTGCTGGAAGTGGAGGGAGTGATGAAGGGTGCGGGGGCCTGGAGGTTGATGCTGTGCCTGGCTGCAATTGCACTGCAGCCACTTGCTGCAGCACACAATAATAGGCATGTGCAGCTTGCATGCCAACACAACAGCCTGGTGCCTGGTGCCTGCTGCCTTGCCTTATCTGCCAGTAACCACCCTCCTGCACGCTTGCTGTCCGCTGCAGGCCTTGGCAAAGACCCTGATGCACAGCTCAAGCAGCTGCGCAGCCTGCTGCGCCCAGCAGCTGCAGCAGCAGCAGCAGCAGCTCCTCCACTGCTACTCCCTCAGCAGCCCTGCAACGGCAGCCCTGCTGCTGCTGCTGCTGCTGCTGCAGCGAGTGATGCCAGCACACCAGCAGCAGCAGCAGCAGACCAGGCAGGCCTGCCGCCAGGCTACCCCCTCAGCACCACGCTGCGCTGCTTTGTGCGGCTGATGCGCTGGCAGCATGCAGCACGCCTAGCGTTAATACAGCAGCTGGCAGCAGCAGGCGCCTCCTGCTGCTGCCAGCTTATGCCTGAGGGCATCAGCAGCAGGACTCTCACCTGCTCAAGTTGTGCAGATACTCCGGCTCTTGCAGTGGTGCTGCCGCCTGCAGGAGCGGCAGGCGTAGCAGAATGGAGCGCTGCAGTCGCTGCGCGGCGCGCTGCGGGCGGCGGCAGCAGCAGCAACGGCAACAGCAGCAGCAGCCCTGTGCGCACTCCCGCTGCAGGGCGCTCGTGTGGTGGCAACGCCTGCGAGGCAGCAGCAGCAGCAGCAGCAGCAGCAGCAGCGAAGGAGGCTGGCAGCAGCAGCAGCCTCAAGCGGCTTAACATCGGCGGCAGCAAGGCCGCGGCGGCTGCAGCGACGGATGCAGTTGAGCTGCCGTTCAGTAACGGCTGCATAGCCGAGCAGGCGGCAGCAGACAGCACAGCAGGAGGCAGCTCGCCGCTCTGCAAGCGCAGGAAGCTGCAGAACGGCTGCAGCGAAGCACCTGCTGCTACTGCTGCTGCTGCTGCAGATGCCAGTGACAGCAGCGGCGGCAGCAAGGCTCCTGCTGCCGCAGAGCAGCAGCAAGCAGCAGCAGCAGCAGCAGCAGGCCGCGCGGCAGCTGCGGGGCCGCTGTGCTTGCCGTGTGCGCTGCATGCTGCTGCTGTTGCAGGGCAGCAGCAGTGCAGCAGCTGGGAGGGGTGTGTGGTGATGGTGGCGCCAAACATGGTGGAGCTGGAGTCGCTGGCACGGTGAGTTGTTATGTAACAGTTATATGACATTATATAACAGTATTGTAACAGATGTAACATCAGTTGTGACAGTAGGAGCAAGCTGAGGTGTCTTTGCCTGGGAGATGTCTCATGCAGTCAACGCAGAGTTGACCAGAGATGGTCAAGCGTCTTGCCATACAGCCTGACGTTTGCACTGACAATCAGCGCATGTGGCCATCCTTTCACATGATGCACTGACAATCAGCGCATGTGGCCATCCTTTCACATGATGCACTGACAATCAGCGCATGTGGCCATCCTTTCACATGATGCACTGACAATCAGCGCATGTGGCCATCCTTTCACATGATGCAGCAACAGCCTACACTAGTCCGTGGGGATTCGTGTCACTCACCCTGGCTGTGCCCTTGTCTGTTGCTGCTGCTGCTGCTGCTGCTGCTGCAGATGCCTTGAGATCCAGTACATTGTTGCGCCAGTTGCAGCGGAGTCCTGCCTGGGTGACGAGGGCCTCACAGAGACAGCACGCTACAACAGCAGCAGCAGCAGCAGCAGCACAGCGGCAGCAGCAGATCTGTCATGGCTGCCTGCTACACAGGACCTGCAGCAGTTCTTTCAGTGGCAGCCTGATGCACCAGGCATGGCTTGTATGCATGCTAAGGAGCTGGCAGCACACAAGGCAGCACAGCAGCAGCAGCAGCAGCAGGCGGCAGCTGCTGCTGCTGCAGCAGGAGCGCAGGCTGAGCCACTCAGCAACGGACAGCAGCAGCAGCAGCAGCAGCAGCTGCAGGAAGGTGTGGCTGGGCAGAAACGCAGCCGGAGTGATGTGGAGGAGCAGCAGCAAGGCAGTGCCCAGCAGCAGCAGCAGCAGCAGCAGCAGGCGCCATGCTTGGATGCCTCACCTGCAGCAGCTGAGGTACTACCAGCTGCTGCTGCTGATGGGGGCTCTGCAGCTACACCAGCGCCAGCCAACACAGCAATGCAGGAAGCCGATTCTGCCGCAGCAGTAGCAGCAGCAAATGCAGCAGCTACTCAAACCCACGCACCTGCTGCTGCTGCTATTGCTGCTGGAGCTTCAGCAGCTGCTGCTGCTGCAGCAGCAGCACCTGCTCGCATTGTAGACCCTGCGGAGCTCGCAGCACGCCAAGCTGCGGCAGCAGCAGCAGCAGCAGCGCTGCGCTCGTTTGAGCAAGATGGGGCCCCTGAGGGCTTGCTACTGGGCGCGCTGGGCCTTACTCCTGCGCAGCTCAAAATTGCAGCTGCAGCGGCAGCAGCAGCAGCAAGCGCAAGCAGCGGCAGAACCGCCGCCGCGGCAGCAGCAGCTGGCGTTATCCAGGCAGCAGCGCAGACGGGGAGTGGGGTGTTGAACAGTGCAGCTGCAGCAGGAGCAGCTGGCAATGCGGCAGCAGCAGCAGCAGTATGTGGCGCTGCAAATGGGCCGGCTGCTGCTGCTGCCACTGGCAGCCCTTGCTCAGGGACCACTGCAGGCAGTGCTGCTACTGCTGTCTATGTGAAAACAGAAGCAGCAGCAACAGCAGCAGCAGCAGCAGAGGCTGCTGGCAAGCATCAGCCACCACCAGCAGCAGCAGAAGCAGCAGTGCCGGCTGCAGCAGTGCCGGCTGTTGACGCTGCTGCTGCTGCTGCTGCGGTCGTGCAGCCTGCGGCAGCAATGGGTGTGACAGGAGCGGGCAGCGGCCAGCAGCAGCAGCACCCTGTAGCAGTGAAGCAAGAGCAGCTGTCACAGAACCTTACATACAAACAAGCAAAGCAGCAGCAGCTGCTGATGGAGCTGCAGCAGCTGCTGCATAAGGAGGTACTGGTGACAGATCAGCCGCAGCCACAGCAGCAGCAGCAGGCAGCTGCAGGCAAAGTTGCAGTTGAGGACTTGAGTGAATTTGACGCTGATATCATCCTGCAGCAGCTGCTGCAGCAGCAGCCGGCAACAGCAGCAGCAGTGCCAGCAGCCGCGCCTAGCAGCAGCAGCTTACCACACAGCAGCGGCAACATGGGGGCGCAAGCCCTCCCATGGCAGCAGCAGCAGCAGCAGCCGGCAGCAGCAGCAGCAGCAGGGAAAGCTGTTGATGATGGTTTGTCCAAAGAAGATGAGGCAGAGCTGATGAAGTTTCTGTCAGCAGCAGTGGGCCCGCAGATCCAGCAGCAGCAGCAGCAGCTGCCAGCAGCCTGGGACATGAATGGCAGCAATGCCGGGATCGCTCAGCAGCAGCAGCAGCAGTGGAAGGCGCAGCAGCAGCAGCAGCAGCAGCAGCAGCCGCAGCCTCGTGACTCCCAATCCATCCCAGCAGCAGCAGCGCGGCTGCTGCAGGAGCGCGCCATGAAGCAGCAGCAGCAACAGCAGCGGTTAATGCAGCAGCAGATGATGCAGCAGCTGCTGCCGGGACATGCAAGCAGCACACCAGCTTGGGGCAGCAGCCAGCTGTCCCTTCTGCAGCAGCAGCAGCAGCATGCAGCTGCACTGGCAATGCATGGCAGCGGCTTGCTGCCCCCAGCAGCAGCAGCAGCACGGCAGCAGCAGCAGCAGCCGAGCACCAGTGGCAACTCAGGGAGCCTGGGCAGGCAGGCAGGCTCAAGCTTGGTGCACCGCAGCAGCAGCCACACAGCTTCTGGAGGCTCCCCTGCACAGCAGCAGCAGCAGCAGCACATGGGGGGTGCCCCAAATGGCAGCGCCACCCCTCCTGTTGGCTGCATGCAGCAGGGCGTGCAGGGTTCACAGGGCATGCAGCAGGGGTTTAGGGGCACACCAGAGCTAGGCCTAAACCACCCTGGTTGGGCTGGCAGCGGCACGTTTCTGCAGGGTGGCAGCAGCAGCAGCATGCAGCCAGGCTCCCTGGCGCATTCGCCGCTGCAGCAGCAGCAGCAGCAGCAGCACTTGTTGCACCCGCAGGCTCCAGCACAACTGGAGCAGCTGGCCAAAGCGCAGCTGCGCCAGCAGCAGCCAAACCTGCAGTCAAATTTCCAGTCAAACTTCCAGTCAAACCTGCTGCAGATGCACATGGGTGGTGTGCAGTCACACCTGCCGCAGCAGGGCAGCTGGACAGATGAGCAGCTGATGCTGGCGCAGCTGCTGCAGGGGGGGCAGCAGCCCCTGGAGCTGATGCAGGAGCAGCAGCAGCAGCTGCAGCAGCGGTGAGCAGCAGCAGCAGCTGCTGCAGGGGGGCAGCAGCCCCTGGAGCTGATGCAGCAGCTGCAGCAGCAGCGCTCTGTCAGGCGGCAGCGCTGAGCAGCCGCAGCAGCAGCGCTCCGGCAGCAGCAGCAGCAGCTGCAGCAGCAACGGTCCGGCAGGCGGCAGCGCTGAGCAGCAGCAGTGCATGGTCACGTGTGGGGTGCATGGTCACGTGTGGGGTGCATGGTCACGTGTGGGGTGCATGGTCACGTGTGGGGTGCATGGTCACGTGTGGGGTGCATGGTCACGTGTGGGGTGCATGGTCACGTGTGGGGTGCATGGTCACGTGTGGGGTGCATGGTCACGTGTGGGGTGCATGGTCACGTGTGGGGTGCATGGTCACGTGTGGGGTGCTGCGGATGACAGGGAGGCCTGCACGGGGTGCTACGAAGGAACATGTGTTGCCTCTGACAAGGCGTGGCGGCGATGCTTTTGGATTGACTGGTGTTTGGATCGGAGTTGAGTTGCTTTGCTGGATTGGATTGGTTTTGATCGATTGGATTGCAGCAAATGCGGCAAGCTTTGTCGTGTCCTTGGCTTGTGTGTGGTCTGTGTATCTGCTGCGCATGCATGGCAGGTTATTTGCCCCACAGGTGCCACTGATGTGTTGCCTCAAACACTCTACCCGTATTTGAACGTCGTCTGGTGTGTGTGTGTGTGTGTGTGTGTGTGCGTGTTATGGGTGGTGCTGTCTGTGCTTGTACTGTATGTACACATGTGTTGAACGTGTCGCTCGTGACTTGTGGTCTGTGGCATGGCATGCGTTCAGTGGCATGAGTTATGCATCAGGAGGCGTAGTGAAGCCAAGCCGGGCCTGCACTGCAGCGGCGGCTGCCTCCTGCTTCTTTATTGCCAATGGGCCATAACTGAACATGGGCAGCAGCGGACAACGCACAGCAGCTGTGCGAGGAGGCAACTTTGTACCGGATTCGCTGAACCAGATTGAATGGGATTGCACGCGGGCTGTTATCGTTGTTTTTGAGCATGTGTATTGGCGTGTTTGTGTGTGTATGTGTCGTGGGGCCTTGCTGCCTGCCCTGTGTGTGGCCTCAATCAAGGCTGCTCTGCTGCAACTTGACTGCCAACAGCAGCAGCAGCAGCAGCAGCAGCAGATGCCGCTGGGGAGCAGTATCAGCCTGCATGTGCCGTGGCAGAGGTAGCCAGTGGTTGCATGCATATATTTTGGGGGATGCGAGGATGCGTATTGCGCGATGCGTATATCATTTTGGCGTTATGCGCTGCGTTGCTGGCTTGGGCGCTCGCCAGACTGATTGTGAGCCTGCCTGCCTCAAGTGTTGCCTGCAAGCAGGGTGGTGTTACAGCTGTGGTGTGGTGTGGGCGCTGTTGGTGCGCACCGGGTGCCACTGGGATTGTTTGTTTGAAGCAGAATGCGTGTATGCTGTATGTGGCACGCACGCTCGTGGCATTGTTTTGAGAGCAGCAGCAGCAGCAGCGGCAGCAGAAGGCTGGGATTGTTTTGGCGCGCGTGCGTGCTGCAAACTCCTGCAGCAGCAGAACAAACAGTGGCTGGTAGGCAGGTCGCTGTGCCGTGCAGGGGTGTCAAGGGCTGCAGTGCTTTATCTGCTTTCAGATGCAGCTCACAACATGCCAAGTGTTTGCTGGGTTCAAATCTCATGCTTGTCGGTGTGCCTGATGTCCTTTGTGTGATAGGCTGACATACACATTGGATGCCGGTAGGTGCAAGATAATGATGATGATGATGATGATGATGATGATGATGATGATGATGATGATGATGATGATGATGATGATGATGTCAGGGGGGTAAGTGTGCCTGATGCCGTTCAAACACCCCTCAGTTGCCGATTGCTTATGCAGATTGATATCAACTATTGCACTAGCCGCACCGCTGTGAGCATGCAGATACCAGCCGAGCTGCATTTGGTGAATACGTGTGCGTGCATCAATGAACAACCGGCCAGGGTAGTTGCCCAGACTATGGGTAGTTGCCCCGCAACTTCTTGCTGTTGCAAGGCATATGTGCATGCGCAGCGGTGGTTTGAGACAAATGTTTTAGCACGGGCTCTGCGAGGTGCCTCCGGCTGTGTCTGCTGGCTGTGTTTGCTGGCAGGTGCGGCTCTGTTTGGCAGCAAACGCGGCCGCAGCACTGTGCTTGCTGTGTGCGTGTGGCGGCTCACCTGGCCTGTCCTGCCGCCCAACTGTGTCTGCTGGCTGTGTTTGCTGGCTGTGTTTGCTGGCAGGCGCGGCCGCAGCACTGTGCTTGCTGTGTGCGGGTGGCGGCTCGCCTGGCCTGTGCTGCCGCCCGGCTGTGTCTGCTGGCTGTGTTTGCTGGCAGGCGCGACTCTGTTGGGCAGCAGGCGCGGCTATGTTTGTTGGCTGTGTTTGCTGGCAGGCGCGGCGGTGTTTGGCAGCAGGCGCGGCCGCAGCACTGTGCTTGCTGTGTGCGTGTGGCGGCTGGCCTGGCCTGTCCTGCCGCCCATGTGAGGGGCACCTCCGCATACACAGACACAGGGCAGTCGCATTGCGCAAGGTGCAGCAGTGCAAGCTTTGTTGAGGAAAGGAATAAGCGCGTGGTGCAGAGGCCGCTGCTTTGCTCTCCCCGTGAAGACAGCACGGTACATGTACGGCCCTACCTGTGAGGTGTGTTGGGTGTGCCTTGTCTGGTGGGCTGCTGCATCAGCCCCCACTGCAGGCTGGTCTTCGTTTGACTTCAAGGGGAAAGGAGTCGCAGGATAGCAAGAGCCAAAACATGTGTGCGCTGCCTTCAGCCTGCATATGATGCACGGGATGGCGGAATGGTCATATATGTGGCTTATAAAAGGAATTGAACTGTACAGTCAATGCTCTGTTGTCGGGCTGTTTCCGGCACTGCTTTGCTGTTTTCTGGGGACAGCACGGTAGATGCACTACGTAGTACGGCCTATCTGTGAGGTGTGTTGGGTGAGCCTTGTCCAATGGTGCTGCACCTGCACTGCTGGCGTGTGCGGGTGGCAGGCTTGCTGCTCTGCAGCCGCACGCCTGATGGCCAGGGCTTGCAGCAGCAGCAGCAGCAGCAGCAGCAGCAGCAGCAGTAAAGGGCAGGTGCTAGGCGAGGGCCCAGTGCGGCAGTGTGCATGGATCAGAGATGCGGGTTGCTTGGCATGCGTACTGCCTGCTTTTCAACCACGGCAGGAGTGAGGAAGCTCAGCCAGGCCCCGGGTGTAGTGCTCACATCATGGTTGTTAGCTTTATGATATCATCGATGGTAGCGGTTTTTAACCCACGGCAGGAGCCAGGATGCTCAGCCAGGCCCCGGGTGTAGTGCTGCTCCACATCATCGTCAGCTTGTTATCAATCAAGTGCTTGTTGTAGGCTTGCTGCTCTGCACCCGCACGCCTGATGGCCGGGGCTTGCAGCAGCAGCAGGTGCTAGGCGAGGGTCCCGTGCCGCAGTGCGCATGGATCAGAGATTTGCGCTTTGTTGGCATGCGTACTGCCCACATTCCGACCACGGCAGGAGTGAGGAAGCTCAGCCAGGCCCTGGGCGTAGTGCTGCTCTACATCATCGTCAGCTTGTTATCAATCAAGCCGGTAGCACTGCTGCAAATGCCTGTTCTGCAGCCGCACGCCTGATGGCCAGGGCTTGCAGCAGCAGCAGGTGCTAGGCGAGGGTGCAGTGCGGCAGTGTGCATGGATCAGAGATGCGCGTTGCTTGGCATGCGTACTGCCTGCTTTTCAACAACAGCAGGAGCCAGGAGCCTCAGTTAGGCCTCGGTTGTAGTGCTGCTCTACATCATCGTCAGCTTGTTATCAATCAAGCCAGTAGCACTAGCAACAGCTGCTGCTTACGGCTTTAATGGAGGTGCATCTCCTTGTGCTTGTACAGTAGTATGTGTTGGCTGATGATACTATCATAGTATGATTCTGTGGCTTCTCCTAGTATGATCTTGTGGGGGCTCCAGGGTATCAGACAACACCCTGTTTTATAACACTCACAGTACATAAGTCGTAGAGCATGTGCCGCATGTTGGGTTTGTTGGTGTGTGTGATCTATGCGGCAGCAGAACGCCGGCCGGACTCTTCGTTTGACCATACATAGGTATCATTATGTACGATCATGAATAGATGAACAGAACATGGGGGGTTGGGAGGCGGGCGGTCCAGAGCGCCTGATTAGGATTGCACAGGATGCTCATTTTTTGGTGTTTTGGTGCAGGCTGTTCTGCTTGAAGTTGGCGGGCCATGCTGCGGCTGAGCACTGCCGTCACTTACACAGCCCAGCGTTATGTGACATTGTGGCAATAGTAACATATTGTTACTGATGACAGCGCAGCATGCTGTGTAAGTGCATTTGTTTGGAAGCCATGCGGACTGTGGCGTATTGATAAAGTACGAGTAGCACTGCGCTGCAGCAATCATCCTGGAGGAGCTTAGCATCTGCCCTAATTACTTTCTGGTGTCTCATGTGAACGTTGATGTCTGATGATACCGCCATGCATATATAGTGCTCCCTCCTCAGTCCACTCTAGGGTGATGTGGGCCCAATGGCGACGATTGTTTTACCTGTGGCGACGTTACGAGCTCTGGCCTGAATGGTAACATCACCATGCACACTGCACCCCTTGAAGTGCCCCTGCTGTGCAGCTGCCCTGAGGCACGTTTGGCACACGTTGCTGCTTCAAGCATGAGGTTCATGTCGATGCTGGGCAGCCGCCAACGTGTTAGAACCTCGGCAACCAAAAGACACGCCCGGTAGTCAGACCTGGGATGTGTAGCAGATCGCAACTGTTTGAAAAGCAAGGATCATACTTGGGTTCTTCAATTCTGGGCCCACCAATCGAGGCAACACATGTCCACACTTGCCTCAGCATCAAGCAGCTACAAGGAGCCAAGCCATGACAGTACAGGCAGAACATAGCCGGGGGCTGCTAACAATACTGTTGAAACACTGTTGGAATGATTCCACGTAGCAGCGCTGCTACCCAGCAACTGCGACGCAGCAACTGCAACCGTGGAAACCAAGCCACAACGCCAAGCAAAGTGAAGCAGAGGCACTCAGCCTCCCATGTGCCATGCTGGCGGCTAGCGGCAGCAGTGAGTGCTGGCAGGAGAACTCTTGTACATGAGACATGGCAGCAGCATGCCATGATACGCCACCTTGCAGCAACAAACTGCTGCCTCTCAGCAACGGATCCCCACAGGCACACCTCAACATGTGTGCAGTAGTATGTCAACAAAAAGGGCATGTGTGCACAGGGTGTGGCGCCCAACAGCAGCAGGTGTGCTGCTACAACTGCACGCTGACCCGCTGCTGACACAACTACTGTCATACGTGTTCCTGACACTGCTAGTGGCTACCAGATACAGGTGGAGGAAACGGTGCTGGATCATCCAGCAAACAAGCAAACAAAACAAACATCATCATGTTACCCATCATGGGCTTGAGTCAAGCCATTGCATCAACGCCATGGCTGGCAACAAACAAACATGTGCATACTGGCGCCAGGACGGGTACACATTGTGATGCATGGAGGCGATTGAGAGGGGTGACATGCAAGTGTGACCAAATGGTGGTGCAAAGGATACAAGGGGTTCAGCAGCCTCAAACTGCTGCACAAAAGATGACACATGTGGAGCGCGATGCGTCTGCGTCTGGGTGACAATGCCATGATGGCCACAACTGATACATCCACTTCTGAACAACTAATAAACATTTGCTGGAACGCCAAACCTGCACTAACCTGGCCTCACTTATGTGCAATTGCGCGGCACCGTGCACTGTAATATCAGGCAGGCAAAGTATCTGCCCAGTGCAACATTGTATAAACGACAGCAACTGCGGGGCACAAATGCAGCACCCAGTGCCACCAAGGCATGCTAATCCCTTCTCCTCAAGCGGCAAGGCACCAATTCCTGTTTCTCAACTAGTTCACGCAACACTTTTAAACAAAACACAGCATACATGCACAATCTCGCCGCATCCCTGAATGTGTGATGCAGCCAGTGACCTTCCACTCACTGTGGTAAGAGGCGCGGAGGTGCATGATGTTTCCTCTCCCCCACACCCGTCCCCTTCCTTGACTTACGCGGGTGTTCAGTGTGAACACACCACGCGTAGCTCATACAAGCAACATCCACTCACTGTGATATGGAGTTGTCAACGAGAGATGCTGATATTGCCTCTGCAGATATCTGGACTCACAACCAGCGGATGCTGCCGGTGTAATGCACATCCCATGTGATCCCCATCAACGCTCAAAACTGTGCTCAACATTCACAAAAGGTGCAGTCAGACTCAGATATCTGCAGATCTGGTCATTTGATGATATAGATCTTCTGTGCTGTCTCCCTCTTCCTCGTCGCATGGTGAATTGCAAGCCATGGCAACGACACACTTGTGTACAATTGGCCCTGTTCCCCACTTGCACATACGCTCTGCCACATTTCACACTCATGTATCTCAATGCATACAATAGCAATGCTGTTGTACACACCAGCAGCCAGCCTTTTGTGTCATGTGGTTGAGGCCAGGTCAAACACAATAGCCGCTGTGCTGCTGCAGCCTGCATTCTGCTGAGGTCACTCCCCATGGCCTCCGAGGGAGTCCCTCAATTACACTTTTTGCACTCTGGGCGCAGAAGTACTATTGGGTGCACGGCCGCAGTACATCCGTGCAATTTGCAGGCTGCCAGCTTTGCTGCAGCCGCCCACATGGCACCCGCTAGCTGCATTGCAGGTGCTTTCAAGCACCGCATTGCAGGCTGTTGCACCTGCCACCTGCCATACACCACATGCGCAGCAGCATCATGAGCAAGATCACCACCTCAGACTGCTGACTTGGGGTTGGCTAGCAGCTGCTGCTGCTGCTGCTGCACAGCAGCCTCACACCTTATCAGAGCTGCTGCAGCAGCTGCTGCTGCTGCTGCACATCAGCCTCACGCCTTGCCTGAGCCACTGCTGCTGCTGCGGCTGCCTGTTGCCAGGGCCAGCAGCGCCAGCATCATGCCAGCAACGTTATTCACCATGTCCTGCAAAGGCGGCACCGGCGCCAGTGTGGAGTTGCATCAGCAGAAGTTGTGTGTGAAAGGCAGAGCATTACCTAAGCGCAGCATCATGCCGGCCATACTGCCAACCATGTCCTGCGGAGGCGGCACCAGCGTTCATGTATGGATAACCTGCTTCAGTGGCGAATGTGTGCAGACGGCGACCATAACAGCAAAACACTGCAGAAGGCTGTCAGAAGACCATGCCTGCATCATCATCTTGCTGTTTCCTGTAAGCTGCAAAAACACACAGACACAACACAAACAGCAGAACCACAACCAGCCCCCACCTTCATGGTGTCCACCTCCTCACTGCAGGGCAGCGATGCAGTGCAGTAGTCCCCAGCACCCCTCAGGAAGATGCCCTCGCCCTGCCCCGCCAGCATTCCGCCATACGCCTCCACCACCCAATGCGGCTGATCAAAGCACCACGCCTGCAGCATCTCCTTGCCGCTGCTCTGTAAGCTGCAAACACAGCACTGTAACTTCCTAAGATTTATCAACAGCCTGCTTGCATGCAACTGACGGTAACCTCTCTGTCAACAAAACAATACAACACATAAAACAGCAAAACCACAACCCGCCCTCACCTTCATGGTGTCCACCTCCTCACTGCAGGGCAGCGATGCAGTGCAGAAGTCCTCATAAGATCGCCCCTGAGGGATAATCCCTCGCCCTGCCCCTCCAGCACTCCCCATACGCCCTCAACCACCCAACGAGGCTGATCAAAGCAGCATGCCTGCAGCATCTTGCCGCTGCTCTGTAAGCCGCAAACACAACTGTAACTTTTCAGGTAACTTCCTAGGATGTATCAATCTCTCTGTCAACAACAAAACACAACACAATACAACTTACAAGTCAGCAAAACCACAAGCTGCCCTCACCTTCATGGTGTCCACTTCCTCACTGCAGGGCAGTGATGCAGTGCAGTAGTCCCCAGCACCCCTCAGGAAGATGCCCTCGCCCTGCCCCGCCAGCATTCCGCCATACGCCTCCACCACCTCAATCAGGCTCGTGCCTGCAAGCAGCAGCAGCGACAGCTGCAGCACGCGCAAGCCCTGCTGCCGCCAGCCAGCCTGTGGCAGGCTCGGTGCAGCAGCTTTTGCTGCGCTTGTGTGCGCGGCAGCATCCAAACCTGCTGCTGCTGCTGCTGCAGGCTGGTTGCTGTGCTGGGCTTGGTGGGCTGCTGCTGCTGTTCCATGTGGCGTGCTGTGTGCTGTGTGGCTCATATCTGACAGGCAGGATGCAAACAGCAGCGTGCCAATGAAGCCATTGCTGATGTGGCACAGGATGTCCCATGACAGGTTGCCCAGCTCCCAGTGGTAGGCCCCCAGGGCGCCAGACATGTGCATCACTGGAAGCAGGTTGAGCAGCACTACTGTGCGGGGTGACGGCTGCAGCCTGCAGGGCACAAAAAGATCAGGCAGGCGAGCAGGCAGGCAGGCAGGCAGGCAGGCAGGTATATGACATTAGAGTGGTAGACCCCCAGGGCGCCAACCATGTGCATCACCGGCAGCAGGTCCAGCACACTGCTTTGTACCTGATGATCATGCCTAGTTCACATGCCTCCCTACACAACCTTGGATGGAACAGCATATGAAATGATGTAAACAGGATGAGTTTCATATGGTCTTTGAGTGCCCTTTCTATGCACCAGTCCGCGAGCGATTTGCTATGTTGTTCGAACCCTTCGGGGACTCGTCACAAACATGGGCTACTATTGCTGGTTGTCACCCAGCAGGCGATGACATGATCACTTTTATGAAGCAGGCACCTGCTTTGGTGGCCGCTTTTGTGCACTGCTGCTATCTGATGCGGTGTCACCCGGACACTGATCCTGAGGTCCTTCTGTCCTCTCAGGCTATTGCTCAAGCTATTGATGATGCTGATGAGTTTTTTTCTGCGTTTTCGTCTGACGGTTTGGACGATGATGAGTTGTTCTTCGATGTTTCCTCCCCCTATGAGCCTCTCGTTGGCTCCTGACTGGGGTTCCCACTCCTCGTTGAGTGGAGCATGTAATGTAATGTAATGTAATGTAATGTAAACAGGACGATTTTAAGCATGGTAAAAGCATAACTGCGCACCTTCAAGCAATGCTGGTCCAGAAGCCCCCCGCCCTAGGGCTCCTGGCGCTCCGAGTGGGCTGAGCATGCAGGCACAGCAGTCCAGAAGCACGGGTGATCTACAATGATCTCTGGCACTGTCTATGACAGACCGCAGACACTTCAACATCGCAAACGCAGTGCACGTGCAACAAAGGCCGTGACGCAGCCCCACCTTCTGCACGCCAATGGTGTTGCTAGCTAGCTGGCTTGATTGGTAACCTATTGTTGGTGACTGCAGTGACGCGGCCCCACCTGCAGCATGCCGCCCACAGGCCAGCCCAAATGCCACCAAACGCCGCACAGTCGAGGTACCTGCAGCAGCACCCCAGCAGCGCATACAGCAGCAACTTGCAGTCAACTGAATGAAGCTTTGTTTGAATTGTTTGCTGCACACAAGGTAGCAAGGCAATGTTTAGCCAGCCCTTGCTGGTGCTAAGCGCAAGCTACACCAGCGATTTTTTGAAGTGCTGCTTGTGGCGGGGCCACAGCAGGCATGCTGGCAATTGCTGCGCCCTAGCCGTGCATCTGCAGGTTGCGCTGCCTGTTTGTGGGTGGTTGGGTGCTTCTGCTGCTCTTGTGAGATTATGTGATGTGATCTACTGTAGTGTAGCAAGGCGTGGTATGATGCGGTGCGACAGCCCCACTGCTGCAGGCAGGTAGCCTCACCAGTCAGGGCTGGTTGCACAGGAACATGCCCCATGCTGTATAACGAGTTGCAATTAAGTCATTTTGCAACAGCAACAGTTCAATGCAAACAGAATGCCAGGCAGGCAGCCGCACCAGTCAGGGCTGGTTGCACAGGCAGCCATGGCCCCAAGGTAGGACAGCAGCACAGCAAAGGGCACATGCACATGCAGCAGCGCGCCAGCTGAAGCTGCTGCTGCTGCACCACCACCACCACCAGCAGCAGCAGCAGCAGCGTCGAGCTGAGGCTTCTGTGCGACTCCTGCTGTCTCTGGCAGCGTTGCATAAGAGCTACGGCTGTAGTTGAACGAAGCAGGGGTGCTGGCATCTGCTGAGATTGCCATAGTGGTGTTGGCATAGGGGTGGGGCTGCTGCGGCGTGCTGCTGTGCAGCTGTTGTAGGTGTGGGGGTGCAGCTGCACTGTCTGCAGAGGTCCACCTACAAGGCAGCAGGCGATGGCGGTGGCAGTACAGTGAGCAGCACAGACCGTACGTAAGTGAGGTTGCAAGGCACAGTGCTAACCGCTGGGCAAGGCACATTGCGGCATGTCAGAGGAAATGCAGCGCAGCAGTACGTTGCGGTGTTTGCTGATGGCATGGCTCGCAGCTATGTGCGTGCAACCTGCATGTGTGTACATGTGCTCACAGCACAAGCTAGCAGTGCATGAGTTGTAAAAGACACGCCAGCGGCGCTCCACTCCACCGGGTGGAAGTTTAACTTGCTTGAACCTTGAAGGTGCAGCCTGCATTTTATGTAACTTCAAGCTGTGGCTTGATTCTTGCTACAGTGTTGTTCTCACCTCCTGGGGCCTCTGGGCATGCCCATAGGCACCACATCTCCGCTGCTGCCTGCCCTGTTCATGCTGCTGATGCTGCTCAACCTCGGCCAGCACAACCGAGTAGCTGGAAGCCTGTTTGGCAGAGCATACTGAGGAGTTGCCGATAAGTAACCCTGCGTGCGCAGAAGTGCAGCTTGCGTTTGTCTTGCTGAGGTGTGCACAGCTGTTCAGGTAACCAACGTTGGTCGTGTGCATTAGGAAGCGCACCTGCGCATACATAGTGTTGATGTTCATAGATCTGCTCAGTTCGATGCTCTCGGTAGTGTTTCGTGAGCTGGCAAGCAAAGTTGGCTGTCGCGCAACGACGACTCTCGTACACTGAAGGCGCTCAAAAACACTGGTGAGCGGGCTTCAGCTCTGATCTGAGATCTTATAATGAGTTCCTTCTACCACTGAGCATGTTTGTGCTGGCTATGTGCAAGAGATCTCAGGACTGTTTGACTCGTCAAGTGACAGACCCGCTAAACTAGCCTCATCTTATCGCATCACCACGAAGAACGACGGAACCATTCCACCATAGTAATTAAGGCTAAGTATTCAAGCTAAGAAGAAAGTGGTATCTCCCATGCAGGCAGTGCTACTGCGTAGGGGCAGGTCATTGCTCTTCCTCGAATGGTTGCTGGCTTAGCAGCAATACTACCGTATGCATGTGGCAAGATACATGTACATTCGCTTTGTACGGCAGTGTTCACGACTTCAAGGCGTTGCATTGGCGTCTGTAGTGATTTTGTGTGGCGTTTGTGACCCCGTGCTGTTGGGCTTCGTGCTAGTCGTACTGCTGGCCGGCACATCTCTCTGTGCAGCGACCTCCAGGTGTCTTGCTGTTCACTGAGAGATCGCATCGCTGTATAACGGAGCTTCTTGGTAGCTGTGCCCTGCTGCCACACATTGCAGCACCAAACCTGCTGTGCTGTTGCTCTGCTTCAAGCAAGCGGTCATCATCAGGCTGCCGCCTGCTCAGTCAAGGCCAGAAAGCTGTTTCATCAGCATTTGACGGGGACTGTAGTGTTACACGTGGACACCCCCCAAAGTGACCACCACCACTCAACAGTCCTATGTGACAGGGCCTGGAAAACCCTTGCAGGAGCTGCACTCTTTTGATGCTGCAGCGCTGCAATCTACACTCGGCGCTGCAACACACGCACACAGGTCAAGACCCACAGAACCCAGACACCCTACCGACACTCATTGAGACACTCCAAACAGTACAGGACCAATACGACAGTACACATCTGCTAAGCTTGCAACAGCTTAGAAGGGCAGGGACACGCCGTTGGTGGCGAAGCTGCAGGTGCAGTAGCAGAGGCAGCGAGCAGGACAGCAAAACAACAGTCAGTATCAGACAGAAGGTTCAGCAGACGATGTTAGAAGTGACCTGCTGCGGTTTGCTGTGACACCTGACCTGCTGCCAACAAGCTGCACTAACATGCAGGTGCACTGTTGCAATTCAGACACAAAATGCTGCCAGCTGGTGAAAAGACAACGACAAAGGTGACGCATGTAACCAGATCTGCCACTTACTTTGCGCCCCATGGTGCTGAGATGTGGTCGCCCAGAGCCTGCAGGGGGGTCTTGCCAGTGGCAGCGTGCTGCAGGAAAAAAAGAGCAGCAGGGCAGCGCACCAGCAAGTCAGGCCACAGGCTTGCATGCACCAACAACATGTGGTCCCGTCTAGCTGGCAATGCTCCGCTAAGCACGCTCAACGGGGGCTGTGCTATTGAGGTGTCAGCATCCTTCAGACCTTGCCCGTCGCAGCTGCCTTTGCACTGCTCCAGCCACCCAAAAACAGTGTGCTGCAGGCAGCAGCATTTCCGCACAGACAACACCTGCCAGGACACACGGTATGCAACAATCCCAAGCACGCTTGCAGGAAACCATCCCCACCAAACACCCTCCGCACCTGAGCCACGAAGCCCAGGCATGCCAGCATGGCAAGGCGGCCGTTCTTGATCTCCTTCAGCTTCAGGCTGTCGATGTCGCCCTTGGCAAAGTTGAGGGGGTCAAAGGCGCCGCCTGGGTAGGTGCGCTTCTCTGCATCGGGCTCGTCACCGCGGCGGGACTCGGCAGCAGCCATTGCCACGAACTCCTGCGGGGCGAACGGAGCAAAAGGATAGTTAGCAAGCATAATTAGCACGCAAAATCAGAAGAAGGGTTGTTGCTTATGTGCTGTGCGGCAGCGATTGGGTGAGCATACAGGTGCTGCATCTGTTGTGCTGTAGGGCTCCCTTCTGCAATTGGCTGCTCATGGGAGTGCCACTAAACTAGTAACGATGAATCATCAGGTGGCAGGAGCGCTGCTGGTTGTTCTGTAAGCAACCTGAGCCATCACTGCTTGCAGGAACCGTTACGCATGCTGTATGTAACCAGCTGGTCACAAGGCAGCATATATAAGTCACGCTGCCAGAAATCTCACTGGGCTGCCACTCAGCTGCTGCTGTTGCAAGGATACTACTGCTGGCTGCAACATACTGCTGCTGCTGGTTGCAAGCATACTGCCCAGTCAGCGCTGCTGCAGCGGCTTTGCTCACAACGGCCAGCAGGGTGTTGAGGTCAAATGGCACGTTCACGCCGAACCAGGTGGCGTTGCCGCCGTTGATGGCCTGCAGGAAAAAGGGCGGGAAGCAGCAGACGCACATCAGCAACAGCACCGCTGCGTCATCGCTGCTGTTGCTCTGGCATGCACCCCCACCTGCTGCTTCTGCCACATGCGCCATCCTACTGCTCGACCCTGGTCTCAACCAAAGCAGCAGCAATCAATGCCCTGTCAGCTGCGCAAAACAAGCCAGCTGCTGCTATGCCTTTGCTGCTGCTTTCAGCTGTCCCGCCGTTGGTGACTCACCCACATGGGTGCGTCATACCAGTTGCCGAAGCCCAGGGCCTCCACGCCCAGGCAGCCAGCAGCGCCCAGCATGGCCCAGCGGCAGTGGAACACCTCGCTCTCCTTGAAGCGAGCCAGGCTGGCTGGGTCCTTGGCCAGACCCAGGGGGTCGAAGCCGTAGTTGCTGTTGTTGCATGCGGCGCAGCAGGAGGACAGATACAGGAGCAAGGCAGCAGCAGGCATGTCAGTGGTGCTTGGGACGGTCTGGTGTGCAACTAAAGCAGTCAATTATGATGTAGGAAGTTGCAGGATATGGATACACTGCTGCTGGCCAGGCTCCTGCAGGAGCTGCTGCAGCACCAAAGTCAATCTGCCAGACTCGATCTGCTGCTGCTGATCAAACCCGGGGATCAGGCTCCCGATCTCTGCGCAGCCGTGCCCGCAGCTGCCAAGAATGATTTAGATCTAAAGCATAGCTTGTATCTGCATTCAATCGTGAGCGATAGCTGCTCCGGCCCTGTCCTAGTTTGCCCGAATTATGAGCTGCCTCTTGCTCGCCAGCTGTGTGCCTGCAGCGCAGGATTCTCACCCTGGCAGGTTGTCTGGCAGCCAAGCGGGGGCATCGGAACCTGCAAAGCACACGTGTACTATCACTCGCCATCCTGACAAGGGGTAACCGGGGTGTGTGCTAGCCCGCTCGAGTAATGCTTGCCTGGGAGCCAGTTGCCGGCACGCATCACCACACGGCAGCCATTGCTGACGCGGGACACGCGCTTGCCCAGGAAGCCCCTGGTGCTGGCGACGTTGGCACGAGCTGCAAGAGCCATTTTATCCTGTCGAGTTTTGTAGGACTGTGAGGGTGACAGAAAAATGCTCAATCGCAAACTGGCACAGGCTGTTGCAGGCAACGCAGGTCTATGAATGAAAGTCAGCAGGAGATCTGTGAAGGCTGGGTTTATGGTTCTGGGCCGGCCATGTGAGAAGCGATGCCAATCTTCAGCTCTACCTTCATACATAGCGATATTGCTTATATTTGAACACCATTATGCTGTTCCTACTCAGTAAGCATCCTTGAGGTGATGCGCCATTGCCACCCGAAGCAGCATGCAGCGTGCTGCGTTCTGTTGGATCTTGGCAGCTTTGGCATCTGTCTGAGCACAGCTGCAGACCCACATACCTCTCGAAACGCTGATAGTATCAAGTTCAACAGGCAGTGCTACGCAATGACTCCCACATGCAGATTCAAACTGCTGGTCAAGTTGACCACCATCAGTTCTGGCCTCTGCCATCACGCTAGGACCCCCACCGTCTCCAAAGCAGTGTATTCAAGCGGCATGCATAATATATTCGAAGATTTCAGACTTCAAAGCAATACTTACAGCTACAAACATGCATTTATACTCGTGACTGTCACAGCGTGAAAATCAGCACCACCGCAGCGTCATGCAAGAACCATCATGATGACGCATCCCATGAATGCGTTCGTAATGCGTCCTCTGTGCAAAACTGTCATGTACATTTGCAGCTGCAGTACACACTCCTCAAAACCAAAACTGCAACGCAACGCTTCTTTTTGCTCAACATGCGTGTGTGAACATAACTAGTGGATGGCAAGTTGAGTTAAGCTGTGTTGTGTTTGTTTATTGTGTCGTTATCTGCATGGTTCGGGGCGTCCCTTGCTGCTGCTGCTGAACATGTTGTCATTGCCTGCATCGGCACTTACGATGTGCATTGACTTTCGGTGTTCCTTTATAAGCAATCAAGAGACTGCATCTCGTGTGGAGGAGCACATGCTCGCTGCGCTTGCTGCCTGGACGTAGCCTGGAATGGACGATGCTTGTTTGAACTGCACCGCCAAATTTGTTACAGAGCCGCAGCAGGAGCGTGTGCCAGCGCACCTGCACTTGCACGACACAACAAGTGCGGCGCAGTGCTGGGCGCAGCTCACGACCCGCCACAGGGCAATGCTGGCACCACAAGCCGCGTGTTTACACAAGCAGGAAATGCATGCGTCGTTTCAAGCGTGGTGTCTCAACACAGGCTAGCTGGACTCGTCTCCCGAAGTGTCGACCAGGTCGCTGTCGCTGTCCTCGCTGCTGCTGCTGCTGCTGCTGCTGCTACTGCCATCAACGCCAGCATCTCCTTCCGGCGGGAAGGCTGCAGCTGTTGCCGGCACAAAGTCTGCCGGCTGCAGCTGGCCGATGATGTACAGGTTGTCCCTGGTGGTGACGCGGCTGAGCATCACGTACACCATGCCGGGTGCAAAGGCCTTGCGCACGTGCACGATGGTGCGGCCGGCGAGGGTGGCGCCTTGAGCACGGTGCGCTGTGATGGCGTAGCCCAGCAGCAGCGGGAAGGTGGCCTTGGTGAAGTCCTGGTCCTGCCTGCGCGTGGTGCGCCGCACGGAGCGGGTCACGGTGACCAGGCGGCCGCCCAGGTCAAGCCGCACCTTCAGCGCCTGCACCCACGGCTGCCCCGGGTCGGCGCAGGGCGGCGGCGGGCCCAGCACCACCTCCTCCACGGTGCCGAGCGCGCTGTTGGTGGCGCCGGTCGTCTTGCAGACTGTGGAGGTGTACACCACCCTGCAGCCCTGGGCGACGTTGGTCAGCAGGTGGAAGCCTGGCTTGGCCAGCCAGGGCTGCATGTGGCGGTGGCGATGCGCGTCGTGCTGCATGTCGACGCGGTACACTGGGCCTGACACTGCTGGGTTGTTGGCGTGGTGCCACTTCAGTGCCTGCACGTTGTGCCGGCGAACATCGCGGTTGTGCGTGCAGAGCACGGTGGTGTTGATGTCCAGCAGGCTGGCGATGCTGCCGGCGCTGTGACCCCAGCAGCCGCCCAGCGCCTCCTGCAGCTGCTGCTGAGTGGGGCGCGTGCTGCGCACGCCGCCGAGGAACTCTGCAAGGCCTGGGTCTGCTGACTGCCTGTACACCACATCGAGCTCGATGTGGGTGGCCTCCTGGAAGGCGCTGCAGCGCAGCAGGTGGCAGTGTGGGCACAGGTGGGCTGCAGCCTGCTTGCTGCGGCGCCGGCGGTTGCGCTTGCTGCGTTTGCCGTGGCCGCAGATGGGAGGCAGCTGCCCCATGTCGCCCACCAGCAGCAGCACTTTGGGCGGCTGGCCCTTCAGCGTCGCCTGCGCCATGCGGTGCAGCAGCAGCGTCAGCAGCTGGCTGGTGAGCATGCTGCACTCGTCCACAATCACCAGCTGCGCCTTCTCCAGCGCCCGTGTCTGGGCAGCCATCGTGCGCAGCGGCGCGGGGGGGCCGCGCACTGGGGGGGCCGCGCACTGGCTGGAAGGCGCTGTGCGCTGTGTCTGCAGGGCTGAGCCCAAGCCTGCGCGCCGCGGTGGCTGTGGTGGCGCTCACCAGCACAGCCACGCCCTCCTGCACCAGGCTGTCGACAAGGGCGTTGGTGGTAAAGCTCTTGCCGCAGCCTGGGGCGCCTTGCAGTGCGATGACGCGCGGCGCTGCACTGGCGCTGCCTGGGCCTGCTGACTGCTGGGCCGCTGCTGCCTGCAGCGCCGCCCTGACTGTGTGCATGGCTGTCTGCTGTGCTGCGCCAAACTGCACGTCTGCAGGCAGCGGCTGCACTGTCCTCGGCGCAACCAGCGCATCCGCATCTGCCTCCAGCTTGGCCCTGAGGTCGCTGCACAGCGGCGTTATACGCAGCTCAACCCCTGCCTGAATTGCTGTGTACAATGCTGCGATCGGGTCCTCTTCCTCTTGCTGCTGCTGCTGCTCCTGCTGCTGCTGCTCCGCAGCGGCAGGCGCGGCCGTCCCAGGGCCCTCCCTTGGCTGCTGCAACGCCGCTGCTGTTGCCGCGGCTGCCGCCTGTGCCGCAGCTGTGTGAATGGCTGGTGCTGCAGGCGGCGGCGCGAGAGGGTCGTCTGCAGGCAGTATGCAGGCAGGAAGGAACAGTTGTTGACTCGATGGCGCTGCTGGTGATCGCTTGCGTCAGTGCATTTCAGTGCAACAGGTGGACATGCCATGCGCAAGCAGATACAGTGATGCGTCACAGTCTGCTGATGTGCTGTACAATCCTGCAGGCTCAGCAGCTGCTGCGGTGAAGTTGCTGTGTTGACGATCCTGCCGGCAGCTGCGCACCTGGCTCAGCCTCTGCAGGGTCCTGGCCTGCCCAGCCAGCCCCTTGACTGCGTAACTGCGGGCCGTGGGCCTGCGCAGCTCGCAGCAGCGCTGCTGCCTCGGCGGCGTCGCCATCCTGCTGTTGAGTAGCGGGGTCGCTGGCGGGGTCGCCTGCAGGCTGGTTTGGGCTGCCCAGGGCGTGCAGCGCGTGGTCGCTGCTGCTGGTGGCAACGCGCTCGCGCAGCCTCTCCAGCGTGATCTGCTGGTACAGGTTGTAGCGCGCGTACGCCTGCAGGTGCACGTCCAGCTCTGGCGTGCTGCGGAACACACCGCGCTTGATGCACTCTGTGAAGTAGTCGGAGCCCTCGGGCAGCAGCTCGCGGTCGCCCCTGAATGGCACGTGGTCCAGCAGAAGGTTGTAGTAGAAGCCCTGGTTGCTGTTGGTGGGGTAGGCGATGCTGCGCTTGATGATGCGGCGCTGGCGCAAGCGCCACACCCACTTGCCCAAGCGGTCCTCCAGCGGCTGCTGCGGTGCGGCACCCTTGGGCTTGGCTCGGTGCTTGGCGGGACGCACCTGCAGCAGCAGGTGCAGCAACAGCAGGAACAAAGGCACAGCAGTGGGTGAGTGGTGATGCACTGCAGCAGTAGGGGCGGGATTGTAGGTGGTGCATGAAGAGCACATGTACTGCCAAGCTGCCGCACTGTAGCCTGCCTAGCTGCAGCACAGTCATCACATGCCTGTTGGCAGTATCTCTGCAGCTCACCTCGAACAGTTCAAAGTAGGCTGGCAGCGTGATGGTGTCCATGTCCACTCCGCCGTGCGTGCCGTGCGGCCGGGCAGTGTAGGACGTGACTGCTGATGCTCCCTCTGTGTAGGTGGTGTGCGTGGGGCAGATGCGGCAGGTGCGCTGTGCAGGAGGTCTTGTGTCGACGTACGTGACGTCCACGTCGCTGGACACCAGCGGCACGCCCGTGGACAGCAGGGCAGCCTCGCAGGGGCAGACAGGCCTGGACATGACGGTCGCTGCTGCAAGCTCCGCATGGTGCTTGCTGATGCCGTCGAGGCCCAGCGCCTGCAGTGCCTTGCCGTCGAGCATGAGCTTGGCGGGCAGCTGCTCCTTGGCGGCGTACTTGAGCAGGTAGAAGGACCACGCCGTGTCCGTGACCACCTGCACGTTGACGTGCGCGCCCCAGGCCAGCAGCACGGCAGGGTGGTACGGCACCACCAGGCCGTCCTCTGCGCAGAAGCGGCTGTACATGAACCTGCGCGTTGCAGCAGCAGTGCAGCAGTACCTCAGCCTGCGCCAGGTATGGGATAGGAATCATACAGCAGACGGACGAATTTCAAGCTTGCAGACGTGGTTGTATTGCTGCAATTGCACACATGCACGTGGGCTGTGGCAATCTGGCTGCTGCCTGCCAGATGATTTGTTGCTCACCTCCTCGACTCCTCATCGAAGACAGTGCCTTCGTGGTTGGGCTTGAAGGGGAACCCGTAGCGGCAGTCGTGGCGCTCGAAGGAGCAGCCGCCTGGCGTGCTGCGGCAGTCGTGCATCTGTTTGGCCTCAACCAGGTTGAACAGGGCGTTTGCCACTGTGTCGCTGGGGTCGAGGTGTGGCTTGTGCGTGACTGTGCCGTCGGTCGCTGTCACGGCCTTGTAGCGGCACTTTGTGGCGGTGATCTCTTGGCTGACGCGCGGCAGGTCTGCAGGGTCAACCCACAGCAGGATGTGCGCGTGCAGGGAGCCGCGGTGCTGCGCGGCAGCAGACACAGCAGCAACAGGCAAGGCGGTGAGTTTAGGGGAGTGGGGCGCTGTGATGTTGCTGGCGAGCAGCTCATCACAGCAATTTGTGTGTGGACCAGCACAGCAGGACGCATTGCATGAGAATGCAAAGCTGCTTGCTCAAGGCAAGGCAAAACTGCACAGGTGGCGCAAGGGCATCGAGGACTGCAGCGTCAACCAGCGTGCTCCGCACCTGCGCCTCAAAGCGGGTGACGTAGTGGTTGACGCGGCCGAGGATGGGCGAGCGAGCGCTCAGCACATGGCGCGCCATGAACGTCTCCACGCGGTCGGTGAACAGGCGCGCCATCTCCACAGGCATGTCGCGCCAGGTGATGTCCTCGCCGGTGAACTGCTTGGCCATGGCCTCCATCTGCTCCACCTCGCGCCAACGCAATGCAGTCTGCTCGTCTGCAGTGAGGGTGAGGAACAGGGATGGGATGCCGTGGCGGTTGACCATGGCCAGCAGGTCCTGCAGCTTGTTGCGGTGGTAGGCTGGGGAGCCTGGCACGGTGGCAGGGACGAGCTGCCTGGCGACCGCTTTGATGATGTCTGCAGGGTCAGCATCTGGTGACAGCTGCTTCTCACGTTGAATGCAGCTGAACAGTGCTGTCTCGCTGACACCGCCCACCAACGTGGCCACGGCTTCCACCTGCAGCAGCAGCAGCAGCAGCAGCATCAGCAAGCACCATCAGTGTACAGCTGAGCATGGCTGCAGTGCCATGCTGCAGAAGCATGACGAAGTTACCCAGCACGAGGCAGGAGATTGACAGGAACAAGATGCATCGGCTGTGGCACAAAGGAGGCAAGGTGCAGCAGTTGCATGAGATGCAGTGGTTGTGCAATCTGCAAGAGAATGCTGCAGGCGCTGCCGCAGCTGCCGTAGTGCTGCGCACCTGAAACATCACCAGCAGGTACTCCTTCACCATGGTGAATGGCGAAAACAGCTGCTGCATGCGCTGCTTGAGCAGTGTGGAGAGGCTGGCCCCCGTCCTGAAGGCTCCAACACCACCAGGGTGCAGGAAAGGGAACAGGGCGTTGTCCAGGGACAGCTTGTGCCTGCTGCTGTAGCCTGAGGCAGTGCCTGTGACGGGCTGCGGCGTGGCGTGGCCTCGCTCCTGCACGTCACCAAAGCTGAACATGATGCCCGGCCGGTGATCTTCGCCTGTGTGCTGCCCATCCCAGTCCATGGCAGCTGTGAGAGGCGTGGTGTATGGCTCAGCATTTGAGCGCATGCGTGGGTCCCGCCCCTGCACATCTGCGACGCCATCCCTGATGCAATCAGCGCCCAGCACCGGCACGCCCCCATGCTGCTGCTGCTGCTGCTGCTGCTGCTGTGGAGCAGAGGTATCCTGCATCAATGCACACAGTTGCAGCGCAGTTCTTGTGAGTGGCAGGTAGTTCAACTGCATTGGCTTTCATTACTTCCACAACAGCCAGATGTGATCATGCAAAAATGCCTAGGACAACAATATAGCAGACAACTGCACCACCACACACAACATACCCAAGCCAGTGCACTGGATCAGCCGTGTGATGATGCCGCACCTGGGCAGTGCCCCACTGCTGCTCGGCCATGGTCAGGTAGCGCTGTACTGCTGGGTTGTGCTTGCGCAGGTAGGTGATGAGTGAGTCCAGTGATGCTGCAAGCTCAGCAGCATCACATCCATCAACAGCTGCCTCATCCCAGCAGACCAGAGCTCCGCGCAGCAGCGGTGGCCTGTCCTGGTCTGCTGCGCTGAGGGCGTGCAGGTACCCCAACATGCGATGTGCGTAACGCACCCCGCAGCGCAACACTGCCAGCTGCAGTGAACCACCTGGCGGCAGCGTGAGCAGCAGGCCCAAGTTCTTGAACCAGTCCTGTATATCAGCTGCTGCTGTGTCGCTGGACAGGTCTGCCACGGGTGGCTGCAGGTGCTGAGCCTGGTGTTCCCTGCGCGCCTTGCTGCCATGACAGCTGTGGCAAGCCCACCACAAGCTGCAGCAGTAGAAAGCATGCGCATGTTCAGAGGAACTGTGTGAGCACGACCTTTGCTTGAGCAAAGCCTAAGCGGCTGTGACCAGCAGGCGCACCTGCTCTGCGCCGTTGCCCTCATCAAGGATGCGACAGGAGGGTACGCCAGAGCCGCTGGTGGAGCACCAGCTGCATCAGCACAAGGCATGGTCCGCATGTTGCGGCGCAGCTGACTGTGCTCGCCGCCGAGTGCGACGCGCCCGCACCAGCTGCATGCATGCATGTCATCAAGCAGCTTTGCAGCTGCAGCTGACCACTCTTGAAGGTGCTGTGCTGCAGAAGCCAGCGCTCCCTGGCTGTGGCCACCAGCAGTGGCAAAGCTGGCACTGGCACCAGCATGGATCGGCAGCCCCCCCGCCTGCTGCTGCTGGTCTTGTGTTGCCCTTCTGCACTGACGCTTGCTGGTTGGATTAGGATCAGCAGCTGCTGCCACCGCCTGTTCAACAGCATGCTGCAGGTCATCAGCAAGATCCCGCAGTTGCGGAGGAGCTGGAAACCTGCCCTGCTGCTGCTGCTGCTGCTGCTGCTGCTGCTGCTCATTCCAGGCCTGCTGCCGCTGCAGCTGCTGAACTTGACGAGCTTGGAATGCCGCAACTGCTTCTGCTTTTAGTAAACCCACATCCTGTGTTTCTTGCAGCAAGTCTAGGACGTTTTGCCTTTGCGTGTCAGTAGCGTTGCAACAGTAGTGGAAGATGTGTCTGGCGCACGGCTGCAGCTTAGAAGAAATGCCATAGTCACACAACTTGCAGCTTAAACGCCCCTTCGACTCTCGTTTGTAGTACTTTGCGATGAGGAAGTGCGGTGCTACGGGCATTTCGTCAGTTACTCTGCATGCTTGACGATTCAACTTTACATCATATCAGGTACTTTGCGCATGCGATTGTTTACAGCAAAGGTCAGGCGTTGGAAGTAGCACCAGCCCCACGGTCAGGGGTGTAGTCTCGCCAAGAATCCGCCAAGATTTCATGAGGTCGTTGATGACAACGGGCGTGCATGCCTGCACGCCCTGCTGCCGTGTCCGGCTGTACAATGCATTATGATGTGAAAGAAAACAGGAGTCCAACTGCCCCAAGGTTTCACTGGCGCCTCATTCGTGGGCGTCAGTGTCCTTGCCTGCAGGCGGGCAGGCCGGCACGCCCTGCTACACTGCAGACCCTGACATGGCGACGTTTACTGTTCCTATGTTTCTATGAAAATAGCGACTGCATCTGCGGCCCCAACACGACTACAGGGAAAAGCCGCTTGTTGTAACAGGATTAGCTGCCTGTGGCTTCGTTGTTCACAAACGGAATGCAGCATCCGACATATGCAGTGCGTTTACAGTTTTTTCGCAAAGCTACAGCGTTTGATGAAAGCCGCTGACAGTGCCCCCTTCGTGGGCGCGTTTTTCCGGCCCGGAGGCAGGGCGTAATCGCACAAGACGCTAATGTCTCAACTTGCAACTAGTGGAAGGCAAGTTGATTTAAGCTGTGTTGTGTTTTGTTTTGTTGGATGCAAAGCTCAATGCGGGCAGCTGCACCTGCCAACTGCAGTCGTGGGCGCGAAAGCCGTTGGCTATGATGCGTGCATGCCTGCACTCCCTCGACACCGCATCAGGCATGTATAATGAGGCAGTTCTGGAATTTGGCGAGCATTGCAAATGCTCCAAGATTCGACTGGTGCCCCATTCGTGGGCGCAAGTGTCCTTGGCTGGAGACGTGCATGCCTGCACGCCATGAATACTGCATCGAGCGTGCACACGGCTTTGCAAAGTAAATTCGAGAAGCATTGCAACAGCTCCAAGATTCGATTGGTGCGTCAACAGGCCAAGCCGCCTGCTTGTGATAGGATTAGCAGCTTTTTGGCCTCTTCGATCACGGTCCATAAGCAGGATCCGACATGTACAATGCATTTGTGGTTTTTATTTAGAGCTATACAAACTGGTGAAAGGTCTTCACAGTGCCCCCTTCGTGGGCGCGTTTTTCCCGGCCCGGAGGCAGGGCGTAATCGCACAAGACGCTAATGTCTCAACTTGCAAAAAAACATGCATGTGCTGCACGTTGCTTACTCCACAGCATGCTGCATCACGCAGCATGAGTCATGCACCAGCAGTACACACAGCAGTCTGGACACAGCAATGCCTGCTGCAAACATGAAACAAAGCACACCATGCGCTGCTTGAACACCCGGCTCAGGGGCCTTGCAGTGTGCAATTGGCAGGCTACCACGCCTCAGCACACACAGCTCTTCCACTGCGTAATTTCATCCTTTTACGATACACCGTAGCCAAAGCCAGCTCCCAAAACCTGCGCAGCTAGCACAGCCTCACCAGCACTGTCGCCCCCAGGCGTACCCGGCTGCGGCCCATCCCTCCCATCCCTCCCCACTGCTGCTGCCCGCGCCCTGGGCGCGCCAGCCTGCCCCGCGCCACCTCCTGCAGAGGGTGGTGCAGGGGGTGGTGCCGGCGCCTCTGCAAGCAGCTCCTGCAGGGCCTGGCTGCTGCTGGCTGCACCACTCCAAACCAAAACACAACCAGCCGTCACTTCACACACCGTTGCCAAACCCAGCTCCAGCTCCCAAATCCAGCGCAGCTAGCACAGCCTCCCCAGCACTATCACCCCCAGGCATACCCGGCTGCTGCCCATCCCTCCCCACTGCTGCTGCTGCTGCTGCCCGCACCCTGGGCGTGCCAGCCTGCCCCCCACCTCCTCCTGCAGAGGGTGGTGCAGGGGGTGGCGCCGGCGCCTCTGCAAGCAGCTCCTGCAGCGCCTGGCTGCTGCTGCCTGCACCACCTCAAACAAAACGCAACCACCCGTTGCTTCAAACACCGTTGCCAAAGCCAGCACCTAGGTCCAGTGCAGCTAGCACAGCCTCACCAGCGCTATCACCCCCAGGCGTACCCGGCTGCTGCCCATCCCTCCCCATTGCTGCTGCTGCTGCCCGCGCCCTGGGCGTCCCAGCCTGCCCCGCACCTCCTCCTGCGGAGGGTGGTGCAGGGGGTGGTGCCGGCGCCTCTGCAAGCAGCTCCTGCAGGGCCTGGCTGCTGCTGCCCGCGTGGCGCAGCACGTCCCAGGCGCGGCGGAACTCGTGACGCAGCTTGTCGCAGCCCTCGGCGTGCACGGTGCGGCCCAGGTCGTGGCTGAGCTCGAAGGGGTCCTCGATGCAGAAGAGGTGCCGCTCCAGGCCCACGCGCGTAGTCCTGCAAGCACCGAATGTGATACGGCAGCAAGGCAGCAAGACGGGTTCAGATGAATGCTACAAACATGCATATGTGCCACGTTGTGCACATCAGACCCTCGCGTGTATAGTACTGCAGGACAGGCAGGCCATGAGATTGCAGCGAGGCATGCGCCAGCTTAGTGGCAGAGCATGAGCTTGTCGCAGCCCTCGGCGTGCACGGTGCGGCCCAGGTCGTGGCTGAGCTCAAAGGGGTCCTCAATGCAGAAGAGGTGCCGCTCCAGGCCCTCGCGCGTGGTCCTGCAAGTGGAAATATATGGGGCAACAAAGACAGCACGGCAGCAAGGTAAGAGCCAGCGCAAGGAGCAGGGAGAGCTCGAAAAGGTCCTCAATGCTAGAAGAGGTGCCGCTCCAGGCCCACGCGCGTGGTCCTGCAGGAGCAGGGAAGGCATGGCAGCAGAGACAAGGCAGCAGGAGGTGTGAGCCAGCACAAGAGACAGGAAGGGTTTGGCCGCATGCCCCAAAAAGGAGAAGTGCCGCTGCTCATGCCCTTCATGACCCTGGTCATGGCGCTGCTGTTGCAATGGCGGCAATAGCAGAAACAGCATCTGCGTCTCCAAGCCTAGGTATGATAACACACAAGCAGCGTTAAATTAATAATAATAACGTCACACTCACCAGCCCTTCATGGCCTTGGTCATCACGCTGCTCTGCCGCACCGTCACCACGCCGCGCCTGAAGTCGTGCTGGTGTGCCCAGTAGTAGAAGAAGCAGGCCAGCAGCGCTGCCACGCTCTCGCCGTTGCCTCGCCCAAAGCCGGCCAGCGCTGACGTGTCGTCGCAGAAGTCGCAGCACCAGTTGCCTGTTGCAACCGGCAAGTAACACAAACAGATAGACACAGGACTTGAGACAAAAGCAAGTGAGACCGTCCGCGGGCAGTTAAACATCAACTACTCATGCACGGCTGCCAACAATGTGCACACAACTGAACTTCCTAACAGGGAGTCCAGCCAGTGCACCTGCAAGAGAGAGCCAAGTTTAAACACATGCAGCAAGTGCAGTGGCACGAATCAAACCACGCACCGATGGTGCGCCTGTGCGTGGGCTCCATCTCCTGCAGCACCGGCAGCACCGGGGGGCTGCGCGCCTGCAGGTGCGATATGCACATGAGCACGTATGCGTAGCTGCTGAGCGTGCCCACGTATGCGTCGTTGCAGCGGCGCCGCTTGGCCCTGGAGGAAGACAGGCAGGCAGCGGCAGTCACACACATGTTCTGTTGTGATAGACCATGCGTTCACCCTGTTGTGGCTCATTCCAACGTAGCTGTGACAGGACCCGCATGTGATTGTTATAAGGCACATTTCACCCATGTCACAAATGGATATGTCCGCCAGAGGAGGACGCTCACATGCTTGCATGCAACCTTTTGCGCCCAGGTTGTTGACAGAAGATACACACTCCACTTGTCTGTGCAGCTCACCCGTGCTACAGAGCAGCACGAGGCTGCGACAGCTGTGCATGCTACTGTGTGTGCAGCTCACCAGTGCTTGACCAGCAGCACGAGGCTGCGCAGGCGTGGGTCAATGGCCGCATAGTCGTGCAGCAGCTTGGTGTTGACCACAGCCAGGCGGTTGTTGACCGTGATGTCCACCTTGTAGCCTGCAGTGGGGAGCAGCAGTGCCATACAGCAAATTTGCAAACAACAGAAGATGCATCATTCTGCATCCATTCATGTTGTGTGTTGACCACAGCCAGGCAGTTGATGACCGTGATGTCCACCTTGTAGCCTGCAGGCCAGCACAGCACAGCGCTAGAATGTACAATACAGTGCCTCATTTAAACTTGCGTGCAGCGTCTGCGACTCTCCTGTCACGCCACACTCTGAGTTTGTTCACCAGATATTTGTAACAAAGTATACTACTGATGCCTCCAACCCAATTGCAAGCAATGGCTGCTTCTCCCTCGCACCTGTCTCTGGGTGTTCAAACTTCACCACTGGCATGCGTGCCCGCGGAATGGCAAACACGTTGAGCATGCCCGCCTGCTCCAGCTGCTCACCCAGCTGGCTGATGATTTCGCCTGCAAAGAAGTAAACACGTCACATGACAGATGTTCAAACACCAGTGTGACAGCTGCAGCTCAGTCTGGCATGAGCGGCACAGCCGGCAGCAGAGCACGGGCAGGGTATGGCAAAGGTGGTGCAGACGTATGGCATCACCCCATGCCATACACCCGTCAACTGTACCCTCTATGTGCAAGCATGCTGTGCACACATGCCATGCTACCACCTCGCCCTACTCGAGCACCCATCCTAGCTCCGCCTTCTGTATCAAGCAAGCAACAAACCAGAGGCCTTCCAGCCTTCACATATGCCTAAACCAACGTTCCACACTGTTACACACGCAGCATCAAAACAGCCCTCTCAGCACCCCCACCTCGGGCCTCCTTGGTTTCATCCACCCCCTCCAGCTCCAAGCACACATCCAGATCATTACTGCCCCCAATATCCAGCTCATTCGCAGCGCTGCCAAACAAGTGCACGCCAGCCTGCGGCCACAGCGCCTGCAGGAGGCCCTGCACAGCAGCCCACGCCTGCTGCTGCCGCGCCCGCTGCTCAGCACTCGGCGCCAGCTGCTCCACTAACTGCATCAGCCGCGCATCTAGATCTGACAGATCCAGCCGGATCGGCGGCGGCAGGCTCGGCGTGCCGCGCTTCTGGCCCGCCATGCCTAAACCCTGGCCAGAGCGGTGCGGAGGCGTGCCCACGAGCCCTAAACCGCCGCTGCCAGGGTGGCCGGAGGGCGCAGAGGATGACAGCTGGTCCAGCAAGCTAATACCAGCTGCACCAAAGCTGCCTGGCGACTCTACAGCACCGCCCAGCGGGCTATGTCTGGCCCCTGCTGCTGCCGCTGCTGCTGGCGGCGGCGGTATGGGCGCTGGTGCTGCTGCTGCTGCTGAGGGGAAGCCGGGGATGGGCATACCACCTGCAGGTGATGGCTCCCGCCGCAGCCCGGCAGCAGCAGCAGCAGCAGCGCCCCCGCCGCTGCTGGGACCTGCAGCAGCAGCAGCAGCTGCTGCTGCCTCGTCGCCTGGGTGTAGCTTTGACAGCAGCATGTTGAACTGCTGATGCCTTAGCAGGTCATCAGGGCTGGGACCCCTGTGCAGCATCTGCTGCTGCTGCTGCTGCTGCTGCTGCTGCTGAGCAGCGTGCTGCAGCAGCTGCTGCATGTGCGATTGCACCTGCTGCTGTGCAGCCTGCTGGATCTGTTGTGCCTGATGCATCTGCATTGCTTGCTGCTGCTGCTGCTGTAGTTGTAGCTGTGCCATCAGTGCTGACAGGTTGCCCGCAGCATTGCCCGCCTGTGCGCCAGCTGCAGCAGCTGCTGCTGCAGCATTGCCTGCTTGCGCACCAGCAGCAGCAGCCGCTGCGGAGCGCATGCCGTGTAACTGCTGCAGCAGCTGCTGCTGCTGTTGGTGCTGTTGCACCTGCATCACCTGCTGCAGCTGATGCCGATGTTGCATCTGCTGCTGCTGCGCCAGGTGCTGCTGCTGCTGTTGCTGCTGCTGCTCGTGCTGCAGGTGCTGCTGCAGCTGGTGGTCTGATCGCTGCTGAGTCAGCATCTGCAGCTGTGACGGTTGATCCAGCCTGTCACGTTGTGGTGGCTGCTGGGGACCAAACAGGGCAGACAGCCCACCATTCTGCTGCTGCTGCTGCTGCTGTTGCTGCCCTAGTCCTGCCTGCTGCTGCAGGTCCAAGCCAAACAGCATAGAGTGATGCTGCTGCTGCTGCTGCTGCTGTCCTGCAGGTGGATGGTACGGGGCATCAGGTCCTGCCTGCTGGCTGAACAATGAGGCCCCAAACCCTGGGAACAGCTGCTGCTGCTGCTGCTGAGGTGCAGCAGCAGGAAGGGGAGAGAAGCCAGGAGGGGGCCCCTTGACGGGCCGCTGGCTATGATCACCTACTGCTGCTGCTGCTGCTGCTGCCTCAAAGCCAGGCGGCGGGCCTTTCAAGCTGGGCGGCAGCTGCTGCTGCTGCTGCTGCTGCTGCTGCTGCGCTGCTAAAGCTGGATTGGAGTGGCCGGTAGCCTGTCCAAACAGTGAGCCTGGTCCTGCAGGCAATGGCTGTGATGCTGCCTGCTGTTGCCAGTGCTGTCCTGCAAAGTTAAAGGGGTCGCTAGCTGGTGGCTGCTGCTGGTGCTGCTGGTGCTGAGCTGCAGCAAACAGCCGCTGCAAGTTGCTGCCAGCACCAGGATGATGCTGGGGCCCTGCTGCAGCTTGCTGCGATTGCTGTACTGCTGCACTGCCTTGCAAGTTGCTGTCGAGTATGCTGCTGCCAGCATGCCAGCCATCCTCTGCAGAAAAGCCATTCTGTGCTGGCTGCTGTGATGGGTGGGGTGGCGCGGCTGCTGCTGATGGTGCACCACCACTGCCTTTACGCAGCATGCTCAGCAGGGCATGGCCCTGACCGTCATGCTGGTTAAATGGCTGCATCATTCCATGTTATCAAGGGTGAGGATCACAAGAGTCATGCAAAGACAGCAGTGCTGCTTATGCTGCGCGTTGGTTGATCCTAGAGCTGTGCCCGCAATACATACTCATGCGTACTATCGTCATCATTGGAATAAGCAGGTTGTGATAAGCGCCTGCTACGCAAACCCTGGCCCTGTCGAAGCCCTTCGAGTTGCTCAACAGTTGCGGTCGTGCGAGCGAACTTGATGGCCACCTAGTGCGTGTGCTTGTATGACCAAGTGACGAGCACCTTGTTTCACTCGGAAAAAACCAGCGACAACAGTGTTGATGCGCTGAACGCTCACCACGTCAACTCAACAGCAACTTCGTCCTGCTGTTGTCTGTTTCCTTGCAGAGCATTCACCAAATCAGCAGCATTCAAACCCCTTGCGCCATTTACGTGATACTGAGCTGTTAACAACTCTCCTCTGAGTGTACAACAAGCAGCAGCAGCACTACCACCAGGGCAGTGTGGCAAGGGTGTACTGCTGTCCTGCAGCATGCATCCTCAGCAGCAGCACGAGCAGCATGTAGCATAGCTTCAATATGACCGTCTTTGAGGGAAGCTTAGTACAGCCTAGCAGCAACCGTGCTGCTGGCAGTATGCCAGCCATCTGGCAACGCTTCACAGCCACAGTCTGCAGTGTGCTGCTGGTGTTTGTGTTCCTGTACTATGTGGATGTGGCGTATGTGGTGAGTCTTAGCACAAGCCAAGCCTTCTCGACAGCAACAGCAATCCCGTGCAGCAGCGCCCCCCATGCTCAAGCAGTCACAGTTGTTGCTCTTCACGCTGCCCCATGCGACGCCTTGAATCAGCATGCTTCTGACCCTGTTGCGGTTGCTGTGGGCTCCACAGTTGCCCCCATCACACACAAACGCACTCGAAACGCACACTGCACATGTCCACGTCCCATGCACTGGCTGCTGCCTCCTGCACCCGTGTTTCCTGCAAGCAGATTCTGCCCTGGTACTCCTTCACTGTCCCGGGCATGCTGCACCTGATGCTGCTGTCAGCCAGCACAAGCCTCGCGCTGCGCTGCTACTTCCTGTGCATGTTCACAGACCCAGGCAGGTGAGCCTGCAGCAGATGGCGTGCTGTAGCGCCAGCAGCACAGCGGGCTGTAGCACCAGCAGCACAGTGGGCATTCAGCGCCAGCAGCGCAGCAGGCTGTAGCGCCAGGGGCACTGTGGGCATTCCGCGCCAGCAGCACAGGGAGCTGTAGCACCAGCAGCACAGGGGGCATTCAGCGCCAGCAGCGCAGCAGGCTGTGGCAACAGCGGCACAGCGGGCTACGGCACCAGCAGTTGGCGTGCTGTAGCGCCAGCGGCACAACAGGCTGTAGCGCCAGCAGCACAGCGGGCAATCAGCCCTGCCAGAGTGCAAGCATAGCGCGGCGAGCCACACCCTTCCCAGGTTGTCTACTTTGAAGCACAGCATCATTGCTGCCATGTGTAGGGTGCCACCTGGCTGGCAGCCTGATGCTGAGCAGCAGGCGGCAGTGCAGGAGGTCAAGAAGAGTGACGGCGGCGCGCGCTACTGCAAAAAGTGTAACCAGTACAAGCCGCCGCGCTCGCACCACTGCAGGGTGTGTGAGCGCTGCGTGCTGCGCATGGTGAGTGCGTGCAGAGTATTGATGCTGCTGGTCTTGGCAAACAGCATGGCAAGTGTCGTGCTTCCGCTGGCTGACACCTACGAGTTTGCGAGTTTGTCCATTACCACAGCCCCAGGCTCAAACTGACCGCAAGTCTTGTGTGGCTGGGCCTGGCCTGCGCATGCTGCTGCTGCTTGCAGGACCACCACTGCCCCTGGGTCAACAACTGCATAGGACACGCCAACTACCGCAGCTTCTTCTTACTGCTCGTGTGTGAGTGGCGGCAGCGGGGATGCCTCAGCAGCAGCATTAGCAGCAGCAGCAGTGCAGCGCAGCTCCTACATATGCAGAGTTTGCTTACAGCAGTGGCGGCATACTGTAGCCTGAGGCACGGCACAGCAGCGGGACAGCCGTGCCTGCAGCCATGCATGTGCAGCTGACAGATGGCGCGTGGATGTTTTGCACACACAGCACTTGAACAGTAGGTGCCTCTCAGCACAGCTTTCAGATATGTGTCTGAATGCCGCGCATCGTGAGCTGCTTGTGTGGCTGCGCTCTTAAAGGCATGCGTATGTGTTGTGCCTGTTGCGCTGCCGCCTGCAGATTGCAGTGCGGCTCTGATCCACAGCACGCTGCTGCTGCTGGGCCATGCGCTGCACCTGGTCAGCAGCTCAGCCAACAGCCGCGTGGTCAGGTGGGGCTGCTGCCTGCGCTGCCAGCTGGCGTCACGCCTGCGGCTGCACGCTGAGCGCTGGACCTCCTTGAAGTCGTTTCAAGCCACGCCACGACTGCCTGTGTCCTGTGTCGGTCAAGATGCATCATGGCATGGTGGCTTTGATTGGTGCGAATGCGGCTGCATGGTAGCTGAGCTGTTGCTGCCCTGTGTGACTGGCGTGGTGTGCTGCTCGGCTGTGTCGTGCCTGCAGGGTCGGGCCGCGTGCCACGCCTCACACCTTTGAGGAAGACCCAGACAGCCATGTGCTGTGGCACATAGGGCTGCAGGTAAGCACTCCTTCCTGGATGGTGACTGCTTTGCAGCAGTACGTGTGGGGTTGCATGGAGTTGAGGCGCTGCCAAGGATGAGCAGTAGCTGCAGGGGCTCGTGCGCTGCCGTATACTTCGTAGACGTGTCTGCTGCTGTTTTACGGCTATGAAGCGATCCTGCATGCACACCGCAAGATCACAGACGCAACTTTACGTGTTTTCTCTGTTGTTATTGCTGCTGCTGCAGACCTTTGCGTTTGCTGTGGCACTGCCGACCACCATCGCCGTGGTGATGCTGCTGGTGTGGCACATACGCATGGTGGCAGCCAACAAGACCACCATTGAACATGCTGAGGTGCGGCAGCACGGCAGCAGCCTTAGCTCTGCAGCTGTGATTCTTCTTTACCTACCTATACACACAGTGCTGCACACATGCATTGAATGATCAAGTGCCATCGCAGCAACACAATCAGGCTTTTCCTGCTGCTGCTGCTGCTGCTGCTGCTGCTCCTGCTGCTGCTTCTGCTGCTGCTCTTGATGTTGCAGGGCATCACTGCGCAAATTAAGGCCGGCGGCCTCGGCGCTGACAAGCAGCGGCACCCCTACAACCTGGGCTGCGTGCACAACGGGCTGCAGGTGAAGCAACAGCCCAGCAGTCGAAAGTAACCAGCTTGAACTCAGCTATAACAGGCATATGGTAGCAGCGCTCCTGCCTCCTTGCTGTTGCGGTGGGTTTCAATGGCAACTTATTGGTAACGTAATGATGGTGATGCGTCCCTTGCTGATGCCTTGGGTTTGATTGGCGAATCACTGATGGGTGATGCACCTGCTGCAGGTACTGGGTGATGAACCTGTGCTGTGGTGGCTGCCGCGCAGCAGCGCCACGCCCGGGGGCCTGGCCTACCCCACCTTCCTGGACAGCAGGGCCCTGGGCTTCTGATTTGAATTTCAAGCAGGGTTTACTGGGATTGTCATCATGCCATGATGGCTGCCTTCTATCGGGCAGATCATGGCCGGCTGCTGGCAGAAAGCAGCGAGTGCAAGCGCTGCTCACCGTTGCCGTGCTTTGGAGATGCAGCCAACGAGCTCAACATGTGAAGGTGGGTGCAGGATTGCTGCGCGATGCGCAGATATTGTTTGTATTATAATAATTACAATAGTCTAATATTGTTTGTATGAAGCGCTGCAGCCATTTTTGTGTGTGGTGTTACGGAAGAATGTTTTCCTGTGCTTTGTGAATGTGGTGTCACTTCCACATGTGAGTTTGGCACGTGCAGATGACGCCTGTTGGTTTGCTGACCTCACTGCTGCTCAAGCTGCTGCTACTTTTCTTGCTGCTGCTTTGGCTGCATCAGGTCGGTGCTGGCATTTCATGCAGGTGCTATCAACAGAACAGCCAGGGGCAACCCCGTTTGGATGTCTGAAATGCTGCACACTCGTACCAAGCGTTCAAGGCTGGAGCTTTTTGTTCAAATGGAGCAGGAGTAAGTCAAGGTGGTGGTGCTTCGGAGCATGCTGAACGCAACAGTGACTGGTGAGCCACAAGTGGCCGCTGTTGTGATTGCCTGCTTGCTTCGTTGGTAACATCTCATGGTCTAGGGTGTTCATATGGGTTTGTATTGCTGGTGGCAGCTGTCTCTTAAGCACAGCCAGCTGCTTGCTGGCCTGCAGCAGCATCTGCAGTACACAGTACCAAGTTCTGCCCTAGTTGGCTGCAGGCGCATTGCGCCGTTCAATTTCAGCAATGTTTTTGGTGCGTTTATGAATCATTCGGACGTCGCAATCCCTGTACAGCCAGTGCATCATCTGCATTCACCTTCTGGGTGGAAGGTCACGCGTGACCTTGGTCGTTCCCTCCACGGGTTTGACAGCATTTCCATTGCCCTAATCATGATTATGTAACAATCAGAAGCTGTTTCAGCCGGCCAGAGGGGGCGATGGGGCGTCCTATGACATTGTCAACCCAGGCGTCACGAGAGACTTCCCTGTACGCTTGAGCTACGGCCAAGCGGAGCTGCACAGTATGAAGGTCTTGCTTCGACTGATGTGATCGAACATTTGCCGTACCATGCAACCGACAGACGGTGCAGGAAACTCGCGTCATCACCGGGCAGCTGCTGCAGCTTCTACTCCCCGAAAATAACAAGAGCATTCCCTAGCTCCACCTGAACAGTCTTGAAGGTCGGTGCGTAGGGTGGTGCACTGACACTATCGAATAAACAGCTGCTTATAGGTGTCGCAGTACAGCTCAGATGGCGCACAGAGATAGCAAAGCACCGCAATACAGTCGCCCTCAACATGTCCTTGGTGGTGCTTCCTTCTGTTTTGAATCTTAATGCATGGTTGATGAACATGAGTGATATACCCGATCCTATTCAGAGCGAGAGCTCCTCCGATTCCTTCCAGTCTTTCCTTGCAAGGGCGCTGGGTGCAGGGGCCCCTACCGATCTGCCTGATGTTGCCGCTCCTGAGGCCCCCGCAGCATCACCCCGCAAGGTAGAAGAAAGGCCCCGCAGTGCGACACAATCACAAAGCGACACTGGTGCTGGTCGTGATGGAGGACCCGGTCAGCAACAGGTCAACATGGTGGCCCACTCCTCACACCACAGCAGCGCTGGGGGCACCTGCAGCGACACACCTCCCCCAGAAATGGAACTCGAGGGCAGAGGGCGTGGCCGCGGCCGTGGCAGGCGCTCAAAGCGCAGCTCCGGCCAGGAAACTGCGCAGCAGCGGGCTCACAGGCGCTTCTACGAGCGCAAAAAACAAAAGGTGATTGCAAGAAGAATTTTTGTTGGCTTTGGAATATCGTAGCAGCAACAATGTGCAAGTCTGCGAAATTCTTGAGGTATCATGTGCAGCTGCTGCCAATTTCTGTCAAGCACGGCAGGCCCGATCACGGTCGCCGGACCACACCAATGCATGTTATGCAATGATTAATATCATACTCGGCAGATCAATGGCACATGCAAGCACTGTGCCCGACCTTCGTATCAGCCACTGCCAGCAGCTACAACCTGCCCCAGCCACTGATGCCCCTGCAAGTGCCCCCTGCTTGTCTCTGCACCCGATTTTCAAGCCTCTCCTCCGCAACCTAATGCACTGACATCACGTGTTCTGTGCACTGTGCTGCCTGCTACTGCCACTGTTTTGGGCCTGCAGATGTCAGCCCTGGAGCAGGAGGCAGCAGAGAAGTTGGCCCTGTACCAGCGCCTGCAACGCGAGAACGCAGAACTCAAGCGCAAGTACGATGCACTGACGTATACCATTGCCGGCCGCGAGCAGCAGATGACCCTGCTGGAAGCAATGGGCTCCCTGTGCATAAACCCCGGCAGCAGCCAGCCAGGGCCAACACAGGACGCAGCGGCAGCAGCAGCAGCAGCAGCAGCGGCAGCAGCTGGATCAGACTTCCCAGCAGCAGGATCAGCAAGCTTGGAGTTGATGCAGCTGCAGCAGGAGGCACACTCGGCGCAGCTGCCAGGCTCTGTAATGCTGTCCATGCACCGGCGCAGCGACTCTGCACCTACCGCACTGTGGCCAGCTCAGCAGCAGCAGCAGCAGCAGCAGTTGGAGCTGCCGCCGCTGCAGCTGCCGCGCCACATCGCAGCAGCAGGGCCATTTGGCAGAGTGCAGCTGCAGCCACAGGACAGCCCAGCAGCAGCAGCTGTGCAGCCGTATGCATGGCAACAGCCTGTGTGGGGGCCTGAGCAGCAGCTGCAGCAGCCCTGGCCAGATCAAGCCCAGCAGCAGCAGCAGCAGCTTTGGCAGCAGCAGCAGCAGCAGCAGCAGCAGCAGCAGCAGCCTGGCCTGAACATCCAGCGGTCACTGTCCATGCCTGCTCCTGCGCCTGCCAGGTACAGCCCATCTGACCCTGGTTGTAGCAGCGCAGCAGCAGCTGGCCAGCCGTCATTTGTGATGGGCTCAAGCATGCCTAGGGCTCACAGCAGCAGCCCATACGGCTGGAGTCAGCAGCAGCAGCACCAGCAGCAGCAGGTGCCGCAAGCTTGGACTGCTGGACCCAGCAGGCTGCAGCAGGCCTCCTCGCCTGAGCTGCAGCAGCAATTGCAGCAGCAGCAGTTTGAGCAGGTTGACCCTCAGCAGCAGCAGTTTGTACCTCAGCAGCAGCAGCAGTTTGTACCACTACAGCAGCAACAGCAGCAGCAGTTTGTGCCTCAGCAGCAGCAGCAGCAGCAGGGGCTGGCCCTGCGGCCTCACAGCTGGTCTGGCCCTGCCAGCCCCAGCAGCATGAGCTGTGCAGCACCCCCAGCCATGCACAGGACCTCCCAAAGCTTCCCTTCTGCATCACCACCTGCACACCACAGCCTCAGCAGCAGCAGCCCGCCACTGCAGCAGCAGCAGCCCTACATGCTGCAGCAGCAGTTCCTGGCCGGCCCAGAGGCACTAGAAGGCCCTCCAGCTGGTGCATTACCAGCTGGCTGGCAGCAGCAGCAGCAGCAGCAGAGGCGCGGCTTCACAATCACAACATCAGGCCCAGGCATGGCCCTGCAGCAGCACCACCAGCAGCAGCTGATGCGCCGCTCAGGGTCGAATCCAACTGCTGCTGCCAGCCGGCAGCCCCTGCTGCCGCCACAGCAGCAGCAGCAGCAGCAGCAGCAGTGGCAGCAGCCGATGGCGCAGCTTCAAGGCTTCCCCATGCAGCAGCAGCAGCAGTTTGCGCTGCCTGAGCTGCCTCCAGTGATGCAGCAGTATGGCCAGCAGCAGCAGCAGCAGCAGGAACCTGCAGCGGCAGCAGCAGCAGCAGGCGGTGGCTTGGGTGACTTTGGCAGCCTGATGCCTGTGCCTACAGATGAGCTGATGATGCTTGATGATGAGCTCATGCTGCTGCTTGATAAGGAGCTGTCATCACACCAGGGCCTGCCACAGCAGCAGCAGCAGCAGCAGCAGCAGCAGCAGTCAGTGCCTATGGATGCAGCAGCAGCAGCAGAAGGTGATCTGCCTGCTGACCTCATGTCACCGCTGGGTAGCATTCCATCAGCTGGTGCTGACCTGCCAGCAGCAGCTTCGGCAGGGAGTGCACCTGTAGCAATCCCCCAGCAGCAGCAGCAGCAGCAGCAGCAGCAGCAGCAGCAGCAGCAGCAGCAGCATCCTGCTGCTGCTGCCGGGTCTCCTCCAGAGACACTGCTGATGGCTAGCCGGCTGCTGCAGGCGCGGCACGAGGCTGCTGGATACTTCCCTGCTGCTGCTGCTGCTGCATCAGGCGACGCCGACTTTGTGTATGTGCACCAAGTCGTGGAGTGGTACAGGTGAGACTGCTGGCTTGAGGTCAGCTTGCTGCAGTGCTGCTAGTGAACTGATATGCTGCTGCATGGCACCATGGTTGCATTGTCACATATATCAGCTGCCAGACCAGTCAAGAATGCTGATGCTGTGTATTCCCTGCCCATGTATGTAACCCGGCCTTGCTCAGCTGTGCATGCTGCACCACCCTCCAAACTATATATCCACACGCCATCAACACCTGCTTCCCTTGCTGCTGCTGCTGCTGCTGCTGCTGCTGCTGCTGCCTCAGGTCCAAGCTTCAGGCGCTGTCCCAGCTGCTGCCTCGTGTGGACAGGCACGTGCCTGACGTGGCTGCTGGGCTGGCGCTGGTGCAGGTGGTGGAGGAGCTGCTCATGGGGGTGCGGAAGTTCAGCACGCGAAACAGGTGAGACTTTATGTGCTTCCCACTTGCTTCGCCAGCTATTTGCAGTGGTGTGTTTAGCTGCAGTGCATAGTGGTGGAGGAGCTGCTCATGGGTGTGCGCAAGTTCAGCACACGCAACAGGTGGGTTTGGGTTTCAATTAGACTCTTTTCATTCTCTGGGGCACCTGTGGGAACCTGCCGACTGCCTGCTGCGCGCCTGCTGGTTGCTGTTGCTGTAAAGCCGTAACATCGGCACCTCTCCTGTCTCCTTTTTTACCAGCAAGGTGCTTCACACACCCACCCCTGAGCTGCTGCCATGTACTGTACGACCAGCACTCATGGCTCTCTGCCTGCTGCAGCTGCTCCAATCTTTTCTGGGTGGGCCTGCCAGTGTACACCGCATTTCTGTGCCGCACCTCACTCTTGCCTTCTCTGTTGTGTTTCTCCTGCAGGGTGGGCCTGTGGGAGCTGAAGCTGATCAACCTGGAGTCGGGCGACTTTGAGGAGGCCCCTCCCAACCACTGGCGCAGCCTGCTGCACAGCATAACCTTCTCCCGCGAGGCCCGCGGCAAGCTGGATGCCTGCTTCAGCCTCTACAAGGACCATATGGGCAAGGCACGCGCAGAGCGCCAGGAAGTTCTGCAGGAGATGGCCGAGCTGTGCGGGGAGCTGCACGGAAGTGACGATGACGTTACTAACGTTACGGCAGATCCAGCGGGCCCGTTTGTGGCGGCTGTCGCCGGCATGGGTGGCGGCAGCAGCGGCAGCTACCCCCAGCAGCAGCAGCAGCAGCAGCAGCAGCAGCAGCAGCGTGAGGCGCCGCGCAGCTTGCAGTTCCGGGAAGATGGGCTAGACAGGTGGCAGGCGGTTTTAGGCAAGCTTCAGCTGAGCCTGCAGCATGAGCACATGGTGTCAAATATGATCATGTACTCATGTGCTCAGGCAGCCAGTCACGTGCAGATGGCCAAAGCCATGCTGCACGCCTGGCCCTACTGGCCCAATGGCTACTGCATGCTGACGATTCTGCATGAGGAGGAGCAGGCGGCTGCTGCTGCTGCTGCTGCTGGGCGGCCGATGTGGCCGGAGCCAGTGAGCCGCATGCGCAGCATCTGATCGGGGTGGGGTTTGGGGTTCTCCTGTCACTGCCAGCATGTTTGCTGCGGGTTCTGCGCTTAGTGCAGCACTTGCGCTGTTAGCCACTGCTGCTGGTGTGTGCATGAGTCAGGCTGGTTGGTTGCTGCTAGCAAATTCGTGGGGTTTGCAAGTCTGGGCGGGGGACTCTTCACGATCCTCTGCGGAAGCATGGTGTGCGCAGCCCTGGTTGTGTGTTTGTTCAAGGGGGGCAGATGTCAAGCTGCAGCTTGTCACTGGATGGTATCCCATGGTTGTTGGGGGATCAGAAGTTCAAGCAAGCATTCATACAAAGGTGGGACAGTGCATAGCTACTTTGGTTTCAGTGTGAATCATAATTTGCATAGGTATGTATGCTATGGATCATGTGCATGCTGCAGTTGCACTTGACTTTTGGGCCTCAGCCAATTGCGCAAATCTATCTATCTATCCATGCTGTGCTAGCAGCGCATGAAGCTGCCAGGGGACTCTGTTTGTACCCAATTGTGGTTGCTGCTGAGTTGCTGATCCTCGTGCGCCTGCAAGCTATCTCCCTCTCCCCTGACCTAGGGCTGATTTGGCGTGATGTTGTGTGTGTTGGTGTACATGCAGTAATGGAGCTTGTGCAACCTATCTGCTACAGAACGTCACCACATTGAGCAGAATTGCACCTCCAGTTCCTTGATCTTTCTGTCTGCGTGACACGTCCAATTGTGTTGTGTGTGGGTGGTTGTGTTGACAGCACGCCTCTCAATCACACAACTCAGGCTGCTGGTTGCTGGGGTGCAGATGGTGCGTTTTGAGCTTTACCTTGGCAGCTTTGACAGCTGCACATGTTGCTGGCAGGTCAAGGGGTGGATTAGACACCTTGGCATCAGCTTAGATCCATGGTGGTGGTGTGGTCATGGTCACAAAGTCAGCAGCTTGGGATTTTTTGCTTGACGTTGCTACAAGCACTTTTGTAGGGCTGTGTTGCTTGTGTTTGCTTAGTGGTGCCTGGTGCTGCTGCTGCGGCTCAAGCCAGAGTTGGCAGCAAGGGCATTCATGCACGCAACATGACGTGTGCTCCACAAACTAAGAAACAGGCGCACCTTGCAGGACCCAGGCTGTGTGCAAGTTGTTGTGGTGTCAGCAGCATGTGAGCTGACAGGTTGGGTGGTTAGTATCACCCTTGTCTGTGCCTTACTCTTACCTTGTCTGCTGGTGACACCTGCTTGACCATACAAATGAGGCTGCGGCCATCACATGGCTTGTTGTTAACCACCAGCAGTTTGTTAGTCAGTAGCATGCCAGCAGCTTTTGGTTGGCTGGATGCAGCAAGTCTGGCTGACGGGGCGAGCACTGTTGCCTGCGTTGTGGCACAAGGCAGGAGGTGTGCAGCAATTGATCTGGCAGCTTCCTGCTGGCTGCTGCAATGGCCATGCTTGCTGCTGCAGCAGCGCTGCACAGCAGCACATGCATGCTGTGAGCCAACTCCACGCCGGTTGATGTCTAGACTTGCTGTGATTGCTACACATTGCTACATAGCACTTAGAGGCGTTGGTTGGCCTTGTTTTAGAGTGACATGGGTTGCACTTTCAACCCTGCTAGCAGTGCTGATCTTGCGCATCTGGCTAGCTGTAAATCATCACACTATCCTTGTGCTGCCACATGCACACACACCATTCATGCATGGCACGGTTGGCCCGTCAACAGCAAGCATTTGTGGTGCCTGCTGACACCCACGTGCCGTGCAACTCATTCACCTCATTCTGATAGGGCCAATGATGCTGCAGCATGTGCTGGCTGCACCTGTGGTTGGATCATAGGGGCTGCATACGAGCATTGGCCAGGTTCTGTTATCGGGTTTCCAGTTGCTCATGGGCACATGGTGGTGCTGTTACATATCAACTGCCAAGCTCTACAAGCCACTGCAAGCAACTTGCTTGCAGCTGCTGGGCAACTGTTGATGCATAGACAAGAACACATAGGTATGCGCAGCTGGGCTGTGTACTTTGCAGCGCAATGCATGAAAGTCGTCGGCGGCTGTTGCAAAGCAGCCAGCCGGCTTGCTAGCATTCTGGGTAGAGCCTGTTGCCCTGGAATGGGCTGCTGCTGTCACAAGCAGTGTTGTGGTTTGTGTGTCTGGTTGACCTAGAAGTGACTTCTAGTAGAACTGATGGCTGCTGTCAATCAGCAGTCATCAACCGACTTAAACATAGCAGAGGATTCCTTGCAAACCCTGGCAATGGCTGTGTGCTTAGATCTGCATGCTGCTGCTGCGGCTGCTGCGTAGTACCTATCCTGCTGTTGCCCTGCAGTTTCTCAGGCACGTTATGCTGAGCTGTTTGCAGCCAACGCATGTGCTGGGTGCTGCCGCATGGTGTGTACAGCCACTGTGCATGCTCAGGCTCCTCAGAAAGCAACGCTGCCCTATGTATGGCAGCATTGTTTGACGATATCTGGGCTGACATGGATCACTAATCCATTAATGGATTTGGCATAATGTCATGCCAAGTGGCGCAGTTACCAACTGCATAGTATGCGAGCGGCTGGCAGCATACCAGGTCCAATGTATGTGAGCGCCAAGGATACTGCAGCAACATTCCAGCCTGGACTTCTGTGCCAGGCTGCACACTGCCATCCTTTTGTCATCTGCTTGATCAGGGTTCGTAGCAATGACTTTGTTGGGCATGGTTTGCCACACAGTCACTGAGTGATCATGACTAGCCTAGTTAGACGAGGCGACTAGTGTGAAATGCAATGTCTACCTCAAATGCAGCTGTGTTGGTATCATATATTCAACAGCTGGCAGCTACTCTTCTGAGTGAACATCCTGTAACATACAACTCCGAGTGCTTGTGCTGCGCAAAATGCTCCTTGAATGTTGTTACCAGCCGCCTTCTGCCGACTTAACAGCTGGCTGGGGCAGCCGTACTTGCAGCATGACATGCCAGTGCAACCAGGTCAGTGGACGTTCAACGGAGGTGAAATGTGTCATAACGTTACACGTTAACACAACGTTGTGTGGATGTGACAGCCACGTCTGTCATGCAAACCACGACCGCATTCATCATCAAACAGGCTGGCAACACCTGCTGCATCTGCCATGCAACTGCAGTGCAGTAAGCAAGGGTGTGCTGTTGCCATACACGCGCATGTACAGGATGAATTCACACCACCTGCAGCTGACATCAACTTGCAGATACGCCTGGTCACCCGTGTCTGACCTCATCTCTTCTTTGACCAATTGGCACTTGCAGCTGGTCCAGCTGGCTGGCAGCTGCATATGCGTGCACAGCGCTGCAAGCCACACCTCCGCAGAGCATGCTGCTTGAGCTCTACACACAGCAAGAGCCCTGCGCTGCATGTACAGCTGACTCAGCTGCCCGATCCCTGCAAAAACAACTGCAGGCGCCATTGCATAAAATGACCATCTCGTGTCATCACGTCTCAGCCCTCAGAACAGCGTTCCTGTGATGCATCCATGTGATGAATCCATGTACATCACATACCTGCAAAACTTGTGCTCAAGTTTACGGCACAATCTCAGGGTTTCGCCTCCCGAAGACAATAAGATGTCGTGCTGCATCCAAAACTCCGCATGCGGCCACACAGCAACAGCATTCCGTCCGCCAAAGAAAGAGGCTGTACACTGCAGGACATACATAAATACACTTGAGTCTCCTGCATCGTCAGTGCCCAAACACTGCAAAAATGGGCACAAAACACTGCTGTTTTCACATGACAAACGTGCCTCCACCAAATCTGCCACTCTCAGACAAGTTGTGGACTGATGCAGCTGCATAAAGAATCCAGGACACCTCATACGCAAACAACTGCGATCCCTGTGTGTATCTCACAGTATGGGCAATCAGCAACAACAATAAGCCGTGTCATACACGCGACACTGCCGGCAGCACTGCACACCTAAAGTACGTCTCACAGGCGCAGCAACACACAACTCCTTGCAGCACGTCCCACAACACCTTGCAAGATCCAACCTTACACCACACACACAATGCCATGCTCTGTGCCTATCGCCATGCCCTGCTCAACATCACCACACAATACATCACCCATCACACAACACCCATCACATAACACAGCATTATTTACGTGAAGGGGTCGATGCGTGGGTCGTGCTCCGTGGCCATCTGCTTGCCTGTGCACAGGCAGCCCGTGCACATGACCTTGCCGCTGCCAGCGCAGAAGGCGCAGCTCTCACGGCTGGCTGGGTCGGTGCCGCTGCCCACGCAGTGCCCGCAGGTGAGGTAGCCGGCGCCCTGGCAGTAGTGGCAGCGGTTGTGGATCTGCTGCTTGATGTTGTTGATCTGGCGGGGAGCGGCAGCGAAACAGTGAGACAGCGAACATCACATTCAGATGACGGAAAAGTTGCAGGCAGAATATGATGCAACCGGGAGGATGGACTGGCAAGCGTGTTTGTCGGCAACACCAGAAGTTGCTAGAGCAGAGCGCTGACACATGTGCACTTGCGTGAGCAGCAGTGTGCGCTTTGCACTACCAGACCTCACCTGAACCGCGCAGTGCAGGCCAGACGCAGAGCCGCACAAGCATGGCGTCCTTGTGTCGCGGATGCAACTGTTGCATAGAACTCAAACTGGCAGTCAGACGGCTGGGCACGCTCACCCCTTTGACCAGCAGTGCGCTGACCGCGCCCACAGCACCACCACAGAAGAAGCAATGTCAGCTGAACAGCTCCACCCCTGTTGCTGTCATTACTGCTGGCTAGGGTTCAGACCCGAAAACAACAGAAACACTAACATATGCTCACCTCTACAACCAGTAGTGCGCTGACCGCCCCCACCGCCCCGCCACAGAAGGAGGCCACAATAGGGTCCACCTCAGCCAACTGCTCAGGGAGGTGCAGCCCGTGGATGAAGTCCATATATGAAGTGCCTGCAAGAAAATTGGCAAGGCGGCAGCAGCAGCAGCAGCAGCAGCAGCAGAGCAGGTAAGCTTATGCCACTAGGACATGTGACAAGATGTGCTCAGGCAGGCGCAGCTCAAAGATGAAGTCCACATACGAAGTCCCTGCAGGACACACACAAAGACGCAAAGCAGCAGCAGTAGCCGCAGCAGCAGCAATAGCAGATGCAGTGCGCAAGTCATCGAGTGAGGTCACACAGCAAGGAGAGCGATGTCAGATGGGCGGCTCAACAGACAGTGATGTGCAGCGAGAAGTGGTGCGTGCGTGCCACTGCACCACAGTGCTTGCTGTGCTTCAGCATTTCGTGCATTGGGGACACTTGACAGGAGCCCATGGCATGTTGGAATGCTAGCTCAATCCTCACGGCGCTTGGCCTGTCGCATTGGGTAAACCACACATCAAGGGACACCCGGAGGCCCAAACAATCATCCAATGCTGCCAGCACGCACCTCCCACGCCGATGCCCAGTTCCACGACCACACCACACATCAAATCAGCCGCAGTCAACCAGCCGCAGCCAACCAGCCGCAGCCAATTTGCGCTCATGCATGCATACCACAGCAGGGCCGCAATGAGAGGATAGATACATGTGGGTCCTGGCACCATCTTGGATGGTATGAGCCACAACACATTGAACACAAGGTCTGAGACCAGAAAAGGAGAGTGAGCACCGTAGAACACAATGCACACCCTTGAACGCCAAACCTCTCATGTTATATCCAGAGACGTCTTACGGCAGCATCACTCAGCAGCGCACACCTCCCACGCCGATGCGCCTTCCAGCCGCAGCACTCACACACAGGCGCACGTGGCCACTGCCTGATTGTGTGACAAGGCAGCAAAGGCAGGGCGCCATGTGAAGCTCTCAATCAAGACAACGCACCTCCCAAGCCGATGCGCACTTCCAGCAGCGGCGCCAGCAGCGCACCAAACAGGATAACAGCGCCAAAAAAGGCCCCGTAGATGGTGTAGTAGGTGGTCAGGGACTTCTCGGTCAGTGGCGGCAGGAAAGGCAGTGCGCTGAGGTACTTCTGCTGCTCAATCTCCACGCGCGCCGGCTCGTTCACGCCCTGCGGTGGGGTGTCAGGGAGCACGCACAGGATAAAGAGCTCAAGTAAAGGTTCAGTTGTATCGCCAGTGCCAAGCACGCAGGCTGGCATGCTCTTTGATTATTGATAACCCGTATTGCTGCTGATTGTGGCATGATCGTCTGCTGTCCTGCACTTGTGCGTACAGACACGTGCCGACCAGTGCTGGCTGGTGCACCGCCAGCATCAGCAGCCTGCACCTGCCAGCCGTGTCACTGCCTGGCATAGAGCCTGCTTGCTTTGCGCCTGTGTAACCTGCTGGCCCCGCATTGCTCCTGCAACACCAGCTGCATGTGCTGCCGTTGCCCTTCCAGCTTGCCCTGCCAGCTACAAGTGCTGCTCCCTTGCCAGCCTACCAGCTGCCGCTGCCAGCTGATGATGTGAAGGAAGCTGCCAGCACTGCGTGAATGAAGCTGCTAATGGTCTTTGCTCCACGCAGTGCTAGCAGGTTCATCTGTCTAAGGACTTTGGCCATCTGCTGCCAGAAAGGCTTCAACACGCTAGGCCCAACAGCTGGCAGTGAGTAACACAAGTAACAATAGTAACAAGTAAATGACGTCATGTAACGCCCCGCACCTTGAGCCGCTGCTGAATGCGCAGCTGCCGCAGCTCCTCCATGAGCAGGAAGATCTTGTCACGGCGGTTAGCAATGTTCACACGGATCTCATCGGCAGGCATGTTGGCAAAGTCCTGCAAGCAAATGGAGCAAGGCAGCCGGCCGTTGCAGTAGGGCTTGCAAGGATTGCGTCCCACCAAGGATTGTGGCCAATGGTCGCTGCTCAAAAACTTTGACGAGGTGCATGTGCAGTGGGGCGCATACCTCGGCTGTCACTAGGAATGTCGTACGATAACACATGCTTGCAACTTCTCAGCCCTGCTGTTAAGCATGGTCCACTACTTGGGCGCTGCTGCTTGATGTTCATCAAGGTGTTGGGGGATGCAACGTGGTCTCTGTTAACACCCGCACGGTCTTACAAGGCAGGGAGCCACCACGAGAAACATGGCCCTACCCCCTTCGCGTGCAGCACCAGTGCTGCATCATCGGTGCTGGCTTTGCTGCTGTGCTGACTACGGCCTGTTGTACAGGCCATAAGACGGATAGCAGCAGGAATGCTGAACCACTGCAATTGCTCAACTGGATGCTACCTGGACTGCTTTTTTTGTTTCAGGGCGACTGGCAACTGGAAGTCAAGGACTTAGGGCACTTGATCAACTAGCAGTACCAGCACACCTTGACAGCATCCCTGCCTTCAATGATGCAGAAGTTCTCCGGCATCGCTGAAGAGTCCGCCAGCGTGCTCCTGCGAGCAGGCAACGAGGTTGAGGCACCAGCTGCTGCTGTCCTGGCTGTCAGTCATGCATGCGGTCCCACTGCACGCACTTGGGCTCTCCCGCATCGGCAGAAGCTGCTGCAGCTCTACGAGGGTAGTGACGCCCCAGCGGGTTGAACTTGAGAGAGGGCCGGGCAGCAGCAGGCCGAGGTGCCACCAAGCCATGGTGGCACCCCGCGTGCTGATGCGCGCATTGCATCCTAGCACCAACGATATTTAGTGTCAATGTGTAACGTTTGGGCTGCAAAGGTCTACAATGTCAACGGTAGGAGTGCCACGGTGGCAGTGTGTCGACGGAGAACCAAAGGGAACTGTTGCTCTTGCAGGAAGATCGAGCAACACGCACGGCGAGGAAGCGAACCACAACGCATGCTTAGCACTGGCGACAGCTCCAGGCTGGAGCCTCCAGCCAATGGGTCACAGCCCTAGACCCCAAGGGTCAAAGGAGCCAGAACAGGTGGCCCAGGTGACACAGGGGAAAGTGCAATAGTGCTGCTGCGGAGCTTGTGCAGCGTTTTTTGTGGCACTCAATGCTTCCTAGGATTGGAGGCTGGAAGTTGACAACCATAGCGGAGCACCTGCAGTGCGCGTGAACAGGCAAGGTGCACCCTCTTGACCACTTGACTGCTATCCGTGGCACGGTGCACCGAGAACATCATAAAAAGCACAACACCCAGCAGGACACAGAGGTGACGTCTGAGTAACCCACTGGTGTCTCAGCAACATCGGCATCCCTGAACCTTCCATCTAATGCAATGCCGCATTGCGGCACTTCCTGCCACTGCAGCATTGGCCAACCTTGGCTCACAAGGTTTGCTGTCCAGCAGTGCGGCTGCAAATCTTCTATGCAGGTTGCGGCTACTTGACAACACTACACATAATCAGATAAGACAAGAACTTTCCATACCACGCCAGGTCCTAGGTTCGCCGTATCAAAACACGTGAAGTGCAATGCCTGGATGACTCATGCAAGCGGATTGCGTTGCAGAGCTTTCATAAAGGGTGTCATGCTACCCAGCTGGCTGGCCCGCACACCAAAAACTTCAACAGCAGAAGACTGCTATCCTGCTTAATACATCCAGCGTATCACGCACTTGCATTGATGTGCACACTGCCTATGACACACTATCAGGGCGCCAGCCTGACACCCCTCTACCTAGGGCACCACCACGACGGTGTTTGCTACAAGCATGGGAAAGGGTCATTTCAGCAGACCATCCACAAGTGCGACCAGTGACTTTATAGGCCTGCCTAGAGCGACTGCTGTTGTACAGTTACTAGCTGCATAGTATGCTTTCTGTGTGTACCACTGCATGTGCGCCAACCAAGCACACAGATGATATTGAAGGCACCAAGCAAAGCCGTCATCGTTGACTTAGGACAAGGAGCGCCTGCGCACCTCGATCACTATCCCCGAGAATACGCCAAGTATACTTTCCAGCCAAAGCAAACACTCACAGTCTTCTTAAATTGACGATTTGAAAGAATGCGCTGATGCACAGCTCATTGTGCACTGCATGCCTGAGTCATTTGGTTGAGGTCACTGCTCCAGCCCCAGCTTCTCCAGCAGCTGCTCCACAGGGTGCAGCACATGCATGAGGTGGGCAACACCCTGCGCGTGCAAGGAATGGCCAGCAACACTCCGACTGGCGGTTTTGTCGCTTTCAGCGCGCTGGCCAGGGAGCAACGTTGAGTGTGCTGGGTCCGCTGCCGCTGGCAGCGCTTCCAGAGGCCCTGGGAGGCCCCTGTAGCTGTTGACAATTGCTGCCATGCGCTGCGCCTGGTCTGCGCTACGCACCACCTGAATGGCTGCTGGGGCAGTGTGCTGGACAGCATGAGAACAGAAGCAGCAGGCGATTACAAGCGTGCCGTCAGCAACACATCAGTCGCTCGACCAGCTGTGGCGTGGCATGCAGCACAAGGATAGTTGCGGCAGAGTAAGTGCAACTCCAAGCGCCGGACCCATCCCACGCTTGTGCAAGGCAAGAATGATGAGAAAGATGTCGACGATGACATCAATGATTGCGGTGCTAGCGGCGTGGAGTAGCTCCGTCCAGCAGCACGGTTGGTGACTCACCGCAAGCCACTCGCTGCGCCCAGCGCACCCCGAACAACACAGCACTGGATGTGAACTTGGTCACAGGAAACAGGAGCAGCCTTGGTGGGGCCTGCAGCTGACTAGGTGACGGTTGTAGCATGCCCATTGCTGTTACAAAGGAGTCCAGGGTAGCCGAATGTGTGGCATCTGTTGTGGCAGCCGTTGCGGCTGCTGCCCCTGGCTGTCCCCGCCCTGCAGCAGCTGCTGTTGTAGCCTGAGGTTGTGCTGCACCTGGCTGTGCTGCTGTGCTGGCTGGTGCCTTGCTGCTGGGCAGCATGTGTGATGGTGAGAGCAGCAGCTGGTCCAGCAGGTGCTGCTCACTGTGCGTGGTGCCCTGCAGCCCCTGCGCAAGAGCAGGTTGATGTGGATGGCACATTGCACCAATTCCAGTCACTAATGATCACAGCACACCGTGTTATCAAATTTGTGCTGATGCTGAGGGCCATGGTCATTGCCAGCCTGCCCTCCAAGCTCAAAGCGAGTTGAAATGCTGCAGCCTTGCAGTATGTTGCTACACCCTACCTGTAGCATAGCATCAACCAATTCCAGGCAAGCCTTGTTGGGCTTCAGGTGCATCAGAGCTGCACTGAGGCCTGCCATGTGCACAATGTGCATGTGCTGCACTGTGTCATCCTGCAGCTCAGCACGCTCTGCAGCAGCAGATGGCACATGTTGTGTGTATGCGCTAACATCAAGCTCCTGTAAGGGACTATGTAGGCTAGTGTTTGTGGGGTATTCAGGTGCGCACCGCAACATCAAGTGACAGCAGCAGCTTAACAAAAGGACCAGGTTCCCGTGTCAGAGCTGCTGACTCTGCAACGGAAGAGGCCGCTTGACCAGACGTCCAGCTCAGATCAAGTACGTCCTTAGTCGACTCTGCCAGCATAATCAATGCTTGCAGCTGCGGTCCTCACCGTCGCCTAGGCCATCTCCACTCTGTGCGCCAGACATCACATGCAGATCCACCAACGGGCTCGGCAGCAGGTACTGATATGGACTGTCAACCAGCAGCATGTCAGGCTCTGCCGCCAGCACAGAGAAGCCAGCAGCCAGCAGCACCTGGACAGCTGCGTACTTGTGCAGGGGATGTGCATCTCGCTGCACATTCTCGGCACCCTGTGGCACCAGCAGCAGGCAAGACAGCAGACATGGAATTTGTTAGAGTGTAAGCCGTCATCATCAGGCTGTTGCAAGCTTACCACGTATGAGCAACTGCGTGGGATCTTTTTTGCACCACGCCTTGTGAAGAGGCAGAGAGCATGCATGATAAAGGCACAACTGCGCACCTTCAAGCAATGCTGCTTGTGCGCTGGTGCAATGACGGTACACAGGACTGGGGCGTTCCTCCAAGCGCCATGTAACCACTGTACTGACAGCTCACCACGCACTGTGCAACCGTCCTGTACCAGTCCTGATGCAGCAAAAGTGTTCCATTTCCTGCAAACTTGCCTTGGGGCTGGAGTACAGGATGCTGTGCAGACCAGCCTCGCGTGCAACATGGCTGCAGTCATCATCTGCAGCCAGCACAATTGTGTTGTCCAGCTCCGCAAGTGCAGTTGACTGGCACCAGGACCTGAAGATGTCAATGCCTTGGCTGCGTGCTGCATCACACACAACCAGCACCACCTCCCTGCTTGTGGTGGCGCCGCCGCCAGTGCTGGAGGCGACAGGGACGGCCAGTGCCACCTGTGCAGCAAGCATATGCAGGTCCAGAAGCGTTTGTCGCAGCATTCCTGCAAGGATAGTGTATGACAATCGCTAGCAGGAAATTAAACAGCCACACAAGTTGCAACTGTGGTGTTACAGTGTGTATGGTATGTCAGATGCTTGCAGGAGAAGGCAGCATGCACCGCTCCCAACGTCATGCACCTGTCCGCAGCGCCACACACCTGTCCTGCAAGCACAATTAGCTCACGGTCTTGCTCTGTTGTGTTGCTGCTGGCCTGGCCACGCGCCACCTCTGCGTTGCCTGGCGCAACCTTAACATAACTGTCTTGCTCGACCATTGCCTGCAAGGCAGCATTCTGCTCTTGCAATTCCTGCAGCTGGGCCTTGGTCTGGGCGAGGTCCTTCCAGTGCGCTTGAAGTTCCTTAGCTGCCTTGTCAGCCGCTGCGCGGACGCTTTTGTACGCAGACCGGGTGTCTTGGAGCAGAGTATAGGCCTTTCTGCCCAAGGATTTGTACTTTGCAGCATCGGCAGCCAAGGCCTGCGCATGTTCCTGCAGGTGGCGGCGTGTCACAAGGTGAACATGCCACCTGGGGGCACCAAGCTTGCAGGAACATGGATTTGCTGGATGCAAGCTCTGTGATGATGATGCTCGCAGTACACAGAAAACCAGCTGTTGCATGCGGCTGTTGTAAAAGTATGCGCTCCGTCCGTGACTGTATAGGAGCAGCCAAACATTTCACAATTGTTCTGCATACAAACGGGGCGTGCAGCAGCATGGCAGCATGCACGCACCGTACAGTTGTTGCTGTAATTGGGTTGTCCGTCCAGCAAAATGCTGTGCGCCTGTCTTTTAACTGCCAGAGGCAGCTGGGCCTGCGGGACTGATAGGCTTGTGGAGTCCTGTGGCTGGGTGTCAGTGGGTGGTGCCATCTGCTGGTGCGCATGAGGCAGATAGCTGTGGTGTGGATGGCTGAGGGTTGCCAGGCATACCACTAGCAGCATCGCGCTCGCGACGTACAGGAAAAGCATGCGCGGCTGCAGGTAGGCAGGGACTGCCCCAGTCTCCCATTGCAGCGCCTTGTCCTTGCTGTGTGTACAGCAACGACATCGGAGCAAGCAGTACGCGGTGGTGATTACAGTGGTGTGTCAAGAGCTGACTGCTTGCAGAATGCAGCGGCACATTTTATCAAACTCAGAAGTGTGTTGGTGCAATCCACTGCGTTGCATCCTGCAACCAGATACAGTGCATGTGCTTGGAACTGTCCGACAGTGGGGGCCCCACCTCGGACTGCTGCTGCGCTGGAGAGGCTCTGTCAACTCATCCATTGTGCAGCAGCCTCCAGGGTCGAGCTTTCTCTGATAGTACGCCAGCATGACTGAGTTGCGCAGGTGGTTGTCCAGGGTGTGCCTCAGGCTGGGCTCATGAGTTGCTCAGGCTAGTGTTCCTGTCCAGGCCAGCGTTCCTGCAGCTGGTGGTGGGGATGCCGCCTACCGCTGCCAGCCTATGCGACTGAGTTGTATGTGTTTTTTCAATGTGCCTGTGCGTTCCTACAGCGAGGCAATGTCGTATCTGCACAACGTTCCTCTGTGCCCAGAACTCCACTTCCGCTGCAGCCTGAAAAGCACCTGGCACCAGTTCGGCCGTGACAGCTCGTTAAAGGTTGTGAATAAAGTGTTGAATGGGCCTGAAGCCATCAACTAAGAACGCAACTCAAACCAAGGCCCTAAGCCTCGGTCCAGTGCCCAGATTCGTCGCTCATTGTTTCCGGCGAGTGCATGTCCTCGGAGACTATGCGTTTGTTTGCTGTAAATCGTTGCTTGCTCGGTTGGCCACCCTCTGCAGAGGTCGGAAACCGGTGCTCGGACTAGTGTTCGTCTTTGTTCCCACCAAGGGGCTCAACATTGTATGTCAACATCAATATCCGTTTTCTTGAGTTTCAGCTGCGTACATACACCGACCTTGATGGGTCACACCTCGCTGACCTGCACGTCTGCAGCACCAGCGCGGTAGCTGCCGGTGGGAAGTGAAGATGAGACGACATGTGCTAGCGTCTCGAGGAGGACCTCTCACTGCATGGCTAGCAGTGCTGCTCCTCGCAGCTACGGTGCAGGTGGGCCGAGCTGTTGTCTCCGCGCAGGGCTGGACGCGCGATGGCTCAGTAACACTGCTTGTATATTTGGGTGTTCTGGCAGCACGTGTGCTACGGGTACGAGGCAAGCCTTGCACACACCAAGGGCACTGAACCTAGTACAGCAGTGGAAGGACATGGCCTTGATTCGGACACCTGCTCCTCTGCTAAACTCGCTGCACGTCCCTCGTCATGATCGCAGGCACAGACAGGGGCTCCTGTGGGAGTGCAGCAAACGCAGCAGCAGTGGCAGCAGGATGTGCCTGAGCCAGTGCAGCCTCCAACGGTGCACCTGCGCCAGCCAGGCTTCAGCCCTCCTCCAGCTCCAGCACATGCTGCCAGCCACTTTGCAGCTGACGCAGACGGCACACCAGATCCCCTGCTGCCCAACAAGCGGCATAAGTCGCCGCAGCAGCACATGCCGCCGCAGCACGCGCCGCGCGGGCCGCGCCCACGTGTCCCGCTGTCAGCAGTTGTCACCATGAGTGCATTCATGGCTCTCATGTCCACCCTTGGGGTGCTGCCATACTTCTTTTTCTCCAAGCTGTCGAGGCCCTGGGCAGGGCTCGCCAATGCAGTAGCAAGCGGCGTGATGCTTGCAGCCAGCTTTGGGCTGCTTGCAGAGGGAGCACCCTACTCTGGCACATACCTCATCGGAGGGATGCTGCTGGGAGTGCTGTTTGTCAAGTTCAGCCAGGAGCACCTGGAGCAGTGAGTGGCATGTGTTGGTTTGGCGGCACGTATAGCCGGTTGCCGCACAGCCGTGCCATCAATCACTGCAGTTGTGTTGCTGCTGCTTTGGCAGCTCCTGTCGAGTGCATTGCCCTCAAATACACATAGATGCACGCCTCTGCGCATGCATGTATGTAGGGCAGTGCAGTTGGCTTCCTAATGCGCATGTTACCTGCATACCAGCGCGATCTGTTTGCGGCTGCTGGTTGCTGCTACCGCTGCTACTGCTGCTGCTGAAGATTCTGATGCTGATGCTGATGCTGATGCTGCTGCAGGTACGAGGTTGACAGTTTCGAGCAGCTGGCTGGTGCTGACGCGCGCAAGGTCATCCTGTTCCTGGCAGTGATGGCAGTGCATGCAGTGGGCGAGGGCGGCGGCGTTGGAGTGAGCTTTGCAGGAGACAGGGGCTGGGCGCAGGTGGGTGGGCGCACTGAGCAGCAGCAGCAGCAGCAGCAGCAGTAGCATGGCAGACGGAGCTGCGTGTGTGGAGCATGGGTGTGTCAGCGGCATACGCTAGCAGCAGCCGGTGACAGCACGATGCAACTGATGTAATGCACTAAATGTCCAAAGCAGCAGACAAGTTGCAGCGGCAGCGTGCAGCAGCAACCGACCAGCCAGCCAGGAGCTGCTGTGCAGACATGTCCTGTTGCCCTCTTGCATAGCTTGCCAATGACAAGCACAAACTCAAACGTTCATGCCAGCAGCTCTGGCGCTCATTTCAATGCATTTGATTGATCGCGTGCAGGGCACATTGGTGACGCTAGCGATCGGCTTGCACAACGTGCCGGAGGGCCTGGCAGTAGCCACTGTCATGGCAGCCAAAGGCACGCCGCCAGGCCGCACCCTGCTGTGGACAGCGCTCACCGCACTTCCACAAGCCATCGTGGCGCCCATTGCGTATGTGTTTGTGGACACCTTCAAAGCGCTGCTGCCGCTGGCGCTGGGCTTTGCTGCGGGCTGCATGATCTGGATCGTGCTGGCTGAGCTGCTGCCGGATGCGCTGGAGGCGGTTGAGGCTGAGCAGGTGGCGACATATGCCACGGCGGCTGCGGCTTGGTGAGTGGCTGGCAAAAGCAGCAGCGGCAGCGCTTGAGGGACGATGTGAATTTGTTGTTATGCATGCTGAGTAGATCAGGTGCAGCTTGTGGGTGTTGCTGGCAGCACTCTGGCATGGGCAGGGAATTTTGGGTACATAGCGCTGGTGCGGTTTACACATGAAGACAACTCGGTCAGCTGTTCAACATGTGCCTGACTATCGTGCTGCTGCCACTGCTGCTGCTGCTGCTGTGTTCCTGCAGGCTGCAGGGCCTCTCTGTGTTCATCGCGCAGCTGGAGACGCCAGCAGGCACGCTGTCATCGCCCTTTGGCGATTACGCAGAGGTGCTGCCGCTCGGCATCACCCCGGTGGTGCTGCAGCTGCTGCCGACGCTGCTGGCGCCAGGGCTTGCAGCAGGCCTGATAGCTAAGCGCTGCTGGGCGCGGCCGCTTGTGCTTGGGCTGACAGTGGGGCTGCTGGCTAGCTACAGCACAGCCTGCTGGATGCAGCTGCTGCTCAGCAGCAGCCAGCGGCTGCTGTGTGCTGTGCTGCTGCCGCTGGTGGGGTGCGGCGCTGCAGCACTGCTGTGGGGGCATGTGCGCAAGGGGTGGGTGGCGGGAGCTGGGGCTGGGTTGGGTGCTGCTGGCAAAAGCAGCTGTGAAGAGGCGGGGGGTAAGGGCCACACGGATGATAGCCCTAAGCAGCAGCAACAGCGGCGGCAAGATTTGGCTCCTCCTTGGCCAGCAGCAGCAGCAGCAGCAGGGGCAGCTGTTAGTCCATCTGCAGCTGCGTCTCAGTATGATTGCTCGAGCCTGCATCAGCGCAGCAGCCACAGTGCAGCTGCAGATGCTTGGGAGGCGCACAGTGGGCAGCAGGCAGCAGGTGCTGCCAGCAGCTCATGGCAGCAGCAGCAGCAGCATCAGCGGCAAGCTGGTTTGCCACTGGCACTGAACCTGCCTGGTGCAGCATATGCAGATGCACCTGCAAGCAGTGCAGCCTGGGATACGCACTCAACAAGCAGCAGCGGCAGCTGCTGTGGCAACGACCAGCAGCAGCAGCAGCAGCTGCATGCGAGCCTGAAGAGCAGCAACAGAGGCAGCCCGTTGCCGCTGCCTGGCCGGGGCGACTGTGTGTTGCCCATCACCCGCAGCCTCAGTGGGGATGGAAAGGGCTGGGGCAGCTTGCTGCCAGGCCGCTGGGACAGCAGCAGCAGGGATGGAGGCTTGCTGGCTGGCAGCAGCAGCGCCTGCAGCAGCAGCAGCAGGGCGGTTGTGGCTGCGAGCCTGCTGGCTCTTGCAGGTGCAGCTGGCAGCGGCGGGGCGTTGGGCTTGCAGCTGGCAGGTGCATTGGCAGCTGCACCGGACCACATCGGACATGTTCTGCCACCAATGGTGCTGCTAGGTGAGCATTTTGGTGGCTGCAGTGGTTGCTTTCTCTCAGTCGCATGCGCGTTGGCGAGTTGTGTTCGCTGGCTGACTGCGGCGCGCACTGCTAGCGAGGAGATACAAACAACTATTTCAGTTTTCTCTTGAAACCAATTGCAGGATTGTGCAGCCAGGTCTGCGTCCTGCGGTGTTGTGTCTGTTTTTACAATGCGCAGCTGCTGCCGCTGACATCACTCTCAACTCATGCCTCTGCCTTGGTGTTGTGCCGCGCTTGCCACCTGCAGGTGCGGTGTTTGGCGCTGCATGCGTCGGCCTGCTGCAGCCGCTGCTGGGCCACCGCATGCGGCTCATCGGCGCTGCAGCATCCCTCATCTGCAGCACGCCTGTGCTGGTTGCAGTGCTGGTGCTACTGTTCCAGCCCAGCTGGGTGCAGGAGGGCTCAGCCTTTGCAGCAGCAGACAGCGTGCAGGGCCTCACAATCGGCTTCAACCTATTTGTGCTGCTGGCTCTGGTGCTGCCGATGGGCAAGCGCTGGGGGCCGAAAAAGTGCTCGGTGGGTGTGGCGGCTGGGGTGGGCTGCGGCGTGCTGCTGAGTGGGCTGCTGGGGCTGCTGTGCATGGCCTCGCCGTACTGCCTGCATGTCAGGCCGGCGGGCTTCCTTGCAGGTGGCGTTGCGTGAGTCGCATCTATTCTTTCCCTTTTTTCCCATTCCTCACACCGCTGTGTGTGGGGAGTCAGCTTGTCACGGAAGTACATGTACGGGTGGTGGCAATTTGAGCTGCAGGAAGGTGTGTATCGCTTTGTTATTGATGGGAAGATCCTTTTTTCACTCCTCACACAGCCCTGTGTGGGGGATCAGCTTGTTCAAGGAAGTGTGTACGGGTGACGGCCGCCGGGGCCCGCAGGAAGGTGTGTATCGCTCTGTTGTAGACCAGAAGATTGCAATCGGATGCATGCAAGCAGGCTAGCAACCACCTTTGGTGGTTATGTCGCACTGGGGTAGTGGTATGTGACTGTTTTGTGGTCCAGGGCATTGTACCCTGCACGCAGGCTTGTTCTGTATTTTGGAGGTGGTGGGCTCTGAGTGCCTTCTGCACGCAAACCTGCACGCAAACCTGGAAGACGCAGCAGCTTTGTTGGGCCTGTACATAATCATGGTGGGTCTGGGTTCTTTGTATCTCTCGGCATCATGAGCATCTGGGACGGCTGCTGCTGCCATATGCAGTTTGGCACGGGATCATCAGGCGCAGCCTCTGCCTGTTGTACACACGAGTGCTGATCACAGGTCAGAGTGCACATAATCCAGGCATGCAGTTCAGGTCCTAGGCATATGATGTGTTTGCAGGTTGCACTAGCTTCAAGTTGTGGCGGTGGTCAGCTGTAGTCTGCAGCACGCATCAAACGGAAAACGCTGTGGTCTGTCTCTGGCTCTTGAGCTTCAGAATGCGGTCATGAACATCTTCAGCTACATGGCCTGCCGCAACAGCACTACCATAGTGCACAGAGCCTGCCTGCCATGCGGCTGCTGATGCTGTTGTCTGCACAGAGGAACCGCGCCATGCCCAGCTGTTGTCTTATAGACGTTTGGAGTCAGTTGGGGATCATAAGCTCAGCTTGGTCAGCTTATTCCGGGATCATACTATCTGACAAGGCTGTCTGCCTTGTTGCTTGAGCTGTTGTATGCTGCGACGGAGTAACTGCGTTGAGTTGCATGCAAGCAGGCCCAGCCTGGCTATAGCAATAATACGAGCTGTGGTGAGCAAAAGCTGGTGCATGACCAGCCACTGCTGCGTGGCTGCAGAATCACTGTAATTGACACAAATTCATCATTTCACAACATGTTTTACATGTGACGGTCCACAGCAGACCATAGTGCCGGATTATGAGAAGATTGTGGCAATTATGCCCTGCCTGCATGCACACATAACAAATTCACAGCCATGACAGCCACGCGCTTGCAGATGAGCATCCTGCTGGCAACTGCTCGTCACATGGTTGCCAGCGGTAGGCAATGATGCAAACAGGTGCCAGTAGGCTTGAGATTGACATCTCCAGCCATAGGCCATACATGCCGTGCAAGACAATTGCGCAGCCACTGGCTAGCCGCGCTACCATGACTAGAGGTGGAAAGGCAGTAGAGCAGGTGTGCCCAAGACGGCCAAGAACCACAGCGGCCAAAGCATCACTGCCTTTACAGCCAAAATGCAGACAAGATGGTCTGCAGATGGGTACAGCAACAGCCTGTAATCCACGCAACGCTGTGACAGCTCCGGTTGGCCCAAAATGGTTCAGGCTCCACCTCTGAAAACTCCATGTTATCACCTGTGCAGCATGCAACTTCATCCTGCAGACACAGCCCCAACAGCTGCCATGCAACATTTGATACACAGATGCAGCAGAAACAATCCCACCATGCACTGCTCTGGTGACCTGAAGCACGACACCGCTGCCGCACCTTCAACCAGATCCCATCAACACACTGCTGCACCTCAAGACCGCTGTTGAGCCGCGTGCACGCTTAATCAACAGACCCGATGCATGTGTGCGCAGTGGCTAGGACAGCAGGAACGTAACAGAGTGTACACAAGTGCAATGTGAACCAAGGCTGCATTTGCCGGCACATCACAGGGACGTGCGAAGCACTGCAGAAAGCATGGCCTCCCACACCGAGCAAACAGACACACATGCTGAGCGAAGCTTGCTGGTCAAGATAAGCATGCCGCATGAAGACATCATATGAGCATATGAGCATGGTGTGCAGCAGCAAACAAAGACAACATAAAGCCTGCCCCGGATGGTATGTAGCAATACCCGAGTACACCTTGGCAATGTCCTAAAAGCAATGTCCTAAAAGCAACGCGCAGCATGTTCAAAAACCTGACGCAAAAACAGTATGCACCCACACGCGATGCCCACACACGCCCCAACATCTGCTCAACAACAACCATTCGCTGCCGCTGCACCTGCTGGAAGGCTGGCTGCTGCGGTGGGTGTGCGTGCAGCGATGGCTGACACACCCACCACAGCAGCTGCAGCTGCAGGTGCAACGGCGCTCATGGCTCAAGAGTCTGCAGCTACGGATGCCCACCTTGCCGCAAGCTACACACAGTTGATACACAGAAAGGCAACACACCATGCAAGAGGCGGTTGTGCTCGCAAACACAGACATGCAACTGTGGGACCAACCAGGCGGCGAGCCAGGACAGCACACCCGCACAGCTCATTGCTCCTCAAATCTGCATTGTACACGCACACAGCGTCCGGCAGCCTCCCATGTGGATGACTACTGTTTGCCGCTGCCAATTAAACAACGTCTCGCAGCTGCGCAGATCCTTGGCCCATGCCAAAACAACAACATATTTGCTGCATCACCACTCACGCCACCATTCACACGGTATTGGGGTGGCATCAGTTGCGACACCCCTGCATCACACATGGAAGCCATGCGGCAACAACAGCGCATGCAATACTCCCCAAAACACACACACCGACAAGCTGCCCCGAAGCAATACAGGACTCGCACCACAGCAGATACTCTTCACACACCTCGTGTGAGGTGCAGACACAAAGACGTCACGTGGGGCCGCATCACACAAGTACAAACAAACCAGCAGTATGTGGTGTTTGTGGGAGTTGCATTGTACAACGGCATGCAGGTGACACGCCCGCACACACAGGATTATTTGTGGTGGTACGTACAGCAAGGGATAATGCCACTGCTTGTTGCACACTTGTCACAAGCTGCTTTCAGTGCGTCACACTGTCAGGAGCGCCACACATCATGCACCAAGCACGCATCAGCGTCAGCACCAGAAAAGGCAGCAACAACAGTTGACGACACAAACCACACATTTTTGTTGAAGCCAAGCCCATGACGCTAGTAGTACATTCAGCGGCTGGCTTGCTGCAGCTTGCTGTTGCTGCTGCCGCTGCGAGCCGTGGCAGATTGCTCAGCAGGCTTGTCCTCGCTGCTGCCGCTGGCCATATGCGACATGAACGCCGTCCATGCGATCTGCAGCACATCAAAAAGGCGGCAGCAGGTGGAGCAGTGCATGAGTCACACATCACACACAGCGACAAAGGCAGCAGCAACGGCGCCCACATCAGCAAGCAGGGCACCACTGTATGCATATCATATGCAATACAGCATGTGCAACAGGGCAATCAGGCCATGGCCAGCAAAGGTCGAGCAGGCTACTGAAGCATTTGTCCCTTGCACACCATTCAAAGCTCTGCTGCGGCCCCTCCCACTCACATTGATCACGTTGATGTACAGGATGCGCTGCGCGGGCGGCACCAGCGCAAAGTTGATGACGTGCGCGATGGGCCACACCGTCCAGTTGGCCAGCAGCGTGGGCTTCAGCTTGGCCTTCACGCCTTCTGCCACCTGGCTGCCGCGGGCACCTTCCAGCAGTGCCATGCTGGCGAAGAAGAGCGAGGTCATGCAGGGCGCCATGAGTGTCTGGTCCAGCGCCACCTTGGAGAACACCGCCAGCGGGTTGGTGGGGTCGGCAGGCATCACGTACTGCAGCGGGAGGGGATCGGGCAGACAGAGCGGTGTCAGCAAAGGGAATGTGGAGGGTGCAGAGGTGAATCATCAGTTCTACGCGCATGGTGCTCACACATGCACCTGCAGCTTGCAAAAGAGTCGCAGCGCTGCAAATTGCTGACAACTCAAGTCCATGCGGCGGCAGAGATGCCTTTGCTGTTGCTGTTGTACTGCTCTCCAAGATATGCCATGGCATGCTGCCTGCTTGTGAGCTGCATGGTCACTGCCGATGTTCATGGCACCCAATCACCACGCACCTGGTCCAGCAGGTTGAACCAGACAAAAGCCACAGGCGTGCCAACCAGTGCAGAGAACGCCACCAGGCGGGCAGTGCGCGCCAAGTCCAGCTCAAACGCGCCGCCCGCACCGCTGCTGCTGCCAGTTGCTGCTGCTGCTGCACTGCTGCCACCGCTGGCCCTGCTGCGGCAGTCGCGGATGCTTGCTGCTGCCTTGTTGTGCGTGTGCACAAGCCCCTGGGAGAACTGTGCGAGCAGGTCACCCAGAAATGTGCCCACCATGCCTGTGGCCAGCTTGGTGGCGACAGGGCGTGCTGTGAGCACGTTGCAGTAGGCGTCCCACATGAGGCACCAGGGGCTGTTGCTCAGCCACATGGAGGTCGAGGGTGCACTGCGGTGCAGCAGCAAACCAGGCGCAGAGTACAAGGTGAGCAGCAGATTACAGCGGCAATCCACCAGCGAGACAGCGGATGCGCAACAGTCGACATGGGATGACTGCATGCTGTCTGCATGGCAGCGCGCCGCTCATGTCTTGCTGCCTGCAGATGCTCACCCCACAGCTGCAAAGTTGCTCTCTGTGAAATTGGTGACCTCCAGGCCCTCCTCCACCATCCACTCCAGCCCATTCCTAAGCAGGTTGCCCCCTGCATGTGACTCAGCCATCTCCACCTCCAAATCTGTGACAGGCCCGTCCACAAGGTCTGGTGCATACTGCATGGCCAGCTCGGCAGTAGGCTGCACGGCCGCAGCTGCCTCCACGGCTACCTGCAGCACAATAAGCAGCAGACAGACACGCAGCAGACAGACAGAGATTATTATAAGCTGCACAGCTGGCAGTGCTTGAACACGCGTAGAGCAAGGGGTCGCTGGCACGCCCGCAGGAGCATCTACTGGTCACTGGAGGCGGCTTCGGCACACAGCTGTTGGCGTGCTTTTTAAAATCCAGCGCACCTGCTGTGGCAGCAGTGCTGGCATCTGCTCCAGTGCCATGCTGGCTCCTGGAGCCAGCAGTCCCAGGCCCACTGCGGCACCTAGGAACAGCGGCAAGGGCCGCATGGGTGCTGCCTCTTCCTGCAGGCAGAAAGGTTGCGACTGCTGTCAGACCGTGAGCAGCGATGCCAGATCACATCTTTTAGCACTGTGCATAAGCTTCACGCACATGCTGCAGCTGAATGTGCTTACATTGCGCGCCACGGCCCGGACAGGCACCCGCAGCACACGGTCAGCCAGGGTCGGTCTCCTGCGAAAACAACCATCTGTGTTAAAAAAGAATCATCCCAAAAGCTGCGTAGGCGAGCCAAAGGCGTCGTCGGTAGCTGCTGGCGTGGCATGCGTGCATGAGGGCCCACACTGCAGCACGGTTTCCCTGAAATTGAAGTAGACAAGCTGCTGACAGACAAACATAATGCATTGGCGCAAGCTGCGCCACGAGCCGGTACCTGCTGGCTGTGAAACTGGGCTTCCTGCTGCTTGCTGCCACCTGCCGATTCGCTGTGGCCAGGCTGCGCATGGCTGCTATGGCAGTACAAAGCTATGTCGATGTTAGCCGCACTTAAAAGTGCAGGCATTCACGCTGGTGACTTGCAGGCCAGCAAAAGCTTCTGGTACTGGTATCGAGTAAACGTGCGGTACAGGCTCCTTTTGAGCAGTGGAAGGGAAGAAGTTTGCTGTTGATGTCCATGCAGGCCTCCTGAAGAGCTGCTTCTTGTGTCTGCCAGCTCTGGAGCAGAGAGTCAGTCATAGCGACAACGCTCGTGTTATGCTTCTAATCGATGTCGAATCGTTGCACGAGGTTTGCAACCATATTTATATTTGCATCTCTTTTTTTATAACAGCAGCCCCATCTCATACAAGGGCGCGGCTGCCTCGTGGCGATGTCCATGGTTTACCCGCAGGCAGTGCGCACTGGATCCGTCCAGTCACTCACATACCACTTGCACAGGTAACATGATAAGAGGTATTACACCACCATGAACAATACAATACAGCAACCGTACGCTCTATGAAAAGGAAGGTGCTGATTGGCGCACCATGATCCTCATGATCATTGAATCTGGTCGGCATGCCATGCGGTGCTTCGAGCAGACCCTGCTGGCCGGCCCTGCAAATAGGGGCTGGTCAGCTGGCAGGCAGCTACCAGCTGGTTGGCTGCATGGGATACCTGGCACTTATATGCACGACACCCATTAACGAGCAACATGCGTCCGACAGCGACCGTGCTTCGCTTTTATAAAGGCAGGGCACTGCCGTGGCAGCCAGCTGCAGCGGCCTCTTGCCTGCGCTGAGGGCATATGCTGCGCCCCATGCCAGATGTTGGCAGCTGGGGTGCTGCAACAGCTTAGCTTACAGTGCAGCTGCTGAACAGAGGTGCAGCTGCCACTGCCAATCTGCAGGCATGAACCCTTGGCGCCCAGCTTGGCGGCTGTGCTCAGACCCGGTCCTGGCAGGACTGCTCATGCCTCGCTGTTGCGCCCATGCTGCCGGTAGCCATTGCTCCCTGAGTTTACTCCCCACGGGCACAAGCGTGTGGCTATCAGCTGAGCTGAGCAGATCATGATGCGTGGCAGCAGGTATCGCTTTGGGCTGCAGCTGCAAGGGTGGCCGCGTGCGCATCTCGATAGACCCAAATTGAGCTCCTTCAAGAGCCACCACTTGTTGATTTTAATGCCCTTCTTACATCACAGTGGTCTTTGGCAACTGCCTTCACTACAATGCGCACTTCAATGTGCGTGATGGAGGGGCCAAGCATGTCAGCATGCCATATTGTGCCGACGTTTCAACGTTTGCAGCGCAACCGGGCATTGCAGCAAGTGCTGCTGCTCCTGATGTCGTGAATTCATAGAAACACGCTTGCCTTCAGGCGAGCGTTACATGTGGTGAGCTTCTGGCCACCGAGTGCCCAGGCATGCGTCAGCAGTTACACCTCCCCACAACCCTGCTAATGCCAGAGGTGGTTGCGAGATGTGCTGAAGATCAAGTCCATGCTGAGCGGTCGCAGACCTTGCAAGCAGCGATTAGTACATGTAAAGACGTACAAGCGGTGCTGAAGCTTCTGCCAAATGCACCCTACAAGCGTATGTGGTCATGTGAGTTGCTGAATCATGCAGGTCAGCCTCAACACCAAGAAGCACTGAGCGAGCACGAGCTTGTCGATCTTCTCGTGGAAACGATTATCTTGGGTTACCCCAACCGTGCACACGCAGAGCTGTCAACTGACAGCAGCAGAAGGACCTCACCTGCTCGGCAACACGCACCACCACGCCTAGCAACGGTTGCATTCTCATTCGTTGTGCTTCTTCGCAGGCACGCCATGCCTGCAACATGCACAGCTGGCTCCGCTCAGCAGGACTCAATCATCAGCAGCAGTAGCAGCAGCAACACTTCAGCAGCCCTTCAGTACTAGTCAAAGTCGCTGGCAGCATAACAGAGCAGGTGCAGGTCCCAGGAGTGGCTGCTGCCCTCCTGTAAGCAGCAGCAAGCATCAGCAGCAACCCACGGGCGCTGGTGAAGTGCCGCGGCCCTACAGCAACAGTCAGCAGCAGCCGGGTATGACTATAGCAGGCTTACCCAGGAGCCTCGCGGCGCCAACAGGGCCTGCAAGCCTGCAGCAGCGGCGGGTAAAAAGCAGCAATGGCTCACATGGTGTACGAGCAGGCAACAGCCAAGAGCAGCAGCAAGCATTGCCCCAAGCAGAGGACCCGCTCCTGCAAAGCATGCAGCGCTCCTCTGTGCAGCAGCAAAGCTGGCAGCAGCGGCAACAGCAGCAACAGCGGCGGAAAGGCAGGCAGCCCCGCCAGCAACAGCAGCAGCAACAGCAGCAACGGCCGCGGCCGCCAGCAGTTGTAGGCCAAGCCAGCAGCAAGCAGATGCCTGCCAGCAGGTTTGCAGACTGCAGCAGCTACCAGGCAGTACTGACTGCTCTTCAACTTGAGCAGCAGCAGCAGCAACAGCAGCAGCAGCAGCAGCAAAAAGGGCAGCAGCAGCAATTGCAGCTCAGTGCTGCTGACATGCTTAGCTTGATGGAGCAGCTGGCAGCCATCGGCCGGGCACACAGCGCTGGTGCAGCCAGCAGCAGCAGCAGCAGCAGCAACAGCGTGTTTGTGGAAGACCAGGCACTGCAACAGCTGCTGTCGCTGGTGAGTGTGACAGCAACTGCCTGGCTATGTTGGCTGCTGCTTGCAGTGTTTGATGTGTGGCCTGCTTGCTGATATGCGTGAGAACTTGCACTTGCGAAAGCTGCCCCCACAAGCAGGGTACTCGGCGTTAGAGAGGCTGTTGTTCTGTAGTAGCTTGCCTGTTGCGAGTGTATGACTAGCTTGCAGTATTCATGGCACACACAGCGCAAGTAAACACACACCTCTGCACTGCCTGGCTGCAGGCGTACGACCTGTTAGACGCGCATGCCAGCTGCGAGACACCACCACCCCAACCAGCAACAGCAACTCCAGCAAAACCATCACCAGCAGCAGCAGCAGCAGCAGCTCCTTTGCGGCCGCGCGACCTGCTGCGCTGCATCAGCTGCCTGGCCTCCCTCAAGTACAGCATGCCTGGCAGGCTGTCACACCTGCTGGAGGCTGGCCCAGCAGGCGGCAGGGCGGGGCTGGCGGGGCTGCGCATGCAGCAGCTGGCGGGGCTGGCTGGCAGCCTGGCGCGTGCAGGCGTGCGGCCTAGTAATGTGTGGCTGGTAGGACTCATGCAGGTGGGTGCACTTGGGATTTTTTTTATACTGCGGCTCAGCGGTGTGCGCTCAACTGCGTGGTGTGATGCATTGTTATGATAAACAGAGGAGGCAGTGCAGGGGTGCGGCCCAGCAATGCGTGGCTGGTGGGGCTCATTCAGGTGAGTGCACGAGTGACTGAGTGGCTGTGGGGCTCAGCTGTGTGGGGCTTAGGAGAAGGAGTATCAGACGTGTGGTGTGGCGAGTGGTTTGGATTTGAAGAAAGACCTCCCACCCGCCCTCTTGCAGGGGGCGCAGGCGGCTCCACAAGACGCCAGCCAGCTGGCACATATTGCAAAGCTTACTGCATACTGCCCACTTGTTGCCTTGCAGGAGGCGCAGGCCAAGCTGCAATCCGCGCAGCTGTCCCAGCTGTCGCAGCTGCTGGCGGGCCTGGTCAAGATGGGAGTGAAGCCTGCAGCCAGCTGGCTAGCCTGCCTTGAGGAGCAGGCTGTAGCATGCCTGGTGGAGCAGGCAGTGCGGGTGCAGGTCACGCAGGGGCAGCGGCAGCAGCAGCAACAGCTTGACGACAATGCAGCAGCGGAAGGAGGCAGCAGCAACCTGCGGCGCAGCAGCAGCAGTAACAACAGCCGCAGCCCGGCTGGGTGCAGGCTGCATGATGTCGCGCAGCTGCTGGCAGCGTTTGCAGAGGCGCGGCACAGCCCTGCGCCACAGCTGGCAGCTGCGCTGTGGGGTGCTACTGCTGATAGCTTGGCTGCTGCTGATGTGGCTGCTTTGGTGGAGCTGCTGACTGCACTGGGTGAGCTACAGCTTGTACCGCCTGGCAGCTGGATGCAGCAGTACTATTGCAGCACAACTAGCCATCTGGGGCAGTACAGGCCGTGGCAGCTGGCGGCAAGTGCGGCAGCAGTTGGCAAGCTGGTACAAGCTGGCAGGAGCGGCACCAGTCAGCCCACCATACTACAGCAGCAGAATGCGGCAGCTGCTGATGAGACACGGGCGGCAGAGTGGGTCTCAGCGGTGCTGCAGCAGGTGCAGCGGCAGCTGCCAGCCTTTGCTGCCAGGGACCTGGCAGCACTTCTGTCTGGGCTTGCTGCGCTGCAGCTGCCGCTGGCTGCTAGCCAGCTGGCTGCAATCTGCAGTGAGGCGCAGCAGAAGCTGCCCCGCCTCAACACAGCAGGCCTGGCAGCACTGCTGACTGCTGTAGTCAACCTGCAGCAGCAGCAGCAGCAGCAGCAGCAGCAGCAGGCGAGTGGTGGCAGCGCAGCTGTGGCGGAGTTGCTGACAGCGGAATGGGCGGGTGCCTTCCTGCGTGAGACAGCAGCCAAGCTTCCTGTGTTCCCCGCGGACGACCTGGCTGCGGTGCTGCTGGCGCTGCGTGCAAGCGGCCTGCAGCCAAGCGCGCTGTGGCTGCAGGCTGCTGCTGCTCAGCTGGCCAGCAAGCTGACGCTGCTGCAGCCGAGTGGCGTAGTGGCTGTGTTAGATGCATTGCACAGCATGGGACACAGCGCAGATGGCAGCTGGGCTGGCAGTGCAATGGCTGCATTGGAGCCGAGGTTAGTTGAGCTGCAGGCAGGGGAGCTTGAGCTGCTGCTGCGGACGCTGCTGGCGCTGCAGGTGCAGCCGAGTGCGGGTTTTGTGGATGCAGCACGATGGGCAGCGCAGCAGCTGGGGCAGCAGGGGCTGGGTGGGCAGCAGAGTGGTTCCGTTGATGGTGAGAGTAGTGATGGTGAGGTGTGTGTGGAGGCGTGCTTGCAGCTGCTGCTGCAGCTTGAGAGTGGCGGGGGGATGGCTGGTCAGGCGACACCAGTAGCATCGAGCGTTGCTTGAGTGAGCAGGCAGCAGCAGAGCTTTGTGGCAGCGTAGAGTGTTGTGTGTGATGAGGGTCTTGTGCCGCATATAGTGAGGAGCCTGGTGTTGAGAGCATGCGCTGATTTTGTTAGGGCTGTGGTGACCGCCTGCAAAGCAGGCTGGCATGTTGCATGATATGTGACTTGCACATCTGTGCGTTTGCCGTAGGCGGCTAAGTGGCGCTGCCTTGCAACAGGGCAAAGGCATCAAATCAGGCATAACAGTGCTACTCGAGTCAGTTGAATTGGACAGGTGCCAGCTGGCCTTTGCTGAGCTGCACGTGTGTTTCAACAGATGTTGCAAAGGTGTGTCCAACCGCGTCAGCAACAGCACTGCATAACCATGCGATTGCATCAGGCGGCTCTACAGCTTATCTGTAAGCATGGATTCGTAGGTGTTTGATGGTGGTAAGCTGAGCCACAGTTGGCAGATCATGCTGCACGGCATGGGTGGTGCTGACTGTGGCGATGGAGAACAGGGCAGATGCACTGTGCAAGCAGGGTGCGCTGACACAAGCATCGCATCACCCAACCTATGCGCTAGCGATTGCAGAAGGTTGCATGCAATGTATGGGGGCGGAGATATGGAGTGATTGTTGCATGCATAATCCGTCCGCAGTTGTTATGCAGCATGGCATGCAGCACGTGGTGAGCACCTCTTGGTAGGTAAGCAATTACTTGCAAGGAGCCAGTCAAGTGGTGCTGCCCAGGCGTAGCGAGATATAATCTTGTCAAGATACTTGAGCACACCTGGCGCAAGCTTGTACAGTTCCAAGTGCTCATACAGCAGTGTAACAGCTTGGTTGCTGTTGAACAGTCCACTCAGCAGTGCTGTTGCAGTTGATGACTGGTCCCAGCAGGTGTGGTGCCAGCCGAGAACAGCACACGGCATCACTCGTCAACACTGCCTCAACACAAAATTGTTGTATCTGCCTACAGTTGATGTGTGCTGCCATTATGTCACTGGCGCAGATTGACGCGACATCACTGCAAGTTACATTTCAAGTAGATGGAACAGTAGATGATCCGTGCTGCCAAGAACTTTGCAGAATTTCACCAGAAGCAAATGGGGTATACGGCGCCATGCCTGCGGTCGTGCATGGTGCAAACCGAGGCTTTGAGCACAAGTATGCGTTCTCTCTGTCCAGAACCTTTCAGATGCTGGTCTCTGCCCCATTACAACTTTCCTTAACATCTTGTTTGTTTGATGATTAGCTTAACGGATAAGGGGATTTGGACGGGTTACGTTTGGTGACGAGGAGTCATTTGCAAACTAACAGCTGACTAAGCACCTCCTACGCAGCCTGTTGCCCGGCCTATATAACCCAATGCATGTGCATTGCTACTTCACTCCTGCACCTGATCCCTCACAGCACGGAAAGGCTTGCGATTAACCAGCTCGCTGAGCCTGACCATCATTCGCTGACACATCAGCAACCCGGCGACAACATGGCTTTCGCTGCCTCTGCCGACGACAAGCGCTGGGAGGGTGTTTCTCGCCTGTATACCAAGCAGGATGTTGAGAAGCTCCGCGGCAGCATGAAGATCGAGCACACTCTGGCCCGCCATGGTGCCGAGCGCCTGTGGAAGCTGCTGCACACCGAGCCCTACATCCATGCCCTGGGTGCTCTCACCGGCAACCAGGCTGTTCAGCAAGTGCAGGGTGAGTGCTTGCAGGGCTGCTGGCATTGGCCATCACGTACTCAGCTGTCCGTTCTCGTAACCCTTCTACACTGCCAGTGTCAGGCCTAGCAAACACCAGCGAGTACAAGCAATCTAATTGCAATGCTTTTTATGGTTGTTTGATAATTGGATACAGCTTTCGCAGTTCTACCCCGCCTCGCTGCATTTGTGGTGGATCACTGACACCATCTCCTGCCTGCTGTTCCTGCCTGCCTGCCCTGCCTGCCTGCCGTGCTGCTGCTGCAGCTGGCCTGAAGGCCATCTACCTGTCTGGCTGGCAGGTGGCAGGCGACGCCAACAGCGCGCTGCAGACCTACCCCGACCAGAGCCTGTACCCTGCCGACAGCGTGCCCAAGGTCATCGAGCGCATCAACAACGCCTTCATCCGCGCCGACCAGATCCAGCACTCCCAGGGCAAGTCCGACATCCACTGGTTTGCGCCCATCGTGGCGGACGCGGAGGCCGGCTTTGGCGGCAACCTCAACGCCTACGAGCTCATGCGCGCCATGATCAAGGCCGGCGCCGCGGGCGTGCACTTTGAGGACCAGCTGGCGTCTGCCAAGAAGTGCGGCCACATGGGCGGCAAGGTGCTGGTGCCCACATCCGAGTTTGTGCAGAAGCTGCAGGCGGCGCGCCTGGCCGCTGACGTCAGCGACACCCCCACCGTCATCATCGCGCGCACTGACGCCCTGGGCGCCTTCCTGCTGACCAGCGACATCGATGAGCGCGACAGGGCATTCTGCACAGGTGGGCTGAGGGCGGAGGGCTGCTGGCTGCTGGCTGCCTGCCTTGTAGATGGGCTGCTACTTGCTGCACAATGGTCTTGATCGTCTGGAGATTGTCATTGTGTTGCAACTGGGATGCCGGGTTGTACTGCACTGCTGGTGCGTGCTGCATGTGTACAGCATCACCCAGGTGCATTTGCGACTGCAACAATCTGACTCCCTGCCTGCCGTGCCCACCTGCCGCGCCCCCCCCCCCCCCCCCCCTACCTTCTTTTCTTTCCTGCAGGCGGGCGCACCTCTGAGGGCTTCTTCCAGATCAGGGGTGGCATTGAGTCTGCCATTGCCCGCGGCCTGGCCTACGCACCATACGCAGACCTGGTCTGGTTCGAGGTGAGAAGGCTTGACTCTAGACTGTGCCTGCAGTGCTGCTGCTGGTGCAGAGGTGCTTGCTACTTACTGTACTATGCAAACCTGCAGCTCAATGCTGGAAGAAGGTATCTGCTGCAAACTGCTACTGCATCTGCAATGGTGATACAGGCCTGGCAACTTTGCCATTGCTTCCTTCTGCTTGCCAGAGATCTGCAGCTATCCACAGAATTGTGGCTCATCCTGTTATGCTGTGCAACTTGCTGAGTTCTCTGCTGCCTGCCACTGCCTGCTGCTGCTGCTACAGACTGGCGAGCCCAGCCTTGAGGAGGCCACCGCCTTCGCCAAGGCCATCCACGAGAAGTTCCCCGGCAAGCTGCTGGCCTACAACTGCAGCCCCAGCTTCAACTGGAAGAAGAAACTGGATGACGCCACTATCGCAAAGTTCCAGGCAACACTGGGAGCTCTCGGCTACAAGTTCCAGGTGCGCGGTGCGGTGTGGTTTGAGAGTGTAGCAGCACATTCAAGCAGCTAAGGCCTTGTCCTGCTGCACATGTATTGTGCATTTCCTTGTGCCTGGTGACTAAGCAGCCAGATAGTCTACTGCCAGATGCAGCATTTTGCAATGCTTGGCAGCACTGAGGAGGCACATCGCCAGTCTGCAGTCACCCGGCTAGCTGACTGTGTACGAAAAGTGATGCACAATGCGCTGACCCCTCCTGCCCCTGCTGCTGCTGCTGTTGCTGCTGCTACCCCTTGCAGTTTGTGACCCTGGCTGGCTTCCACGCGCTCAACTTCAGCATGTTCACGCTGGCCCACGACTACGCCAGCCGTGGCATGGCCGCCTACGCTGAGCTGCAGGCCAAGGAGTTTGCGGCTGAGAAGCAGGGCTACACCGCCACGCGCCACCAGGGCTTTGTGGGCACAGGCTACTTTGACGACCTGGCGCAGGCCATCGCACAGGGCCAGGCCAGCACCACAGCACTCACAGGGTCCACAGAGGAGGAGCAGTTCTAAGCTGCAGCAGCTGGCTTGCCTGGTTGGGATGGTGATTGCACCTGTCATTGCAACCTTTCAATTACCTTGGAAGGTGGCGTGGCAGCATTGGCTGTGTTGCATGCATATCTTGTCGCGTCGCTTTGGCTGTGTGTGCATAAGCAGTTGAGGTTGTGTACAGTGCTGTGGAGGCTTGCTGCAGCAGGTTGCTGCATGCAGATCATGGAGTGTGCAGCGGGAGGGTGCTGCAAAGCAGGACAGATTAGAAGTGTGTGAGGGGCAGGCGTGCGGTGAGGGACAAATGCAGGAGCTTGTGTGTAAGTTTTTTAGATCCTTGCAGTTGTACAGTAGGTTGAATGCCTGCTGGACGGCTGTATGGGCTGTTGTTACATAGTGTGTTACTTGATCTGCTTTACCAGTGTTATAACAGTTTGTCAGCTTCTCAGAGCTGTATGACACCCACAGGAAAGTGTGCGTGCAGCAGACAGGCGCGGCTGTAGTGGTGCAAACCCTATGGCATTTTCCCACTGCTTGTGCATGTTCGTTGATGTGAAGCAGTGTGTGCTTTCACATGTGAGTTTGGAAACTGTTTCACTTGTGTATGTTTTGACTTGGGGACCAATGAACCATGCGTCTTTCACCACCACAGCAGTGGCACTTGCAGGATTGCAACAAATCCGATCAAACCGCTCAAATGCGGGGTGTGCATGTTCCGTCATTCCTTCCCAGGCTGTACTATGGTGTGTATGCCTTCCGTGTGCCATCATGCAGCTGCAGCGCCAACTGTGCGCACACGATTATTGTTCTTGTCTTGCTGCCATTGCTCTGGGACTTGTGATTGCCCGTCAAAGGGAAGGCGGGTAGTGACTACAATTGCTTGGCTGGACAGGCTTTGGGAAGGGAGTGAGGCAGACAGTGGCTTGCTTCATTGCAACATGATTACATCTTGCTGGCAGAGAGAGTTGTATGCGCCCCTCTGTGGTACAATAAAAGGGAACCTTCTTGCTTGAAGCTGTCAGTGGTACTGGAATCATGATGAAAGAGGGGCTCCATACAAGAAAGAAAGAAACTTTTGACTTTACAAGAACGCAGCAGTACCGATTACAGCATGTAAGCAGCCAAGACGCATATATATGTAGGGACGTCCCCTACCTCATATTCAGAGCTCGACACAAAGCTTCAAACTTCAAGTTGCACGGCAGAACAATGCCCAGCCCACACAGCACACGCTGCTGTCAACATGGTTGCACAGTGACAGAACCAAAATGGTGCCACAGTGACAACACGCCGAGTTTGCTCCAAACTGCAGCTCCATTGTATGCACTGCTTGCTGTCTTGTACCTGGGATGCCCACGCCAGCTAGCTACCCTGCAGCCATGCTGGGTGCCTCTGCCGTACCCGCTCCCCGGTTTATAGCAGCGCCATGGCTGGCGCACATAGCATCATTGCACCAACCAGCAGGATGGATGGCACATAGCTGCCAGTGGCATGCAGGATGAGCCGAAAGCTGAGGGAGCTTAGGCAGCCTTGCCTACTAAGCTGACAGCAGCAAGCGACACTGCGCCCGTGCCTGGCGCAGCTGCCATGTGCAACCAGCCCTGCATGTTATATACATGCTGCAGTCATCACAATCCTGGACACACAAAGAGCTAGTCTGCACCATACACTCTACGGTCACTTCGGAATCCTCTGGAAGAGTCGACTTCTGCAGCCACATCAGCGCTCGCGCCCGCTGCCAGCAGCTTCCGTAGCTCTGCACAGCCGAGCAGCCCCTTTTTGAGCAGCGAGCTCAGGCCCCAGGGTCAAACCGCTACTGTCGCAGCTGCTGCAGCGCTGCCAGCGACTGCATTGTGGAGCTGATCCAGGCACCGCCGCTCGGGGACAGCCAGTCGACCACAGCCAAACCACTGCAATCCAGTCATCCCAGTCAACAGCCACAGCCGCAGATGATATGCAGTGCATAATATGCACAAAAGCCAACTGGTACATATGATGCCCACAGCCAACTGGTGCATATGATGCCCAAAGCCAACTGGTGCATATGATGCCCACAGCCAACTGGTGCATATGATGCCCAAAGCAGCGCTAACAGTTGCTGCCATCAGCGCTCGCGCCTGCTGCCCGCAGCGCCAGCAGCTCTACGCAGCTTTGCAATGCCTGGCCCAGCAGCAGCCTGCTGCCAGCAGCAGCCTCAAGCCCCAGGCCCACCCTGCTGCTGTCAACGCTGCTGCTGTGCTGCAGCGCTGCCACTGACTGCATGGTGGAGCTGGTCCAGGCAGCGGCGCCCTTGTCAGCTACCACCTTTGCTGCACTGTTGTTGAGGGCCTGCGCAGAGCAACAGCAGCCAGCAAACTTGCTTTTGTTGCAGTGCTCGTGGTCAAATCTGGCAAGCATCATGCATGTTGGGTCGCCTGGGTGCTTAGTTGGTGCTGGTCCAGCATTCTTGAAGGTGCGTAGATATGCATTTACCATGGTCCTTCGGGACCCTGGAGCCGTATGTTTTTGTCATGCATTTTGTGCCTGGTGCCCAACCAAACACTGCCGGCACTCATCCACCAGCATGTCCTGACATGGTCAACAGCTAAGGAATTGGATGTGCTGCTTTCAACATCTTTGCCGCCTCACGCACCTCAAATGTAAAGCCTAAACCAACGAAAGTCCTGGGTAAAATGGCATAATTACACAGCTAGAATCCCAAAGGAGCGTGGTAAATGCAAGATTGCGCACCTTTAAGCAGTGATGGATCATGAAAGGCCTGGGTAACTTGCTTGATGAGCTCTTCAGCATCCAAAGAGCTGGGAGTGAATGCTTGGCCGGGGTACAGTGCGAAGATGTTGTACACTTCCTGCAGCTGTTCGGCTGCAGCAGCAGCAGCATTGCCGGCGGACATAACATACTGAAGCAGTGAATGGTGAACATGGTAGCAGGCTACACTTGATGTGTTGGGCTGTTATGCGTAGATGCTGAATCAAACTGCTCATAGCAGTGCTGTGTGCTGCTTGTGCTGCTGTTGACACTACTGTCTTGACAATCCAGCACTTGCACAGCTGCACTGCAATCGCAGTTGCTGTTGCTGTGCTGGTGCATGGTCCTGTTTACTTACTGTGTGACAATGCCCCTGATTTTGTGTGGCCTTTGGCCAGCGCATACAAATAGCAGCTCTCTTGCACTAGCGCTGCAGGCATCAGTTGCGATTCAAACGCTGCAGTGCTACCTGCCAGCCAAACTATAGAGCAAGCAGCACACGAACAACCAACTTCCTGCATGTGGTGTTTGGCACGCACTTGTGCAATTGGCAACTAGCCACGCCTCAAATTCATCTTGCAGGGTTGACGGGGCTGTGTTGCCAACAGCAGTGCAGTCTGGTGTTCCGTAACGGGTTCTGCATACGGGCAGCTATGCCACTGTTGCCATCTGCTGGCATTACTGTGTCATCCCCCACCGCTGCTGGTGTGTGACTTTGGGACATGCGAGTCTGGTCCTCGTGCCCTTGCTGCATCCCTGCAGCAGCTGCTGAGCCTGCCAAGGCAGGGTCCCGGGTGCCAAGGCTTGCTGCTGCTGGGGCAGCCTGCCTGGTAGCATCCACAGCCGTGCTCGCTACCGTGATGTTAAAATGCTCGAAGCACCTCTGTTTTGGATGCTGGAACAGCAAGTAGTCGTGGGTGAACCATTTGCCGCAAACTGGACACTGCTCCTGGTCGTCGTCCGCGAGCTGCATTCTGCAAGTATGTGTGCCGGTTGTGAAGGCTACATTGTGGGTAAACAAAGCAGCACCATAAAAACACTCTACACACAAGGTTGTGACAAGGTTTTAGAGCCTTGATCCGCACCCCATTGTTTGAAAAAAGGCAGATATCCACATCGGCCTGGTGCAAAAGGCCGGCTGATCGAGCGTTAATTGCGTCTTGGTTGCACATACGCGATTGGGTTTCGGAATGCTGACCCAGGTTGAGCAAGGGCGACGGACCTGGTCAACTTGACCTTGCTTCAGAGCAAGGGGGATTCCCACGCTCTGTGTACGTGGTACCGGCCAGAAGCAGCATTACTGGCATTGCCATTATGCAGTAAGACTCTAGCATGCACTACATCACAAAAGCAGTGACCATATAATGCGGGGTTGGGGCCAACCACCACAACTGCCTTTCCCTTAGGTCAGCTTGACCGGCAAGCCTCAGGCTGAGGGCTCTTGCCATGGCACTGTAGCATTCCCCCAGCCTAACCAGCAGCAGCAGCACCTGCGTTGATTTGACTGGCACCTGTATTGGCAGTTACTAGCCTGTAGGTCTTTACCAACCAACCAGTTTGCTACCAATGTGGAACAGTGTCCAGTGTTGCATGTACCGATAGAGGTGCCTATGGCGTGGAACAGACTATGATTGTTGGCACCAGAGCTGCAAACCTTTTTTTGTATACAGCTTTGCAAGGTTGGTACCACTCTTGCTGCTGTCTGCCAGGTTGTATACACTGCAGAAAAGACAAAAATGACTCATGGAAGTTACATGATATCTGCTAGCTACTGCAGAGCCACCTGCCCTACACCAAAGGCAGTATCAGCTGCATAGCAGCCAGCTGAAAGTTGCTCACACAGAAAACAGTTCTACGTTAAATGCAGCTATGCGGCACGCTTGTTTGTCACAATCTGACAACGGTAGCTTGCTGCAAGGTATGTTATGCATGATACAACAGCAGGGAGACTTCACTCTGGTTCCCTGTGCAATGGTACAATATACAAAGACAAGTTGAGGAAGCACTTTCACTGGAGATCAGAGCTGCTGTAAGCTGGCAGCAATGTTGGTGTTGCGCACTTGACCATCAAACTGCAGCAGTGTTGACTGTGCAAACTGGCCGAGTCCAGCCCAGGTCAGCATGTACAGCCCAGCACTCCGAGTTTTGAATCAAAAAAAGCACACCCTCACAATGCATGTCCCACATTCAGCCTCATGCTGACACATACTTGCTGCTGTCTGGCACAGCAGCTGCTGTACAATAGGTCCACTCTGCTCTTGGTTCACAGGAAACCAACCTGCCCTGACAAAACTTGGCATGTGATACAACACACAGCCAGTGCTTGTGTTCTGAGGAGTAACAACCTCAACTACACACCCAAAGCCACAGCAACAAAACTGCCTACCAATGGCAGCAGGACAGCATGACACATGAGCTACAGCCGCTGCTGTAAGCAACACATGCAGCTGCCTGCTGAATGACCAGTGAACGACAACAAAACCGCTGCACACAAACACACCAGCAGCACCTGAAAACAGCACATCAGAAACTAAGCAGCTTATCCAGCAACACATACTACTAGGCCCGCAGCTTAAAACTGCTCCTCCTCTGTGGAGCCGGTAAGTGCTGTGGTGCTGGCCTGGCCCTGTGCAATGGCCTGCGCCAGGTCGTCAAAGTAGCCTGTGCCCACAAAGCCCTGGTGGCGCGTGGCGGTGTAGCCCTGCTTCTCAGCCGCAAACTCCTTGGCCTGCAGCTCAGCGTAGGCGGCCATGCCGCGGCTGGCGTAGTCGTGGGCCAGCGTGAACATGCTGAAGTTGAGCGCGTGGAAGCCAGCCAGAGTCACAAACTGCAGGGGCAGCAGTGGCAGCAGCAGGGGCAGCAGGGACAGCAGGGGCAGGAGGAAGTCAGCATGTTGTGCATGTGTCAAAAGTAAAAGACACGGCAGATGCACTGCTGGCGTAACACCTGGCTGCGCCTGATCATTGCTGCCAGCCAAGCAATGTGTGCCACATGTTGCAGGATTCACGAGGACGATGCCTTAGCTGCTCATCTAACATGCAACATGCTGCCACAGCACCTGCAGGCAAACATCATCATGCCAGCACTGCCACATGTGTACAAATTTCGAGCCCAGCCGCGCACCTGGAACTTGTAGCCGAGTGCTCCCAGTGTTGCCTGGAACTTGGCAATGGTGGCGTCGTCCAGCTTCTTCTTCCAGTTGAAGCTGGGGCTGCAGTTGTAGGCCAGCAGCTTGCCGGGGAACTTCTCGTGGATGGCCTTGGCAAAGGCGGTGGCCTCCTCAAGGCTGGGCTCGCCAGTCTGCACAGCAGCAGCAGCAGCGGCAGGCAGCAGGGAAGTCAGCAAGTTGCACAGCAATACGAGTCACTATAGTCTGGTGTGAGCTGCAACTCGCCACATGCCAAATGCAAGCCCTGCAGTACTACTGCCTGCCTTCATCTGCTAGTACCTTCACTGAACATGCCATAAAAACGCAGCAGCAGCAGCAGCAGCAGCAGCAGCAGCAGCAGCAGCAGCAGCAGCAGCAACAGCAGCAGCAACAGCACGGTTCCAGCTGGACTGCACTGCCACCACCCACGTTGCAAGCACGGCTGTGACGGCATGCAGTGCAGAAGCACAATCTGGAGCCAAGTCAGACGGCTGATTTCTCACCTCGAACCAGACCAGGTCTGCGTATGGTGCGTAGGCCAGGCCGCGGGCAATGGCAGACTCGATGCCGCCCCTGATCTGGAAGAAGCCCTCAGAGGTGCGCCCGCCTGCAGCACACACGGGCAGGGGAGGGGAGGAGGCAGCAGGCAGGCAGGCAGCAGTCAGGCAGGCAGGGAGTCAGCTTGGTGCACGTGGTGACAAACAGCGGCAGGACCTGAGATACAACAGAGCATAGCTGGGCATGCAAGATGCAACAGCAGAAACAAGCATTGTCAAGCAAGCAGCATCCTGTTCGAAGGACAAAGTCAGCAGCCAGAAATCCACCCACCCACCTGTGCAGAAGGCCCTGTCGCGCTCGTCGATGTCGCTGGTCAGCAGGAAGGCGCCCAGGGCGTCAGTGCGCGCGATGATGACGGTGGGGGTGTCGCTGACGTCAGCGGCCAGGCGCGCCGCCTGCAGCTTCTGCACAAACTCGGATGTGGGCACCAGCACCTTGCCGCCCATGTGGCCGCACTTCTTGGCAGACGCCAGCTGGTCCTCAAAGTGCACGCCCGCGGCGCCGGCCTTGATCATGGCGCGCATGAGCTCGTAGGCGTTGAGGTTGCCGCCAAAGCCGGCCTCCGCGTCCGCCACGATGGGCGCAAACCAGTGGATGTCGGACTTGCCCTGGGAGTGCTGGATCTGGTCGGCGCGGATGAAGGCGTTGTTGATGCGCTCGATGACCTTGGGCACGCTGTCGGCAGGGTACAGGCTCTGGTCGGGGTAGGTCTGCAGCGCGCTGTTGGCGTCGCCTGCCACCTGCCAGCCAGACAGGTAGATGGCCTTCAGGCCAGCTGCAGCAGCAGCAGGGCAGGCAGGCAGGGCAGGCAGGCAGGCAGGGCAGCAAGCGAGGCAGGTCAGCATATATTCTACTCTTGATGGAAATGCGAAGCATTAGCATAGCAGCTGCCGGTGATTGCTCTGCTGGACCCAATTCCGTAGTGTGAGACAATTGCGGGAACTCGACAGCTGAGTACGTGAGACCAATGCCAGCAGCCCTGCAAGCACTCACCCTGCACTTGCTGAACAGCCTGGTTGCCGGTGAGAGCACCCAGGGCATGGATGTAGGGCTCGGTGTGCAGCAGCTTCCACAGGCGCTCGGCACCATGGCGGGCCAGAGTGTGCTCGATCTTCATGCTGCCGCGGAGCTTCTCAACATCCTGCTTTGTGTACAGGCGAGAGACACCCTCCCAGCGCTTGTCGTCGGCAGAGGCAGCGAAAGCCATTGTTGCTGATGTCAGCAAAGTGAGAAGTAGAAAGTAGCAGCAGGTTGTGTAGATCCTGAGCTACTAATCGCTGCACTCAATCAGACACACAAGTACTGAATCCATGTCTGCGCTGCATCTATAAAGGGCTGGGAACAGGCTGCGTAGGATGCCAGTTTACGAGATGACAAACGGCAAAATGACATGTAATCCCGTGAAGCATGCTCAAATCCTGACTAATGCCGGATAAGGGCTTTGATGACATCTCATACGCAACCAAAAATGCACGATTTGCTTTCTTTGTACCGTTCCGTGCCTTCAGCACCGTCGCTTGTCCGTATTCAGCCCAGTGGTCACCAGTGGGCAACAGCATCCGCTCACTTGAGCTTTGAACTTGCTCAGGCATGCATTGCATGTACATTTTTTTAAGGCGCATTGTGGGTCTGAAATGCACCCAATTGGTAAGCGGCTACTGCTTGAGGTGTCACCAGCACCTGTTGCACAACCCGCCTATCACTGCAGTGACACATGGCTGATGGATGGAGATTTCAGCAGGTCAAAACATGCATTTGACCATCCCGTCATCATCCAACTTCACACAGCGGCACCCTGCTACTCATACAACCAGCCAATGCAGCTGTTGCTTGATTCTGCTGCAGCTGCCCGCTATGGCTGTAGCTACCTTGATCAGCAGGGCTGTGACTGCTGCCGCTGTTGCTGCTGCTCTTGCTTCTTCTGCTGGTACATATCCCTGTAGTGCTGGTCCATGGGGTGCTCGTATGTTGAGGCCTGGGTGGTGGGGTTGTAGAAGAACTCATTGCCGTCATTGTCCAGGTGCACAGTCCAGCCATCAGGGCAGGGTGCTGTGAGGGCCAGCTCAGCAATGTACAGCAGGCCCGCATCCTGCCAACGACAGCAGGGCAGAAGGCAGAGAAAAGCACCATGCAGCAGCAGCAGTGATGGTGAGGCAAAATGCACAGCACCGGGCTGCAGCTGTGCAGCAGTATAGTCATGCAGAAGTTGACTCGGGCAACTGCGTTGCGTGCTCTTTCAACTGCCTGACGTACACGGCATCAACGTCATCATCATCATCAGCAGCAGCAGCAGCAGGAGCAGGAGCAGCCCAAGCATTTGCATTTGTTGTACTTGCACAGCAACACACCTAACTACCAGGCAGGATAGCTCCTGCAAGAGCGACAAAGCAGCCGGGCCTGCTCACCTGCTGGGGGTCCATGCCAAGGTATGCTGCATACTCCGCCACCTCAGCAGCACTGGGAGGCTCATCCACACCCAGCGCAGCAAGCCGGGGCGTCAGGCGCAGCCCTGAACCCCCGCTGCTGCTGCTGCCACCAGAGGCAGACCCTGCAAGGCCTCCTTTCAGCTGCGCAGCAGCTCCCTGGGCATTGCTGCTGGTATGCTTCTGCGCTGCTGCTGCGGAGCCAGGTCTGCTGTTTTGTACAGAGCCTGGCCTGCTGCCGCTGCAGCGAGCTGCCTGGCCTGCCACCTGGTGTGCCAGCAGCTGCTGCGCCATCAGTGCTGTCTGCTGCAGCCGCTGCTGGAACAGCTGCATCGTCTGCTGCAGCTCGCTCTGCAGGCAGGGAGGCAGCGCAGCCGCAACAGCCATCAGGGTAAGCACTTCGTGACACACATGCATAGGCATACTGCTGCACACAGAGCGCGACAGGAAAGGCAACACGGAGCAGCTGCATGCTGCATGCAGCTCTACTGGTTTGAGTGGCTGCTAGGTTGATGCTTCTGGCAAAGTATAAGTACGCTTGACCCCTCGTCCTATTCACAGGATGCGCGTGTACAGGGACCAGCATGCAGCTCACCTGCAGCAGCTGCTGCTCGCTGCCTTCTACAGCAACTCGCCCGCTTTCTGCCACAAACACAGTAGCAGCCGCATCCTCTGCCTTGTTGATATCCTTTTGCTGCTCCAGTGGTGGACCACTTAGGTGCTCACGGCTGGCTTGCATGCTGAGCACTGCTTTGCTGTCCTCTTCAGGCACTTGCTGCAGCACCCTGGGCAGCTGCAGCAGCTCAGCACCAGCGCTACTCATGCTCTGCTCCTCTTCACATGACGGCTGAGATGTGCATCCCTCCTGCTGGTTTTGCTGCTGCAACAATACGTTGCTTTGTTCCAGCAACATACCACCCTGCAAAACACCAGCTGCTGCACTGCCGCTGCTTACAACCATTAGCGTGTTTGATGACCCTGGCCTGCTGCTGCTGCCGCCAGCAGCAGTCACGCTGCTGGCTGCCTGCAGTGCAGAGCTTGGCCTGCTGCCTGCGCCACCTACACCGCTTACCGCCTGCAGCCCAACAAGCGCTGAGCCAGGCCGGCTGCTGCTGTCGCCACTCAACCTGCTCGTTGCCCGCAGAGCAGAGCCCGGCCTGCTGCCAGCGCCAGCAGCAGCAGTAGCACGCACACCTGCAGTAGCTGTGGCCAGAGCAGCCAGCTGCGGTGATGCTGGCCTTGAAGATATTGCACAACTGACTACAGCAGCACTGCTGCTGTCTGCTTCAGCTCCGCCTGCAGCAATGCTTTGCGCTGCTGCCTCCATGTCTCGCCGCTGCTGTGCGCAACTGTCGCGCAGCCGCTGCAGCCCTGCCTCAACTGCAGCGGCGCCACCACGCGTCATGCACCCGGCTGACGCAGGCCGGGCACCTGCAGCTGCAAAGCCTGCCGCTGCACTGCCAGAGGCAGAGCCAGCAGCAGACCATGGCCTGTGGCGGCTGCCACTGCCACTGTTGCTGCCTGCAAACAGCTGGCTGGTCGGGCCCTGCGGGCTGCCGGCTGCTGCACTACCCAATCTGCTGCTGCAGCCCAGTGCAGCTGCAGCAGAACCTGGCCTAGACCAGCTGAGCCCTGACACCTCTCCTGCTGCTGTTGCTGCTGCTGCTTCAACCCCTTGCCCACTCAGCAGCCGCTGCTGAGCTGCCAGCAGCATGGCGCTGTTGCTGGCGAGCCCTGGCCTGCTGCTGCTGCCGTGCATGCTGGAGCTGCTGGGCCGCGAGGCTGCACTGCTGCGGCGGCTGGCCTGGTGGGACTGCGGCCTGCTGCAGGGTGCTGAAGGAGCCTTGGGCACCTCCTGCTGCTGCTGCTGAGGCGGCGCTGGCAGGGCTGCTGCCTGTGATCCATGCAACCACTCCTGCTGCTCCTGCTGCTCCTGCTGATTACTGGCAGGTACCACTGCAGGGACAAGTTCTTGATCAGGGGAGCTTGAAACAGCAGCACCTGGCACTGCTGTAACTGCCGGCGCCGCTTCATCAGCTGCAGCAGCAGCAGCTGCTGTTGCCTGCAGGCCCTGAGCTGCGATGGCTGGCGAGGCATCTCCCAGCACATCCGCTGATGCTCCATGCCGCTCTGCTGGGACACTGCCGCTGCCGTGGACAGCACTGTCAGAATCGCTGCTGCTGGTGCTCTTGCCTGCTGATGGCGGACCTCCCTCGTCGCACAGCAGCCCAGCAGTGTGCCCCTGCTCTGGGTGCCTCGGCTCATGATGTTCCCGCAGAGGTGCAGGCTGCTCATGTGTGCTGCTGGACTGCTGTTGCTGCTGTTGCTGCTGTTGCTGCTGTTGCAGCTGTGCATTGCTAGTGCCGCCTGACTCCTGGCCTTGCAGATCTGTGGCACTGTGCACAGCATGCTGATGCTGCTCAAGCACCTGCTGCTCCTGCAGCAGCTGCTGCTGCTGCTGCTGCTGCTGCTGCTGCTGCACTTCTTGATGTTGCTGAGGTGCTGCAAGCGCACTGAGCACATCCGCTGCTGCCATTGACCCAGCAAACACAGACAGCTGCTGCTGCTGCTGCTGCTGCAACTTCGGCTGCTGAGTCTTGAGGGCTCCACTGCTGCCGCCCTTAGCGCTGCCCTTGCCCCTGCTGGCAGCCTTCACTGCTGAAGCGCCCGTGCATGCCTGGCTGTCCAGTGTGGCTTTTGCTGGCGACAACTTGACCGTGGCAGCCGCTCCTGCTCGTGGTGCTGGCTGCTGCTGTTGCTGCTGCCGCTGCTGCCGCTGCTGCTGTACATGTGGCAATGAGCTGCTTTCAGATGACCTGCTGGGGCCACCATGTGAGCTGCTGGCACTTACTCGCACAGTAGCCGACTGCAGCGCTGAACCAGCAGCATGTGCTGGTGTAGCCGCTTTGGCGACTGCTGGGTTTCTGTTGGGCAGGGTGTCCATAGTGCTGCCTGGCAGCAATGCAGCATCCTGCAAGCACGCCTGTGCAGGAGGAAGTGATTTTTGCTCAGGCGGCTGCTGCTGCTGCTGCTGCTGCTGCTGCTGCTGCTGCTGCTGCTGCTGCTGCTGCTGCTGCTGCTCTGCATGCTCATCCCTTGGTGGCGCCTCTGTCAGGATCCGCCAGTCGCTGCTGACTTGCAGCGTCTGCAGCAGCGGATGCCCTGCTGCTCCTGCTGCTGCTGAGCCATGCACATCTTCTACAGTTGCATCACCTGCACTGCTGCTGCCCCTGCCATCTCCTGCCCAAGCAGCACCACATGCTGCGCCCTCATTGAGACATGCTGCGTCATCCTCACACAACTCGAGCACTGAGAACAGCAGCTGCTGCAGCCCAGACGCGCTAGCTACTGCTGCAGCCGCCTCCTGCTGAGCCTGCAGTGCAGCAGTCGCATCCGCCAGGTAGTTGTCAACCACAGCCAGCAGCAGCTGCTGCTCTGCCGCCGCCAGCTGCGGATGCACCTCACCCGCTGCAGCACCGCCCCCTGAACTGCAGCTAGCTTGCCAGGCTGCTGCCCACAGTTTGCTGCTGTATGCGCCCTGCTGCTGCTGCCGTTGTCCTGGCTGCTGCAGCTGTTGCAAGCGGCAGTGCTGCCTGCGCAGGCGCTGGTACTGGCTGATGAGGTCGTGGCCCCTGAAGGCGCGCAGGAACATGCCACGGTCCACGCTGTGCCAGAACCAGATGGCAGCAGCCAGCTGCGGGCAGCAGAGGTTGCAGTTAAATGCACAGAGACATACCAATGTTGAATTGAAGTGTGCGCAGGTGAGGTACAGGCAAGCTGATTTGCATGACCATGTAAGCGGGGCAGCAAGTGCATAAATGTCCTGCATGTGTATGCATGCTTGCTCTTGCCACAACATTGCAGTATGCGTGACTGCGGTGTGCACAGCACCCCGTGCATGCTGCCCTCACCTGGCTGTCCAGCTGCAGGCAGGTGGCCAGCATCTGGCGCATCTCCAGCAGCACCTCACACAGCAGTGCAAGGTCTGCATACGCCACCTGCACATGTGCAGCAGCAGCACGATCTTGTAAGCTTGCAGGACGCCTGCAGCTGTTGCTTGCCGCCACAGCCTGGCTGCCGCTGCCCCTTGTAAGCTGCTTCGCGTGTGCAGGCTGGTAGGTTTCAAAAAGCTGGGCATGATGTTGAACACATGCAGCAGCCCACATGTGCAGGAAAGCATCAAGCTGCAGCCACAGCCCTGCCGCACCTGCATCGCCGCCAGCCAGCAGCCTCCCCGCAGAAGCACGCCAATAGCCGCCAGCTGGAAGGGGCTGTCAAGGCAGGACACAGCCTGTATGCCGCGCTGCAGCTGCATGAGCGTCAGGTGCTGCCTGCCTGCCAGGTGTTTCAGCACCAGCCCCTCCAGCGCCTGCATCGCCTCATCCCCTGAGCCCTGGAACACAGCTGCCAGCTCAGAAGCTTCATAGCCTGGCGCAGCAGAAGCAGCAGCAGCTGCTGCGGCTCTACTGGCTGATACCGCCCTGCTGGAGCCGCCTGCAGGACTGCTGCTGCCGCTGCTGCTGAAGCAGCAGGCGCCTGCCGTGGCTGAGTTGAGCTGACCGCTGCTCACCGCTGCCCAGCTGCCCAGGAACTTGGGTCCTGCAGGCAATCATCAAACACGTACACATCATCAGGCTTACACATGACCCACCACACATTTTTTGTGCACAAGGCCCAGCACTGCCCGGCACCAGGCAAACAGTACGCAGTCGCAAACAGGCGTCGCCTTAAGTCATCTTTGATATGCTTGAGCTCGCAGGTGCGCTGCTGCTCACCATACACCCCGGCTTCTGTGTCCTCCTGCCAGGCCATCAGCGCATCCTCAAAGCTGGGCTCCAGCGGAGGGTTGGTGTTGCCATCCCAGCCGCGCCTGCCACGCCTGCCACGCCGCGCACGCCGCAGGCCAGCGTCCACGCACCCAACGCTGGCAGCTGCTGCAGAGCGGCAACGCTGCTGCTGCGTCTGCTGCTGCTTGCTGCTGGCGCTGCCCCTGGCAGCAGCAGCGCTCCTGGAGGCTGGCGCTGTCTGGCCTCGCGCCTGCCGGCCAGCTGCTGTCGCAGATGCTGGCAACGACTGCGAGTGCCCCTGCCAGCTGGTTGCACTGAGAACGCCACCAGAAGCACTACGACCAGCAGCACAAGAAGACGTGTTGTCTATGGCTGCTTCAGCCTCAGACAGCCTGGACAGCCTGCACCAAGCTGGGCTGCTGCCACCGCTGCTTGTGCGCAGCTGGCTGTTGGGGCTAGGACTCTGGGCAGGGCTGTAGCACCTGCGCTGCTGCTGCTGGCCTAGGGGTGAGTGTGGGTGCTGCTGTGCTGGGCTGCTGTTTGTGAAAGCCGACATGGATGTGCTAACATCCAGGTAAGGCGAGGGCTGCTCGCTGCCTGGGCGGCTGCCTGTGCCGGTTAGCGGAGGCAGCAGCAGGTGCTGCAGCACTGGAGAGGATGCCCTGAGTGCCTGAGACAAGCATAAGGGTACATGGACATCGATTTGTGAGCAGGACGACGTTAGCAAGCTGTTGCCTTGAGTACTGGTTCCGCAGCCATTCTAAAGCAAAGCATGGATATCTTGGGCCAGGCCAGCCACAGCAGCACAGACAATTGCTGCTGTGTAGCATGCCTTACGATGATTAGAAACATGCCGTACATGTCGTGTATAGAGGTTTTGAGAGGCACACCTGCAGCTTGGCTGCTGGGGGACTGCTGCTGCGCTGCTGAGCCAGCAGCTGGCCTGGCAGGGACAGCCTTGCAGGAAGCCTCTTGTCACCCTCCCTGCTGGGACTGACAAAGTGAACCGTAGCTGATGAAGTTGTTTTGGCAGGTGGGCTGCCAGGGCTGACCTCATGCTGCTGCTGTTGCTGTCGGGGCTGCTGGCTGGGTAGCTGCAGGCTCTGCAGCAGGTGCTGCGGCGTGGCTTTCACAGGAAAGCCCAGCCTCTCAACCTGCATGTAGCAAAGGTTGTTGACAGTGTGGTTGGTTTTGAGCAGAGCATGATTGGCCACAGCGAGAGCGATGGGTTGACAGAAGGCACAAGTACTGTGCAGGAGCCTGACTGTGCTACATGCAGCAGGCGCAGATGAGCAGTAAGGCATGTGGCACCTGCACATGCGGTACCCTCCACAGAGCTGAAAGGACAGTCGTCGGCCTGCAATGCTTACTTGACCAGCTCAGCATTGCTCACCCTTTTCAGCACAGAGGCATCCTCCCTTTGCCCAGCCATGCCCAATGTTCCTCCTGATGCAGCACTAGCCACCAGGATGTTGAACTTCCGGGACTGTTTATACCACTATTTGCCACATACTCATATTTTCAGAAGAATTTGACCACGAGTAGTAGCCCAGACGCATTCCATCATTGCAGTGCGAAGTCAATGAACGTCGTGAATCGGCACTATATGTGTCATGTGTTTGCACTTGCGAGCTTGCCTTAAGGGTCCTTCTCTATCGAGCAGGTCTGAACTGTTCACCGTCAACGGGCTGGCTGAACCATGCAAGTTACATTTTCAGCCTGACCAGTGGCTCATCTCCTGGGGCCTGAGTGCTGTTGCGCGCTGCTGCTGCCATACTCATTGCGCCTCACGTAAGCCTTGAAAGGTTAGGCTTCAAAGGCGCGTGAGGCTGGATGGGGCTGGATCTCTGTGTGTTACAACACGATGCATACCACCAAGGGCTACACTCCAGGCTGTGGGGTAACTCCCCATCGTGCATGGGCCCATGCAGCATGGACAACATTCACAGCACAAATCCCTGAACGCAGATGCTCAGAGGCTCTTTGAGATTGGTTTCATCACAGCGCAAGCTGCTTCAGTGCTGTTCATCTGCGCAGAAGTACACATAATGCTTCAACTCGATCATACTCGTACATCAAGCGCACTTGATTGCTGTTGTTGCCCCAACGGGCCATTTTGTCAAGCGCCAAAGGCCAAAGCAAGATGGTATCATGAATCAGTGCTGCTGCCCAGCCAGCCCCTAGGCGGCCGAGTCTGTGCGTCACAGCCAGATGCGCTAAAGCGCCGCATCCCCAGCAGCGTTGTATCGCCATCAATTGCAGTCCACATCACAAACATGCACCAGTTCCCGGACAAAAATGTCAACCACAAGCTGACCATGGTGTGAATCATGCATACGGCTGTTGCTGGCATCCTGAGATGCCGCCAGCTGACAGGATTACCAACACAACCATGCACATCATGAGGCACAAACTGGCCTGCACAGGCAACAGCATGTTGTAAGCATTGAAGGCCGCGTGCACACGCAGCAACACTGCAATGACTGCTCAAAACGCAATACATCAATCAGCATGACAGCGGCAGCAACCCTGGCCCTGGCATTACTGCCAACTCAGCAATGCCAGTGCTGAAGTTGATACTTCATGGCAACTGACCACCGATGCCTGATACAAATTTGATGTGAACAACACCAGTCCGTGTAGCAGACTCCTCTCTGTGTGTTTTGCCGGCACATTTGCAGCAAGCATGCTGGAAGCATCAGCAGAGAGTTAGCCCTGAGCCTACCCCACCAGCCAACCACACAGCAAACAGTGTCCCGGCAGCACTGCATGTGCTAGAAGCACATATGATTGGCGGCAGCCGTAGCCAAAACACCCACACGCTATCGTCTTTTCCTCTGGTAAACCAAGCCTGCATCCATCCTTCAGTGCCAGAGACACTGCATCACTGCAGGGTTCCATAGGAGCAGCTCACTCGTTGTGCACTCTGCATTGCGTGCACACCAGCAATTCCCGTCGCATGTCCTCATCGCAGTGCCAGCACAGCCAGCTGCCGGTGCAGATGCAGTTGATATGCTCACCCAGCGCTCTGCAAAACTCAATGACCGTATGTAGCACTGGATTTGTTACCTTGTGACATTCGACGGCCACATCGTCTGCACACGCTTGACAGCGTTGTAACATACTTCCTTTCTCTTCTTCACACCTGCCAACTCACGGCATTTCATAACCCGTAGCTGTAACTGTTACGCTGACTCAGCATAACACTGTTATAACAGCTGAACCTGGAAGCGCAGTGCCTCAGGCTGACTCTTTTATCACAGCAGGCGTACACACAGAAGCTGCAACACCTTTCCATCCTTACTCTGGCTGTGGTAGATCACACCACAAAGCTTCAGTGAAGTCTATCAGTCAGCGCTGTGTGTAGCCTACACCTTCACCCCCTCCCAAAAGAGAAGACTGAGGCACAAGCAAGCCATCACAAGCCAACACTAGCACCAAACAACCGACAGGCAATGCAAACAAAGCGTGCCAACACAAACAATCCCGAATCAAGCACAGAACCACACCAACCAGGGACATGCAGATGCAGCACAGCGGTGGCAACAATCCGCACTCACATGAGCCAGTAACCAAGCACCACTCAAAACAGCAGAAACTCGAACAAACACCCAACAGTGTGTCACTGCGAGTGTGCTGGCTATAGGCAAGCACCGAGCATGGCATGTGTTACTCAGGGTTCTGCAACCACAGAGCAGTGCACAGCAACAGCAGAGCGCTGCAAATCACAGACTACACGTATCCTCAAGCAGTGTTAGACCTCTGTTCTGCCTGGTGCCCCATACAAAACATGCGTGTACGCCTACGGGTGCACATACACTGGGGTAACCTGCTACTCTCACACGCAAAATGGGTGCAGCATTGCCTGTTAGTATTGTATAAATGCTATGGTGGCCAAACGGCTACCCCGCACAGTACTGCAACCACAGCAAAGACTACCGCCTTGTTACTGCCAATACTACCGTAAAGAACCCAACACGGCAGCTGCACTGAAATGTCACAGCACACATCTCTGCCAAGTGTGCTGTGCGTGCTCTAGGTTCTGCCACAAACAAGTCACACAAGGCATTCAAGAACCAAGACAGCAGCACAGCCAACCTGAAGCAGCAAGTGTCCCCCAAGCCACATCTGCCAATGCAACTGCATTGGCAGATGTGTTCCTGGTGCAAGGGCTTCACCAACAGCGCAAGTGCACCTGTCAACAACAGTAGACCGGCACCTATGGTGCTTCCTCTGTAAATGTGCCCTGGCACACCACTGTGCACACCAACTCGATTTCATGTGTGTCATGCTGATACACCAAGCCACGACAGAAGCCAGAAGGCCACACACACTCACCACGTTGCGCTGCATGGGCCCAGGCCCAAGTCAAAGCTCAGCACTTCAGCTTCACACCATTCAGACAGATCCTTGTACAGGCTCAGCAGCAGAGCTGCATGCGTGCCAAGAAGCGCAGTTCTTCCCTCCCATCTCTTTATTGCTGCACGTGCGCAACCAAGTCATGCAAGTAAAACAAGCGCTTGGCCATGCTTGGCCAAGTATCTTGCTGTACAATTCCAACAATTGCTGCCTGAACTGCACCGCGGGGCGCTGCCAACTAACAGCGCAACGTCATCGATGTCCTGAGCTTTGGATGCCAAACCAAGCCAAACACGCAAGGTACGCACAGCTGGTACACTCATTGCAGGATAAAAAGAGCCTAACCAAACCAACACAGCAGTGCAGCTTTGACACTGGGTGTGGCAGGCGAGTCAGAAACACATCCCAGCTCTAAGACAGTACACTGTCGTTGTAAGTGGCTTGGCTCCCTCACTACCTCTGACAACCTGCAAGGAACCAGGGGGGCAACTGCAAGTGCACACTTTGCTGGCACTGCAACTGTTTAGCCTGACTCATGCTTTATTGTGCTGTAATGCATTCAACCGTTTCTGCGTTGAACACACCACACCTAGCCGCCCCGACTACCACTAATTGGTGCATCACAGCAACGGCCATCAGCCATGTTGCCAGATGCCACAAAGTGCACATGCCGTACCATCATTCCACATGCACTGCGTGCATGATGTGCAGCATTGCATTGCTGCATCAAGCCAGGCAGGGCAGAGGCCACGCCCCACGCTGCATGAAACACCAACCCAAACGTTTGCTCCGCAGCCCCAACTGTCCTGTGCCAGAGCTGCCGGTCTTCTGTCCACAGGCATCTGTAAAGGTGCTAACAGCGGCTGTGCTGCTAGCCCCATCCTTCTCCGCAAACTTTGCTACCCGATCTTCAGCCCCACTGCTGCATGCTGGCGGCGACTGCAACCGCTGCCCGGCCACAGGCCAGAGTTAGCATCACGCGCACAACACTGCAGCTTGCAAACAGGCTTGGTGGCTTTGCTTTGCATACTGCTGAGCCCAACAAACCAAGCCCACAACATCTGTCACATCAAGTAGCATCAAGACACCGCATACCAAACACGCCATATGCACAAGCGGCACATGCAGCAAGTGCTTTGTGCGCTTATTTAGGTGAGTCATCCTTAGGTGGCACAGCACGTGTCATGCATGCGGTTTTACTGCACACCATGCATATGCTCATGCAGCTGAGCTGCATGCTCAAGGCTCATGTCGGGCGAACGCGCTGCAATGCTGCTTGGGTGCATTGCTTCCACCATAACGGTGCAGGCCACACAACAAACCTCAGCAGCATGACACATTGCATCTCCGCAAGCTTCATTGTACAAAACTGATATGCAGCGTACCACACAGACACACGGCAGTGCCGCAGGCCAAAAACAAGGTCACCAGAGTACTCAGATCTGGCGCTCCTCTGTGTGTCGACCAAACTCACAACCACAAACACAATGCAAACCGCAGTGCAGACCGCAGTAGCTTACCCCATAACAACAGCTGCCTGGTAGCCCACCCACACATAATCCACACTTGCCTTCTTGAAAGTGCATGTGGCAGCCGCACGCTTGTATACAACTGCCACACACTCGCTAGACGCGCTGCAGGCAGCCTTACACTGTACCAGCCCTGCAACTGCGTCATCTGCGGAAGCTGGCATGTCAGCAATGTCAGCAGCTGCAGATTTCTCCCAGGTGTGAGCTGACAGCAGTGCAACATAGCTGCTGCTTGCTTGCTCCCCTGCAGCCTTAACATACACAGTTGCTTGAGCAGCTCCCAGCTGTGCTGCTGTGGCGCCGGCAGCCGCTGCATATGTCGCCACCTTGCAGTCTCCTGTGTCCTTTTCGCGCCCGGCAATGCAGATTGCTCCCGCTGTACACTTGCTGACGCATGCCTTCAAACTCGTAACGTTGTCATATGTCACAAAGTCGTCATCTTGGCCCGGGTGCAGCATCCTGTCTGTCATGTCAGGCTCCACACTGAACACGGTTGGCACGCACTGCGCTGCGCTGCTGGCGCCAGGCGCCAGCGTGGTGGCACGCACTGCTCCCAGGTCGCTACCAAACAGGTTGAACTCCTGAGGATCGCATGCCTCGCAAGCGCCAAATGTGCCATCTTTGAAGCTGCCGATGCTGCATGGCTTGCAGCCGCCAGCGCCGTCCTTCTGGCTGCCAGCAGGGCAGTCTGTGAGATTCGGTATGCAGGCAGCAGCAGCAGCATGTTAGCAGGCTGGAGAAGGGCAGGCAGGAGCGCCAGGTGCTGCTGCTGAGGCTGCCACTTTTGCTTGTGATTAGTAGTGCGAGATGTGCTGTGCTACTGCGCATAGCAGATTATCCGACCCTGATAGGGTTCTATGCACTGTGGATGGTGGTGGTGATGCAGTTGTTGGCATGTGTGTTTCAAAGGCACATGTGGCTGGCTGTGCAGCGTAATGCAGCTTAAGCACGATAGGCCAACCATGCAGCATTGTGGTGCATGCAGTGCATGCATGGGCTAGTGCCACGCTGCCTCCCTGAACCCTCACCTGCGGCGCTGCAAGACGCTGCACCGCTGCTGCCTGGCGTTGTTGCTGCCCCATTTGCGCACGGCTGGCAAGTCTGCGCGAGTGCCTTTGCTGCAGCATCAAGGCCAGCGGCCCAGGAGGGTGCAGCAGAGAAGCTGCTTGCAGGGCACTCATCCATCGGCAGATCTGCAAGCAGATCTAACACGCTGAGCTGCCTTGCTGTCGCCTCTGCCTGCAGCTGGTCAAAGGTAAAGTCAAAGGAGCCCTGCTTGAACTGTAGGCCGTGGCCAGGCTTGGGCAGGCAGTCGGCGGCTGCAACCTGCTTGGCTGGGTCGCTGAGGGTGGAGCGGCCAAACTTGCAGAACGTGCTGTGGAGACAGGAGCAGCAGCAGCAGAAGTGTGATGCACAGTTGACGACTGGGTGTCCTGCAAGCAATGAGGTGGCTGCTTCGGTGTGTTTGCCTATGTGTACAGAGGCTCTGCTGGTTGTTGGTGCTGGCAACAAATGGCAATCGCAACTGACACAAATGGCGTGATGCCTGCACTATTGGTGTAGGTGACCATGCACAGCTATTGCGCCGTTGCAGCTGCAACAGATCAGTAGCTGCTGCACCTCCTGGTCCGCTGCTGCTCACCAGGGGAGCCAGTTCCCCGTGTTGGCAGGGTTGAAGGAGCCCACTGGGCACTGCACAATGGTGCCTTCATTGTCAGCACCTGCATATCAGCGCGCGTGCAGCGCGATTGTTTGTTAGAACACGCTGTCGAACAGACCATGCAGCATAACAGTCTTTGGCCGCCGATGCAGCGCTGAGATCATGGTCGTGCTGAAGCTGGAAGGCGAGGCTGAACCATGCACAGCATGCATGGTGCAATCCAACAACACTAGCTGTGGCCCTTCTTGCACACATCACCAGCTTGCCACACGCCACATGCGGAACATGCACTATGCACCCATTGACAGTGTCAGCGGACAACCTCAAACAGTAGCAGACGGCAGCTTGATGACCATGCCAGCAGAGCACATTCAAATTTGCCGGCCAGTATACTGCAGCACTCACCGTAGCCTGCAGCATGGCCATCACAGCCATCCTCGCTCCTGGCACCAGTCTTGCCCTTTGTGTTGGTAGCAGCAGGGCAGGGGTCACAGTCGACAGGCATGATGCCGGTGGCAACCAGCTGCCTGAAGGTGTCTGCCGGGCAGGGGTAGGCTGTCAGCACGCCGCCCACAAGCTGGCTGCCAAAGCCCTCATCAATATCTGTGGCAGCATATCAAAGAGATGGCAGGCAGGTGGGACAGATTTGATTAGGTAACTCAAGGTTACCAGGGGGTTTGCGTACCCCCCCACTGGGTTACCAGTACGCATGCGTACCACACTGAGGGTACGCAAACCGTGGTAACTGCCACGGCCCTAGTTACCACCCAAAACCTGGGTCCTGACGAACCGCACAGCGCATCCTGCAAGACGCTCGCCATCTAATGGTATTATTATTGATGTAAGGCACTCGCAGTGCTCTGCGATTGCATTTCGGAGGCACTTGGGAGTTGAATATGATTTGAACTCATGAAGAGCACACGCAAATCTAAGGCGAAGCCAAGCGATAGCTTCAACACGGAAAAATTAGATGACCTAGTTGATGATGAATCGGAGTCTAGCAGTCCAGAGCCTCCCCCGAAGCGGGGAAGGCGCAGCAGGAAGGCCAGCAAGAGACCCCGACCCGCATCGAAACCAAAGCGCACTGTGCCCGCCAAGAAGCGCAAACTGAAAGCTAAGCAACAGAGCAGCGACGACGGCGGAGGCTATGCGCATGCAGAGTGAGCAGCACTCGTGCTTGCATGCTGCTGCTGCTTGCATGCTGCTGCTGTAGGGTTACACTTGCCTTATCTCCCAGCAAAAAGCTGTGCACAGACAGACATGCAAATGCGTTGTGGCTGAGTTAACTACACATACTGCACACATGAAGAGCAGCAGGATGGGCGCAGCAGTAGCAGCAGCAACAGCAGCAGCAGCAGCAGCAGCAGCAGCAGCAGCAGCAGCAAAGCAGTGCATCTGCTTCGACTGGGGAGCAATTTACTTGTTGAACAGGAGCAGCAGCAGCAGCAGCAGCAGCAGCAGCAGCAGCACCGTTCATGCACTACAGTTGGCAATCAGCAGCAGCAGCAGCTTGCGTGCTGAAAGACAGTCAGGTCAGCAGCAGAGGCCAGATATGCAGCGGTTAGCAGTAAGCGCGTCGGTGTTGCCTGAAGAAGGCACTGGCACTGCATGTACACATTTGCAGGATCACCTCAGAGCAGCTGGAGAACCTGGCGCATGACATGGAGGGATCCAAGCGGCCTGAGACTGAGCGCAAGTACGACTCGCAGTATGCGCGCTACCTGGTGAGCTTGAAGGGAGTAGGGGCTTGCGCAGCAGCATGACTCCACTAGGCAAAAGAAAAAAGCCTGCGCATAGATGCACCCATCAGCTGTTGCTTTCTCGGCTGTTCTTGGCTGGGGAGGGCCCTGCATATCTTACACGTGCCTAGTTTGCTGCTGCTGTTGCTGCTGCTGTAGTGGCACTGTGAGCACTTGCAGGATGGGAGCGCACGCGACCCGCCCTACAACCCGGACATGTCGCTTCCAGATGGACAGGCCAAGATCACCAGCTTCATGATGTGGGTAGGCGAGAACTACCCTGGCTGGGAGGCCCCAAACAAGGCGAAACAGATCGTGAGTGTTGGCAGAACGGCGCTGTTTGTGCATGAGATTCAGCTGCTGAGCCACACCACTGGCTGCTGCTGGTCTCACCTTCATTACCATTGCATACACATACATGTTCCTGTAAAACAAGGACATGTACACACACCCACTGCAGTGCGTTGGGCTCGTTTGAACAGCACTGCAGCGGTGACAACAAGGACAGATGGCAGTGCAGTAGCAGGCATGTGCCAGATGTGCGGTAGCAATGACCAAGCAGCTTATGCCTTCCCTCACTCAGCTGCAGCCCAGCTGCAGCCTAGCGGCTGCCATAGTGAGCAATGCCAGGCATGACAGCCAACGTGGGGTTGTATGCTGCACTGCCTGCACACAGGGTTTGGGCACGGTCAAGCAGGCCCGTGGCATGGTGAAGCTGTACTGGATGCTGCATCACCTCAAAGCTGGCCTTTCAGCAGGCGACATGGGTGGAGCCTACACGTCAGCTGCATCGGGGGCAGAGGCCAAGTCGCTGCCAGACAAGGGTGCCAGGCCAGACCGCGACCCGCAGGTGAACAGGCTGTGTGGCTATGACAAGTGCTGGGTGTTTGTACTGTACAGTGTGACACTGTCTGCTTTCCAGTCAGGGCACTTCGTGATGTGCTGGTGCTGTGATCATACGGAAAGCAGATCTGTTCTCTATCAGCAGTGGTTTTACAGCACTCTTACACACAGCGCTTGCCAATTGCAGTGCCCTGGCACTGCTGCATGTGTCTCTGCGTGGTGGTGACATTGGTGGCAGTTGAAGCAACCGATAGGGCTGTGTGAGTGGGGACTATTTGCATGCTGGCTCTGCGGGGACAACTGTAACCCAACCACACTTTCTTATGTTGCAGATCGGCACAGTGGATGACACTCTTTCGCCCGACCAGCTATTCAAGCTGTGCCTGACCATGCTGGGCAGCGACAAGCCCACAGCTGCGCGCGACCTGTCCATGGCGCTGTGGCTCACCATGACCATCGGCAGGGGTGACGATGCGCGGCTGGTGTTCCTGCCCGACTTGCTGCCGCCAGAGGTGCTGCGCGTGATAGGTAGGTGTGAAGTATAGAACAGCCAATGATTTCCCGCATCCAGTCCGATGCAATTGTGTACTATGACAAAATGCGAGCAGCGCACATAGCAACTGTGCCAGACAACAGCAATGCATTGCTGACATCACCCTCGACAATTCAAAAACTGAAGTGGTGTAGCATGCGGCAGCAATGCTGGGTGCTGCTGTAGATAATGTCGATAAGAATGACAGCCCCGGTGTTGGGAGCACGTTGTGCACACTGTTGGCTCTGCACAAATCTGGACGTAGTGTACCCTTCATCAAACATGCCGCTGCCTTGCTGCCGCCTACGTCTTTGTTTCGATGAGCAGGCCCCAACCCTGCCATCCTGCTGTCAGCAGTGCTGCGGGGTGGCAAGCGCCAGTTTGGTGGCAAGGTGGCCTATGCCGGCTCCATCCGCCACAAGGACCCGCTGCTGTGCGCCCATGGTGCGCTGGCGCGGCACCTGATCACCCGCTTCATGCTGGAGAAGGCCCCAGTGCCGAACGTGCTGGACCCTGATGAGTGGCACCACACCCCGCTGTGGACTGGCAACAACCCCCACGAGAGCATCAGCTACACGCAGCACGCAGACAGCCTCAAGGCCTTCCTGGAGGCGGCCGGCATCATCATCACCAAGGTGACGCACGCCTTCAGGATGTACAAGGCGCGCGACCTGGATGAGCAAGGTGTGGATGACGGGGTGAGTGGCCTCGCTGAGCCTGGGCAGTTGCTGAGAGAAACCCGCTTTGGTGGGCGGCAGCACGCAGCATATGCCGCAGGAAGCGCACGCGCTGCTTAGCAGCTGCTGCTGTGCATGCTAGCAGCAGCAAAGCAGAGTTAGATGTCCCGGCGGCTGCCACCATCCCTTCTGCCGTCATCTCACAATGTTGCTGGGCTGCTCTGCACCGCTTGCAGCTGATCGCTAGGATGGGCCGCTGGCTGCGCACCGCCCTCAACCTGTGCTACCTGCGCTTCTTCAAGCCCCAGGGGCTGCTGGCTGCTGCTGGCTGGCCCCAGGACCAGATGGACGCCTTCTTCGCTGAGCGCTTCTGCCTGACCTTCGACGATGATGAGGAGATGGCAGAGCTGGCGGCCGAGCTGCTACCTGTGAAGGAGGCGCAGGCGATGGTGGGTATGCTTGCTCGCATCGCAGTGGTGTGAGCACCTGCCACCTGCTGGCAGCGGTCGTGGCTACCTTCGTGTGCAGGGTTTACTCGCTGCATGCTCCTTGTGCACCTGTTCTGTTGCAGCCATTGCGTAGCTAGTTCGCATTCTGCATGCTGTGGCAGCAAGGTGCATTGTTTACAGCGCTGTACTCAAGGTCCTCTTTTACATGCCGCCTGCAGGTGGACAAGATGACGCGCAAGCAGCTGGCTGAGAACCCCTCAGCGGGTGCGCTGGCAATAGTGATGGACTACCTGGGCAGGGTGGGAGCTCAGGACAGCTGCGGCCTGCTGTGCTGCGAGAACGAGGAGGTGCGCGAGGCTGCAGCTGCCAACCCCAGCATCAAGTTCATGCTGGAGAAGCCGCGCTTCAGGTGAGGGCCCAAATGGGTGCAGCAGAACGCAGTGGTGATGTTTGTGTGTTGTGTGCGGTGTAGCTGTGTTTGCATGCAGCCGCTGCAGTCATGCTTGAGATGCCGCCTGTCATCAAGTACTCCACGACGGGGTGACATGGCTGCAGCAGTATGATGCACTGTCACGCTGCTTGCGTTCATGTGTTGACAACGGCTGCCCCTGTTGTCTGTTTTGTTGCTGCTGGCACACCTCCTCCCGGCTGCTGCAGGCGGCTGCTGGCCATCTTCAAGGACAAGCTGGCAGCAGGTGGTTATGAGCACCTGCGCCCCCGCAGCACCCGAGAGCGCGTGATGGACCTGGCACACGGTGTGCAGGAGATTCGCGACATGCTGCTGGGCCGCAGGGCAGTGCTGCATGAGATGGACAGCCGCAGGGTGCCGCGTGACCTCAGCGATGCTGCTGAGGAGCAGCAGCAGGTGTTTGAGACCCTGCTGCATGCAGCAGAGGCAGCTGGGCCCTTAGAAGCGCCTGCAGCAGCAGGCCGCGGTGCACCAGTCACATCACCCGCTGCAGATGCTGCTGCAGCCAGTGCGTCAGCGGCGGCAGCAGCAGCAGCAGCAGCAGGAGCGTCGGCTGGCCCAGGTGACAGTGATGAAGAAGCAGATGTCGGCGAGGAGGAGCTGCTGTCCCTGCTGCAGCAGCTGACACCGCACCGCACCCGCAGCAGGAGTGCACGCATGGCAGCAGCAGCAGCAGCAGCAGCATCAGATGATGATGATGAGGAGGAGGAGGAGGAGGAGGAGGGGGAGGGTGATTACGGGGAGGATGAGGATGACGATTACTGTGAAGATGCAGATGAGGAGTACGAGGAGCAGCACACCACGCAGCAGCGCAGGCTACAGCGCAAACGTGCAGGGCGGAGTGCGGCAGCGGGTGGTGCCCGCCCATCAGCTGCTGCAGCTAGGGTGCGCAGACTGCAGCTGGAGCTGGAGGCTGCACAGGCAGAGCTGGTGACAGCACGGGCAGGTCAAGCTGCCTGCGCTGGCAGTGGCAGCAGCTGCCGCATGTTCGCGGCACCAACGCTGCAGCGAGCCCCAGCAGCTCAGCCCTCGCTGTCTGCAGCGTTCTCCAGCTTGCTGCGCCCCAGCAGCTCCGGCGCCGTGCGGGCGCACACCAGCACTGGTGGAAAGCAGCAGCAGCAGCAGCAGCAGCAGCAGCAGCAGCAGCAGCAGCAGCAGGAGCCTGCAGGGGTAGCAAGAGGTACTTCAGAGACTGCTGCTGTTACAGCTGCAGCTGCTGCAGCTGCAGCAGCAGCTGCTGCAGCTGTCACCGCTGGAGGGGGCACGGCACAGCAGGCAGAAGTAAGCGCTGCAGCAGCTGCTGCTGCCTCTCAGGCTGTGTCTGCAGCGCTGGCAGCTGGAGTGAGAGCAGCAGCAACATCAGCTGAGCATGCGCCCTACAGCACGACAGCAGCTGGCGTCAGCAGCGTCGCCAAGGCTGTGCCTGTGCTGCGCAACCAGCCCAGCGTGAAGAGCCTCTGGGACTGGTACACGGCGCCTGTGAGCGGGGGCATGTCAGTGCAGCAGTGCGAGGAGAAGCAGCCGCCCGACACCACATGGCGCAGCAAGCAGCCGCATGGCAAGGCGCGCTGGCGCGAGGTGCGGCTGATCCTTGACCGCATCAAGGAGCTGCAGGTGACCTCTGGCAGCATTAGGGCAGCGCTGGAAGCGGCGGAGGGGGAGCGTGAGGAGCTCAAGCTGGCCGTGCCGGGGTACTCGCGGCACCTGGCGGCGCTGGCAAAGGAGAAGAACAAGGAGAAGGGCAGCAAGAGCGGCTGAGCGGCTTGTGGCGGCAGCGTGGCAACTCCTTGGCCGCTGCCCGTTGGTCGGGTTTGTACCTTGGGCGTGATGTATAATTGGGGTGGCATCCCTGGTGTACATTTTGCAGGAAAGTGCTGAGATGTGGTGACATGGCTGCAGCAAGCACAAGGTCGTTCGTACAACATACATACATGGTCTGACATACATAGACGGTGTTGCTAGTACTAGTCACTAGTGCTGGGCTGTCCTAGTCAGCCACCTGCTGACAGTTCAAACAATTGCACAGCGTGATGCAATCTCATGTGCTGCTTAGACCAGTGTCACCAGCCTTGTGTTGTAGCACACGTATGTGGATGGCAGGTTGCACACACGATTGCTGTCAGCAAGTGGTTGATGCCACTGCGTTGGTTCCAGTTGTTGGTGTTTACAGTGCTTGTTGTTGCTGAGTGGCCAGTTGTCTGCAAGTGGTTGATGCCTGGGCGTTGTGCGGTGGCTGTGGTCTTGGTGTGTTCTGTTACACAGTTGTGACAGCCCAAATCACTGTATTTTGATGCCTGGGCATTGTGCGGTTGCTGTGGTCTTGATGTGTTTTGTGACACAGTCGTGACAGCCTTGATCACTGTATTCTGCAATGGCAGCGCATGCATATCTTGCTGTGTGCAAAGCTCTGCATGTGTGATGTGATCCGACCGCGGTGTGATTTTTCCACCTGACAGTGTCTGACACAACTGTATTCTGTCCCTCTGAACTAGAGCAATTCTGAAGTTGCCCTTTACTTGTGATGTCGTGCACATGAAGGCTGTAGGCGTTTTGTTCTGAGCAGTAACGACGCTCGCGTGCTGAATGTCAGATGCAGCAGCTTCATGGTTGTGGGCATGTCGAGTTGCCAGAGCGCCCCTGAAGACACCCAGGGCCCTGGTTGCATCACGACGTTGTTGCTTACAAACCATTTGGCAGCTGCTGGCATGCACATGCAATCTGTGGATGTTGAAGTGCACGTAGTACTGTACGTTGCAGCGGACCGCTTCTCCACCACATGTGCATGCAGAAGTGTCATGAGGTGCCTCCAATGAACCTGCATCCACCTTGTCCTGACAAAAGATAAAGTTTGCATAACAACATATTGGCACAGCTTTACAGCATTATGTATGTGTTGATGTTGCCCGGAGGCTGGGTTCGCCTTGTTGCGCGCCTTTGAGGAGAACCCCCCGACCCGCCTTGCACTTGCATTTTGCAGGGTATCAGCAGAAGTGCATGCATTGTCTACCTGCTGAAATGGGTTTCACCTACTACGCTGGTGGCATGCTGTTGCTAGGCCTGCCACCACTACATGCTGTTGCGGCTTGAGCGGCGCGCAAATTTGCGATGTTAGACACCCAACAGCAGGGCTGCCCAACATGTAACACATGAATCAGGACTCAGTGCCTGTATGAAACTGGCTGGAATAGCCGCCTGTGGCACAGTCTGGCTGGCCCAGCTGGCCAGGCCTGATGCTCAGGCTGCGTACTGGCTGAGTACTCGCTGCACTGCCAGTGCGGTACTCGCGCTAGTACTCAAACCCCCGGTAACCATTTGGAGCGCACAGGTTGTGAGTGCTCAGCGTCTCGACAGCATACCATGCATTGTATGCAACTTCCTTAAGCAAATTAACCTTATGCTTGGAACCACATCTGCATACTGGCACAGTGAGGCCACCAAAACAAACACCAACGCTCAGCTGTCACTGCCAAGGCCACTCACAGCAGGCCTCGCTGCTGGTGGCGCCGGTGCCGTCCGTCTTCAAGCCCACACCGCAGGAGGTGCAGTTGTACACTGGGTCCTCGCCCTCATACGGCTGGTAGCTGCCCTCAGGGCACTCCTGCACTTCAAAGCCAGGGGCCAGTGCAGCGGCGGCAGCGGGTGCGCTGCTGATGCTGCTGCTGTCCCGAGGCGCCATGGCCAGCCGCCGTACGAAGAAGCCGGCCTTCAAGTCTGCAAGGGTAGAAGGTTTGTGCACACAGCAGGTGGGTGGTTTGAGGCTGGCGTTGTTGTAGGAAGAGAGGCGAGGCGTGGCGGCTGCCACACTGCATGCCAACCATGTTGTTTGTCCAGCGCATGATACTGCTTAGGAATGTATCATCGCAAAGTGCAGCGGATACATGAAAGGGTCACCACAGGACAAAATGTTACTCCTGCAGTGACGGCTGCGGCTAGCACAACAGCTGCACAACATGGCTGACAGAACACAAAAATGCAGCACCTCAAAAACACATATTGAGGCAGCAACAGCCATTCCTGCAGGCAGCAGCCGCACCTGTGCACTGCGCCTGTGACACTGCGCCTGTGGCCTTGGTGGTGGTGCCCCTGGGGCAGGCCAGGCAGCCCTTTGCTGCGGGTGCGTTGCTGGCCAGGTACCTCGGCTGGTACTTGCCCTGCGGCAGCGCAGCAGCACACACAGCACGCTCCTTCAGGGGGGCTGTATGCATCATGGTGTGCATGTGTTGCTGCTGGCGCAACGCGCTCAATAATGAAATCAACCAGTTCATCATCACCCATTTGTGTTGTACAAGTAAGCATGCCAAACATCAGCCAGGGGATTTCAGGCATCGCTGCATTAGGATGTGGCTGGCCTGCCTCACCTTGGGGCACTCCACGCTCTGTTGCTTGGACAGGAACTTGCCAGGTGCGACCACTGCAGGGTGAGACAGGGAGGCAGCCACAGGGCAGGTAGGCACAGTGAGCGCAACTGTGTTTCAATGCAAGGGCGCACTGACGTGCAAGTGGATGGCAGCCTTGGCATGGCAGTGGCTGACCCGACTCATTGATGCGTGCTGCTGTGCCGCAAGCAGTGCATCAGTTGAGGTCCGCAACTCAAACCCGGTGATGCATCCACAGCAAGTGGCAGAGCGCAGCACAGCACAACACAGACCAACACACAGCACACTGATATGTTCAGCAGTGTCGGGTTGCTGTAAGGCAGCAGCAGCAGCAGAAGCAGCTTACCGCACTGTGTGGGCTTGGTGGAGATGTATCTGAGCGCCGAGCCAGCACCGGAGCTGGTGGGCTTGGTAGTCAGGCCGTTGCTGCAGGTGTTGCAGCTGCCCAGGGCCTGCTTGAGGGTGGTGGCTGTGCTGCTGCCACCAGCCGACCAGGCCCCTGCTCCGGCGTCTCTGCAAACTGTTGAGCCCTTGGTGACCTTGCCACATGTTCCGGCCGGGCAATCTGCAAGTTTAAGGTAGCGGAATGCAACGGGGTAAGCATATTTGAGTAGTGGGATGCAAGGAGACAGATAAGAGTGCGGCATGCAGGGTGTTGGCTACTGACGCTTCACCCTGGCAGGGGGCGGCAAGCTGGCAGCTGTCAACTTGGAAGGGGGAGTGCTGCTGCACCTCAAGCTGTACAGGTCAGTCCATGTGGTTATTCATATGGTTACAAAGTATGCACTTCAGGTACATGGGATGTGTTGAGATGCGGTGGTTTCATGTTGCCGGTGAGTCACTGTAGGTGTGCTGCCTTGCGCCACTCACAGCAGAGGCCGCCGCTGCCTGGCTGTGCAGACCAGCCAGCGCCACACTTGATACAGCTCTGCCCACTGCAAGCCACGCATCCTGCGGTAGGCATAAGTAAAGATATGTTAAGATCGCGCACTAACAAGTATCAACGGCAGCTGAGATAAGCAAGGCTGCAAGCATTGATGGCAGCCTACAATGCCAGTATTGCTGGCAATGCATTGAGGGTCTCCCAGAAAGCTTCATACAACGCACGTTGCTCAGCTTAGTGTTCGTAAGCTGTTAAAGGGTGATGCGCACGGAATCATACCGCAGGCAGCCGCGAAACCACTGTCGGGTTGACTGTGCAAGGTGTGCTGGCTAGGGCTGATAGCGTGCCAGGCACCGTTCGTGCGGCTTTGAACTGATAAACAAGCAAAGTAACTGCTTTGGCATGGGCGAGCAGCAGCCGCGACGCCAAAAATCATGCTGGGCGAACAGGTCCCACCACAAGTCCAGCCGGATGGGACCTGAGCGGTCAAGCCATCGGATAGCAGGTGCACCACTGCTCACCGGGATTGGATTTCAAGACGTCTGCTGAGCACGGCGCATCGTCAAGCAGGCTCCTTCGTGCACCGCTAGCGCCAGCAGGCGTCGAGCCCAGCAGGCATGCTGCAGCGAGCACAGCCAATAGTATTCTAATCATATTAGATCAAGTGATGGTCACAGGCGTCGTCTAGATGAATCAACAAACGACTGAGGGCAGATTTGATGCTGCCTGGTTCGCCACACGTCTATCTCATTGAGCTGGATTCTTGCACGCAATTGCATCTCACAACAAACATCGCAGGCGAAAATGATACTATATGTGGCTTTTGAGGCAGGCTGTTAGGTTCGCCCGTGACGAGTTGCACTGACAGTAGTGCATTTGATTACCAGCACTGCCTGTTGGATTATCCTCATTGCTGCCGAGGATAGTGCTCCCTTTTAATGGTTAAATCAAATTGGCAATAATCACGTGTATCAGGAGTACACAGCCTGGCTCAAATGCAGTACAGTCTGTGAGCAAGGGTGTATGGTGCGACATTGTATGCCTCATATCATTGCCACATGCGCAACAGTATAACACAGTTGAGCATCATGCTCAATGTAAAGTTTACATTCCATACAACATGTACGGACAACCTGCTGCATCTGACAGGGGGAGGGGGTTGCACTTGCGCGGCCGCTGAAGTGTGCACAACATGTACTACAGGTGGTGCCTGACAAAGAGCTGCCGTTGAAAGCATCCAAGTCAGCCAACTGCAGCAAACACCAAGCTACATGTCAGCGTTTTACATCAAGAAAACAAAAAAGGGAGCAGCAACCCACCCAGGCTACCCAGAAACACAGGCAGACAACCAACAGCTCGCTTCACCAGCAGCACTCAGAATACACCGTTTCACACAGAGCATTGCCAGGCTCCGCAGCAGCGATCATTGTCACCTTTTGCACGCGGTACCTTGGCAGCTGCAACTGCCACAATCCCAGCACTGCTTGAGCAGGCCACGAACCACACAGCCACAGAACCAGCCAGCTCCAAGCAGCAGTGGTTACTTGGTTCAGCCAGTGCCTAAACACATCGTATACACACGGTTGCTGCAACATGTAACAGCCAACAGCAGGACGGCTGCTGGATAATCAACCATGCGGCATTCACAGCCGCAACACAGGCCAGTAACTGCCCTTCAAAGCAGTGCCAACACCCGTGAACAACCTTTTTGACAGCTTCAACAGACTGGTCTGCCACAGCAGCAGTAGGTAGCATGACTCTGCCTGGCTTGCAACCACACAGAAGCACACATGCAACAAACAGGCATGCTGGCTGGCATTGCGCTCGCAAAGTACGCTACATGCACTCAACAATCACAGTGTGTTTGTAAACAGCCCAACCCCATGAAGATGTACATGTGTGAGCCATGCATCACGCATGGCTCGCCACACCAACCATCGCAAGTTGCTGCTGCAGCCCTTGCGGTAGCACTGCTGCTGGAGCAGTGGCCGAGGAGCGCGCGCAGTCCCTGAGGGTGATGCAGCGCTGTCCCTAGTGCATTCCGCATCGACATGTACAGCACAGCTTACATGTACAACTGCCAACTCTCACTTCACAGCACACATACACAGTATGCGAGCCACTGGAAATGCAGCCTTGCACAGTGCACTGCATGAGTATGTGCTGCGGCTTTCTCACCTAGACTGCAATGGCTGCAGGCTGCTGAAACAGCTGCGCTGTTACAGCACAAAGGGCGCTGCTAACAGCATGAAGCGGTCAGCGGCCTACACAACAGCTGTGCCTGCAACCTCAGTGGTTGGCAGGCGTGGCTGCTGCTGCTGCTGCTTCTGCGCTGCAGTGCTGCTGTAGATGTCGTCTGTGTCAGCCAGGTTGTTGTCACGCATGAAGCGAGTGATCATGTCCAGTGCAGCAGCAGGCTGGTCCATTGGCACCATGTGGCCCTGCAGCAGCAATGCAGAGCGATAAAGGTGTTGGCAGAAGTTGGTGCCAGTGAGCAATGCGCAGAGCAGGACATGATACGGTGCGCAACAGCAGAGGCAGCAACAGCAGCAATAGCAGCAACAGCATGGTTGCCCAATTGTGCAGCCAAGTGTGCAGCCGCAACAAACATAAGCGGGAGTATGGACCCTGACCCTGCGACTTCAGGGCGCCAAATCGTGCTGCATGTCCCCACATGCACAGCACACCGACTGCAGCCACGCACTGCAAGCACCCCAAGCAGTCATGCCTCACTCCCCACTCACCGCCTCAAAGACCTTGACGAAGCTGAGTGTGTCGTAGCTGGTGACAAGGCCCGCCTGCTTGCCCTGCACCATCCACGCCTTGTCCTGCGCCTGCGACCAGCCCTGCGCCCCCTCCCACTGCAGCTGATCAACCCAGCGGCGGTTGCCCAGCCAGTTGCAGATCAGGTCGCGGTCACCTGCAGCAGCAGCAGCAGCAGCAGTGACGTACATCTGAGCATGCTGTGGCTGAGTTGCTGCCTGGCTCGTCACCAATTGAGCGCAATGCAGAGAGGCAGCAATAAGCTACAGCAAACTCTCTTGCATACCATATAACAAAGCACCACACTCATGTTGTTTTGGTGACACCGACTCACCTGCGTAGATCATGACGCGGACCTTGTCCTCCAGCAGTGGCACCAGCTTCAGGCTGAAGTCGCGCATGAAGTCGCCTGAGGGACAGCAGCAGCAGCGCAGCAGCAGCAGGGCATACAGCAAGAATGATGGGGTTCCAGGCATGCTACTCATCGGCGTTGATGCCCCTACAGGCAGCGGTCACATGAGCGACTGCTGGGTGCAACACATAAACACGTACTTGCACATGCAGGCCAGCGGGCACCACCACATTGCCATAGCATCACAATGCAGCTGTCCTGCTGCCACAAGCTGCAGCCGCGGCCCGCACCGTAGAACTGCGCGTTCACGAGCATGTTGCATTCCTGCCACTGCTGCTCCTGGTCCACGCCCAGCGCCTTCTTGACGGCTGCGCTGTTGAGGAACTTGTCGGCATCGCTGAAATCGTAGCAGAGCGGGCCCAGGCACTGCTTGCGGATGTCGTAGTAGTTGATGCCTGGCTTGGACATGAGGATGCGGCCAAAGATGGTGGCCTGCGTGCGTGCGTGTGTAGACGGCACAGGGAGCGAGTATGAACAGGGCATGGAACATAGAAACACAGCAGAAGTTGAGCAGGCAACCAGGAAGGCAATCCTCGAGTACTCCAACAAACAGCCGCTGCGCAAGATGAGGACGGTTTGGGAGAGCAACAAGCATGCGCTGCGGATGAGCGAGCACAACAGCGTCTGAAACACCTACCTGGCAGTACTGCAGAGTCAGGCCGCACAGCCAGCCCCACTTGTGCTTGCTGCAGAACTCAGAGCCCCAGCGGCACAGCGGGTACCACCACATGATGCCGTCACGCGTCTGCACAAATCAGGCAGCAGCACACGGTGCGGTTAACAATGGATCTTAAACCATTGCAAGCAGTGCCTTCAAGTGCTCTGCCATACTTGGCTGCTGTTGGGGCTGCGTTTGCAACACAAGCTAGCAACATGGTAAAGGCAGCCTACGCACACCATCTTGCTGCAGGTCCTATTGCTGCTGCACAAAGTAGTACAGCAGCTGAAATGCGTCACAGCCGACAATTGCAACAACTGGCACAGCATCATCATCATCATCATCATCATCATCATCATCAGCAGCAGCAGCGGCGCACCCCCTGGCTGATGAGGCCCTCCTGCAGTGCGTAGTCAGCGTAGGCCCCGTACTGCACGCTGGGCTTGGTGAGGCCGTTGCCGATGGCCACGCCCCTGAGCTTGATCGGGGGGCCCTGGCCCAGCTCACTGGCACGGTACACCTTGTTGGCCACGGCGGGGCAGTAGTGGCCCTGCAGCAGGAGGGATGCATGAGCAGCAGCAGGAGGGATGCATGAGCAGTAGCAGAATGGCGTCAGCACCAGTTTGGCAAGGGTAAAAATAGCGCTGTGACCAGTGCATCATGGTTACTGCAGGGTTTGCAAACTGCCAGGCTGTGCGCTTACGAAAGGAGTCACGCACTGCTGTGCTGCACTGTTCTGCACTGTTCTACTGCTGCTGGCTGCTGGATGCTGCTTGGTTGCTGCTATTGTTGTGGTTGTGCGCGGCTGCTGCAGTGCCGGTCTCACCGCGTAGCTCTCCCCTGAGATGAAGAAGTCCCTGTTGGCGAGGTGGGGGCGTGCTGCAGGCAGCACAGCAGCGGGGTGCATGGCACAGGCCACACACACATAGCAGCAGGCAGTTAGCGTCAGGCACACAGCAACATGAAATGCTTGGCTGCGATATGGAGGCTAGCGGACTGGCTCCCACATAGCTGTGCACCTACTGTTGCCAGCGCAGGTTGCTGCTTCCTGAACATCAATCACACGCATGCAGGTCCCACGCATAATGGCAGCACCCCGCCCCACACAATCCACAAGTAGCACATGCATACATGCAGCAGGTGTGCTTGTAACTGCTGCGCGAGAGGATGACACTCTTGATTAAACACTACTTTGTTGAATGGGTTGATTTGATGCCAGCAGCAGCAGCAGGATCTCCGCGCTCACCCTCAAAGAACTCCTGCAGGAAGTCCAGCATGTCCTCAGCCACCTGGTGCTCGCCTGACACGTCATCACGAGGGTCCTGCAGCAGCGCACAGCAGCAGCGCAGCGTCGCAGGTAAGGCAGCCCGGCACGGAGGGGGCAGCAGCAAGGTGACACCAGAACCCATGCCGCCGCACGGCGGCATGCAAGGGGCTCTGGGGCACTTGTGCAGACCGTGCTAAACGCTTTGCCGTGACTGCCATGAACTGCACAGCAGCCAGGCACCCTTTCAAATGCGAAGGGGGTGCTAGCAGTGGCTGCTACATAAACAGCAGGCAAAACGCTGGTACAACGATGACACAGATGGGCGGCAGGCAGAGCCTGATGCCGTTCATAAGCATGACCGGCCCTGCCGTCGTGTGCGCCGCGCCTCACTTTGCTGAAGCCTGTCATGAACAAATGCTGGCGTTGATTTCCATTTACATGCATATTTGAGCCTGCAGCCCTGCAGCTGCGTGTGCTGCGCACCTCGCTGTAGCTGAAGCCTGTGTTGATGGGCTGATCCACATAGATCACGCTGGCGTGCTTGTCCCAGCCGAAGGGGTTGTCCAGCAGCGTCATGTTGTGCGCCAGGCTGTAGGGGCCGTTCTCTGCAGATAAACGATACAGCAGCAGCAGCAGCAGCAGCGGCAGCAGCAGTGCACCTTCAGCTTGGGCTCAAACACAGCACGCCTGCCTTACATGTGTTTCTGCGCCACGCAGTCGGGAAAGTGCGCTGCCTTCAGGTGCCGGCCTATGAACACAAACCGCTGGTTTAACAAACATTGCCGTGCATGCAGCTGGTGTGCGGCATTAGGCCAACACCAAAGGGAGTATGCTGCTGCTGCTGCTGATGTTACTGTGTAAGCAGCCATCATGCAGCGCTCACCATAGAAGATGGCAATTTCTGACGAGCAGCCAGGGCCACCTGCAGCAGCACACCACACATGCCAAGTCAGGACAGGCATACAGCTGGGGAATGGCACTGCGCAGGCCTGGTTGAAACAGCTAGCGCGATTGCACACATGCGATGTGAAATGTGCGGGGGTTACTAACAGTAAGCTTTGAGCCATGAGCAGTCCAGGGCTTGGTATCCAAGCACAGCCACTCCATGCACCTGAGCGCAGCTAATGTGCTCAAAGCATGCATGCCGCTCATGCACAGGTGGCTCACCTGTCATCCACAGGATGATAGGATCGTTGGGCCCCTTGTCCCTGCACACAACACCAGAAGCAGGAGTGGGAAGCCAGCCTGTGATACACGGTGAACATGTCGGCTGCATGCTGTGCTGTTCATGGCTTTGCGGGCAGGCTTGACAGCATCACATGCTGAACAGTGCACAGGGAGACCCAACACAGCCACCTCGGCCCAAGTGCACTGCTGCCAGTCGAACTTCATGCCTTTTTGGCAGCAGTTGCCGCACCTGCTCTCGTAGAAGAAGTAGAACATGTGGGCATCCACGGTGCGGTTGAGCTTGAAGTAGCCAGCCACGCGCTCCGGTGGGTCCACAATAGGCACATCATTAGCTCCCTTGTTCATCTGTGCAGCGCAGCAGGGAGACGCAGCGCAGCAGTAAACATATGCTTGGACAGCGCTTGCTGGTGTAGCCAGAATGCGTGCACGAGGCCAGGTTGCTGCCTGTGCGTGATGCTGTTTGTGGCTGGCAATGGCACAGATTACAGCAGCAGCTAAGCATCCCAGATCCACATCCTGAGACCTCAGCATCACTACTTTGCTGCCCAAAGCCGTTGTTGAGACGGGCATGGTACATTGCACACGACAGCATATGCAGCGGACTGTACAACAGCAACCTGCAGCGAATCTCCCGAAACCTGCGCCTGCTGACTTACCAGCTGGTCGGGAAACGCGATGGGCTTCTCAAACAGCCTTCCTTTGGCATTTGCGCAAGCCCACAAACAGGCCAGCACCACGAGGCACACGCCCAAGCCTCTCATCGTCGCGATCTCGCTTTGCTGCCCTTTGTGATGTATGGGACAGCGATTAGCTGCTGACAAGTGCTCAACTACGTACGGATCAGTGCCATGCAAGAGCTTTCAGCCATCTACCTGCACACCTCGCACCCTAGCGGAAACCCTGCTGACTGTGTCACCAGAATCCACGGTTCCCCTAGCCAGGCTTGCGCGGATCTTTCATGCAAGCATTTGCAAGCTGCCAGGTGGAAGAAGATACGTACCTTGGCCATCATTAGAGGCTGTGACTTGCAACTGCAAGTCAGCTGCTTCCTTCCTCTGGCTGGCTGAAAAGCAACCAAGGTTTCCACCCATTCCACACTGCTGGTACAGCAGCTGTTTCAGCAGGTTACCAACAAAGTATCCAGCACCCATTACTGCTGCACCAATAGAAGATGCGGCAGGTACCACAGTGGGAGCAGCACATTGTCCAGCTGGCTCGTGACGGCCTCCATCAGCCCTGCACCAGCAGTGGCCAGCACCAGCTGCAGCCACCAGCACCAGCTCATGCCACCTGGCACACCCATGCCACCAGCCCACAACAGCAGGCACCATGCACCCAGAGAAGATGCTATGCCTGCTACTGTGCCCTCAACTGTCTTCCGGCTGCCAGCGTGGATTGGCACACGGCCCAGAAGCTTGCCAACCATGGATGCAGCAGTATCGCCTACACCTATGATAACCATGCCACTCAGGCCCGCCGTCACCAGCAGCAGCGCACCTGCACTGCCGCGGCTGCCGTCACCTATACTAAACCCACTGTATATGCTGCCAACTACAGCATCGCTGCTTGTGGCTGCTGCCAAGCAGTTGCCTTCACTGCCGCTGCTGTTGCTGCTGCCAGAGCATAGCATGGTCCCAATGTGGCTGCCGCTATGGCTGCCGGCAAAGCCGTCCGCTCCTGGCAGGCCCAGGCACAGCCACATGGGCACAGCCAGGCCCAGCAGCAGCGTGAAGTGCGTCACGTAGATGACCCCCGAGTCGCGCTCGTCAACAAAATCCTGCAGGGCAGCAACAAGCCAACAAGGTTGGTTAGTAGGCAATGTTGAAACACATGCCCGGTGTGCCTGGAGAACAAGTGCATGACAAACCCCAGCGGCCAGCTGGCTGAGACAGGCCACCAGCAGTGAAGCAGCTGTCTTCAGCAGGTGGTACCAGCAGTATGCCACAGGCAGCCAGGGCTAAGCACGAAGCCACAGCTGAACACTGCTAGTGGCTATGTGCACACAGCCCCCACCTGCATGAACTGCTCCACCGCTGCGCCCAGGCGAGGCAGCTGCAGGTGCCGCACCACCTCCAGCAGCTGCAGCGCTGCAAAGGCGATGGCCAGCGACAGGCACAGCATGGGCAGGTCCCAGAAGAACACCGGCACAAACAGGCCGCCCGCCAGCAGGTGGTACACCTTGCGCACAATGATCTGCATGCAACACCAGGGGTTTTGTCTCAACACAGACCGCTGTAACAACCCAGCCAGTTGCAGGCAATGCTATAATTGCGGCCCATGGCAAGCACCGCCATGCAGACAAAGATATTGCGATGCAGCCGCTGCTGACCTGCAGGACTGGTGACAAGGAAGTTGCACAGGCATGTACACACCACACAAGCAACTGCTGGCTGCACAAGGTGTCCTGCAAGCAAGCAAGTCTCACCTGAGGCACCTTGCTGTGGCCCACCCACAAGCCCAGTGCAGGCAGCGTCAGCCCCATCAGGCCCACCCAGTACAGCAGCACCAGCACCCGGCCCTGCCGCGCAGGCATGAACTCCAGCAGGGTCCACGCTGCTGCACACACCAGCCACAGCAGCAGCGCCACCATCGACGCTGCCAGGGGCACTGCCAGCAGCACCCGGCCCAGCAGGCCGCTGCTGCTGGTTGCTGCTGCGTTTGATTTCTGCGCTGTCGTGAATTCCTGTGTTCCACTGCTGCTGCTGCTGCCGCCTAGCACAGCCAGCAAGGTGCGCAGCAGCAGGCACAGCAAGAGTGTCGACGCCGCCACCAGCAGTATCGCTGCTGGCAGTGCCTCCACGCTCAATGCCCTGCTGTGCGCAGTACTGCTGCACCCTCCCATCCTTGACAGCGTCAGCCGCACGGCAGCCGGCAGCAGCTGGCAGACACAATTTGGCACGAAAACAGGTGCTGCTGGCACCACAAGTGCTGCTGCTGCTGCCAAGGATGCTGCACCTTGTGCCATCAGTGCACCCTCTCCAATGCTGAAGCAGCTGGGCAGCAGCCGCATAAGCAGGCAGTACATTGCTGGCGCCAGCACTGCGGTGGACGCTGCTGCTAGCATTAGCGCGGGCGATGCTGCTGAGGCAGTACACACGTTAGTGAAGTTCAACTGCTGTTCAATGAGGATTTGCAGACTTGAGTGCTGTGCTGCAGCCAGCCACGCGGCTGCAGCTGCCACCACGCCACAAAAAGCAGCCGGGAACCATTTGATGACTTGCTGCCCCTGCCGCTGCTTTCGCCTCTGCTGCTCTACATATTCTTCCTTTGCATGCAACTGACGACTGTCACTGTGCTGCTGGGCGTGCACGGGTGTGCCTGCTTTCTGACTCTGTTTTGTTGCTGCTGTAGCAGAGACAGCAGCCGCTGCTGGTTTTGACTGCAGATATACTGTCAGAACGATAGCGGCTGCTGCAACGCAGGAAGCCAGGGACCACACGCTCCAGCTGCCTGCAGGCATGAAAGACACAACATGGTGGCAGAGTGCTGGTTGAACTCAGGGACAGCTGTGCAACACTGTCTGATATGCTTGCAACAGAACTCTGCTGCTGACACACGAGACAGCATGCAGAGTTGTAGTACGAGATGCGACCCAACTCGCGGCGGACATCTTCCATTATCAACTGCTCACCTTGTTGCGGAGCTGCTGCTGCAAGAGCTGCCAGCACAGAGGGCACTGCCAGAACTCCTTGCGCAAGGCCGTGCGAATCACTTCTCCTCAAGCTGTATGGTGACACTGCATCCACAAATGAGCGTTGCAGGGTGAGAAGTGACAGATGTGTCGAGAGCACCTCACTCACACAGGCCTGGCAGGCTGGACAACATATTTACATTGGTGCCCTCAGCTTGTTTCCTTGCTGACAATTTTCCTTAGTGCCTGCACTTACCTAGTTTCTGCTTGCTGCCAAATTCGAGCAGCAGAGGCAGCAAGTGCACCAGCGCTAGGCAGCACGCCAGCCAACTGCAGCCTGCATACATGACAGCTCTGCGGTGGTTAGCAGCGTGGTAAGTGTGGGTTGCCACACATCCAACTGACGACCTGCGTGGCCACCTACCAGCTGCCTCTGCTGCCAGGCAAAGCCGTAGCCCAGAGGCACAGATCAGAGCTATCTCCAACTGATGGCCTTGCAGCTGTGGCCTGCACCAGCCTGCTGCACTCTTGGCATGTGTTGCTGCAGCCATGGCTGGACGCCACCAACGTTTGCAACAGTCACTGACTCATATAGCCGTGCTGCTGTTGCATGCAGGCGTAGCTAGCATCGCGCTCCTCTTGAGCACCCCGCAGCTGCAAACCGACTAGCAAGCGGTGTTTCGATACCAAGTGCAAGCTAATACCCAAATAAGGCAATTGATACCAGGTGAAAGTTGTGCTGGCGCAGGGTAGGTGGCGTTCAACTGCTGCGTGTGTGACATGACAGGTTATGCGTCTACATGTGGTTCTACGTCCTTCCTTTCTAAATCCTTCACACATTTCAAGCGTAACCAAAACATTATAGCTGCTGTGAAGAGACCTTAAGCGAGCTGCGCCCGAACATGAGACTGCCATCATCAAGGTTGCTGTGATGCTGTCAACTTGACTAGCATCTGGGTGCTGCTTTGACTCGTATCGCACCATTTACTGGTGATCTGGTGGTACTTCAGCATTGTATTGACCTATCACAGGTCCACAGGACTTGCACAAACACGTGTGTTGAGTACGATGGTAAGACTAGCGACCAGGCTTCAGCACATCATGCCGAATAGCCAGCTGCACGCCCAACTCATCCAGCCATGCTGAACTGTTGACAGGCAAGGTTTCTCAGCTGGGAGCACTTGAGCAGGGAACAGATTGTAGCCATCCGTGCGGCGCCAAAGCAGCCAGGGGCACCCACCGCCAGGCACCTGCTGCAGCAGTATCTGTCTGAGCAGCTGGGGGAGGACCAGCTGCGCAACAACATCGTGCTGGACTTATTTTCATACACCCTTCAGCAAGGGCAGGTGTGTGGAGACAAGCACAGCACGTGTGCAGAGCCTGATGCTGCCAAGAACTTGCAGGGTCCAATGCTGGCCGCTGTGCATGCTGCTGCACAGACTTCGTGTGAACCCCGCGGCTCGCTTCTCTTTTGCCACCAACAGCATATGTTGTCCGCAGCACAGCTGGGTGTGCTGTCATTGCACTTCTGCGGCTAGCTACTGCTAGCACCGCATGGCACCACCAGCGCTGAACACTCCTGCAAGTGCTTGCAGGCGTGGGGCTTTGATGATGAGTGGCTCTCCTGCCTGTTTGGTATCATCAAGGAGGTGCACACAGCTTCTGTGGCGCAGCAGCTGACAATTGAGCGCAGCTTCGCTTTCTTCAAGGACACACTCATCAACCACAGCATACAGCGGTGAGCAGCAGCAGCAGCAGCAGCAGCAGCAGCAGCAGGATCATGGCGCCACAGGCCCATGTATCAGTTTAAGCTTTGATCTGCTGCAAATCAGCATCAGTATTTTCACATGTGCAATGATTTTGCAAGTGCTACTGTTCAGGCAACGTCAGCCTCAGGCTCTGCACGAAATTGACCAACCTGCAAGGTGGCAATCATTGACAATACGGTCCACCGACATGTCACTCTGCGCTGGCCTGCCCCGACCTGCAATGTTGCCTGCAGGCCTCCATTCAGCACAGGCGTGTTCAGTCAGGCTGAGATGCGCAGCATCCTGGACTGGGTACTGGACACTTACTACAGGCATTACAAACTGTATCAGTATGCCTTCACAAGCAGGTGCGGATTGACAAAGCACTGTAGCCTGACAGGGAGCGCATGCTCAGAGGATGAAAGCCCTTCCTTTTCCTCTGAGTGATGCAGCCTTACCTGACAGCCAGCCTTGCGATGGGCTTCAACTGTGCAGCATGTACGCGCTTTTAAAGGTGTTGCCCTTTCGGTCGCCGCAGAGTGACAATGTCTGTCAGCACCTACCACCCCACCAGCCTCGTGGAAACAGCGCCACTGCTACTGCCCCCACTAGCTGAGGCGCTAACAGAGGAGCAGCACAAGCAGCAGCTCGATGAGCAGCAGCGCCAGGTGAGCAGTGTTGGCGCTGTCAGGGGCATGGAATCGGGTGTGCAGAGGTCACCGTTTATAAGCGTCTCTGCTGCACCTAGTCATTGACATATGATGACGACTCAGCACCAAAGGCGTGCAAGGCTGTCCAAACCATGATGCTGACCCACATTGCCTGCATTGCTCTACAACTGGCACATGCAGTTAGAAGAGCAGCAGCGCGCGGAGGAAGCAGCTGCAAGGGCAGCTGCTGAGGCAGCACGCGAGGCTGCGCTGCAGGAGGCCTACGAGGCCAGCCTGCCTGATGACATCAAGGAGCGAGTCATGCTGGCGCTTGAGCGTGAAGTGGTAAGCAGCATGCACAGCCTCAGCAGGCTGCTTGGTGATAATTGTTGACCATTGGCGGTCAACGGCTGGCACAGCCCGCTGGCACGGTGCCAGAAACATATTCTCCCACATCATGTACTACTTCCTGCAGGATGTGGGTGAGCCAGCCTGTTGAATGTGTTTCTGATGTGTTTTTGTGTCTGCTTCCATGCTGCAGGCGTACTTGAAAAAGAAGATGGAAGAGCAGTTTCAAGCGCAACAGGCGGGGTTGATTGCGCGACTGGCACAGCTAGAGGCGGCAGCCAAGCCAGCATCATAGCTCTGTCATGGTCTTGCGCTGGGCAAGCTGGGCTGGTGTAAGAATACTGGACTTGGGGACGAAGGCCCGTTAATATGGCCTGCCCTGCCTACGTACCAACGAACATGTACCCTAAGACTCAGAGTAACATGCCCAAAGGATCAAAGTCCATCTACGTAGTTCTACTTAGACAGCACACTAGCTCATGGGGCTTCTAGAGTAGTGTTGCACGCAACACATGGCTATTCCTGCAAGTTAATAATGTTACATAGCAACTGGTCTGCACCGCGTGGCAGGCCGAAGGCTTCAGCCACAGCTTGTTGAGCTGTCACAGTGTGAAACAGCTGCAGCTGTTGGATACTGTCCAACATGCATCGCACATGTACGGCACATGTTACGGGCCATCAGGTAGCAGTACACATTGCACCATCATGCGCGACCAGAAAATTAGTCAAATGTTTTCAGGGAAGAAAGCGGTGAAATCTGCTGCTAGTCTCCCTCATTCCTGCAGCATCTCCAGCTGGTATGCCATGCATGCCAGTGGCTTGCTGATCAGGCTGTTGTTGCACTGTCCGCAGCAGTGCCACCAGTGCTCATGGCTGTGGCGCGCCGGCTGGTTGAGTAAACCGGTCAGATGTTCATGGTTGCATCGTTGCAGACGCCTGCCACGTCTGCCCTTTTGCCTGCGTCTGAGGGCCAGCTGGTACTGGGAACTGGGACATGACATGTCATGTGTAACTGCCACTCACAAACCCAAGTTTGCTGATTGCGACAATGGTAAACTTTGTCAAAAGTTTAAAAATTCAACTGTATTAACGTCAAACCTGGTGGGCACGAGGTGGCATCGCTGACTTCGACTGCTTGCTTTCGTACAGCAACCCACGTTAGCTGTAATCGCTTCAAATATTTTGCAATATCTAAGGTATCGATGTGGTCGGAACATCGGTAGCCCTCGTCCCCGTGTGGGGCACCATCATCATGCCTCCTGGTCAGAGGCCTGCTTCAGCTACCAAGGATGCAGAACTGGAAACGCTGCTCAAGGTGTTGGGTGACAACTTCAATGTGAGGACGGCTCCAGTGCTTGGAACTGCACCAGCAGTACTTGTGTGCAGGCAGGGGCCAGATGGCTGTAGGTGTGCATGGCAGCATACAGCAGATGCACTGGCACATGCCATCATAAACATGCAGGACATCTTCTCTGCCTTCTGCATGCAGGCTGCTGCCTTGCTCGACCAGGGGTATGCTGACAGCGAGGATGGCGCAAGCAGCACGCTCGTCAGCAGGGCAGCAGCAGACACCAGGCAAGCCAGCAACAACCTGGTGCGCCGGGCGTCTAAAGCACTGCTCAAACAGGTGGAGGAGACTCGCAGAAAGTACACAGTAGAAGTAGAAGGCCTCAAAGCAGAAATTCAGCTGCTGACCAAGGAGGCAAACAGGGACAGGCGCGATGCAGAGCTGGCCTCTGTGACTGCAGCAGCAGCCAAGAAGGCGGCACTGGATGCAACTGAGGAGCTGGAGCGCTTAAATGCAGAGGTGCAGCGGTCAAAGCGAGCACTGCAGCAGCTTAACAGGTGCGCAGCATCAAGTGCTTGGTGCGTCGTTGCCTCTTGCAGGGTGGGTCTAAGCTGTATGAGATGGTGTTCAGCTGGTTCATGTGAAACATGGCCAAGCAGCTGCTGCAGCAGGAAAGCAGAAATGCTGAGTGCCAGGCTGCAAGTGAACTATTACAATTCAACGCAGTGACTGCAGCAGACATTGTCATCTTGGGTGTGTCATGATGGCAGCAGTTGATGCTGCAGCAGTGGCACAGCTCCTGCCATGCTGCGCACAAGTCATGTGACATATCTGCGTGTATGCTGCAGGGAACGCGATGACCTGGCCACAATGCGCGACCGCCAGGCTGCTGACTTCCAGGCAGAGCTGCATGAGGAGCTGTTGGCACAGAAAGCTGGTCTGGAGCAGCAGCAGCATCAGCAGCAAGCACAGCTTGACAAGGAGAAAGCAGTGGTACGTTGCGGGCGCAAGCATGGCCTTAGTACGGGTTCTCATTGACGGGCGTGCCTTGACTCTGGGTTCGGCCAGCAGCTACCAGTCAACTGTGCAGCAGCAGCTGAAGCAATCAGCCATGCACAACATGCCAAGCGTCTCCAGAGTGCAGCTGCGCTGGTTGCTGTGAGCCAAACACAGGTCGCACCACGCATGCCATAACCATTTTCGCCTAGCATTGTTGCCATCACTTCAGTTGTGTCTGGCTCTGTCTGCTGGCAGTTGAGCTCACATAGCTATGCCTTTCCTGCCACTGCAGATTGATGCCATCAAGGCTGCTTCCTTAGAGCGCCAGGCGCAGCTGGACAGGGAAACAGCAGAGCTCAAGCAGCAGCAGGACGAACTCACAGCAAAGCTAAAGGAGTTCCAGCAGCGGGTGAGCAGCTGCAAAGCGACTGGAACACAGTTTGGCTGTCGGGCCGTGCAATGTTGTGCGTGTGGTTTACCTTCAGCAACGCTTCACAGCAGCAGGAGCACAGCTGCTGTTGAATTCACCCCAAATAGCGGGAGGTGTGCTGAAAAGCCTTTACATGCTCTATACCGGCACCTCAAGCACGCACATTGTGCAATTGCTTGTGACTTGATAATGCCTGTTTGTGGATGTGACTGCAGGTCGCTGGTGCTGAGGCGTCTTTCCGGGAGCGCGAGGTGGCTCTGGCAGAGATGCAGGTGTGTCTGCCGTGTACTCTGTTCAGGTGCCCATGTGCACCCCTGCCATAATTGCTGCCTGCAGCAGCAGAACCTACATGCAGGACAGCAGATTGTGTACAGACCGTCGCCGACTGTGAGACTGCTTTTGCAATGCTAACCTGCATTGCCGGCTACCTCTGCTTTGCAGGCTGCAGCCAGCCAGCACGCAGCTCGTGACGCTGCACTCTGCGGCAGGGAGTCTGCGGCTGATGCTGCTGAGGCAGCGCTGCAGGAGCGCACCTGCGAGCTGCAGGCCAAGCAGGCTGAGCTGGAAGAGCTGCAGGCCAGCCTGTCTGCTGACGCAGCCAAGCTCAGCGACCAGCTCAACACGTTTGAGGCTCGCAGAGAAGCAGCAGTCAAGGAGCTGCAGGTGGGCTGGCGGCTGCAGCTGCTGAGACGGCAGACCGCATAGCACACCTGCAACTGCAGCAACTGCTCTGTTTGGCATCACCTGCAAGAACAGCGTCCCTGCAGTTACTGATATCTGCTGGGCAGCGGCTTGGTTGTGAGGGTGTGGTGTGCATGCATGCTGTTCTGCTTGATGGCACATGCACAGTTGGTGAGCTGTGAACCATGTCCTGGGTTGTGCTTGCAGGAGCGCGAAGCTTCTCTCATCAAACGCGAGGCTGCACTGTCAGCTGCACAGCAGGAGCAGCAAGGGGCGCGCATGGCAGCACAGGTTGAGCTGGCACGTCTGGAAAGCAGCAGCAGGCAGCTGGGCAAGCAGCTGCGGGAGGCTGAGGCTGACTACATGACCGGCAGCGAGCGATTGGCAGAGCTGCAGCGGGAGGTAAGTGCGCGCTGGTGCTATCACGTGTGCGTGGGTGTGCATGTGCAACAGCGGTATGTTTGAAGTGGGTGGTGCACCGGCAGCGTGTGCTGCAGAAATTGCAGCAAGCCAAGTGCAGCGTTGGTGCAAGTTTGCCGTAGGCGCTGGCGGCACTGACACGCTGGGATGTGCTGGCTGCAGATCGCTGCATGCGAGGAGGACATCGACCGGCTGCATGCCAACAGGGCAACAGCTCAAGCAGAGGCAGAGGAGGCGGATGCAGCAGCACAGCAGGCACTGGAGACAGGGCATGCTGAGGTAAGCAGGACAGCTGCTACACAGACAGCCAATCGGAGCCTTAGTGCATTTAGAAGAGAGCAGACAAGCAGGGTGGGGCACCTTGCGTGCGTGGTAGCTGCAGGCTGTGTGGTTCATGCAACAGCTGGCAAAACCAATAGGTGTAGCGTCGCAGTTTTTGCTGTTTGTTGGGCGTGCTTTGCTGTTCCCATCAAACCACAGCTAACCGATAAACACATGCTGCATTGAGTGCAGGTGATGAAGTTGCGGCGGCGCTACGATGAGCTTACTGCTGAGGTGATGGCGCTGGTGCAGCAGCGGGAGCTGCTGCTGACTCAGATGTCTGACGACAAGGCGGAGTGGGAGAAGCTGCAGCGGGTGAGCCACGACGATGCTAGCCAAAAGTGTTGAGCTGCATGGCGGCTGAGTGATGCCAGCGCAAGCACGACAGTTTGGCAGCAGGTGTTGCCAGGCGTTGCAGTTTAATGTGCCTGCCGATGCTGCTGCAGAGGCAGGCTCAAGGCATTCTCTTGTTCCCGTTGACCTCATGCTCTGCTCTGCTGCTGTGCCTTGCCTGCCAGATGGAGTCTGATGCACTGTCACAGCGTGAGGCTGCGCTGGCATCCTCGCATGCAGCGCAGCAGGCTGAGCTGGACGCGCTGCTGGCCAAGCAGGAGGAGCGCCTCAAGGCCTGGCAGGAGGGCTGCCAGGAGCTGGAGGCGCAGCTGGAGGCACGCCGCAAGGAGCTGGGAGATGAGGAAGACAGGTGGGCGCGCTGACAAACTGGGTGTTGGAAAAGGTTGGGGGCATGTGGCAGGTGGTTTGGCAGGCGGCGACGTCTTTGTACATGCGCTCTTCACATCCCAGGACTACAAAGTGTAAGCCGCGTGTGGTGTTCTGCACTGCTGCTGTCTGACGTGTGTCAGTCACTGTAGCAGAAGCGCTAAACACATGCAGGCGGCAGCCATTGCCACAGCAGCTGCGGCTCATTGAACCACTGTGTTTGCCGCCCCAATCCACATGTTGTCCCTGCAACTGTGCACGTGTTTGTTTGCAGGCTGCAAGGCGTGGAGTCAGAGTTGGCTGCACGTGAGCAGGAGGTCAGCGAGCTGCGAGCACAGTTGCAGCGCGAGATTCAGGCCGAGGCACAGCACGCAGCTGGCCAGGCTGCTGAGCTGGCTGGTGAGCGCGCTGCTCTCCAGAAACAGGCTGCCACGCTGGAGCGGGAGCGCGAGTCCTTCAATGCATGGAGGAAAGAGGTGAAGGAGGAGGCACAGCGCCAGATCAAGGTGCGCTGTGGGTCAATGAGCTGCTGGTTGGCTGCAGGACAACATTGTCCTGCAGGGCAGCCACGAGGCACGGTTTGCAATTATTTTTGATGCGTTGACATTGTGGGTGTGCTGCAGCAGCAAGCCGAGATGTACCGCAGCGCTGGTTGTATGCCTTGCATCGAGCTGTCGTTGTGGTGCTTGTATGGCGCAGGAGCGGGAGGCTGCCCTGTCAGAGCTGCAGCACCGCCTTGACAGGCGCGCAGCAGAGCTGGAGGAGCTGCGGTCATCCACCCGTGCAGCCTTGTCCCGCAGGTGAGAAGCTGGTGGTGATGCATGAAGTGCTGCCGCTGATTCTGTTGCAGGCATGCCAGACCCAGACCCAGCTGGTACTGCGGGTGTGGACACATTTGTGCTGGATGCAGGCTGCACTCGGCTGGTGCGGCTGCACGTGTAAGATGGCAGAATGCTCAGGAGGTTGTTGCGATATAATTTGCATCCTGGCGTGCAGGGAGGCTGAGGCTGCCGCCAGGGAGCAGGCGTCTGGTGCTGCAGTGGCAGCTGCCGAGGACAGGCGGCGCGAACTGGAAAGCCACGAGGCACGCACCCGCAAGGTGGGTGACATTTTCTGCCCTACCTGCCACCATATCTTTGCTGCTATACGCATGCTTCTCCACTTTTGCAAGCCTTGCATGCCTTGCTGCCTCCTGCATGCCTTGTTGCATCCTGCAGCACCCATACTTTGCCATAGCTTGATGTCCTCACAATGCCTGCTGCTGCTGCTGCTGCTGCTGCTGCTGCTGCAGGAGCTGTCTGAGCGTGAGGCGCAGCTGGTGCGATGGGAGGGTGAGCTGCGCGGCAAGGACGCCGACCTGGCCAGCAGGGGCAGGGAGATGGGCGAGCTGCGCGCACACCTGGCTGAGGAGAAGGGCAACGTGGAGAGCGTACGGCGGGAGATGGCGCACATTGAGGCGCGTGCAGCCAAAGAGGTGAGGGATGCGAGCCGCCACAGGACAGTTGCGTTCCATGCATGCAAGCTGCATACGCGCATATCCTCAGCGCTGTTGGCTGCTGCATGCTGCAACATTGCAGTGGGCTGCTTGCCGACTGACAAGCACGATGTGATTGTTGTGCGAGCATCTGCTAATTGTACGTATTCTTCGGCACAACTTCAACGCCACATTCATGTGGTGCTGTAACCACCTCTGCACGTGCATGTGCTTGTGCAGCTCCACAACGCTGAGCAGCTGCGTGAGGAGGTGCGGCTGGAGCGTGAGAAGCTGGGCAGCAAGGAGGCGCGCCTGGCTGGGCTGGAGGCGGCGCTGGAGGCGACGCGCCGCGAGATGGACAGGCAGGCGGCAGAGGTGGCTGCAGCCATGCAGGTGGGCGGGCAGTGCTGCGATGCCTGCTGGGGCGATGAGGGCTTCGAATGTAGCTTGACTGCCTTGAGGCTGCTGGGTTTTCTTGCGATGCGCTTGCTGATGTCTGCACGACTTTGTAGGATGTTCCGGCACCTTGTATGCACCTGCAAGCTATTTTGCAAGAGTGCCTCGAGCTCATCTCCACCTGTTCACTGTGTGACGTGGGTGTGCCTTCCTGCTGCAGGCGTTGAAGCAGCGCGAGTCTGACGTTGCAGGGCAGGAGCGGGCCCTGGCGCGTGCTGCAGATGTGTCTGGCCAACAGCAGCAGCAGCTTGCGCATGAGCAGGAGGCTTTGGCAGCGGCTGTCAAGCAGCTTGAGGCCGACAGGTCAGCAGCAGCAGAGAAGGCGCAGGAGCTGGAGCGCCAGCGGCGCAACAACGAGGCAGCACGCAGGTGCGCCTTTTGTGGGTGGGAAATATGTCGATGTCAGCAGCATGATTGGTTCTTGTGAGCTGTGCGCTTGGTGCTTGGTGTTACACTGGCCGCACACAGTGCTGCAATGATCAGCTGTGGTGCTGATGTGGATTGACGTGCTGCGCTGCCCCTGCACCTATTGTCGCGGTGCTGCAGGGCCCTGGCCGGTGTGGAAGCTGCGCTGGATGCCCGCGAGGGCCAGCTGCAGGACAGCTGGCAGCTGCTGCAGGCCAGTGCAGCAGCCCTGAAGAGCGGCGACGTGGCAGGGGCAGCAGCAGCCTCAGCAATCGTTGGCATGGTGAGGTTGTATGCTGCAGGATGCGCACTAGCAGCTGTTGGCCTGCTTGCGTTGTGCGCCTGTTGTGCAGACTGGGTAGAAAAACATCACACTTCACACCTGAAGGGGATCAGACAATGCCTGAATAATTACGCCCGACGTGTGACCGACGAGCTGCTGCTGTCCCTCTGTTGTTACCTCTGCAGGAGAGGCTGCCGCACATGCATGAGCGCAGCAGCATGGGCGGTAGCTGGAGGCATGGCGGCGCGGCCAGCATGGGTGGCGCTGCTGGCCTGATGGACCCCTCCCTGTCTGGAGAGGGCTTGGCAGCAGCATGTGAGGCGCGGAGGGCAGCACTGCTGGAGCGAGAGAGCGCACTGCAGGTGGGCAAGGGCCTGAGGCATCGGCACCAGAGGCTACATTTTGCGGCATTTTGGGGCAGGTTGTCAGCATGGCACTGGTAGCGCCACACAACGCTGCTGTTTGAGATTATAATAGGTGCGCCTGCGCACCCCACTCCTGTCGACTGCTGCTGTTTGTGCTGCAGCGCTGGTCCATGAGTCTGGAGCTGGCTGCTGCGCGCGCCTCCAGCAGCGAGGCCTCGCTCAATTCGCAGGCTGAGGCGCTGGAGGCGCAGGCTGCCGCGCTGGCTGGCCAGGGCTCTGGCCTGGCTGAGCAGGAGCGGCAGCTGGAGGAGCTCAGCAGGGAGCTGGGCAGGGAGCGTGAGCAGCTGGAGCGCATGGCTGCGCAGCTGGAGGTGTGTTTGGTGTGGCAGATGGGCGGACTGCACACGCAAACCAGTGTGGTCCCTGTGTTGCTTGCTGCTGTGTGGGAGGGTGAAAGCGGGGGCCTGCATTGGTTGGACCTCATGGAGACTGAGTGGTTCTATGTGCTGTTGAACGCTGTGCATCGCACGCCTGTCTCTCTATGTGCATGTCAGCACGTCAACTGCCTACCTACTGCTGCTCAGGGTGGCTATACGGCTGGCTATACGGTGGCTGTACGGCTGTTGCTGCACATCGTGTTCCACATCCATGAGTGCCCCGCGCCTGCAGCCAGGTTGATATACAGGTCTGTAGTGCTTACGTGTGTGGGCATGACATGCACGAACCCTTACAAAACCTCGCACTGCTGCTGCTGCTGCTGCTGCAGGAGAAGCGCCAGTCCCTGGAGTCCACAGACGCCCGCCTATCATCAGGCAGCCAGGAGCTGGCAGCAGCGCAGGCCCGCCTGGCGGCAGAGCAGGCAGCAACAGACCGCGCGGCTGCAGCAGCAGAGGCTGCAGCGGCAGCGGCTGCTGAGAAGATGACGGAAGCATCTTTGCGGCTGCAGGCTGTGTCTGAGCGGGAGGCAGCCGTGCAGCAGGCACAGGAGGAGCTGCAGGAGCTGCGCTCACAGCTGGCTGCAAAGACTGCCGAGGTGGGCAAGCTGGGATGCCGGGAGCATACTTGCAAACATGTATAGCACAGCAGCATGGCGCTGCATGCTGACTGAGTTAATGTCCGTATTTTGCTGTGAAGCACATGAATTGTCCAGGGTGGTGTTGTTTATGGGTTGCACCAACTGTCGCATCAGTGGTGGCATTATCAGCGCTGACACAACCTGCGGTGGTGCCCTGCCTGCAGGTTGAGGCGCAGGCTGGCATGATTGGCAAGGCCTCAACTGAGCTGGAACAGCTAGCCGAGGAGCGCCAGATGCTGCGGGCGCGTGCAGTGCAGCTGTCTGCCCAGGAGGAGGATGTGCGTGCACGTGCTGCAGCTGCTGCACAGAAGGAGGCCGAGCTGGCTGCAGAAGGCGCACGGTGAGCAGCAGCAGCAACAGCATGCAGATGCTGGCCAAGAGTGAGAGAAAAATCTTATAGGCACACATATGTGCCATATGCTGCAGTATCGACAGTTGCAGAGCTGCTGCTGCCATGCGCCCAGCGCACACTTTGCCTCCCTGATGTTGCAAAACAACTGCACTTGAAATACCTCCTGCGTGTGTGTGCTTGTTTCATGTCTGCGTCTGCCGTGCAGTGTGTCTGCTGAGCTGGCGTCGCTGCAGTCCAGGCTGGGCCAGGCTGAGCGGCTGGCCAAGCTGGAGGTGGAGCTGGCAGCACGCGAGGCAGAGGCACGGCTCAAGGTAGGCGGGGTCACATGCCGCCTGCGCTGTGACTGTGGGTTGGACACCCATGCATTGTGTTTGCTGCGTTGGCTGACGGCGCACGTGATTTAGCGCACTTGTACCTCTCCTGCCTATCTTCAGGCTGCACAGGTCACCAAAGGACGCGCTTGGCGCTCTGTTCTCTAACCCTTCAGTTAGAAGACAACGAGATCCTCTGAATAACATGGTACCGCATCTTGCCACTTTTGCAGGAGCAATCCCTGGCTCACGGCATGTCCCAGCTAGAGTCGGCGCAGGCCAAGCTTGAGGCTGCACAGGAGCGGCTGGAGTCAGACAAGGCCTGGGTGGCTGAGCAGCAGCGCAGCATCGCCGCCGACCAGCAGACGCTGGCAGCGTGGCGTGGCGACCAGGTCACAGCACTTGACGAGCTGGGCGCCAAGGACAGTGAGCTGGCAGCGCGGTCAGCAGCACTGGAGCAGCGGGCTGCACAGCTTGAGGCAGCAGCAAAGGAGGTGGAGGGCAGGGAGGCTGCGGTGGCGCAAAGGGAGCAGCTGCTGCTGCAGCAGCGTGAGGAGATGACAGCCACTGCACAGCTGACGCAGCGGGAGGCAGAGGTGCGGCGGTTGCTTGCTGTAGTCGCCCGCTGTGCACATGCCTTGCACTGTGCTGCTGGTAGCTGACTAACTCTGCTGATCATTGCAAACCCATGCTGCTGTCCAGCATGCCACAGCGGCGCACCACACCCCTAGGTTTGTCAAAGATGTTTCCAGGTCGCATATGCAAGCGCTGTGGATGCCAGCTCAGCAGCCAGCACTGGCGACACTGCTGACCCTCGCCTGTGTGCTTGCAGGAGCTGCTGTCTGAGCGAGCCCGCCTGCAGTCTGAGGTTGAGGCCCTGCGGGCATCCACAGCAGCAGAAGCCAGCAGCAGCAAGCAGGAGCTGGCCACTCAGCGGGCGGCACTGGAGCAACAGCAAGCGTCTTTGTCGGCTCGCATGGAGGCCGTAACAGAAGGTAGGCGACAGGCAGTAGGTTGCAATGCGCAGGTACGTGGTCAAGCTTCTGGCACGCTACTGCTGTAAGCCGTCATCACATCTCATGCTGCCTTGTCCCGTTCCTCACATGGTGGTGCTATCATATGGTTAGAATCTCAGCTTCCGTCAACGTCATTCCGCCAATCACCTGCAACCCGCCACCTGCTGCTGCTGCATCATGCTCTCAGGTGAAGCCAAGCTGCGTGAGGCGCAGCTGGAGCTGCAGCTGTCCACGCGCAAGCAGGCAGCAGACCTGGAGCTGGCACAGAGCAACCTGGCAGCACACAGGGCAGCACTGGTGAGTAGAAGGCAATACCGCATGGGAGAGGGCTGCTGCTCTGCTGTGATGAGCCAGCTTACATACATATGTTGGAGTGCGTGACAGGGTCACCTGGTATTCTCATCACATGTGTGCTGCATCATGCAACATGCAACTTTTGCTGCCTGCACTTACATAGATATATACCTGGCGCTTATGCTGCCATCGCCCCACACCCGCATTGAGATAATACTGTTTTGTGTTACGCTGCGCTGCGCAGGATGCGGAGCGCGCCGAGCTGGAGCGCATCAGCCAGCAGCTGGCAGAGGAGCGCGAGGAGGCAGAGGCTGCGCTCGCCTCAGCTGCTGCCATGCGGGAGCAGCAGGCTGCAGCAGCAGCTGAGCTGGCGCGCAGGGAGGCGGCGCTGGAGGCGCGGCAGGGCCAGCTGGCCGGGCTGCAGGCGCAGCTGGTGGCTGCGCAGGGCGCGGCGCTGCAGCAGCTGGAGGTGCTGGAGGGGGCGGTGCGCGCGCGGCTGGAGGGGCACCAGAAGCAGGTGCGGGCTGGAGCTTCCCATGAGACCTGTATGCTTGACGCTGCAGGGCTGTGCATACCGTGTATGTGCGTACTTACCAGAAGCAGCAGCTCGCTGACCGACTTGATGCAGCACAGCCCTTTCTGTCGGCCTATCATGATTGCTTCCTGTGTCTTTTCTAATACTACATGCTGCGGTTTCTCCCTGATTGTCGTGGTGGTGTCAGGTGTCTGAGCTGTTGACGCGCGGCATGTCTGACCTGGAGGAGCGCGCTGCTGAGCTGGCGTCACGCCAGGAGCGCCTGGTGGCTGACCTGGCGGCAAGCAGCAGCAGCATGACTAATGCGCTGGCTCAAGAGCGGTGAGCAGCGGCTGCGGCAGCTGATCTGTGTGTCACGTGTAGCAGCAGGCAGACATGCAGCCACTGCTGTTGACGGACATCAGGTTGCGCTGCATGCCACATGGGCAAGTAAAATGTAACAACCGCTGACAATTCCACATTTGGAGTAGAGCAATATCTGCTGCAGCTGATAATGTGACGCATAGCTGCCTGGCATGCCTGCACTATGTTCAAAACCCTGCCAGGAATGTCAATGCAAGATGGCTGTGCTGCCTGTGCTTGAACGCTGCATGTATCTGTGTGCTCCTGCAGCACCAAGCTGCACAGTGACATGGAGCTGGCTGAGGTGAAGGCAGCAGCTGAGCTGGAGCTGAAGGCCAAGCTGCTGGAGGCAGCGCAGGCGGAGCTGGGCAGGGCACAGGCAGAGCTGAGCAAGAGGGAGACAGCAGTGGCAGCGGCTGAGCAGGCCGCACGCACGGCAGCTGCCTCGGCTCGTGACAGGGCAGCAAGCACACAAGCAGCAGCAGCTGACGCGGAGCGGGCGCTTGCTGCGCAACGCCAGCAGCTGGAGAAGGTGCGCGGCTTGTCACAACAGCACCAGGATGACTTGTCTACACTGTTGCAGCACGACATGGCGCCTGGATGCTGTTTCTGGTATGAATACTACTGCTAGTGTGGGAGGATGTACGACTCAACTTCTTTGCTGCCTGCGTTTCCAATGCTGCTGGGCGCTGTTGTGCCATGCAGCTGCAGGAGCAGCTGCGCAGCGACCAGGGGCGCCTGTCTGTGGAGCAGTCGCGCTGCGAGTCGTGGCAGGCGCAGCTGTCTCAGCAGCAGGCCACCATTGAGCAGCTGGAGGCGGCGGCTGAGGAGGCGCTGGGCGAAGCGCGTGAGGCGGCAGCCGCGGCAATGGCTGAGCGGGACAAGGTGTGCTGCCAGCAAGCTGATGCTTGACATGATTAAGATTAGCTCATTGTGACATATGACGATGCATCGTTTGTGCTTGCGCAACCTGCGGTACTGGCATACACTTCAGAGTTGGCTGAACTTGTGCTTACAGGCTGGGCCTGACAAATGTTGCCTGGCGGTGCTGCCCATGCTGCCACATGTGTCTGCAGGCGCGCGCTGAGGTTGATGCAGCAAAGCAGCAGCTGGTGCTGCTGCAGGCGGAGGCTGATGGTGCTCGGATACGGGGCAATGCTGAAACACAGGCAGCACAGGTGAGTTGGCTTGCTGAAAATTTCCAGATGGCACAGACACTGGGCTGCGTATTTGCATCGCTTGACCAAGATTCGACTGTGTGACCTTTGCAGCGTTTGCCCACAATCATCGCCAGCGGTGCGACTACCTTTGTGTTGCCTGCCTGTGTGGTGCAGGCTGCCCGCAACAGTGTCACACGCGAGTCTGCTGCTCTGCAAGAGCAGCGGGCGGCCATCCAGTCCCTGCTGGCCCAGCTGGAGCAGCGCGAGGAGGCCCTAGGCCAAGTGAGGCAGGGCAGGGCAGCCTGGCTGATTTGTACTAGAGCGCGTGGCCTGACTGCTGTGTCAGCACAGATGTAGCACCTCAGTTGGCACTGCATGATAGGCGTTGTGGGTGCAATTGTGATGCCTTAGCACAGCGCCAGCTGCGGTCAGGTCAGGTCCTTGCTTATTGTTATCAACTTGTTACTCACACTGTGTGTTTATTGTGCTGCTGCTCAGGCTGAGGCCGAGCTTGATGCGCTTCGCGCAGAGCTGCAGCAGCAGCAAGCTGACCTTGCACGCCGTGCTGTAAGCCTAGCGGCGGCAGCCAAGGAGGGTGCAGCTCAGGTAAGCCTGGCACGCTGAAGCAGGTGCCTGACCGCTGCCGCCGATCAACTTGCTTGCATAATGCATGGTATGTGGCTGCATCAATGCTGCTGCTGCTTTGTCTTTCACAGGTTGCCTGTCCCCCATGCTTGTGTTGTACGCACAGCTGTGTCTGCATGCTGAGGTGGCTCCTGTCTTCTTGCCACCTGGCCGCCTGCAGGCTGCCTGGATTGAGGCTGAGAAGGAGGCAGCCAAGCGCAGCGAGCAGCGCATGGCTGAGCTGGCAGCGCGTGAGGCGCGCCTCAATGCGCAGGCAGATGCACTGGCAGCGCAGCAGCAGGTGAGCGGCAGTCTTCAGGATGCAGCAGTCTTCAGGCGCCAGTTGTACATAGCTAGCTGCGGTATTGACAGCAACTTCCATACCATGCAGCGTAACCTCTTCCTCTTACAAGCTGTGCTGGACTTGCTGCTGCTGTCTCTGCAGGCTGTTGCTGAGGACTCTGCCCGCTTGGCAAGCCTGCAGCAGCAGCTGGAGATGCAGCAGCGCTCCACAGGGGCCAGCGGCCTAGGCAGCCCAGCAGCAGCGGCAGCAAGGGCAGCGCAGCTGGCTGCCAGGGAGATGCAGCTGCAGCAGCAGCAGCAGGACCTTGTACGGCGGGAGCAGTTGCTTCAGCATGTGAGTTGAGCCCAGCATATAAACAGAACCAGCTGGTGGTTAATGCATGTAAGTATTAGACACTGTACCAAACAGATGCGCAAGCTTTGCTGATGTACTGCATTAGTAGCACAGTGTGAACATCAACGTGCCCACAATGTGCACTAACACGAGCTGGTGTTGTGCTGCAGAGCCAGGCGGAGCTGCGCGCATCGCACAGCGGCATGCGTGCTAGCGTCGACGCTGAGCACAACAGGCTGCTGCAGCTGGTGTCGGAGCAGGCAGCAAGCTTGGCAGAAAAAGAGCGGCAGCTAGAGGTAAGTGTGCTGCCTGCTGCTGCATCTGCAAATGCGTGCACCTATCCCAGAGACTGCGAGGTTCAATGCAGTGCTGCTGTCATGAAGACTTTTGCGAGGCCGCAACGATGCTGAGGTTGAAGGTTGCTGACCCAGGCATTTTTGTGTGTGCTGTGTGCAGACGCTGCGTGTGGAGATGGGTGCGGCGCTTGCAGCTGGCAGTGCTGACCTGGAAGGCAGGGAGCGCGCAGTGCGGGATGCGGAGAGGCGGCTGGCAGAGCAGCAGGTGCGCTGCGGGAAAAGGACCCAACCTGGTTTTTTTGGTGAAGGACCCAACCTGGTGCTTCGCTTCTTCTGCTGCTGGAGACCAATCACCCAATGTAGACTTGATAACTCACGGACCAGATGGTGTTGACCTGCATTTCAGTCACCTGACAGGAATACGTTCTCGGCTGTTACCATTGTTGACAGTCTGCTGCTGCTGTGTGTGTTGTTGCTGCTGACCTGGGTGCGCTGTCTGTGCAGGCGGAGTTGCGGGAGCTGCAGGTCCGGTCAGGGGAGCTGCAGCGGCGGGAGGCTGATGTGGCCTCCAGCCAGTCCCGCCTAGAGGCAGCAGCAGCTGCAGTGGCCAGGGAGCGGCAGGCAGTGGCGCGCGAGCGTGCGCAGCTACAGGTGTGTGTTCTGGCAGGGCATCTGACGCCTTTATTATGGGTTCCGTCAGAGCCATGTGCACACCATGCTCCCCTGTATATACTATGCGTGTATGCTAATCGCTCTTTCGCACGTCGCTGTGATGCCTGCCAGCAGGAGCAGGAGGTGCGCATGGCTGAAGCCAGGCAGCGGCTTGAGGCACAGCAGGCTGAGGCAGCAGCTGTGGCGGCCAGTGCCACCAGCCTCTCTCGCCGCGCCAGCCAGATGCCGCCGCCTGCATCCGAGGCCTCGGATGGCGCGCTGTCCATGTCAGCACCTGTGACGCTCAACGACCGGCAGCACCGCACAGTTGCTGCGCTGCTGGCGAGCCTCAGCCAGACTGCTGCCAGGGGCAAGGAGCGGCTGGCGCGGCTGGAGCGTGTGCTCAACACCATCGCTGCAGACGCCTCAGAGCCTGACAAGGTGGGCTGCTCTGCAACGTTTGCTGCACATGTTGTTGCCGCGCATCGCATGCACGCATGCATCAGCTCAATAACTGTTCATGGTATACATTGTCACTAGACTTGCCAGTGGCCCGTTCGAGAGCAAATGCTAACACCATCGTGGATTGTGTGCTGCAGGTCCGGACAGCGTATGCTGCAGTGACACAGCTCAATCGCGAGCTGCTGGAGTTGCAACGCAACAACGCAGAGTTTGGTGCAGCGCTGGAAGCAGTTGGCACACGAGGAGAGCTGGCTGAAGTCAAGCGCAGGTAACGGCGTGCAGCAGGTTCTGCTCGGGCAAACACTCGCTGATGAAGCTGGCAGACGTACCTTGGTATCATCAGCACCCGCAATGTGTGCATCTGCTAGCTGCACATCCTGCCCTCTGCAGCAGTGGCGCAGCTGGGCATCATTGTACTCTGCTGCAGTTCATGCTTGCCCCGTCATCACCACCATGCTTTTTTTGGAAGTAAGTCACTTAGCCACCCTGCTTACATGCCATGAATGCAGGCTTGAAGGCCACCAGTCGCTCTTGGCCCAATGGGAGGAGAAGGTGGCCAAGCAGTTGGAGCTGATCTCTGAATTGCAGAGTCCCACAAAGCGCAACAGCATGATATCAGCCTCTGCAGCGGCCAGCTACAGAGCATCGATAAGCTCGAATGCAGCGGGTGCTCTGGCAGGGCAGCTGCACTCGTCAGGCAGCTTCGCAGGCACGCGGCCAAGTGCAATGGCGGGTATGGCGCAGCTGTTTGGTGAGGGCCGCACTAGCAGCGCTTTTGGCAGCAGCTTTGGCTTGGTTGGCGGGCTGACAGGCGCAGCGTCTGCGCCCAGCTCGCCTGCACTGTGGGAGCGGGGCAGCCCAAGCAGCATGGCTGGCGGCATGGCAGGTGCCAGCAGGCGCTCAGCATTCACTCCAGGTCCCGCACTGAATGGCATGGGTGACATGACACCCGGCGGTGGGACCACGCCACGTTAGCTTCGCATGCATGCACGCACATGTGCATGTAGGGATCTGGCCACATTGGTTTTTTTTGGAAGCAAGAACGTTACAAGGGCTGACCTAAATAACTGTGCACTTGCTCCATAAAAGGATCCATTGAGAGAGTGAGGCAACCTGTTCCGCACTCACCCCACAGGTCTCTTGTACCAAGATTCGCTGTCACACGATCATGCAGACAGCCCCGTGCGGGGCAGCCCCGAAAGGCATCCAGGACCTGACCGAGTGTGTCACCTATTAGGGCTCTTAACAGCAAGGGGATTTTGAAGGGTTCCTACCACCTGCTTTTTTTTAGGCAAGACAGTTACAAGGGCTGACCTAAATAACTGTGCACTTGCTCCTGCCACCTGCTGCCTAGCCAACCATAGGCAAGATGGCATGTCATTGGCAGTGCATTGCATGCACAAAGTGAACAGTTCAGCGCGAGTTCAACCATCCTACTGCCAAGCGAATGCCAGCCCTGGGCTAGCAGCAGCAAGTGCCATGGAGGGCAAATGTTCACATTAAGAAATGTTCACCAAGCTGAACCTTGGAACTAGGCATGTTGTGTGTGTCATAGTGCCGCCAGCCCTTGTAACTTTCTTGCTTAAAAAGAAAACAAATAGTGCCGCCATCAGCGGGATGCGGCAGCGTGTGCATTTGTGTCGGATACCATCCATTGCTAAAATTCAATAGGATGACTTGTTGAAATACCAAATCATAGTGGAGTATGGGCACTAAGTGCACAGTTATGTAGGTCAGCCCTTGTAACTTTCTTGCTTCAAAAAAAAAAAAAAGAGTATGGGCACTCGGTCAGGTCCTGAATGCCTTTTGGGGCTGCCAATCATGAGGCTATTCAAATGACCATGTGACAGCATAAAAAATGACCATGTGACAGCATCTCATGTTGTGAGAGCTGTGGGGTGAGCGCGGAACAGGTTGCCTCATCCTCTCAAGGGATCTGAAGTAAGTAAGTTACCAGGGCAGGACCAAGCAACGTTGTTGATGCAACGTACGGGACAAAAGCGTCCAGTAGGAATTTTAGCCGACCAGTTAGTTTCCAGTGGCGGTGCACCGACACCCTCGCCATGCATTGATAGCTGACAGTTACAATATGGACAGCTGTGGTTTCAAGGGCCTGTCACGGTCTGTTACACACGTCACGTCATTGCGTGACTGTGATTTTAGTGGAGTCTGGGCACTCGGCCAGGTCCTGGATGCCTTTCGGGGCTGCCCCGCACGGGGCTGTCTGCATGATCGTGTGACAGCGTCTCTTGGTACAAGAGACCTGTGGGGTGAGTGCGGAACAGGTTGCCTCACTCTCTCAATGGATCTTTTTATGGAGCAAGTGCACAGTTATTTAGATCAGCCCTTGTAACGTTCTTGCTTCAACAAAAAAAACGTGTGACAGGGTGGAAGTAGATGTTAGGTTGGGTTGTGGGATACCGTTTGCATGGCTGCAAGGAAGGTCGCCTGAGATCAAACTTGTTGACTTTTGGCAGAAGTGGGGAGCACTGTATAGGGTGGGCGCAGATGGTCGCATCAAGGTTCGGGCCGGCACGGCTGGCATGTGAGTGATGGGTTGGGCACGGGTATAGGAGGCGTGGTGGTCTGTCTTGACGGCTCGGGCAGGATATGCAATGCATTCGTTGGAGTAGTGGCTGTCGTTCCTCGTTGTGCTGTGTTGCAACATAGTATGGCAAAGGCTAAGCTGATGGCTGGGTTACGGTATGTATGCATGCGCGTGGGTAGCAGAGTATGATGATGTGTGCAGGCATGTGCTGATAAGTTTGTGTGTATGGTTATGTGTGTCTGTGTTGGTCTCATTTTCTGCATAATGCCACATTTCTCGTAGGTGTATGTTCGGTAAATAGCAGGATGTGCTTTGCATGAAGTGGAGAATCTATGAATAGTCAGGTGGCGATTGTCTGTGTCGACAATCCGTCACCTGTAAATAGGCGTCTTGTGTGTGTGTGTCGTAATGCTGCCTGTAAGGTGTGGCTCTTAGAGGTGTGCAAGTCACCATGCATTGATAGCTGACAGCTACACTATGGACAGCTTTTGTTTCAAGGGCCAGTCACGGTCTGTCGCACATCACAGGACGTCATTGCGTAACTGTGATTTTAGTGGAGTCTGGGCACTCGGTCAGGTCCTGGATGCCTTTCGGGGCTGCCCCGCACGGGGCTGTCTGCATGATCGTGTGACGGCGTCTCTTGGTACAAGAGACCTGTGGGGTGGGTGCGGAACAGGTTGCATCACTCTCTCAATGGATCTTTTTGTGGAGCAAGTGCACAGTTATGTAGGTCAGCCCTTGTAACTTTCTTGCTTCAAAAAAAAAAAAAGACAGCGTCTCTTGGTACAAGAGACCTGTGGGGTGAGTGCGGAACAGGTTGCCTCACTCTCTCAATGGATCTTTTTGTGGAGCAAGTGCACAGTTATGTAGGTCAGCCCTTGTAACTTTCTTGCTTCAAAAAAAAAAAAAAAAAAAAAAAGGGACAGGTTGCGTCACTCTCTCAATGGATCCTTTTATGGAGCAAGTGCACAGTTATTTAGGCCCTTGTAACGTTCTTGCTTCAAAAAAAAAAAGACACCCTCGCCAACCCGCTTCCTGCAGCCAGGACATTGGAACGGCTTCAAATTTCATAAATAAACATTTTACAAAGAGTTATAACAATAAATTAACTTGCTCGATGCACAACCAGCAGCTGTTCATAATGGGCCACTAGGCGTGCCGGCCCGACAATTCAACCGTAGCGACATTTCAAATGCCGCTGCGCTTACTTTCCCATGTCGGTCCTAGGCAGGTGAGGGCCTTATATGTTTGTTGATGCAACGTACGGGACAAAAGCGTCCAGTAGGAAATTTATAGCCGACCAGTAAGTTTCCAGTGGCGGTGCACCGACACCCTCGCCAACCCGCTTCCTGCAGCCAGGACATTGGAACGGCTTCAAATCTGATAAATAAACATTTTACAAAGAGTTATAACAATAAATTAACTTGCTCGATGCACAACCAGCAGCTGTTCATAATGGGCCACTAGGCGTGCCGGCCCGACAATTCAACCGTAGCGACATTTCAAATGCCGCTGCGCTTACTTTCCCATGTCGGTGCTAGGCAGGTGAGGGCCTTATATGTTTGTTGATGCAACGTACGGGACAAAAGCGTCCAGTAGGAATTGTAGCCGACCAGTAAGTTTCCAGTGGAAGTGCACCGACACCCTCGCCAACCCGCTTCCTGCAGCCAGGACATTGGAACGGCTTCAAATTTTATAAATAAACATTTTACAAAGAGTTACAACAACAAATTAACTTGCTCGATGCACAACCAGCAGCTGTTCATAATGGGCCACTAGGCGTGCCGGCCCGACAATTCAACCGTAGCGACATTTCAAATGCCGCTGCGCTTACTTTCCCATGTCGGTCCTAGGCAGGTGAGGGCCTTATATGTTTGTTGATGCAACGTACGGGACAAAAGCGTCCAGTAGGAATTTTAGCCGACCAGTAAGTTTCCAGTGGCAGTGCACCGACACCCTCGCCAACCCGCTTCCTGCAGCCAGGACATTGGAACGGCTTCAAATTTCATAAATAAACACTTTACAAAGAGTTATAACAATAAATTAACTTGCTCAATGCACAACCAGCAGCTGTTCATAATGGGCCACTAGGTAAAAGAGACCTGTGGGGTGAGTGCGGAACAGGTTGCCTCACGCTCTCAATGGATCATTTTATGGAGCAAGTGCACAGTTACTTAGGTCAGCCCTTGTAACGTTCTTGCTTCAAAAAAAAAAGACACCCTAGCCAACCCGCTTCCTGCAGCCAGGACATTGGAACGGCTTCAAATTTCATAAATAAACATTTCACAAAGAGTTATAACAATAAATTAACTTGCTCGATGCACAACCAGCAGCTGTTCATAATGGGCCACTAGGCGTGCCGGCCCGAAAATTCAACCGTAGCGACATTTCAAATGCCGCTGCGCTTACTTTCCCATGTCGGTCCTAGGCAGGTGAGGGCCTTATATGTTTGTTGATGCAACGTACGGGACAAAAGCATCCAGTAGGAATTGTAGCCGACCAGTAAGTTTCCAGTGGAAGTGCACCGACACCCTCGCCAACCCGCTTCCTGCAGCCAGGACATTGGAACGGCTTCAAATTTTATAAATAAACATTTCACAAAGAGTTACAACAACAAATTAACGTGCTCGATGCACAACCAGCAGCTGTTCATAATGGGCCACTAGGCGTGCCGGCCCGACAATTCAACCGTAGCGACATTTCAAATGCCGCTGCGCTTACTTTCCCATGTCGGTCCTAGGCAGGTGAGGGCCTTATATGTTTGTTGATGCAACGTACGGGACAAAAGCGTCCAGTAGGAATTTTAGCCGACCAGTAAGTTTCCAGTGGAAGTGCACCGACACCCTCGCCAACCCGCTTCCTGCAGCCAGGACATTGGAACGGCTTCAAATTGTATAAATGAACATTTTACAAAGAGTTATAACAATAAATTAACTTGCTCGATGCACAACCAGCAGCTGTTCATAATGGGCCACTAGGCGTGCCGGCCCGACAATTCAACCGTAGCGACATTTCAAATGCCGCTGCGCTTACTTTCCCATGTCGGTCCTAGGCAGGTGAGGGCCTTATATGTTTGTTGATGCAACGTACGGGACAAAAGCGTCCAGTAGGAATTTTAGCCGACCAGTAAGTTTCCAGTGGCAGTGCACCGACACCCTCGCCAACCCGCTTCCTGCAGCCAGGACATTGGAACGGCTTCAAATTTCATAAATAAACACTTTACAAAGAGTTATAACAATAAATTAACTTGCTCAATGCACAACCAGCAGCTGTTCATAATGGGCCACTAGGTAAAAGAGACCTGTGGGGTGAGTGCGGAACAGGTTGCCTCACGCTCTCAATGGATCATTTTATGGAGCAAGTGCACAGTTACTTAGGTCAGCCCTTGTAACGTTCTTGCTTCAAAAAAAAAAGACACCCTAGCCAACCCGCTTCCTGCAGCCAGGACATTGGAACGGCTTCAAATTTCATAAATAAACATTTCACAAAGAGTTATAACAATAAATTAACTTGCTCGATGCACAACCAGCAGCTGTTCATAATGGGCCACTAGGCGTGCCGGCCCGAAAATTCAACCGTAGCGACATTTCAAATGCCGCTGCGCTTACTTTCCCATGTCGGTCCTAGGCAGGTGAGGGCCTTATATGTTTGTTGATGCAACGTACGGGACAAAAGCATCCAGTAGGAATTGTAGCCGACCAGTAAGTTTCCAGTGGAAGTGCACCGACACCCTCGCCAACCCGCTTCCTGCAGCCAGGACATTGGAACGGCTTCAAATTTTATAAATAAACATTTCACAAAGAGTTACAACAACAAATTAACGTGCTCGATGCACAACCAGCAGCTGTTCATAATGGGCCACTAGGCGTGCCGGCCCGACAATTCAACCGTAGCGACATTTCAAATGCCGCTGCGCTTACTTTCCCATGTCGGTCCTAGGCAGGTGAGGGCCTTATATGTTTGTTGATGCAACGTACGGGACAAAAGCGTCCAGTAGGAATTTTAGCCGACCAGTAAGTTTCCAGTGGAAGTGCACCGACACCCTCGCCAACCCGCTTCCTGCAGCCAGGACATTGGAACGGCTTCAAATTGTATAAATGAACATTTTACAAAGAGTTATAACAATAAATTAACTTGCTCGATGCACAACCAGCAGCTGTTCATAATGGGCCACTAGGCGTGCCGGCCCGACAATTCAACCGTAGCGACATTTCAAATGCCGCTGCGCTTACTTTCCCATGTCGGTCCTAGGCAGGTGAGGGCCTTATATGTTTGTTGATGCAACGTACGGGACAAAAGCGTCCAGTAGGAATTTTAGCCGACCAGTACGTTTCCAGTGGCAGTGCACCGACACCCTCGCCAACCCGCTTCCTGCAGCCAGGACATTGGAACGGCTTCAAATTTTATAAATGAACATTTCACAAAGAGTTATAACAATAAATTAACTTGCTCGATGCACAACCAGCAGCTGTTCATAATGGGCCACTAGGCGTGCCGGCCCGACAATTCAACCGTAGCGACATTTCAAATGCCGCTGCGCTTACTTTCCCATGTCGGTCCTAGGCAGGTGAGGGCCTTATATGTTTGTTGATGCAACGTACGGGACAAAAGCGTCCAGTAGGAATTTTAGCCGACCAGTAAGTTTCCAGTGGCGGTGCACCGACACCCTCGCCAACCCGCATCCTGCAGCCAGGACATTGGAACGGCTTCAAATCTGATAAATAAACAGTTTACAAAGAGTTATAACAATAAATTAACTTGCTCGATGCACAACCAGCAGCTGTTCATAATGGGCCACTAGGCGTGCCGGCCCGACAATTCAACCGTAGCGACATTTCAAATGCCGCTGCGCTTACTTTCCCATGTCGGTCCTAGGCAGGTGAGGGCCTTATATGTTTGTTGATGCAACGTACGGGACAAAAGCGTCCAGTAGGAAATTTATAGCCGACCAGTAAGTTTCCAGTGGCGGTGCACCGACACCCTCGCCAACCCGCTTCCTGCAGCCAGGACATTGGAACGGCTTCAAATCTGATAAATAAACATTTTACAAAGAGTTATAACATTAAATTAACTTGCTCGATGCACAACCAGCAGCTGTTCATAATAGGCCACTAGGCGTGCCGGCCCGAAAATTCAACCGTAGCGACATTTCAAATGCCGCTGCGCTTACTTTCCCATGTCGGTCCTAGGCAGGTGAGGGCCTTATATGTTTGTTGATGCAACGTACGGGACAAAAGCGTCCAGTAGGAATTTTAGCCGACCAGTGAGTTTCCAGTGGAAGTGCACCGACACCCTCGCCAACCCGCTTCCTGCAGCCAGGACATTGGAACGGCTTCAAATCTGATAAATAAACAGTTTACAAAGAGTTATAACAATAAATTAACTTGCTCGATGCACAACCAGCAGCTGTTCATAATGGGCCACTAGGCGTGCCGGCCCGACAATTCAACCGTAGCGACATTTCAAATGCCGCTGCGCTTACTTTCCCATGTCGGTCCTAGGCAGGTGAGGGCCTTATATGTTTGTTGATGCAACGTACGGGACAAAAGCGTCCAGTAGGAATTTAAGCCGACCAGTAAGTTTCCAGTGGCAGTGCACCGACACCCTCGCCAACCCGCTTCCTGCAGCCTGGACATTGGAACGGCTTCAAATTTTATAAATAAACATTTCACAAAGATTTACAACAACAAATTAACTTGCTCGATGCACAACCAGCAGCTGTTCATAATGGGCCACTAGGCGTGCCGGCCCGACAATTCAACCGTAGCGACATTTCAAATGCCGCTGCGCTTACTTTCCCATGTCGGTCCTAGGCAGGTGAGGGCCTTATATGTTTGTTGATGCAACGTACGGGACAAAAGCGTCCAGTAGGAATTTTAGCCGACCAGTAAGTTTCCAGTGGAAGTGCACCGACACCCTCGCCAACCCGCTTCCTGCAGCCAGGACATTGGAACGGCTTCAAATCTGATAAATAAACAGTTTACAAAGAGTTATAACAATAAATTAACTTGCTCGATGCACAACCAGCAGCTGTTCATAATGGGCCACTAGGCGTGCCGGCCCGACAATTCAACCGTAGCGACATTTCAAATGCCGCTGCGCTTACTTTCCCATGTCGGTCCTAGGCAGGTGAGGGCCTTATATGTTTGTTGATGCAACGTACGGGACAAAAGCGTCCAGTAGGAATTTTAGCCGACCAGTAAGTTTCCAGTGGCAGTGCACCGACACCCTCGCCAACCCGCTTCCTGCCAACCTATAAATAGGCGTCTTGTGTGTGTGTGTCGTAATGCTGCCTGTGAGGTGCAGCTTTTAGAGGTGTGCAAGTCACCATGCATTGATAGCTGACAGCTACACTATGGACAGCTTTTGTTTCAAGGGCCAGTCACGGTCTCTCACACATCACAGGACGTCATTGCGTGACTGTGATTTTAGTGGAGTCTGGGCACTCGGTCAGGTCCTGGATGCCTTTCGGGGCTGCCCCGCACGGGGCTGTCTGCATGATCGTGTGACGGCGTCTCTTGGTACAAGAGACCTGTGGGGTGAGTGCGGAACAGGTTGCATCACTCTCTCAATGGATCTTTTTGTGGAGCAAGTGCACAGTTATGTAGGTCAGCCCTTGTAACTTTCTTGCTTCAAAAAGAAAAAAAAAAGACAGTGTCTCTTGGTACAAGAGACCTGTGGGGTGAGTGCGGAACAGGTTGCGTCACTCTCTCAATGGATCCTTTTATGGAGCAAGTGCACAGTTATTTAGGCCCTTGTAACGTTCTTGCTTCAAAAAAAAAAAGTCACCCTCGCCAACCCGCTTCCTGCAGCCAGGACATTGGAACGGCTTCAAATTTCATAAATAAACATTTTACAAAGAGTTATAACAATAAATTAACTTGCTCGATGCACAACCAGCAGCTGTTCATAATGGGCCACTAGGCGTGCCGGCCCGACAATTCAACCGTAGCGAATAGATTGGCAAAGGCTAAGTTGATGGCTGGGTTACGTTATGTATGCATGCGTGTGGGTAGCGTGTGGGTAGCAGAGAATGATTATGTGTGCAGGCACGTGCTGATAAGTTTGTGTGTGTGGTTATATGTGTCTGTGTTGGTGTCAAGTTTTACATAATGCCACATGTTTCATAGGGGTATGTTCGGTCAATAGCAGGATGTGCTTTGCATGAAGTGGAGAGTCTATGAATAGACAGGTGGTGATTGTCTGTGTCGACAATCAGTCACCTATAAATAGGCGTCTTGTGTGTGTGTGTCGTAATGCTGCCTGTGAGGTGCAGCCTTTAGAGGTGTGCAAGTCACCATGCATTGATAGCTGACAGCTACACTATGGACAGCTTTTGTTTCAAGGGCCAGTCACGGTCTGTCACACATCACAGGACGTCATTGCGTAACTGTGATTTTAGTGGAGTCTGGGCACTCGGTCAGGTCCTGGGTGCCTTTCGGGGCTGCCCCGCACGGGGCTGTCTGCATGATCGTGTGACAGCGTCTCTTGGTACAAGAGACCTGTGGGGTGAGTGCGGAACAGGTTGCCTCACTCTCTCAATGGATCTTTTTGTGGAGCAAGTGCACAGTTATGTAGGCCAGCCCTTGTAACTTTCTTGCTTCAAAAAAAAAAAAAAAAAAAATAAAAAAAATTCAACCGTAGCGACATTTCAAATGCCGCTGCGCTTACTTTCCCATGTCGGTCCTAGGCAGGTGAGGGCCTTATATGTTTGTTGATGCAACGTACGGGACAAAAGCGTCCAGTAGGAATTTTAGCCGACCAGTAAGTTTCCAGTGGCGGTGCACCGACACCCTCGCCAACCCGCTTCCTGCAGCCAGGACATTGGAACGGCTTCAAATTTCATAAATAAACATGTTACAAAGAGTTATAACAATAAATTAACTTGCTCGATGCACAACCAGCAGCTGTTCATAATGGGCCACTAGGCGTGCCGGCCCGAAAATTCAACCGTAGCGACATTTCAAATGCCGCTGCGCTTACTTTCCCATGTCGGTCCTAGGCAGGTGAGGGCCTTATATGTTTGTTGATGCAACGTACGGGACAAAAGCGTCCAGTAGGAATTTTAGCCGACCAGTGAGTTTCCAGTGGAAGTGCACCGACACCCTCGCCAACCCGCTTCCTGCAGCCAGGACATTGGAACGGCTTCAAATCTGATAAATAAACAGTTTACAAAGAGTTATAACAATAAATTAACTTGCTCGATGCACAACCAGCAGCTGTTCATAATGGGCCACTAGGCGTGCCGGCCCGACAATTCAACCGTAGCGACATTTCAAATGCCGCTGCGCTTACTTTCCCATGTCGGTCCTAGGCAGGTGAGGGCCTTATATGTTTGTTGATGCAACGTACGGGACAAAAGCGTCCAGTAGGAATTTAAGCCGACCAGTAAGTTTCCAGTGGCAGTGCACCGACACCCTCGCCAACCCGCTTCCTGCAGCCTGGACATTGGAACGGCTTCAAATTTTATAAATAAACATTTCACAAAGATTTACAACAACAAATTAACTTGCTCGATGCACAACCAGCAGCTGTTCATAATGGGCCACTAGGCGTGCCGGCCCGACAATTCAACCGTAGCGACATTTCAAATGCCGCTGCGCTTACTTTCCCATGTCGGTCCTAGGCAGGTGAGGGCCTTATATGTTTGTTGATGCAACGTACGGGACAAAAGCGTCCAGTAGGAATTTTAGCCGACCAGTAAGTTTCCAGTGGAAGTGCACCGACACCCTCGCCAACCCGCTTCCTGCAGCCAGGACATTGGAACGGCTTCAAATCTGATAAATAAACAGTTTACAAAGAGTTATAACAATAAATTAACTTGCTCGATGCACAACCAGCAGCTGTTCATAATGGGCCACTAGGCGTGCCGGCCCGACAATTCAACCGTAGCGACATTTCAAATGCCGCTGCGCTTACTTTCCCATGTCGGTCCTAGGCAGGTGAGGGCCTTATATGTTTGTTGATGCAACGTACGGGACAAAAGCGTCCAGTAGGAATTTTAGCCGACCAGTAAGTTTCCAGTGGCAGTGCACCGACACCCTCGCCAACCCGCTTCCTGCCAACCTATAAATAGGCGTCTTGTGTGTGTGTGTCGTAATGCTGCCTGTGAGGTGCAGCTTTTAGAGGTGTGCAAGTCACCATGCATTGATAGCTGACAGCTACACTATGGACAGCTTTTGTTTCAAGGGCCAGTCACGGTCTCTCACACATCACAGGACGTCATTGCGTGACTGTGATTTTAGTGGAGTCTGGGCACTCGGTCAGGTCCTGGATGCCTTTCGGGGCTGCCCCGCACGGGGCTGTCTGCATGATCGTGTGACGGCGTCTCTTGGTACAAGAGACCTGTGGGGTGAGTGCGGAACAGGTTGCATCACTCTCTCAATGGATCTTTTTGTGGAGCAAGTGCACAGTTATGTAGGTCAGCCCTTGTAACTTTCTTGCTTCAAAAAGAAAAAAAAAGACAGTGTCTCTTGGTACAAGAGACCTGTGGGGTGAGTGCGGAACAGGTTGCGTCACTCTCTCAATGGATCCTTTTATGGAGCAAGTGCACAGTTATTTAGGCCCTTGTAACGTTCTTGCTTCAAAAAAAAAAAGTCACCCTCGCCAACCCGCTTCCTGCAGCCAGGACATTGGAACGGCTTCAAATTTCATAAATAAACATTTTACAAAGAGTTATAACAATAAATTAACTTGCTCGATGCACAACCAGCAGCTGTTCATAATGGGCCACTAGGCGTGCCGGCCCGACAATTCAACCGTAGCGAATAGATTGGCAAAGGCTAAGTTGATGGCTGGGTTACGTTATGTATGCATGCGTGTGGGTAGCGTGTGGGTAGCAGAGAATGATTATGTGTGCAGGCACGTGCTGATAAGTTTGTGTGTGTGGTTATATGTGTCTGTGTTGGTGTCAAGTTTTACATAATGCCACATGTTTCATAGGGGTATGTTCGGTCAATAGCAGGATGTGCTTTGCATGAAGTGGAGAGTCTATGAATAGACAGGTGGTGATTGTCTGTGTCGACAATCAGTCACCTATAAATAGGCGTCTTGTGTGTGTGTGTCGTAATGCTGCCTGTGAGGTGCAGCCTTTAGAGGTGTGCAAGTCACCATGCATTGATAGCTGACAGCTACACTATGGACAGCTTTTGTTTCAAGGGCCAGTCACGGTCTGTCACACATCACAGGACGTCATTGCGTAACTGTGATTTTAGTGGAGTCTGGGCACTCGGTCAGGTCCTGGGTGCCTTTCGGGGCTGCCCCGCACGGGGCTGTCTGCATGATCGTGTGACAGCGTCTCTTGGTACAAGAGACCTGTGGGGTGAGTGCGGAACAGGTTGCCTCACTCTCTCAATGGATCTTTTTGTGGAGCAAGTGCACAGTTATGTAGGCCAGCCCTTGTAACTTTCTTGCTTCAAAAAAAAAATAAAAAAAATAAAAAAAATTCAACCGTAGCGACATTTCAAATGCCGCTGCGCTTACTTTCCCATGTCGGTCCTAGGCAGGTGAGGGCCTTATATGTTTGTTGATGCAACGTACGGGACAAAAGCGTCCAGTAGGAATTTTAGCCGACCAGTAAGTTTCCAGTGGCGGTGCACCGACACCCTCGCCAACCCGCTTCCTGCAGCCAGGACATTGGAACGGCTTCAAATTTCATAAATAAACATGTTACAAAGAGTTATAACAATAAATTAACTTGCTCGATGCACAACCAGCAGCTGTTCATAATGGGCCACTAGGCGTGCCGGCCCGACAATTCAACCGTAGCGACATTTCAAATGCCGCTGCGCTTACTTTCCCATGTCGGTGCTAGGCAGGTGAGGGCCTTATATGTTTGTTGATGCAATGTACGGGACAAAAGCGTCCAGTAGGAATTTTAGCCGACCAGTAAGTTTCCAGTGGAAGTGCACCGACACCCTCGCCAACCCGCTTCCTGCAGCCAGGACATTGGAACGGCTTCAAATTTTATAAATAAACATTTTACAAAGAGTTACAACAACAAATTAACTTGCTCAATGCACAACCAGCAGCTGTTCATAATGGGCCACTAGGCGTGCCGGCCCGACAATTCAACCGTAGCGACATTTCAAATGCCGCTGCGCTTACTTTCCCATGTCGGTCCTAGGCAGGTGAGTGCCTTATATGTTTGTTGATGCAACGTACGGGACAAAAGCGTCCAGTAGGAATTTTAGCCGACCAGTAAGTTTCCAGTGGCAGTGCACCGACACCTTCGCCAACCCGCTTCCTGCATCCAGGACATTGGAACGGCTTCAAATTTCATAAATAAACACTTTACAAAGAGTTATAACAATAAATTAACTTGCTCAATGCACAACCAGCAGCTGTTCATAATGGGCCACTAGGTAAAAGAGACCTGTGGGGTGAGTGCGGAACAGGTTGCCTCACGCTCTCAATGGATCATTTTATGGAGCAAGTGCACAGTTATTTAGGTCAGCCCTTGTAACGTTCTTGCTTCAAAAAAAAAAGACACCCTAGCCAACCCGCTTCCTGCAGCCAGGACATTGGAACGGCTTCAAATTTCATAAATAAACATTTCACAAAGAGTTATAACAATAAATTAACTTGCTCGATGCACAACCAGCAGCTGTTCATAATGGGCCACTAGGCGTGCCGGCCCGAAAATTCAACCGTAGCGACATTTCAAAATGCCGCTGCGCTTACTTTCCCATGTCGGTCCTAGGCAGGTGAGGGCCTTATATGTTTGTTGATGCAACGTACGGGACAAAAGCGTCCAGTAGGAATTTTAGCCGACCAGTAAGTTTCCAGTGGAAGTGCACCGACACCCTCGCCAACCCGCTTCCTGCAGCCAGGACATTGGAACGGCTTCAAATTTCATAAATAAACATGTTACAAAGAGTTATAACAATAAATTAACTTGCTCGATGCACAACCAGCAGCTGTTCATAATGGGCCACTAGGCGTGCCGGCCCGACAATTCAACCGTAGCGACATTTCAAATGCCGCTGCGCTTACTTTCCCATGTCGGTCCTAGGCAGGTGAGGGCCTTATATGTTTGTTGATGCAACGTAAGGGACAAAAGCGTCCAGTAGGAAATTTATAGCCGACCAGTAAGTTTCCAGTGGCGATGCACCGACACCCTCGCCAACCCGCTTCCTGCAGCCAGGACATTGGAACGGCTTCAAATTTTATAAATGAACATTTTACAAAGAGTTATAACAATTTTTTTTTTCACTTGAAGCAAGAAAGTTACAAGGGCTGACCTACATAACTGTGCACTTGCTCCACAAAAAGATCCATTGAGAGAGTGAGGCAACCTGTCCCGCACTCACCCCACAGGTCTCTTGTACCAAGATACGCTGTCACACGATTTTTTTTTTTTTTTTTTTTGAAGCAAGAAAGTTACAAGGGCTGACCTACATAACTGTGCACTTGCTCCACAAAAAGATCCATTGAGAGAGTGAAGCAACCTGTTCCGCACTCACCCCACAGGTCTCTTGTACCAAGAGACGCTGTCACACGATCATGCAGACAGCCCCGTGCGGGGCAGCCCCGAAAGGCATCCAGGACCTGACCGAGTGCCCAGACTCCACTAAAATCACAGTCACGCAATGACGTCCTGTGATGTGTGACAGACCGTGACTGGCCCTTGAAACAAAAGCTGTCCATAGTGTAGCTGTCAGCTATCAATGCATGGTGACCTGCACACCTCTAAAAGCTGCACCTCTTTCTTGCTTCAAAAAAAAAAAAAAAAAAAAAAGCTGCACCTCACAGGCAGCATTACGACACACACACACAAGACGCCTATTTATAGGTGACTGATTGCCGAAAGGCATCCTGCTATTGACCGAACATACCCCTATGAGACATGTGGCAATATGTAACAAATGACACCAACACAGACACATACAACCACACACACAAACTTATCAGCACATGCCTGCGCACATCATCATTATAAGAGTTATAACAATAAATTAGCTTGCTCGATGCACATAAGAGTTATAAGAGTTATAACAATAAATTAACTTGCTCGATGCACAACCAGCAGCTGTTCATAATGGGCCACTAGGCGTGCCGGCCCGACAATTCAACCGTAGCGACATTTCAAATGCCGCTGCGCTTACTTTCCCATGTCGGTCCTAGGCAGGTGAGGGCCTTATATGTTTGTTGATGCAACGTACGGGACAAAAGCGTCCAGTAGGAATTTTAGCCGACCAGTACGTTTCCAGTGGCAGTGCAGCGACACCCTCGCCAACCCGCTTCCTGCAGCCAGGACATTGGAACGGCTTCAAATTTTATAAATGAACATTTCACAAAGAGTTATAACAATAAATTAACTTGCTCGATGCACAACCAGCAGCTGTTCATAATGGGCCACTAGGCGTGCCGGCCCGACAATTCAACCGTAGCGACATTTCAAATGCCGCTGCGCTTACTTTCCCATGTCGGTCCTAGGCAGGTGAGGGCCTTATTTTTTTTTTTTTTTTTTTTTTGAAGCAAGAAAGTTACAAGGGCTGACCTACCTAACTGTGCACTTGCTCCACAAAAAGATCCATTGAGAGAGTGAAGCAACCTGTTCCGCACTCACCCCACAGGTCTCTTGTACCAAGAGACGCTGTCACACGATCATGCAGACAGCCCCGTGCGGGGCAGCCCCGAAAGGCATCCAGGACCTGACCGAGTGCCCAGACTCCACTAAAATCACAGTCACGCAATGACGTCCTGTGATGTGTGACAGACCGTGACTGGCCCTTGAAACAAAAGCTGTCCATAGTGTAGCTGTCAGCTATCCATGCATGGTGACTTGCACACCTCTAAAAGCTGCACCTTACAGGCAGCATTACGACACACACACAAGACGCCTATTTATAGGTGACTGATTGTCGACACAGACAATCGCCACCTGTCTATTCATAGACTCTCCACTTCATGCAAAGCACATCCTGCTATTGACCGAACATACCCCTATGAGACATGTGGCAATATGTAAAAAAAATGACACCAACACAGACACACATCACCACACACGCAAACTTATCATCACATGCCTGCGCACATAATCATACTCTGCTACCCACGCGCATGCATACATAACGTAACCCAGCCATCAACTTAGCCTTTGCCATTCTATTTTGCAACACATCACAACGAGAAACGACAACCACTACTCCAACGAATGCATTGCATATCCTGCCCGAGCCGTCAAAACAGACCACCAGATGCAGGCAGCAGTTTGCAATCGCAGAGCCACAGCAACAGCGGTGCGGAGGACAACAGCAACAGCAGCAGCAGCAGCAGCAGCAGCAGTAGCATGGGCAGCCAACGGTTTGCAGCTGGCGAGCCGGGCAGCTCTTCATACGCTGCTAAGGCTGTGGCGTGCAGGTTTCTGGCAGAGCTACGGCAGCAAATTCAGAGGGAATGGGATAGGGTGGAAGTAGATGTTAGGTTGGGTTGTGGGATACCGTTTGCATGGCTGCAAGGAAGGTCGCCTGAGATCAAACTTGTTGACTTTTGGCAGAAGTGGGGAGCACTGTATAGGGTGGGCACCGATGGTCGCATCAATATTCGGGCCGGCACGGCTGGCATGTGAGTGATGGGTTGGGCACGGGTATAGGTGGCGTGGTGGTCTGTTTTGACGGCTCGGGCAGGATATGCAATGCATTCGTTGGAGTAGTGGTTGTCGTTTCTCGTTGTGATGTGTTGCAAAATAGAATGGCAAAGGCTAAGTTGATGGCTGGGTTACGTTATGTATGCATGCGCGTGGGTAGCAGAGTATGATTATGTGCGCAGGCATGTGATGATAAGTTTGCGTGTGTGGTGATGTGTGTCTGTGTTGGTGTCATTTTTTTTACATATTGCCACATGTCTCATAGGGGTATGTTCGGTCAATAGCAGGATGTGCTTTGCATGAAGTGGAGAGTCTATGAATAGACAGGTGGCGATTGTCTGTGTCGACAATCAGTCACCTATAAATAGGCGTCTTGTGTGTGTGTCGTAATGCTGCCTGTAAGGTGCAGCTTTTAGAGGTGTGCAAGTCACCATGCATTGATAGCTGACAGCTACACTATGGACAGCTTTTGTTTCAAGGGCCAGTCACGGTCTGTCACACATCACAGGACGTCATTGCGTGACTGTGATTTTAGTGGAGTCTGGGCACTCGGTCAGGTCCTGGATGCCTTTCGGGGCTGCCCCGCACGGGGCTGTCTGCATGATCGTGTGACAGCGTCTCTTGGTACAAGAGACCTGTGGGGTGAGTGCGGAACAGGTTGCCTCACTCTCTCAATGGATCTTTTTGTGGAGCAAGTGCACAGTTATGTAGGTCAGCCCTTGTAACTTTCTTGCTTCAAAAAAAAAAAAAAAAAAATTGTCTGCCCAAGCACCCACCAGGTACCATGACGGCGTGCTTTGCGATTGCTGCTGTTGCTGTTGCTGTCCCTGGTGCTGCTGCTGCTGCTGCTGCTGCTGCTGCTGCTGCTGCTGCTGCGGCTGCTGCTGTTCCTGTTGTTGCTGTGGTCGCGGCTGCTGCTGTTGCCATGCTGCTGGCTGCTGCTGCTGCTGCTGCTGCTGCTGCTGCTGCTGCTGCTGTTCCTGCTGTTGCTGCTGTCGTGGCTGCTGCTGTTGCCGTGCTGCTGGCTGTTGCCGATGCTGCTGCTGCTGTCGCTGCTGCCGCTGCTGTTGTTGCCGCTGAAAGGCAGGGTGCGGCACTGCTTTTACATCTACCACACAACAGGGCGCCCATTGTAGGGCTGCTGTGTCCATTGGGACAGCTGTCGTGGCCTTCAAGCTGCCATCCTGCTGCACCTTGTAGCACTTGGTGGCGCCATCTTGCTGCAACTGTTGTGCCCACTGCTGCTGCGTATCGGTCTGCCATGCACCTGTGCTGCCCTCCCGCAGAGTGCGCAGCCATGTGGGCGGCAGCACTAAGCCATCTTGCTGCGGCTGTCCAGTTAGCTGCTGCTGCACCTGCCCCAGTGTGGTGCCTGCGCCGTGGCGCAGCTGGGCAGGTAGGGTGCCGGCTGCTGCCAACATCTGCCCATCTGAGCTGCTACCCACGCTGTGGTTCCCCACTAGCAGCTCAAGCTGGATCTGCTGGCGGGTCATGGCGCTGTGCTCCACGTGCCTGTGAATGCCCACACTTTGCAGCGCCTCTATGTATGCTGCAAGGCGCAGCGGCAGCCTGCCGCCCCTGGCGGCAGCCTGCAGCGGCGCCCTTGATTGCTGCACCAACGCTGCCTCCCCTAGACAAAAGCGTCCAGTAGGAATTTTAGCCGACCAGTGAGTTTCCAGTGGAAGTGCACCGACACCCTCGCCAACCCGCTTCCTGCAGCCAGGACATTGGAACGGCTTCAAATCTGATAAAGAAACATTTTACAAAGAGTTATAACAATAAATTAACTTGCTCGATGCACAACCAGCAGCTGTTCATAATGGGCCACTAGGCGTGCCGGCCCGACAATTCAACCGTAGCGACATTTCAAATGCCGCTGCGCTTACTTTCCCATGTCGGTCCTAGGCAGGTGAGGGCCTTATATGTTTGTTGATGCAACGTACGGGACAAAAGCGTCCAGTAGGAATTTTAGCCGACCAGTAAGTTTCCAGTGGCAGTGCACCGACACCCTCGCCAACCCGCTTCCTGCAGCCAGGACATTGGAACGGCTTCAAATTTTATAAATAAACATTTCACAAAGAGTTACAACAACAAATTAACTTGCTCGATGCACAACCAGCAGCTGTTCATAATGGGCCACTAGGCGTGCCGGCCCGACAATTCAACCGTAGCGACATTTCAAATGCCGCTGCGCTTACTTTCCCATGTCGGTCCTAGGCAGGTGAGGGCCTTATATGTTTGTTGATGCAACGTACGGGACAAAAGCGTCCAGTAGGAATTTTAGCCGACCAGTAAGTTTCCAGTGGAAGTGCACCGACACCCTCGCCAACCCGCTTCCTGCAGCCAGGACATTGGAACGGCTTCAAATTTCATAAATAAACATGTTACAAAGAGTTATAACAATAAATTAACTTGCTCGATGCACAACCAGCAGCTGTTCATAATGGGCCACTAGGCGTGCCGGCCCGACAATTCAACCGTAGCGACATTTCAAATGCCGCTGCGCTTACTTTCCCATGTCGGTCCTAGGCAGGTGAGGGCCTTATATGTTTGTTGATGCAACGTACGGGACAAAAGCGTCCAGTAGGAATTTTAGCCGACCAGTAAGTTTCCAGTGGCAGTGCACCGACACCCTCGCCAACCCGCTTCCTGCCAACCTATAAATAGGCGTCTTGTGTGTGTGTGTCGTAATGCTGCCTGTGAGGTGCAGCTTTTAGAGGTGTGCAAGTCACCATGCATTGATAGCTGACAGCTACACTATGGACAGCTTTTGTTTCAAGGGCCAGTCACGGTCTCTCACACATCACAGGACGTCATTGCGTGACTGTGATTTTAGTGGAGTCTGGGCACTCGGTCAGGTCCTGGATGCCTTTCGGGGCTGCCCCGCACGGGGCTGTCTGCATGATCGTGTGACGGCGTCTCTTGGTACAAGAGACCTGTGGGGTGAGTGCGGAACAGGTTGCATCACTCTCTCAATGGATCTTTTTGTGGAGCAAGTGCACAGTTATGTAGGTCAGCCCTTGTAACTTTCTTGCTTCAAAAAGAAAAAAAAAGACAGTGTCTCTTGGTACAAGAGACCTGTGGGGTGAGTGCGGAACAGGTTGCGTCACTCTCTCAATGGATCCTTTTATGGAGCAAGTGCACAGTTATTTAGGCCCTTGTAACGTTCTTGCTTCAAAAAAAAAGACACCCTCGCCAACCCGCTTCCTGCAGCCAGGACATTGGAACGGCTTCAAATTTCATAAATAAACAGTTTACAAAGGGTTATAACAATAAATTAACTTGCTCGATGCACAACCAGCAGCTGTTCATAATGGGCCACTAGGCGTGCCGGCCCGACAATTCAACCGTAGCGACATTTCAAATGCCGCTCCGCATACTTTCCCATGTCGGTCCTAGGCAGGTGAGGGCCTTATATGTTTGTTGATGCAACGTACGGGACAAAAGCGTCCAGTAGGAATTTTAGCCGACCAGTAAGTTTCCAGTGGCGGTGCACCGACACCCTCGCCAACCCGCTTCCTGCAGCCAGGACATTGGAACGGCTTCAAATTTCATAAATAAACATGTTACAAAGAGTTATAACAATAAATTAACTTGCTCGATGCACAACCAGCAGCTGTTCATAATGGGCCACTAGGCGTGCCGGCCCGACAATTCAACCGTAGCGACATTTCAAATGCCGCTGCGCTTACTTTCCCATGTCGGTCCTAGGCAGGTGAGGGCCTTATATGTTTGTTGATGCAACGTACGGGACAAAAGCGTCCAGTAGGAATTTTAGCCGACCAGTAAGTTTCCAGTGGCGGTGCACCGACACCCTCGCCAACCCGCTTCCTGCAGCCAGGACATTGGAACGGCTGTGGCGTGCAGGTTTCTGGCAGAGCTACGGCAGCAAATTCAGAGGGAATGGGATAGGGTGGAAGTAGATGTTAGGTTGGGTTGTGGGATACCGTTTGCATGGCTGCAAGGAAGGTCGCCTGAGATCAAACTTGTCGACTTTTGGCAGAAGTGGGGAGCACTGTATAGGGTGGGCACCGATGGTCGCATCAATATTCGGGCCGGCACGGCTGGCATGTGAGTGATGGGTTGGGCACGGGTATAGGTGGCGTGGTGGTCTGTTTTGACGGCTCGGGCAGGATATGCAATGCATTCGTTGGAGTAGTGGTTGTCGTTTCTCGTTGTGATGTGTTGCAAAATAGAATGGCAAAGGCTAAGTTGATGGCTGGGTTACGTTATGTATGCATGCGCGTGGGTAGCAGAGTATGATTATGTGCGCAGGCATGTGATGATAAGTTTGCGTGTGTGGTGATGTGTGTCTGTGTTGGTGTCATTTTTTTTACATATTGCCACATGTCTCATAGGGGTATGTTCGGTCAATAGCAGGATGTGCTTTGCATGAAGTGGAGAGTCTATGAATAGACAGGTGGCGATTGTCTGTGTCGACAATCAGTCACCTATAAATAGGCGTCTTGTGTGTGTGTCGTAATGCTGCCTGTAAGGTGCAGCTTTTAGAGGTGTGCCAGTCACCAAGCATTGATAGCTGACAGCTACACTATGGACAGCTTTTGTTTCAAGGGCCAGTCACGGTCTGTCACACATCACAGGACGTCATTGCGTGACTGTGATTTTAGTGGAGTCTGGGCACTCGGTCAGGTCCTGGATGCCTTTCGGGGCTGCCCCGCACGGGGCTGTCTGCATGATCGTGTGACAGCGTCTCTTGGTACAAGAGACCTGTGGGGTGAGTGCGGAACAGGTTGCCTCACTCTCTCAATGGATCTTTTTGTGGAGCAAGTGCACAGTTATGTAGGTCAGCCCTTGTAACTTTCTTGCTTCAAAAAAAAAAAAAAAAAAAAAAAAAGAACGGCTTCAAATTTTATAAATAAACATCTTACAAAGAGTTACAACAACAAATTAACTTGCTCGATGCACAACCAGCAGCTGTTCATAATGGGCCACTAGGCGTGCCGGCCCGACAATTCAACCGTAGCGACATTTCAAATGCCGCTGCGCTTACTTTCCCATGTCGGTCCTAGGCAGGTGAGTGCTTTATATGTTTGTTGATGCAACGTACGGGACAAAAGCGTCCAGTAGGAATTTTAGCCGACCAGTAAGTTTCCAGTGGCAGTGCACCGACACCCTCGCCAACCCGCTTCCTGCAGCCAGGACATTGGAACGGCTTCAAATTTCATAAATAAACACTTTACAAAGAGTTATAACAATAAATTAACTTGCTCAATGCACAACCAGCAGCTGTTCATAATGGGCCACTAGGTAAAAGAGACCTATGGGGTGAGTGCGGAACAGGTTGCCTCACGCTCTCAATGGATCATTTTATGGAGCAAGTGCACAGTTATTTAGGTCAGCCCTTGTAACGTTCTTGCTTCAAAAAAAAAGACACCCTAGCCAACCCGCTTCCTGCAGCCAGGACATTGGAACGGCTTCAAATTTCATAAATAGACATTTCACAAAGAGTTATAACAATAAATTAACTTGCTCGATGCACAACCAGCAGCTGTTCATAATGGGCCACTAGGCGTGCCGGCCCGAAAATTCAACCGTAGCGACATTTCAAAATGCCGCTGCGCTTACTTTCCCATGTCGGTCCTAGGCAGGTGAGGGCCTTTTATGTTTGTTGATGCAACGTACGGGACAAAAGCGTCCAGTAGGAAATTTATAGCCGACCAGTAAGTTTCCAGTGGCGGTGCACCGACACCCTCGCCAACCCGCTTCCTGCAGCCAGGACACTAGAACGGCTTCAAATCTGATAAATAAACATTTTACAAAGAGTTAATACAAATTTTTTTTTCACTTGAAGCAAGAAAGTTACAAGGGCTGACCTACATAACTGTGCACTTGCTCCACAAAAAGATCCATTGAGAGAGTGAGGCAACCTGTCCCGCACTCACCCCACAGGTCTCTTGTACCAAGATACGCTGTCACACGATCATGCAGACAGCCCCGTGCGGGGCAGCCCCGAAAGGCATCCATGACCTGACCGAGTGCCCAGACTCCACTAGAATCACAGTTACGCAATGACGTCATGTGATGTGTGACAGACCGTGACTGGCCCTTGAAACAAAAGCTGTCCATAGTGTAGCTGTCAGCTATCAATGCATGGTGACCTGCACACCTCTAAAAGCTGCACCTCTTTCTTGCTTCAAAAAAAAAAAAAAAAAAAAAACTGCACCTCACAGGCAGCATTACGACACACACACACAAGACGCCTATTTATAGGTGACTGATTGCCGAAAGGCATCCTGCTATTGACCGAACATACCCCTATGAGACATGTGGCAATATGTAACAAATGACACCAACACAGACACATACAACCACACACACAAACTTATCAGCACATGCCTGCGCACATCATCATTATAAGAGTTATAACAATAAATTAGCTTGCTCGATGCACATAAGAGTTGTAAGAGTTATAACAATAAATTAACTTGCTCGATGCACAACCAGCAGCTGTTCATAATGGGCCACTAGGCGTGCCGGCCCGAAAATTCAACCGTAGCGACATTTCAAATGCCGCTGCGCTTACTTTCCCATGTCGGTCCTAGGCAGGTGAGGGCCTTATATGTTTGTTGATGCAACGTACGGGACAAAAGCGTCCAGTAGGAATTTTAGCCGACCAGTAAGTTTCCAGTGGCGGTGCACCGACACCCTCGCCAAGTGCACAGTTATGTAGGTCAGCCCTTGTAACTTTCTTGCTTCAAAAAAAAAAAAAAAAAAAAAAGACACCCTCGCCAACCCGCTTCCTGCAGCCAGGACATTGGAACGGCTTCAAATTTTATAAATAAACATTTCACAAAGAGTTACAACAATAAATTAACTTGCTCGATGCACAACCAGCAGCTGTTCATAATGGGCCACTAGGCGTGCCGGCCCGACAATTCAACCGTAGCGACATTTCAAATGCCGCTGCGCTTACTTTCCCATGTCGGTGCTAGGCAGGTGAGGGCCTTATATGTTTGTTTGTTTTTTTTTTTTTTTTTTTTTTTTTTTTTTGAAGCAAGAAAGTTACAAGGGCTGACCTACATAACTGTGCACTTGCTCCACAAAAAGATCCATTGAGAGAGTGAGGCAACCTGTTCCGCACTCACCCCTTATATGTTTGTTGATGCAACGTACGGGACAAAAGCGTCCAGTAGGAATTTTAGCCGACCAGTAAGTTTCCAGTGGAAGTGCACCGCCACCCTCGCCAACCCGCTTCCTGCAGCCAGGACATTGACTCAAAAAAAAAAAAAAGCCAGGACATTGGAACGGCTTCAAATTTTATAAATAAACATTTTACAAAGAGTTACAACAATAAATTAACTTGCTCGATGCACAACCAGCAGCTGTTTATAATGGGCCACTAGGTGTGCCGGCCCGACAATTCAACCGTAGCGACATTTCAAATGCCGCTGCGCTTACTTTCCCATGTCGGTCCTAGGCAGGTGAGTGCCTTATATGTTTGTTGATGCAACGTACGGGACAAAAGCGTCCAGTAGGAATTTTAGCCGACCAGTAAGTTTCCAGTGGCAGTGCACCGACACCCTCGCCAACCCGCTTCCTGCAGCCAGGACATTGGAACGGCTTCAAATTTCATAAATAAACACTTTACAAAGAGTTATAACAATAAATTAACTTGCTCAATGCACAACCAGCAGCTGTTCATAATGGGCCACTAGGTAAAAGAGACCTGTGGGGTGAGTGCGGAACAGCTACGGCAGCAAATTCAGAGGGAATGGGATAGGGTGGAAGTAGATGTTAGGTTGGGTTGTGGGATACCGTTTGCATGGCTGCAAGGAAGGTCGCCTGAGATCAAACTTGTTGACTTTTGGCAGAAGTGGGGAGCACTGTATAGGGTGGGCACCGATGGTCGCATCAATATTCGGGCCGGCACGGCTGGCATGTGAGTGATGGGTTGGGCACGGGTATAGGTGGCGTGGTGGTCTGTTTTGACGGCTCGGGCAGGATATGCAATGCATTCGTTGGAGTAGTGGTTGTCGTTTCTCGTTGTGATGTGTTGCAAAATAGAATGGCAAAGGCTAAGTTGATGGCTGGGTTACGTTATGTATGCATGCGCGTGGGTAGCAGAGTATGATTATGTGCGCAGGCATGTGATGATAAGTTTGCGTGTGTGGTGATGTGTGTCTGTGTTGGTGTCATTTTTTTTACATATTGCCACATGTCTCATAGGGGTATGTTCGGTCAATAGCAGGATGTGCTTTGCATGAAGTGGAGAGTCTATGAATAGACAGGTGGCGATTGTCTGTGTCGACAATCAGTCACCTATAAATAGGCGTCTTGTGTGTGTGTCGTAATGCTGCCTGTAAGGTGCAGCTTTTAGAGGTGTGCAAGTCACCATGCATTGATAGCTGACAGCTACACTATGGACAGCTTTTGTTTCAAGGGCCAGTCACGGTCTGTCACACATCACAGGACGTCATTGCGTGACTGTGATTTTAGTGGAGTCTGGGCACTCGGTCAGGTCCTGGATGCCTTTCGGGGCTGCCCCGCACGGGGCTGTCTGCATGATCGTGTGACAGCGTCTCTTGGTACAAGAGACCTGTGGGGTGAGTGCGGAACAGGTTGCCTCACTCTCTCAATGGATCTTTTTGTGGAGCAAGTGCACAGTTATGTAGGTCAGCCCTTGTAACGTTCTTGCTTCAAAAAAAAAAGACACCCTAGCCAACCCGCTTCCTGCAGCCAGGACATTGGAACGGCTTCAAATTTCATAAATAAACATTTCACAAAGAGTTATAACAATAAATTAACTTGCTCGATGCACAACCAGCAGCTGTTCATAATGGGCCACTAGGCGTGCCGGCCCGACAATTCAACCGTAGCGACATTTCAAATGCCGCTGCGCTTACTTTCCCATGTCGGTCCTAGGCAGGTGAGGGCCTTATATGTTTGTTGATGCAACGTACGGGACAAAAGCGTCCAGTAGGAATTTTAGCCGACCAGTAAGTTTCCAGTGGCAATGCACCGACACCCTCGCCAACCCGCTTCCTGCAGCCAGGACATTGGAACGGCTTCAAATTTCATAAATAAACATGTTACAAAGAGTTATAACAATAAATTAACTTGCTTTTTGTGGAGCAAGTGCACAGTTAAGTAGGTCAGCCCTTGTAACTTTCTTGCTTCAAAAAAAAAAAAAAAAAAAATTTTTACTTGCTCGATGCACAACCAGCAGCTGTTCATAATGGGCCACTAGGCGTGCCGGCCCGACAATTCAACCGTAGCGACATTTCAAATGCCGCTGCGCTTACTTTCCCATGTCGGTGCTAGGCAGGTGAGGGCCTTATATGTTTGTTGATGCAACGTACGGGACAAAAGCGTCCAGTAGGAATTTTAGCCGACCAGTAAGTTTCCAGTGGAAGTGCACCGACACCCTCGCCAACCCGCTTCCTGCAGCCAGGACATTGGAACGGCTTCAAATTTTATAAATAAACATTTTACAAAGAGTTACAACAACAAATTAACTTGCTCGATGCACAACCAGCAGCTGTTCATAATGGGCCACTAGGCGTGCCGGCCCGACAATTCAACCGTAGCGACATTTCAAATGCCGCTGCGCTTACTTTCCCATGTCGGTCCTAGGCAGGTGAGGGCCTTATATGTTTGTTGATGCAACGTACGGGACAAAAGCGTCCAGTAGGAATTTTAGCCGACCAGTAAGTTTCCAGTGGCAGTGCACCGACACCCTCGCCAACCCGCTTCCTGCAGCCAGGACATTGGAACGGCTTCAAATTTCATAAATAAACACTTTACAAAGAGTTATAACAATAAATTAACTTGCTCAATGCACAACCAGCAGCTGTTCATAATGGGCCACTAGGTAAAAGAGACCTGTGGGGTGAGTGCGGAACAGGTTGCCTCACGCTCTCAATGGATCATTTTATGGAGCAAGTGCACAGTTATTTAGGTCAGCCCTTGTAACGTTCTTGCTTCAAAAAAAAAAAGACACCCTCGCCAACCCGCTTCCTGCAGCCAGGACATTGGAACGGCTTCAAATTTTATAAATAAACATTTCACAAAGAGTTACAACAACAAATTAACTTGCTCGATGCACAACCAGCAGCTGTTCATAATGGGCCACTAGGCGTGCCGGCCCGACAATTCAACCGTAGCGACATTTCAATTGCCGCTGCGCTTACTTTCCCATGTCGGTCCTAGGCAGGTGAGGGCTTTATATGTTTGTTGATGCAACGTACGGGACAAAAGCGTCCAGTAGGAATTTTAGCCGACCAGTAAGTTTCCAGTGGCGGTGCACCGACACCCTCGCCAACCCGCTTCCTGCAGCCAGGACATTGGAACGGCTTCAAATCTGATAAATAAACATTTTACAAAGAGTTATAACAATAAATTAACTTGCTCGATGCACAACCAGCAGCTGTTCATAATGGGCCACTAGGCGTGCCGGCCCGAAAATTCAACCGTAGCGACATTTCAAATGCCGCTGCGCTTACTTTCCCATGTCGGTGCTAGGCAGGTGAGGGCCTTATATGTTTGTTGATGCAACGTACGGGACAAAAGCGTCCAGTAGGAATTTTAGCCGACCAGTAAGTTTCCAGTGGCAATGCACCGACACCCTCGCCAACCCGCTTCCTGCAGCCAGGACATTGGAACGGCTTCAAATTTCATAAATAAACATGTTACAAAGAGTTATAACAATAAATTAACTTGCTCGATGCACAACCAGCAGCTGTTCATAATGGGCCACTAGGCGTGCCGGCCCGAAAATTCAACCGTAGCGACATTTCAAATGCCGCTGCGCTTACTTTCCCATGTCGGTCCTAGGCAGGTGAGGGCCTTATATGTTTGTTGATGCAACGTACGGGACAAAAGCGTCCAGTAGGAAATTTATAGCCGACCAGTAAGTTTCCAGCGGCGGTGCACCGACACCCTCGCCAACCCGCTTCCTGCAGCCAGGACATTGGAACGGCTTCAAATCTGATAAATAAACATTTTACAAAGAGTTAATACAATTTTTTTTTTCACTTGAAGCAAGAAAGTTACAAGGGCTGACCTACATAACTGTGCACTTGCTCCACAAAAAGATCCATTGAGAGAGTGAGGCAACCTGTCCCGCACTCACCCCACAGGTCTCTTGTACCAAGATACGCTGTCACACGATCATGCAGACAGCCCCGTGCGGGGCAGCCCCGAAAGGCATCCAGGACCTGACCGAGTGCCCAGACTCCACTAGAATCACAGTTTTTTTTTTTGAAGAATCACAGTTACGCAATGACGTCATGTGATGTGTGACAGACCGTGACTGGCCCTTGAAACAAAAGCTGTCCATAGTGTAGCTGTCGGCTATCAATGCATGGTGACCTGCACACCTCTAAAAGCTGCACCTCTTTCTTGCTTCAAAAAAAAAAAAAAAAAAGCTGCACCTCACAGGCAGCATTACGACACACACACACAAGACGCCTATTTATAGGTGACTGATTGCCGAAAGGCATCCTGCTATTGACCGAACATACCCCTATGAGACATGTGGCAATATGTAACAAATGACACCAACACAGACACATACAACCACACACACAAACTTATCAGCACATGCCTGCGCACATCATCATTATAAGAGTTATAACAATAAATTAGCTTGCTCGATGCACATAAGAGTTATAAGAGTTATAACAATAAATTAACTTGCTCGATGCACAACCAGCAGCTGTTCATAATGGGCCACTAGGCGTGCCGGCCCGAAAATTCAACCGTAGCGACATTTCAAATGCCGCTGCGCTTACTTTCCCATGTCGGTCCTAGGCAGGTGAGGGCCTTATATGTTTGTTGATGCAACGTACGGGACAAAAGCGTCCAGTAGGAATTTTAGCCGACCAGTAAGTTTCCAGTGGCGGTGCACCGACACCCTCGCCAACCCGCTTCCTGCAGCCAGGACATTGGAACGGCTTCAAATTTCATAAATAAACATTTTACAAAGAGTTATAACAATAAATTAACTTGCTCGATGCACAACCAGCAGCTGTTCATAATGGGCCACTAGGCGTGCCGGCCCGACAATTCAACCGTAGCGACATTTCAAATGCCGCTGCGCTTACTTTCCCATGTCGGTGCTAGGCAGGTGAGGGCCTTATATGTTTGTTGATGCAACGTACGGGACAAAAGCGTCCAGTAGGAATTTTAGCCGACCAGTAAGTTTCCAGTGGCAGTGCACCGACACCCTCGCCAACCCGCTTCCTGCAGCCAGGACATTGGAACGGCTTCAAATCTGATAAATAAACATTTCACAAAGAGTTACAACAACAAATGAACTTGCTCGATGCACAACCAGCAGCTGTTCATAATGGGCCACTAGGCGTGCCGGCCCGACAATTCAACCGTAGCGACATTTCAAATGCCGCTGCGCTTACTTTCCCATGTCGGTCCTAGGCAGGTGAGGGCCTTATATGTTTGTTGATGCAACGTACGGGACAAAAGCGTCCAGTAGGAAATTTATAGCCGACCAGTAAGTTTCCAGCGGCGGTGCACCGACACCCTCGCCAACCCGCTTCCTGCAGCCAGGACATTGGAACGGCTTCAAATCTGATAAATAAACATTTTACAAAGAGTTATAACAATAAATTAACTTGCTTTTTGTGGAGCAAGTGCACAGTTATGTAGGTCAGCCCTTGTAACTTTCTTGCTTCAAAAAAAAAAAAAAAACATTTACTTGCTCGATGCACAACCAGCAGCTGTTCATAATGGGCCACTAGGCGTGCCGGCCCGACAATTCAACCGTAGCGACATTTCAAATGCCGCTGCGCTTACTTTCCCATGTCGGTGCTAGGCAGGTGAGGGCCTTATATGTTTGTTGATGCAACGTACGGGACAAAAGCGTCCAGTAGGGATTTTAGCCGACCAGTAAGTTTCCAGTGGAAGTGCACCGACACCCTCGCCAAGTGCACAGTTATGTAGGTCAGCCCTTGTAACTTTCTTGCTTCAAAAAAAAAAAAAAAAAAAGACACCCTCGCCAACCCGCTTCCTGCAGCCAGGACATTGGAACGGCTTCAAATTTTATAAATAAACATTTCACAAAGAGTTACAACAACAAATGAACTTGCTCGATGCACAACCAGCAGCTGTTCATAATGGGCCACTAGGCGTGCCGGCCCGACAATTCAACCGTAGCGACATTTCAAATGCCGCTGCGCTTACTTTCCCATGTCGGTCCTAGGCAGGTGAGGGCCTTATATGTTTGTTGATGCAACGTACGGGACAAAAGCGTCCAGTAGGAATTTTAGCCGACCAGTAAGTTTTTTTTTTATTTATTTAGCAAGCAGTTTTTTTTTGAGCAGTAAGTTTCCAGTGGCGGTGCACCGACACCCTCGCCAACCCGCTTCCTGCAGCCAGGACATTGGAACGGCTTCAAATCTGATAAATAAACATTTCACAAAGAGTTACAACAACAAATTAACTTGCTCGATGCACAACCAGCAGCTGTTCATAAGTGGCCACTAGGCGTGCCGGCCCGAAAATTCAACCGTAGCGACATTTCAAATGCCGCTGCGCTTACTTTCCCATGTCGGTCCTAGGCAGGTGAGGGCCTTATATGTTTGTTGATGCAACGTACGGGACAAAAGCGGTCAGTAGGAATTTTAGCCGACCAGTAAGTTTCCAGTGGCAGTGCACCGACACCCTCGCCAACCCGCTTCCTGCAGCCAGGACATTGGAACGGCTTCAAATTTTATAAATAAACATTTCACAAAGAGTTACAACAACAAATTAACTTGCTCGATGCACAACCAGCAGCTGTTCATAATGGGCCACTAGGCGTGCCGGCCCGACAATTCAACCGTAGCGACATTTCAAATGCCGCTGCGCTTACTTTCCCATGTCGGTCCTAGGCAGGTGAGGGCCTTATATGTTTGTTGATGCAACGTACGGGACAAAAGCGTCCAGTAGGAATTTTAGCCGACCAGTAAGTTTCCAGTGGAAGTGCACCGACACCCTCGCCAACCCGCTTCCTGCAGCCAGGACATTGGAACGGCTTCAAATCTGATAAATAAACATTTTACAAAGAGTTATAACAATAAATTAACTTGCTCGATGCACAACCAGCAGCTGTTCATAATGGGCCACTAGGCGTGCCGGCCCGAAAATTCAACCGTAGCGACATTTCAAATGCCGCTGCGCTTACTTTCCCATGTCGGTCCTAGGCAGGTGAGGGCCTTATATGTTTGTTGATGCAACGTACGGGACAAAAGCGTCCAGTAGGAATTTTAGCCGACCAGTAAGTTTCCAGTGGCAGTGCACCGACACCCTCGCCAAGTGCACAGTTATGTAGGTCAGCCCTTGTAACTTTCTTGCTTCAAAAAAAAAAAAAAAAATTTTACTTGCTCGATGCACAACCAGCAGCTGTTCATAATGGGCCACTAGGCGTGCCGGCCCGACAATTCAACCGTAGCGACATTTCAAATGCCGCTGCGCTTACTTTCCCATGTCGGTGCTAGGCAGGTGAGGGCCTTATATGTTTGTTGATGCAACGTACGGGACAAAAGCGTCCAGTAGGGATTTTAGCCGACCAGTAAGTTTCCAGTGGAAGTGCACCGACACCCTCGCCAAGTGCACAGTTATGTAGGTCAGCCCTTGTAACTTTCTTGCTTCAAAAAAAAAAAAAAAAAAGACACCCTCGCCAACCCGCTTCCTGCAGCCAGGACATTGGAACGGCTTCAAATTTTATAAATAAACATTTCACAAAGAGTTACAACAACAAATGAACTTGCTCGATGCACAACCAGCAGCTGTTCATAATGGGCCACTAGGCGTGCCGGCCCGACAATTCAACCGTAGCGACATTTCAAATGCCGCTGCGCTTACTTTCCCATGTCGGTCCTAGGCAGGTGAGGGCCTTATATGTTTGTTGATGCAACGTACGGGACAAAAGCGTCCAGTAGGAATTTTAGCCGACCAGTAAGTTTTTTTATTTATTTAGCAAGCAGTTTTTTTTTGAGCAGTAAGTTTCCAGTGGCGGTGCACCGACACCCTCGCCAACCCGCTTCCTGCAGCCAGGACATTGGAACGGCTTCAAATTTTATAAATAAACATTTCACAAAGAGTTACAACAACAAATTAACTTGCTCGATGCACAACCAGCAGCTGTTCATAATGGGCCACTAGGCGTGCCGGCCCGACAATTCAACCGTAGCGACATTTCAAATGCCGCTGCGCTTACTTTCCCATGTCGGTCCTAGGCAGGTGAGGGCCTTATATGTTTGTTGATGCAACGTACGGGACAAAAGCGTCCAGTAGGAATTTTAGCCGACCAGTAAGTTTTTTTATTTATTTAGCAAGCAGTTTTTTTTTGAGCAGTAAGTTTCCAGTGGCGGTGCACCGACACCCTCGCCAACCCGCTTCCTGCAGCCAGGACATTGGAACGGCTTCAAATTTTATAAATAAACATTTCACAAAGAGTTACAACAACAAATTAACTTGCTCGATGCACAACCAGCAGCTGTTCATAATGGGCCACTAGGCGTGCCGGCCCGACAATTCAACCGTAGCGACATTTCAAATGCCGCTGCGCTTACTTTCCCATGTCGGTCCTAGGCAGGTGAGGGCCTTATATGTTTGTTGATGCAACGTACGGGACAAAAGCGTCCAGTAGGAATTTTAGCCGACCAGTAAGTTTCCAGTGGCGGTGCACCGACACCCTCGCCAACCCGCTTCCTGCAGCCAGGACATTGGAACGGCTTCAAATTTTATAAATAAACATTTCACAAAGAGTTACAACAACAAATTAACTTGCTCGATGCACAACCAGCAGCTGTTCATAATGGGCCACTAGGCGTGCCGGCCCGACAATTCAACCGTAGCGACATTTCAAATGCCGCTGCGCTTACTTTCCCATGTCGGTCCTAGGCAGGTGAGGGCCTTATATGTTTGTTGATGCAACGTACGGGACAAAAGCGTCCAGTAGGAATTTTAGCCGACCAGTAAGGTTCCAGTGGAAGTGCACCGACACCCTCGCCAACCCGCTTCCTGCAGCCAGGACATTGGAACGGCTTCAAATCTGATAAATAAACATTTTACAAAGAGTTATAACAATAAATTAACTTGCTCGATGCACAACCAGCAGCTGTTCATAATGGGCCACTAGGCGTGCCGGCCCGAAAATTCAACCGTAGCGACATTTCAAATGCCGCTGCGCTTACTTTCCCATGTCGGTCCTAGGCAGGTGAGGGCCTTATATGTTTGTTGATGCAACGTACGGGACAAAAGCGTCCAGTAGGAATTTTAGCCGACCAGTAAGTTTCCAGTGGCAGTGCACCGACAACCTCGCCAACCCGCTTCCTGCAGCCAGGACATTGAAACGGCTTCAAATTTTATAAATAAACATTTCACAAAGAGTTATAACAATTTTTTTTTTCACTTGAAGCAAGAAAGTTACAAGGGCTGACCTACATAACTGTGCACTTGCTCCACAAAAAGATCCATTGAGAGAGTGAGGCAACCTGTCCCGCACTCACCCCACAGGTCTCTTGTACCAAGATACGCTGTCACACGATCATGCAGACAGCCCCGTGCGGGGCAGCCCCGAAAGGCATCCAGGACCTGACCGAGTGCCCAGACTCCACTAGAATCACAGTTACGCAATGACGTCATGTGATGTGTGACAGATCGTGACTGGCCCTTGAAACAAAAGCTGTCCATAGTGTAGCTGTCAGCTATCAATGCATGGTGACCTGCACACCTCTAAAAGCTGCACCTCTTTCTTGCTTCAAAAAAAAAAAAAAAAAAAAACTGCACCTCACAGGCAGCATTACGACACACACACACAAGACGCCTATTTATAGGTGACTGATTGCCGAAAGGCATCCTGCTATTGACCGAACATACCCCTATGAGACATGTGGCAATATGTAACAAATGACACCAACACAGACACATACAACCACACACACAAACTTATCAGCACATGCCACGCACATCATCATTATATTTTTTTTTTTTTTTTGTTTGAAGCAAGAAAGTTACAAGGGCTGACCTACATAACTGTGCACTTGCTCCACAAAAAGATCCATTGAGAGAGTGAGGCAACCTGTTCCGCACTCACCCCACAGGTCTCTTGTACCAAGAGACGCTGTCACACGATCATGCAGACAGCCCCGTGCGGGGCAGCCCCGAAAGGCATCCAGGACCTGACCGAGTGCCCAGACTCCACTAAAATCACAGTCACGCAATGACGTCCTGTGATGTGTGACAGACCGTGACTGGCCCTTGAAACAAAAGCTGTCCATAGTGTAGCTGTCAGCTATCAATGCATGGTGACTTGCACACCTCTAAAAGCTGCACCTTACAGGCAGCATTACGACACACACACAAGACGCCTATTTATAGGTGACTGATTGTCGACACAGACAATCGCCACCTGTCTATTCATAGACTCTCCACTTCATGCAAAGCACATCCTGCTATTGACCGAACATACCCCTATGAGACATGTGGCAATATGTAAAAAAAATGACACCAACACAGACACACATCACCACACACGCAAACTTATCATCACATCATCATTATAAGAGTTATAACAATAAATTAGCTTGCTCGATGCACATAAGAGTTGTAAGAGTTATAACAATAAATTAACTTGCTCGATGCACAACCAGCAGCTGTTCATAATGGGCCACTAGGCGTGCCGGCCCGAAAATTCAACCGTAGCGACATTTCAAATGCCGCTGCGCTTACTTTCCCATGTCGGTCCTAGGCAGGTGAGGGCCTTATATGTTTGTTGATGCAACGTACGGGACAAAAGCGTCCAGTAGGAATTTTAGCCGACCAGTAAGTTTCCAGTGGCGGTGCACCGACACCCTCGCCAACCCGCTTCCTGCAGCCAGGACATTGGAACGGCTTCAAATTTCATAAATAAACATGTTACAAAGAGTTATAACAATAAATTAACTTGCTCGATGCACAACCAGCAGCTGTTCATAATGGGCCACTAGGCGTGCCGGCCCGACAATTCAACCGTAGCGACATTTCAAATGCCGCTGCGCTTACTTTCCCATGTCGGTGCTAGGCAGGTGAGGGCCTTATATGTTTGTTTTTTTTTTTTTTTTGAAGCAAGAAAGTTACAAGGGCTGACCTACATAACTGTGCACTTGCTCCACAAAAAGATCCATTGAGAGAGTGAGGCAACCTGTTCCGCACTCACCCCTTATATGTTTGTTGATGCAACGTACGGGACAAAAGCGTCCAGTAGGAATTTTAGCCGACCAGTAAGTTTCCAGTGGAAGTGCACCGACACCCTCGCCAACCCGCTTCCTGCAGCCAGGACATTGACTCAAAAAAAAAAAAAAAGCCAGGACATTGGAACGGCTTCAAATTTTATAAATAAACATTTTACAAAGAGTTACAACAATAAATTAACTTGCTCGATGCACAACCAGCAGCTGTTTATAATGGGCCACTAGGCGTGCCGGCCCGACAATTCAACCGTAGCGACATTTCAAATGCCGCTGCGCTTACTTTCCCATGTCGGTCCTAGGCAGGTGAGTGCCTTATATGTTTGTTGATGCAACGTACGGGACAAAAGCGTCCAGTAGGAATTTTAGCCGACCAGTAAGTTTCCAGTGGCAGTGCACCGACACCCTCGCCAACCCGCTTCCTGCAGCCAGGACATTGGAACGGCTTCAAATTTTATAAATAAACATTTCACAAAGAGTTACAACAACAAATTAACTTGCTCGATGCACAACCAGCAGCTGTTCATAATGGGCCACTAGGCGTGCCGGCCCGACAATTCAACCGTAGCGACATTTCAAATGCCGCTGCGCTTACTTTCCCATGTCGGTCCTAGGCAGGTGAGGGCCTTATATGTTTGTTGATGCAACGTACGGGACAAAAGCGTCCAGTAGGAATTTTAGCCGACCAGTAAGGTTCCAGTGGAAGTGCACCGACACCCTCGCCAACCCGCTTCCTGCAGCCAGGACATTGGAACGGCTTCAAATCTGATAAATAAACATTTTACAAAGAGTTATAACAATAAATTAACTTGCTCGATGCACAACCAGCAGCTGTTCATAATGGGCCACTAGGCGTGCCGGCCCGAAAATTCAACCGTAGCGACATTTCAAATGCCGCTGCGCTTACTTTCCCATGTCGGTCCTAGGCAGGTGAGGGCCTTATATGTTTGTTGATGCAACGTACGGGACAAAAGCGTCCAGTAGGAATTTTAGCCGACCAGTAAGTTTCCAGTGGCAGTGCACCGACAACCTCGCCAACCCGCTTCCTGCAGCCAGGACATTGAAACGGCTTCAAATTTTATAAATAAACATTTCACAAAGAGTTATAACAATTTTTTTTTTCACTTGAAGCAAGAAAGTTACAAGGGCTGACCTACATAACTGTGCACTTGCTCCACAAAAAGATCCATTGAGAGAGTGAGGCAACCTGTCCCGCACTCACCCCACAGGTCTCTTGTACCAAGATACGCTGTCACACGATCATGCAGACAGCCCCGTGCGGGGCAGCCCCGAAAGGCATCCAGGACCTGACCGAGTGCCCAGACTCCACTAGAATCACAGTTACGCAATGACGTCATGTGATGTGTGACAGATCGTGACTGGCCCTTGAAACAAAAGCTGTCCATAGTGTAGCTGTCAGCTATCAATGCATGGTGACCTGCACACCTCTAAAAGCTGCACCTCTTTCTTGCTTCAAAAAAAAAAAAAAAAAAAAACTGCACCTCACAGGCAGCATTACGACACACACACACAAGACGCCTATTTATAGGTGACTGATTGCCGAAAGGCATCCTGCTATTGACCGAACATACCCCTATGAGACATGTGGCAATATGTAACAAATGACACCAACACAGACACATACAACCACACACACAAACTTATCAGCACATGCCTGCGCACATCATCATTATATTTTTTTTTTTTTTTTTTTGAAGCAAGAAAGTTACAAGGGCTGACCTACATAACTGTGCACTTGCTCCACAAAAAGATCCATTGAGAGAGTGAGGCAACCTGTTCCGCACTCACCCCACAGGTCTCTTGTACCAAGAGACGCTGTCACACGATCATGCAGACAGCCCCGTGCGGGGCAGCCCCGAAAGGCATCCAGGACCTGACCGAGTGCCCAGACTCCACTAAAATCACAGTCACGCAATGACGTCCTGTGATGTGTGACAGACCGTGACTGGCCCTTGAAACAAAAGCTGTCCATAGTGTAGCTGTCAGCTATCAATGCATGGTGACTTGCACACCTCTAAAAGCTGCACCTTACAGGCAGCATTACGACACACACACAAGACGCCTATTTATAGGTGACTGATTGTCGACACAGACAATCGCCACCTGTCTATTCATAGACTCTCCACTTCATGCAAAGCACATCCTGCTATTGACCGAACATACCCCTATGAGACATGTGGCAATATGTAAAAAAAATGACACAAACACAGACACACATCACCACACACGCAAACTTATCATCACATCATCATTATAAGAGTTATAACAATAAATTAGCTTGCTCGATGCACATAAGAGTTGTAAGAGTTATAACAATAAATTAACTTGCTCGATGCACAACCAGCAGCTGTTCATAATGGGCCACTAGGCGTGCCGGCCCGAAAATTCAACCGTAGCGACATTTCAAATGCCGCTGCGCTTACTTTCCCATGTCGGTCCTAGGCAGGTGAGGGCCTTATATGTTTGTTGATGCAACGTACGGGACAAAAGCGTCCAGTAGGAATTGTAGCCGACCAGTAAGTTTCCAGTGGCGGTGCACCGACACCCTCGCCAACCCGCTTCCTGCAGCCAGGACATTGGAACGGCTTCAAATTTCATAAATAAACATGTTACAAAGAGTTATAACAATAAATTAACTTGCTCGATGCACAACCAGCAGCTGTTCATAATGGGCCACTAGGCGTGCCGGCCCGAAAATTCAACCGTAGCGACATTTCAAATGCCGCTGCGCTTACTTTCCCATGTCGGTGCTAGGCAGGTGAGGGCCTTATATGTTTTTTTTTTTTTTTTTTTTTTTTTTTTTTGAAGCAAGAAAGTTACAAGGGCTGACCTACATAACTGTGCACTTGCTCCACAAAAAGATCCATTGAGAGAGTGAGGCAACCTGTTCCGCACTCACCCCTTATATGTTTGTTGATGCAACGTACGGGACAAAAGCGTCCAGTAGGAATTTTAGCCGACCAGTAAGTTTCCAGTGGAAGTGCACCGACACCCTCGCCAACCCGCTTCCTGCAGCCAGGACATTGACTCAAAAAAAAAAAAAAAGCCAGGACATTGGAACGGCTTCAAATTTTATAAATAAACATTTTACAAAGAGTTACAACAATAAATTAACTTGCTCGATGCACAACCAGCAGCTGTTTATAATGGGCCACTAGGCGTGCCGGCCCGACAATTCAACCGTAGCGACATTTCAAATGCCGCTGCGCTTACTTTCCCATGTCGGTCCTAGGCAGGTGAGGGCCTTATATGTTTGTTGATGCAACGTACGGGACAAAAGCGTCCAGTAGGAATTTTAGCCGACCAGTAAGTTTCCAGTGGCAGTGCACCGACACCCTCGCCAACCCGCTTCCTGCAGCCAGGACATTGGAACGGCTTCAAATTTCATAAATAAACACTTTACAAAGAGTTATAACAATAAATTAACTTGCTCAATGCACAACCAGCAGCTGTTCATAATGGGCCACTAGGTAAAAGAGACCTGTGGGGTGAGTGCGGAACAGCTACGGCAGCAAATTCAGAGGGAATGGGATAGGGTGGAAGTAGATGTTAGGTTGGGTTGTGGGATACCGTTTGCATGGCTGCAAGGAAGGTCGCCTGAGATCAAACTTGTTGACTTTTGGCAGAAGTGGGGAGCACTGTATAGGGTGGGCACCGATGGTCGCATCAATATTCGGGCCGGCACGGCTGGCATGTGAGTGATGGGTTGGGCACGGGTATAGGTGGCGTGGTGGTCTGTTTTGACGGCTCGGGCAGGATATGCAATGCATTCGTTGGAGTAGTGGTTGTCGTTTCTCGTTGTGATGTGTTGCAAAATAGAATGGCAAAGGCTAAGTTGATGGCTGGGTTACGTTATGTATGCATGCGCGTGGGTAGCAGAGTATGATTATGTGCGCAGGCATGTGATGATAAGTTTGCGTGTGTGGTGATGTGTGTCTGTGTTGGTGTCATTTTTTTTACATATTGCCACATGTCTCATAGGGGTATGTTCGGTCAATAGCAGGATGTGCTTTGCATGAAGTGGAGAGTCTATGAATAGACAGGTGGCGATTGTCTGTGTCGACAATCAGTCACCTATAAATAGGCGTCTTGTGTGTGTGTCGTAATGCTGCCTGTAAGGTGCAACTTTTAGAGGTGTGCAAGTCACCATGCATTGATAGCTGACAGCTACACTATGGACAGCTTTTGTTTCAAGGGCCAGTCACGGTCTGTCACACATCACAGGACGTCATTGCGTGACTGTGATTTTAGTGGAGTCTGGGCACTCGGTCAGGTCCTGGATGCCTTTCGGGGCTGCCCCGCACGGGGCTGTCTGCATGATCGTGTGACAGCGTCTCTTGGTACAAGAGACCTGTGGGGTGAGTGCGGAACAGGTTGCCTCACTCTCTCAATGGATCTTTTTGTGGAGCAAGTGCACAGTTATGTAGGTCAGCCCTTGTAACTTTCTTGCTTCAAAAAAAAAAAAAAAAAAAAAAAAAAAAAGTGCGGAACAGGTTGCCTCACGCTCTCAATGGATCATTTTATGGAGCAAGTGCACAGTTATTTAGGTCAGCCCTTGTAACGTTCTTGCTTCAAAAAAAAAAAGACACCCTCGCCAACCCGCATCCTGCAGCCAGGACATTGGAACGGCTTCAAATTTCATAAATAAACATTTCACAAAGAGTTATAACAATAAATTAACTTGCTCGATGCACAACCAGCAGCTGTTCATAATGGGCCACTAGGCGTGCCGGCCCGACAATTCAACCGTAGCGACATTTCAAATGCCGCTGCGCTTACTTTCCCATGTCGGTCCTAGGCAGGTGAGGGCCTTATATGTTTGTTGATGCAACGTACGGGACAAAAGCGTCCAGTAGGAATTTTAGCCGACCAGTAAGTTTCCAGTGGAAGTGCACCGACACCCTCGCCAACCCGCTTCCTGCAGCCAGGACATTGGAACGGCTTCAAATTTCATAAATAAACATGTTACAAAGAGTTATAACAATAAATTAACTTGCTCGATGCACAACCAGCAGCTGTTCATAATGGGCCACTAGGCGTGCCGGCCCGAAAATTCAACCGTAGCGACATTTCAAATGCCGCTGCGCTTACTTTCCCATGTCGGTCCTAGGCAGGTGAGGGCCTTATATGTTTGTTGATGCAACGTACGGGACAAAAGCGTCCAGTAGGAAATTTATAGCCGACCAGTAAGTTTCCAGCGGCGGTGCACCGACACCCTCGCCAACCCGCTTCCTGCAGCCAGGACATTGGAACGGCTTCAAATCTGATAAATAAACATTTTACAAAGAGTTAATACAAATTTTTTTTTTCACTTGAAGCAAGAAAGTTACAAGGGCTGACCTACATAACTGTGCACTTGCTCCACAAAAAGATCCATTGAGAGAGTGAGGCAACCTGTCCCGCACTCACCCCACAGGTCTCTTGTACCAAGATACGCTGTCACACGATCATGCAGACAGCCCCGTGCGGGGCAGCCCCGAAAGGCATCCAGGACCTGACCGAGTGCCCAGACTCCACTAGAATCACAGTTTTTTTTTTTTTGAAGAATCACAGTTACGCAATGACGTCATGTGATGTGTGACAGACCGTGACTGGCCCTTGAAACAAAAGCTGTCCATAGTGTAGCTGTCGGCTATCAATGCATGGTGACCTGCACACCTCTAAAAGCTGCACCTCTTTCTTGCTTGAAAAAAAAAAAAAAAAGCTGCACCTCACAGGCAGCATTACGACACACACACACAAGACGCCTATTTATAGGTGACTGATTGCCGAAAGGCATCCTGCTATTGACCGAACATACCCCTATGAGACATGTGGCAATATGTAACAAATGACACCAACACAGACACATACAACCACACACACAAACTTATCAGCACATGCCTGCGCACATCATCATTATAAGAGTTATAACAATAAATTAGCTTGCTCGATGCACATAAGAGTTATAAGAGTTATAACAATAAATTAACTTGCTCGATGCACAACCAGCAGCTGTTCATAATGGGCCACTAGGCGTGCCGGCCCGAAAATTCAACCGTAGCGACATTTCAAATGCCGCTGCGCTTACTTTCCCATGTCGGTCCTAGGCAGGTGAGGGCCTTATATGTTTGTTGATGCAACGTACGGGACAAAAGCGTCCAGTAGGAATTTTAGCCGACCAGTAAGTTTCCAGTGGCAGTGCACCGACACCCTCGCCAAGTGCACAATTATGTAGGTCAGCCCTTGTAACTTTCTTGCTTCAAAAAAAAAAAAAAAAAAAAAGACACCCTCGCCAACCCGCTTCCTGCAGCCAGGACATTGGAACGGCTTCAAATTTTATAAATAAACATTTCACAAAGAGTTACAACAACAAATTCACTTGCTCGATGCACAACCAGCAGCTGTTCATAATGGGCCACTAGGCGTGCCGGCCCGACAATTCAACCGTAGCGACATTTCAAATGCCGCTGCGCTTACTTTCCCATGTCGGTCCTAGGCAGGTGAGGGCCTTATATGTTTGTTGATGCAACGTACGGGACAAAAGCGTCCAGTAGGAATTTTAGCCGACCAGTAAGTTTCCAGTGGCAGTGCACCGACACCCTCGCCAACCCGCTTCCTGCAGCCAGGACATTGGAACGGCTTCAAATTTTATAAATAAACATTTCACAAAGAGTTACAACAACAAATTAACTTGCTCGATGCACAACCAGCAGCTGTTCATAATGGGCCACTAGGCGTGCCGGCCCGACAATTCAACCGTAGCGACATTTCAATTGCCGCTGCACTTACTTTCCCATGTCGGTCCTAGGCAGGTGAGGGCTTTATATGTTTGTTGATGCAACGTACGGGACAAAAGCGTCCAGTAGGAATTTTAGCCGACCAGTAAGTTTCCAGTGGCGGTGCACCGACACCCTCGCCAACCCGCTTCCTGCAGCCAGGACATTGGAACGGCTTCAAATCTGATAAATAAACATTTTACAAAGAGTTATAACAATAAATTAACTTGCTCGATGCACAACCAGCAGCTGTTCATAATGGGCCACTAGGCGTGCCGGCCCGACAATTCAACCGTAGCGACATTTCAAATGCCGCTGCGCTTACTTTCCCATGTCGGTCCTAGGCAGGTGAGGGCCTTATATGTTTGTTGATGCAACGTACGGGACAAAAGCGTCCAGTAGGAATTTTAGCCGACCAGTAAGTTTCCAGTGGCAGTGCACCGACACCCTCGCCAACCCGCTTCCTGCAGCCAGGACATTGGAACGGCTTCAAATTTCATAAATAAACACTTTACAAAGAGTTATAACAATAAATTAACTTGCTCAATGCACAACCAGCAGCTGTTCATAATGGGCCACTAGGTAAAAGAGACCTGTGGGGTGAGTGCGGAACAGGTTGCCTCACGCTCTCAATGGATCATTTTATGGAGCAAGTGCACAGTTATTTAGGTCAGCCCTTGTAACGTTCTTGCTTCAAAAAAAAAAAGACACCCTAGCCAACCCGCTTCCTGCAGCCAGGACATTGGAACGGCTTCAAATTTCATAAATAAACATGTTACAAAGAGTTATAACAATAAATTAACTTGCTCGATGCACAACCAGCAGCTGTTCATAATGGGCCACTAGGCGTGCCGGCCCGACAATTCAACCGTAGCGACATTTCAAATGCCGCTGCGCTTACTTTCCCATGTCGGTCCTAGGCAGGTGAGGGCCTTATATGTTTGTTGATGCAACGTACGGGACAAAAGCGTCCAGTAGGAATTTTAGCCGACCAGTAAGTTTCCAGTGGAAGTGCACCGACACCCTCGCCAACCCGCTTCCTGCAGCCAGGACATTGGAACGGCTTCAAATTTCATAAATAAACATGTTACAAAGAGTTATAACAATAAATTAACTTGCTCGATGCACAACCAGCAGCTGTTCATAATGGGCCACTAGGCGTGCCGGCCCGAAAATTCAACCGTAGCGACATTTCAAATGCCGCTGCGCTTACTTTCCCATGTCGGTCCTAGGCAGGTGAGGGCCTTATATGTTTGTTGATGCAACGTACGGGACAAAAGCGTCCAGTAGGAAATTTATAGCCGACCAGTAAGTTTCCAGCGGCGGTGCACCGACACCCTCGCCAACCCGCTTCCTGCAGCCAGGACATTGGAACGGCTTCAAATCTGATAAATAAACATTTTACAAAGAGTTAATACAATTTTTTTTTTCACTTGAAGCAAGAAAGTTACAAGGGCTGACCTACATAACTGTGCACTTGCTCCACAAAAAGATCCATTGAGAGAGTGAGGCAACCTGTCCCGCACTCACCCCACAGGTCTCTTGTACCAAGATACGCTGTCACACGATCATGCAGACAGCCCCGTGCGGGGCAGCCCCGAAAGGCATCCAGGACCTGACCGAGTGCCCAGACTCCACTAGAATCACAGTTTTTTTTTTTGAAGAATCACAGTTACGCAATGACGTCATGTGATGTGTGACAGACCGTGACTGGCCCTTGAAACAAAAGCTGTCCATAGTGTAGCTGTCGGCTATCAATGCATGGTGACCTGCACACCTCTAAAAGCTGCACCTCTTTCTTGCTTGAAAAAAAAAAAAAAAGCTGCACCTCACAGGCAGCATTACGACACACACACACAAGACGCCTATTTATAGGTGACTGATTGCCGAAAGGCATCCTGCTATTGACCGAACATACCCCTATGAGACATGTGGCAATATGTAACAAATGACACCAACACAGACACATACAACCACACACACAAACTTATCAGCACATGCATGCGCACATCATCATTATAAGAGTTATAACAATAAATTAGCTTGCTCGATGCACATAAGAGTTATAAGAGTTATAACAATAAATTAACTTGCTCGATGCACAACCAGCAGCTGTTCATAATGGGCCACTAGGCGTGCCGGCCCGAAAATTCAACCGTAGCGACATTTCAAATGCCGCTGCGCTTACTTTCCCATGTCGGTCCTAGGCAGGTGAGGGCCTTATATGTTTGTTGATGCAACGTACGGGACAAAAGCGTCCAGTAGGCATTTTAGCCGACCAGTAAGTTTCCAGTGGCAGTGCACCGACACCCTCGCCAAGTGCACAATTATGTAGGTCAGCCCTTGTAACTTTCTTGCTTCAAAAAAAAAAAAAAAAAAAAAGAAACCCTCGCCAACCCGCTTCCTGCAGCCAGGACATTGGAACGGCTTCAAATTTTATAAATAAACATTTCACAAAGAGTTACAACAACAAATGAACTTGCTCGATGCACAACCAGCAGCTGTTCATAATGGGCCACTAGGCGTGCCGGCCCGACAATTCAACCGTAGCGACATTTCAAATGCCGCTGCGCTTACTTTCCCATGTCGGTCCTAGGCAGGTGAGGGCCTTATATGTTTGTTGATGCAACGTACGGGACAAAAGCGTCCAGTAGGAATTTTAGCCGACCAGTAAGTTTCCAGTGGCAGTGCACCGACACCCTCGCCAACCCGCTTCCTGCAGCCAGGACATTGGAACGGCTTCAAATTTTATAAATAAACATTTCACAAAGAGTTACAACAACAAATTAACTTGCTCGATGCACAACCAGCAGCTGTTCATAATGGGCCACTAGGCGTGCCGGCCCGAAAATTCAACCGTAGCGACATTTCAATTGCCGCTGCGCTTACTTTCCCATGTCGGTCCTAGGCAGGTGAGGGCTTTATATGTTTGTTGATGCAACGTACGGGACAAAAGCGTCCAGTAGGAATTTTAGCCGACCAGTAAGTTTCCAGTGGCGGTGCACCGACACCCTCGCCAACCCGCTTCCTGCAGCCAGGACATTGGAACGGCTTCAAATCTGATAAATAAACATGTTACAAAGAGTTATAACAATAAATTAACTTGCTCGATGCACAACCAGCAGCTGTTCATAATGGGCCACTAGGCGTGCCGGCCCGAAAATTCAACCGTAGCGACATTTCAAATGCCGCTGCGCTTACTTTCCCATGTCGGTCCTAGGCAGGTGAGGGCCTTATATGTTTGTTGATGCAACGTACGGGACAAAAGCGTCCAGTAGGAATTTTAGCCGACCAGTAAGTTTCCAGTGGCAGTGCACCGACACCCTCGCCAAGTGCACAGTTATGTAGGTCAGCCCTTGTAACTTTCTTGCTTAAAAAAAAAAAAAAAAAAAAAAGACACCCTCGCCAACCCGCTTCCTGCAGCCAGGACATTGGAACGGCTTCAAATTTTATAAATAAACATTTCACAAAGAGTTACAACAACAAATGAACTTGCTCGATGCACAACCAGCAGCTGTTCATAATGGGCCACTAGGCGTGCCGGCCCGAAAATTCAACCGTAGCGACATTTCAAATGCCGCTGCGCTTACTTTCCCATGTCGGTCCTAGGCAGGTGAGGGCCTTATATGTTTGTTGATGCAACGTACGGGACAAAAGCGTCCAGTAGGAATTTTAGCCGACCAGTAAGTTTTTATTTATTTATTTAGCAAGCAGTTTTTTTTTGAGCAGTAAGTTTCCAGTGGCGGTGCACCGACACCCTCGCCAACCCGCTTCCTGCAGCCAGGACATTGGAACGGCTTCAAATCTGATAAATAAACATTTCACAAAGAGTTACAACAACAAATTAACTTGCTCGATGCACAACCAGCAGCTGTTCATAAGTGGCCACTAGGCGTGCCGGCCCGAAAATTCAACCGTAGCGACATTTCAAATGCCGCTGCGCTTACTTTCCCATGTCGGTCCTAGGCAGGTGAGGGCCTTATATGTTTGTTGATGCAACGTACGGGACAAAAGCGTCCAGTAGGAATTTTAGCCGACCAGTAAGTTTCCAGTGGCAGTGCACCGACACCCTCGCCAAGTGCACAGTTATGTAGGTCAGCCCTTGTAACTTTCTTGCTTCAAAAAAAAAAAAAAAAAAAAAAAGACACCCTCGCCAACCCGCTTCCTGCAGCCAGGACATTGGAACGGCTTCAAATTTTATAAATAAACATTTCACAAAGAGTTACAACAACAAATGAACTTGCTCGATGCACAACCAGCAGCTGTTCATAATGGGCCACTAGGCGTGCCGGCCCGACAATTCAACCGTAGCGACATTTCAAATGCCGCTGCGCTTACTTTCCCATGTCGGTCCTAGGCAGGTGAGGGCCTTATATGTTTGTTGATGCAACGTACGGGACAAAAGCGTCCAGTAGGAATTTAAACCGACCAGTAAGTTTCCAGTGGCAGTGCACCGACACCCTCGCCAACCCGCTTCCTGCAGCCAGGACATTGGAACGGCTTCAAATTTTATAAATAAACATTTCACAAAGAGTTACAACAACAAATGAACTTGCTCGATGCACAACCAGCAGCTGTTCATAATGGGCCACTAGGCGTGCCGGCCCGACAATTCAACCGTAGCGACATTTCAAATGCCGCTGCGCTTACTTTCCCATGTCGGTCCTAGGCAGGTGAGGGCCTTATATGTTTGTTGATGCAACGTACGGGACAAAAGCGTCCAGTAGGAATTTTAGCCGACCAGTAAGTTTCCAGTGGCAGTGCACCGACACCCTCGCCAAGTGCACAGTTATGTAGGTCAGCCCTTGTAACTTTCTTGCTTCAAAAAAAAAAAAAAAAAAAAAAAGACACCCTCGCCAACCCGCTTCCTGCAGCCAGGACATTGGAACGGCTTCAAATTTTATAAATAAACATTTCACAAAGAGTTACAACAACAAATGAACTTGCTCGATGCACAACCAGCAGCTGTTCATAATGGGCCACTAGGCGTGCCGGCCCGAAAATTCAACCGTAGCGACATTTCAAATGCCGCTGCGCTTACTTTCCCATGTCGGTCCTAGGCAGGTGAGGGCCTTATATGTTTGTTGATGCAACGTACGGGACAAAAGCGTCCAGTAGGAATTTTAGCCGACCAGTAAGTTTCCAGTGGCGGTGCACCGACACCCTCGCCAACCCGCTTCCTGCAGCCAGGACATTGGAACGGCTTCAAATTTCATAAATAAACATGTTACAAAGAGTTATAACAATAAATTAACTTGCTTTTTGTGGAGCAAGTGCACAGTTATGTAGGTCAGCCCTTGTAACTTTCTTGCTTCAAAAAAAAAAAAAAAAAAATTTACTTGCTCGATGCACAACCAGCAGCTGTTCATAATGGGCCACTAGGCGTGCCGGCCCGACAATTCAACCGTAGCGACATTTCAAATGCCGCTGCGCTTACTTTCCCATGTCGGTGCTAGGCAGGTGAGGGCCTTATATGTTTGTTGATGCAACGTACGGGACAAAAGCGTCCAGTAGGAATTTTAACCGACCAGTAAGTTTCCAGTGGCAGTGCACCGACACCCTCGCCAACCCGCTTCCTGCAGCCAGGACATTGGAACGGCTTCAAATTTTATAAATAAACATTTCACAAAGAGTTACAACAACAAATGAACTTGCTCGATGCACAACCAGCAGCTGTTCATAATGGGCCACTAGGCGTGCCGGCCCGAATATTCAACCGTAGCGACATTTCAAATGCCGCTGCGCTTACTTTCCCATGTCGGTCCTAGGCAGGTGAGGGCCTTATATGTTTGTTGATGCAACGTACGGGACAAAAGCGTCCAGTAGGAATTTTAGCCGACCAGTAAGTTTCCAGTGGCAGTGCACCGACACCCTCGCCAAGTGCACAGTTATGTAGGTCAGCCCTTGTAACTTTCTTGCTTCCAAAAAAAAAAAAAAAAAAAAAAGACACCCTCGCCAACCCGCTTCCTGCAGCCAGGACATTGGAACGGCTTCAAATTTTATAAATAAACATTTCACAAAGAGTTACAACAACAAATGAACTTGCTCGATGCACAACCAGCAGCTGTTCATAATGGGCCACTAGGCGTGCCGGCCCGAAAATTCAACCGTAGCGACATTTCAAATGCCGCTGCGCTTACTTTCCCATGTCGGTCCTAGGCAGGTGAGGGCCTTATATGTTTGTTGATGCAACGTACGGGACAAAAGCGTCCAGTAGGAATTTTAGCCGACCAGTAAGTTTCCAGTGGCAGTGCACCGACACCCTCGCCAAGTGCACAGTTATGTAGGTCAGCCCTTGTAACTTTCTTGCTTCAAAAAAAAAAAAAAAAAAAAAAAAGACACCCTCGCCAACCCGCTTCCTGCAGCCAGGACATTGGAACGGCTTCAAATTTTATAAATAAACATTTCACAAAGAGTTACAACAACAAATGAACTTGCTCGATGCACAACCAGCAGCTGTTCATAATGGGCCACTAGGCGTGCCGGCCCGAAAATTCAACCGTAGCGACATTTCAAATGCCGCTGCGCTTACTTTCCCATGTCGGTCCTAGGCAGGTGAGGGCCTTATATGTTTGTTGATGCAACGTACGGGACAAAAGCGTCCAGTAGGAATTTTAGCCGACCAGTAAGTTTCCAGTGGCGGTGCACCGACACCCTCGCCAACCCGCTTCCTGCAGCCAGGACATTGGAACGGCTTCAAATTTCATAAATAAACATGTTACAAAGAGTTATAACAATAAATTAACTTGCTTTTTGTGGAGCAAGTGCACAGTTATGTAGGTCAGCCCTTGTAACTTTCTTGCTTCAAAAAAAAAAAAAAAAAATTTACTTGCTCGATGCACAACCAGCAGCTGTTCATAATGGGCCACTAGGCGTGCCGGCCCGACAATTCAACCGTAGCGACATTTCAAATGCCGCTGCGCTTACTTTCCCATGTCGGTGCTAGGCAGGTGAGGGCCTTATATGTTTGTTGATGCAACGTACGGGACAAAAGCGTCCAGTAGGAATTTTAACCGACCAGTAAGTTTCCAGTGGCAGTGCACCGACACCCTCGCCAACCCGCTTCCTGCAGCCAGGACATTGGAACGGCTTCAAATTTTATAAATAAACATTTCACAAAGAGTTACAACAACAAATGAACTTGCTCGATGCACAACCAGCAGCTGTTCATAATGGGCCACTAGGCGTGCCGGCCCGAATATTCAACCGTAGCGACATTTCAAATGCCGCTGCGCTTACTTTCCCATGTCGGTCCTAGGCAGGTGAGGGCCTTATATGTTTGTTGATGCAACGTACGGGACAAAAGCGTCCAGTAGGAATTTTAGCCGACCAGTAAGTTTCCAGTGGCAGTGCACCGACACCCTCGCCAAGTGCACAGTTATGTAGGTCAGCCCTTGTAACTTTCTTGCTTCCAAAAAAAAAAAAAAAAAAAAAAAGACACCCTCGCCAACCCGCTTCCTGCAGCCAGGACATTGGAACGGCTTCAAATTTTATAAATAAACATTTCACAAAGAGTTACAACAACAAATGAACTTGCTCGATGCACAACCAGCAGCTGTTCATAATGGGCCACTAGGCGTGCCGGCCCGAAAATTCAACCGTAGCGACATTTCAAATGCCGCTGCGCTTACTTTCCCATGTCGGTCCTAGGCAGGTGAGGGCCTTATATGTTTGTTGATGCAACGTACGGGACAAAAGCGTCCAGTAGGAATTTTAGCCGACCAGTAAGTTTCCAGTGGCAGTGCACCGACACCCTCGCCAAGTGCACAGTTATGTAGGTCAGCCCTTGTAACTTTCTTGCTTCAAAAAAAAAAAAAAAAAAAAAAAAGACACCCTCGCCAACCCGCTTCCTGCAGCCAGGACATTGGAACGGCTTCAAATTTTATAAATAAACATTTCACAAAGAGTTACAACAACAAATGAACTTGCTCGATGCACAACCAGCAGCTGTTCATAATGGGCCACTAGGCGTGCCGGCCCGAAAATTCAACCGTAGCGACATTTCAAATGCCGCTGCGCTTACTTTCCCATGTCGGTCCTAGGCAGGTGAGGGCCTTATATGTTTGTTGATGCAACGTACGGGACAAAAGCGTCCAGTAGGAATTTTAGCCGACCAGTAAGTTTCCAGTGGCGGTGCACCGACACCCTCGCCAACCCGCTTCCTGCAGCCAGGACATTGGAACGGCTTCAAATTTCATAAATAAACATGTTACAAAGAGTTATAACAATAAATTAACTTGCTTTTTGTGGAGCAAGTGCACAGTTATGTAGGTCAGCCCTTGTAACTTTCTTGCTTCAAAAAAAAAAAAAAAAAAATTTACTTGCTCGATGCACAACCAGCAGCTGTTCATAATGGGCCACTAGGCGTGCCGGCCCGACAATTCAACCGTAGCGACATTTCAAATGCCGCTGCGCTTACTTTCCCATGTCGGTGCTAGGCAGGTGAGGGCCTTATATGTTTGTTGATGCAACGTACGGGACAAAAAAAAAAAAAAAAAAAAAAAAAAAAACGTACGGGACAAAAGCGTCCAGTAGGGATTTTAGCCGACCAGTAAGTTTCCAGTGGAAGTGCACCGACACCCTCGCCAAGTGCACAGTTATGTAGGTCAGCCCTTGTAACTTTCTTGCTTCAAAAAAAAAAAAAAAAAAAGACACCCTCGCCAACCCGCTTCCTGCAGCCAGGACATTGGAACGGCTTCAAATTTTATAAATAAACATTTCACAAAGAGTTACAACAACAAATGAACTTGCTCGATGCACAACCAGCAGCTGTTCATAATGGGCCACTAGGCGTGCCGGCCCGAAAATTCAACCGTAGCGACATTTCAAATGCCGCTGCGCTTACTTTCCCATGTCGGTCCTAGGCAGGTGAGGGCCTTATATGTTTGTTGATGCAACGTACGGGACAAAAGCGTCCAGTAGGAATTTTAGCCGACCAGTAAGTTTTTTTTTATTTATTTAGCAAGCAGTTTTTTTTTGAGCAGTAAGTTTCCAGTGGCGGTGCACCGACACCCTCGCCAACCCGCTTCCTGCAGCCAGGACATTGGAACGGCTTCAAATCTGATAAATAAACATTTCACAAAGAGTTACAACAACAAATTAACTTGCTCGATGCACAACCAGCAGCTGTTCATAAGTGGCCACTAGGCGTGCCGGCCCGAAAATTCAACCGTAGCGACATTTCAAATGCCGCTGCGCTTACTTTCCCATGTCGGTCCTAGGCAGGTGAGGGCCTTATATGTTTGTTGATGCAACGTACGGGACAAAAGCGTCCAGTAGGAATTTTAGCCGACCAGTAAGTTTCCAGTGGCAGTGCACCGACACCCTCGCCAAGTGCACAGTTATGTAGGTCAGCCCTTGTAACTTTCTTGCTTCAAAAAAAAAAAAAAAAAAAAAAGACACCCTCGCCAACCCGCTTCCTGCAGCCAGGACATTGGAACGGCTTCAAATTTTATAAATAAACATTTCACAAAGAGTTACAACAACAAATGAACTTGCTCGATGCACAACCAGCAGCTGTTCATAATGGGCCACTAGGCGTGCCGGCCCGACAATTCAACCGTAGCGACATTTCAAATGCCGCTGCGCTTACTTTCCCATGTCGGTCCTAGGCAGGTGAGGGCCTTATATGTTTGTTGATGCAACGTACGGGACAAAAGCGTCCAGTAGGAATTTTAACCGACCAGTAAGTTTCCAGTGGCAGTGCACCGACACCCTCGCCAACCCGCTTCCTGCAGCCAGGACATTGGAACGGCTTCAAATTTTATAAATAAACATTTCACAAAGAGTTACAACAACAAATTAACTTGCTCGATGCACAACCAGCAGCTGTTCATAATGGGCCACTAGGCGTGCCGGCCCGAAAATTCAACCGTAGCGACATTTCAATTGCCGCTGCGCTTACTTTCCCATGTCGGTCCTAGGCAGGTGAGGGCTTTATATGTTTGTTGATGCAACGTACGGGACAAAAGCGTCCAGTAGGAATTTTAGCCGACCAGTAAGTTTCCAGTGGCGGTGCACCGACACCCTCGCCAACCCGCTTCCTGCAGCCAGGACATTGGAACGGCTTCAAATCTGATAAATAAACATTTTACAAAGAGTTATAACAATAAATTAACTTGCTCGATGCACAACCAGCAGCTGTTCATAATGGGCCACTAGGCGTGCCGGCCCGAAAATTCAACCGTAGCGACATTTCAAATGCCGCTGCGCTTACTTTCCCATGTCGGTCCTAGGCAGGTGAGGGCCTTATATGTTTGTTGATGCAACGTACGGGACAAAAGCGTCCAGTAGGAATTTTAGCCGACCAGTAAGTTTCCAGTGGCAGTGCACCGACACCCTCGCCAAGTGCACAGTTATGTAGGTCAGCCCTTGTAACTTTCTTGCTTCAAAAAAAAAAAAAAAAAAAAAAAGACACCCTCGCCAACCCGCTTCCTGCAGCCAGGACATTGGAACGGCTTCAAATTTTATAAATAAACATTTCACAAAGAGTTACAACAACAAATGAACTTGCTCGATGCACAACCAGCAGCTGTTCATAATGGGCCACTAGGCGTGCCGGCCCGAAAATTCAACCGTAGCGACATTTCAAATGCTGCTGCGCTTACTTTCCCATGTCGGTCCTAGGCAGGTGAGGGCCTTATATGTTTGTTGATGCAACGTACGGGACAAAAGCGTCCAGTAGGAATTTTAGCCGACCAGTAAGTTTCCAGTGGCGGTGCACCGACACCCTCGCCAACCCGCTTCCTGCAGCCAGGACATTGGAACGGCTTCAAATTTCATAAATAAACATGTTACAAAGAGTTATAACAATAAATTAACTTGCTTTTTGTGGAGCAAGTGCACAGTTATGTAGGTCAGCCCTTGTAACTTTCTTGCTTCAAAAAAAAAAAAAAAATTTACTTGCTCGATGCACAACCAGCAGCTGTTCATAATGGGCCACTAGGCGTGCCGGCCCGACAATTCAACCGTAGCGACATTTCAAATGCCGCTGCGCTTACTTTCCCATGTCGGTGCTAGGCAGGTGAGGGCCTTATATGTTTGTTGATGCAACGTACGGGACAAAAGCGTCCAGTAGGAATTTTAGCCGACCAGTAAGTTTCCAGTGGAAGTGCACCGACACCCTCGCCAAGTGCACAGTTATGTAGGTCAGCCCTTGTAACTTTCTTGCTTCAAAAAAAAAAAAAAAAAAAAGACACCCTCGCCAACCCGCTTCCTGCAGCCAGGACATTGGAACGGCTTCAAATTTTATAAATAAACATTTCACAAAGAGTTACAACAACAAATGAACTTGCTCGATGCACAACCAGCAGCTGTTCATAATGGGCCACTAGGCGTGCCGGCCCGACAATTCAACCGTAGCGACATTTCAAATGCCGCTGCGCTTACTTTCCCATGTCGGTCCTAGGCAGGTGAGGGCCTTATATGTTTGTTGATGCAACGTACGGGACAAAAGCGTCCAGTAGGAATTTTAGCCGACCAGTAAGTTTTTTTATTTAGCAAGCAGTTTTTTTTTGAGCAGTAAGTTTCCAGTGGCGGTGCACCGACACCCTCGCCAACCCGCTTCCTGCAGCCAGGACATTGGAACGGCTTCAAATCTGATAAATAAACATTTCACAAAGAGTTACAACAACAAATTAACTTGCTCGATGCACAACCAGCAGCTGTTCATAAGTGGCCACTAGGCGTGCCGGCCCGAAAATTCAACCGTAGCGACATTTCAAATGCCGCTGCGCTTACTTTCCCATGTCGGTCCTAGGCAGGTGAGGGCCTTATATGTTTGTTGATGCAACGTACGGGACAAAAGCGTCCAGTAGGAATTTTAGCCGACCAGTAAGTTTCCAGTGGCAGTGCACCGACACCCTCGCCAAGTGCACAGTTATGTAGGTCAGCCCTTGTAACTTTCTTGCTTCAAAAAAAAAAAAAAAAAAAAAGACACCCTCGCCAACCCGCTTCCTGCAGCCAGGACATTGGAACGGCTTCAAATTTTATAAATAAACATTTCACAAAGAGTTACAACAACAAATGAACTTGCTCGATGCACAACCAGCAGCTGTTCATAATGGGCCACTAGGCGTGCCGGCCCGACAATTCAACCGTAGCGACATTTCAAATGCCGCTGCGCTTACTTTCCCATGTCGGTCCTAGGCAGGTGAGGGCCTTATATGTTTGTTGATGCAACGTACGGGACAAAAGCGTCCAGTAGGAATTTTAACCGACCAGTAAGTTTCCAGTGGCAGTGCACCGACACCCTCGCCAACCCGCTTCCTGCAGCCAGGACATTGGAACGGCTTCAAATTTTATAAATAAACATTTCACAAAGAGTTACAACAACAAATTAACTTGCTCGATGCACAACCAGCAGCTGTTCATAATGGGCCACTAGGCGTGCCGGCCCGAAAATTCAACCGTAGCGACATTTCAATTGCCGCTGCGCTTACTTTCCCATGTCGGTCCTAGGCAGGTGAGGGCTTTATATGTTTGTTGATGCAACGTACGGGACAAAAGCGTCCAGTAGGAATTTTAGCCGACCAGTAAGTTTCCAGTGGCGGTGCACCGACACCCTCGCCAACCCGCTTCCTGCAGCCAGGACATTGGAACGGCTTCAAATCTGATAAATAAACATTTTACAAAGAGTTATAACAATAAATTAACTTGCTCGATGCACAACCAGCAGCTGTTCATAATGGGCCACTAGGCGTGCCGGCCCGAAAATTCAACCGTAGCGACATTTCAAATGCCGCTGCGCTTACTTTCCCATGTCGGTCCTAGCACTGGGTCTCATAAAGATTCTCGCCTCGTACATGCAGGTACATAGTCAAGATCCGTATGCATCTATTGGTGTGCTCAGATTGTGCGCAGCCTGCGTGCATGTCCAGAAAACCGAGTTTACGTATGTCCCTGGGCGCCCTAAGAAACTGCGGGGATTTGCGTGTTTTGGCCCTGCTGTGCTGCTTCGAGTGAAACATAAAAAGTATGCTTGCATCTGACAGCAGCAGCAGGGCTGACCATGCACTGTGGGCTTGTGTGTGCTTCTGTGATGGCATTACATTGCTGGTGTGCACTCGTGATGTTCGCCCTGCCTGGCTTTGCTACTTGCAAATAACGCGTTTTGTGCATCTCGATAATTTGGGTGTGACACAGTGATGCAGCGCGCTGCAGCAGCAGCCCAGCTGGCCCACCTGCTGCCTGCAACCAGCTCCTGGCCCCTTGCTGTGCTGATGTGTGCTGTTGGCAGCCTTGCCCCAAGTACCGTTTTCGTTGCTGTTCTGTGCGGAAGTTACATGTGCTGAAAAGCAGTACTTCTGGGGGGTCGACAGCAGCAGCAGCACGCAGCACAGCAGGAGTGCATGCATTCAGCCTCTTCAGCCCTGCATTGTGTGCCTGTGGTAACCGTCCTTACACGTACGAGTTTGCGATTGATACTGTTGCAACTCAGATACTTGGCAGGCAAAAGGCCCTGTGAGAATGAATATGAGACCCAGTGAGTATCGAGCCCCTGCATGGCATGGGTTTAGGGCTGTTGACGTGTGTTGCGAACCAGCAGCTCAGCCGCTGGTAATATTTGCAGTGATACAGCATCGAAGTTCGCAGTTTCTGACTACTATCACCGGATGTAAGCATCGCTGCACGCATAGCTTTGCCGTTGCCAAGTTTGACTCGGCATGATCTTACCACCTTGCTTGCTGTAGCGCGACAGGAATCCCTGATCACAACCGCGGAAATATACTATATGGCTTCAAATGTCGGATAGGAGCACGGCAGGAGCAGGAGGTCGGGCGAGGACGAGCAGGCATCACGCAATCGTGCAGCAGGTGAGGAGCAACAACCTGGCCAGACATCGATGTATTGCAACACGCATCCGCAGTTCAGAAGTGATATTTCAGTAGAACACACAGCGTGCTACCTAGCATGAGCATTGCAGCTGTGCAGCATGCTGGCCAGAGCAGCAGCTGCGCCCTCCTGGCAGAACTGGTCTGCTGCATTTCAGCAGCAGCCAGGCTCTACACGATTTACTTATCAGCACCAGAACCTCCGCCAGTAACATACCATCTCTACTGTGCCATTGCCTCCTGCAGGCACATGTCAGGCATGGAGCATTGCTGCCAGGCACTCGGCAGCAGCAGCAGCGCGAGTGCCGCCAGCAGCTGTGGGTGCCAACACACCATGCCCATCAACAACCAAGACAATCACGTTGCAGCAGGTATGAAATGCATCCAGCATATGCAGTGCTGTCACTACACCACATCAGCTGTTGCAACAGCTTGCAGCAACCAAGTTGAACAGCAGCAGGCAACCCATCTGCATGAGTTGCGCAAGCAGTGCATGCACCAACCTCTACCTCAGGCCTGGTGGGGCATACAGCCCACCACTGTTAATGATTGCCTGGTAGGTTGCTGGGAGGCTATCAATATCAGCCTGGACAGAAGCAGCTGGGTAGGCAAAGAACAATTCCACCAACTTGGCTATGCACTCCTTGTCATTGGGCTTGTTGTTCCAGCGCGCATAACGCCAGGCTGTCATTGCCTGGGTCAGGTATGCATGCACATGCTCCACTACCTTGTGCATGTCAGGACTCAGGGCTGGCAAACTCAAAAGCCTGCCTGCAGGCCAGATGCCTAGCGACGCAAGCTCAGCCTTGGTGTGGGCTGTGCTGTTGTCCTGTGACAGCAGCCAGGGCGCGTGGCGCTGCAAACCCAGGCGTTCTGAGATGGTGTCCAGGTTGAGGTTGAGGTCCCAGATGCAATCCTCATACTCATCAGCTGTCATGCCTGTTGCCTCCTCATTTGTGGTGGTCTGCAGGTACCAGCAGCAGTGCAGGCAGCAGCACAGCAGCAGCGGCACGCGGCGGCAGGCCCAGGGGGAAGTTTAGCAAGGAGGCTGAACAGCTGTATAAGCCAGAATTAAACTACATGCTGCTGAAGGACCAAGCAGCATACAGCACCCTCAAGCTTGTGTTCAAGTGCAAGTGCTGCAACAGGAAGCACACAAGGCTGCTGGCACTGCAAACAGCATCCCGTGGCCAGCAGCCATTCGCATGCCACGTGTGCACGCGCAGGGGCAGCAAGCATGAGAGGTTGCTGTATCAATTGCTGGACCAGTCTGCAGCTGTTGACTGCTATGCTGTTGAGGCAGTTGCTATTAGCAAGAAGATACAGCTGCAGGTAGCTGGCAGCAGCAAGGGGCTGTGGCTGAACCGGCACAAGTGGGATGCCATGCTGCTGAAGCCACACAGCTTGCTGATTGAGGTTCAAGGGGAGCAACACATAGATACAGAGGATGGCAGGCGCAACAACCGGGGTGACACGCTGGCAATCAGGCAAGCCAAGGATGAGGCACTGGCAACAGCAGCACTGGCCTTTGGGTTCAGTGTGCTGTGGCTTCACGCGGGTGCTGCTGATGACCCGTGCGGCCGCGCCGTGCGCTGGGCAGCAGCTCTGCAGCAGGCGGTGCAGCACGTTACTGCTGGCAGGCCCCCCAAGCTGTTCATGGCATGAACTCACCCGGTAAGCACAGCCCTCCCTGTCCCATGGCATGCCAGTTGTGCCTGTGAAGAACTTGATCCACACAGGCCCCAGCTGGTAGTTGACGCCAATGATGTACTTCAGCTTGATCGTCTTGCGGTTGCGCGTGAGCCGTGGCATGCTCCAGGCAAAGTCCTCTGCATCGCTGCTATACCAGCCCCTGGTGCAGCATTGGCTGAGGCACATCACCTTTTCATCCACATACACCACCCAAGGCTTCTGCTCCTCAAACACCTGCAGCTTCTCACCACACGATGTCACCCTGTCCCGCTTGTGCTGCGCGTCCAGGTAGGGCCGGTTGCGCACCTTGCCATACTGGAAGTGCGGGTCAATCTGCCTCATGTGCCTGGTCAGGGTCTCGCCGGAGACGCCAGCGGCTGTGATGATGTCACGCACCACGGGGTTGGTTGTCATGAGCGCGTGTACCGACTCGTACGGCCGCGGCCTGCCTGCTGCATACCAGTTGAGGCATTCAGCATAGCATGTGTGCGTCTGAGCATCAGTCAGTTTTGGCGGACGGCCGCTGCCTGACTCAGGGACGACAATGTTGCCGTCAACATCCATGCGCGGGCCCCAAATCCGCATGTATTGCAGTGGATTAGAGGGCACAGGCAGGCCTGCGTCCTCTAGCATGGTGCGCATGGCCGCTGTGGCTGCATTGACATTGCCCCTGTTGGCCCTGTATGCAAGGCCAGCGGCAGCCTCCAGGCCGACTGTCAAGGTCATGTTCTGCAGTTACAGTACAAACCCTAGTCAGTGGTGAACCTTGGACATGAGCAGTAGTGACGCCGGCGGTGCTTGGTTGAGGGTGCGGCTTGGCTGTGCAGACGGCATTAGCATGCTATGTCATTGTGTAGCACTGTATTGTGAATGCAGTATTGTCTGTTGAGTAATCATGAATATTTAATTGAAGTCACTGGGTCTCATAAAGATTCTCGCCTCGTACATGCAGGTACATAGTCAAGATCCGTATGCATCTATTGGTGTGCTCAGATTGTGCGCAGCCTGCGTGCATGTCCAGAAAACCGAGTTTACGTATGTCCCTGGGCGCCCTAAGAAACTGCGGGGATTTGCGTGTTTTGGCCCTGCTGTGCTGCTTCGAGTGAAACATAAAAAGTATGCTTGCATCTGACAGCAGCAGCAGGGCTGACCATGCACTGTGGGCTTGTGTGTGCTTCTGTGATGGCATTACATTGCTGGTGTGCACTCGTGATGTTCGCCCTGCCTGGCTTTGCTACTTGCAAATAACGCGTTTTGTGCATCTCGATAATTTGGGTGTGACACAGTGATGCAGCGCGCTGCAGCAGCAGCCCAGCTGGCCCACCTGCTGCCTGCAACCAGCTCCTGGCCCCTTGCTGTGCTGATGTGTGCTGTTGGCAGCCTTGCCCCAAGTACCGTTTTCGTTGCTGTTCTGTGCGGAAGTTACATGTGCTGAAAAGCAGTACTTCTGGGGGGTCGACAGCAGCAGCAGCACGCAGCACAGCAGGAGTGCATGCATTCAGCCTCTTCAGCCCTGCATTGTGTGCCTGTGGTAACCGTCCTTACACGTACGAGTTTGCGATTGATACTGTTGCAACTCAGATACTTGGCAGGCAAAAGGCCCTGTGAGAATGAATATGAGACCCAGTGTAGGCAGGTGAGGGCCTTATATGTTTGTTGATGCAACGTACGGGACAAAAGCGTCCAGTAGGAATTTTAGCCGACCAGTAAGTTTCCAGTGGCAGTGCACCGACACCCTCGCCAAGTGCACAGTTATGTAGGTCAGCCCTTGTAACTTTCTTGCTTCAAAAAAAAAAAAAAAAAAAAAAAGACACCCTCGCCAACCCGCTTCCTGCAGCCAGGACATTGGAACGGCTTCAAATTTTATAAATAAACATTTCACAAAGAGTTACAACAACAAATGAACTTGCTCGATGCACAACCAGCAGCTGTTCATAAGTGGCCACTAGGCGTGCCGGCCCGAAAATTCAACCGTAGCGACATTTCAAATGCCGCTGCGCTTACTTTCCCATGTCGGTGCTAGGCAGGTGAGGGCCTTATATGTTTGTTGATGCAACGTACGGGACAAAAGCGTCCAGTAGGAATTTTAGCCGACCAGTAAGTTTCCAGTGGCGGTGCACCGACACCCTCGCCAACCCGCTTCCTGCAGCCAGGACATTGGAACGGCTTCAAATTTCATAAATAAACATGTTACAAAGAGTTATAACAATAAATTAACTTGCTTTTTGTGGAGCAAGTGCACAGTTATGTAGGTCAGCCCTTGTAACTTTCTTGCTTCAAAAAAAAAAAAAAAAATTACTTGCTCGATGCACAACCAGCAGCTGTTCATAATGGGCCACTAGGCGTGCCGGCCCGACAATTCAACCGTAGCGACATTTCAAATGCCGCTGCGCTTACTTTCCCATGTCGGTGCTAGGCAGGTGAGGGCCTTATATGTTTGTTGATGCAACGTACGGGACAAAAGCGTCCAGTAGGGATTTTAGCCGACCAGTAAGTTTCCAGTGGAAGTGCACCGACACCCTCGCCAAGTGCACAGTTATGTAGGTCAGCCCTTGTAACTTTCTTGCTTCAAAAAAAAAAAAAAAAGACACCCTCGCCAACCCGCTTCCTGCAGCCAGGACATTGGAACGGCTTCAAATTTTATAAATAAACATTTCACAAAGAGTCACAACAACAAATGAACTTGCTCGATGCACAACCAGCAGCTGTTCATAATGGGCCACTAGGCGTGCCGGCCCGACAATTCAACCGTAGCGACATTTCAAATGCCGCTGCGCTTACTTTCCCATGTCGGTCCTAGGCAGGTGAGGGCCTTATATGTTTGTTGATGCAACGTACGGGACAAAAGCGTCCAGTAGGAATTTTAGCCGACCAGTAAGTTTCCAGTGGCGGTGCACCGACACCCTCGCCAACCCGCTTCCTGCAGCCAGGACATTGGAACGGCTTCAAATTTTATAAATAAACATTTCACAAAGAGTTACAACAACAAATTAACTTGCTCGATGCACAACCAGCAGCTGTTCATAAGTGGCCACTAGGCGTGCCGGCCCGAAAATTCAACCGTAGCGACATTTCAAATGCCGCTGCGCTTACTTTCCCATGTCGGTCCTAGGCAGGTGAGGGCCTTATATGTTTGTTGATGCAACGTACGGGACAAAAGCGGTCAGTAGGAATTTTAGCCGACCAGTAAGTTTCCAGTGGCGGTGCACCGACACCCTCGCCAACCCGCTTCCTGCAGCCAGGACATTGGAACGGCTTCAAATTTCATAAATAAACATGTTACAAAGAGTTATAACAATAAATTAACTTGCTTTTTGTGGAGCAAGTGCACAGTTATGTAGGTCAGCCCTTGTAACTTTCTTGCTTCAAAAAAAAAAAAAAAAATTTACTTGCTCGATGCACAACCAGCAGCTGTTCATAATGGGCCACTAGGCGTGCCGGCCCGACAATTCAACCGTAGCGACATTTCAAATGCCGCTGCGCTTACTTTCCCATGTCGGTGCTAGGCAGGTGAGGGCCTTATATGTTTGTTGATGCAACGTACGGGACAAAAGCGTCCAGTAGGAATTTTAGCCGACCAGTAAGTTTCCAGTGGAAGTGCACCGACACCCTCGCCAAGTGCACAGTTATGTAGGTCAGCCCTTGTAACTTTCTTGCTTCCAAAAAAAAAAAAAAAAAGACACCCTCGCCAACCCGCTTCCTGCAGCCAGGACATTGGAACGGCTTCAAATTTTATAAATAAACATTTCACAAAGAGTTACAACAACAAATGAACTTGCTCGATGCACAACCAGCAGCTGTTCATAATGGGCCACTAGGCGTGCCGGCCCGACAATTCAACCGTAGCGACATTTCAAATGCCGCTGCGCTTACTTTCCCATGTCGGTCCTAGGCAGGTGAGGGCCTTATATGTTTGTTGATGCAACGTACGGGACAAAAGCGTCCAGTAGGAATTTTAGCCGACCAGTAAGTTTTTTTTTATTTATTTAGCAAGCAGTTTTTTTTTGAGCAGTAAGTTTCCAGTGGCGGTGCACCGACACCCTCGCCAACCCGCTTCCTGCAGCCAGGACATTGGAACGGCTTCAAATCTGATAAATAAACATTTCACAAAGAGTTACAACAACAAATTAACTTGCTCGATGCACAACCAGCAGCTGTTCATAAGTGGCCACTAGGCGTGCCGGCCCGAAAATTCAACCGTAGCGACATTTCAAATGCCGCTGCGCTTACTTTCCCATGTCGGTCCTAGGCAGGTGAGGGCCTTATATGTTTGTTGATGCAACGTACGGGACAAAAGCGTCCAGTAGGAATTTTAGCCGACCAGTAAGTTTCCAGTGGCAGTGCACCGACACCCTCGCCAAGTGCACAGTTATGTAGGTCAGCCCTTGTAACTTTCTTGCTTCAAAAAAAAAAAAAAAAAAAAAGACACCCTCGCCAACCCGCTTCCTGCAGCCAGGACATTGGAACGGCTTCAAATTTTATAAATAAACATTTCACAAAGAGTTACAACAACAAATGAACTTGCTCGATGCACAACCAGCAGCTGTTCATAATGGGCCACTAGGCGTGCCGGCCCGACAATTCAACCGTAGCGACATTTCAAATGCCGCTGCGCTTACTTTCCCATGTCGGTCCTAGGCAGGTGAGGGCCTTATATGTTTGTTGATGCAACGTACGGGACAAAAGCGTCCAGTAGGAATTTTAACCGACCAGTAAGTTTCCAGTGGCAGTGCACCGACACCCTCGCCAACCCGCTTCCTGCAGCCAGGACATTGGAACGGCTTCAAATTTTATAAATAAACATTTCACAAAGAGTTACAACAACAAATTAACTTGCTCGATGCACAACCAGCAGCTGTTCATAATGGGCCACTAGGCGTGCCGGCCCGAAAATTCAACCGTAGCGACATTTCAATTGCCGCTGCGCTTACTTTCCCATGTCGGTCCTAGGCAGGTGAGGGCTTTATATGTTTGTTGATGCAACGTACGGGACAAAAGCGTCCAGTAGGAATTTTAGCCGACCAGTAAGTTTCCAGTGGCGGTGCACCGACACCCTCGCCAACCCGCTTCCTGCAGCCAGGACATTGGAACGGCTTCAAATCTGATAAATAAACATTTTACAAAGAGTTATAACAATAAATTAACTTGCTCGATGCACAACCAGCAGCTGTTCATAATGGGCCACTAGGCGTGCCGGCCCGAAAATTCAACCGTAGCGACATTTCAAATGCCGCTGCGCTTACTTTCCCATGTCGGTCCTAGGCAGGTGAGGGCCTTATATGTTTGTTGATGCAACGTACGGGACAAAAGCGTCCAGTAGGAATTTTAGCCGACCAGTAAGTTTCCAGTGGCAGTGCACCGACACCCTCGCCAAGTGCACAGTTATGTAGGTCAGCCCTTGTAACTTTCTTGCTTCAAAAAAAAAAAAAAAAAAAAAAAGACACCCTCGCCAACCCGCTTCCTGCAGCCAGGACATTGGAACGGCTTCAAATTTTATAAATAAACATTTCACAAAGAGTTACAACAACAAATGAACTTGCTCGATGCACAACCAGCAGCTGTTCATAATGGGCCACTAGGCGTGCCGGCCCGAAAATTCAACCGTAGCGACATTTCAAATGCCGCTGCGCTTACTTTCCCATGTCGGTCCTAGGCAGGTGAGGGCCTTATATGTTTGTTGATGCAACGTACGGGACAAAAGCGTCCAGTAGGAATTTTAGCCGACCAGTAAGTTTCCAGTGGCGGTGCACCGACACCCTCGCCAACCCGCTTCCTGCAGCCAGGACATTGGAACGGCTTCAAATTTCATAAATAAACATGTTACAAAGAGTTATAACAATAAATTAACTTGCTTTTTGTGGAGCAAGTGCACAGTTATGTAGGTCAGCCCTTGTAACTTTCTTGCTTCAAAAAAAAAAAAAAAAAAATTACTTGCTCGATGCACAACCAGCAGCTGTTCATAATGGGCCACTAGGCGTGCCGGCCCGACAATTCAACCGTAGCGACATTTCAAATGCCGCTGCGCTTACTTTCCCATGTCGGTGCTAGGCAGGTGAGGGCCTTATATGTTTGTTGATGCAACGTACGGGACAAAAGCGTCCAGTAGGGATTTTAGCCGACCAGTAAGTTTCCAGTGGAAGTGCACCGACACCCTCGCCAAGTGCACAGTTATGTAGGTCAGCCCTTGTAACTTTCTTGCTTCAAAAAAAAAAAAAAAAAGACACCCTCGCCAACCCGCTTCCTGCAGCCAGGACATTGGAACGGCTTCAAATTTTATAAATAAACATTTCACAAAGAGTCACAACAACAAATGAACTTGCTCGATGCACAACCAGCAGCTGTTCATAATGGGCCACTAGGCGTGCCGGCCCGACAATTCAACCGTAGCGACATTTCAAATGCCGCTGCGCTTACTTTCCCATGTCGGTCCTAGGCAGGTGAGGGCCTTATATGTTTGTTGATGCAACGTACGGGACAAAAGCGTCCAGTAGGAATTTTAGCCGACCAGTAAGTTTTTTTTTTATTTATTTAGCAAGCAGTTTTTTTTTGAGCAGTAAGTTTCCAGTGGCGGTGCACCGACACCCTCGCCAACCCGCTTCCTGCAGCCAGGACATTGGAACGGCTTCAAATCTGATAAATAAACATTTCACAAAGAGTTACAACAACAAATTAACTTGCTCGATGCACAACCAGCAGCTGTTCATAAGTGGCCACTAGGCGTGCCGGCCCGAAAATTCAACCGTAGCGACATTTCAAATGCCGCTGCGCTTACTTTCCCATGTCGGTCCTAGGCAGGTGAGGGCCTTATATGTTTGTTGATGCAACGTACGGGACAAAAGCGGTCAGTAGGAATTTTAGCCGACCAGTAAGTTTCCAGTGGCAGTGCACCGACACCCTCGCCAACCCGCTTCCTGCAGCCAGGACATTGGAACGGCTTCAAATTTTATAAATAAACATTTCACAAAGAGTTACAACAACAAATTAACTTGCTCGATGCACAACCAGCAGCTGTTCATAATGGGCCACTAGGCGTGCCGGCCCGAAAATTCAACCGTAGCGACATTTCAAATGCCGCTGCGCTTACTTTCCCATGTCGGTCCTAGGCAGGTGAGGGCCTTATATGTTTGTTGATGCAACGTACGGGACAAAAGCGTCCAGTAGGAATTTTAGCCGACCAGTAAGTTTCCAGTGGCAGTGCACCGACACCCTCGCCAAGTGCACAGTTATGTAGGTCAGCCCTTGTAACTTTCTTGCTTCAAAAAAAAAAAAAAAAAAAAAAAGACACCCTCGCCAACCCGCTTCCTGCAGCCAGGACATTGGAACGGCTTCAAATTTTATAAATAAACATTTCACAAAGAGTTACAACAACAAATGAACTTGCTCGATGCACAACCAGCAGCTGTTCATAATGGGCCACTAGGCGTGCCGGCCCGAAAATTCAACCGTAGCGACATTTCAAATGCCGCTGCGCTTACTTTCCCATGTCGGTCCTAGGCAGGTGAGGGCCTTATATGTTTGTTGATGCAACGTACGGGACAAAAGCGTCCAGTAGGAATTTTAGCCGACCAGTAAGTTTCCAGTGGCGGTGCACCGACACCCTCGCCAACCCGCTTCCTGCAGCCAGGACATTGGAACGGCTTCAAATTTCATAAATAAACATGTTACAAAGAGTTATAACAATAAATTAACTTGCTTTTTGTGGAGCAAGTGCACAGTTATGTAGGTCAGCCCTTGTAACTTTCTTGCTTCAAAAAAAAAAAAAAAAAATTTACTTGCTCGATGCACAACCAGCAGCTGTTCATAATGGGCCACTAGGCGTGCCGGCCCGACAATTCAACCGTAGCGACATTTCAAATGCCGCTGCGCTTACTTTCCCATGTCGGTGCTAGGCAGGTGAGGGCCTTATATGTTTGTTGATGCAACGTACGGGACAAAAGCGTCCAGTAGGGATTTTAGCCGACCAGTAAGTTTCCAGTGGAAGTGCACCGACACCCTCGCCAAGTGCACAGTTATGTAGGTCAGCCCTTGTAACTTTCTTGCTTCAAAAAAAAAAAAAAAAAAAAGACACCCTCGCCAACCCGCTTCCTGCAGCCAGGACATTGGAACGGCTTCAAATTTTATAAATAAACATTTCACAAAGAGTTACAACAACAAATGAACTTGCTCGATGCACAACCAGCAGCTGTTCATAATGGGCCACTAGGCGTGCCGGCCCGAAAATTCAACCGTAGCGACATTTCAAATGCCGCTGCGCTTACTTTCCCATGTCGGTCCTAGGCAGGTGAGGGCCTTATATGTTTGTTGATGCAACGTACGGGACAAAAGCGTCCAGTAGGAATTTTAGCCGACCAGTAAGTTTCCAGTGGAAGTGCACCGACACCCTCGCCAAGTGCACAGTTATGTAGGTCAGCCCTTGTAACTTTCTTGCTTCAAAAAAAAAAAAAAAAGACACCCTCGCCAACCCGCTTCCTGCAGCCAGGACATTGGAACGGCTTCAAATTTTATAAATAAACATTTCACAAAGAGTCACAACAACAAATGAACTTGCTCGATGCACAACCAGCAGCTGTTCATAATGGGCCACTAGGCGTGCCGGCCCGACAATTCAACCGTAGCGACATTTCAAATGCCGCTGCGCTTACTTTCCCATGTCGGTCCTAGGCAGGTGAGGGCCTTATATGTTTGTTGATGCAACGTACGGGACAAAAGCGTCCAGTAGGAATTTTAGCCGACCAGTAAGTTTTTTTTTTATTTATTTAGCAAGCAGTTTTTTTTTGAGCAGTAAGTTTCCAGTGGCGGTGCACCGACACCCTCGCCAACCCGCTTCCTGCAGCCAGGACATTGGAACGGCTTCAAATTTTATAAATAAACATTTCACAAAGAGTTACAACAACAAATTAACTTGCTCGATGCACAACCAGCAGCTGTTCATAAGTGGCCACTAGGCGTGCCGGCCCGAAAATTCAACCGTAGCGACATTTCAAATGCCGCTGCGCTTACTTTCCCATGTCGGTCCTAGGCAGGTGAGGGCCTTATATGTTTGTTGATGCAACGTACGGGACAAAAGCGGTCAGTAGGAATTTTAGCCGACCAGTAAGTTTCCAGTGGCAGTGCACCGACACCCTCGCCAAGTGCACAGTTATGTAGGTCAGCCCTTGTAACTTTCTTGCTTCAAAAAAAAAAAAAAAAAAAGACACCCTCGCCAACCCGCTTCCTGCAGCCAGGACATTGGAACGGCTTCAAATTTTATAAATAAACATTTCACAAAGAGTTACAACAACAAATGAACTTGCTCGATGCACAACCAGCAGCTGTTCATAATGGGCCACTAGGCGTGCCGGCCCGACAATTCAACCGTAGCGACATTTCAAATGCCGCTGCGCTTACTTTCCCATGTCGGTGCTAGGCAGGTGAGGGCCTTATATGTTTGTTGATGCAACGTACGGGACAAAAGCGTCCAGTAGGAATTTTAGCCGACCAGTAAGTTTCCAGTGGAAGTGCACCGACACCCTCGCCAAGTGCACAGTTATGTAGGTCAGCCCTTGTAACTTTCTTGCTTCAAAAAAAAAAAAAAAAAAAGACACCCTCGCCAACCCGCTTCCTGCAGCCAGGACATTGGAACGGCTTCAAATTTTATAAATAAACATTTCACAAAGAGTTACAACAACAAATGAACTTGCTCGATGCACAACCAGCAGCTGTTCATAATGGGCCACTAGGCGTGCCGGCCCGACAATTCAACCGTAGCGACATTTCAAATGCCGCTGCGCTTACTTTCCCATGTCGGTCCTAGGCAGGTGAGGGCCTTATATGTTTGTTGATGCAACGTACGGGACAAAAGCGTCCAGTAGGAATTTTAGCCGACCAGTAAGTTTTTTTTTATTTATTTAGCAAGCAGTTTTTTTTTGAGCAGTAAGTTTCCAGTGGCGGTGCACCGACACCCTCGCCAACCCGCTTCCTGCAGCCAGGACATTGGAACGGCTTCAAATCTGATAAATAAACATTTCACAAAGAGTTACAACAACAAATTAACTTGCTCGATGCACAACCAGCAGCTGTTCATAAGTGGCCACTAGGCGTGCCGGCCCGAAAATTCAACCGTAGCGACATTTCAAATGCCGCTGCGCTTACTTTCCCATGTCGGTCCTAGGCAGGTGAGGGCCTTATATGTTTGTTGATGCAACGTACGGGACAAAAGCGTCCAGTAGGAATTTTAGCCGACCAGTAAGTTTCCAGTGGCAGTGCACCGACACCCTCGCCAAGTGCACAGTTATGTAGGTCAGCCCTTGTAACTTTCTTGCTTCAAAAAAAAAAAAAAAAAAAAAGACACCCTCGCCAACCCGCTTCCTGCAGCCAGGACATTGGAACGGCTTCAAATTTTATAAATAAACATTTCACAAAGAGTTACAACAACAAATTAACTTGCTCGATGCACAACCAGCAGCTGTTCATAATGGGCCACTAGGCGTGCCGGCCCGACAATTCAACCGTAGCGACATTTCAAATGCCGCTGCGCTTACTTTCCCATGTCGGTCCTAGGCAGGTGAGGGCCTTATATGTTTGTTGTTGCAACGTACGGGACAAAAGCGTCCAGTAGGAATTTTAACCGACCAGTAAGTTTCCAGTGGCAGTGCACCGACACCCTCGCCAACCCGCTTCCTGCAGCCAGGACATTGGAACGGCTTCAAATTTTATAAATAAACATTTCACAAAGAGTTACAACAACAAATTAACTTGCTCGATGCACAACCAGCAGCTGTTCATAATGGGCCACTAGGCGTGCCGGCCCGAAAATTCAACCGTAGCGACATTTCAATTGCCGCTGCGCTTACTTTCCCATGTCGGTCCTAGGCAGGTGAGGGCTTTATATGTTTGTTGATGCAACGTACGGGACAAAAGCGTCCAGTAGGAATTTTAGCCGACCAGTAAGTTTCCAGTGGCGGTGCACCGACACCCTCGCCAACCCGCTTCCTGCAGCCAGGACATTGGAACGGCTTCAAATCTGATAAATAAACATTTTACAAAGAGTTATAACAATAAATTAACTTGCTCGATGCACAACCAGCAGCTGTTCATAATGGGCCACTAGGCGTGCCGGCCCGAAAATTCAACCGTAGCGACATTTCAAATGCCGCTGCGCTTACTTTCCCATGTCGGTCCTAGGCAGGTGAGGGCCTTATATGTTTGTTGATGCAACGTACGGGACAAAAGCGTCCAGTAGGAATTTTAGCCGACCAGTAAGTTTCCAGTGGCAGTGCACCGACACCCTCGCCAAGTGCACAGTTATGTAGGTCAGCCCTTGTAACTTTCTTGCTTCAAAAAAAAAAAAAAAAAAAAAGACACCCTCGCCAACCCGCTTCCTGCAGCCAGGACATTGGAACGGCTTCAAATTTTATAAATAAACATTTCACAAAGAGTTACAACAACAAATGAACTTGCTCGATGCACAACCAGCAGCTGTTCATAATGGGCCACTAGGCGTGCCGGCCCGAAAATTCAACCGTAGCGACATTTCAAATGCCGCTGCGCTTACTTTCCCATGTCGGTCCTAGGCAGGTGAGGGCCTTATATGTTTGTTGATGCAACGTACGGGACAAAAGCGTCCAGTAGGAATTTTAGCCGACCAGTAAGTTTTTTTTTTATTTATTTAGCAAGCAGTTTTTTTTTGAGCAGTAAGTTTCCAGTGGCGGTGCACCGACACCCTCGCCAACCCGCTTCCTGCAGCCAGGACATTGGAACGGCTTCAAATTTTATAAATAAACATTTCACAAAGAGTTACAACAACAAATTAACTTGCTCGATGCACAACCAGCAGCTGTTCATAAGTGGCCACTAGGCGTGCCGGCCCGAAAATTCAACCGTAGCGACATTTCAAATGCCGCTGCGCTTACTTTCCCATGTCGGTCCTAGGCAGGTGAGGGCCTTATATGTTTGTTGATGCAACGTACGGGACAAAAGCGGTCAGTAGGAATTTTAGCCGACCAGTAAGTTTCCAGTGGCAGTGCACCGACACCCTCGCCAACCCGCTTCCTGCAGCCAGGACATTGGAACGGCTTCAAATTTTATAAATAAACATTTCACAAAGAGTTACAACAACAAATTAACTTGCTCGATGCACAACCAGCAGCTGTTCATAATGGGCCACTAGGCGTGCCGGCCCGAAAATTCAACCGTAGCGACATTTCAAATGCCGCTGCGCTTACTTTCCCATGTCGGTCCTAGGCAGGTGAGGGCCTTATATGTTTGTTGATGCAACGTACGGGACAAAAGCGTCCAGTAGGAATTTTAGCCGACCAGTAAGTTTCCAGTGGCAGTGCACCGACACCCTCGCCAAGTGCACAGTTATGTAGGTCTGCCCTTGTAACTTTCTTGCTTCAAAAAAAAAAAAAAAAAAAAAAAGACACCCTCGCCAACCCGCTTCCTGCAGCCAGGACATTGGAACGGCTTCAAATTTTATAAATAAACATTTCACAAAGAGTTACAACAACAAATGAACTTGCTCGATGCACAACCAGCAGCTGTTCATAATGGGCCACTAGGCGTGCCGGCCCGAAAATTCAACCGTAGCGACATTTCAAATGCCGCTGCGCTTTCTTTCCCATGTCGGTCCTAGGCAGGTGAGGGCCTTATATGTTTGTTGATGCAACGTACGGGACAAAAGCGTCCAGTAGGAATTTTAGCCGACCAGTAAGTTTCCAGTGGCGGTGCACCGACATCCTCGCCAACCCGCTTCCTGCAGCCAGGACATTGGAACGGCTTCAAATTTCATAAATAAACATGTTACAAAGAGTTATAACAATAAATTAACTTGCTTTTTGTGGAGCAAGTGCACAGTTATGTAGGTCAGCCCTTGTAACTTTCTTGCTTCAAAAAAAAAAAAAAAAAAATTTACTTGCTCGATGCACAACCAGCAGCTGTTCATAATGGGCCACTAGGCGTGCCGGCCCGACAATTCAACCGTAGCGACATTTCAAATGCCGCTGCGCTTACTTTCCCATGTCGGTGCTAGGCAGGTGAGGGCCTTATATGTTTGTTGATGCAACGTACGGGACAAAAGCGTCCAGTAGGGATTTTAGCCGACCAGTAAGTTTCCAGTGGAAGTGCACCGACACCCTCGCCAAGTGCACAGTTATGTAGGTCAGCCCTTGTAACTTTCTTGCTTCAAAAAAAAAAAAAAAAAAAAGACACCCTCGCCAACCCGCTTCCTGCAGCCAGGACATTGGAACGGCTTCAAATTTTATAAATAAACATTTCACAAAGAGTTACAACAACAAATGAACTTGCTCGATGCACAACCAGCAGCTGTTCATAATGGGCCACTAGGCGTGCCGGCCCGAAAATTCAACCGTAGCGACATTTCAAATGCCGCTGCGCTTACTTTCCCATGTCGGTCCTAGGCAGGTGAGGGCCTTATATGTTTGTTGATGCAACGTACGGGACAAAAGCGTCCAGTAGGAATTTTAACCGACCAGTAAGTTTCCAGTGGCAGTGCACCGACACCCTCGCCAACCCGCTTCCTGCAGCCAGGACATTGGAACGGCTTCAAATTTTATAAATAAACATTTCACAAAGAGTTACAACAACAAATGAACTTGCTCGATGCACAACCAGCAGCTGTTCATAATGGGCCACTAGGCGTGCCGGCCCGACAATTCAACCGTAGCGACATTTCAAATGCCGCTGCGCTTACTTTCCCATGTCGGTCCTAGGCAGGTGAGGGCCTTATATGTTTGTTGATGCAACGTACGGGACAAAAGCGTCCAGTAGGAATTTTAGCCGACCAGTAAGTTTTTTATTTATTTATTTAGCAAGCAGTTTTTTTTTGAGCAGTAAGTTTCCAGTGGCGGTGCACCGACACCCTCGCCAACCCGCTTCCTGCAGCCAGGACATTGGAACGGCTTCAAATCTGATAAATAAACATTTCACAAAGAGTTACAACAACAAATTAACTTGCTCGATGCACAACCAGCAGCTGTTCATAAGTGGCCACTAGGCGTGCCGGCCCGAAAATTCAACCGTAGCGACATTTCAAATGCCGCTGCGCTTACTTTCCCATGTCGGTCCTAGGCAGGTGAGGGCCTTATATGTTTGTTGATGCAACGTACGGGACAAAAGCGGTCAGTAGGAATTTTAGCCGACCAGTAAGTTTCCAGTGGCAGTGCACCGACACCCTCGCCAACCCGCTTCCTGCAGCCAGGACATTGGAACGGCTTCAAATTTTATAAATAAACATTTCACAAAGAGTTACAACAACAAATTAACTTGCTCGATGCACAACCAGCAGCTGTTCATAATGGGCCACTAGGCGTGCCGGCCCGAAAATTCAACCGTAGCGACATTTCAAATGCCGCTGCGCTTACTTTCCCATGTCGGTCCTAGGCAGGTGAGGGCCTTATATGTTTGTTGATGCAACGTACGGGACAAAAGCGTCCAGTAGGAATTTTAGCCGACCAGTAAGTTTCCAGTGGCAGTGCACCGACACCCTCGCCAAGTGCACAGTTATGTAGGTCTGCCCTTGTAACTTTCTTGCTTCAAAAAAAAAAAAAAAAAAAAAAAAGACACCCTCGCCAACCCGCTTCCTGCAGCCAGGACATTGGAACGGCTTCAAATTTTATAAATAAACATTTCACAAAGAGTTACAACAACAAATGAACTTGCTCGATGCACAACCAGCAGCTGTTCATAATGGGCCACTAGGCGTGCCGGCCCGAAAATTCAACCGTAGCGACATTTCAAATGCCGCTGCGCTTTCTTTCCCATGTCGGTCCTAGGCAGGTGAGGGCCTTATATGTTTGTTGATGCAACGTACGGGACAAAAGCGTCCAGTAGGAATTTTAGCCGACCAGTAAGTTTCCAGTGGCGGTGCACCGACACCCTCGCCAACCCGCTTCCTGCAGCCAGGACATTGGAACGGCTTCAAATTTCATAAATAAACATGTTACAAAGAGTTATAACAATAAATTAACTTGCTTTTTGTGGAGCAAGTGCACAGTTATGTAGGTCAGCCCTTGTAACTTTCTTGCTTCAAAAAAAAAAAAAAAAAAATTTACTTGCTCGATGCACAACCAGCAGCTGTTCATAATGGGCCACTAGGCGTGCCGGCCCGACAATTCAACCGTAGCGACATTTCAAATGCCGCTGCGCTTACTTTCCCATGTCGGTGCTAGGCAGGTGAGGGCCTTATATGTTTGTTGATGCAACGTACGGGACAAAAGCGTCCAGTAGGGATTTTAGCCGACCAGTAAGTTTCCAGTGGAAGTGCACCGACACCCTCGCCAAGTGCACAGTTATGTAGGTCAGCCCTTGTAACTTTCTTGCTTCAAAAAAAAAAAAAAAAAAAAGACACCCTCGCCAACCCGCTTCCTGCAGCCAGGACATTGGAACGGCTTCAAATTTTATAAATAAACATTTCACAAAGAGTTACAACAACAAATGAACTTGCTCGATGCACAACCAGCAGCTGTTCATAATGGGCCACTAGGCGTGCCGGCCCGAAAATTCAACCGTAGCGACATTTCAAATGCCGCTGCGCTTACTTTCCCATGTCGGTCCTAGGCAGGTGAGGGCCTTATATGTTTGTTGATGCAACGTACGGGACAAAAGCGTCCAGTAGGAATTTTAACCGACCAGTAAGTTTCCAGTGGCAGTGCACCGACACCCTCGCCAACCCGCTTCCTGCAGCCAGGACATTGGAACGGCTTCAAATTTTATAAATAAACATTTCACAAAGAGTTACAACAACAAATGAACTTGCTCGATGCACAACCAGCAGCTGTTCATAATGGGCCACTAGGCGTGCCGGCCCGACAATTCAACCGTAGCGACATTTCAAATGCCGCTGCGCTTACTTTCCCATGTCGGTCCTAGGCAGGTGAGGGCCTTATATGTTTGTTGATGCAACGTACGGGACAAAAGCGTCCAGTAGGAATTTTAGCCGACCAGTAAGTTTTTTATTTATTTATTTAGCAAGCAGTTTTTTTTTGAGCAGTAAGTTTCCAGTGGCGGTGCACCGACACCCTCGCCAACCCGCTTCCTGCAGCCAGGACATTGGAACGGCTTCAAATCTGATAAATAAACATTTCACAAAGAGTTACAACAACAAATTAACTTGCTCGATGCACAACCAGCAGCTGTTCATAAGTGGCCACTAGGCGTGCCGGCCCGAAAATTCAACCGTAGCGACATTTCAAATGCCGCTGCGCTTACTTTCCCATGTCGGTCCTAGGCAGGTGAGGGCCTTATATGTTTGTTGATGCAACGTACGGGACAAAAGCGTCCAGTAGGAATTTTAGCCGACCAGTAAGTTTCCAGTGGCAGTGCACCGACACCCTCGCCAAGTGCACAGTTATGTAGGTCAGCCCTTGTAACTTTCTTGCTTCAAAAAAAAAAAAAAAAAAAAAAAAGACACCCTCGCCAACCCGCTTCCTGCAGCCAGGACATTGGAACGGCTTCAAATTTTATAAATAAACATTTCACAAAGAGTTACAACAACAAATGAACTTGCTCGATGCACAACCAGCAGCTGTTCATAATGGGCCACTAGGCGTGCCGGCCCGACAATTCAACCGTAGCGACATTTCAAATGCCGCTGCGCTTACTTTCCCATGTCGGTCCTAGGCAGGTGAGGGCCTTATATGTTTGTTGATGCAACGTACGGGACAAAAGCGTCCAGTAGGAATTTTAGCCGACCAGTAAGTTTCCAGTGGCGGTGCACCGACACCCTCGCCAACCCGCTTCCTGCAGCCAGGACATTGGAACGGCTTCAAATTTCATAAATAAACATGTTACAAAGAGTTATAACAATAAATTAACTTGCTTTTTGTGGAGCAAGTGCACAGTTATGTAGGTCAGCCCTTGTAACTTTCTTGCTTCAAAAAAAAAAAAAAAAAAATTTACTTGCTCGATGCACAACCAGCAGCTGTTCATAATGGGCCACTAGGCGTGCCGGCCCGACAATTCAACCGTAGCGACATTTCAAATGCCGCTGCGCTTACTTTCCCATGTCGGTGCTAGGCAGGTGAGGGCCTTATATGTTTGTTGATGCAACGTACGGGACAAAAGCGTCCAGTAGGGATTTTAGCCGACCAGTAAGTTTCCAGTGGAAGTGCACCGACACCCTCGCCAAGTGCACAGTTATGTAGGTCAGCCCTTGTAACTTTCTTGCTTCAAAAAAAAAAAAAAAAGACACCCTCGCCAACCCGCTTCCTGCAGCCAGGACATTGGAACGGCTTCAAATTTTATAAATAAACATTTCACAAAGAGTCACAACAACAAATGAACTTGCTCGATGCACAACCAGCAGCTGTTCATAATGGGCCACTAGGCGTGCCGGCCCGACAATTCAACCGTAGCGACATTTCAAATGCCGCTGCGCTTACTTTCCCATGTCGGTCCTAGGCAGGTGAGGGCCTTATATGTTTGTTGATGCAACGTACGGGACAAAAGCGTCCAGTAGGAATTTTAGCCGACCAGTAAGTTTTTTTTTTATTTATTTAGCAAGCAGTTTTTTTTTGAGCAGTAAGTTTCCAGTGGCGGTGCACCGACACCCTCGCCAACCCGCTTCCTGCAGCCAGGACATTGGAACGGCTTCAAATTTTATAAATAAACATTTCACAAAGAGTTACAACAACAAATTAACTTGCTCGATGCACAACCAGCAGCTGTTCATAATGGGCCACTAGGCGTGCCGGCCCGACAATTCAACCGTAGCGACATTTCAAATGCCGCTGCGCTTACTTTCCCATGTCGGTCCTAGGCAGGTGAGGGCCTTATATGTTTGTTGATGCAACGTACGGGACAAAAGCGGTCAGTAGGGATTTTAGCCGACCAGTAAGTTTCCAGTGGAAGTGCACCGACACCCTCGCCAAGTGCACAGTTATGTAGGTCAGCCCTTGTAACTTTCTTGCTTCAAAAAAAAAAAAAAAAGACACCCTCGCCAACCCGCTTCCTGCAGCCAGGACATTGGAACGGCTTCAAATTTTATAAATAAACATTTCACAAAGAGTCACAACAACAAATGAACTTGCTCGATGCACAACCAGCAGCTGTTCATAATGGGCCACTAGGCGTGCCGGCCCGACAATTCAACCGTAGCGACATTTCAAATGCCGCTGCGCTTACTTTCCCATGTCGGTCCTAGGCAGGTGAGGGCCTTATATGTTTGTTGATGCAACGTACGGGACAAAAGCGTCCAGTAGGAATTTTAGCCGACCAGTAAGTTTTTTTTTTATTTATTTAGCAAGCAGTTTTTTTTTGAGCAGTAAGTTTCCAGTGGCGGTGCACCGACACCCTCGCCAACCCGCTTCCTGCAGCCAGGACATTGGAACGGCTTCAAATTTTATAAATAAACATTTCACAAAGAGTTACAACAACAAATTAACTTGCTCGATGCACAACCAGCAGCTGTTCATAAGTGGCCACTAGGCGTGCCGGCCCGAAAATTCAACCGTAGCGACATTTCAAATGCCGCTGCGCTTACTTTCCCATGTCGGTCCTAGGCAGGTGAGGGCCTTATATGTTTGTTGATGCAACGTACGGGACAAAAGCGGTCAGTAGGAATTTTAGCCGACCAGTAAGTTTCCAGTGGCAGTGCACCGACACCCTCGCCAACCCGCTTCCTGCAGCCAGGACATTGGAACGGCTTCAAATTTTATAAATAAACATTTCACAAAGAGTTACAACAACAAATTAACTTGCTCGATGCACAACCAGCAGCTGTTCATAATGGGCCACTAGGGGTGCCGGCCCGAAAATTCAACCGTAGCGACATTTCAAATGCCGCTGCGCTTACTTTCCCATGTCGGTCCTAGGCAGGTGAGGGCCTTATATGTTTGTTGATGCAACGTACGGGACAAAAGCGTCCAGTAGGAATTTTAGCCGACCAGTAAGTTTCCAGTGGCAGTGCACCGACACCCTCGCCAAGTGCACAGTTATGTAGGTCAGCCCTTGTAACTTTCTTGCTTCAAAAAAAAAAAAAAAAAAAAAAAGACACCCTCGCCAACCCGCTTCCTGCAGCCAGGACATTGGAACGGCTTCAAATTTTATAAATAAACATTTCACAAAGAGTTACAACAACAAATGAACTTGCTCGATGCACAACCAGCAGCTGTTCATAATGGGCCACTAGGCGTGCCGGCCCGAAAATTCAACCGTAGCGACATTTCAAATGCCGCTGCGCTTACTTTCCCATGTCGGTCCTAGGCAGGTGAGGGCCTTATATGTTTGTTGATGCAACGTACGGGACAAAAGCGTCCAGTAGGAATTTTAGCCGACCAGTAAGTTTCCAGTGGCGGTGCACCGACACCCTCGCCAACCCGCTTCCTGCAGCCAGGACATTGGAACGGCTTCAAATTTCATAAATAAACATGTTACAAAGAGTTATAACAATAAATTAACTTGCTTTTTGTGGAGCAAGTGCACAGTTATGTAGGTCAGCCCTTGTAACTTTCTTGCTTCAAAAAAAAAAAAAAAAAATTTTACTTGCTCGATGCACAACCAGCAGCTGTTCATAATGGGCCACTAGGCGTGCCGGCCCGACAATTCAACCGTAGCGACATTTCAAATGCCGCTGCGCTTACTTTCCCATGTCGGTGCTAGGCAGGTGAGGGCCTTATATGTTTGTTGATGCAACGTACGGGACAAAAGCGTCCAGTAGGGATTTTAGCCGACCAGTAAGTTTCCAGTGGAAGTGCACCGACACCCTCGCCAAGTGCACAGTTATGTAGGTCAGCCCTTGTAACTTTCTTGCTTCAAAAAAAAAAAAAAAAAAAATTTACTTGCTCGATGCACAACCAACAGCTGTTCATAATGGGCCACTAGGCGTGCCGGCCCGACAATTCAACCGTAGCGACATTTCAAATGCCGCTGCGCTTACTTTCCCATGTCGGTCCTAGGCAGGTGAGGGCCTTATATGTTTGTTGATGCAACGTACGGGACAAAAGCGTCCAGTAGGAATTTTAGCCGACCAGTAAGTTTTTTTTTATTTATTTAGCAAGCAGTTTTTTTTTGAGCAGTAAGTTTCCAGTGGCGGTGCACCGACACCCTCGCCAACCCGCTTCCTGCAGCCAGGACATTGGAACGGCTTCAAATTTTATAAATAAACATTTCACAAAGAGTTACAACAACAAATTAACTTGCTCGATGCACAACCAGCAGCTGTTCATAAGTGGCCACTAGGCGTGCCGGCCCGAAAATTCAACCGTAGCGACATTTCAAATGCCGCTGCGCTTACTTTCCCATGTCGGTCCTAGGCAGGTGAGGGCCTTATATGTTTGTTGATGCAACGTACGGGACAAAAGCGGTCAGTAGGAATTTTAGCCGACCAGTAAGTTTCCAGTGGCAGTGCACCGACACCCTCGCCAACCCGCTTCCTGCAGCCAGGACATTGGAACGGCTTCAAATTTTATAAATAAACATTTCACAAAGAGTTACAACAACAAATTAACTTGCTCGATGCACAACCAGCAGCTGTTCATAATGGGCCACTAGGCGTGCCGGCCCGAAAATTCAACCGTAGCGACATTTCAAATGCCGCTGCGCTTACTTTCCCATGTCGGTCCTAGGCAGGTGAGGGCCTTATATGTTTGTTGATGCAACGTACGGGACAAAAGCGTCCAGTAGGAATTTTAGCCGACCAGTAAGTTTCCAGTGGAAGTGCACCGACACCCTCGCCAAGTGCACAGTTATGTAGGTCAGCCCTTGTAACTTTCTTGCTTCAAAAAAAAAAAAAAAAAAAAAAAGACACCCTCGCCAACCCGCTTCCTGCAGCCAGGACATTGGAACGGCTTCAAATTTTATAAATAAACATTTCACAAAGAGTTACAACAACAAATGAACTTGCTCGATGCACAACCAGCAGCTGTTCATAATGGGCCACTAGGCGTGCCGGCCCGAAAATTCAACCGTAGCGACATTTCAAATGCCGCTGCGCTTACTTTCCCATGTCGGTCCTAGGCAGGTGAGGGCCTTATATGTTTGTTGATGCAACGTACGGGACAAAAGCGTCCAGTAGGAATTTTAGCCGACCAGTAAGTTTCCAGTGGCGGTGCACCGACACCCTCGCCAACCCGCTTCCTGCAGCCAGGACATTGGAACGGCTTCAAATTTCATAAATAAACATGTTACAAAGAGTTATAACAATAAATTAACTTGCTTTTTGTGGAGCAAGTGCACAGTTATGTAGGTCAGCCCTTGTAACTTTCTTGCTTCAAAAAAAAAAAAAAAAAAATTACTTGCTCGATGCACAACCAGCAGCTGTTCATAATGGGCCACTAGGCGTGCCGGCCCGACAATTCAACCGTAGCGACATTTCAAATGCCGCTGCGCTTACTTTCCCATGTCGGTGCTAGGCAGGTGAGGGCCTTATATGTTTGTTGATGCAACGTACGGGACAAAAGCGTCCAGTAGGGATTTTAGCCGACCAGTAAGTTTCCAGTGGAAGTGCACCGACACCCTCGCCAAGTGCACAGTTATGTAGGTCAGCCCTTGTAACTTTCTTGCTTCAAAAAAAAAAAAAAAAAAAAAAGACACCCTCGCCAACCCGCTTCCTGCAGCCAGGACATTGGAACGGCTTCAAATTTTATAAATAAACATTTCACAAAGAGTTACAACAACAAATTAACTTGCTCGATGCACAACCAGCAGCTGTTCATAATGGGCCACTAGGCGTGCCGGCCCGAAAATTCAACCGTAGCGACATTTCAAATGCCGCTGCGCTTACTTTCCCATGTCGGTCCTAGGCAGGTGAGGGCCTTATATGTTTGTTGATGCAACGTACGGGACAAAAGCGTCCAGTAGGAATTTTAGCCGACCAGTAAGTTTCCAGTGGCAGTGCACCGACACCCTCGCCAACCCGCTTCCTGCAGCCAGGACATTGGAACGGCTTCAAATTTTATAAATAAACATTTCACAAAGAGTTACAACAACAAATGAACTTGCTCGATGCACAACCAGCAGCTGTTCATAATGGGCCACTAGGCGTGCCGGCCCGACAATTCAACCGTAGCGACATTTCAAATGCCGCTGCGCTTACTTTCCCATGTCGGTCCTAGGCAGGTGAGGGCCTTATATGTTTGTTGATGCAACGTACGGGACAAAAGCGTCCAGTAGGAATTTTAGCCGACCAGTAAGTTTTTTATTTATTTATTTAGCAAGCAGTTTTTTTTTGAGCAGTAAGTTTCCAGTGGCGGTGCACCGACACCCTCGCCAACCCGCTTCCTGCAGCCAGGACATTGGAACGGCTTCAAATCTGATAAATAAACATTTCACAAAGAGTTACAACAACAAATTAACTTGCTCGATGCACAACCAGCAGCTGTTCATAAGTGGCCACTAGGCGTGCCGGCCCGAAAATTCAACCGTAGCGACATTTCAAATGCCGCTGCGCTTACTTTCCCATGTCGGTCCTAGGCAGGTGAGGGCCTTATATGTTTGTTGATGCAACGTACGGGACAAAAGCGTCCAGTAGGAATTTTAGCCGACCAGTAAGTTTCCAGTGGCAGTGCACCGACACCCTCGCCAAGTGCACAGTTATGTAGGTCAGCCCTTGTAACTTTCTTGCTTCAAAAAAAAAAAAAAAAAAAAAAAAGACACCCTCGCCAACCCGCTTCCTGCAGCCAGGACATTGGAACGGCTTCAAATTTTATAAATAAACATTTCACAAAGAGTTACAACAACAAATGAACTTGCTCGATGCACAACCAGCAGCTGTTCATAATGGGCCACTAGGCGTGCCGGCCCGACAATTCAACCGTAGCGACATTTCAAATGCCGCTGCGCTTACTTTCCCATGTCGGTCCTAGGCAGGTGAGGGCCTTATATGTTTGTTGATGCAACGTACGGGACAAAAGCGTCCAGTAGGAATTTTAGCCGACCAGTAAGTTTCCAGTGGCAGTGCACCGACACCCTCGCCAACCCGCTTCCTGCAGCCAGGACATTGGAACGGCTTCAAATTTTATAAATAAACATTTCACAAAGAGTTACAACAACAAATTAACTTGCTCGATGCACAACCAGCAGCTGTTCATAATGGGCCACTAGGCGTGCCGGCCCGACAATTCAACCGTAGCGACATTTCAAATGCCGCTGCGCTTACTTTCCCATGTCGGTCCTAGGCAGGTGAGGGCCTTATATGTTTGTTGATGCAACGTACGGGACAAAAGCGTCCAGTAGGAATTTTAGCCGACCAGTAAGTTTTTTTTTTATTTATTTAGCAAGCAGTTTTTTTTTGAGCAGTAAGTTTCCAGTGGCGGTGCACCGACACCCTCGCCAACCCGCTTCCTGCAGCCAGGACATTGGAACGGCTTCAAATCTGATAAATAAACATTTCACAAAGAGTTACAACAACAAATTAACTTGCTCGATGCACAACCAGCAGCTGTTCATAAGTGGCCACTAGGCGTGCCGGCCCGAAAATTCAACTGTAGCGACATTTCAAATGCCGCTGCGCTTACTTTCCCATGTCGGTCCTAGGCAGGTGAGGGCTTTATATGTTTGTTGATGCAACGTACGGGACAAAAGCGTCCAGTAGGAATTTTAGCCGACCAGTAAGTTTCCAGTGCACCGACACCCTCGCCAACCCGCTTCATAATGGGCCACTAGGCGTGCCGGCCCGAAAATTCAACCGTAGCGACATTTCAAATGCCGCTGCGCTTACTTTCCCATGTCGGTCCTAGGCAGGTGAGGGCCTTATATGTTTGTTGATGCAACGTACGGGACAAAAGCTTCCAGTAGGAATTTTAGCCGACCAGTAAGTTTCTAGTGGCAGTGCACCGACACCCTCGCCAAGTGCACAGTTATGTAGGTCAGCCCTTGTAACTTTCTTGCTTCAAAAAAAAAAAAAAAAAAAAAGACACCCTCGCCAACCCGCTTCCTGCAGCCAGGACATTGGAACGGCTTCAAATTTTATAAATAAACATTTCACAAAGAGTTACAACAACAAATGAACTTGCTCGATGCACAACCAGCAGCTGTTCATAATGGGCCACTAGGCGTGCCGGCCCGAAAATTCAACCGTAGCGACATTTCAAATGCCGCTGCGCTTACTTTCCCATGTCGGTCCTGGGCAGGTGAGGGCCTTATATGTTTGTTGATGCAACGTACGGGACAAAAGCGTCCAGTAGGAATTTTAGCCGACCAGTAAGTTTCCAGTGGCGGTGCACCGACACCCTCGCCAACCCGCTTCCTGCAGCCAGGACATTGGAACGGCTTCAAATTTCATAAATAAACATGTTACAAAGAGTTATAACAATAAATAAACTTGCTTTTTGTGGAGCAAGTGCACAGTTATGTAGGTCAGCCCTTGTAACTTTCTTGCTTCAAAAAAAAAAAAAAAAAAAATTTACTTGCTCGATGCACAACCAGCAGCTGTTCATAATGGGCCACTAGGCGTGCCGGCCCGACAATTCAACCGTAGCGACATTTCAAATGCCGCTGCGCTTACTTTCCCATGTCGGTGCTAGGCAGGTGAGGGCCTTATATGTTTGTTGATGCAACGTACGGGACAAAAGCGTCCAGTAGGGATTTTAGCCGACCAGTAAGTTTCCAGTGGAAGTGCACCGACACCCTCGCCAAGTGCACAGTTATGTAGGTCAGCCCTTGTAACTTTCTTGCTTCAAAAAAAAAAAAAAAAAAAGACACCCTCGCCAACCCGCTTCCTGCAGCCAGGACATTGGAACGGCTTCAAATTTTATAAATAAACATTTCACAAAGAGTTACAACAACAAATGAACTTGCTCGATGCACAACCAGCAGCTGTTCATAATGGGCCACTAGGCGTGCCGGCCCGAAAATTCAACCGTAGCGACATTTCAAATGCCGCTGCGCTTACTTTCCCATGTCGGTCCTAGGCAGGTGAGGGCCTTATATGTTTGTTGATGCAACGTACGGGACAAAAGCGTCCAGTAGGAATTTTAGCCGACCAGTAAGTTTCCAGTGGCGGTGCACCGACACCCTCGCCAACCCGCTTCCTGCAGCCAGGACATTGGAACGGCTTCAAATTTCATAAATAAACATGTTACAAAGAGTTATAACAATAAATTAACTTGCTTTTTGTGGAGCAAGTGCACAGTTATGTAGGTCAGCCCTTGTAACTTTCTTGCTTCAAAAAAAAAATAAAAAAAATTACTTGCTCGATGCACAACCAGCAGCTGTTCATAATGGGCCACTAGGGTATAGGTGGCGTGGTGGTCTGTTTTGACGGCTCGGGCAGGATATGCAATGCATTCGTTGGAGTAGTGGTTGTCGTTCCTCGTTGTGATGTGTTGCAAAATAGAATGGCAAAGGCTAAGTTGATGGCTGGGTTACGTTATGTATGCATGCGCGTGGGTAGCAGAGTATGATTATGTGCGCAGGCATGTGCTGATAAGTTTGCGTGTGTGTATATGTGTGTCTGTGTTGGTGTCATTTTTTTTACATATTGCCACATGTCTCATAGGGGTATGTTCGGTCAATAGCAGGATGTGCTTTGCATGAAGTGGAGAGTCTATGAATAGACAGGTGGCGATTGTCTGTGTCGACAATCAGTCACCTATAAATAGGCGTCTTGTGTGTGTGTCGTAATGCTGCCTGTAAGGTGCAGCTTTTAGAGGTGTGCAAGTCACCATGCATTGATAGCTGACAGCTACACTATGGACAGCTTTTGTTTCAAGGGCCAGTCACGGTCTGTCACACATCACAGGACGTCATTGCGTGACTGTGATTTTAGTGGAGTCTGGGCACTCGGTCAGGTCCTGGATGCCTTTCGGGGCTGCCCCGCACGGGGCTGTCTGCATGATCGTGTGACAGCGTCTCTTGGTACAAGAGACCTGTGGGGTGAGTGCGGAACAGGTTGCCTCACTCTCTCAATGGATCTTTTTGTGGAGCAAGTGCACAGTTATGTAGGTCAGCCCTTGTAACTTTCTTGCTTCAAAAAAAAAAAAAAAAAAAAAAAAAAATATGGGCCACTAGGCGTGCCGGCCCGACAATTCAACCGTAGCGACATTTCAAATGCCGCTGCGCTTACTTTCCCATGTCGGTGCTAGGCAGGTGAGGGCCTTATATGTTTGTTGATGCAACGTACGGGACAAAAGCGTCCAGTAGGGATTTTAGCCGACCAGTAAGTTTCCAGTGGAAGTGCACCGACACCCTCGCCAAGTGCACAGTTATGTAGGTCAGCCCTTGTAACTTTCTTGCTTCAAAAAAAAAAAAAAAAAAAGACACCCTCGCCAACCCGCTTCCTGCAGCCAGGACATTGGAACGGCTTCAAATTTTATAAATAAACATTTCACAAAGAGTTACAACAACAAATGAACTTGCTCGATGCACAACCAGCAGCTGTTCATAATGGGCCACTAGGCGTGCCGGCCCGACAATTCAACCGTAGCGACATTTCAAATGCCGCTGCGCTTACTTTCCCATGTCGGTCCTAGGCAGGTGAGGGCCTTATATGTTTGTTGATGCAACGTACGGGACAAAAGCGTCCAGTAGGAATTTTAGCCGACCAGTAAGTTTCCAGTGGCAGTGCACCGACACCCTCGCCAAGTGCACAGTTATGTAGGTCAGCCCTTGTAACTTTCTTGCTTCAAAAAAAAAAAAAAAAAAAGACACCCTCGCCAACCCGCTTCCTGCAGCCAGGACATTGGAACGGCTTCAAATTTTATAAATAAACATTTCACAAAGAGTTACAACAACAAATGAACTTGCTCGATGCACAACCAGCAGCTGTTCATAATGGGCCACTAGGCGTGCCGGCCCGACAATTCAACCGTAGCGACATTTCAAATGCCGCTGCGCTTACTTTCCCATGTCGGTCCTAGGCAGGTGAGGGCCTTATATGTTTGTTGATGCAACGTACGGGACAAAAGCGTCCAGTAGGAATTTTAGCCGACCAGTAAGTTTTTTTTTTATTTATTTAGCAAGCAGTTTTTTTTTGAGCAGTAAGTTTCCAGTGGCGGTGCACCGACACCCTCGCCAACCCGCTTCCTGCAGCCAGGACATTGGAACGGCTTCAAATCTGATAAATAAACATTTCACAAAGAGTTACAACAACAAATTAACTTGCTCGATGCACAACCAGCAGCTGTTCATAAGTGGCCACTAGGCGTGCCGGCCCGAAAATTCAACCGTAGCGACATTTCAAATGCCGCTGCGCTTACTTTCCCATGTCGGTCCTAGGCAGGTGAGGGCCTTATATGTTTGTTGATGCAACGTACGGGACAAAAGCTTCCAGTAGGAATTTTAGCCGACCAGTAAGTTTCCAGTGGCAGTGCACCGACACCCTCGCCAAGTGCACAGTTATGTAGGTCAGCCCTTGTAACTTTCTTGCTTCAAAAAAAAAAAAAAAAAAAAGACACCCTCGCCAACCCGCTTCCTGCAGCCAGGACATTGGAACGGCTTCAAATTTTATAAATAAACATTTCACAAAGAGTTACAACAACAAATTAACTTGCTCGATGCACAACCAGCAGCTGTTCATAATGGGCCACTAGGCGTGCCGGCCCGAAAATTCAACCGTAGCGACATTTCAAATGCCGCTGCGCTTACTTTCCCATGTCGGTCCTAGGCAGGTGAGGGCCTTATATGTTTGTTGATGCAACGTACGGGACAAAAGCGTCCAGTAGGAATTTTAGCCGACCAGTAAGTTTCCAGTGGCGGTGCACCGACACCCTCGCCAACCCGCTTCCTGCAGCCAGGACATTGGAACGGCTTCAAATTTCATAAATAAACATGTTACAAAGAGTTATAACAATAAATAAACTTGCTTTTTGTGGAGCAAGTGCACAGTTATGTAGGTCAGCCCTTGTAACTTTCTTGCTTCAAAAAAAAAAAAAAAAAAAAAATTTACTTGCTCGATGCACAACCAGCAGCTGTTCATAATGGGCCACTAGGCGTGCCGGCCCGACAATTCAACCGTAGCGACATTTCAAATGCCGCTGCGCTTACTTTCCCATGTCGGTGCTAGGCAGGTGAGGGCCTTATATGTTTGTTGATGCAACGTACGGGACAAAAGCGTCCAGTAGGGATTTTAGCCGACCAGTAAGTTTCCAGTGGAAGTGCACCGACACCCTCGCCAAGTGCACAGTTATGTAGGTCAGCCCTTGTAACTTTCTTGCTTCAAAAAAAAAAAAAAAAAAAAGACACCCTCGCCAACCCGCTTCCTGCAGCCAGGACATTGGAACGGCTTCAAATTTTATAAATAAACATTTCACAAAGAGTTACAACAACAAATGAACTTGCTCGATGCACAACCAGCAGCTGTTCATAATGGGCCACTAGGCGTGCCGGCCCGACAATTCAACCGTAGCGACATTTCAAATGCCGCTGCGCTTACTTTCCCATGTCGGTCCTAGGCAGGTGAGGGCCTTATATGTTTGTTGATGCAACGTACGGGACAAAAGCGTCCAGTAGGAATTTTAGCCGACCAGTAAGTTTTTTTTTTATTTATTTAGCAAGCAGTTTTTTTTTGAGCAGTAAGTTTCCAGTGGCGGTGCACCGACACCCTCGCCAACCCGCTTCCTGCAGCCAGGACATTGGAACGGCTTCAAATCTGATAAATAAACATTTCACAAAGAGTTACAACAACAAATTAACTTGCTCGATGCACAACCAGCAGCTGTTCATAAGTGGCCACTAGGCGTGCCGGCCCGAAAATTCAACCGTAGCGACATTTCAAATGCCGCTGCGCTTACTTTCCCATGTCGGTCCTAGGCAGGTGAGGGCCTTATATGTTTGTTGATGCAACGTACGGGACAAAAGCGGTCAGTAGGAATTTTAGCCGACCAGTAAGTTTCCAGTGGCAGTGCACCGACACCCTCGCCAACCCGCTTCCTGCAGCCAGGACATTGGAACGGCTTCAAATTTTATAAATAAACATTTCACAAAGAGTTACAACAACAAATTAACTTGCTCGATGCACAACCAGCAGCTGTTCATAATGGGCCACTAGGCGTGCCGGCCCGACAATTCAACCGTAGCGACATTTCAAATGCCGCTGCGCTTACTTTCCCATGTCGGTCCTAGGCAGGTGAGGGCCTTATATGTTTGTTGATGCAACGTACGGGACAAAAGCGTCCAGTAGGAATTTTAGCCGACCAGTAAGGTTCCAGTGGAAGTGCACCGACACCCTCGCCAACCCGCTTCCTGCAGCCAGGACATTGGAACGGCTTCAAATCTGATAAATAAACATTTTACAAAGAGTTATAACAATAAATTAACTTGCTCGATGCACAACCAGCAGCTGTTCATAATGGGCCACTAGGCGTGCCGGCCCGAAAATTCAACCGTAGCGACATTTCAAATGCCGCTGCGCTTACTTTCCCATGTCGGTCCTAGGCAGGTGAGGGCCTTATATGTTTGTTGATGCAACGTACGGGACAAAAGCGTCCAGTAGGAATTTTAGCCGACCAGTAAGTTTCCAGTGGCAGTGCACCGACAACCTCGCCAACCCGCTTCCTGCAGCCAGGACATTGAAACGGCTTCAAATTTTATAAATAAACATTTCACAAAGAGTTACAACAACAAATTAACTTGCTCGATGCACAACCAGCAGCTGTTCATAATGGGCCACTAGGCGTGCCGGCCCGAAAATTCAACCGTAGCGACATTTCAAATGCCGCTGCGCTTACTTTCCCATGTCGGTCCTAGGCAGGTGAGGGCCTTATATGTTTGTTGATGCAACGTACGGGACAAAAGCGTCCAGTAGGAATTTTAGCCGACCAGTAAGTTTCCAGTGGCGGTGCACCGACACCCTCGCCAACCCGCTTCCTGCAGCCAGGACATTGGAACGGCTTCAAATCTGATAAATAAACATTTTACAAAGAGTTATAACAATAAATTAACTTGCTCGATGCACAACCAGCAGCTGTTCATAATGGGCCACTAGGCGTGCCGGCCCGAAAATTCAACCGTAGCGACATTTCAAATGCCGCTGCGCTTACTTTCCCATGTCGGTCCTAGGCAGGTGAGGGCCTTATATGTTTGTTGATGCAACGTACGGGACAAAAGCGTCCAGTAGGAATTTTAGCCGACCAGTAAGTTTCCAGTGGCAGTGCACCGACACCCTCGCCAAGTGCACAGTTATGTAGGTCAGCCCTTGTAACTTTCTTGCTTCAAAAAAAAAAAAAAAAAAAAAAAAGACACCCTCGCCAACCCGCTTCCTGCAGCCAGGACATTGGAACGGCTTCAAATTTTATAAATAAACATTTCACAAAGAGTTACAACAACAAATGAACTTGCTCGATGCACAACCAGCAGCTGTTCATAATGGGCCACTAGGCGTGCCGGCCCGAAAATTCAACCGTAGCGACATTTCAAATGCCGCTGCGCTTACTTTCCCATGTCGGTCCTAGGCAGGTGAGGGCCTTATATGTTTGTTGATGCAACGTACGGGACAAAAGCGTCCAGTAGGAATTTTAGCCGACCAGTAAGTTTTTTTTTTATTTATTTAGCAAGCAGTTTTTTTTTGAGCAGTAAGTTTCCAGTGGCGGTGCACCGACACCCTCGCCAACCCGCTTCCTGCAGCCAGGACATTGGAACGGCTTCAAATTTTATAAATAAACATTTCACAAAGAGTTACAACAACAAATTAACTTGCTCGATGCACAACCAGCAGCTGTTCATAAGTGGCCACTAGGCGTGCCGGCCCGAAAATTCAACCGTAGCGACATTTCAAATGCCGCTGCGCTTACTTTCCCATGTCGGTCCTAGGCAGGTGAGGGCCTTATATGTTTGTTGATGCAACGTACGGGACAAAAGCGGTCAGTAGGAATTTTAGCCGACCAGTAAGTTTCCAGTGGCAGTGCACCGACACCCTCGCCAACCCGCTTCCTGCAGCCAGGACATTGGAACGGCTTCAAATTTTATAAATAAACATTTCACAAAGAGTTACAACAACAAATTAACTTGCTCGATGCACAACCAGCAGCTGTTCATAATGGGCCACTAGGCGTGCCGGCCCGAAAATTCAACCGTAGCGACATTTCAAATGCCGCTGCGCTTACTTTCCCATGTCGGTCCTAGGCAGGTGAGGGCCTTATATGTTTGTTGATGCAACGTACGGGACAAAAGCGTCCAGTAGGAATTTTAGCCGACCAGTAAGTTTCCAGTGGCAGTGCACCGACACCCTCGCCAAGTGCACAGTTATGTAGGTCTGCCCTTGTAACTTTCTTGCTTCAAAAAAAAAAAAAAAAAAAAAAAAGACACCCTCGCCAACCCGCTTCCTGCAGCCAGGACATTGGAACGGCTTCAAATTTTATAAATAAACATTTCACAAAGAGTTACAACAACAAATGAACTTGCTCGATGCACAACCAGCAGCTGTTCATAATGGGCCACTAGGCGTGCCGGCCCGAAAATTCAACCGTAGCGACATTTCAAATGCCGCTGCGCTTTCTTTCCCATGTCGGTCCTAGGCAGGTGAGGGCCTTATATGTTTGTTGATGCAACGTACGGGACAAAAGCGTCCAGTAGGAATTTTAGCCGACCAGTAAGTTTCCAGTGGCGGTGCACCGACACCCTCGCCAACCCGCTTCCTGCAGCCAGGACATTGGAACGGCTTCAAATTTCATAAATAAACATGTTACAAAGAGTTATAACAATAAATTAACTTGCTTTTTGTGGAGCAAGTGCACAGTTATGTAGGTCAGCCCTTGTAACTTTCTTGCTTCAAAAAAAAAAAAAAAAAAATTTACTTGCTCGATGCACAACCAGCAGCTGTTCATAATGGGCCACTAGGCGTGCCGGCCCGACAATTCAACCGTAGCGACATTTCAAATGCCGCTGCGCTTACTTTCCCATGTCGGTGCTAGGCAGGTGAGGGCCTTATATGTTTGTTGATGCAACGTACGGGACAAAAGCGTCCAGTAGGGATTTTAGCCGACCAGTAAGTTTCCAGTGGAAGTGCACCGACACCCTCGCCAAGTGCACAGTTATGTAGGTCAGCCCTTGTAACTTTCTTGCTTCAAAAAAAAAAAAAAAAAAAAGACACCCTCGCCAACCCGCTTCCTGCAGCCAGGACATTGGAACGGCTTCAAATTTTATAAATAAACATTTCACAAAGAGTTACAACAACAAATGAACTTGCTCGATGCACAACCAGCAGCTGTTCATAATGGGCCACTAGGCGTGCCGGCCCGAAAATTCAACCGTAGCGACATTTCAAATGCCGCTGCGCTTACTTTCCCATGTCGGTCCTAGGCAGGTGAGGGCCTTATATGTTTGTTGATGCAACGTACGGGACAAAAGCGTCCAGTAGGAATTTTAACCGACCAGTAAGTTTCCAGTGGCAGTGCACCGACACCCTCGCCAACCCGCTTCCTGCAGCCAGGACATTGGAACGGCTTCAAATTTTATAAATAAACATTTCACAAAGAGTTACAACAACAAATGAACTTGCTCGATGCACAACCAGCAGCTGTTCATAATGGGCCACTAGGCGTGCCGGCCCGACAATTCAACCGTAGCGACATTTCAAATGCCGCTGCGCTTACTTTCCCATGTCGGTCCTAGGCAGGTGAGGGCCTTATATGTTTGTTGATGCAACGTACGGGACAAAAGCGTCCAGTAGGAATTTTAGCCGACCAGTAAGTTTTTTTTTTATTTATTTAGCAAGCAGTTTTTTTTTGAGCAGTAAGTTTCCAGTGGCGGTGCACCGACACCCTCGCCAACCCGCTTCCTGCAGCCAGGACATTGGAACGGCTTCAAATCTGATAAATAAACATTTCACAAAGAGTTACAACAACAAATTAACTTGCTCGATGCACAACCAGCAGCTGTTCATAAGTGGCCACTAGGCGTGCCGGCCCGAAAATTCAACCGTAGCGACATTTCAAATGCCGCTGCGCTTACTTTCCCATGTCGGTCCTAGGCAGGTGAGGGCCTTATATGTTTGTTGATGCAACGTACGGGACAAAAGCGTCCAGTAGGAATTTTAGCCGACCAGTAAGTTTCCAGTGGCAGTGCACCGACACCCTCGCCAAGTGCACAGTTATGTAGGTCAGCCCTTGTAACTTTCTTGCTTCAAAAAAAAAAAAAAAAAAAAAAAGGCACCCTCGCCAACCCGCTTCCTGCAGCCAGGACATTGGAACGGCTTCAAATTTTATAAATAAACATTTCACAAAGAGTTACAACAACAAATGAACTTGCTCGATGCACAACCAGCAGCTGTTCATAATGGGCCACTAGGCGTGCCGGCCCGACAATTCAACCGTAGCGACATTTCAAATGCCGCTGCGCTTACTTTCCCATGTCGGTCCTAGGCAGGTGAGGGCCTTATATGTTTGTTGATGCAACGTACGGGACAAAAGCGTCCAGTAGGAATTTTAGCCGACCAGTAAGTTTCCAGTGGCGGTGCACCGACACCCTCGCCAACCCGCTTCCTGCAGCCAGGACATTGGAACGGCTTCAAATTTCATAAATAAACATGTTACAAAGAGTTATAACAATAAATTAACTTGCTTTTTGTGGAGCAAGTGCACAGTTATGTAGGTCAGCCCTTGTAACTTTCTTGCTTCAAAAAAAAAAAAAAAAAAATTTACTTGCTCGATGCACAACCAGCAGCTGTTCATAATGGGCCACTAGGCGTGCCGGCCCGACAATTCAACCGTAGCGACATTTCAAATGCCGCTGCGCTTACTTTCCCATGTCGGTGCTAGGCAGGTGAGGGCCTTATATGTTTGTTGATGCAACGTACGGGACAAAAGCGTCCAGTAGGGATTTTAGCCGACCAGTAAGTTTCCAGTGGAAGTGCACCGACACCCTCGCCAAGTGCACAGTTATGTAGGTCAGCCCTTGTAACTTTCTTGCTTCAAAAAAAAAAAAAAAAAGACACCCTCGCCAACCCGCTTCCTGCAGCCAGGACATTGGAACGGCTTCAAATTTTATAAATAAACATTTCACAAAGAGTCACAACAACAAATTAACTTGCTCGATGCACAACCAGCAGCTGTTCATAATGGGCCACTAGGCGTGCCGGCCCGACAATTCAACCGTAGCGACATTTCAAATGCCGCTGCGCTTACTTTCCCATGTCGGTCCTAGGCAGGTGAGGGCCTTATATGTTTGTTGATGCAACGTACGGGACAAAAGCGTCCAGTAGGAATTTTAGCCGACCAGTAAGTTTTTTTTTTATTTATTTAGCAAGCAGTTTTTTTTTGAGCAGTAAGTTTCCAGTGGCGGTGCACCGACACCCTCGCCAACCCGCTTCCTGCAGCCAGGACATTGGAACGGCTTCAAATTTTATAAATAAACATTTCACAAAGAGTTACAACAACAAATTAACTTGCTCGATGCACAACCAGCAGCTGTTCATAATGGGCCACTAGGCGTGCCGGCCCGACAATTCAACCGTAGCGACATTTCAAATGCCGCTGCGCTTACTTTCCCATGTCGGTCCTAGGCAGGTGAGGGCCTTATATGTTTGTTGATGCAACGTACGGGACAAAAGCGGTCAGTAGGGATTTTAGCCGACCAGTAAGTTTCCAGTGGAAGTGCACCGACACCCTCGCCAAGTGCACAGTTATGTAGGTCAGCCCTTGTAACTTTCTTGCTTCAAAAAAAAAAAAAAAAGACACCCTCGCCAACCCGCTTCCTGCAGCCAGGACATTGGAACGGCTTCAAATTTTATAAATAAACATTTCACAAAGAGTCACAACAACAAATGAACTTGCTCGATGCACAACCAGCAGCTGTTCATAATGGGCCACTAGGCGTGCCGGCCCGACAATTCAACCGTAGCGACATTTCAAATGCCGCTGCGCTTACTTTCCCATGTCGGTCCTAGGCAGGTGAGGGCCTTATATGTTTGTTGATGCAACGTACGGGACAAAAGCGTCCAGTAGGAATTTTAGCCGACCAGTAAGTTTTTTTTTTATTTATTTAGCAAGCAGTTTTTTTTTGAGCAGTAAGTTTCCAGTGGCGGTGCACCGACACCCTCGCCAACCCGCTTCCTGCAGCCAGGACATTGGAACGGCTTCAAATTTTATAAATAAACATTTCACAAAGAGTTACAACAACAAATTAACTTGCTCGATGCACAACCAGCAGCTGTTCATAAGTGGCCACTAGGCGTGCCGGCCCGAAAATTCAACCGTAGCGACATTTCAAATGCCGCTGCGCTTACTTTCCCATGTCGGTCCTAGGCAGGTGAGGGCCTTATATGTTTGTTGATGCAACGTACGGGACAAAAGCGGTCAGTAGGAATTTTAGCCGACCAGTAAGTTTCCAGTGGCAGTGCACCGACACCCTCGCCAACCCGCTTCCTGCAGCCAGGACATTGGAACGGCTTCAAATTTTATAAATAAACATTTCACAAAGAGTTACAACAACAAATTAACTTGCTCGATGCACAACCAGCAGCTGTTCATAATGGGCCACTAGGCGTGCCGGCCCGAAAATTCAACCGTAGCGACATTTCAAATGCCGCTGCGCTTACTTTCCCATGTCGGTCCTAGGCAGGTGAGGGCCTTATATGTTTGTTGATGCAACGTACGGGACAAAAGCGTCCAGTAGGAATTTTAGCCGACCAGTAAGTTTCCAGTGGCAGTGCACCGACACCCTCGCCAAGTGCACAGTTATGTAGGTCAGCCCTTGTAACTTTCTTGCTTCAAAAAAAAAAAAAAAAAAAAAAAGACACCCTCGCCAACCCGCTTCCTGCAGCCAGGACATTGGAACGGCTTCAAATTTTATAAATAAACATTTCACAAAGAGTTACAACAACAAATGAACTTGCTCGATGCACAACCAGCAGCTGTTCATAATGGGCCACTAGGCGTGCCGGCCCGAAAATTCAACCGTAGCGACATTTCAAATGCCGCTGCGCTTACTTTCCCATGTCGGTCCTAGGCAGGTGAGGGCCTTATATGTTTGTTGATGCAACGTACGGGACAAAAGCGTCCAGTAGGAATTTTAGCCGACCAGTAAGTTTCCAGTGGCGGTGCACCGACACCCTCGCCAACCCGCTTCCTGCAGCCAGGACATTGGAACGGCTTCAAATTTCATAAATAAACATGTTACAAAGAGTTATAACAATAAATTAACTTGCTTTTTGTGGAGCAAGTGCACAGTTATGTAGGTCAGCCCTTGTAACTTTCTTGCTTCAAAAAAAAAAAAAAAAAAATTTACTTGCTCGATGCACAACCAGCAGCTGTTCATAATGGGCCACTAGGCGTGCCGGCCCGACAATTCAACCGTAGCGACATTTCAAATGCCGCTGCGCTTACTTTCCCATGTCGGTGCTAGGCAGGTGAGGGCCTTATATGTTTGTTGATGCAACGTACGGGACAAAAGCGTCCAGTAGGGATTTTAGCCGACCAGTAAGTTTCCAGTGGAAGTGCACCGACACCCTCGCCAAGTGCACAGTTATGTAGGTCAGCCCTTGTAACTTTCTTGCTTCAAAAAAAAAAAAAAAAAAAATTTACTTGCTCGATGCACAACCAGCAGCTGTTCATAATGGGCCACTAGGCGTGCCGGCCCGACAATTCAACCGTAGCGACATTTCAAATGCCGCTGCGCTTACTTTCCCATGTCGGTCCTAGGCAGGTGAGGGCCTTATATGTTTGTTGATGCAACGTACGGGACAAAAGCGTCCAGTAGGAATTTTAGCCGACCAGTAAGTTTTTTTTTATTTATTTAGCAAGCAGTTTTTTTTTGAGCAGTAAGTTTCCAGTGGCGGTGCACCGACACCCTCGCCAACCCGCTTCCTGCAGCCAGGACATTGGAACGGCTTCAAATTTTATAAATAAACATTTCACAAAGAGTTACAACAACAAATTAACTTGCTCGATGCACAACCAGCAGCTGTTCATAAGTGGCCACTAGGCGTGCCGGCCCGAAAATTCAACCGTAGCGACATTTCAAATGCCGCTGCGCTTACTTTCCCATGTCGGTCCTAGGCAGGTGAGGGCCTTATATGTTTGTTGATGCAACGTACGGGACAAAAGCGGTCAGTAGGAATTTTAGCCGACCAGTAAGTTTCCAGTGGCAGTGCACCGACACCCTCGCCAACCCGCTTCCTGCAGCCAGGACATTGGAACGGCTTCAAATTTTATAAATAAACATTTCACAAAGAGTTACAACAACAAATTAACTTGCTCGATGCACAACCAGCAGCTGTTCATAATGGGCCACTAGGCGTGCCGGCCCGAAAATTCAACCGTAGCGACATTTCAAATGCCGCTGCGCTTACTTTCCCATGTCGGTCCTAGGCAGGTGAGGGCCTTATATGTTTGTTGATGCAACGTACGGGACAAAAGCGTCCAGTAGGAATTTTAGCCGACCAGTAAGTTTCCAGTGGCAGTGCACCGACACCCTCGCCAAGTGCACAGTTATGTAGGTCAGCCCTTGTAACTTTCTTGCTTCAAAAAAAAAAAAAAAAAAAAAAAGACACCCTCGCCAACCCGCTTCCTGCAGCCAGGACATTGGAACGGCTTCAAATTTTATAAATAAACATTTCACAAAGAGTTACAACAACAAATGAACTTGCTCGATGCACAACCAGCAGCTGTTCATAATGGGCCACTAGGCGTGCCGGCCCGAAAATTCAACCGTAGCGACATTTCAAATGCCGCTGCGCTTACTTTCCCATGTCGGTCCTAGGCAGGTGAGGGCCTTATATGTTTGTTGATGCAACGTACGGGACAAAAGCGTCCAGTAGGAATTTTAGCCGACCAGTAAGTTTCCAGTGGCGGTGCACCGACACCCTCGCCAACCCGCTTCCTGCAGCCAGGACATTGGAACGGCTTCAAATTTCATAAATAAACATGTTACAAAGAGTTATAACAATAAATTAACTTGCTTTTTGTGGAGCAAGTGCACAGTTATGTAGGTCAGCCCTTGTAACTTTCTTGCTTCAAAAAAAAAAAAAAAAAAAATTACTTGCTCGATGCACAACCAGCAGCTGTTCATAATGGGCCACTAGGCGTGCCGGCCCGACAATTCAACCGTAGCGACATTTCAAATGCCGCTGCGCTTACTTTCCCATGTCGGTGCTAGGCAGGTGAGGGCCTTATATGTTTGTTGATGCAACGTACGGGACAAAAGCGTCCAGTAGGGATTTTAGCCGACCAGTAAGTTTCCAGTGGAAGTGCACCGACACCCTCGCCAAGTGCACAGTTATGTAGGTCAGCCCTTGTAACTTTCTTGCTTCAAAAAAAAAAAAAAAAAAAAGACACCCTCGCCAACCCGCTTCCTGCAGCCAGGACATTGGAACGGCTTCAAATTTTATAAATAAACATTTCACAAAGAGTTACAACAACAAATGAACTTGCTCGATGCACAACCAGCAGCTGTTCATAATGGGCCACTAGGCGTGCCGGCCCGAAAATTCAACCGTAGCGACATTTCAAATGCCGCTGCGCTTACTTTCCCATGTCGGTCCTAGGCAGGTGAGGGCCTTATATGTTTGTTGATGCAACGTACGGGACAAAAGCGTCCAGTAGGAACTTTAGCCGACCAGTAAGTTTCCAGTGGCAGTGCACCGACACCCTCGCCAACCCGCTTCCTGCAGCCAGGACATTGGAACGGCTTCAAATTTTATAAATAAACATTTCACAAAGAGTTACAACAACAAATGAACTTGCTCGATGCACAACCAGCAGCTGTTCATAATGGGCCACTAGGCGTGCCGGCCCGACAATTCAACCGTAGCGACATTTCAAATGCCGCTGCGCTTACTTTCCCATGTCGGTCCTAGGCAGGTGAGGGCCTTATATGTTTGTTGATGCAACGTACGGGACAAAAGCGTCCAGTAGGAATTTTAGCCGACCAGTAAGTTTTTTATTTATTTATTTAGCAAGCAGTTTTTTTTTGAGCAGTAAGTTTCCAGTGGCGGTGCACCGACACCCTCGCCAACCCGCTTCCTGCAGCCAGGACATTGGAACGGCTTCAAATCTGATAAATAAACATTTCACAAAGAGTTACAACAACAAATTAACTTGCTCGATGCACAACCAGCAGCTGTTCATAAGTGGCCACTAGGCGTGCCGGCCCGAAAATTCAACCGTAGCGACATTTCAAATGCCGCTGCGCTTACTTTCCCATGTCGGTCCTAGGCAGGTGAGGGCCTTATATGTTTGTTGATGCAACGTACGGGACAAAAGCTTCCAGTAGGAATTTTAGCCGACCAGTAAGTTTCCAGTGGCAGTGCACCGACACCCTCGCCAAGTGCACAGTTATGTAGGTCAGCCCTTGTAACTTTCTTGCTTCAAAAAAAAAAAAAAAAAAAAAAAGACACCCTCGCCAACCCGCTTCCTGCAGCCAGGACATTGGAACGGCTTCAAATTTTATAAATAAACATTTCACAAAGAGTTACAACAACAAATGAACTTGCTCGATGCACAACCAGCAGCTGTTCATAATGGGCCACTAGGCGTGCCGGCCCGAAAATTCAACCGTAGCGACATTTCAAATGCCGCTGCGCTTACTTTCCCATGTCGGTCCTGGGCAGGTGAGGGCCTTATATGTTTGTTGATGCAACGTACGGGACAAAAGCGTCCAGTAGGAATTTTAGCCGACCAGTAAGTTTCCAGTGGCGGTGCACCGACACCCTCGCCAACCCGCTTCCTGCAGCCAGGACATTGGAACGGCTTCAAATTTCATAAATAAACATGTTACAAAGAGTTATAACAATAAATAAACTTGCTTTTTGTGGAGCAAGTGCACAGTTATGTAGGTCAGCCCTTGTAACTTTCTTGCTTCAAAAAAAAAAAAAAAAAAATTTACTTGCTCGATGCACAACCAGCAGCTGTTCATAATGGGCCACTAGGCGTGCCAGCCCGACAATTCAACCGTAGCGACATTTCAAATGCCGCTGCGCTTACTTTCCCATGTCGGTGCTAGGCAGGTGAGGGCCTTATATGTTTGTTGATGCAACGTACGGGACAAAAGCGTCCAGTAGGGATTTTAGCCGACCAGTAAGTTTCCAGTGGAAGTGCACCGACACCCTCGCCAAGTGCACAGTTATGTAGGTCAGCCCTTGTAACTTTCTTGCTTCAAAAAAAAAAAAAAAAAAAAGACACCCTCGCCAACCCGCTTCCTGCAGCCAGGACATTGGAACGGCTTCAAATTTTATAAATAAACATTTCACAAAGAGTTACAACAACAAATGAACTTGCTCGATGCACAACCAGCAGCTGTTCATAATGGGCCACTAGGCGTGCCGGCCCGAAAATTCAACCGTAGCGACATTTCAAATGCCGCTGCGCTTACTTTCCCATGTCGGTCCTAGGCAGGTGAGGGCCTTATATGTTTGTTGATGCAACGTACGGGACAAAAGCGTCCAGTAGGAATTTTAGCCGACCAGTAAGTTTCCAGTGGCGGTGCACCGACACCCTCGCCAACCCGCTTCCTGCAGCCAGGACATTGGAACGGCTTCAAATTTCATAAATAAACATGTTACAAAGAGTTATAACAATAAATTAACTTGCTTTTTGTGGAGCAAGTGCACAGTTATGTAGGTCAGCCCTTGTAACTTTCTTGCTTCAAAAAAAAAAAAAAAAATTACTTGCTCGATGCACAACCAGCAGCTGTTCATAATGGGCCACTAGGGTATAGGTGGCGTGGTGGTCTGTTTTGACGGCTCGGGCAGGATATGCAATGCATTCGTTGGAGTAGTGGTTGTCGTTCCTCGTTGTGATGTGTTGCAAAATAGAATGGCAAAGGCTAAGTTGATGGCTGGGTTACGTTATGTATGCATGCGCGTGGGTAGCAGAGTATGATTATGTGCGCAGGCATGTGCTGATAAGTTTGCGTGTGTGTATATGTGTGTCTGTGTTGGTGTCATTTTTTTTACATATTGCCACATGTCTCATAGGGGTATGTTCGGTCGATAGCAGGATGTGCTTTGCATGAAGTGGAGAGTCTATGAATAGACAGGTGGCGATTGTCTGTGTCGACAATCAGTCACCTATAAATAGGCGTCTTGTGTGTGTGTCGTAATGCTGCCTGTAAGGTGCAGCTTTTAGAGGTGTGCAAGTCACCATGCATTGATAGCTGACAGCTACACTATGGACAGCTTTTGTTTCAAGGGCCAGTCACGGTCTGTCACACATCACAGGACGTCATTGCGTGACTGTGATTTTAGTGGAGTCTGGGCACTCGGTCAGGTCCTGGATGCCTTTCGGGGCTGCCCCGCACGGGGCTGTCTGCATGATCGTGTGACAGCGTCTCTTGGTACAAGAGACCTGTGGGGTGAGTGCGGAACAGGTTGCCTCACTCTCTCAATGGATCTTTTTGTGGAGCAAGTGCACAGTTATGTAGGTCAGCCCTTGTAACTTTCTTGCTTCAATAAAAAAAAAAAAAAAAAAAAAAAAAAATGGGCCACTAGGTCATTGCGTGACTGTGATTTTAGTGGAGTCTGGGCACTCGGTCAGGTCCTGGATGCCTTTCGGGGCTGCCCCGCACGGGGCTGTCTGCATGATCGTGTGACAGCGTCTCTTGGTACAAGAGACCTGTGGGGTGAGTGCGGAACAGGTTGCCTCACTCTCTCAATGGATCTTTTTGTGGAGCAAGTGCACAGTTATGTAGGTCAGCCCTTGTAACTTTCTTGCTTCAAAAAAAAAAAAAAAAAAAAAAAAATATGGGCCACTAGGCGTGCCGGCCCGACAATTCAACCGTAGCGACATTTCAAATGCCGCTGCGCTTACTTTCCCATGTCGGTGCTAGGCAGGTGAGGGCCTTATATGTTTGTTGATGCAACGTACGGGACAAAAGCGTCCAGTAGGGATTTTAGCCGACCAGTAAGTTTCCAGTGGAAGTGCACCGACACCCTCGCCAAGTGCACAGTTATGTAGGTCAGCCCTTGTAACTTTCTTGCTTCAAAAAAAAAAAAAAAAAAAGACACCCTCGCCAACCCGCTTCCTGCAGCCAGGACATTGGAACGGCTTCAAATTTTATAAATAAACATTTCACAAAGAGTTACAACAACAAATGAACTTGCTCGATGCACAACCAGCAGCTGTTCATAATGGGCCACTAGGCGTGCCGGCCCGACAATTCAACCGTAGCGACATTTCAAATGCCGCTGCGCTTACTTTCCCATGTCGGTCCTAGGCAGGTGAGGGCCTTATATGTTTGTTGATGCAACGTACGGGACAAAAGCGTCCAGTAGGAATTTTAGCCGACCAGTAAGTTTCCAGTGGCAGTGCACCGACACCCTCGCCAAGTGCACAGTTATGTAGGTCAGCCCTTGTAACTTTCTTGCTTCAAAAAAAAAAAAAAAAAAAGACACCCTCGCCAACCCGCTTCCTGCAGCCAGGACATTGGAACGGCTTCAAATTTTATAAATAAACATTTCACAAAGAGTTACAACAACAAATGAACTTGCTCGATGCACAACCAGCAGCTGTTCATAATGGGCCACTAGGCGTGCCGGCCCGACAATTCAACCGTAGCGACATTTCAAATGCCGCTGCGCTTACTTTCCCATGTCGGTCCTAGGCAGGTGAGGGCCTTATATGTTTGTTGATGCAACGTACGGGACAAAAGCGTCCAGTAGGAATTTTAGCCGACCAGTAAGTTTTTTTTTTATTTATTTAGCAAGCAGTTTTTTTTTGAGCAGTAAGTTTCCAGTGGCGGTGCACCGACACCCTCGCCAACCCGCTTCCTGCAGCCAGGACATTGGAACGGCTTCAAATCTGATAAATAAACATTTCACAAAGAGTTACAACAACAAATTAACTTGCTCGATGCACAACCAGCAGCTGTTCATAAGTGGCCACTAGGCGTGCCGGCCCGAAAATTCAACCGTAGCGACATTTCAAATGCCGCTGCGCTTACTTTCCCATGTCGGTCCTAGGCAGGTGAGGGCTTGATATGTTTGTTGATGCAACGTACGGGACAAAAGCGTCCAGTAGGAGTTTTAGCCGACCAGTAAGTTTCCAGTGGCGGTGCACCGACACCCTCGCCAACCCGCTTCCTGCAGCCAGGACATTGGAACGGCTTCAAATCTGATAAATAAACATTTTACAAAGAGTTATAACAATAAATTAACTTGCTCGATGCACAACCAGCAGCTGTTCATAATGGGCCACTAGGCGTGCCGGCCCGAAAATTCAACCGTAGCGACATTTCAAATGCCGCTGCGCTTACTTTCCCATGTCGGTCCTAGGCAGGTGAGGGCCTTATATGTTTGTTGATGCAACGTACGGGACAAAAGCTTCCAGTAGGAATTTTAGCCGACCAGTAAGTTTCCAGTGGCAGTGCACCGACACCCTCGCCAAGTGCACAGTTATGTAGGTTAGCCCTTGTAACTTTCTTGCTTCAAAAAAAAAAAAAAAAAAAAAAGACACCCTCGCCAACCCGCTTCCTGCAGCCAGGACATTGGAACGGCTTCAAATTTTATAAATAAACATTTCACAAAGAGTTACAACAACAAATTAACTTGCTCGATGCACAACCAGCAGCTGTTCATAATGGGCCACTAGGCGTGCCGGCCCGAAAATTCAACCGTAGCGACATTTCAAATGCCGCTGCGCTTACTTTCCCATGTCGGTCCTAGGCAGGTGAGGGCCTTATATGTTTGTTGATGCAACGTACGGGACAAAAGCGTCCAGTAGGAATTTTAGCCGACCAGTAAGTTTCCAGTGGCGGTGCACCGACACCCTCGCCAACCCGCTTCCTGCAGCCAGGACATTGGAACGGCTTCAAATTTCATAAATAAACATGTTACAAAGAGTTATAACAATAAATAAACTTGCTTTTTGTGGAGCAAGTGCACAGTTATGTAGGTCAGCCCTTGTAACTTTCTTGCTTCAAAAAAAAAAAAAAAAAAAAAATTTACTTGCTCGATGCACAACCAGCAGCTGTTCATAATGGGCCACTAGGCGTGCCGGCCCGACAATTCAACCGTAGCGACATTTCAAATGCCGCTGCGCTTACTTTCCCATGTCGGTGCTAGGCAGGTGAGGGCCTTATATGTTTGTTGATGCAACGTACGGGACAAAAGCGTCCAGTAGGGATTTTAGCCGACCAGTAAGTTTCCAGTGGAAGTGCACCGACACCCTCGCCAAGTGCACAGTTATGTAGGTCAGCCCTTGTAACTTTCTTGCTTCAAAAAAAAAAAAAAAAAAAAGACACCCTCGCCAACCCGCTTCCTGCAGCCAGGACATTGGAACGGCTTCAAATTTTATAAATAAACATTTCACAAAGAGTTACAACAACAAATGAACTTGCTCGATGCACAACCAGCAGCTGTTCATAATGGGCCACTAGGCGTGCCGGCCCGACAATTCAACCGTAGCGACATTTCAAATGCCGCTGCGCTTACTTTCCCATGTCGGTCCTAGGCAGGTGAGGGCCTTATATGTTTGTTGATGCAACGTACGGGACAAAAGCGTCCAGTAGGAATTTTAGCCGACCAGTAAGTTTTTTTTTTATTTATTTAGCAAGCAGTTTTTTTTTGAGCAGTAAGTTTCCAGTGGCGGTGCACCGACACCCTCGCCAACCCGCTTCCTGCAGCCAGGACATTGGAACGGCTTCAAATCTGATAAATAAACATTTCACAAAGAGTTACAACAACAAATTAACTTGCTCGATGCACAACCAGCAGCTGTTCATAAGTGGCCACTAGGCGTGCCGGCCCGAAAATTCAACCGTAGCGACATTTCAAATGCCGCTGCGCTTACTTTCCCATGTCGGTCCTAGGCAGGTGAGGGCCTTATATGTTTGTTGATGCAACGTACGGGACAAAAGCGGTCAGTAGGAATTTTAGCCGACCAGTAAGTTTCCAGTGGCAGTGCACCGACACCCTCGCCAACCCGCTTCCTGCAGCCAGGACATTGGAACGGCTTCAAATTTTATAAATAAACATTTCACAAAGAGTTACAACAACAAATTAACTTGCTCGATGCACAACCAGCAGCTGTTCATAATGGGCCACTAGGCGTGCCGGCCCGACAATTCAACCGTAGCGACATTTCAAATGCCGCTGCGCTTACTTTCCCATGTCGGTCCTAGGCAGGTGAGGGCCTTATATGTTTGTTGATGCAACGTACGGGACAAAAGCGTCCAGTAGGAATTTTAGCCGACCAGTAAGGTTCCAGTGGAAGTGCACCGACACCCTCGCCAACCCGCTTCCTGCAGCCAGGACATTGGAACGGCTTCAAATCTGATAAATAAACATTTTACAAAGAGTTATAACAATAAATTAACTTGCTCGATGCACAACCAGCAGCTGTTCATAATGGGCCACTAGGCGTGCCGGCCCGAAAATTCAACCGTAGCGACATTTCAAATGCCGCTGCGCTTACTTTCCCATGTCGGTCCTAGGCAGGTGAGGGCCTTATATGTTTGTTGATGCAACGTACGGGACAAAAGCGTCCAGTAGGAATTTTAGCCGACCAGTAAGTTTCCAGTGGCAGTGCACCGACAACCTCGCCAACCCGCTTCCTGCAGCCAGGACATTGAAACGGCTTCAAATTTTATAAATAAACATTTCACAAAGAGTTACAACAACAAATTAACTTGCTCGATGCACAACCAGCAGCTGTTCATAATGGGCCACTAGGCGTGCCGGCCCGAAAATTCAACCGTAGCGACATTTCAAATGCCGCTGCGCTTACTTTCCCATGTCGGTCCTAGGCAGGTGAGGGCCTTATATGTTTGTTGATGCAACGTACGGGACAAAAGCGTCCAGTAGGAATTTTAGCCGACCAGTAAGTTTCCAGTGGAAGTGCACCGACACCCTCGCCAACCCGCTTCCTGCAGCCAGGACATTGGAACGGCTTCAAATCTGATAAATAAACATTTTACAAAGAGTTATAACAATAAATTAACTTGCTCGATGCACAACCAGCAGCTGTTCATAATGGGCCACTAGGCGTGCCGGCCCGAAAATTCAACCGTAGCGACATTTCAAATGCCGCTGCGCTTACTTTCCCATGTCGGTCCTAGGCAGGTGAGGGCCTTATATGTTTGTTGATGCAACGTACGGGACAAAAGCGTCCAGTAGGAATTTTAGCCGACCAGTGAGTTTCCAGTGGCAGTGCACCGACATCCTCGCCAACCCGCTTCCTGCAGCCAGGACATTGGAACGGCTTCAAATTTTATAAATAAACATTTCACAAAGAGTTACAACAACAAATTAACTTGCTCGATGCACAACCAGCAGCTGTTCATAATGGGCCACTAGGCGTGCCGGCCCGACAATTCAACCGTAGCGACATTTTTTTTTTTTTGAAGCAAGAAAGTTACAAGGGCTGACCTACATAACTGTGCACTTGCTCCACAAAAAGATCCATTGAGAGAGTGAGGCAACCTGTTCCGCACTCACCCCACAGGTCTCTTGTACCAAGAGACGCTGTCACACGATCATGCAGACAGCCCCGTGCGGGGCAGCCCCGAAAGGCATCCAGGACCTGACCGAGTGCCCAGACTCCACTAAAAATTCAACCGTAGCGACATTTCAAATGCCGCTGCGCTTACTTTCCCATGTCGGTCCTAGGCAGGTGAGGGCCTTATATGTTTGTTGATGCAACGTACGGGACGTCCAGTAGGAATTTTAGCTCACCAGTAAGTTTCCAGTGGAAGTGCACCGACACCCTCGCCAAGTGCACAGTTATGTAGGTCAGCCCTTGTAACTTTCTTGCTTCAAAAAAAAAAAAAAAAAAAAAGACACCCTCGCCAACCCGCTTCCTGCAGCCAGGACATTGGAACGGCTTCAAATTTTATAAATAAACATTTCACAAAGAGTTACAACAACAAATTAACTTGCTCGATGCACAACCAGCAGCTGTTCATAATGGGCCACTAGGCGTGCCGGCCCGACAATTCAACCGTAGCGACATTTCAAATGCCGCTGCGCTTACTTTCCCATGTCGGTCCTAGGCAGGTGAGGGCCTTATATGTTTGTTGATGCGTGACTGTGATTTTAGTGGAGTCTGGGCACTCGGTCAGGTCCTGGATGCCTTTCGGGGCTGCCCCGCACGGGGCTGTCTGCATGATCGTGTGACAGCGTCTCTTGGTACAAGAGACCTGTGGGGTGAGTGCGGAACAGGTTGCTTCACTCTCTCAATGGATCTTTTTGTGGAGCAAGTGCACAGTTATGTAGGTCAGCCCTTAAAACTTTCTTGCTTCAAAAAAAAAAAAAAAAAAAAATATGTTTGTTGATGCAACGTACGGGACAAAAGCGTCCAGTAGGAATTTTAGCCGACCAGTAAGTTTCCAGTGGAAGTGCACCGACACCCTCGCCAACCCGCTTCCTGCAGCCAGGACATTGGAACGGCTTCAAATTTTATAAATAAACATTTCACAAAGAGTTACAACAACAAATTAACTTGCTCGATGCACAACCAGCAGCTGTTCATAATGGGCCACTAGGCGTGCCGGCCCGACAATTCAACCGTAGCGACATTTCAAATGCCGCTGCGCTTACTTTCCCATGTCGGTCCTAGGCAGGTGAGGGCCTTATATGTTTGTTGATGCAACGTACGGGACGTCCAGTAGGAATTTTAGCCGACCAGTAAGTTTCCAGTGGAAGTGCACCGACACCCTCGCCAACCCGCTTCCTGCAGCCAGGACATTGGAACGGCTTCAAATTTTATAAATAAACATTTCACAAAGAGTTACAACAACAAATTAACTTGCTCGATGCACAACCAGCAGCTGTTCATAATGGGCCACTAGGCGTGCCGGCCCGACAATTCAACCGTAGCGACATTTCAGATGCCGCTGCGCTTACTTTCCCATGTCGGTCCTAGGCAGGTGAGGGCCTTATATGTTTGTTGATGCAACGTACGGGACAAAAGCGTCCAGTAGGAATTTTAGCCGACCAGTAAGTTTTGTTTTTTATTTATTTAGCAAGCAGTTTTTTTTTGAGCAGTAAGTTTCCAGTGGCGGTGCACCGACACCCTCGCCAACCCGCTTCCTGCAGCCAGGACATTGGAACGGCTTCAAATCTGATAAATAAACATTTCACTATGGACAGCTTTTGTTTCAAGGGCCAGTCACGGTCTGTCACACATCACAGGACGTCATTGCGTGACTGTGATTTTAGTGGAGTCTGGGCACTCGGTCAGGTCCTGGATGCCTTTCGGGGCTGCCCCGCACGGGGCTGTCTGCATGATCGTGTGACAGCGTCTCTTGGTACAAGAGACCTGTGGGGTGAGTGCGGAACAGGTTGCCTCACTCTCTCAATGGATCTTTTTGTGGAGCAAGTGCACAGTTATGTAGGTCAGCCCTTGTAACTTTCTTGCTTCAAAAAAAAAAAAAAAATAAAAAAAAAAAAACATTTCACAAAGAGTTACAACAACAAATTAACTTGCTCAATGCACAACCAGCAGCTGTTCATAATGGGCCACTAGGCGTGCCGGCCCGAAAATTCAACCGTAGCGACATTTCAAATGCCGCTGCGCTTACTTTCCCATGTCGGTCCTAGGCAGGTGAGGGCCTTATATGTTTGTTGATGCAACGTACGGGACAAAAGCGTCCAGTAGGAATTTTAGCCGACCAGTAAGTTTCCAGTGGCAGTGCACCGACACACTCGCCAACCCGCTTCCTGCAGCCAGGACATTGGAACGGCTTCAAATTTTATAAATAAACATTTCACAAAGAGTTACAACAACAAATTAACTTGCTCGATGCACAACCAGCAGCTGTTCATAATGGGCCACTAGGCGTGCCGGCCCGACAATTCAACCGTAGCGACATTTCAAATGCCGCTGCGCTTACTTTCCCATGTCGGTCCTAGGCAGGTGAGGGCCTTATATGTTTGTTGATGCAACGTACGGGACAAAAGCGTCCAGTAGGAATTTTAGCCGACCAGTAAGGTTCCAGTGGAAGTGCACCGACACCCTCGCCAACCCGCTTCCTGCAGCCAGGACACTGGAACGGCTTCAAATTTCATAAATAAACATTTTACAAAGAGTTATAACAATAAATTAACTTGCTCGATGCACAACCAGCAGCTGTTCATAATGGGCCACTAGGCGTGCCGGCCCGAAAATTCAACCGTAGCGACATTTCAAATGCCGCTGCGCTTACTTTCCCATGTCGGTCCTAGGCAGGTGAGGGCCTTATATGTTTGTTGATGCAACGTACGGGACAAAAGCGTCCAGTAGGAATTTTAGCCGACCAGTAAGTTTCCAGTGGAAGTGCACCGACACCCTCGCCAACCCACTTCCTGCAGCCAGGACATTGGAACGGCTTCAAATCTGATAAATAAACATTTTACAAAGAGTTATAACAATAAATTAACTTGCTCGATGCACAACCAGCAGCTGTTCATAATGGGCCACTAGGCGTGCCGGCCCGAAAATTCAACCGTAGCGACATTTCAAATGCCGCTGCGCTTACTTTCCCATGTCGGTCCTAGGCAGGTGAGGGCCTTATATGTTTGTTGATGCAACGTACGGGACAAAAGCGTCCAGTAGGAATTTTAGCCGACCAGTAAGTTTCCAGTGGCAGTGCACCGACAACCTCGCCAACCCGCTTCCTGCAGCCAGGACATTGGAACGGCTTCAAATTTTATAAATAAACATTTCACAAAGAGTTACAACAACAAATTAACTTGCTCGATGCACAACCAGCAGCTGTTCATAATGGGCCACTAGGCGTGCCGGCCCGACAATTCAACCGTAGCGACATTATTTTTTTTTTTTTTGAAGCAAGAAAGTTACAAGGGCTGACCTACATAACTGTGCACTTGCTCCACAAAAAGATCCATTGAGAGAGTGAGGCAACCTGTTCCGCACTCACCCCACAGGTCTCTTGTACCAAGAGACGCTGTCACACGATCATGCAGACAGCCCCGTGCGGGGCAGCCCCGAAAGGCATCCAGGACCTGACCGAGTGCCCAGACTCCACTAAAAATTCAACCGTAGCGACATTTCAAATGCCGCAATGGATCTTTTTGTGGAGCAAGTGCACAGTTATGTAGGTCAGCCCTTGTAACTTTCTTGCTTCCAAAAAAAAAAAAAAAAAAAAAAATGCCGCTGCGCTTACTTTCCCATGTCGGTCCTAGGCAGGTGAGGGCCTTATATGTTTGTTGATGCAACGTACGGGACGTCCAGTAGGAATTTTAGCCGACCAGTAAGTTTCCAGTGGAAGTGCACCGACACCCTCGCCAAGTGCACAGTTATGTAGGTCAGCCCTTGTAACTTTCTTTCTTCAAAAAAAAAAAAAAAAAAGACACCCTCGCCAACCCGCTTCCTGCAGCCAGGACATTGGAACGGCTTCAAATTTTATAAATAAACATTTCACAAAGAGTTACAACAACAAATTAACTTGCTCGATGCACAACCAGCAGCTGTTCATAATGGGCCACTAGGCGTGCCGGCCCGACAATTCAACCGTAGCGACATTTCAAATGCCGCTGCGCTTACTTTCCCATGTCGGTCCTAGGCAGGTGAGGGCCTTATATGTTTGTTGATGCAACGTACGGGACAAAAGCGTCCAGTAGGAATTTTAGCCGACCAGTAAGTTTCCAGTGGAAGTGCACCGACACCCTCGCCAACCCACTTCCTGCAGCCAGGACATTGGAACGGCTTCAAATCTGATAAATAAACATTTTACAAAGAGTTATAACAATAAATTAACTTGCTCGATGCACAACCAGCAGCTGTTCATAATGGGCCACTAGGCGTGCCGGCCCGAAAATTCAACCGTAGCGACATTTCAAATGCCGCTGCGCTTACTTTCCCATGTCGGTCCTAGGCAGGTGAGGGCCTTATATGTTTGTTGATGCAACGTACGGGACAAAAGCGTCCAGTAGGAATTTTAGCCGACCAGTAAGTTTCCAGTGGAAGTGCACCGACACCCTCGCCAACCCGCTTCCTGCAGCCAGGACATTGGAACGGCTTCAAATTTTATAAATAAACATTTCACAAAGAGTTACAACAACAAATTAACTTGCTCGATGCACAACCAGCAGCTGTTCATAATGGGCCACTAGGCGTGCCGGCCCGACAATTCAACCGTAGCGACATTATTTTTTTTTTTTTTGAAGCAAGAAAGTTACAAGGGCTGACCTACATAACTGTGCACTTGCTCCACAAAAAGATCCATTAAGAGAGTGAGGCAACCTGTTCCGCACTCACCCCACAGGTCTCTTGTACCAAGAGACGCTGTCACACGATCATGCAGACAGCCCCGTGCGGGGCAGCCCCGAAAGGCATCCAGGACCTGACCGAGTGCCCAGACTCCACTAAAAATTCAACCGTAGCGACATTTCAAATGCCGCAATGGATCTTTTTGTGGAGCAAGTGCACAGTTATGTAGGTCAGCCCTTGTAACTTTCTTGCTTCCAAAAAAAAAAAAAAAAAAAAATGCCGCTGCGCTTACTTTCCCATGTCGGTCCTAGGCAGGTGAGGGCCTTATATGTTTGTTGATGCAACGTACGGGACGTCCAGTAGGAATTTTAGCCGACCAGTAAGTTTCCAGTGGAAGTGCACCGACACCCTCGCCAACCCACTTCCTGCAGCCAGGACATTGGAACGGCTTCAAATCTGATAAATAAACATTTTACAAAGAGTTATAACAATAAATTAACTTGCTCGATGCACAACCAGCAGCTGTTCATAATGGGCCACTAGGCGTGCCGGCCCGAAAATTCAACCGTAGCGACATTTCAAATGCCGCTGCGCTTACTTTCCCATGTCGGTCCTAGGCAGGTGAGGGCCTTATATGTTTGTTGATGCAACGTACGGGACAAAAGCGTCCAGTAGGAATTTTAGCCGACCAGTAAGTTTCCAGTGGCAGTGCACCGACAACCTCGCCAACCCGCTTCCTGCAGCCAGGACATTGGAACGGCTTCAAATTTTATAAATAAACATTTCACAAAGAGTTACAACAACAAATTAACTTGCTCGATGCACAACCAGCAGCTGTTCATAATGGGCCACTAGGCGTGCCGGCCCGACAATTCAACCGTAGCGACATTATTTTTTTTTTTTTTGAAGCAAGAAAGTTACAAGGGCTGACCTACATAACTGTGCACTTGCTCCACAAAAAGATCCATTGAGAGAGTGAGGCAACCTGTTCCGCACTCACCCCACAGGTCTCTTGTACCAAGAGACGCTGTCACACGATCATGCAGACAGCCCCGTGCGGGGCAGCCCCGAAAGGCATCCAGGACCTGACCGAGTGCCCAGACTCCACTAAAAATTCAACCGTAGCGACATTTCAAATGCCGCAATGGATCTTTTTGTGGAGCAAGTGCACAGTTATGTAGGTCAGCCCTTGTAACTTTCTTGCTTCCAAAAAAAAAAAAAAAAAAAAAATGCCGCTGCGCTTACTTTCCCATGTCGGTCCTAGGCAGGTGAGGGCCTCATATGTTTGTTGATGCAACGTACGGGACGTCCAGTAGGAATTTTAGCCGACCAGTAAGTTTCCAGTGGAAGTGCACCGACACCCTCGCCAAGTGCACAGTTATGTAGGTCAGCCCTTGTAACTTTCTTGCTTCAAAAAAAAAAAAAAAAAGACACCCTCGCCAACCCGCTTCCTGCAGCCAGGACATTGAAACGGCTTCAAATTTTATAAATAAACATTTCACAAAGAGTTACAACAACAAATTAACTTGCTCGATGCACAACCAGCAGCTGTTCATAATGGGCCACTAGGCGTGCCGGCCCGACAATTCAACCGTAGCGACATTTCAAATGCCGCTGCGCTTACTTTCCCATGTCGGTCCTAGGCAGGTGAGGGCCTTATATGTTTGTTGATGCAACGTACGGGACAAAAGCGTCCAGTAGGAATTTTAGCCGACCAGTAAGTTTCCAGTGGAAGTGCACCGACACCCTCGCCAACCCGCTTCCTGCAGCCAGGACATTGGAACGGCTTCAAATTTCATAAATAAACATTTTACAAAGAGTTATAACAATAAATTAACTTGCTCGATGCACAACCAGCAGCTGTTCATAATGGGCCACTAGGCGTGCCGGCCCGAAAATTCAACCGTAGCGACATTTCAAATGCCGCTGCGCTTACTTTCCCATGTCGGTCCTAGGCAGGTGAGGGCCTTATATGTTTGTTGATGCAACGTACGGGACAAAAGCGTCCAGTAGGAATTTTAGCCGACCAGTAAGTTTCCAGTGGAAGTGCACCGACACCCTCGCCAACCCACTTCCTGCAGCCAGGACATTGGAACGGCTTCAAATCTGATAAATAAACATTTTACAAAGAGTTATAACAATAAATTAACTTGCTCGATGCACAACCAGCAGCTGTTCATAATGGGCCACTAGGCGTGCCGGCCCGAAAATTCAACCGTAGCGACATTTCAAATGCCGCTGCGCTTACTTTCCCATGTCGGTCCTAGGCAGGTGAGGGCCTTATATGTTTGTTGATGCAACGTACGGGACAAAAGCGTCCAGTAGGAATTTTAGCCGACCAGTAAGTTTCCAGTGGAAGTGCACCGACAACCTCGCCAACCCGCTTCCTGCAGCCAGGACATTGGAACGGCTTCAAATTTTATAAATAAACATTTCACAAAGAGTTACAACAACAAATTAACTTGCTCGATGCACAACCAGCAGCTGTTCATAATGGGCCACTAGGCGTGCCGGCCCGACAATTCAACCGTAGCGACATTATTTTTTTTTTTTTGAAGCAAGAAAGTTACAAGGGCTGACCTACATAACTGTGCACTTGCTCCACAAAAAGATCCATTGAGAGAGTGAGGCAACCTGTTCCGCACTCACCCCACAGGTCTCTTGTACCAAGAGACGCTGTCACACGATCATGCAGACAGCCCCGTGCGGGGCAGCCCCGAAAGGCATCCAGGACCTGACCGAGTGCCCAGACTCCACTAAAAATTCAACCGTAGCGACATTTCAAATGCCGCAATGGATCTTTTTGTGGAGCAAGTGCACAGTTATGTAGGTCAGCCCTTGTAACTTTCTTGCTTCCAAAAAAAAAAAAAAAAAAAAAATGCCGCTGCGCTTACTTTCCCATGTCGGTCCTAGGCAGGTGAGGGCCTTATATGTTTGTTGATGCAACGTACGGGACGTCCAGTAGGAATTTTAGCCGACCAGTAAGTTTCCAGTGGAAGTGCACCGACACCCTCGCCAAGTGCACAGTTATGTAGGTCAGCCCTTGTAACTTTCTTTCTTCAAAAAAAAAAAAAAAAAAGACACCCTCGCCAACCCGCTTCCTGCAGCCAGGACATTGAAACGGCTTCAAATTTTATAAATAAACATTTCACAAAGAGTTACAACAACAAATTAACTTGCTCGATGCACAACCAGCAGCTGTTCATAATGGGCCACTAGGCGTGCCGGCCCGACAATTCAACCGTAGCGACATTTCAAATGCCGCTGCGCTTACTTTCCCATGTCGGTCCTAGGCAGGTGAGGGCCTTATATGTTTGTTGATGCAACGTACGGGACAAAAGCGTCCAGTAGGAATTTTAGCCGACCAGTAAGTTTCCAGTGGAAGTGCACCGACACCCTCGCCAACCCACTTCCTGCAGCCAGGACATTGGAACGGCTTCAAATCTGATAAATAAACATTTTACAAAGAGTTATAACAATAAATTAACTTGCTCGATGCACAACCAGCAGCTGTTCATAATGGGCCACTAGGCGTGCCGGCCCGAAAATTCAACCGTAGCGACATTTCAAATGCCGCTGCGCTTACTTTCCCATGTCGGTCCTAGGCAGGTGAGGGCCTTATATGTTTGTTGATGCAACGTACGGGACAAAAGCGTCCAGTAGGAATTTTAGCCGACCAGTAAGTTTCCAGTGGAAGTGCACCGACACCCTCGCCAACCCGCTTCCTGCAGCCAGGACATTGGAACGGCTTCAAATTTTATAAATAAACATTTCACAAAGAGTTACAACAACAAATTAACTTGCTCGATGCACAACCAGCAGCTGTTCATAATGGGCCACTAGGCGTGCCGGCCCGACAATTCAACCGTAGCGACATTATTTTTTTTTTTTTTGAAGCAAGAAAGTTACAAGGGCTGACCTACATAACTGTGCACTTGCTCCACAAAAAGATCCATTGAGAGAGTGAGGCAACCTGTTCCGCACTCACCCCACAGGTCTCTTGTACCAAGAGACGCTGTCACACGATCATGCAGACAGCCCCGTGCGGGGCAGCCCCGAAAGGCATCCAGGACCTGACCGAGTGCCCAGACTCCACTAAAAATTCAACCGTAGCGACATTTCAAATGCCGCAATGGATCTTTTTGTGGAGCAAGTGCACAGTTATGTAGGTCAGCCCTTGTAACTTTCTTGCTTCCAAAAAAAAAAAAAAAAAAAAAATGCCGCTGCGCTTACTTTTCCATGTCGGTCCTAGGCAGGTGAGGGCCTTATATGTTTGTTGATGCAACGTACGGGACGTCCAGTAGGAATTTTAGCCGACCAGTAAGTTTCCAGTGGAAGTGCACCGACACCCTCGCCAAGTGCACAGTTATGTAGGTCAGCCCTTGTAACTTTCTTGCTTCAAAAAAAAAAAAAAAAAAAGACACCCTCGCCAACCCGCTTCCTGCAGCCAGGACATTGAAACGGCTTCAAATTTTATAAATAAACATTTCACAAAGAGTTACAACAACAAATTAACTTGCTCGATGCACAACCAGCAGCTGTTCATAATGGGCCACTAGGCGTGCCGGCCCGACAATTCAACCGTAGCGACATTTCAAATGCCGCTGCGCTTACTTTCCCATGTCGGTCCTAGGCAGGTGAGGGCCTTATATGTTTGTTGATGCAACGTACGGGACAAAAGCGTCCAGTAGGAATTTTAGCCGACCAGTAAGTTTCCAGTGGAAGTGCACCGACACCCTCGCCAACCCGCTTCCTGCAGCCAGGACATTGGAACGGCTTCAAATTTCATAAATAAACATTTTACAAAGAGTTATAACAATAAATTAACTTGCTCGATGCACAACCAGCAGCTGTTCATAATGGGCCACTAGGCGTGCCGGCCCGAAAATTCAACCGTAGCGACATTTCAAATGCCGCTGCGCTTACTTTCCCATGTCGGTCCTAGGCAGGTGAGGGCCTTATATGTTTGTTGATGCAACGTACGGGACAAAAGCGTCCAGTAGGAATTTTAGCCGACCAGTAAGTTTCCAGTGGCAGTGCACCGACAACCTCGCCAACCCGCTTCCTGCAGCCAGGACATTGGAACGGCTTCAAATTTTATAAATAAACATTTCACAAAGAGTTACAACAACAAATTAACTTGCTCGATGCACAACCAGCAGCTGTTCATAATGGGCCACTAGGCGTGCCGGCCCGACAATTCAACCGTAGCGACATTATTTTTTTTTTTTTGAAGCAAGAAAGTTACAAGGGCTGACCTACATAACTGTGCACTTGCTCCACAAAAAGATCCATTGAGAGAGTGAGGCAACCTGTTCCGCACTCACCCCACAGGTCTCTTGTACCAAGAGACGCTGTCACACGAGCATGCAGACAGCCCCGTGCGGGGCAGCCCCGAAAGGCATCCAGGACCTGACCGAGTGCCCAGACTCCACTAAAAATTCAACCGTAGCGACATTTCAAATGCCGCAATGGATCTTTTTGTGGAGCAAGTGCACAGTTATGTAGGTCAGCCCTTGTAACTTTCTTGCTTCCAAAAAAAAAAAAAAAAAAAAAAAATGCCGCTGCGCTTACTTTCCCATGTCGGTCCTAGGCAGGTGAGGGCCTTATATGTTTGTTGATGCAACGTACGGGACGTCCAGTAGGAATTTTAGCCGACCAGTAAGTTTCCAGTGGAAGTGCACCGACACCCTCGCCAAGTGCACAGTTATGTAGGTCAGCCCTTGTAACTTTCTTGCTTCAAAAAAAAAAAAAAAAAAGACACCCTCGCCAACCCGCTTCCTGCAGCCAGGACATTGGAACGGCTTCAAATTTTATAAATAAACATTTCACAAAGAGTTACAACAACAAATTAACTTGCTCGATGCACAACCAGCAGCTGTTCATAATGGGCCACTAGGCGTGCCGGCCCGACAATTCAACCGTAGCGACATTTCAAATGCCGCTGCGCTTACTTTCCCATGTCGGTCCTAGGCAGGTGAGGGCCTTATATGTTTGTTGATGCAACGTACGGGACAAAAGCGTCCAGTAGGAATTTTAGCCGACCAGTAAGTTTCCAGTGGAAGTGCACCGACACCCTCGCCAACCCGCTTCCTGCAGCCAGGACATTGGAACGGCTTCAAATTTCATAAATAAACATTTCACAAAGAGTTACAACAACAAATTAACTTGCTCGATGCACAACCAGCAGCTGTTCATAATGGGCCACTAGGCGTGCCGGCCCGACAATTCAACCGTAGCGACATTATTATTATTATTTTTTTGAAGCAAGAAAGTTACAAGGGCTGACCTACATAACTGTGCACTTGCTCCACAAAAAGATCCATTGAGAGAGAGAGGCAACCTGTTCCGCACTCACCCCACAGGTCTCTTGTACCAAGAGACGCTGTCACACGATCATGCAGACAGCCCCGTGCGGGGCAGCCCCGAAAGGCATCCAGGACCTGACCGAGTGCCCAGACTCCACTAAAAATTCAACCGTAGCGACATTTCAAATGCCGCTGCGCTTACTTTCCCATGTCCGTCCTAGGCAGGTGAGGGCCTTATATGTTTGTTGATGCAACGTACGGGACGTCCAGTAGGAATTTTAGCCGACCAGTAAGTTTCCAGTGGAAGTGCACCGACACCCTCGCCAACCCGCTTCCTGCAGCCAGGACACTGGAACGGCTTCAAATTTCATAAATAAACATTTTACAAAGAGTTATAACAATAAATTTACTTGCTCGATGCACAACCAGCAGCTGTTCATAATGGGCCACTAGGCGTGCCGGCCCGACAATTCAACCGTAGCGACATTTCAAATGCCGCTGCGCTTACTTTCCCATGTCGGTCCTAGGCAGGTGAGGGCCTTATATGTTTGTTGATGCAACGTACGGGACAAAAGCGTCCAGTAGGAATTTTAGCCGACCAGTAAGTTTCCAGTGGAAGTGCACCGACACCCTCGCCAACCCGCTTCCTGCAGCCAGGACATTGGAACGGCTTCAAATTTCATAAATAAACATTTCACAAAGAGTTACAACAACAAATTAACTTGCTCGATGCACAACCAGCAGCTGTTCATAATGGGCCACTAGGCGTGCCGGCCCGACAATTCAACCGTAGCGACATTTCAAATGCCGCTGCGCTTACTTTCCCATGTCGGTCCTAGGCAGGTGAGGGCCTTATATGTTTGTTGATGCAACGTACGGGACGTCCAGTAGGAATTTTAGCCGACCAGTAAGTTTCCAGTGGAAGTGCACCGACACCCTCGCCAAGTGCACAGTTATGTAGGTCAGCCCTTGTAACTTTCTTTCTTCAAAAAAAAAAAAAAAAAAAGACACCCTCGCCAACCCGCTTCCTTTGCAATCGCAGAGCCACAGCAACAGCGGTGCGGAGGACAACAGCAACAGCAGCAGCAGCAGCAGCAGCATGGGCAGCCAACGGTTTGCAGCTGGCGAGCCGGGCAGCTCTTCATACGCTGCTAAGGCTGTGGCGTGCAGGTTTCTGGCAGAGCTACGGCAGCAAATTCAGAGGGAATGGGATAGGGTGGAAGTAGATGTTAGGTTGGGTTGTGGGATACCGTTTGCATGGCTGCAAGGAAGGTCGCCTGAGATCAAACTTGTTGACTTTTGGCAGAAGTGGGGAGCACTGTATAGGGTGGGCACCGATGGTCGCATCAAGATTCGGGCCGGCACGGCTGGCATGTGAGTGATGGGTTGGGCACGGGTATAGGTGGCGTGGTGGTCTGTTTTGACGGCTCGGGCAGGATATGCAATGCATTCGTTGGAGTAGTGGTTGTCGTTCCTCGTTGTGATGTGTTGCAAAATAGAATGGCAAAGGCTAAGTTGATGGCTGGGTTACGTTATGTATGCATGCGCGTGGGTAGCAGAGTATGATTATGTGCGCAGGCATGTGCTGATAAGTTTGCGTGTGTGTATATGTGTGTCTGTGTTGGTGTCATTTTTTTTACATATTGCCACATGTCTCATAGGGGTATGTTCGGTCAATAGCAGGATGTGCTTTGCATGAAGTGGAGAGTCTATGAATAGACAGGTGGCGATTGTCTGTGTCGACAATCAGTCACCTATAAATAGGCGTCTTGTGTGTGTGTCGTAATGCTGCCTGTAAGGTGCAGCTTTTAGAGGTGTGCAAGTCACCATGCATTGATAGCTGACAGCTACACTATGGACAGCTTTTGTTTCAAGGGCCAGTCACGGTCTGTCACACATCACAGGACGTCATTGCGTGACTGTGATTTTAGTGGAGTCTGGGCACTCGGTCAGGTCCTGGATGCCTTTCGGGGCTGCCCCGCACGGGGCTGTCTGCATGATCGTGTGACAGCGTCTCTTGGTACAAGAGACCTGTGGGGTGAGTGCGGAACAGGTTGCCTCACTCTCTCAATGGATCTTTTTGTGGAGCAAGTGCACAGTTATGTAGGTCAGCCCTTGTAACTTTCTTGCTTCAAAAAAAAAAAAAAAAAAAAAAAAAAAAAACCGCTTCCTGCAGCCAGGACATTGGAACGGCTTCAAATTTTATAAATAAACATTTCACAAAGAGTTACAACAACAAATTAACTTGCTCGATGCACAACCAGCAGCTGTTCATAATGGGCCACTAGGCGTGCCGGCCCGACAATTCAACCGTAGCGACATTTCAAATGCCGCTGCGCTTACTTTCCCATGTCGGTCCTAGGCAGGTGAGGGCCTTATATGTTTGTTGATGCAACGTACGGGACAAAAGCGTCCAGTAGGAATTTTAGCCGACCAGTAAGTTTCCAGTGGAAGTGCACCGACACCCTCGCCAACCCGCTTCCTGCAGCCAGGACATTGGAACGGCTTCAAATTTCATAAATAAACATTTCACAAAGAGTTACAACAACAAATTAACTTGCTCGATGCACAACCAGCAGCTGTTCATAATGGGCCACTAGGCGTGCCGGCCCGACAATTCAACCGTAGCGACATTATTTTTTTTTTTTTTTTGAAGCAAGAAAGTTACAAGGGCTGACCTACATAACTGTGCACTTGCTCCACAAAAAGATCCATTGAGAGAGTGAGGCAACCTGTTCCGCACTCACCCCACAGGTCTCTTGTACCAAGAGACGCTGTCACACGATCATGCAGACAGCCCCGTGCGGGGCAGCCCCGAAAGGCATCCAGGACCTGACCGAGTGCCCAGACTCCACTAAAAATTCAACCGTAGCGACATTTCAAATGCCGCAATGGATCTTTTTGTGGAGCAAGTGCACAGTTATGTAGGTCAGCCCTTGTAACTTTCTTGCTTCCAAAAAAAAAAAAAAAAAAAAAAATGCCGCTGCGCTTACTTTCCCATGTCGGTCCTAGGCAGGTGAGGGCCTTATATGTTTGTTGATGCAACGTACGGGACGTCCAGTAGGAATTTTAGCCGACCAGTAAGTTTCCAGTGGAAGTGCACCGACACCCTCGCCAAGTGCACAGTTATGTAGGTCAGCCCTTGTAACTTTCTTGCTTCAAAAAAAAAAAAAAAAAAAGACACCCTCGCCAACCCGCTTCCTGCAGCCAGGACATTGAAACGGCTTCAAATTTTATAAATAAACATTTCACAAAGAGTTACAACAACAAATTAACTTGCTCGATGCACAACCAGCAGCTGTTCATAATGGGCCACTAGGCGTGCCGGCCCGACAATTCAACCGTAGCGACATTTCAAATGCCGCTGCGCTTACTTTCCCATGTCGGTCCTAGGCAGGTGAGGGCCTTATATGTTTGTTGATGCAACGTACGGGACAAAAGCGTCCAGTAGGAATTTTAGCCGACCAGTAAGGTTCCAGTGGAAGTGCACCGACACCCTCGCCAACCCGCTTCCTGCAGCCAGGACATTGGAACGGCTTCAAATTTCATAAATAAACATTTCACAAAGAGTTACAACAACAAATTAACTTGCTCGATGCACAACCAGCAGCTGTTCATAATGGGCCACTAGGCGTGCCGGCCCGACAATTCAACCGTAGCGACATTATTTTTTTTTTTTTTGAAGCAAGAAAGTTACAAGGGCTGACCTACATAACTGTGCACTTGCTCCACAAAAAGATCCATTGAGAGAGAGAGGCAACCTGTTCCGCACTCACCCCACAGGTCTCTTGTACCAAGAGACGCTGTCACACGATCATGCAGACAGCCCCGTGCGGGGCAGCCCCGAAAGGCATCCAGGACCTGACCGAGTGCCCAGACTCCACTAAAAATTCAACCGTAGCGACATTTCAAATGCCGCTGCGCTTACTTTCCCATGTCCGTCCTAGGCAGGTGAGGGCCTTATATGTTTGTTGATGCAACGTACGGGACGTCCAGTAGGAATTTTAGCCGACCAGTAAGTTTCCAGTGGAAGTGCACCGACACCCTCGCCAAGTGCACAGTTATGTAGGTCAGCCCTTGTAACTTTCTTGCTTCAAAAAAAAAAAAAAAAAAAAAGACACCCTCGCCAACCCGCTTCCTGCAGCCAGGACATTGGAACGGCTTCAAATTTTATAAATAAACATTTCACAAAGAGTTACAACAACAAATTAACTTGCTCGATGCACAACCAGCAGCTGTTCATAATGGGCCACTAGGCGTGCCGGCCCGACAATTCAACCGTAGCGACATTTCAAATGCCGCTGCGCTTACTTTCCCATGTCGGTCCTAGGCAGGTGAGGGCCTTATATGTTTGTTGATGCAACGTACGGGACAAAAGCGTCCAGTAGGAATTTTAGCCGACCAGTAAGTTTCCAGTGGAAGTGCACCGACAACCTCGCCAACCCGCTTCCTGCAGCCAGGACATTGGAACGGCTTCAAATTTTATAAATAAACATTTCACAAAGAGTTACAACAACAAATTAACTTGCTCGATGCACAACCAGCAGCTGTTCATAATGGGCCACTAGGCGTGCCGGCCCGACAATTCAACCGTAGCGACATTTCAAATGCCGCTGCGCTTACTTTCCCATGTCGGTCCTAGGCAGGTGAGGGCCTTATATGTTTGTTGATGCAACGTACGGGACGTCCAGTAGGAATTTTAGCCGACCAGTAAGTTTCCAGTGGAAGTGCACCGACACCCTCGCCAACCCGCTTCCTGCAGCCAGGACATTGGAACGGCTTCAAATTTTATAAATAAACATTTCACAAAGAGTTACAACAACAAATTAACTTGCTCGATGCACAACCAGCAGCTGTTCATAATGGGCCACTAGGCGTGCCGGCCCGACAATTCAACCGTAGCGACATTTCAAATGCCGCTGCGCTTACTTTCCCATGTCGGTCCTAGGCAGGTGAGGGCCTTATATGTTTGTTGATGCAACGTACGGGACGTCCAGTAGGAATTTTAGCCGACCAGTAAGTTTCCAGTGGAAGTGCACCGACACCCTCGCCAACCCGCTTCCTGCAGCCAGGACATTGGAACGGCTTCAAATTTTATAAATAAACATTTCACAAAGAGTTACAACAACAAATTAACTTGCTCGATGCACAACCAGCAGCTGTTCATAATGGGCCACTAGGCGTGCCGGCCCGACAATTCAACCGTAGCGACATTTCAAATGCCGCTGCGCTTACTTTCCCATGTCGGTCCTAGGCAGGTGAGGGCCTTATATGTTTGTTGATGCAACGTACGGGACAAAAGCGTCCAGTAGGAATTTTAGCCGACCAGTAAGTTTTGTTTTTTATTTATTTAGCAAGCAGTTTTTTTTTGAGCAGTAAGTTTCCAGTGGCGGTGCACCGACACCCTCGCCAACCCGCTTCCTGCAGCCAGGACATTGGAACGGCTTCAAATCTGATAAATAAACATTTCACAAAGAGTTACAACAACAAATTAACTTGCTCGATGCACAACCAGCAGCTGTTCATAATGGGCCACTAGGCGTGCCGGCCCGACAATTCAACCGTAGCGACATTTCAAATGCCGCTGCGCTTACTTTCCCATGTCGGTCCTAGGCAGGTGAGGGCCTTATATGTTTGTTGATGCAACGTACGGGACAAAAGCGTCCAGTAGGAATTTTAGCCGACCAGTAAGGTTCCAGTGGAAGTGCACCGACACCCTCGCCAACCCGCTTCCTGCAGCCAGGACATTGGAACGGCTTCAAATTTCATAAATAAACATTTTACAAAGAGTTATAACAATAAATTAACTTGCTCGATGCACAACCAGCAGCTGTTCATAATGGGCCACTAGGCGTGCCGGCCCGAAAATTCAACCGTAGCGACATTTCAAATGCCGCTGCGCTTACTTTCCCATGTCGGTCCTAGGCAGGTGAGGGCCTTATATGTTTGTTGATGCAACGTACGGGACAAAAGCGTCCAGTAGGAATTTTAGCCGACCAGTAAGTTTCCAGTGGAAGTGCACCGACACCCTCGCCAACCCACTTCCTGCAGCCAGGACATTGGAACGGCTTCAAATTTTATAAATAAACATTTCACAAAGAGTTACAACAACAAATTAACTTGCTCGATGCACAACCAGCAGCTGTTCATAATGGGCCACTAGGCGTGCCGGCCCGACAATTCAACCGTAGCGACATTTCAAATGCCGCTGCGCTTACTTTCCCATGTCGGTCCTAGGCAGGTGAGGGCCTTATATGTTTGTTGATGCAACGTACGGGACGTCCAGTAGGAATTTTAGCCGACCAGTAAGTTTCCAGTGGAAGTGCACCGACACCCTCGCCAACCCGCTTCCTGCAGCCAGGACATTGGAACGGCTTCAAATTTTATAAATAAACATTTCACAAAGAGTTACAACAACAAATTAACTTGCTCGATGCACAACCAGCAGCTGTTCATAATGGGCCACTAGGCGTGCCGGCCCGACAATTCAACCGTAGCGACATTTCAAATGCCGCTGCGCTTACTTTCCCATGTCGGTCCTAGGCAGGTGAGGGCCTTATATGTTTGTTGATGCAACGTACGGGACAAAAGCGTCCAGTAGGAATTTTAGCCGACCAGTAAGTTTTGTTTTTTATTTATTTAGCAAGCAGTTTTTTTTTGAGCAGTAAGTTTCCAGTGGCGGTGCACCGACACCCTCGCCAACCCGCTTCCTGCAGCCAGGACATTGGAACGGCTTCAAATCTGATAAATAAACATTTCACAAAGAGTTACAACAACAAATTAACTTGCTCGATGCACAACCAGCAGCTGTTCATAATGGGCCACTAGGCGTGCCGGCCCGACAATTCAACCGTAGCGACATTTCAAATGCCGCTGCGCTTACTTTCCCATGTCGGTCCTAGGCAGGTGAGGGCCTTATATGTTTGTTGATGCAACGTACGGGACAAAAGCGTCCAGTAGGAATTTTAGCCGACCAGTAAGGTTCCAGTGGAAGTGCACCGACACCCTCGCCAACCCGCTTCCTGCAGCCAGGACATTGGAACGGCTTCAAATTTCATAAATAAACATTTTACAAAGAGTTATAACAATAAATTAACTTGCTCGATGCACAACCAGCAGCTGTTCATAATGGGCCACTAGGCGTGCCGGCCCGAAAATTCAACCGTAGCGACATTTCAAATGCCGCTGCGCTTACTTTCCCATGTCGGTCCTAGGCAGGTGAGGGCCTTATATGTTTGTTGATGCAACGTACGGGACAAAAGCGTCCAGTAGGAATTTTAGCCGACCAGTAAGTTTCCAGTGGAAGTGCACCGACACCCTCGCCAACCCACTTCCTGCAGCCAGGACATTGGAACGGCTTCAAATTTTATAAATAAACATTTCACAAAGAGTTACAACAACAAATTAACTTGCTCGATGCACAACCAGCAGCTGTTCATAATGGGCCACTAGGCGTGCCGGCCCGAAAATTCAACCGTAGCGACATTTCAAATGCCGCTGCGCTTACTTTCCCATGTCGGTCCTAGGCAGGTGAGGGCCTTATATGTTTGTTGATGCAACGTACGGGACAAAAGCGTCCAGTAGGAATTTTAGCCGACCAGTAAGGTTCCAGTGGCAGTGCACCGACACCCTCGCCAACCCGCTTCCTGCAGCCAGGACATTGGAACGGCTTCAAATTTTATATTTTTTTTTTTTTTTTTTTTGAAGCAAGAAAGTTACAAGGGCTGACCTACATAACTGTGCACTTGCTCCACAAAAAGATCCATTGAGAGAGTGAGGCAACCTGTTCCGCACTCACCCCACAGGTCTCTTGTACCAAGAGACGCTGTCACACGATCATGCAGACAGCCCCGTGCGGGGCAGCCCCGAAAGGCATCCAGGACCTGACCGAGTGCCCAGACTCCACTAAAAATTCAACCGTAGCGACATTTCAAATGCCGCTGCGCTTACTTTCCCATGTCGGTCCTAGGCAGGTGAGGGCCTTATATGTTTGTTGATGCAACGTACGGGACGTCCAGTAGGAATTTTAGCCGACCAGTAAGTTTCCAGTGGAAGTGCACCGACACCCTCGCCAAGTGCACAGTTATGTAGGTCAGCCCTTGTAACTTTCTTTCTTCAAAAAAAAAAAAAAAAAAAAAAGACACCCTCGCCAACCCGCTTCCTGCAGCCAGGACATTGGAACGGCTTCAAATTTTATAAATAAACATTTCACAAAGAGTTACAACAACAAATTAACTTGCTCGATGCACAACCAGCAGCTGTTCATAATGGGCCACTAGGCGTGCCGGCCCGACAATTCAACCGTAGCGACATTTCAAATGCCGCTGCGCTTACTTTCCCATGTCGGTCCTAGGCAGGTGAGGGCCTTATATGTTTGTTGATGCAACGTACGGGACGTCCAGTAGGAATTTTAGCCGACCAGTAAGTTTCCAGTGGAAGTGCACCGACACCCTCGCCAACCCGCTTCCTGCAGCCAGGACATTGGAACGGCTTCAAATTTTATAAATAAACATTTCACAAAGAGTTACAACAACAAATTAACTTGCTCGATGCACAACCAGCAGCTGTTCATAATGGGCCACTAGGCGTGCCGGCCCGACAATTCAACCGTAGCGACATTTCAAATGCCGCTGCGCTTACTTTCCCATGTCGGTCCTAGGCAGGTGAGGGCCTTATATGTTTGTTGATGCAACGTACGGGACAAAAGCGTCCAGTAGGAATTTTAGCCGACCAGTAAGGTTCCAGTGGAAGTGCACCGACACCCTCGCCAACCCGCTTCCTGCAGCCAGGACATTGGAACGGCTTCAAATTTCATAAATAAACATTTCACAAAGAGTTACAACAACAAATTAACTTGCTCGATGCACAACCAGCAGCTGTTCATAATGGGCCACTAGGCGTGCCGGCCCGACAATTCAACCGTAGCGACATTATTTTTTTTTTTTTTTGAAGCAAGAAAGTTACAAGGGCTGACCTACATAACTGTGCACTTGCTCCACAAAAAGATCCATTGAGAGAGAGAGGCAACCTGTTCCGCACTCACCCCACAGGTCTCTTGTACCAAGAGACGCTGTCACACGATCATGCAGACAGCCCCGTGCGGGGCAGCCCCGAAAGGCATCCAGGACCTGACCGAGTGCCCAGACTCCACTAAAAATTCAACCGTAGCGACATTTCAAATGCCGCTGCGCTTACTTTCCCATGTCCGTCCTAGGCAGGTGAGGGCCTTATATGTTTGTTGATGCAACGTACGGGACGTCCAGTAGGAATTTTAGCCGACCAGTAAGTTTCCAGTGGAAGTGCACCGACACCCTCGCCAAGTGCACAGTTATGTAGGTCAGCCCTTGTAACTTTCTTGCTTCAAAAAAAAAAAAAAAAAAAAGACACCCTCGCCAACCCGCTTCCTGCAGCCAGGACATTGGAACGGCTTCAAATTTTATAAATAAACATTTCACAAAGAGTTACAACAACAAATTAACTTGCTCGATGCACAACCAGCAGCTGTTCATAATGGGCCACTAGGCGTGCCGGCCCGAAAATTCAACCGTAGCGACATTTCAAATGCCGCTGCGCTTACTTTCCCATGTCGGTCCTAGGCAGGTGAGGGCCTTATATGTTTGTTGATGCAACGTACGGGACAAAAGCGTCCAGTAGGAATTTTAGCCGACCAGTAAGGTTCCAGTGGAAGTGCACCGACACCCTCGCCAACCCGCTTCCTGCAGCCAGGACATTGGAACGGCTTCAAATCTGATAAATAAACATTTTACAAAGAGTTATAACAATAAATTAACTTGCTCGATGCACAACCAGCAGCTGTTCATAATGGGCCACTAGGCGTGCCGGCCCGAAAATTCAACCGTAGCGACATTTCAAATGCCGCTGCGCTTACTTTCCCATGTCGGTCCTAGGCAGGTGAGGGCCTTATATGTTTGTTGATGCAACGTACGGGACAAAAGCGTCCAGTAGGAATTTTAGCCGACCAGTAAGTTTCCAGCGAGTGTTTGGCTGGCGGCTTCTGCATGCAGGAGTGAAGGTAGGCGCACGGCGCATGCTGGCATCCAGCAGGCGCGCGCCGGCTCACTTTGCCTGCCCAGCACAGCAGTGTCAGCAGCCGCAGCAACTGGAGACCCTCACCCACTTGTTTGTGGAGTGCCCAATAGCTGCAGCAGTGTGGCAGTGGTATGCGCAACAGGTGTGGCAGCGTGTGCAGCCAGGAGCAGTGGTCCCTGTTAATAACAGCCGTCTGCTGCTGCTGGATGACTTCAGTGTGTGGGCGCCGCCAGCAGGGCAGCAGCAGTTGTGGACGCAGCTGCGTCTGCTGCTGCTGGAATCCATTTGGGTGGTGCGCTGCAGCAGCAGCAGGGCTGGCGTGACTGTGGCCAGTGCGGGTGGTAGCGAGGGCGGCAGCAGCCGCAATGCAGGCAGCAGTTTGCAATCGCAGAGCCACAGCAACAGCGGTGCGGAGGACAACAGCAACAGCAGCAGCATGCGTGTGGGTAGCAGAGTATGATGATGTGTTCAGGCATGTGCTGATAAGTTTGTGTGTGTGGTTATATGTGTCTGTGTTGGTGTCAAGTTTTACATAATGCCACTTGTTTCATAGGGGTATGTTCGGTCAATAGCAGGATGTGCTTTGCATGAAGTGGCGAGTCTATGAATAGACAGGTGGTGATTGTCTGTGTCGACAATCACTCACCTATAAATAGGCGTCTTGTGAGTGTGTGTGTCGTAATGCTGCTTGTGAGGTGCAGCTTTTAGAGGTGTGCAAGTCACCATGCATTGATAGCTGACAGCTACACTATGGACAGCTTTTGTTTCAAGGGCCAGTCACGGTCTGTCACACATCACAGGACGTCATTGCGTCACTGTGATTTTAGTTGAGTCTGGGCGCTCGGTCAGGTCCTGGATGCCTTTCGGGGCTGCCCCGCACGGGGCTGTCTGCATGATCGTGTGACAGCGTCTCTTGGTACAAGAGACGTGTGGGGTGAGTGCGGAACAGGTTGCCTCACTCTCTCAATGGATCTTTTTGTGGAGCAAGTGCAAAGTTATGTAGGTCAGCCCTTGTAACTTTCTTGCTTCAAAAAAAAAAAAAAAAAAAAAAAAAGAAGCAGCAAGTGCACAGTTATGTAGGTCAGCCCTTGTAACTTTCTTGCTTCAAAAAAAAAAAAAAAAAAAAAAAAAAACAGCAGCAGCAGCAGCAGCAGCAGCAGCAGCAGCAGCATGGGCAGCCAACGGTTTGCAGCTGCCAAAAAAAAGAAAAAAAAAACGGTTTGCAGCTGGCGAGCCGGGCAGCTCTTCATACGCTGCTAAGGCTGTGGCGTGCAGGTTTCTGGCAGAGCTACGGCAGCAAATTCAGAGGGAATGGGATAGGGTGGAAGTAGATGTTAGGTTGGGTTGTGGGATACCGTTTGCATTTTTTTTTTTTTTTTTTTAAGCAAGAAAGTTACAAGGGCTGACCTACATAACTTTGCACTTGCTCCGTTTGCATGGCTGCAAGGAAGGTCGCCTGAATCAAACTTGTTGATCTTGACCTGTGGGGTGAGTGCTGAACAGGTTGCTTCACTCTCTCAATGGATCTTTTTGTGGAGCAAGTGCACAGTTATGTAGGTCAGCCCTTGTAACTTTCTTGCTTCAAAAAAAAAAAAAAAAAAAAACTTGTTGATCTTTTTGTGGAGCAAGTGCACAGTTATGTAGGTCAGCCCTTGTAACTTTCTTGCTTCAAAAAAAAAAAAAAAAAAAAAACTTGTTGACTTTTGGCAGAAGTGGGGAGCACTGTATAGGGTGGGCACCGATGGTCGCATCAATATTCGGGCCGGCACGGCTGGCATGTGAGTGATGGGTTGGGCACGGGTATAGGTGGCGTGGTGGTCTGTTTTGACGGCTCGGGCAGGATATGCAATGCATTCGTTGGAGTAGTGGTTGTCGTTTCTCGTTGTGATGTGTTGCAAAATAGAATGGCAAAGGCTAAGTTGATGGCTGGGTTACGTTATGTATGCATGCGCGTGGGTAGCAGAGTATGATTATGTGCGCAGGCATGTGATGATAAGTTTGCGTGTGTGGTGATGTGTGTCTGTGTTGGTGTCATTTTTTTTACATATTGCCACATGTCTCATAGGGGTATGTTCGGTCAATAGCAGGATGTGCTTTGCATGAAGTGGAGAGTCTATGAATAGACAGGTGGCGATTGTCTGTGTCGACAATCAGTCACCTATAAATAGGCGTCTTGTGTGTGTGTCGTAATGCTGCCTGTAAGGTGCAGCTTTTAGATTTTTTTTTTTTTTTTTTTTTTTGAAGCAAGAAAGTTACAAGGGCTGACCTACATAACTGTGCACTTGCTCCACAAAAAGATCCATTGAGAGAGTGAGGCAACCTGTTCCGCACTCACCCCACAGGTCTCTTGTACCAAGAGACGCTGTCACACGATCATGCAGACAGCCCCGTGCGGGGCAGCCCCGAAAGGCATCCAGGACCTGACCGAGTGCCCAGACTCCACTAAAATCACAGTCACGCAATGACGTCCTGTGATGTGTGACAGACCGTGACTGGCCCTTGAAACAAAAGCTGTCCATAGTGTAGCTGTCAGCTATCCATGCATGGTGACTTGCACACCTCTAAAAGCTGCACCTTACAGGCAGCATTACGACACACACACAAGACGCCTATTTATGAATGACTGATTGTCGACACAGACAATCGCCACCTGTCTATTCATAGACTCTCCACTTCATGCAAAGCACATCCTGCTATTGACCGAACATACCCCTATGAGACATGTGGCAATATGTAAAAAAAATGACACCAACACAGACACACATCACCACACACGCAAACTTATCATCACATGCCTGCGCACATAATCATACTCTGCTACCCACGCGCATGCATACATAACGTAACCCAGCCATCAACTTAGCCTTTGCCATTCTATTTTGCAACACATCACAACGAGAAACGACAACCACTACTCCAACGAATGCATTGCATATCCTGCCCGAGCCGTCAAAACAGACCACCCAGCACACAATGATCTACTGGACCCGATCACTCAATCCATGGGTGCTGCCAATGCCAGGCAGCACCGCTGGGTGGCGAGTTATCAGAGGCTGAAAGACACCCAGCTGCCGAGGCGGCTGCGAGTGTTTGGCTGGCGGCTTCTGCATGCAGGAGTGAAGGTAGGCGCACGGCGCATGCTGGCATCCAGCAGGCGCGCGCCAGCTCACTTTGCCTGCCCAGCACAGCAGTGTCAGCAGCCAGTTATGTAGGTCAGCCCTTGTAACTTTCTTGCTTCAAAAAAAAAAAAAAAAAAAAAAAAAAAAAAAGTGTCAGCAGCCGCAGCAACTGGAGACCCTCACCCACTTGTTTGTGGAGTGCCCAATAGCTGCAGCAGTGTGGCAGTGGTATGCGCAACAGGTGTGGCAGCGTGTGCAGCCAGGAGCAGTGGTCCCTGTTAATAACAGCCGTCTGCTGCTGCTGGATGACTTCAGTGTGTGGGCGCCGCCAGCAGGGCAGCAGCAGTTGTGGACGCAGCTGCGTCTGCTGCTGCTGGAATCCATTTGGGTGGTGCGCTGCAGCAGCAGCAGGGCTGGCGTGACTGTGGCCAGTGCGGGTGGTAGCGAGGGCGGCAGCAGCCGCAATGCAGGCAGCAGTTTGCAATCGCAGAGCCACAGCAACAGCGGTGCGGAGGACAACAGCAACAGCAGCAGCAGCAGCTTTTTGTGGAGCAAGTGCACAGTTATGTAGGTCAGCCCTTGTAACTTTCTTGCTTCAAAAAAAAAAAAAAAAAAAAAAAAAAACAGCAGCAGCAGCAGCAGCAGCAGCAGCAGTAGCATGGGCAGCCAACGGTTTGCAGCTGTCGAGCCGGGCAGCTCTTCATACGCTGCTAAGGCTGTGGCGTGCAGGTTTCTGGCAGAGCTACGGCAGCAAATTCAGAGGGAATGGGATAGGGTGGAAGTAGATGTTAGGTTGGGTTGTGGGATACCGTTTGCATGGCTGCAAGGAAGGTCGCCTGAGATCAAACTTGTTGACTTTTGGCAGAAGTGGGGAGCACTGTATAGGGTGGGCACCGATGGTCGCATCAATATTCGGGCCGGCACGGCTGGCATGTGAGTGATGGGTTGGGCACGGGTATAGGTGGCGTGGTGGTCTGTTTTGACGGCTCGGGCAGGATATGCAATGCATTCGTTGGAGTAGTGGTTGTCGTTTCTCGTTGTGATGTGTTGCAAAATAGAATGGCAAAGGCTAAGTTGATGGCTGGGTTACGTTATGTATGCATGCGCGTGGGTAGCAGAGTATGATTATGTGCGCAGGCATGTGATGATAAGTTTGTGTGTGTGGTGATGTGTGTCTGTGTTGGTGTCATTTTTTTTACATATTGCCACATGTCTCATAGGGGTATGTTCGGTCAATAGCAGGATGTGCTTTGCATGAAGTGGAGAGTCTATGAATAGACAGGTGGCGATTGTCTGTGTCGACAATCAGTCACCTATAAATAGGCGTCTTGTGTGTGTGTCGTAATGCTGCCTGTAAGGTGCAGCTTTTAGAGGTGTGCAAGTCACCATGCATTGATAGCTGACAGCTACACTATGGACAGCTTTTGTTTCAAGGGCCAGTCACGGTCTGTCACACATCACAGGACGTCATTGCGTGACTGTGATTTTAGTGGAGTCTGGGCACTCGGTCAGGTCCTGGATGCCTTTCGGGGCTGCCCCGCACGGGGCTGTCTGCATGATCGTGTGACAGCGTCTCTTGGTACAAGAGACCTGTGGGGTGAGTGCGGAACAGGTTGCCTCACTCTCTCAATGGATCTTTTTGTGGAGCAAGTGCACAGTTATGTAGGTCAGCCCTTGTAACTTTCTTGCTTCAAAAAAAAAAAAAAAAAAAAAAAAAAAAAAAAACAGACCACCACGCCACCTATATATTTTTTATTTTTTTTTTTTTTTGAAGCAAGAAAGTTACAAGGGCTGACCTACATAACTGTGCACTTGCTCCACAAAAAGATCCATTGAGAGAGTGAGGCAACCTGTTCCGCACTCACCCCACAGGTCTCTTGTACCAAGAGACGCTGTCACACGATCATGCAGACAGCCCCGTGCGGGGCAGCCCCGAAAGGCATCCAGGACCTGACCGAGTGCCCAGACTCCACTAAAATCACAGTCACGCAATGACGTCCTGTGATGTGTGACAGACCGTGACTGGCCCTTGAAACAAAAGCTGTCCATAGTGTAGCTGTCAGCTATCAATGCATGGTGACTTGCACACCTCTAAAAGCTGCACCTTACAGGCAGCATTACGACACACACACAAGACGCCTATTTATAGGTGACTGATTGTCGACACAGACAATCGCCACCTGTCTATTCATAGACTCTCCACTTCATGCAAAGCACATCCTGCTATTGACCGAACATACCCCTATGAGACATGTGGCAATATGTAAAAAAAATGACACCAACACAGACACACACTTTCCCATGTCCGTCCTAGGCAGGTGAGGGCCTTATATGTTTGTTGATGCAACGTACGGGACGTCCAGTAGGAATTTTAGCCGACCAGTAAGTTTCCAGTGGAAGTGCACCGACACCCTCGCCAAGTGCACAGTTATGTAGGTCACATCACAGGACGTCACTGCGTGACTGTGATTTTAGTGGAGTCTGGGCACTCGGTCAGGTCCTGGATGCCTTTCGGGGCTGCCCCGCACGGGGCTGTCTGCATGATCGTGTGACAGCGTCTCTTGGTACAAGAGACCTGTGGGGTGAGTGCGGAACAGGTTGCCTCACTCTCTCAATGGATCTTTTTGTGGAGCAAGTGCACAGTTATGTAGGTCAGCCCTTGTAACTTTCTTGCTTCAAAAAAAAAAAAAAAAAAAATGGGAAAGTAAGCGCAGCGGCATTTGAAATGTCGCTACGGTTGAATTTTTAGTGGAGTCTGGGCACTCGGTCAGGTCCTGGATGCCTTTCGGGGCTGCCCCGCACGGGGCTGTCTGCATGATCGTGTGACAGCGTCTCTTGGTACAAGAGACCTGTGGGGTGAGTGCGGAACAGGTTGCCTCACTCTCTCAATGGATCTTTTTGTGGAGCAAGTGCACAGTTATGTAGGTCAGCCCTTGTAACTTTCTTGCTTCAAAAAAAAAAAAAAACAAAAAAAAAAATGCCAGGCAGCACCGCTGGGTGGCGAGTTATCAGAGGCTGAAAGACACCCAGCTGCCGAGGCGGCTGCGAGTGTTTGGCTGGCGGCTTTTTTTTTTTTTTTTTTTTTTTTTTTTTTTTTTTTTTGAAGCAAGAAAGTTACAAGGGCTGACCTACATAACTGTGCACTTGCTCCACAAAAAGATCCATTGAGAGAGTGAGGCAACCTGTTCCGCACTCACCCCACAGGTCTCTTGTACCAAGAGACGCTGTCACACGATCATGCAGACAGCCCCGTGCGGGGCAGCCCCGAAAGGCATCCAGGACCTGACCGAGTGCCCAGACTCCACTAAAATCACAGTCACGCAATGACGTCCTGTGATGTGTGACAGACCGTGACTGGCCCTTGAAACAAAAGCTGTCCATAGTGTAGCTGTCAGCTATCAATGCATGGTGACTTGCACACCTCTAAAAGCTGCACCTTACAGGCAGCATTACGACACACACACAAGACGCCTATTTATAGGTGACTGATTGTCGACACAGACAATCGCCACCTGTCTATTCATAGACTCTCCACTTCATGCAAAGCACATCCTGCTATTGACCGAACATACCCCTATGAGACATGTGGCAATATGTAAAAAAAATGACACCAACACAGACACACATCACCACACACGCAAACTTATCATCACATGCCTGCGCACATAATCATACTCTGCTACCCACGCGCATGCATACATAACGACCGGCTGGCGGCTTCTGCATGCAGGAGTGAAGGTAGGCGCACGGCGCATGCTGGCATCCAGCAGGCGCGCGCCGGCTCACTTTGCCTGCCCAGCACAGCAGTGTCAGCAGCCGCAGCAACTGGAGACCCTCACCCACTTGTTTGTGGAGTGCCCAATAGCTGCAGCAGTGTGGCAGTGGTATGCGCAACATGTGTGGCAGCGTGTGCAGCCAGGAGCAGTGGTCCCTGTTAATAACAGCCGTCTGCTGCTGCTGGATGACTTCAGTGTGTGGGCGCCGCCAGCAGGACAGCAGCAGTTGTGGACGCAGCTGCGTCTGCTGCTGCTGGAATCCATTTGGGTGGTGCGCTGCAGCAGCGGCAGGGCTGGCGTGACTGTGGCCAGTGCGGGTGGTAGCGAGGGCGGCAGCAGCCGCAATGCAGGCAGCAGTTTGCAATCGCAGAGCCACAGCAACAGCGGTGCGGAGGACAACAGCAACAGCAGCAGCAGCAGCAGCAGCAGCAGCAGTAGCATGGGCAGCCAACGGTTTGCAGCTGTCGAGCCGGGCAGCTCTTCATACGCTGCTAAGGCTGTGGCGTGCAGGTTTCTGGCAGAGCTACGGCAGCAAATTCAGAGGGAATGGGATAGGGTGGAAGTAGATGTTAGGTTGGGTTGTGGGATACCGTTTGCATGGCTGCAAGGAAGGTCGCCTGAGATCAAACTTGTTGACTTTTGGCAGAAGTGGGGAGGTGGGCACCGATGGTCGCATCAATATTCGGGCCGGCACGGCTGGCATGTGAGTGATGGGTTGGGCACGGGTATAGGTGGCGTGGTGGTCTGTTTTGACGGCTCGGGCAGGATATGCAATGCATTCGTTGGAGTAGTGGTTGTCGTTTCTCGTTGTGATGTGTTGCAAAATAGAATGGCAAAGGCTAAGTTGATGGCTGGGTTACGTTATGTATGCATGCGCGTGGGTAGCAGAGTATGATTATGTGCGCAGGCATGTGATGATAAGTTTGCGTGTGTGGTGATGTGTGTCTGTGTTGGTGTCATTTTTTTTACATATTGCCACATGTCTCATAGGGGTATGTTCGGTCAATAGCAGGATGTGCTTTGCATGAAGTGGAGAGTCTATGAATAGACAGGTGGCGATTGTCTGTGTCGACAATCAGTCATTCATAAATAGGCGTCTTGTGTGTGTGTCGTAATGCTGCCTGTAAGGTGCAGCTTTTAGAGGTGTGCAAGTCACCATGCATGGATAGCTGACAGCTACACTATGGACAGCTTTTGTTTCAAGGGCCAGTCACGGTCTGTCACACATCACAGGACGTCATTGCGTGACTGTGATTTTACTGGAGTCTGGGCACTCGGTCAGGTCCTGGATGCCTTTCGGGGCTGCCCCGCACGGGGCTGTCTGCATGATCGTGTGACAGCGTCTCTTGGTACAAGAGACCTGTGGGGTGAGTGCGGAACAGGTTGCCTCACTCTCTCAATGGATCTTTTTGTGGAGCAAGTGCACAGTTATGTAGGTCAGCCCTTGTAACTTTCTTGCTTCAAAAAAAAAAAAAAAAAAAAAAAAAAACAGCGGTGCGGAGGACAACAGCAACAGCAGCAGCAGCAGCAGCAGCAGCAGCAGTAGCATGGGCAGCCAACGGTTTGCAGCTGTCGAGCCGGGCAGCTCTTCATACGCTGCTAAGGCTGTGGCGTGCAGGTTTCTGGCAGAGCTACGGCAGCAAATTCAGAGGGAATGGGATAGGGTGGAAGTAGATGTTAGGTTGGGTTGTGGGATACCGTTTGCATGGCTGCAAGGAAGGTCGCCTGAGATCAAACTTGTTGACTTTTGGCAGAAGTGGGGAGCACTGTATAGGGTGGGCACCGATGGTCGCATCAATATTCGGGCCGGCACGGCTGGCATGTGAGTGATGGGTTGGGCACGGGTATAGGTGGCGTGGTGGTCTGTTTTGACGGCTCGGGCAGGATATGCAATGCATTCGTTGGAGTAGTGGTTGTCGTTTCTCGTTGTGATGTGTTGCAAAATAGAATGGCAAAGGCTAAGTTGATGGCTGGGTTACGTTATGTATGCATGCGCGTGGGTAGCAGAGTATGATTATGTGCGCAGGCATGTGATGATAAGTTTGCGTGTGTGGTGATGTGTGTCTGTGTTGGTGTCATTTTTTTTACATATTGCCACATGTCTCATAGGGGTATGTTCGGTCAATAGCAGGATGTGCTTTGCATGAAGTGGAGAGTCTATGAATAGACAGGTGGCGATTGTCTGTGTCGACAATCAGTCATTCATAAATAGGCGTCTTGTGTGTGTGTCGTAATGCTGCCTGTAAGGTGCAGCTTTTAGAGGTGTGCAAGTCACCATGCATTGATAGCTGACAGCTACACTATGGACAGCTTTTGTTTCAAGGGCCAGTCACGGTCTGTCACACATCACAAAACGTCATTGCGTGACTGTGATTTTAGTGGAGTCTGGGCACTCGGTCAGGTCCTGGATGCCTTTCGGGGCTGCCCCGCACGGGGCTGTCTGCATGATCGTGTGACAGCGTCTCTTGGTACAAGAGACCTGTGGGGTGAGTGCGGAACAGGTTGCTTCACTCTCTCAATGGATCTTTTTGTGAAGCAAGTGCACAGTTATGTAGGTCAGCCCTTGTAACTTTCTTGCTTCAAAAAAAAAAAAAAAAAAAAAAAAACAGACCACCACGCCACCTATACCCGTGCCCAACCCATCACTCACATGCCAGCCGTGCCGGCCCGAATATTGATGCGACCATCGGTGCCCACCCTATACAGTGCTCCCCACTTCTGCCAAAAGTCAACAAGTTTGATCTCAGGCGACCTTCCTTGCAGCCATGCAAACGGTATCCCACAACCCAACCTAACATCTACTTCCACCCTATCCCATTCCCTCTGAATTTGCTGCCGTAGCTCTGCCAGAAACCTGCACGCCACAGCCTTAGCAGCGTATGAAGAGCTGCCCGGCTCGACAGCTGCAAACCGTTGGCTGCCCATGCTACTGCTGCTGTTGCTGCTGCTGCTGCTGCTGTTGCTGTTGTCCTCCGCACCGCTGTTGCTGTGGCTCTGCGATTGCAAACTGCTGCCTGCATTGCGGCTGCTGCCGCCCTCGCTACCACCCGCACTGGCCACAGTCACGCCAGCCCTGCTGCTGCTGCAGCGCACCACCCAAATGGATTCCAGCAGCAGCAGACGCAGCTGCGTCCACAACTGCTGCTGCCCTGCTGGCGGCGCCCACACACTGAAGTCATCCAGCAGCAGCAGACGGCTGTTATTAACAGGGACCACTGCTCCTGGCTGCACACGCTGCCACACCTGTTGCGCATACCACTGCCACACTGCTGCAGCTATTGGGCACTCCACAAACAAGTGGGTGAGGGTCTCCAGTTGCTGCGGCTGCTGACACTGCTGTGCTGGGCAGGCAAAGTGAGCCGGCGCGCGCCTGCTGGATGCCAGCATGCGCCGTGCGCCTACCTTCACTCCTGCATGCAGAAGCCGCCAGCCAAACACTCGCAGCCGCCTCGGCAGCTGGGTGTCTTTCAGCCTCTGATAACTCGCCACCCAGCGGTGCTGCCTGGCATTGGCAGCACCCATGGATTGAGTGATCGGGTCCAGTAGATCATTGTGTGCTGGGCAGCTGATGCGCTGCTGTTGCTGCTCCTGTTGCTGCCGCTGAGCCGTGACCACTGCTGCTGCAGTTGCTGCGCGCTGTCTTGGCAGCTCCCGCTCCCTGGACGGATCCATCCAGGACGCATGGTAAGCTGCCATCATAGCTGCATCGCTAAACCGCTGGCTGTCACTGCTGCTGCTGCTGCGATTGCCTGGCGCCTGGCTACTTTGCTGCATTTGCTGGAAAGACCGTTTCTGAGCTGCCTCCATCTCCTGCAAGCCGTCCTGTGGCGCCTCAGCACCCAGGCGGTTGCGCCACAGCCGCGGGCGCATGCCTACGCCTGACACCCACCCCTCTTTGCACTGCCGGCTGCATTGCTCCCGCAGCAGCCTGCATGTTGCCACCTTTGGTGTGAACTGCAGCAGGTTGACAGCAAACCCCATCCCCCATACACTAGGATCTACGCGAATGTCTGCCCAAGCACCCACCAGGTACCATGACGGCGTGCTTTGCGATTGCTGCTGTTGCTGTTGCTGTCCCTGGTGCTGCTGCTGCTGCTGCTGCTGCTGCTGCTGCTGCTGCTGCTGCGGCTGCTGCTGTTCCTGTTGTTGTTGTTGTCGCGGCTGCTGCTGTTGCCATGCTGCTGGCTGCTGCTGCTGCTGCTGCTGCTGCTGCTGTTCCTGCTGTTGCTGCTGTCGTGGCTGCTGCTGTTGCCGTGCTGCTGGCTGTTGCCGATGCTGCTGCTGCTGTCGCTGCTGCCGCTGCTGTTGTTGCCGCTGAAAGGCAGGGTGCGGCACTGCTTTTACATCTACCACACAACAGGGCGCCCATTGTAGGGCTGCTGTGTCCATTGGGACAGCTGTCGTGGCCTTCAAGCTGCCATCCTGCTGCACCTTGTAGCACTTGGTGGCGCCATCTTGCTGCAACTGTTGTGCCCACTGCTGCTGCGTATCGGTCTGCCATGCACCTGTGCTGCCCTCCCGCAGAGTGCGCAGCCATGTGGGCGGCAGCACTAAGCCATCTTGCTGCGGCTGTCCAGTTAGCTGCTGCTGCACCTGCCCCAGTGTGGTGCCTGCGCCGTGGCGCAGCTGGGCAGGTAGGGTGCCGGCTGCTGCCAACATCTGCCCATCTGAGCTGCTACCCACGCTGTGGTTCCCCACTAGCAGCTCAAGCTGGATCTGCTGGCGGGTCATGGCGCTGTGCTCCACGTGCCTGTGAATGCCCACACTTTGCAGCGCCTCTATGTATGCTGCAAGGCGCAGCGGCAGCCGGCCGCCCCTGGCGGCAGCCTGCAGCGGCGCCCTTGATTGCTGCACCAACGCTGCCTCCCCTAGTCCTGGCAGTGCATGGCGCAGGTTGGCCCGCATGAAGGCCTTCCATGGGGCTCGCCGCGGCGACAGCAATGCTGCTGCTGCTCGCCAACCCGCTTCCTGCAGCCAGGACATTGGAACGGCTTCAAATTTTATAAATAAACATTTCACAAAGAGTTACAACAACAAATTAACTTGCTCGATGCACAACCAGCAGCTGTTCATAATGGGCCACTAGGCGTGCCGGCCCGACAATTCAACCATAGCGACATTTCAAATGCCGCTGCGCTTACTTTCCCATGTCGGTCCTAGGCAGGTGAGGGCCTTATATGTTTGTTGATGCAACGTACGGGACGTCCAGTAGGAATTTTAGCCGACCAGTAAGTTTCCAGTGGAAGTGCACCGACACCCTCGCCAACCCGCTTCCTGCAGCCAGGACATTGGAACGGCTTCAAATTTTATAAATAAACATTTCACAAAGAGTTACAACAACAAATTAACTTGCTCGATGCACAACCAGCAGCTGTTCATAATGGGCCACTAGGCGTGCCGGCCCGAAAATTCAACCGTAGCGACATTTCAAATGCCGCTGCGCTTACTTTCCCATGTCGGTCCTAGGCAGGTGAGGGCCTTATATGTTTGTTGATGCAACGTACGGGACAAAAGCGTCCAGAAAGAATTTTAGCCGACCAGTAAGTTTCCAGTGGAAGTGCACCGACACCCTCGCCAACCCGCTTTCTGCAGCCAGGACATTGGAACGGCTTCAAATTTCACAATTAAACATTTCACAAAGAGTTATAACAATAAATTAACTTGCTCGATGCACAACCAACAGCTGTTCATAATGGGCCACTAGGCGTGCCGGCCCGACAATTCAACCGTAGCGACATTTCAAATGCCGCTGCGCTTACTTTCCCATGTCGGTCCTAGGCAGGTGAGGGCCTTATATGTTTGTTGATGCAACGTACGGGACAAAAGCGTCCAGTAGGAATTTTAGCCGACCAGTAAGTTTCCAGTGGAAGTGCACCGACACCCTCGCCAACCCGCTTCCTGCAGCCAGGACATTGGAACGGCTTCAAATCTGATAAATAAACATTTTACAAAGAGTTATAACAATAAATTAACTTGCTCGATGCACAACCAGCAGCTGTTCATAATGGGCCACTAGGCGTGCCGGCCCGAAAATTCAACCGTAGCGACATTTCAAATGCCGCTGCGCTTACTTTCCCATGTCGGTCCTAGGCAGGTGAGGGCCTTATATGTTTGTTGATGCAACGTACGGGACAAAAGCGTCCAGAAAGATTTTAGCCGACCAGTAAGTTTCCAGTGGAAGTGCACCGACACCCTCGCCAACCCGCTTCCTGCAGCCAGGACATTGGAACGGCTTCAAATCTGATAAATAAACATTTCACAAAGAGTTACAACAACAAATTAACTTGCTCGATGCACAACCAGCAGCTGTTCATAATGGGCCACTAGGCGTGCCGGCCCGACAATTCAACCGTAGCGACATTTTTTTTTTTTTTTTGAAGCAAGAAAGTTTCAAGGGCTGACCTACATGACTGTGCACTTGCTCCACAAAAAGATCCATTGAGAGAGTGAGGCAACCTGTTCCGCACTCACCCCACAGGTCTCTTGTACCAAGAGACGCTGTCACACGATCATGCAGACAGCCCCGTGCGGGGCAGCCCCGAAAGGCATCCAGGACCTGACCGAGTGCCCAGACTCCACTAAAAATTCAACCGTAAAAAAAAAAAAAAAAAATTCAACCGTAGCGACATTTCAAATGCCGCTGCGCTTACTTTCCCATGTCGGTCCTAGGCAGGTGAGGGCCTTATATGTTTGTTGATGCAACGTACGGGACGTCCAGTAGGAATTTTAGCCGACCAGTAAGTTTCCAGTGGAAGTGCACCGACACCCTCGCCAAGTGCACAGTTATGTAGGTCAGCCCTTGTAACTTTCTTGCTTCAAAAAAAAAAAAAAAAAAAAAAAGGCACCCTCGCCAACCCGCTTCCTGCAGCCAGGACATTGGAACGGCTTCAAATTTTATAAATAAACATTTCACAAAGAGTTACAACAACAAATTAACTTGCTCGATGCACAACCAGCAGCTGTTCATAATGGGCCACTAGGCGTGCCGGCCCGACAATTCAACCGTAGCGACATTTCAAATGCCGCTGCGCTTACTTTCCCATGTCGGTCCTAGGCAGGTGAGGGCCTTATATGTTTGTTGATGCAACGTACGGGACAAAAGCGTCCAGTAAGAATTTTAGCCGACCAGTAAGTTTCCAGTGGAAGTGCACCGACACCCTCGTTACAACTGCGGCGTTTCACAACTACTGTCAATCGAAGGCACAGGATCAGAACCCTTCTGCGAACTAGACTGGATACTAACTGAATCGATGTAGACCGGAGACAGAGAGTATTCCAGTTAGTTACAGAGGAGAAGCGGAACAACTGTGGGGCGCTTGAGAGATCGCTTATAGATCGAACACTTCTTGATGATTAGTACTGAAATCGCACCCCTATATATAGTCGTCTCCAAAATAGTATACTCAATAGAAACATCCAGAGTTAACAATACTAGAAGCATCCTGCAAACCTACATCATACCATCTCCGGAGAGATCCAGAAAAACCTTGTACATTCGAGACCAGCCTAGATCATTCGACAACTCACTCGAAGCGACTAGAACAATCTCGAAAACAACGACATCTATGAAAACTTACTGCTTTCTATCTTACACCTTACATCATGCCCCCTCTTCTGAGAGCAACGTCCTCGTTGCTCAACCACGGCGCCTACGCTTGCGGCGGCCTGTGTCTCGCCCACCATGGTGTGACGCCTCGTATTCATCAATTAAACTCTGCTCAATGGCTGTGTGTGGGATCCAGGAATCCTCCTCTGGCCCGAACCCTTTCCAGCGCACCAGATAGTGCACCATCCGCCGGCCGCGATGTCGGCGGATGCTCTTGTCCAGCAGTGCCTCTACGTACCACTGGTTGTCCTCGGCAACTGCAGGCTGAATCGGCGTTGGCTCTTGACGATTGGTGAACTCTTCACTGGTCTTGTAGGGCTTGAGCAGGCTCACATGGAACACAGGGTGGATGCGCAGTGTTGCTGGCAGCTTCAGCTTGTAGGCGACTGGGTTGATCACCTTCTCCACACGGAAAGGTCCAAGGTAGCGTGCGGTGAGCTTGCGGCTCATAGATGATGGCAGGTACAGGTTAGCTGTGGAGAGGTACACCTTGTCTCCCACCGTGTACGTCACCTCCTTTCGGCGCTGGTTGGCATACTGAGCTTGCCTGGCCTGTGTTTCTTGCAGCTTGAGTTTGGCGTGCTTGACAGCCTCCTCAATGTCTGATGCCTGCACGTCTGCTGCTGGCACATTGACATGAGTTGCAATGTCAACTGGATGCTGCACCTCCTGGCCATAGGCAAGGAAGAAAGGAGTGTAGCCAGTAGATGGGTTGACTGAATCGTTGATGGCGAACTCTGCTAGAGCCAGATGCTCATCCCAATTGTCTTGCCGTGGGCTGACGAAGTGCCTCAGCACCTCCTCCAGCGTTCTGTTAGCCCGCTCACTTTGACCGTCCGTCTGAGGGTGAAAGGCTGTCGAGAACTTCAGGTGTGTCCCCAGCCGATCAAAGTAAGCCTTCCAGAAGTGTCCCTGGAACCGCGGGTCCCGGTCAGAAATGATGACCTTGGGTGCTCCATGATGCTTGTGCCAGGTTTCTGTGAAGATGCGAGCCAACTCCGGGGCGTCAACCGTCTTGGTGGTTGGGGCAAAATGCACCAGCTTGCTGAGCCTATCCACAAACGTGACCACTGCATCATGCCCACGCGCGGTTGGTGGCAGATCGGTGATCAGATCCATGGTGATCTGCTCAAACTTCTTCTCCGGCACGGGCAATGGCTGAAGTAGACCTGCTGGTAAGTCGCTGCGTGGCTTGTTGCACTGACACGAGGGGCAGCTTGCTACGTAGTGCCGTACAGTGCGTGTCATGTGCGGCCACCAGAACCTGCTGGCCACGCGCTGTAGTGTCTTGGTCACACCAAGATGCCCTGCGCTTGGGCAGTCATGTAGCTCCTCCAAGATCAGCTGCTTCAGGCTAGCATCGCGAGGAATCGCTAGCCGCTCTCCCGGCATGTACCAGAGTCCACCATGCTCTGCCAGCACGGATGGCGGCTCACGGTACATGGGGTCTGCCTCATAGCCCTTGCGCACCATCTCCAGGAACGAGTCATCTGCGATGCTTGAGATGAACGATGCCAGGTCAGGACGGCGTGACAGAGGGTCTGACAAGTTGTCCTTCCCCTGCTTGTAATCAATCTTTGTGCCGCTATAGTAAGACTCCATCCACAGCATCCACTTCGCCTGCCGCCTGGAGAGGTCCTTCTTCTTGTTGAACCAGGTGTGGTTCAGGTGGTCTGAGTTGATCTTGAAGCTGGCGCCTTCCAAGTAGCAGCGCCACGTCTGCAGCGCATAGTAGATGCCGAGCATCTCGCGATCGCCTGTAGGGTAGTTGCGCTCTGCTGAGTTGAGCTTGCGCGACAGGTATGCTACAGGCTGGAGCCCCTTGCCTTGGTTCTGCAGCAGCACTCCTCCCAAGGCAAACTTGGAAGCATCTGTGTACACCTCGTACGGCAGGGAAGGATCCGGCGTCACCAGCACAGACGCTGAGGTTAGCGTGTTCTTCAGATCCTCGAACGTCTTGGCCTCCACATCTGCACGCCACTTCCATTTCACCCCGCTAGCTGTGAGGTTGGTGAGTGGCAATGCCTTGTGAGCGTAGTGGTGGATGAAGCGCCGGTAGAAGCCAGTCATGCCCAGGAAGCTCCTGACCTCGGTGACATTGCGTGGTGGTGGCCACTCGCGCACCGCCTCCACCTTCTTGGGATCCACCTTGATGCCTTCGCCGCTTACAATGTGGCCCAGGAAGGTCACCTCCTTCATTGCAAATGCGCACTTGTCCAGGCCAGCGTACAGACGGGCCTTGCGTAGGGCGGTCAGTACCTTGTCCACGTGTACCAGGTGCTCCTCGGGCGTCTTGGAATAGATCAGGATGTCGTCCAGGTACACGATGACAAAGTCGTCCAGGAATGGTCGCAGCACGTCGTTCATCAGGGCTTGGAAGGTTGCTGGAGCGTTGGTCAGCCCGAAGGGCATCACGCGCCACTCATAATGACCATAGCGCGTGCGGAAGGCTGTCTTGGGGACGTCCTCCTCCGCAATCCTGATCTGCCAGTAGCCACTCTGCAGATCCAGCTTAGTGAACACGGATGCGCCATGGAGACGGTCAAGCAGCTCATCAATGCGTGGCAGTGGGTAGCGGTTCTTCACGGTGAGCTTGTTCAGCGCCCTGTAGTCTACACACATGCGCAGCTTCCCATTTGCCTTGCGGACAAACAGGATGGGTGCACCGTATGGCGACTTGGACGGCTGAATCAGGCCACGCTCCAAAAGATCGACGAGCTGCCTCTTGGCCTCCTCCAGCTCCAATGGACTCATGTGGTAGATGGGTCCAAAAGGTGGTTTGCTGCCCGCCTCCAGCTCAATCTTGTGATCGACTGAACGTTTTGGCGGTAGCCCCTTGGGCATCCCCTGAAAGATCTGCTTGTGCTTCCGCAGTACCTGGCGCATGCGCTCTGCCCACTCTGGTGCATCATAGTTAAACTTGACGTTCTCCAGCTTCGCTCCCTTCTCAGTGTCTGCGGTCTCTCGCAGAACAGCTAGGAAGGCAGTCGCGCCCTTCCTCAGGGCCCTCTTGACCTGCAAACCAGAGAGGAGCCCAACGTCTGCCTCCTCTGCTGAGGTACCCGCGCCACCCTCCGGCGGCTGCAGCTGGTACTCAACATTGTTCTTCACCACCGTCACAGTGTTGGCAGCCCAATCAATGTCAGGATTGAACTGCGTCAGCCAGGGCTTGCCTAGCACGATGTCATCCTGTGCTAGCTTCGTCACTGTGAACGGCCGCCTGTCCTTCATCTTGTTCAGGCGATACTTGAGGCTAGGTACAACACGGCTGCAGTCTTGCAATGCACCATTGCCGAGCTGCACTTGACGGTCTCCCAAGCTTAGTACTGAAAGGTGGAGCTTCGATACTGTACCAGGATCGATGTAATCCTCACTAGCACCACTGTCAAGCAGCACGCTCAACACGTCACCACGGCACTTGGCCTGCAACCTGATCAGCTTGTTGCTAGTTGGCTGCAAGCCCGCTAACTCTGCCGTAGGTGCTGCCTGCTCCGCCACCACAGGCTCATCACGTAGCACCACCAATGGCCACTTCAGCGGTGGCATCTCCACCCAGTCCTCACCAGGACGCATGGGCGGACTGCGTAGAATGCCTGTGGTGCCCACTGAGAACTCCTTCACCACAGTCATGCCCTTGGTTAAACCCCACCAAGGTGCGCGATCCCACTTTGGCACAAGGAAGACCCCACTAGTGCTCTCCGGGGCCTTGCTCTTGCACTCCAGGTAGTGCCGCTTGAACAACCCAGCGCGGCGGAAGGGCGCGTTCAGCCATACAGACTTGCCGCTGACATTGGCCTCGCGGAAGGTCCGGTAGCCAGTGTAGAACTTCTTAGCCTGAGCGGTGCTAGGGCCAGCGCAGGCGTCTACAGAGAACGGCCCGTAGTCGTCCAGCAACTGAGTCATTACAGCTGCATCGAGCAACCAGATCTCATGGTCCCTCAACCGCCTCCGACGGGTACCCGCTTTTCCCAGGGCCGCTGGTTGAACTCGGGGTTCACTGCCCTCTACCTGGTCACATGGGTCATCAGGCGTCCGGGGTGATGCCTTCTCGGCGCGCGTTGACTGACCCATATCAAGCGCGCCACTCAGTTTGCTGAGCGACGGCTTGGTGGCTTGCCTTCCTTGCTCTGGAACTGCGGCTGCAGCTGCTGCTGTGCCGGCGGCTTGAATGGCTGTGCGCGCCGGTCCTTATGCTCATCAATCTTCCGCTGACGGCAGTCCGCAATGCGGTGGCCGGCGCGCTGGCAGTAGAAGCACTTGATAGCCTTGCGCTTTCCCTGCACATAGTGCAGTTCTGCCTGGACACCCTCTTCTGGCTCCATGTTGCCCAGCTCCATGGGCGTCGGTCCAGAATCCACCTGTTGCCGCTGCACAGGAAAATTGGGCCGCGGAGCGTAGCTCTGGGCCTTACGCCCTTTGTGCATGCCCCACAACAGGCCATCTGCCTGAATGGCCAGCTCCACCGCCTCGTGCAGTGTTGCTGGTTTGTGCAGTGTCACGTGCATGCGGATCTCTGGCTTGAGGCCCTTGATGAAGAAGTGTACGCGGTCGGCCTCGTCCATGTTGGGCAGCTCCAGCATCAGCGTGTTGAAGCGTGAAGCGTAGTCAAACACGCTGCGGTTCTGCACCAAGTGGTCCAGCTTATTGCGAGCGTCATAGTCTGGCTTCACAGGAGTGAACATGTCGATGAACTCCTTCTTGAAAACAGCCCAGTTTGCAAAAGGCTGCCGCTTGCCTGCTGCCACCTCCTGCTGGCAGCGCAGCCACCAGTTCAGCGCAGAATCCTTCAGGAAACTGGCTGCATAGGTGACTGTGCTGGGCAGGTTCAGGTCCGTGTTTTGGGCCTGAAGGTATGTCTCCATCTTGTAGCACCAGTTGATGGCACTGGGGTTGGTGCCATTTGTCTCAGGCGGCTTTGGAAGCTTCAGCCGCTGAGTAGATGTACTAGCAGTCGCAGCCGCTGCACCAAGCTGAAAACCAACTATCTGCTGCTCCAACTGCTGCACCTTAGCAACCAATTCACCAATTGCCTGCTGTGCCTGCTCCAAAGTGAGCGGCGTAGGCATGGGCACAGTAGTCATGGTCACACACCACTGAGCAGTGATGAGATAACACAGGAACAACAGAAGATACCAGAACACACTAGAAGACACTGGAAAATACTAGAGACTTCTACACACCAGAAGACACCAAAATAGTCAAGAAGTATCTGGACCCACAACAACTACACAAATCAATTGATCCTTGTGTTACGCAAGAATCGTCTAGAAACCTCCACGACTTTCACACTACAAATCTCGAGACTCTCAATACTGTCGAACACCAATCGATTGCTCTAGATCAAACTAGAACAATCTAGAACAATAAACACTGCTCACAAGACGATACACAACAATACAGCTCACTGAACAACTCGAGTCGATAACCTAACAAATCGACTCACAATCGTCTGCTGCCACAGGTGAGCACACAGAGCTCACGGTATCACAATCAGACTCACTAGAATACTCAGAATACCTAATACCACAAGGCACCCGATCAACACCACACACAGGAGAGCCACGAACAGCTCTCGCTGCTACTTCAACACAAGCTGCTGCAGGCTGCACAGACTGCTTTGCCAGACTCAGACGCCTATTCAACTCCTGGCGAATGCGCTGCTGCTTAGCCTGCTGCTCACGCTTAGTCAGCTCCTCTGCTCGCTTGAGGATCTGCTCGTAGGTAAGGTTACCAGGAGCAGGAAGCTTGTGGCGATAGGGCACGATGGGTGCAGGCTTGAGCTTGATGAAGATGTCGCGACGCACCTTCTTCAGGCAACGACGCTTGCGGGCCTTATCGATGGGCTGAAGGACGTGAGGAACGCGGCTTGCTGAAGTGTCGCACAGGGGTCACAGGCGCGTAGACCCCTCCCTCCTCGCTTCGCAGCACACCACCAGCTGCAGGACGCAACAACTGGACCTTAGGCTTCTCCTTTGCCGGATTGTACTCTCCCGGCATGCACAGTCTCAGCTACCACAACTGCGGCGTTTCACAACTGATTGTGGGCGGGGACTTCAACTGCGCCTTGCAGGAAATCGATGTGCAGCCAGTGGCTGGCACGCGGGCGCGACACTCGCGCCGCATGGTGGGGGCAGCGCAGCTGCAGCGCGTCACTGTGCGCTCGGGCTTGGTGGATGCGTGGCGACACCACAACCCGCACACCAGGCAGCCTACGCATTACAGCTACCATGGCAGCGCAACTGGCAACAGCAACGCGGCAGCAGCAGCAACAACATCAGCAGCAGCAGCAGCAGCAACAGCAACAACAGACGCTGCTGTTGCAGCAGCAGGCAGCAGGCGAGCTCAGGGGCAGCCAGCAGCAGCAAATCAAGCCACGTCTGCCGGCAGGATTGACTATGTCTTCTTGTCAGCGGACCTGGTTGAGGAGGGCTGGCTGCAGAAGGCCACACAGCACATGAGGCAGCCCTCAGATCACCGCCCTGTGGTTGTCAAGCTGCGGCCGCCTGGCATGCCGCTCCTTGGACAGCGCAGGTGGTGCTTCCCCACCTCTGTTCTGGGTGGCGCAGCTTTTGTCTCAGCTATGCGGGAGAGCCTGTCAGCAGCTGTGGAGCAGCAGCAGCAGCAGCGGCCGCGCAACAACCCAGCAGCTGAGTTTGAGCACCTTAAGCAGCATGCTGTGACGGCCACTGCAGTCATAATGCAACGACAGAAGCTGCAGCAGCAGGCAGCAATTAGGCGGCTGCGCAGGGCGGTGGCAACAGCAGAATGGCAGCAGCGCCAGCACAGCAATGGGCAGACGCAAACCAACCTTCAGGATGCAGAACAGCAATTGCTGGATTATGAAGTGCAGCAGCGCCAGCAACAGCAGGAGAAGACTGATGCGCTGTACGAGCTGTACGCTGATGGCCCGTCTAGCTTTTGGGGAGCGAGGCTAGGGCAGGCCGTGCCGGAGCCGCAGTATATCAGCGCTGTGGCTGCTGCAGATGGCAGCACAGTGTCCACTGGCAGCAGCGATGGCGCAGCAGCAGCAGGCAGCCTGCTTGCAGACTTTTATGACCCTGCAGAAGGCGGGCTGTTCTCGCGGCACCCCACCGACCCACAGCAGCAGCAGGAGCTGCTTGCGTGTGTGGATAAGCAGCTTTCTCCAGAGCAGCAGCAGCAATGCCTGGGCCCTGCAGGCGACGGCACCATCACCTTGGAAGAGGCGACAGCGGCACTCAACAGCATGCCTAGAGGGAAGGTGCCAGGCAGCGATGGGCTCACATATGAGTTCTACAGCGCATTCTGGGAGCAGCTAGGACCAGCTTTTGTGGCAGCATGCAACTTCCTGTTTGGTCTGGAGGGGGCGCTGCTGTCTCCGCAGCAGCGCCTGGGGCTCATCACCCTGCTGTTCAAAGGTGGCGGTAAGCCAAGGGACCAGGCTGCCAGCTACCGCCCCATCACGCTGATGAACTGTGATGTGAAGATTCTGGCGAAGGTGGTGGTGCTGCGAGCGGCGCCAGTGCTGGACAGCGTCGTGGACAGCACTCAGACAGCGTTTGTTCCAGGCAGGGACATTGCAGACAATGTGCTGCTGCACCTGGAGGAAGTTGACTTCCTCAGGACGCAGCAGCAGCCCGGCTGCATTTTGTTTCTGGACTTTGAGAAGGCTTATGACAGATTAGACAGGGACTGGCTGATGAAGTGCTTGGCAGCAATGCAGTTCCCGCCTGGCATGCGTAGGTGGGTACAGCTGCTGCTGGCAGGCACGCAGGGCCGCATCGTGTTCAACGGCGGCCACCTCAGCAGGGTGTTTGACATCCCCTCTGGCTGCGCGCAGGGCAGTCCACTCAGCCCGCTGCTGTATGTGCTAGCAGCGCAGCCGCTGGCGGCCAAATGCAGAGCGCTGCAAGCAGCAGGGGAAGTGGACGGCATCAGCATGCCCGATGGCTCAGCAGCACCCTGCAGCATGCAGCATGCAGACGACACCACCCTGCACGCTGCCAGCAGGCAAGGCGTTGCTGTGCTGGTGAGGAAAGCAGTACAGCCGTTTTGTGCAGCGAGTGGCGCCAAGCTGGGAGTCAGCAAGTGCCAGGGCATGGAAGTAGGCACGCAGCAGCCGTTTGTAGGGGTGGATCCAGCCACGCAGATACCGTTCCATGATACAGCACTGCACCCGATCAGGCACCTGGGTCTGCTGCTGTCAGCAGCAGGCGCAGAGCCGCATGCAGTAGCGCTGTATACGCAGCGCCTGCAAACCATCACATACCGGGCGCGGCAGTGGGCACGGCAGAATCTCAGCTATTTGGGGCGCTGCGCAGTTGCGCAGCAGATGATGGCATCTTGCATCACATATCATGCGCAGTTCGTGCCAGTCCCAGCAGATATCATGGCCAGGATGCACCGCCGCCTCTTAGGGTTTGTGACAGAGCAGGGCTGCGCTCGAGAAGCTAACATCCGGCAGTGGAATGAAAGCCCTCCGGCAGCAGTGGCCAGCCTGCCTTTCAGCATGGGCGGAATGAGGCAGGTTGATGTCAGGGCGCACGCCACAGCAATGCAGGCACGCACAGCAGCAGCATTGCTGTCGCCGCGGCGAGCCCCATGGAAGGCCTTCATGCGGGCCAACCTGCGCCATGCACTGCCAGGACTAGGGGAGGCAGCGTTGGTGCAGCAATCAAGGGCGCCGCTGCAGGCTGCCGCCAGGGGCGGCAGGCTGCCGCTGCGCCTTGCAGCATACATAGAGGCGCTGCAAAGTGTGGGCATTCACAGGCACGTGGAGCACAGCGCCATGACCCGCCAGAAGATCCAGCTTGAGCTGCTAGTGGGGAACCACAGCGTGGGTAGCAGCTCAGATGAGCAGATGTTGGCAGCAGCCGGCACCCTACCTGCTCGGCTGCGCCACGGCGCAGGCACCACACTGGGGCAGGTGCAACAGCAGCTAACTGGACAGCCGCAGCAAGATGGCTTAGTGCTGCCGCCCACATGGCTGCGCACTCTGCGGGAGGGCAGCACAGGTGCATGGCAGACCGATACGCAGCAGCAGTGGGCACAACAGTTGCAGCAAGATGGCGCCACCAAGTGCTACAAGGTGCAGCAGGATGGCAGCTTGACGGCCACGACAGCTGTCCCGATGGACACAGCAGCCCTCCAATGGGCGCCCTGTTGTGTGGTAGATGTAAAAGCAGTGCCGCACCCTGCCTTTCAGCGGCAACAACAGCAGCGGCAGCAGCGACAGCAGCAGCAGCAGCGACAACAGCCAGCAGCACGGCAACAGCGGCAGCCACGACAGCAGCAACAGCAGGAACAGCAGCAGCAGCAGCAGCAGCAGCAGCAGCCAGCAGCATGGCCACAGCAGCAGCCGCGACAGCAGCAACAACAGGAACAGCAGCAGCCGCAGCAGCAGCAGCAGCAGCAGCAGCAGCAGCACCAGGGACAGCAACAGCAACAGCAGCAATCGCAAAGCACGCCGTCATGGTACCTGGTGGGTGCTTGGGCAGACATTCGCGTAGATCCTAGTGTATGGGGGATGGGGTTTGCTGTTAGCCTGCTGCAGTTCACACCAAAGGTGGCAACATGCAGGCTGCTGCAGGAGCAATGCAGCCGGCAGTGCAAAGAGGGGTGGGTGTCAGGGGTAGGCATGCGCCCGCGGCTGTGGCGCAACCACCTGGGTGCTGAGGCGCCACAGGACGGCTTGCAGGAGATGGAGGCAGCTCAGAAGCGGTCTTTCCAGCAAATGCAGCAAAGTAGTGAGGCGCCTGGCAATCCCAGCGGCAGCAGCAGTGACAACCAGCGGTTTAGCGATGCAGCTATGATGGCAGCTTACCATGCGTCCTGGATGGATCCGTCCAGGGAGCGGGAGCTGCCAAGACAGCGCGCAGCAACAGCAGCAGCAGTGGTCACGGCTCAGCGGCAGCAACAGGAGCAGCAACAGCAGCGCATCAGCTGCCCAGCACACAATGATCTACTGGACCCGATCACTCAATCCATGGGTGCTGCCAATGCCAGGCAACATCGCTGGGTGGCGAGCTATCAGAGGCTGAAAGACACCCAGCTGCCGAGGCGGCTGCGAGTGTTTGGCTGGCGGCTTCTGCATGCAGGAGTGAAGGTAGGCGCACGGCGCATGCTGGCATCCAGTAGGCGCGCGCCGGCTCACTTTGCCTGCCCAGCACAGCAGTGTCAGCAGCCGCAGCAACTGGAGACCCTCACCCACTTGTTTGTGGAGTGCCCAATAGCTGCAGCAGTGTGGCAGTGGTATGCGCAACAGGTGTGGCAGCTTGTGCAGCCAGGAGCAGTGGTCCCTGTTAATAACAGCCGTCTGCTGCTGCTGGATGACTTCAGTGTGTGGGCGCCGCCAGCAGGGCAGCAGCAGTTGTGGACGCAGCTGCGTCTGCTGCTGCTGGAATCCATTTGGGTGGTGCGCTGCAGCAGCAGCAGGGCTGGCGTGACTGTGGCCAGTGCGGGTGGTAGCGAGGGCGGCAGCAGCCGCAATGCAGGCAGCAGTTTGCAATCGCAGAGCCACAGCAACAGCGGGGCGGAGGACAACAGCAACAGCAGCAGCAGCAGCAGCAGCAGCAGCAGCATGGGCAGCCAACGGTTTGCAGCTGGCGAGCCGGGCAGCTCATCATACGCTGCTAAGGCTGTGGCGTGCAGGTTTCTGGCAGAGCTACGGCAGCAAATTCAGAGGGAATGGGATAGGGTGGAAGTAGATGGTAGGTTGGGTTGTGGGATACCGTTTGCATGGCTGCAAGGAAGGTCGCCTGAGATCAAACTTGTTGACTTTTGGCAGAAGTGGGGAGCACTGTATAGGGTGGGCACCGATGGTCGCAGCAATATTCGGGCCGGCACGGCTGGCATGTGAGTGATGGGTTGGGCACGGGTATAGGTGGCGTGGTGGTCTGTTTTGACGGGTCGGGCAGGATATGCAATGCATTCGTTGGAGTAGTGGTTGTCGTTCCTCGTTGTGATGTGTTGCAAAATAGAATGGCAAAGGCTAAGTTGATGGCTGGGTAACTTTATGTATGCATGCGTGTGGGTAGCAGAGTATCATGATGTGTGCAGGCATGTGCTGATAAGTTTGTGTGTGTGGTTATATGTGTCTGTGTTGGTGTCATTTTTTACATAATGCCACATGTCTCATAGGGGTATGTTCGGTCAATAGCAGGATATGCTTTGCATGAAGTGGAGAGTCTATCAATAGACAGGTGGTGATTGTCTGTGTCGACAATCAGTCACCTATAAATAGGCGTCTTGTGTGTGTGTGTCGTAACGCTGCCTGTGAGGTGCAGCTTTTAGAGGTGTGCAAGTCACCATGCATTGATAGCTGACAGCTACACTATGGACAGCTTTTGTTTCAAGGGCCAGTCACGGTCTGTCACACATCACAGGACGTCATTGCGTGACTGTGATTTTAGTGGAGTCTGGGCACTCGGTCAGGTCCTGGATGCCTTTCGGGGCTGCCCCGCACGGGGCTGTCTGCATGATCGTGTGACAGCGTCTCTTGGTACAAGAGACCTGTGGGGTGAGTGCGGAACAGGTTGCCTCACTCTCTCAATGGATCTTTTTGTGGAGCAAGTGCACAGGTATGTAGGTCAGCCCTTGTAACTTTCTTGCTTCAAAAAAAAAAAAAAAAAAAAAAAAAAAAAAAAGTGCACCGACACCCTCGCCAACCCGCTTCCTGCAGCCAGGACATTGGAACGGCTTCAAATTTCATAAATAAACATTTCACAAAGAGTTATAACAAATAATAACTTGCTCGATGCACAACCAGCAGCTGTTCATAATGGGCCACTAGGCGTGCCGGCCCGACAATTCAACCGTAGGTCAGCCCTTGTCACTTTCTTGCTCAAAAAAAAAAAAAAAAAAAAAAATTCAACCGTAGCGACATTTCAAATGCCGCTGCGCTTACTTTCCCATGTCGGTTCTAGGCAGGTGAGGGCCTTATATGTTTGTTGATGCAACGTACGGGACAAAAGCGTCCAGTAGGAATTTTAGCCGACCAGTAAGTTTTTTTTTTAATTTTTTTTATTTTTAGCAAGCAGTTTTTTTTTAGCAGTAAGTTTCCAGTGGCGGTGCACCGACACCCTCGCCAACCCGCTTCCTGCAGCCAGGACATTGGAACAGCTTCAGATTTTATAAATAAACATTTCACAAAGAGTTACAACAACAAATTAACTTGCTCGATGCACAACCAGCAGCTGTTCATAATGGGCCACTAGGCGTGCCGGCATGAAAATTCAACCGTAGCGACATTTCAAATGCCGCTGCGCTTACTTTCCCATGTCGGTCCTAGGCAGGTGAGGGCCTTATATGTTTGTTGATGCAACGTACGGGACAAAAGCGTCCAGTAAGAATTTTAGCCGACCAGTAAGTTTCCAATGGAAGTGCACCGACACCCTCGCCAACCCGCTTCCTGCAGCCAGGACATTGGAACGGCTTCAAATCTGATAAATAAACATGTTACAAAGAGTTATAACAATAAATTAACTTGCTCGATGCACAACCAGCAGCTGTTCATTATGGGCCACTAGGCGTGCCGGCCCGACAATTCAACCGTAGCGACATTTTTTTTTTTTTTTTGAAGCAAGAAAGTTACAAGGGCTGACCTACATGACTGTGCACTTGCTCCACAAAAAGATCCATTGAGAGAGTGAGGCAACCTGTTCCGCACTCACCCCACAGGTCTCTTGTACCAAGAGACGCTGTCACACGATCATGCAGACAGCCCCGTGCGGGGCAGCCCCGAAAGGCATCCAGGACCTGACCGAGTGCCCAGACTCCACTAAAAATTCAACCGTAAAAAAAAAAAAAAAAAAAATTCAACCGTAGCGACATTTCAAATGCCGCTGCGCTTACTTTCCCATGTCGGTCCTAGGCAGGTGAGGGCCTTATATGTTTGTTGATGCAACGTACGGGACGTCCAGTAGGAATTTTAGCCGACCAGTAAGTTTCCAGTGGAAGTGCACCGACACCCTCGCCAAGTGCACAGTTATGTAGGTCAGCCCTTGTAACTTTCTTGCTTCAAAAAAAAAAAAAAAAAAAAAAAGGCACCCTCGCCAACCCGCTTCCTGCAGCCAGGACATTGGAACGGCTTCAAATTTTATAAATAAACATTTCACAAAGAGTTACAACAACAAATTAACTTGCTCGATGCACAACCAGCAGCTGTTCATAATGGGCCACTAGGCGTGCCGGCCCGACAATTCAACCGTAGCGACATTTCAAATGCCGCTGCGCTTACTTTCCCATGTCGGTCCTAGGCAGGTGAGGGCCTTATATGTTTGTTGATGCAACGTACGGGACAAAAGCGTCCAGTAAGAATTTTAGCCGACCAGTAAGTTTCCAGTGGAAGTGCACCGACACCCTCGCCAACCCGCTTCCTGCAGCCAGGACATTGGAACGGCTTCAAATTTCATAAATAAACATTTCACAAAGAGTTATAACAAAAAATAACTTGCTCGATGCACAACCAGCAGCTGTTCATAATGGGCCACTAGGCGTGCCGGCCCGACAATTCAACCGTAGGTCAGCCCTTGTCACTTTCTTGCTCAAAAAAAAAAAAAAAAAATTCAACCATAGCGACATTTCAAATGCCGCTGCGCTTACTTTCCCATGTCGGTTCTAGGCAGGTGAGGGCCTTATATGTTTGTTGATGCAACGTACGGGACAAAAGCGTCCAGTAGGAATTTTAGCCGACCAGTAAGTTTTTTTTTTATTTTTTTTTATTGTTAGCAAGCAGTTTTTTTTTAGCAGTAAGTTTCCAGTGGCGGTGCACCGACACCCTCGCCAACCCGCTTCCTGCAGCCAGGACATTGGAACAGCTTCAGATTTTATAAATAAACATTTCACAAAGAGTTACAACAACAAATTAACTTGCTCGATGCACAACCAGCAGCTGTTCATAATGGGCCACTAGGCGTGCCGGCATGAAAATTCAACCGTAGCGACATTTCAAATGCCGCTGCGCTTACTTTCCCATGTCGGTCCTAGGCAGGTGAGGGCCTTATATGTTTGTTGATGCAACGTACGGGACAAAAGCGTCCAGTAAGAATTTTAGCCGACCAGTAAGTTTCCAATGGAAGTGCACCGACACCCTCGCCAACCCGCTTCCTGCAGCCAGGACATTGGAACGGCTTCAAATCTGATAAATAAACATGTTACAAAGAGTTATAACAATAAATTAACTTGCTCGATGCACAACCAGCAGCTGTTCATAATGGGCCACTAGGCGTGCCGGCCCGAAAATTCAACCGTAGCGACATTTCAAATGCCGCTGCGCTTACTTTCCCATGTCGGTCCTAGGCAGGTGAGGGCCTTATTTTTTTTTTTTTTTTTTTTTTTTGAAGCAAGAAAGTTACAAGGGCTGACCTACATAACTGTGCACTTGCTCCACAAAAAAATCCATTGAGAGAGTGAGGCAACCTGTTCCGCACTCACCCCACAGGTCTCTTGTACCAAGAGACGCTGTCACACGATCATGCAGACAGCCCCGTGCGGGGCAGCCCCGAAAGGCATCCAGGACCTGACCGAGTGCCCAGACTCCACTAAAATCACAGTCACGCAATGACGTCCTGTGATGTGTGACAGACCGTGACTGGCCCTTGAAACAAAAGCTGTCCATAGTGTAGCTGTCAGCTATCAATGCATGGTGACTTGCACACCTCTAAAAGCTGCACCTTACAGGCAGCATTACGACACACACACAAGACGCCTATTTATAGGTGACTGATTGTCGACACAGACAATCGCCACCTGTCTATTCATAGACTCTCCACTTCATGCAAAGCACATCCTGCTATTGACCGAACATACCCCTATGAGACATGTGGCAGTATGTAAAAAAAATGACACCAACACAGACACACATCACCACACACGCAAACTTATCATCACATGCCTGCGCACATAATCATACTCTGCTACCCACGCGCATGCATACATAACGTAACCCAGCCATCAACTTAGCCTTTGCCATTCTATTTTGCAACACATCACAACGAGAAACGACAACCACTACTCCAACGAATGCATTGCATATCCTGCCCGAGCCGTCAAAACAGACCACCACGCCACCTATACCCGTGCCCAACCCATCACTCACATGCCAGCCGTGCCGGCCCGAATATTGCTGCGACCATCGGTGCCCACCCTATACAGTGCTCCCCACTTCTGCCAAAAGTCAACAAGTTTGATCTCAGGCGACCTTCCTTGCAGCCATGCAAACGGTATCCCACAACCCAACCTACCATCTACTTCCACCCTATCCCATTCCCTCTGAATTTGCTGCCGTAGCTCTGCCAGAAACCTGCACGCCACAGCCTTAACAGCGTATGAAGAGCTGCCCGGCTCGCCAGCTGCAAACCGTTGGCTGCCCATGCTACTGCTGCTGCTGCTGCTGCTGCTGCTGCTGTTGCTGTTGTCCTCCGCACCGCTGTTGCTGTGGCTCTGCGATTGCAAACTGCTGCCTGCATTGCGGCTGCTGCCGCCCTCGCTACCACCCGCTTTTTTTTTACATATTTTTTTTTTACATATTTTTTTTTTACATATTGCCACATGTCTCATAGGGGTATGTTCGGTCAATAGCAGGATGTGCTTTGCATGAAGTGGAGAGTCTATGAATAGACAGGTGGCGATTGTCTGTGTCGACAATCAGTCACCTATAAATAGGCGTCTTGTGTGTGGGTCGTAATGCTGCCTGTAAGGTGCAGCTTTTAGAGGTGTGCAAGTCACCATGCATTGATAGCTGACAGCTACACTATGGACAGCTTTTGTTTCAAGGGCCAGTCACGGTCTGTCACACATCACAGGACGTCATTGCGTGACTGTGATTTTAGTGGAGTCTGGGCACTCGGTCAGGTCCTGGATGCCTTTCGGGGCTGCCCCGCACGGGGCTGTCTGCATGATCGTGTGACAGCGTCTCTTGGTACAAGAGACCTGTGGGGTGAGTGCGGAACAGGTTGCTTCACTCTCTCAATGGATCTTTTTGTGGAGCAAGTGCACAGTTATGTAGGTCAGCCCTTGTAACTTTCTTGCTTCAAAAAAAAAAAAAAAAAAAAATACCACCCGCACTGGCCACAGTCACGCCAGCCCTGCTGCTGCTGCAGCGCACCACCCAAATGGATTCCAGCAGCAGCAGACGCAGCTGCGTCCACAACTGCTGCTGCCCTGCTGGCGGCGCCCACACACTGAAGTCATCCAGCAGCAGCAGACGGCTGTTGTTAACAGGGACCACTGCTCCTGGCTGCACACGCTGCCACACCTGTTGCGCATACCACTGCCACACTGCTGCAGCTATTGGGCACTCCACAAACAAGTGGGTGAGGGTCTCCAGTTGCTGCGGCTGCTGACACTGCTGTGCTGGGCAGGCAAAGTGAGCCGGCGCGCGCCTGCTGGATGCCAGCATGCGCCGTGCGCCTACCTTCACTCCTGCATGCAGAAGCCGCCAGCCAAACACTCGCAGCCGCCTCGGCAGCTGGGTGTCTTTCAGCCTCTGATAACTCGCCACCCAGCGGTGCTGCCTGGCATTGGCAGCACCCATGGATTGAGTGATCGGGTCCAGTAGATCATTGTGTGCTGGGCAGCTGATGCGCTGCTGTTGCTGCTCCTGTTGCTGCCGCTGAGCCGTGACCACTGCTGCTGCAGTTGCTGCGCGCTGTCTTGGCAGCTCCCGCTCCCTGGACGGATCCATCCAGGACGCATGGTAAGCTGCCATCATAGCTGCATCGCTAAACCGCTGGCTGTCACGGGCACTCGGTCAGGTCCTGGATGCCTTTCGGGGCTGCCCCGCACGGGGCTGTCTGCATGATCGTGTGACAGCGTCTCTTGGTACAAGAGACCTGTGGGGTGAGTGCGGAACAGGTTGCCTCACTCTCTCAATGGATCTTTTTGTGGAGCAAGTGCACAGTTATGTAGGTCAGCCCTTGTAACTTTCTTGCTTCAAAAAAAAAAAAAAAACAAAAAAAAACCGCTGGCTGTCACTGCTGCTGCTGCTGCGATTGCCTGGCGCCTCGCTACTTTGCTGCATTTGCTGGAAAGACCGTTTCTGAGCTGCCTCCATCTCCTGCAAGCCGTCCTGTGGCGCCTCAGCACCCAGGCGGTTGCGCCACAGCCGCGGGCGCATGCCTACGCCTGACACCCACCCCTCTTTGCACTGCCGGCTGCATTGCTCCTGCAGCAGCCTGCATGTTGCCACCTTTGGTGTGAACTGCAGCAGGCTGACAGCAAACCCCATCCCCCATACACTAGGATCTACGCGAATGTCTGCCCAAGCACCCACCAGGTACCATGACGGCGTGCTTTGCGATTGCTGCTGTTGCTGTTGCTGTCCCTGGTGCTGCTGCTGCTGCTGCTGCTGCTGCTGCTGCTGCTGCTGCTGCTGCGGCTGCTGCTGTTCCTGTTGTTGCTGTTGCCGCGGCTGCTGCTGTTGCCATGCTGCTGGCTGCTGCTGCTGCTGCTGCTGCTGCTGCTGTTCCTGCTGTTGCTGCTGTCGTGGCTGCTGCTGTTGCCGTGCTGCTGGCTGTTGCCGATGCTGCTGCTGCTGTCGCTGCTGCCGCTGCTGTTGTTGCCGCTGAAAGGCAGGGTGCGGCACTGCTTTTACATCTACCACACAACAGGGCGCCCATTGTAGGGCTGCTGTGTCCATTGGGACAGCTGTCGTGGCCTTCAAGCTGCCATCCTGCTGCACCTTGTAGCACTTGGTGGCGCCATCTTGCTGCAACTGTTGTGCCCACTGCTGCTGCGTATCGGTCTGCCATGCACCTGTGTTGCCCTCCCGCAGAGTGCGCAGCCATGTGGGCGGCAGCACTAAGCCATCTTGCTGCGGCTGTCCAGTTAGCTGCTGCTGCACCTGCCCCAGTGTGGTTTTTTTTTTTTTTTTTTTTTTTTTGAAGCAAGAAAGTTACAAGGGCTGACCTACATAACTGTGCACTTGCTCCACAAAAAGATCCATTGAGAGAGCGAGGCAACCTGTTCCGCACTCACCCCACAGGTCTCTTGTACCAAGAGACGCTGTCACACGATCATGCAGACAGCCCCGTGCGGGGCAGCCCCGAAAGGCATCCAGGACCTGACCGAGTGCCCAGACTCCACTAAAATCACAGTCACGCAATGACGTCCTGTGATGTGTGACAGACCGTGACTGGCCCTTGAAACAAAAGCTGTCCATAGTGTAGCTGTCAGCTATCAATGCATGGTGACTTGCACACCTCTAAAAGCTGCACCTTACAGGCAGCATTACGACACACACACAAGACGCCTATTTATAGGTGACTGATTGTCGACGCAGACAATCGCCACCTGTCTATTCATAGACTCTCCACTTCATGCAAAGCACATCCTGCTATTGACCGAACATACCCCTATGAGACATGTGGCAATATGTAAAAAAAATGACACCAACACAGACACACATCACCACACACGCAAACTTATCATCACATGCTTGCGCACATAATCATACTCTGCTACCCACGCGCATGCATACATAACGTAACCCAGCCATCAACTTAGCCTTTGCCATTCTATTTTGCAACACATCACAACGAGAAACGACAACCACTACTCCAAGAATGCATTGCATATCCTGCCCGAGCCGTCAAAACAGACCACCACGCCACCTATACCCGTGCCCAACCCATCACTCACATGCCAGCCGTGCCGGCCCGAATATTGATGCGACCATCGGTGCCCACCCTATACAGTGCTCCCCACTTCTGCCAAAAGTCAACAAGTTTGATCTCAGGCGACCTTCCTTGCAGCCATGCAAACGGTATCCCACAACCCAACCTAACATCTACTTCCACCCTATCCCATTCCCTCTGAATTTGCTGCCGTAGCTCTGCCAGAAACCTGCACGCCACAGCCTTAGCAGCGTATGAAGAGCTGCCCGGCTCGCCAGCTGCAAACCGTTGGCTGCCCATGCTGCTGCTGCTGCTGCTGCCCAGTGTGGTGCCTGCGCCGTGGCGCAGCTAGGCAGGTAGGGTGCCGGCTGCTGCCAACATCTGCCCATCTGAGCTGCTACCCACGCTGTGGTTCCCCACTAGCAGCTCAAGCTGGATCTGCTGGCGGGTCATGGCGCTGTGCTCCACGTGCCTGTGAATGCCCACACTTTGCAGCGCCTCTATGTATGCTGCAAGGCGCAGCGGCAGCCTGCCGCCCCTGGCGGCAGCCTGCAGCGGCGCCCTTGATTGCTGCACCAACGCTGCCTCCCCTAGTCCTGGCAGTGCATGGCGCAGGTTGGCCCGCATGAAGGCCTTCCATGGGGCTCGCCGCGGCGACAGCAATGCTGCTGCTGTGCGTGCCTGCATTGCTGTGGCGTGCGCCCTGACATCAACCTGCCTCATTGCTTCAAAAACAACACTTGCTTCAAAAAAAAAAAAAAAAAAAAAAAAAAAAACCTGCCTCATTCCGCCCATGCTGAAATGCAGGCTGGCCACTGCTGCCGGAGGGCTTTCATTCCACTGCCGGATGTTGGCTTCGCGAGCGCAGCCCTGCTCTGTCACAAACCCTAAGAGGCGGCGGTGCATCCTGGCCATGATATCTGCTGGGACTGGCACGAACTGCGCATGATATGTGATGCAAGATGCCATCATCTGCTGCGCAACTGCGCAGCGCCCCAAATAGCTGAGATTCTGCCGTGCCCACTGCCGCGCCCGGTATGTGATGGTTTGCAGGCGCTGCGTATACAGCGCTACTGCATGCGGCTCTGCGCCTGCTGCTGACAGCAGCAGACCCAGGTGCCTGATCGGGTGCAGTGCTGTATCATGGAACGGTATCTGCGTGGCTGGATCCACCCCTACAAACAGCTGCTGCGTGCCTACTTCCATTCCCTGGCACTTGCTGACTCCCAGCTTGGCGCCACTCGCTGCACAAAACGGCTGTACTGCTTTCCTCACCAGCACAGCAACGCCTTGCCTGCTGGCAGCGTGCAGGGTGGTGTCGTCTGCATGCTGCATGCTGCAGGGTGCTGCTGAGCCATCGGGCATGCTGATGCTGTCCACTTCCCCTGCTGCTTGCAACGCTCTGCATTTGGCCGCCAGCGGCTGCGCTGCTAGCACATACAGCAGCGGGCTGAGTGGGCTGCCCTGCGCGCAGCCAGAGGGGATGTCAAACACCCTGCTGAGGTGGCCGCCGTTGAACACGATGCGGCCCTGCGTGCCTGCCAGCAGCAGCTGTACCCACCTACGCATGCCAGGCGGGAACTGCATTGCTGCCAAGCACTTCATCAGCCAGTCCCTGTCTAACCTGTCATAAGCCTTCTCAAAGTCCAGAAACAAAATGCAGCCGGGCTGCTGCTGCGTCCTGAGGAAGTCAACTTCCTCCAGGTGCAGCAGCACGTTGTCTGCAATGTCCCTGCCTGGAACAAACGCTGTCTGAGTGCTGTCCACGACGCTGTCCAGCACTGGCGCCGCCCGCAGCACCACCACCTTCGCCAGAACCTTCACATCACAGTTCATCAGCGTGATGGGGCGGTAGCTGGCAGCCTGGTCCCTTGGCTTACCGCCACCTTTGAACAGCAGGGTGATGAGCCCAAGGCGCTGCTGCGGAGACAGCAGCGCCCCCTCCAGACCAAACAGGAAGTTGCATGCTGCCACAAAAGCTGGTCCTAGCTGCTCCCAGAATGCGCTGTAGAACTCATATGTGAGCCCATCGCTGCCTGGCACCTTCCCTCTAGGCATGCTGTTGAGTGCCGCTGTCGCCTCCTCCAAGGTGATGGTGCCGTCGCCTGCAGGGCCCAGGCATTGCTGCTGCTGCTCTGGAGAAAGCTGCTTATCCACACACGCGAGCAGCTCCTGCTGCTGCTGTGGGTCGGTGGGGTGTCGCAAGAACAGCCCGCCTTCTGCAGGGTCATAGAAGTCTGCAAGCAGGCTGCCTGCTGCTGCCGCGCCATCGCTGCTGCCAGTGGACACTGTGCTGCCATCTGCTGCAGCCACAGCGCTGATATACTGCGGCTCCGGCACGGCCTGCCCTAGCCTCGCTCCCCAAAAGCTAGACGGGCCATCAGCGTACAGCTCGTACAGCGCATCAGTCTTCTCCTGCTGCTGCTGGCGCTGCTGCACTTCATAATCCAGCAATTGCTGTTCTGCATCCTGAAGGTTGGTTTGCGTCTGCCCATTGCTGTGCTGGCGCTGCTGCCATTCTGCTGTTGCCACCGCCCTGCGCAGCCTCCTAATTGCTGCCAGCTGCTGCAGCTTCTGTCGCTGCATTATGACTGCAGTGGCAGTCACAGCATGCTGCTTAAGGTGCTCGAACTCGGCTGCTGGGTTGTTGCGCGGCCGCTGCTGCTGCTGCTGCTCCACAGCTGCTGACAGGCTCTCCCGCATAGCTGAGACAAAAGCTGCGCCACCCAGAACAGAGGTGGGGAAGCACCACCTGCGCTGTCCAAGGAGAGGGCCTTATATGTTTGTTGATGCAACGTACGGGACAAAAGCGTCCAGTAGGAATTTTAGCCGACCAGTAAGTTTCCAGTGGCTGTGCACCGACACCCTCGCCAACCCGCTTCCTGCAGCCAGGACATTGGAACGGCTTCAAATTTTATAAATAAACATTTCACAAAGAGTTACAACAACAAATTAACTTGCTCGATGCACAACCAGCAGCTGTTCATAATGGGCCACTAGGCGTGCCGGCCCGACAATTCAACCGTAGCGACAATTTTTTTTTTTTGGAAGCAATAAAGTTACAAGGGCTGACCTACATAACTGTGCACTTGCTCCACAAAAAGATCCATTGAGAGAGTGAGGCAACCTGTTCCGCACTCACCCCACAGGTCTCTTGTACCAATTTTTTTTTTTTTTTTTTTTTTTTTTGAAGCAAGAAAGTTACAAGGGCTGACCTACATAACTGTGCACTTGCTCCACAAAAAGATCCATTGAGAGAGTGAAGCAACCTGTTCCGCACTCACCCCACAGGTCTCTTGTACCAAGAGACGCTGTCACACGATCATGCAGACAGCCCCGTGCGGGGCAGCCCCGAAAGGCATCCAGGACCTGACCGAGTGCCCAGACTCCACTAAAATCACAGTCACGCAATGACGTCCTGTGATGTGTGACAGACCGTGACTGGCCCTTGAAACAAAAGCTGTCCATAGTGTAGCTGTCAGCTATCAATGCATGGTGACTTGCACACCTCTAAAAGCTGCACCTTACAGGCAGCATTACGACCCACACACAAGACGCCTATTTATAGGTGACTGATTGTCGACACAGACAATCGCCACCTGTCTATTCATAGACTCTCCACTTCATGCAAAGCACATCCTGCTATTGACCGAACATACCCCTATGAGACATGTGGCACTATGTAAAAAAAATGACACCAACACAGACACACATCACCACACACGCAAACTTATCATCACATGCCTGCGCACATAATCATACTCTGCTACCCACGCGCATGCATACATAACGTAACCCAGCCATCAACTTAGCCTTTGCCATTCTATTTTGCAACACATCACAACGAGAAACGACAACCACTACTCCAACGAATGCATTGCATATCCTGCCCGAGCCGTCAAAACAGACCACCACGCCACCTATACCCGTGCCCAACCCATCACTCACATGCCAGCCGTGCCGGCCCGAATATTGCTGCGACCATCGGTGCCCACCCTATACAGTGCTCCCCACTTCTGCCAAAAGTCAACAAGTTTGATCTCAGGCGACCTTCCTTGCAGCCATGCAAACGGTATCCCACAACCCAACCTACCATCTACTTCCACCCTATCCCATTCCCTCTGAATTTGCTGCCGTAGCTCTGCCAGAAACCTGCACGCCACAGCCTTAGCAGCGTATGAAGAGCTGCCCGGCTCGCCAGCTGCAAACCGTTGGCTGCCCATGCTGCTGCTGCTGCTGCTGCTGCTGCTGCTGCTGTTGCTGTTGTCCTCCGCACCGCTGTTGCTGTGGCTCTGCGATTGCAAACTGCTGCCTGCATTGCGGCTGCTGCCGCCCTCGCTACCACCCGCACTGGCCACAGTCACGCCAGCCCTGCTGCTGCTGCAGCGCACCACCCAAATGGATTCCAGCAGCAGCAGACGCAGCTGCGTCCACAACTGCTGCTGCCCTGCTGGCGGCGCCCACACACTGAAGTCATCCAGCAGCAGAAGACGGCTGTTATTAACAGGGACCACTGCTCCTGGCTGCACACGCTGCCACACCTGTTGCGCATACCACTGCCACACTGCTGCAGCTATTGGGCACTCCACAAACAAGTGGGTGAGGGTCTCCAGTTGCTGCGGCTGCTGACACTGCTGTGCTGGGCAGGCAAAGTGAGGCAAAGTGGCTGACCTACATAACTGTGCACTTGCTCCACAAAAAGATCCATTGAGAGAGTGAGGCAACCTGTTCCGCACTCACCCCACAGGTCTCTTGTACCAAGAGACGCTGTCACACGATCATGCAGACAGCCCCGTGCGGGGCAGCCCCGAAAGGCATCCAGGACCTGACCGAGTGCCCAGACTCCACTAAAATCACAGTTACGCAATGACGTCCTGTGATGCGTGACAGACCGTGACTGGCCCTTGAAACAAAAGCTGTCCATAGTGTAGCTGTCAGCTATCAATGCATGGTGACTTGCACACCTCTAAAGGCTGCACCTCACAGGCAGCATTACGACACACACACACAAGACGCCTATTTATACACAGTTACGCAATGACGTCCTGTGATGTGTGACAGACCGTGACTGGCCCTTAGACCGTAGCGACATTTCAAATGCCGCTGCGCTTACTTTCCCATGTCGGTCCTAGGCAGGTGAGGGCCTTATATGTTTGTTGATGCAACGTACGGGACAAAAGCGTCCAGTAGGAATTTTAGCCGACCAGTAAGTTTTTTATTTTTATTTTTTTTATTTTTTTTGAGCAAGCAGTTTTTTTTTTAGCAGTAAGTTTCCAGTGGCGGTGCACCGACACCCTCGCCAACCCGCTTCCTGCAGCCAGGACATTGGAACGGCTTCAAATCTGATAAATAAACATTTCACAAAGAGTTACAATAATAAATTAACTTGCTCGATGCACAACCAGCAGCTGTTCATAATGGGCCACTAGGCGTGCCGGCCCGAAAATTCAACCGTAGCGACATTTCAAATGCCGCTGCGCTTACTTTCCCATGTCGGTCCTAGGCAGGTGAGGGCCTTATATGTTTGTTGATGCAACGTACGGGACAAAAGCGTCCAGTAGGAATTTTAGCCGACCAGTAAGTTTCCAGTGGCTGTGCACCGACACCCTCGCCAACCCGCTTCCTGCAGCCAGGACATTGGAACGGCTTCAAATTTTATAAATAAACATTTCACAAAGAGTTACAACAACAAATTAACTTGCTCGATGCACAACCAGCAGCTGTTCATAATGGGCCACTAGGCGTGCCGGCCCGACAATTCAACCGTAGCGACATTTCAAATGCCGCTGCGCTTACTTTCCCATGTCGGTCCTAGGCAGGTGAGGGCCTTATATGTTTGTTGATGCAACGTACGGGACAAAAGCGTCCAGTAGGAATTTTAGCCGACCAGTAAGTTTTTTATTTTTATTTTTTTTATTTTTTTTGAGCAAGCAGTTTTTTTTTTAGCAGTAAGTTTCCAGTGGCGGTGCACCGACACCCTCGCCAACCCGCTTCCTGCAGCCAGGACATTGGAACGGCTTCAAATCTGATAAATAAACATTTCACAAAGAGTTACAATAATAAATTAACTTGCTCGATGCACAACCAGCAGCTGTTCATAATGGGCCACTAGGCGTGCCGGCCCGAAAATTCAACCGTAGCGACATTTCAAATGCCGCTGCGCTTACTTTCCCATGTCGGTCCTAGGCAGGTGAGGGCCTTATATGTTTGTTGATGCAACGTACGGGACAAAAGCGTCCAGTAGGAATTTTAGCCGACCAGTAAGTTTCCAGTGGCTGTGCACCGACACCCTCGCCAACCCGCTTCCTGCAGCCAGGACATTGGAACGGCTTCAAATTTTATAAATAAACATTTCACAAAGAGTTACAACAACAAATTAACTTGCTCGATGCACAACCAGCAGCTGTTCATAATGGGCCACTAGGCGTGCCGGCCCGACAATTCAACCGTAGCGACATTTCAAATGCCGCTGCGCTTACTTTCCCATGTCGGTCCTAGGCAGGTGAGGGCCTTATATGTTTGTTGATGCAACGTACGGGACAAAAGCGTCCAGTAGGAATTTTAGCCGACCAGTAAGTTTTTTATTTTTATTTTTTTTATTTTTTTTGAGCAAGCAGTTTTTTTTTTAGCAGTAAGTTTCCAGTGGCGGTGCACCGACACCCTCGCCAACCCGCTTCCTGCAGCCAGGACATTGGAACGGCTTCAAATCTGATAAATAAACATTTCACAAAGAGTTACAATAATAAATTAACTTGCTCGATGCACAACCAGCAGCTGTTCATAATGGGCCACTAGGCGTGCCGGCCCGAAAATTCAACCGTAGCGACATTTCAAATGCCGCTGCGCTTACTTTCCCATGTCGGTCCTAGGCAGGTGAGGGCCTTATATGTTTGTTGATGCAACGTACGGGACAAAAGCGTCCAGTAGGAATTTTAGCCGACCAGTAAGTTTCCAGTGGCTGTGCACCGACACCCTCGCCAACCCGCTTCCTGCAGCCAGGACATTGGAACGGCTTCAAATTTTAATATTAAACATTTCACAAAGAGTTACAACAACAAATTAACTTGCTCGATGCACAACCAGCAGCTGTTCATAATGGGCCACTAGGCGTGCCGGCCCGACAATTCAACCGTAGCGACATTTCAAATGCCGCTGCGCTTACTTTCCCATGTCGGTCCTAGGCAGGTGAGGGCCTTATATGTTTGTTGATGCAACGTACGGGACAAAAGCGTCCAGTAGGAATTTTAGCCGACCAGTAAGTTTCCAGTGGCGGTGCACCGACACCCTCGCCAACCCGCTTCCTGCAGCCAGGACATTGGAACGGCTTCAAATCTGATAAATAAACATTTTACAAAGAGTTATAACAATAAAGTAACTTGCTCGATGCACAACCAGCAGCTGTTCATAATGGGCCACTAGGCGTGCCGGCCCGACAATTCAACCGTAGCGACATTTTTTTTTTTTGGAAGCAATAAAGTTACAAGGGCTGACCTACATAACTGTGCACTTGCTCCACAAAAAGATCCATTGAGAGAGTGAGGCAACCTGTTCCGCACTCACCCCACAGGTCTCTTGTACCAAGAGACGCTGTCACACGATCATGCAGACAGCCCCGTGCGGGGCAGCCCCGAAAGGCATCCAGGACCTGACCGAGTGCCCAGACTCCACTAAAATCACAGTCAGTGGAGCAAGTGCACAGTTATGTAGGTCAGCCCTTGTAACTTTCTTGCTTCAAAAAAAAAAAAAATCACAGTCACGCAATGACGTCCTGTGATGTGTGAGAGACCGTGACTGGCCCTTGAAACAAAAGCTGTCCATAGTGTAGCTGTCAGCTATCAATGCATGGTGACTTGCACACCTCTAAAAGCTGCACCATTTATGGAGCAAGTGCACAGTTATGTAGGTCAGCCCTTGTAACTTTCTTGCTTCAAAAAAAAAAAAAAAAAAAAGCTGCACCATGACATTGGAACGGCTTCAAATCTGATAAATAAACATTTTAAAGAGAGTTATAACAATTTTTTTTTTTTTTTTTTGAAGCAAGAAAGTTACAAGGGCTGACCTACATAACTGTGCACTTGCTCCACAAAAAGATCCATTGAGAGAGTGAGGCAACCTGTCCCGCACTCACCCCACAGGTCTCTTGTACCAAGAGACGCTGTCACACGATCATGCAGACAGCCCCGTGCGGGGCAGCCCCGAAAGGCATCCAGGACCTGGCCGAGTGCCCAGACTCCACTAGAATCACAGTTACGCAATGACGTCCTGTGATGTGTGACAGACCGTGACTGGCCCTTGAAACAAAAGCTGTCCATAGTGTAGCTGTCAGCTATCAATGCATGGTGACCTGCACACCTCTAAAAGCTGCACCTAAAAGTGCACAATTATGTAGGTCAGCCCTTGTAACTTTCTTGCTCAAAAAAAAAAAAAAAAAAAAAGCTGCACCTCACAGGCAGCATTACGACACACACACAAGACGCCTATTTATAGGTGACTGATTGCCGAAAGGCATCCTGCTATTGACCGAACATACCCCTATGAGACATGTGGCAATATGTAACAAATGACACCAACACAGACACATACAACCACACACACACACACTTATCAGCACATGCCTGCGCACATCATCATTATAAGAGTTATAACAATAAATTAACTTGCTCGATGCACATAAGAGTTATAAGAGTTATAACAATAAATTAACTTGCTCGATGCACAACCAGCAGCTGTTCATAATGGGCCACTAGGCGTGCCGGCCCGAAAGTTCAACCGTAGCGACATTTCAAATGCCGCTGCGCTTACTTTCCCATGTCGGTCCTAGGCAGGTGAGGGCCTTATATGTTTGTTGATGCAACGTACGGGACAAAAGCGTCCAGTAGGAAATTTATAGCCGACCAGTAAGTTTCCAGTGGCGGTGCACCGACACCCTCGCCAACCCGCTTCCTGCAGCCAGGACATTGGAACGGCGTTCATAATGGGCCACTAGGCGTGCCGGCCCGACAATTCAACCGTAGCGACATTTCAAATGCCGCTGCGCTTACTTTCCCATGTCGGTCCTAGGCAGGTGAGGGCCTTATATGTTTGTTGATGCAACGTACGGGACAAAAGCGTCCAGTAGGAAATTTATAGCCGACCAGTAAGTTTCCAGTGGCGGTGCACCGACACCCTCGCCAACCCGCTTCCTGCAGCCAGGACATTGGAACGGCTTCAAATCTGATAAATAAACATTTTACAAAGAGTTATAACAATAAATTAACTTGCTCGATGCACAACCAGCAGCTGTTCATAATGGGCCACTAGGCGTGCCAACCCGACAATTCAACCGTAGCGACATTTCAAATGCCGCTGCGCTTACTTTCCCATGTCGGTCCTAGGCAGGTGAGGGCCTTATATGTTTGTTGATGCAACGTACGGGACAAAAGCGTCCAGTAGGAATTTTAGCCGACCAGTAAGTTTCCAGTGGCGGTGCACCGACACCCTCGCCAACCCGCTTCCTGCAGCCAGGACATTGGAACGGCTTCAAATCTGATAAATAAACATTTTAAAGAGAGTTATAACAATTTTTTTTATTTTTATTTTTGAAGCAATAAAGTTACAAGGGCTGACCTACATAACTGTGCACTTGCTCCACAAAAAGATCCATTGAGAGAGTGAGGCAACCTGTCCCGCACTCACCCCACAGGTCTCTTGTACCAAGAGACGCTGTCACACGATCATGCAGACAGCCCCGTGCGGGGCAGCCCCGAAAGGCATCCAGGACCTGGCCGAGTGCCCAGACTCCACTAGAATCACAGTTACGCAATGACGTCCTGTGATGTGTGACAGACCGTGACTGGCCCTTGAAACAAAAGCTGTCCATAGTGTAGCTGTCAGCTATCAATGCATGGTGACCTGCACACCTCTAAAAGCTGCACCTAAAAGTGCACAATTATGTAGGTCAGCCCTTGTAACTTTCTTGCTCAAAAAAAAAAAAAAAAAAAAAGCTGCACCTCACAGGCAGCATTACGACACACACACACAAGACGCCTATTTATAGGTGACTGATTGCCGAAAGGCATCCTGCTATTGACCGAACATACCCCTATGAGACATGTGGCAATATGTAACAAATGACACCAACACAGACACATACAACCACACACACACACTTATCAGCACATGCCTGCGCACATCATCATTATAAGAGTTATAACAATAAATTAACTTGCTCGATGCACATAAGAGTTATAAGAGTTATAACAATAAATTAACTTGCTCGATGCACAACCAGCAGCTGTTCATAATGGGCCACTAGGCGTGCCGGCCCGAAAGTTCAACCGTAGCGACATTTCAAATGCCGCTGCGCTTACTTTCCCATGTCGGTCCTAGGCAGGTGAGGGCCTTATATGTTTGTTGATGCAACGTACGGGACAAAAGCGTCCAGTAGGAAATTTATAGCCGACCAGTAAGTTTCCAGTGGCGGTGCACCGACACCCTCGCCAACCCGCTTCCTGCAGCCAGGACATTGGAACGGCGTTCATAATGGGCCACTAGGCGTGCCGGCCCGACAATTCAACCGTAGCGACATTTCAAATGCCGCTGCGCTTACTTTCCCATGTCGGTCCTAGGCAGGTGAGGGCCTTATATGTTTGTTGATGCAACGTACGGGACAAAAGCGTCCAGTAGGAAATTTATAGCCGACCAGTAAGTTTCCAGTGGCGGTGCACCGACACCCTCGCCAACCCGCTTCCTGCAGCCAGGACATTGGAACGGCTTCAAATCTGATAAATAAACATTTTACAAAGAGTTATAACAATAAATTAACTTGCTCGATGCACAACCAGCAGCTGTTCATAATGGGCCACTAGGCGTGCCGGCCCGAAAATTCAACCGTAGCGACATTTCAAATGCCGCTGCGCTTACTTTCCCATGTCGGTCCTAGGCAGGTGAGGGCCTTATATGTTTGTTGATGCAACGTACGGGACAAAAGCGTCCAGTAGGAATTTTAGCCGACCAGTAAGTTTCCAGTGGCAGTGCACCGCCACCCTCGCCAACCCGCTTCCTGCAGCCAGGACATTGGAACGGCTTCAAACTTCATAAATAAACATTTCACAAAGAGTTATAATAATAAATTAACTTGCTCGATGCACAACCAGCAGCTGTTCATAATGGGCCACTAGGCGTGCCGGCCCGACAATTCAACCTTAGCGACATTTCAAATGCCGCTGCGCTTACTTTCCCATGTCGGTCCTAGGCAGGTGAGGGCCTTATATGTTTGTTGATGCAACGTACGGGACAAAAGCGTCCAGTAGGAATTTTAGCCGACCAGTAAGTTTCCAGTGGCAGTGCACCGACACCCTCGCCAACCCGCTTCCTGCAGCCAGGACATTGGAACGGCTTCAAATCTGATAAATAAACATTTTACAAAGAGTTATAACAATAAATTACCTTGCTCGATGCACAACCAGCAGCTGTTCATAATGGGCCACTAGGCGTGCCGGCCCGACAATTCAACCGTAGCGACATTTCAAATGCCGCTGCGCTTACTTTCCCATGTCGGTCCTAGGCAGGTGAGGGCCTTATATGTTTGTTGATGCAACGTACGGGACAAAAGCGTCCAGTAGGAATTTTAGCCGACCAGTAAGTTTCCAGTGGCAGTGCACCGCCACCCTCGCCAACCCGCTTCCTGCAGCCAGGACATTGGAACGGCTTCAAATTTCATAAATAAACATTTTACAAAGAGTTATAACAATAACTTAACTTGCTCGATGCACAACAAGCAGCTGTTCATAATGGGCCACTAGGCGTGCCGGCCCGAAAATTCAACCGTAGCGACATTTCAAATGCCGCTGCGCTTACTTTCCCATGTCGGTCCTAGGCAGGTGAGGGCCTTATGTGTTTGTTGATGCAACGTACGGGACAAAAGCGTCCAGTAGGAATTTTAGCCGACCAGTAAGTTTCCAGTGGCGGTGCACCGACACCCTCGCCAACCCGCTTCCTGCAGCCAGGACATTGGAACGGCTTCAAATTTCATAAATAAACATTTTACAAAGAGTTATAACAATAAATTAACTTGCTCGATGCACAACCAGCAGTGTTGCCTTTTGCACATGGCGGCGGCCTCACATGCATGCACAACAGCATGCATGTACACGCACAGAACGTTGTGACACTGTGTGCACATTTTCTGTGCTCGGTTGTGGTGCCTTTGGCATGCTGTGATGGTGTTTTGTGCAAGACAGAATGCCCAGCAACTGTGGTTCAGTGCCTTATTTGGGCCGTATTGCCTTTTGCACACGACGGCCTCACATGCCCACGCAACAGCATGCATGTACACACACAGAACGTTGCGGCACTGTGTGCACATTGTTTGTGCTCGGTTTTGGTGCCTTTGGCATGCTGTGATGGTGTTTTGTGCAAGACAGAATGCCCAGCAACTGTGGTTCAATGCCTTGTTTGGGCCGTGTTGCCTTTTGCACACGCCGGCCTCACATGTCCACGCAACAGCATGCATGTACACGCACAGAACGTTGCGGCACTGTGTGCACAATTTCTGTGCTCGGTTGTGGTGCCTTTGGCATGCTGTGATGGTGTTTTGTGCAAGACAGAATGCCCAGCAATTCTGGTTGAATGCCTTGTTTGGACGTGTTGCCTTTTGCACACGACGGCCTCACATGCCCACGCAACAGCATGCATGTACACACACAGAACATCGCGGCACTGTGTGCACAAATTTTGTGCTCGGTTGTGGTGCCTTTGGCATGCTGTGATGGTGTTTTGTGCAAGACAGAATGCCCAGCAACTGTGGTTCAGTGCCTTATTTGGGCCGTATTGCCTTTTGCACACGACGGCCTCACATGCCCACGCAACAGTATGCATGTACACACACAGAACGTTGCGGCACTGTGTGCACAATTCTTGTGCTTGGTTGTGGTGCCTTTGGCATGCTGTGATGGTGTGTTGTGCAAGACAGAACGTCCAGCAACTGTGGTTCAATGCCTTGTTTGGGCCGTGTTGCCTTTTGCACACGCCGGCCTCACATGCCCACGCACCAGCATGCATGTACACGCACAGAACGTCGCGGCACTGTGTGCACAATTTCTGTGCTCGGTTGTGGTGCCTTTGGCATGCTGTGATGGTGTTTTGTGCAAGACAGAATGCCCAGCAACTTTGGTTCAGTGCCTTGTTTGGACCGTGTTGCCTTTTGCACACGCCGGCCTCACATGCCTACGCAACAGCATGCATGAACACGCACAGAACGTTGCGGCACTGTGTGCACATTGTTTGTGCTCGGTTGTGGTGCCTTTGGCATGCTGTGATGGTGTTTTGTGCAGGACAGAATGCCCAGCAACTTTGGTTCAGTGCCTTGTTTGGGCCGTGTTGCCTTTTGCACATGGCGGCGGCCTCACATGCATGCACAACAGCATGCATGTACACGCACAGAACGTTGTGACACTGTGTGCACATTTTCTGTGCTCGGTTGTGGTGCCTTTGGCATGCTGTGATGGTGTTTTGTGCAAGGCAGAATGCCCAGCAATTCTGGTTGAATGCCTTGTTTGAAAGTGTTGCCTTTCGCACACGACGGCCTCACATGCCCACGCAACAGCATGCATGTATACGCACAGAACGTTGCGGCACTGTGTGCACATTGTTTGTGCTCGGCTGTGGTGCCTTTGGCATGCTGTGATGGTGTTTTGTGCAAGACACAATGCCCAGCAACTCTGGTTCAGTGCCTTGTTTGGACCGTGTTGCCTTTTGCACACAGCCGCCTCACATGCCTACGCAACAGCATGCATGTACACGCACAGAACGTTGCGGCATTGTGTGCACATTGTTTGTGCTCGGTTGTGGTGCCTTTGGCATGCTGTGATGGTGTTTTGTGCAAGACAGAATGTCCAGCATATTTGGTTCAGTGCCTTGTTTGGGCCGTGTTGCCTTTTGCACATGGCGGCCTTGCCCGCTTGGCAACATGCATGTACACGCACAAACTGTGTGCACGGCATGAAATGCGGATCCTCCCGCTCTTGCTCTTCTTGATTGCTCTCGGCGTCCTATTGGGTGGCCATACACAGCTATCAAACACACCCGATTTCCGGATGCCTACAGCACTGCTGCCACCACCCCGGCACACAAAACATCCCTGTCCTCCTGTGTTCAACTATAGATGTGCTAACACCAGCACCCCTGTGCTGCTCAGCGAGTCAGCTAGGCTCCAGCTGCAAGGCCCCCCATGTCCACTGCATCCAGCGGCGAGGGCGGCGCTCCGAGCATCCCGCTGCCTGCAGCTGCAGCAGCTCCCTTGGCTGCCACAGCAATGTGCCTTGTGACGTGGTGGTGCGGGAACATCTTGGCCTGAGCAATAACAGGAGCAGAGGCGGCCATGTCGGCACGGTGACCAGGAGCAGGAGGCAACGCTTGACGCAAATTAAGGAAAGGCCTGACGCAGGGTTGGCGGGCAGCAGGCAGTCATGCAACCTGTGCAACAACATCAGCAGCATGTACCATGGCAGAAGACCACGCCGCGCATCAAGTGACCGACTGGCTTGACAGATCAAACATTGAACGCTGTAGCTGTGAGTGTGATATGTGTTTGGGTGCGTCATACTTTGCTTCAGCCACATCATAAGTGCAGCCGCGAGGGCCGCGCCCGCTCACCAGCACGCTGAAGGCCAGGAAGATCAGCGGGTTCCACACGATCATGTAGCGGATGGCATCCAGCATTTGGATCCTGCAGCACATCATTGCCAGTACAAGAGTAGCTTGAGAAAAGTGTACAGCATGCATAGCATGTACGTGGCCCCTTGCAGAAAGATTGGTAGCGTCATGGCGGTCAAAAAGACATTTTGCACATGTGGCCGTTGGCTAGTAAGCGGCAATGCATACATCATTTGCATGCTCCTGTCGTGGCACTCCTGAGCCAGACAGCTGGCGCCACCCCAAGAGCAAGACAGCTGGCGCCACCCCAACATCCTGATGCCCAACCCCAGCCTGCCAGCGCCCAGCACCAACCCACCACATGCACCCCTAATGCCATTACATGCATAGTTGCAAAGTTCAGCTGGTTATAACGGTAGTCAATGCATAACATCAATGATTGCTGTCAATGGCAGCTCACCACGACAGGTTCTGTGTCTCCCAGGGCTTGTCCGCGTACAGGTCGCGCATGTCCACCTTCTCCAGGCACACCGGGCACACATCCTTCTTGCCCACGATGGTCCAGCCGCGGATGCACAGCTCGTGGAAGCAGTGCTTGCACGCCAGCTGGCGCACCGGCTCGGCCAGCGACTGCGCGGTGCGGCGCACACAGCACAGAGCATACAGCATACATGAGCAGAGCTATGTTGCAAGCCACGCGCCGGCAACCACCACAAACCCCACAAATGTTGGGTTGTCTGCACGGTCAGAGCAAGAGCTAGACCACTGCTGCCACTGATTTACACAACTGCAGCTGACGATGATGGCTGGCTCAAACTGTCTGCACAGGCAGCACTCGCATTTGGTCAACCCTCCCTCGTTGCCACGCCGTGCCACCTGCTGAAACACTGCGTGCCAGCTGCTGCCACACGCCGTGCCAGCTGCTAACTGCCCTTGCGCGCACCTCCTCTCCCAGGTGGCTGAAGTCCTTGAGCTCGCCACCGCAGATGCCGCACGCGTTGACCGTGCTGGTGAGGCGCTTGCCGCTGCCGATCACGTTCGCCTGCAGCAGCGAACAGTACGCGCAAATGAGTTTGTGTGCTGGGTGCGTCACCGCCCACTGGCCTGTACTCACTCTCTGTAGGCAGCCTCATCAGCAGCCGCCGTTAAAACAAGCAAGCAACTGGGACACACTGCTGCCCAGAGCTGTCACAAAACACCGACTGCCATAGCTCCCAGGCTGCTGCATGCCATGCCCACACGTGCAGCTGCTCCTGTCCAAGTATCACGCTGTTGCAAATCCCTCCCTTCCCCTCTCAGCCCTCCCCTCCCTCCATGCCCCCACCCCACCCCACCCCACCCCCTCACCATCTGCTCGCTGCCTACATATGCAGCTGCTCCAATCAAACACTCCACCTCCCAGTCACAACGTTGCTGCGCACTCCTCCCTCCTCCCCCACCCCACCCCACCCCACCCCACCCCACCCCCACCCCCACCCCCACCGCCACCCCCACCCCCACCCAACCCACCCATCCATCCCCACACCCCCCCCCGCCCTCTCACCATCTGCTCGCTGGCCACCTCAGCCAGGTCGCGCCCCAGGATGCCAAAGTACAGCCCGTACCACAGCAGCAGCAGCGACAGCCCCGGTTCCACCCAGCGCGCCAGCAGCAGCCCCACGCCAAACATGTCCAGCACCAGCAGCATGTAGCCGGCCACGCCCACAGCCACAGACACCTTGTACGCGCCCAGGAACCAGCCGTACACCTGCGCAAGGTGCAGGCGGCAGGCGGCAGCAGCAACACAGACAGCGGTGGGTGACATGCGCACGTCAGCACATTTGAAAGGAGACGCACTACCAGTCTGCATTCCTACTGCTGTCAGCATGCGCCAGCTGCTGTGACCGGCTGCATGCCGCCCCTGGCATCTGTCCGATACATGCCTGTCCAACACAGTGCTGCTGCTGCAGGCTGCCGTGCGCACCTTGCGTGGCGTGGCGTGGTGCATCTTCTTGTGCATGCACAGCGAGATGAGGTAGCCCGTGACGGCGCTGTAGGCGGCCCAGATGACCAGGAAGCGCCAAAAGCGCAGGTGCAGGCTGATCACAGCGGGCATCAGCCACAGCCCTGCCAGGCTCACCTACAGGGTGCGGCACAGCAGCCGGTTGCACGGCAGCGGGTTGCACAGCAGGATTGCACAGGAAGCGGTTACTTGGAAAGCGGTAGCAAAAAACTGGATATTTGGCTGCCTGCAGCATGCTGCTGCTCATGGCGCAGCATACGTAGCAAAGATACCCGCGTGCTCCTGCTCCACAACCGCCGCAGGCACCATCCACAATAGCTGCAGCAGCTGTGCGGCACCGCCCTGCCCAGACCGCAATGGTTGCCAACATGCCTGGCATGCTGTTGCAGCATGAGCAGCCACACCCAGCTGTACATGCGCTGCTGCAATCGCCGTTGGTGAGCTCTGCTGCTGCTGCATGCGCTAGCCCTGTAGGCCATGCTGCTGAGACTGCTGCCGCCGCTGCCACTGCGCCTGTGCTCACCAGGTCATATGAGCGCTTGTGCTCCTTCCTCCACATCACCAGCCCTGTCTGCGCACCCAGGATCATGAACTGCAGCAGCACCATGCAGTGTGGATGGTTGGCATTGTGGTTGGCATTCACTACAAGTTTAAACCACAAGCCATGCTGCTGATGCGGAAACCATGGACGCCTGGGCTCCAGCTGACACAGCGGTCAAGCATGCAGCGCTGGCACAAGTCAACTCCGCATACAGCGCAACTGCTGCTGACCTGTGCACGCGAAGCAGACATGAAAGCACCTAAGCGCTGTCTGTCAGCCCCTGCTGCTTGCAGGAGATGTGCTGCACTGCACATGCATGCGAAGCAGTGGTGCTGCTGTGCCTGGTGCTGCGCTCACCAGCATGATGTACATGAGCAGCACTGCATAGCCGGGCGCAATGCGGTCCTCCTCGACGTCTATGTACCGAGTGCCATTGGTGGCATTGCCTGTCAGCAGCGTGCCATTCACTGTGGCATTCAACAGGTGTGCTGCTGCTACTGTTGCGTTCTTGCCAGCTGCTGCAAGTTGAGAGGCGTTTGCTACCAGCTTCTCTGCTATGGCCGCTTGTTGACTAGCCACAGGCGCCATGTTGGCTGTGACTACTGCTCTGTGGGGTTTCTACTTGATGTGTCTAATCTACTGCTCCAGTCCTGCCCTGGCTTCTGTTTAAGCAGCTGCTGCTTCAAGGGTGCTCGCTCAGCTGGGAATCCCGGTCTTAATAAACAGGCGGAGTGAAGAAGTATCCGTATGATTCGTACGCGTGTGTGAAACAAGGTGCATGGAAGCACAGAGCGTTGCACGTCCGTTCGCGCTGTTTCTTGTCGATTAACCAACTCTGATCTGTGCAAAAATAAGGTAAGCTGTTGCTTTTTCAAGAAACTGAATGTTTCGATCCGCCACAAGGCTGCCGGTGCAGCACAGTCATAACAAGCTGTGAGGAACGTCACACCAATGTTCCCACTGGATCACTTGCTGGCGGCTGCTGCCTTTGCTACCCCTCCTGGGTCTTGATAGTGTAATACTTAGACGATTAGGGTTGGCGGATGCCGTGCTGTCTGTCAATCACGCGTGATAGCATAGCCCTCTGCTCACTGAGCACTGCTCCTGCTGCACACTGTGCAGCTGTGCCATTCATAACGCCCTGGCTGTGTAAAGAGTTGCAAGTGTACCTGTACCACGTGTTATGAAGAGCAGTGCCACAGGACTAGTGCCACATACCACCTGCTGTTTGAGCTGGCATGCTGCAGCAGGACAGTAGGGTGCAATGCTACTGATGCGGAAGCAGCTGCTCAGCCTGCGCTTGTGCTGCCACACCGCACACAACACGGAACACTTGCATGCGGAAATTGTTACAAGAAAGCAACAGTTTCTCAAACAATGCTAGACATCCATCCTGCTGGTCATGACATGGTCGCTAAAAGCTGCTGCCCCTGCTGCTTTGCAGCTGCTGCATATGGCAGCTTTGACCAGCTGCAGCAGCAACTTGCTCCGCGGCTGCAGCCAGCTGCAAGACCTGCTGCTGCTGCTACTGCCGCCGCAGCCGCCGCTGCTGCTGCTGCTTTGCACTTAAAAACGAAACTAACCCATCAGTCTGCCCCCCACACCCTGCCCTGCTTCCCCACTGCTGCTCCTCCAGGCTGCTGCTTAGTCGGACTTGACCTTCAGGCTCTGCAGCTGCAGTACCAATAGCATTGAGTGTGCGCAAGAAGGCAGGCAGGGAGGCAGACAATGCATCAGTACACAATCATGACAGTCAGGGGGCTTTGCACTCGGCAGCATCTACAATGAGTAGCATGGGGGGCCTGCTGGTGATTCGATACAATTCCTGCAGCCAGCCAAAGTAGGTTGCTGGATGACATCGGCAGGGCAGTGCCGTGCAAGTGACTGCTGTGGGCAGGTAGCTGGGCTAGCGCTGCCTGCATGCTGTGGTCTGTGCCGTGGTCTTTGCTGATAGCCTCTGCTTGCATGCTTCCGCTTCCGCTTGTGCTGCTGCTGCTGCTGCTGCTGCTGTGCCTACTGCTGCTGCTGCGCCTGCTGCTGCTGCTGGGGCTGCTGCTGCCGCACCTGTGACACGCTGAGCCTCAGGGAGGGGCCCATGGTGGTGCACACATGCATGGTCTTCCAGTAGGTGCCCTTGGCGCCTGGGGGCTTGTTGGCATCCACAGATTCCTGCAGCAGCAAGGCAGACCAGCATGCAGCAGGCAGGCGGTGTCATCAACATGCAGCAGCGCAAAACAACGCTGCCAAGTTTGACTGCAGCAGGCGTGACAGCATGGTCGACTGAGGCAGGCGCTGCTTCTGTTCCTGGTCACATTCGGGTGCCTGACACAAGCCTACACGCAGCCCCTGCTTGAGCGCCTCCTCCGCAACTGTTATCGCCATGTCGGCCCCAGCCACCCAGCGCACCATCACCACCACCATCCACCCACCCCCAGGCAGCCACCAGCATGCTCATCAGCCCACCTGCACCGCCTTGAGGTTTGCCAGCAGCTCCTCATCCTTGAAGTCTGCGCGGCCAAACAGCACGTGCAGGTTGCCGGTCTTGTCCAGGCGGTACTCCACCTTGCCGCCCTTGAAGTCCTTCACAGTCTGCGGTAGCAGGAGCAAGGGTGGGAACAAGGGGTGGGGCAGGCGCAGAAGTGGGGCATGTCAGTGGCTGTGACCCGTGAGGGTCGTACTGATGCGCAACAACACGAAGGGTTGTCAACTGCTAAGCAAGCGCATGGCGTATGGCCTTGCTGCTGCTGCTGCTGCTGCTGCAGCTGGCCCAAGCATGGTGCTCATGCCGAGTCTGCCACTGCCCTGCCTCGCCTCTATTTTGCCCCTCAGCTCCTGCTCCTACTGACTGCTGCTTCCGGCATCCACTGCTGTCCTGTCGTCTCCCATCCCGCCACACCGGCCACTGCTGCTGCTGCCGCCTGCACTGCTGTCCTCCTCTGCGTCACACACTCACCCCTGCCACGTCTGTGGTCACGGTGCCTGCCTTGGGGTTGGGCATGAGGCCCCTAGGGCCCAGCACACGGCCCAGCTTGGCCACCTTGGGCATCATGTCTGGCGTGGCAATCAGCTTGTCAAAGTCCATGAAGCCGCCGCTGATCTTCTCAATCAGGTCGTCAGCGCCGTACACGTCAGCGCCGCTGTCGCGTGCTGCGTCCAGATTGGGCCCCTGCGTCAGCACCGCCACGCGCAGCTCCTTGCCGGTGCCTGCTGGCAGGCTGACTGTGGCGCGCAGCTGCTGGTCGGAGTACTTGGGGTCCAGGCCCAGGCGCGCGTGGATCTCCACAGACTCTGTGAACTTGGTGCTTGCAGTGGCCTTCATGAGGCGCACCGCCTCCACTGGGTCCATCTCCTGCGTGCGTGGAGGCACCTTGGCGCGCACTGCCTTGAAGCGCTTGCTGCGGAGCTTCTCCTTGCGCAGCACCTGCTGGGGCCTGACGATGACTGTGCCAATGTCCTCCTCTGCGTCCACTGCTGCTGCTGCTGCCCGCACAAGCTGCCTGCTGCGCACTGGGGCAATTGGGGCGACCACATTGGCCCTGAAAGCCACGCTGCTGCTTGCTGGGCACGAGGCCAGCAGCTGCTGCTGCCGGAGCATGGCTGCTTGAGGCTGCGAAAGGGAAAAGACAGTGGCTGGTGTGGTTCGACCTGCAGGCACGACAGCGGGACAATAACATAAACTTTCCAATGCGTGTTGATTCGATGATCCCTGGTGCTGGTGTGGTGATAACACACAGTTCTCCTTGCGGAGCAATCGCCCACCACAAGTCCACTGCCGGCAAGGCCCGAGACTGTGGAACCAACGCGGCTAGAAATAATAACGGAACACTAAGTTGGACAAAGCTGCTTTGCAGCCAGCTTGTAGCTCACCACACACTAATAGTCGCCGCTCCCTGAAAGACTTGCAGCCAAACAGTCTTCGCAATGCCTAACGATTTTCAGTCGTGTGTTGGACTATTCGTTCACCAATGTGCGTCCAATGGGCGCAGTGAAACCCTCGCTCCAAACACCTGGTGCTGCTGCTGTTATCGTGCAGACACCCTCCTGTACTTGCCGCTACACAGCTGCAGTCCCGCATGCTGATGAATGTGTTTTCTATCGTTGAGAGCTGCTGCCACGTCTCTTACAACGTGCATGCCACCTCAGCCTGCTGGCCTGATGTTGACCAGTCCCAGCTTGTAGTTGCTGAGGTGGAGTACTTCAGCATGGGTACAAAACCAGGAGTGAACCAATGAAAAGAATTGCAGCACAATAATGAGCAGAAGGGGAAAGACCAGGCAGCATGGTGACGATGGTTGTCTGGCGTTTGCTGTGAGTTGTCAGGGCAGTGCACAGGGCAGGCGCTTCTAGTCAAGTACCGCAGCATGGCAGCTCGCTCTGTGCCTTGTGCCAGGAGTCGCAATGTTGGTGTGATACCCTTGCAACCCGGTTGACGTGTTACATGAAACCGCCGCTGCGCAGGTGGCACTTCAGGACCACTTCAGCCGCACACTGCAGTTGCCTGGTGGACCCAAGCGCATGCCCACGCAGCTGCCTGTGAGTGCGCCTGCCGTTGCAGCAGCACCCGCAGCTGACAACTTGAGGTGTTTAGATGTTCCCAGGCACCTGACAGATGCGACTGTGCCTCTTTGCAGTAGATGCAGACACAGCATGGAGTCCATGCCAGCAAGCGCCCCGTGTGTAGTGCGGCGCTTCACTGCTGGTGCTGCTGCTGCGGGTGCTGCTGCAGGGTGCTCAGCTCACGCTGGCGCAGCGCCGCGGGCTCATCCCCAAGCCTGACAAGCTGCTCAGCCAGGAGGAGTGGTCAGCAGTGCACAGCTTGGCCAGGCAGAGAGATGACTGCAGCGCTTCAAACTGTGCAATCTGCCTAGAGCCGTTCAAAGCTGAGCAGCAGGTGTGTGCATACAGCCTTGAGCCCTCCCTGCAGTGACTTCAACCGACTCCAAGCACAGCACTGTGTGTCCCTGGGTATCCTTATGCACTTTCCTGCACGACTGAGCACCTGCTACCAGTCAGTCTCAGTGCATGCATGCCTGCTGTGCCTGCAGGTGCTGCTGAGCTGCAGCCATGTGTTCCACCAGCAGTGCCTGGCCAGCTTTGAGCGCCACGTGCGCGTGAAGGCCTGCCCCCTTTGCAGGAAGGCGTGGTACCAGCAGCTAATCATCAGCGATGCCGCAGAGGCATACAGGCACACCTGCGCCACACGGTGCGCATGAAAGGCTGCTGCCATGTATGCTGCCTATTTCCTGCAAGTGTTCGAGTGGGCGTTGTGCTTGATGTTAGTCAGGTACCATGCTCGCTTCCCGGCAGAAGTAGAGTTGCGGAACCTCTTTGTCTGGGTGGTGTTGCAGCATTGCAAAATATGGGCACCTGTAAACACAGCCAGTGAGCTTTGTCCCTGCAGATCCAGCAACCTCAGGCGCTGCCTTACCCTGCAACTGACGCGCTGCTCCATGCATCATCCTCTGCCTCTGCTGCCAACACAGGATTCAAGCAGCGGTGCGTGGCTGGCTGTGCCGCAAGTCCCTCAGCCGGCTGCTGCAGGATGCCCCTCAGGCACATGGCCTGAAGCGCACCTGGGCGGCAGGGCAGCTCAGCACAGTGCGCCAGGCGCTGACAGGGCTGGTGCAGGACGCAACAGATGACCTTGACCAGCTGTTTGCAGAGCTTGATGCCAGCCTGGCAGTCAGCAGGGGCATGGCAGATCCACTACAGCTGCGGGAACAGGCGGCTGCAGCAGCAGCTGCTGCTGTGTCGCGCAACAGCGAAGCAGCTGGTGGGGCTGCAGTAGCCAGGCAGGCTGCAGCAGGTGGTGTTGAGCCGCAGCTGCAACAACAAACACAGCAGCAGCAGTCAGGCAGGCGCAGCAGCAAACGCACACTAGCCATCAGCAGGAGCAGCAACAGCAGCCGGCATGCACAGCCGGCAGCTGCTGTGAACCGGCAGCACCGTGCTGGCAGCCAGCAGCACCATACTGCACAGCAGCAGCCCAGGCGCGTGGCACCTGCAACTGCAGCAGGCGCTGCTGCAATAGAGCGAGCAAACCGGGCACAGCAGGCTCATGCAGCAGTGGCAGCCCAGGCTGCAGCTCCTGCAAGCAGTGCGCACCATGCTGGGGCCGCAAGCGAGGCTGTAGCTGTAGACTGGGAGCAGGTGATCAGCACAGCTTGCCAGCGTGCAGAAACCGAGTGTGCCATCTGCTTGGCGCCGCTGACAGCACAGCGTGAGACTCAAGGGGTGGCCCTGCTGAGCTGCAGCCACATCCTGCATGTGTCGTGTGTGTTTTCCTTTGAAAACTTCCAGCAGGGGCGCGGGTGTGAGCCCAGCTGCCCAGTGTGCAGAGCTGCATACACGCGCCGCTGTTTCGACGTGCATGATGCACAGCAAGTCTGATACTGGTTATACGGTCGCCTTGTACTGTGATTGTGTACATAAGTGTCATCTATCTTCGTGAACAGGCCCTGCAACTGAGCATTTGAATGGTGACAGGCCTGCTGAGCTGTAGAGGGGTGGTTACCTGACGTGTAGCCAGGCATGATGTGCCAGTTTGGCCGTACTGGGGCAGCCCCTGGCTTAGCGTGTTGACCCTGACGTGAAAATTCTGCACTAATGTCTTGCGAAGGCCATGCTGATGCACTGCACGCTGATAGGTAGTTGCAGTTGGGATGGTGCCAAACAGAGACTGTCAGGCCACACAGGGGCCTGCAGCCTGGCAGGTCCTATATGTCTTGTGTACAGTGAAGGCATCCATATCCGGTTCCTATTAGATCAAGTATACGCTTCTTGCACCAGGTACAACTATGCTCATCTGTGTACAGCTGCCAAATGATTGTGGGCCACCAGCGTTTGCAGTTGATGAAGCTTCTCACAGCCTGTCACAGCCTGAGCTTGGGCACATCAATACTCTAGCTGGTCACAACCCTGCACGAACAGTTTCAAGTTGTTGATCCATGATTAGCACCCTCTGTGCGTAGCTTCACTGTGTGCCTTAGGCCATCTTGTGCGATTGCTCCGCTGCATGTCCTCATCTCATGCTGCTGTTACTTCCTGGTTCTGGTTACGACCTTTCGTCCTGCCGGTGTTTCGCCAAACAAAAAGTGATGCTAAGCTTTTGATTGGTATTATGTTTAGCGTGCAACTTTTGATGTGGACGTGCACCAGTAATCGGCCTCGTCCAGAAGCTGCTCTTGCAGGCACATTGTTGGTGCCTGCACTGTAGCCTCGTTTAGATCGTTCCTTTAAGGTTGCTTTGATACAAGCACTGTAAGATCATGCTGGCGCTGCAGGGGCCGGGTGGCAGGGCTGCAGTGTCCTTGCTGCCAGTGCTCTGTCGCTTGCGGGTGCACCAGACTACCCAATTCCTCAGCAGCAGGTCTTTTTCGTCAGACGAAAAGGATGACAAAGGAAAAAAGGATGGCAACATTATACAGGGGATATTTTCATCGTAAGTACAATTCAGCAGCAGCAGCAGTAGCAGCAGCAGTAAAAGCAGCACCACCACAATGCGCATGCAACAGCACCAGGCACGGGCTACGTGCCTTGTAATGCATAGCTATACAGTCTGAGGATCTTTGATGCAGTTCATGCTCTATGCATTCCAGGTGGCAGCTGCACCAAGGTGTAGTAGCAGTTCATTTGCACAAACAGTCACCCAGCATCTGACGGCCTCACATGTCTCTGCTTGCAGCTGGACAAAGAAGGGCGACAGCAGCAGCTCAGCAGCTGGCAGCGGCAGCGATGGCGGCAAGGATGAGGCTGCAGGCATGCTGATGCCCAACTCACCGGAGCACAAGCACCGCAAGGTGCGGCGCTGGCATGCAGCCCTGGTGCATGACAGCAGACAGCGGCAACAGCAGCAGATTCAGCAGCAAGAGCACCAGCAGCAGGAGCACCTGCAGTGATCGTTGCATGGTTTGTTGCTGTGCCTGGTGACATCAGACGCAGCAACAGCAGCAGCAGGTAATGTCAGCTCAGACAGCATGCGGGCCTTCCCTGTGCCTGCTGCCAGCCTGGCTGATCATGGTGCAGAATGCTGAACATTGACATATGTCAGAACCTTCAGCATCCATCAGATCCCACGCTGTGTGCGTGTGCACCACTCTTGCGCGTCACGCCTCACCCTGCACCTTGGCTGCGCCTGCCCCACTGGACACCCGCCAGATGTTTGTGGTGGAGCTGTCGCGCAAGCCGCTGTTCCCTGGCATCTACACGCCCGTGCTGGTGCACAACAACGAGAAGCTCATCAAGGAGGTGCAGGAGCAGCGCCGCCAAGGGTGAGAGGCACAGCATGTGTGCCATGACAGGCGCAATGACAGGCGCAATGACAGGCGCTGCTGCTGTGCAGTGCTGCAGAGTCAGAAGCACAGGGCACCGGGTGGGCTGCACAGTTTCAGGCAGCCCTGCAGCGCGCCAGCAGCCAGCCAGCGTGGCACATGGCGGCAGGGGTGGTAGTGGCCCATGCGGGGTGCTATTCAGGGCAGCTGAACAACACAGTTTCTGGCGTGTGGTGATACGAAGCTCGCTCTATGCTGGGCGATGCTAACAGCATGCGTACCTGCGCTGCGATGGTGGGCTTCAACGTGCTATGCTAAATCCATGTCTGTTGCTGTGTGCTGCTGTGCGTCAAAACTGCTGCTTTTACAATGAATCGCAGCGGCCAGGCGTATGTGGCTGCCTTCCTGGGCAAGTCAGAGAAGGCGCTGGCTGAGGAGGCAGCATCAAAGCAGCAGGACGGCCAGCCGGCAGCAGCAGGCGATGGTGAAGCAGCAGCAGCAGCGGGCAGCAGCAGCAGCAGCAGCGGCATGGATCACCTGCATGAGGTCGGCACCTTTGCGCAGGTGCACACCATCCTGCCGGGCGACAGCACCGACTCTGCGCAGCTGCTGCTGCTGGGCCACAGGAGGCTCAAGCGGGAGGCAGTGGTGAGGCGCGGCAGCTGCTGACAGCAGTGATGATGGTGACAGCAGCTGCAGGCAGCTGGTGACGGTGAAAGCAGATGGTGACAGCAGTGATGATGGTGACAGCAGCTGCAGGCAGCAGTGGCAGCAGTGGCGAAGGCGACAGCAGCTGCAGGCAGCAGTGGAGGCAATGCTAGCTGTAGCAGCAAGCATCGTTCATGCCTTTGTTGTGGCATTGTAGTGCAGGCATGTCAGCCGGTCTCACAGTGTGGTGCTGGTTGATGGGCATAAAACAGCAGCAGCAGCTGAATCATGTCAGGCATGTCAGCCGGCCTCACAGTGTAATGTTGAGGGGATGCTTTACAAGACAGCAAGTGCGCCAGCAGTGCGCACAGCCACACTGCCTGCAGTTGGCAGCGGCTGACAACAAGCAGCAGCTGCCACAGTGCCACTACAATGCTTTCATACGCTGCAGCCTAGCGCAAGCGTACGTGCTGTGCATGCATCCCTCCTAGATGTGTGCCTCATCTCCCTGCCACTGCCATCATTTGATCCGCTGCTCGCCTGATGCCCTCTCCCCCCGCAGCTGTCCTCTGACCCGCTGCGCGTTGCCGTGAGCCACCTGCGTGACGAGTCGTACGTGAACGACGACATCACCAAGGCCACCAGCATGGAGCTGGTCAACACCATGAAGGACCTGCTCAACATGAACCCGCTCTACGGAGAGCAGTTCAGGACGCTCATGAGCCTCACGGGTGCGGGGGCAGGCGGGAGGGCCGGTCCGGATTCAGGAGAGCTCCTGAACCCTAGTGGGGCAGAAAAGCGCGGCGGGACGGGGCGGGCCACTCATGAGCGTCACCCTTGGGGTTAGGGCTAGGCGGCTAACATGCTACTGAGCTGTTGCTGCTTGGAGATGTGCTCACCCTGGAGGTTGCTCTGCTGCTGTTGCTTCTTGGTGTTGAACATGCCTTTGCACCTGCTGTGTGCACCGCAGGCAGCATCGACCTGAACGACCTGAGCCGGCTGGTGGACGCTGCCGCCAGCCTGACCAGCGCGGACGATGTTACGCTGCAGGGAGTGCTGGAGCAGCTGGCGGTGCCTGCACGGTGAGGCCCAGCTGGGGGAAAGGGGGTCGGGGGGGCCGGGGGAGGGCCGGGGGTAAAGGTGCTAGGTTAGGGCTAGTATAGGGGTAGGAGCGTGTGCTGGAGCAGCTGGTGGTGCCTGTACGGTGAGCGCGGGCGGGAGGAGGGGGGGCCTGGAGCGGGAAGGGGGTTGTGCAGGGGTGTGTGGCAGCGCGCGTCTGCTGCAGCGCAGGACATGCAGGCCGCGCAGCAGCATCGGGCAGCAGCGTGTCTTGTGCGTCCTCGTGTGCTTGTTGCTGTGCTTGCTACTATTGTTGTATTCGCATGTGAGATCTGCGGCGTCACTGATGCATGGGCATTCATGCCAATCACATGCACTGTGCTGCTGCACGTATAAGTCATGATGCATATTTACCCCTGTCCCCCCTCCCTCTGCAGTGCCAAGATGGTGCTGGAGCTGCTGAAGAAGGAGGTGGAGCTGTGCAAGCTGCAGCAGGACATACGGGAGCAGGTGCGGCTTGGACGCTGCTGGCAGCAGCTGCAGTGCTGCGGGACCACACAACTGCTTGAGCAAGCCCAGTTGAGCATAGTGTCTGGTTTGTTGTTCGCTGTTGAGTATTGGTCAGCTTGTCCGTTATGGCAACTACAGCAACCGTATCCTGTGCTGGCTTGTAAGGATACCTTCTCGCTGCCTTCTTACACCATGTGTCTCTCGCTTCACACATTGTATTATACTGCCTTCTTACACACAATTCACCTTACCTTCCACGACCCTGTTCTTCACCCACGCCCAGGTCGAGGCCAAGATTATGAAGGAGCAGCGCCGCATGATCCTCATGGAGCAGCTCAAGAGCATCAAGCGCGAGCTGGGCCTGGAGAAGGACGACAAGGCCACGCTCATAGGCAACTTCACGGCCAAGTGGGAGCCCAAGAAGGCAGCGGCACCCGAGGAAGTGCGCAAGTGAGTGCAGTAAGAGGTGGCTGAGTGTGCTGAACCCGCCTCTTAATGCTGATTCCAGCTCATCATCATCCTGCATACAATTCCGTGCTGCATCAGCTGACGCATGACTTGCTCTGGTGCCTCACTGCTCACCGTGCCTTGCGCTCCGCGTCCGCCCTCACCCTGCTGCTGCTGCTGCTGCCGCCTGCAGGGTGGTGTCTGACGAGCTGGACAAGCTGAGTGGGCTGGAGCCGGTGTCCCCTGAGTTCAACGTGACGCGCACCTACCTGGAATGGCTCACCAGCCTGCCCTGGGGCGAGTACAGCAAGGAGGTCTTCGACATCGCCCACGCGCAGCAGGTGTGGCAGATGTGCATGTGATGCCTTCAGACCAAGTCAATCAGTCGATCTTATCTAATTAATATCTGGTATTTGTAGCCAGCTGAATTACAGCTTGCTTTGCAATGCAGCAAGGAGGTCTTTGACATCAGCCGCGCACAGCAGGTGCGGCCAGGCTAGGAGCAGCTGTAGGCTGACAGCAGCACAGCAGGTGGAAACAAGGACAGTGGTTAGGCAGCGACCAGCAATCGCAGCAGGCAGAGCGTATGGCATGTCAATGCCTGCCAAGCTATCGTTGCAGTTTTATGTTTAAGCCGCCACTGTGCTCAGTTGCAGGTGACCAGCGATGTGTGTCTTGCTGCGTGCTGCCTGCCATGCTGCCTGCTGCGCTGCACACTGCATGTTGCCTCCCTTCGCCTCCTAAGAAGTACCACTCTGTCCCTCATCCCAGATGCTTTCCTTGCCCTCCCCGCCCCTGCCAGGTGCTGGACGAGGATCATTTCGGCCTGCAGGACGTCAAGGCGCGCATCCTGGAGTTCATCGCGGTCAGCAGGCTGCGCGGCAGCGCGCAGGGCAAGATCCTGTGCCTGGTGGGCCCCCCTGGCGTGGGCAAGACCAGCATCGGGCGCAGCATCGCACGCACGCTGGGGCGCAAGTACTACCGCTTCAGCGTGGGAGGGCTGTACGATGTGGCGGAGATCAAGGGACACAGGTGGGGCGCTGGCTGGGTTGTGCAGTTGGTTGTGATGTGCCGGGTGCATGGGAGGGTTTGCAGGCAGGGCGCCATCAGCTTGTCGAAGTGACAGATCCTTCCGCCTGTTGTTGCCGCACAGCCAACAATGGCAGCATGTGACCAGCTTGCTGATACGGCGGTGGCTCAACGATTATGGCCTGCTGCGCCATGGCACTGCACCCACCGCCGCTGCTGCTGCTGCTGCATGCTGTGCATTTAAACCTGTAGGCGCACGTACGTGGGTGCCATGCCTGGCAAGATGGTGCAGTGCCTGAAGAGCACCGGCAGCAGCAACCCGCTGGTGCTGATTGATGAGATCGACAAGCTGGGCCGGGGGCACACGGGTGAGGCGGCATCAGCTTGGGCAGAAGGCACACGGGCACAGGGCTGAGGGAATGCAGCACATGCTTTTACACTGCCTAGCAGCAGCACAAGCTATGCCTTGCTGCACGCTGCACACTTGCTGCTATACTACACCCGTGCACACTAGCTGCTACACTATACCTGTGCCGTGATTGACGAGATCGACAAGCTGGGGCGAGGACACACGGGTGAGGCGCGGCAGGGGCCCAGCACAACAGGGTGTTGAACCGGCCTAGAAGCAGCACAAGCAGCGTGGCTTTCGAAGCACATGATGCTCACTAAACCTCTGCACGCCGTGCCATCCACAGCACAACAGTGCTCTCCTTGAGCTGCTAGACCCAGAGCAGAAGTCTGGCTGCATACTCAAACTTTGAGTGTGACACTTTTATATGTTTCACCCTATTGTGCTGTCCCACCCTCTCTCTGCAGGCGACCCCGCTAGTGCTCTCCTTGAGCTGCTGGACCCTGAGCAGAACAGCGGCTTCCTGGACCACTACCTGGACGTGCCCATCGACCTGAGCAAGGTGCTGTTCGTGTGCACCGCCAACGTGCTGGACACCATCCCGGGCCCGCTGCTGGACCGCATGGAGGTCATCCGCCTGAGCGGCTACACATCGGGTGCGCGATGCAGCGGACTGACGCGACGCGGCTGACGCAACCTGCCTCAAGACTGCATATGCTGCTTGTGACTTCTGTCGTACAGCCATGCTATATGTCACTTGCTGACTATTGTAGTTGCTTCGTCTGCGCTGCTGATGTTGACCAGCCCCTGCTTCTGCTGCTGACGTCGCCTGTTGCTCCCGTTCTGCCTTGACTGCCACCCCGCTGCCCCACCCTACTACTGCCGCCCCCCTGCAGATGAGAAGCGCTCCCATCGCGCCCCTCCCCTGTTTCACTCAACTGCCTCAACTGCCTCACTTGACTGTCCCTTCTCACTGCCTCACCTCACTGCCACTGCAGACGAGAAGCGCTCCATTGCGCGGCGCTACCTGGAGCCTCAGGCGCTGACTGACAGTGGCGTGCCGTCTGATGCAGTGGCGCTGACAGACCCTGCCATGGACAACCTCATCGACGAGTACTGCAGGTGGGAAAGTGGGGTTGGAACAGAGTCCGAGGGTGGGCCTGCCTGTTTGCCTGCTGCAGCTATGCACCACATTCATGTGCATATACTGCATCCAGCGCCCCTACGTGGTGAGGCCAGACTGCACATTGTCCAGCCCTTTTCCTGATCCAAATGTATGCCTGGCTGATAGCCAATCACATACACGCGCACGCGCCTGCCGCTCCCACTCACCCCTGGCTTCTCCTGCTGCTGCCTCGGCCGCTGCGCACCAGGGAGGCTGGTGTGCGCAACCTGAAGAAGCACCTGGAGAAGATCTACCGCAAGGCCGCCTTCAAGCTGGTGCAGGGCGGCGCCAAGCTGGTGGCTCTGGAGCCGCCAGCAGCAGCAGCAGCAGCAGCAGCAGACGCAGATGCAGACGCAAGTGCGGCAGACAAGCAGCAGCAAGAGCAGGGGCAGGAAGCAGAGGCAGCAGATGCAGGCGCGGCATCTGCTGATAGCAGTAGCAGCAGCAGCAGCTCGGACACTGCTGCTGAGAGCAGCAGCAGCAGCAGCGGCACCACGCTGCAGGTGGTGTACAAGGGTGACCCCATCAGCATTGGTGACGGTGACCTGAAGGAGTATGTCGGGCTGCCTCCCTTCGCCCAGGACAAGTTCTACGACACCACGCCTGCTGGCGTGGTGATGGGGCTGGCCTGGACAGCCATGGGGGGCGCCACGCTGTACGTGGAGGCGGCACCCATCATCGATGTGAGTGGGGGAGGTTTTGAAGGCTGGGACCACGTTTTCAGATGCTTGCTTGCGTCGACGCGAGGAAGGGCTGCGGTGCTTGTCCTCTCCTGTGGCAGAAGCATGACGCATCCATATGGCTGTCGGTGCGTGTGCACGTCAGCATATAAGCTGCAGAGGGTTCCCTTGGCAGGTAGTTGCGTAACCAGCTGCTGCCCATGCGCTGCAGCCCGCTGACCGCTTTTGCCTATTGCTGCTGCTGCTGCTGCTGCTAATGCTGCTGCTGCTGCTGCTGCTGCTGCTGCTCTGGCGCAGGGCTCCGGCGACGGCAAGGGCAGCGGCGGCCGGCTGGTCACCACTGGGCAGCTAGGCGACGTCATGCGCGAGTCAGCCAGCATCGCGCACACCTACGCGCGCGCCTTCCTACACAACAGGGACCCTTCTTCTGCCGGCTTCTTTGATAAGACCAGCGTGCATGTGCACGTGCCAGCTGGCGCCACGCCTAAAGATGGCCCGTCAGCCGGCTGCACGATTATCACGTCGCTGCTGAGCCTTGCGCTGGGGCGGCCGGTGGCCCCTGGGCTGGCAATGACTGGTGAGGTCAGCCTGACTGGCAAGGTGCTGCCCATTGGCGGCGTGAAGGAGAAGCTGCTGGCGGCACGCAGGTGGGTTTTGGATATGTTGGGGGCTTGTACGAGCTGCTGGTGGTTTAGCGTTTGTGGTTTGCGGCTGCGATTGTGTTTAGGTGTCATGTCATCAGTACAGTTTGTGTTGCGTGAAGGAGAGGCTGCTGGCGGCACATTGGTGGGGTGCAGGGGCATGGTGGATAGCGGGTGTTGAGTGGTGCATGATTGACAGGTGGTGGCGTGCTGGGTGATTGCAGTGCTCGCAAGGAGGCTGCTGGTCGGGCTGTTGCGCATGTGGCCCGTGTGTGCAGCTGTGAAGGAGAAGATGCTGGCGGCACGCAGGTGGGGTGCGCCAGCTGTACACTTTGGGCTTTTGGGGGATCCGTTTATACACGCAGAGGCGCGGCACAGTGCACGTGTATCATCCAGAACATTGCGGGGCATGGCGGACAGCACATGTTGGGTGATTTGAGACGGAGCGAGGATGTGCTGTGGGTCCTTGCTGTGTGGAGCCTGCTGGTGGGGCTGTTGGCACCTGTGGCTCAGTCATGTGTATGCAACTGGCTGCATGTTGCCGCCACATCAATTCTCTGTCTCAAAACTTGCGCTTGCTCAGCGACCTGTATCATTTTTGTGGTCCATCTTAGCTAACGCATTGTGGCGCTGCCGCATGGCTGTGCTTGCAGGAGCGGCGTGACTGACGTGATCTTCCCTGTGGGCAACACCTTGTTGTTGCATTTCAACTCTCAGTTACCCAACACGTTGTGGCGCTGCCGCATGTGTTTGTGCTTGCAGGAGTGGCGTCACTGACGTGATCTTCCCTGTGGGCAACCGGCGCGAGTACGAGGACGTGCCCGAGGACCTCAAGGCGGGCATCGCGCCTCACTTTGTTGACAGCTATGAGCAGATCTTCACGCTGGCCTTCCCAGACAGCAGCAGCAGCAGCAGCAGCCAACAAGCGGAGGGTAGCAGCAGCTGAGAGGGAGTGCAGGGTGGTGTCGTAGTTGCTGAGAGAGTGCAGCAGTGTTCTGTGTGTTGAGAGCTGATGTTTGAGGATGGCGCTTGCTGTGTAAGCAAGCCTTGGCAGTGAACTGTAAGTTTACAAACTTTGGTGCAAGTATCAAGAGCTATGCTTGCTTCTTGGAACTTTGAGCAGGGCGAGCGGGCGTTGGTAATTCGCATGACCAGACCTTTGGGTGGACCACTTCTAAACATGTGAGTGACGCAATATGCTGCATTGTGTTACTGCAATGTGTGTTACCTGCAATTCTTGGCAAAGAAGCAGTTTAATACATGACCAGAAGCTGTCCTTGAGGCAGGTTGCTTCACAGGTTTGAAAGTTTGACCGTCTGGCTATGTCTTCGCACCTTTGCAGTATTTGCGGCCATACAAACTGAGCCGCAATCATGATGTGGGTTGTGTTGCCCTGACCCGTTGCTAGCACAAGCGAGCACTGCAGAGCGGTCACTGCCAACCGCTGCTGCATTGCTTTCAGCAAGCAGCAAACATTTATAATGTTGAGTTTATGCTGAATGGAGCGATCGTGAGGCTTTGTAGGGCACGCAAAGCAGAGCTGGGTTTACCTCCGGTAGGGTTGAGCGTTGCCCATGTGATCGGGGTGTACCCACATGCTCGGCCGGCATGTGCTCACTGCGCACGGGACAATCACTTTACTCTCAGCCATTGCGCCTGTACCATAACCACACTGTCCAATAGCGGGTGTGAGGGTCAGGGGTGCTCTGTAAAGGCAAAGCGAGGCAGGGCGCTCGCAGGCAGGACAGCACAGGCCATCGGCCCAGCGCACACGCACTCCAGGTCAAGCACTCGAAGCAGCAGTGTCTTGCTCAGCACAGCAGCAGCAGCAGCAGCAGCAGTAAGAAAGGTAGGCTCAGCGCACCAGGCCAATCAAGGCTGTCACCATTGTAGGAGTGTTTGTGTGCATCGCTGGTGACGTTGAAAGCTGTTTTTGGTCATCTGCTGCATCGCATCGCCCATTTTCGCCCATTGTCTGGGCAGGCAGTGCGGGTGGGCAGGTGGTCAGATCACCCTGGCCCCCTGAGCCACCACTTACGCTGTCTCCAACCTTTTTTTAATGATCGTAACCTTCTGGTGCTCTACTTGCAGACAGGCACTGGTGCAAGAAGCCGGTCCAGCAAGGTCTTGGACCATGACCATGGCAGCAACGAGGGCACAGGACGCGGATCCTGCGTTTCATACGTACGACCTTACGCTCACGGATCGCGAGGTGCGACCTACAGTCCCTAGGGCCTGTATTCCCGTACTGGGGTTTGCCGCGAATCAGGGGACAGTTTGAGACCCACAAGCCGTGTGCAGCCAACTTTGACGCCTGTCGCACGTCCAATGTACACGCTGAAGCCATTGGCAGCCGCACAGCAGCAGCAGAGGCAACCTGCAACATTGCCATGAGTGCTGCCAGCTACTTCAGCAGTGTTCTTGCTCAGCCTTGCAACCCCAATGACATTACCCCTCACATGCCACCAACCAGCGCTGCTCCCCCCCATCCTTGCTGCCTGCTTTCAACTTCACCACTGCTGTGCCTCCTCGCCTCGCCCACTTGTCCAATGTCATCACTCCAGTTGGATGACTTCCTGGTCTTCATGGAGCAGCAGACCACAGGCTGCTACTCGGACACCGTGCCGCAGCTGCCAGACGCAGCAGCCGACTTCCCCTGCCTGCAGCTGCAGCCGCACACCGACTCGCCCAGCAACAGCGAAGGCAGCGAGTCCATAGAGATGGACCCTCCAGTGGTGGGCTTGCCGCCCTACATGGGCAGCACTGGCAGCTTCAGCAGCGCAGCAGCAGCAGCAGCAGCAGCAGCAGCATGCGGCCTGCAGGGGTCTGCTGGCGCTAACAACAACTGGGAGCAGCAGCAGGCTGGACTGGAAGGCGAGGGCCAACAGCTGCCAGCCAGCTGCGTGATGGACATCTCAGCCACACTGCCAAAGCTTGAGGCCATGGAGATAAAAGTGGAGGCAGAGGATGAGCCGGTCACTGCAGCAGTGACGGATGCTCAGCAGCAGGTGCCTAGTCTAGCATCGCCAGGACCAGCAGCAGCAGGAGCAGCAGCAGCCGCCCCGGGGGCAGTACTGGAGACGACAGCAGCAGGTGCAGCTGGCAGCGGGGCGTGCAATAGCTCTGCAGCCATGCAGGCAGCACCAGGCCTACTGCCAGCAGCAGCAGCAGCAGCAGCAGCGGCCAATGGTGTTGCTGTCAGCATGCCGTTTGCTGCAGTGCAGCAGCCGGCCGCTACAGGTGTCCAGGGCATACTAGGTGCTGGCACCGGCTATAGCCTGCCTCTGACACTCGGCCAGTGGCCAGGCGCAGCAGCAGGAGGCACCACAGCAGCAGCTGGCATGCCAGGGCAGCAGCAGGCGCTGCCTCAGGTGCTGTTCATCCAGGCGCCAACTGCAGCACGCACCCAGCAGCAGCAGCAGCAGCAGCAGCAGCTGGCGGCCACACTAACCCGTGCCAGCTCACTGCGCGAGCATCAACAGCAGCAGCAGCGCAACTTTGCACACATCGGCCTCAGCAAGCCATCATTGCAGCGCACTGCCTCCCTTGCGGACGGCTGCGGCGGCAGCAGCAGCAGCGGCGGCAAGGGTGGCCAGGTCAGCCACAGCACTGTTGAGAAGCAGCGGCGGGACCGCCTCAACTCGCTCATCGACGAGTTGAGTGACATCGTGCCGCCAGCAGACCCGAAATACGGCAATGACGCGTCAAGCGTGCGGCGGCCGAAGCATGTGGTGTTATCTGACACCATTAACCTGCTGAAAGCCATGCAGGCCAAGCTGCAGATTGAAGAGGCAGAGATCTGCACGCTTAAGCAGCAGGCGGCAGCAGTCACAGCCATCGCAGCAGCGTCCCACCAGCAGCAGGGCCTGGCAGCAGCAGCAGCAGGCAGCCCGCTGTCCCCCGCAGACTATCCTACTGCAGGACTCTCCGACACCGGTTCTGCTGCGCTGCCGCTGGCACCTGAAGGGGGTGTGCAGGCCAGTGGCGTGCTTGTAGAGCAGGGTGTGAGCTGCCTGTTCGTCAAGGTCAACTGCAGGGACCGCAAGGGGCTGCTGAGTGACGTGGTGGGGGCGCTGCGCGCGTTCCCGGTGGTGATCTGCACGGCTGCCATCACCACCACCAAGGACGGCACAGTGCACGACGTCTTCGAGGTGCGGCCAGGCTCCAGCAACAGCAAATGCGGGTTGTCTGGAGAAGGGTATGCTGGATGCAGTGACCGGACAGCTGATGAAATATGGTGATGGTGGTTTTGCTTGGGTTCTGTGTGTCCACACAGCAGTGTTGCGTGGTGCATGCATCTGCCCGAGCCTCAGCAGCCCAGCCTCAACTGCTCCCCAGCTTGCCCCAGCTGCACACAGCCGCACTGGGCTTCCTTACTGCTGTCTTAAGTCTGCTGCCACACCTCACCACGCCAGCACTGACCTCCTGGTGCACACACCCTCTCCAGCCTTAACTTGCACACCAGTTGTAGATGGCCTGGGTACCCACTCACCCACTCACTCGCTCGCTCACTGCCGCCCCCGCAGGTGCGCATTGAGGACGACAGCGTCACCCCCGAGGACATCCAGTGCGCGGTGCACATGGCGCTGTTCAACAGCGAGCGGGCGCGCAGCAAGCGGCTGCGGCAGGACGAGTTCCCAGCGGCCTGCTGAGCGGCTGCGGTTGAATGAGCCGCTGCTGCTGCTTGGCACGTCTGCTGCAGCTGGCGAGGTCAACCGCCGCCGCGGCAGCAGCAGCAGCAGCAGTGGTGGCTGTTTCATTGCATGTGGTTTCTCCAACGTTTGCTGCTGTTGCAGCAGGCAGGTTTGGCTGCATGGAAGGGTTGATTGCAAGGGCTTGCATGCTGTTTACAGTGCAACGTGCAGGGGGTGCTGTGCCAACAATACTCGCTGTCTTGTGGCATGCGTCCACTGCGGTGTGTGCATCAGTTTCATACGACAAGGTGTCACGGTGCATATGTGAGTAATACCCTATTTGAATCATCAGGTGCTGGCCTAAACGGCTGGCAGGCACACATGATTGCCCTTGCCGCCACCTTCGGCTCTCTCTTTTGAGCTTCACGTGGCGGTCATGGGGCAGCACGTTGCAGTGCGGCCGGCAGTGCAACAGGCACGATCGCAACAAGTGGGAGCACATCTTGCAGCGCTGATACGCTGATCAACACAACTGACTTGTGCCTGATGTGCTGTGGATGGTAATGGTGTGCGTTGTCCATGGGGAGCAAGTGTTGATGGTGGCAGCTGTGCTGCTGCATTAGGAACGGGGACAGGGATGGGGAGCAGTGGGAGGCTGCAGGCCTATGCCAAAAGAGGCATGAGTATCTCAGGGCTTCGCGTGGATGCATGACCTGCGGGCAGTTGCGGGGCGTGCTGCGGTTGTCCTGCAAGCCGGCACAGCAGATGGATCTTGCACAGGCGGCGTAGTAGCAGGAATAGTAGTAATACACGCAGCTTTTGCTGTGACGGGGTAATGGCTGTGCTGCATGAGGTTTCAGGTCGCTTGCTGGGTGTAATGGGGGTCAGTTGGGGCTGGCCATGGCAGCATGCTCTGTGGGCAGTCGCACGGTGTGCTGGCAATAGCTTGTGTCATGCCAGCATGCGCATCAGTGGCATGTGGGCATGGAGCACGCGTTTGAGCTCATGAGCAGGCGGCGTAGTAGTAGTAGTAGGAGTGCTGCACGCAGCTGATGCTGCGGCGGGGTATTGGCTGTTGCTGCATGAAGTGTGAGGTGGATGGATTGGGATCTTGTAGATCTGGCAGTTAAAACTGCACCCAGTACCTCTTCATTGCACTTGTGCAGTAGAGCACACAGCGCAAGGTGGGTGTTGGAGCAGCAAGTGTACTTCCTGCAGGTGGTCGGGAGCTGCTTGTGGGGTGGCTGCAGCCACTATTTCTTTTTCTTGCTGCAAAGCCGCGGCTGTGCTGGCCCCTCTCTTGTTGGCAGGCCTGCACATTCAGCTGTGTGGCTGGCCCTTGAATGCGATTGTTGGATGTTAGACATTGATACACTGTTGCTGTGTGAAGGTGCGGTGCACTGCAGCAGCACCAGCAGCTCTACACAAAAATGGCTAGTACTGTGTGCATCACACTGTACTGCTGCTGTTGTTGTTGCTGCCTCGCTGCTGATGTCTTGTCATGTGGTGCTGCCCACAGCTGGGCGAGTCAGCGAGGTGTGTGCTGTTCAAAGTCAAGGCATTGGCAGCTGCCTGGACCAATTATGTACTGCTCTTCTTGCACTTGAGAGGTACAATGTGGTTGCCGCTTGCATGGCGTACGTGTACACATCTCAGCGTCCATACTTCTATGCACGTGTGGCTGTATGTGGCGACGTGCAAGCAGCCAGGCCTGCCGCAAAAAAAAACTATAAGGAGCGGCAGCTCCCCAGCATATCACTTGGCAGCGTGCGTTCTGTGTGGATGGTGTTGGCAGCAGGTCAAGCACTGGGTTGTGTTGGTTGGATTGTGCTTGCTGCAGGCTGCGGGGTGCAGCTGAGGCCTGTGGCACAGCTTGCAGGCGCAGTGCCGGCAGACACTTGGCTTGCATGTACATGTATCGGACCGTGTATGCTACACACATTCTTTTGCCTGGTGCCGTGCCGTCGCTGCTCTGCACAGCCGAGCAAGCTGTGGTGTTACGCACCGGTTATGGTTCTTTTCTTCAAATGGCCAGGTTCTGTGTTTGACCGCAGATGGAAGAAGCGTGTGATGGCACTGAAGCGTAGGCATGCTGGATATGCAGGCCAGTTGCCGAGGCAGCTGTTGAGAAGGTCACACCACGTCAGCAGCAGGCTTTGGTGGCGTCAGTAGCCTTGTTCTCAGAACAGCAGCATAATGACTGCAGTTAGATTTGTGATGTCCAGCAGCAGTAGCTCCTGTTGCAGGCTCTTATAGCATCGATTCACCGCATGCCATCACCTGGCAGGCGCACAGTTAGCCTATTTCTCTTATTTATGATCCGTTAGGCGGCGGCAGCAGCAGCCTTTGGGATGGCCCACAGGCTGTTACATGACGTGGCGCATGTACGCGCTGCTGGTCCTTCAGCAGCTGGCTTGACCTCAATGCAGCACTCACTGCTGATTCATTGGTGCTGGGTTCAGGGTGTTGAGCATGTTCAGGTGCCGCCGCAGCTTGACAGTGATCAATCTAAATGTTATCAGATGAGGATGTTATCAGATAAGGAGGGTGTGTGTTGCCGGAAGTGACATGATGTGCACGGACAATATTATCGTATGTTCTGTGTGGTTATATACATACTCTATCATCAGGAAGTGCTGGCAACAAATCAGTCACTGCTGATTGCGCATGTCTGTGTGGGTGAGCACGGTTAGTCAGCAGGACATGCGCTGACATGTGCCAGGACGATTTTAGCATTGGTACAGACGGAGCGGCCTGCTGCAAGCCGGCCTGGCTGCAGCAGTGCAAGCCGCACAGAAGGGGGCAGCTGACGCAGGCGGTGCAGCATGTGCAGCGTGACTGGTGGAGCCAGCTCTTGCATAGCCCGCCTGCTGTCTGGGTTTGCCACGTGTCTTGCCAGCTGCTGTAACTGATGTGCTGTTAGCAGCAGGGTGCATGCGCCTCCTCAGCCGCCAGCAGCCTTTGTGGCAGGCCGCTGATGCTGTAGTAAGAGCTGCGCAGCTGTTTGCGGCTGGGTGCCACCGTAGCACCTGCACCTACAGTGTAGGACGGTTTGCAGGGACTGCGCTGATCAGGCACGTTGGTATACGCTGCACTGCACATGCCGTGTGCTGCTACAAATGGTTGGAAGTGGTTGGTAGATGCTTGATTGGTGTCATCAAGAGCTGAACGCAAATGTTGGCTTGTGGCGCGCGAGTCTGCCTATTGGGCGGATTGGCATTGGGTCTGCTCCATGCTTTGCTTGATTGTGCTGACTTCAGCAGTATCCAAACTCAGCTGGTCGGCCTACTGCATGTCACAGTGGCAGGCAGCAAGAGCAGCAGTCGTCCAATTCCAGAGACAGCAAGAGCAGCAGTTGTCCAATTCAACAGGCAGCATGCAGGGGATGTTAGCGTGCAAAACAGTGTGCACCGGTGCAGTGGTCTGCCTACTGTCGGGCAGCTGCGCACGTGCATGCAATGCATGTGTTGTCCGTTGCGCAGGCGCCTGCTGACGTTGCGTGATTGAGTGTGTGTCGACCGCTGCATGTGAGCTGTTCTTGCTCCAGTTCAATTTGCACGGACATGCCAGCGTCAAATGCCAGCACATTTGACAACCACAGCACAGCACAGTGCAGTACTGCTCTCACCTGCGCCTGGAGCAGTCGCTATGGGGATTGCAGGGGGGGTTATTCGAACGCTGCGCCAGCTTGCAAGGAGTGATGGTTTTTGCTTCGTAGCTGATGTCAGCAAATCGCTGCCATGTACATTAGCAGCAGTGTACACTATGCTGTTGGTGGGCTTTCAAAGGAGGCAGGCTGGCTTGTCTTTGCTGCACAGCTCAGCACTCATTGCAAAGCACTGCACCCACATGCCCTGCAGACAGCGTGATGCATGCATGCACAGATGACACACTCGATTGTGTGTATGATGCACGCACCGCAACATGTCTGCAGCAACATAACAGCGCACTTGGGTGGCATCGGCAGCTCCATCATTTGCAGCATGTGCCAACCTGAACTTGGCTCAGCTGACCGTCTGCCACCTGAGCGCAAGTTGGCCACATTTCCAGCACTGACAGCAGTATGTTGGAATGCACTGGAATGGGGACGGCCCGTGACGGTGGGCCAGGTGTTGCGGAGCATGTGTCAGCACATGCAGTGTGCGGCTTGCCTATCAATGATGTGGCAGTTTGCAAAAAAAAATGCGCTGGTGGCTGGGCTGTATGCACAAGTCAGGTAGAGCTGCGTATGCAGCAGTCCTTATGTTGCACTGCTATTGGTTGGAAACCAATAATGTAACAACCATTTTTTCCATGCAAGAGTGTTGTGAATGCAAGTACCAGCATGGTAGCAGACGTGCGCACAGTGCAGAAGCAGCAGCGCTTGCAGCCAGCAGCAGCAACACAGTGACCCTCTGTCATCGTGCACAGCTTCAACCAAGGTAGCATGCATATCGCACATCGTTACATGCGCTGATGCGGTGATGCTGCAGCAGCCGGCAGGGCTGAGTTCAAGGGCCCCTACGTCCACCAGCGCAACCAGCATGTATTGGGTAGGATATAGACAGATATATCCTGAGGGATCTGTGTGGCAGTGCGTATGTCATTGTCATTGTTACACTTGCAGTGCAAGTGGCTTATGTAGGGTTGCAGCAGTGGTTAGTATATACTGCTGGAAGATATATTGCTGCACAAAGGTGTCCAGTGCTGCAATCGTAGTTTTCTGTGCCGCCTGCGAGCTGCTGCCCCATCTCTAGCCGCACTTATTCGCTGCGTGACACTTTCCGTTGCTTCAGTAGAGCATGTATTGCCGTTCAAGGCGCGCCAAACACCAGCTTGTTGAGTTTTACCCTATTGATGCATGTTTCCCACCACTAAGAATAACAACAGTATCAATGGGAAAGAAAGGCTTGTGTCGGGCTTTCCTACTTGAGTGAGTTCACTTTTCGCGGCATGTACACGCGGCTGCTCTGCCTGGCAGTACATATGCAGGATTCAAAGAGCGTGTCTGCCACATACGACAATATGCAAAGAACTGTTTGAGACTCCTCTGTTAAGCTGTCGCGCTTTTCAACTACTGGTGGAGCTGTGTTTCATGCTGCCGTTTCCCATCTAGGGTGGCTCTGTCATTGCGCTCAACCGTGATCTCTGCAAACTTTGACTCATTGCACAAACAACTCACCATAACGTGTGAATCGCTATCATTTGCAGCTGCTTTTTGTGGAATAAGAGTGGGATGCACGTCGCGGCAGGATTGCACCAGCACTAGCAGCGTCGAGAGGCAGCGGTTGCAGCAGGATTAATGCCGCAGAACAACATGAATACGGTACATATCGTGCTGCTGGTACTCGTTTTGGCAATCGCAGTTCCTGCAGGTGCGTCATGGGCAGTGTCCTGCTTGCCAGCATCACTTAACAGCAACAGACAGACCTGCTTGGGCCCAGCTGCAGCTCTTTCTCGAACATACGAACGCACAATGTCATTGACAACTCTCCCTAAAGCCGTAAACATAGCAGCTGCAAGCTCTACATGGGACCAGCACTGCAACTGCAAGCTGCTGCATGCACCACAGCTGTCAGCTGTCAACGTGTCATATTCCGAAATCCGTCAGCAAAAGCCCGTCATGAAGCAGAAATGTGCTTTTGGTATGGGCCTTTCACGATCACCTAAAATATCAGGAGCATGCTGATGCTGTACAGTGAGCAGAAGCTAGTTTGTTCAGAAGCACTGGACCCGTGTTCCTGGCACTTGCCTTGCAGGCCTAGCAGCTGTTGGGGAGGGTCACGGCACTGCAGCCAGGAAGACATCCAGCAGCCTAAGCACACCAAGCAGCAGCAGCAGCAGCAGCAGTCGCGGTAGCCACAGCAGCAGCTCGGGTGTCAGCAGCAGCTCTGCGGATGCACTCCCTGCAGCAACTCAGAGACAGCGCGGCGGCGGCAGCAGCGGCGCTTCCAGGCGTGGCAGCAGCAGCGCGTCCGCTGAAACCAATGCAGAGCAGTGTGTGCCACCAGGTAGGCCTGGAAGGTTTGCCTGCAGCAGCAGCAGCAGCAGCCTGCCCAGCCACAGTGGCACAGCCATGCTGCTTTGGCAGCTGCCAGTTGAGATCCGTGCCAGCCCAGCTCCCGTGTTGCAAGCATGCAGGGATGTTGAACGATTGATATGCCCATGCCACTTCATTTGTTTATGCACAGCATCAGCTGCATATGTTCTGCAGCTGTGTGACATGTAACTGACAGGCAAGACTTGACAGCAACCACACTGCAGCAGCAGCAACCGCACTGCAGCAGCAGCAGCAGCAGCAGCAGAAGCAGAAGCACGCCACACGGAGTCCTCCCCTTGTCCTTGTTGCAGCTTAAATTCATGCAACATGTCTTTAGAGCAGTTGCTGCTGCTGCTGCTGCTGCTGCAGCTGTGGCCAAGGCGGTCCCCAGTGGCGTGCCCATCAAGCCGCTGCCGCCTGGGGAGAAGCCCAACTTCATCATCATACTGACTGACGACCAGGTGAGGCCCCTGCAGCAGCAGCAGCAGCGGCAGCGGCAGCAGCAGCAGCGGCAGCAGGAATGGGCAGCCTCGTGCGGCATGCAGCTACGCCAGACGCTGCAACCCAGGCAGCAGCTGGATCCAGGGCCACATCAGCAGCAGCTCATCAGCAACACAGGCTTGTGAGGGCACTGCATCGCTGCGCAGCCGGCACACTGCACCTGAACAGCTGCATCCATGGCGATGACAGCAGCTGATAAGTTGCCATTCTACCTTGTGCACTGACGAATGACTCTGCACCCACGTCACTGTGGCTTCAAACTGCATGCTTACACTGGCAGGGCTATGACGACATCGGCCTGCACAACCCTTCGTACGTCAAGACGCCCAATCTGGACAGGTTCATGCGCAGGTGCGGGCAGCAGCCCCCTCCTTTGTCATCTGTTCAGCGACTGTCGGTTGGATACGGCGTACCAGCAATGCACTCAATGACGCGAGGGTCTTGCGTTGAAATCAGCTATGTCACATGGTCCCTGAGCAATGGCGGCAGCCACAAGCTGTGTCTGCCATGGTGTGCCGCATACAGCGCCATGTCAACAATCTAGGCAACACCATATGGCACGCTGTAACACAATGTATGTGTTATCTGCCACATATGCCGCATACAGCAGCATTCCATCATCCTAGGCAGCACCTCACTCTGTGGATATGGCACGCCGTGTCTGCTTGTGCTGGCTCCCTGTGCAGGGCGCTGCGCTTTGACAACTTCTACGTGTCACCGCAGTGCGCACAGTCCCGAGCGGCGCTGCTCACAGGCAGGGCCAGCCCCCGAGTAGGTGAGCGCAGCCACTGCCCCAGCTACTGTGCATGTGGAATGGTTGGAGGCGTGGAGGCGCATGAGGTATCCTCATCGCCACGCACGTCCCCTTCTTTAACTTACGCGGGTGTTAAGTGTGAACACACCACGCGTAGCTCATTCATTCATTCATTCATTCATTCATTCATTCATGCATGCATGCATGCATGCATGTGCATGCATGTGGCGTCGCACATTGGCTGAAACGCGTAGCTAAAGTGGTCACAGTACTACAGCAAGCAAGTTTGACTGCTTATGCAGCAGTGAAAGCCAGTCGCCAACTACCCCGCATAAAACAGGCAGCGCCAGCCCCCGCGTAGGTGAGCGCAGCCAGCCGCCCCAGCTGCCCCAGCTAGCTGGCCACACAGCTTGCCTCCACCTGCTAGCCCCAGCTAGCGACAGCTGGCTGACCGTCACCCGCCCCAGCTACTGTGCATGTGGCGACGCTCATTGGCCGAAACTTTTGCTGAACGCGTAGCTGAAGTTGTCACAATACTACAGCAAGCAAGTTTGAACTGTTTATGCAGCAGTGAAAGCCAGTCGCCAACTAGCCCTAACAAAACAGGCAGGGCCAGCCCCCGCATAGGAGAGCACAGCCACTTGCCCCGATTAGCTGGCCACACAGCCGCAAGCAGTGTGCGGCCCCTGCTGCACCAAGCAATCGTTGCTGATGCCGCCCATGTGCGCTGGAAGCTTGCCAAAATATACTCAACACCTGCCGCCTACTGTGTGCTTCTTTCTTTCACTGCTGCAACCTGCAGGCACCATGCTGGTGCATGGAGGTGAGTGCGCATAGCACCTGACATTGGCTTGTACTCGGATGTTGCGTGTGTTGTTGACTTGCAGCTGGTCCAAGTGCTGACAGCAGCAACATCAAGGCACTTGGCATGTACGTTTGTATCACAACAGCCCCTGATGTGGTGATCCTGGTCCAGAGTGCTTCAGCTTGCACTTATGCACCTGCTGATGCACAGCAGATCCAGCCAGCCTTACCAGCACACCTACACACCCTGCAGTGCAGCAGACGTTCCTATGTTGCTGCATCAGCTGCTGCTATTGGTGCATCAGCAGCAGGCCCTCACACGTCTCCTTGTGCCGCTGCAGGGTATGACTTCATCAACTCTGCTGAGGCCACAGCTGCTGAGGTCATGTCGGCTGCGGGCTACAAGTCTGTGCACTACGGCAAGTGGTGAGTCAGCACTCTTCCACACTCGCAGGCGCCGCACCAGTTCAGTGGCAGGCTGCCGCCACACGCAGCTGCTGGGTTGCTTGGCTTGTGGCATGGCAGTGCGCAGTACTGCTACAGGATGCAGGCGCCTGTGAGTTGCTGCGCATAAGGCTACAACTCAGTGCACTGCGGCAAGTGGCGAGTCGGCACACCCACATGCAGGCACCAGTTTAGTGGCAGGCTGTTGTCACACGCAGCTGCTGCTGCAGCTGCTGCTGCTGCAGCTGCTGCTGCTGCAGCTGCTGCTGCTGCTGGGTTGCTTGAAGTTGTGGCAAGAACGTTTGCCGTACTGCTGCGCACTGGCTCATCCACAACATCACCGCATGCAGCATGACGTACAGCTGTTGGAAACGTTGCTGCTGCTGCTGCTGCTGCTGCTGCTGCTGCTGCTGCTGCTGCTGGCCTGCAGGCACAACGGGCGCACGCTGGGCTATGAGCCGTGGAACGTGGGCTTCAGCGAGAGCTGGCTGCCCCCAATGGCCAGCGAGGACGCACTCGTGTCGTGAGTGCTGCTGGCTGCGACAAACATAAGGCTGGCTGGCTGGCTGGCTGATTGCAGCCCTGCAAGCACGCCTTAATGTAGCCAGCTGCATACCTGCATAGTTGACCCCCGATGTGAAATGTCTCAAACACTGGAAGGAGCTTTAATTTCAGGTGTGATGATTTGTTTGCACCCCAGCATTGCTACCTGCATGATGAAGGTGGCTGCTTCTGGCATGACCACGCGGAGCGTTGCTTTGCTCGATATGCTATGGATCCATGGCCGACCCCTATTTCAACTCTTGCATAACCCAACACTGCAATATTGTCGTGTGCTGTACCCGCAGGCACAATGGCACCTACGTGCAGGTGAGCAGCGCCTGGCAGCACCGCAACACTGCAGCATGTCCTGTTGTTTGTACATGCGCCTTGGACTATCCAGAACTAGCTGGTGTTGTGCTGCACTCGGAGGAAGCACCTTGCAAATGTATTGTATACCAGTGATTTTAAGGGAGGACACCGCCAGCCGTACTAAGAAAATTCCAAACTTTGTTGCCTGCCCACCACAGACCAAGAAGTACCTTGATGAGATGCTGATGGACAATGTGCTGGGCTTCCTGACAGCACAGCAGAACGCCAGCAAGCCTTTCTACATGTTCTACGCGCCACACTCCATTCACACGTGAGGCTGCAGACACGCCGCTGCCAGATAGAACACCCTAATGTGTGTGCACCCCACCCTTGGCAGGTGGCGTTGCAGTGCCGCACCAATCTATGTTGAGGAGCCCAGCACTAAAGGGATTTTTACAAGCATGTGCCGCTTTGTCATCAAACTCACAGCCGCATGTGGCTGCATGTGCTGGCACTGCATGAGCCGCACTGACGGCCCCTTCCAGGGCTGTGTGCCTGTGACAATAAAGGCACCATCCCACTTGCAAAAGCTTGTTGCTGCATGCTGTTGATTGTTGCTGCATGTGTTGCAGGAGCCGCACTGACGGCCCCTTCCAGGGCCGGGCGTTCCGGCTGTACCCGCAGCGCTACAGGCTGCAGTTCAAGGACCCACGCTACCAGTCAGTCACGCCCTCCACCATCGACGTGCGTGCAGCAGGAGCAGCAGCAGCAGCAGCAGCAGCAGCAGTTGGCTGGCGACTAGCTGGCAGGGCGGCACTGGCTGACCCAGTGCGGGGACGTGAAAACCCTTGCAATCCTTGCAATGCTTCTGGGCATGTGTCCCACTATTACGGTGCAAGAGCCGCATGCTAGGCATGTTTGCTGGTTGCACTTGACAACCAACACGGGCTCATCGACTGTGATCGGTCAGCCGCCTCTGCTGCTGCTGCTGCTGCTGCTGCTGGTGGTGGTGCTGCTGCCTGCAGGCGTGGGCCATGCTGCAGTACCTTGATGATGTGCTGGGCCGCCTGTTCAGCTTCCTGGAGAGCAGCCCCCTGGGCAGGAACACGTACGTCATGATCATGAGCGACAATGGCCCGCAGCTGCTGGTGGATGAGAAGGAGCAGCAGGAGGTGAGCGGGAGGCGGCTGTGCAGGCCTTGCAGTGTCGCTGTGTCTGGAAGTTGTTAGCAGCAGTTGTTAGCAGCAGCATGCGCAGCAGCATGTGCGATCTGAGGAAGCAGGGGTGCGGAGCGCGCTGTCCAGTGAGGCGACTGCTGGACTGCTGGTAGTCCGGTCTGAGAGCATCTGGCAGCTATGCTGATGTGGGCCTATCAAGATGTGCATCTTACTGTGCCCTAACCCCAACAACAGCACACTATGTTTTAGGTGTGCTGACATCCTCCTCGCTGCCACCGCTGTTGCTGCTGCTGCTGCTGCTGCTGCTGTCAGCGCCGCATCCCCAGCAAGATGCAGGGCTCCAAGAGCCTCGCCAATGAGGCAGGCATCCGCAACTTCCTCGCAGTAGCAGGCCCCGGCGTGCCTGGCGGCGTCATTGACAGCAGCTTATTAGGCCTACCTGACATCCTCCCCACTATGGCTGACCTAGCAAGCGTACCTGAGGGCACAGCAAACCACAAACCCTGGGACGGCATGAGTTTCAAGAACTTGTTGCAGCCTGGCAGTGGAGGGGGTGCAGTTGCGGCGGCGGCGCTGCAGTCGAGCGGTCGGCGCGGCGCGGCGCTGGCGAGTGCGAAGCAGTTCAACCGCTTTGTGTTTGCGCTGAGCCCGCACTGCTGGGATGCAGATGCTGTGCCGACTCTGGGGCCAGACAGGTGGGTGGGCAGCTGCACTAATCAGACACTTGATGTGTGTGGCAACCAGCCCACACTGCATACAAGGAGAAGAGCTGCATAACGCTCTTTGCACCTGCTCACCACACATACTTGACGATGTACACACGCCAACCTAGGTGCCCAGTTGGCTAGGCTATCTCGCCAACCACCTCTGTGCCCGGCTGCGCACCTGCTTGCCGTGTTGCCTGCCTGCCTGCTTGTCTGCATGCGTGCCTGCCTGCCTGCCTGCCTGCTTGCCTGCCTGCCTGCCTGCCTGCCTGCCTAGTTGCCTGCTGAACTCTACAACAACCCTGCTACCACTGTTGCTGCTGCCACCGCTGCTGCTGCGCACCCTTCCAGGGAGGTGCTGCGCCCTCAGCCGCTGCTGGACTATGACCGTGGCGGCATGGCCAACAGTGTGTACTAGGCTATCTCACCAACAAATGCTGTGCCTGCCTGTCTGCCTGCCTGCCTGTACCTGCCTCCCTGCTTGCCTACTTGCCTGCTGGACACAGATATCATCCTGCTGCTGCCGCTACTGCTGCTGCTGCTGCTGCTGCCACTACTTTTATGATGCTCCAGGGAGGTGCTGCGCCCTCAGCCGCTGCTGGACTATGACCGTGGCGGTGTGGCCAACAGTGTGTACTGGAAGCTGCTGCCGGGCCTGAGGCACAACAACCCCGGCTTTGAGGCCTGCATCGCTGTGAGGCACCGCGAGTACAAGTGGCTAGGGGCCACAGGCAAGGTGTACAGGTGAGGGGGGCAGCACAAGTATTAGAGGAAAGAAAGCACAGCAGTACACATGGCTGGGCGCCACCGGCAAGGTGTACAGGTGCGGCTGACTAAGGGTCTAATGTGAACAGGTCGGATCGGGCAATCATGGACAGTAGGTAGGACGAAAGTTATTGGCCACACTATCTGCCGTGACGGGCGCAGAGCAAAGCAGCATGCCCCATCTCTTCTCAAAATGCTGCTGCCGCCGCCACCGCTGCTGCTGCTGCTGCTGTGCAGGTTCCAAAACGAGTCACACGTCGAGCTACCCTGCAACGAAGTACCAGAGCCGCAGGCATCCACCCTAGCAAACATCATGAGCAATGCAGCACGCGCCTGGTGGCAGTCCCTAGTGGCTGACTCCTCCAGTTTCACCAAGCCCACCTACTACTTGGGCATGGGCAAGTGGCGCGTTACTAACATGCTGGCTGACGGCGCGCACGAGCGCACGCCTGGCAACATCACTCTGCTGGCCAACGGCGCGGCTGGCTTCAGGGCGCCCGGCGACCGCATGTGCTTCAAGACTAAGGTGGGTGTTTGCTAAACCCTGCAGCTCACCAGCCGCAGCTGATGAATTGCCAGCTTCAGACTGTTGGTGAACTATTTCAGGGCTGCCGGTGACCGCATGTGTTTCAAAGCCAAGGTGGGTGTCTGCCAAACCCTGCAGCACGCCAACTACAATTGAAACTTCGCCATATAGCGGCCAACTTCAATGTGTCTGCAATCGGCTTCAGGGCGCTCGGCGAGCGCATGTGCTTTGTGGTTCAAGATGGGCGGCTGACACCTGATTCTATGCCACCCTGATTCCAGTTCATGGTTGTGCCTCACATGCTTTTGTGAGTTAGTTTTGCATCAGTGCTTGTCCAGGCTAACCTTGCGTGCCATACTGGCACTGCCGGTGTCACGCCCTGTAGCTGACCCAACCAGGTTGATACCAACAGCAGCTATCTGTCACACACGGCAGCTGGCCACCGGACGTTACTATGCCATGCTGTGTGCAATCTTGTGCGTTGCAGGTGTTGACTGGCGGCTCGTATGACGCCACCATGTTTTACACCATCAAGCACTTATGACCAACAGCAGCGGTTTGTGCACACTGCAGCCAACCAGCCGTCTTTGCTGTCGCATGCTGTGTGCAATCTTGTGTGCTGCAGGTGTTGACTGGCGGCTCGTATGACGCCACCATGTTCTACACCTCCAAGCAGTGGGCGGTGTTCAGGCTGGCCATAGGCACCTACAAGGCCATACAGGATGGCAACGCACCCTTCATCACCACCACGCTGCCGGCAGTGGTGAGGCCCGCCTGGTTTTTGTTTCTGGTTGAACAGCTTGCATTTTGATGCTTGCCCGCCTGAGACGACAGGTGCACTGTCAGCTGCTTTGCGGAATGTGGTATGTTTGGTTGGTCAGTTAATCATGTGCCGCACTTCAAATGGCAGCGCACCCTTCATCACCACCACGCTGCCGGCAGTGGTGAGGCATGCCAGCGTTACACAAGAACACTGCTTCTTTGGTTGCCTAGCGTGATATGTGCATGTCAGCTGCTTGCTGGAGCCTGTTTGGCTGGTCACTTACGCATGTGTCGCATTTTCAGATCTGGATATAGATGGCAGCGCACACTCCATCACCGCCACACTGCCGGCAGTGGTGAGGCCTACCAGCTTTATACAATGAGAACGCTGCTTTTGCACTTGCATAGCATGCAGCACTGACACAGGCACGGGTACTGCAACTGCACAGAATGCTGCACAACTACCGTCGCCAAGCACTCAGCTACTTGCTGCCCCAGCTGCACATACATTATCACTGAATACCACATCCCTCTCCGACTTGACTCACCTCACGCGGTTCTGCTGTCCTTTCCCCCACCCCCCACCCACACGTCGCATCCTCATCCACCCCTGCAGAGCTCTGTCATGCGTGGTCAGCTCATCGGCAGCATCAAACTGCCAGCCTCAGGAGATGACAGCACAGAGGCCTGCCTAGAGCTGCTGAACAGTGCCAGCCCAGGGGCCCCAGTGTTCAAGCACTTTGCAAACATCCGCTTCACGCGCCGCGCAGCAGCAGGCGAGGTGCTTGTTGATAACCCGGATCCTGGAGTGGACCCACAGACGTTCACTGCTGCTGTGAAGGCTGCTACAGCAGCAACAACTAAAGCAACCAGCAGCAAGGCTGGCAGCAGCAAGCCAGGCAGCAGCAGCACTGCCAAGCCAAGCACCAACAAGCCCAGCAACAGAAGCAAGCCAGCGCCAGGCAGCAGCACTGCAGCCAGCAGCCGCCCAGCCGGGAAGAACAGCAACAGCGCAGCCGCCGCCGCCGCTGCTGGCCGCGCCACTGGAGCCACTGCCAAGCCTGCCAGCCGTGGCAGCAGGAAGGCGCCAGCAGCAGCTGTGCCAAGGAAGCCAGCAGGTAGTGGTGCTGCTGCTGCTGCTGCAAGGAGCCTCCCCAGCAGCGCTAAGTCTGGCTTGAGGACTGCTGCACCAGGCACAGATCTCTCCGGCAGCAGCAGCAGCAGCGCCACCACACCTACTACCACCACAACCAGCAGCAGCAGCAGCAGCAGCAGCAAAGACAGCAGTGATGACGTCATCGCAGTGCCCAAGGGTCCCCCAATCAAACCTGCACCCATTGCCCTGTCAGCAGCAGCCTTCCTGCCACCGACACCAGAGCACTGGGCTCCAACAGGCACAAGCAGTGCACCAAACGCTGTCAACAGTGACAACAATGACAACTCGCTGCTTGCAGTGCCAGCGCCAGACCCTGTGCTGTCAGAGCCACCCCCAGGCCTTGACACACACGGCGCGCCTGTGGCCACACCAGCACCAAAGATGGAGTCCCTGCTGCCGCTGCAGCCTGGGCAGAACCCGATCGGCAACCTTTTTGCAACGCTGCGCAGCAGATACAAGTGGTGCGTGTGATGCGGATGTGGTTGATATTTTTTTGACAGGTTCGAGTCAAGCCGAGACATGCATGTGATGAGCAGCAGCTATGTATGAGGACACACTAACATTATAATGGCGTGGGTGCATCAGGCGTTAGTTGTCGTGCCAAGTAGCTTACCCGTGCTGCTGCCGCTGCTGCTGCTGCTGCTGCTGCTGCTGTTGCCACAGGCCTGAGGGCCAGGGCGTGATGGAGAGCATGTTCTCTCCCTTTGACGCAGAAGACATCGACATGTGTGAGGCCTGCAAGCCGGAAGTGTGAGGCCTGCAAGCTGGAAGTGTGAGGCCTGCAAACCGGAAGTGTGAGGCCTGCCAGCTGAAGTGTGAGGCCTGCAAGCTGGAAGTGTGAGGCCTGCAAACCGGAAGTGTGAGGCCTTCAAACCGGAAGTATGAGGCCCGCGTGTGTGCTTGCTGAGCAGATGGTAGAGCGACTTGCTGTCCGGCAGGTGCAGAGCTGATGTTGTGGCAAGTTGCACATTTGTTGGTGTGGCTGGTGAAAGCGTGCAAACTGGGAGGATTGTGCAGGCATCTGTTTGCAAGCTGCCTGCTTACAAACCCGGCTGGATATTGATGCAGTTGGATAGTGCAGCAGTTGCTGCTTGCGGTGTGCGCAGCTCAGCTGTGTTCTGCTGAAATAGGCAGACGCAATGCAGTGCTTGCTCCTCCACCTGACCCAATGGGGGTGAGGGGCTGATGGCGTCATTGCACTGGATTAATTGTGAAACTGACGATGACAAATGGGGAACCCAATCAGAAGGGGCAGAGTGTGTACCAATAGCTGATCCAATGTGGAGTCCTGGGTCAGGGTTGTAGTGTTGTAGGCAGGGGAAGCTGTGCCTTGGGATTGAAGCGCAGCCTTCATTGGAATTGGGGGTAGAGACTCTCTGGTGCGGGACGCACATGCGTGCTTGCGCGCAGCGCAAACAGTGTTTGCCGCGTACTGCGTCTGGGGGATTGCTGGTTTGTTTGTTGTGCCACCGCAGCTCTGTGGTGTTCAGTGGTGCTTTGTTTGAAGGAGGCGGAAGCGTGTTGCCATGCATGGCAGAACCATATGGTTCTGATGGTAACACGATGATCATCAGTATTCATAGATGTTACCGCACACGCATGGGGCATGCACTAATCACAGCCGTGTGCCGTCTGCCTGCTGCTTACGGCACAAACTTCTGCTGGAGCTTCAAGAGAACACGCTCATGCTGGAGCAGCAATCCAGTTCTGGTGCAGCACTGCTGTGAAGATCACGCCCCCAGCATATGGAGCATGGCTGCCTCAGGGCTGGCCAGCAGCTGGGCCATTGGGGCAGCCACCACCACCCAACACCACTTGCAAACATCCAATTTAAGTAGTGTAATCAATTCACACCTTTCTCTCAAATCTTGGCCCAAAGAGACATGCTCATGCTGCTCAAGCGGTCTTCGTATGGCATGACGCTTACGCCCCCAGCGCCTGCAGCATGGCTGCCATTGCGGGCGGCATACCACCCCCGCCCCCACCCTTCATGCGCGCCACCTTGGCCTCAGTGCCCGCCAGCAGCTGGCCATTGGGGCAGCCACCACCACCCAGCACATGTGTTGAGCTGTACAGCTTCCAAACAGCAAAACGCCGGGGTGTGTGTCACATTAAGTATTTCTCTTCCTCAAAGTTTGCTCACACAGCCAAGCTCACGCGGGCGTCGGAACGTACAGCATTTTATGCCCCAAGCGCCTGCAGCATGGCTGCCATTGCGGGCGGCATACCACCACCGCCGCCGCCCTTCATGCGCGCCACCTTGGCCTCAGTGCTGGCCAGCAGCCTGCCACTGGGGCAGCCACAACCACACAACACCACTTGCAAACATCCATTTGCCGTAGTGTAATCACTTAAACTATCTCTCATAAACTTTCATGTTGCTCAAGCGGTCATCGTATGACATAACGCTTACGCGCCCAACGCCTGCAGCATGGCTGCCACTGCGGGCGGCATACCACCGCCGCCCCCGCCCTTCATGCGCGCCACCTTGGCCTCAGTGCCCGCCAGCAGCTGTGCCGCCTCCTGCTGCAGTGCTGCCAGCTTGCGCTTGAAGGACGCACGCTTCCGCTCACCCTGGGAGCGCACCTCCTGGCGGCAGCAGCAGCAGCAGCAGGGTGAGGACGAGAGGGCGGATGGTGTGCGGGTGGATGGGAGGTCTGGCGGCAGGTGCAAGCAGGATGCAGCTGTACATGATCATGGTGCACACTGTTGTACAATGAAATTTTACCAAGCTTACGGCAGCTGTCCCAAACTGAACACTTGAGCCACTTGCAGGCTTCCACACGCCACTTGGCCCCTCACCTCTTGCCAGTGCTAAGCACTGAGGCGTACCAGCGGCAGCAAGTCACCTTTGCATAGTAGCCAACAAGCCATCTGAAGGCTTACTCCCCCACCCCATCCCACCATCACCATAACCAACACCCACACGCCCCCACATACGCCTCACCTCCTGCACAGCAGCCAGCTGGCCGTATGCCTCCCCATAGTCCTGCCAGGCGGCATTCAGCTGGCCCTCAAACGCCGCCTTGAGCTCAGCAATGGCCCCCATCTTGTCACCCAGCACGCGGCTGAGGGCTGCCAGCTGCGCCTGCCCAGCTGCAGCCAGCTCGCTCAGCTCTGAGTTCATGGCCTCCTCCAGCGCCACCAGGCGCGCCGCAACAGCCTCGTGCACCTCCTGCAGTTGTTGATGTGGCAAGTTCATCATTGAGATTCTGTCAAGCATGCAGAAGCACACTTATGGCTTCCTCACACGCCACCAGACGCGCCCCTACGGCCTTACGCACCTTCTGCAACAGTGCATTATTTATTTACGGGTTTGCACAGTGTTTGCGCGTGAGAGGAGCTTTAGTGTCCAGTGGCCGCACCGCCTGAAAAGTACCACCAATGCCACAACGTCTTACACAGGTTGCACAGAGCTGACAGCCGCCTGGACAGTAACACAAGGTAGCAGGCAGGGATGACAGCCACATAGGAGCAGCAGCAGCACAGCAAGCTGCAGCAAACCACACATACAGCATGCGATTGTGATGCGGCACTGCGGCAGCTGCCGTGCCCACCTTGACCAGCGCCGCCTGGCGCTGCTTCTTCTTGGCCTGCTTGGACTTGAAGGCGCGCATCAGCAACGCCTGCAGCATCTCCATGTCAGCATCGTCATCACTGCAACAGTAACAATGTCAGCAGCACCAGCAGCAGTTCAGCAGTGTAAATAGGCAGCCACAGCAGCTGAACCTGAGGAATGTTGATGAGCAATGCGACATGCGAAATTCACATGGCAGCCAACATGCATTCTTATCAGATACATTTGCACCCCATTCAAAGCAAACGGGATATACCACAAGCAGACAAACTGCAGAAGGGTGGTCTAGTTCATGACCCAGCCACCCGAGACGAAGAAGCCGAGGTCATGAACTGGACCACCTATCTGCTGCTCTGCACAGAACCACAATGATTTCATCTGCCAAAGTCCAAAAAAGCATGTGGCAGCATGCCTACAAAGCCGTTCCACCATCTACCAATCCCTCCAAACACAGCAAGAAGTAGCAGTACGCGTGCACAGCCAATGGCAGCAGCCCCCACGCACCCATCGTCATCTCCTTTGAATGCCGACAGCAGCTGAGCCATCGCCGCAGCATCAGCACCCCTGCCGCCTCCACCACCACCACGCCTGCCTCCAGCAGCAGCCAAGCTGCCCCACCCCTGATCTGCTGCTGCTGCTGCAACATCTTCATCCTCATCACTGTCAGAGTACTGCCCAGCAGCAGCAGCGGCAGCCTGGCGAGCCTTCGCACCCCGCGCTGCTGCTGCCGCCTTGCTGCTGCCAGCGCCGCCCAGCAGCAGCCCGCCTGGAGCAGCAGCAGCAGCAGCGGGCGCCCCTGTGAGGCTGCTGCTCAGGCCTGGCAGCCTGAACTGATCTGGCCCTGCAGCTGCTGCAGCAGCAGCGGACTTGGCCTGCTTGCCACGTGCCGCACCACCACCAAGCTGCAGGCCCAGCAGTGATGTGCCCAGCTGAGGAGCAGCAGCAGCAGCGGCGGCGCTTGCTGCTGCGTTGGCAGCAGTGCCGGCGGGCTTCCTGGTGTCTGCTGCAGCTGTCAGCGCCAGCCGCTTGGCCACCTTGCTGGTGTCGATCTGCAAGGCAGCAGCAGGTGAAATGCAGTGCAGCCGTCAGCAGCAGAGAAAGGCAGTAGTAGCAGCAGGATTAGCAGGAATTTCAGGACGTAGACCTTGCTGGTGTCGATCTGCAAGGCAGCAGTGCATGACATGCAGTGCAGCCGTCCAGCAGCAGAGCATGGCAGCAGCAGCAGCAGCAGCAGCAGCAGGATCAGGGCACAGCATTACAGCAGGGCAGCATCCACAGGTGGTAGACGTTGGCTCGCCGTGATGTGTTGATGTGCAGACGCAGTCCACCAACGCTGGCTCAGCATGGTGCACAACCTCTGCTGCTGCAGAGAAGCTGCAACACAGAATGCCAGCTGCGTTTCACTACATGGCGAGCAAACATGCACCCACACTGCTGACAGCTGCTGGGCACAGCTCACCTTGAGTGTCTCTGGCGTGATGTCAGCAGCAGCCAGGCCCACTGCAGTGGCAGGGCCGCGGCCGCTGCTCCTGCCTGCGGTCTTGCCAGCCGCCAGCGCTGCCAGCTGCTGCTCAAATCCAGCCTCGTCATCAGATGCGCCTGCGGTGTTAAAAAAAGAAACACAGCAGCAGCAGCAGCAGCAGCATGCAATCGAACAGGATCCTCGGGAAGCGCTGATTGATGAACAGCACACTGCATACACGCCAGCAGCACACTGACTTGTGCAACTGTACGCGCTGATGTGATACAGTATACAACCAAGGTGGCTGCAGCTGCATGCTGCCGCCTCACCTGGCGAGTCAGCCAGCCCGCGAGCCTGCTGCTGCCCAGCAGCCCCCAGCATGCCACCAGCACCACCAGCAGTAAACCCTGGGAAGCCTCCAGCACTGGCAAAATCGCTTGTGCGGTACACGCAGTAGACGCGCATGTGCGCAACAGAAAACAGCAGCAGCAGCTGCATGCTGCTGACTTACCTGGAGATTCAGCCAGCCCACCACCAGCACCACCAACAGCAAACCCTGAGAAGCCTCCATCACCATCACCACCACCACCACCAGCAGCAGCAGCAGGCTCCGCATCCTCGTCCATTGCATCGAAACCTGCTGGCTGCTCATCCTGCTCAAGGCCCTCCAAGCCTGTGGCAGCTGCTGCTGCTGCTGCTGATGTGTTGTTGTCTGGCTGCAGTGGGGTGAGGTTGAGTGCCGCCTGTGTGCCACCGTCATGCAGCTGCTGCTGCATCGCCTGCATGGCCTAAAAGGGTGAAGGCAGTACCACAGAGGCAGCACAACAAGCCAGGCAGGGCAGGGCAGGGAGGTGCGTTGGATGATACAGGGCAAGGGACAGTGACATGCCAAGCCAGCAGGCGTAGTAAGGAGGCGGCAATGATGTGTCGAGCAAGCTGCAAAACTGCCAGCACACCTCCACATCCACACCACCGGTTAAAAGTTGACGCAGCAACAGCTCAACATGTGCAACATCACACCACAAAAACAATTATGCAGCACCCGCGCCCCACCTTGCCCTTGGCAGCACGTGACGGCCGCCTGCCGCCAGCAACAGCCTCCTCCTGCTGGCTGCCCCCCTGGCCCTCACCATCACTGCCCTCACCAGCAGCAGCAGCAGCCCTGCCGTGCTTGCTGCCTTGGCCCTGCTTGCGCGGCTGCTTTGCTGCTGCTGCTGCCGCATCTTGCTGCTCCTCTGCGTCTTCCAGAGTGCCCGCAATCACATCCTCATCACCTGCTGCTGCTGCTGCTGCTGCTTTGTCTGCCTTCTTCCTCTTGCTGCCAGCCAGCTGCTTGCCACCTGCAGCTGCAGCCTTGCCACCAGCAGCAGCCCTGCCTCCCTTCTTTCCACCCTTGCCTGCCGCAGCTCCCTTGCCCCTGCCGCTAGCTGCCTTGCCGCCACGCTTGCTGGGCTTAGCAGCAGCAGCAAAGTCCTCGTCGCTGCCTGCTGACTCATCGCCGCTTTCTGACCCGGACTCCTCAGCAGCACCAAACTCAAAGTTGCTGCCCATGATGTGGTCTGCTTCCACAGCATCCTTACCATCCTCCCCTGCTGCTGCTGCTGACTTGCTAGCAGCCCTGCCCCTGCCTGAGGCTGCTGCTTTGCCTTCCTTGCCCTTTGCTGCTGCTGCTGCTGCCTGCTGCTTCTTGCCCTGCTTACCGGCAGCAGCAGGCACCTCTGCTGCACCACCCTCACTTGTCTCCTCCTGCTCATCACCACTTACTGGGAAAGCATACTCTGCTGCAGCCCTGGCTTCTCCCTCACCCTCTTTCTCACCATCCCCTGCTGCTGCAGCTGCTTTTGCTGCTGCTGCTGGTGCCTTGGCAGGGCTCCTGCCCAGTGCCCCCATAGCAGTCAGCCTGCTTGCACGCTTGCCTGTGCCTGGAGTACCAGCTGCCAACCGGCCACCCACACCGCCACTCTCACCAGATGAAGCAGCAGCGGCGGCACCCCTAGCACCACCCCCTGCTGTAAGCTTCTTGCTAGCAGCAGCAGCAGCAGCAGCAGCAGCGCCCCTGCCTGCTGCTGCTGCTGCTGGTGCTGCTGCTGCACCATCTCCAGAGGGCTCAGGAGAGGGAGTGGTGGCCCCCAGGCCCCTGCCCCTGCGGCTGCCAAAGGGTGTGGTCACAGCCCCACCTGCTGCTGCTGCTGCTGCTGCTGCTGCTGGATCTTTGCCAGTACTCATCCACCCTGGCATGGCTGCTGCACCATCTGCTGCTGTGTTGCCATCTGCTGCTGTATCTGCAGGCTTGTGAGGTGGTGATGCTGCTGTTGTTGGAGGGGGCAGTGAAGGCAGCTCAGGGTCCTCAATAGAGTCCTGTGTGGCATCATGCCTCGCAGCAGCAGCAGCAGCCCTCTGCTGCTTCTTGGCTGCTGCTGCCGCCTTTGCCTTCTGCTGCTTGGTCATAGGCTTTGCCTTGCCTAGCGGCGGCTTGGCTGCGGGCGGCTTAGCAGCAGCAGCAGCCTTGCCCTTAGGCTGCTGCTGCTGCTGCTGCTTGTCATCGCCCTCCTGTGCACTGTCTGTGCCTGCTGCTGTTGCAGCAGCAGCACGTGTCCTGCTGGGCTGCTCCTGCTGAGCCTTGTCAGCAGCAGCAGCAGTTGCAGCAGCAGCAGCCTCCTCATCCAGCTCATGCAGCTCAACATCAGCCTCCCAACCATCAGCATCAACCTCCATCTGCTGCTGCTGCTGCTGGTCCTCCTGTGCTGCCTCTGCTGCTGCTGCTGCCGCACCCCTAGCCGGCTGCCGCTTGCCGCGCTGCACTACTGGCCCTGCTGCTGCTTCCCTGCTAACCCCAGCAGCAGCAGAACCTCCTGCTGCCTCCACTGCTGCTGCAGCCTCCTGAGAGTCCACCACTTGGCGGCCCGGCCGCCTAGACCCTGACCCCTTCCCGCGCTCCACAGTAGCAGCAATGCTATCCAGATTTGCCAGCAGCTGCGAGTCGCTGCCAAGCTGCTGCTGCTCGCTTGCCGCCACAGCAGCTGCAGCACCGCCTGCTGCTACAGCTTGTGCAGCAGTAGGCACAGGTGTGGTGGCTGCAAGTGCTGCCTGCGCTGCATCTGCACCAGCAGCTGCTGCTGTTGCAGCAGCAGCAGCCTCAGTAGGCAGCACAGCAGCATGCCTTGCTGCTGCTACTGCACCCTGCACAGGTGTGGTAGCATCCAGGCGGCTGCGCTGCTGCGTGCGGCCGGAAGGTGGCTTGCTGCTGACTGCTGCTGCTGCGCCTGTGGCTGGCGTGCTGGTTGTTTGCAGCGAGGGTGTGGACTTTGTGAAGGCCAGAGGGTTGGGCCGTGCAGCGGAGGCTGGGGTGGTCTTGGAGAGGGGCAGCGGCTGCTTGTGGTAGGACTGGGGCATGGCGCCCCTGTGGCAGCAGCAGCAGCGGCATGTGCCTATTTAGAAGGCGTTTGTGAGAATGTATACGCATGCAATGCATTTGTGAAAGCTGCGATCGTTGTAGTAAGTTGCACAGCTGCCAGTGACGTCGCCGGACCTGGCATTTGACACACACGAGTGCCACCACCAGCTGCAACAAGGAAGCTGGCTATGGATATCCTGCTGATGCTGGTACTAGTGCTGCTGCCACATTGACATTGGCAGCTCACATGGACATCTTCCCTACACACAGACACGCAGATTGCAAACAGCAGCTGCAGCAACAATGCTGCGCAGCGTGTGCATGTCTTGCTGTTGCTTGCTGGCATGCAGAGAGCCAGCAATCACCAGCTGCAGCAAACCAGCTGCTTGTGCATGTCCTGCTTCTGCTGCTGCAGCTTTTGTATAGACAATGGCAGCTCACATGGACATCTTCTTCGGCCGTCGCTCCTGCTGCTGTGATGGCTCATGGATGGTGGAGCTGACCTCCATGCACAGCACACCCTGGCAGCAGCAGCAGCAGCAGCAGCAGCAGCAGCAGCAGCAGCAGCAGCAGCAATAACAGCCCACATGTTTTGGTTTGCCAGGAATGAATCAACACAAGATTAATGATGCAGCATACAAGTGGTTAGCGATCCAAGCTGGCAAAGTGGGCACTGCTTCCTCTGCTCCCCACTCACCTGCTCCTTCAGCAGCGTGACCAGCCTGTCCCGCTGGGCCACCGCCAACGCCATGCCCACGCTGAACACATTGACGGACAACAGGCGCACAAACCCTATCTTTTGATTGCATGCAGTAATCCTTGACAGCGCTTCAGCCTACGCGCTGCGCGATACAACTGCCGGCAGCAAAGAAAGCACTGTTTCATCATACTACACAAGTATATTCTCTCCTACCTGCTCTTTCAGCAGCGCCACCAGCCTGTCCCGCTGCCCCACCTCCAGCGCCATGCCCACACTGAACACGATGCCGCCGCGGCCGCCCTGCGCTGCTGCTGCCGCCTCAGCCACCTCAGCGCCCAGGCTGCTGGGGATCGCCTTGCACTGAAGCGTGCAGCGCAGCATTGTGGGGCAGCGGAGCATGAGGCAGCAGTAGACGTTAGTCGTACAGTGTCCACAGCATGGCTGAGTAGATGAACAACAACAATGACGATAAGTGTGCAAGCAAAAAGACAGCAGCTGCCGGCTTACGCTGATTTAGGTTCAAGCAGCAGCGGCAACCAACTGCAGAGGGCACGTCAGCATCTAAGCCGTGCAGGTGACCAGAACGCAAGCATGTTTGCTGCATGTGCAATGTACCAAATTTGCTGCTGCTGCACCAGCCGCTGCTGCTGCTGCTGCTGCACCCTCTGCTGCTGTTGCCGCCGCACCTGCAGCTCTGCCAGGTGTCGCCCTGCAAAGGCTGGGTGGTAGCTGGAGCTGCCGATGCTGGTCACCACGCGGTTGATGTTGCTGTAGTTGACGTCCAGCTGCTCCTCCTCGGGCGGCTCACCCTGCGAGCAGGGGGGGGAGGGAGGTGAGGTGGGGCGTGTTGTTTGGAAATTAGTTATGTTCTATCCAAAAAAGACATCCAAAGAAGACAAACAGAAGATGCGCAGGAATAATGATGAAGAAGCAGTTGGCACTATCATCCAAGGCAGAGTCGCGCCCCACTTCTCACCTGGCACCGGCTGACCAGCACCAGCTGAGCCACAACCTGGTCAACGCATAGTGCCAGGCCAGAAGATAAGAGGCAAATTGATGCAGCAGTGCTCACCTGGCCCTGGGTGACCAGCACCTGCAGGCTCAGGTGGCCGCAGCCCAGCCATGCCCACCCTGCTGCCACCCAACGCCCCACCCCCGAACCACCCCAACTGCGATCAGCCTCACCTGGCCCTGGTTGACCAGCACCTGCAGGCTGAGGTGTGCAGTGCCCAGCGCCACGGCCATGTTGTGGGGGTTGGGTGCAATCACGCTGGGGCAGGACATGCGCAGCGTGCTGGCCTCAACAAGCACCACGCTGTGGCAGCGGCCGCAGCAGCAGGTGCAGGAGCGGCAGCGGCAGGAGCAGAACACCATTTTGTGACTGGTGTCTCTGATATTACCTCGGCTGGTGACTTTGGATACAACCGGCACTAGAAGAACAACCTGTGCAGGTGATGGCAAGAGCTGAGCAAGAGGGCCGTCACCTGCACCTTTGCAGCTTTGATGTGCATGCTGGTATGCACACGAACAAACTTTCAGACTTTGCAGTGCAAGCGTCGTGCAACAGCAGACCAGCCCTCCCTCAGCCCCACATGTGCTCAACAACACCACGCACTGCCATTGGCAACCCCAACGATGGCTGCTGCCGCTGCTGTGCCCTACCTGGGCTGCTCCTGCTGGCTGTTGTATGCTGCTGCCACCGCAGCCAGCTCTGAGGGCAAGTCAACGCCTGACGCATCCTTGGCCACCAGCTGCGCCAGCAGCCCACGCATCTGCAGCAGCAATAGCAGCAGCAGCAGCAGCAGCAAGAGCTCTTGACATCAAGATAAGCAGCCGAAGAGATCAGCCAAAGGACAAACTGATCCACACAGAATGTGGTGTGCTGCATCACACCCAAAAAGCACGTGCGTTTGCGTGCATGCATGAGGGTGCGGATCTGTGTGTCGCGCGCACCTGTGCGTCCAGGTGCTGCCTGTAGGCCTTCTCCCCCATGCCCCTGCCGCAGCGGTACAGCACCTCAAACAGGTCAACCTGCAGCAGCAGCAGCACGGCAGCAGCAGTGACAGCAGCAGCAGCAGCAGCAGCAGCAGCAACATTCTTCAGGCACAGCCAGCAGGACAGAACCGCAGCAGCTGCAACTGCAACACAGGGATGCATCACCACAGCATGGACACAGACTGCGAAGAGAAAAGATTATGTGCACCTGTAGGCCAGCCTGGTGGCCGCTTGGCCATGCACGGCACAAACTGCATGCACCCCGCAAGTACCTGCGTCTGGTGGTCCCCGCACTCCTGCAGCACGCAGCCCATGAGGGTGCCGTATGCTGCTGCGTGCTCCGGCGACAGCAGGCGGCGCTGCGCGATGCGGCTGCCTGTGACCAGCTCACGCAGCGCGCCGGTGGCGCCGCGGCGCAGCGAGTAATAGGCGGGCGTGAGGCTGCAAGCAGCGTGTGAAGAGACGTCACAGTGATAAGCGGGTGTTTGAAAGAGTATGCACCAGAGGGGTGTTAAGTGGACATGGGATCGGGAAAACAGCTCACGCAGTGCCCCAGTGGTGCAGCACCGCAGTGAGTAGTAGGTGGGCGTGAGGCGGCAGGTGCAGTCCAAAACGCATGGGACTTGGTGATAAGGATCATGGCTTCCTCTTTCAAGTTTCCTTGTTCGTAGCACTAAATGGCCAAACTGCCAGTGGCTTTGGCTGCTGCTGCTCAAGCCCCACCTGTTGTCCATGCAGGCCAGGCCCAGCAGCGGCTCCAATGCTATGCTAGAAAGCGATAAATTCGATTTTTTGGTCTTTAAACGCTTTTGGCTGTAAGCCACAAGGGCGAAGAAGTTTTGTTCGTAAAAACAGAAGGTTAGACATATATTATTCTTGTGTTGAATATTCTGATTCGTCTCTCATTCTTTCACACTACAGACAATGTGAAAAATATGCTGCTGCTCAAGCCTCACCTGCTGTCCATGCAGGCCAGTCGCAGCAGTGGCCCCAGCAGTGCGGGCGCCACCACGTCACGCCCGGTGCCCTCAATCCTGGCACCATTCATCTGGGAGCCAGCGCCTGCAGCAGCAGCAGCAGCAGCAGCAGCAGCAGCAGCAGCAGCAGCAGCAGTAGCACCAGCAGACAAGCATGTGAGCGCACACCCACAGCTTGTAATCATGCCCCAAGCACACAGATCAGCACAACTCCTACACAACTCCTGCAGACTTCCAGCATGAGTTGACCACAAGCTCCCCTGTACTGGCACACAGCACAATCAACCAAAGTTGCAAGTCTCCTGCAAACTATTGCGTGGCCTGCAGAGTTACATACGTAACGTGCAGCAACAATTCTAGAGCTCAAATCACACAGCCGTGGCCTGCAGAGTTACATACGCAACATACAGCAACATTTTAACAGCCCAATAAACACAGCCCACCCATCCTACCCACCTGGCATCTGGCTCATCTGCGTCACGTTTGTGTTTGCGATGGGGCAGCTCCAGTACGCGACGTCACTGATGAGGCTGGTCAGGCCCCTGCCTGTGAAGCACACCTGCCACGCCACGTCACCCTCATCACCCTCCACAGCAGGAGCATCAGGATACTGCACAGCAGCAAACACAGGACCATGATTGGCACCATGATGATGCAGGTGGCAGCAAGCAGATCAGGAAAATCCGCTTTCCTGCAAGACGGCGGTGTGACATACACAAGGTGCACAAGGTGCACACGAGCTGAGCAACAACTCACATTTTGTGCATGCTGAGCAACATATGCTGCTGCTGCTGCTGCTGGGCGCGGTGTTGCTGCTCACCTGCTGCGCCAGTGTAGTGATGCACTGCACGGCAGCAGCCAGCGCCTGCGGCAGCTCGCTGGCGCCCAGCAGGTGCTGCGCGATGCGGTCGTCCCTGCAGGCAGCACAGGCAGCAAGGCAGCATACGCAAGGTTACCAGCCATTGCACGTCACTTCCAAGGTATTGTGCGACACTCAAGCAGTTACATATGCTTCTGGTGGAAAACAAAGCATTGGGCAAACCGTGCAATACAATCACTCATAACTGCATAAACAGGATTGCACCAGCCTCCCCAGCAGCAGGAACAGCACTCATGAAGCTGATTCAGCCTGCCAGATGAGCAATTTCTTACTCACCCCACATCCTGCGGCACGAGGCTCAGCAGCCGCTCCAGCACAGACAGCTGCAGCAGCACCTGGTCGTCACGCGCTGCTGCGTCGCCATCCACAACATCCAGCGCAGCAGTGCATGCTGCACACGCCTGCAGCAGCAGCAGAGACGCAGCACAATGATCGTACAAATGACATGCTGAGGTAGCCATGTGTACGCTCAACAACATCCGTCAATAAAACTGCTGCAAACAAGGCCATGCGAGTAGTTGCGGTGACCATGCTCTTCTTGTGTCAGTGTCACACTGCTGCATGCTCACTGCGCAGCCTGTAGCCAGCAGACAAACCTTGGACGCATGTTGTGCAGTGAAAACCCTGCCTTACCTGCAGTAACCGCCTTGCAAATGCATCCCTGGCTGCTTTTTTGCTCAGCAGCTTGCAGCGCTCAGCATCGCCCGCCTCATCGGCCCAGTCCTGCAGCTGAGGCACCAGGTCGACATTGCTGATGCTGAAGTCAGGCAGCGCCTCCTGCAAGCAGCAGCAGCCATGTCAGGCAACCAGGCTACAAATAAACTGCAGAATTCTGATAGAGCAACATCATTCTACTGAACGAAAGGGTTGAGGCAAGCATATCTGCAGGGGGGCGTGATTGCACAAGCATGTTGATGTGCATATGGCTGGTAGAGGCTGCTGTTGTGTTTCCCACTGCAGCCCAAGGTTGAAGAGGTGAAAACAGCTGCTGGCATGCCTTGGATGGCCATCAACCAGTAAATCATCTCATAAGCATGTTCTGCAGCGAATTGCAGGCTTGATGCTGCTTGCATGGTGAATTTCCTGCAGTGCACCATGCTGTTCTTGCAGCATATGTTGGCCAGTTGCATGTAGCCGAGCCGTAAGCTGCAAACCTGTAAGCTCGGTGCCTTGTGTCTCATCTAGATATATGACGCCGACAAAGCATGCACCTCTGCTGACTACTGCTCACAACGCTGCCACAACACGAAGTTCGCGCCCAAGCGCTTGATCCTGAGACAGATGCAGCTTAGCTGCAAGCACAGCGCACTATCAAGATCAAATATTTGAAGATCGAAAGAGACTGCACGCAGCTCTACACTCTCCAGCCCAGCCTGATCAGGTGTGACGTAAATCAGTCAAGTGCGAGTAAAGGAGGCAGATGGGAAAGTGCGATTGCACGGTTTGTAGGCGTCAGGCGCATTCTCTCATTGCTGTAAAGGCTCCCGTCCACGAACCCGCCTTCACCTTGTCACATGGTTATCACCTAGCTGGAGGCAGCAAGGTGGCCATCAACCTGCACCTATAATTATAAGCCATAACTTTCAATTTGTCTGCTTTTCAAGCATAGAAACCACGTGTGACAACAACCCTACTGCTTGTTCAAACTGGCTGTCCACTGCAGCACCAGAGCACCGAAAACCAGAAAAGAGAAATTTCACCTGCAGTGACAGTGATACAGATTGAACGCTAAAAACGGCGGGGAGAGCCATGGCAGCAGCTGCTGCTACCATCCATCTTGTCTGTAAAGTTGGCTGATGATGATGTTGCATGCAGCCTGCTTGACTTGACCTGCAGAGCAGCACCAGCATCAGCATAAGCATCAGCGCGCAGCCATGGCTATGGAAATCATCCAGGTTATCAATGCTGCCCATGAGGACAGCTTGGCGGCCATTGCCTTCAACCGCATCAAGCGGGAGGTGTACACAGCAGCAGAGGGCGACCGCGCCATCAAGGTGTGCGATGCCAGCCTGATGCTGCGTCCTTGCAATCTGCACAGCCAACATCAAACGTGCATGGAACAAACACCTGCTTTCCACGCATTGTTCCAGGTATGGGACCTTAAAACAGGGCAGCGCCTGCGCAGCCAGGCTGTGCACAAGGGGATGGTCACATGCCTGGCATACGCCTCAAGCGTCAAGCTGCTGTTCTCTGGCTCAATAGATGGCAGCATCGGCGTGTGGACGGACAAAGGCAGCTTGTTACAGGTGGGTAGAGACAGGTGCAGCAGCAATGCCTGACCAGCATGATGATGTGGGCTAGCTTGCACGGCGCCAACCTTTGCTCTGCAGTAGCCCAAGGAGCAAGCATGATGGGGATTGAGAACTCCTTGTGCCGACTTGGTAGCTGCTCAAAAACTAAGAACACAGTGAAAGCTGAACATCAATGGCTGTGGCATGCTGCTGCTTGTGCTGCTGACGTGTTCCTGCAGGTGGTGCCCACAGGGTGGCCTGTGTTCAGCATGGCGTGGAGCAGCAAGCACTGCATCCTGGTGGCAGGCGGCAACAGCGTGATGCACATCTACAAGGTGACAGCAGCAGCAGCGGCAGCAGCTGTCGGCTGCGATTGTTCGCACTGCCATGTGGCTGGATGGACCCGTAAGAGTTTGTTATAAGCAGGCACATGTCCAGCCGCTGACATTGGAACCGCTGCACCAGCAGCAACATGTGTTGTCGGTCCGGCTGTTTTTGCAGCAGGTTGCCTGCCGCTGCGGGGCTTGGCCTGCTATGCTTACCCGGCCGCGACTGCTGCTGCTGCTGCAGGTGGACATGTCAGATGTGCTGCGCTTGAAGCATGCACGCCACAACGCGCAGCCAACAGCACGCCAGCAGCTGCAGCAGCAGCAAGACAGCCCCGTGTCTGCAGCAGCTGCCGGCCTGGGCATTGCTGGAGGCCCTGGCAGCTCAGATGCCCCGCAGGTGCTGCGGCGAGTGTGCCCTGCCTTCAAGGGCTGGAAGCAGCACCAGCGGCCTGGCAGCTGTGCAGCAGTAGGAGTAGAAGCACTTGGCAGGAAGGTACGAGCTGAGGAATGTGCGCTGTCAGCGCCATGTTTTGCTCCTGAGCCGGCTAGATGTACCCCAGGCAGAACATTGTTTGATTAATAGTATCCATGGTTGAGATCCTGCAATGGGATCTGAAAGCAGCGAATGTGATGGCAATTCCTGCAGTTGCTGCCCTAAGGCGAACATTGCATGTAGGTATGACTGCTTGCTGGGCTGTATTTGCCTTGCAGGACGGTGGCGGCGGCGGCAGGTTCACACAGGATTTCGATGATGAACAGCCAGACCTGCTGGCAGCTGCCCAAGCCAGTGAAACAGCAGCAGATGCAGCAGCAGCAGCAAACTCAGCGGCTGCTGGCGGTGACGCCATGTCGGAAGCTGCTGCCAGCACCAACACCAGCAGCAGCAGGCCCAAGGCAGCAGCTGGTGGCAGCAGAGGCGCTGGCTCTGCTGGCGGGCTGGTGTATGGCAGCAGGCAGCGCGAGGAAGACTACTATGGGGTGTGCCACACAGATGTGGTCAAGTGTGTTGTCATCACTGAGGGCGGCAAGATCTTCACAGCAGGGTGAGCTTGCAGGACACGCTTGCAGGACAAGTTCGAGCTTGCACGATGGATGCGCTATATGTCAGTAGTTATGCCACCTGAGCTGCAGCCCGACATCATTCAGCACACACAGCTGCTCTGGGTGCAAGACTTTCACGCGTCTGCTTCAGACAGGATATCCAGGCCTTCATGAGTATATGTCACATCAACAACGCTGCTGCTGCGCAGGTTTGACCGCTGCATCTGCAGCTACGATGTGGACAAGCTGGACAAGCCCAAGGAGGCCTTCAGGCGCGTGAAGGACTGCGCACGCGCGGGCCTCACCAGCCTCGCCTTCGACCCGCACAACAACGTGCTGCTGGCTGGCAGCCTGGACGGCGCGCTGCGGGTGTGGAGCGTGGAGGGCAGGTGGGGTTGGCCAGCAGCTGGCAAGTTTGAGTTGGAGACACACAATAATGTTTGCTTGCCCAGTTGCGACTGCAGTGATGTATATGCGTCTGCAGCAGGAGAGGCTGAGGGGTGGCACAAGCGCACAGGCTGCTGATGACGTGCATGTCAATCGCTGCCCGCAGGTGCCTGGACAAGTTTGAGGGGCTCAGCAACAAGCCCATCAGCTGTGCATACCTGCCGCACTGCAACCACTGGTGGGCCACGGGGCGGGCAGGCAAGTTGGCTGCGCTGGACCCGCGTGCGCCAGCAGTCATCACAGAGTACGTGGCACAGCCCAACCAGCTGCAGGTGGGCCACACAGCTGTGCTGAAAACGACCTCCAAGCACAGCAGCAGCCGTGTTGCTTACTGTATGACATGCATGGACGATGCCCTGTTTTATTGCCTGAGCACAGTAGAACAGCTGTAACTGTTGTGTGCCTGGGGACGCAAAAGCATTTGGCGGGGCGCACTGTGTATACTGAATACCTTGTGCGGGGTTGTGCTGGTCCAACTTTGCTGGAAGGTGCATAATCATGCATTTACTGTATAGTATTGTCATTATTATACATACTGTCTGCAGGAGCACGCAGTGGAGCTGCTGTACGCGCCGCCTGGCAGCGACCTGGTGCTGGCAGGCACAGCGCAGCGGCAGCTGGTGGTGTGGCAGTACAACCCGCATGCAGCGCACAGGTGCGCACAGTGCTGCTTGCAGTTGGCCTGCAGCAGCACTGCCCCTGCAGGCCTTGTGCACTGGGCACGCGGCTTGCATGCTGTGCGGCTGGGCGTGTGCACATGCTTATGTCAGCTTGCCTGTGAAGTTCCCTGCGATCCGCACACACATGTGAGCATTGTTAGAAGGTACATAACTGTGCATTTACCACAAAGAGATTCGTCCTTTACATGTTTGCTGTCATGCTGCAGGGTGTTCCGAGCACATGAGGACTGGGTTGAGGGCCTGCTGGTGTGCCAGGGCAGCAGCAGCAGCCAGGACACGTTTGACCAGTCCCTGTTCTCCTTCAGTGCGGAAGGCCATGTGTGCAGCTGGGAGCTGGATGCAGAGCAGAACTGTGACGTGTACAGGCTGGTGGTGAGTGTGGCTGCTGATGCAGCCTTGAGCTGTTTGGCACCATATTGCAGTACTTCGGCAGTTCGTGACTTACTGGGCATGGCAGGCAGGGATGCACGCATTGTCATGATTACAAAGGTTGGCCGGCTAGCTCTATTACCTGTGCATGAGCAGCATGCAGACCTCGCCTCGCACGTCAGAATCATAACCCCTTGCAGCCCCATGCACTGCAGGACTGAGGCGTTTGGCGCTGCTGCTGCTGCTGCTGTTGCTGCTCTGCTGCAGGAGGACACGCCAGTGGCAGACTGCAACGTGCTGTGCCTGCTGCACCTGCCAGAGCAGCACTGCATCATGTCAGGTTGCGAGGACGGCAGCATCAAGCTCAGCTACCTGGACGGGCACGCAGCAAGCACTGCAGGCGACTGCGATGCAGCAGCACTGCCCACGCTGCTGACAGGGCATGAGGGCAAGGTGACTGGGCTGGCGGCGCTGCCTGGCGGGCTGGTGCTGAGCTGCAGCGAAGACAGGAGCCTGCGTGTGTGGGACTTGCGCACCATGAAGCAGCTGCATGTGAGTGGTGATGGTTCGGCACAGTGCAGTGGGCTGCTGTAGCCGAGGGCTGGATTATGTGCATGCCACTATATCATGATCTGAAACATCAAGCTGTGTACAGCTGTGTGTTGTGTTGATAAGCAGCTGTTATCTGCTGTACTGTTGACTAACTGAGGAGCGCCAAACGGCATGCAAACAGCGCAGGACATGCGCAGCTAGCAACGCATGCCAGTGCCTGCTGACCTGTCTCACCTCTGTGGCGCTGGTCTCGCTTGAACTGCAGGCCGAGCAGGACGCACACAACACGCCCATCCAATGCATGGAGCACTGCCCTGCCCGGCAGGAGGTGGCCACCTGCGGCATGGGCAGCAAAGTCAAGGTTTGGTCACTAGCCAAGCCCACACAGCCCCGCCTCACTCTAGTGCTGGACCACTCGGATCCAGCAACGCGGCCTAATTCAGCAGGGCCCAGCAAGCAGCAGACGCCCTCAGATGTGAACTCTAACGGCAAGAGCAACATGCAGTGGCTGACGCGCTCTGATATCGATGGGCTGGCGGCTGGAGGGGGCGGTGCTGGCACAAAGCAGCAGCAGGGTGGCGCTGGGCTGCCGGCGATTGTGGCTGAGGCGATTGCACACGCGAGTGAAGATGTGCCGGAGGTCACACAGGTGTGTGTGTGTGTGTGTGTGTGTGTGTGTGTGTGTGTGTGTGTGTGTGTGTGTGGCTGAGGGGGCCACATGGAGTGCTAACTGCAATTGCAGGCAATGCCGTGTGCAGTTCGACCACTGGCTGTGCGCAGCGCTGGGAGAAAACAGTACAGCTTTTGACGTCCACTTTGCTGTGATATGTGTTGCCTAGGCCTTTGACTTGCATACACACTGGTGCTGCTGCTGCTGCTGTTCAGGTGCGCTGGGTGGCCCATGAGGAAGCCTGGGTGACAGCAGCAGATGATGAGTTGCTGCGGCTGTGGAGCACCAAGGGCGAGAAGATGGCATCAATCCCATTCAAAGGAGGCAGCGCCAGGTGGGCAGCACCACACGCAGCACAAGAAGCGCTGCTGCATGCAGTGATGTGCAGCTGATGCAGGGCCCGCACTCAGGCCTTGCCAACACGAACCGGCATGCATGTAGTAGGGTGTGGTGTTCTCATCTGCGGCGGTTGCTGGTGTGCTGCCGCAGGTACCTGTTTGTGGATGAGGTGAACCGGCTGCTGCTGGTGTCCACTGCCGACAAGAGCGCATACCTGTATGACCTGGCTGCTGGAGCAGTGCCACTGGCAAGGTGAGTGCTCCCACTGCTCAGGCGGCAGCTGTGGGCTGGCTGGCAGGCACTGTTGGCTGTGTCAGCAGCAGCGTCCAGCAATGGTATGGAGGGCCTAGCGTATGATGCCTTGGATTCTTGATGCGTGGCTTGCAGCAATCATTGCTATAGCAGGTCAGGGACACCACATGCCTGACACATTGAATGCCTGCGAGCGCCACACAGCTCACTGTGTTGTAAGTGTAACCAAAAAAGTGCGTTTCTCCTGCTCAGACCATGCTGTGTTACATGTCTGCGTCACTGTGGGCAGGTTCCAGGGTCACTCTGATATAATCAGCGGCATAGGCTACCTGCATGCACTGGACTGCTACATCACCAGCAGCTGGGACGGTGCGCTGCGCCTGTGGAAGCGGCCGCAGCCTGCAGCAGCAGCAGCAGCGGCAGGCAGCAGCAGCAGCACTGGCAAGGCGTCTGCTGCTGCTGCTGCTGCCACATCAGGCGATGCTGCCTACCTGCTGCCTGAGGATAGTGAGGATGCCGCCAACTATGTGTCAGAATATGAGAAGGCGCACCCGCTGGTGATGCCCAAGGCACTGAGCCAGGTGAGGGCTGCAAAGTGCACTGCAAGGCAGGCAGTGATTTGTGCTGCCAGCAGAGTGCGCAGATGAGGCTGCCTACTCTGCAACTTGTCGACTGGTTATGGGCAGGATCCTGCTGACTGAAATAGGAAAACATACGAAGTACTGGTACTGAAGCTCCACGCTTTTGTTGTGGATGCTGCTGCTGCTGCTGCTGCACAGGACCACACACTGGCGCTGCTGCGAGCCATCGGTGTAGCCGGCGACGACGGCCCCTCGGGCGGCAAGCCTGGCGGCAGGCGTGGCGGGCGCGCCGGCGGCAGGGAGCCGCGGTTGAGTGAGGAGGGCTGGCAGCTGGGGGCAGCAGAGGTGCATGATGCGCCTGGCAGCCTGGGGGCGAAGCTGCAGGAGCTGGGCAGGCGGCTGCTCATGGTGAGGCGGCGGCTGCAGGAATGCAAACTGATGACGATTATACAGTACATGCACCTCCGTGCACCTTCAAGCAATGCTGGAACAGGAGGCCCCTTCAAGCATTGCTGGAACAGGAGGCCCCTTCAAGCAATGCTGTGTACAGCCATGTGCAGGCATAGTTGTGTGAACAATCCGCCGGGGCACCAGCTGCACGTTGGGCAGCTTGTCGTGCAGTGTGGCTACAGCAGGTTGTGCATTGTTCCTGCTTGCCATTGCTGATCGCGAGCTGCGTCACACCACAGTTGCTGTCTGCTGTGACTGCTGCTGCCTGCTTCTGCCCTGCGCAGGACATCAACGACAGTGCAGCAAAGGTGGTGGCTGACAAGGGCGCCACTGCCTGGACCAGCTCCACCATGCAGTCAGTGGCAGCGCTGCAGCACAGCAGCAGCGTTGAGAGCAGCAGGGTGGGCCTGGGCCCTGAGGCTGCTGCTGGGCCAGGCGCTGCAAAGCTGCGCAGAGCTGCTGGCGCTGCGGGCAGCAGGCGCGAGCGCTGATGTGGCTGCAGCTGATGACCCTGCTGTCGTGCATACTATCTGCGCCAAACGGCGTGCGGCTGCGACTGCGATGACTGGATCAGCAATGGTTTGGCTGCTGTCGAGTGGCTGTCTCTGAGCTGCAACTTGGGCTTCCTGGCTCAGGCTGCTCAATCTTACTAGTACATTCCTGAATCTGACCAGTCGGGGACCCTCAAAAGTGTGAGACACGACACCATTGCCGCTGACAGGTACGTGACATGTGAAGTTGGGTGCTTGCTATGTGTTGCAGCATGGCGCTGCAGCACAAGCTAGGGCGTTGCAACTTACATGCATCAGCATCACCTGCACCGAACTAGTACTGCCGGCTTGAAGTGTCGGGGTGTCTTTGTGTATACCAATTCAACCCAACTGCTATGAAGTGAAACGATACAGCAACAGATGCACATAACGTTGTACACCTTCGTGAACCTGCGCATGGCGGGATCCCGGAAGTACCCGGTGTGGCGTTGCTGGCTTCACGGGACTTCCGGTGACAAACCATGCCGCAAGCGCGTTGCGTGAACCATAATTGTTACGTTTATGTTTCGCTACAGCTACTTTATCAGCGATCGGCGTTACACAGCTGCTGCCAGCAGTCTGACACGTGGGCATTTCTGGCATGGCGTCGCACAACCGGCGCCGGAGGCAGGTGCGGTCTGTCGAGTAAGGCGTAAGACGTCATGGGTGGCTTCCTATGTGATAATCCCTCTCTCACGCCCGTTCAGCTATATAGAGCCGCGATGTTCGCAGCCGAAGTACAACCTTCTCAACCAGCGTTCACAACTGCAATTGCGATACTAGCCCACCTCCCACCATCCCGTAACCCCTTTCCGGTGTCAAGCGCACCAGCACAATGGCTTCAAGGACTGTGATGATCTTCCTGACTTGCTGCGCCTGTGTAGCCATGGCCAGTCTGCCATCTGCTGCTGCTGCCAGTGGCAACCGCAAGATGCTGGGCGCTTCTAAAATGCCAGACATCAATGGTGAGTGCTGTTGCTGAGCAGCAATAGCTGTCAGCGTACTTCTGCACTGTCAGACTTATACAGGGCTTGCTTAAGTATCAGCTAGAGCATTCTTAGGGCAAACGTGAAGTTGACCATGCCCAAGGTCCCGGGTGAGGCAGCTTCTAGCTGTTTTTGGCAGCATGTCCATTATGTGCTGCACCTGCTGGTGCTGCTGCAGCCCCTTCATGCATCTACGCAGCGCTACTGCATGAGTGGCGAAGCATGCCCAGTCCAGCATCACTCCATAGCTCATGTTGCTTCACTGTCAGATGCCTCAAAACTATTCCACTTGCAACATGGTTCTCAGAGCTTGCTGCTGCCACTGCCACTGCCCTGCCACGCAACATATCATCACTGCCTGCTGCAGTTGCCGTCGCCAATGCCCAGGCACAAGCTGCTGCAGCCAGCTCCAACTTCAACCAGCACCCCACGTACGTCGGCAACAACAACAACTATGATGACAAGTGCAAGCACGGCGGCTGCAACCAGCATGTGCCAGTGGTGAACAACCACCCTTCCTACTCGGCCTGCCAGTCTGCTGCCTCGGCCTATGCATCAGGCACTGCGATCAGCAGCGGCAATGGCGGTTTTGCCTTCTCGAACGCCAAGGCATTTGCTGATGCCAGGTCAACTGCATTCGGCAGCGACGACTGGAAGAACAAGTTCATCAACGCCTGCTCCTCCAGCGCATACGCAGAGGCCACAAGCCTGGCAGGCAGCGGCAAGTAGAGTGCGGCTGGCTGTTGTGCTTGATGCTTTGCTGGGTGCTGTTGGCTAGATGCGCCGTACAGTAGTGCCAGCAAGGTGCTGCACCTGGTGCCTGAATGATGTTTGTCTGCTGTCAGCGTGTTGAGCAATGAGCCAGGTGGTATGAATGATACATAATGTCAGGCGGTGTTGGCAGCAGCAGTGTTTCTTTGCTGGCTGGCTTGCCACTTGTACAGCTGTGTTGGTGAAGAGTAAAGAGGGTGCTGTGGGTGCATCTTGAATAAAGATCTTGGCATGATGACATTCTTTGCTAGGTAGTTTCACTGTGTGCACCCACATCTGTGGTTTGTGTTGTTGCTGGATGTAGGTCTTGCTAGAAATCCTACGCATTATGTTGCATGATTGCCTGCCAGGCAACCGTGGCGCTATCCCACGCATGATATTGTATGTGAGGGGTTGTTTTCCTGCTAATATTGCCTGCACACACCATTACAGGCTGGCATGTACTTGTGGCCATGTGCAGAGTTTGTGCCAACTTTCAGCGTGCTGGGCGCATTGTGAGCATGTGGAAGCGTACTGCAGAACTGCACTTTGCGATGTAGCAAGGCTGTTCAGACTGTGCTGGCAGCAATGGAGAGGTGCATGCATAAAGCTGAGGACTGCAGTACGTCCAGGCTAGTGCACGTGATGAAATCTTATGAGGGTACAGTGCTCTCAGTGCATCTGTACACCTGCATTTGTGTTGTCATTGGCATGTTGATTGATGTTGCTCAGATAAGGGCAGCTGCTGCTGTGCTATGCTAGTATCTAACGCCATGAGATGGGGCGATATGGAATGAGATGCTGCTGGCGGGCGCCAGGTTATGGCCGGTGTTGTCCTCAGGGTTCTTGCCAGCTTTGGAGGCAATCTGGCGATATGGTTTATGCCCATCTGGCACTGGGCTTTGATTAAGCCATCCGTCGTGTTGTAGTTGTTGTGCTGTTGTGCTCAGTTGGCAGAAAGCAGAAGTAGAGCGAATAAAAGAAGCAGCTGTTCCTGTTGTGATGAGGCAGCTTGTGTACTCACCTCTGCTGCCCTGAGCTTGTCCTGTGACAGGCTCCGTGTAACTGAGCAAAACGAGACGATATTTGGCACCGAGCCCGTATTGGTAGGGCCGAACATAGTGGGGATAAAGCTTGAGGCTTGCAAAGGGCAGCTGTGCAGCAGCTACCTGGTATCACTGTATGACACAGAAGGTTGTAGCGGGCTGTGGGAAACTTGCAGTGCATCATGCAGTGCCGCTGGATCAAGATTTCCTTTTAAAGATTTTGAGCAGAAGTCAACCTTTCTATAATTCAGCTGGTATGTCCGCCGCTGAGTCTGTTTCTTATAACAACTGTGGCAACAGCAGCAGGTGCTGCAGCACCGCAACTCAACAACCAAAACAAGTCGAGTCACAGCTGCTTCGCCTAGCACAGTGCCACACTGCATCATGCAACCAGCATCAAACTGTCAGTGGCCAGGTTTGGCAGGGTAGCTGCGTACTGTGACAGACACGACAAAGTGCGCCACCAATTTAACTTGCACTCAGTAGACGTTGTTTTGCAGGAGTAAACGCAGCTGATGTAGCTAGCCAGGTGGGGCTTAAGCATCCACCTTCTAGGATTGCACCATGGTGGATCCAGGAACAGCAGGTACTGACCACATCCGGCATCTGCAAGTGATCACATGCAGATGCACAGGCAAACTCTACTGTGACAAGCTGAACTTATGCTCTGTGGCCCGCACAGCAGACCAAATGGCGCCCAGTGGTGAGGCTCAGCACCCCTCCTTTGGGCGTGTTATATGATCCTTTAGCACACAGTCCTTGCCTGCTGCCCCTTCGTAATAGTTTAATTAGCTTTAAAAAGCTTCGGTGCCTCTTTGCCGAGCTTATTGCAACGGTGGGTTTCTGCCTCGTGGTGCTGACTCAGCTGACGATGGATGTTGTGCTGGGGGAAAGTCTGAACTTGCGCCCTCAATGCCCCCATGCACCCACATAACTCTTGAATAGCTACAGTGTAACATTTAGGAAAGGCACTAACTGAGACTTTTTGATTGGCGTTCGTTGCTGTTCACTCGCTTGCAGCGGAGCGGAGCGGCCTGCCTTTGATAGCAGCTGTGTAGTAAGCCAAAGGGCAAAACCAACAGTTAGCAGCCTCAGACTAGCGGGCGTGCATCATGGCACACCTCCTTTTGCACGCACTGCTTCAAAACATGGACAGCGCAGCAATGCAGGGCGCTATGCCACCGGAGAGTCCTTACAGCGCAGCAGGGGACGACCAGGAAGGCTGCTTGGGCTGCCACTGCAGGTGTGTGATGGGAGAGGTGGGAGCGGGGAAGCGGCGTTAGAGGCGATCGAGGCCAGCATTGACACCGCCGCTCCCGCCCTTAATATGTTCCTGACGCGCAGCAAGTCCATGGGAATGCTCAGGTCACTGCACATCGAAGGCCTTCCGCCAACCATGACTGCAGCTGAGCTGTCACAGCTGATGGCGCCCTATGGCTGCGTGCAGTACGCAGAGGTGAGCACCCAGCGTGACAGTATCAAGCCTCATCTGTCAAAGGTGTGCTTTAGGCACGCTTAAGGCCTTCGCTTGCCGCCTTGTTTGGGCTCCACGCAGGCGCGCTTTCCGCAGTCCATCGGCTTGCAGGCATTCAGCAATTGTTGCACCCTGCCTTGATCTGAATTTCGCGTCCGATCCTGCAAACGGTGCCGCAGGCTGCGCCCGAGGCTGTGAAGAACGAGTCCACTGGGGACTACACTCGCAAGCTGCACTGCTATGTTGTGTTCACAGACCACCTAGGGGCTTGCCAGGCCAAGCGGGTACTGCAGCCACGGTTCCCAGAGCAGGCAGGTGCAGCAGATGCACTGCGTGTGCGGTTCTGCAAGCCGCAGAACGTGGTGCCGCTGTGCACGCCCACGTTCAGGGCGTTTGTGACAGCGCAGTGGGCGCAGGCAGCAGCAGCAGCCAAGGCGAGCCCCGACTACAAGAAGGCTTCCTGCAAAGTGAACGCTCTGTTTATCAGCAAGCTGCACCAGCACATCACCACGGCGCGCCTCACCTCGCTGTTCGGCAAGTTTGGCAAGATGCTGGCGTGCGAGGTGCGCAGCAGCATTAGCATCGGGAGCAGCAGCGGGGGCAGGAGTAGCAGCACAGGGGAAGGATAGGCTGGCAGCACTGGGGCAAGGATATGATAGAATGGCTGCACGCAGCGAAGCAGCTGGTGATGGCGCAGGGCAAACTGTTGAGCGTTGGCTCAGCGCCCGCAGCAGCGTGCAAAGCAGTAGCTGCCGCCAGAATGCTGTTTTTGCAGCAGCACGCTAGTTCTGCAGCCCGTGCCGCACACTGTTGACATCAGCTCTCTTATATACTGCGGACATTTCCTCCTGTATGGCATACATACCTTCCTGCTTGCCTGTCCCTCACATTCCTGCCTTGCCCTGCTGCACACCTTGCCCCTGCTGCGCTTTGCCCCTGCTGCTGCAGGTCCAGTACCACAGCGACGGCCGCTCAGCCGGGCACGGCGTGGTCATCTACGAGACCATCGAGGATGCGGAGAAGGCGCTTGCAGGAACCAACGGCTACCGCCTGGAGGGCCGCACCATTGAGGTGACGCCGCTGCGGCTCAAGAAGCTGCCCAGCAAGCTGGAGCATCTCAAAAACAGGATCCAGCGCCAGCCCACATCCGGAGATGGCTCTGGCAGTGAGGATGGCAGCGGCAGCATTCCTGCGTGTTCACCCAAGAGCATGATCGGCACACCGCCCACGCCCGCAGCGGCGCTGCTGGGGCTGTCTGCAGCGCACCAGCACCAGCAGCAGGCTGCGGCGGCGGCCGCCGCGCTGCAGCTGCAGCAGGGGCTCATGCACGGGCTGCAGCTGCACCAGCAGCAGCTGTTCATGCAGCAGGTGCAGCAGCAGATGGCGATGCAGCAGATGCAGCACATGATGCCGCACCAGCTGCCGGTGCCGTGCAGCATGGCGGCAGCAGCAGCAGCCGCCGCCGCAGCAGCGGCAGGGATGGGTGGCGCGCCGGGCGGCATGGGCCCTGGGGGTATGGGGCCCGGTGGCATGCGGCCTGGCATGCACATGTCTGGCATGCCCCATCCTGCAATGATGCAGGGCATGGGGCGTGAGGGCATGCCTATCGTGCGGCCTAATGGCGAGGTGGTGCCTCCAGGGCTGGACCTCTCCTTCATCTCTTAGGCGCGACTGCGCAGTGGATCTCATGCTGCTGTGGTGCGGCAGGCTGAGAGTGGGAGGTGGTGCGGCCTCAAGGCTATGTGTGGTGGGAGGGCGTGGCTGGTTTGGGCGCTGGCAGCAGCTGCAGCGCAGGAGGATGTTTCTGTTGTCATTATAGCGCGTTTGGCGGCAAACAAGCTGCTGCTGATGTAGCTCTGCCTGGTGGTGTGGTATAGGCGAGCAGGCCGTAGGTGCAGCGCACAGCGGGACCAGCAGCAGCGCAGGCGCCTTGCCGGCATTCCTGCAAGCCCTGCAGCTGCCCCGGTCTTGCTTGCTGCGTTGTGCAACAGCTGCTCTGTTGCTCCACTTGATTTTGTACACAGCAGGTGTGGCTGGCTGGGGTGGGTCACCCGCTGGCGAGGGGTGCATGCATGGTTTCTGGTTAGTGTATGGTGAGCCCAGTCAAGGGCTGCCTACGATTTTGGCTTCATCCGCCCCATTTTGTATGCTGAGTGCAACCAGAATCAAGCGGCACGCGCAGCGCGCAAGCTCATGCGTGCCGCTGTGGTGCGAGGTGTGTGTGCTTTGCACGCTCTGTGGCAGCGTGGTGTTGTTGCGCGCACGGGTGCTGTTGTGTACTGGTCTGGGTGGCGCAGCACAGCTGGCGCTGGCTGTATGTATTCTGTGTATTGCGTGCAAGGCCTCTCTGCCTGGAGGGCGCCGGGACTCGTGCTGTCGGGGTGCATCGGCGCATAGGCGCGCACGAGTGGCCACATATGCAGGCGCGTCTGGCATATCCTGGCATATGGCATGGCATGGCCATGTGGTGGCAAGGGCGCTGCTGCTGCTGCTGCTGCTTGCGCAGCACATGGCGAGCATCCTGGAGCAGGATCATTCTTTGCCCATACCAGAAGCATATCAACACCAATTTTGTCGGCATCGCTCTGCCATGCCCGCCGCGTGTCCCACATGGGCTGCTGTAGGGTGTGTGGCGGCGCCAGGGCGTGGCTGAGTGGTGCCGCTGTACACAGCTACCTAGCGCTCAGTGTGTCTTGGCGTGCTTGTGTGCATGTGTGCCTGCCTGATAACTTGCGATGGTGCCGGCAGGCCGATGCACCTAGCCTAGGCTGCATTGTTGCCGGGATCGCGCAGCCCTTTTTGTGCCAGGGCTGGCCTCCCCATATATATGTCCTCATCTTCATCTGCCTGGGCAGCCCCAGCCTGCGGCTGGTGACCTTTTTGTGCTTGCGTGACCGCTGTTAGTGGTTGGGGAGTGCACAGAGAGCACGGCGTGTGTGGGCCGCCTCTTTACTCTGCAGAAGGGGCGATTTTCATATGCTGTTTCGCCTGTTTTTTGACAGCTGTTTTGCAGTTTTCGGGCTGCGTGCGCGTCGCGGCGCAGCACCGCACAGGAACACTCCCTTTTGGGGCATCAGCACAGCACGGCCAGCCCCCTGCCTCAGCAGTGTTGCAGCAATGGCAACTCTGCACGGGTTTTTCTTGGGCTGGGCCGCCCTGCCTGCAGCTGATCACAGAACACACTTGTTAGCGCGTTGACTGCTCTGCCTGTCTCTCTGCGTGTCTGTCTGTCTTGTCTGCCTGTCTTTCGTGTGTCGTCTGCCACTGTGTTGGGGAGGAGGGCACGTGTGGACTCTGCTTGTTGGTGCGCGGACACAACAGCAGCGCGACTTGTGAGTGCGCACCAGTGTGAGCGAGTACATCGGCTGTGTATGTGTGTGTGCAATGTACGCACACGTGCTTGCGTGCATGTGTGCGAGCCCTCCTCCCGGTTTTCTTGCCTTGATTGGTGTGCCGCGCTAAGCTAAGCTACGTGCCAGCGGGTGGGCGGATGCATTATGGGCAGGATGTCCGCATTACAGGGCGTGCCAATTGCCACCTCTTTGAGGGTGGCCCAGTTTTCACCGCATCACACACAGCGCCCGCCCGCTGGCCTTGCTTCGAGTCAGAAAGGGTTTTGTTTTGGCAACAGTGCAGCCGTGCTTCCCAGGTGGAGCATGCGCTGGTCACCACAGCAGCACTTGTTCTTGGGGCAGCAGCAGCAGTGCGCAGTGCGCCAAGGTTGCGGCCTGGGTAAGGCGCTCGTCGTGAGGAATTCCGCAGACGTTGAGCCGCCAGCATTTGCATGCGTGCTGTGCGCACGGCAGCCTGTCACAGGCGTGCTGCGTGGTAGCTGTTAGCTGCACTTGTTGTCAATACATCTGCACAAAATGAAGCCAGCCGGTGCACAGTCGCCCCGAGCGGGGCACAGTTGCAGCAGCAGGCGCCGCCTGCCTCAATCTATCTATACGTATCTATCTTCTGCATGCATACACATCCTCACTTGTCTGTTTTTTTTCTGGGGCGCCGTGCCTCCGGCTGTGTTGTGCAGAGGGGGTCCTCTGGCGTTTCTCATTCTGGCAGCGCGCAGGCCCATTGATCTGCTTGTGCAGCTGGTAGCCACCCTGTGGTGCCTTGTCGAGGAGCTTTGTGTGTGTTGCCTGCATGCGCTGGTCGCAGCTCGGGCAGCACAGTGCCCGCTTATTGCAGCAGCGTGCAGTGCAAAACGCGCGCGCACAGAGCAGTACAGTGCGAGGCAGCAGCCGCTGTGTATGCTTGTGTTATTTGGGCGCAAAGCAGCAGCAGGTGCAAGCACCATCGGCTGTGTTGACATGATTGTCAGCCTGTGCAGCTCCTGCAGCACTATGTTGCACGCACAGCGAAGTTTTCCCGCCTTTTTGTTCCCCTGCAGACACAATGCATGCGTCTTGTGCGGTGCGATGCTTGTGTGAGGGCACAGGCAGGCTGCTGCAGTGTGGTATTGTGCTTTTGCAAAGTGCAGAATGGCAGAAGAAGCAGTAAAGGGCAGCAGCATTACTTGCAGTGAATGCAGTGAATGGATCGTGCGCGCTCTGTGGTGTTGGTTTGTTTTGGCGCGCAATGAATGCATGCAGCTGCCTCCGGCGCAGTGGCGAAGCGGAGTGACCAACCGCTAGCCTGCATTGCAGAAAGAGTGGGTGCTATACCAGGGCACCATGCCCCGTCCAGGTGTCTCCTTGTATGCATATGTGTCTTTGGCCCTTGGGCAGCTCTACTTGGGCTGATTTGCCACGCTTGTGCCAGCTGTGAGGCAGGATTGGAGGGCGGTGATGCAGGCCTGTGTGTTGTGGAGTGTGTGCTGCTTCTGTTTCTGGTTGCGGCGGTGGTTCTATGATGGAGCTGTATGGGACCCGTGTGACTGTGTGCGTGTGTTGCAGTGCGGGTGAATGTGTGGCCCAGGCCTGACGATGTGCACACCTGACTGACGTACCGCTACAGCATCCACAATTCTTTCCACCTGGTGCCGCAACACTCTGGGTGCTCAGCAGCAGCTGCATTGTTGCTCATTGTACTTTCTGTGCAGCATGCTAGCGGCAGCAGCAGCAGCAACAGCATGCCGATTTTGGCTTGAAGCAGGCAGCCTGTATGCGTGCAATCGTCCCTGGTCTGACTCCATGGCATAGCCTCTGATCTGTGTGTTGCGCTGCTGCCCTGTCTCGCGGGGTGTGTGAGTGTGGGTGCATGTTCAGCCATCTCTGCAGCTGCACTTGTAGTTGCAGCGCAGGTTGGGGTTTTCACTTGTATGCGACACATTCCGCTGTGCGTCGCTGATTTTCGTAGCAGCCTGCGCCCGGCACAACGTGCTGGCCAGGCGGGGTTTTTGACTCGCGGCGCTCCCTTGCGGCCGCCCCTGGAAATATGGCGGTATAACATGTGTTATTAACGTAATAACATGGACGGCAGGGACAGCAGGCGGCCCAGGGAGCCCGCGCAACCCCACCTTTTCTTGCTGCACATGCCTGCATGCCTTGCGCAGGGATGCACACCCGGCGTCATCTTTCTGCATGGCAGCCTCAGCAGCAGCAGCAGCCACATCAGGCGGTCAGGCTGCAGCACTTGCACAGCAAGCAGGCTGCAGGCACCCCGCAGCCGCCAGTATTGGGCGGCCAGTTGTGGCACTGCTGCATGCAGGACTCTGCTCGAGGGTGATGGTTGAGCATGCGCATCTGCTGTTTTGTGTGGCGCGGGGCGCCTTTCTGCACAGCGTTGTGTGCAGGGCCCGCGCCGCGCCGAGTTGGAGAGAGTGATATATATGTGTGAGTGGCATGACTTGTGTTTTGCGTGCTGGTGATGTACTGTTCTTCTTCTCTCGTACTTCTCTACTACTTCTCCACTATTACTTTGCTATGGGCGCCCGTTTTCCAAGGGGGCCCGTTTTTGTGGGCGCCACATGCTGTGCGCTCCACCACGTGCTGAAGCAGCTTTCTGTGTGGCTCTCTGCGAAGGGAGTAGACAGTGACATATGGTGTTGGATTGCAATGCTGATGCCTCGCCGCCCCAAAGCCTTTTCTTGGCCGTGGTGCGTGCGTCATTTTGTGGTGGGTGCTGCCACCCGCCAGGCCGTTTTGGGTGCAGGCTGCAGCAGGCTCGCGCCGGCGCTATTTCAGGACGCATGTCGTGTGATGTATGCGGTCGGTCGCTGGACTTTCAGGGTGCAGCAGTGCATCCGGTTTTGTGTGGTGGTTCAGAGGATGAGTGGTGGCTGGGTGGATGGGATACAATGGCCAGCGTCCTTGTACAATGGGGGTGTCTGTCTGGGTGCGATCAGGCTTACGGGGCAGGGGCTTGTGTGTGTATCAAAGGGAGATCCTGGTGTGTACTACTAGCAGCTCTGTTGTTTGATGCTTTGCTCTGCACTGCAGGCAAGCAGTTTCATATATGGCAGAGGATGAATAAGCGCAGTGATGAAGTGGAGCACGCAACCTGGCGAATGACATGGTTTGCAAGTGCATCATGCAGTGATGCCCTGCAAGTGCATCATGCAGTGATGCTCTTCAGAGGGCTGCAGAATTGGGACTTGGTGTCTGCTCCCTTCTGTGTAACAGATTTTGAATCAAGACTCCGACCTACATGCTATGATGTACTGTCTTCCCTGAAATTCTTTAAGATGCTATTTGCGTCCGGAGGTCACGTGCAACAGGGCGCCACTACTGCCACTGTATCTTGGCAGCTGTACATGTACAGCTGTGAGGCCTGATCGCGACAGCCACCATCCCCTACAGAAGGATCAAGGGAAGCTACAGCGGGTGTACAACGGATTTGTTGACTCAAGTCGGGATTTGGCAAGCGCTGCAACACGAAAAGGGACGTTGAAGCGCAACAGATCACTGCTCTAGGGCTCGGTGTGTTATTACGTGCAGCTGAGCTGATCATGTGCTTCACAGCCTGCATTGTGCAGTAACAGAGAAACAAATATCGTTCTTCGCTATAAACACTAGTTTGACAATCGATCGAGTTTGCGTGTCTGTGCTGCCCTGCACCGTCTAGCATGCTGCAGTGATTCAGAGTGTACTCTGCTGAAACCACTACAGTACACTTCTAGATCATGGCAGCAGTGCTGAGGCGTGCTGGCGCGCAGCTCCTGCGGAACAACATACAGCGAGGAGGGCATGGCTGGCCCGGGGGCTCGTTCTGGGCAGAGGGCACACAAACCGGCAGGAATGGCTACATCTTCGGCGAGACCCCGCCTCCACCAGGGCAGAAGCGGAAATGGGAGAGCTGGGAGCTGATCTTGTGAGTGCCTGGGGCAGCAGCAGCAGCAGGACTGGCCAAGCGCACTGTGCCTTCTGTCTGTCCCATTGCAGCAACGAGAACAGCTGAAGGAGCTCTGTGTGTATTGTTCCAGTTGGCTTGTGCGACGCTTGAGCTGTCTGCAAGCTTGAGTGGCACATACGCCGTTGGTGGGAAGCGCTGCAACACCAGCTGCAGCGGCAGTGGCTGCTCATCATCAGTATGTGCAAGCTGTGTTATACTTGCGCATAGGGCAGGTGGTTGCAGGGTGCAGCACGCCAGTAGTTGATGCAGAAGCAGGACGCAGGTGCAGCACGCCACTGTTAGCAGTAGCAACCAGGTAGCAACGCCCATCACGGTGCTGCGGTGTTGCCACCTCGGCAACACTGCAGCACTTGGTAGAGGCAGCAACACACCTTAACCTGTTGATGCTCCAGAGCCAGTGCTTTGCAACTGCTGTGGAACTGCTCTGTGGTCACTTGTCTTCACGCATCTCTGTACCACCCATGCTCTCACAGGCGTGGCTGATCACTGTATACTCTGTTGCGTCCTGCACTCCTCCCTGTGTGCTGCTTTCATGAACCACCAGTATTCCCACTCCTCTACCCCGCAGCTACACCAGCTTCAGCATATTTAGCCTCAGCGCCTGGCTAACCACTTACCCTCCTATTCTGCTGCACCTCCCTGCACCGCTCGTCTCCTGCAGCAACACTGGCTTTGGCATTACTGGCCTCACTGCCTGGCTCACCACTCAGCCTGCTGTGTGCCTGCATTGCACTTGCCCTTTCGTCAACAAGCCTCCTGCGCTCCTGCACTGACCGCTAAACCTCCTGTGTTCCTGCGCTGCACTTTTTCTGTTTGCAGCTACACCGGGGTTGGTATTGCTGGCCTCACTGCCTGGCTCACACTGTACGGCCTTGCACCCCTCCATGCATGCTTCTCTTTTGCAAGCACACGGGCTTTAGCATAGCCGGCCTCACTGCCGGCCTGACCACTAACCCTCCCTCCCTGCAATCCTCTCGTCTCGCAGCTACACTGGGTTTGGCATTGCTGGGCTCACTGCCTGTCTCAAACTCACCCTCCTGCTCTGCTTGACCTCCCCCTCCCTGCAATCCTCAATGTGTTTCGCAGCTACACCGGCTTTGGCATTGCTAGCCTCACTGCCTGGCTCACCACTCAGCCTCCTGCTCTGCTTCAGCTCCCCTCCCTGCAATCCTCGTCTCCTGCAGCTACACCGGCTTTGGCATTGCTGGCCTCACCGCCTGGCTCACCACTGAGCCTGCTGCTATCCTGCATTGCACTGGCCCTTTTATCAACAAGCCTGGTGTGTTCCTGAGCCTCCTGTGTTTCTGCACTACACTCTTCTCTGTCGCAGCTACACCGGGTTTGGCATTGCTGGCCTCACCGCCTGGCTCACCACTGCACTCATCCTGCTGTAGTCCCCATTGCACTTCTCCTGTGATAATCACGCGCCTGTGCTGCTGCGCTGGACTTGCACCCGCAGCTACACCGGGTTTGGCATTGCTGGCCTCACTGTCTGGCTGACCACTGACCCTCGTGTTTCCCTGCCCCCATCCCTGCACTCCTCCCTTCTCTCCTGTCCCTTGCAGCTACACCGGGTTTGGCATTGCTGGCCTCACCGCCTGGCTGACTCTGTACGGCCCCGACAACAGCCTGCAGGCCTGGGCGCGGCCCCACGCCCTGGCAGAGCTGGCCGAAGAAGATGAGAAGTTTGCGGCGTATGCTGCCGACTCCTCGCTGCAGCAGGAGATGGCTGACAAGTTCACAGCCATGGGCAAGCACCCGGACAGGTGCGGGTCAAACCAGTCGAAGTCCCATGTTTCCCAGCAGCAGCAGCAGCAGCAGCAGCAGCAGCAGCTGTTGAATGTGCATGTGGTTGATGAGGCCTTTATTTTGCTGTAAGGTTGGAGACCAGGCAAGCAGCAGGAGCTGGCGGACAGATGCAAACACTGAGCATGCTGTACATCTGAGGGGACTGTTATAGCAGAGTCCATGTGTCTGACCACACCTGCTGCTGCTGCTACTGCCACTGCTGCCGCCTGCAGGTATTACGACGCTGTCATGATGAGGAACGAGTTCGCAATCCTGCAGGCCAAGGACAACGGCGCATGAAGCTACACCGGCTGCAGCAGCGGCCAGGATCAAGGCAGAAGTACGGCAGCTGGAGCAGCAGTGGGAGCAGCTAGCTGCTAGCAGCTAGCTGCTAGCAGCAGCAACCTGTGCTTGTTGTGTGGGGGCCGTGAGACTGCTGCCAGGCCAGTGACCAAAGTTCAGCAGCAGCTGCAGCCGCAGCGCTGCGTGTATGTTGATTACCGAGCTGCTTGGAACTCCGGACAGCAGGCAGGAAGCTGCTGAAGCAACAGTGGGTGCAGCAGATGGTGTTAGTGCAGCTGGAGTAGCAGCTCATCCCACTGGAGTTATCGCAGGCAGCAGCGTGTGAGAGCAGCAGCGGCAGTTGATGGGTGTCAGCAGTAGCAGCACACCTCTAGTGTCTGCACCTGGTCTGTGAAGCTCATGCACATGTAGCTGTCATGATGGCATGCATGCATTAAGAGATGATGATACATTTGCACTGTTTGTGGAGGTTCTACCATCTAAGCTTGACAATGTAACCCGATTCACCAGCTGAGCATGGTGAAGGCCTGGTGAGGGCAACACTACTAGTGCTTGACTTCTTGAGTTGGTGGTGTCATCTGCCACAGCAACAATGGCACCTGGATCGAATTTGGCAGAGGAAACATCTTCGTCGCTTTGCTTGAGGGGCTATCGCTCGCTTTGATGCTGCAGCGCCCTCAAATGCCATCTCAGATTCCCAGCTGTCACAAAGCCCTGGTTGCTTTCTGAGAACGCCAGTTGTAGCACCATGCCGTTGCCGGTCGCTCGTCTCCACGATTCTCATTGACATCATTTTCAGAAACACAGCCGGATCGATGCTGGTGCATCGATCATGGTGACTGCTGCCGAACGGCAGCAACAGCATGGTGGGAAAGTAGTGATTCGGTTAAATCACAATCACAGGCGTGAAGCTTTCGAGAAACTAGATCCATGCACAGCGTTCCTGTACGCTCCGTACACCGTCTCAGCCCTGCTCGCAGGTAAGCAGTACCATGGATTGCAGCAGCAGTAGCAGTACTGCTGCCATAGGCAGCATGAACTTTCAAACACCAAACTCTGCCAATGTGCACGATACTATGCTACAGGGCTTGCCTTGCTGGCTTATTATGGTGATGTACTGGGCTGGAAGGCTTCAGCCTCAGCAGCAGGCAGCAGCGAGCACAATGCTGCTGCTGGCCTGTGGGCGGCAGTGCTGGTGTTCCTTGGTAAGTGGCAGCACAACACTACTGCAGCTGTCGCAGTGCAGCACATGCAGGCAATTACACATTTTTGGTTGGCTTAGTCGGGTGTTGGTGAACAGTGCATGTGAACAGAAGAGTGTCAACATGTGAACACAAGTCCACTTGAACATGCACAATGCAGACACCTCCATGCAATGCCCAGCTAGGCTGCACATGCTTGTCGCTACTTACAAGAGTCTCGCTGTACAACAGGCATTGCACACGCTGCTGCTGCGGCTGCTGCTGCTGCCGCCAGGCTACTCGGTGGTGCAGGGCCCCCGCACCAGCATGGTGCGGCCCCACCCAGCGCTGTGGAGGCTGGTGCATGGTGCTGCCGTGCTTTATGTGCTGCTGCTGGTGTGGCTGCTGTTCCAGACAGCACAGGACGCCAGGCAGTTCATGAAGGTGCGCAGCAGCAGCAGCAGCAGCAGCAGCAGCAGCAGCAGCAGCCAGATGGCATTAGGTTGCGCCGCAGCTCTCGCCTGCGTGCATGCAGCCATGCCATGTTGCTGACAAGCATGTGTCTTGAGGAGGCTGCTGCATCTGTCACCAGACGCCGCTAACATCCCTGCTTGCTCATGCAGGGCTGCAAGCAACAAAGCATCAGCCAGCCCCATAACGCTATACACCCGGTCGCCCCTGCACACCGCCTGTTGTTGCTGCACACACCGCAGCACCTCGACCCCTCACTGGGGGTCCAAGTAACCTACAGGGACTATGGCAGCGCCTGCGCGCTGTGGCACCCAAGCATAAGCCATTGCGCATGCCGTGCATACACCGGGTCTCCCTTGTCTCACCTGCACACCGCCTGTTGTTGTTGCTGCCGCCCGCAGCACCTCGACCCCTCCCTCGGCGTCGAAGTCACTTACCGGGATTACGGCAGCGCCTGCGCGCTGTGGCACCCCGGCAGCGGCAGCTGGGACTGGTCCAATGTTGTGTCAGCGCTGGACGTGTTTGTGCTGGCTCACAGCCTGGGCTGGTGGGGCAAGGCGCTGCTCATCCGCAACACGCCGCTGCTGTGGGCCTACTCGATTGGCTTCGAGCTGCTGGAGGCGACCTTTGCGGTGCGTTGTGTTGTGTGGCGCGGGGGTCCAGTGAAGCACGTAATGTCACAGGCAGGATATGCTATTGCAAGGTGCGGGGTGCTTGTTGCGGATCAACCTGCAACCCACACCTTGCGATGCGTTGTTGTTTGGGGGGGGGGGGCTGCAATCGACGTACAGGTCACAGGCAAGGCGTGCCCTTGCGCAAGCTGCAACATGAGGGTTGCAGTGCAGGCGCATGCACAGGCATCTGTCTCGAAGCCAGTGTGTTTGCCGATTAGCAGCCAGGTGCTGCACAGCAGGCTGCATTGACAACAAGCCTGCGCTATGCTAAACACACACTCACTGCAACCTGCGTGCAATCACTCCTGTCTGCTGCCTCAGCTACTGTCTGTCTGTTTCTTTGTCTGTGGCGTGGTCTGACCTGTTCTGCCTGTTCTCCCCCCCCTCCCCTGCAGCACATGCTGCCCAACTTCAACGAGTGCTGGTGGGACAGCTGGCTGCTGGATGTGGCACTCTGCAACAGCCTGGGTGAGCAGCGGCAGGTTTCTTAGCAACAATCAGCTTTTTGAGCAACAACCTCAATGAGCAGATAGCAGCCGTAGACATAGCTCTGCAACAGCCTGGGTGAGCAGCGGCAGCAACAACGCGTGTGGCTTCTTAGTGTATGTGCACTTGGCAACAGCCTGGGTGAGCAGGGGCAGCAGCATACAGCTGTGGTGCTCTGCAACAGCCTGGTTGAGAGATGGCAGCAGCAGTGCATGTGGCTTCTTAACAACAGCCCTGGTTGGCTGTGCTGCTGCGGCCACGAGTCTGCCAGCAGCGACGCCAACCATGCAAGCCTGGCACGCGTCCCATTCGGCGCACTCCCTGATATCAGTGCAGCGACAACGGCACCGTGCTGCTGCTGCTGCTGCTGCTGCAGGCATCTATGCGGGTATGGCCACTGTGCACTGGCTGGACTGCAAGTACAAAAACTACAACTGGCAGGTACGATTTGGCCTGTGTTGCACGCAATGATAGCCAGTCGGTTTAAACCTTCGAACCTGAATCCTTCAAGTACAAAAACTACAACTGCAGATGCGCTGCTTGACTGCAAGCCTGCCGACAGTTGATGGCACGGCAGGGCACAACATGAGCAAGTCAGCGGCAGGAACTGCAGCTGCAGTCGAGGCCTTTCCCGCGCTTATTGTGGCTTCATGGATGGTGTCAACCTGCCAAAGATACTGTGGCCTGAGTGTCCCTGTTGTGCTTTCTAGCTCTGCTTGGTGCCAGCAGTGGCAAGATGGCTGTCCAAAACACGCTGCTGCTGCTGCTGCCGCTGCCGCCGCCGCTGCTGCTGCTGCTGCTGCTGCCTGTCAGGGCCTGAGTGAGCTGCATGGCCTGGTGCCACGGGCCAGCAGGGGCCTGGCGCAGCTGCTGCCCTACTCCTGGTCAAAGCTGGACTGGAGCATCGCCTCCAGTGAGTTGTTGTCATCACCTTCATGGGCGCAGTAGCTGGCTCCTTGGGCTAATGCCTGAGGCAGGTTTCCAGTCCTGATATGCATTTGTGTTGAGTGGGGGCTGGGAGAGGTGGGAAGGCGGTTGAGGGACAAAAGGGAGGTCCTAGCCACAGCCTTACAAACTTTGCTTCCTGTTCCTGGTCAAAGCTGGACTGGAGCATCGCCTCCAGTGCGTGCGGGGGTGGTGAGGCGGGAACATTTGACAAACTGAGTGTTGAGGGGAGAGGAGGGAGGCTGCCGCTGAGGGCCAGAAGAGATATGTGGGTCTTGCTCAAGTTTGCGCTGCTGCTGCTGCTGCTGCTGCTGTTGTTGCTGCTGCTGCTGCAGGCCCCAAGCGCTGCCTGCAGTCGCTCCTAGTAGTGGCGTGTTTCCTCACAGTCGAAGTCAACTCCTTCTTCCTCAAGTTTGCGCTGTGGATACACCCTCCACAGCACACCCTTGTATGGGGCCGGCTGCTGCTGTGGACTCTTGTTGGGGCCCCGGCAGTGCGAGAGTACTACGAATTCATACAAGGCGAAGGAGGCACAGCCGGCTATGCGCTGGCAGGGGCTAGTGGGGCAGCTGGTGGTGGTGTGGTGTTCCACAAGCTGGGCACGTTTGCGTGGGTGGCTGCTGCGGTGAGTTGGCTACGGTGCGTTGAGCAGGGCACGATGACGGAACCCGTATTCATATATGCAGAGCACAGCACCATCATTCTTATTGTACTAACCTGATCATACAAAAAGAGCCAGGCACCACGCGACACCTCTTGTGCTTGCCGAGCAGCAGCATTTTGGTGTGCTTCTGTTGCTGGCGCCTCGCTGCTGCAGATGCTGGCGCTTGAGACGATGCTGGCTATCAAGTTTGGGCGCGGCCTGTACCCTAAGCCCTGGCCCCCGCCAGTGCTGGCCGGCTGGGCTGTGGCTGTGGTATACTCTGTTCATTTACATCAGAGGACACACCAGGCCTTGCCGAGCTGAGGCAACTCATTGCTCTTCTGTGCCTGGCGCCTGACCTGCTGCTGCTAACACATCAACACATCAACATGTCGCATCCTCACTGCTGCAGATGCTGGCACTTGAGACGATGCTGGCTATCAAATTTGGTCGCGGCCTGTACCCTAAGCCCTGGCCTCATGCTGTGCTGGCCAGCTGGGCAGTGGCTGTGGTGGTGGCTGTGACGCTGCTGGCTGTGTGGCAGCTGCGGCTGTGGAGGCGGCAGCGGGGCGAAGCAGCCAGCGCGACAGCGCAGCAGCAGCAGCAGCAGCAGCAGCAGCAGCAACACCGGCAGAACGACCATGTCAAACAGCAATGACGTGGGAGATTTTCATGTTGGGGAGTGCTGTCCGCGGGCCCCTGGTATTGTGCTGCCCCAAGCCCTGGCCCCGCGCTGGGCTGGCCAGTTGGGCTGTGGCTGTGGTGGTGGCTGTGAGCCTGCTGGCGGTGTGGCAGCTGCGGCTGTGGAGGCGGGAGCGGCGCAAAGCAGCTAGCGCGGCACAGCAACAGCAGCAGCAGCAGCAGCAATACCGGCAGAACGGCCATGTCAAGCAGCGATGATGTGTGAGGTTCACCGTTGGGCTGTGCGCGGGGCCCTGCAGAGTGGTACCTTTGTAGCCCTGCTGCCCCAAGCTCGTTTTATCAAGACAAAGAGAGTTTGTTAGTAACAAACCTGGATGGTCGACTTGGCAAAGTGTTTGCAAACCTGTTGGTATGGTTGAAAGCATTGGACGAGCAATTCGAGTTGCTGGGAGAGCTCTCCCGGCAAGGAGTTTGTTGTGCATGTTCACTATAAGCTAGAGAGGCAGTAGCGCTGATCATCAGCCATAATGATGGTGGGTTGATCAGGTGTCTGGCACGATGGTACACCTGACCTGATGAAGCGATGCCTGTCATCGATCATCATCGTCATAAGTGATCGTTACACTCAGGAGTCCCGCAACACTATGTAGCGCACGCCACCAATCCCACACCCTACACCAGCCCCGCAGAGCCGCAACTTGTGGTTGAACCTGCAGGCATCCCACCAACTGGTTCTCTCTCGCGCTGCCTGTCGTCTGGGTACAAACGCTGGCTGGACTGTAGGAATTCTCAGGTGCTGCTGACCAGGCCTCCTGCCCTAGGGCTCAACAGCTAGCAGCAGCATGCACAAGTATCCGAATACCCTCAACAACCCCCAACCGCCGACACTCGCATGCATAACCCTTCTGCCAAAAGGCGCAATCCACAATGCAGCAGCAGACAGTGCTTGGCTGCTGCTGCGGAACTGAAAGCCATGCTTCAGCAAACATGGCGCAGAGATGCCATCCCAAGACAACGCAACCAACGACAGAACCCGCCAGCAGCGCATGCACAGCCTGCCCTTTGCCGTACCAGCCACTGCCCGCGAAGCATTTTGCTGCAAACACACTTGTTAGAACAGCGCTATCATAGCGTAACTTAACGTTAAGGGGGAGTCTTGATGCAGGCAAACACAGGCAGATGGGAGCAACATATGTTATCAGATGCAAATACGATGGCAGGGGCTAGAGCAGCAACACGCTAGAGCAGTGCATGGCGTGCCAGCTCCTGCACTGCCACAGAACGGCCAAAACAACGACCAGCACCCAAATCAGGTTCAAAATACCTTGCCCAAACAGCGACGGCAAGCATGCATGGCGGCTCCAACTATGGTGGGCAGCAGCAGCACAGCCATAGCCGGCAAGTGTGATCATGTACAAACACAGCAACGCATGGTACATCAAGGCGTCAGGAAGGCGTAACACCTTCATCAAGGCTGCAGCGCAACACACCACCCCAAAGTAAAAAGAAGATAAACACAGCTGACACCCGCACTGCCCAGAGCCAGAGCCATCGTCAGTCGGTCCACAAGTACAGTCAATATCAATGTTGCCACTGGCAGCAGCATCACAGCAATGCAAGGGGCGTTCAAAAAAGGTTTTTTTTGTGAGGCCTGGCAGCCCCACGCTCCAAGCACACGCTGCAATGCAATGCACAGCTCGCCAGCAACAGCACCCCAGCCGGCGCAGGCACCGGCAGTAAGACTACTACAACCACATGCAGGCAACCCTGCTGACACAAGTCACATGGGGTCAACACACACACACACACACACACACACACACACACACATAGCATGACTATCTGCACTACAACACATCCCCACAACATACGTGCTGCAGTGCATGCTGTATGCTGCCCGGGTGACAGCAAAGCTGCAATGGTATTCTTGAGGTGAAAAGTGTATGTAGAGAACAGAGTGTGCCAGATCCACACACACGCACACTTACACATGCCCCAAAGCGCACGCAAGGTGCCAAGCCCAAAATAAGTATCAGGTATACCTGGCAGGACTGCCTTATGTCGTGCAGCAGTGCAGCTGCTTGATTTGCATCGATCAATGACTCTCACAGTACCAAGACACTGACAGACACAAAGCTGAGCAAGTGGGTGTCTTACCCTAGCACCAGCAAGACCTCAAGACTGCAGCAATCCCAGCAGCGGTACAGGATCCATCGTCCACCCCGCAGGTTGAACCTGCAGATCACATGGAACTGCCTGCTGCTGCTGCGATGCTGCCATGCTGCCTTCTTGTCAAGTGTGCTCCTTGCAGCAGCAGCAGCAGCAGCAGCAGCAAGGCGCCAAGAAGCAGGTGCCAGCTCGGCTGCAACAGACATGCAACCGCTGCTGCAATAAGAACAGCAGCGGAACCCACATATCACGTGCGCAAGTGCACACGATGTCGCCGCCGCAACAAGATGGAAGCAAGAGATAGACACCGTGCATTGCCGTGCCAGCCGGGAAGCTAGGCAATCATATGCACAAGGGCCCTCATCTGCCAATCTAATCTGCCATTCCGCCACACAGCAAACGATGGTGTGACCATCATAAGCTGCAGGCCAAGACTGCATGCCAACAAACAAACAATTTGACTGGCAAGTTCTAGGCCAGCCGCAGCTTCCTCAAGATTGTGGTTCTTCTTGATTTCGGTTGCTGGCTTGATTGTTGGCTCCTATACGCCAAGGCACGCACATCTGCTTGCGCTGTTTACACAGCACGCAGGGCAACACCGACCCCAAGCATGCCATGATGAGCTTCGTGTGATGCACCTCGCATGTTGCCAGCCAAGCCTCTGCATCACCGCACACAACATGTCTCTGTGGGCCCCGTCAGCTGTACCGCTATCCTGCTTGCATGCATCCACATGCCTGCTTGCATGCATCCACATGCAATCCTGCTGACATCAGCGCACGATGCGGCGCCCAACGCAAACCAAAAGAAAGAAAAGAACATGCTAACAGATGCCCGCTGCTCCCAGACCAACCCCTAGCTTGTATGCCGAGTGCCCACACCACCTGCATACGTAGCATGACACAATCCTGCAATCCTGCAAGCGCTGCAGAATGCAGCTCAGTGCACATCAAGACAACAGCAACAACGGGTGCCCAGCAGCACCACAGATGGACGCACAGAGCAGCCAGACAGTAGCACAAAGAGCACACGGCCGGCCAATAGTGCACTGCCTAAGAGCGTGCACTGACAGGCGGCCAATCTGTGCGGCAGACAGACATGTTTGAAGCTATCCGCTGGCTGCAAACAGCAGAGGGGCTGCTGGGACTGTATGCTTGTCTCTGAACAAGCGCAGTGTTGTCCAGCCACCCAACTGCCAACAGCAGCATCAGCACACGATAAAAGCTACTAAGCTCAGAGTCTCAGTATTACAGCAAAACTGGGTGACTCGCCCTGCTGCCGCCATCACCGCCCGTGAAGCGTGCAATTGCTCAACAGCCAGCAAGAGGCCTGCCAGCTCACAGCTGCACCTGCTGTACACTGCTCAGGTGCAGTCAAACCAGTCAAACCAGCGGCAAAGATGCCAAAAGGGACCTCCCTGGACGGCCATATTGTATTGCTGCCCACACATCACCAGCAGCGATCAGAGTACACAATGCCAGCAATACACTGGATGCAGCAACAGTCGCCACAGACAAAGAATCCAAAGCTTAGATGCATGTCGAGGGAACCATGCACCATGCTTAATTGTATACAACCCATGCAACGCTTGGCAGCACAAGGCAGCTGGAGCCGCCATGCAAGGACACGCAAAAAGTGCTTCCATAGCCTGCCTGAAAAGCAGGCACCCCAAAACAACAGCATTCACCAGCACACAGCAGAACACCAGCACACACACTCACAGCAGCCGCAAGACGCTGCTGCAGCGGGATACCCAATGCTCAACAACCTGGTGTAGCATCGCAGCACACATCACAGCCCATTCAGCAGACGCTTCAGAGATTCAAGCCTGGCCAGCTGCGACTGTGCCTGCCCAAGAAGCAGGCACCAAACAATGGCACTTGTGCGTCTACGCTGCAGCTGCCTCGCGGCAATACACTGCAGCGTTCAGCAAACAGGAGTCTCCCACCAACACCAAGCAAATACAAGCACGCACTGCACAACATGTAACCCAAAAACAGTCCTGCACCACAGCCTTGCATTGCCTCAAGACTTTGCTTCCAAAATGAGCGTCGACAAACTCTGCTCTGTTATACATACACTACAAAACACCCTGCAGCCAACCAAAGAAATGCGCTGCATGCACAAAAAGCTAGACGCTGCTCCCCAAGCCATCGCCTCACAGCGCATCACTTTGGCTGGCAGACAGCGACAGCAGGATACCAGCAGCACTCTTCGCAGTCGAATGCCCCCCAGCGCCTCCCACAGCAGATGCAGCACAGCTGCTGCTTCTGCCCCCTGCACCGCCAGTGCCAGATCCCCTGCCGCCATTGCTACCTCTGCGCCCCGCCACAACCGAGCCAGCAGCATGCTGCGCTGCTGCCGCCTGGCCCATATGCAGCAGCAGCGACACTCCATCCGCATCAGGCCCAAGCTCGCCAGCGCCTGCTGCTGCTGCTGCTGCCGCTGCTGCTGCTGCGATGTAGCTGGGGTTGTCGATGCTGCTGGCGCTGTTGTCGCTGCACACGGAGGACTCGCAGGCGCGGCTGGAGCCGCCCATGCGGTTGCTGCGCACGCGGCTGCGCTCCTTGCTGGCCGACGGCGCACGCATCGGCGGCTGCAGCAGCAGCAGCAGCAGCAGCAGTAGGAGAAACATAAACAGGACAGTCAGGCGCGTGCGATGCACAGTCATATGAAAGTGATAGCAATCGGCGGCAGTTGCAGCTGCAGACTTTATACATGCAAGCATCCTGATTAATGCTTCCGATCAGCTGCGCCCCATTAAAAAACGAACAACTGCGCCGCATGGAAAAACAGAGCGGAGCGCGCGACACCTGTGCTGCTGCACTGCAGCCTGCACTGCTGCACAATCAATTCAAACCACCAAAGTAACACAACGCACCTGGAAAGCCCCCTCTGGTGTGCCATCCCAGCCACCCATTCCTGCAGCTGCCTGGTCGTAACCATAGCCGCCGCTGTAATAGGACCCGCCATAGCTGCCTGCTGCTGCTGCAGCATGCTTCACGCGCTTCTTGTGCGGTAGGTGCTGCAGGCTGTACTGCTGAGGAAAGTCGCGCTTCCTGCGAGGGCACAGCAGCAGTCGGACAACCAGCATATGTCAGCAGTTGCTCGCAGTATGTGCGCGTTCACGTGATGCGTTGCCTGGTCACTCAAAAGGCTGACAAAGGTCAACACACACGTGCAGCGTGCAAGCACCTGCACACTTCGTGTGGTGTAACCTCGAAGGACCATGCACAGCAATCTCACGGCATCCATCTGTACACACCTGGACGTGCCCTCTGCTTTGCTGCCAGCCCCACAGCCATTCGGATCAACCAGCCCAATCTCGCCAAACGTCGCTGCAGCATCCTGCCACCAGTGCACGACAGGCCTGGGCGCAGCAGCGGCAGCAGCAGGGTCCATAGCAGCAGCGCTGGCAGCAGCAGCAGCAAGACCAGCCAGGCCACTGGCGGCCGCCATGCTCAGCTGCTGCTGCTGCTTGCTGGCTGCGTCGCTTGCGCTGCCGCCTGCTGCCATGCAGCCATCTGCAGCAGCTGCTGCTGCCGCCATGGCTCCGCCCATCAAGCCAGATGCCACAGCAGCTGCAGCCGCTGCAGCAGCAGCCGCATCCTGCCCTGCCTGCGCAGATGCGCTGCTTGTCTGCTGCTGCTGATGTGACTGCTGTGATGAGGCCGGGCCGCCGCCATAATGCTTGCTCATCCAGTACGCGTGCGGGTCAAACCTTGGAGCTGCTGCACCCAGCGCGGCGGCAGCACCAGCGCTGCCCTGCCCGCCTGCCAGGAACTTGGATGCAAACGAGGGGTCGATCTGAGGCATCGGCCTAAACACGTTCAGCCCTGAAGCACCTTGCTGCATGCCAGCAGCTGTATCCATCATCTGTTGCTGCTGCTGCTGCTGCTCATGCTGCATCTGCTGCTGCTGCGCAGCTGCTGCAGCGACGTGCTGTGCAGCCTGCTCAGGCGCCATGCGCGGAGGCGGCGGCATGTCCTGCTGCTGCTGCTGAACACTGCCTTTGGCTGCTGCTGCTGCTGCTCCTGCAGGTGACAGTGGAGGCTTGCCCCTGCCTGCTGCAACAGCTACCCTGTCCAGGGCAGACAGACCAGCTGCTGCTGCTGCTGCTGCTGCTGCAGGCGCTTCAGCTGCTACAGCACGTGAGCCAGCCTGCAGGCTGCTGACAGACGCATTGCGCTGCGGAGGCCCCCGCTTGTGCTGCCCCTGCGACCTGCGGCTGTGCATTGCGCCTGGTGCTCCCATGCGCTCCCCAACCTGTACTGTCTCCTCGCCAGAGGCAGCTGGCGCTACTGACCTGGCTCCCGCAGCTGCTGCTGCTGTGGCCATGCCGCCGATGCTGCCGCCCTTGCCGCTAGACCGTCCAACATACCGCATGGGCGTGGGGCGCAGCACGCCTGGCGCCTGCCTGACATAGTAGGTGTTAGGGTTGAGTGCTGCGTAGTCGCTCTCAGCTGGCTGCGCCACTGCAGCACGCAGCGTGGAGGGCAGGTTTGCAAGCAGGGCCGCATGCACCGGCAGATGCGCGACTGCTGCTGCGCCCCTGTCGTCGCCCTCCACAGGCCGCGCTCCTGCAAGCAGCAGCTGCAGCTGCTGCTGCGGCTGCTTGCGCTGCTTGCCTGCTGCTGCTGCTGCTGTTGCCAGGCTCCTGCTGTTGACTGCATTACCAGCAGTGCTGCCACTGCGCTGCTGCAGTGCCTGGGAGCACTGCAGCGAAGCGACTGCCTCCTGTTCATACTGCTGAGTCAGCCTGGCATGCTCGCCCTCAACCTCGGACTGAAGCATGGCCTGCACACGAGACAGCCTGTGCAGCTCAAACAGCTGCGCTACAAAGGCCTCCTGCTGCTTCACCATCAAGCAGCGCATGCTGAAGAAGGCACGGTCGCCCAGCGCTGCACGCATTGTGTGCGGCGTAACAACCTCCGCAGGCCGCTGGCGCTGCTGCATGCGGGCCTGATGCTGGTGCTGTGCAGCTGCAGCTGCTGCAGGTGCGGTGGCGGCGACAGCTGACGCGCCTGCTGCGCTGTGCTTGTGGTGGTGGTGGTGCTGGCGCTGCTGCTGGGATGACATGCCGAGCAGCGCCTGCTGCTGCTGCATCGCCTGCATCTGCTGCGACTGCTGCATCAGCATCTGCTGCGCGTTGTGCACGTACGCTGCTGGGGACAGCATCGCTCCTGGCATCATACTGCCACCGCTGCACGTTGGCCTGGCTGCTTGCAGCTGCGCACTCTGCATTGCTGCTGCATACGCTGCAGCAGCGTAGCTGCTGCCGCCTCCAAAGGAGCTATTGGAGTGTGCAGGAGACGGCAGTCCTGCAGGACCCACCGTGGCATGTGCGCTGCTGAAGCTGCTGCTGCGGTGCACCTGCTTGTGCGACTTGCCGGACTGCTGCTGCTGCTGGGGCTGCTGCGCTGATGATGGCTCTGAGGCCGCCTGCTCAGATGCTGCTCCATGCAGCATGCGGCGCACCGCATCATCAGGGTTGCTGGGCGCTGCAAGGCGCTGCTGCTGCAGCTGATGTAGGGGCCAGCCTGCGCCAGCTGCTGCTGCCAGCGCTGCTGCACTGTCAGCTGTCTGCTGCTGCGAGTACCAGGTGTCTGCAGTGGCCTTCTTGGAAGGGGAGCCACCTCCAGCATCAGTGTTGCTGGATGGTGCAGCTGGCATGGCTGCAGGGCCTTTGCCTGCATGCTGTTGGTAGCACTGCACAGGGTAGCCTGCTGACGCAGACGTGCCGGCATAGCCATACGGGAAGCCGAAAGAGGGCGCCACCTGTAAGCACAAACAGGGAGCCAGGGAGATACAGCAGGATGGCTAAAAGCAGGGAAATCCAGGCCACAAAGTACCCAGCATTCTATCTTGAAGGCCCCTGAATCAGGGCGGTTGCGACAAGATCACCATCCCGCCCAGCGCAGCACCCTAAAAACAGTTGCTTCATGCATGTTTTGCACCAGATTCGGTAGCGTGCCTGCGATCGACGCAACATTTTTGCCCAGGATTGGCTGGCAGACGACCCGAATCCATGGCTGCTGATATTCTGTCCACAAGCCATAAAATCTCCGAACCATTATCCCTGACGCAACAGCACAATTACGGCCCTCAGCATTGCTCCTGGCAGCGGCCGGACTGCATGCATCTTTTTGGTGTCCTGGCTCGCATGTAGCGTGCAGCCACCGCCTACCTTAACTTTCCGAAAAGTACCAATCATTTAGAATCTCACCAGCGTTTGAGCCCAGCCCGGCGACTCCAGCGGAGCCAGCATAGCAGCAGGTGCCAAGCCCACCGGCAGGGGCACACCTAAACTCCCGGGGCCCATTATATGCTTTAAGCTATCAGAATGACCCTGCAGGGCCCTAGCTGCGGCTTCTAGTGCGTCTGTCCGAGACATTTCAGCTTGTGTCCAAATCATCCATGATGCGTCTGAAAAGTCGGAACTTATGTGTTTTGAAGTATAATGTGAGTTTCGAAGTCATGCGATGTTGTTGGCCTTGCTGCGTATCGGTGCCAGTTGCATGGGATCGTATCCTAAAATATCCTGTAAAACCCTTGCACCGCATCCACGGCCCCCTCTGTCGCTTTCCCGGTGCTGTTCGTGCAAAATAGCCGAAGCTCCTGTAGACAAGCACGTACACACCACCGTTTATCAGCAGCTGCGGCAGCGCCGCTCACTGGTGTATATTGGCACTGCACTGGAAAGATGCAGCAGCACTTCCAGCTAGCCTGCAGCATGCACGAAAACCAGAGACTGCACTGGCAGCTCCTTGATGCGTACGCAGTTTCGTCTGGCACCGCTCAATGTCAATCAGGGGCCGTAATGCGTACGTGTCCGTCTGGCTCAGGATGCAGGACAATTCCATGCTGTTACAGGTGATGGGCCTGGCATGCCAGAATTTCTGGTTCTGTTTGGCTCTGTATCACGATTTTGAGAACTCCGATAACTAAAGTGCTTTGTGATGCCTGTGTTAAGACTGAGGAGTGAGTTGTGGGGTCACGGCAGCTGGCAGCACTCAGTGCCAATGTTTTTGGCCATGTATGCACCGAAACTGTACCAAATGCACCATACTTTATCAGCCTTGGCATCTTGTGCTTCACCCAGCATGGCCCTCGTCCAGCCAAGACTGCAGACCAACAACAGTTGCCACTTGTGACAGGCTCAAGCTTGGTGCAACTTTGAGCCTGACTCTGTTTTCCAATGGCGAGCAAAAAGCGCTCCGTGCAGCTTTATACCTAAGGTTTAATACCTTGCAGCAAGGTGGCAATGCACGGTGAAGGCTTGAACATTGCAAAAGTCCTGCAGCATGACCTGTCACCCTTGCCTGTTCAACTCCCGTTTGACCGTGTACATCGCTCCATCGGATGGTTCAGAGAGCAGCAACGTATTACAATTATGGTTTAAAATTATGGCTTGACATTTGAGTCGCACGCTACACGCCATGAAACATAGACACAATCTGCAAGTGGCCTTGTTGCGTGGTGCCCAGCTGCAATGCGGTGGTGAGACTTCCGGCTTGCCGTACTATTCTGTGTAAACCTAGTTAAAGACTATCTAACATAATGATCCGCTTACGTGCAGGGCATGGCGCGAGCCTGGCGGCAGCAGCAGCAGCAGTAGCGAGGCACCTGCGCTGCCCATTGGTGAGTGATCACAAACACAACTGAATTAGTCTGGCCAATAATGTTTTTTAGTCCTCATGTTGATTGTGTGCTTTTCACCTCGATCCTGTATCCATGCAGGGCACAAATCTTCATAGCAGCAGCAGTTACAGCACAAGCAGTGGAGAGAGCAGCGCAGCAGCCCAGGGCAGCTCAGATGCCTCACCCACACAGCCGACCTCCAGCACAACACAAAGCAGCAAAGCCACGTCATCAGATGGCGTGTTTCAGGAATCCTGCAAGCTGGCAGGCAAAACTTGGACATTTGAGACTGGCCGGCTAGCCAGGCTGGCTCATGGCTCCTGCCTGGTGACTGTTGGAGGCACCAGTGTGCTCAGCACGGCAGTGGTAGACCCTAACCCCCAGCGGGAAGCAGATGGGGTGCCGTTGCAGGTGGGTGTTGAGCTGCTGCCGAAGCAAGGTGCCGTTGTGGTGCAGGCACTAGCAGGTTTGTGGGAGACACAGCCCTTGACAGTAGGGTGGTGTCCACACACACGTTCAGTGAGCAACAGGTTGCACAACCACGCATGGCTTGAGAGAGAAGTGCAATGCACTTCAGCTGTGCTTCTGGTTGCAGGCAATAGCCAGGTAGTTGCTGGGTGGATGTGCGGTTGCCGGCAGCTGTCGCTGCACGCGCTTCTTGCTGCTTGTGAGCTGCAGCGAGCAGCTGTGCTTGCAAGCAACTGCTGCTGTGTAACTTGCACTCACAGCTCTGCCTTGCATGGCTCAGCAGACATGTCAAGACAGATTGTATGGCAGCCACATCCACACCACAGGCATAAGCATGGTAGTCGTTGCTGCCAGTTTTGCTCCAAGTCTGACACCAGGGCACCACACTCAACGTTGCTTGAGCATGCATCTCTCACTGCAAGCACCTCCTGCTTGTCTCCATTTGATTACTGACGGCCCTGGGACCGCTCTTTACACCCTATGAGCCCTGCAACCATGCGCAGCAATGCTGCAGCATTAGCAGCGCATGCTGGCGACGCCGTCTGGCACTCCTTCATCCTGCTGCTGCTGACGCTGCTGCTGCTGTTGCTGCTGCTGCAGGTGGAGTACCGCGAGCGGCTGTCTGCTGCCGGCAAGCTGCCCAGCAGGCCAGACAGGCGCGAGCGCGGCAGCAGCGACAGGGAGCTGCTGGCCGGGCGGCTGGTGGACCGGGCGCTGCGGCCGCTGCTAGCGCCGGGGCACCTCTACGACACACAGGTGCGGCTGCTGTGGCGGCGCTGTGTATCTGAGATAGTGTGGATGTGTAGGTGTTGTTGTTGTTCACAGAGAGTTTGCCTATAGCATGAAAGCATGGAAGTATCCTCAGCACGTTTCAATTGAGAAGCGCGTCGAAAGCATTCATAATATTTCGACGTGAACTGGTAAAAGGTTTACGGGCCGCTGGGGTTGGGCACCCTGCGCATCAACCAGGATCTAGACTAGAAAAACATGAAACGTATCACCTGGACGAAGTCCGTGTGCCCGTAGCTGTCGGTATTGCCCGTAGCTGTCGGTGTTGTGTGTGCTGTTTTCATCCAAAAGCGCGAGTATAAACATCGCAGGGGTGCTGGGCTGCTATGAAAGGGGCTGATGATGTGTTGTGAGGCGTGACAGTGTATCATTCTGCAAAGATTGATGCCTAGCCGCTGGCGGGGCGGCTGGTGGACAGGGCGCTGCGGCCGCTGCTGGCCCCGGGGCACCTCTATGACACACAGGTGCGGCCGCTGCGGTGGTTGATGTTTTTGCAGTGTATGTCTCCGTGTTGTCTGTGTTGTCTGTTAGTACGAATTATGGGCGTGTGTGGTTGGTGTGTATGGTGTGCTGGGGCTGCTTTAAACGAGAGCTTCAGCGTGTTGATGCGTCGCCGGGTGCGGCAGTGTGTGCGTCATGTGCTCGTGTCTTGCACACACCTTTTGCTCGTGCCAGATGTCCAGGATGCGCCTACGTACACCTACGTTGATTCAATTGCGCCTTGCTCTTCATACTGCTGTTTGCTGATGGCTGCATTGACCGGGAGGTGTCGCGTGTTGCTACAGGTTGTGTTAATTCTCTGTTGCTTATGTACTGCAGGTGTGGTGTCAGGTGCTGTCTGCTGATGGCAGCATCGACCCGGAGGTGGTGGCCATCAACGCAGCCAGCGCGGCGCTGCTGCTGGCAGGCATCGTGCCCTTCTCACACCCCATAGGGTGAGCAATTGCACTGCAGCTGGCCCCCTGCCACATGTGTCGCTGCTCACACAGTTCCGGCATCAATCTGCCACGCAGCAAGTCTGCCTGCCTGCTGTCACGCAACAGCACAGTTTTATGCGCTTACCTCTGTGCTGGGGCTCCGTCCAGCACCTGTGCCTGTTCTCCAGCAGCAAAGCAGTTGGTCAGGTTATCATCCTGTTGATGCACGGAAGGATGAGTGTCCTTGTTGCTGCTTTTGGTGCTGCAGAGCTGTGCACGCTGCTGAGCGCGGCAAGCACGTGCTGATCAACCCCAGTGTCTGAACACATGTATGGTGTTAGAACAGTAACAGTATAACACATGTAATTGTAACGAGTGCATGCGGTGCTGCAGGGCTGTGCGGGCTGCTGAGCGCGGCAAGCATGTGCTGATCAACCCCAGCGTGGCTGCTGGCGCTGAGCCAGCCGTCAGCCTCAGCCTTACCTTTGCTGGAAGCATGACCAAGGCCACTGCCATAGAGGCCACAGCAAAGCAGGTGGGCACTGCGGGATGCATTACAGGCATGCGACAGCTGCCCATGAGCATAACGATTCGTGTTGATCGATTTTGCTTACTTGTGACAGACCAGAGCTGTGCAGCAGTTTCTGTGGAGGGGCAGCCTGTCTGCTAAAGGCACTTGCAGTGAGGCAGCAGCACAGCAGGTGGCCAGCCGTCAGCCTCAGCCTCACCTTTGCTGGCAGCCTGACCAAAGCCACTGCCATAGAGGCAACAGCAAAGCAGGTGGGCAGCTGCAGGACCAAAGAAAGGCATGCAATAGCCGCCAATGAGCGTTATGTGTGATGCTTGTTTTGATCAGCTTGCTTGTTTATGACAAACCAGAGCTAGCAAGCAGTTCTTTTTTTGGCGGGGCAGCCTGTCTGCTAAAAGCACTTGCAGTGAGGCAGCAGCGCAGCAGGTGGCCAGCCGTCAGCCTCAGCCTCACCTTTGCTGGCAGCCTGACCAAGGCCACTGCCATAGAGGCGACAGCAAAGCAGGTGTGCTGGCGCAGGAATGGCGACACGCACGCTCTTGCCTGTCCATTGTGATTGTGTTGATTAGTCTGGTTAGGTCTGCTTACAAATTGACACACCAGAGATATGCAGCAATTCCTCTGGAAGGGCAGCCTGTCTGCCACAGGGACTAGCAGCTCAGGCAGCAGCATGCCAGGTGTGCAGCATCCCCCTCTGCACTGTGGGTGACTTGCATGCTGACTCTGCAGCTGGTGGCAGGCCAGGCCTCTGCAGCTGGTGGCAGTCAAGGCCGAATGCGTGGTATGAGTACATGGCTGCGGGGCCGTGACAACCTCAAATGCAGACCTGACTTGCAGTGAGGGGCTGCCTGGTGGTGCATCAGCTGTTGAAAGGATGGCCTGCTGCAGCTGCATGATGATCATGAGCAGCAGTGTTCACTTGTGAGCTGCCCCGGCACGTGCTGCAGGTGTCAAACGCTGCATTCATCAAAGCCATGAGGCACGCCTCAACAGCAACCGGCCCCTTGATCCGTGCACAGCTGGCACTGGCAGCAGCAGCCGGCGGCAGCAGCAGCAGCAGGACTGCAGGTGCCGCAGCAGCACAGATCCTGCAGCAGCAGGCTGCACTGCCGCTGCTGTGGCCTAGTCGACGGCTGCAGCAGGCTGTGCAGCAGCTTGCAGAGCGGCCATTGCAGCAGCTCTTCAGCCAGCAGCAGCAGCAGCAGCAGCAGCAGGGTGCGGCAGCAGCAGCAGCAGGGCCTGACAAAGGGGCTCGAGCTGCTGCCTTGACACGCATTAAGAACCAGCTGCTGGCTGATCTGCGGAAGACTGGGGTGCTGCCAGATCAGCACACGCTGCTGCCTGCTGCTGCTGCTGCTGGGATGGAGGCAGAGGCTGATGCACTGCGGGCGTTTGACATGCTGCAGAGCAGAGTGATGCGGCAGCAGCTTCTACAGGTACGCGTGCGCAAGCACGAACACGGACGTCTGACCTGGTTGGTGACGGGGCAGCATGTGCTGAGGCTGCCAGGGGTGCTGTTCTTGTGTGTGTCACCTGCATTCAGAACACGGCACCATCATTCAAACGACGCTATGCACCACTCACCCTCCGCTACAACCTGCTGCTGTGCAGGGCGGCTGCCGAGTGGACGGCAGGCAGCCGCAGCAGCTGCGGCCCATCAGCTGCCAGGCGGGCCCGCTGTCTCGCTGCGTGCACGGCTCGGGGCTCTTCAGCCGGGGAGAGACGCAGAGCCTGGCCACTGCCACAGTGGGGCACGACAGAGACCTGGGGCAGGTGGGCTGGTGGGCTGAGGTGGTGGGCTGAGGTGGTGGGCTGGCAGCAGCAGCAGCAGCAGCGGTCGGGCATCAGCAGCATTAGCAACTGCCTGCATGGACTGCCACAGTGGGGCACGACATAGACCTGGGGCAGGTGGGGTGGTGGGCTGAGGTGGTGGGCTGGCAGCGGCAGCAGCAGCAGCAGCGGTCAGGCGGCACAGCAGCACTTGCTTGAACTGCCACAGTGGCACGGCAGAGACCTGGGGCAGGTGAGCTTCCACAGAGCTGGCACCAGCAACAGCAGCAGCAGGCATGCAATAGAGTCTGCTGGGTTTGCAGTGACGCATGAGATGTGCATGACCTCTTCTGCATGTTTGGGCTTTGAGCAGTGCCACGTGCACTCGCGCATGCCTCAGCAACACATCGTTGTGTCACGCAGCCATGCTGCTGCGCTGTGCGCTGTGCCCTGATCATGACGTGGCCACGCTGTGCATGCCTTATTGCTGCAGGTGGAGACACTGTTCAGCAGGGCTGGCAGCAGCAGTAGCCGGCTGTACCTGCACTATGCCTTCCCACCTTTCTCAGTAGGGGAGCTGGGCAAGGCAGGGCAGCCCAACAGGAGGGAGATCGGCCACGGCAACTTGGCCAGGTGGGTTGCGGGAGTGCTGCTGCTGCTGCTGCTGCTGCTAGTGTACAGTTATTCACCTTCATCCTGCATACTGAGCTGCAAGCGGGAAAAGACAGCGCGCACTACGTCGGCAGGCAGCCTGCTCTGCCTTGTGCTGCGTGCTGCTTGTGTGCAAGGCCATCAGGCAGCAGCAGCAGCAGCAGCAGCAGCAGCAGCAGCAGCACACGGCAACACAGCTGCTGCCAGCTGGTCCAGTGCTTTGTTTTCTTGCGCATTTTTGACAATCGTTACATGCTCTTGCTACTGCTTGCTGCTGCTCGCGCTGCTTGCTGTGCCAGGTCATCGCTGCTAGGGCTAATGCCGGCCGAGGATGACTTCCCTTTTTCAGTCAGGGTGACAGCTGACACCCTCAGCAGCAGCGGCAGCAGCAGCATGGCGGCAGTGTGTGCCGGATCTCTGGCGCTGCGAGCAGCAGGTGTGCCGATGCATGGCATGGCTGCTGGCATATCTGTGGGGCTGGTGACAGCAATGCCACCTCAGCTGCAGGGCCCTGGTGCTGGCCATGAATGCGCCAGCTGGCAGCAGCAGCAGCAGCAGCAGCAGCAGGGTGGTCAGGCGGGGGTACCTGCAGGAGGCAGCAGTAGTGATGTGGCAGGATACAGCTGGTATGTTACGCAGGGAACAGGGACACTGCAGCAGCAGTCAGCATCTGCAGCAGCAGCAGCCAGCACTGCCGAGGATGAACAGCAGCAGCAGAAGGAGGATGCACTTGCAGGGGATAGCAGCAGCAGCAGTGATGAATCAGGCAGCGACAGCAGCAGCAGCAGTAGCAGCAGCAGTGATGATGAGCAGCCAAGCAGCAGCGCCGGTGGTCTTTTGCGCAGCAGCTATGGTGCTGCGCTGCTGCTGACGGACATCCAAGGCATTGAGGACCACCACGGCGACATGGACTTCAAGGTGAGGTGTTTTTGTTATGTTATGTTGTTACCAACACATTGTCAATAACATAGTGTTACAGGGCTGGTCTGACACGGACTGCCATGTCAAGGGCTGGGCGGCAAGTCTATCTTGTGACTTTGAAAGCTACTGTCACATGCACATACATGGGCTGCACGGCAACGCATTGTATCCATAACTTCGCACATCTGTCACTTTATATCTACTTTCGTCCTTCGAATTCCTCCTGTGCAGGTGGCTGGCACTGTGCATGGCATCACCGCAGTGCAGCTGGACACCAAGCTGCCGGGTGTAGAGCTCAGCCTGCTTTCGCGCACACCACATTGCTCATCACTCTACTCCATCCTTCAACATTTTCCTGTGCAGGTGGCCGGCACTGCGCAGGGCATCACTGCAGTGCAGCTTGACACCAAGCTGCCAGGCGTGGACCTCAGCCTATTGGCAGCAGCGCTGCAGCCGGCAGCCGCCGCGCGGCAGCAGCTGCTGGCGGCCATGGCAGCTGCTGCTGGCATTTATGAGGCTGGGCTGGATCCTGAGCAGGCCCCACAGGCTGGTGGGCTGCAGATCATGAAGGAGCTGGTGCCACGCCTGATTGGGCCGCAGGTGGGCACCTTGATTTTCATGTTCAGTCCACGTCACCATGTGTTTATATTTGTTGTGTGATGTTGGCGGGCTGCAGATCATGAAGCAGCTGGTGCCCAGGTTGATTGGGTGCAGGTGGGCAGTAGAGTGGGCCTTGTTTCTGCTGTTTGTGGTGTTTGCTTCGCCTGAGCAGGCCCCGCAGGCTGGCGGGCTGCAGATCATGAAGGAGCTGGTGTCATGCCTGATCGGGCCGCAGGTGTGCAACTTTGTTACATTGTTGTGTTCAGTGCATGTCACCATGTGAGCATTGCCGTGTGAGATGTTGGCGGGCTGCAGATCATGAAGCAGCTGGTGCCGAGGTTGATCAGGCCGCAGATGTGCACTTTTGGCTCCTTGTTTTGTATGTTAAGTCCATGTCACCGTGTGTTGATACTTGTTGTGTGATGTTGGTGGGCTGCAGATCATGAAGCAGCTGGTGCCCAGGTTGGTCGGGCCGCAGGTGGGCACTCTTTTTCAGGTCGAAAGCCATTGTCAATATTCTGCAGGCGGCCTTGTCCTCAAGCAACCATGTCAATGTGCGAGTGTGCAAGTTTAGATGCACAGGGTGCCTGTTGAACATCTCACTCTTGCTGCATTGCACCATTGCTTGTCAACCTTGTAAGCCACTTCAGAACCCGTAGATGTGTGCTATTCACCATACCTGTTCATGTGCTTTGCAGGGTTCTACCCTGCTAGACATAGAGGAGGCGTGCTCTGCCTCCCTGATTGTGGACGACACTGGCGCAGTCACCATCTACGCACCCACGCAGCTGCAGTACGAGCACGCCGTAGCAGCAGTAGAAGAGGTTGAGGGCCGCGGCTTGCAGGCAGGACACATCTATAGGGTTCAGGTGCTACGCGTGGTTGATTTCGGCGCGTATGTTGCGCTGCCAAACGGGCTTCCAGCTCTGCTGCACATCAGTGAGCTCAGCCACAGCAAGATCAAAGAGGTACGGGAAGTTGTTACAGAAGGAGATGAGCTGGACGTGCTGTGCAAGGGCCGCGACGCCAAGGGTTTTGTGCGGCTGAGCCGCAAAGACCTGCTGAAGAACCCTGAGGGCGGAGGTTCAGGGCTGGGGGCAGCAGAGGCTGCGGCGAGCGCGATGGCTGCAGCAGCAGCAGGCAGTGGCGGCAGCAGGGGCGGCAGCAGCAGCAGCAGCGGCAGCGGGGATAGGGCAGGCGGCAGCGGTGTGAGGAAGGGCGGTGGCCACCCGCGTGCTCTCACATGGCAGCCTCCCAGGCAGCAGCAGCAGCAGGACGAGTAGTGTGCTGACCAGGAGTTGACCCAGTCAAACACCCACCTGGTGCACGCATGGCATGAGATCTCAATTGTAATTTCTTTTGCATGTTATAGTACCTGCAGGATCCGTTTGTTTGAATGCACCCCTTGTCAGGCTGGTTTCTTGAGGAATCGAAGATCCCTTGGAATCCTCCAGCTGTATCAACTCGTCTGCGCATTTGGAGAGTTGCTTGTGATGTGAAAGGGTAGGATCAGCAACAGTTCTCGATCCAACATCTACGCCATTACACGTCGAGTGACCCTTTCTATCACTTCAGCGCCCTGACACAGCAAGCGGCCAAGGGCAGCCAACAGCAAATTGATGAAGCATTGTTCATCGTGAAATGCAGTGCGGTCGTAGCTTACCAGCTAGCAGAGCTCCGGCAGCAGTAGCACCAACAGCGCGAAAACCACTCAGGTTCAAAAGCAGCACAAGGAGTGTAGCAGTCAATAGCTTACGGGAAGATGACCATAGCCTGCTGCGCCAGCTCTGCGGACCAGGTGCTGCGGTGATGCTACTGCTCCTTCTGCTGCACTCAGTGCTACTGCTGTGTCAGGACTGTTTGCATCAAGCCACTCTGCACTCGCAACTGCCAGTTACCCCTGATCTGCTTTAAGCTATCCTTATGTTGCATCAAGCAGCATCACACCATGCAGTGAGCCTTGCCATTGCAGCAAACAACAGCATCATACAACCCTAGCTAGCGTGCTGAATGCATGCGCGGCCTGCCCTGTGGCTGAACATACATGCAGCGGTCGCCTGCGTAGCAGAAGCCCCTCAGAATGACAACAGCAGCAGCAGGAGCAGCAGCAGCAGCAGTATGGAGCCCCTTCAGCAGTCAGTTGGCTTGCAGGCAGCAGACACCCTTGGAGAGCTCCACCAGTCACTTGGCAGCAGCAGCAAGCGGTTACCACGCTGCTCGACAGTCTCCCTGCAGACGGAGCTAGCATGCCCCAACCTGTTAGTCTTCAGTGGAGGCACAGCGTTCAACAGCGTAGCAGGTGGGCAAATGTTTGTTGGTGCGTGTGCTGTGGTGGTTGGCACACAGGATGAAGCCACAGCTCAAGATAGGTATATGCTGCATACCAGGCATAGCCGCAACAACAGCGTAGCAGGTGGGCAGTAAGGGTTTTTGGGGTGCATGCGCTGGGGTGGTTGGCAGAAAGGCTGAAGCAATATCTGCAGATGTGCTGCAAAGCATGCAGAGCTGCGCACATGTACCAGTCCCTGGTATGCTTGCACCAGTCCCCGTCAGCAGCAGCACGAGGGCACCAACAGCAGCAACCAGACACGCTGCAGAAGCAAGCATGCATTGCCATCTCTCTTTGTGCATGTTGCATGTGGGTAAGCAGCAGTGGGGCGGCTGAAGACCTAGCTCGCTGCATTGATGGATGTCAATATCTTTCAGCGCACTCCCTATCTTGCCGCTGCAGGCCCGCTTCGCAAGCTGACCACGCACGTGGCGCACGTGCTGCCCTTGTCACAGTGTATTGAAACAGTACGACTCTTGACAAACACAAGTTGACATTCGCTCCTTTATACCTGCAGGCCCGCTGCGCAAGCTGACCACGCATGTGGCGCATGTGCTGCCCGTGAGTGATGATGGCGGCAGCACCGCGGAGATTGTGCGCGTGATCGGCGGGCCCGCGGTCGGCGACATACGCAGCAGGTGCCTGCGCCTGGCCGATGACAGGGACGAGGAGGTGAGAGGGCTGTCAAGTGCCTAGCACACTCTAGTGCTGCACCTAGTAGCGCTTCAGCAAGGTTTGGCGAGGCTGCATGCTGCCCGCCAAGCGAGGCGGCTGCAGCTGCGCATGAACAGCCAACAAATTAGTGTCCCACGCATATCCTAGTGCACGTGCTGGCGCACCGCCTGCCCGGCAGCAGCGCTGCTGAGGCTGTCTCTGAGTGGCACGCCATCGTGCAGGGCCGCCACGGCCTGCCTCACCCATTCTGCCTGTTGCTTTCTGCAGGTTTCCCCTGCAGCTGTAGGCTTACTAGGCTATGTTTACATGCACAGCATCAGGTTGTCCGTACTTTGGTCACAGCTGCTGCATGGTGTTCTGCTGGCCTTGATTCTGAACCAAAACCGCAATGCAGGCGCGCGCGGTGAAGCGGCTGCTGGCGCACCGCCTGCCCGGCAGCAGCGCCGCGGAGGCTGTCTCAGAATGGCACGCCATCGTGGAGGGCCGCAACAGCCTACCTCACACATGCTGCCTGCTTTCTGGAGTGTTTTCCCCGCAGCTGCAGGTTAGATGTTCATTGTCCAAAAGATTGACTTGCCCGCACTCTGGTGACAGCGCTCTGCATCGTGTTCTGCTGGCTTTCTTTGTGCATCGCACCTCCGCAGGCGCGCGCAGTGAAGCGGCTGCTGGCGCACCGCCTGCCCGGCAGCAGTGCCGCAGAGGCTGTCTCAGAATGGCATGCTATCGTGGAGGGCCGCCACCCGCTGTGGGGTGGCGTGAGCGAGCCCTACAAGCACATGATCCGGGCCTTCCTGGTGCACTTCCAGCTGCAGATCCTGAGCCAGGTCACGCACGAGTTCAACTTTGCCAACGGCAGCATCGGTGAGCGGCAGGGGCGGTTTGTCCTGCATGTGCTGCATAATAATTCCAAGGGTGAGCAGCTGCAGCACCGGTGAGGGGCTTGCAAGCACTTGTAGATGCTTTGTACCGGCAGAAGCTCACAAGATGTTGCATGTGAGGGCTGGCTAGGGTGTTGAGATGGGTAGCCTGGACATGGTTTGCAAGTGGTGGGCCTTCCTGGTGCACTTCCAGCTGCAGATCCTGGGCCAGGTAACGCACGAGTTCAGCTTTGCCAATGGCAGCATCGGTGAGCGGCAGGGCACGCATGCAGCTGCTGTGGGTGCTGCAAGGTGCTGCAGGTGTTGCCGAGTGTCTGTTCCTTGTCCCTCGTCTATCCCCGCTTTTGGGCGGCTGCAGCACGGCTGGGCCGGGCCAATTTTGTCACGTACAAGCTGTGATGCGCGCTGCGCTGCTGCTGCTGTTGCAGGCAACTTCTTCTTTGCTGGCGCGCGCACCTTCTTCAGGTCCCTGGAGAGCGCAGTGTTCCTGTTCAGGTGAACCGCGGCACGCCTTGCACATATGTTATATTCGTACCAGTGTCGCAGTGAAGCGGTTGAAATGCTCTGCGGCCATGCACCTGCCCTGATTAATCAGCAAGGGAAGTAGGGGTGCAGTGTTCTGGTTCAAGTGAGCCGCACCACGCCTGGCAGCAGTTTGCTGGTTCAGCTGAATATATGGCTGACATCGCCACAACCCCTCGCTCCCATTCCATCGAGCTGGGACCTAAGGCCGCAGACATCACTGCGGCCACCTGCAGCGCACACTGGCGTAGCGTTCGCAGAGTGCTGCTGCTGCTGCTGCTGCTGCTGCTGCTGCTGCTGCCCCGTGGATGCATCCTGTAAGGCAGCAGCGTGCTGCCCGCCATTTGTACACTGCTACACCATTCCAACATGCTGCCGCTGCTGCTGCTGCTGCTGCTGCTGCTGCTGCTGCAGCCGCCTCGCGCGCATCCTGAGGGCAGCAGCGTGCTGCTGGCCATCTGCACTACACTCGGCTTCCCCCGTTCAAAACACGATGCTGCTGCTGCTGCTGCTGTAGCCGCGCCGCGCGCTTCTTTGAGGGCAGCAGTGTGCTGCCCGCCACCAGCACACCTGCAGCGCACACTGCTGCACCAATTTGATTACGCTGCTGCTGCTGCTGCTGCTCCTGCTGCTGCTGCAGCTGTAGCCGCGTTGCGCGCGTCCCCGAAGGCTCCAGCGTGCTGCCCGCCATCTGCACTGAGGAGGTCATGACGCTGAACACGCTGCTGCTGCTGCTGTTGCTGCTGCTGCTGCTGCTGCTGCTGCTGCTGATGTAGCCGCGTCGCTCGTATCCCCGAAGGTTCCAGTGTGCTGCCTGCCATCTGCACTGAGGAGGTCATCACGCTGAACACGCTGCTGCTGCTGCTGCTGCTGCTGCTGCAGCCGCGTCGCGCGCATCCCTGAAGGATCCAGCGTGCTCCCCGCCATCTGCACTGAGGAGGTCATCACGCTGGGTGCTGAGCTGGAGGACGGCACTGTCATACGGGGGCAGAACAACATCAGCCACCCGGACGTAGCAGCGGGGCCTGAGGCCGCAGGTTAGGAACCTAGGACGGTTTACAGGCAATTGCTGGTGTTTTGTTAAGTACGGAGGCACGGTCATGCGGGGGCAGAACAACATCAGCCACCCGGACGTGGCTGCAGGGCCTGAGGCCGCAGGTAAGGCAGGTAGTGCTGCTATCCAGTTGTTGCACATTGACTGCACTGTCAAGCGGAGCAGAAAGACATCAGCCATACAAATGAAGGCAGGCTCGCAGGCCACAGGTGAAGCGTGCTGCGCAGCACGGCTGTGGTGATGCTTTTTTTGCACTGAGGAGGTCATCACGCTGGGTGCTGAGCTGGAGGACGGCACTGTCATACGGGGGCAGAATAACATCAGCCACCCGGACGTGGCTGCAGGGCCTGAGGCCGCAGGTGAGGGTGCTGGCTGGTTTCAAGCAAGCACAGCTGTACCTTGACTCCTTCACCAACACTTTGATGCAATTTGCACACACATATCACCTGGTAGGACACGCGTAGGGCATGTGGCATGCCGCAAGATCCGGCATCCATGATATTTCCTGCTGCTGCTGCTCCTGCACACTCTGTCGCTGTGGCATAGCAGCACATGGAACCTCATCTACCTGTCTATGTGCTGCGCTGTGTTGTGTGCTCTGTGCAGGCCCATCCCAAGTAGACAAGAGCCGCCACTACGAGCCGCTGCCCTCACCCATCCGGCGCGTGTTCTACCTGTCACGCGAGGGCACCGGGCAGGAGCATGAGGTGGCGCCGCAGCCCAACCCACGCATACTGCAGGTGGGTGGCTGGCAGCGGTTGGCGTGTGGGCTGCTGCATTGCATTGTTGTGAGTGCGTAGCATGGCTGGAATGTGATCTGCGAGGGTCGTATGGCTTTTGTGACTCACACAAAGCCAGCATGAAGCCGCAAAGCCCGAAGCTACCTGCCGCGCGAGGGCACCGGCCAGGTTCATGAGGTGGCACCGCAGCCAAACCCGCGCATACTACAGGTACGTGCACATGTGCTGTGCTGTGGCAGAACTGCAGCCGTCGTTGGCGGACTGTATGGTGTTTGCTGCTATGTGTGGTTGCAGTGGCGTCGTTGCAGCCTCTCATGGAAGTGCCTGGAATGCATATCTGCCATTGATTCGACTGCGGTCCTGCTGCTGCTGCTGCTGCTGCCGCAGGATGTGCAGCGGTCCGACGCTGTGGTGTACGGCATGGGCTCGCTGTACACCAGCATCTGCCCCACCCTCATCCTGGACGGCGTAGGGGAGGCCATTGCGGCACGCAGCGACATCCCCAAGGTGCGCAAGATGCATGCATGCAGCTGTGTGCAGCGCTGCACACAACTAGCTGTGTGCAGCTGTGTGCAGCTGTGTGTAGCTGTGTGCAGCTGTGTCAGGCAGCAGCATGCACTATCAATGCAGAGCGTGGGAGAGGCCATTGCAGCGCGCAGCAACAACCCCAAGGTGCCGCCAGCACATCTCCTTCTGCTGCAGTTGAATTGTGTGTTCACAGAGATATTGCACTTGGAGTGTGCAAGCAAAGTGACCACGGAGTTCTGGCGACAACAAACCCAACACATCGGATCAGATATCAAGAAACCGGTTGTGTCTGTGCCTGCTGCGTCCAGGTGCTGCTGCTCAACGGCTGCCACGACCGCGAGACCTCCTGCTGCGGCAGCCACGGCGGCCCAATGCGCGCCAGCGACGTCGTAACTGCCATAACCGATGCCCTCAACCGCCGCCGCAGCCGCGCTCACTCCCTGCAAGGCTCCTCAGGTTTAGCCGCATCCTCAGCAGCCGCTAAACCTGGCAGCCGAACAACCCCTGCAGCAGTGCGGGGGCCGCTGCGCAACCCGCCGTCTGCGTATGTTACGACGCTGCTGGTGCCCCGAGGTGGTGAAATTGAGGTAGATCATACAGCGCTGGAGCTTCTGGGAGTATCTCATGTGGTGGAGGTTGGGTCTGTGCTGGATGCAGAGGGGCGGGTAGGGTTTGAGAGTGAGGAGCTGGTGCTGGCGATCGGGCAGCTGCTGGTGGGAACGGGGGTGCTGGTGGGGACATTAGACAGCAGGCGCGTCAGCAGCAGCATGGACTGATCCCAAGGAGGTGTAGATATTCGTGCTTGAGTGTAGTGCTGGCCGGCTGCTTGCAGCCTGCAGGGCAATCTCCAGATTTTATGGTGGCACGTCTCTGAAATGGGTGTCAACACAGCTTAAAGTGTGTTGGGTTTGAGAGTGAGGAGCTGGTGCTGGCGATTGGGCAGCTGCTGGTGGGGACAGGAGTGCTGGTGGGCACGCTGGACAACAGGCGCGTGAGCAGCAGCATGGAGTGAGCGCTGATGTGCGAGTGGGTGTGTCAATAATGGGCGTGCTTCAGCAAAGCGCTGGCTGTACAAGCCCAGTCAAGTTGTGTTGGGGTTTGTCGGCGTAGTGATGTGCGTGCTACGCCGGCCAGTGAGTGGTTGAAGATGGTCCATCTAGGCAGCCACCCGCATTTGCAGCAGCACAACGTTGTGCTGGTTCTGCTGCAGCTGCAAGGCACGGGGTTGTGCCAACAAGGGGTTGTCAGGGTGGTGTCCAGCAAGTTCTGAACTCTGCTGCCGCAGCAATGCGGCAGTGACAGCCAGCAGCTGGCGCTAGCGCTAGCGATCACAGCAGCTTTTTGTGTGTTGAGGGAAGCTGCGTAGGGCTGCCAGGCCGCAGGGCGAGTGATGTGCCATTGGATGCTCGTGTTGCGAGAGAGATGCAGGGTGGTCAGTTTGTGCATAGCTGCTGCATCCATGACAAGCAACAAGCAGGGCTAGGATCCTGTCGAGTGCAATTGGTGTGCTGTGCTGATGATGTGCTGTGCTTGTGCTGCTGGCTTGGCTGCAGCAACAACCCTTCTGCAGTGCAGAACTTTGCTATGCTGGCATTGCTGCATGCAGTATTCCTCCATGCTGCGGTGATCAGATGCTCATGCAGCTTGTCCTTTGATTGCTGATCCATCCAGGATCTGCATTGCTGCTTGATGAGTCATGCAGCCGCGGCTGCGCTGCTGTTGTCCAAGGTGTCCAGGCCCATTGAGGCACACAGGTGCCTTAACAGCGCATAATATGCTCATGTTGCTGCTGCTCCTCCCGGCTCATTTGGTGTTAGCTATGACTTGATGAACTAGAGTAGGCATGGAAGAACCTGACTGTCAGAAAGCAACCAGTTTGAAGCATGTAATCGCCGCATAAGCTGCCTGCATGCGTAGTGCCAGCAGCACCTGCTGTGTTGGCTGTAATAATACGTTGTGTGCTTGTTCAAAACAAAGATCTGGCTATTAAAAACCATCATCTGGGCCTTCACGCGCATGCTGTTGCAATCGACTGCTGCAAGCACGTTCGAGCTGTTGGCAGCAGGTCTGTTGTTGAGCAACTGAAGGGTTGGCATGCAGGCACGCCAGACACGACGATAGTATGATGTTCGATACCACCAACACCTCAAAGCCTGCAAACATCCAACTCAAATCAGCTGTAACGCCCTGATTGGGGTTTGGTTGCGTGTCGCAAATCCAGCGTGTCCGGGCCTGATCTGCGATTGTTCAGGTGCTTGAAAGTCAGTACCCGTGCTGTTTCGTGCAAACAGTGTGCCAGCAGTCGCTAGGTCTTTTTTTCGGCCGGACACCACCCAGTGCCGTCAAACTCTGTCCAGACTTCAGCGTGTGATCACAGTGCTTTCGGGGAATCTAGATCAGGCTTGTTTGCAGCAGCAACAGACAAAATGGCGTCCGCTCTCTCGGCATGCAACACCAGGCTGGCCAGCCTGTCCAGCAGCCGGCCAACGCAGGTGACAAAATATATAAATGTTTAATGATACGATACTTAGAACGCAGTACTGTGGGTTTGGCTGCACACCGTGCACGGTCTCACTGGGATCCTGGTTGCGACTCTGCAGAGGCTGGCTCGCCCCTTGGTGGCCCCCGGCCTGATCAGGCCACTGCAGACCAGCAGGATTCCTCAGTTTGAGCAGCCGCAGTTTGCACCAGTGGCAGTCAAGGCCGCAGCCGACTCTGGCGCTCCTAAGGAACTCGACCCTCTCGAGACGTGGGTCACGTTGCGGCAGTGTTTGCACACCATCACTTCGCATCCCTGGCATTTCAACGCTCTTAAATCCCTCAATGTCGCATTGCTAGCAGGCTTGGCTGTTGATTGTTGAGGGCGTTTCGCTGCAGCAGCATATCCTGTTGACCTGTGCCAGTACGTGCTGCATGCTCAACTGACTTGTGTTTTGCGCCTGCAGTACTGTGGCCAAGTTCGTTGGCGAGAAGAATGCAAAGTCAGCGGTCACTCTGGGCTTCATTGCTCTCTGGTGCGTGCCGGATCAGCAGCGACAGCAGCAGCAGCAGCAGCAGGCAGCAGCAGCATGTGCAGTGACAGCCGTGCCCAGCAGCTGTGGTTCCAGGGCGGCCGAGCGCACAGCTCCCGTGCAGCAGCAGCAGCAGCACTGGTCTGGCTGTAATGATGGCCGGTGGAGCAACCTGCAGGGTAGTGGGCGCATGCAGCTATCACACAGCAGGCAGATCAATGGAAGGGCCCTGTGCTGTTGTTGAAAACATGCATGCACACCACACACACCATGCTTCACGCATTCAGCTGCAGCCATGCTGCATAGCACGGCAGTTTCAGGACTGAACAAATGCCAATGCCCACGTATACTTAGTGACAGATTGCCAGTTTGGGTGCTGGTGCCAGCATGCTCTCAGCAGCACAGCCCTAGTTACCATCTGACAGCATGCTTAGACAGCAGCATTGATGCGCAACAGTGGGATCTGGCCGGCAAGTGACGCAGCGCTATGTGCAGCACACAGCAAGGCTCAACCGACACAGCAACTAGACACCGTGCGCAGTGCACACACGCCACCAGCAAAGCCATCTCCTTGTTGGCCAACATAAACAGCCAGTGGAGGTGCTGCCGTTACCGTTTGTTTGATGTGTGCGTGCTGCGCATGATGAATGCTAACAGATGCGCCTCCATGACTGTTGATGTTCGCCAACAGCGAGATGGTCGTGCTTTTTCAGGCCGCCGACAATCTTTTTGTTGTTGCTGGTCAATGAACAGTAGTGCCACAATCAACCTCCTGCCACCTCTCTCGTTACCTCTGTTTCATTTGCTCAGGCACAAATTCATTTAATCATACTGTGCCGCTTCTGCTGCTTCACCACCAACATACCTTGTGTATCATTTCCATCACCATACATTGCAACAGGTATGCGCTCAACGTGTACTTCAACCTGCTGAACAAGTCCATCTTCAAGTACTTCCCCTTCCCCTACACCGTGTCCACGGTGCACGTGGTGGTGGGAACCGCCTACTGCGCGCTGGTGTACCTCATTGGAGCCAAGCAGCTGTCCTTCGGCAGGGTGAGTGTGTTACTTTTGTGAGCGTGGTACCTGAAAATTTGACATTGAATATAGATGCAGTGGGTGGTGGTGGGCACCGCCTACTGCGCGCTGGTGTACCTCATTGGAGCCAAGCAGCTGTCCTTCGGCAGGGTGAGCAGGCTGAAAGCTGATGCAGTGCAGCCAGGGTGGGCAGTTTGCATGATTGTGCATGGTGTTGGTTAGCTCCTTGCAGTGTTGGCGTGCATGGTATTGCATCATGCGTTGGCCTGCGTGCAGGCTGATGTCATAGTTGCCGTGGTGTGGATGTGGCCTTCTTTGTTTTGCTTTCCCAAGCAGCCTGCAGGGCATCAGCAAGGAGGAGTGCGGCAAAGACCACACCTGCGTACTCATTGCAGCTACTGCCACATGCATGTCCTGCAAGCACCTGATGTATGCTGTTTCCCTGTTGCTGCTCCCTGCAGGGCACCGCTCGCAAGATCTTCGGCACTAGATCGGTGCCATAGCTTTGTATGCAACCTTACTTCTGTGTTATGTTGCTCCCTGCAGGGCATCAGCAAGGAGGAGTTTGGCAAGATCTTTGGCCCCGCCACCATGCACGCCATCGGGCACATCGCAGCCAACATCAGCTTTGCCGCTGTGGCCATCAGCCTCACGCACACCGTCAAGACGCTGGAGCCGGCCTTCAACGTCATCCTCAGCAGGTGCGGCGCGTACATGTCAGTTACCAGCAGCAGCAGGCGGGCGTCAGGAATGCTCTGTTGCTTCTTCTTGTGGTAACCGCCTGTGCTGCATGGGCTCCAGGGCTCCTGCTGCTGCGCATCGTGTCGTGCAAGCAGCAGCAGACCTCGCTCCCCATTCACCGCTCATGCAGCAGGGCCCTCTCCATGCAAGACAACACGACGACTGATGCTGTGCAATTGCTGTGACGTACTGAAAACGCTGCCCAACCGCAGGCTGATCCTGGGTGAGGCCACTCCTCTGCCCGTGATGCTGTGGCTGGTGGCCAAGGCACACACTGGTGCCTTCACCACACACAACTCAACCTGATCCTGGATGCAGTGCCTCTTGCTGCCTTGACCGCAATCCCATTGCAGGCTGTTCCTGGGTGAGGCCACGCACCTGCCTGTGATGCCGTCTCTGGTGCCCATCACACCATACATCAACATAGTGGCTGATGCTGTGCCTCTTGCTGCTTGACCGGATTCTCATTGCAGGCTGATCCTGGGTGAGGCCACGCCCCTGCTCGTGATGCTGTCGCTGGTGCCCATAACAACACGTCTTTCCAACACCAACTGTGCTGTTTGCTGCCTCTGTTTCCAATCCGCAGGCTGATCCTGGGTGAGGCCACGCCCCTGCCCGTGATGCTGTCTCTGCTGCCCATCATGGTTGGTGTGGGCCTGGCCTCAGCCGGGGAGCTGTCCTTCAACTGGACCGGCTTCATCAGCGCGATGCTCTCCAACCTGACCTTCGGCTTCAGGGCGGTGTGGGGCAAGGCGTGAGTGGCAGTCAGCTTGCAGGATGCTGCATACGCTAGAGCTAAAGCAGTGTACATTATGCATGCAAAAGCATTGCTTGACCTGTGATAGCTTCATCAGCGCGATGCTCTCCAACCTGACCTTCGGCTTTAGGGCGGTCTGGGGCAAGGTGTGAGTGGCAGTTGTGGCTGGCAACATGCAGCTTGGCAACATGCAGCTTGCGGGATGCGGCTTGCAGGACTGGGGTGCATTGCGTGGTTTGTAGGATGTGACTGCAGGGTGTGTTCGTATGCACAGCAAGGAGCAAGCGGTTTGCTATGTTTGCATGCATGCTGCAGGCTGCCTAGGCTTGCAGGACAGCAGCCGTGGGATGGTGTCTGTCAGCCGAGCAGACTCTCACATACAGCGCTGCGGGCATCGCCGTTAAGGACGCCCTCTTACTGCTGTCTGCTTCTATTTGTGTTGCTGTGCAGTGCCATGACCAAGACGCTGTCCAGCACGGCAGTGTACGCCTACACCACGCTCATCAGCATGATTGTGTGCCTGCCCTTTGCCATCGGTATGGAAGGCCCCCAGCTTCAGGCTGGCGCAGCAGCTGCCATCGCCAAGGTGCGCAGCACACCTAACATGGGTAACATCCACATATCACATCTCACAGATAGCATTAGCAGTGGGTGCTGGCAGCACACAAGTCAACCGAAGACCGGTCGCTAAGCAGCAGTAGCAAGGTGAAATTCATAACACAGATCCACTCTGCAATGAGAGCCAACATGCTTCTACACGACCAGTACGTTGCATGATTTGTTTTAATAGCCTCTTCATCAGCAACATGCAATGTGCGGCTCCCTGCTCTGCTCAGCTGCTTTCCCGCCAAATCCTTGGCCACCCTGTTTCCTGCAAGTGGGCGAGGCTCGCTGTTGCAAAGACCTGTTCATGGTCGGCCTGCTGGACCATCTGTACAACCAGTTTGCGTTCAACACTCACATCTGCTGTAGTCTGTCATGTTTGCCTTTTCACGCTCTTTTCCTGCAGGTGGGCGAGGCTCGCTTCTACGGTGACCTGTTCATGATCTGACTGCTGTACCACTTGTACAACCAGTTTGCGTTCGACACTCACAAATGCTGTATTCTGTCCTGTTTGCCTTTTCACGCTCTTGTCCTGCAGGTGGGCGAGGCTCGCTTCTATGGTGACCTGTTCATGGTGGGCCTGCTGTACCACCTGTACAACCAGTTTGCCTTCAACACTCACATCTGCTGTATTCTGTCCTGTTTGCCTTTTCACGCTCTTTTCCTGCAGGTGGGCGAGGCTCGCTTCTACGGTGACCTGTTCATGGTGGGCCTGCTGTACCACTTGTACAACCAGTTTGCGTTCGACACTCACAAATGCTGTATTCTGTCCTGTTTGCCTTTCACGCTCTTTTCCTGCAGGTGGGCGAGGCTCGCTTCTACGGTGACCTGTTCATGGTGGGCCTGCTGTACCACCTGCAAAACCAGTTTGCCTTCAACACTCAACTGCTATTCTCTGCTCTGCTTTGTTTGCTCCATTTTTGCTGTACAGGTGGGCGAGGCTCGCTTATACGGGGACCTGTTCATGGTGGGCCTGCTGTACAACCTGTACAACCAATTTGCCTTCAAAACTCACAAATGCTGTGTTCTTTCCTGTTTGCCTTTTCACGCTCTTTTCCTGCAGGTGGGCGAGGCTCGCTTCTACGGCGACCTGTTCATGGTGGGCCTGCTGTACCACCTGTACAACCAGTTTGCGTTCAACACGCTGCAGCGCGTGTCCCCTGTGAGCCACGGCGTGTGCAACGTGGTCAAGCGCATCGTCATTATCTTCAGCAGCGTGCTCTTCTTCAACCAGGTCTTGACGCAGCAGGCCATGGTCGGCACAGTCATCGCGCTTGCAGGAACCTGGCTGTACACCGACCTGTCCAGCAAGCACAAGCACAAGAAGCCCGAGGCAGGAGGCGGCGGCAAGCCTGCGACCGCCTAAAAGAGAAAAGAGGCGGCAAAGCATTCAAGGCGTGTGGTTGGGCAGCAGGCAGTGCGGCAGGCAGCAGCAAAGGCAAGCAGCAGACGAAGGCAGCCGGTGGTGCTGCAATGACTTGCAGGAAAGGCAGGCAGCCAGCAGTGGCCTGGGGCGGATGAGGATGATGCTGGCTGCTTGCAGGAAACAGTGCTCTGGCCGCGCTTCTGGCTGTGCCAGCTGGCAGTTGCGTGGTGGTTGTGTGGCTGCCAATGTTGCTGCTGCTGCTGCTTGACGCGGCCGCTTTGGGGTTGGGGGCAGGCAGGGAAGTGGAAGGAATGCATGGTCCTCTACTTGAGCTCTGTTTACAAGCAGCGCCTTGCGTCATCTTTGCTGCATGATGTACTCATCCAGCAGCATGCAGATGCATGGCGTGTGACTTTGACTGCGGTTGTTTTTGCACGCACGCGTGCACAGCTGCCGCAGCTGCTGTGGTTGTGTTCTGCAGGCAGCTGCTGAAGTGTAGGGTGGGCTTCAGTCGATGCTGCATGCTGAGCGTAGTGTAGCATGACATGACGACAGCATTTGAGGCTGCAGCAGTAGGGGCGCAGGCACACTTCCTGCTGCTAGCGTTGTAGGCACATGGCAGCGATGTGGTGCAGCAGTGGAGTGTCCATGCACTCCTATTGCTGCTGCATACATCACAGGTGTACTTTGAGGGGCAAGGGAGTCAATCGGGAGGCTGGGTGAGTCAAAAGGCAGGGTTGCTGTTCTGTTTGTCGCGCGAAAAGGTCGATGTGGGGGTGTTTCGTGCTGCAGATGCAGCGGCCTGCCGATAGCTGCTTGCAGCATCCTCTGCTGTTGCCGCCACCTTATGATCATTCCAATGGCAGCGCATCCCTGTGTCGTGCAGCCTGGCAGCGATTTGGCTGCAGGTGTGTATACCGCAGGGCATCAGGGCTGCGCTGCCTCATCTGACAAGACAAAAGTGTCAAACGCTGGCGCATTGCTGGCGGGTGGTTGCCACATGGCACATAGGCACAGCAGCAGCTGCAAGCTGCCTTCAACGGCAGGCGGGGCAGGCACGCAGGCTGTTTTGACCAGGGTATGATGGATTTGTTGTCCCGCATGTATCACAGGGGCAGGTGCAGCAGGGGCAGGCAAGGCACACGCTGCTGATCAACCATCATGGTGTGGCAGCTTGTGTGCCTGTGAGATGGCATCTGCAAAAAATGGATGCTGGCAGATTGCTGCAGCTTGCTTCCAGGAAGGTTGTTGGCAGCAGCTGCAACTCTTGATCGCTGGCTGTCGCTAGCACAGGATGATCAGCAGTGTGCTGTCCTTGCCTGAATTCCTGCTGCATATGTTGCCTGGTGTGTGATGGTTGCAAGGCAGAGGCGTTTGACCAAGGTTTGACTGCACGGTGTATGAGCCTGCGGGAGCAGCAGCAGCAGCTAGGTGGTGTACAAGGGCTGGGGAGCTGCGCTGCCTTGGCAGCTGTAACCTGTACGATTGCGCAATCGTATACGCATGCTGGCGGCTGTTCTGCAATTGGAGAGCTGGCGGCAGCTGCGCACTGGATGGTGCAGCAGGGTGTAAGCATCACCCCCCCCCCCCACCCCCCCAAAGCACCCTAGACCCCAGTACTGGGCTAATGCGAACGAGCCAAGCGATGTCTCTAAATGCTTGCTTAAAGCATAATTATACTTGAAAATGATATTTGAGGGCTCTTGGACCCGTTCGTGTATAACCGGTTTGGGCATTTTGACCCCAGTCGCTAGTACTGCGATGGTGTCGGGGGTGCCACAGTGGGGTGCACTCGGGCTGCACTCGGGGCAGTGACGATACTGGTCGTCGTGAAATCCCCACATTAACTTTGATACCGTGTATTAAAAGACACATGAGGCTTTTTGGCTGCTGCGGAGCTTTTACCTGAGCAAGCTTTTCAGTGCCGATACTCATCAGCCGATTTGACCCCTTTGGACCTACTCGATTGCCGGTTTTTCGCTGCAAAAATTTTTAATTGGCGGTTTCTTTCTATGGTGCTAGAGTGGTTCTAGTTCTTTTCCTTATCGGACCACACTCGCGTATTTATATGAGCAAATCGCAGTCAACAGCGGATTTGGCCCCTTTGGACCTACTCGATGTCTAAATACAAGCAGAAACAAATCATCTACATTTCAGCTATGTATTCCTAGCTTCCTGTTCTAGTTCTTTCAGGCAGCTGGGAGAAATCGACATCGCTTGGGTCCAACCCCCGTCCCTGGACCCTGCTTTGGGGGGGGTGGTAAGCATTCATTGTGGTTAGCAGCATTGCGGCCAGCATGGGGACAGAGGTATACCTGTGCACCATGCATGTGTAACAAACGAACCCTACTGAGACTGTTACGTGCGTTAAAACGCATGCCGCTCAATGCCCAGGACCTGTCTTAAGCCGTCCTGACACGTCCACTAGATGGCTCCTGCCATACACAGTCAGCAGCCAGAGTATCCGCCTTGGCATGGCTCCTATCGTTGCAAAGCGTTGCTGAGGACGTTTAGCTTTTAGATTTTTTAGCGTCGAATGGTGCAGAGGCTTCGCTCAGGCTGCTGCGATGACGGTTTGCGTTCGGCCTTCCTCAAGCGCGCTTTCTGAGTGAGTCAAACGAGCCAAATGAGGGCCCGGCGGAAGGGCCCCAGAACATCGTTTCCCTCTATAAATAGATCACATCACTAGATGTTTGAAGCTCAAGTCGTGCATATGATTAGCTGTGTTGTGTCCTAGTCCCTGATCGCCTGACCAGCAAGTACAGGAGCAGCAAGTGAACCTGAAACATCCTGGTGGATTTGGGGTGCCTATGACTTGCAACGAATTGCAATGCATAGCTGCTCTTTGCTTTGCATCTCTGCTACTCATTGGCTGTCTGCAACCCCTGGCTGTGCCTGTTGCTGTCAAGGATTGCCATGGATGTTTGCAACCACCTGACTGACGCCAGTCAAGCTGACATCCTGCTTGTGGCTGTCTTGCTGCAGCTGTCCACATCTTAAGCCACACAAGCTGACAACTACCAACATTCTACGCTGCATAAGGTGTGTTGCGCTTGGAATGATGCCTGGGAGCAGCAGCAGCAGCAGTAGCAGGAGGACGGGAGGTGCTGCTGCCTGCAGGCAAATTTGGTGTTGACTGGCTAACAGTTGACATTTGGCAACATCTGCAAAGGCCAGACGGAGTGTACAGTGCTCAAAACTGCCCATGCCATCCCTTCCTTATGCATGTGTGATCTGGGGGTGCAGATATCAGCCAACTCTGAGTTGACTTGCTGACTCAGCCGCCAGCAGTGTCCAAGGTTGGCTTAAAAACGCCAGTATGTTCAACTCTGGGCAATCACAATGCGTGCAGGTTGTACGCGCGCGTCAAAGAAATATGTTGCTGCATCCGCTGCAACGCTCAGCAGTGCCAGGCTGCACAGCTGGCACATCCCTCCGTCAATCACGACGTGCAGATGTGCTGCCAGCACAACACAGTGTGTTGAGGCGTTGCTTGCTCCAACTTGTTGCAAAGTTGTTGAACGGCTGACCAAAATCATCAACGGTGTACGTTTATCATGACAACCAACCATTCCTGCAGGTCAAACCACGGGTGTTATTACCAATCCAACAACAACATCGAAAGCTATGCAGACCACCAAGCCAACCTGCAGCCTGCCAGCCGGCCTGGTCTCGGCCGCTGCGCTGCTGCTGCTGCTGTGCGTGATTGCGTCTGCACCTGGAGCGGAGGCTGGCCCCCGCTGCGGCTCTGGTCTGCTGTGCCCCGATGACGGCTGGTTCTGCTGCGCACCAGGCCGTGAGGGCTGCTGCAAGAACATCGGCACAGGAGGGCCCTTCGGCAGGAGGCTGCGGTGAGCATGTGTGCAGAGCTGTTTGATTGGCATTCTCTTCTTTTGACTAGGCAGCCAGCTAGTCCGGCTGGCAACGGGACTGTTAGCTGCCGCATGTACAGCAGCAAGTGTCTGGCACTCAGCCCTGCCTCTCTGTGCACTGCAAAAGACGGCTGCGCTGTGTGTAACACATCTGGAACGGCTGCAAGCCATGTTTAGTGGCCCTCGACGAACAGTCATAAGGTACCCTTTGGATGTTGCATATCAGCGGCGTCCATCCTCAGCCGTGCAATGCAGTCTGCGCTCTGAACAAGCTCCTTGACGCTGCTGTTGCTGCTGCTGTTGCTGCTGCTGCACACGCCTCACCTTTTGTCACTTCAGGACCATCGAGCTGATGCCGTCAAGCGACCCCTCACTGCCTCCAACTGTCAACGTCTGGCAGGTGAGCTCATGCAGCAGAGACAATGCTGTTCAAGGGCTGCCCCTTGCTATGCTGCATGCAGCCATGTCAACACCTGCACCGTGCTGCTAACATGGCACGGGCCCAAGCTAGTATCAGCGTGAATTGCACCACATACCAGCTTGCCTATGTTGCTCCCTGCTGTATCTAGCGCTTGCAACGTAGTGCTCATGCAGCAACTTTTAGTGTGCAACATTGCGCAGTACGCAGCGCACACAAAGACCATAGGCCTACCCCCTGCAGCTTGCAAAGAGGCCCTTCCAGACATGTATCTTTGTAAGCACTTAAGTTCTGCAGCCCGCTCTGGCGCCAGGGCCCGCGTTGTGCCTGCCTTCCCTCACATGCCCAACACCGGTTGGCTGCATGGTGATTCAACGCCCTGCCCCCGTTTTTGCAGGCCGGCCGGCTGCTGCAACAGCACGCCACTACGCGCCGGGCCAAACTCGATCCCTCCGGGAATTCTGTGGTGGAGAATGACGGCTCCAATCGCATTCTGAACAGGCCCATCAGGGCGTTCTACGCTGACAGGGACGTGGAAAACCGCCCGGGGGTTGGCGGCGACGGCCGCATGATGGGCAATGCCAAGAAAGGAGTGGCAGGGGCTTACTCGCAGCAAGAGGTGGGTGCCTAATGGTGGGAGGCGTGGAGGCGCATGAGGTATCCTCATCGCCACACACGTCCCCTACCTGAACCTACGCGGGTGTTAAGTGTGAGCACACCACACGCAGCTCATTCATTCATTTGAGTGCCTGGCTGTCCTGTGCTGCTGCAATCAATTGTGCTGGGGGTGCAGTGTGATGCATGTTTACATGCAATGCTGCGTGTGAGAGGGTTGAAGTGTACTGAGAGGCCCCTACTCACAGCACGCGGTGCATTGGTGGCCAGCCATCGGCTTGCAGCAGCCCCTGCACCCTGCATAAGCCTGTCTAGGGCCAAGATGGCAAGAGGGCATAAGGTCGATTAATGCATGTCGCACATCACTTAACAGTGGCTGGTTTTGCTGCTACTGCTGCTGCTGCTGCTGCTGCTGCAGGCGCTCATTGCAAGGGGCAATGAGGTGGCAGACACGCCTGGATTCCAGGTGGCAGATGAATCTGGCAAGTGAGGCCCGAGCCATCCTGCCATCCTGGCACAGTGAAATGATGCCACCGCAGCATGGCACAATGAGATTTGTATGCGTTTTGGAACAAGATGTCTCCAGGGTGTGCCCGGCAGCCTGCATGCGCAACTTTGCAGCACACTGGATGGTGGATTACGTGGTTGCTGTTGGGGTGCCATTGCTTGCATGTGTACGCATGTTGGGAATGCCTGAAAGACGTTTGCAGGCAATGCCCCCAGCGCATGCGCATTGAGGAAATGATCATACACCTAACTGCAAGATCCCAGCCGCATTGTTGACCTTGCAAGCTGAGGCCTTTGTTGGACCAAGACGTGGGGTGCACCAGCTGTGTTGCCTGTACACTGCAGCCAGCTGGATGAATAAAGAGACCTGCCATGGGTGATGGAACCCATGCTGCAGTTTGCTTGGCACTGCATGATGTGTGTGCTGCAGAGGCACAGTCAGCCACTCTTGTCACCGCATGCATGGTACAATACGAGCAGTATTTTGCAAGATGCCATCCAATTTGCTGATCACCAAGCTATCGCCCTTGTGAACTGCGTAGTGCGGTGTGGCACCCACGTGCCACACAAGCCTGTGTTGCAAAAACGGCACAGTTTTGGCTGCGATGATCCTTTGCAATGGGTGATGGTACCCGTCTGCAACTAGCTTGACTTGCGTGATGTGTGTGTGTGTGTGTGTGTGTGTGTGTGTGTGTGTGTGTGTGTGTGTGTGTGTGTGTGTGTGTGTGTGTGTGTGTGTGTGTGTGTGTGTGTGTGTGTGTGTGTGTGTGTGTGTGTGTGTGTGTGTGTGTGTGTGTGTGTGTGTGTGTGTGTGTGTGTGTGTGTGTGTGTGTGTGTGTGTGTGTGTGTGTGTGTGTGTGTGTGTGTGTGTGTGTGTGTGTGTGTGTGTGTGTGTGTGTGTGTGTGTGTGTGTGTGTGTGTGTGTGTGTGTGTGTGTGTGTGTGTGTGTGTGTGTGTGTGTGTGTGTGTGTGTGTGTGTGTGTGTGTGTGTGTGTGTGTGTGTGTGTGTGTGTGTGTGTGTGTGTGTGTGTGTGTGTGTGTGTGTGTGTGTGTGTGTGTGTGTGTGTGTGTGTGTGTGTGTGTGTGTGTGTGTGTGTGTGTGTGTGTGTGTGTGTGTGTGTGTGTGTGTGTGTGTGTGTGTGTGTGTGTGTGTGTGTGTGTGTGTGTGTGTGTGTGTGTGTGTGTGTGTGTGTGTGTGTGTGTGTGTGTGTGTGTGTGTGTGTGTGTGTGTGTGTGTGTGTGTGTGTGTGTGTGTGTGTGTGTGTGTGTGTGTGTGTGTGTGTGTGTGTGTGTGTGTGTGTGTGTGTGTGTGTGTGTGTGTGTGTGTGTGTGTGTGTGTGTGTGTGTGTGTGTGTGTGTGTGTGTGTGTGTGTGTGTGTGTGTGTGTGTGTGTGTGTGGTGTGTGTGTGTGTGTGTGTGTGTGTGTGTGTGTGTGTGTGTGTGTGTGTGTGTGTGTGTGTGTGTGTGTGTGTGTGTGTGTGTGTGTGTGTGTGTGTGTGTGTGTGTGTGTGTGTGTGTGTGTGTGTGTGTGTGTGTGTGTGTGTGTGTGGTGTGTGTGTGTGTGTGTGTGTGTGTGTGTGTGTGTGTGTGTGTGTGTGTGTGTGTGTGTGTGTGTGTGTGTGTGTGTGTGTGTGTGTGTGTGTGTGTGTGTGTGTGTGTGTGGTGTGTGTGTGTGTGTGTGTGTGTGTGTGTGTGTGTGTGTGTGTGTGTGTGTGTGGTGTGTGTGTGTGTGTGTGTGTGTGTGTGTGTGTGTGTGGTGTGTGTGTGTGTGTGTGTGTGTGTGTGTGTGTGTGGTGTGTGTGTGTGTGTGTGTGTGTGTGTGTGTGTGTGTGTGTGTGGGTGGGTGGGTGGGTGGGTGGGTGGGTGGGTGGGTGGGTGGGTGGGTGGGTGGGTGGGTGGGTGGGTGGGTGGGTGTGGGTGGGGGTGGGTGGGGGTGTGGGTGGGTGGGTGGGTGGGTGGGTGGGTGGGTGGGTGGGTGGGTGGGTGGGTGGGTGGGTGGGTGGGTGGGTGGGTGGGTGGGTGGGTGGGTGGGTGGGTGGGTGGGTGGGTGGGTGGGTGTGTGTGGGTGTGTGTGGGTGGGTGTGTGGGTGGGTGTGTGTGTGTGGGTGTGTGGGTGTGTGTGGGTGTGTGTGTGTGGGTGTGTGTGGGGGTGTGTGGGGGTGTGGGGGGGGGTGTGTGGGGGGGTGTGGGGGGGTGGGGGGGGGTGTGTGGGGGGGTGTGGGGGGTGTGTGTGGGTGTGTGTGTGGGTGTGTGTGTGGGTGTGTGTGTGTGTGTGTGGGTGTGTGTGTGTGTGTGTGTGTGTGTGTGTGTGTGTGTGTGTGTGTGTGTGTGTGTGTGTGTGTGTGTGTGTGTGTGTGTGTGTGTGTGTGTGTGTGTGTGTGTGTGTGTGTGTGTGTGTGTGTGTGTGTGTGTGTGTGTGTGTGTGTGTGTGTGTGTGTGTGTGTGTGTGTGTGTGTGTGTGTGTGTGTGTGTGTGTGTGTGTGTGTGCTTGTTTGCTTGCAACCACCCAGAGGCACATATGTGTCTGTACGCTGATGCTTTGACTGCATGAACCTGCTTCTGCTGCAAGCTTGCAGGCGCTCATTTTAGCCCTGTTAAGTTGTTGCTGTCTGTTTGATGTTTTGTTGGCACCACTTCGAATGTTGTTGCGCACGCATGAAGCATGACGCTGTCAAGGCGTCATGCTGACTAGGTGCAGTGGACGATTGCATATGTGTTCAGTATTTGCAAACAGCTGCCCTTTGTCTCACCCGTCACCCATACACATCACAGCACTCTGAGACAGCACAGTCAAGGTGTTGCTCACTTCTTGCGCCTGTGGCACATGCTTCATCTAGGTAACGTGCACATGCATGCCTCATGCCTCATGCTTTGGTCATGTGTGGCTCACTTGCTTCCAGTTTACTTGCCTACATGCACACTCTTGGAGGTGCACCACTGCAGCACCTCCCATTGCCATGCAGCCTCACAGCTGCATGGGCACCCTAAGGTGAATTCCGACGGAATGCACCTGTGGCATTTTGTGCATTCTCACAGTGCCTGTACTTTACCATTTCACCTTGTGCACATGATGGTGCGGCCCTGATGGTTTGGGCCCCATTTGCAGGCCATGTGCTTTTGCCCCAGTGTATACCAGCAAACTGCAAGTCAATTGACAGAGCGACTCATTGCCTTCTTTGCTGACGGCACTGCCTGGCTATATCAGTTCAGTTTGATGCACGTACAAGCCAGCTGCGACATGTTTCAAGCTGAAGACGCATATGCGGATGGTTTGTGCCGCCGTGCTGCTGCAGCACGCACCTGCATATGCAGCACTGACGGACCCGGGCTGTTTGCACCACAACCAAAGCAGCGGATGCTATTGACGTTGTCAACACAAGCATTGGCATGCACCAGCCAGTAGTGATGACGAGCCGTTTATGTGTAGCTTGGGTAGGTTGCATGTGTCTCAGTTGTTAGCAGCAGGGAGCTTATCCGTATTTTCAATTATAACAAGTGGGTCCTGGCACCATCTTAAATGGTATGAGGTTTTGGCGTTTGTGGCTGCCTGCATTGCATACTACATTCATGTGGCAAGTCATCCAAGCAAACATTTGCCGCCGGTTTGGTGGCTGGTGGCAGCTGTATTTGTGTAAGAGCAAATCCCACTGGCAATGCCACTGGCGTGCACTACACCGCTACTAGCATAGTATGCAGCAGCCAAGAAGGTGACGGCTGCCATTGGGCAGACGTGTACAGACGCTGCTTTTGGTCTATATGCATGGCTGCAACATGCAAATGCGTCGCCTGCTGCGGAACGCTCCCTATTGACAAAAGCGCCTCAGGAGGTTGGGCTGCTTGTTTCATTGCTGTTGTTGCATGCAGTCGCTTTGGTGTGCTGGCATCTTTATGCATTTCTTGTTGATGCTGTTGTTGTCCTGCAGCCTTGTTTCTGCTGCCAGGGGTAGTGGTGCATGCATGCGTACGCCTTGCAGCATCTGGCCCTGGAGGATGTTGCTTCGGCTGGGATTTTCCTAAAAACAGATATGGATGAGTGGCAATGCACAGCATGTTGGCAGGGGCTCCGTAAGGCACCAGGGTTTGGAAAGCAATATGATGTGCAGCAACTTGTCGCTGCTCCTGCTGCTGCACACAGCCAGTTGAGGTGAGTTGCACTGACATGTGTGCTCCATGCTACAGTGCAGGCCTGCCAGTAGCCATAGCTGAGGTTGTCACTGGCCCCACAAGTGCATTTGTTATCATTGTGTAACGCCAAGGTGTGACAGATTGAGCAGTGTGCAGAGGGGCTGGCATCTTCATGTCAACTAGTGTAACAAAAGCAGCCAATTCAAAAGCGGCAGCTGATATTAACGCCTGAAACTGAGCACCAGGTCCCACGCTGTGCCCTGCCTTTACTGCCCCACTGGGGTATGATCATCATGCGCTGAGCGCCAGCAGCCTGCTCCTGAGACCAAGGCGCCTCAAGCTTGATCAGTAGTGCGCTGCGTCATGCTCTTTTTGCTGTTGCGCTGCGGCAAGTTCAAGGGCCTTCACCTTGTGCTTGCAGGTGACGCTCTACATTGTGCGTTTTGGGCCACCCTGCTGACTCGGCACCGACAGCAACAGCATCCCCCACTGGATGGCGCCATTCGTGCACGTGGGCAGTTGCCAACTGGAGAGGTCGCCTTGGCAGAGATACAATCTTGTTCAGGCAGTTGTTGATATTCCTATGTGCAGATGATTATAATTTAACTATTGATTAAGTACCTTTAAGCTTTTCAGGGGCTTTATGTATGCTGCAGCGATGGCGGTTGCGCTTCGGCCTTCCTGCGATGGCGCTCTTCCCGAGTGAGTCAACCGAGAGCCCGGCGGAAGGGCCCCGGAACATCGTTTACTTCTTATAAGCCTTGAGAGACGAGTGCTTTGCCGCTCACATCGTCGAACTAATTAGCTCTGCTGTCTCCTGCCAACAAGTCATTCTTGAAGTGGTCTGGTGAGTTTGAGGTGTTTCCGACATTGCATCCATTGCACAGCACAGCTCGCGGTTCTGTTGCATCTGAAGCTTTCCGTAGCCTTCTTACGACCCCTCCTGTGTTTGCTTGAAATCCTTGGGTAGCCATGGCTGTCTGCATACATGTACACTCAGCGCCAGTCAAGCTGACATCCTGCTCATGCACTTGTTGCTGCAGCTGCCTACACCTGAGCTGCACAACCTGACACCTACCAACCCCCAAGTCCTGCCTTATACCAGGTACGTGTGACTGCAAATGATGCCTGGGTGCCAGCAACAGCAGCGGCAGCAGCAGCAGCACGACACAAGGCGCAGCTTGCGATGCATGTCTGGGGCCATTGCCAGTGATGGTGGCAAGAGCTTACAGGCCAGTATAAACGCACACTGCTGATGTTGAGCATGCCAGCTGCATATAGTGCCGCTGCATGTGCGACCTGAGCAGCAGATTTTTAGCCATTCCCACTGAGTTGGCTTGCTGACTCAGCCACCAGCAGTGTCCAACGTTGGCCTCAATCGGTACCTGCTGCTGTCACATGCTTGCTCCAACCTTTTCACTCAACAACAACTGATGTGCTGTCTCCCCACCCACCAACTGCTCCTGCAGGCACCACCACTGCCATTTCAATACAAGATAAACTCAGAACCATGCACACCACCAAGCCCACCTGCAGCCTGCCGGCTGGCCTGGCCTCGGCTGCCGCTGCGCTGCTGCTGCTGCTGTGCGTGTTTGCGTCTGCGCCTGGTGCGGAGGCTGGCCCCCGCTGCGGCTCCGGGCTGCTGTGCCCGGATGACAACTGGTTCTGCTGCACACCAGGACGCGAGGGCTGCTGCAAGAACATCGGCACAGGCGGGCCCTTCGGCAGGAGGCTCAAGTAAGTGGCAACCAGTGGCAATCAGTGGCAGCCATTGGCAGCCAGTGGCAAGACTGCATCATGCCCATTTGCTCAAGCAGGCTTGCGTGCATTTGATGTGTAGGGCTTGTAACTTGCACACCATGTGGGTCGGCAGCTGGAGGTAGCTGCTCTGTCTGCAGCGGTGTGGCTTCATGCGCCTTGCAGCGATGGTTGCCGGGCTGTTGATGCAGGAGATGTGAGGCGACTGCAAGCAAGTACTATAACAATCAAAGCAGAGGCGTTCTGACCGGACGTGCGAAAGTTCACTCATGCCATCCCACATGCACTGTGCCGGCTGTGTCCTAACCAGCCTCCCGACGTGCTGCTTCATCTGCTGCTGCTGCTGCTGCTGCTGCTGCTGCTGCATGCTGTTGCACTTGTTGTCTCGTCAGGACCATCGAGCTCCTGCAATCAGGCGACCCCTCGCTGCCTCCAACTGTCAACGTCTGGCAGGTGAGCTCATGCAGCACGGATATCTGCACTGCACTGCACTTGTACATCTGCACTGCACTGCACTTCTGTATCTGCACTGCACTGCACTTGTACATCTGCACTGCACTGCACTTCTATATCTGCACTGCACTGCACTTGTACACCTGCACTGCACTGCACTTCTATATCTGCACTTATATGACTGCTAGGTCGATCTCGTTCCAAACGGCCTGCCTCCACAGCGGCAGAGTATACATGCTGCATGCTGCATGCTTCCAAGCTTTCCCCTGCATCTGTTCTCACATTCCAACGCAGTCGTTGCAACCAGCCCACGCCAGTTGCTAGCCCCAATATGCAGTGCGCAGCCCACAACAAGTATCCAGAGTTATTCCTCACCCACCTGCAGGAGAGCCTTGCACAGGCTGCCTTGGCCAAGCATATGCATTGCTAGGTATGCATTGCATTGCAGATGCATGCCCTGCCAACCCCTATTGCCGCTTGCATGGGTTCTTGCAGGCTGGGCGGCTGCACACCACGGCCCCCGGCCTCTTGTACTGCCCAGCATTGACAGTTGCATGCGCAACCAACTGCTGCTGCTGCTGCTGCTGCTGCTTGTGCAGGCTGACCGGCTGCTGCACACCACTACCTCTGCAAGCGCCAAGCGCCACCTGACCCAGGATCCAGCACCAGGAGAGCCCCCTGCCACCACAGCTCAGGAAGGTGACAAGCTGTCAACGCGGCACAGCGATGCTCGCCCTGGCGACAGCCAAGAGCCACCCGCCCGGCCAAGCGTTCTGCAGCTGCGGCCGTCCGGTGCATCCGAGGGCAGGGCATCTGTGCCCACGCGCAGTGGAAGGGTTTTACACCGATAGGGACCAGGAGAACCGCCCGGGCGTGGGCGGCGACCAGCGCCTCACGGGATGGGAGAAGAAGGGCCTGCCCAACCTCTATGAAAGGCAGCAGGTGCGTGTTTTTGTTTTGGATGCATTTTCCATGCGCGCAAATTTTGCGTATGCACATGTGCGACAATCGGCATGGCACAACTCTGCAGGTGGCTGCAGGCAGGGCTCGTCACCGCCGCTGTCATGGACTTGCTGCTCACATGCCCTGATTTATGTGCATTATAATGCCTAATCAGGCAAAGCCGGAGAGATGTTGGTGGGCAAATGCAGAAGCGTGCAGGCAGGGCCTGCTTTGTATGTAAACATCTGGGCGCAGGAAGAGCTGGAACGGTAAGCTTGCATGTATATCACATGCATGCAGCACACATCACGTAATAACTGCTGCTGCTGCTGCTGCTGCTGCTGCTGCTGCTGCTGCTGCTGCTGCTGCTGCTGCTGCTGCTGCTGCTGCTGCTGCTGCTGCTGCTGCTGCAGGGCCTTATTGATGGGGGCATTGGTGTTGCAGACACTGAGCTGCGCTTCCCTGGCCTGCAGTCGGATGAATCAGGCAAGTGAGGCATGCCAGCGTCTGCTGGTTTGGCAAGGTTGATGCCATGCTGGCACATGTACATGTGTGTGGCCCATCTCAAAGGCGGTGGGTGCATTTGTCGACCTGCCTGACAGCGTGGGTTGGTGGAAGAAAAAAATGCTGCTTGGGTTGCATAACTGGATTGCTCGCACATTCGTTGGTTGCTCTGCGCAGAGCTTTTTTGCAGTACTACAAACACACTGTTGGCTGCCACGCCGTACAACGTGCTTTGAGCCTTTTTGTTGTTTTGAGCATGTTCCTCTTGCAACCAACGTCACAAAGATGTTGGTGCTGCCAACACCACTCAACGCATGGGCAGTTTGCATTGTTCGCTTGCATTGACAGCATCACACGCTGATAGAAATGAGTATTAGCTGGCTGCCACAGCAATGGCAGTTGATGTGTTGCATTCTGTGTGTGTGCCTCCCAAGCCACTGGGCTCTTGCATGATTACATGCTCAGAAGAGTGCCAACATTACTGCATGATGGCTGCCACAACAATGCAGTTAACGTGTCGCATTCTGTGCATGTACCTCCCAAGCCACGGGGCGCTTGCATGTCAGAAGAGTGCCAACAGCACTGCATGCTTTCGTGTTGCAAGAGTACCAACAGCACTGTATGGTGCGTGTTTGTTGTTGTTGAGGGACAGCTTGCCATGGCATATCATTCCATGCAACTGCCCCCACACAGATTGTCAAGATCCCAGCCACAATGCTGATTTGCTCGTTGATGGCCTGCTTTGAACATGTAGCGGGGTGCGGCAGCTGTACCGCTTTCACTGCCAGCAGCTGGCTGAAGAAGACCTTGTGTGACGAGTGATGGGTGCTTTTAGCCTTGAGTTGACTGTTGCGTGTGCTGATGATAGTTGGCCACGCTTGCAAACGTATGCAATGCGAGCAGCAGCTCACACATAGAACTCAAATTCAAACATAGCCACAAGGTTTGTCTACAAGCTACGGTCAGCCTTTGAATGTGTGTTGCACTGCAGCACCCATGTTTTTGCATGCCCTGCAGATGTTTGGCCGAACAAAGATTTAGCGGCGGTTGATGGGACCCGTTGCAGTGTACCTAATGCCTGATGGTGTGCGTGCGCACTTGTGTGCTTGCGGCCATACAGCGGCTGACATGCTGCATAGTCTTGACTGAACCTGGTATTGCTGCATGTTGGTAGCCACAGGTATAAAGCTTTGATACATTTTTACATGTGCATGTGAGCCCCTTGCACGCCCTGCAGGTGTCGATGTGTGTTTGTCGACTAGTGTTTTGAGTGCATCGAGTTCTGAGCACACAAGCTGCATGACACTGTCACGGTGCCAGGCAGATGCGGTGCTTTGCGGCGAGTTTTATGACCTATGGTTTGTTGCTTGGGATGTGCAGCCGCCTCGACGGAACCCATCTTGAGCACTTATGCATACCTCATGATCCAGCCATTGTGTTGTTGCCTTGCCTCACGCTACCCACAGATGCACACACCTACCACATCATGGCAGCGCCTCACATTAGCGTGTAGCCTCACCACGTCAATTGCATTACACCCTAGGCTCATGACGATTAGATTCGGCACCTGTGGCGCTTTGTGCATGCCAGCAGTGCCACGTCCTTTTGCATCGCACCTGTTTGCAGGCGCATGCAGCAGCCATGATGGAATGGCCCCTTACATGCACTAAAGGCATGCAGGCTTGGCCCCTGTGTACATCAGCAACTTGACAAACGCACATGCTCTTTGGACCCCCTTTGTTGTTAGATCACTGCCCCTCACATAATCCATTGTATGCTGTGTTTCATTGCGCCTATGCGCCAGCTGCAAGATGTTCCAGGCTGGATGTACGCAAGCTGATGGTTTGGGCACCGTTCTATTGCAGGACGCACAATCATGTGCAGTGCTGGCTGTTGATGTTGGGTTTTCATTGTACCCGTAAGCAGTGGCTGTGTTAATGCAGTGACACTGCAGCAGCCAATGCTACTCAAGTTGTTTGCTCCGCTGCATGCGGGAGCCAGCGGATATGTGGGCGCTTACTGCATAGTCTGCGTAGCTTGACTGTGCTTTCAGTTGGAAGCAGCATGCATGCGCAGGGTCACCCACATGCAAGCAGCCGCAACCATGCCTGTGGGCTTTGGGGCACATCAGCACAGCACCGACGCAAACACAGCAATGCCACGCCAGGCTCGATGCTACAGCACTAAAGCGCAAGTACCAACAGTACAAACCATTGAATGGTCAGTTCTCGTACGTTACGTTGAATGCCGCTGCACGTTTCCTCTTGTCCACACGCATCTGGTATGATTGGATGGTGGGGTGCTAGATTTAATGCGTACATGCCCGTGCGATTGCCTTGACGTCATAGTTGAACAAAGGTCTTGCGTCTTTGTGTGTTGCTGGTTGAGGCTGTCTGATACTATCCAGCTGTGTGGCATTGAAACCGTCCAAAACTATCCGGCTTTCTGGCGTTGGAGACGTCTAATACTTTCCAGATCGAAGCTGTGTGGATTTGGAGCCGTCTAATTCATCCAGTGCTCCACTGCATGCATGCATGCGGTTCTAGAAAGGGTGCAGATCTGGTGAACCTTGGTTGTTGAGGGCTACTGGACTCTGGCTGGGGTTGACCGCAGAAGTGTCTGGTTGTTGTCACAGGTGGTGCCTGTTGCAGGGACTCCGGTATGGCCCTGAAGTGTATGATATAGGAAACCAGCGTGCTACTGCTGCACGCAGCTAGCTGTATTGACTTGCACACCTCTGCATGCTTATGGTAGTGACAGATTTTGAGGTGTCCTAAGTGACATCAGGCAGTTGTACACGTGTCTTGTTCTGTTACATGTGTTCACGTGTCTGCCTTGTAACATTACGCGAGTCATGCGTCACTAAAGAGAGCAGCATAGAATGTACACATTCAGCCAGCACAAACACTGAACAAGCAATGCGTGCAAGTGCTGCTTGATTTCAGTTGCCGCTCTAGTGGCCCCATCCCAGTTGACCCACCTTGCACACAGATGACTAGAAAAGGACGCAGCGCCTGACAGGCACAGCAGCAACATGTGCGACCACTCACAGTGACAGTAATGCAAAGGAGCAAATCAGAGCTCACCATGGCTGCATTACATACATACACTACATACTCCACTCAAACCAGGAGTGGGATGCAATGTAGCAGGCAACAGTGCATGCAGTCTGTGCAACAACTTGTTGAACACGTGCAGCAGACAACATAATTGCCAGTGTTAGCATCAACATCAACATCACATTGCACTGCCAAGAAAGCACACAGTGGTGCCCGCATGCAGCTTTTCATACGTACATGCAAATGGGGGGTCCCATAGCTGCAACAGCAGCCCAATGCGGCGCACAACTTTGCTGCACGGCGGGATCCCTGAGTTCAGTACTGCCAGTGCACTAAGTGCCCCCAGCTGGTTCCTGCAAGTGCAGCTGCAAGTGCAAGTGCTTTCATGCAAGGCACAAACGCATCATGCAAGGGCAAGTGTTTCCATGCAACCGCAGATGCGTCCACGCAAGACACGGCTGAAGCATACTCACAACACAAGTTATGTTGCCAAGGCAGTACCAACACCACCCACAGCACAGACCCACATTTTTGGAGACAACGCAACCAGACGCACAGTGCTGGCGCTGGCAGCTCTTTGCACAGCATGCCTTCAACCACTGGCACTGCGCAACTTGGAAAAGCACACCGCCTTCGTGCAGGGTCTACCGCTGTGACTCCATGGTCACAATGAGACTGGGTGGGCGTATGATGAGCAATTGTGAGAATCATGAGTGTCCCCATTTAACAGCACAGAAAGAGGGGGGAAGGCGCAGATTGCGCTACTGCAATCGCGACTGGGACCATTTGTGGATCAAATCAAATCTCAAGCAAATGATCCTCATGCATCAGCATCCACAGCAGCATCTGCTGCCTCCTCGCCTGCTGCCTCCCCTGAGTCACCATCGCTACCAGCAGCAGCAGCAGCGGCCGCGCCGCTCTTGCGCTTGCCGGCACGCCCGCCGCGGCTGCGCTGCTGCTGCTGCTGCTGCTGCTGCACCTTGCTGCTGCCGGCAGTGCCTGGCAGTGCCAGCTGCTCCAGGTCTGCTGCGCTGTAGTCGCCCAGGGGGAAGTTGAGGCGGGAGGCCGACTTGGGGCCCGTGCCGCCCAGCTTCAGGATGGCCTGTGGAAAAAGGAGCAGGAGAACAAAGGAAGGCATGCATTAGAATATTGTCAGACAGGTTCATCAGACGTTAAGGCGTGAGGCCGACTAGGGCCCTGTGCCGCCCAGCTTGAGGATGGCCTGTGGGCACAGCAGGAGAATGAAGGAGGACACGATCAGAAGTGTTACAAAGGTGTTACAAAAACGTGGCAGAAGTTGAGGCGAAAGGCGGACTTTGGCCCCGTACCGCCCAGCTTGAGGATGGCCTGCGGGCACAGCATTTGCGGGGAGGCAAGGCGTGGAATGAAGTTTCAGACAGGTTCAACAGAAGTTGAGGCGCGAGACCGACTTTGGCCCTCGGCCGCCGAGCTTGAAGATAACCTGTGGGTAAAGTGGCAGCACAAGGGAAGGCATGCACAGATTTGTTGCAGCTGGATTGGAAGGTGAGGTGGGAGGCTGACTTGGGGCCTGTGCCGCCCAGCTTGATTATGGCCTGTGGGCACAGCAGGAACAATATTGGGCAGCAAGGCTTGTAGCGTACATGGTGTGGTGCAGCAACAGGGACTCTTAACAGACGCAAGGTAACAAAAAGCTACGTTTAGCCATCACTGTATGTATTTTGTACAGATGGCAAGAGCTGTGTACCCGCAGCCGGCCCACCTTGTCATACGCACGTGCCGCAGCAACAACTAGATGTGGTGCGCACAGATGCGCAGCAACAAGCTATGTTTATCGATCACTGTATGGATCTTTTACAGACAGAATGTTATCAGCCAGCCCATGGCATCAAGCTGTGTTATCACAGCCAACCCACCTTGTCGTAGGCGCGTGCCGCATCCAGCTCACTGGTGAAGCTGCCCACAAAGTGCTGCTTGCCGCCGCCCCACGCACGCGCCTGCAGCAGCAGCAGCAGCAGCAGCAGCAGCCAAGTTAGCCTTTCAAAACACGTGCAGCACGCAAATGCTGCCAAGCTAGGCCCCCAAGCACAGTCAGCGCAGACAGCACAAGGCTTTGCTTGCCTGAGCTATCACCTGCGAGCGCTTGCAGCTGACACGTACACAAAGCGGCACAGCTGTGGGGTCACAAGTTGAACACTACACAAAGCAAGCAATCATTGCAGGTCCTCAACAAGTGTTTGGCAGTCAGTTCCCCCTCACCTCCCAGCGCTTGCTCCTCTCATGCCAGCTCACACCTCTGTAGCTGCTGCTGTGCGGCTTAGCAACAGCAGCAGCAGCCTCAGCAGCAACAGCAGCAGCAGCTCCCGCGGCCTCTGCAGCAGCAGTACTGGCTGCACCTGGATCTGCTGCTGCAGCTGCTGCTGCTATGTCAATGCCGGTTGCTGCTGCTTCTGTTGCTGCTGCTGCCTCGCTGAGCTCTGCCTGGTACAGCTGGAAGCCTGCAAACATGCGGGAAGCAGCAACAGCAGCAGCAGCAGCCATACACAGTCAGCCACCGAGCACGTGCTGCACGCGCCTACAACAGTGTGAAAACACGCAATCTGCAACAGAGATTGCACAATTCGCACTGAACCAGTACTTACCACAGTACCTAGCAGATGCAGAAAGCTCTCAACAGCATGCGGCCGACTTCAGTGAATTCAATGAACCCCTGACCCATCAGTCAATCAGCAGCATCCAACAACCCCTGAAACAAAACCAGCCACTCACTGTCTCTGAAGTTGAGCCTGGTGTTCTTCCCGCCCTGCAGCTTCACCACTTCTCTGTCATACGCCCGCGCTGCCTCCTGCTCCTGCTCAAACAATGCTCAAACAGTATCACCCCAGTCCGCTGCACTTGATCTAACAACTTCAATTCTGAACGTGCATGCGATGTGTTGAAGTTACATTTTCCTCTAGAAGCACGCTGCACTGTGAAGCCCAAAACAACCCCAAAGCCTCACAAAATCAGCCACTCAGTATCTCTGAAGTTGAGCCCAGTGTTCTTTGCGCCCTGCAGCCGCACCACTTCTCTGTCATACGCCCGGCCGCTTCCTGCTCCTCCTCAAACACGCCCAGGAAGTATCACCCCAGTCCGCTGAACTTACACTCTCAACTCAAGCTCTCAGAATTGCATGAGATGGAAGCCGCATTCCCCCCACCAGCACGCCGCACTGTAAAGCCTCCAAAACACCCAAGCAACTTGACAAACATTAGCCACTCACTGTCTCTGAAGTTGAGCCCGGTGTTCTTTGCGCCCTGCAGCTTCACCACTTCTCTGTCATACGCCCGTGCTGCCTCCTGCTCCTCCTCAAACACGCCAAGGTGGCGCGCCTTGCGCAGCGTGCGGTCCCAGATCACAGCCACCCACTTGGCGCAGGAGTGGCTCCAGCTGACACCCTGCAGCAGCAGCAGCAGCAGCAGCAGCAGCAGCAGCAGCAGCAGCCGCGGCAGCAGCAGCGTCAGCGTCAGCAGCAGCAGCAGCATAGCTAAGCAGCAGAAGTAGAAGGAGCATTAAGAACACCACATCAATGGGTGCCTTCATTAGTGGACAAACCTCAGCTTGGTGTACCGACTCGCAGTGGAGCGCACGCTTGCGAGCGCACGCTTGCGAGACGCCTGCAATGGCTCAGCTGCAGTTGTCCTAGGCTGTACAAAAAAAGTTCAACCAAATGGAATGCACCTGCCCCCACGGCACGCCTGGCACCTGTGCCCAGGGTGCGGCCAGCATCTGCACACAGGACTCGCAACCAAGTTCTTCCAGCAACAGCTAAGTATCAGAAGCCATGGCAACCAAGCACATCCGCTCAACTGTTCTGCTGATCAAGTCCTCCCAATCACACCCACACACCTTGTACTGTGACACCTTCTTCCCATCCCCACTGCCAGAGTCTTTAGCACCCCTGCCCCTGCCGCCAGCACCACCGGCAGCAGCAGCATTGCCACCCCGCTTGCGCCGCTTGCTGCCTGGGCCCATGCCTTCCCCACCCGCTGCAGCTGCTGCTGCCGCCCCAGCAGCAGCAGCGGCAGCAGCAGCAGCAGCTTGCGCGATCTGCTGCACAAATGCATCTGTACCGGCCAGCTGCCCGGCGCCTGCTGCTGCTGCTGCCGCCGCCATTGCTGCTGCCATTGCAGGCCCTTGCGCAAGCGCTGCTAGGGCGCTGCTGTTGCTGTCAAGACTAGCCTTCTGCTGCTGCTGCTGCTGCTGCAAGCCGGCAAGCACTCCGCCAGCTGCTGCCGCTGCTTGCTCGCCACTGGCAGCGCCAGCTCCCCTGCTGCCGTCTGCAGGGCCATCGCTGCTGGTGCCCGGCGCCGCTGGCAGCGGGAAGTTGAGGTGTGGTGCTGCTGCTGCCGGGCCCAGCCGCCGCAGCAGCTCCTGGTCATGCGCAGCAGCAGCCTCGGCAGCAGTGCCATACTTGGACAGCCACACCACCTGTGCGCGGTTGACAAAAAAGGTGTGCATTGGATAACAGCTGGTGTTTGCTGTGTTCTATCATGTGACTTCTCAGATACTAAAATCAATGATTCCACTCAAGTTATAAGCAGTAAATGCGACTGATGAAGGTGCAAACACATTGAGCTGATCCAAACTGCCTTGTTGAACATCAACACTGCACAGCAATGAGCTCTGGCTGCCTCTCAGTTGTGCCAGCTGCTGCATATTGTCCTCCACGTACACACATCACTCATATGCTCTATTGTTACTAACCAGTGTCACTAACCTATCCCCGCACGTTTCCCACCTCGCTGATGGCCTTGTCCAGCACGTGCATCAAAACACAAACCACTCTCAAACACTTGCAAAGCTGTCATTGCAAAAACACCCTCTGCAAAACCACCGCACGACTCTCACTTCGCTGATAGCCTTATCCAGCATGTATGCCTGCCACTGCTTCTCAGCAGGCAGGTACTCCACCCCCTTGAAGCTGCTGGTGGGCACCACTGCTGCCGCCTCAGCAGCATGCAGCGCTGCCCATGCGGCAGCAGCAGCAGCAGGATCAGGCAAACTGGCAAGCTGCGCCAGCCCTGCTGCTGCATCAGCAGCAGCAGTACCTTGTGAGCCGAACTGAACAGCAGCGTCGACAGAATGCGCAGCCACACCAGCAGCAGCAGGGTGATTAGCTACTGCTGAGCTTTCCTGCAAGCCGCCAGCGGCGGCAGCAGCAGCAGCAGGTACATGACCACCGGCCGACTCATCTCTGCTGCTGCTGCTAATGCTGCTGCTGGCACTGCTGCTGTAGCCAGCTACCGCTGTCCCACCAGCACCAGCAGCAGCAGCAGCAACATGATCCAACAAGCTTGCTGCAGCTAACTCTGCTGTCTCAGCAGCAGCAGCAGCAGCAGCAGGGACCACACCAGCTGCTGCATTACTCCTGCTGCCAGCAGCAGCAGCAGGTGCTGCTGCCGCACCCCAGGCTGCTGGCAAAGCAGCAGATGCTGCAGCAGCAGGGCGCTGGCTGCTGCTGCCGGCAGACAGCATCTCTAGCAAGTTGTCAAGGTCAGAAAACAGCGACGGCGTTGCAGCAAGTGCTGCAGACACTGGCGGCAGCAGCGCAGCGCTCGGTCCAGCTGCTGCTGCTGCTGCAGATGCAGGTGGCTGTACATATGGGTTTGGCCCAGAGGTGGTTATCACACCTGCCCCTGGGCCATGCCCCACTGCTGCTGCTGCTGTGTTGTCTGTAACAGCTGGCAGCTGTACCGCCTGCCATAACATACTCCCTGCTGCGCCAGCTGGTGCTGCTGCTGCTGGTGCAGCTGGTGCATCAAGAGCAGCAGCTCCCCTGCTGCCGTCAGCAGCGCCATCGCTGCTGCCTGCCACTGCTGGCAGCGGGAAATTGAGGTGTGGTGCTGCTTCCGGGCCCAGCCGCCGCAGCAGCTCCTGGTCATGAGCAGCAGCGGCCTCCGCAGCACTGCCGTACTTGGACAGCCACACCACCTGCGCGGGGTTGACAAACAGGGACTCCCGCTCAGTATGCAAGTTGTGGTGTGGACCCTACAAGAACAGCCTCTCTTTGTTATATAACTGATAAGGTAGCTTCTGCTGCTCCTGCTGCGTGTTACTTCATTGTGCTCACAATCGAAGATAACAGCAAGCGTTTAATAAGATATCCTGCCTGTCGGCCTACCTCTGTCAGGGCGTGGTCCACCACATATGCCTGCCACTTCCTTTCAGCCATCAGGTACTGCACACCCTTGTAGCTGCTGCTGCCACTGCTGCTGCTGCCACCGCAGCCATCTAACGCTGCACCAGCGGCACCGCTGGCCTGCAAGGCTCTGCTGGCGGTGTTGTTGTTACAACCGTTATAGAACAGATTGTTATGCATGTCGGGCGCTGCGGATCGGCCAGCAGCAGGAGCGTCGCTGCTGCCGCTGCCGCTGCCAAACAGTGCTGCCATGCCAGCATCACCGCCATTTGCAGCTGAAAAGAACAGCGCATCAGCAATTGCTGCTGCTGCATCATCCACCCCACTGCCTTGCCCCATGATACTATCATCAGCTGCCCCATTTTCTGCAGCTGCTGCTGCTGTTGATTCAACATCTGAGCGTCCCCTCTTTCGTCGTCTGCTCGTCCCTGCTGCTGCTGCTGCTGCTGCTGCTGCTGCTGCATGATCCAGCCCTACACCGCCTGACAGCCCCAGCTGGGCCTGGTCAAGCGCGGTCAAACGTTTGACCGCTGCTGACAGCGCCGGCGGCGGCTGCGTTGCTGCTGCTGCTGCTGCCGGCCCAAGGCGGGCAGCCAAGCTGGCCCTGTTGCTGAAGTCAGCTTGCACGCTAGACAGCAGGCTGTAGTAAGTCGCCATGTGCTCTTTAGACGCTGGCGGCATGACCTGCTGCTGCTGCTGCTGCTGCTGCTGCTGTTCCACCATGATGTGCTGCAGCCTGCTAGCTGTCGCACTCGTCAGGCTTGCTGGTGCTGCGCTGCGGGTTTGCTGCCGCTGATGATGATCAGGCGACCTGTGAGCTTGGGCGGCATGCAGGTCCTGCCGCAGATACTACTGCGACTACTGCTGCAGTGCAGGAGAAGTGACTTGCAGAAATCTCACTGGTTGACGGTTACGCTTGCTGTGCTGCAGCTGCTGTCAAGACAGCTGCCACCTGTCAGGCAAGGCTGCCAAGGTGCACCTGCACAAGCCAGCGATGAGAATGAGTTAGTATACGCGAGTGCTGTGCTGGCTAGCCATTGCATGCTGACGAGATGTTATCTTATAATACATCACAATACACACAAAAAGTTTGCAAAGCTAGCATGGCCAGGTAGGCTCAAGACCCCTGAGGAAAGGATGACATCCTGCTGTGGACACCACAGCCAGCCTGACTGTCCTGCCTCCTGCTACCAGCTGTTGGTGTGCGATCTCCAAAATCTTATACATATGACAACGAACTCTCCAAAGCATCTGCACTCAGCTCAGCCTGTGTTGTCTGGGGGTCCTGCTAGCCTGCCGCCTCTGCTGCTAATGCATCGACAGCATGACAACTGAAAAGCATCACCCCCCACACCAGCTGCTATAGACTGGCAGGTACCTACCAAACTCTGAGTAGCAAGTGGAGCAGCTTGAGGAGCAATAGAAAGTCACGAACAAATGTGCGGCCTATGCCAGTAGCAGGCTGCAGGTATCGCTGCTGCTGCCCTGTGCACAATCCGCGGAGTGTGACGTGCTTCTGTGCAGCGTCGTTCAGCAAGCAACAGTAGGACCTGAAGATCAAGTCGGATACACTGCCTTGTTGCTGATGGGATGCACCGGCCCGCTGCGTACTACTTTGGCACTCTCACTTCCTGTTTCCTTTCGTGCTTTGTTGCGAAGCATAAACGAGGAAGGTGATCAGGTATCTGCCTGAGAGATTAAGCAAGCGTATACAGTGAGTGCCAGCGTTGACAGGCGTGGAGTGATCCCACGAGTGTGCCTTGTCATCTCTTAGATGGTCTAAGGAGCATCGGCAGAGCCCTTTGCCACGTGTGACATGCTACCGTGCATCTCAGGTGACCCATAAATCTCATTCACCGCGAAAGTATCGCTTGGTGTTGCGTCAGTAGCTCCTGGTCCTGCACTGTCTGTGGTGGTGGTGCTGCTGCTGTTGCCTCAAAGTGTTGTGCTGGCATGCCCCCACTGCACCACAGCAACATGCATCACAGTCAAACACGTCCGAAACCCACTGCAACCAGCAATAGCAGTAGTCTGTGCCACAGCAGGCCATCCTGCAGCAGCAGACACGCCACTGTTGTCCTCTCCTGCAAGGCATCATCTGCTCCTGCAGCACAGTATGAGCCAGTTCCCGCAGTGAGGGGTGGGCTGCCTTACATTGGTGTACTGCACCGCACACCTGTCAACCAGGTGAGGAGCAGTGGCAACATGCAGCTGCTGCTTGGTGAAGCAGCACACGCTGCGGTGACACACCATGTGGCCTGTAAAACCCTAGCAGAGTGCTGCAAGTGCCAGCATGCGGGCACACTTCAAACGGGACACCCATTGTTGACAGAGAGTTTGCATATGGCATGTATGCATTGTGTTAAGCTGATGGGGGACGGACTGATGCAGTGTGCGCAACAGCCCTGACGGGTACTGTTGCCGAACGGTCTTCTTGGCTGCAGCTGCCAGTGAGGCAGCGCTTGTACCAGCAGCCAGTGCAACAGTCCAGACAGAGCTCTTGCCAGAGCATAATTGAATGCCATGTAGACATCGCCAATGAATCACAACTACATGTCTTGAAAAGCTGACTGTCAACATCTCCAATGAAACATTATTGCCCTGCCAGCTTTCCAACAGCTGCTTGCTGCGCTGTACCGCCCTGCTGCCGCACCTGCTGCCCGCAGCTGTTTTCTTTCGTAGAGCGCGAGTTTGCAGAGACGGGGGTTCGATGCCTGGACCTGCAGGTTTTTGGCCGGCATGCCGTGTACACGCGCCACCCTGAAGACATCAGCAGCGTGCTGCGCAACCCCAGCAAGTGGACCAAAGCACCACTCATGATGAAGCGCCTGGACAGGTGTGTGTGCAGTCGATGCTTGGCATTTCGTTCCACAAAGCTGTGTGCATCCTGACAGCTGTTTCTACATATAAACTACTGCTACTCACAATTTTGTTACCGTTGCCGCTGCTGCTGCTGTTCTGACTCCTTCTGCTGCTGCCGCTGTTTTGACTTCTCCTGCTGCTCCAACTGCTGCTGCTGCTGCTGCTGCTGCTGCTGCTGCTGCTGTGTTCCAGGTGGCTGGGGGAGGGCCTCGTCAGTGAGCTAGACCCAGCGCGCCACGCAGCAGCAATGGAGGTGCTCCTGCCCTGCAAACCAGCTCTTAGCTGCCACAACCCCTGCTGCTGCTGCTGCTGCTACAACTGCTGCTGCTGCTGCTGCTTGCCAGGTGGCTGGGGGAGAGCCTCATCAGTTCGTCAGCGAGCTACACCCAGCACGCCACACAGCAGCAAGGGAGGTGCTGCTGCCCTGCAAACAAACTCTTGCTGCCCCAACCATTGGACTGCTGCTGCTGCTTCTGCTGCTTGCCAGGTGGCTGGGTGAGGGCCTTGTCAGTGAGCTAGACCCAGCTCGCCATGCAGCAGCAAGAGACGTGCTGGCGCCAGCTTTCAGGGCGCAGTCAGTGAAGGACCTGGTGCCGCTGTTTGCTGACGTGGGGCAGCAGCTGGCGGCTGCGCTGCTGAGTCAGGCCGGCAGCACAATCGGTGAGCGGGTGCAGCAGGCTGGCAGCACACTGGGTGAGAGACTCTAGTGAAGCAGCTGGCTGGTGCGCTGCTGCAGCAGGCCAGCAGCACAGTAGGCACCCAGCTTTTGCGAAGCAGTTGCTTGGTGGGCTGCTGCGACATGCTAGCAGCGAGTTCAGTAAGCCACGGCGCAGTCGGTGAAGGACCTGGTGCCGCTGTTTGCTGACGTGGGGCAGCAGCTGGCTGTTGCACTGCTGATTCAGGCCGGCAGCACACTTGGTGAGCGGCTGCGCTGCTGCTGGCAGGCCGGCAGCACAGTTGGCAAGCATGCAGCTGTCTGAAGAGTTGTAGGCTGCTGGCATGTTAGGCTGCACCCCTGCACCTGGAGCAGCCACAAGTTGTGTGTGATGCCGCATCAGCGGCCGCTTGTGTGCTGCTTCCTTGCTGCCGCTTTGCTGCAGAGCTTGAGCCGATCACGCGGCGCGCCACGCTCGATGTGATAGGGCGCGCAGGCTTTGGGCATTACTTTGGCGCGCTGCAGATGGCCCAGCAGCAGCAGCAGCAGCAAGACCAGGTGGATGTTGTCAAGGTAAGCGGACTGCGGCTGTTGTACGGCCCTGCACTGGCAGGCTCGACAGCATGTCACATGTAGATGCCAATAAGGTCAGCTGATGGTTGTAATCCAGTTAGCCAACAACTATGTCCTGCATGAAAAAGCAACACAACCACAGCCGCAAGCACTGGCAAGCAGCCGCAGCAGATCTTACAATGCATCATACCACTTGGTCTTCCCCTGCCCTCTGCCTGCCCTCTGTCTGCCGTGTCAACTGCCATACCATTGCAGCTCTGTCATGACAACCTGGACACCTGTGGCATGCAGCTGCCTGCCCTGCTATGCCTTGCCTACTATTCTCACCATGAACTTGTTTGTTGCTGTCACCTGGCGTAGCTCTTTGTCGACATCCTGGACACCTCATGCTGCTGCCTGCCCTGTCATGCCTTGGCCATTGTTCTTTTTACCATTGTTATTTGTTTCAATTTCACCGTCACCTGCCGCAGCTCTTTGACGACATCCTGGACACCTCCATGCTGCTGATCATGAACCCGCCGCTGCCTGACGCCCTGGTGCCCGGCCACAGCAGCTACTGCGCAGCAGTGGACGCGCTGGAGGCAGTGGCGCTGCGGCTGCTGCAGGTGTGTTGATGTGTGCAGGTTCGTTCTCAGCAGCAGCAGCAGCGTCACCTAGTGCATGTTGGCACTGCCTGGCGCGCTGGTGAAAGGCCACAGCAGCTACTGAGCGGCAGCGGATGCGCTGGAAGCAGTCGCGCTGCGGCTGCTGCAGGTGTGCAGCTGTGGCATGGCTGGTTGGTCTCAGCAGCAGTGTCATTTATTTTATGATTAGCAGTGCCTTTTGTACCGCTGCCAGGCCACAGCAGCTACTGCGCGGCAGTGGACGCGCTGAAGGCGGTGGCGCTGCGGCTGCTGCAGGTGCGTGGCTGTTTTGCATTGTGTGGGTTGTTGTACAACATGGGTTTGTGTCATGGCTGTGTCGTGGCTGCTAGCCCACCGTAGGTTGTGTGATGCAGCGGCGGCCTCAGCAGCAGCTTCGTCGATGCACCAAATGATGTACCAATTGCATGTCTCACTGTGAATCTCCCTCTGATCTGGGTCAATCCACAGGAGCGGCGGCAGCAGGGCATCAGCCCAAAGGACCGCAGCCTGCTCAGCTTCATGCTGGCAGCGCAGCAGGTAGCACTACTGGCATATCACATGAACTGGCGACCACATCTTCCAGTCCCACAATGCTATGTTGTGTATGCCGTTGCAGGAGCGCCGGCAGCAAGGCATTAAACCTGATGACCGCAGCCTGCTTAGCTTCATGTTAGCAGCGCAGCAGGCAGCGCCGGGCGGCCTTGTCAGTGACAAACACATCAGAGACCAGCTCATGACCTTCATGCTGGCAGGCAGCCTTCTGTCTGTTTGAGCTCCCTCTCTCTCTCTTCCCCGTTTTTGTCCCAACCGCGTCCTCCTCCCATTTCTCCCTCTCCTTTTCATCTGTGCGTCCGCAGGAGTGCCGGCAGCAAGGCATTAAACCTGATGACCGCAGCCTGCTCAGCTTCATGCGTGCAGCGCAGCAGGCAGCGCCAGGCGGCCTGGTCAGCGATAAACACATCCGTGACCAGCTCATGACCTTCATGCTGGCAGGCAGCGACACCTCCCTCACCCACCTGGCCTTCTTCCTGTTTGAGCTCTCTTTCTCCCCCCACTTTTGCCCCAATCACATGTCTGTCCCTCCGTTCCCCTCTCCTTCTGTCCATCCGCAGGAGCGCCGGCAGCAGGGCATCAGCCCGCAGGACCGCAGCTTGCTCAGCTTCATGCTGGCAGCGCAGCAGGCGGCACCAGGCGGCCTTGTCAGTGACAATCACATCCGTGACCAGCTCATGACCTTCATGCTGGCAGGCAGCGACACCTCCCTCACCCACCTGGCCTTCTTCCCGTTTGAGCTCTCTTTCTCCCCCCACTTTTGCCCCAATCTCATGTCTGTCCCTCCGTTCCCCTCTGCTTCTGTCCATCCGCAGGAGCGCCGGCAGCAGGGCATCAGCCCGCAGGACCGCAGCTTGCTCAGCTTTATGCTAGCAGCGCAGCAGGCGGCGCCGGGTGGCCTTGTCAGTGACAAGCACATCCGTGACCAGCTCATGACCTTCATGCTGGCAGGCAGCGACACCTCCCTCACCCACCTGGCCTTCTTCCTGTTTGAGCTCTCTTTCTTCCCCCACTTTTGCCCCAATCTCATGTCTGTCCCTCCGTTCCCCTCTCCTTCTGTCCATCCGCAGGAGCGCCGGCAGCTGGGCATCAGCCCGCAGGACCGCAGCTTGCTCAGCTTCATGCTAGCAGCGCAGCAGGCGGCGCCGGGTGGCCTTGTCAGTGACAAGCACATCCGCGACCAGCTCATGACCTTCATGCTAGCAGGCAGCGACACATCAGCCACCAGCCTCGCTTTCTGTTTGTATGAGCTGGCGCGGCGGCCGCAGGCGCAGCAGGCAGTGCGGCAGGAGCTGCAGCAGGTGCTGGAGGACACCCCCATAGGTAGGCAGTACTGCACACTTTGGGCTAGTCATTTGTTTACTGCATGGCATTCATTATGTTGGGGCAGCAAAACGGGCTGCTGGTTGGCGTATGTGTTGTTGGGTGACCAGCTGATGACCTTCATGGTGGCAGGCAGCGACACCAGCGACACCAGCCTTGCTTTTTGTCTGTACGAGCTCGCGCGGCGGCCGGAGGCGCAACAGGCAGTGCGGCAGGAGCTGCAGCAGGTGCTGGGGGACACGCCCACAGGTATGTGGTTGCGCATGCTTGTGTGTGAGTGTTGTGGGATGGTTAGTCAATTGCTGCTGCTTGCTGAATGGCAGTTGTGTTGCTGGGGCAGCAGATTTGGTTGTCGTCTTGGGGATGTTGGGCCGCCGTCCATGTGCTGCATGTGTTGATGATGATTATGCACTGCACCTCGTGTCCTGTCCCTGGTCTCACCCGACTTGCTGCTTCTGGTGTTGTTGCTGCTATCGCCCCTGCCGCTGCTTCTCCACCTGCAAAACTGGTTTCCTTCCGTTCATCCTGCTCAGAGCAACTGCAGCCTGAGGTGTTTTCCAGCCTGCCGTATCTCACCGGCTGCATCAACGAGTGCCTGCGCCTCTACCCGGCAGCGCCTTTTTCTGCGTTGCATCTTTGTAAACTGTCCCTCTATTCACCCAACTTTGCTGCTTCTGGTGCTGTCGCTGCCACTGCCTCTGCTGCTGCTGCTGCTGCTGGCTCTTCACCCTGTGTTACCCAACCTCGCCACGTCACTACGATCAACTATATCCAGACCAGCTTCAGCCTGATGCATTCTCCAGCCTGCCGTACCTCACTGGCTGCATCAACGAGTGCCTGCGCCTCTACCCGGCAGCACCCGGCCTGGCGCGCATCCCGCAGCAGGATGCAGTGCTGGGGCCGCACCTCGTCCCCCAAGGGCTGCCAGTGGTGGTGGACTTCTTCTCATGCCACAGGTGAAGGTACCTCCATGTGGTGTTGGTGACTGCATTTGGTGCTGCTGCTGTTGCAGCGCTTGAGGCCACGCGCCGTGTTGCTTCTTCTGTTTCTTTCTCCATGCTACAGACGGGTGTGTCATGACGTTTGGAATGCGGGGCGTGATGGTGTTTCTTGATGCTAGACAGATTTGTGCCCAGAAGCATTTGTGTGAGCACACTGCTGGTACATTACATAATTACTTGCTTTCCATTGTGCTGCAGGCACCCTGAGTTCTGGCCCAGGGCGAGCGAGTGGCTGCCTGAGCGCTGGCTGCCGTCCAACTTGAAGGCGCTGGGCCCGCAGCACCCTGACGCGTTCATGCCCTTCAGCGCAGGCTCCAGGTCGTGCATCGGGCGCTACTTTGCTATGCTGGAGATGCAGGTGGGGTTGGGGTTCATGATGGTGGTGCTTGAGCATGATGTGATATTGGTATGAGCGGACGCAGGCCTGATGTCAGTTTCAGGTGTGGCTCCTGCATTGGGCGCTACTTTGCGATGCTGGAGATGCAGGTGGGGTTGGTCATCATGATGGTGCCGCTTGAGCAGGAGTGTTGATGGTATGGGAGGGATGTAGCATGACTGCAAATTGAGACGTGGCTTGTGGATGAGTTTTGTGGATGGGGTTTGAGATGATGGAGATGCAGACAAAACAGGTGGTAGGACTGACCATAGTGATGGTGGCGTCTGAGCATGGCTGCGACTGTGTTGCACATGTGCTGCCTGCAGCAGACTTAGTCCAACGGGCTGTTGTTCAACATCAGCAAGTGCACTACTATGCGAAGTAGCTGGGCACCCTGCTGTGAATAAGTTTGTATGCAGCATACGTGCACAGCCCCAACTGCCACCCTACTCCAATGCAGGGCAGCGGCTCACTTGTGCTGCTGCTGCTGCTGCTGCTGCTGCAGGTGATGCTGGCAGTGGTGCTGCGCCAGCTGAGCTTTGCTGCAGTTGGCGGCGAGGGCAGCGGCCAGGCTGCTGCAGCCCAGAGCTTCACTTTGAAGAGCAGGGATGGCCTGAGGGTGGTGCCTACGGCAGCAGGCAGGTGAACCCTGCACAACAAAACCCTGCACGAGACCATGAAGTGAAGAAAAAGCCTGGAGACTGTTGCAATCTGTGCGGAGTGGCTGCAGCAGAAGCAGGGAGCACAGTGAGGCACAGGTGCTGTGCAGCACATTGGCGGCAGCAGACATAACCACAAAGAGACTGCGTGATGCCTTAGTAGTAGCCAGCGACGCGCTTATTGGACTGCTGCATGCGTGGCTTGTGTATATGCATGCCAAGCAAACGCATGCATGCTTGTCCATGGTGAAGAAAACGAGGATGTGGCCATGTGGTGGGCCGGCAGACGGCTTGTGCAGTCGTGGCGGGGATATGGAGGGGCCACCAATCTGACACAAATCGGAATCAGCAAGTTGGCTGATGCTGCTTGACTACTGCACCTGTAACATTTGTTTCTGAGGCCTGAACCTAAATACACGAGGAGCTTGCGGCATTAGCCCCAGGCTGACAGGGCACTGCAAGGCTGCCTGTTGCCAACAGTGACAGTGTCACTGCCTATGGCACAGCACTTCCTGCACAGTGACAGATCTTGCGGCTGCTCGTGTGCCTGGCAGCACATATCAGTAGGCAGCCGGCATAACCTTCTGTTGTTTGCTGCTTTGCATGCAACACTCACCTTTACTGTTGCAGCACGTCAGCTAAAGTCCCTCTTGCTGGGTTGCCACAACGCTGCTAGACGCCAATCCACCTAGTGCTGTTGCTGTGCTGTGCCTGTTTGTGTGTAGCCTCTCATCACTGTGAACTGCATGCGGGGCGCCATAACGCTTGCACGCCTGTGCTGCCAGCCCTGTATGTTGCCACACAGGGCTGCACAGCATCAGGCCAGCTTGGGACCCACAGCCATGCAGCTGCACTTGCGTGCACAAACGTCACGATGAAAGTGGCAAGCTCACCCAGCAGCAGCTACTGCAGCCTGAGGGGCACACCCCAGGAGACAGCAGCTGCTGCCGGCACCACCTGCAAGCCCGGCAACAGAGCAAGCAGGCGGTGGCTGGGGTGCAAGGCTCAACAGCGTTGTCCTTGCGGGAATACACCCCAGCGTGAGCAGGTATGCCCAGATTTGTGTTTCGTTTTGGCTGCCAAATTGAACTGTATGCTTGACTGATACACAGCTACAGTAAGGTGGGCACTTATGTTCGAGCTTGCCTGGAATCTCAGCAGGCGCAGCCTGGTCACCGGTTGTGAAAGCTGCCACGTCAGCGATGTAAGACGTCCCGACGTGCACAGGCAGCTCTGCTGAATTGACAGAAGCAAACTTGAGTGCTGGAAGCACACTGCAGCTGTGCATGCAGCTGCCAGCTGGCCATATGCACTGGAAATTGATGCGTCAAGTTGCTGCTGACACTACTGCTCATGAAGCTTTGACATGCTGCTACTACAACGACTACCCCAATCAACATCACCTCCATTCACTTGTTCGCGTATCACAGGCACTATACAACGTTCTTGCGTCTCCCCCAGCATTTGGGCGGGAGCAGCTTACTTCCCGCCTACACAATACAGGCCCAGCGCCTACAGCTGCATTGCGGCACGAAAAACGAAAACTATTATATCCTGTGTCTCTTTCGTGCCACTGCGAGCGACCACATTTCGCGGTAATGTTGTCATGCGGGTTGTGGTTTCGGGCTCCAGCTCCGCACCTTACACAGGCAGCCCACAGTGTGCAAACGCGCCACATTTCGAAGAAGGGGTTTTTATTAGCCGCGTTTCAGCCCGTTGCTTGCATAATCCTGCGACACTAGGTTGCTCAACACATACACAAGCAGCATTGCTGCCGCGGCACAGCTGTGACGTGCTTGCAGGAGCTTTCGTGCATCGTTACATCAGCACAGTACTGCACAGTACCGAATGAACATGAAGTCCATCTGCAGGGCAGCTGCCACCTTGCGAGCAACAGGCAGTAGCAGGGGCACAACAGCAATGTGTTCGCTGCGCTACGTCGCCAACCGGCACAGCATGTATCATAAACTTCACCCTGCGGCACTGCTGCGGCAGCAAACACAGCCGTACGTTTGTTGTGTTACACGACACTGTCTTAGGACGACATCCTCCAGATGTAGACCGCAGACACCATGCACCAATGAGGCCATAGCCAGATCTGGCCACAGGACCATCTGGCCACTGCATATGTCCGCAACAAGCCAAGATATCAACGCCTGCTGGCAAAGCAGGGCAGCTACTGAGCCACTAATCAAAATGTACACATACCAGCTATCTGCCAGGGCGGCGGTTGCCGGTTTGGCCCCTGCCAAGAACCAAAGTGCCCTGCAGATGACGATGCAGAAAGCTGCAGCAAGCAGCATGCTCGTCACCGCAAGCAAGGCATCACAGTGCATGCGATGGCAGGCATTGGGCTTGACATCACCCAGTCCACGCCAAAGCAATCTACAGTGCCCGTGAAGGCTCTTGCCTCCTCCACAGTCTCAATCACTGTCCCCATGGAGCGATCTGCCCCTTGCCCCTCTCCCTCTGCTTTGAAACAGAATTAACCATCATGCACCGCTGTTGCGTGAAGCTCAGCAGCCGTAAGAGCAGCTGCTTCAGCTATACGCTCGAGCAGCATCTAAGAAAGCTGGTCATACGTTTGCGCCATACATGGAAGAGCACTGACTAGAGCGGCTGTCAAGGTCCCTGGCGCGTGACCTCGACGTCACACAGCAACGCGCCGTGCACACTGGCACGCTTAGCAGCAGTCACAGAGACGAACCTCTGCCAGCACTGAGCAAGCGCATATGTGCAACACACTCCAGCCAACAGCAGGAGGTGGGCATGGCCAGGCATTGTGCAGCTGCTTGCAGCGCTAGCGCACTAGCACAGAATCCGCTGCCTGTCACCTTCAGATAGCATGCTGGACTTGCTGGTTTCTGTGCAAGTTCGAGATTGCATTCACCTAGCACCCAGCTTCACATCTATCCCATTCATACAACTGTTCCACGAATCTCCAGCACCGCCATCATCAAAACAAACCACTACTAGTTGTACAATGCACCTGACACAACAAACGCAAAACTGCAGCCACAGCAGCCAGCGCACTCATTCTGGCAGCTCCTACGCACAAACCCCGTTCAAGCCTCATAGCCCAACCGTGTCATAGTACACACCCCAACAACCCATCTTATAGTATGTCATGTCAAGCCATGCCATGTCATGTCATGTTACGTTCTGCTGTCATCAGGTGAGCGCCACCTGTTAGTCTTCCTCCTCATCGTCCAGCCAGAACACCCCATTCTCCCCAGGCTCACTCACCAGCTTCCAAGGCACATGCTTTGCCCTGCTGCCGCTGCTGCTTTTGGCACCAGGTGCTGGCACAGCCGCTGCAGCTGTGTCTGCTGCTGTCACATGCTGCTGCAGCACCACAAAGCCAGTATGCTTCACCTCAAACACTTCGCTGTGAGGCTCTCCCAGCACCACAGCCATGCGCACACACTGCAGCACACAACGCAGGGCAGCGGCAGCGCAACTCAAGGAGCAGCCCAGCAGCCGCAGAAGGTGCAAGGAGGTATGTTTGCAGCTGCACTGATCTAGTGCATGCTGCTTGCTGGAGCACACACTACATCCAGAGCTGTGCCAGCTGCCAAGCACCTGGAGAAATACTCCTGACATCCCTGCACTGCTGCCCGTCCAGCTCGGCCCTGCCTGCTCCCGTGCTGGCAAGCTTACACGGCGACTGTTGTTGCTCTGAGCAAAGGGCTGAAAATGCTTGCAAGCAACGTTATGTGCCTGTATCAGCAGTGTCACTTGCTACCACTTAAAACAGCGCTGCCGTACCTCGCCATGTGTCACCACCAGCACAGTCTTGCCAGCATAGGACTTGCCAATCTCCTGCAAGCACAAATCGCATCAAATACAACAGGGTGAGATGGCAAAGAGAATGTTGCAGCGCAGGCTGCTGTGTGTCTTCAAGTGGCCCAGCAAACAGCGAAGATGCGTGGTTGTGCAGCTGGCCGCGCATCTGCTCTCCATTGCAGACAGCACGTCTGCAGCAGCATCTGAGACATACAAGGCATAACAATTTTCTACTGTGCGCACCTGCAGCGCGCTGCTGTAGCGCGCCAGCCCCTGCTCCAAGTTCTCAGGGTAGCGTGGAAGCCGGCTTCCGGGCCGCGGCACTGGCCGCAGCGGCAACTTGGATAGCTTGCAGTCTGCAGCAGCACCACATACGACACATCGTGCAGCACAGCAGGCATGCTCAGTTTGAATCCATGCGCATGCCGGTGCACCAGCAGCGCATCATCATCATGAAAGCATAATCAAAGAACCATTAACAGCATCATCAGGTAGCCCATCAAGCCATACCAGGCGCGCACGCAGCGCAGTGCAGCAGGCATGCACAGCTTGAATCCATGCTCAGGCGAGTGCGGCAACAGCGTGTGTTGCACATCCTTGCTTATTGCAGCAGAAGGGCCCCTACCTTCGTTTGAGAACTTGTCAAGCGCTGCCTGCAGAGCCAGGCCGTCCCACATCCAGCTGTCCAGCGGCCGCTTGCCTGCCTTCTCTCGCAGGTCATGCCGCCCTGAGAACAGCACGCGCGGGTCACACACCTGCAGCAGCAGCAGCAGCAGCAGCAGCAGCAGCAGTGCGTCAACACACGTGCTGCTTGCAGGAACTACGGCACACCAGGCAAACACAAGCTGTGCTACACCACAACCCGTGCCACTGTTTAACACCTGTAAATCCAGCTGGTAACGTCACAACAAGCTCATGCATACCCAAGGAGAACATCCGCACGCAGTCATTCGTGTGCCCGCATAGGCAACCACAATATGTGCTACACCACAACCCATTCCTCTGACAGCTGCCAGTCCACCAGCCACTGGCCCTGCCCCAGGCAGACACGCAACACAACCACACCAGAACCAAAACACATCTCCACACGCGCCCCATCATGGCACAGTGCAGACCAGAAGGTACAGCCATGTGGCCGCACAAAACATGCTCTACAGCATACCTCTGACAGCTGCCGATCCACCAGCCACTGGCCCTGCTGCAGCCCCAGCTGCTTCACCAAGCCAGCAGCAGCACCAGCAGCAGCGCTGCAGCACCCATGAAACTAGCAGACACTAGAAGCCACAACAGGCAATACAGCTGTGCTACACCACACAACACGCTTCAGTTCAACACTATTTGCAACAAACAACCAATCACATATATCCGAGGACAGCATGGAAGCATTCACAACTGCAGCGTACCTCTGACAGCTGCCAGTCCACCAGCCACTGGCCCTGCTGCAGCCCCAGCTGCTTCACCACGCCAGCACTCGTCTGCAGGCAGCGCCTGAAAGGGCTCGTGATGACAACGTCTATCGTGTGGCCGCCCAGCTTTGATGCAACATCGTTGGCCTGGCGTAGTGCAGGATGCAGCAGCAGAACAGTGACAAAGCAGCAGCAGGAGCGCTGAGAAAGAGGAGAGAAGAGTAGAGGGTTTGGTTTGTAAGCAGTAGATCAACACGGCATCTTGGTAGCAACAAAGTGGTATGTACCAGCAGTTGAGTGGAATGTACCAGCAGCCACTGCTGCTGCCGTTGCTGCTGCGATGACAAGGCATGAGCAGCAGCAGTCTGCAGCGCAACATTGCTTGCCGCTGTTATGATGTTGCGCTCTCGCTCGATAGAGCTTGAGAGCGCAAAGACTGTTATGTGCGGCTGTCCAGCAGGGCCCTCTCACCTGCACTCTGCCTTTGACAGAGAGAGGCGGGTCCCAGGGCCGTGCTGCTGTCTGGTGCCAGAAAGAGTCCTCCTCATCTTGCCTGCATAGCGCATAAAGCACAGCAAGCAGCACAAGCACCATCCAGTATCACCTCCTCACACTGCGTTGGTGGCCGCTGCACTGCCAGGTGATTGTGTGCTGTCAAACCACTTGGACTACAACTGGATTCCCTGCTGTGCAAACTGCCCACGCGCAAGCAACATGTACTGTATGGTGACACACTTTGTGGCCACACTGTGTGGCTTTCAATCTGCGTGGTCCTGCAGGCTATGCTGTAGCCTTGATTTCACACAGTGTGTGCCACAACCAAGCATACCTAAGGACAACAGCCATCAGCCGCAACTGTACCTTCTACTGCGCTCAGTGTGCTGAACACTGCCACCTTACCTATGCCCATGCCGCATAACAATAACGGTTGAAGTGTACTCGTCAGGAAGAGCAGCTGCCTGTGCTAGCTGCTCTGCTTGCCCTTGGTCTGCTGCTACCTGAGCTACTGCTATGGTGGTGTGCACTCCAGTTGGTGCGCTGCTGCCGACTTCCGAAGGGCGCAGCAGCCGTTCCTCTTCTACAATCCTGGGTTTGTCGCGCTTTATACGCCGAGATCCTCCACATAAGCAACTCAGCAACCGCCACAGCCATCCGAATGGGTTGAACGTCATGCTGCTCCTGTTGTTGTTCTGCTGCACACGGTCACGAGGCAGCCCGCTGTTTCATCGATCTCGTAGCCAGTTCAACTATTCCTGAGCATAGGTGCTACGCCCTTGTTGGTACAAAGTGGATCAAGGTTGATACGGTTCGACCTGCTGCAAAGAATCTGCGTGAGGACATTCATCACGATGTCGTGACTTATCGGCGGATTGCGCTGGAACCTGTAGCTAATACTCTTCCGCAAGAGTTGCGTCTTCGGACACAGGTACAATGTTTCAGTGGCGAAAGGGTTTGGGTCAGGTGTTCACTGTACACTGCACAGGGTGGGAATGGGAGGTCCGTCGGTTTAATGAGGGCTATATACCCTCGCTCCTGACAAGCATACAAGCGTGCTTTCAGCAATGTTACTCAAGCTAAGCTAGGGTGCTGTTGTGCTCCCAGCACCAGCACACACCACCAACAATGCTGCACAGCACCTGCAGGCTAGGGGTTCACTCAATTCTGATGTTGTACAGAGCACATTGATGATCCACTACAAGACTCGACAACGCCTGGACGTGAACAGCCATATCGCCAAGCATACAGCCATCTAACGAAAGCGATGCTGCAGGCAGCAGCCATGCATCATCCCCCCGTATGCTGAGCAACAAACCGCCAGCACCGCAGCTGGACAGTCTGCATGACTGCAGCACAAGCGACTTACGACTGCGATAAGCCTCACCATATAAAGGCAGAGAAAAAAGACGTACAGGCTGGCTGGTATGCATGACACTCCATCGCTGTCACGCTGCAGCACCTGTCTCAGAAGCATGCTGTGCGCACAACACGCCTGCATGTAGAGTCAGCACATGCGGTTGAGTGCAACTCAGGGCTGGGCAGCTAGCGCTGAAGATACCATGAGTTCTAATAACTTGAACATGGTTGCTTGCTTGCCTGCTGAAGCTGAAAGCAGCTGCAGCTGCATGGCTGTGTGCTGCTGCCAACCAACAGCAAGCCTCCGCTGCTCAAAGCACCCGACACCTGGAACCTTGTACAGCAGCATCAACCATCAGCTTCTGCTGCGAATGTCAAACACACACTCAAGAGAGGGCCACGACGCATACACACATATAGCGGCTGCGTTCAATGCACACGGCAGTGTCCAGTTGCATGTGCGCATGTGCGTCATCACATAACTTGCCACATTGTGAATACACACGCTGCTGCTTGACGCGGCCGATGCTGACAGCCATGCCATTCAAGCGGTCCTCGCAGCTGAATGCATGTGACAGCATGGACCAAAGTTGCAGCCCCGCAAGCCACCATGCAGAGCGGCATGAGCTGCACATCTGACGCTTCAACTGCTGTTGGATGGCATCAAATAACACACTCACATCCAAACCCCGCGGCAGTGCTGCTTGCTGCCCAAGTGGCACAGTCGGCTGCTGGAGCCGCTGTGCTGCTCCAGCTACTGCACACACACACTGCACGAATGCAAAGCCCCGCACGCCTGCTGCAGCAACGCGCGCGCGTGCTCGCACAGCAGCTGCATCACCAGCTGCATCACCAGCTGCTGCCTGGCTGAGCAGCTGCTGCGCTGTGCAACAAGGTGCACACTGCGGCTGCAGATCATCGCAAATTGCGAGTCTGCTGCTGCTGGCGCTGTTGCTGCTGGCAGCTGCGGCTCCACCTCCAAAGCGCCAGGCGGGGGCAGCTCCACACTGCACCAGCACCAGCACCAGCACCAGCACCAGCACTATCAACTGGCAGTGCTGCTGCTGCTGCTGCTGCTGCTGCTGCTGCTGGCGCTGCTGTCAGCTGCGCCAGCTGCTGCTGCTTTCAGATGCGCCAGCTGCTGCTGCTGTTAGCTGCGCGGGTCCACGCCCATGAGCATCTTTGTCTCCTCGAAGACGTACCAGCTGATGCCTGCGGCTGGCGCCAGCTTGATGAGGTTGGGCAGCAGGCCCTGACGCAGCAGCAGCAGCAGCAGCAGCAGCAGCAGCAGCAGCAGCAGCGACAACAGGCGACACGCGGGACACATGTCAGCGCGCCAACACACCACCACGAAGGGTGAACAGTTGCATGGACAAGACATCACTGAAGTCCTCACAGTCATCCGGATGCATTTGCTTGAGCATGCATCCAGGTCTCACAGAGGCCCCTCCTTTGGCATTGTCCGCCGGAAGACAATTGCCATGCTGGAGTTCTTTAACTGCCATTATGTCCCAGCCAATGACTGCCTTTGCCGATCACAACAACAAAACCTGACAAAGCCACAAACACAACTGTCCCCCACCTTGTAGAACCCAAGCGGCCCCTCTTTCGCCATCGTCTGCCGGAGCACGTCCGCCATGCCGCTGTATTTGATCGGCCGCCCGCCCACGCCCTGCGCCTGCAGCCGCGTGCGCACCAGCGCCAGCGGATAACTGACCAGCTGCGCCACGCTGCTGCTGGCCATGCCTGTGCCAACGATGGCGATGTGTGGCGGCTCGCCATCGTAGCGCTGCAGCAGGCCGTCTTTGAGCAGCTCAAAGAGGCATATGTCCACGCCAGCATAGGGCAGGATGCCGCACTGCAGGAGTCGAGCACAAACAACGCCGGGCGGCAGCAGACACCGAATCAAAGACATGTCATTGTGTGCGCCAGCAGCTCAAAGAACCAGGTATCGACCCCAGCATTGGGCAAGACGCCGCACTGCAGAGGCAGGCAGGCAGGCAGGCAGTTAGTATGACAAATGGCGATGTGTGGCGGTTCGCCATCGTAGCGCTGCAGCAGGCCGTCCTTCAGCAGCTCAAAGAGACAGATGTCCACGCCGGCGTAGGGCAGGATGCCGCACTGCATGATGAGAGCATGGAAAAGGCCGGGCAGCAGCAGACACTAGATCAGTGACATGTCACTGCGTGCGTCAGCAGCTCAAAGAGACAGATGTCGACTCCAGCATCAAGCAAGACGCCGCACTGCAGAGGCAGGCAGGCAGGCAGTGTGACAGATGGCAATGTGAGGTGGCTCGCCGTCGTAGCGCTGCAGCAGGCCGTCATTGAGCAGCTCGAAGAGGCAGATGTCCACGCCGGCATACGGCAGGATGCCGCACTGCATACAAAACAAGATAGCGACAAGCGCTATGTCACTGAGTGGTTGAGCAGCTCGAAGAGGCAGAGGTGCACGCCTGCGTAGCGCAGGATGCCGCACTGCAAGAGACCATGAGTGAACGGGTACCAATGAGTGAATGCTGTGCCAATGGCTGGTGAAGACAGCAGCAGCGCAGCAGCCTTGCCTGTTGCAACAACCCCGGACAGACGCATCAGCAGAGTAGCACGTACCACATTGCAATTGGAGCCCAGCGACAGCAGTGCTTTTGCTGCAACATATCCCTGAGCAGACACTAGCCTGGCATCTAGCTGCGACAGAAGGGCGCGGCTTCGACGTCAGTACAAAACCATGCGCACCATCGACGGCACCAGGCCTCGGTAGAACGCAGTCAGGCCCTCCTTCTGCCACAGCCGCGCCGCAGTGGCCCATATGCCCGCGTACTCGTTGCTGTGGCACACCGCCAGCCGCGTGCGCACCGTGTCCAGTGGGTACACCAGGCCCTGCAGCACATGTGGCAGGGCATGTGCAACAGCATCAGAAACACTGCTATGTTTCTGAAAGCACGAAGGCCAACGCGTCCAGCGGATACAACAGGCCCTGACGCAGAGCAGTACACATGCAGCAGTACAGGGTAGGAAAGAGCACGTCAGCAGTTACACATGAAGCAGTTGATGCACCGTGTCCAGCGGGTACACCAGGCCTTGCAGCAGAGCAATACACACAGCAGTAACGGCATGAGCAAAAGCGTCAGCAGCAGCAGAGGGACGCACGCCAGCAGCAATAGGCGAAGCGCCAGCAGCAATGCTCCTTAAGAGGCAGCCACATCGCACTGCTGCACGACAACACCCTTAGCGCCTGCCCCGCGCCGCACCTGCCCCACTGCGCCTGACACGCCGCCGCACACCATGCGCTGCCAGGGCATGATGTCCTTTCACACTGCACTGCTGTACGACAACAGCCTCGCCAGCCACACCCACCTGCCCCACTGCGCCGGACACGCCGCCACACACTATGCGCTGCCGTATGAAAGTGGCAGCAGAGAGGAGGGAGCTACACCAGCAATTGCAAACACACCAGCTACATATTAAGCATTACACTGCTAACAGGCTTCTCCTGCCGCACTGCACCGCTGCGCTGCAGCACCCTTGGAGCGTGTAACATCTGCCCCGCGCCGCACCTGCCCCACCGCGCCAGACACGCCGCCGCACAGCATGCGCTGCCGTATGAAGTGGCAGCAGAGGGGAGGGAGCTACACCAGCAATTGCAAACACAACAGTGACACCAGCAACATACTAGGCATTGCACACTTGAAATAGGCTTCTCCTGCCGCACTGCACCGCTGCGCTGCAGCACCCTTGGAGCCTGTAACACCCGCCCCGCGCCGCACCTGCCCCACTGCGCCTGACACGCCGCCGCACACCATGCGCTGCCAGGGCATGATCTCCTTTCGCACGGCACTGTTGTACAACAGCAGCCTCGCCAGCCACACCCACCTGCCCCACTGCACCGGACACGCCGCCGCACACCATGCGCTGCCAGGGCGTTATCTCAGCCCCGTCGCCCTGCAGGCTGTGCCGCATGTGGTCGTTCAGCGCCAGCTTGATGCTCGTCTCGGGGGCGATCTTGAGCACGTTGGTGCCGTTGCCGCGGAAGAACGAGCGCACGCTGCCTGCACAGCACAGCATGACAGTCATTGTTCATGCGTATCAATATAGTGCAGCTTGCTGGGGACGCTGCTGGAGCTTGCGCTGCTGCCAAGTGTTGCTGTGGTAAGGCTGCTGCTGCTGCTGCTGCTGCTGCTGCGATGACGGCTTGCACAGGCACAGCTGGCACGGCCTGTGTGGCGAATCGGGGCGTGTCTGACACACATACTTCTGCACTTGCAGTGCAACGGCTGGTGTAAGACTGGCTGCCATAGTGTCGTTGACTGCTGGAACTACGCTTAAAACACATCTGCATGCACTGCAAAACTGCTGCCTTGCGCCACATCTCTGCTGCTTTGCGTTGCAGCATGCTGCACCTGTCCTCACTATGCTGCTGCTGCCCTGCTCAACTGCTGTACGACACAGCCGCCATCGCTGCTGCTGCGCCTCCGTCACAGGTGGCTGCAGCTGAATGAAACTTGATGCACTTCATGCATACACAGCTCTCAATGCGCCACCTGTCAACAGATGCAGCACTGCAGCTAGCTGCAGCCTCTGCAGACCCTGTCATGCCTGCGCACCTTCTGCTGCCATGACGCGCATGCCTTCCCGCAGCGACATCATCTTGCCCTCCTGCACCTGCAGCAGCATCTTCAGCCGGTCCACTGGCGCTGTGGCTGTCCTGCTGAGGGCTCCAGCAAGGCCTGCGGTTTGAATTGGCGTTGTGACAGTTTTGTAACAGGCAGGAAGGTGACATGTGATGAAGATGAGCCATGAGTCAGGACAAGGGTTTTCTTCTGTCGGGCAAGCAGTGCCTAGGGCTTGGCCGCTTGTGCACAGCGCAGCATTGCAAGCAAGCATGACTACCAACGTGCTAAGAACGCTACAGAGAAGGGTAAAAGGAGGGCTATCTGGTAATAGACAAGATGTGCTGACTGCACGTGCTGTCCCAGATTCAAAGCAGCAAGCGATGGGCTGTCCCAGAGCTGTGCCAGCTGCTGCTGCCTACCTCCAGCAAAGAAGAACTTGGGTACCCGGAAAGGATCATCTGTTTCATGTCCTTGCTGCTGCTGTTGCTGTTGCTGCCGATGCTGCTGGTGTTGGTGCTGTGCTATCGCTATACTGTAGGTTGTGCTAGTTTGTGCCATGCTGTCGCCTCCATGAGGGTGGAGGGAGATCATTATTTACACATAAGCAACCGCAGTGCGCTGTGCAGGCGAAGCAAAGGTGGTGCTGCCCCAACTGAGGAGCAAGCAGCCCTTGCCCGCAACGGGCGTGAGCTGCGTTTATAGCATAAGTTTGAAAGGTTTATGCTGCAGAATGCTTGTTTTTGTAAGATGGCAGGTAGCAACACGCTGCTGCTCTTCCTCCGGCAGCACGCTGCTGTTGCTGCTGCCGCTGCCAGCCAGTCAAACAAAAGCAGCAAACTGATCTTCTTCACAAACATCCGTGCGCTGAGGTAGCGAGCCTACAGGCTGTCTTTGGAGGCAATGTCATCTGGACCCCCCTGTGTCATTTGTACATAATCCGGTGTGGGACCTCCTCGCAGGCCGGGCTCCGGGTTTAAATCCAACAAGTGTTTCATGTTCAGCACGCAGAGCTACACAAACACCCGCGCAGTCCACGCTGCCTGACACTGGCAGGTACCGTACATGCCATCATGGGCCAGCCAAGGATGCCAACAACACGAGGAGGGTTCGACGTTGCAATAGCGGGTAAGCAGCAATGCTTCGTAGCTTCATGCATAGAATGTCATCAGGTTCAACAGCAATGGAACAGGGGCAGCAGCATCAGGCCCTGACAGCTTGCTATTCCTAGTGTGGACGTCATCACCCAGCCTGGCAAGCCGATTGTACTGCCAGCGCTGCAGACTGAACCATCCAACAGCTGCAACTGTAACACAAAAACCGTGACTGATACCGGTGGTAGTACGAGTTCAGAGCATCATGCATCACATGCTGTGGTGTGTGCAGGCCTGATCACAACATTGGTAACCAGCCCTGCCACTGCAACAACAGGGGCTGCATCAATGAAGCGCAGCAACCAGTGGTGCCTTGGTTTCGTGATTCGAGCTGACAGCAACTTGCTGCCAATGCCAAATACCAGACAATGATGATAACAACACCCCTGACTTGGTGCATGCCACTCACTCTTCCCAGACTTTCAAACACCTGCACACTAAACACAATGCCTGCAAATTACCCTGCCGCTCTGCTCTGCTCCATCCTCGCGCACAGCTGCTTGCACAGCGGCTTGTGCCGCGACTTGTGCTGCGCCCTGCAGCCGATGCTGCAGTACCTTGCAGCGCCGCACTTACTGCACAGCACTGCTCTCACACTGCCGCAACTGCCATCACCAAGCAGCCTCAGCTCACTCACTGTCGCTGTGTTCAAACATAGCGGGTTGCTGCAGCAGAATGGCACCAGCAGCTGCCCAGACAGTACACCTCCAAAGCCCTTCAGCTGAGCTGGCAGCTCCCTCACACAGCCCTGCTGCAGCACCCCTGCAGGACTTGCGAAATTCAAGGAGTGGCTATGGCCAGCTTGGCCCGTGGTAGCCGCTACGGCAGCTGCATACCCGGCAGCAAAGCCAGCTGCAAAGCCGGAAGCAAAGCCTGTCTCATGGTAATGCCGAGCCAGCTTCATTGCTGCTTTCAGCAGCTGCACTGCATGCTTCAGTGCAGGCAGCAGCTCCTGCTGCAGCTGCTGCAGCACCTGCTGCAGGTCAAAGCCGCCTACTGGAGACGCACCTGCTGCGGCTGCTGCTGCTGCTGCTGCTGTATTGTCCTGCAAGCTGTCCTGCAAGCCGTTCTGCAAGTCTACTTGCTGCCCTGCAGGCTGCTGCTGCTGCTGCTGCTGCTGCTGCTGCTGCTGCTCACTGTGCAGCAGCGCCTGCGCGTGCGCCGCAAGTATGCTGCCCACAGCGCTGCTGTGCATGCCTGCCAGCAGCCCTACATGCTTCTCAACTGCCATCGCTGATGCCATGGCCATCTGCACATGCCAGAAAGCATTGTGCAGCGTAGCTGTGACGCTGCTGCTGCTGCTGTCGCTGCCATGTCCAGCACCTGCTGCTTCTCTATCCCGCTGCAAAAGCTCCCCTAGCAGCCTCCCACGCAGCTTGATCAAGCGCCCGAGCAGCAGCAGCCAAGGCACTGCTGCTGCAGCAATGCGTGTACGTTCCTGCTCCATATCCCCGCCTGCCGTGTCTACATCATCCCCTGAAGCGCCTTCTGGCGTGCAATAGGCATGATGCTGCTGCTGCTGCTGCTGCTGCTGCTGCTGCTGGAGCTGCCTGGCTAAGCTGTCCAGTATGTACACCGGCGTCTGCTCGATCGGGTGCATTGCAAACAGCTCCTTCCGTCCAGATGTATCTGTCATCATGAGCTTGATCTTGCTGGCGAGCAGCGCAAACAGCTGCAGCTGCGGGGTACTACACGGTGCACTACCAGCAACAGCAGCTACTAATGGCCCAGGCCTGCCTAATGGAGCACAGGTGGATGCTAGGCAGGAGCTCAGTGCAACAGTAGCAGGGTGCAGCACACTCTGCCGCTCCCTGCCATGCCACTGGCCCGCTGCTGCTGCTGCCGCTGCTTGCAGGAGAATGCCAGTACCCCTAGCTGCTGTCCGTGGCACTACAGCAGAGGTTCCGCTGCAGCTGCGCAGCACTGCTTCGACTGCTGCTGCAACCGGCCGGCACATCGCGCGCCACGCTGCTGCTGTGTACAGCGCGTCCATCTGCTGCTGCCTGCTGCGGCGCGTGTGCAGCGGGCGCAGGCTGTCTGCTGCTGCTGCTGCAGCTGCTGCTGTGTGCACGCCCATCAAGCCTCCACCATGCAGGTGTGCATCATCATCATCAGCAATGTGCTGATGTATATCAGCATGGTGGTGATGATGGTGATGGTGGTGGTGGTGCTCATGCTGCAGGCTGTCTGCTGCTGCTGTTGCTGCTGCTGCTGCTGCATCATCCGGCTCCCATGGTAGCTTTGAGACAGCAGTGAGCACCTCAAGCAGTCCCCACAGAGCCTCACGTGTGCGGGGGCTCAGGGGTGCCCTGCTGGGCGGCGCAGCAGCAGCAGCAGCAGCAGCAGCAGCAGCAGCAGCAGCAGCAGCAGCAGCACCTTCCCCGGCAACAGTAGCAGCAGGGGTAGCTTCTGCTGCAGGCGCTGCCCCTGCTGCTGCTGCCGCTGCTGCTGCTGAGCTCTGTGTAGCTTCTGCTGTTGAGCTGCTGATGGGTTGTGTGGTTGCCACATCGCCAGCTGCGCCTGCTCCTGCTGCAGCCGCATCACCAGGCACCACCAGCTGCTGGTCAGGCTGTGTTGCGTTTGCTGCCGCATTCCCTGCTGCCCTGTCACTGCCATCTGCTGCAGCTGCAGCCTTCTTCTCATCACTTTGCTGCTCTTCTTTGGGGCCTATCTTCCCCAGCAGAGAGTGTAGCAGCCGCTCCTGGTGCTGCTGCTGCTGCTGCGGGCCCTGCTGGCCCAGCAGCTGCTGCACCACCTGCACCACCAGCTGCAGCAGCTCCTGCACAGGTAGGTGGCTGTCTGGCTGCAGATCATACTGCTGCCATGTAACACTTGACAGCCGAAACAGGCCAGGCGGCGCACCCTGTGCAAAGTTCAGAGTGCTGCCGTCTTTTTGCACTGCCCCAACCTTCTGGAGCACCGGCCAGCAGCGCGCAGAGTACGCTGCAGCAGCACAGGCAGCGCTCACCAACTCCAGCGGACTCGGCGGCAGACTGCAGCTGCTGCTGCTGAGCCGCGCGAGGCTGCTGCTGCTGCCCAAGCTGCCTCTCCTCTGATGCTGCACATGCTGCAGCGCCGCACACTGCTGTGCTGCCAGCGGACCGTCAAACTTGCCGCTGCTGAGAGCTACTGCTGTGTCCAGCAGCATCAGCGGCAGCTGCTGCTGAAGGCTGAGAACCTCAAGCTCCTCTTGACCTCTAAAGCCATAGTCCCTGCAATCATCCACCAAGTGTGCTGCTGTTGCTGCGCTGGGGGATACAGCACCTGGCCGGCCCAAATCATTCATTTCTTCCTCGTCCTCCCTTGGAGAGTTCGGTGTGCGAGGTGAAGCAGGGGAAGCTGGGGAGCCAGGAGACAGCGAAAAGCCCTTGCTGCTGCGCACCACGAAAGCCCCACGCGCTGCTGCTGTTGACGCGTGGTCTCCTGCAAGGTCTAACGCTGCTCTGTCTGTCCTGCTAACAACATCTCCTCCCGTGCTGCTCCTGCGCCGCTGCGCTGCATGCGTGGTGCTGTTATTGTTATTTCCTGCAGGCTCCCTGCCGCTGCTAGGCTGCAAGTGGGATGCGCCTTGCAGGAGAAAGCGAGCAACCCTGCAGGCCTGCACATACTCCACATCTGCTGCTCGAGTGAACACATCTGAGCAGCTTGCAAGCTGCAGCAGCGGCCCTGGAAGGCCGAGCGCAGCCCAGAACTGCAGCAGAGGTGTGGCCGGCTGCTGCTCCTGCTGCTGCTGTGAGCTGTCATCTGCTGCTGGCTTGCCTGTCATGCCTAGCACCTGGTTCCAGAGCTGGTGCAGGCCTCCATCACCTGCAGCAGGTTGCACAACAACAGAGGCAAGGGTGATGCAATGGCTGCGGCAGGCTGTGGCATAGTGCAAACAGGGTAATCATCAGCAGAAGCAGCTCACACTCAAACGTGCAGTAACTGAAGCAGCTGCGACCCGTATGCTGCATGCGCGAAGCAGACATCCCCCAAAGTGCAAGGCTCAGTCAGGCATGTTGCTGGAAGAAATCAATCGCCCTGGGGCTCTTACAACTACTGTACTAGGCCACCGTCAGTCCTACCCGCATGCTCGTCATCTTCCTCCTCGCTGGAGCCCCCAGCAGCCCCAACGTACTGCGGCCCCTGCTGCTTCTTCCGTTGCTGCTGCTGCACACCTGGCTGGCCATCCAGCCGCTTCTGCCCCAGCTGCTGCTGCTGCACGCATGTGCATGGCTGCTGCTTGCTGCCAGAAGGTGCTGCCTCGCATTTCCTGCAAGCACCACAGCTGCAGCTGCAGCTGCCGTCCTCTGACGAAGCCAGAGAAGAAGAGGATGACCATCCAGCAGCACCAGCCAGCCTGCCTTGTAACGCTACAGCATCATACTCCACAGGGTGCTGTGCTGCAAAGCTGCTGCTGTCTTCCATGCCCAGCTGCTGCTGCAGCCGCTGCGTTTGTATCGCCAGCATCGCCAGCATCAGCTGCAGGATAGATGGGCTCTGCAAGAGCTCCCGAACCAGCGGCTGGTGTGCCTCTGCTGCTCCTGCAGCACCCTCTACCCTCAACATCAAGCTACTGATCTGGTGCATCAAGTCATCTGCTACTCGCAGTCCACTTAGCATTATTTGCTTGCTGCTGTTGCCGCCAACCTCCCCCATAGCTCTGCCAGCGCAGCGAAGCATCGCCATGGCTAGCTGAGCAGCCGGATCTGCCAAGCGAGCAGCAGCTGGATCCCCGCTGCTTGCAGGATGCACTGCTGCTGCTGCTGCAGGGCCTGCAGTGGCAGCAGCTGCTGCCTCAGTTGCTGCTGCTTCATCAGCTGGCGGTGCGAAGATGTCATCTGGCCAGATGCGCTCCAAGCAGCGGAAGAGGTCAAGCAGCGCAGTCGCCAGTGACAGCGCGGTAGGACGTGGGTTGAAGAACAGCGCCCGGGCCTCCTGCAAGCATCAGCAGCAGCAGCAGCAGCAGCAGCAGCAGCAGGTGCAGGTGAACAAAGAAGCCAGGCAAGCACCAGCAAAGAGGCACGCAAGCAGTGATAGCAGCAGCCAGGTGAACTGCTGCATTTCCTGCATACCTGTTGCTGCCGTGGGCTGCTGCCGTACACTGCAGCATCCCGGCTCCACTGCCAACACGCCAGTGCCCCTGCTGCTGCTGCCCCTGCTCCTGCTGCCACACACTGCCACCTGCTCCTATGCAGCGGTAGCTGTCAGCACCAGCAGCAGCAGCAACCAAACAAAGCTTCAAAGCACTCACCGTGCGCAGCGCCCATGCCATGGCTTGCAGCAGGGAGGTCTGCTCGCAGCGCTGCCGTGCCAGACTGTCTGCCAGCTCAGGCGGCAGCCCCCAGCCCTCACTGGGGTGGTGGCAGCTCTCCAGCACAGCAGTGGTGGTCTTGATGGCCTGCATCGGAGAAGTGCAATATACAAACAATAAGCAAGCGCAATACAAGGATCTGCACCGTCCAGTGCACTGCACCAGCTGCTCAGAGACGATGGCGGTGTTTGTTTTGCTTGTATGGTCCAGGTTTGCAAGCAGCGCCTGCGTTTGGCGGTGAGGTGTGACTGCCTCTGCATGCTGTGGGCATGACCTGTAAAAAGGCAGTACAAAGCTCACCTGCGCCACGCGTGCCACACTGAAGGCTGGGTCGTCACCATTGAGGCTGAGCAGGCAGGAGGTGACCTGCGCATGCAGCATGACATGGATGGGGGTTGAACACACTGTTGACAGCTGCTTGTGAGCATGCAGCAGAGACATGCTGCAGCTGCAGCCTGCAGAGATGATGCTGACATAACATATGTTGTGCTCATTGCAGCTCAAGTGGACGCGGTTGTACTACATGCAAGAGGGGCATGCAGGGAGCAGCAGCGCAGCAGCACCTGCCCCAGCTTCAGCAGCAGCTCCAGGGTGAGCACGAAGGCAGGTGGCCGGCTGCCACCTGAGGAATAAAGGCTGCTGATGGAAGACATCACTGACGATAGCTCCCTCCAGTCCTCGTGCTTCATCATGACACATCTTCGAGTGTCGAAAGTAGCCAGTTGCTGCTGCGCTCGCACCCAGGGATCTGAATCTAGCGTCACGACATTTGCTGAACGATGACCTGAACCTTCATCGTCTGTTGAGTCTCGATGCAGATCACGATCAGTGTGCAGCTGATTTGCGACACGCCTCCGGAAGTTGTTGACAAACGCCATTAGATCGCCATGCTCTTAGCGTCCAGCTAAAGCTCATTAGTACTTAGAGACGACAGACTGCGTGCAATGGCCGCTGTGCTCGCCAAGCAGCAGCTGCACCCACGTGGCATGACAATGGTTTTGACATGGTTCAGGCTGGTTCAGGCTGGTTCAAACTCTCCATCATGACATGGGTTGGCTGCTGGTTCGCAACGGCACACAGAGCATGCGACTGTGACCATCGCCACTGATGGCAGCCAAATACACAAACGCTTGATTGCAGGCAATGCTCGTGATGCACCCCTGCATCTCTGTGCGGGAAGCCAAAACTTCCCGCTGGGGTTGAACACACATACGGCATGTGCACTTGTGCGCCAAGAACACTTTCTGCCAGCACTTCACAGCAGGTATGTCCCAATAGTTTCAAGGACATGACACCCCTAACCTGTCTACTCTATTTCTGTTCTAGCTCTCTGCTGTGATGTGCATCTACCTGACGAATGTTGGTTGCGTGATGTTTGCTGCACATGCAAAATAATGAGCTACTCTCTCAGCTACTCCAGCCGATCATAGCCAGTATGGAAGCGCGGCTCTTGCCGCACTGGCCCTGCTGCTGCTGCTGCCACCGCCGTGGCTGCCGCTGCCGCCGCTGCTGCTGTAGATGACTGCCGCGACACCTGCCGCGAGTGCAGCCGTGATGAAGAGGTGCGCCGCACACCAGAGTGTGACACCACGCCATCAGGCCCGGGGCGGGCTTCCAGGAAGATCCTGGGTGCATGGTCCCTGCATGGTGCAGCAAAGTAACAGCAGCAGTCAGCGGTACATCCACTGTTGGTGCATGCACTTGCGCGATTCATGCCATGGCATGACTCAATTTTGCATATGTTCTGGTGTGTCACGATGCATGCGGGCGCAAACAGTGCGGTGGCCCGCCGACTTGCTTTGCCGCTCCGCAATGGCATACAGTGTGGCTATGCATGCACGGCGCCACTCACGTCAGGCCGCCGTCCAGCGCCTAGTCGTGCAGTGTGGGCACATACAGCTACAATGCTGCAACACCGTCACAATGCTGCAACCACAACAGAACTCACTGGCTGCCGTCCAGCAGCTCGTCGTGCTCCCGGATGTCCTTCATTGCTAGCTGCTCAGCCCGTGCCAGCGGGCATGCTGTGTCCCTAAAGTGCTGCAACTCGATGCATGGTATGAGGACCTTGGACACAGCATGGCATGCTCAATCAACACCGTCACAATGCTGCAACCACAAAACAACTCACTGGCTGCCGTCCAGCAGCTCGTCGTGCTCCCGGATGTCCTTCATCGCCAGCTCCCTCGCGCGTACCAGCGGGCCCGTGATGGCCTCACGCAGCGCGGACACACAGAGGCACATGCATGCAGTGCGGCTACAATGGCTGCAACCTTGCCCACCCCATACACGACGACAAGTGAATGCAGTGCGGGCAGTGAAAAAACACCAAACTGCCACACCCCCGCGTCACTCACTGGCTGCCGTCCAGCAGCTCATCGTGCTCTCTGATGTCCTTCAGCGCCAGCTCCCTCGCGCGCACCAGCGGGCCCGTGATGGCCTCACGCAGCGCAGCCGCCTGCTTCTCAATCATCATGCTCTGGATGATGCGGCCGCCCTGGATGTCGGACGCGGCCTGCGCCAGCTGCTCCTTGACGTGGAAGCGGTCCAGCTTGTGGTTCTGCACCTCCACGATGTCGCCCCTGTGTATAAGAACAGCGGCACAGTGTGATGTTTGGGTTCAATACATGCAGCAGACGGTGGCGGCTCAATGGTGCTCCTTCACATGGAAGCGGTCCAGCTTGTGGTTCTGCACCTCCACAATGTCGCTCCTGCGCGAGTTAACAACGGCACAGTGTGATGTTCAGATTCAGTACATGCAGCAGAAGGTGCTGGCTCAGAGGTGCTTCTTGATGTGTAAGCAGTTCAGCTTGAGGTTCTGCACTTCCACAATGTCGCCCCTGCGCGAGTCGGCAGCAGCACAGTGTGATGCAGCATCCTGCGGCAGCACTCCTCACGTCGCAACACATCAACAAAGTATCACTGCACCCACTCACCGTGTCACCATGCCCGGCTTGGAGGGCTTCCAGCAGCCCATAGCAGCAAATGGCCAGTGCACAATTCAGGCCTAAGGCTTTAGTGGCAGCAGCCACCATGCCGCAACACAGGTATGCTATATAGCATGTATGCCACTGCCACTCACCGCGTGACCATGCCTTCTAGGGGCCCATGGCAGCGGATGACTGGCACGTAGTTGAGCCCCTGCTCCTGCATCAGGTTGTAGATGAAGGTGAGCGGCATGCCGGGCGGGATGACGATGGGCGCCACCTCCACCTTGCTGGACAGGTCGATCTCCGGCTCGTCCTCGTGCTGCGCCAGCAGCTCCATCACGCTGCAGCCAGCAGCAGACAAAGAAGCACAGGCAGGCAGTCACAGGCAGAGCTGGCTAAGCAGACAGTATGTATAAGAACGAATTTACACATCCGCTGAGTCCTCAGGGACTGCATTGGATGCGAAACATGCAAGCAAAGCTGCGCCAGAAGACCTCTCGTTCCGTTGCCAGTATGTTTCAATTTCATCCTTGTGCTGCGCCAGCAGCTCCATCACGCTGCAGGCAGCAGCAGACAGAGGCCACCAGCCAGGCAGGCAAACACAGTGTTCACTGGCAGTGAGAGAATTGGCAGACGTGGCATGGTGAGCAGCTCAGCTTGCAGCCCTAGCTCAAGCCTTCACACCTGGGCCTGCTGATGATGCCCATGAAATCTCCCACTTCCCCGGGCGTCATAGCAACAAGCACACAGGCAGGCTGACCAACAGCAGTGACATCGTTCCCTGCAGCCTGGCACATTCTCATCGTGCTACATTGTGCTTCAAATCTTCATACCTGGGCCTGCTTATGATGCCCATGAAGTCTCCCACTTCCCCGGGGCGTGCCGGCACGCTGATGACAGGGAAGGCGCCGCTGGTCTTGTGTGCATCCAGGGTGTTGACCAGGTTTTCGCTGCTCTCCACCACTGCAAAGCTGGCACTGACTTTGGGCTTGCTCATGACGTCCTCGGCCTGCAGCAGCAGCCAGAGCATGCGATGGGGTTAGAAGAGGTGTATGAGAGGATGCTCAGTGGCATGATTGTGTGATGTACACGGATGCTCGGAACAGCTTTTCACTGTGCAGCTGCCTTGCAGCAACTGGAGCTACACTGACGTCTTCCGGGAAATGCATGCTGCAAGAAAGCAAGACAGCCTGAGCAATGTACACAGGCAATTCCATGTGTGCTGCCCTGCATGCAGACAGCGACCGCAGCCGCGGCAGCGCAAGCAGCAGCATCAGCAGCAGCGGTGGCAGGCTGACGCAACGCTCACCTCCAGGTGCGCTCTGTTCACGATGTGCTCTGGAATGCCTCCAATGAAGTTGAACCCCTTGAGCATGATCTGGTGGTCAAACACGCTGCAGGGCATTGCAGCACAGTGGCAACAGGCGGAGGCCCGTCAGATATCCCCTGTCAACTACCCCATATACGTCCGTGACAGGACGCCACGGCTTGGATGGCTTCCAACCAACCGTTTAACTTGAAGTGCTGTCAACATGACAGTGTCAAGCGTGATTGTTGACACAGCACAGGCTGTGCAGGACAAGCAGGGCCTGCAGCTGCTACATTGCTTGCTCGTGTAATGGGTTTGTAAGTAGGTGTGGCGGCCGCATGCCAGCGGGTGCTGCCGTCACACAACCTTTCGGACTGCAAGCTACAGTCCAGTGCATGTCCCCAGTTTTCAGAGCCCCTCTGCACGCACCTGTAGTTGAAGCGGTCCCCCACGCCCTTGGAGATGATGAGCACCATCATGAGGAAGGGCAGCGTGTTGGGCGCGCCAGTCATCTCCATCAGCACCAGGCACATGCTGGCGCTCATGCGCATCAGCCCGCCCAGGAAGGACGCTGCAGGACAAAGAGCGCTGCAGTGCATTAGGTCATGTGTTGCTCGACAGAATGGGCTGCATCTCAGGACAGAACAGGCTGCATCTCAGACCAGTAACAGATTTCATTGCACCAGGCACATGCCGGCGCTCATGCGCATCATGCCTGCCCAAAGCACGCTGTGCACGCCACAATGTACAACAAATCAAACAGGGTGCGCAACATAGGCAAGATGAGAATGTAATGTGTCAGCCTTCATGTGCTGGCGAGTGCTTCTGCAAACATAGAAGCGCTGCGCTGGGAGTGCATCCACAGCTGCGCAGCAAGAACTGGCTGTAGCAAGGCTCTCCCAAGTACTCTATTGTACCACGTGGCTCACCAGCTCCCAGCAGCGCATAGATGCCCACATGAACATGATAAAAGTATACCAGGCACATGCTGGCACTAATGCAAACCAGCCGCCCAAGAATGGCGCTGCACAGCTAAGCGTGCCGCAGTAGATACATGGCAGAGCAGGCAGCAGCTCAACACCAGGCGGCTCACCAGCTCCCAGCAGCGCATAGATGCCCACAATGCCTGCTGCACTACCATCGATCAGCCCCAGCTTGAGCAGAACCTCAGCCCAGATGCGCCCGAAGCAGCCGCCGAATATCAAACTGACTGTAAACAGGCCACTGGGAATGAACGCGCCGTACGTAATGGCAGCGAGGAAGTAGTAGATTGCGCTGTACAGCAGCAGCGACGTCACATGGAAGGTGCCGTGTGGCGCTGAGAACAGCGCCTGGATCTTGAAGCCCTGGGGGTTGAAGGCCAGCACTGCCAAGTCGTTGTAGGTGCCATCGGAACAGCCGTAGCCGCCAAAGGTCATGAACATGGAGGCACCTGTATACATACGTCAAGTTGATCATTTGTGTAAAGTCAGCACGCTGGGCTTTGCATAACATCATGGAGGCGCCTGTATGCAGAAACGTCGCATTGTTTGTGTGCATTCAGCATGCGAGGCCGTGCATGACAGCATGGAAGAGCGGCGCTTTTCTAGGACCTGTGCAAAGGGAAGAGCTGGGCATCTTGTCTGGTAACATGTAAGCTGGCAGCTGCCGTTGCCCTCTTCAGCATGCACAGTGGCAGACGGTGGCTGCAGCACATGAGTATGCAGGCAGGTGTTTCCCGCTCACCCTTGACGCAGTGCTCAGGGTCTTGCGTGTCACACGTCTTGCAGCGGCCGCCCAGAGGCACGGCAAACAGCACAATGGATGTGATGATGGATATGACACACACCTGCACATGCACAGCAGCGATTGTGTTGTCAGCTCCACGTCCTTTTGATCTTGAGCACAACCAGATGATACGAGACAGGAGCGCCCGGAACGTGTGCAGCATATGACAAGCACATACTGCATGATGCAACCATTGCATTGTGTCCTGCTGCTCAACTTGAATCAGCATCCAGCTTTCCTGACCTAGCAGCAACCGGGGGCTGATACTAGTGGCACTTCGTACCTCGAGGATTCTGAAGCTGAAGAACTTTGACCACCTCTTGCGCACCAGGCACACCCAGGTGTTGAAGGAAGTGAACACGCTCGCCACCCAGCCGCCCACCACAGCCAGCAGCACAAACGCCCATGTCTGCAGATGAAAGCAGCACACATCTGTTGTGTCCTCTCAAGCGATGTGGTCTTGCGCCTGCAACAGCGCTTATAAGAGCAGGATTGCAGCAGGAGCATCCGCAGTCCAATGCATGTGTACACAAGGACCATGCTAGCATCCATGCTCAGTGCTACATGAGGGTGCAAGAAGTCGTACGCACCTGTCCGTAAGGAGTGGGATAAGCTTGCTGAAACCTGCAAGGGCAGCACAGCAACTATTGAACTTTACCAGCGAGCTGAGCTGTTGCTGCCCAACATCAGTTGCTTGTGCCAGAGAGACACACACATGGAACTTGCCACCCCCAGCAATTGAGCAACCACGCAGCTGCCATCTTGAAGTCAAAAAGTGACTCCCTGCAAGACACCAGCATGACCTGGATAACCCATGGTGCTGCTGCTGCTGAGTCAACCCAATCTCATTGCCTTGCAGGCTGCGCACCATGCCAGCGAGCCCCACTGCAGGTAGCTGCAGTGGCCGTGTGACACGCAGATGCTGATGCTGTACTTGACCACCACAATAGTGATGGCGCTGACAAGGAAGCAGCGCCACGTCAGCTCCTTGCGCCACCTGCAGCAGCAGCAGCAGCAGCAGCAGCGGAGCGTGCACGGCATCATGCGATGTCAGGTGTAACGTCGCTGGACCAACCACGGCTGCCTGCAGTGCCTGCTGATGTTCAAGAGCGACCTGCACGTTGCGTGGCCGACCGCCAATGTGGTGGGTTGTGCCTGCAAAACCAGCTGCTGCCATCAGGTGTGCGTGGGTGATGGCTTGCTTACAGGCCGCTGCTCTGATGTTGATGTGCGGTGTGCATGGGCTGCACCCTATGTCACCATTGATGTGCTGCTGCTGCTGCTGCTGCTGCTGCTGCTGCTGCTGCTGCTGCTGCTGCCCCACCTGGTTGACATCTCCATGGCAAACAGAACACCTCCTACCGGCGCCTTGAAAGCTGTGCACACGCCGCACGCAGCCCCACATGCCACCAAGTCCCTGATGTCTCTGTTGTATGTGTAGGTCCCCCAGTGGCTGGCAGCATCCATCTTCTGCTTGAACCAATTACTGCTGCCTGCAAGCATCAGACCACACGGTTTGAACAACAACAGGCTCAGCACGAGGCGCATGTTCAACTGTTGCACACATGCCCATGCTCCTGCTGTCTGTGTTCCTGCACCCTTTGCTGCAGCGCAGCGTTTACAACGAACACTGCTACTGCGCATGCTGCTGGCGGTGGCGGTGGCGGTACAGCAGTTGCACGATGCTGCAGTGCAACCATCTTTTGCCTTGCTGTTGGAGGCACGTTCCTGCAAGACTGATGCTGCAGACAGTCCACTGCTGCTGTTGCTGCTGCAGGTGTGGTCCTCCTGTCAAGTTGGCTCTGCTGCTCACCAAGGATCACTGCCAAAATGGATCCAGCATGCAGCATGGGCCCTTCCTTGCCCATCACCAAGCTGCTGCCAACTGCCAGTGCGCTGCCTATGACCTTTGCCACAAAGGTCTTGATTGTGAAGAAGTTCCTGAACACCGGGCTCTCCACGCCATTCAAGTAAGCCTTGACATCGGGAATGCCTGAGCCTGCTGCTGCAGGAGATATCAGGAACAATGACAGGCTGGCACCAAAGGCTAGCAGCAGGTTGAAGCCCAGGAACTTGAAGAACTTGGGTATCCAGGCTTCATGCAGGGACTGGGGAGCAGAGCAGTGGAAGCAGCAGCAAGATTGCAATTGGTCAGTAGCAATTGCAAGGTATGCACACCATGGACACAGCTGCAGCATAACAAGAGGTGGTTGGTGGATGCCACAGCTGCGTTGATGACTGCCCAGCAGCTGCTTGCAGGCACAGCACGGCAATCGCAACCACTGCAAACACAACCTGGTATCAGTTCCCTTACCACTATGTCAATCACAAGCGTGCTGCGCATATGGTAGAGGGACGCCACCAGCATGGACTGCAGGAAGCCCATCACTGCTGTCATCACCGCAATCCTGCGAGGGGCATGCTCTGCTTGCATCAGCCACTGCCTCGAGAAGACTTCTGTCAGGACAAGTAAACATGCAGAACAAGCTTCATTTGAGCTTACACGACCAAGAACGTCCATTTCAAGACCGTGAACAGCTTTGGGATGTGGACCTGCTGAGGCATGACTGTTGAGCTGCTGCTGCCACAGGAACGCAGCAATTGTGTACCCTCCTGCCCATGTAAAAGTATCAAATGGTTATCATGTGACGGCCTTGTAAGTTTTTGAGCAGATGAGGTAGCACATCAACGGAGCAGCGTGGATACACCAAGGAACGGCAGTTCGCGGCTTTCCGTGCAGTCTGGCGGTGATGTTGTGTTCAAACCATCGTTAGTACCTGTAAACCACTTTTAAGAAAGCAATCACCATTGGTGACGTCCCTGAAGCCTTGAACAAGTTCAAATGAGCGAGCCCTGACACGTGTTACATTGACTGACGCCACATGGGCAATCGCCGGCACAAGCCCGGCACACGTTATCCCTATTCATGTGAACTTGCGGACGGGCGCCTAGTGGTGTATTGCAGGGCCTGATCGCATGCGTGTCAACTGCAGACATAAATGCTTTTGGCCACCTTTGACAGAGTGGCTCCAGCTGATCAGGCCAGGCATTACTTGCACCAGCAGAACCACCATCATGGCATGGTAGCGGACACAGTGAAAGGCAGCATGGTTACAATGAGAGACCTTGAATATCACTGCAACTTGCCCCAGTCCACACCCCAGCCACAGAACACTCCCTCAGCAGCACATCAGCAGCACATCACGATGACTTGGGCGCCAGCACCAGCTTCATCTGCAACATCGGGCAAGCACAAATTAACCTTGTTAGTAGCAGAATTGAAAGTGTGGTTGCAAAGGCAGCGCTCCTGCAGCTGCACGTTTGTTTCCCGCCCTTGAACAGTTTCTAGTTCAAGGAGACCAGGAAGTGCTGCTGATGAGCGACCCCTCTCCTGGCACAGTCAACAGCTGCTGCAGGAGCTGTCGGCATACAAGAAACCTGCTGCATGCTCTCCTGCAAGTCAACACACAGCCTGCACAAGCCATTCTGCAGCTACCTTGCTCATCAAGCAGCTCTATAGCGCCAGGCGAGCATCCCTTGCGTCCTGCACAAGTGTCCCGCAAGCCATTGTTGAGGCTGGCAGGGCAGGCATGCACCCGCCCTGCACGCATATCCTGCAAGCAAATGCCCGGGCCTCTTGTTTTGATTTACTCTATGCAGTGCACCCACCTGCTCCAGCATCAGGAACATGGCCACGTTCCAGCTGCCCAGGCGCGCAAAGTTGGGCATGAACCCGTTGTAGAACGCCTGCAGGACAATGAGGCAGCAGCAGCAGCACGTGAGTCAAGGCCTCATCACTATCACGCCTACGCCTGCAGCGATGCTGTTGCACACGCCAACAGGTATCACACCAGGTACGTACATGCCTGCAGTCCTGTTGAACGGAGGAACACAAAATGACACGCCAAGTTGCTGACTGCACAGTGTTGGCCAGGTACAAAGAACTACCTTGCAGCATCCGCTGCCTCGTACACTTACAGTCTGTAGATTTACACGTGCCTGTTGCCCTGCTCAAAGTCTGCATACACTCTTGCATGTCAAGGCTGTCATCAGCTGAGCAAACAGTTCGGCAAAAAAGGGTGCTTGCCAGCATGCAACCAGAAGACTGATGGCTCAGCAGCCCCCACTACACTGCAACAGCTGCTGCCACAGGATACAAAGCAATGGCGCTGCAAGCTGTGCTAGTGTCGGCACACCCACCAGCAGCCCGTCATTGCGTGCAGTCTTCACAAAGCAGTCCAGCACTCCCGAGTACTTGCCAGTCGCATCGCCTGCATGCATACCACACACCACAGCAAACATGAGCACACACACTTGGCAGAAGGCCTAAGCGTGTGACGCAACAGACTGCTGCAAAATGGTCAGCACCACCCAGTGCAGCACCAGTGCAGGTGCCATGCCAATGCACAAGCTGAGCAAGCACACTTGCTGGCAGGTGCTAGCGCTGCATTCCTGCTGCAGCCGCACAGCTTTGGCGGCTGACCTGCAAGATGCAGCCAGCTGGCGGCAAGCAGCAGCATGCCTGTTGAACACTATTCTGTGCCGCCTCCTGCCGCCTGAGCCCGCTGCTGCTACTCACCCATGACCCTGCCGCTCATGACCATGTGTACACAAAAAGGCCCACAGCTGCTGCTGCTGCTGCTGCTGCTGCTGCTGTGTCATCTCACCCATGAGCCTGCTCTTGACCATGTCCACTGCTGCTGCTGCTGCTGCTGGCAGTGGTGGTAACTGCTCAACACGCTCACCCATGACCCTGCTCTTGACCACGTCCACGGGTGAGCCCACGCACACCGCAAAGAAGCCCGCGCCCAGGCCCGCCACCAGGTGAGTCACCACGTTGTCCCCAAAGTAGCCGGTCGCCAGCAGCGATACCTGCGCATAATTGTGACAATGTAACACTGTTAAAATAACACCGTCCAAAACAGCAGGTGCGTGACCACGTTGTCCCCAAAGTAGCCGGTGGCAAGCAGCGACACCTGCAGCGACAGCAGCAGCAGCAGCAGCAACAGCAGCAACAGCAGGAGTGCTTGCTAACAGCAGTCACCAGGTGCGTGACCACGATGTCCCCGAAGTAGCCCGTCGCCAGCAGCGACACCTGCAGCGGCAGCAGCATATATTGTTCGCGACAGCAGAAGCTGTTGATACCAGCCATTGCCAGGTGTGTGGGCGGTGCTATTCCACACCTTGATCTGGTTGTAGCTGGCCAGCTCCGCTGCACTTGCTATCTAGCCAGTTTTACACAGCAGCAGAACAGCTGGATGTTCGATCCCGCAAGCTATGGCTGTACAACGCACCTTTATCTGGTCGTAGCTGGCCAGCTCCGCCGCATTAATGATCCCATCACGCGTAACGCACACTTCACAGCAGCACACAGAACCAAAGCGTCCACTGCGCACCTTTATCTGGTCGTAGCTGGCCAGCTCTGCGACACTTATCATTAAGCAAATCACAAATGATCCACCTGTTACTGTTGGACACGCACCTTTATCTGGTCGTAGCTGGCCAGCTCTGCCGCGTTGATGATGGCGTTGCGCGCGATGTTGGGCCCCAGGCCCTTCCACAGCCCAGCAAGGCCCTCCTCGCGCCGGATGATGCCGTACGCCTTGAACGCGTTGGCGTACTTCTTGGGCTGACCAGGAGCCTTCTTGCCCTCACTCTGCATGCGCACCTGCGGGTGATACACAAACACATGTGGTGACACACACACACTTGCGTAAGCGAAAATAAGTTGGGGCTTGCAGTATTTTTAGTTCGACCCGGGCGCCTTCTTGCACGCGCTCTGCATGCGCACGTGCAGGGGTTTGAAGAAGCAGGCAGGGCACGCAGTGCAGCGAGTCCGCATAGCGCTCAGGGGCAAGGCTGACCCTGCGGCTTTTTACACTTTCTCTCCATGCACCTGTGGGGGAACTTGTGGGTGCAGGGTTGTGTGCATGTCCAGCAAGCACACGCATGCAGTCTCCCCATCCACAGCAATAATGCAAGCCCAAACCACCACCCAATTTGCAGCAGCACCTCAACTTCATAGCTGTTGTAACAAAAGTAACACAGCAGCCCACCTTGACCAGGTCTGTAGGGCTGGCCACTGTGATGGCAATGGCCCCTGTGGCCAGGCCTGACGCAATCTTCAGGTGCAGCGGCACATGCTGCCAGGGCAAACCCACGGCCGTCTCACAACACGTGCTGCTGCCAAGGCCAAACCCACCACCGTTTCCAATCAAAACACAGCAGCCACAGGTGTGCAGGCAACGACGAGCCTATCCAAGCTGTGTGTCTGACTGCTGCGTATATTTCCTTTTTGTGTCTAAAAGATATCCTCAGCAGCAGCCGCACCTTGACCAGGTCTGTTGGGCTGGCCACTGTGATGGCAATGGCTCCAGTTGCCAGGCCTGACGCGATCTTGAGGTGCAGCGGCACATCACCCACGTGGTCCTTGCCCACAAAGAACTGCTTCACCTGCACACAGAAGCAGCAGCAGCAGCAGCAGCAGCAGCAGCAGCAGCAGCAGCGCAACCCAAGTTGACTTGATGGTGTGCTGCCTGGACGAGCAGCGCTCCGAAGAGCCAGCTCTACACCCTAACCTGTTAACCTGGAACTCAACGCCACACAGCTGCTGGCGAGTAATAGATCACAGCCGCTGATGATCTCCGCGTGGAACTGTCAACATGATCCAAGCAGGGGTGATGCAGCCGCTGCACCTGTTCTGCTGCTGCTGCTGTGACTGGCCCCTGTGTCTCACAGCTTCCTGCAGCCAGTGCAGCAGTAGAAGCTGTTGCTGCCGAGCCTGAGCTGTCGCACTTTCTGCTGAGCAGCACATCTGCTCATTGAATGATACTGGTCGCTGCTGCTGCTCCTGCTGCCGTCGCTGCAACACTGACAACGCTGCTGCTGCTGCTGCTGCTGCTGCTGCTGCTGCGGCTGCTGCTGCTGCTCCTGAAGCACTGCATCATAGCTGGCTGGCGTTGCTGATCCGCCATGTGACTGAAAACCAGTGAACCGTTGCCGCTGCTTACCGGCTCGTACAGGCCAATGCGTAGCCCTCCGTACATGACTTGTCTGTGCAGGCCTGCAGCACACAACGCAGCACCGAAACCCTAGTCAACAACAACCCAGCGCACACATATCTTTGCAGAACAAACGCCACATTGGACGCGATTCAATCTTGTGCCAATGGTTCGGTGCAATAGATGTTCTGCTTGCAGGACACATAGGCTGTGGGTGATCTGTGACTATATCAAGACAGCAGCGCTGTTTGCTGCCTGCAGATCAGCAGATCACAAGCTGCAGCAGATCAGCCACAATGCTGCCTCCCCAGATGCAGCAAATGCCAGACTGCCAGAATGAAACTCAGAGCACATTTAAAACCAACATTTCTGCTTGTGTGTGATAACTTGGAAGCAGCTGCACACCTGGCTCCAGTCCCTTCCACAGCGCGCTAGGCCCCTCCTCTTTTGCAATGGTCATGCATGTCCCCAGCAGGCCCCTGCAAGCACCACAGAACGCAGTCATTGCAGCAGCTAATGACTGTGTTGTTGTTAGCAGCAATGTCTGCCAAGCATCAAGCCTTGCTCACTTGTACTTGCCACCAGCACCACCGCCTTGCAACTGCAGGCGCACTTTTGCTGTGTCCAGAGGCAGTGTCAACGCCTGCAGCGCAGCTGAGGGTCAGCTGATGCAACAGAGAGAGTATTTGATGCACAAACAGCAGCTAGCACGCTTGTACCTCTGCTGTGCATGCTGAAATTGCGCTAGCAGCGAACAGGTTGGGGAAGGGCAACTGCGGTCCTGATGATGGGGGCGACATGCTGCTTGTTCTGTGGCTATGCTGCTGAAGCTGCTGCAAATATCTTAGATCCCCGAATGTGACCAAGTGAAGCTGTTGATGGTGTTCGCATTGTCTTGGAGTCGCACCGAAAGACTACAACACAACCCTGCCAGTGACATTGAGTAACACGTCCGCAAGGAGCTTGAAAAGTTGAAACGGCTTTTCAAGTGTCAAACAAAACTTTGCTGACGCACTCTCGTGCCAGAATGTTGCCCGATCCGTGTCAAGTCAGATCAGCAGCAGAAGCTGACTTGGCCGCCTGACCCTTGCATGTACAGCCCGTGCATCGCAGCACGCTTATTGCTGCGTCAGGTGGCTTTTAGCACATGATACTCATGTAAGCTGCCGTTGCTGGGCTGTAAATCGCTGCCAGTAAGTCATGCTGCTGGTTTGCAGTGCTTGGCAGGCTCATGCAAGTTGGACAGGTTTAGTGAACACGCAGACTGGAGCTGCACACCACAGGCACTTGATGCTGACACAAGATGTATGCATAGAGCACCCCCTTGCACATAGCTGAAGTACAGTCGTTTAACGCATCAGTTCATGTCATTGCTGCTGCCGAACACTGCCGCGTCACGGTGCACAGCCGTTGCTGCACCAACCCCAAAACCCACTACCCTCATCACAATAGTCAGAGGTCAGAGACATACATACGTATATAGCATCAGGTTACACGGCTGCTGTCAAGCACACATATGCTGCACTGTGGCTAGCCGGCCTCATGCGCAAGAAAGGCCTGGCCACATGCCACCAGCATACGCAGCGCTGGGAGCTGCTGCTTCCTGACTGTTGAGTCAACAACGTGCGCTGTCGCTCCAGCACGACGGTCAAACTTTGGTCAAACAAAGTAACAAGGGACTGCTGCAGCAGGCTGTTTAGGCCTCCACCTGCTCGCGCAGACGGCGGATGGTGCTGCGCACTGTCACGGAGGAAGCGGTGCTGCAAGGCAATAACAGAAGAACAGAAGGCAGACAGAGAAGCAGCAGCTGGTTAGCATATGCATCCAAAAATTCAGGATGATGGTCGGCACATGAACCGAGCTGAGAGCCTCAGCATGGTGTGGAATGCCTTATGCGCACAGGCTGTGCCATACGCAGCATTGCCCCGCTGCAAGTCGTGCTGCTGCGTGCATTGCTCAGGCGTACGCGTGACTGCAATGCACCCTGCAGGTGTAATGGCTGTGCAATACGCAGCATTGCCCTGCACATCCAGGAGGCGGCTGCCGGGGCAGGTGTGGTGCAGCAGTTCCTATGTGGCTCAAGTGTGAGACGTACGCTGCTGCTGGTGCTGACGCTGTTGCAATGTGCCTGCACTCTGCTGCTACACTGCTGCCTGTTCACGGACGAACTGCTCAGTCAAACCAGCCTTACTACGCTATCGGTGAAGTGCTGCGGCCGTACAATGCTGATGCCGATGCTGCAGCTGCTGATGCTGCACAGTGGCAACAATTACTACACCAACAGCCCAGACAGTGATGTTGTAAAGTCACTTCAAGCTGCTTTGGGGAAGTGCACAGCTGCAAGCTGCGCCGCCCATATCGCTGCTACTTTTACGCTTGACAGCCCAACACATGCGGTGTTGAACGGCTTGCTGCAGCTGCGGCTGCAGGTCTGCCTGCAGCTGCCTTTCTGCTGCGTCGCTGCAGCAGCGCTCCTACGGCTCATGCAGCCTCGGCTTCTGCTGCTGCCTCCCTGCCTGCTGCCGTGGCTGCTGTGGCTGCTGTCTGGCTGCACTGCCGTGCTGCTGCGTGCTGCTGTGTGCTGCAGCCAGCTGGGCCACTCACTGCATCACGTAGGCACCGCCAGCTGTGACCTTCTTGCAGGCCTTGCAGCCCCAGATGCCAACAGCCACGCGCTTCACAGCAAACTGCAAGAAATAAAGATAAGCACAGGAAATACGCTACTGATCTGCAGGAACCAATCAGACAGAGTTGATGCAGTGAGGCAGGCTGCTAAGCTCATCAGCAGTGCACGCAGGACACTGCTGCTGCTGGCGCACCGGCTGCCAGTGCCATGCCAGGCTGATCCAGACAGCTGCAGGCCTCGGCAGCTGCTCAACACTGTCTATATAACATAGTGTTTCGTTTTACGTTCTCCTGTAAGCCCCTGGAGCACACCTTGCCGCAGAAGTTGCAGAAGTACTTGGAGTGCTGGCTGACCTCCATCTTCTTGATCTGCTTACGGAGACTCGCTCCATAGCGAGTTCCGTACTTGCCAACAATGCCAACCTTCTTCGTGCGCTTCGACTGCAAGCAGGAAACAAGCTCAGGCGTCAGGTGGGTGCTGCTGCCACACGGCGTCGCTGCAACTACTAGCTGCTCTCGACAGACGGTCACTAAAACTATTCTGTAACATATATTAATTGTAAACAAAGCTTCATAGGAAACCACAACGTATCCACGGTGAACAGCACAGGCAGCAGCCACAGCTGCCAGCGCGATCGGCTCACCATCTTGGCTGGCTTTCTGCTGACAGAGAGGGAGAGCTACAGGCATCCAGAGAGCCATATAGCACCGGGGGTTCCTGCTTGGTGGGCGCGGGTTTAGCGCAGAACTTGAACAAGAGTGCGTGGGCAAGGAAGCACGAAGCTGTTGTCGTTCAAGTTTCAGTGGCTGGTTCTGCAGTCACCTTTGATGGAGAAGGTAGCCGTAACGCTGCAGCCAAGTGCAACCTGCTTGGCTCGACCCCTGCTGCATGCCCATGACACCAATGTCTACATGCAACAATCGTGCAGCAAGGTTTGACAAGCGGAGACTGCTTGAGGTGTCTGCAGCAACTACACAAGGGCTTCCCATCAACGCTGCGCAGCTGTGGAAGCAGGAGCTGACCAGCAGATGCTGACACTGCTGCTGCCAGCAACCGCGGCGAGCCAGTTGCTGCTGCCTCAAGCCTGCTGCGTTGCATTTGCATCACACGCAGGCATGTAGTTCGCATAGTGATGCTTATAACAATAGCAGATGAGTTACACGTCCAACAACCCAGAGCCAACAAGCAGATCATGGCTTCAACAGTTGGCCAACACCTGTGCTGCAATGCCGTGGCGCTATACGCCCTGATCGCCAGCAGAACATGCACAGTGCACACATCTTCTGCTTGCGTCGTACATGCATGCAAGCCCAGACCGCCTGTCTTCAAACAAACACCACACACAGTTGGCACAGCTGCTGATGCCGGCAACAGCTGCGTTGAGCTGCTAGCAGCCGGCACAAGGCAGCAGATGCTCGCACTACAGGTAGCAAACGCCATCCTGTGCTTGTGCTTTCGGCCCAGAGCAACACTGCACAGCAGCGCCATGCTGCTGCCGCAATCCAATTCCGCATGCATAATCCGAACCTGCACGCCTTCAGCTGTCAAACCTGGCATCCCTGCGCAATGCCGACAGAAGCACACATGCATTCACAACAACTTTTCAGGTAATGTATCACTTGACTTGAAGCACTCCACACCAAGACACACAACCGCCCCGCCAACACAGCAAGGCTGGTGCTATGAATGCTAGCCACAGCCACAACACGCACACATTACGTTGTGATTGCTCCGCGCCCACAAGGCGCACCATAGCTGCCAACAAACACATGTGGTTGCCACAAACAAAGCATCCAGCATCTCTTTTCTCCTAGCCAGACAACACAAAACAGTCACAACTCAGACAAGGCGACAGCACCAGTTGCGCCTGCTGCTTGCAGTGCCCAGAGCTCGCTGCACGCAGCGCTTGCAGCTGTACAGCACATGCTTGATGGAGCTGGTTTCAACCGTTTCCCAAGCAAGCTTCGGCCAGCGGGCAAAGCTGCTGCAACAGCAGCAGCCTGCTGCATCGCCGCAGCGCTGCTGGGCCTGGCGCAAGGCGGCAGCTAGCACCCTGTCCCCCACCCCGCCCCCTGTCTTCCAGCCCTGTCTAACACAGCGCCAACTTGAGATGTGACACGATCTAGGCATAGGCTTGCGCCAGCAGCCCACGCCACCCGCCAGAACACACGTCCAGCTCAGCACCCTGCAGCACGCCTGCAGCCACGCAACCGCCAGCAGCTGCACTCCGCTGCTCTCCAGCAGCTGCTGCTGCCGACACGCCTTGCCGCTGCCGCAAGGCACACCCGCCTGCAGGGGCCAGGCGCTGTAGCAGCGCCGCACTGCCTGGCTTGCGCTGTAGCGCTCATGCTGTCGCTCATGCCTTGGGTGGCTCGGCCTTCTCCTGGTCCTGCATCTCGCTGGTCCACAGCGTGAGGTTGTCGCGCAGCAGCTGCATGATGAGCGCGCTGTCCTTGTAGCTGTCCTCGCCCAGCGTGTCCAGGTCGCTGATGGCCTCGTCAAACGCCTGCAGGAAACAGGCAGCAGCAGCAGCAGCAGCAGCAGCGGCAGCGGCGGCGGCAGCAGTGCGGTTTCAATGGTCAGCACCAGCAGGCAGAGCGGCAGTTGCGATCCGCGATGTGTCCATGATCGAGAGCAGGAGCGCGAGGAGGTGCACGCGAGCTGCGTCCACACAAGCGTCACATGCGCCGGTAACATCTACTCTAGACAGACAGGGACACACAAGCACGCATGCAGATATGCATACAGTGACGCAGCGCAGCGTCGCGTGCGCATGCATATGTGTCTGCAACAGCACTGCCGTAGCAGCGGTACCATAGCATATATCCGGCTGTGCAGCCGCACGACAGTCTCCTGCAACGGCGGCAGCCCCGCGCTGCTGTTGTATAGCCGCTGCTGCTGATCGCGCCCCACAACTGCTGTTGTAACCCCCCGCTGCTGCTGGGGCACTGCTACATCATACGTTGACAATCCATGAGCGTGCGCACCTGCTTGGCCAGGTTGCAGGCCTTCTCCGGCTGGTTCATGACCTCGTAGTAGAACACGGAGAAGTTGAGCGCCAGGCCCAGGCGGATGGGGTTGGTGCTGGGCAGCTCCGCCAGCGCCTTCTCCTGTGCTGCGTTGTACGCCAGCAGCGTCTTCTCTGCAGCCTCCTTGCGGTCGCTGTCCACCTTGAACTCTGACAGGTACCTGTGGTAGTCGGCCTTCATCTTGAGGTAGAAGACTGAGGCCTCACAGGTGGAGGCAGAGGGGATGAGGTGCGTGTCCAGCAGCTCCAGGATCTCCCCACACACATTGTCCAGCTCCTTCTCCACGGTGCCCCGGTACTTCTGGATCAGGGACACGCGCTTCTCGTTGCCCTTGGCCACCTCGCTCTGCTCCACGCTCTGCAGAATGCGCCAAGAGGCACGCCTGGCGCCCACGAGGTTCTTGTAGCCTGTGCAGCAGTTTACCAGTTCCGGAGTGAGGCAGGGGGCCGGCCAAAGTGTCAGGAGAAAATGAGGGCCACTAACAGCAGCGTGTTGTGTTGAAAAAAGGCGCAGTCCAACTGCTGTGCTAAGGCCACCACCACGCCATCCATCCTGACCCGCCCAGCGCGCAGCTGCTCACCCACGGACAGCAGGTTACGCTCCTCAACGCTCAGCTCCTGCTCTCCAGCCATGGATGCAATCACACGCATCTCGTTAACCATGTCCTGGTAGCGTTCGGCCTGCTCAGAAATCTTTGCAGAGAACAACGCGAGTTCACGTGGAGTGGCCATTTTGGCTGCTTATTAGTGATAATAAACTGCTGAGTCCGTTGGCGCGGAGCTGCAATTCAATCAGGCCGAAAGCTCTAGCTGTTGTTGTGCCAGCTCAACAGGGAGGACGGAGGCTCCCACAGTCGCAAATAGCTCAAAGTGGATCACACTGGCGTGATCGGAGCATGCTGATGGCCCGGTGCATGCGTGGCAAGCAAAAACACGCGAGACCCAAACCACGCTGCTGCGAACAGTCACCATCGTTAGGAAGCCGCTGATCGTCCGTGGCCTCTGCATATGACGTGACTGCTCGTTTCCTGCTGTGATCAGTGGCTTTACGGCTACAAGGAATGGCCGTACACGGTCAGCCCGCCCCCAGAAGTTGACTCCCCTTTATATCGACCCGATCGCTGCTGCCCGATGTAATGAAGCAACAGCCACTTTGATATGACAGGTGATTAGTAGCAGTGTCAAAGCACCTGGGCCACCCACCCTGAAGGCTAATAGCAGGTAAGGGTACCTGCACTAGCTTAGTCTGGTGTGATGTACAGCCCATATGCAAAGGGCCAAGCAATACAAGCCTATGCAGCCACACAATACACGCGCAGAAAAGATGATTCTAAATGTCTTTTAAGCGCTGAATCAAACGGCCAGTGGCCAGCTGCAACAGGTGACTCCTGTACTCAAGTGCCAGCGGCCAGTGTCATGGTAATATCAAATTTAGCTGGCTCTGCAGCGGCAGTGGCAGAGCCATGGGGGTGACTTCAAATCTAATATTGCCAACGACCTAGAAAACTTGATACGTGCTGCTCTTCGCGTAAAGGTCTGCCAGGGACGGCAGCGATGTCAGCATATAGAGAAAGTTGCCGAGTGCCAGCATGCCAGGTTGGCGCACAAAACGTTGTCCAGAAAGCGGCCCTACAGCCATACGAGCAAGCATACCGCACACTGCCTGGACAAGTCAAGATGCAAGAACCCAGCATGCACAGCCGGATGAATGCAGCTGACAGGTAACACGCACTAAGCCATTGCAGCCAGCGTGAGCACTTCGTTGCTGGTGCATGTCCTCATCTGGTAGACATGTTGCTGGTGCATGTGCTCAAGTTCACGCTGGTTCTCACGTGTCAAAGCTGTTATAAAAGTAACAGTTGAGGCCCCGCTCAGATCCAGTCCCCTTCCTGCAGCTTGAGCGGCAGGTACACCTGGCTCAGGTACTGGAAGCCGAAGCTGCTGAGTGCCTGGATCTCCGCCTTCTCCTTTCTCTTGAGCATCAGCTCCAGCTCAGCCACCCAGGCAGGGTTGGCCTTGATGAAGTCCTCCTCCAGCTGCGGCAGCGGCAGCAGCAACAGCAACAGCAGGGGTGGCAGCAGCAGCAGTGCGATGCGTGTCAGCAGCAGCAGCTGCTGCAACATTTGAGGCAGCGCCACTCGGGAGCATTCACAGTTGCTGTGCATCAAACGACTGAGGTGTGGCGTCAGCCCAGCAGATCTCTACAGCTGACCCAGTGTAGCAGCAACAGCAGTGCCCAACACGAAATGAATATGTCCCTGGCGCAGCAGCTGGAACGCAAGGCATACAGGCAAGCCTTGCTGATCAGGCAGCTCCATCTGTTGCGTGCAGCGCAGCTGCCACTGCTGCCCCGCAGGTGCTGTTGTGCGACTCACCAGCTTGCGGCCTGTCTTTGAATTCTCGTCTGTCACTTATAGCATGTCGCTTTGATCAGCCGGCGGCTGCAACGCAAGGCACATCACGCAAGTCTTGCCAGCCAGGCAGGTGCAAGTGAGGCATGCAGCAGTGCTCACCAGCTTGCGGCCTGTCTTCAAATCCTCATCTGTCATGGCAAGCCTGCACTGCGCTGGGATGTTGAACCGGTCCAGGTCGCTGGGGCGCACGCCCAGCCACTTGATGTCTGGCGTGGTCAGGTTGCTGCAGCACAAAGTGCACACAGCCTTTTGATCAAGGGTGATCAGGATGCTTACATGCTTACATGCCATATGCAAACTCTCTGTCAACAGCCGGGCGGACCAGGCAAGCCAAAGATCGACTCAGTTCACTCGCTGCAAGTGGTGCACGTGATCTGTGCTCATGGCCCCACTCGTGTGTATGCCGCTGCAACACCCACCCCACCGGCGTGAGGGGGAACAGCGCAGCAACCAATTGCACCTGCTGTCGTAGCTCGTGTTGTTGCTGCCTTCACATACAACCTCAGTCGGTATACTCATAACGATCAACATCCTGGTGCATCAGCCTCACCTGCTGCTGTACCCCATGTCGTTGCGGCCCCGCATGTACCAGCGCAGTCGGCATCTATCATCACAATCAACATCTATAATCACAACCAGCACCCTATTGCATCAGCCTCACCTGCTGTCGTAGCTCATGTTCATGCTGCCCTTCATGTACACAGACAGGATTTTCAGCCCGTAGGGGTCGCTGTCCACCAGCGCCAGCACGGGGATCTTCAGGCTCAGCTTCAGCTTGCGCAGGAACAACCTGCAAGTCGCAACACAGAGCGAAGCAGCCAACAGCAACAGAAAAGCTGTTGTATGTCTGGCCATTAGGCATCTACAGTGTCATGCTTTCACGCAACAGGGATCTTCAGGCTCAGCTTGAGCATGCGCAGGAACAGCCTGCGTGAGGGGTGCAGCAGCAGCAGCAGCAGCAGCAGCAGCAGCAGCAGCAGCAGCAGCAGCAGCAGCAGAACACAGTTGTTGACATTCCCACTGTCCACCAGCGCCAGCACGCAAATGGAACCTCCTAATGTCAACATGCCCACCGTGTAGCCGCGTCCGGCTGCCCCTTGGCTGTGATGATGATGCTGGGGTAGTCGTTCTAGAAGCGGTTCCCCTAACGGCTCAAGCACCTCAACAACTGCTCTGTAGCATACTGTTTGACCTGTCCATGTTCTCACTTACTCGCTCACTCACTCAAAAACTCACTAATTTACTCACTCGGCTATGATGCCCATTTGCTGTGATGCTCTAAGAACCCCCACCGTATATGCTCATGCTCACCGTGTGGCTACATCTGGCTGCCCCTTGGCGGTGATGATGATGCTGGGGTAGTCGTTGTAGAAGCCGCATGCCACTGCCAGACAACATTTAGCACAGTAACCCTGCCTGCCGTGCACCTGTGCTCATGCTCTTACCGTGTGGCCACATCCGGCTGCCCCTTTGCCGTGATGATGATGCTGGGGTAGTCGTTGTGGAAGCGGCCCGCCTAAGCCCCTTTGTTGTGACAAACTTCAATACCTTTTCCGCAGCATATGTATCCTGCAGCCTCACCTAGTGGCCACGTCCGGCTGCCCCTTTGCTGTGATGATGATGCTGGGGTAGTCGTTGTAGAAGCGGTCCTCAGCCAGGCGCATGAAGGCCGCATCCTTCTCCACCAGCAGGATGAACAGCGCATCCGATGCAATGTTGGAGACCTGTGGTCAGCAGGCAGCAGGCAAAGCAAACCTTTGGTCGGGCGGCAATTGCAGGACAGCCTATTGAGTGTAGCATGCACACCAGCAGGATGAACAGCGCGTCAGAGGCGACGTTGGAGACCTGGCATATTGCACCACAGCAGGCCAGCAGGCAGTAGAAAGCGAAAGAGTGAGTCCAATGCCACCAGGGGTGAGGCTGAACAGCGAGTCACCCGCACTGTTCACCTGGCTAGGCGGCAGGGCAGCCAAGAGGGCAAAAGTCTGATGTAACTCTTAGCGGAGAACACAGCTCCTTAGTTGGGTTGTGCAAACGCGTTTCGATGCTTCCCACATTGTCGCACATGCTGCTGCTGCTGCTGCTGCTGCTGCTGCTGCTGCTGCTCACCTTGCTGATGTTTGGCGGGATGGCCTTGCCACCCACGCCCATGCGCCTGCAGTCGATGTGGTCGCCGTCCTCGGTGAAGGTCAGCCGCCCCACCACCACGCCCTTCTCAGACGCCACCACTGCAGCAGCAACATTAGCAGCAGCAGCAGCAGTGGCAGCGGCAGCAGCAGAGTAGCGTGAGACACAGCATAGGCCAGGCACAGCCTCTGGTGAAGGGCGGCCGCCCCATCACCACGCCCTTCTCAGACGCCACCACTGCAGGCAACAAAGCGGCGGCCCAGAATAGCGTTGAAGAGATGTGATGCTGTGAGGCGCAGCATGCGACATGCACAGCATCCTGGGAAGCCGCCCACCGCCCTTCTCAGACGCGACCACTGCCACATTAGCAGCAGCAGCAGCAGCAACAGCAGCACATGACATGCGTAGAGCAGCACACAACCTCTGCAAGGGAAGACAGACATATAATATCCCGACACACGAATGCTTTGTGCACATGTGCAACACACAGTGCTTCTACCCAGCAGCCAACAGCCACACAGCTGACTGACGGCATGTTGCACAGGCAGCCTGATTGCTGCCTCTGTCGCCGCTGCTGCTGCTGCTGCTGCTGCTGCTGCTGCTGCTCACCGTGCAAGCTGGAGCGCGTGCAGCCCAGCATGCAGGACAGGTCATCAAGCACTGCATCCGACTCGCGCTGGTCCTGCAAGCACCAGCAGCAACAGCAGCAGCAGCAGCCAATGCGGCGCGTGAGCAGTGCAAACCGAAGAGCAAGCACAGGCGCACACAGCTCTGCAGCTGCAACGTGCGTACACCCCCATGTGCTGTCCTGCAGGCCTTCCACTGCCCTGCCCTGCAGGGCAGCTCGCACCCGCACCTTGAACAGCTTCGCGTCCAACCCCAGCGCCCCTCCCAACAACAGAGTGCCCATCCCACACCATCCCCTGGCGCTCTTCTGCGGGCCCTCCCCTGCAGGACAGCCCCCACCCGCACCTCAAACAGCTGCACGCCAAACCCTATTGCTCCCAACAACAACACTGCGCCCACCCTTCCCATCGCCCTGCGGTCTCACAGCCCCCGCCCGCACCTCAAACAGCTTCACGTCCGTGTAGAACAGGTCTCGCTTGGTCACGTTGATCTGCTTGTTGCACAGCTCGTGCACCAGGCCCAGGATGCGCGTGGTGATGGCCGTCTTGCGGCACGCCTGGCTGCTGGCAAAGGGGCGCTTGGAGACTGTGTCTTTCAGCACGATGCGGTCTAGCTCTGGCACATACAGCTGGTTGCCTGCAAGCACGATGTAGCGTGGAAATCAAGCACAGCAACATAGTGTGATGAGCTTGTGTGAGGGCTGACCAAGTGGCACGTCAGATGTCAAATGCTTGCGCAGCATGGCACGTGGCTTGGTCTGTGATGACTAACAAGCTAACGCAGATGGACTTGAGCAGCATGCAGCTGCTGGCCTGCAAGCAAGTGGTGATAGTGCGTTGCTGCGCATCATGCCCTCCTCTAAACTGCGCCACACTGCTGGCAAGCAGACATCAAAACACAAAAGGATGCAGCAAACTTACTGCACACTTCATAGTAGAAATACTTCTTACCCACTTCACATCACCCACTGCACAGTCAACACCCACCCTTGGCTCGGGAGGGGATGTCGAAGCTGTAGCCGTTTCCTGCAAGGATGCTCTGAGCCACGTCCAGCATGGTGGCCTCAATCTCATCCAGCACCGCATCCGCATCCTTGTCAACAACCTGCAGGAGGTTTGAGTGTACATAAATAGCATCAGTTGAGAGGTTGCACGTTGACAAATCAGCAGGAGGGGACGACGCACAACTTGTTGTTGGAGCAGGCTGTGTGTATGAGCTTCGCAAGAGTGTGGTTGCTCTTGGTGGCGGCAACTGCATGCAGTGTAGCATGGCGTCTACATCTGCAGCCAAAGGTAATTGGCGCTCAATCTGCTGGTGTGTGCGTAGGTAGGGGCAGCTGCCCTCCCCTGCATGCTTCCGCAGCTGCTTGCAGGAACCTGCAACTGAGTCATGCTGCTGGCAAACACTCGACTTGCAAGGCATAGCTGCAGTCTAAGCTATCGGGCCGCAAATGTCCTGTTGCTGGCAGCTGCTCTGGCCCCTCCTGTGTAGATGCACTGCCTGCTGCTGCTGCTGCTGCTGCTGCAGAGCGACTGCGTGCCAGGGCAGCTGTATGGGGCTGCAGCAGCTCACCTCTCTGACAGAGTGTGCGAGGTCAAGTTCTGCTAGGCTCCTGCAGGCACAACAGTATCGTTGCACACACCAGCAGTCATTTCTGTAGGATAGCTGTGCAGTCTCACAACGACAGTAGAACAGCAGCAGTCCACGCTGCGACAAGGTGGCATATGACTGGTGAGCTGAGCAGCGCGCACCTCTCAGCAGTCGTGTTCTTCCTCCCATGCTCTGCAAGCTTCTTTACTAGTTTGAGCACCTCCTGCAGCAGCATAACAAAACCTTACAACAAAGGCAACATTGGCTTGGGCATGCATGCAGCTGTTGCTGCTGTAGCTGTTGCTGCTGCTGCCGCAGCTGCTTGATCTGCTCACATCGATGTTCTTGATCTTTTTCTGCTGTTTGTTAATGTCCTCTCCAGCACGCTTGCTTGTGCCCGCCTTGCTCATCGCTTGAGCTGCACCAGGGCTGTTTGAATCTGCAGGGGATCGTGCACATGTAGGTGGGTATTGCAGCGGACGAAATCTAATTACAATGTTAATCGGGTGAGCTGTGAGAGCAGCGGACCGCAGCCTGCACTGCTGGTGGGCCGGGTTGGTAGGCCAGACGAGGGTTTGAATCTCAGGTGTGCGTGACGTGTGTAACAGCTATACATAGCTATGGTTTAAGACTGCGATTGAAGAAGCAGGCAGTTGGACTCAGCTGTAAGCACGGAGCCCTCGAGTCACCTGGTGCAGGCACAGCTTGACTTACAGGCAGTACCGTACTGCTAGGGGCCTGACCATTGAACCGTCATCCTTTGACCCCTCGGGCGTCGCAGGGAAGCACTGACGAGGAGCTATCGAGCGAGGATGGTCCACTGCTGTGCTGCAATCACTGCTCTCTGATGCGATCACTGAGTGTGACACGTGTTACCAATGACAGTAGACAGAAGCACCCTGGCAGGACACCACTCGCCATGGCAGCACAGCCGGAAGTTAAGAGGCCAAAATTTTTTGTCAAGACTTGGCGTGAGACAAAACACCGTTGGTCAGCAGGCTGTGGTGCAACACAATGCTGCCACACACCTGCAGACGCCACTGTTGACCACCACTGTCACATGCACGCCATGCACACCCAGCCAGCATTTGAATCGTCTACTTGGACCACCCACTGGCAGCGTCATCATCAACACGGTGACATGCATGTCAGACAGGCCTATCTACAACCACCTTGCTTGAGCGGTGACCGCTGCTGTCGTATGCGATGACCAATGGCCATTGCCTGGCAGCAACCTGAGGCGCTGCTGAGCAGCCTGCTGCCCAGGAAGCCGGTGCAGCTGCAGCCACAGCAACATCCCCATAGAGTGGAACTGGAGGATGCACTGATTTCTGAGTGCAGGCATCAACAACACAGTGGGGCGACTAAGCACAAGCTAACCAGCACAGCCCTGCTCTGCCCCTGCTGCCCTGTGCAACACTCGAGCATGTGCACCTCGAAACGTACGGCGGCCTGCAAGCATGCCATCATGGGCGGTGATGTAGCACCCTTAGCGACAGTGCTTGCACGGCAACATACAACAAGCAACATATTGCACTCGGGGTGGTGTGGATGCGGTGAAACTGCAAAAACAAACCTCGTCAAAACAACAGAGGCTGGTGGTAGAACGGCAGCCCCAGCTGCCTCACAGCCAGCTATGCTTGCATGCACAGCTGCTTGCGGCTGCGGGGGCATGAGATAAACCCAGCAGCCCACAGCACCAGCAGAACCAATGCAACATTTTACTGCATGACAGCATCAAGTTTTGCAGTTGTGCAGTGCCTTGCAAGCAGATGCAGCAGCAGCCACAAACACGCTTCACAACAGCGTCCTGCCAGGGCAAAGCAGAAGCCAACCATGCGCCTAATCACTCTACCCAGCGGGGGCAGCAACGGCTGATGACAGCATGGCTGCAGCTGGCTGATCTGATGTCATATAACAACAGCTGCAGCGCTCTGCTGCAGCTCCCTCCCTCATCTTGAGAAGAGGTAGATGATGGTGAACACTACGCAGCTTGCTATTACCCCCGACAGCACCAACGTGTCCTGCAGCAGCACAAGTAGCGGCAAGCAGCAGCAGAACAGCAGGGCAACCGTAAATGCGTTGCTGTGCGGCAGAGTTCATAACGCCTAGCCGTGATTCCTGCCAGCTGCAGCTGACCAAGCAGCACAGATGCAGCATCGTCCGGTGCACAAACTACGCCAACGGTGCCGTGCTTTGCAGATGCCAGCAACTACCTGCCTGCCTGCTGCCTGCCTACTGCATGCCTGCCTGCCTGCTGCTGCTGCCTGCACCCTTCTTCTTATCAACCCCACGCACCTTGCTCTTCTTCCGCCGTATGGCGTTGAGCAGGCCGCTGATGGCGGGGAAGCGCTCCCCCAGCAGCCCCAGCTTGTCCTGCACGCCGCCAAAGATGCGCCGCTGCTCCAGCAGGCTGCGAGACACCGACTGCGCCTGCGCCAGCATGTCGTCAACCTGCAAATGTAACGCAAGCACCAGCAGCAGCAGCAGCAGCAGCAGCCGCTCTTTATACCTGCTGCCGGCACCGCTGGAAAAGGCTGGACGCAAGCTGTGCATGTGCCAGCATGAGTCAAACCTCGGCGTGAAGAGGATGAAAGCCAGCAACAAAGGCGCGCGGCTGCGGTAGCCTTGGACCTGCCAGGTACCGCACAATCAGCCGTGCCAAGCTGCAGCGCACTCACGTAGCTCGCGCTATGCAACCTCCTTATAGCCAGCAGCAGAGGCTGTCTGCGTGGTCGTCATTCCCAGCCTTATCATCACAAACAACGATGAACCGATGCAACACCAGTTGTAAACTAACACGTGCAGCGCAGCCCGCCGCTCACGTAGTTGGTGCTGCTGTTGAGTGTGGCCCGCTCCCGCAGCAGTGCACCGCTGCTGGATGACACTGCCACGCTCAGCAGCGGCAGCTCAGCGCCACCTGCCAGCAGCTCTGCCCTGTCCCGCGCTGCTCCCAGCTGGTAGTCCAGCCGTCGGAACTCCTGCAGTACATGTGGTAGAGAGAGCACACAAATCAGCACGGAAAGGACAGCAGGAGCCACTTGAGAAGCCAGCAGGAGGAGGGTGTGTGAGCTCCCAGCTGGTAGTCCAGCCGCCGCAACTCCTGCAGGGCAGAGGACAAAAGGCGATTCACAGCTCATCAACTTTGACCCGATTCACGGCCAGCTTCATGCTGCTGCGGCTGCACAGGCGTCCAACAGGCGCAATCGCAGAGCAGCAAAGAACAGCCACTGGGTAAGTAACTGTCATATGACAACATCACTGCAATGACCGGACCTTGCCCACCTGTGTGAGGTCCTGCAGGATGTCTCTGTGCCGTGCCAGGGTGTGGCTGCGTGAGTCTGCTGCCCCTGCTATGACGCTGCTCATGTCGTGGTTGACATCTGACAGCCGCTGCAGCAGCGACTCAATCTCTGCTGCTTTCTGCTTGGCAAGCTGCAGCAAGAACGGCAGTGCAACAAAAGGCAGTTAGCAGCTACCATCGTCCTGTTTGCAGGCAATACTCTGCAGGCAATACTTTGATGCGCGAGCACTGAGAAGTCTGAATGCTACCTGAGCTCAGCAAGGGCAGCTGGATGTGCTGCTGGCCTGTTGATGTGCAAACAGGGGTTGGCTGGTGCTGCTGCTGACGAGGCCAGCTGCTGCTGCGTCCGTGCAGCACATCAAGGAGTGCGGCAAACGCTCGTCTGTGGCACAACAGTGCTGCAAGTTTTCAACAAACGCCAGCTTGCGCAAGTGTTCCTTGCATGCAATGTCATGCTGACATGTCGAAGGTACTGCCAAGCACTGCAGCGCCCTGCACAGGGTCTGCCCTTCCCTGCTGGTGCTGCTGCTTCTGCTACAAGCGACGTGTTTGTTGTGTATGCTGATCACCATTCAAACATCATCATCTTGTTAGTGTCAAGTGCTGCTGCTAGGGTGACACGCGCCTGCCCCTGTTTACCTGTCTACACACCTGGTCTGCTGCTGCTGCTGAGCCAGGGCCCCTGCCGCCTGCCTCAAAGCCTGAGCACAGCTTCCCGTATGATGCTAGCTTTACATCAAGCTCTCCTTCTAGCTTGCGTGCCTGCAAGCAACAGCAGTTCCAATAATTCTGATGCTGTGCGGTTGGCTCAAAACTCTTACAGGAGCTGCTGTGCGTCAGTCCAGTACTCCCCAGCCATCACACAGGCCAGTATTTGATCAGCCATGAAGAGCAAACAGTTGAGCTGTGGATGTTGGTGCCTACCTCTTTGCGCAAGTCTTCCCAGATGCGCGTGTTGCCCAGTGCTGGGCTGGTCATGCTGCTGTTTGCTACCAAACCCTGTGGCCTGGCTTCTGTGCTCAAGACCTGCTGCTGCTGCCGCCTGTGTCTGAATAGCTTAAGTTGGGCTAGCAAAAACAAGTTGAGATCGTGAGTGCGGAAACGACAGCAGAGAGGGTCAGGTACACTTTCAGTTGAAAACTGTCTTCAATCGTCCTGGTGGTAGTTCCAGCAGCTCTGGTTTTGCTATGCGTCATACGTTAAAAGTCGTAGCTGCATAAGACAGGGCGTAAATCTCGGCAAGTTGGCACGAACGTACTTGCACAGTGTCACATGTAACACAGGTGCAGAAGGGGCAAGCAAGCAGCACACAGCACCAGTCATCACCACGTTGGTCTTCAAGTGCAGGTTTTGACCCAGTGTTTACCTCTGGCACGTCTGCTGCTGTTCTCACCCGAGCACACTGCTAGAGATCTTGGCAACCGAGCAGGCTCATTGAGGCGTCATGATTGCTCAAAGGCTCCCAGCAGCCCATCAGTGCCGCTTGTCCAGCAGGACAGGCGTCGCTCGCACACCACAGCTCGCCAGACAGCAGCTGCGCAAGCACAGCCTGAAGAGGTTCGTTAACCGCTGATTGGCGCATAATACAATTGATTGTGTAACCCAGAACCTTATTTGAGATTGCTACGTATCCATGTGGCTGCAGGGTGGCAGCAGAGGAGAGTGGTGCAGTAACACAGGAGGCACTGGATGATCAGGTTGAAGCATTCATGAAGCGCCAAGCAGAGCTGGAGAGCGGAGGTAGGATTGTTGATGTGCTCAACTGCTAATGATTGATGCCAGCAGCCCTGCACAGCACTGCAGTTGGAATGGCGCTGCGGCTGTAAAGGCGAGCAACAGCTATCCTACTATGGTCAGACACCGGCACACAGATGATCACAAGCAGCAGCAATGCCGAGACATGCGCAGAGGGCTGCACTGTTTGCAGCAACCTGATTGCAACCATCCAGCGTAATCTCGCAAGCAGCGGCAACTCGACCGCACCGCCTGTACATCTGGTTGCGGATCTGTCTGACGCATGGCCGGCACTGTTGCACCCTGTTTGTGTTGTGCTTGCAGCTGCCTTTGCCCGCACAAAGGACCCATCAGAGATCATTGGCGCAGATGTCGTGGATGAGGAGGTGTGTACCCTGCTGCTTGGCATGACAATCTGCTCAACGCTGCGCACACTGCACAGAGCACTGGATCGTAACTGAATCGGCAGTTGGTTAGGTCAGCTGGATGCTGGCAGCTGTGAGCGCAGCGCCTGCCAAAGGCACGAGTGCCACTACAGTACCTCAGCATAGCTAGTGTGGCTGAGCAGCAGCTGCTGTGTGAGATGAGAAACTATGGACAGTGCCCATGTGATCACATCTGCATGCAAGCTGCATGCACCTGCACAGCCGACAGCACTGCACACTGTGCCTGATGTTCAACTACATGCCCACACGTGCTACTGCTCATGCATGCATGCTGCTGCTCCCTCTGCCATAAACATATTGCCAAGGCGCTGTGCCGCGAGGTGGTGCGTATCTTGCGCCCCATGTGCCTCTTCTCATGCTACTGCTGCTGCTGCTGCTGCTGCTGCTGCTGCCGTGCAGAACGCCAAGGCGCTGTGCCGCGAGGTTGTGCGCATCCTGCGCACACTCAAGTCCAAGCGCGACATGACTATCAACGAGGCACGCCTCATCGTGTCCATCGAGGACCCACGCACGCGGGAACAGAGGCAGCTGGGCATTGAGGTAAGTAGGCGCTGCTGCTGCTGCTGCTGCTGCCGCCGTTGTTGGAGGACGTGTGCGGCGGTTGCTGCGTGGAAACGTTGTGTGATGGCAGTGGTTCCACGTTGAATGCCTACTCACTGCTGCTGCTGCTGCTGCTGCTGCTGCAGGACGAGCGTGGTGTGTCACGTGATGAGATGGCAGCAGCGCTGCTGGACGTCGCAGAGGGCCGCGTGCCCACGGATCGTCTGGCTCTCAAGTGCCTGGTTGAGGAGATGCAGGGGTGGCCTTTCCTAGGGGAGGACGGCGCAGCAGCAGCAGCAGAGGCTAAGGCCAGCGTCAGCGGCGGCGGCAGCAGCAGCAGCAACAGGCAGCAAAGGCAGGACGAGATGGAGGTGGTGATAGATGAAGGTGCGGCGCGTGGCTGGGAGAGGGAGGGGTGGCCATGCTTGCGTGCTTGGGGCGCGTACACTAACCAGCATCGTCCATTACAAACAGTTGTTTGCTGTTTGCTGAATCCACACGTGACACGCTGCCCAGGTTGCTGCAACTGCCAACTGACTGTTGCTGCAGCAGCGGCTGCTGCTGTCCATGCATGGGTGGCTGCTCTCAAGGCATGTGATCAGCAAAGCAGCGCACCATCGCTGTGCTGCCTGCCTGCTTCCTGCCTGTGCTATGCTTCCTGGCTTTGTACACCAAACCCTACATCATGAGCACTGCTTCTCCTGTTTTTGGACTAACCATCATACTGCTGCTGCTGCTGCTGCTGCTGCTGCTGCTGCTGCTGCTGCAGCCACCGGCATCGCCAAGCCCTACATCATGAGCAGCGAGCTGCGCAAGGGCGAGCAGCCGCAGACGCTTGCCGACATGCTGCCTGACTGGGTGGGCTACGGCACGCTGTACGGCATCAGCATCATCCCGGTGCTGATTGTGGTGGCCACAGTGGTCATCCTCTTCTACAACAGCCTGAAATAAACCTCGAAATAGCAGAGGAACAGAACTGGCACGGTTGATTGGAGAGCAGCTGGTTGTGGTGACACGGCTCATATTTCTCTTCTGGAACAGCCTGAAGTAGCTGGCATAGCTGCTGCGCGTGTTATGTGTTGTTGGTGTGAGTGCGGTTGGTGTGAGCGTTGAGTGCTTCCATCAGTGGTCAAGTGTGTGGTGGCTTATTGCAGACCTCCAAACGCACCAATGTTGCTGCTATGCTGCCGCAGCGTGCGTAGGTGTTTGCTCAGCACTTGGCGGGTGCAGCAGCGGTTGTTTGACGCGTGGTTGCGTGTACTGCAGCTGCAGGGTCAATAGCTGTTAACCCTGGCAGCTGCATGTGTGTGGTGTGGGCGTGCGGTGTTGCATGGCTGCGCTGTGTGCTGTGTTGATGCGGCTGAATGCACGTCAATGGGGTACATCAGTATGCCATGGCCTGGCATTTTTTCCTTGCATGTACTTGTGCATGCACACATCGTTGCCTTGCTGCTGCCTTGCTGCAAGTGTCTGTCTCACACCACAAAACAAGCATTGGACTTTGCGACGTTGACATCACAGTCAGTTGCATTGTGAACCTGGTGCAGGATTTTGTGCTGCACAGCGTCGTCAGCGTGTGTCCATTGTGTATCAGAAACTAATCATGCTCTGCGACGAGGCGCGTGCTCAGCCTTGGTGGTTGTGAAGGCGTGCAGTGGCTGGCACCAGCAGCAAGCCTGCAGGCATATGATATGTGTAAACCTCACTTCCTTTGCACAGATTGCTGTCTGCAAGCGGTCCGACCGTGGCACTATCACTAAAGTAAAGCAGTACCAGATTTATCGCTCAATCTTATTATGCGTGGCGGCACTTTATTGCTGTACTGCCACCCACTGGCAGGGAAACTTGTAAGCGATTACATAGTCAGCCACGTGTTGATATGTCAACATAACGTTGTGAAGAATAGTCCTGTGGCAGCCAGTAAGAACAACTGCCACGACCCACAGACTGTCAAGCGGCAACTGTGACAAACTGACGAGTGTGCAGCCAGGACGGTCCTGGCAGCAGACTTGCTGCAGCCATCCACTGTTTCAGATTGCAAGTCATCATCAAATCACCTGAGTCATCATCACATCACCTGATAAAGCCACAGCAACAACACCAGCTGCCCACCACAGCACACACTGAACCAAATGGGCGCGGTGCACAACTCAAACTCACACTGAGGCAGACGGCGTCTGCAAATAGTGCAAATAGTGCCCTCGGTGGTCTCACACAACACACTGCATATGCATGGCATGCTATAGCATGTGTAGCTACACCCACTGCCAACTACATCCGGTGAGTCAAACTTGCAACAAGGCACCGGAGGTCCGTGGCAGAATCAAGTGCAGCACAAGCAGCAGATTCTTTGGGTGGCAAAAGCCTGACAGAGAGCACGTGCACACTTGAGGTGCAGCAGGACAGAGAAGTTCACCTCTCTGAATTGCAGGCTAAATCCCAAAGACACACAGCTGCGACGTAAAGAATGCACCCCACACGGCAAGCTGTCTCCTGCAAGATAGGGTTTGCATGCCGCACGGAACAGGTTTGTCCACTTGATGGTGACGAGACGGGATGCCCGGTGATGCACAGCACAGCAACGTGCAGTACAGCAGCACTTAGCTGGAGCTGCACTGGCCGACAGCAGCCGCCGCACAGCTGTGCTAGCAGCACCCATTTCGTCACAGCGCAATATTAAAGGCAACGTATGCGTGCTGAAACTGCTGCTGTGTGCACTGCTGTACCAATGCAGCGCTGCTGCTGGGGTTATGAAGACGCAACCAACGTAACATGTTGAAGAAGCTGGCAGCTGCTAGCCCTGCTGCGCGCGACAGACAGCTCTGCAGTACTACAGCATTAGCCCTGCTGCGCGCGACAGACAGCTCTGCAGCTCTGCAGTATAGTATACTGCAACCAGACAACAGAGTTTACACAACACCTTTCACCCGCTGCTACGCGCAGCTGGGTGTGTTATTGGCATATAAGCTGGCACTCAGCCACCACCATCCAACAAACCCCTCTGAGGCCTGATCTCTGCTCCCAAGACTGGCACTCGCACCACTGCAGACTCTCCCAACTGCTGACACCCCCGCAGCTGCCAGCGCTGCTCAGCTCAGGGCCTGTACTTGTAGCCCATCTCCTGCAGCAGTGGCAGGTGCTGCTGCAGCCGGCTTCTGAAGCGGCCCCAGTCCTTCACTGCCACAGGCGTCCTGCAGGAAGACAAACAGCAGGCGCAACCACATAATGTTGGCGGGAGTGCACGGGTTGCCACAAAACCGGTGGTACGAGCGTTGGAAAAGCATTACTAACCAGGCAACAGAAACAGCTGAATATAGAAGCACAGAATCTGCCTTGCCCTTGGCACCTGATAGCTTCTGCAACCGGGACCTGTGTTCTGCCACACTACGCTCTTGTATGCTTTCCGAACATACGGCAGCAAAAAACGAACATACGGCAGCAAAAAACAAAAGCAAAATCTGTTCTGCACTCATTGCAACACACTGCAGCTGCAACACAACACAGCAGTAGCAGCGAGTTGGTCCCATTGCTCACCAGACGGACTCTGCCAGGGCAGCCAGCCGCGGCAGCAGCATATACTCTGCTGTGTCTTCATCCTGCACATATTCGCACCACAGGTTGGCCTGGCTGCCCAAGATGTGTGCAGCCTCATCCTCACTCAGCATCTGAGCTGCTGCCCTGCTGCTGCTGCTGCTGCCAGCTGCGGCTGCTGCTGCTGCTGCTGGTGCGGCAGTGCTAGCAGCAGCAGCGGCGGCGGCTGGCAGCAGTGCTGTCAGGCTCGCACCAGGTGGATCCCCAGGGAAGTGCGGACCTGCAGCAGCAACAGCGCCGGCAGCGTCTGCTGCTGCTGCCGCATCCTGTTCCGACATCACCGCATCCTCATCAACTGCACTGGCTGCACCTCCAGCAGCAGCAGCAGGGGATGGCCCCTGCCCCTGCTGCTCCTCGCCTGCTTCCTCTGCACCGCCATCTTGGTGGTGGGAGTGACTCATAGAGGCAGAAGAGGAATGTTCTGCGCTGCCCTCCCTGCTTTCTAGCTGCATTGCCTCGCTGCTGCCGCCGCCACACTCCCCTGCTACCAGTTGGTCTGCCTCACCGCCATCTGCTGCTGCTGCTGCTGCTGCTGGTGCTGGTGCTGCTGTTGCTGCATCTGGCCAGGGCGAGGGGATAGGGTCGTATTGGTAGACCACGTGCAGCGGCAGGCAGGCGTACCAAGCGCCCGGCTCGCAGGCGCTACATGTTTGCAGGACAGCAGCAGGCAGCGTGGCAAGCGCACATGGCACAGTTTCTTGGAGGCATGGATGTTTGTGGTTCCGCTGCTTCAGCAGTCAAAGCAATGGGCAACAGGGAGGCCAGAACTTGAGCTGCATTTGTTGTGCTGCTGATGTGCTGCAGTCAAAACAGCTTCTGACTTGCTGCCAGCCGCTCCCCACCTTGGCGCCTGCCTGTAGTGGAAGTAGCAGTGGCTGGCGTTGTCACACTGCTGTTACACTTGTTGCGCTATCGCTGCACCACTGTTACCATGCTGTTGCGCTTATTGTGCTGCTGTTGAGCTGCTGTTGATCGTGCTGCCAGCCGTGCCCCACCTTGGCGCCTGCCTGTAGTCGAAGTAGCAGTGGCTGGTGGGCGTCATGATGACGTCATGCCCCGACTTGGCTGCGATGATGCCGCCGACATTGCCCTGCAGAGCAGTGAGGCCATACAAGTAAGTTATGCTCATGGTGGTGATGCTGAGATTGTCATGCCCCGACTTGGCTGCGATGATGCCGCCCACATTGCCCTGCAGGGAAAAGGTGGAACCGTGATGGTGATGAAAATGACGTAAGCAACAGGCGTCAGCGCTGCCGGACACATGCGTGCATGAAAACCAATGTGTAATCAAGGTCAGCGGCATGTACTGACAACACCTGCTGCGCATGTCACGAATCGATCAAGGGCTGTTACAGAGATATATATAACATAACAAGTAACATCAATTAAACAGCCGGGTCTCACCCTCCAGCTCATCACTGTGGCGCCCTCAGCCAGGCCACCCTCAAGAATCTCATCCCAGCCTGAGCACAGCAGGCAAACACAGCAGAACACCAGCAGTATCAACAGCAGTTCGTACAGCAGCAGCAGCAGCAGCAGCAGCGGCCAATGATTGAAAACAGCCCCATGCTGGCTTCACCACCAACTTGGGCGTACACATGTTGTCCATGAAGTGTGACGCAAACACAGCAGGTACGGCGCTCGTGTGCGAGCAGCATGCACGCAACAATACCCACGCAGCACCATGCAACCTGTCGACATGTGAGCTGCAGGAGCCCCCTGCGTGCTGAAATAGCCAACACCATCATGCACCAAAGCTGCAGCTGCTCTCACAGCAGCAGCGGCAGCAGCACATGTCCCTGCATGCCGCGCTCACCTATGAGCTGCCGCCCGCGTGCCGCCAGCATGCCGCTGACCTTGCGCACAAACCAGCTCTGCAGCTCAGCCTCGTTGGCCAGGCCCTCCTACAGGCGCACAAACATCAACAGAAGGAGCGTAACAAATAAGGAAAAGAGGAAAGTGAAACAAACCAGCTCTGCAGCTCAGCCTCGTTGGCCAGGCCCTCCTGCGACAAAGCAGAAAAGGCAGAGAGTAAAAGGTTCAGCGGTTTGACAAAATTGCAAACCACCCAAACCAGCTCTGGAGCTCAGCTTCGTTGGCCAGGCCCTCCTGCAGCGCGCATGCACATACAAAAATTTATAGACAACAAAAGCAGAGAGAAAGGAAGAAAAAAAGGTGTTGGCAGAAGAGGGAACAGAAGGGCAGGGCATCACAACCGTGCACGCACGCCATGCCCTGCGGGCATACGCACAAGCGCAAGTACCTGCCGCATGCGCTGCCAGCACTTGGGCAGGCCTGCCAGCGCACCTGGGCACCTCATCGCCCAAGCACGTTGTTCACAAAAGCTGTCCATACAGGCCATGGACAACACACATGTACACAAGCCGCCTGCGAAGCCCGTATGTCTCCACCGAAGCTGGCACATGCGCGCCTGGCACTTGTGACAGGTGCACAACAGCGTACACAGTGCCACACCCAGCACGCACGCACGCAGGCACACGCGTGTGCTGCCACCGCACCTGCCGCATGCGCTCCTGGCATTTGGCGCAGGCCTGCCAGCGCGCCTTGGGCACCTCATCTCCGCCGATGTGCACGTAGCGGCAGGGGAACTGCGCCGCGGCCTGGTCAAAGATGCTGCCCAGGAAGGAGAACACGTCATCGTTGCCCTGCGAGGGGTTGCAATGAGGCACGTAAATGGGTCAAGTTCAGGATATAAGACACTGCATGGAAGAAAGGGCGTGTGTGTAGAATAGCAGCTGGAACTCTGAAGATATGTGCGTGTGTAGATCACAGGCTTAGATTATGTACGTGTGTGCATCGAAGGCTGAGCTGCAGTCTGCTAGTCATGCAGATCTTGCGTGCCGTGCCGCAGGCCCCTCCTTTACCAAGCAGTATACGCTCTCTTTGATGCCCCAGCGGGTGAAGGTGGCTTTCCTGTTCACTCTCACTCTCAAACTCACTCACTGTCTTACTTTCTCTCACACTTTCTCACTCACCGCGCAGTACACGTCCTCGTGGATGCCCCAGTGCGTGGACACAGCAGTCACCTCACCAGTGCCTGGCAGCAGCAGCAGCAGGAGCGCCAGTCGAACGGTTTTGCTGATGCAATGCCATTCAGCGCTGCAGCTTATGCAGGCATGTAGTCCCTGCAGGGTGTTGTTTTTGAGTGCTTCTGCGCGCTTGCTAGTGTGGTTCAGTGAGGGCAATCAACAGAGCAAGCACGCAGGCCAGGGGAAGCCGACAGTGCTGCACATAATTACGCGCGCACTGCACCAGCACCATTACGAGTAATCAGGATCAGCAGTTGCATGTGTACAGTAAGAAGCTGCAGATACTTGGTGATCTCTGCTCACATGACAGGTTGGGGTAGGCTGTCAATGCTGCACACGATCGCCCGTGCAGTGCGCATGCACCAGTGCATTCAGGACCAGCATGTACATGCACACAGTAAGTAGAGGCTGCAGATACTTCTGCTGTGCTCACATGACAGGTTGGGGTAGGCCGCCAGTGCAGCACAGCAGTGCCCGGGGAGCTCAATCTCAGGCACAACCTCAATCCCACGCTCAGCTGCATACGCCACCACCGCAGCCACATCAGCACTGCTGTAGTACCCGCCATGATATGCAGCAGCAGTCGGCACTGCACGCCTGCATATGCTGGCTGCTGCTGCTGCAGCAGCAGCGGCGTCTGCTGGCGGCGTGCCTTCCCGCTGCTGCTGCTGCTGCTCCGCGTCTGCTGCAGCCTGCTCATCTGCATCTTGCTGCTGCTGCTGCTGCGGATCCTCCTGCATCTGCTCTTGCTGCTGCTGCTGCTGCTGGCTGCTGTCGTCCTGTTGGCTGGCTGTGGTAGCGCTGCTGCTGCTGCTGCTGTTGTGTGAGGGCAGGGGGATGATGCTGGGCGGTGTGCCACGGACACTGCCAACCTCTGCCAGTCGCGGCAAGCTGGGCACCTCCAAGCGCCAGCCCTGCAGCGCACAGCAGCAGCAGCAGCAGCAGCAGCGGTTCATTCTGTAGAGCGCCATGAGGTCAAATCAAAAATCAATTATACCACCAAATCACCTTGTGCAGCCATGACCCAAACTTCCGCAGCTCACCTGGTCTTCGGTGAGGTGCCAGTGGAAGCGGTTCATCTTGTACAGCGCCATGAGGTAAACCAAAACGAAACATACAACCAATTCAAATTGTGCAGCCGCTGCTGGACATAATCAAAACTTATGCATCTCACCTGTTCCTCTGTGGGGTGGACAGCGGAAGCGGTCAATCTTGTACAGCGCCATGAGGTCATGTTGATATTTCAACAAATTCCATAACATCATTCAAACTGCTGTATCTCACCTGGTCCTCTGTGAGGTGCCAGTGGAAGCGGTTCATCTTGTACAGCGCCATAAGGTCCAGCAGCTTCAGCACCCACGGCAGCGGGAAGAAGTGCCGCCCAACATCAAGCAGCACGCCCCGCCAGATGAAGCGCGGCGCGTCAGCCACCTGGCAGGTGCGAATACAGAAGTATGACGTGAGGTTTACAAGAGTATGACGTGAGATTTCTAAGAAGCATCAGTTGATCAGGTGCGCAGTGTAGAGCAGGCCAGCAACGCCGCTCCACTTGTTGTCGCTGTGCACGTTGGTGAGCACTGCTCATTAGTTGCTGGCCACGGCTTCCTGCTGCTGCGGACAGAGGCAGTCACAAGCATGCTGGGTATCGGGTGTACCATCCGATGACACAGTTGCTGCCAGGTGGCCAGCGGCAGAGTGGCAGCTCATCCACTGCACATCCATTGGTAGATACACTTGCACCTGTTGCAACTGAATTGCTGATGGCACCGATGCAAGCGCAAGGCAGCATGTGTCAGAGCTGTGGCAGCCTACGCCTTGCTGCAGCCATGCACACCTGCGTGTATGGCATCCTCAGGCCCTCTGGCGTAGCCTGCAGAGCCTGCAGCAGCGTCTGGATGCCATAGAACACGCCCGTGGTTGTCAAGGCAGTGATCTGAATGCCCTGTGCGCCACAGGCGAGGCAGTAGCCCTCCTCCCTCCAGCGAAACTGCTGCAGTTGCTGCAGTTGCTCGACTAGCTGCAGGCTGATGGCCGTGCCAGGCGCCTGCTGGCTGCTATTTGGCTCGCAGATCGTAGCAGCGGTGCCGAAGCGTTGCTGCAATGCTTGTTGCAGGTACGCGGCCTTCTGCAGTAAGCTTTCGTTGGCATTGTCGCACTGTATAGCTGGCGTGCACACATGCAAGGAATCTGGCCCTACATGCTCAACGATAGCGGGGTAAGGAAGTACGTTTAGCTGGTTCATCGTACACGGAGCTCCATACACGGATCTGCGTCCTCTGCTGTCTGCTGTGTGTGGCACAGGATGAGGTGATCACGCTGCTACACGCAACATGCACTGTGGCTTGACAGCTGGAACAATATGAGAATGTGGTCTTTGAAGTACCTTTGACGCTTTGGGAGCCGTCCCTTGCCAGCGCGTCATAAGTCGACCTTCCCTCCCCCCAGAACCCTGGTGATGACACATGCCTGTTTCACAAGGCAGCAGCGCCGTGGTGCTGTGCTTTGACGTGCATTGTATGCCTAAGTGCTACATAATGTGACCGTGACAACGGCGGACATCTGGTGGCAGCTACTAACTGCCAGCTGAGGGCCTTTCAGCACTGAGCATGTTTGGGATTGGCATCAGCAACGCCGTGCATTCCAGTGTAAAGGGTTGCAGGAAGCGCGCTTCAAACAAATGCAACATAATGCTCACCCATACGCATAGATAGGGCCCCCGCCACCCTGGCTGCGAATCTTGCAGCTGGCATGATCTGATCTGCTGCCAGAGCAGTCACTGCCCACTGAGTGGGTTCCACATGACCAGACATGCACAATAGCAGCACACGCGCGCCATGAATAACTGTTCCAAGACAGCACAGCAGGACACCAGAGTACCACCAGCACACCAAACAAAGCAAGTTCAAGGAGGTTACCACCTTGCAGGACAGACAGCCGCTGGCACTGCAGGCAGCACACTGCACTGCTCTGCACAGCACCCAGCCCATGCCTGGCTCTGACACCTGTCCTCTCTTCACACGGCATTGCTGCAGGCCGCCAGGTCACACGTACTTGTGCTGCCGGTTTGCAGCGTAGCGCTGCTCAATTGCCTCCTGCTGCCGCTGGTCAAACTCTGCCCACAGCTTGGCATTGGTCTCCACCACAGCCGGCTTGATGAACAGCGCAGCACCATACCTGCAGCAGCAGCAGCGGCGGCAGCAGTGAGGCAAGCAGAGCACGTACAATCAGCACAGCACCATCTGGCTTGCTGAACCAGCGCAGCGCAATGCAGCAATTGCTGCTGCATCACAGAGGCGAGCGCAGGGGCCAATAATTCACGTGCCTCACGAGTGCCGCACAAATAACACAAATAACACAAATAACACAAATAACACCGCCCGCATCAGCGCTGTACAGCTGACTAGCAGTTCCCCAGCCGCAGGTGTCTCACCGTCCCTCCAGCTTCTCTGTGTGCTTGGTCACAGTGCAGGGGTCGCTGCAGTGCGGCACCAGCCGCACATCGATGTACAGCGCGCTGCCGTCCAGGGGCGTGAAGGCCAGGCCGGCAGTCAGCCAGAAGTAGCCCACCTGTCGCAGACAGTGACAACAGAAAGAACATACCGTATGTTGCTGGCAGCAGAAGATATAATGCGCTTTTAGAGCCTTGCCGTGTCTGTGAGTTGATAATAATGTATGATGAACTTTGGAAGTTATGTACATACATGTTACTCTGCTAGGACAGTGGCATGCCTGCAAGCTGAGCGGCGCGAAGCCCAGGACAGCAGTCAGCCAGACCGGCCTCCTGCTGATGCGGCCCCAGGCATGTGCCCTGGCAAGCAACCACACGCTCTGCTACTAGCTTAGTATGACAGCCGACCCACCTCCACGACACTGCCTGGCCAAAGCACACCGCACAACTGTGCACTGGCCAGCAACCACACACTGTGCTATGGCAGCAGGCCCACCTGCATAACACTGCCCGGCCCCAGCACATCCAGCCAGGCAATGTAGCTGAAGGGGTGCTCGCGCGGCTCTGCATGCAGCAGGCTGTGGTAGTTGTGGGTGACGGCAAGCGTGGTGAAGGGGCTGCCCAGCAGGCAGGGTGAGGGGAAGTTAGGGGGCGCATTGTTCTTCACACGCGCAGCCTCCTGCTGCTGCTGCTGCTGCTGCTGCTGCTGCTGGGCCCACTCTTCCAGTGCCCTTGCAGTGCTGTAGCTGCCAAGGCCAGACTGCCTCTTGCTGCTGCTGCTGCTGCTGCCCCCGCTGATTTTGCTGCTGCTGCTGCTGCTGCTGCTGACGCCGCCGCCGCTGCTGCTGCTAGGTGTGTCATCAGCAGCCTCAGCATTCTCATCCTCTTCTTCTTTCTCCTTTGCAGCGCGGCTCCTGACCTGCGCTGCTGCCTCTGCATTGCAGGCCCACACCAGCTGTGCAATGCCGTGCACCCACAGCGATGACACCTGCCGGAAGCTGCCAGCAGTGCGCAGGTCAGGCCACACGTCCAGCGAAAAGCAGTCTGCCTCGGCGCCTGCAGCAGCAGCAGGCAAAATGGCATGCGCCAGTAGTGGGCAATCACTGTCTGCAAGGAGCTGTCACCAGATAAGCACAGCACTGCCAGCAGCGCAGGACATTCTGCAGGACATTTTGCGGGCTTACATTACATCATAGTAAATCACAATTCATTTCATCACATCACATTACATTACACTAATTACAACACCCAGGAAGCCGCAGCAATTCACGGCAGCCGGCAGCACTGACTATCACTCATGCAAGGCGCACCAGAGAAGCAACCAGACAGCGACCAAAGCAGACACCATGACTGGCAATGCAGCATACCCTACGGAGCCCCATCAGCAGCCACACGGCAGCCACGTGTTTCCCATCTAGCAGCGTGACATGTGACACAGCAGCCCAAGGCTTTGGGCCTAACCAACGTCGTTGTGGTGTCTGCGCAGGACATGTTGCAGGCTTGCAGCACATAGCCAGCCACTTCCATCAACAGTCGTCAGCATTGCTCATCACTCATGCAAGGCGCACACAGTTAAGCTGCCAGAGTCTGCACACAGCAGACAGCCCAAAGCAGCACCTCACCAACGTCGTCGTGGTATCTGCCGTAGTGTGCAGTCGGGCCGCCGCCCCTGCGGGGAATGCGCGTGCCCGCAAGTGCCATGAGCTGGTTGCTCTCTGCACTCACGCGCTGCATGCGCAGGTACTTCTTGCGCGAGTTGAACAGCTCGCACAGCTGCACCACGGGACTGCTGCTGCTGCTGCTGCTGGAGACAGCGTGCTGCAATGCATGCGGCTCGTAGTGTGCTACTACGTAGTCCTGGCCATCTTTGGGGTTGTACATGGTGATGGTGAAGGGGCGGTTGGGGTCCGGCACCACAGCTAGCCCCTAAGCAGCAGCAGCAGCAGCAGCAGCAGCAGCAGCAGCAGCAGAGCAGTAGGAGCAGGAGGAGTTGATGTTGTGCTGCTCAGTCATACAGCCTCTAGCTCACTGCTTGTCATTGGTAGAGTATGCTGCTGACTTGCTGTCCAGCCCAGCATGAAATGCAGCTCAGCAAGACCTGCCCTGATACCCTGCAGTTTGCCTGCAGCCACAATGGTAGGGGGTGTGAAGGCGCATGGGGTTTGCCCATCGTCACACGCACACCCTTCCTCAACTTACGCGCGTGTGAAGGTTTTACACTCCACGCGTAGCTCATTCAATCATTCATACAGCCACACCCAGGCAGCCTCACCTGCCCACCCTTCAGCTGCCGACCTGCTGCACGTGCTGCCTCTGCTGCCTCTGCTCGCTGCTCCAGGTCTTCCATACGGTACACTTGGTGGTCTGCTGCTGCTGCTGCCGCTGCTGCTGCTGCTGCTGCTGCTACTGCTGCCTGCTGTTCTGCTGCCACTGCTGCTTGCTGCTCTGCTACTGCAGCCATCGACGCACTCGGCGGCTCAGCTACAGCAGCAACAGCTGCAGGCACTACAGCAGCCAGTGCAGCATGTGTGTCTGCCAGATCCTCCCTGCCGAATGCAATATCTTCCAGAATAACCTGCCGTTGCCCAAGCTGGGTCCGATCTAGCTCCAGATCTGTTGGCAGGCACTCTGGTACTGCTGCAGGCCACACATACTCAGCTGCTGGGCCGGCAGCAGCTGCTGCCAGCAGCGCTGCAGCTGCCCGTCCTGAGTCACCTGCCTGACGCTGCTGCCTGCCGATGTATTTGCCTGTGCGGTCCAGGGCCTTAGCTGCCGCTGTGTCCTGCCAGGATTTGTTTGCAGCAGCTCGCTCGCGCCTGAACTGTGCAGTCCTCCGTAGCTCAATGCAGCGTTGGCTCACTATGCTGCCTCTTACCCGGACGTTCATCCAGCTGCTGCTGCTGCTGCTGCTGCTGCTGTCGGCGGTGTCACCGCTGCTGCTACTCCAGCCAGTATGTCTGCTGCTTCTTGTTCTGCCCTCCAGCACCCGCTTAGTCATCACCCTGTGCCGCCAGTTGTGCCGCGCAACGAGCAGCAATGCTGCAGTGCGGCCAGCAGCAACTTCTGCAGCGCTGCTGCCGTCTGCAGCGCTGCTGCCATCTGCAGCACAGCTGCCGTCTGCAGCGCTACTGCTGCTGCCGCTGCCGCTGCTGCTGCTGCTGCTGCTGCTGTCGTTGCCGCCAGCACTTTTCTTGGCCCGTGCAACCCGCGCTTCCCGCTGTATCTCATATAGCGACCTTGTGACAGTGCCTGCCCTGGCTGCTGCCACTGCCCGCTGCTCTGGCTCTGCTTCTGGCCCTCCTTTCGCTACCAACTTGAAGCCATCTCCAAAGGTCTTGTTTGTCCAGGTTAGCAGCCTGGCGCCCAAGGCATAGCCCCGTATGGTGTTGTTGTGCTGCTGGTACAGTAGCTCCTCTTGCAGCTGCAGCAGCTGCTTGGGTGTGGTCAGCAGAGAGATGGAGTTCCGGGCTTTCTTGCACATGAAGCGGTCAGAAATCTTCTCAAACTCTGCAAAAGGAACGACAAGTGACAAGTGGCAGGTGACAGGTTCGACGTGACAACAGTGAGTTTGCATTCCTGGCCTTTCTGCACATGAAGCGTTCAGACACCTTCTCAAACTCTGCACATGGGTGACAAATGACAAGAAACAAGTGACATGTGACAGGTCATTACATGGGAGCAGTAAGATGGAGTTCCGGGCTTTCTTGCACATAAAGCAGTCGTAAATCTTCTCAAACTCTGCACAGGAGTGACAAGTGACAAGTGACAGGTCACACATGTCAGCAGCGATATGGAGTTCCGGGATTCCTTGCATATGAGGCGGTCGGAAACATTCTTGAGTTCTGCACAGGCGGCGCAAGAGTGAAAAGTGAAATTACAAGGCAGTTGACGTCACACTTTCCTAACAGCACATGACGTCGTCAGACACCTTTCTGAACTCTGCAAAGAGGTACACCTGACAAGTGACAGGTTACAGGTGTTGCACATCCTTAGCAGCAGGCGCTGCGCGCAAGCAGCATCAGGTGCTGCGCGTGAATGAGCAGTCGCTGCACTTGTGACAGCATGCGCAGCGCCTGCTGGCGCATGTGCCAGCATCAACATGTGGGGCGCGAGGTGCTGCGCTTGAATGAGCAGCCACTGCACATGCAACATGTCGCTCAGCGCCTGCTGTCCCATGTGCCACCATCACTTTGTGCGCCCCCAATGCAGTCTGCCCACAACCTGGGTCGGTAGCACCTCTCTGCACATGACGTGCTGCTGTCAGAAACAACTCCCGACTTGAAGCATAATGCCAAGCAGCCCCGCGTTGCCCCAAACGTTTCGTTTTGCTGCTTCAGTCAGCTCTCACCTGTCAGGCTGAAAAAGGCAGCTCCTGTTGGCAGTCCGCTGCTGTCAAGCCTCCACAGCGTGCAGTCCCCAAGGCCTTTCCCCACTTGCCACAGCTGCAGCACAGCCACAGCAGCACTGCCAGGGCCAGGCTCCCTGTTCAACAGGCTGCCGCAGCGCACAAACAGCCAGTAGTCACCCGGCTTTGCATGAGGCTGCAGGACAGCCGCAGCAGCGCGCTGGTGCTGCTGCTCTGTGGCGGAGCTGTCAGTGCTGCTGCTGCTGTCGGCGCTGCTGCAGTAGTGGCTGAGGAAGGCGCTGTGGAGGGAGAGCAGATGCGTGCAGGTTTCTAAGGAGTAGGGCTCTGGCAGAGGGTCCTTAGGGTCGCTGCTGGTGCTGCTGCTGCTTGGTGCACTGTCAGGTGTGCTGGTCTTGCGTGCAGGGCCTACAGGTTTTTCTGTGCTGTTGGCGACAGCGCTGCTGCTGCTACTGCTGCTGTTGCTAGAGTGTCTTGTCCTGCTTCGCCTTTTCCTAGGTTGAGGCTGGTTTGCATCTTGCTGCTGAGCTGGTGCAGAAGCAGCTGCTGCAACAAATGACCTGTGCAGAGTCCTGCCTACTGCTGCCAGCTGCACAGCAGCAGGCCGTGGGCACGAACAAAGCTGCCTGCGTATGCCGATGTTGCTGCTTTGAGGCAGCATGGTGTTGCACACGTGTGCTGCGCCTGTCAGGCTGAAACTGGCAGAACTGCAGCGGTACTGCTTCCGACAGCAGTTGTTGCCGCTGTATGGTAGACTACAGGGTCTGCAACTGTGTTAGGTGTTTTTGACCGAGGTCACTGAAGGCGAGTGGAAGCGTCGACACCTTTTCAGGCGATCCTCCCACGACAGGTGTCGAAGAACACGTGTACATAGACGTACAGCAACAGGCCCCATCTAAACAAGCAGAATTGCTGATCCTAAGCATGGATCTGTTGTGCTGTTCAGGCCCTCGCAACCCTGGCATCGTAACAATCTGTTGACCCGTTTTGCCGCCCTCAGTCCCACGGTGTAAGAGGTTTTCTTACTCTTTCTTGTATACTAATATATGCTGTTAGCAGCGTTGTTTTCTATTCAGGATAAACGTTTATTCTATCGTGCCATCAACGTTGATCACTCCGCCGCAGTGCTGCAGTGCACTACCTAACGGGCAATGGGCAACCTAGCGGCCAACTGCAATCTAGCAGCAATGAAAACACAAAAAACGTGCCAGTTGATGCAAATTGGTGCATACCAAGACCGTGTTGTTACAGCATGCGCTGCTCCGCCTGCTGCTTTCACAGCGCCAGCGCGCAGCAGCAGCTCCCTCTGCCACATGAAGCATTCCTCACGCCGTCCTGCAAGCATTCAAGCAGCACCTCTGCCCTGCCCTGCCCTACTCGTCTGACAGCGGCACATCCCAGCCACCTCCCAGCTTGCTGCTTGTGATGCCCTCAACATGCTCTGCATCGTCCAAGCCATCATCATCATCTGCATCGTCTGCACGCGGGTGCAGCTGCGGCATCGGCTGCATGCCTTCGCTGTCAAAGACAGGAGGGTCCCAGTAGCGAGGGTGGTAGCGGATCACGTACTCGCCCCGCCACTTCTTGCCTGGAGCCAGCCTGGGGAGAGAGGGGTGAGGTGCGGGACGGGCAGCAGCAGCAGTGCAAGCAAACGCAGGAGCAGAACTTGTTGGTTAGCCGCATGTTGGTCAAACTAGCCACATGGCGCTGCTCACAGGTGAGGATTGTCACGCAGGGCAGGCAGCCCCTGCGCCGCGGCCAGAATACATGCATCGGTTTTCAGGCAGCAATTTGGCGGAGGTCATATGGCCATGTATGAACATGCATGCGGGCATTGAGATGTTGCAGCAATATGACATTATGCCAACCTCAGCCCACTAGAACAAGCTCTGACTTTTCAGGCAGTACCAGCCGCCCCGCGCCCACTTGCGCAAAGAAGCGGTGCTCCAGCTCAAGGCAGGCCCAGCGCCCCGGGGTGCCACACCACAAAACAATACAACTGCTGCTTCCTGGCATACGCAGCATGCACACAGCCTGCGCCAGCAGTACAGCCGCTGCAGGAACACAGCACCAATTTAAACCATGTGCAGGAGGCCTTTCGACAATACACTAAATGCACTCACTTTTTGGGCAGCGCCAGCCGCCCCGCGCCCACTTGCGCAAAGAAGCGCGGCTGCAGCTCCAAACCAGGCAGTCCTAACGCCCCGGGGTGCCACACCACGTGGTCGCTCAGGCCCTTGCGTGCCATGAGCTCAAAGTGGGTGCGGCTGCCGGGGCAGAACATGACGTCGGCGTCGTGGCTGTCAATGTACACCGCCTCGCGACGGTCGCCTGCAGGTGCATCAACAAATGGAGCAGAGCGGCATGTACAGGCATGTGTGAGAGGGTATGTAGATGTATGGAAGAGCCATGGCTGTTGACTTATATCGCCTCGCGGCGGTCACCTGCAGGTGCATACGCACATACATATGGCAACAGGTGCATACGTACATACATATGGCAACAGGTGCATATGTACATACATATGGCAACAGGAGCATACGTACATACATATGGCAACAGGTGCATACGTACATACATATGGCAACAGCAGCAATCGAATGCAAGTGTATGCACCCTGTGTTGCACTCCATTGAGGTGGTTACTGACACAGGTGGCTTTCAAGCTGCACCCATGGCACTGACATCATGCCGATGACTCGGGTTGCTGGCTGCCACACAAAGCCACTGAACACCTTGGAGACCAAACTGCCATGCCCTGCTGCGCATCACTATATGCTGCTTGTTAAACCTGCCCTGCTGCTGAACCCTACTGCCTTGCCGGACTGCTGAACCCTACACCCACCCTCGAAGTTGACGTAGTCCTCGTCGCAGCCCACCAGGCGCGCCTTGCGGGGGTCCTGCGAGTAGTCAAACGTGACGACGCCGCCCAGGCCCAGCACCCGCACCAGCTCGCCGTACCTGCAGGAAAGGACAGGAGAGTGAGACAGGTAACAAACTGCCAAATGCGTGCAATGCATGGGCATGCTATGATTACTAAATTCTGTGATCATTTAATTATCTTTAAAATTATAGTTGAGAATATAAGGGCCATGCAGCGCTGACGCTGCTGCCCTTGTGAATCCATTTCAAGGCTTCATGCCGCTGCGCCGCACCTCATCTGGTCCTTGGTCCTGAAGTGTGACAGCGCAGCCAGCTGGAAGGGGAAAGGCTCCGAGCCCTTGGGGTCTGGCAGCAGCAGCAGCAGCAGACGCAGCAGCAGACACGTGATGAAGCAGCACCATACGCTCGGGAACAGGGGGGCCAGGGCGTTTGTATTGTGCCGCACAGAACGCTGGGAAAGCAGAACAGCGCATTCACCGCATACGGGGAGGCCGCAGTACAGCACGCCTCCTGCATAGACAAGAGCATGCATGCAGCCACTCGCCATACACAAACACACACTGCTGCCAGCCGTCGATACCTGCAGGCTCGCTTCTTTCGCTCACCCTTGTTGATGAGCACCCACTCCATGCGGATCTGCACCGACTCCGCAAACCAGACGCATGCACACAGTCACCCACAAGCACTGATGCCAGCTGTCCTGGTCTGCAGTCTCCTCTTGTTTTGCTCACCCTCGTTGATGAGCACCCACTCCAAGCGGATGTGCTACAACCTATAAACATCATGCACACAGCCACTCGCCACTCGCCATGCTGTCCTAGTCTGCCAGCTGTGCGCAGCCTCTCTTGTTTCGCTCACCCTTGTTGATGAGTATCCACTCCATGCGTATCTGCATCACCTCTATACACAGCTTGCATGCAGCCAACTCGCCTTGCACTGCTGCCACCCATCAAAGTGCATGCACTGCTGGCAGCTGTCTGCCGTGCACACGGAAGGAAGCCATGTTGCTCCATTTCATCTAGTGCCCCTCACCCTTGTTGATGAGCACCCACTCCATGCGGATCTGCACCAGCTCTTCAAACCAAACACATGCACACAGTAACCAAAAGCACTGCTGCCCGCTGTCCTAGTCTGCAGTCTCCTCTTGTTTCGATCACCCTTGTTGATGAGCACCCACTCCATGCGAATCTGCGACAACTCCCCATTCAGCAAGCACACAGTATCCTGCTCCGAACTGCTGTCCATTACAAAAGTCCAGCTGTCCGCAGGGCCACTCACCCTTGTTGATGAGCACCCACTCCATGCGGATCTGCATCGGCTCCTCAGGCGGGTCGTACATGTCACGAGGCAGCTCCCCATCATCGTAGTACTCGTCATCGCCCTCACCGCCATCACCCTCGCCTGCTGCTGCTGCTGCCTTGGACTTGCGGCCGCGCTTGCCCTTGGCTGGAGTGCCCTCTGCGCCTGGCATGGTACAATACGCATCGCATGCGAGGGTATGAGGTTGATGCATGGTGTACGGCAGAAAGCACATGCATGCAAAGATGCCTTGGACTTGCGGCCGCGCTTGCCCTTGGCTGGGGCGCCCTCAGCGCCTGGCATGGTACGCAATACGCATCGCAGGCAAGGGTTTGGTACGAGGTATGAGGTATGAGGTTGATGCATGGTGTATGGCAAAAGCACAATCAAGCAGAGATGCCTTGGACTTGTGGTTGTGTTTGCCCTTGGCTGGGGCGCCCTCAGCGCCTGGCATATGGTTGATGTGATGCGGGAGGTTGGTGTTGGGGTTGATGCATCAAGTACATCAGGATGAGAAAAGAGTGCGGTGGTGCATGCAAAGATGTCTGGGACATTGATGGAGATTCGGCAATGTGCAGGCGTGCCAGCTGCAGCAGCACCATGGCACTTCAATGCAGCAGCAGCTGCAGATGATCAAGCAAGCTGTCTTTCAGCGCTGCTGCTGTATGCTGTTATCTGCCTCCATACACCGTCTCAATTTCCCCGCCTCACCTGCTTCAGCGTCATCCTCATCCGCCACTTCAGCAGCTGCCGCCGGCGCCGCGCCAGCATCCCCCTCCTCCACAACCGTGCCGTCCTCGTCCGTGAACATCCTGTAACCGTTATATAACGTGTTACCACCGCGCGGCACACCTCCCTGCGCCTCCTCCATCTCAGCCTTCTCTGCTGCTGCCAGCAGCGCTGCTGCTGTCTCTTCATCACCCTCATCTACTGCCTCCATTGCTGCTTCGAGCTCGGGCCGCATTGGGCGGTTGCTGCCTGTCCAGGTGTGCACGCCCTTTGGCAGGTCACCCTTGGGGTCTGGGAAGTCGTCACTCTCACTCAGTGTGATCTGCATGGGATAAAAAAGAGTGAGGCAGTGAGGCACATGTGTGAACACACAGAGGTCAGGGGGTTGCTGCCTGTCCAGGTGTGCACGTCTTTTGGCAGGTCACCCTTGGGGTCTGGGAAGTCGTCACTCTCACTCAGTGTGATCTGCAGGGGGTAAAAAATAGCGAGGCAGTGCGGCACAACCGTGAGAGGTCAGAGGGTTGCTGTGAGCGACAGGTGTGCACGCCCTTTGACAGGTCACCCTTGGGGTCTGGGAAATCGTCACTCTCATTCAGTGTGATCTGCAGGGGACAAGAAAGATTGAGGCAGGCACATGTATGAGCTGTTCAGAATGCTGCTGAATACAGGTACGCAAGCTGTGCAGTTCAGCAGCCAAGATATGAGCCAATGAGGCAGCAAACCAAGTGTTCTGTCAGTTGGCTGTTGTGACTAATGGCTGCGGCTCAACAGCACACGAAACCGCACGGAAAACATCAGGAACTGGAGGTTGCAGGTTTTCGCAGCTGCCACGCGCACCTTATAGTACAGCTCAAACTTGTGTGGCCACACCGCCCGCGTCTCCGCGTTGTCACGCAGCCGCAAAATAACATACGGCGCAGGGTCAGTGATCACTCCAAAGTCCACATCATCCCATCCATCCCCAGCCAATTGGCCTTCTTCATCTGCCCCATCTGCAGCAGCAGCAGCAGCGCCCGGCAGCTCCACCTCGCCCTCCTCATCGCTGCTGCTGCTGCCAGGGCTCGCCTCAGCTGCTGCTGCTGCTGCTGCTGCTGCGTCCTCTGCTGCTGCTGCTGCCGCTGCTGCTGCGGCCTCCTCGGCCTCTTTTTCTGCCTTGGAGAGCTTGCCGCGCTTCTTTTTTGGCGCCAGCGCTGCTGCTGCCTGCTCGTCCTGGTCGTACATGGCGTCGATGTCTGCGCACAGCTCGGTCAATCACCAAGGCAGGCAGGCAGGCAGGCAGGCACATAGGGTAACGATTAAAGCAACATATGATAACAGGTGTCCTGCTTGTACATGGCGTTGGTCTGCGTGGGAACACCCTGCAGCAATGCAGACATATTCATCAGCAACAAGTCACCCATCAAAAAACAGCACAGATGCGTATGGCCTAGTTGTACCTGGCGTCAATGTCTGCGCTCCGGTGCTGGACAGCAGGGCAGGCACACAGGTGGGCAACGACAGTAACTCCATCAGACAACGCACAAATCCATGCAACATAACATAACACACAAACCACGAACCCGCTCACCCTGCCCCAGCCCCTGCAGCTGCTGCAGCTCCTCCCAGTCATCCTCCTCATCAATCAGCCCCTCAGGCCGCGGCACCATTGCGCTGCCGTCCTCATCCAGCAGCAGCCGCGCGCGGCCCTCCCGGATGTCCTGCTTGCTGACCACCTGGTTCACAAACTCGCCCTCCAGGTCCTGCGCAGCACATGAGGTCGCAAGCTCAACATGACATTGCGGCGTTTGCGGAGGTCTGAATGCGTGTAACATGCAACATCCGGCTTGCGCACATTGTCCTTGCTGACCAGCTAAGTGACAAACCCCGCAATCCACTTCCTGCGGCACACAAAAAGCACAAAGGATTGCAGGGGCATGAGGGTACGTGCATGTGGTGCGCGGGGCCCTCAAGGATGATACGCAGCAGTCATGTCGCCGCCGCTTTGCTCACCACACACATGACGTCTCAGCACTCCACACCCACGAGACAATAAGAGTTGACAGGCACACCAGCATACACCCCCAAAGGTCTGCATTTGCTCACCGCTCCCATGACCTCCCAGCGCAGCTTGTCAGCAAAGCCGTTGTACGGCAGCGCACCATCCCGCCACTGAGGGAAGGCCAGCGGGATGCCGGAGCTGGCAGTGTGAGAAGAGGAGGTGCAAGGCAGCAGCAGCAGCAGTAGCAGCAGCAGCAGCAGTGGCGGCAGCGGCGTCGGCGGCGATGTGACCATAGGGAATCCAGTGGCAGCAGGTGCTGGTCCACAACAGACGTGCTGAGCTCACTCATTCAGCTGCTCGCAGCACGCAAAACAGCGACGCACATCATGTACTGTGTTCAGCGGTACGTGCCAGCAACATAGCTGCGCACCCTTCAACTGTTGGCAGCAATTGCTGCAGCAGCAGCCGAGCAAAACATGTCATGTGAGCTGCAGCTGCCCGTGTGCCTATCTTGCTGCTGCTGCTGCTGCTGGCGCGCCTCAGGCAGCAGCTACTGCTGCTGGCGTGTTGGGCCGCCCCTGCTGCTGCTAGCGTGCATTGCTGCTGCTGCTGCTGGTGGTGTGAGAGGCTGTGGCTCTCACTTGATTGCCTCGCCCTCCTCAAACACGGCATCAGAGCGTGTGAAGAGCAGGTCAGTGCCGTCCTCCTTGAGCCAGCGCGTGATGGTGGCGCCCTGCAGCAGACAGGGCAGGTGGCCCAGGCAGACAGCATGATTAAAGACTGTTTGTCAAAGAATGAAACCTCAAGCCCACACATCAGGGTTGATAACAACACACCTCAATGCGTGGGCAGCAGGCAGCGCTGTAAAGTCACTGCCGCGGGGGTCGGCCCAGCACATGATGAACAAGACCTACACAACGACACGGTCACCTTGCAACAATGCACAGGTTCATGCAGCATGCTCTGCAGAGCACAATCACGCATTCATACAAAGCGCTATCACACAGTGCAGTTGCCACTCACTACCACTACTCATGTGCCAGCAAGAGCCACACCTGCAGGTGGATCCCCACAAAACCTATGTTTGCTACTGCAGACAGCTGCACCAAAGAGCTGACAAGCAGCACCAAAAGCCACTCCCTCTCTACACGTATGACAGGCACTCCACTAGATACTGGCACACAGCCAGCCAGCCAGCCAGCCCCAGCCGCACCTGCAGGTGGATCTCCACTGTGTGGCCGCGCGGGTGCATCAGGTACACCGCAGGCAGCCCGCCCGCTGCCTCATAAAACTCCACAAAATCTTCCACGCCATGCTCTGCATTCAGCCGGTTGACCAGCCTGCGGGGGAAGCAGTGCGACACCATTTGCAATGGTTTGCAACTCAGTGGCGTGCGACACAGCTGGGCAAAGCGCTCAGAGATAAGGCCAGTGTTGGCTGAAGATGCGGCACATTTCAGGTGTCAGCAGCGCGCCCAGCATTGCGCCGCAGAGCACCAGCCTGCAGGAATGCAGCAGATGCCGAGCCCTCCCAGGCATAGCCCAATGGCAACTATGCTGAGAGTGTTCAAGCAACATAGACATGCTGACCAGCTGTGGATATACAGGCTTCAAGCCCTGCTCTCTGAGCTGCTGCTGATGCTGGAGTCTGTGGTAAGACCAATGTCTGCCAATGTCTGTAATATAAGAAAAGAGCTGACATACGGCACTGTGAGCTCCTCCTGCTGCAGCAACCACACCTGCCACATAGTGCGAGACACATCTCACTGCAACACTGATTGTAAGTTTTCAATGGCAGCAGCAACAGCTTCAACCGTCAACAGCACTGCAAGCAACTGCCATTGCTGAGCCTCAGCTCACCTACTTCTGCTGCGCCGCACCAAGCTAGGCCATATCTCTGTGGCTGCTGCTGCTGACGGCTGCAGCCGTCGCCGCGTGCTGCTGCTGCTGCTGCTGCTGCTGCTGCTGCTTCTACTGCTGCTGCCATGGCTGCTGCTCCCTGCTAGGCTGGGGCGCCATGCAGCACCTAGCGGCTGACCGAGTGCCTGCCTGACTGCAGGTATTCTGGTCAAAGGTAGACCTACGCACAGCAGATACTGTTGTCAAAACCCTGAACGCATACTAAATACTTTTTGGAAGCAAGTGGTGCTGATGCCCAGCTTACCTCGCTGCTGCAGCAGCTTGCTGCATCCTGCTGCTGCTGCTCCCCTATTCGACTGTTGCTGCTGACCCAGGCCACAACAGCGTCTCCGATTTAAGACCTGCTGATGATACATTTTCAATAGCTACCGATCTGTATACTATACTTAGAAAAACATCGTGAACACAGGAAGTCCGCTGTACATCAGAAGCAGCAGGGCTGTGCAAGGGCTCGTAACTCAACCGACTGTCATCGATATGTTCAAAAGCAATCTCTGCGGTTCTGGCAGTATTATTCAAGCCACCCCGCTTCTTGCGCAGTCATGACAGACCGAGTAACAGCGAAGCTCTCCACAGGTCCGCACCACACGTCGACCAGGGTTATCTCGTGCTCGCTCCATTGATTGCGTGAGGGTTTTCCGTTTCTTTGTGAGGCTGTGACCAAAAGCCCTAGTGAGGCAGCAGCAGCAGCAGCAGCATCACCAGCACCCAACATGGACGTGCCGGAAGATACGCTTGAGCAGCTGCGGACCGTCAAGGTACTTCTACGATTCCACATAACCTGTTTCATTGCTCATCCGGTCCCATGGCGGTTTGTAGCAGACAAGCAATGCCCCAGCCTGACTCTTTTCTCGTTGCTGCCTGCGTGCTGCGCTGCCGCTCATATGATGATGTCAACATGCTGGGGCTGCAACGTTGGTCAGGCGGCACTGGATGACCTGGAGGAGCACATGCAGCCCTTCCTGGAGGCCTCGCCCAAGGACATTGCAGCACAAGTGAGCCCCTGCTGCTGCTGCTGCTGCCATGGATGTGCATGTCTGCTTGTTTCAGGCGGTTGTGGTGAAGCTCCGCGGCACATGCTTGGCAGCCTCTGTCATGCAAATGTTACTGTTACACTCAGTCCGTCTGCGTACCAATGCTACGCCTCACTGCTGCTGCTGCTGCCTTGCTGGCCCTGCTGCCTGCAGTTGACGCCTCTGGAGCGCGTGAAAGTCAACCTGGCGCTTGCGCAGTCCGTGGTCACACTGTACCAGCTGCACAGGCGGCTGGATGCAGCAGCCCTGGACAAGCACCCCATCCAGAAGGAGTTGGTGCGTGTGCGGCATGGCATGCAGTTGTGCGGCAGCCAGCTGTTGATAAGTCCCATCCGCAGCTTTCGTGTGCAGTGTTGTTTACCCAGGACGACATGCATGCATCCCGTGTCGGTGCAGCTGCTGTGCTGTGATTCATATTATGTCCGCTCTCACACCGCACTGCACAATATGATTCTGCATGCTTGCAGGAGCGGCTGGCAGCATATGAGCGCAAAGTGAAGAAGGCAGTGGCAGCAGATGACCTGGCACGCCTCAGGCCAGGCACGTCCCTCAACATCGCAGCAGCCAACCGCTTCATTGATGCAGCCATACCTGACCTGTCTGCAGAGCAGAAGCAGGAGCTGCGCACGCTTGGCAAGCAGCAGCAGGCGGATGCAGCAGCAGGCCAGGATGCAGCTCCTGCAAGTGCTGCAGCAGGCGGTGGGAGGAAGCGGCAGCGTGCCGAGCAGCAACAGCAGCAGCAACGTGATGCTGGTTCTGCTAGTGAGGAAGAGGTTGCGGATGGTGTTGACGCGAAGCAGCAGCTGCAGCATCAACAGCCAAGCAGCTCAGATGGCTCGGGAGATGAAAAGGCAGCATCAGAAAAGCAGGAAGCCGACAAGCGAGCACGGAAGCAGCAGAAAAGGCAGAGGCAGAAGCAGCAGCGTGCGCAGAAGCCTGCTGGTGCGGCTGCGCAGGAGTTCCTGCAAGAGGTGCTTGCAGACATAGATGCATGAGCTGCTGCAACTGTGTCTGCCTGGCCTTGCACAGTTGGTCCAGCCTGGCATGATCATGGGTGCAGATGTTGGTTGATGCTGGCATGATGGTTGTTGAGCTATGAGCATATATTGCAGCTCTTTGAACATCATCATCACCACGTAGCGTCTGCCTGCATTGTTGAGCAGAGCGTCCCTGTGGTGGGTCCCGTGGCATGCCAACACATACACTGCCCTACAAGGAAACCTGTAGGCGCTGCATGTGCAACATCACGCTGCTCGCTACGCCACCTTCAAGCATCCTGCGCGTCATTTGGGCCTGCCATCAGGGCGCACTATCAGGCCCTGACGATCAGGCCAACACGTTGTACTGTTCAGCGCCCCATCACTGCTGAGCAGCACGTCGCCCTTGTTAGCGCGATTCAATTACTGTTACATCTCTGTAGTTGCAGTTGTAAAGCGGCAGTGCAGTGCATTGTCTCTTGATGCTACCTCAGCGATTCTGTAATTCAGCCGGTACAGGGGACCAGCATGGAGGGAATGATCGACTTGACGCATTTGACGACCTTTGTTTTGCAACATCATAGCAATGTGATGCGATTTATTTGGATGATGGCCCCTCAGAATACCTGTCAAAAACTGTTCAACCAAAAGGGTTGTCTGGATACATGAGAATCGCTCGAACTGCATTGCAACCACTTTCATCTGTGCCTGGCCATTGGATTGCAATTGGCCGCACATGGGCACTGTTCGCTGACACTTCATCGTTGCTTTGGTCGGCTGCTGCGCCGAATGCACGCACCTCGAAACAACCTCGTTCATTATGGATCTCAAAAACGTGCTTTCGTTTGCCCTGGAGCACTGGCTGCATGCCTTGGGTGTCCTCCTCGCAGCTGTCTTTGCCACACCAGTAGTGTGGCAGGCCCTGAAGGTGCTCTGGCCCTATCTTCTGGCTGGAGGGGTGATCGCAGTGGTAAGCATCAGCAGCTGGAGAGCATAGTTTCTACAGGTTGCAGAGCTGCTGATACTCCTGTGGTGATCCTCTGTCATGCAGGGCGCACTTGTTTTCTTGTCCAAGAAGCAGGTGCCCAGGCCCGCTGTTGCAGCAGAGTCAGCTGCCTCAGGTGAGCTGCAGCAGGTAATAGCAAGAGGGGAATCATGCAAGCAGCCCTCGCCGACCATTCCTTCCCGTTCAGCATACGATTATGGTGTGTGTCAGGCTTGGTGGTCGCACCATAGCACACATCAGCTGCGTTAATGCTCACTGCCACACATGCGCTGCCTATCTGCTTGTAGGCGTGCAGGTGCTGGGCCAGCGGTCAGCACCAGCAGCTGCACAGCCAGCTGCTAAGCAGTCTCAAACAGCGCAAGTAGCAGCAGCTGTTGAGGAGCAGGAGCAACATGCAACAAGCAGTGGCGCTGTGACAGCTGCTGGAGCTGCTGCAGCTGCTGGTGTGGTTGCTGCCACAGCTGCAGCAAGCGCACAGGCGAAGGCTGTTGCAGATGTTGAGACGCAGGACACAGCGCAGTCAAAGGAAGCTGTTGCAGCAAGCAGCAAGCCAAGCAGGTGAGCAGTTGTTGTTTGTCAGCTGTTCTCAGGAAGCTGTGCAATGCTGCAACTGCTTGCAGGACTGCAACATTTGTAGCTGCAGTTTCCTGCGGCTCTGCAGTAGTGGCAGTGCTGCAGGAGTGCAGCATCTGGCATTGCTGGCAACTTGTACAGTGATAGCATTCAGTTACGTCTTGCAGGAAAGCAGCAGGTGTTGCTCCGCTGCTTCTTTAGGGTGCAGTAGCAGTTTTCGCATTGTCTACACTGTGCAATGCTACCTCCTGTCTCGAGTTGGGCTCCTAGGGACCTCTGGCAAACCTGCGGCAAGCTACCTTGCGCAGCTTCTGCACCCGTGCATTGCTGGTGCAGCCTGCAGCAACAGGCTGTTGTTTGGCGCAGCCTGCAGCAGCATTGTTTGCTTGCAGAGATTGCGGCAGCTTGCAGGAAACTGCAACTTGGCTGTGTAGTGCCACACCTGCACTGCAGATGAAGCAGTGTGCAGCATCCTGCAAGCAATAGGTAGCACTGCCGTGTGAGTGTTGCGCACAGGACCTGTTGCACCCTAATCAAGCTGCCCTTGGCAGTGTGAAGGGGGTAGTGATGCAGCAACTGCTTTTCATGCACTCACACTACCCCTTGTTAACACCTGTTTGAACCTGCAGTGATGAGGCGGAACTTCTGCCTGGTGGCTACAAGCGCTGGGTGGACCCGCTGGAGTGCTCCCCAGCGTTTGCGCAGCTGGAGTCGCTGATGAAGCAGCGCATCATCTTCATTGATGGCGCCATGGGCACCATGATCCAGCGATTCAAGCTGCAGGAGGAGGACTTCCGCGGGGAGCGCTACGCCAACCACAGCCACGAGCTCAAGGGCAACAACGACATCCTGGTCATCACGCGCCCGGACGTGATTCAGGACATCCACATGCAGTACCTTAATGCAGGCGCAGACATCATTGAGACCAACACCTTCAACGGCACAACCATCAGCCAGGCAGACTATGAGCTGCAGGTGGGGCGCCTGTGTTGCGCGTGATGTTGTTTCCTGCAAGCTGCATCAAGCCCGTGCAACAGCATGCAACATGTGCTGCAGTGTGAAAGTAGCGGTTCGGGTTTGTAGCCTCCACTGCTGCTGACTGCTTTTATGTGTCCTGCAAGCCTAAGACAGTATCAGCTACAATGCTTGGAGTGCTGAACCTGCAGGTACAGGGACAAACGCCGGCTCTCTCTGCAGCATGTTTGTGTTTACTACTCCACTGCTCTTGTGTTCTTTCAATGCCTATTTTTGCAGGCACGATGCTGCCGAAATACGTACATCACAATGCTCACATAACTATGGTGTATCATCTTGATGGAAGCATTGCTGTCAGCTCAACACATGTGTGGCTGTTTTTGCGTATCCACTCCTTTGTCTTCTTGCAGGACCCTGACGAGGTGTTCCTGATCAACAAGTCTGCCGCTGAGCTGGCCAAGAAGGCCACTGCCGCCTACATGGCCGCGCACCCGGGCGAGCTCAAGTTTGTGGCTGGCGCCGTGGGCCCCACCAACAAGACGCTGAGCGTGTCCCCCTCCGTGGAGAACCCCGCCATGCGCGGCATCACCTACGACGAGGTGGTGGACGCCTACTACGGGCAGCTGCAGGGCCTGTACGCGGGCGGCGTGGACATGTTCCTGGTGGAGACCATCTTTGACACGCTCAACGCCAAGGCCGCCGTGTACGCGCTGGAGAAGTTCTTTGCGGACACGGGCGTGCGCATCCCCGTGTTCATCAGCGGCACCATCGTGGACAACAGCGGGCGCACGCTGTCCGGCCAGACCAACGAGGCCTTCTGGAACAGCATCAGCCACGCCAAGCCCATGGCGGTGGGGCTCAACTGCGCGCTGGGCGCCACCGACATGAAGAAGTACATCGCCAACCTGAGCGCCTGCGCGGACTGCTTTGTGTTCTGCTACCCCAACGCGGGCCTGCCCAACGCCATGGGCGGCTACGACCAGAAGGGGCCCGAGATGGCTGAGGAGATCCGGCCCTTCTGCGAGGAGAACCTGGTCAACGCCATCGGCGGCTGCTGCGGCTCCACGCCCGAGCACATCGCAGCCATTGCAGGTGCGTGGACACATGGTTTGCTATGACTACAACACAGAAAGTTGGCTGTTGTGTGTGCGTGCATGTGCGCGCGTGCGTGTAGCTGCACTCGTATGCGCTTAGGCATGTTGGAGCAAGTTGGTTGATGTCGTTGCATTCATATGCAATCATACATGGTGGTGTGCCATATCAATGCTTGACTTTCGTGTGCTGCTGTCTTGTGCGCGACTTGTGTAGCCATGGCTGGCGCCTACCCGCCGCGCCCGGTGCACGAGGTGGAGCCGCTGATGCGCATCAGCGGCCTGGAGCCGCTCAACTACACGCCAGACGCGTCCAACATGCGCTCCACTTTCCTCAACATCGGGGAGCGATGCAACGTGGCTGGCTCCATCATGTTCAAGAAGGCTGTCATCAACAACGATTACGACACAGCGCTGGCCATTGCGCTGAAGCAGGTGCAGCAGGGCGCGCACGTGCTGGACATCAACATGGACGACGGCCTGATCGATGGCGTGGCAGCCATGACCAAGTTCGTTAACCTGTGCATCGCAGGTGTGGACTGCTTGTTGGTGGTTATCATAACAAGCCCGAACATGTACCTGCTGGTCTGCAGCTGTGGCGTCAGCTTGGTTGTGTCTGCATGCTCTGTTGTTATGTTGATCTAGGCAGCTGCAGCATCCTCTGATAGCTATTCTGGACTCTTCTATGAATCTGTGGCAATCACTATTCCTGCAAGTGCGGCTCTCGGGGAGAGCAATGTGGCGCAGACAACTGGGCTGATCTCGCAGCCAGCATGGGTGTCTGCAGCTGCGTGCCGTGGGTTCGTGCTTGCTCTGCTGAACGTTGTTAGACAAGCGCGTCATATGGCACTAGCTGATGTGTGCCTGTGTCTGCTGCCGCTGCTGCTGCCGGGGCTCTCGTTGCGCAGACCCTGAGATCAGCCGCGTGCCGTTCATGATCGACAGCAGCAAGTTCCACATTGTGGAGGCTGGGCTCAAGTGCGCGCAGGGCAAGTGCATCGTCAACTCCATCAGCATGAAGGAGGGCGAGGCTAAGTTCAGGGAGCATGCCACCATTGTCAAGAACCATGGAGCTGCCGTGGTGGTGATGGCCTTCGACGAGACCGGCCAGGCGGCTACCTGTGAGGACAAGGTGCGCTCAGCTTTCTGTTTGTTGCAGTTGCTGCATGGCATGTATGGGCTGCTGTTGAGCACTTTCTGTTTCCTGCAAGTCGGCAAGCTGCTCAGTGCTTGCATATGACCGCATGCATGTTTGTTAGCCGTAATTTTGTTCTACGTTCAGGCCCATCTGCAGGTAATGGAATTGAGCGGTTGTCGTTGTTCACAGAGCTCATGTTCCTTAGTAGTACAGATCCCAACACGCCTTCCATCCTGTCCATGCTGTGCTGACTTTTGGTCTTGCCCTGTCCTGATGTGCACTGCACGGCACACTCCACTCTGCTCGTGTTTCCTCCAGGTGTCCATGTGCAGCCGCGCGTACCGCATCCTGGTGGAGGAGGTGGGCTTCAACCCGCAGGACATCATCTTCGACCCCAACATCCTCACCGTGGGCACGGGCCTCAGCGAGCACAACAACTATGCAGTTGACTTCATCCAGGCGACAAGCGAGATCAAGCGGCTGTGCCCCGGCGCCAAGATCAGCGGCGGTGTGTCCAACATCGCCTTCTCCTTCCGCGGCAACGAGGCGGTGCGCCGCGCCTTCCACAGCGCGTTCCTGCACCACGCCTGCAAGGCGGGCATGGACATGGGCATCGTCAATGCCGCACAGGTGTGCATGTGCTGAATCTGCATGTGCACACGCTTGCAGTCATGCATAGATTTCTGGACTGCTGCTGGCTGCTCACAGCAATCCGTGTGCTGACCTTCACCTTTACCATGCGAGTCTGCCTTTTGTCATTCAGCCAACAAGGTATCACATTGTTTGGTCGCCAGCCACAAACAAACAGCAAGCGTGCGGCTGTGATACCTCCACACATGCACCTCTGCATATAGCTGCCTCTGCAGACCACATGGTGGCGTGCTGACCAGCTTCGTTCGTTTGCTGCTGTACTTGCACCTTCAGGTTCAAGAGGACCAGTACGAGAAGATTGACAAGGAGCTGCTGACCTATGTGGAGGATGTGCTGCTCAACAGGCGCGAGGATTCCACCGAGCGCATGCTGGAGTACGCAGCCACCTTGGAGCCCAAGTGCAAGCCCACGGTTGTGCGCAAGCTGGGCGAAGCGGCTGCAGGAGAAGGCCCCAAGCTGTCCCCCAAGCAGAACCCCATCCCTGCTGGGTTTGACCCACTGGCGCCACCAGCTGACCTGCCGCCTGTGCCCAGCTACACCCTGCGCGCTGACCCGCTGGAGTGCTCCCCGGCGTTTGCGCAACTGGAGTCGCTGATGAAGCAACGCATCATCTTCATTGATGGCGCCATGGGTACCATGATTCAGCGCTTCAAGCTGCAGGAGGAGGACTTCCGCGGGGAGCGCTACGCCAACCACAGCCACGAGCTCAAGGGCAACAACGACATCCTGGTCATCACGCGCCCGGACGTGATTGAGGACATCCACATGCAGTACCTTAATGCCGGCGCAGACATCATTGAGACCAACACCTTCAACGGCACAACCATAAGCCAGGCAGACTACGAGCTGCAGGTGGGGCGCCAGCCTTGTTTGTGGTTCTGTTTCATGCAAGCTGCTCAAGGTGCACCTCCGCTTGCTCGTGGAAACAGGATGCAGCATGAGATCCAATGTGCAAGTAGCAGCTGAGCTGGCAGCTTGATGCATCATGCAAGCCAAGCACCTTCATAGCTTCACAAGATGCAGCGGACCTGCAGCGGCACATGTGAATGTTTTGAATATTGCACTTGTTGTCCCCTACTTTACCAGACACCTGTTTCTTGTTTACATGCTGACGCACATGCGGGTCTTGTGCTCAGTCATTGTGGGTTTTCTGGAACGGGGACATGCAACCTTAGCTGATCGCTCCACTGTGGCTGCGAGCCCATCTAGCAGTGATGAACTTGTTTGCACCGTTGTCGCTCCTTTGCTTCTCGCAGGACCCCGACGAGGTGTTCCTGATCAACAAGTCTGCCGCTGAGCTGGCCAAGAAGGCCACTGCCGCCTACATGGCCGCGCACCCGGGCGAGCTCAAGTTTGTGGCTGGCGCCGTGGGCCCCACCAACAAGACGCTGAGCGTGTCCCCCTCCGTGGAGAACCCCGCCATGCGCGGCATCACCTACGACGAGGTGGTGGACGCCTACTACGGGCAGCTGCAGGGCCTGTACGCGGGCGGCGTGGACATGTTCCTGGTGGAGACCATCTTTGACACGCTCAACGCCAAGGCCGCCGTGTACGCGCTGGAGAAGTTCTTTGCGGACACGGGCGTGCGCATCCCCGTGTTCATCAGCGGCACCATCGTGGACAACAGCGGGCGCACGCTGTCCGGCCAGACCAACGAGGCCTTCTGGAACAGCATCAGCCACGCCAAGCCCATGGCGGTGGGGCTCAACTGCGCGCTGGGCGCCACCGACATGAAGAAGTACATCGCCAACCTGAGCGCCTGCGCGGACTGCTTTGTGTTCTGCTACCCCAACGCGGGCCTGCCCAACGCCATGGGCGGCTACGACCAGAAGGGGCCCGAGATGGCTGAGGAGATCCGGCCCTTCTGCGAGGAGAACCTGGTCAACGCCATCGGCGGCTGCTGCGGCTCCACGCCCGAGCACATCGCAGCCATTGCAGGTGCGTGGACACATGGTTTGCTATGACTACAACACAGAAAGTTGGCTGTTGTGTGTGCGTGCATGTGCGCGCGTGCGTGTAGCTGCACTCGTATGCGCTTAGGCATGTTGGAGCAAGTTGGTTGATGTCGTTGCATTCATATGCAATCATACATGGTGGTGTGCCATATCAATGCTTGACTTTCGTGTGCTGCTGTCTTGTTCACGACTTGTGCAGCCATGGCTGGCGCCTACCCGCCGCGCCCGGTGCACGAGGTGGAGCCGCTGATGCGCATCAGCGGCCTGGAGCCGCTCAACTACACGCCGGACGCAGCCAACATGCGCTCCACCTTCCTCAACATCGGGGAGCGCTGCAACGTGGCCGGCTCCATCATGTTCAAGAAGGCCGTCATCAACAACGACTACGACACAGCGCTGGCCATCGCGCTGAAGCAGGTGCAGCAGGGTGCGCACGTGCTGGACATCAACATGGACGACGGCCTGATCGATGGCGTGGCAGCCATGACCAAGTTCGTCAACCTGTGCATTGCAGGTGGGTGCCATCTCTTATTTGCTAGTTGATGGCTTGACCTGCTGAGGCGTGCAGCTGTCAACAGCGACTGACAGTAGCATCCTCCAGTCACCTCACACGGCGCTCTGCATAACAGCTTGGCTAGCTGTTCAATGCAGGCCGAGCGGCATGCAGCTACCGCAACCAGCAAGGGTGCAATGCTTGCCTGAAGGACTCTAGTGACGTCAGCTCATAGCAGCTGCTGAGACCAGCCTCATTGCCGACACATGCACTTGCGAGCTGCGTTGGGCAGATCGCGCCCAGGACTGCATGTTGCAGCTTGTCACCAGTAGATGTGAGGGCGTTCTGTTCTACAAGTTGCTTGCAGCTCGTTTCTGACAGCAACAAGCTGCAAGCAACTTGTAGCTGTCAGAACTTGCGTCACCGATGTAGCAGACTGCTCAAAAGTGTCTGAGCACGCACGGTGATGAGCTGCACTTTCCGCTGCCCTTCCCCCTGCCACTTGCTGCGCGCAGACCCTGAGATCAGCCGCGTGCCGTTCATGATCGACAGCAGCAAGTTCCACATTGTGGAGGCTGGGCTCAAGTGCGCGCAGGGCAAGTGCATCGTCAACTCCATCAGCATGAAGGAGGGCGAGGCCAAGTTCAGGGAGCAGGCCACCATCGTCAAGAACCATGGAGCTGCCGTGGTGGTGATGGCCTTCGACGAGTCAGGCCAGGCGGCCGGCTTCGATGACAAGGTGCGGGGTGGCTGATCTTGCTACTTGATACGATGCTGCGCTAAATGCACATGATGGCCAGGTAAGCGTGTCCAATTCTACAATGGTTAAAGGCAATGCTCACTCACTCGTGCAGCTACGCACCTGAAATGATTATGCACGAGTGTGTGCTCATGCTCTTGTTGTTTTGTCTGCCTTCGCATCTGCTTCTGGCCGTCTGCAGGTATCTATGTGCAGCCGCGCGTATCGCATCCTGGTGGAGGAGGTGGGCTTCAACCCGCAGGACATCATCTTCGACCCCAACATCCTCACCGTGGGCACGGGCCTCAGCGAGCACAACAACTACGCAGTCGACTTCATCCGCGCCACGCGCGAGATCAAGCGGGTGTGCCCTGGCGCCAAGATCAGCGGCGGCGTGTCCAACATCGCCTTCTCCTTCCGCGGCAACGAGGCGGTGCGGCGCGCCTTCCACAGCGCGTTCCTGCACCACGCCTGCAAGGCGGGCATGGACATGGGCATCGTCAACGCCGCACAGGTGCGTAGTTGCGGGGACTGGCACAGCACCACAACAAGAGCTAGCATGGCTGCGGCTTATTCTAGCATGTGTTGGCTTTCAGATGGGGCCAGGGTGCGCTCTCCTGCGCTATAGCGAAGCTCGTACCGTATTGTAGCCAGCGCTCGCAAATGTATGTCGTTGTAGAACACAAACTGTTTGTGAGCTGTTGAACATGAGCTGCTGTGAGTGAGACTGAGACTTGATGTACGAGCTTGGCACCACAGATCAACCCAGCTGTTCTGCATTTATGCACACTGATGATGCCCATTTTCTCTTTGATTTCTTTGCAGGTCAAGGAGGACCAGTACGAGAAGATTGACAAGGAGTTGCTTGAGTTTGTGGAAGATGTGCTGCTCAACCGCTGTGAGAACGCGACCGAGCGCATGCTGGAGTACGCAGCCACTTTGGAGCCCAAGTGCAAGCCCACAGCTGTGCGCAAGCTCTCTGATGCGGCAGGGCCCAAGCTGTCCCCCAAGCAGAACCCCATCCCTGCTGGGTTTGACCCACTGGCGCCGCCAGCTGACCTGCCGCCTGTGCCTAGCTACACCCTGCGCGCTGACCCGCTGGAGTGCTCCCCAGCGTTTGCGCAGCTGGAGTCGCTGATGAAGCAGCGCATCATCTTCATTGATGGCGCCATGGGTACCATGATTCAGCGCTTCAAGCTGCAGGAGGAGGACTTCCGCGGGGAGCGCTACGCCAACCACAGCCACGAGCTCAAGGGCAACAACGACATCCTGGTCATCACGCGCCCGGACGTGATCGAGGACATCCACATGCAGTACCTCAACGCAGGCGCAGACATCATTGAGACCAACACCTTCAACGGCACAACCATCAGCCAGGCAGACTATGAGCTGCAGGTGGGGCGCCTGTCCTGCAAACGGTGTTGTTTCCTGCAAGCTGTGGCGGTATGTGCAGCGTGTTGTCAACGTTGGTAGCTGCCGGCACACTATTGCGGCTCAACATGAGTTGATGTGCATCTAAATATCATGCGCAACGGCTGACAATCTCATACATCAGAGTGGCGGGCATCTCACATGCTCATCCCAAGTGCAAATGGAGCATGTTGCCGTCTCCAGCAGTTGCATGCTGTTTATGCTCAAGTTGTCGCTGTATCTTATACCTTTTTTGCCTTCTGCTACAGGACCCTGACGAGGTGTTCCTGATCAACAAGTCTGCCGCTGAGCTGGCCAAGAAGGCCACTGCCGCCTACATGGCCGCGCACCCGGGCGAGCTCAAGTTTGTGGCTGGCGCCGTGGGCCCCACCAACAAGACGCTGAGCGTGTCCCCCTCCGTGGAGAACCCCGCCATGCGCGGCATCACCTACGACGAGGTGGTGGACGCCTACTACGGGCAGCTGCAGGGCCTGTACGCGGGCGGCGTGGACATGTTCCTGGTGGAGACCATCTTTGACACGCTCAACGCCAAGGCCGCCGTGTACGCGCTGGAGAAGTTCTTTGCGGACACGGGCGTGCGCATCCCCGTGTTCATCAGCGGCACCATCGTGGACAACAGCGGGCGCACGCTGTCCGGCCAGACCAACGAGGCCTTCTGGAACAGCATCAGCCACGCCAAGCCCATGGCGGTGGGGCTCAACTGCGCGCTGGGCGCCACCGACATGAAGAAGTACATCGCCAACCTGAGCGCCTGCGCGGACTGCTTTGTGTTCTGCTACCCCAACGCGGGCCTGCCCAACGCCATGGGCGGCTACGACCAGAAGGGGCCCGAGATGGCTGAGGAGATCCGGCCTTTCTGCGAGGAGAACCTGGTCAACGCCATCGGCGGCTGCTGCGGCTCCACGCCCGAGCACATCGCAGCCATCGCAGGTGGGCGGGCATGAACTGTTGCCTTGTCTCTGATTTGTTGCAGTGTTCATTCAGCTGCGCTGCAGGTGCTACCCAGGTGTCAAAGCAGCTTGCTACTATCCTGCCAGCAGCCAGCTGCAATCTTGGCAGTTGCACACCTTCGATCTGCTTCGTTGACTATGTCCTTCCTCCATGCAATCAGCTGACAACTAGTTTTCTTGATTGCAATTTTCTCTTGCAGCCATGGCTGGCGCCTACCCGCCGCGCGCGGTGCACGAGGTGGAGCCGCTGATGCGCATCAGCGGCCTGGAGCCGCTCAACTACACGCCGGACGCAGCCAACATGCGCTCCACCTTCCTCAACATCGGGGAGCGCTGCAACGTGGCCGGCTCCATCATGTTCAAGAAGGCTGTCATCAACAACGACTACGACACAGCGCTGGCCATCGCGCTGAAGCAGGTGCAGCAGGGCGCGCACGTGCTGGACATCAACATGGACGACGGCCTGATCGATGGCGTGGCAGCCATGACCAAGTTCGTCAACCTGTGCATCGCAGGTGGGTGATCAGCACCAGGTTTGTGATGATGACAGCTGCAGCGGTAGCATGTCGCTTGTGCATGGCATTGCCGCGCATCCCTTGAGGGCTTGGACTCTTGTTGCGCTTAACAACCATGTGCTATCTCGTTAGCACTGCAGTTCCAACATTTGTGACATGCTACATGTGGTCAAACAATGGCGGCCTGATATGAGTTATGCTTGAAGCTTGCAGCTGTAGCAGAAACAATTGCCTAGCGTCCTGGTTGAGTTGCTGATGGTTTTTAGTCAGCTGCATCAGTGGTGTGTTTGCTAGTGGCAGAACGCTGACGCGCTTGTTTGCTGCCGCTGCCCCTTCCCCCTGCCACTTGCTGCGCGCAGACCCTGAGATCAGCCGCGTGCCGTTCATGATCGACAGCAGCAAGTTCCACATTGTGGAGGCTGGGCTGAAGTGCGCGCAGGGCAAGTGCATCGTCAACTCCATCAGCATGAAGGAGGGCGAGGCCAAGTTCAGGGAGCAGGCCACCATCGTCAAGAACCACGGAGCTGCCGTGGTGGTGATGGCCTTCGACGAGACCGGCCAGGCGGCTGGCTTCGAAGACAAGGTGTCCATGTGCAGCCGCGCGTACCGCATCCTGGTGGAGGAGGTGGGCTTCAACCCGCAGGACATCATCTTCGACCCCAACATCCTCACCGTGGGCACGGGGCTCAGCGAGCACAACAATTACGCAGTCGACTTCATCCGCGCCACGCGTGAGATCAAGCGGGTGTGCCCTGGCGCCAAGATCAGCGGCGGCGTGTCCAACATCGCCTTCTCCTTCCGCGGCAACGAAGCGGTGCGGCGCGCGTTCCACAGCGCGTTCCTGCACCACGCCTGCAAGGCGGGCATGGACATGGGCATCGTCAACGCCGCACAGGTGTGCGGATGGGGGTTGAGAAACAGCAGGCTTGCATGGCATGGGGTTGTGGACGAGTGCGCATGCCTGGGGCGCATCCAGGTGTCGTTTGATACCATAATGTTGTTGGATATTTCTGGCAAACTGCTGCTGTGCCAGTCCATCACCTCGAGTACGCAGCAGTGCTCATGTCAACCAGGCTGCGGCCACACCAATAATTGTAAGACCCACCACCATCAGCCTGCTCATGCCTGAAGCATGCATCTACCGCGATAACTGTTTTGAGCTGTTCTTATGGCACTAGTACCCACATGATGTCCGCCGCTCTCTCTCGCACACTTCCTGCAGGTTAACGAGGACGTGTACGAGAAGATTGACAAGGAGCTGCTGGAGATGGTGGAGGATGTGCTGCTCAACCGCTGCGAGAACGCGACCGAGCGCATGCTGGAGTACGCAGGCAGCCTGGAGCCCAAGTGCAAGCCCACAGCCGTGGTCAAGAAGGGCGGCGCGACAGGCGCTGCTGGCGGAACCAAGAAGGCAGCCGACGCGTGGCGCAGCCTGCCTGTAGAGAAGCGCATCGCGCACTCGCTTGTGAAGGGCATCGACGAGTTTGTGGTGGCGGACACAGAGGAGGCGCGCACCAGCGGGCGCTACACGCGGCCGCTGCAGGTCATTGAGGGCCCCCTCATGGAGGGCATGAACGTGGTGGGAGACCTGTTCGGCGCCGGCAAGATGTTCCTGCCGCAGGTGGGTTGCTGAGCAAGCGAGCATCAGGGTCTGGCAGCGCGTGTGCAAAGCAAAGTGATTGCTCGGTGCCTTGTTGTTGACGTAGCCTGGCATGTGCACTGGCGGTCCAGCGGGTCACTCACTGACTCGGCGCTGCACCTGCCATGCACTGTATGCTACAACGTGGCAGATCAGGGCCAGCTGTTACCCGTCACAGCCAGAGCTGTGCCCTTGCTGCCCCACCTCCCCTCACGCTGCGCACCTGACTGCTGCCCCTGCTGCTGCTGCTGTTGCAGGTCATCAAGTCTGCGCGTGTGATGAAGCGTGCGGTGGGCCACCTCATCCCCTTCATCGAGGAGGAGAAGCGGCTGGCGGGCGGCGACATGAGCGTGGAGAGCAACGCGGGCGTGTTTGTCATTGCCACGGTCAAGGGCGATGTGCACGACATCGGCAAGAACATCGTGGCGGTGGTGCTGGGCTGCAACAACTTCAAGGTGGGGGGCGCGCGTTGTCAAGATTGCTGCTGCCCTGTGCTTGCTTGTACCCTCTTTTGCATGGGGAAGGAGAGATGCTGAAACATATGAATGATCAAAACAGCAGGCAGCATCCCGGCGTGTGCTTGCTGGTTGTGGCAGCAGCTGCTTGCTCATCTGTCTGCTGCCCTGCCCTGCTCCGTCCTGCCCTGCCACCTGCTGACATCGCCAGGTCATCGACCTGGGTGTGATGACGCCCTGGGACAAGATCCTGGATGCAGCGGTGGAGCACAAGGCTGACGTCATCGGCCTGTCAGGGCTCATCACGCCCAGCCTGGACGAGATGGTCACAGGTGCGCGCAGCAACAGTTGCAGCAACAGCAGCAGCAACAGCAGCAGCAACAGCAGAGGGTAGGCGGGTTGGTAGTTCTTGTCTGTCAGCACTGGACATCCAGTAGGTCGAGTCTGTCAGCGGTGTGCCGCCATGTTGACGTGCGGGGCGTTACTTGCGCTGCATCAACCCTGCTGTTTCTTGCTGGGTGATGCACCTCCTTCTTAGCTGTTGCCAACTGCTCGCAGAATTGCTAGTAGCCTCGGAGGTGCCTGCCTGTCGCACCCTAGCATCACACCCTGTCATTGCTGCTGCTGCTGCTGCGCTGCAGTCGCCAAGAAGATGGAGGAGCGCGGCATCAAGACGCCGCTGCTGATCGGCGGCGCCACCACCAGCAAGATGCACACCGCGGTCAAGATCGCGCCCGCGTACAGCGGCCCCGTGGTGCACGTGCTGGACGCGTCCCGCAGTGTGCCCGTGGTGCAGGCGCTGGTGGACAAGAACCTCACGCAGCGCCAGGAGTTTGTGGATGAGGTGTCGGAGCAGTACGCGGAGCTGCGCGACGAGTTCTACGCGGGGCTGGAGGACAGGAAGTGAGTTGACCCTTGGGCGCGGCTGGGGTGATGCGGCTGGGGTGATGCGGCGCAGAGCAGCATGGGCTTCCAGTGGGTTAAATTAGGCAAGCACGCAGAGTTGGTACCGGTGATTACAGACGTGAGCTTGGGGCATGTGCAGGCCAAGGTCGGCTTGTGTGCTTGCATGTTGAAGGCTGCATGCATGTGCTGCGGCGTGCCTGCTTACACACGCATGCCAGTACTTGCTGCTGCATGTGAGTAGTGCGCATACGCCACCTGGCACCTTGCCTGCTGCACCCTGCTCACTTTTGGCTTCCGTGCTTGTGCTGCTGCCGCTGCCGCTGCACTCTTGCAGGTACCTGTCGCTGGCGCAGGCACAGGACCGGGCGCTGAAGGTGGACTGGACCGACCCCATCAACAGGCCTGTGCGGCCCTCGCTGATTGGTGCCAAGTCCTTCATGAGCTTCCCGATTGAGGACGTGCTGGACTACATCGACTGGAACCCCTTCTTCCAGGTGCGGCAGGGGGCAGGGGCAATGCACAGCTTGCTCTCTGTGGATTATCGGCGGGGCTTGATTCTGCATCTCTGCATGTTGTAGCGCAGCAACATGCTCGGCGGTCTGCGCTGCACAGCCTGTCGCTGACGTCAACTTGTGTGGCGCTGCGCGGCTGTCTGCCACTCAATTCACGCTCTCTTGCCCACGTCTGTTGCAGCAGACAGTGCTCTGTGCTGCGCCGCCAGCTGCCCCGACTCTGCTCATGCAGCCGTAACCTGCAACGCAACAATAACACCTAACGATACATACATCTAGTATTCCTGCCATGCTGCTGCTGCCCTCTGCTGCTGCTGAACCCAACACCCGCAGGTGTGGCAGCTGTGCGGGCGCTACCTCAACACAACCCTCACACGTAGTTCTTGCATCCATTGTTTCTGCTATGGTGCTGCTGCCCTCTGCCGCTGCTGAACCGAACACCCGCACGTGTGGCAGCTGTGCAAGCGCTACCTCAACCCAACCTTAACACGTAGTTCCTGCATCCATTGTTTCTGCTATGGTGCCGCTGCCCGCTGCCTGTTGCTGCTGAACCCAACACCTGCAGGTGTGGCAGCTGCGCGGGCGCTACCCCAACCGCGGCTACCCCAAGATCTTCAACGACGCCACGGTGGGCTCGGAGGCCAAGAAGCTGTTTGAGGAGGCGCAGGCCATGCTGGCAGACTTTGCGAAGAACAAGCGCGTGCGGCTCAACGGCATCGTGGGCTTCTACCCGGCCAACTCAGTCGGCGACGACATCGAGGTGTGTGCAGTGGCCGTGAGCTTGAGATGCGTGTGCATGTGCATGTGTAGCGAGCGTGGGTTTCAGGTGGCCATGGCTGTGTGCGGTTTGGGCGTAGCTAGGGTTGGAGTCAGGTTGCTGTTGGCCGGCGCATGTGATCGCTCGATGCCTGCGGCGCTGCGCACGCACATGCCTGGGCTTCAGTCAATGGATTTGACCCTACAGCTCCTACGTGTCTGCACTGCAACGCATCTGGTTGAGTAGCCTTGCGCAATGCGGCTGTTGCACACCAGCTGCAGAGCAGTGCTGCTGCCTTGCTATCACCCGCAGTTGTTTTGCTCGCTCACTGACCTTGCTCGCACCCCTCCCCTGTGCACCCCTCCCCTGCCAGGTGTACGAGGACGAGACCTGCAGCTCCGTGCGCGCCAAGTTCTTCGGGCTGCGCCAGCAGGCTGAGAAGGACAGCGACACCGAGCCCTACATGTGCGTCAGCGACTTTGTGGCGCCCAAGGGCAGCGGGCTGGTGGACTACATCGGCATGTTTGCGTGCAGCGCGGGCCACGGCTTGGAGGAGGTGCGTATTTGCTGCGCATTTGCGACTGCTGCATGTTGTGTGCTTGGTCATTTTGTTGCATGGCGCAGCGCATTGCATGCTAGGTGTCTTTGCCGTGTTGCTGTTGTGGCAGCTGATGGGGAAGGCTCGATCCTCCTGTGATACCACAGCACTGCAGGTGCGCGGGTGTGCTTGCATCTTGTGGTCCGTGAGACGGCGGGCGCACTGTGTTGCTGCCAGATGTCTGCTGTTGGCCTTCTCTGCTCGTTGCTGCCTTGCGCATGTTCATTGCATACCATGCATGTTTCTCTCCTACAAGCTCATGCTTATGTGAACAACATTCTTACATGCACGTCGCTGCCGCGTGTACTGGTGGCTGGCTTCAAGAACGCTACAGCTACATCATGGCAGAGGCGCTGCCATCTGCACCATCTATCATGTCCACCCTCACTCACCCCACTTATCCATGCATGCAACTGCCGTGCAGGTGGTGGCTGGCTTTGACAAGGATACAGCTACATTGTGCGCTGCCATCTGCATTGTTCCCATGTTCATGCTCACTCACCCCACGACCGCCTACATGATACACTTTCAATCGTTGGCTTGCCCTCCCCTGTAATAAGCCCCTCTCTGCATGTCAGTAGGTGGTGGCTGGCTTCAAGAAGGACGGTGACGATTACAGCTATATCATGGCCGAGGCGCTGGCTGACAGGCTGGCGGAGGCGCTGCCAATCTGCATCATCCGCATGTTCACATCCCCTCTCACATGCATTGCATTGTATTGCCATGCAGGTGGTGGCTGGCTTCAAGAAGGACGGTGACGACTACAGCTACATCATGGCTGAGGCGCTGGCAGACAGGCTGGCGGAGGCGTACGCGGAGAAGCTGCACGAGATGGTGCGCCGCGAGCTGTGGGGCTACGCGCGTGATGAGGCCCTGAGCGTGGATGACATGCTCAAGGTCAAGTACCAGGTGAGGTTCGGAAGCAGCAGGCGCTGCGCTGTGAGCTGTGCGACTGGCGGTGCTGTGGCGTTGTGAATGTATAGCAATGTTTGGGCGGCTAAGCTGCATTGGCGGCAGCATATATAGCAGTTCAGGCACAAGCAGCAAGGCATCACACTGACCTCACCGCGTAGCGCTGCATGCAGTCGCGCTGGATCACACACACACTTCCCGTAATACACCTGCAGCTCACCTACTATGCTCTTCAAACTGCATTGCCTTGCGCTCAACCACATTGCCCACCGCTCACCCTCCTGCCTCTCCCCTGCAGGGCATCCGCCCCGCGCCCGGCTACCCCAGCCAGCCCGACCACACTGAGAAGCTGACCATGTGGCAGCTCATGGACGTGGACACTGAGACAGGCATCAGCCTCACTGAGAGCCTGGCCATGATGCCTGCGGCAAGCGTGAGCGGCCTGTACTTTGCGGGCAAGTGCTCCAGCTACTTTGCGGTGGGCAAGATCACGTCGGAGCAGGTCAGCGACTATGCGCTGCGCAAGAAGATGGACGGCAAGGAGGCGGAGCGCTGGCTGTCGACCAGCCTCAACTATGAGCCCTGAGCTGTCAGAGCGCAGCGCAGCCGCAGGGTGCGGCGTGTTGGGGAGGTGTGTCGGGGTGGCGGTAGCTGGGAGCAGACGGTGGTGATAGGAAGATTGCCATGGGGTGCGTGTAAGCAGGCTAGCGGTACATCCTACTGCGGCAAAGCAGGGCGGTGTTTGTGCGTGAAGTTGGAGGCGTGCAGCATGTGTAGGGTGTAGGGTGTGCGAGTTGGACAGCGTGTGTGCATAGCGTACTGGTGTGTGAGCTGGCTGGTGTTCCAGAGCATTGCACTGCTGTAGCTTGCTGCAGTTGCTGTTGAGTTTGGAGTTGAATGGTTGGCAGCAGCTCAGCAGTGCAGATGTGTGTACAACAAGTAGAGCAGCTGCCCACATGGGGCGCTGCAAGCAGCTTCTTAGCTTATTCGTGTGGGTGTGGTTGTGTTGCTTGCGAGCACCCGGTTGGCATGGTTTGGCTTCAAGCCATGCAGTGCGTAGCAGGTACCAGCTGTAGATGTGTGTGGAAAAACTCTGCAGTAATAGGCCCCTTAGAAGCCCAGATGAAACTGCTGGGTGTGCGTCTAGCAAGGCGCCGCGTTCCGTCTGTTGTTGTAGATCACGAGGGTGTTCAGGGGTGGCTGTGAGGCCGCCTCATCGCGGCGGTTTTGAAGTCAGGAGCCTGCTCAGGCACATGTGTGTACAGCTGCAGGTTCAGGTGCTATCAGTCTGGCGTGCTGCATGCAGCAATGCTGGCAGTGCGCAAACAGCTTGCGAAGGCGTTGGGTAATGTTGAATTGAGTGATCTGCTGCATGCATTGCTGGCAGCAGGCATCTGGTCCGCCCCTTTTGCATCCTGTGACAATTTAGGAAGATCTGAATCAGATACGCCTGCTAGTCAGCTGGCCTGGTCCAAGCCCCAGCAGTGTCGCGGGGATATTTGGTGTGTGATTGAGGACAGATGCAAGCGCAGACAAGGCATCTATTCTTGATGTACACCAGCGGCATCTGATGACAACAGGGGAGCGTTATTTTGTGAGGGTTTAGGTCACCTGCAGGCTTCAATGGGCTTGATCCTGGGTCGAACGTAATCTTACCGTCGACCATACGTTTGAGATCTTCGAAAGCGCTCCCGAGCCCAGCTGTAACTGGTGCAGGACACCAGCCAGCTGTCAGGCCAGCATTCGCAGAGCCTCGTGGACGCAACCGCGACTGCAATAGACCACGGTTCGTCATCAATGTGGCTTGATATCGACTTTGGACTGGGCAGCGCCCAGGTAAGCTCGCTTGACGACTTCTGCGGGCAAGCAGTAGCTGGCTGTAGTGGTGTTGCTGCTGCACCATTTGCCACGCACACTGTTTGAGTGGACTCGCCAGCGTGCATCTACAACGCACTCCAGAATCTTTCAAACTTGCAATCTGGGCGTACTTGAGCGGTCAAGCCGCTGATGCACGCGTGTATGCTGAGCTTTCTGTGTGTCTGCTGTGTGCAGCGCCAGGCAGCTGAGCCAGACCGCAGTGTGCTGGCGCTCTCCATTGCGCTGCAGCATCCAGATCTCAGCACAGACCCACGCATTATGTGTGCAGCAGCACGCGCATGCAAGGCCTGGAGGGCGGCAGTACAGCAGTGCAGCGCGTGCAACACCGCCATCACAATCAATCCAGAAGCAAGCTTGCCGCAGCTGTGCAGCCTTGCACGATGGCTGGCGAAGCATGCGCCGCTTGTGACATGCATCACTGCTGTGTGCGGCTTCCAAACACCTCTACGCACCGTGCATGGTCTGCTGTGGGGGCAGCATGTGGCAACAGCGCAGCAGCTGCTGGAGCACGCACTGCAGCTGGCAGCGATACGGGCAGCAGCAGCAGCAGCTGCTACACCCCCACCCACAAGTGCAGCTGCACCACCAACACAGCAGCAGCAAGGCTTGCGCCTGAGGCGCTTCACCAGCAACTGCCTGGTAACAACCGACACGCTTGCTGCGCTGCCAGGCCACAGCCTGACACGCCTTGAGCTCAACTTGATGCACAGCAGCTCCATGGATGGCAGCCTGCTGTCAGCAGCACTCGCCAACCTCAGCCGCCTGCAGCATCTCAGCCTGAGCAGTACCAGCAAGCAGCGGCCTGTTGCTGGCAGCTGCCTGCTTGGCCTAATGCAGCTAGGGCAGCTTACGTCGTTGGAGCTGAAAGGCGTCTGGAGCGCAGATACTGCGGCGCCGCTGCAGCAGCTGCTGTCGCAGCCGCTGCCGCTGCAGCAGTTGCACCTGGATCTCTGGAGGACTAGCAGCATGCAGCGGCCGCCAGCTTTAGATCTGGCAGCGCTTGTGCAGCTACGGGGGCTGTCCATTATCAATGATCTGCCGGACGGATCAGTGCTGCCGCTGCAGCTGCAGCAGCTGCACCTGGGTGACGGCGCAATCTCTGCAGATGGCTGGTCAATGCTGCTGCCACTGCAGCAGCTGCAGCAGCTGACTCTGGTCGTCATGTTAGAGGAGCAGGAGCCGATGCTGGGCCTGACAGAGCTACGTGCACTGCAGCACTTGGTACTTCGCTACAGCCGAGATACTGATGTAGGAGCTACTGCCGCAGCGTGGCGGCAGCTGCCGCAGCTACAGGAGCTGAGCATAGGTCACATGCTGTACTCACCCAGCAAGGAGGAGATGGAGTCTGTTGTGTCTGGCATAGCAGCTGCAAGCAGCCTAACAAAGCTGCACCTGCAAGTGTATGAGGTGACATGGTTTGATGGCGCTGCTGCTGCCGAGTTGATAAGCATGGCAGCATGTGCACAGATTGCAGGCCTGTCAAGGCTCAAGGACTTGACCCTGACCTGCGAGCATTATGAGCACAAGTGGCTGGAAGCTGGTGATGCACTGGCGCTGACAGCACTGACAGGGCTAACAAGCCTCTGCCTGCGCGGGCTGGATGCAGCGGTAGGAGACTTAGAGGCAACTGCGCTGGCTTGCAACGTGCCACAGCTGCGGGACCTGGACCTATCTGACACCTCTTTGGACAGTATGGTGTGCCTTGCAGCGATTGCCAAGCTGACGCAGCTGACAAAAGTGTCGCTGCGGGATCCGTATGAGCGTACTATGCTGAGCCAGCGAGGCCTGATGCTGCTAACGAGCCTGTCTCGCCTGCAGGAACTAGATGTGGGCGAGGTTGAGGCTGGCGGTGTGACAGCGCAGGGGTTGGGGCAGATCTGGGCAGCTGTGCGGGGGCAGCAGCGGCAGCAGCGTGTAGGGTGAAGTGTTGTCTTCGTTTTGGTTACCAGGGGCGGCGTAACTCCACTGGCCGACCACACAGCAACAGTGAGGTGCGGAGGTGGCCACCTCCACAGTGTAAAGAAAGTTGCCGATTGCATGCATTACAAGCATAGCCATAGTGTCAGGGCGTTGACTGTGGGGTTGCGGGGTGGGGATGCACCTCAACCATGCATGCTGTGTACTCCCACTGTCGGCATGCTGTGTGCCGGCAGCAATGGTGGCAGTGCCCTGCGCATGGCACGAGTAGCAGGTCGCAAGGTTGTGATGCAGCCATGTGTGGTAGCAGCCATTATAAACGCCGGTGCAAGTGTCAGTCATGCCTTTGCCCTGTGCACTCAGCTCCAGCTGCGCCAGTAGTCGATGTTTCCCGCCGACTTGGCAAATGACAGTCTGACAACGTCCCCTGTTGACTGATCACCCAGTTCATGTCTCCTACATGTGTCAGCTTGGGCTCGGGCGCAGAAGCACATGCTGCAAGCAAGCTGCAGCAGCACTGTTACTTTGACTGAACACCTTCAATGTCACGATGTAACGGTTACAGCAAGCATATCCACACAGCAAGTATGTTTGCGGCTTTAAATAGACCTGCAGCTGGCAACCCTAGGGCTAGGTGCTAGCCCTAGCGACAGGATCGAAATTGCAGTTGCAGCATCAAACCCATATACCGCAGCATGTCACGCTAGCTGGCAGCACTCCGCCAGAAGCGTGGCGTGCCATACCGCTCCTTGGCACATCAAAACGCCCCGGCTTACACGCACCAACGACTGTTTGCCTTCTCTGTAACTCGAGCAGTCAGATCAAATGCCAACACAACCCACTACTGCTCCAGGGCCTGCCACTGGCACTGCTGCAGGCAGTCAAACTGGTCAAACATGGTCAAACTAAGCGCCGTCCTCTGGCGCCTTGCCCTGCCCCTGCTGCTTCTCCTTACGCTTCAAGGCACGCAGCAGGTTCTTCTTCTGCGCCTCGGTCAGTGGCACCTCCAGCTGCAACTGGCACTCCTGCAGGCGGTCAAACTATGGTCAAACTGCAGTCAAACTATGCATCCGCCTCAGGCACCTTGCCCTGCCCCTGCTGCTTCTCCTTACGCTTCAAGGCGCGCAGCAGGTTCTTCTTCTGCGCTTTTGTCAGTGGCGCCTCCAGCTGCACACCAGCAGCAGCCAGCCGCCCAGGCTGCACTGCAGGCCCCTTCTGCTTCTTTTTCTGCTGCTGCTGCTGCTGCTGCTCCCCGCCCTCCTGCTGCTGCTCCGCCCGCCGCTTCTTGCTGCCTTTGCCACCGGCTGCTGCTGCTCCTGCAAGGCCCTCGGCCTGCTCCTGTGCTTGCTTAGAGGGCTTCAGTGTTAGCTTTGCGTATGAGGCCAGGCGGGCCGCCTGCTTCTCTTCTGCTGTCATCTCTGCAAGCGGCTTCTGCTGCTGCTGCTGCTGGTGATGCTGCTTGTGCCGGTGCTGCTGCTGCTGCTGCTGCTGCTGCTGGTGGTGGCTGCGCTGGTGTTGGCCCTGCTGCCCAAACATCTGCTTCTTCTGCCCCTGCTGCTGCTGCTGCTGCGGCGGCGGCTTCTGCTGCTGTTGCTGCGCCTCATCACCCTGCTGCTGCTGCTTGGGCTGTTGCTTTTTCTGCCGCTCCTTCTGCTTCTCCCGCTCCCGCTTCTGCCTACGCATCGCCGCTGCTGCTGCCGCCTCTCCCTTAATGCTCTGCAGGGCCTTATAGTTGGGCCTCAGCCGCTTGCTGTCCTCCCTGTAGGGAGCCAGCAGCCGCAGCCCCGCAATCTGGTTGAGCTGCCTGTCTGATAGCGCCAGCACGTCCTCGTCTGTGAGGCCAAAGCTCTCCGCAGGCACCTGCAGCAGCAGCAGCAGCAGCAGCAGCGGCAGTGTGACATGCAGCAGAGTGCAAGGCAGTTGACAGCCGGCCGCCTGCGCCCTTGGTGCGAGGCAAGCGCGATGCTTTACCAAGCAGCTGCAGCAGGTGCTGCTCGCAGCCCGCATAGTGAACACTGCTGGGGTAGCATGCCATACCAGGGAGGCTGAGCAAGCAAGCTGCAAGCGGGCCGCGCACCTCCCTGTACTTGAACCTGCAGGCCAGCCCGCCACCAATCAAGCGATACACCCTGCCATACACCCTATGCCTGCGCCCTGATTGCAGTGACAACGCCATGCATCAGCACCACTCATTGCCTTCATCAGCCCACCTCCCTGTACTCGACCCTGCAGGCCAGCCCGCAGATGCTTGGCTAGAAAACTGTATGCCTTAGCACCTCTGCAAATGGCAAACAATAAAACCACTAATGCCACACCCTGCGCCGGCTCACCTCCCTGTACTTGAACCTGCAGGCCAGGCCGCCAACAAACAAGCGCTTAAGCCATACACCCTGTGCCTACGCCCTGATCGCAGTGACAACGCCATGCATCAGCACCCCTTATCGCCATCATCAGCCCACCTCCCTGTACTTGAACCTGCAGGCCAGCCCGCCGATGTTGTCCTCATAGTCCAGCTTGTAGTAATCCTCCAGCAGCCGCTGCAGCTGGCTGCGCTGCTGCGCATGCTGCGCGGCCTTCTCTGCCTTGCTGGCTGTGCCTTCGCCATCACCTTCCTCTTCCTCCTCCTCATCATTAGATGAGTCACCCTGCTGATCCTCATCAGATGCGTCCTCATCAGAGCCGTGCTGCTGCTGCTGCCGCTGCTGCTGCTGCTTGAGCTTCTGCCGCAGCGCAGCAAAGCTGCGGGCTGCACCAGCTGAGGAGGGGTCTGTGAATGCCTCGATGTCTTCTTCGGCGGCGAGCTCCTCCTCTGCGTCGCCAAACAGCTCGTGCGCGTCTTCTTCGCCCTGAAGGGACACGACAGCAGCAGAGCAGTGAGTTGTTGTCTACGCAGGAATGGTAGCACAACGAAGGTGTACGTGGCCTGTCCTCGTGCATGTCCTTCTCGCACTGCAGGCAGACAACAGCAGCAGCAGCAGCAGCAGCAGTGCCTCAATGTCCTCCTCAGCGGCGAGCTCTACTTCAGCGTCGCCAAAGAGCTCGTGCGCATCCTCCTCGCCCTGCAGGAGGCAGCAGCAGCAGCAGCAGCAGCAGCAGCAGCAGCAGCAGCAGCAGCAGCAACAGCAGCAGCAGCAACAGCAGTGAGTAGCATTCAATGCAAGGAATGGTCGCCTAATCAAGGTGTGTGCGCCCTGCGCTCGTGCGCGTCCTCCTCACCCTGCAGGGACACAATCATCACAGGCCTCCGCCATGTGCCTGTCATACAGTTGATACATGTTGTGACATGTGTTGACACAGAAGCACCATTGTGAACCCACATATCCACATCAGACCCACACACACCTCGTAATACTCGTTGTCAGCTGCTTCTGCCATGTCGCCTGTCATACTCCTCAGGGTCTGGCCCCCTGCAAGCCCCAAACCTCAACTCCTGCACCTGGCAGCACTCTGCCACCCAGCACCCCACCCCTGCAACTGGCGACATGCACTTGTGCAACTCCCAGCACCCCCACACTCGGCGCGCATACGCATAACGCGTTGAAATATAGCACACATGTACCGCTGTAACACTTGGTAAATATGCTCATTAGAAGCCATCCTGGGGCTCAGCGCCGCACCTCGTAATAGTCATCATCAAATGCCTCCGCCGTGCGCCTGTCATACTCCTCAGGGTCAAAGTCCCCTTCACGCCCCGACCCTCACCCGCTGCACCTGACAACACTCTGCCAGTCAGCACCCCAAACCACAGCAACGTGCAGCTCCCAGCACTGATACACTTTGATACGCATGATGACAGCATGTTGAAGCACAACACCAAATACCCTGGCGCCGCACCTCATAGTAATCGTCATCAAACGCTTCTGCCATGCGCCTGTCATACTCCTCGGGATCAAAGTCCCCCTCAAGCAGCTCATCCAGCAGCCCAGCAAACTTGGCACCACCCTTGCCGCTGCTGCTGCTGCTGCCGCTGCCCTTGGCTGCCTTGCCGGCTGCTGCTGCTGCTGGCTTGGCTGCTGGCTGGATGCCTGCCTCCTTCTCAATGCGGGCAAGCCTGTAGATGGCAAAGGAGTTTACAAAAAGAGACAGAAGATGAAACACATAGAGATGAATGCAATGAGCTGGATGCCTGCCTCCTTCTCAATGCGGGCGAGCCTGTAGGTGGCAAAGGAGTTTACAAAAAGAGACAGAAGATGAAACACATGGAGATGAATGCAATGAGCTGGATGCCTGCCTCCTTCTCAATGCGGGCGAGCCTGTAGGTGGCAAAGGAGTTTACAAAAAGAGACAGAAGATGAAACACATAGAGATGAATGCAATGAGCTGGATGCCTGCCTCCTTCTCAATGCGGGCGAGCCTGTAGGTGGAAATGAAGACCAAGCAGAAGCTGAAGTCAAGCAGAGCTCAAGTCCAGCAGAAGCTGAAGTCAAGCAGAAACTTCGGATATAAGGACGTATGCAAGAGCAGGCGTTCTGCTTGAAAAGATGGCAAAGCACACCGACGGCGGAACAGCCACGGTGGTACTGTCATCGCCATTACATACCGCAGCAACGAAGCCTTGACACACTCAACACACAGCTGGACAACCTTCTCAACTCACAACACCTTCCCCACCGCAGCTCACATGTCGTTGATCTCCTCCTTCTTCAGGTTCTTCAGCCGCCGCAGCTCTGCTTCCCTCTCCTCCCGCTCAGCCGCCTGCCGCTCCGCCTTGGCCTGGCGCTGCCGCTTGCGCCGCTCGTCAGGCCTGCGCACGCTGTCTTCGATGACGCGAGGGAAGCTCTGGATGCGGTGGCTGTTGGGCTCCTCAAACCTGGCGCAGCAGCAGCAGCGGCAGCAGAAAGCAGCGGTTAGGCCTGCGCACGCTGTCCTCGATGACACGGGGGAAGCTCTGGATGCGATGAATGTTGGGCTCCTCAAACCTGGCGCAGCAGCAGCAGCAGCAGCAGCAGCAGCAGCACAAGAAGTGTAAGGCATGAGGCTGCGTGTGCTACTGCAGCTGTCCATGATCCCGCAGCGCCAGCAGCAGTTGCTCAAAAGCAAACACATTGGCGCACGTTCACCTAGGCAGACAAACACCTATCTGCTTCCGACACGGCAACTCTGTCGGCCCACCTGGTGCAGCACCCCTGCTTCACACCCTTCCTACACCCACATGTGACGCGTGCTGCAGGCAGCTGGAAGCCGCCTCAACACCCTGCACATACCCACCTCTGCCCCTGCCTTACGCTGTGCCCCAAACCCTCCTTCAAACCCTACTTCAAACCCTCTTTCAAACCCTCCTTCAAACCCTGAACCCACCTGAAGTTGTATGCGGCCTCAAAGCGATCCACCTGCTCCAGGAACTGCTCATCCTCCTCCTCATCAACCCCACCAGCCCCCAGCACACCACCACCTCCCTCATCCTCGCTGCCGCTGCTGCTGCTGCTGCTGCCATCATCATCATCTCCAATGCCCCGAAGCCGCTTCCTGCTGCTGCCACTGGCGCCGCCGAGTGCATCACCGTCTGCGGGGCTCTTCCAGGCCTTGTTAGCCAGGTACGCTTTGAGGAAGGCGTCTGCCTCTGTGAGCTCAGCATCCCTGCCAAAGTACTCGTCCAGCAGCTGCAGGGAGTGCAAAGTAATGCAAAGAAAGAGGCGTAGTGCAGCATGATACACAGCACAAGGCAGCAGCAACAGCAGGCGCAGACGTTGGCGGTATGTGATGAGCGTCAGGGGAGAACCTGCACGAGCCACGCGGCAGGTGAGGAACCGCTGCTGCAGGCAGCCTTGACCAAACGCCACTGCACCAGCTTGCTGCAACTGAGCGGTCCTGCATGCCGCTCCTTGTAGCCTGGCAAGCTTCTAAATCACAACCTGCTGCAACAGTACAACACCCTGTCTGGCCAAAAAGAACATGGTAATGTCCCACAATACACTACTTTAGTAAAATGCACAACTAGGGCTCAACTCGCTCACCTCGTTGACCTGCTGCGGCGAGCGTAACAAGTGTTACATGACCTTCACGAGGCACAAAGTAACGTGCAATGCGGGTAATTGAATGCACAACCAATGCATGCCGCGCTCACCTCGTTGACCTGCTGCTCCTTGCCAGCGCCGCCAGCAGCAGCTGCCTCGCCCTCGCCTGCTGCCGCTGCCGCCCTGCGCTTCTTCACTAGGCCCTTTGCTGCTGCATCCTCCCCTTCGTTGCCATCCAGGGCCTGCTCTGCTGCTTGCAGGAAGGCCTTTTTCAGCTCCTGCTGCTCTGCTGCATAGGAGTGTGACACAGGCTGCTTTGGGATGCCGTTGTCATTGTCATCTTCGTCATCGCTGGAGGCAGCTGCTCCCTCCAGCGCCTGGCAGCAGCAGCAGCAGCAGCAGCAGCAGCAGGAGGAGGAGGATGATGGCAGTTACATGGGGAGAATGTGTGTTCAAATGCGTCACGAGCAGGCATGAAAGCATACCGACAGCTGCTGACAAGACAGAGAGACGGTGATGTGCTGCTGCATCTGCTGACTGTGCTGCTGCAACAATGTCTCACAATTGTAAACACGTGGCAACTGCTGCCTGGCTCTCACTGCTGCACTTCTCAACGGTGCTGAACATGGCTCAGCACTGAGTCACATCACGTCAGCAGCTGTGCCCACACCCACCTGCTTCGCCAGCACTGTCCGCAGGTACACAGGCTTGCTGCTGCCCTTCTCCTTCTTATGCTCCCCTGCTGCTGCTGCTGCTGCTGCTTCTCCATCAGCATCTGCTGCTGTCTCCTCAGGGAACAGCACCACATCCTTCTGGAAGATGACAGGGTCCTTGCGCTTGATGCGCACAAGGGTTTCTAACACCTGCGCAAACAGCAGCACCGCAGGCAAGTGCAGAGTGCAGAGAAGGGGTGGTTTGAGTACTGGTCCTAACGGGGCTACATATGTAGCACAGTAGCAGAAGTAATGAAGCCTGATAGATTCGATGCAGCGCATGGCTACACTGCAGTGCAGCGGCTGACCACCTGCTGCTGGTCACCAGACGATACGCCCAACACCAGCGCTGCGGCAGCTGCTGCCAAATGTGGGCACCAGATGCTGCTGCTTGCTCGCTTGCTGTCACATGCTGCTGCTCTGCTCGCTAGCTGCCGCATGCTGCTGCTTTGCTTGCTTGCTCGCTGCCACAAGCTGCTGTGTTTGCTTGCTGCCTTGCTATTTTCCACCTTGTCAGTGTCATCACTCTCCAGCAGCTCCTCTTCATCGTCTGTCGGCCTGCCCCTGAGCCTGGCTGGCTGGCTGAGAATTGGCTGGCATGCTGGCTGCTGCTGATGTCATGCTGCAGTTTGTGCACTACCCCACTAGCTGGTGTGTAGCAGCCACATGCTGCTGATTGCTTGCTGCTACATGCTGTCACATGCTGCCACAAGCTGCCATATGCTGCTGCTTTGCTTGCTTCCAGCCCAATGCTGCTTTGATGCTTGCATTCTCCCTTGCTGTTACCCACCTTGTCAGTGTCGTCATTTTCAAGCAGCTCCTCATCATCGTCATCTTCTGAGCTGGACTCCTCATCCTCATCCTCGTCCTCATAAGCAGCAGCAGCGCTGCCACCTGCTTGCCTCGCTGCCCGAGCTGTCTCTGCTGCGGCCTGCAGGGTGCACCCAGCAGCGCAGTGAATGCAAGGAAAGTTAATGCGCGCTGAAAGTGTAACAGATAAGTAACCACTATGCCTCCTGCCTGCCTGCTTGGATGCATCTGATGGTTTGAAATTGCTTGTAACTAGTCGTCTGTGGTGCCAATGTGCCGCCTGCTGCACAAGTGTGTGCGCACAGCCGGCAGCAGCCAGCTGCCATGACGGCAGCACCTCGAAGTCCAGCAGCACAAGGCGCAAGTGGCAATGGCATGCAGGTGTGACATAGCACTGCAATATCTGTTACATAACCCCGCTGCCTCATGCTGGCTGCTGCCTCACCTTCCTGGCGAGCCTGGCTGCCAACTCTGGATGTTTCTCCTGCAGCCTGTGCAGCTCCTCTCGCTTCTTGTTGTGCTGCATGGAGGCCACCAGGCAGGTTGAGCCGCCAAGAAGTACACTTGATAAGAGTTTAAGGACTGTAAGCACCAGCTACATACCTCAAAACGCTTGGCAAACTGCTCATTCACAACTATGGTGGGCTCAAACTCCTGCTCTTCCTCATCGTCGTCGAGCAGCCGTGCTTTCGTCATGATGTACTATAAAACTTGAGTGTCAATTAAAAAATGGACTTTTGCTAGTAAAGCCGGGCGATGGCGTCGAAAGACCCTAATGATAGGAGTCAAGTGACTGCTTGCAACGCAGCGAACTGTCAAAAGCCGATCCCTCTGCGTGAAACAGTACACAGTGAAAACAAGCTTGAACAGCCTGTACTCAGTCCGCGTCAGGCGCACTGTCAGTGACAACTGACACATGTGACTTCACCTCGGTGGGCGTCGCTTCACAATTTGCACGCAAGGTTTGTGTTACGTGTAATCACCTGCTCTTTCTGTAGCTTTGCGCGACGTGTGCTGTAGTGCATTGCAGCGGCGAGCAGTGCGATCAGCTTGTGCGTGCGTGGTTTTCCGATCAACATCTGTGATGAATGTTTTGGGTGGTGTAACGCGTAAATAAAGGCCGCGTCGGGTGTTTGAACGTTTGCCACGCAATGAGTCTTGTGCCTGTCAAGGTGCCCAGGGAGCTGTTGGCGGTGCAGCAGACAGTTCTTGAAGTAAGTAAATTGAATTTGGTGCTTGTTTGCATGTCGCTTGCTCGCCATCAGATGATTGCGTCAGAACCATCAGGGTGACTTTGGGGACGGAGTGGCTCGCTGGTAGCTGTGGCAGTTCGCGAGCAATGTCATTGGCTGCGCACTTCGGATAGTGCTTTGTGTATGGCCTCGGCTGGCTGCATCTGGCTGTTCAGTGGCGCTGCTGCTTTCACCTCACAGGGGCTGCAGTGGGACACAACTTTAATATCACCAACAACTGTAGCTGTGCAGCTGCCAAACACTAAAACCAGCAGTTGACCAGTCAAACCGCCCGTCCTGCAGCATTTCATCGGCGCACATAGCACACACGCAGAGCATTGCGCATCCTCCTCAAACTGCCTGCCACGCCAGTCCCACCCATCACCTTCCATGCTGTGCCACACCCCTTCCCACCCTGCATTTTCAAACGTATGTCATAACATGTCATATCCTTTCATTGCTTGCAGGAATATGTGCGCAGCAGGCTGCTGCAGTTCATCAGGGGCATGGGCACCCGTATCCTGCAGCTGGCACCGGAGCTGCCCCCTGCGCTGGTAGACAGGGCAGTAAGAGACGTGCTGGAGGTACTGCCTCAGCCCGACTATGGCCAGGTGTCTGTTGAGATGCTGGAGCTGCAGCTGGTCTTCCGCCACGACTGCCTGTGAGTTGAGATTCTGAGTTGAGATGCTGAGTTGAGTGGAGATGCTGAGTGGAGATGCTGAGCTAGGATGTTGAGTTGCGATGCTGCAGCTGCAGCTAGAGTTTCGCCACGACTGTCTGTGAGTTTGATCTCAGAGGGACAGCAGCAGCAGCAGCAGCAACAGCACAGCCAGACCTGTGCATTGTAGTGTGCCGCCGCCGTGAAGCTGCTGGTGCACAAGCTGTCCGGCTGTGTCCCGCGCAGTGGGCAACACTTGGCCGAAGCAGCGGCAGCGGCCCGCTGCTGTGTTTTATAACACCTTTCAGCTGCCACCTGGCGCTTACGACGCTCCACTAGCAGCTAGCCTATCTAGCGGCTGTTGCTGCAGCAGCAATGCTCAACAGCCTCATCGCATCATCAACTCAACTCACCCTCCCCTGCTGCTGCGGCTGCGGCTGCTGCTCCTGTGGCCGCATGTCTTTGTTCTCCCAGCAGCGCGCTGGGCTGCAACAAGCCGCAGCGCGTGCTGTGCCAGCACAACTCACATCACGAACTCACCCCACGCTGCTGCTGCTGCTGCTGCTGCTGCTCGTTTGCTGTGGCCACATTCCTGCTCTCCCTGCAGTGCCCTGGGCTGCAACGAGCCGCAGTGCGTGCTGTGCCAGCACAACCCACAGCACTAACTCACCCCACGCTGCTGCTGCTGCTGCTGCTGCTGCTGCTGCTCGTCGCTGTCGCCGCATTTCTGCTCTCCCTGCAGCGCGCTGGGCTGCAATGAGCCGCAGTGCGTGCTGTGTCAGCACAACTCGCAGCGCCGCTGCAGCGTGAACTTTGTTAAGAAGTACCTGGTGAACGACACCATGGTGGCGCGCTGCGGCGCGGGCATCCGCGTTGAGGTTGTGGACAGGGCCAGCGGCAAGGTTTATGACGGCGATCTGCCTGATGTCTGCCTGGAGGTGAGCAGTCCTCTGGGTGATGCAGGTGTGTGCCTTGAGATGTTTGCTTACACTGGGCCTGCTGCGGCATCCGTGTAAAAGTGGTGGACCGCGCCAGCGGCAAGGTTTATGACGGCGATCTGCCTGATGTGTGCCTGGAGGTGAGCAGCCGATGCAGTTTTCAAATGATCGCATTTGTGTGGTTTGGGTGCCGCTGTTGTCTTTTTGGGTGGGCCTGCCATCAGGGTAGAGGTTGTGGACCGCGCGAGCGGCAAGGTTTATGACGGCGATTCGCCTGATGTGTGCCTGGAGGTGAGCAGCCGTTGCAAGTTGAATGACCTCGTTTGTAGATCCTGGATGGCGCGCAGTGCTTTCGGCGCTTCCCCGCTCTTTGCAGTACCTCTGCAACATCTTTATGATGGATGCCTAATGCCATGCATGACAAAATGTGTGACTGTTTCGCACCTTCCTGCCTCTTGTGCAGCTGTTCAACCTGGACGGCGCGCACTATGACCAGCGCTGATTAGGAGGGGCCGGCAGGGCGCTGCAGTAGTAATGAAACAATATTATGCTTTGTCGTACTGCTTTATGATGTGTAACACGTGCGTTACTGCTTTGCACCCTCCTGCCTTGCAGCTGTTCGCCTGGACGGCGCACAATATGACCAGCGCTTCGTCGAGAGGTGGGCAGGGCGCTGCAAAAACTCCATATTGCTTTCCGATGTGCAACAAATGTTCAACTGCTTTGCACCCTCCTTCCTCGTGTGCACCTGTGCAGCTGTTCGTCCTGGATGGTGCGCAGTACGACCAGCGCTTCCTAGGAGAAGCCGGCAGGACGCTGCTGGCAAGTGGGGGCGAGGAGGCTGATGCTCAGCTGGAGGCCTGCACGCTGCTGACCAACAACAAGGCGGCGCCGCTCATCACTTCAACGGCGGGCTGCAGGGCGGACGCGCAGGGCCGGCTGCTGCTGCAGACGCAGGTGTGCACGCGGGAAAGCGCGAGAGCGTTTGGCTGCTTTAATGAGTGCTTCCGGACGGATGGAATGGTTGAGACATTCGGTTAATTCAATTCGGCAGCATGCGGATTGCGTTCTTCTGAGTGTCATGCTTGCTGGCCTGGCAAGTGCTCTGTCAAGAGGCCTGCACGCTGCTGACCAACAACAAGGCGGCGCCGCTCATCACCTCAACGGCGGGCTGCAGGGCGGACGCGCAGGGCCGGCTGCTGCTGCAGACGAAGGTAGATGCAAGTGTTGTTGGCTGGTGCTAGAGTGTGCGATTGCATGGTGTTGTTTGTGGCATTTGGTTGGTGTAGGCCAGCATCCGCAATGCGTTGATTTGCACAGGTGCCATGCTTGCTGGCCTGGCAGGTGATGTGTGTTCCACAGGCGGCGGGTGAATCTCCCGCTGTGATGTGGCTCCCTGGAGACACTGCCGCCGTCCCTTGCCTACCCACACTTCCATTGCATCCACCTGTTGTGACCGTCACTGACAGCAGTGCTGCTCCTCATTCACCTGCTGTGCTACCGCTGCAGGCCGGCCGCGTGATGCTCCCAGATGTGACTGTCACTGACAGCAATGAGGCGCTGCTTCTGACACATGATGCACCGTTTTGTATGTAATGTGTCCTGTGCTGCAGGCCGGCCGCGTGGTGCTCCCAGATGTGACTGTTACTGACAGCAGCGAGGCGCTCCTTTCAGGCCGCAAGCCTCCCTTCAGGCTGGTGGCGCGGGCCAAGCACAGCGACGGCCGCCGGCTGCGCATCCGGCATGCCGTGAGCGAGCCCTTTGTGGTGGCCACAAGGCGCGTGCGCGCCTCACACAAGGTGAGAGCAGCTTGATGTTGTGTGGTTTTTGCTTGCTGCCGTGGCTGTGGCTGCACAATGTGTGAAAGGTGCATTCGGAACAAGCTGCTGGATATGGTCAGCGTTTTGGTTTCTACCATGGCCGCGGTAGTCCCTTGTGCAGGATCATGCTCGAGTGTACAATTCCGCAACTAATCATGCCAAACATTTTTTGAACATATAAAGACAGTTGCAGATGGATATCCCCATTTACATATTGAAACATGCTGAACATCTGTTTGAACATTCATTGACAATTGCAGGTGGAGATCCCTGGCATGGATGATGCCGTTAGTAAGCTGGACCACATGGGGCGCGAGACTGTGCGCAAGCTGGGGGACCTGGCGGCTGCTGCAGCACAGGCGGGCATCAACTTGGGCCTGGAGCCTGAACTGACACGCATTGAAAAGGTGGGGCAGATTCCTGAGGCGCGAGGCCTACAATGGTTCGCTGCAGCTACTTTGAGTGTGGTGGGGTGGCACGGGCCGTAGCAGCAGGCGGGCATCAACTTAGGCCTGGAGCCGGAGCTGACACGCATCGAGAAGGTGAGTGAGGCGCATGTGCTGCTGCTGCTGCTTCTGCTGCTTCCGCTGCTTCTGCTGCTCTTCTATGTGTGTTTGGTCAGCAGCAAGCATGCAACTTCCTGGGACCAGTTGCTGGTTGGAATCACACCGCTGCTGCTGCTGCTGCTGCTTCTACTGCTGCTGCTGCTGCTGCTGCTGCCAGGTGGGTGAGTTCAGGGCGCTGGCACTGACGCTGACACTGCTGCCCCTGACACTACGGACATTCTGCTGCTGCTGCTGCTGCTGCTGCTGCTGCAAGTGGGCGAGTTCAAGGCGCTGGCGCTGCGTGCTGACGCTGACACTGCTAACACTTTTGCTGCTGCTGCTGCTGCTGCTGCAGGTGGGTGAGTTCAAGGCGCTGGCGCCGCGTGCTGACGCTGACACTGCTGCCCTGGACACTGCTAACATTCTGCTGCTGCTGCTGCTGCTGCCAGGTGGGTGAGTTTAAGGCGCTGGCGCTGCGTGCTGACGCAGACGGCCACCTGCGGCAGCAGCTGCAGGCGCTGCTGAAGCTGCCCAAGGACAAGTGGGAGGAGGCCGCGGAGCACGCCAAGCGCGCAGTGCTGCCTGACAACCGCATGCGCGCATGTGAGTTTGCTGCGGGGTGTTGTTGGGCTTGGGCTAAGGTTTGTGTGTTTGGCTGGATGAATTGGCGGGTTGTTGGTGGCTGGATGAGCTAGCAGGTTGATGGTGGTGCACTAGTGCTTGCATCTCTGCGTGTGTGTTGGTGTGCTGACTGGGATCAGTGCGTGTAAAATGACAAGTGGGAGGAGGCCGCGGAGCACGCCAAGCGGGCGTTGCTGCCAGACAACCGCATGCGCGCATGTGAGTGGGTGTTGCGTCAGTGGCTGGTCGATGTTTGTGGTTGGTTGGGTTTGGTTGGGATGGTAGTGCAGTGGTTGCAGCAGCATGTGTCCAGCTACGTGCATATGGCGTGACCCTTTCGGGAGGGCGGCTGCTGCCTGTGGCCCTAGGTGGGTTGATGTAAGATGACAGTTTTAGGCATGGTAAATGCACAAACTGTTCACCTGCAAGCAATGCTGGTCCACCGATGTGTTTGAAACCAAAAGGATTGCAATGCGCAACAGTATGTAGATGACTAGGCTGTAGTGCGCAGCATCAACCGGTCTGCACAGCAGGTGCATGCCTCTGCAGAGTCTACTGTGCTGACAGTGGCTGCTTCTGCTGCTGCTGCTGCTGGCCCTGAAGGGTATGCTGACCCCAGCACGCTGGAGCTGGGGCTGCTGTTCCCCTGCAGGCTGGGCCTGGTGGACCTCAAACGGCCAGAGGGTGAGCAGTTTGCAAACATACCTGATATGTGACCATTGTCCAGGGCTTGCGCACTCACTTGCAGATAGATTTGGTTTGTGAACACTGTCATGTTGCATTGCACTACGGAAGCAGCCAGAGGCAACCCAGCATAGCATCTGCACCAGCAGCAGCAGCAGCAGCAGCAGCAGCAGCAGCAGCAGCAGCAGCAGCAGCAGCAGCAGCAGCAGCAGCAATAACTTGATGAAAGTGAGTTGACATACCCTGCAGGCTGAGCATGGTGGACCGCAAGCGGCGCGAGGGTGAGGCAGCTGTCCTTTTACAATGACGCGGTTACATGTGCATTGGGCTCAAACACACTGCTGCCAGCCTGCTTGCATGCCACCAAAGGCAACACATATGTCAACAGCCACACCCTCTGTCCACTTTGCTGTCTTATTTGTAGTGCCAGGTGAGTGCTCCAACTTTGATGCATGCCGACTTGCCACTTTCTCACTCCTTTCATACACCCTTCTCACTTTGTTCGCGCCTTTCCTCCTGGCCTGGACCCTGCATCCTTCTTTCACCTCCCCTCAACAGCGCTGCTGCAGCGGGCCGTGGACGCTGCCGGCAACTTCAAGGTTGAGGTTGTCACGCAGCTGCGGCAGAACCCGCTGCAGCGTGACGTGGTGCGGCAGCTGCTGCCACAGGCTGAAGCAAGCTGGTGGGCGCCCGGCCATGTGGGCTGGACCATCTTCCCTGCCGACACAGACAACTTTGAGGTGTGTTATTTTGGCACGTTATAGTTATGTTATTGTGTTTACGTAAAATAGCTACAGTTTGGGGTACGAATTCGGGCCCAGTTAGGGCGGAGGCCAGCTGGTCAGCGCCCGGCCATGTGGCTGGACCATCTTGCCCGACACAGACAGCTTCAAAGTGTGTGTTACTTTGTTGTTGTTCCTTCTTACATTGGAAGGTGACAGTCCTGGTACATGTTGGGCCGAAGCAAGTTGGTGGGCGCCCGGCCACGTGGGCTGGACGATTTTCCCCGCCGACACAGACAACTTCGAGGTGTGTTGCCGTTGCTACTATAAACCTGTTGTTTTTGTAGAGTTGGTTGTTATGTATCAATGAATATTGAACTTGCTAGTACATGCTGGGGCCGTCTGGACCAACACAATGGCTGCATGACAACTGCCCTGAATGCTAGCAGCGTTGTGTGCTTGTGCTGTAAGGCCAACACAGGGCAACACCATGCTAACAAGTCCCATTGCCTCTTCTGCTGCTGCTGCAATTGCGGTGTGCAGGTCAGCAGCCGCCTGGCAGGCATCCCAGCCTTCGACCTGCATGCAATCTGCAGCGCTGCAGATGTCACTCCGCGCTTCAGCACTGCGGGGTTTGCTGCGCCAGATATGCAGGTGGCAGCAGCACCCAATCCAGCAGCAGCAGCAGCAGCAGCTACTGGGAGCTACTCATCAGCAGCTGATACTGCGGGTGCTGCTGGGGTGGTGCAGCAGCAGGGGCCTGCAGCAGCAGTAGCAGCAGCAGCAGCAGCAGATGCGTACCCGGGTATGCCTGCACTGACAGATCAACTGCAGCCGCCACCTGCAGCAGCAGCAGCGCCAGCAGCAGCACCAGCAGCAGCAGCAGGCAGTACAGGTCAGCTTCAGGGCCTAACCGTTGACAGCCTGACTGCCCTGCTGCAGTCAGCCGTGGCAGACGGCCCACCAGCAGCAGCAGCATCACCACCTGCTGCTGCTGCTGCTCCTGCTGCAACAGCCGGTCCCACACAGCAGACTACGACAACACAGACTGCATCAGAGCAGCAGCAGCATGTGTTAGGCCCGCATCATCTGCTGCCGCTGCCGAGTGCTGACCAGCTCCAAGCCATGATGCAGAGCCGATCACTTACTGAAGGCATGATCGCAGCAATCACTGCTGCTTTCGAAGCCAACCAGTGCCCCTCAGACATCCTAGATGTGCTACAGACACACATCGCAGAAGACCCCACAGCAGCAGCAGGCACAGCCACAGGCGGCGCAGGAACAGCGACAGCAACAGAGGACGCCACTTCCGAGCAAGACCACGACACGGACAGCACCAGCAGCAGCAGCGGCGGCAGCAGCAGCGCCGGCCGCGCATTGCCAGTGGCCGGGCTCAAGCGGCGCCACTCTGCTGCTGTCGAGAGGTTCAGCCACAGCTCAGGTGGAGACTGCATGGGTGAGAATGATGTGGCGGCACCAGGCGCTGCTGCTGCTGCTGCTGCTGCCACGTCTCCTGTCTCGACATCAGGTGCCAGCCGGGCAGCGCTCCGGGCAAACAAGCAGCAGCAGCAGCAGCGAGCTCGTGGAAGCGGCGCATCGGCGCCGCCTGGCGCAAAACGCCCCGCGAGCTTCAGCGGTGCTATCAACATGCACCGGGGCGGCATGGCAGCAGCAGCAGCAGGGGTTATTCCTGATGCTGATGTGAGTTGCCAGGAGGCAGGGCAGGCAGCAGTGACCAGCCGCCGGCCCGCTAGCTTTAGTGACGCACACACGCGCTCACTGCTGCAGTGTGTGAGGGAGCTTCCGCAGCGGCGGCTGGCAGCAGCAGCAGCGCCAGATGCAGCAGCAGCAGCAGCAGCAGCAGCAGCAGCAGCAGCAGCAGCAGCAGCAGCAGCAGCAGCAGAGTTGGAGGAGCCTCACCCCTTTTACCAGCAGCTGAAGCGGGACTCTCGGGAGAGCTCGAGGGCAGATCTGCGGGTGGATGCGCAAGCTGCTGCTGCTGCTGCCGCAGAAACAGCAGCAGCAGCGGCGGCGGCGCAAAGCAAGGCTGCTGCACCCACAGCAGCAGCAGCAGCAGCGCCGGCCGGGCCGGATGATATGGGCCTTGCTGGCGGCTTGGGTGCCGGCCACAGCCTTGATGTGCCAGGGCTGTGCAACATGTACCCTTCGATGCTGCTCGATGCCCTGGTAGCGAGTGCTGCTGCTGCTGCTGCCGGCCAGAACAAGCCTGCTGCTGCTGCCGCTGCACCAGCAGCTGCTGCGCCTCCAGCAGCAGCAGCAGTGACGACCTCAGGATCTAAAGCAGGTTCCAACTCAGCAGGTGGTGCTGTGCAGGGTGCCAGCTCGGCAGATTTGGAAGCAATGCTAGGAGACTCACGAGGGCAGGCACAGCTAGCACTGGAGTCCCTCTCTAGCCTAGGACTAGAAGACTCCCGCCTGCCAGCTGCTGCTGCTGCTGCTGCTGCTGCGCGGCAGCAGGGTGCAGCAGGCGGCAGCCTAGCCCGGGCCGGCAGCAACGCAGCAGCAGCGCTGCATCCGGCGCCGAGTGTTGAGATGATGGAGGGTCTCAGCATGGGCCTTGATACGCTGCCGAGTGGGTTCCTGCAGCTCGGCAACAGTGGCTTGCTGTTTGGCAGCGGCGGCGGGGAGCGCAGCAGCCTGCTGCCGCCGCTACCGAGCGGCCTTTTTGGTGCTGCTGCCGCTAGGGGCATCAACCAGCAGGGCCTCGGCCAGTCAGGCGATGCAGCAGCAGCAGCAGCAGGGGGTGCTCTGCAGATGCCGAAAGCGATGAGTTTGGAGTTGCTTCCGAGCAGCTTGCTGCAGTCTTACAGTGGCTTGCTGCAGGACCTAGGTATGGATGCAGCAGCGGAGCGGGATAACATGCAGCGCGGCGGCGCCCCTGCTGCTGCTGCTGCTGCTGCTGCTGCTGCTAAGGGCGGGGCTGGAGGTTTAGCGGGTGGGGGTTCAGGTTCAGGGGCTGCTGCTGGTGTTGATGTGAGCATGGACGTGGGGCCGTTTTTGGATGAGGTGGAGGCTGCTGATGAGCTGCGGCAAGCTTGAAGTTGTACATGCTACCTCAGGTGTTGAAGGTCAGCGTTGTGGGACGTTTAGCCAGTTTTCCGCACGTTCACCGCAGGTCCGAGGGGCAAGCGACTTTGTGACGCCGTGGTGGCTTGTTGCGGCTGGGTGCCGCTGGTTGCGCTGCTGTTGGTGTGCATTGTCATGGCTGCTGGTAGGCGCGCGCTGGTGCTGGTGCGGTGCTTTGCCTGTGAGTGGGGTTCAAGGAAGGTGGTCCGTGGATCTAAGTGTGTTGTGACCTTCGCGTGTTGTTACGTGCATGTTCAAAGCGTCAGTCTTCCGTTTTGAACAAACCCAAGCTCTGTTCAGGTGTTTTGTCCCCTGTGCATCAGATGGAGCTCAAGCAGGTGTGGTGGTGTGGTGCTTTGAGAAAGGATAGTCACATGAATGTCCTGGCACCATCAGGCACCATCCTTTGGCGATGTGGCGATGTGGCGATTTGGGCGGTGTTGTGTATGCACTCTTTCTGTGACAGCAGAGTGTGTGTATGCTGTGAGGACTGTTGTGGGGGGGGTTGCAGAGCAGCAAGGTAGCCACAGACCATGTCAGCTGCAGGGTGTCGAGTTGTCAGCAGTACCGTACTTCTTGTACTACCTATCTACTTGTTGTAAGGGAATGGACAGTGCGACAGCTAGCAGCAGGGGTTTGCAGCCATGCGTCAAGCGCCTAGCTAGGTGATGCACCAGCACAGTGTCTGCTGGCTGGCCACAGCATTTTTGAGTCTTGCGAAACCTGGTGGCGGCGTTGGTGTTTGAAAGCAGGTAGTAACTTGGGGCAGGCAGCTGTATGCAAGCCCCTGACCCTGCACGTTGTCATCTGCCTTTGCTAGTGATAGCAGCAGCTTCTTTGAGGCATTGTGATGGTGTTTGTTTTCTGCACGGCATGTTGTGCCCGCAAGGGGCACCTGCTGTCAACGCACTGCACTGACTGTGCTTCAGCAGCAGCAGCAGGTGCATGTGGTCTAGCATGGCTTGCAAATGTGCAGGCCGCATACAGATACTTGCATTTGGACGCTGTTCTTCATGCCGAAGGGCAGGGGTGGTCACTTGTCCACATGTTGCGCATGTGCATGCAGGCTAAGCATTATTGCTGGGGCGTGTTTGCGTATGAGTGGTTCGCTTGCACAGACTGCTGCACATGTCTGCCATGTCAGCAGGCAAAAAACCTCGGTGCCTGGCAAGCCCAGAGTGTGCTGCCATGCTTGCTGGGAGGTTGCGGCATTGCAAGCAGGGCCAGCTGCTCAGTTGACAGGCCTGTGAGGAGTGACCCCTGTGCATTCATTTGTACTGCAGATCCGTATCTGCTGCAGCGGCTGTTGCGTGCGCCTGCCTGCTCAGCTGCATACGTTGCTAGCACTTGTGTTGCTGTTGTGGGGGTGGTTTTGGAAGAACTAATACCTTAGATGCCATGTGTCGCTGGTGTTTTGCTTGGTTGTTCTTGCTGTCATGCTGCGCTGCGCTGCACGACTGTCCTTCCCCAGGGTGTTGTGCACTTTTGAACACTTCAAAGCATCGAAAGCTGAGGCGCGCCAGCTGTAACGCTGGTGCACTCTGCAGCTGTTTGATTGTTGCAAAGGTGAAGGTTTGTTGCACTTGTTGAGGCTAGTTTGAGCTGTGCAAGAAAAAGGCGGCTTCGGTGGATGCAGCGCAATGCCTGTGATCAGTAGCTGGTGGCTGTGAATGGCACACCACCTGGCCGTCTGGTGGAGTGGTCTTGTGCAATTCTACTCCGATGTAGAGGCCTCCGGCTGCCTGCATAGGCACCGGCAATGCCCATCTGTTTTCCTTGCCAATGCAAGTGGAGACTTGGTGATCATTAATATAGAGGGGGTTGCTCAACCCAAGAACAGCGTGGTCACAGTGCTTGCTGTGAGAAACCAGCAGCACGAGTGCCGGAATCGGCCTTGCAGCAGGTGTGCTGCATGTGGCGGCTGGTCATGAATGCACCACTAAAGGTTTGAGAGAGGCCTATGTCGTGGATCTCTCTTTTGCCATCGCAACGTAATATTGTGGTAACGTGCGGCACTGCTGCGCACTGCCGTGCAACGGGGGTTGTTGAGCATATGAGTTGTGGCATTTGATCGAAGTGCCTGCATCTTTGTCGCATCCAGTGTGGCGCACTTTGTTGCGCTTGTGCCTTGACTAACAGGCAGGGGCATACAATGGCAAAAGATGTATGCTTGCTCGCCGGCTGTGTTCATGGTGAGTGGGCGCTGTGCAGTCACTGTAGAGCAGTCAGAAGCAGCTGTTTTGTGGCCAGCCTGAAACAATGACCAAGTCACAACTGCAGAAGCACGTTGTGAAGAGATGTGCAGGGCGCCCTGTGGCTGTGTTCTCGCCTGCATTTGGCTTCCGTGCTTGGTTTGATGGATGTGATGCGTAGCTGACCTCATCATGCAGGGTTGGCGCTTCCGCAAGCGACAGCCTGCATGACCGCGAAGCATTGCATATGTGCCGGGAGTTGTTACAGCGCGCTGCAGTGCGGCTCATGTGGCCGGACCCTGGAGCAGCATAGTTGACTGCTTTCCATTTGCATCTGTTGTGGCATGTGAGTTGACATCTTGTCTAGTTGTCGGTGTTTGAAATTGCAATTAAAGGCAAGAAGAAAGGTGGCTTGTGCTGAGGGCCTGGCCGCGCTGCAGCTGCCGCGCGCAAGTGCTTTCTGTGTTGTTGAGTTGTGCACAAGTGTTATTGTTGAGCGGCATCTCATGTTGTGTTGCACAGCTGCAGTGCAACAGCCGTATTCAAATGCAAGTTGCAGTGCATCTGTATGGTGCTGCGCATGCCGGTGATGTGTACGCTGTCGGCCCTGCTGCTCCTGCAGCCGCTTTTGATAGAACACAACGGTTCTGTGCTGTGCAAGCTGTCCAGCTGTTCAGCCGTTTGACTTGGTGACTGGGCAGTTGATGTGACAGCTAGATTCTTCATAGATGGCTGGGCGCTGCTGCGCCAAGGCCGTTATCAAATGCTTGTCTTCAGTCATATGCGCAACTTCCCTCTTGTGTAACTTGCACAGCCTGGCAGCCCCAAGGCGGTGTGCCGCACCTTGCACCATTTCTTTTTTTGTACCGGGACACGGAATCCTGCACCAGTTCTGCATCATACACCCGGCACAGAATGCTGCACCACCACTGCATCATGCACTCGCCTGCCATCCTGCATTCAGGAGCTTGTTGCGTTGGAAAGAAAGGAGTTTGTTGTGCACTCGCTTGCAATGGTGTTGCACTGCAGCCTGTCGGCGGAGCAGCCTTTTGATCATGCAGCCTGTTTGAAGCATATGGGTGTTGCAGTGCTGCCTGTTTAAACGCGCACCCCAAGACGCATGCGCTGCGTTGGCAATGTAGCGATTCACTTGGAGCACGCTGTTCTTTGGGTAGCTGTTCATCTGCCAGATGGGCGGCGCATGTACAGTTTGCTTGAAACTGGCCCCCGTGTAACGCTGTCAAGGCGACCTCAAGTAGACACTTTCAACTTTCAACTTTCGACCTCCTGTCAGTTTGCGCCGGGTCGACTGCTAAGGATGACATTCCATGTTACTGCGGCTGTTGCAGATGATGCGCAATCATGCCATACTGGCTAGGCTAACAACCTTGGCAGCTGGACTGACTCAAAAGTCAAAAAGCAGTTTTCAGAAATGCGCTCGCTCTTGTCCCGACCACCCATGCGATTTGCTCAATTCTTGTTCGTCTCTGGGAGGCTATACCGTCGATTGGCCCATTGCTTCAACAGCAGTTGTTCAGCCTGGAAGTGTGACATGTGCACACTGAAGCTCAGATCCTGAGAGCAGGTGTGACTAGGGTGGCAGCCTCAATCACGCAGCCCTGTATCTGCTCAGACGCAAGCTGAGATCAACTAAAAACCGATTCAGGGAAAGCTATCTGGCACGATTTAGTCGCGCGGTGCGTGTAACCTGGAGTTGATGCAGCGATGAAAACACGCTAGTGTTACTGGCCTAACAGGGCGCCCCCGGCTTAACTCTCCATCACTCATCGTCAAAGCGTGAACTAGGCAGCCATTTCTTCTTCGTGGTCGGCAATAGACACAGTATCACTAGTGCACCTCTCCAGTGTAATCGGCCGGGCGTTCGGATCTTGTCCTGCAGGTACGCAAACTTTTGACTTGGAATCATAACCTGCGTTGCACCAGCAGGTTGATGCTTGTCCGCTTGCGTGCTGCCTGGCTGGCAGCTGCTCATAGTCAGCAGCAAAACGGCTGCCCAGCTCGCTGCCAGTTCACGCATCCGATCAAATCAACGCGGTATCTGTTTCCGCCTCCGTTGACGCAGGCGAAGATGTCGATCCCAGCCCCCAGTGCGCTGCCTGCGTTGTAGACGTCTCCAGCTGCTGTGCGCCAGGCGCTGCTATTAACCCTCAGTACACAGTTAGTGGTGTCTACGCGCTCCTTTTCAGACAATGTGCATAGGCTCGAGCTGCAGCCCACAAGGCAGGGCAGGCAGATGAACTACTGCCCAGCAGGCCGGTACAGCCCTGCCTCTCCTGCAGGCCCCAGCAGTGCGCTGACCTCGCAGCTTTACGCTGGCGCCAACGCACAGCTTCATCTGCCCTCGATGATGCATCTGCAGCACCCCGACCAGCACCACCACCAACAGCAGCACCATGAGCAGCAGTGCCTTGCACAAGGAATCGATGCCAGCATAACATGCATCAATGGATTCCTTGGCACAGATTCAGCTGGCAGTGACATGCACACAGACAGCATGGTGCGTGAAGCAGCAGCAGCAGGCAACAGCAGCGGCGTTGACTTGATGCATGAGCTCATGCGGGTCATCAATGACGATGATCTGGCAGCAGCAGCAGCAGTAGCAGCTACAGCACCAGGCATCCACCAGCAGCAACACCTCGTATGTCCAGCATCCGCACATGCCGCGCTGTGCCATGGCCTGCCTCAGCAGCAGCAGCAGCAGCAGGGCTGCGGGACACTGCCTGATGCGTGTCTGGTTGCTGACACGCCAGCTGCCTGGGCAGCAGCAGCAGCAGCCCGTGATGCCAGCAAGACGCAGCACCACCACCACTACAACCACCACCACCAGCAGCAGGGGCAGCAGCTGGCCATGCAGCTGGGATCAACACCTGCAGCTTGCTTTGCAGGAGACCCAGCAGGATCAGCTGCAGCTGCAGCTGCTGCTGCTGCTGCCAGCTGGCCTATCCCCAAGGTACCGGCAGTGCTGCACGCTGGTGCCACCGGCAGCAGCAGCACCAGCACGCCAGCGCTGCTGCCGGCGGCGTGGCCGTCCCCCTTCATGCAGTCTGCCAGCATCAGCAGTGGCGCAACCAGCACACCGGTTATAGACGAGGAAGCCAGCAGCAGCTGCCTCTCTACGACAGACATCATTGAAGCATTGAGGCGTGCAAGCGTAGAGCAGGCACGGCAGCAGCAGATCAGCACGCACGGACAGCAGCAGCAGCAGCTGCAGCACAGCTGGTCCGCGCCACACCTTGCTGCTGCTGCTGCTGTGGGACAGCCAGGCAGCAGCGCATGGTGCGGCTCAGCAGCTGCCAGCAATGCAGCCCACCTGGCGCTTGGCAACCGCAGCAGCTGTGATGCATTCGACCTCAGCAGGGCGGCCAGCACACCAGCCATGACCCTGCAGCAGCAGCAGATACTTCAAGAGCTGCATCTGGCCCAGCAGCAGCTGGCGCAGCTCCGAGCAACCGAGATGCTGCTGCTACAGCAGCAGCAGCAGCAGCAGCTCCGATCAGGCGAGATCCTGCAGCAGCAGCAGCAGCAGCAGCAGCAGCAGCAGCAGCGCAGGTCCCTTGAGGCGCTGCACCGCTTCCCTGAGGCAGAGCTTCACCGGACTGCTGACCAGGGCAGCAGCGGCAGCAGGTGCGGCAAGGTGTTCAAGCCCCGCCGGCCGCAAGTTGCTGCTGCTGCCGCGCCGGACTTGATGATCAGCGACCGTGTGCGTGTGCGCATGCAGTGGCTGCACCAGATGCGGCACCAGCAGCAGCGGCAAGACCGCACCACGCGGCGGCAGCAGCAGCAGCAGCGTCCCAGGCAGGAGCCCGCTGAGGGCTGATTGAAACTCAATGTGGCTGGAGCAGCACTGCATGGTGTTGCTGCAGGCTGCTTGGGAAATTATTATTACGCTGGGGAAAATGCAGGTTGGCTGTGTAGCTGATTGTTAACACTGCTCATATGGCAGGTTTGTAGGAGCCCTCTCCAATGCAGTCCATTGCTTGTGGGTGTGTGCGTGTGTGGCTGCATGCGTGTCTGCAATTTGGGTGTTTGGTGTACCGGCAAGGTTTTGCCAACACTTGAAACTTTCTCTGGCAGCCTTCGTTGCACCTTGCGGGACATACCGGCTCGACTGCATCAGCAAAGAGCGTGGTCTGCCTGCTTTGCCATGTAGGCGCCTTCAGTGTTGGTGAGCTGGCGAATGCGCATGGTTGGCTGGCCAACTAGCCGCAGCATGCATGCATATAGTAGCATATCTCTGGCCTTTCGCCATCTATCTACATTGATAAAGCGACACTAGGTTGGTGGGATGCCTGATGTGCTGATTTGCGGATTAGAATTGGTTGCTGCTACAGCAGGCTTAGCGTGCCGCTGCCGCCAAGGTCACACCGTGTGAGTGCCTGGTGCAGGCTGCCGATCATTGGAGGTACACGGACTGCTGCTGCAGTCGATTGGATTGTTGCTTGTTGTCAGCAACTCTTTGGGCGTGTCTAGGTACAGACGGGCTTCCATCACTGGCAAAGGCAGCTGCTCAGCAGCAGTAATATGATGAATAGACTTTTGCCCTGCATGCGCTGCTCCTGCCATGCATTGTGGTGGCCGCATGGGGTGACTGCAACGCGTTGCTTGCATCGCACTTGTTGCAATGCGTTGGTTGCAATGCGTTGGCAGCCCAATGCGTTTGTAGCCCAATGTATGTGTTGCTGGCGTGCTTTTGCAGTGCCGGGCGGCACTTGTTGAGCATGTGGTTGGCAGCCCAATGCGCTGGTTGTGTTGTGTTGGTTGCTGGCGTGCTTGTGCAGTGCAGGGCCGCGCTTGTTGAGCATGTGCGTGCAGCCCCAGGGCTGCCGCTGCACTGATCTGAGCCGAGCCCAATGCGACACTGAAAAAACGCAGCAGCCCCGCGAAGGGGTTCATGGTGGTTTAGGGTGGTTTAGGGTGGCTAGTGAACCTCAACAGCCCCGCCAAATGAGTTTGGCGGTGCTTTAGTCGACATCATTGCAGAAGTCACGCATTCTTTTTTTTGTTATGGTAGCTGCATACATGCTAACGGCTATGAGGTGCGGCGAATGCCTTTGGCTGAGGCGACCGGCAGTGTCCGCAGCTAGCTTCTGGGTTGGCTTTCTTTCAGCTGGTTGCTTGAGGGCTGTAGAGGCAGTTAGATGCCTGGTTTGCCCAGCACAGCAATGCAGGTGGTCACCAATGCATATGAATATGCCAGTTGGTTGTTACAAAAGGAGGGAGCAGCACGGTAGGCAGACTGTGTGTGTTGCAGAGGTAGCAGGCGTTTTGTGAGGAAGCGGGGTTTCAATTTCTGCTGCTGTCATGTGCTGGCTGGCAGTGCTTTTGAGATGGCAGCAGCAGCAGCACTGTCAGCAGGTTGTTGTTGGGCAGGTTCAGCATGTGCTTGCAGGTCACCAATGCATATCTTTGTTATAGTGGTGGTCTGGGTGCTCGTCTGCGCTTCTATGGTAGGCTTGCAGCAATGCGTTGTGTCCCCTGATGAATGGGACACGTGCTGCAGCAGTCACCTTAAGGGGACACTACATGGGTGCATCTCTTTGCAGATCATTTCTTGCTGATGTGGCTTGGATGTGGCTTCATTGTTTTAGTTGTTGTGGTGCACTGTGCTGGATTTGGCTGGTCATCTCTTTGCTCTCTTTGCTGTCGTGTGCACCCTTCCATGTTGGGTGGTCGGTCTGGCGTACAACATTATTGCTGATTTGTGATGGTAGCCTTGCATGCGATTGGCTCTGGTCAGGGATCAGGCTGCAAGGTTTAGGAACCTTGGGAAAACCAATCCTAAGCGAAAACGTTAACGCTGCTGTGTGGTGGTAGCCGGTGCATGCACCAGTTACTACTGTACCCACATGTGCTATCAGCTGTTTCCGTGGGGTGGCTTCTCGGCTGCGGCGTTTGTGCGATGCACCTGATTTGCAGATGAGCAGCGCTGATGCCCAGCACACCCGTGCTTCAGCATAGCAGTGTTGCTGTCAGCCATCTACTTAAAACACCATCAGCGCTGCTGTCAAAGCGCTTGTGCTGTTTGCTGTTGTGGTATGCCCTTACATTTGCTTGTGGAATGGCGTCTCATTCTGCTGTGGTATGCTCTTACATGCACTTGTCCAGTGTTTGTTTTTAAATGGCCTTACATTCTGAGCTGCTGCACAGACTTGGCAGGCTCCATGCAGTTGTGTGGTCTTCGTGGCGTGTGGACTGTGAAGGTCTTCACAGGTCATACGCCAAGCCAGCAGGCCAACCGCACAGCATGGGTTTAGTACATTGATACCAGACAGTTTTGCGGAAAGGTTGTCTCGTATCCACCGCTCTGGATTCGTAATGGTGTTGGTGTTGATGTATCTTTTCACGGGTGTTGACCACTGTGGGCCTGACACACAGCAGATAGTTGTATCATGGCCAGGATCAGTGCAGGCTCGAGTTGAGGGTGGCACTGGATGCTGCGTTGTTCCGGCTACTGGCACGCGACTGTGTGTTGCAGACAGTGTGCTGCGCATATGCTTGTTTGTTGCAGGCTGTGCGCTGCTGTGTATGTGCATGTGTGTTGCAGGCAGCGTGCTGCTGCGTGCGCGCATGTGTGTTGCAGACATCATGCTGCTGCGCATGTGCATGTGTGTTGCAGACAGTATGCAGCTGCGTGCGCGCATGTGTGTTGCAGACAGTATGCAGCTGCGTGCGCGCATGTGTGTGGCAGACAGTATGCAGCTGCGTGCGTGCATGTGTGTTGCAGGCAGTATGCAGCTGTATATGTGCCTGTGTGTTGCAGACATCATGCTGCTGCGCATGTGCCTGTGTGTTGCAGACAGTGTGCTGCTGCGCACATGAGCAGGGCGCCTGCCCTGTGATCTGTGTTTGCTCTGTTGGTGTGGCATGGTGGTTGAGCAAGGGGTTGTTTTGCACAGGGTTTGCAGGGTTTTAGGCCAGAAGGGGTTTCAAGGGTTTTAGGCCAGCAGCAGAGCCCTGGGAGCTATGCCCTGCAAATGCAGGCAGGCACGCAACGTCATGATCCAGTTGCGTTGTGTTGGGGTCTCACGCATATCTGTATGTGGCATGCCAGCAAGCCGCGTGCACTTCTCTGCAGAGCGGCTTGCATTTGTTTTACTCGGTGCTTTTACACGGCTTCGCATGTCGTTTGGTGGGCCGGCTCATAAGCCTGATGCTGAGCAGCAGCAGCAGGCGGCGACACAGCCATATACAGAGCATGAGATCTCTTTTGGGTGCAGCTGTGTGTTCTTGCGGGGGCTTAGAGGGCGTAGGATGTCTTTTAAATGCAGCTGTGTGCTCTGTAAGGAGGCTTTAGGGTTGAAGGGTATAGGAAACCCTGTACCCCAAACCCTAGAGTAAGGTGGCTGAGGCTTAAGCATGCTTGCATGGCACTGGGTGCTTCTGCTTAGGAGCACACCTCTGCCGGCAGCAGATGCAAAACAACACACATGCGTATCAAACACATGCAGATGTTGCAACAGGTGTGCATGATAGCAAATTGCGTCCCACCTGTCTGTTCCCGGGGTTGGCAGTGTCAGCTGGTGGTGCTGGCAGTTCTGTTGGTGCTGGTGCTGTTGCCATAAGGCCGCGTTGATGCATCTGCCTTTGCATGATGTACATGGCTGGTAAGCAGTGTGTGCAGCAGTTGCATATGCTTGCTTCTGTAAGCATGTGATTGGCCGCTTGCGACTGCTATGGGTTGTAGCACGGTTGGCTGCTGTGCTGGGCATATGGTGATGCTTAAGGAGTGCTGCTTGATCAATACATGCTTACATAATACCATGCAGCACGTCATACAACACAAGCGCCGTATTGCAGCAAGCTGCCTGAAGGGAGGAGCTGGTGTGCATGCAGTGCAGCGGTGTATTGCACTGCTAAGGGCGGCGCATTTCACTTAATCTGTCTTGACTAGTGTGGCCGCTTGTGTAGGTGGGCAGTATTCTTGCGTGGCTGCTGTTCAAGATCACACGTGCAGAGCCGCTGTCCTTGTGTCACAGCGTGTGTCCTGCATGCAGTGCTCGGCTAGTGGTTGCCAGAATGACGAGCAGAGGCCAAATGGATGAGTGCAGTGGTTGATGTCGATGTTCAAATAGCACTGCTTATTTCTTGGTACGGGCGCGGGGCACCTCCTGTATAGGGGTGTTAGACGTTTCTTGCTGGTGGAGGCATTGCCTTTGTGTCCCCTGCAGTCAGGTTCGCCTGGCTGCTGCGTTTCACTAGCCAGTAGGATTTCGTCCCCCCTGGTAAAAAAAAGCACTGCAATGCTGCAGCCCGACAGGTCTGTGCTGTGTGCTGGCAGGGCTTGCTGTGAGCTGGTGGCTGCAGTGCAAAACCCTAGGGCCACCTGGCTGCACGTGAATTTAGTATGTTTGTTTGAGATGATGATGTGATTCAAGGACAGCATGCCACGTGTTGGATTGCAGCTGCTGGCTGAAGGTCCGCAAAGGAGCAACAGCTTGATCTGTTGGTGTCCATTTCAAATGTTCAATATCCTGGGTGATGGTTGTAACATGGCCATACTGTACAACAGATAACGGGTTCCTGCTGCTTTAGACCAAGTGCAGCGACATGCTGCGGTGGGCATTGAGGCAGCACTGCAACCGTTGCAAAACGTTCTGGTGCTGACTAAACCTGCACCTCCATGACAAACCCTACCTTGGCGCGTATGCGGTGCTCGGTCAACCGAAGCAAGTAAGCATTTCGAGTAGCAATTAAAACCGATTAAAGTCAGCTATTGAACATGCCATGGACGCGCTGCTGGGCTCGCATGTCTCTTTGACTCTGGGCGACTCGCTTACTGTCCTTTCTCCGGCCAACATTACGAACTCCGGTTACAAATTGCACCAACTGACAGACGGACAGTTCAGCCTCCTGAAGCCATGGCAGACGTCCAGCGCTGCTGGCTCAAAAAGGGAGCAGAGTGGCTTGCCCAAACAGCAGCAGCAGCAGCAGCAGCGGCAGTGGCAGCAGCAACCTGCGCTGCCCCAAGAAGACAATGACAGCCAGCACCAGCAGCAGCAGCAGCAGCAGGTGCAAGCCATACTCCAAGCCCACCAGCAGCTGCTTGCAGCAGTGGCTGCCGCTTGCACTGGTGCAGCAACTGTGGAGCAGCCAGCAAACGGTGCTGCTGGCGCCATACAGCAACAAACTGCTGCTGCTGCAAGTAAAAACGTCCTGCAAGAAGCAGGTCTAGCAGCAGAAGGCACTCCAGCCGCTACAGATTGGACGGTCCTTGCAGGAATGAAGCACACAGTGAAGCCTAAGCTGAACTTCCAGTACAGCGATACACAGGGCCAGCAGAGGGCAATACACAGCAAGCTGTTTGATGCCTTTATCAGCAACCACAGCAGCAGCGACGTTGTGGCAGCAGCATATGATAGACAGGTGCTGCTGCCGGCTGGATGTGGCTTCTGCATGTCAGACCTGAAGGCCATGCAGCCTTTTGTTGAAGGTGAGACAGGCAGCATGTGCAAGTATGCAGCTGTGTCTGTAAACATGTATTGCCCCGTGCAGCGCTGCGTTGCTGCAGCAAGATACTTACAACATCAGCACACTGTGGCAGCTACACACTAGTGCAGCTCAGCCTCTGCTAGAGCCGCAACTCGCAGTGAGAGAGGGTAGTTGCATGTGGCTCCTGGCACCATCTCGTACAATATGAGCCTCAAGAGGGCAAACCCATGGTCTGAGGAACGGAAAATAACTTGCAACTGCAGGTGCTGCCAGTATCAGGTAGGGTGAAGCCATTCGCAGCTCCTGCAAGACAGTGTGGCACTGCTGATGCGCTTTCCCCGCGCACACGGGTTGAACTTTGCCAATTTGCCGCCTCCTTTGCCTGTTCATCGCTCCTACTCAGGCACAGAGGTCACGTCACCCCAACATGCCTTTGAACCTCCGCCAACACTGCACTACTGCTGCTGCTGCTGCTGCTCCTGCTGCTGCTTTGCTGCTGCAGCTGTGCAGCAGGCGGGGCGTGCCAGCCTGCTTGTGGTGGACCCTCCTTGGGAGAATGCCTCTGCGCGGCGCAGCGGCCGCTACGCCACACTGACACCCAACCACCTGCTGTACATGCCTGTCAAGCAGTTATTGCGGCAGGTGAGGCTAGCTAGATGTCCTTCTTCCAGTGGCTGTCAGTCAAGCATCTGCCCTATCTGTCGTCAAGCCGCTGCTGAGGCAGGTGAGGCTGGCTAGCTACAGCTGCAGCTCAGTCAGCCACCTGCTGTACATGCCGGTCAAACAGCTGCTTGGACAGGTGAGGCTAGCTAGCTGTCCTTGTGAGTGTCAGTCAAGCAGATGCTGTGCCTGCCGGTTAAGCAGCTGCTGCTGCGGGTCAGGCCCTGGCTACCGCACAGCAGTGAGTGCTACTAAAGCACCTGCTGCCCCTGTTGTCAAACAGCTGCTTAGACAGGTGAGGCTAGCTGCAGCTGAGACAACCATTTGCTATGCATGCCTGTCAAACAGCTGCTGAGGCAGGTGAGGCTGCCTGGGCTGAGTCAGGCCACCAGCTTGCAGTGCACACTGCCAGCTTCCTGCTTCTACAGCAACGTACTGACCACAGCCCTGCACTCATGCATCAACTGCCGACATCATGACGCTGCTGCTGCTGGTGCTGCTGCCGCAGGATCCTGGCAGCCTGGTGGCGCTGTGGGTGACCAACAGGCGCCGCATGCACCGCTTCGTGGTGCAGCAGCTGCTGCCCGCATGGGGCCTGCAGCACGCCGCCACGTGGCTGTGGCTCAAGGTAGGGTTGCTTTTCCCTCATTTTGGCCATGGCTCTTGAGTGGCGGTTTTTATGACGAAGATGGCGCCGTTCCAACTCATGCTTCCTCACATTCAGGCCGAGCAGTCCTGCAGTGGCATCCATGGAGTGGCTTGGGCATGGACATGGTGTGCTGCACTTCAACAGCTCATTTTGTGGTGTTTTATTCATGCATCTTGTGTGCCCTGCTGCTGCTGCTGCCAGGTGGCAGACTCAGGGCAGGCTGTGTCCCCCATCACCAGCCTGCACAGGCACCCCTGGGAGCAGCTCTGGCTGTGCAGGCCCCTGGGTGGCACCACAGCAGCTGGCAGCGATGCACAGCCACAGCCACCTGCTGCTGCATCACTGGCACGTGAGGAGCGCGAGTGTGGGGCTGCGTCAGCTTCAGCTTCCACAGCTGTCCTGCAGCCACCCGACATGCATGTGCTGGTGTCAGTGCCTGGCTTGCACTCGCGCAAGCCACACCTGCGGCACCTGCTGCTGCAGTATGTGGCACAGAGTGCAGCAGCAGCAGCAGCAGCAGCAGCAGCAGGTGATGGGTTGCCTGGCGAGGACGGCAGCACAGCAGTAGCAGCAGCAGCAAGGGGCGGCCATGCAGCTGATGTGGCAGGCAGCTGCGCAACGGCTGCTGCTGCTGCTGCTGCTGCTGCTGGTAGTGGTGGCATGCTTGCCGCTGCAGCTAGCGAGGCAGCTGCAGCGCCTGCAGGTGCCGGCCAGCAGCCAGACCAGCAACAACACGCAGCACCACCATCAGCAGCAGCAGCAGTACATGGCAACCAGGCGGCTGCTCAGCAGCAGCAGCAGCAGCAGCAGCAGCAGCAGCAGCAGCAGCATGATGGCAGCAACCCTCCCTGCCAGCCGCTGTGTGTGGAGCTGTTTGCGCGGGAGCTGTTTCCTGGCTGGCTCAGCTGGGGCAATGAGTGCATAAAGTTCCAAGACATGGCCTACTGGACACCTAAGCCTGCACTGTGACTGAGGCCATCTTGCTCTGGTGCTGACCCAGTCAATGTTCTTCTTTCAGCAGGCAGTACATGCATGTCCAATGTGTTGCTGGGGCAACCACTGCATCAAGTTCCAGGACATGGCCTACTGGCAGCCAAAGCCTTCGCCGCCTGCAGTGTAACAAGTCCTGGTGTTGGTTAATTCAGTGGTTGCCCAGTGAGCCTGCCGTCAGCTAAGTCACTTAGCCGTTTACTAAACGGGTTGTGTTGCATAAAGTTCCAGGACATGGCCTACTGGCAGCCAAAGCCTGCGAGACCAGAGAGAAGTCACTCTGCAGAAGCCAGTACATGTGTGTCCAGCGTGTTGCTGGTGCAACGAGTGCAAATGATAGTACCCAGTTGGCTGATCAAGTAGCAGCAACTCACGCCAACAAGCGCCAGCACACATTCAAATTGTCAACATTCTAGTACCAAAAGAAGCGTCTCGCGTCTAAACAGCAAATGCCTAGCCATGCGTATCCTCCGCTTTCAAAATCGCGCCATAACACATGCCATCACCAAATCATTATGGTGATACATCCGTCAAAAAATTCAGATGCTGTTCATTTTGAATCTTTTTTGTGATTGTCAGCGTTTGTGTGCACCCGTGACTTCCTCGACCTGTCAGTAAAGTGTTCAGCAGCTTGCAAACCTGCACCAGCACGTTCACATACATTCAGTCTCCGCTGCTACCATTAAAAAGATCAATAAAATCTTAATTTGCAAAATACAGCAGCCTTCGCGGCAGCAACAGCAGTAGCAGCATGTCAGGACATATGCTTGTCAGCCCTTCCAAGCGGCAAAGGCTTGCTGCAGACGCACAGCCAGCCGACCAACGGCAAAGCATGACTTCATCACAGTTTAGAGACGCTGCAGTAGGCTTCCTAAGCAGCAGGCTGGTTGATAGCAGTGGCACCCAAGCAGCAACACTGCAGCTGCGGCCATCTCTGCAGAAAGTGCACGATGATCTTGTAGCAGTGCTGGACAACGCAGTGCAGCTGAAGCAGAACGCATCGCTGCTGGTGATAGGAGAGCCTGGAATTGGCAAGACCATGGTGAGCAGTACAAGACGCAGCAGCGCTGGCAACAGCAGCTGTGTTAGCGCTGTTGGTTGTGCACCTCGCATGGGCGGGCCAGGCAGCAAAAATGCATGCTGCACAGAGGGAAAGCAGAAAGTGTGACACAGTCGTGCTCGTAACACGCCCTGCAACTGAACCGTGATCGACACAGCCATGCTATAATGTTTGCTGGTGCATGCTGCGCAAGTGGCTGCAGCACCAGCTGCGCCTGCAGGCACAGAGACAGGTCCAGTCGGTGATGCAGCAAAGTTGAACGGTTTCGACTAATGCCATGTGCACTGCAACCTGCAACAGTACAAAGGATCAAAGGTCTTTGGTAAGTGCCATGCTTGCAATCGTGTGCTGCTGCTGCCGGTGTGCGCTGCAACCGTTCCTGCAGGTGCTGCAGCGAGTGCTGCGCAGCAGCATGGCGCAGCACAACACGGAGCCGGGCAACCCTACACTCGGCGCTGTGCAGCTGTCTGGAGTGCTGCACTGTGATGAGCGCATAGCATTCCAGGAGATCGCCCACCAGCTGTGCAGGTTTGCAAGGAGTTGCAGGAAGCACACTTTGGAAAAGCACAATGGAACCTGTTGCTCACTCACATGTCTAGATGGGGTTCCCGCACCACGGGCAGGTGTGGCGCTGGGCGGTGCAAGCTGCAGTACAGCTTGCCTCAGCAGCAGCAGTGGCGGCAGCAAAACAGCAGCACCTTACTTTTGTATGTGCACTGTGTGCGATAGTAACCTGCACAGCTGCTGTAGTTTGCACCCAAGGGTGATGAAGCACGCTCGTTTGCAGCAGCAACACATCACAGCATAGGTTGCTGATGGTGCTGTGGTTGACGTCGTCCTGCTGCTGTCACTGCTGCTCTCATGCTTCCGTTGCTGCTGCCGCAGCACGTTTGGCATCCCCTTCAGCCGCTCAGCCAGCTTTGACGACAACCTGGCCTTCTTCAAGGAGGTGCTGGCGGAGCTGCAGAGGTGGGTTTTTAGGGTTTTGGATCCTTCTTGCTGCAAAACCCCACCAGTGATGGTTTAGCAAGCAGCCTGGTCTACTTCAAGGAGGTGCTGGCAGAGCTGCAGAGGTGCAGGTTGACGTTTTTGGATCTAGCGCAGTCAATGTTATCACCAGTCATTGTTGAGGAAGCAGCCTGGCGTTCTTCACAGACGCACTGGCAGAGCTGCAGAGGTGTGTGGTGTTCTGGTTTAAAGTGCCACCTACCGTGTTGCTTAGAGCTGCTGGCAGAGCTGCGAGTATGGGGACGGGTGGGGGCTCAGCTGCTGAGGACTGTCATGCATTGCTGCTCTGCAGGGCTTTCAAGACGGTGGTGTTTGTGATCGACCAGCTGGAGGCTTTCATGCGGGCAGCCAAGCAGACGCTGCTGTACAACGTGCTTGACGCGCTGCAGCACAGCCAGGTGCAGGTGAGGAGCACGACCGGCAGCAGCAGCAGCAGCAGCGGCACAGCCAGGTGCAGGTGAGGAACGCAAGCAGCAGCAGCAGCGGCACAGCCAGGTGCAGGTGAGGAACGCAAGCAGCAGCAGCAGCAGCAGCCAGGTGCAGGTGAGGAACGCAAGCAGCAGCAGCAGCAGCAGCAGCAGCAGCACAGCCAGGTGCAGGTGAGCAGGGCGAGCGGCGGCAGCAGCAGCAGCAGCAGCAGCACAGCCAGGTGCAGGTGAGGAGCACGACCGGCAGCAGCAGCAGCAGCAGCATCACAGCCAGGTGCAGGTGAGGAACGCAAGCAGCAGCAGCAGCAGCAGCAGCAGCAGCAGCAGCAGCAGCACAGCCAGATGCAGGTGAGCAGGGCGAGCGGCGGCAGCAGCAGCAGCAGCAGCAGCACAGCCAGGTGGAGGTGAGGAGCGCGAGCTGCGGGTAAAGCAGCTGGAGCAGCAGCAGCAGCAGCAGTGGAACAGCCAGGTGTAGCTACGCAGGCATGAGAGGTTGCAGCTGTTGCTGCAGCAGCAGCTAGGATGGTGTCGCTGCAGCAGCAGCAGCAACGAGGAACACCAACGGCTTGCCATAGACTCATTGCCTGTTGCACTGGCTGGTGTCAGTAATGTTTGCCTCCATCTCCCAAATGTCAGCGGAGACAGCTGCCTGGCTGTGGACACCATGTGTGCTGGCATGTCAACGAAGGACAGTGCAGGCATACGCGCTGCACTCCAAACAAGTTTCAGGGAGGTGCACCCAAGCGTCATATTAGGGACAGGAGAGCAGTAGCAAGGCACATGTATCGCCCAGCTGACGCCACATGCCTACGCCTGCTGCTGCTGATGCAGGCGGTGGTGTTTGGCGTGAGTTGCTACTTTGATGTGCAGGACATGATGGAGAAGCGCGTGCGCTCACGCTTCAGCAACAGGAAGGTCTTCCTCAACGGCCTCTGCGCGGCACAGCAGGTGCGGCAGTTGCAACTACAGGCGGCAGCAGCAGCAGCAGCAGCATGCCTGCGGCCATACTTTTTTACCGGGGGGGGGGGGGGGGGGGGGACGGAATCCTACTGGCTCGCCGCACACAGCACAATTGGGCGAGCCCAATTGCCGGGAGAGAGAGGCAATGCCTCACCAGCAGAACACGTCACACCGCCCTATGCAGGAGGTGCCCAGCGCCCGGACCAAAAAATACAGCAGGGGAGTTGAACCCCCACACCCCCTTGGTGTGCTACAGCTGAATTGCACGCCGCACACACCCGACCAACACTCAGTGTTAGCCGCCCCAATAAAGGAGTTTATAAGTGCGGCCATACTACGGCCATAATACAGTGCCCTGCTGCTAATGGCAGCGCTCAGTGGGAGTTAACTAACCCCAGGGTGGGGGCAGCATGCTGGTTTATTAGGTGTACCTTGGGAAGACAGCTAGTGGGTCCTGTAGGTATGCTTGGCCTGCAGCCTATCACTGCCCTGCTGTTCAAAACCTATCTCTTTGTGTGCTTGCAGGATGCCGAGGAGTCGCATGCGGCGGTGCTGTCCTCACTGCTGCACCTGCCCGACAGCTTTGCGCCACACGAGCAGGCCCGCGTCAAGCAGCACAACAGCAGCGTGCAGAAGGCGCTCGCCAGCCAGGACGTGAAGGTGAGCAGCACTACCCCACAATACAATGCATATATGGGTTCCAGTTGTGCGCCTGTTGTTCTTGCAGCATGCTCGACAAACCTGCGAACAGCTGTGAGGTTTCCGAGTTGGGAGTGGTGGCTTCCTCCACCCTCGTTCTCTGACCCTGCTGCTTTTCTGCAAACCTTTCCTGCAAACCCTTTCTGCAAGCACCAACATTGTGTCACTCACAGTGGAACATGCTTTCCTGCAACCTCCTTCATTGCAGGCAGCGCTGCAAGAGGCGGTCATGGCGGGCATAACGCCGCGGGAGCTGGGCGTGGTGGCTCCGTCTGTGCTCTTCCTGGGATCCTTCTGCTTTCCTGCAAACCTTTCCTGCAAACCCTTTCTGCAAGCGCCAATTGCATGCTTTCCTGCAAGCTCCTTCATTGCAGGCTGCGCTGCAGGAGGTGGTCATGGCAGGCATCACGCCGCGCGAGTTGGGCGTGGTGGCTCCGTCTGCTCTCTTTCTCTGACCCTGCTGCTTTTCTGCAGACGTGTCCTGCATACCCTTTCTGCAAAGCACCAACATAATGGTTTCCTGCAAACCAATCACCTGCAGGCAGCGCTGCAAGAGGCGGTCATGGCGGGCATCACGCCGCGGGAGCTGACTGTGGTGGCGCTGAGCTGCCTGGCGTCACTGGAGGGCCAGGGCGGGCAGGTGCTGGGGCTGCTGCCACACCATGTGGCGGGCGCGCTGCGGGGCTGGATGCAGCAGCTCAACGGCCGGGTGAGTGTGCTGGGTACATGCATACATGCCTTGCTGTGATGTGTGGGGTGTATGGCTGCTGGTGTGAGTGTGGCTGCTGCTGGGGCTGTGTATTGGCAACATCGGGTGTACACAATTGTGTCAGCAGCGTGCGCACAGAGGGACTGCAGTGCCGTCAATGGGTCACTGGAGGGCCAGGGCGGGCAGGTGCTGGGGCTGCTGCCACACCACGTGGCGGGCGCGCTGCGAGGCTGGATGCAGCAGCAGTGGACGACCGGGTGCGGTGCTTTAGTTGTTGCTGTGAAGGAGTGCGACCTGCGTAAGTGTTGATGTTCATGCATGTATAAGAACGAATTTACACATCCGCTGAGTCCTCACGCATGTGTTGCTGGGGTGTGGTGGTTGCTGGTGTCTTGCTACCAGAACATTTAGCAAAAACCGTATCTTCTAAGCTGCTGCTGCTGCTGCTGCTGCTGCTGCTGCTACTGCTGCAGGTGCCTGCGCTGCAGGGCCTGTCAGTGCTGGAGCTGTGCATGCTGGTGGCAGCGCAGCGCCTGGAGGACCGGGGCACTGCGGTGTTCAACTTTGAGGTGGGCCAGCAGCAGCAGCAGCAGCAGATTAGATGTTGTTGGGTTCAACAGTTTCATAGGTTCAGCGCCCGGCAAGGCTGCTGCTGCTACTGCTGCTGCGGGGTCTGGCTGGTATACATTTCAGCTGTTTATTTGACAGCGTTCTGCAGCGGCCGAAAAGGTTCTCTCTTGACTCAGGCAGGCAGGCGGTATGTGGTTGCAGCCGCAGTCAACACCTCAAATGTGCAACGACTCTACAGTGCTGTGTGGCCTGGCTTTGCTGCTGCTGCCGCTGCTGCTGCCGCTGCAGATGGTGCTTGATGAGTTCATGGGTGCCAAGCAGATGCAGATGCACTCAATTGAGTCACGTAAAACGCACACATCATGTGGCCTGACTGCTGCTACTGTTGCTGCTGCTGCTGCTGCTGCTGCTGCTGCAGATGGTGCTTGATGAGTTCATGGGTGCCAAGCAGATGCAGCTAGGCTTCCTGTGGAGCAGGAGCGCCGCGTGGCGCGCCTTCAGGGACGTCACCGACCAGGGGCTCATCGCGTTCACGGCAAGCAGGCCTGGCAGCAGGGGAATGATGCAGCGCTACCTGCCTGCGCAGCTACGTGTTGCCAAGGGGGAGCTGCAGCGGGGCCTTGCGGGGCACAGCCACTGCCCCGACTTCCTCACCAAGTGGCTGCGGGGCGATGCACTCAACTCATACATCAGCCTGGCCTAAACGCCGCCGTTGGCAAAGCTGGCAACTGGTGGAGTGGCAGCGGGTAGAGTGAATTAATGTGCGAAGTGTGTATTTGAAGCACTGTGTTATTTGAAGCATGCCAGACTGTAGGGGCATTTGTAATCTGGCTGCCCTGCGTAGCAGTAAGTGCAGTATGCTTGCGTGGTCGATGGCGGGTGCGCTGGTGGGTATCAGGACCATCAACTTCAAGCTTGTTGCGTGAAAAGGCGCTGAAAGAGTGCCGGGACATGTAACGGAGTCCGGCAGGCGCATATGCGGTCGACTTGTCACCTTGCCTAATTGCACAGTCCGTGGTTGCACGTGCTAGCTATGCAGGCTTCAGATCTCTCCAGCAGCACTTCTACTGCTGTTAAGTCTCGAATCTGGTGCTTTTCTGCTCTGGATCGCTGGGTCCCGCGGTAACACTGGGTCACGCAGTAGTAGACCGCAGCAAAAACGCGAATACCCCGGAATCAAGGTGCAGGTGGCGAGCAGGATCGGCCTCTTTTTGCGTGATCGAAGATTTCCAACACCATGGCGACCACCATTGGTGCAAACCAGCAGCTGCAGCTCGGTGCCTCATGCCGGCCCGCAAGGGCAGGCCTGAAGAGGGCCGTGCGCGTGCAGGCTATTGCCAGTGAGCCCCGTGTTGCTGTTACCAGCAACAATGGTGCAGCTCCCGGGACCACTCTGGGCGACTGGTCTCCAGAGTCCTGGAGGAAGCGCACAGCTCACCAGGTGCGTCGATCGGCCCATTCAGAAGCATAATTTGCCGTATTGTGTGGCATTAGGAGCATGCAGGCTGGAGATGCAAAAGAGCAGCAGCAGCAGCAGCAGCAGCAGCCCGTTAGGGCTGGCACAACGGCAGCAGCAGTATGCTCATGGGCCATGTTCATGGTTGTCGTGTTGCCTTCATGCATTCAGTGAGGTTATTTGCTGCTGGGCATTTGCTGGCTGTGTCCTGCAGCAGTTTCAAGACACAGTGGACATGTATCTGGACCCCACTTGACCTTTGCTGGCATGCAGTAATACATTCATGTTGCAGAATCGGATACTTTGCCATCTCATTGTTTCTCACACGGCTGCTGCTTGCTCTTTTTGCTGCTTGCTGCTCTTGTGCTGCAGCAACCCAACTACCCAGGTCAGTTGCTGTGCTGGCACCTCTGGCAGCATGCATGCTGTGCAAGATGGATGCTCTCAGCAGTGGCGATGCTGACTTTAAGCAGGGTCCAGAGTGCTGGCGCAGCAGTGTGCATGTCTCAGCAGTAGTCAGCTGCCGCAGCTAGTAAAAGCACAAACCAGCATCTGTCTGTCGGAACAGTCACGCCATCGCTGCACCTGCTGCTGCTCCACCCCTGCTTCTAACCTCCCTCCCTTGCTCCTGCCCTGCCTGGCCAACCGCCCAAAATAACAACATAACAACATTCAAACGTCGCCGACAGACAAGGAGGAGGTGGCCAAGGCCTGCGGCGAGATCAAGTCCTACCCTCCCCTCATCTTTGCGGGTGAGTGCAGGAACCTGCAGGAGCGCCTGGCCAAGGCTGCTGTGGGCGAGGCATTCATCCTGCAGGGAGGAGACTGCGCGGAGGCCTTCACGCAGTTCAGCGCCAACCAGATCAGGTGCGAATAGGCAACACTGGAAAGAGCCAGCAACAACAGTATGAATTGCTGTGGTGAAAATGTCAGCAGGAGCCTTCACGCAGTACAGCGCCTGCCAGACCAGGTGGAGCTGATGTGTGGTGGTGTTAGCTGCACCAGATGCCTGGTCACAGTGCTGCATGGCTAGCGGTCCGCATGCTAGTGCGTCAGCATGCACGAAGGAGCGAATGAGTGTTGCTTGATGGCTCTGCCGTCGGTCTGATGCAGTGCAACCCCACCGCAGCAGCAGGCAGGTCCTGCAGCAGCAGCAGCACTCCCAGGGCACTCCCTAGCATGCCAACAAATGCCTGGTCTGTCTGCTGTGCTTGTGCCTGCCTGTTGCTGCTGCAGGGACACGTACCGTGTGCTGCTGCAGATGAGTGTGGTGATGATGTTTGGAGGCGGCGTGCCAGTGGTGAAGCTGGGGCGCATGGCGGGACAGTTCGCCAAGCCGAGGTGCGCAGCAGCAGCAGTTGGTTTGGTTTGCGATAGCTGCAATGCGATTTCAGCAGCAGCAGCAGCAGCAATTGCACAGGTGCGCAAGAGCTGCAACAGGATAGCTGCAAGTGTGCAGCAACGGCGCGTGTAAGGCAGTAGCGACCCTTGCTGTAGTGAGCAGCAGGAGCGATAGCAGGAGCAGCAGCGGGAGCAGCTGTGAGAGTGGGGCGCCACGCACAAAGTGTAGCAGAAACGCAGTAGCAGCAGCAGGTTGCAGTTGTTGGTTGTTGTTGTTGTGTTGCCGTGCCCCGCTCGCCTTCGCACGGAGCGTGAGCTCTGTCTTTCGTCGTTGCACCGCCGTAACACGTGTAACATGTCACATAACGCACCGCAGGTCTGCCGACCTGGAGACCAAGGGTGATGTGTCGCTGCCCTCCTACCGTGGCGACATCATCAACGGCCCGGAGTTCACAGAGCAGGCCCGCATCCCTGACCCCTGGAGGCTGGTGCGCGCATACAACCAGTCCGCAGCCACGCTCAACCTGCTGCGAGGCTTCAGCACGGGCGGCTACGCGGGTGCGCGCAGCGCTGCTGCTGCTGCTGCGGTGGCAGCGGGTGCAGGAGGAGTGCTGTTGTGTTGTTATGCTAAGTGCAGCGTAAGCAGGCAGCGCTGGCGGCTGCGTAGCTGTGAGCAGCGTGTAATGCAGCCATAGCCGCTGTACTTGAGTGCGCTGCCTGCACCTGCAGTACTGTCTGTTGGCATAAGCCGCTCACGCTGCTGCTGCTGCTGCTGCTGCTGCTGCTGCTGCTGCAGGCCTGAAGCGCATTGCCAACTGGAACCTTGACTTCATGGCCAATAGCGATGAGGGCAAGGCGTACATGGACCTGGTGAGAGAGGAGCGATAACGAGAAATGGCAGCAGCAGCAGCAGTGTTAGCAGCAGCATCGTGGGGTGGCGCAGCGGGGATCAGGGCAAGGCATACATGGACCTGGTGAGAGCGGCAGCAGCAGCAGCAGCAGTGTAGGGTAAAAGCAGAAGCAGCAGCAGCAGCAGCAGCAGCATGGTAGGGTGTTGCAGCAGCGAGAGGGCGAGGCGTACATGGACCTGGTGAGAGCGGCAGCAGCAGCAGTAGCAGCAGCAGCAGCGAACAGGAACACGGGAGGGGATGGTGTGACAGCAGCACTAGCAGTAGCAGCTGGGTGTGGGGTAGGCCAGGGCGCCCACATTGTACGAGCAGCAGCAGCAACACTTGGAATGGGAAGGCATACACGCACCTGATGAGAGCAGCAACAAAGGGCATCCGCAGCAACAGCAGCAGCAGCAGGGACGGCGGCGGCGGCTGCCAGAACAGCGATCAGCGGGTGGGCAAAACGACAGCAGCAGCCGCGGGCAGGGCTGGGCAGGGTGGGGCGAGTGACAGCAGCACCACCGTCGTCAGCAGCAAGCAGCAGCAGCACAAGGCAAGGGCAGGGCGGATGTAACTAACCGCAGCAGCAGGCATGCAGAGTTGGCAGCAACTGTAGCCGCACCATCCTGGCGAAGCCTGACTGCACCTTTGACTCAAGAGCAACCAGCAGCAAGTGCTGCTGCCGCTGCAGGCTCGCCGTGATGAGACGCTGCAGTTCATGATGGCGTGCGGCCGCAGCAGCGACAGCCACTGCTGCTGCTTCTTACACTGCTGCTGCTGCTGCTGCTGCCGCAGGCTCGCCGTGTTGACGAGGCGCTGCAGTTCATGATGGCGTGCGGCCTCAGCAGCGACAGCGACATCATGAGCGAGACGGAGTTCTACACCAGCCACGAGTGCCTGCTGCTGGACTATGAGGAGGCACTCACACGTCTGGACTCCACCACCAACACATGGTGTGGCTGTTATTTTGTTATATTGTGTATGTTACATGTTGTGTTATAACACATTTTTTGACACTTCAGTTGGGTTGCTGCAACATGAGTGCCTGCTGCTGGACTATGAGGAGGCCCTCACACGCCTGGACTCCACCACCAACACATGGTGAGGCTGTTACACTGTTATGTTACGTCATAGTCAAATCTGAGTGGTCTTGATTCACAACATCGGGTGTTTATGTGCGGGTGCCAGCAGTGCATCCGCATGCACGGTGAAGCTGCCGGTGCAGATTCAATCCGTTTGACGAAGCCGTATGTGTCTTTGACCCCGGAAATTTGCGCCTGCCGCTGCTGCTGCTGCTGCAGGTACGACTGCAGCGCGCACTTCCTGTGGTGTGGCGAGCGCACACGCCAGCTGGACGCGTCACACGTGGAGTTCATGCGCGGCATCCAGAACCCCATCGGCGTCAAGGTGGGGGGCTGCATGGTGGCTACGGCACGTCACTGTAGTAGTAGTAGTGAGGTTTGGGGTGGCAGCATAAGAATCAATGCTTGGCATCCAGAGACCTCATCAGGTCATCGATTGTAGCTTGCCCGTGGCTTGCTCGTCGCCCTGCATGCATGCAGCGTTGTTGGGCTGCCGCGCCTGCAGTGGCCGGCCAGCTTGCATTTCACGCTGCTACAGCAGCGCGCATGACTCTTTTACTCCCTGCAGCGGCGCGGTGCTGCTTGGAGTTCTTTCCCCTTGCAACAAATATCACTGCATGTATCGTTTCAGGTCACAGCGTTTGTTGCATTGTCACATTTGGCACCTCCATGTGTGTGACAAAGGACGCTGTTCAGCTGGTGAGCCCCATTACCAGCCTCCACCCATGCTGCTGACCACCTGTCACTGACTTGTTATGTTTTCTGTCATAATGTCACTTTTCAAACCGCCAGGTGTCTGACAAGATGGACCCTGCTGAGCTGGTGAGCCTCATTGCCAGCCTCAACCCGGACAACACCCCAGGCCGCCTGGCTGTCATTGTGCGCATGGGCGCAGAGAAGCTGCGCGCAAAGTTCCCAGCACTCATTGAGGCCGTGGAGCAGGCAGGACAGGTGCGGTAGTACAACATACGATTGTGATACTGAATGTAGTACAGTGCTGTGGTGGCAGTCGATGTATGCTGTTGTGATCATGGACGCAAAGCTCCCGGCACTCGTCGAGGCAGTGGGGCAGGCAGGGCAGGTGCGAGATATGAAGGCTTTGTGATACGTCGCATGCTGCTGTGGCACCCGATGCATGTGCCGTTGTGCGCTTGGGCGCGACGAAGGCAGGGCAGGTGTCGGAATGATTTGATGTACAGGAAAGCATTTTAGGTGTACTGCTTGATACATCTTGCTGTGACAGCTGATGCATACATGGCGTGATGCGCCAGGGTTCGATTGAGAACAGCTAGGCGCCAACCAATTCGCAGTCATTGAGGAGGTGCAGGCTGGCAGGGCAGGTACAGGAGCACTATCGCATGTAACGTGCCTCACTGGCTGCTGCCGCTGCTGCTGCTGCTGCTGCTGCTGCCAGGTGGTGACCTGCGTGTGCGACCCCATGCACAATAACACCGAGTTGTGCAACGGCTTCAAGGCATGATCTGATGTAGCCTCACTGCTGCTGCTGTTGTCTGCTGCTGCTGCTGCTGCTGCTGCTGCTGCTGCTGCCGCTGCTGCTGCTGCTGCTGCTGCCAGGTGGTGACCTGGGTGTGCGACCCCATGCACGGCAACACCGAGTCCTGCAATGGCTTCAAGACGCGCCGCTACGACAACGTGCGCGCAGAGGTGGAGGCGTTCTTCGACGTGCACGATGCCATGGGCAGCGTGCCTGGCGGCGTGCACCTCGAAATGACCGGTGAGGGGCTGCTGCTGCGTGTGCATATGCATAAGCATGCATTGGTGGTTCTGCTTGCTGAGAGATGCGTTGTGGCGACCCTGCCTGTCAAGCCAGGATGATGGTCCTGTCAGTGCAGGGACTGCATGCTGTGCGCAGATATGTGCATCACCCGCTGCGTCAAATCATGGAAACTCCTGGGAAAGCTCTTGTATCACATTTCATATGTGACATCTGTGATGACTTTCGGCACATGCAACACCGCATGCGCGGCACCCCGTTGCTGCCTGCCGTAACGTGTGCTCTCGCACCCTGCCAACCCTGCAGGCGACAACGTGACCGAGTGTGTGGGTGGCGGCAGCGCTGTGGGTGAGGAGGACCTGAACACCCGCTACCACACACACTGCGACCCGCGCCTCAACGCGGAGCAGTCACTGGAGATGGCCTTCTACGTGGCAAGCCGCCTGCGCCAGCGTGAGTACTGTTTTTGGTGTGGTTTGGCTGATTATTTAGTATGCTTGACTGCTGTTTGCACGTGTTCGGTGGAGAGATGGCCTTTCACATGGCCTGCCGCCTGCGCCATTGTGAGTGTCGGTGTTGTTTCATGCGTCAGCATGTATTATTGCGCATTGCTTGCGCTGAGTGTTGCAGTCTGCAGTCTGCACTTCATTGCATGCATGCGCTGACATGTGTCTGCTTGGTATCCTGACATGTTTGTGCTTGCTGCCTTGCAGGGAAGGAGAAGATCGCCAAGCAGAAGAACCAGCACATCACACTGGCCTTCTAAGCAGCAGCAGCAGCAGGCAGTGCGCTGCAACGCCTTTGTATGAGCAAGCAGCGAGGCAGCTGCAGCAGCAGCAGGCGCTGCATGCGGCTTCTGTATGAGTGCTCAGCAGCTGGCAAGCATTGATGATGTGTATATGCGTCTTTCTCCTTCGATTTGTGTAGGTTGGCTGCTGCCGCTGCAGCCAGAGTTGGCAGCAGCAGCAGCGGCGGGCCAGCGTTGCAGGCTGGTGTTGGGTAGGGCCCGGGTTGTCTGGCAAGTGCTGTTCCTTTTGCCTGGCTGCGACTGGCGTTGTGTTCAGTCGTGACGTTCAGCTCTGCTGGTCTAGCGCTGGCAGTAAGGTTGAGTCCGCAGCTGTCCGGGGTTGGGATTGTGCTGGTTGGTGTGTCGCGTCTGCGGCAGTGTTGTACTGTATGGGGTGTGGAGCTTGTGTGTGTTTGGTGGTGTTTGACTTCAGCCGCTTGGTGCTTGTCGACTTCTAAAAATGTACACACGTGGATGTGTGTCCCATCAAGCGCGGCATATCTCATTTTGGCTGCGTCTGATGTGGCGTGGTTTGAGTTGGTTAGCTGATCAGCTGTCAGCAACCAAAGCCAGCTGCAGTTTGAATTGTGTTACTTTGATGCTGTCCCAGGATGACAGGGGCAGGCACCGCCGAGGTAACAACCAGAAACAAGCAAGCAAGCGCAATCCTTTCTTGCCACAGCCATGAACAGCAAACAAAACAGGCAGCCTTAGGAGGCCACAGTCAGAACACAACGACCTGGGATCTGCAGAATTCAACACTGCTGTTCCTGCGTGATCAGCCCACTTGGAGCGCCAGGAGCCTTCGGGCAGGGGGGCGTCTGGTGCAGCATTGCTTGCAGGTGCGCAGTTGTGCATTTACATGCCTAAAACTGCCATGGGTACTTCACACACAAAAGCTTGCGTGGTGTACCCCACGCAGTACGGTACGCCCCAGAGAACTGTTTGCTAAGATATTATGTCCTTATGCTGCAGCGCAATCCCACAAGCACCAGTTACAATGTGGCACGTGCCACTGCCATCATGCTGATTCACTGCAGTCAACCAATCCCCACGGCCCTTCATCAACCAGCTTCAACAGGCTGCTGCCACCAGCTACAGCCCTTTGTCGCTGTCATAGCGCTGTGCCAGCTGCAGCAGCCGCTCCTGCAGCTCCTCAGTATCCCCCACACTGTATCCCCACTCGTCCAGGCATGCCCTGCCCTGCCCAGATGGCACCAGCCGCCGCATACTGCTGCTCAGGCCTGCCAGCACACCTTCAAAGCTTGCTGTTGCTGTCAGCCTCGAAAGTGCACCTGGCGCAGCAGCAGCCGCCATGCCTGGCCTAGACAGCAAAGGGACCCGCACCCCAGCAGCACTGCTGCTGCTGCCGCTGCTAGCAGCTGGTGCTGCTGCTGTTGCTGCCGCACTGCCAAGCCAGTGAGGGAAGGACAGCGGTAGCGTCACCGGCATAGGAGAGATGCAGGAATGTGACACGCAGGGATGGCCGATGGTGTCGCGCTGCCGCTGCAGCAGCAAGGCGTCCAGTGCTGCCTTGGCCTGGCTGCTGCAGGCAAGGGTGGCTGCTGACACGCGTGCACCTGCAGGAAGAGCAACAGTTGGTGGTCACACTTGCATGCCGGTACACATCTGCACTGCGCAGCCTGGGCACCGTTGGTCCCATTGTGCCTCTTATAGGCTGAGCCACACATCACACTGCTTTCACACCCACATAACACATGCGGCAGCCTTTCTACCGTTTGATGCATCTGTTTGCGTTAATTTCGGCGCAGACATGCAGGCACAAGGGTTGACTGCCGACCTGCTGCTCGAACGCAGCTCAAGCCACCATGCAGCTGCCGCTACGCTGTAGCACACCACTACACGGTGCTACGAGAGGCAGTCACATCCACATCCTGGCACAAGATTGACTCGTTCCTCACCTCTCAGTGTGAGGGACTCTGCCAGGCACTGCTCAGGCCCTAGCTGCACCCCAGCAGTCAGCAGGTAGCTGCTGCTGCTGCTGCCGCTTAAGCTCAGCAGCGCACCGCTGCTGCTGCTGGTGTCCTGCTGGGATGCAGCCTCTGGGGTGCTGCTAGGCAGTTCCCCAGGTGGCAGCTGCAGCGACAGCGCTGCTAGGTTAACGGCTGGGCCAGCCAGCAGGTGGCAGAGCGAGTGCAGGTCGGTGGAGCCAAGTGCTGCGCCTGCTGCTGTGTGGGCGCCTGCTAGCAGGTAGCAGTGAATTGCAAAGCACAACAGCAGCGGTTAGATGGTGAGGCATATGTATGGCAAGCAGCAACAGTAGGAGGGAGCTTATGTCAAAGATGTGCAGGCCCCCAAATGCTTCTGCATATCTGTGGGCTTGCTGCTGCTGTCAACCTTTGGCTCTACACATAAGCAAGCTAGCGCACCCTAAACGGAACACACAGCCTCAACCGCGCTGCTGCTTCAGGGTGCTTACTGTTGCATCGCAGCGGGAGTGTGGCAGTGTCGATTGCAGCTGCCAGCAGTGCTGCGGCCTGGAAGTTGCTGCTGCTGCCTGCAGTGCTTGCAGGCGCCACCAGAGGCACGTACAAGCTGGCAAGCTCCGTCACTTCAGCTACACTCATGCACTGGCTCAGCTGCCTCCTGCAAGCAAGAAACATTCAAAAGAAACAACAAGGAACACAAGTCAGGCGTGCGTATGCAAAAGCGAGGAATGTAACAGACTACCTGCTAGCACCTCTTGCACAAGTCGCTACTGTCTTTTCTGCGGTCACAGTATCGCCTCAAGCCCTGTCAGTGCGCAGACGCCGCACCTGCTGCTACTGCTGCTGTTGGCACTGCCAGCCGCCGGCTGCTGCTGCTGCTGCAGTGAGAAGTACAGCAGCGGCTGTGAGGCGTACTCCTCCCGCAGCTCCTGCACAACGCAACAAACCACCCCTGCAGAAACCACTGTCTTTGCAATGTAGCTAGTAAATTCAGGATATTACTGTTTCTTTGCAACCACAACACTGCCGCAAGCTGATTTACTGCACAAACCACCTACCTGCTGCTACTGCTGCTGTTGGTGTTGGCAGCCGCCTGCTGCTGCTGCTGCTGCTGCTGCTGCTGCTGCTGCTGCAGTGAGAAGTACAGCAGCGGCTGTGAGGCATACTCCTCCCGCAGCTCCTGCACAATGCTGCGCCCTACACCACCCCAGCCCCCCAGATCATCAGCCAGCACCTGCAGCCCTGCACGGCAGTTGATGCAGGCAGCAGATGATGCAGGCAGCAGATGATGCAGACAGCAGTTGATGCAGGCAGCAAATGATGCAGGCAGTAGCAGTTGATGCAGGCAGCAGCACCCGTGCTGTCAATTGCGGCTGAGGCCTGGCAGGTGCTGCAGCTCTTCCTGCAAGTATCTGGTGACAGAAGTTGCGCCTGCAAGTTCTGCAAGTCAGTCAGGCCCCAACTGCAATTGCACTTGAAGTGCAATGCCCACTCTGTGATGGTTTGTACGAAGCAACAGCTATCTTGAAGCATACTACCGTGTTCTTCTACAGCAGCAGCCCAAGGATATGTCACACACACTGCTCCACAGTCCGCCCAACTGCCTTTACATCCACCGCCACATACCTTGCAGCCTGTCGCACTGCTCCGCCCACCAGCGCACCCTGTCTGCTGCTGCTTCCGCTGCCTCCCTGCTGCTGCTGCTGTCTGGGGCTGGCCCCCAGCCGTGCCAAGCTGAGCTGCCCTGCCACACGCCAGGCAGAGTCAGCACTGTGGAAGGGTGCAAGTCCACCTGCAGACCCAGGGCGCACAGTGCGGACACCAGCACAAAAGCACACACTTTCTCGATTTCTTCTCGATTTCTTCACAAAAGTGTTGCGGGATTTAGAAATGCTTTAGGTTGAAAGAGGGTTCAGGCAGGTACTGTACAACTCAACTGCACCCCTGCCACAGTTGGTTGTTTACGATCTGGCGTCAAGAACCGCACAAGAATTCAAGGGTGCGTACAGCTAGACACCACTGCTGTAATTCTTAGACATGATGAGGACTGACGAGCGCTCACAAAGGCACAACAAGCTGCAGTTGGTTGCAGCCACAACTTGTCGCCAGCTGCTGCACTGCGGCTGCCAAAACATAAGTGCTAGGTCATGTGCAACACATGTACTGCCGCAATAATGCAGCGCAAGAGTTGCGAAGATCACCTGCAGGTAGTCTGTCCAGTACTTTGGCTGCTGCTCCTGATGCAGGGCCAGTGCAGCTGCCTCCAGCGCTGCCTGCTGTGCGGCTGCTGCTGCTTCATCCCCTGCACAGCAGCATGCGGCAGATGGCCTTTCTGTGAGGGAGGTGCTGTCTCTGCCGCGTGTGATCATCAGCATAGCAACAGCGCACTATACAGGGGTGTGTTGATTCACTGCATTTCATATCAATGCTTGCAGGACTGCAGCGCCTCTCTTTGACACGTCTCTTAAATGCATCTATATATTAGCTGTTATTGCGCCCCCAGGCCCGCCGCTGACATACAACAGCACATCGGTACACAACAGAATTGAACACAGTTTGACAACAGTTTGACCACAGTCAAACCCCACACCTGCCTTCGTCAGCCTCTGCTGCAGCCTCCAGCTGCTGCCTGAAGCTGCTCTTGGCCGCCCTGCGCGTGCTGTGCACCTGCACAGGGCCCGACCAGCTGCCTGCAGCCATGCTGGCAGCCACAGCCTCTGCTGCATCCGGGGAGAAGCTCACACCTGCAACAAATGAGTGGTGTGATGTGTGAAGTGTGGCGGTCGTTGGTTTAGGCGGCAGGTGTGGTGCCAAGGAGGTTTATGCTGCCATTGGTTGAGGGGCCATTCCTGTATCTGGGCAGCATGGTGCGGCTGTATGCACCGTATTTACGGTATGCCAGAATGCTGGCAGGCTGGTGGGTGTTGGGCGTGCAGGCTGCAGGCAGCGATGCTGGCACGCATTGGCAAAAGCATGTTGCCACATGCAAGGACAGTGGAATGAAGTATTTGAGCGAATTTGCAGTGGAAGACCAACAGCAGAGACAGTGCTGTTGCTTGGGCATGTTCCTGGCGATTGTAGCAGCGCACCTCCAAGGGCCCCGCTGAAGTCAAGCACTACCGTGCGGGGAGCATAGCTCACACGGCCCTGCAGGCAGACAGATGAGACGTTATGTTCATTCAAAACCGTGCTATGTGGGCTGTATGGCTCCTGTTGCTTTTGGTGCTTACGGTTGGCGCTGCTGCTAGTGCTGCTGCTGGTGCTGGTGACAGTGCTGCTGCTGCTGGTGGTGATGCTGCTGCTGCTGCCACGCTGTTATACCAGCGAGCACACTCACCTTCCCATCTTCAGACCAGGAGCAGAAGACCTCGTGATCAATGCTGGCTGCCATGTTGCTCCAGTCTTCCTGCTGGCCTGTTGCAATGGCTTCATCCTGTTCACCAACGAAGCAGGTCAGCCACAGCACCTAACAAACAAGGACCTAAAGCTTCTTGAAGGCTTCTCATTGTGCACCTGCAGGTTCCAGAAGTGAGCTCCGACGTAATTGGCGTAGCTGCCCAGCTGCAGGGTGATTATCTCGGGGGCCATTGCGTCAACGTCGTCACAAACAACGCAGCAGAGATGCAACCAACTGCAAGTGCGTCTGATCGGTGCTGTGAACGCCAGGGTTGTCGGAGCTAGGGCTCTGTATCCTAAACGTTCCCATCAGTTGTGCTGAAAGTAGCCCTTGACCGCAGATGAACGCATTTTCTTATATCAAGTCCTAATCGTTTGTTCTATCATCTGCTAAAGATTGACGGAACGCTCATCTCCTACTTTTGGCGCCCTGCTGCTTTGCCCCGTCCTTCTGTCAAGCAGCCTTGGCGACGGAGGACATACATGTAGAATGCCATAACGCTGTAACGCTGTTCACTAGTTCTCTGCATGCAATCAGCAGCTGGACTAGCACATTGAGGAGCAGCAGTTTGCAGGAGGTGCTGGCCAGGCCAGCAGGCCTGAAATTGCCAGTCAACCCTCCAGTATGGAGTTAGAACTCCACCGCATAGATCTGCTGCAAACCAGTGCTGCAGCACCAAGCACACTGGTGGTGAGCTGGCGAGCTGCTGGCCCAGCGACCTGTCCAGCTTTGTTGTATTTACGAACAACCTGAGCCCTCAGCTGCCTGTATCCTGCATGCACCATCTGCCACAACGGCAACTTCATCTATGCAATTACAGGATGATCATGGCACCTGTTGTGCAGGTGTTGCCTCCAGGGGAGAACAAGACGCAGAAGATAGCTGTTGGTGACTTGTCTGGAGTGGTCCAATGCTTCTGCATCAAGAAGGGGGAGGTGGCGCTCACCTTCAAAACGCTGCCAAGTCCCCAAAAGGCATGTGCACATATAGACGGGGCTTATGCTTTTACAGAAACAACGCAGCTGCAGGAGCATCGTTACTTTGCAAGTGGCGTGTGCTTTGCTAGGCTCAGCCATTACTTGCTGCACAGGAGCAGCACAAACAGAAGAGCGCAAAGCAGCCTGTGCAGATTGCTCGCTCATGCTGGCCGGACAGCAGCCAAGTTTGACTTGCATGCAGCTTTGCTGCCGCTGCTGTCCGCTGTTTGATGTCATCAGCTGCATGTTGTTGTCTGCACACAGGTGACAGCAGTGGCACTGGGCAGGGGCCAGAAGCAGCGAGACAAAATCTTCCTGGCAGCTGGCAACACGGTGAGCAGCGGCAGCTGCTGCACCTGTGCTGCCATGTGCGTAAGCAGCAGTACAGTGCACGACCCTATGATGAAGGCAGTAATCGTATCCTACACTTCAATACCATAGTGTGGCAGCAGCACTCAGCTGCCATCCATCTGGAGTGCTAGCCAGACATAGAAGAAACGAGAAGCAACTGGCGACTGTGCTGCTGCAGGTGCGCGGGCTCACCAAGAAGGGCAATATAGATAACTTCAAACTAGCGGGTGTGTTTCCTGCAGGTGCGTGGGCTGACCAAGAAGGGCAAGGAGTTCTTCCGCTTTGCCAGCGGCCTCACGGAGGCCATCGCCCACCTGCGCGTGGCAGACAGCCACATCTGGGCGGGCTGCAGCTACGTGCACAACCACTTCATCGAGGGCGCAGACAAGGGCCTGTTCATGGCACCAGACAATATCACAGCCACAGAGGTGCGTCAGCAGTCCCACCCTCAGCAATTGCCTGCATGGTGGCAGCAGCAGCAGCAGCAGCAGCGATGGCAGCAAGGCTAGGGCTGGAGCAACTGCAGAAGCTTCCGCTTGTCCTGCTCATGTGAAGCAGCAGCTTCCTGCAAGCTTCCGCTGACCCACAAGGCAGTGTGTCCTCTTTTTTCCTCACATGATGCATCACTCCCCCCTGCAATGCTGCAGCTGCTGCCGATGGGCCCGGGCGCCTCGCAGTGGCTGCCTGTGGTGGCGTGCCGCGACTGCTGCGTGCGCATCATGGGTCTTGACGGCAAGCCGCTGTTTGAAGTGGCAACAGGTTCGCCACCAACCGCAGTCAGGTGTGCGCTGCGCCTGTGTTTGCTATTTTCTGATGCTCGAGGCAGCCAGGTGCAGCACCAGAGTGTCCAGTGCATCACCTGCTATGCCCCTTTCTTGGCAGTGTACTCCAACTCCGCATGACAAGAGGTGCAGGCAACATCATTGACTATAGTGGCTCTGACCCCTCACGTAAACAAGCGTCCTGGACTATGGACAGTGCTGCTTGTTTGCCACAGCTGCAACTGAGCCTAGTTGACTGACGTCCTCCCTGCCTGCTGCTCCAGGTATGTTGCTGATGTGCACGGGCCCGCAGCAGCTGCCGCTGCGCACAGCAATGTGCGGGAGCTGCTGTATGGCTGCCAAGATGGGCGGCTGGTGCAGCTGCTGGTAGATGGCAGCACTGTGCGGCAAGGGTTCGTCATCCCGGGCCAAAGCAGCAGCGGCGACGTGAGAGCGGCAGTCACGGCCATTCACTGCGGGGCTGACTACAGCAAGGCAAGTTGCAGCTGCAGCAGATGCTTGCCCCTGGCTGGAGTGTGCGTTGCATAGGCAAGCCTGCACACCACATGGTCCGCTGCTAATGACGAAGAGCGGAAGCATTCACTTCCCTGTAATCCAGCACATCACAACCGTTTCAAGCCTGCAAGGCTGCAGCCGCCAGGTCTAATTCCACCAGCTGCCATCCGTCTGTGCTCAACCTCTAACTGAACTGCCGGCCTGCTGTGCTGCGTTCAGCGGCCTCTGCCAAAATGCGATCAAAAACCTGCGCCTGCAGAGCCTCTGCACTGAGTGGCTGCGCTGACATTGTGTTTTCACGGCCTGTGCCAAAACTGTTATTTAACCCTGCGCCCGCAGAGTGGCTGCGCTGACATCGTGCTGGGGCTGTTTTGCGTTCCATTACCCATGCCTGTACATGCCTATCTGTCATGAAATCATCAACACGCTGCGCATGCTGAGCGGTTGCGCTGACATTGTGCTCCCATGGCCTGTGGCAGACCTTTCTTTACACCTTGCTCATGCAGAGTGGCTGCGCTGACATCGTGCTGGGGAGGTTTTGCGTTCCATCACCCATGCCTAGCTGTCCTCAAAACATCATCACGCTGCGCATGCAGAGTGGCTGTGCTGACATTGAGCTTCCACGGCCTGTGTAAAACTGTTATTTTGACCCTGCACTTGCAGAGTGGCTGCGCTGACATCGTGCTGGGGCGTGAGGATGGCTCGCTGGAGGTGTGGGACATTGACAGGCAGGGGCAGCCGCAGCTGGCGGTGGCCAGCCAGCTCAGCGAGTCCATCACCTCAGTGGACGGCGGCTACATCACTAGCCCTGCCAGCCCTGACATCATCGTGCACACCTTCACTGGCAAGGTGCGCAGTGGCTTTGGGCTGGTTTAACAGTACGGCGTGTGATGTGTAAACAGAACCCGAATGCAAGCCACAAGACGCCACCAGAGTAAACTCCGGACGACGTGTGGTGTGGTAGTGACAAGCAGTGCCCTGTGTTATGCCAGCAACCATGGTGTGCTGTGGAGCATGTGCGCAGCATTTGTGTTCGATGCGTAGTGCCCAACTTACAAACTCGCATCTTCTGCTGGGTGTCAGTCCGACCCGCTGCCTGCCGCGTCCTCTGTTCTCTACACGCCAACCATGTGCGGCTTGCCTGTCCTGCAGGTGATCGCCTTTGCCAGCCACCCAGGGGCCCTTGCAATGGCTGCTGCAGCAGAGCAGCGTGCCCTGCATGCAATGGGCAGCATGGGCCGGCCGCCGCCCCAGCAGGACCTGGTGGCAGCGCTAAATGCACGCATTGCCAAGGAGAATGCAGAGCTGGCGGAGCTCAGGGCGAAAGTTGTGAAGGAGCGGGAGAGGTGCGTGGCAGTGGTTCACAAAGACAAGCAGGAGATCTTGCCATTGGTGTTTGCGGCAGTTGCTGCTGAGCCAACAGGCCGCAGGCACGCATGCGCACACAAGCACACTTACTGTCAATGCGAGTGCTGCAAGCTGGCACATTGTCACTGCGCCTGTATGGCAACAACAGTTATTTTGTACTGCATAAGTATGCAGCCATCCAGACTGCCTCCTCAGGAGCTGGCACATTCTAACTGCGCTTGTTGGGCTAAAAAAACACAAAACATTCTGTGTTGCAGGTATGCGGCCAACCAGACTGCCTCCCTGGGTGCTGCCCAGGCAGTGGTGGATGTGCGGCACCGGCTGACGCTGCAGCCGCAGGACGGCTGCTTCGTGCTATACGTGGAGGCGGCAGTTTCCCTGTTTGCACTGGCGCTGCAGGTCGGCGGCAGGCATGTGACGGCAGAGCCCTGCGCATAGCTATGCATGTACTTATGTACAGCTACTTTGCTTGCATGCATCCAAGTGAAGAACCCTCATGAATCGTCTTTGCGTTGAGCGTCTTCGTGTTGAGCGAACATTGTGCACATCAGCACACAGCAGCGGAAGGAGAGCAGGACGTGCTGTTTTTGCTTGCTCACTCTTGAACGACCGGCTGACAGCTGTCAACACCTTGTGTGTTGCCCTGCTGCCTTGTGTTGTGCCTGTGCTGCAGTCCACTGTGCCGCTTACGCTGCTGGACCTGCCAGGCAACGTGGCCATCCTCAGCAGGTCACCGCCAGACACAGCAGCAGGCAACGCCACCCTAGCAACGTACAGGTGTGCTGCCAGCCACATGCCAGTTGGCATACTCTGTTCTCAAGCATCAACGTACATGTTTGATGCAAGGGTATCAACTACAGCTGGTGCCAGGCTCTCAACAAGGAGGATGGCTGCCACTTGTGACAATGTCACCACAATATGCGGCACACCTCTGCTACTAGTGACACGGTTTTCTTCAAACTGCAGCGCACATCTGTCACTTGTGACTCTGCTATCCCAACTGCAGCACATCTTTCAACGAGCCTGCACATGTGCTGGGGCCATGCTGCCCTGCAGGTGCCAGGAGTCGACCAACCGCCTGAGCATCAAGTTCACAGCACGCGAAGGCAACCCAGGCAGGGTCACAGCCTACACCATCCCTGCCCTGCCCCCCAAGACCTGCTCCATCATAGAAGTGCAGCTGCCGCCGCTGTGCATGCACCAGATGGTGTCCAGCATTCCAGGCGCTGCTGCTGATGCAGCTGCAGAGGGGCAGCAGGCAGCAGCTGGCGCAGCCAATGCTCCGCTGCTGAGGAAGCTGGCGCAGAGCAGGCCGTGCAGTGAGATGGTGCTGCAAGGTGGGTGGGGCCGGCAGTTGGTTGCACCCCACTGCGCACCTGCAGCGTGTCATACGAGTCAATAACTACCGTACGTGGTTTGCTCATGTACGCTGCATTGATGAGCCAGTAGTTTTCTGTTCCCTGTGGTGAAAGTGATATCATACCTCTGGCGATCCCAATTTGCTTACGCATACACACCATTAATGCTTGCTTCTGTGTGCTGTGTGCTCCGCAGGCAGCTTCAGTGTGCAGGACGTGTACAGCTGGCTGCGCAGTGTGCTGCCTGATGTGCCGCTGCACATGCCCAGCGACAGCAGCTCAGGCAGCCTGCTGTTTCAGGAGTGCCAGCTGGGCTCCATGCTGGGCTGCCACTATACTGCAGGACAGGCCGCATTCATGTGGTGAGTGGCGCTTGAGGTGTTGAGGTGATGTGAGTCAGAAACGTGGTGCTGGATGGATGTGTGCGGCATCCAGCACTTGCTGGGCAGCGGTGGTAGCCGGTTCCCAAACGTGGCTGGGAGATTGCAACCACTTCAGCAAGGCGCAGTGCCATGTTGCCTCGTGGAGCTGCTGGCAGGCACAGTTTTCGCCAAACAGATAATGCTATCTTTTGCAAAAGTGTTGCTGTATCTGCTGCACCTGCTGCAGCGAGTCTGTGACCACGCTGGCCATCCTGCACGACTCCCTGCTGGCAGCAGCCACAGCAGCCAAGGAGCGTGTCAGCATCAGCTTTAAGCTGCACCCGGCAGCGCTGCAGCACTGCAGCGAGCTGCTGTGGCCGCAGCTGGAGGCGCAGCGGGCGCATGCGCGGTGCAGGAAGCTGGCGGCAGCATTGCAGGTAGGTGTGGGGTGATGCTGCGGCATGCTGCGGCAGTAGATTGGGCCAGCATGCCTGGGGAGTGGCCCTGCTCACAGCATGCAGGGTGCAGCACAATCATGACCTCTGAGCAATGCAGTGTATTGAATTGCTTGGCTTTGTGTTACTGCATGCAAGCTGACTGGTGGGCGATGCAAAATAAACATCAGCTGGGCTTGCTGACATTCTCTATGTGTTGCAACCACTGCAGGAGCTGCAAGTGCAGGAGGGTGGTGACTCATCTTTCCTTGCGCCTGAGTACAGGCGCATGCTGTCAGGCAAGGGTGGCACTGCTGCTCAAGGCGGCGATGATACTGCAGCAGACCAGCAGCAGCAGCAGCAGGGCAGTGGGCCTAGGGGCGGCAGTGCTGCAAGCAGCAGCCAGGCTGATGAGCAGCTAGATGCTGCAGTAGAGGCGTTCAAGCAGCTGTTTAGGGACTACAGCAGGTTTGCGTCTGGTGGGCAGTCTGCTGGCGTGAAGCAGGCACTGCCTGGCCTGGAGAAGCTGCTCAGAGGGGAGGACCAGCAGGGTGGAAAGGGCGCTGGGCTTGCGGATGTGTTCAGTTATATGACTGCGGTGCGGAGGTAACAGCCGCAAAGACGTGATGCACACGGCTTGGTGCTTGCTTTGTGCCCCTTGTGCATCCAGCTTACTTGTACAAGGACGAATTTACACGGCTCCAGGATCCCAAATGCCCGTGGTAACTTGTGGAAGTCAGGACACAGAAAATGTGCAGCAGGCATGTGACCAACTGCAGCAGCGCCATGATGGCACATAGAGTAAGCTTGTGGACAGGCTACATGCTGCACATGACTGCATGACTGTCGCCTACATACATTCTACAAAGGGCCGGTGGCGTTGATGGGTAACATGATGATGATGGCTGAGGCTACTGGTTGACCCCTGTCAGCCAGGCACCTGCCTGGCACTGAGCCAGCTGGTGCTGCAGTTCTGCCACCGCACCTAGTCTGGGGGGCTGTACTAAAAGGGAGCGGCTGACCAAGTCATTAAAACCAACGCAACAAGCTAGCAACACCGCACCTTGCCAGCATTGAAATCACCGCAACAAGCTAGCAACACCTGTTCACGTTGCATGTGTCCACCGGACAATTGTCCAGCTGGAGTCCAGAGTTTTTTACTCAGGACCAACCGGTCCAGGACTCGTGTAAACAGTTGAATGTCATAATGGACATGAATTACAATGCTAGAAGGTCATCCGACATGTAGACGTACACAGTAGAAACACCAGCAGAAACGCCTGTGGAGTATGGAACGCGTGACCAAGTGCTGCATCCAGCAATTCCGCCAACGGGTCAAATTACGTCCACAACCAGTCCTTGTATAATTTGTTAGCACCGACACGAGGTGCAGCGTCGTTCATCAACCTCTCACTGTTTTCAAGCCGAGGCTACACGCCTGCTCGTGCCGTCTGTCTCATTCTAGTCGGCTGCACAGCAAGCATGTTGCCAGCTGTTCACGGCCTGGCCAGCGTTCTGGGCAGCTCCGCTTCTGGCGCACTGGCGTGTGCAGGACTCCGGTTGGCCAACGCAGCAAGGCAGGCTACCTCATCAGCAGCTATGTCGAGCAACAAGCAGCAGGTAACCGCCGCCGTTCAGCTCAGGCACCTTTGGGGGGCACGTCCAAGAGGCAGGCAACCATCTCTGCAACCGCCCGTTCCTTGCTGTCGCAGGCTCGCTCCTTTGCGGCCAGTGCAATGCCCGCCTACCAACCGTGAGTATCATGTTGTTGGGTTGTCACACCACTTGCAGATGCTAGTAGGCAAGAATTGGTAACCTTGTAGTGCCAGCTGCTGCCCCAATGTCCAGGTAATCACTACTGCTGCATGTCTGTCCTGCAGCGAAAGCAGTGGGCATATTGCCCCTCATGGTGGCCGCCTGGTTGACCTGATGGTGCGCGAGAAGGACTACAAGCGCGCTTTGGTTGACAGCTGCCACCACAAGCAGGAGTGCAGCGACCGCAACGCATGCGATGTGGAGCTGCTGACAGTGGGTGGCTTCAGCCCACTGGAGGGCTTTTTGAACAAGGAGGCATATGAGCACGTGGTTGAGCACATGAGGTGCGCCTGAGTCACGTATAATCTGGTATCAGTGCGGCTGGTCGTGACGCACACAAGTCCAAGGCTGCAGCTGCAGTGGCATGCTGTCCTGCAAGCCTGCCACATGTAGCGCTCCGGGGGCGGCCAGCTGCACCGCCACGACCAGCAGCTGTGCAGCAAGCTTGCAACCAGCTTGCAGCTTGCAGGACACACTTATGCCTGTATGTCACATACCCAATCTCAGCATGTATCCACCACAATTGTCAGCTTGAATGCAAGCCATGCGCTTCCTGTTCAGTCGCTTGGTATGCTTGCACCCTGCCATTCATCCTGCATGCACCGCTTTTGTCCTGCAGGCTGCCTGGCAGCAACCTGCTGATGGGCCTGCCAGTGGTGATGGACACAAACAGCGAGGCCATCCGCGAGGGCCAGAGGGTGAGCAGCGCCAGCAAGCAGCTGCTTTGGTGGTCAGCGACGTGCAACGCGCCACGCGCAGGGGCAGACTGTGACTGCAGCATGCAGCAGGAGCACGCAGGGAGCACTTTGGTACATCCCAACGCTTGCAGGATTCTCTGCCCTGGCTGGCAGCAACTGGAGCCTGGTGCTGCTTTTGCGTTGCACACATCGCCAGGCGCACTGCACAATACATGAACACCTGCTGCATGCATGCTTGCCTTAAATTTGGACATGCACCACCACCGCCGCTGCACGCATGCAGGTGCTGCTCACCTACAAGGGGCAGGACCTGGCTGTGATGGAGGTGGAGTCCAAGTGGCTGCCCAACAAGGCGCTGGAGACCAAGGCCTGCTACGGCACCACCAGCCTGGAGCACCCCGGCACCCTCATGGTGGCCACGGAGCGCGGCAAGTACTACCTCGGGGGCAAGATCTTCGGCCTGGACCTGCCGCAGCGGTGAGCATGTGTTTTGACCATGCAGTGCACCGGATGTAGCAGCAGCCATGCTGCAAGCAAGGCACACGCTCATGGTGGCCGCTGAGGCAGCAAGTACTACCTCGGGGGCAAGGTGTTCGGCCTGGACCTGCCGCAGCGGTGACCGTCTGAATGGGCAGTGTGGCGCACTGCGCATGGTGCAGCAGCAGCAGCAGCAGCCACAGTGTTGGTAGAATGGTAGTAATGCACACAGCACGCATACGCTTGTGGCGGCCACGGAGCGCGGCAAGTGCTATATTGGGGGCAAGGATCTACCACAGCGGTGAGCTTGGCGGAAGCACTGCACACGTGGCCGTCGCAAGTCATAAGCAACAAATTGGTGGCGTACCTGCTGCAGCAGTTGCAGCAGCAGATGTAGTCATGACGCACCGTGCATTTACCGGCCATGCTCACCCACCGGCTCTCTCTGCATTGTACACACTGCTTTGCCACTTTGCTGCTGCAGGGTGTTCCCCTGCGCCACGCCGGCGCACGTGCGTGCTGACCTGCCCACAGACACTGACGTGGTGGCCTTCCAGTGCCGCAACCCGGTGCACCGCGCGCACTACGAGCTGTTCACGCGCGCGCTGCACGCGCCCAATGTGCGCCCCGGCGCGGTGTGCCTGGTGCACCCCACCTGCGGGCCCACACAGGTGTGTTATGTGGCAAGTGCTTTTGGCTGTTCTCTGCTTCTCATCGCAGCAGGCAGTGAAGGAGCAGCATACAGCACCGTCACCTGTGCATATTGCTGAAATGGTTACAGCTGGCACATATGGCAACCACCACATGTTGGTCTGAAGCTACTTTGTCGCGCGCTACCTGTTGCAAGTGTACAGTTTACGCTGACTGCTTTGGCTTTGCTGCTGCTGCTGCTGCTGCTGCTGCTGCTGCTGCTGCTGCTGCTGCTGCTGCTGCTGCATGTTGCTGTAGGATGACGACATCCCCGGCATCGTGCGCTACCACACTTACGAGGTGCTGAAGCGCGAGATCGGCAACCCCAACATTCGCTGGGCCTACCTGCCCTACTCCATGCACATGGCGGGGCCGCGCGAGGCCATCCAGCACATGATCATCCGCAAGAACTACGGTGCGCGCGGCTGCGCAGCTCGGCATGCAGAGATGTGATGTGTGTGCACACAGCGATGGGTTGTGCATGCGCATTAGTGTGCGTGCGCATTAGTGTGCATGCACATCAGGTCTACATGGTGTCACTCACCCGCTGCACCTTCATGGGCATGAAAGCTTTATTCCTCAGATGCACTGGACAGCCCAGACTCCCAACCAATGGCTGTTTCTGCTTTGAATCTGACCATGGAAATACTAAGTATGCTGCTGCTGCTGCTGCCGCACAGGCTGCACCCACTTCATCGTGGGCCGCGACATGGCTGGCTCCAAGTCCTCGCTGAGCGGCGAGGACTTCTACGGCATGTACGACGCGCAGGAGTTTGCCATCAAGCACGCGCCCGAGCTGGGCATGCAGGCGGTGCCTTCGCTGGACGTGGTGTACACCGAGGAGGCCGGCTACGTCACGGCAGGTGGGCTGCGGCAGAGGCGGCTGCTGGCTGCTGAAAGATCGGCGGTGCTGTGTGGGGCCTGCAACAAGGGTGCAAAGCGAAGGATTGCGGTCGGGGTTGGTGCAGCAATGAGGCGGGCTGCGTGACGGCAGATGGGCAACATAAAACTGTATGTGGTGAATGGTTGTGGCTGGTTGCTGGTGGGTGGGCCGCGCGTGGCTGGTCTGTAGCAAGGATGCAGGGAATCGTTTTGTTGACGTGCAACGCCATCACTCAGTTCTGCCTTGCTCAAGCTCCTTGCCCTGCTCCCACACATGTTAACTTGCTCCTCCCACTGCTGCTGCTCCCTGAATGCATTAGCCGAGGCCGACGCAGGTCTGCACGTGAAGCGGCTGCTTTCAATCACACCTATTCTTACCGTACTGTTCCTGCTGTCGTGCTGCCTTGTCCTGCTGCTGCTGCTGCTGCTGCCTGATTACAACAGCCGAGGCCAAGGCTCAGGGCCTGCACGTGAAGAAGCTGAGCGGCACCAAGTTCAGGCAGATGCTGCGCGGCGGCGAGGACATCCCCGAGTGGTTTGCCTTCAAGAGCGTGGTGGGTGTGCTGCGCGAGCACGCACAGCACAAGTCCGGCTGAGCAGCTGCAGCTGTGGTGCGGCTAGTGCTGCGGCGGCAGGGGTTTGAAAGCGGTGGGGCTTCTAGGAGGCGGGCTTACCCCTGGCTCTGGGTGTGCAGTGATGGCACGGCAGCGTGCAGCAGCAGGTTGGGTGTGCTGTACGGGGCATGTGAGTGGCGAGGTGCAGCTGCCTGTGCTGTGTGTGATGCAGCCGGCGAGGTGTTGAGGTGGAGCTCATCTGGGCCTGGTATGCTTGCTTGGGCTGTGTATGTGTAGGGCTGGGTGTGCGTGTGTTCTGGAATTGTCTTTGAGTAGGTCAGGTTTAGGTGTGTGGCTTGAGCGGAGGCAGGATGACATCTAGTTTGAACAACATCTGTGTTTTGCTTTGACAGATTCTTGTGTGGTGGATGTTTGTTCCCTGCGCCTCACTCCTTATGGCTGTTTCTGCCTGACTCGGGCAATGCTCTGGTGGCTGCTCAAGCTTTCAGCATGAGGGAGGCTCTGCACATGCAGCACAGTATGGCACGCAGATGCTGAGTTTCTGGTGCACTTGGTCAGACAAGGATGCAGCAGGGCCTGTGCCGGTCCTGTGGTTTTGATGCCTTTAGGAAGTGATGTCGTGACAGTAGTGCAGGCTACTATTTACTATTGTTGTGGCTCTCAGTGGCCCCACTGCACAACTTTTGAACACGTGATCACCATAGGTTTAGGGTGGGACAAACCAATATCTGCGAATCAGGTGTGATGGAACAGCTGGATGTTCATTTGACAAGCCTTGTCAGCGCGTTACTGCACAGCACTGCTTGACCTAAACCAGCACGTGTATGCTGTGAGTGTGCTGTTCTGCAGCCGACTCGCCATTTGCAGGCAGTTGCGGTTGTGCAAGCCGACATTGAGTAAAACCTCAAGAACCTTTTGGTGTGGCGCTGCTGTCATAGCTGCTGTCATAGCTGATACTAGGCTAGGCTAGCAGTGGCGTTTTGTGATGTAACAAGACTTTTGTAATCGTTGACCCGACGTCGGCACAGCACGATCATCGTCACAGCATGATGGGCGACAACATGCTCCATGATGGAGCCCGGCCACTTCAACACAGTGCCCAGCCGAGATCAACAGCACAATGCACTGCAGTGCACACGGCGCGAGAGAGGCACCGTGCCTTGTGTCGTGACAACACAGCATGGCAGGCAGCCATGTTGCAACATGCAGCGCAACCGCGCGTCCATAAACAGCATCGCCATGCCTGAAGTAGCGCACATGTGCACAGCACGTGCTGTGTAACAGCTGCCGTCAGCAGCTGTAACCATACTTGATGCTGTTGTGCCTCCCTGCCCTGTGATGCCAGTTGTTCAAACTTCTACCCAAATCAGTGGCTGCTAGTAGCAGCTTCACAGTCAATGCTATGCAGCACATCAGCTACAACAACTAGGGTACAAGCACAACATAACATACAACCCAACGCCAGCAACGTCATACATACAGAGCCAACGCTATACACCGTGCCAACCGCTACGCTGACATGCCTGCACAGAAAGCACACTGTGCTCCTGGCAGGCGCAAAGCGGTAGCTGCATTGTGATGGGCTGACTGCCTGCAAAGGGCTGGCAGCGTCACCCATCACATACTTTGCTATTGGCAGCTGCCAACAGCAGCTATGCAACACACATGATGCCACACAGATGACAGTAGCACGGACGTGTGTGACTCGCCCGCAGCTGTGATGGCCGGTGCTACATCTAGCACATGCAAGCTTGGCGGACACATGCAGACTCCCTGCAGTTTCCCTGTGTTATGCAACAGCATGTTGGCTGGATAAATCAGTGCGGAAAATAAGAGGCTCGGAACACACGATCAACTTCAACCGGTTGCTCCTGGCGCACTACAAGTATGCAGCATACCATGTTCCACCAGGTGCTTACACCAGCCTATAGCGCTGCTGGCAGCAAAGGTTTGGTCAACTATTTGCAGCAGCTGGGACACAAGTGCCAATATGCACCAGCAACCGTGAGCGCGCTGCACATAATGTGCAGCTGTGCACTGCGCAGCGCCACACTGGCAGCTGTTACAGCTGGCTGGATGCAGCCAGCCGCAGCAGCAACACACAACCACACCGCGACGGAGCGTCACAACCTGCTGCTGTACTACCGCATCAAGCCAGCACTGCTGGCGCCCTGCACCACATAACAGCCTCCGCAGCCGCCGCTGGATTGCACTGCGCGCCAAATGCACATCAACCAACAGACAAAACAAATCTCAGCAGCAGGATCAACCTATGACTTGCGGTCGCCTGTGCTGTGCAGGGCAGGCCCACCCGGCATCAGCCTACCCGGCATCAGCCTACACACCAACCATGTTCCTGCATGTGAGCATTCACACCACTGCCGCACGGGTGCTGTGAACTGCTGCCTGATAAAACACTGCATGCTGAGCCCAACAAAATTATGCAAGCAACTACACCATCACCGCCCAGGTGCCGTGAACTGCTGTACGATGAAGAACAGCACTGCCGAGCCTATCAGCAATCGCGTGGGCATCTACATAATCACCGCCCCGGCGCTGTGAACTGCTCCATAATGAAGAACAGCGCAGCCGAGCCCATCAGCGACCCTGCCGTAATGGCAAAGCCCGTCACAGGCCCAAACTCGCCTTCCTTGCCTGGAGGCACCAGCGCAGGCGCGTGCATGCATGCAGTGCTCAGCAAGTGCCCTTGCGTAAGCCCTAACAGCGTAATAAACCCTAGTGGGTACAGGTCGTTGTGGAACAGCGTGGGCAGCTGCCAGAGCGTGGGTGTGACCACGTGGCAGTGCAGGATTGCGTATGCAATGCCGAAGCGCAGGAGCGCATACAGCAGCAGCGACAGCGGCGCAGGCGGCCGGCGGCCCCATGGGCCCCAGCTGCTGATGATGCGGCCAGTCAGATCACCCACGCCAAACACCACAAAGGTAATGGGCACAAAAAGGTCCCCTGTGATGCGGCCAAAGCGGGAATCTACTGATGATGTGGCAGCACAGGGAGACGTCTTTGCAGGGTTGTCTACTGAGCAGATGAAGGCCGTGACGCCCGGCCAAATGGCCAAGCTGCAACCCATAGTCAGCACCATGCACAGCGCATACACGACAAAAGCATACGAGCCTCGGCTGCTGCCGTCATCCTGCGCTGCTGCTGCAGCAATCGCCGAGTCGTACGCTGCTGTTGCACGCAGGCTGGTGTCGTATGCTACTGGCTGCGTGGTCTGCGCAAGGTAGAAGTCCCTTGCCAGGCCACCTACTGCCTGGCCCTGCTCCGTGGTATGCGTGTGGTAGTAGTCCTGATTCACACCAGCACCCCCAGCACCTGCTGCTGCTGCTGCACTTGATCCAGGCACGCCTAACTGCTGCTGCTGCTGCTGGTGTTGTGCATAGCTAGGCAGTGCATCTGGGTCCTTGCCGGGAGGTAGGCCCGGCGGTGGGCTGCTGCTGCTGGTTGGCAGCAGCTGCTCTGTGAGGTCCCTGTCTGCTGCTGCAATGGCTGCAGCACGGCCTGCGGGCAGCAGCGGCAACACATTGGCAGAAATCGGCAGCAGCAGCAGCAGCAGCAGCAGCAACACCACGCCTTAGCGCCACAACTAAAACGAGGCATCAGACCGACGACAACCAGGCAGGTGCTGCATGCATGTGGCCGGCGCCTAGCTTGGCGCTTCCTGTGAATGAAAGTGCAGCTAATTCAGTGGCGCCTGCAGTAACCCTGCTGGACAGCCCAAGGAGGAACGCATCCAGACAAACACAGCCACAGCACACTCACTGGCGAGGTAGGGCCTCAGCTTGGCCCGCGCATAACGTGGCATTAGGCTTCCAGCAAACGCATGTGCGATCGACTCGGTGTTGCGTGCGTGCAGGCGCCAACAGCCTGTCCGTGGTTTCTCACCTTGGGACCCAACCAGACAACAACCAACTGACATGTGCACACTCACTGGCGAGGTGGGGCCCCAGCTCACTTAGTGGCCCATGCAGTACCGTATGGGGGACAGCATAAGGCGTGAAGACAACCAGATGAATTGCATCAAAGCACACTCACTGGCGAGGTAGGGCCCCAGCTTGGCCTGCGCGCAGCCTGTAATGTGCCCTCCAGCAAACACATGCGCAGACACATTGGCATTGCGTGCGTGCAAGCCTAAACACTGGACAACCTTTCTGTGCCTACACTCAGGACCCCACGAACCCACAAACTCAACAAATGCACATGTACAACAACTCACTGGCGAGGTAAGTCCCCAGCTTGGCCCGTGCATAGCTGAGCCTTGTCAGCAGGCTGAAGCACACCACGCACAGCCCGGTGATGGCAGCAGCAGCACCAAACATTTTAAAGCTTTAGCCCACATATGCAAACACCCATCAGCTTAAGTATTGCCTGCTGCAAACGGTGAGCAGCTACACAGTGTGTCCATGCACCAGAAAACCAGAAAATGCCACAGCCCACTCACTTGCTAAGTAGGGCCCCAGCTTGGCCCGCGCATAGCTCAGCCTTGTCAGCAGGCTGAAGCACACCGCGCACAGCCCAGTGATGGCAGCAGCAGCGCCAAAGTACAGGAAGGCTGCTGGCGCCACATCAGCTGCGGTGCGCTGCCCTCCCTCGCCGCTGCTGCTGGCCTTGAGCTGGGCGAGCAGTGACAGCGTGGATGTGGCACAGCCTGACAGCCCAGCGCCTACCACAAAGCCCTGGCGTGAGGAGTTTTTGAGCAAGCGGTGGCAGCAGCAGCAGGTAAGATGGACGGTGCGAAACATGCGGAATGCAGGATGTGCTGTACTGAGGCTGCGCCAGCAGTGACAGCGTGGAGGTGGCGCAGCCTGACAGCCCAGCGCCAACAACAAAGCCCTGCCATGCGGAGTTGTGAAAAAGCGGCAGCAGCAGCAGCAGCACAATTGTGATGTAAAACGTGACAGAGTGGAGTACAACGTGACAGAATGCAGGCTGTGCTGTACCGAAGCTGTGCCAGCAGTGACAGCGTGGATGTGGCACAGCCTGAGAGGCCTGCTCCAACCACAAAGCCCTGCAGTTTTAAGAAGTGGCAGCAGCAGCAGCAGCAGAGATGTGAGGTGATGCAAAATGTGACAGAATGCAGGCTGTGTTGTGCTGAGGCTGTGCCAGCAGTGACAGCGTGCTTGTGGCGCAGCCTGACAGCCCCGCGCCAACCACAAAGCCCTGCCACGAGCGGTTGTAAGAAGCGGCGGCAGCAACAGCAGCAGCAGCAGCAGCAGCAGCGCAGATGTGAAAGAGTGATGAGAGAGTGAGAGGAAAGAGTGAGAGAGAGTGAGAGAGTGACAAAACGTGACAGACTGCAGACGTTGTTGTACTGAAGCTGTGCCAGCAGCAACTCAGCACATTCAAGGTGCTCTGAGCCCCCCCCAATGATGAGCCGTGACAAGCACAGCAGCAGCTGCAGGCTCACCTGGATGTAGATTGGCGGGAACATACTGGCCAGGTTGAGCACGCCTCCTTGCAGGACAGCCATGCACATGCCCTGCACAGCAGCGATGAGGCGCAGCAAACACACACTTAACTTGTGGGGACAAAAGAAGCAGCTAGCTAGAAGCAAGAATCAAGAATCCCGCCCTCACAAATGGAGTTTGAGAAATTCCAAGGTGCAAGGCATTTACTACATCAGCAATGAGTGACATGGCGGAGCCGGTGGTGAAAGTACATGCAGCATCACAATCGAGCTAAGCGGCACGATGGTGAGCTGTTCACTGTATCGCGTTATTGCACACGACAGGCATATGTGCAGTTGTGCTGGTGAATTCAATTGCCAGAGAAAACTTGTTACAAACACAACCCTCATCTCACAGGGCAGCTGAGGCTCTCACCAGCACAGCCAGCGCTGGCAATGAGTAGTAGGCAACTGACGCCCCTGACAGATCCAGCTGCAGGGCCTGCACAGGCAGCAATAGCAGCAGCAGCAGCAGGACAGCTGCTGAGAGGCAATACTAATGGCCCCTTATAACTGGCCATGCCACAGTCAGCCACCTTGAGCCCCCAACTCTGCAATGTGATGGCATTGTTAGCAGTAGACAAGGCCGACATTCACCCCTGTGTGCTGCTGCTGCTGCTGCTGCTGGGCTGCTGGGTTGCTGGGCATCACAGCTTGCGTGCTGCAAGTGCCTGCAGCCTGCTGCACCCACCAGCGCTGCAGTCGACGCCAGCACGATGAAAATGACGACCAGTGGGTTGACGATCTGGCTGCGCAGCGAGAGGTTCTGCTGCACGCAGATGATGAAGCAGACTGCCAGCAGGTTCCTGCAAGCACAGTAGCAGCAGCAGCAGCAGCAGCAGCACGGCATGCACACCACATCAAGACAGACCCATGCATGGTCAGTTGCTGCTATGCTGCTGTGCGTCAAGCTGCAACATTGTGAGCTGGGTGGCCAGTTCCAGCTGGTCTGACAGTGGCGGCACATTGTCCTGCAAGCGATGGCCAGGCAGCATGTGCCTGCAACCCCCAAAATCATGCAGTGTGTGCCTCTCCAGGAGCGCTGCACTTGCCCAGCATACAGAAACCCTGTTTGAACCAGCCTGTGCCTGCAGATACTGCTACTGCAAAACAGCAGCGGCAGCAGAAGCCGTGGCAGGAACGCTGCTTGCATACGTTGCTGCCATGCTGAGTTCCTGTGCTCCACAAACAGTGCACTCACGCGCCATTGAAGACCAACCCAAATAGGCTCAGGAAGTTGTTTGCCACAGTGGGCTGCACAGGCTCCACATGCAGCCTGATGTCGAAGAACTCTTTCTCTGTAAGGAAGACATTCAGCGGCAGCAGCGTGCCGATGCCTAGCATCACAAGGATGCCATACACCAGGCCAAACCTGCAGCAGCGGTTCAAAATGTGTGGGAGTCAAGCACTGACATGGCAGCAGCTACGAACAAAAATGTGCTGCGTGTTGCGATACGCACAACTGAATGCAGTGTGGATAGGAACAAGGCAGCACCCTGTCCACCCTGCTGCTGCACTCACCTGTCCTTCACTTGAGGCTGTTTCATGGCCCTAGTTCGCCAGTTCACCAGCTTCCAACAAGGATGAATGATTTACTGTGTAAGGTACGCTCTAGCTACTCATTGCGCAATGCCCTGTCCTCCCAACACAGTGCTCGAGTGCCGGTGTCAACGATTAGCTTCAGGATCGCGAACAAGGGCTGGTTGAAGCTCCGAAAGCATGACCTACAACAGCTTAGTCAGAGCAGTTTATCCCAATGCCTGATCCAGTCCACAGCGTACCGCGCAGAGCGAGCACTCTTTCATTCTCAAGTCAGATGCGGGTCATGATATGCACAAGCTCTTGCATCGGTTTATCGCTGCACGATGTCGAATGTGCTGTTGGCGTGCTGAGCACGCCTTGTCATGACAAGCAGCAGTAACCATTTTCAAAGCTGATGCCATCATGTGGGCCATGTGGTGCTGACGGTGCATCGATCGCAGCTGAAGCAACAACCAGCAAAGGCTGCATCGTAAAGACATGAAGCGAGACCTTCTGGCATTCGTCGGGGATGGCGGAAAGGGCACGACCACGAGGTTGCACTTGCAGCCTGTTGATGCCGACAGCTGGTGCCACCGGTTGCATTGCAACCTGTCGCACCTCCATGTCATTTAAGCCGGCAGCAAGGTTCCTTTCTGGAAAACCGGTCACATAGCTCCGCGGGTATAAGGGCCAGTGTGAAGCACAAGAGTGCAGCACTGCAGTCAGGCTAACTGAGCTGGGCTGATGTAGGAGACCGGCGGCGCCCCCTGGCCTGCACACATAGATTGCTCACAGTGAATTGTTGCTACGCTGTGGTGAGCAAGGTAAACAGAGTTGCAGGTGATTCGTGATAAGATGATGATGATAACATCAATGCAGATAGCAGTGTCATGTTACAAAGCTCACAAGTAGAGGTCGAACAATACCTCAGAACTGCCACGCACTGCCTGTCCCCAGCCCCAGATAACAAATCAGTTTGCATTCAACAGTGTTTGCCTCACAACAGAGGTAGTGTGCACACAGCATGTACCCAGGTGCACACGGCACGCCAGCATCCTCCAAGCCACATACCGCATATCATATCATCCAGATTGCTGTCCTTTCCGTACAACGGCTGACATTCCAAAGCCTAGTAACAGAGGCCTTCTTGTACATCACATGCATTCCGAAGCATTCAAATACTGCAGAACAGCCTTGGTGACATGCACAACTCGAACTGCTGCCATGCACCTCAGAAGCAAACACAGCGGCGCCATGCAGTAGCAGCTGCCACACCAACAAACATTGGCCGCCTGCAGCAGCCAGACCACAGCATGAGCAGCACATCAAGCGGCACCAAGCAAGCAACAGCCAGCATTTAACAGGCATAGCCGTCACTAACATGCAGTCCTACAGCCAGACATATTATGTGCTTATGGTGGGCTGCACAGGCGGTTCATCTCGCGCCAGTGGCCTCGCCCTTTCCTGCACGCTGCTAGATTTCTAGAAACCAAAACCAAAACCAAGTGCTTCCCATTTGCTGTAGCTCGAAAGCTACTACCCCCACACATGCCACAAAGGGCCTCAAGAAGAGTGTTGACAGTATTGAGGTCTCGAAACTTGGCTCACAAATAACAATCACAGCTGACGGTTGCTGCAGCAACCACAGCTGCACAAATGCACACGATCACTGCTGTAACAGTGACAGAAGTAGTGGACTGCTGTGAGTAACACATGTGCAGCTATCTGCTGCATGGGCGCCGTGCAGATGTTCAGTCGCGCAGCATGCAGCACAGCCGATCAGGTGCATACACAACAAGACAGTTCAGGTTCAGGACAGCAGCCAGCATACAGGAGCTGCATGAGCACTGAATCCTGGGTTCAGGCGACACCACAAGTTGATGACAATGGTGGACGGTCACACCGGCACCCCAACCAAGGGTAGCGCTGGCAACACGTAACCAACACCGCTGGCGTGGGCATACAGCCACGTAGGCTGCCGCCATACCTCAAGCACCACGCAAGCGCTCCAGCTGCCAAGTCGCGTGAGAGCCCATACCACAGATGAAAAGTTGTGATGCGTACGCAGCTGGCATTGGCGATGCGCCATTGGGTTTAAAATAGCAGGCGAGTCGGCACATGCCAGCACTTCCCGTTGCCTCCCAGATCCCACCAAGTCCCTGAACAGGCTAAAGGCCTGCCAGTGCATGCATTGTGACAGAACTGCTAAATCCATCGGTGCATATAAAGGTCGGCCTCGCAACTGAGGTGCCTGTTGCCCAAAAGGCTCGCCAGCATTGCGGCCACGTTACTGACGCGACAAATACAGCAACACATCATGTTTGCGTTGACCAACTGCGTCGCGTGCATGCACAGCTAGGCACCTGTTGAGTGATTTGCTGGCTGCCGCTACAACACGCCGATCAATAAAGAGAGCTGGAAGAACACCAGCTCAAAGCCCAGCACCCCCGGCTGCTATAATCAGCAGTACCCAGCCAGTCATGTTGACCGCAACCGAACCATAGCTGCAGCGATCCTCTGCATGCATGCCACTCAGCCACTTGCAGCTTCACAACAAAACAAACCTCCATGCGCAACCCCACGCGCGATAAGAGCATCCGAACTGGCTGGGACGCACTGTGTCGCCCATGCAACATCTTCTAGTGTGCTGCCGTGCTGTAATGCAGAGCACTATCACACCGACCGGGAGCCCCTCGTGCAGGCAACATCTCCGACACATCATTTGTGACAGTGATGGGATAATCCAAGCCCGCCTGGCACCCAGCGAGACAGGCTGCCCCAAGGCCCCACGTGCAACAACATATGCAAAGCCACCCACATTTCATGCAGCGGAGCAGTAGCCGCCATGTGCAGGCAAGCGTGCAGTGCGTTCTCAAGAAGATCTAACAAACAGAACTCCAGCAGCGACAGACAGAGCGCCAGCAAAACTTGAAGGGCATGACGCAGCGCGGAGGTGTCAAACATGTGCAGCAATGCACAGCTGATAGGAAGGAGCTGCTGCGAGCCGCACCAGCTGTCCCCTTGACAAGTGGGCCGGGGCTGTGCTTGCACCCACAGAGCCCAATCTTTTGGTGCACTAGACGCATGGCCTGCTTGTCAAGGCCTCAGCCGCTCACAGAGCAATGCAGGAATTCCCACACCTACCACGTGCTGCCTACAGCTCAGCAGCAACTGCTCGGCAGCAACGCAAGCGCAGCCGCAAGCAGACCGCACGCATACCATAGCCCCGACCACTGGCCTGTGTTTGTAACAGCCAGGGCCAGTACAGAATGAAGAAGAGCTGCTACCACACAAGCACCAACTGCCGAAGCGCGAAGGGAAAGCATGGCTGCTCACATGCTTTGCGCCATAAAGCACAAGGGCAGTGATGCCTGCTGTGCAGCTGAGCGCCGCTGCTGCGGCAGGCCCCACATAACCTGCCCCATAAGTCAGCAACTGCTTTGGCTGAGCCATTTGGCAATGTTCAGACAGCCCTACAGCAGGGGGTGCCAGTGCTGCCAGATTTGATGTGAGCACAAAGCTCACTGGCACACACACCAAGCTTCCATCACAAGTGCTCAACAATGTGTTCAGGCAAGGGACCAACCAATAGCAGCGCACGAGAGAGCGGTGCTGGCGGCTCACATAACCGCCACGCAAGTGCTGCTCAACCACCTGATGCGTCACATCGACAAACAAGTTGTGCAGGGTTACGTGCAACGATGAGAACCCCCGCGAGTGTGGACGTCAGTGTTAGCTGGCACAGCAGCATGCCGCTGGCCGCCCTCCCCAGCTAGGCAAACCCTGCCTGGCACAAGCACTGGCCAGAATGGGGTCGCTTGACAGTGCTGAGTCCATACACAATTGCGTAATAGCATGGACGCAAGTACACCCTGTTCCCGACAGCATACTGATAAGCAGGCAAGTGACGCTGCCACATACAAGCCCATATGCTGGCAAACCCTTTCCAACTCCTGGACACTGCCACTTGCTGCAAGGATGCCAAACCCCCACAAACAAACGCACACACATAAGCACATGGCAGTGCGCAACTGACAAACCTACACTACAGAGCACATCAATGCTCACCCAGTTTCCTTGCGGCCGGTACATACATAAAGGGGTTATGTTGGCAACAAGTGCACAGCTGCGCTGTTGCGAATCCAGCCAAGAAAATGCAGTTCAGCTCCAAACAAAACAGCAGATGAGTGTGCAGTTAACATGCCATGCACATTGTGGTCATAGCGCCGCTGATAACGGCAGAGGCCCAACACACCCATAGCAAGCACTTGGTTTGGGCCTTTCACCTCCTCTGCGCCAAGCTGCCATGCAGCATGCCTGCAGCAATGCACACCGACGCTGCCACCCTGCATGGTGCCACCTAATACATTTGCAGGACGATCCACATGCCAGTTGCCCCCTGCTCGTCAAACCGACCAGAGCTTCACCACACTCTGCACACACGCAGCCTTCGCGCCACATGACGTAAGACTAGCGCTAGCCCTCCCGCTACCTGACCAAACGCGTAGCAGGCACTTGATGGCACTTGGCCATGTTCACGACTGCGCGGCTGCCTGACAGAAAAGCTGCCAATGTAACGTGCAACAGGATGACTCAGCTGATAATGCATGCACTCGCCAGTGCCATGCCGTTGCGCTTCCGGACACCCTGGGCCAAGTGCGAAAGCAGCCCCTGCACACCAGGCAAATCACAATCAATGCAGCATGTTTGCCAGCACTTGCAACACCCATTCCCTTTAGTCAACATGCGATGTCAGTTTGGATATGAAACATTGATACACAAACACCAGCACAAATGCTTCCAATTTAGCATGCTTGAACAGCACAACCAAGCAATGCAGCAAACCCACGGTGTGTTGATACCTTGACCAGGGGAAGCTACACAGCCAAGCACCGCCCTCCTGTGAAAGAAAAGCAACAGCAATCTGAACACGTGTGGCTGCAAACATGACAGACGGCACCTGTGTGCTGCTAGCTCAAGGCAGCAGACCAGCCAGCCACCACCGCACTTGCACATGCAGCGTAGCGGCAGCAGCCACCAGCAATACAAACACTGTGGTTGCTCAGCAACCAACATCACCAACAGCAACGCCGCTCATCCTTTGTGCGCAACAATCCCACATTTTTTGCTTTCACCAAGCCCATAGTATTCACAGATTCAGTGACGCGAGCATGCCCGCCAATGCAGAGTCCTTGCCCGTCGCCCCCACCGACTGCTGCGCTGCAGCAGGTGCTGCAGCAACATCAGCCAGTAAAGGGTCGGCAGGGCCCAGGCTGCTCAAGCCAGCAGCAGCGCCGTTCAAGTCAGAGATGCTGCTGCCGGCGAACAGACTGAAGCCCCATGGGCCCATGTTGATGCTGTTGCTGTCGTCAGCGGCCGAAACATCGTCCGCAAAGCTCAGGCTCAGGAGGCCAGACAGGCCTTCCCCGCCAAACAGGCCCTTGCTGTTGCTGCTGCCGGGTGCAGCCGCCGTTGCATCTGTTGTTGATGAGCCGGGCTTGACGGCGCCGTCAAAGCCAAGCGAAAGCCCACTAAGCATGCTGCCAACACCGCTCATCTTAATTGCAGCCGCTGACGCGTCGCCAGGCGCTGCTGCCGCTGCAGGCACGCTGTCAGGCAGCGGCGCGCCAGCCGCCTCTGCTGCGAATGCAGCCGCCAGCAGGTCCTTGTCTGCTGGCTGGATCATGCCCAGCGCCTGCTCCAGAGCAATGCCAGTCTCAATGAAGCTCCTGGCAACCAGCCGCATCACAGCAGCCTTGTTGTTATTGTTGCTGTTGTTGCTGTCAGCCACGGCAGCAGCAGCAGGTGCCGCCGCCGCCAAGCCGCCGCCGCTGTTGCTGCGCGCAGGCGTGCCAGGCTGGCTGCGCGGCGGAGAGCCGCCAGCAGGAGCAGGCGTGCTGCTGCGTGAAGCACCGTCCTTGCTGTTGCGCTGACTGCCAATGATGCCGTGCGAGGGTGACTGGCTGCCAGCAGCCATGCGCACCACGGAGTTGTCGCAGCCGCTGCCGGCCGCGCTGTTGTTACGCGGGCTGTCCTTGCTGCCGCCGCTCAGCAGAGCCAGCAGGGCGCTGCCTGCATTCGTGTCGACTGGCCGCGCCGCGTCGCCCGGTGCCGCAGGTGCAGGCGCACCCATGACGACACCTGGCGTGATGGGAGGCGCAGGCGGGCTGGACATGTCACCATTGAGCCCGGGCGGCAGCAGCAGCAGCTGCTGCTGCTGCATGCCCGCCCCTGGCACCATCATGGCCTGCGACGCCGCCATGACGCTGCCGTTGCCAGCGCTGCCGCTGATGTTGGGGGACACTGGCAGCTGGCCCTGCTGCAGGCCCGCAGCACTGCCGGCTGCCGGGGCTTTGTTGCCTAGGCAGGCTGTGCTGGCGCTGACGGACGAGCCGGGCATGAGAATCTTGGCGCCGGCTGCCAGGGCAGGCCTGAAGGCCTGCGCGCTGGCCTGCTGGCTGTTGGGTGCTGCTGCTGCAGCCACGCCCATGCCGTTAAGGGCTGCAGCAGCGGAGCCCTGTCGCACCTGCTGCTGCATCGCCGTGCCATTGGTGAACTGCATCGGCTGCATTGTCTGCTGCAGCTGCGCGCCAGCAGCACTCGTGGCAGGGTTGCGAGCCACCAGCTGCCGCGCTTGCATTGGCAGCTGCACCTGCACCTGCTGCTGCATGCTTGCACGCTGAGCGCCAGACACCATGACCATACCCATTGGCGCGCTGCTCTGCGCGAGAGCTGCTTGGCCTCCGTTTGGCTGCATGACCATCATCATAGGGCGCTGTGCCTGCTGCTGTTGTGCCTGCAGCTGCTGCTGGGGCAGCTGTGCAGGCCGTACAGCTGCCTGGCTCACAGGCACCAGCCGCGCGCCTGCAGGCAGCACCTGCTGCATCATGACCTGCTGCTGGGCTGCCACCTGCATCTGCTGTTGCTGGAACTGACCATTCTGCTGCTGCTGGAACTGACCATTAGGCAGCTGAACAACCTGAGCAGCGTTGGAGACAGTGACAGGCTGGCGAGGCGCGACTGTCACAGCCATCGGGGCCTGCTGGCCTGCTGCTGCCTGCACTTGCATCATGCCACCATTCGCAGCAGCTGGAGCAGCGTCGCTGAGAAGGTACACTGAGCCGTTCTGCACCACACCCTGCTGCAGGACACCGTTGACGTTTACATACACCAGCTCGCTGCCAGCCTGGCGCGCCTGCAGCTGCTGGGGCTGCTGCGGCTGTGCCAGCACTACTTGCTGCTGCTGGGGCTGTGCCTGCTGCACCTGGACGCCACCACCGGGCAGCTGCACAAGGCGCATTGCGCCGGGTGCCTGCGCCATGTAAGTTGTAGGCTGCGCCTGCGGTTGCGCTGCCACCAGGGGGCGTGGGGCTGCGCTGTACACTGTAGGCACTGCCTGTGGTTGCGCTGCCTGCAGCATGGTGGGGTTTGCTGCAGGCCTCAGCGCCTGGCTGTTGCTGGAGGGTACTGCATGCACCCACACCTGCTGTGGTGCTGGCTTTGGTGCTTCCTGCATGATGTACATTGGCTTCTGCAGCTGCATGCCACTGGAGAACACCGGAGACATGTTCGAGACTTCCACGCCACCGCCCAGGAAGGAGTAGGAACCCATCTTGAGGTTGAGCGCCCAATGCTAAGGATCAGAAATAAAGATCAGAAGGCAGCACGAAGCTCAAGCCACGCCCTGCGCCAAGAAAACGTGGCCGTGATGTCCAGGCCTGCTGAACACTGGCAGCTGTGTCGCAGCCGGTAGAAGACAGATTTCCGAGCCTGAAGCGTTTGGCGAGGCCTGCACAGCGAGGGCGGCGCAACAGCAGTGTGGATCAGAAAGAGGCCGAGGAGTTCGCTGACATGCAAAGGCACTGAGCTGCAGCCCAATTAAAGTGCCAAAGCAATATGCATCACGTATATGTGCACAAGCAGGTGCAACCAGGCATGATCGATGCTGCTGTGCTCGATGCATTTGAGGACCCCTACACCTGTTGCCCCCTACCCCACACCTTGCTGAAGCTAACCCTTTGAACACAATAACGTAGTTGAAAGAGCACGAGAGGTCCCGCAGAGCACCAACAATCGGCTGGCAAGGCTCAACCAGGCGTAGGGGCTGTTGGTGTCAGTTACCACTCACCTAGCTTAAGGTAAGCAACAACAAATACTCCTGCGGTGGTACTACGTGCCGCTGTGAGCATGAATCGACATGTTGGCCTATGTTCGTTGGTGGCGAGTCTGCTAAGTTAACAAGACCTTGACAACAGAAAACCAAGAAAGACTTCAACGGCAGCAAACGAAAGAGGTCCCACGGCTTGACGAGGTAGGGACAGTGCCTTCTCGGGTTTATGTATAACCTAGGTTGAAAAGGTCTCTTTCAACGTGCCTTACACGTTTCAAACGCCATTTTACTTTGTTACAGAGCTTTGGCGTGTGACAGTAGGCTATAGCCAAGCTGTGATCATTAGAACCCAGCTGAGCAGGAAACGCAAGCCAGTTTTGTATCAGAAACGTACGTGAAGCCAAGTAATAGACAGTTCATATTTTTTCATGGTTTTGAAAGCAGCAGGCTTACCGATGTACGGCGGCACACGGCAAACAACCATCGCTGGGCTCAACTACTTGAACCGTGATCAAAAGGCCCGTGCGCAGAATTAACGTTAAACCTTACGTGTGTGATGTTGAGCTGCAGCACTCTGGCTGGTCAAGCTCAGACAGCTGGCAGTTCAATGGAAAGTTCACCGTAGCTGTGTTCACAGTCTGTTCTGACTGACCTGCAGGTTGCAGTGCCAAAACGGCCTATGTAAGCCAGATATAGATATTAATGTGACATATAATCCCAATTCTTGTTAACATTTTTAGATCCATCGTCGCTGCAGTGCCACGCGGGGCATGCCGCAGCCCAAGCAGCACACCAGGCCTGGAGCCCCACCTGCCTTGTTCATGCCTCCAGGCTGCGGCCTGGTACCAGCTGGTTCCTAAAACTCGGGCTGTGTTCCCGTCATGTAACACACAATTCGTGAAATTGTGAGCTCAAGAGCCTGAGCCAGGCTACAAGCGTGATAACGTGTGTGCCATGGACCACGTATTTGTATTGCAATACAAAAAGTTCGTTCTTATACAATTGATGTTCCTTCATGGCATCGACTGCAGTGCAAGTGTACTGCACACTGCCAGGTGGCCCAAGTGAACAGCCACTGCCAGTGGCACACGAGCTGTGTTAATTTACAATACCGTGTTGTGACAGCATGTGCATGCACAGCAGCACCGCAAGAGTCAGACAACCAGGCAACCACGGCAGATGTGCAAAATCAAGGTGGACTGCTTGTCGGCAGTCATGACACATGCATTGAGGGACAGTGCTCAGTATGCGGTCAATACTCGCAGGTGACCTGCTCTAGTGTGCCTAGAAAGTTACATGAACAGCGCTGCCACTCACCAGGCAGCTAGTGGTTTCTCTAGTGGTTGCTAATCCGCACAAGTTTGCTGCACGCTGCAACAACCTGACATGTGCAGAAGATCTGCCAGGCACGTATGAACAGCGCCCAGGTACACTGCTGGTCCCACCAGCAAGTTGCTGTCTTGGCCACAACACAGAAGAGCCTGTGCCTTGCCCCCCCTGCACCCTTGCAGGCTGCCGTGCTGTGCAACGTGCTATCCATCACATGCCGTTTGTTGGGCTTCGTGCAGAAGGACCAGCGCTCGCCCAGCAGCATCAAAGCGCCACCATTTGCCAGCGCCAACAAGCAGCAAGTGTGCACTGCGGTGGTTTGTGCCAGTGTCTTCACTCCCAGGTGCAGCATGCCTCCCCGTTGCGGTGTAGAAGCTGAAAGGCAGCAATACTCGATAAACAGCTGCTCTGACAAACTGCTGCACACCTGTGACAATCGGCAGGGCATACCCCAAAGGATTGACGCTGCCATGCTAGCAGTTGGAGAGCGTCATGGGTGTCCCTGGCGTGCAGACTTTGCCGTCAGTGAACGTGCCCCCTTTGCTGGTGTCGCAGTTTTCTTCTGTGAGCTCAACACAGTAGCTGTTGCCATACTTTGTTCGGTAGCAGCAGGCACCCATCTGCAAAGAGACACAAGAGACACAATTGGCATCAATAGGCATGTCATTGCACGATCAAAACCACCTGAGCCCTCAAGAGCAGGCTTAGCAACATCAACTAGCGCCTGCAACATCTGCACACTGCTGTCTGCAGCGAGCATCTGACAGGTGCAGCCTATATCTAGCAGGAAATGCAATCTAGCAGGGGTCACACAGTCAGCAAGCATTCATAGTCACACAAACAGCAGACATCACAGTTTGCCAAAGCAAGAGTGCGCTGCAGCTTGCATCAGGTGCAGGCCATGCTTCTGACACACAGAGCACGCTTTCGTTGACATGTTTGTTGCCAGCCGTGCTGGTAGCTTCTGCGACTCATTGGCACTCACATATCCAGGGCACAAGAAGCCTGTCATCATCTTGCCATTCATCGAGTTCCACCCCGTCACTGCATCCCAGCCAGCTCCCGCGTCAAACTTGCCGTTGCTGCCCTCGCTGCAGCTCCTGAACGCCTTATCTGCTTGCCATTTCGTGTTGCCGATTGCATACAGCTGGCCGTTTGCCGCTCCCAGACGAGCCGGAGCCAGCTCGCGGGCCTTCCGGCACTGGTTGATGAGCGCAAAGTAGCCCGCCCAAACAGAGGCAGCAGGCGCAGTGCCGCCTACAGTAGAGAACTCATTGGCTTCATTAGGCACGTATACCTCATAGGGCCAGACGTCTGGATCTGCAGCTAGCGCCACATCCGGCAAGTTGCGATGCTGCCTACAGTGCAAATTGAGGAGACAGGTCGGCAGCTCAGCAGCAGAATGGTTGGTGTTGGCAGCCGGGCATCACCAGCATCCATCTGGCAGCTGCAGGGATTGGCCGCATAATGCAGCAAATGGTGACACGGTGTGCAGAATACGCCGTGTCATGGTAAGTTCTGTTTCAACTGCTTTTGCCAGATCCTCAGCTGCCTTGCTGACTCTCTCAGAGATAGGCTATCGCTCTGACAACACACACACTGCTTGTAGTACCTGTCATGCACTGTTGTGCACAACTGCCAGTTACAGCTCTGCAGCGGCCAGACACACTGAAAACAACCCTGGCAATGGCACCACTCGCTGATCAGGATGAGCATTGCTTTAGTACAAAATTATCACATCATAGCCTCACTCACCTGTTGACGAGTGTGGTCACATCTGCCTGGTACTGTGGCAGCGGCATGTAGCGGCTCACACCGCCGCTGCTGAGTTCCAAAGCCACCTCTTTTGCCCATGTATTGCCGATAAACAGCGTAGGGGTAGTGCCACCCACAGCCGTCACAAACTCTGAGCTTGCAGGGAAGTTCACGCCCTCCGTGAGTTCATCACACGTGGCATTGCGAGTTTGGGGGTGAACTCCGCAGGAGCCCGATGCGACAACAACAGACTGGCCTTGCAGCACCATCTGCTTGAGCAGGGTGTTGATGGTGCCATCCACATCGCCTGGCTGCTCCTCTCTGCCCCTGCACAGCAAGGTTGGGGCATGATTTACATTTGTATACGGGCACTAGACTGCCAGCACAAAGGCAGCACACGGGCACCAAACAGCCAACAGCTACTAGCTACTACTACTACTACTACTGTAGTACAATGATGTTCTGTGTGTTCTTTCTTTGCTGGTCTCAGACCATGTCTTCACCCTGTTGTGGCTCATGCGTCCAAGATGGTGCCATGACCCACATGTAACTTCCCTCCCTCAGAACTCACATGGCTGCCTGATGGTGGGCGTGTACATGATATTGCCTGGCAGGTTCGCCTGAGCTCCACACATTCTAGCAAAAGCACAGCAGTGCGTGCCACGGCCTGCTTCACCCACCATGTGTAAAGCACGATTGAGGAGGTGTTCAGGTTGGCGATCTTGCTCATCAGCAGTGCTTCGCCCGCCTCTGAGTTCTCTGCAAGGTACACAGTGATCTTGGCCTTGGGTGACGCTGACAGCAGCATCTGCAGCACAAACAGATCGTGGCAGCAACATGGTTTGTATTGTATTTGTGAGAAGCCAGCATATGCCACCATGCTCTGTCAAACAAACAGCCAGCCAGTTACGCGTTTGGCTTCAATTTTTGTACACATGTTCCACACAAGTGCCAGTGGCACCATGCAAATGGGCTTGCTATCAGCGCATGCGTGATGCAGGCACACAACCATCTGCTAGCGTGCTGTGTCGCCACCTTTGTGACGTGTTTTAACCTCTGTACACGCATCAGCAGCATCACATGGTACGCAAAGGCAACCAGGCAATTCATCTGAATACCCATGCTCAGAATGTGATGGGGCGTCTGAACAGCCTGAATGCTCAGCCTGAATGCTCACCTCCAAGTCCACATGCGTAGCATCTGGGTTACTGCTGCCCCCCACGCTGTCAGGGTCGCTCAGGAAGCGCTCAATGATGTTGCTGAGGCTGTCGCCCTCCTCAATCAGCCCATTGGCCAGCGCATACTCCTCTACTGCTCCAATTTCAAACTTTTCAAATGAGGCCAAGGCAATTGCCTCGCCCTCGCCATCAAAAGCATCTGTTGGCAGGTTGTACAGCTTTCGAATGCGGTCCACAGTCAGAAAGTAGGCATTGTCATCTGTTGGTGACAGCAGGGCAGTTGTAGGGGCAAAGGGTGAGCACAGACGGTGACAGGCAAGCGTGGGAGGTGTGGCAGTGGTGCTTAGCAGCAGTGACACAGGCAGCATGTAGTTTGCTGCTACTGCTGCTGCTCCTACTGCTGCTGCTGCTGCTGCTGCTGCTGCTGCTGCTGCTGCTGCTGCGCTGATGTACAGATTGAAGTTGAGCCGCGCGACACTCTTGACGCCCACCAGCAACAGCTATGCCCACAGCAGCAGTGCCATCAAGCAACAGGTGCGCTGCATTCAATGCTCCACCAGGCACTAGGCTGGCAACCGCAAGCTCACCAGGCTGATGCAGCAGAGAACGCCGCTTGCGACTGCCTGCAGATCCAGCTGCCTGCCGAGCAGCAGTACTGGCTGGGCTGACCACAGGCAAGTTGTCCAGCCCATGCACTGATTTAATGTGTGGTGCAATGTGTGCTGGCACCTGAGGATGGGCCACAGGTGCCCGCAACAGCTTGCCAGTGCTTGTCCCTAATGCTGCTGCTGCTGTTGCTGCCGCTGCTGCTGCTGCTGCCCTGCTACTTGCGTCCAGCAGCTGCTGCGATTGCACTTGCACTAGCTTGGTGTTGAAAGCCTTGCTGACCTGCGCTGCTGTCCCTGACACCTCGAGGGTCAGTCTGTTGGGTTGCAGTTGCACAGACAACCCCTGAGCTGTGAGGTAGCCCCTCACTGAAGAGACAGCCTGAGTGCTGGCACCAAACGCGCGCCCAAACTGGCTGGGGTTGAGGTACTGCTGATACAGGCTGTGGTGAGGGTCCATCACTGCTCTTGCTCTGTGGTCAAGGCCCTTTGGATCCTTGGGTTTCAGACTGACCACCAGCTTCAACCTGGTGTCCTGTGGGATGGCTGCTGCATGTGTGGCTGCCAGTGCTGCAGCTCCTACACTGTGAGTGCTTGCCTTAACCATAGGTGCTGCCACATTGTGCACAGGGATAGTCACTAGGCTGTCAGCTGCCAAGGTTGCTGACACTAGTGATGCTGTGCTGGTCAGCAGCAACACCAGCGCGCACATGTGCCAGGCCATCTGAGGTGACTCTACCTGCAAGGTGCATTTCACGATATATCGTTTTTGCGCTTGCTGTGCGTCCATTGACTTTGTGTGCATGTATACCCAGGTGTCACTGCTGACACAGCAGAGTGTCACCGGTGACTGCTGCTATTGTGCTGACTTCACAGCGAGGAAGTGAGCTAGGCTGAGGATACCCACAATCATTCTGCTCATGTAAGCTGTGTGCACGTATGTGCGTGCGCAGACGAACCACGTGTCGGGCAGCTGCTTTGCCAACGATGCTGGTGCTGCAGCAGCAGCAGCAGCAGCACAGTGACGTCACTGCTGCTGCCTGACAATCCGCTCACCTGCACACGTTTACATTGATATGAATACACCAACTGTTTGTTTAGCATGCGTCTGTCCGCATTGCATCCACGATTGTCGATCGGCTGGGTTGGTCGCGTCTTCTTCCGAGCTTGCACCAAGCTACAGTTCTCAGCGCCCTGACCTACAAATATGAATAAAACAAAAGAAAAATTACACATTGACTGAATGCAGGTTCGCCTGCAAAGCAAAAGGCACAGGGTCCTCGGACACAGGGCCCTGAACATGCCAATGTTCAAGAATCCGACAGCTGCAGCCAAGAGCGCCTTGTCGCGCGGCAGAGTGCATATCATATCATGCTACACTTCTCACATATCTACAAGCAAACACATCCCAGGCAATGTGCCTGCCTCCCAGAGTCTGTACCAGGCAACTGCCATAAATGGCAGCGCAACTCGTTTTGCATGCACTTCGTTCCTCATAGCACGCAGCTCTTGTACGCCTACGGCAACGCGAGCAGCCGTGTGAACACCGCTGGTGCCCCAAGGCGCGAACGCGTGTCTGCAATGTCCAGGTCATGCCCTGCTTCCACCATGCCCCAGTCTTCTAGCTGGTACTCCTCCTCTATGCGCGCAGCAGCCACAGCCTGCGCAACGTTGATGCGGCCATACAGCAGCGCTGCAGCAATCACCACAGACTTGCTGGCAGTGATCAGCTGCTCTGCAGCTGCCAGGTGCCACCTGCTAAGGCCTGCAACCGCGTGTCGGCAGCCGTAGGAGAGTCGCGGGCAGCAGAGGCAAGATAGCCTGATTTATGGCACTCGTTTAGGTTGATGGTCCAAAGCACCAAGGTGAGACCAGCTGTTCTAACAGTGTGCACACTGGGATAGGTGCAAGCAATCACCCTGTTCCTGCAAGCTTACAGCTGGCAGCTGTCACTACGCATCCAGCAGATGTCAACGCGCTGCGGCTGTTGTGACTGAACGGCGCTGACTCGTGCTGTTACAAGGGAAGAAGTAATGCTTAGGCAACTGGATGCTCTGCGGTGCATAACAAAGTTGCTCGTGCAAGGACAACAGAACGAGTATTTTGTTGCAGCCTAGGGCTGTGGTGACAAATCATGTGCAGGGTATCGCTCTGCCCTGCTCCCTGTGCTTGCTGCTGGCTACAGCCTGAACTCTTGCAGCTGCAGTCCCATGTCCGCCTCACCTTGCAGCCAGGCCTCAACAGCCACCACTGTTGCCTCGTCCTGCTGCGTGCCAAAAATGCTGTGCGAAGTCGTCAGGGACCAGCCCAGCCTCTGGCGTGCCCACAGCAGCAGCGGGTCAAACGTTGCTGCTTGCCGCTGCTCCAGCTTGCCTGGCTCGTAGCGGATGCAGGCACCGTCTGTGTGCACATACTTGAGCAGGTGCTCCACCACCTGTGGGTGAGCAGTTGTGGTGATGATGCAGGCAGGGATATGCTCATGTTGTCAGTTGATGCTTGCGTTTTGAGGGAAATCGTAGCAGGTTGGTATGGGGCTGTGTGTGGTGCATGAGTCATGCATGATGAGTCAGCCAGCATGGGCTAGCTCGGCAAGCATATTCCTCGCAGGAACGCCATAACAAACATACAAAGCAATCACACAGCCACTTGTGACTTTGACTGCTACACAACTGCTCATTTCTTCAACAAAGACATGCTGCAAGTACAGTAGCCAGTGCTTGCCAGGTTTCCTGCAACAGTGTTGCATTTAACAAAAGTAATGCTGCTCAGTAATTAGCAACTGCCACGCACCTTTGACTTCTCCTTGGGCTGGTCGATTGCTGTTGCCGCCAGTGACATGAGGGGCATCAGATGAGGCACAGGCTTGCCTTTGGGCAGCCACTCCCACTCCGCAGCTACAGCCAGAGCTAAGCTGCGTGTCGGCAACACCAACAGCTTATTTGCAGGAGTTTTGATGGGGTACTTGCGCAGCAGCAGCTGGAATCCCCTGCCAGGAAAGTCTGCGTCAGACCCTTGCTGCTGCTGCTGGCTGCCTGCTTTTGGCACATAAGGTGCCACTACTACTGTCTCATAGAAGCGGCCTGACTGAGTCAGCAGGCTCTCCCGCCGCTTGGCAGTGTCGCTGTCGCTGCGTTGCTGACCCGGAGTTGGTATAGCTCCCAGAGCTGTGCTGCTGCCTAGGTCTGCTCGCAAGCTGCCGCTGGCTCCTGCCGCAAGTGCCTGTGTACTGATACTGCTGCTACAGCTGCTACTGCTGCTGAAAAGGTTGACTAATTGGAAGGTGCTGCTGGCCGTTAGGCTGTTGGTGCGCTGGCCCAGGAGACACTGCGCAAGGGCCGCGACTCCTGCAAGCTGCTCTCCACCTGCAGAAGCTGTAGTGCTTGCTGCAAGGTTACGCAGCATGCGACACCCCAATGCTGCAGCAGTAAAGCTGGCTGGCAGAACGTGCTGTTGCAGGACGCAACTTCCCTGCACACAGCGCAGGGCGCCTAGTAGGCTGAGCACCATGGCGAGCTGCGTCTCAAGCTGCTACTGCTTTTGACTTGCTGCTGTACAGGAGTCGTATTATCAGTGTTGGTGCTGGTTATGATGCCAGAAACGTCACAGCTCATTTTAATGTTTCTTCACGACACCGTACCGGCTTCAAGTACCTGGCGCGGCAAGCACTGGGCCCTCTGCAGGAACGCGGTGTTACTTGTTACTGCTTTGGTTGTCTTGTTGGCACCGTGTCGGTGGAACGTAAGGTGTTCACTTACATATTGCATTTTTGAACTTTTGATCAGGGTGAATTGGATCAGGCACGCTGCTGAACTTGAAGATCACCTGTGAGAGAACAGCTGCTTCATCAGCTGCGTCTTTCTGTACCTTCCCACGCACGTCTTGCCGTACAAGCCGAATTCACAGGATTTAGAAACGAACCGCCGGCACTGGGCTCAGCAGCAGCAGGAGCAGCAGCAGCAGCAGCAATCCAGAGCTACCTGCAACAGCAGCTTGCTGCCCACTTGCTTCTCGGCGCTTTGATCGTCTCCTTTGCTTGTCCACAACAAAAGCATTGTCTAGAGGGCTCTTCGGGGGCTGGCTTGAGGTAGTGAGTAGCCAGCAGCAGCCATGCTGTTCTACTCTTACTTCAAGACGCTGGTTGGCAAAGAGGTATGCGGCAGCTGCAATAGCAACAGCCATGCCGCAACAGCAACGCAGCGGCCCAGCAACGTTCACGAACGGCTGCACATTGAGTGCAGCATACATAGACCAATAGTGCAGTGTATGTAGCGGCACTTTTGCTTGTGCAGCTGTTGATCACAAGCAGCTCTGGAGTCGGCGCCTGGGCGCAGCCACAGCTTGCAGTGTGCCGGCCCTCATTCTCGACTGAGCAGTGCTACACCAGCACCAGGACTGGGCCTGGTACATAGCATTCTCTATGTGCTACTTAATCACATCACAGCCGATGAATGTTATGAGAGAGAGGATAGTTACATGTGGGTCCTGGCACCATCTTATGCATGCATACCTCACGCATGCAGGCTGCACGTCTTGCAGTGCCCACAAGCAGGGAGTGCTGCACACAGAGCTGCTGTACCCTTGCTGTTGCTGCTGCTGCTGCTGCCGCTGCTGCTGCAGGTGACTGTTGAGCTGAAGAATGACCTGGCCATCACTGGCATCCTGCACTCGGTGGACCAGTACCTCAACATCAAGCTCACCAACACACACGTGCAGAATGAGACCAAGTACCCACACATGGTGCGCAGTGCGCATGGCACCAGCAGACAGCACAGCCTGGCCTGAATGCAGCAGTCGTGTGAACCACTGTGCTATGTGTGTAGGCAGTTGGTTGTATGGTGCTGGGAAACCACAAAAGCATATCTCCTTGCACACAGCAATTGGCGACGCGTTGCGCAGCTTGTGGGTGGCAGCACTATCACTTGCTTGTAGGCATACGTTGAGCTTGTCGCTCAGCATACATCTTTGGGTACATTTGCTTGTCTGCATGAGACGCCTGTGTGCCTGCTGCAGTATGCCTTGCTAATCTTGTGCTGTTCCTGCTGCTGCCTGCTCTTGCTGTTTGCTGTCGCTGCAGATGTCAGTACGAAACTGCTTCATCCGTGGTTCAGTCGTCAGATATGTGCTGGTGAGCAGGCTCCGAGGAATCAACAGTTGTCCTGAGATGATGCCAGTCATGCATCTGCTTACTCCCACAACTGACAGCTGCTTGGTGCGCAGCAGGCAGCCTGGGCACAGTTGCACCAGCAGCAAAAGTGGGTGATGAGACGCGTGCTCTGACCACCCAAGCCAAAAGTATACAACGCTTCAAAAGCAGTGGGCGGCAACCTGCTGACTTCGTGCTGTACTTTGTCTGTCTTTGCAGCTTCCTGCCGGCAGTGTAGACGTGGAGCTGCTGCATGATGCTACTCGCCGGGAAGCTCGTGCGGCGCCTTGAGAGCAGATACATGTTGACGCTTTGCATGTGGGGCTGTGTGTCGTGGCTTAGCATCGGCACCAGCATCGTAAGCGGAAATGGTGTTGCCTGCTATGACTGATTGCTTGCAAGTGCAAGCACAGCGGTTTCTTGTTTTTAACAATCGTGCAGAGCGCAGCTTGGCTAGGCAGGATGCAGGATGGCTGCTGCTATGGTGTGCAGTCAAGACGTTGTACGCTTCTGCATAGCTGCCAGCCGTGTTTTTGGACATCGTGCGCTATGGCTAGAGCCCTTCTCGTGGGACATTGCCTGGATCAGTTGATGTTGACTGTGTGACATCCAATGTAACAGGGCTCAACTTCACACTGCAGCAGTGACAAATTAAGCTCAACTAGTATCTTCTGTTTATGCTTTACGACGTTCATGTTGATTCCGTTTCCCGTCAGGCACGCGCGAGGACTGGAGTCTTGAGCATTCTCTAGGTGCTAAGGAAACCATTTACGCGCATTTGAATATCTAGGAAATAATCAACATTCAGCAATAATGAGTCAAATACCGAAGTTACCAGGTTACAGCGTGGCCATACCGGTGAGTGCAGCAGTAGCTCAAAGCAGCATGTTTCAGGCGTACCTCTGTATCGCGCAGCAGACATCATGCACAGAAGCAAACTCAAAACGTATTTCAGATAAAGTAAAGCAACTGCAGCAGCAGAGAAGCACTCAACGTCAGCTCAAGCAGTGTTTGCTGCTGTTCCCTGCAGCCATGCCTGGAAAACAAGAACCTGGGCAGGAAGCAGACACTGACCTATTTGAAGGGCTATCAGCATGAGACCCCAGACATTAGTGGCTTGATGTCATCTGATGGGCCCGCAAGGCCTTCAGGTTCTCGCATCCCAGCTGGCACCTACTGTGGCAGCCCAAAGTCAGCGCCAGGGTCACCCAGCGCCACTGGCCTGCCAAAGTGGGTGGAGCAGAATGGACAGGTGAGTGTTGGCAGACGATGAGTCTGACATGGAAAAGTGGTGCGTAATTTGTTCAAGCATTAAGCTGAACTCGCAGCCAGAGGCAGCATGCATAGAAGGCACAATCACTTGGCAGCAGCACTTCAACTTCCAGTACCCGCAACAGCCAGGTTGAACATGCAGTGCTTCTGTGGAAAATTGGTGCATCTAGCCCTTGCAGGACTGCAGGCCTTGGCATGCAAAGGCACTGGACAGCTCTGGCATTGTCCTGTGCTACCTCCCCCACTGCATCTTCCACCTGCTGCACATGGTCCAACACCTGTGGTTCTGCTTCTGCTGCCTCAACTATGCTTGCAGGTGCTGCGCTTCTTTGGCTACTTCCAGGAAGCAGTGACAGAGTCAAACATTGAGAACCACCGTGTGCGGCGTGTGGTGGTGCTGTACTACCTGGCAGATGATACGCTGCAGGTCACAGAGCCAAAGCAGGACAACAGCGGCATCCCGCAGGTGTGAAGCAGCTGCAAGCCGCAGCAGCATTTGATGACAGCTGAGCACAGAGGTTGACGGCAGCGTGAGCTGGACAACCAGCCTGGCGCTGAGCTGCCTTTCACTGACCAGCTGCACTTGCAGGAGAAGTCGGCGCTGCTGACAGCAGCATACCAGGCTGTGCTGTATAGCAGGCTCGTTCAGCTGCCAGTCATACTTAAACTTGCAGGCAGCGTGACAACAGTGCACCATGCTTTTTCCAGCAAAACAGTCAACTATCACGCAATTGCCTGCTGCTGCTCTCTCATCCACAACCAAACTGTGTGCTTTGCAGGGTGTGTTTGTCAAGCGTCACCAGGTGGACAAGGAAGACGGCAGCCCCTTCACCCCTGCTGACCTGGCTGTTGGCCAGACAGTGACAGTGTACGGCCGCACCTACATCCTGATTGATGCTGATGCGTTCACACGCACCTGGTATGCTGAGAAGATGGACCAGCAGCTGGCAGCGCCTGGGGACTACCCAGGGGACCCAGTGGACGACTACAGGCAGCGCTTTGCGCTCACCACTGCACCAGGTGCGCTGAAGCTGCCAGGAGAGCACAATGCCTGATTTGCTGGCAATCGATGCTGCCGGCGTGTTGGTCAGGGCTAGGAGGACTGACATGCAGCATTGACTCTAAGCTGTTGCAAGGCTTGTTGATTGCAACGCTGTGTTGAGGGTGAAGGCTAGACCTGGATTTGTGACACGACCCCAGCTTAGGTTGACAAGCAAACATATCTGACTTCTCAAGGCCATATGCGGTTGTGCAAATGCAGTGAAGAAGAGCAACGACCTGGCAACGTTTGTGGAGGCGCGCCTGGGCAAGCCCAGCCACCTGCTGGAGGGAGACAGGCTGAAGCAGTTCCTGGCACAGAGTGGCAAGGTGCGTGGCTGACAGCAAAGCACTGCAGCTCTGCTGGCATGACATGGTTACTAGACGCCATGCCATGGCATGTAATGCTTGTACATACTGTAGTGCACAGCAGAAGTGCTTGCAGGAATGCTTCTCAACAATGCCGCATGATGTGGTCTTGCTGTGTCCGCAGGTGCTGCGCTTCTACGCTGTGTGGGATGACAGGTCTGGGCTGTATGGCGACAGGCGGCCCTATGTGGTGCACTACTACCTGGAGGATGACACTGTGGAGATTAACGAGGTGAGGGCCCTGCACACAACTGTGCATGTAAAGTGTTTTGAAAAGAACGTGGTGGCCTGGCAAGTCCAAGCCGTGACACTAATCGTCTGCCACAGGCACATAGCCCGTAGGACAGGTTGCTGTTGCCTTGAAAATGACAACCAGTGACAGCCATCCCTGCTGCTGCACTTCACTCCCTACCAGCAGCACAAGATTCTGCGAGCACAGCTGCAGCGCAGATTGCGCACAGAGTAGGCCCCACAATCTGTCATCACATGCCATGACAGGTGCAGCGTATGCGTGGTTGAAACCTGGTGTCGTGTTGAATGCACGGCCTGGCAGGTGCATGAGCGCAACTCAGGGCGCGACCCCTTCCCAGTGTTCCTCAAGCGTGGGCCGCTGCCGCGCGAGAAGCCGCGCGGCGCCACACTCACTGGGCGCATCCCAAAGAGCCTGTGCTACAGGCCATGCGACTTCAGGATCGGCGGCTCCGTGAATGTGCACGGCCGCGACTTCCTGCTGCACGACTGTGACGCGTTCACGCGCGAGTACTACATGGTGCGCTGCTTGCTGGTGGTGCGCTGGTTCAGCATAAACAGTCAGCGGATGGGCAGCAAGCCGTGGCTGGATCAAGCAGTGGCGTGTGGCAGCAGCGGTGCTAGAGGTGTACAGCAGCTTGATACTCTCGAGGCATGAAGCTGTCCTGACCATGCTTTGGCGGCGCTGAGTGATCCGTCTTCTCTTAGCAAACTGGCAGACTGCAGTTGTCACGTGTTCTTACCCTTTAGTCAACAAGAGCATGGAGTTTTGTGCTTTCTCCTGCAGGGTGAGCTGGGCTACCCCTCAGAGGCGCTGGAGCCGCTGCAGGTGGCGGAGGCCATCCCACCGCTGCCCCGCCCAGCGCTGCCACCCTACAATGGCTACGGCACACTGGATGACAGCAAGCAGAACTGTGTGGCGCTCGTGCCCAAGCCACCAAAGAAGGTGTGTGCAAAGCATGAACAGGGATCTGCTGTGCATACCAGTTTTGCTATTGATGTGGCTCACGTGGCCAGGGCATGCCATGCCATGTACCAGTGGTACTGTACTTCAGGCCGTGACGCTGCTTTGACAGGGTTACTCAGTCTGTTGGTGTACAGCACATTGTTTAATGGGCCTCACTGCACCGTGCTTGATGCTTGCAGGACATGCACAAGCTGATGAACAAGGACAAAATCATCCTGCGCTTCACGGCGCGCATGACGCCAGGCTCCTCAGTTAGCCACGCAGATGCGGGCCGCCGCTTCGTGCTGAGCTACTTCATGATGGACGACAGCCTGCTCATCTTTGAGCCGCCCGTGCGCAACAGCGGCATCATCGGCGGCAAGTTCCTGGAGCGGCAGCGCGTGTACAAGCCGCAGAGCGAGGAGATCTACACGTACAAGGTGGGGGTGCTGGCTGGTTCTGGTTGTGGCGATGGCTTGATTTGAGACGAGAGGCTGCCGGTGCGCCTGGCACTAGCTGTGCCATGTTGTTCATTGTAAGCACTAACACCACTTGACCGCTAACTTTGCCACAGTGAATCGTTGCTGCCAGCAGCCCTTTTCTGCCGTGTAAAGGACACACTTGTGATATTGTCATTGCTGCCTGCAGGACCTGTATGTTGGCGGCCAGCTGGAGGTCTTCACTCGCTCCTTTGAGCTGCTGGACGCTGATGAGTACACATACACCTACATGGAGAACAACAAGCACATCTTCATCATGGCAGACGCAGACGCAATCCTGTCCAGCTTGAGGGTGCAGGTGCGTTGTCGCTGGTATCATATTATTAGCATGCACAGCCCTGGTGACACCTGAAGGCTGTGCAGTTAATACTGCGAATGGCCGGCACAGATAACTTGGCGATGTGTCTCATGCCCTACCCACTGGTGATACTAACTGCCTGCAAGCCTCACATTACCTCCTCAAGCAACAGCAAACAGCGACAAACCTGTCAGAACACATAGCCTGTGCAGCAGCCTGGCAGCTAGATGGGGCAGTCAGCACATGTTGCGCCTGCAGGTTGTGCTTTCTCAAACAGCTGCCCACATCATTCGCAACCAACATGTGCTTGGCCTGCTGTCACTGCCTGCAGGCTGCTGGCAAGGCTGATGCAGTGCGCACCGCGCTGATAGAGACAGACTCTCAGGGTGTGGGCTACCTGGCAGGCGAGCAGCTGGACCAGGCGCTGTCACGCGCAGGGCTCAAGTTCACGCGGCACCAGGTCATCAGCCTGCGCCGCAGGCTGGACAGGGACCGCACCGGCAGCGTGACCACAGATGACGTGCTGGCAGTGCTGGGCCTGGCACCTGGGCAGTGAAAAGGGATGGGACGCTTACCCAGCTGGCTGCTGTAACTTGCCCGTACACTGCAGTGTGTGTCTTTGCCACACGTGCCATATGTGCTGCAGTGACTGCAGAGCCATCGTACGGCAAGCTCTTTGACGAGCATGGCCTCATGCATGCAGTAGTGCAGTACTTCATTATTTCTTGATGTATTATAATCTTTTTGTTTTGGAAGGACTTTGTGTTGCAACGCATAGGGGTTGAGAGACTTGTCATGTGCATGCACCGGCCTTCACGGCTAATCAAGGGAGCTGCACTGCGGCAGTGCCACTGCCACAGTATGTGTCAATGTTACCATCATCTGATGGTACACATGCATGTGTAACCTGTCATGCAGAACGCTTTTGTCCTCGAACGCCAACGTGATGGTTACCAGCAGCATCAGCTATACAAATACCGATGATCCAGAAGCAGTGCCGATCAGCAGCAGCACTGAGTGTCGGCTCTCGCATACTTGGCTGCAGTAATCGAGGGAAATCAGTGAATTACATGTACCACAGAACAACCATCCAAGTATCAATCGGCTCTTACACACACAACTTGAAGACATGCCAATCAGGGCGGCGGATGAGTGCCATAGGAGGTCATACGGCTGTTCAGAGGCTGAGCTGGCTGGCAGTAACCAAGAGAATGATGGTACAGAGTGCTGTGCATCATGACTGAACCTCTGCACTGCAACAGTGCTCCATCCTCCAGGAGTCATGCGAGCCCGATGCAGACAAACCTAACGGGGACTTGAATCATCAATGCTGTGCCTGAAGATACTTGCTAAGCGCAAAGGCTGCAAACACCACAACCTGCAAGGGAGCAGGGCGAGCCCTGCAATGAAACGGTCTAATGAAATCAAATAAAGGTGCCGACTAATTGTGATGTAACCGCTTGTGAGGTTGACAACGTGCTGTTACTCCCGCCTGCCTTGAGGTCTTGAGATCAGGGCCCTGGGCCGCGTTTTGAACAGGTACTTGTGCCGCAACACACCAATCACCTGTCCGGCAGGGCAGCAGCAGCACCAGGCACACATTGTTACAGCTCTCAATCACCAGGGGGCGGCTTAATGATACAACGTCACATGCAGCAACATGCGGCTAACTCAGTGCTGAAACGCATCAACTTCAGCACGCCGCTGGTATTCAGGTGTTTGTTACAACACAGTCGCCTGTGCACACTGTGTGAACCCTCTTCTCCACTGCATGCATTCAGCCTGCACCCACAGTCCTTTGCTGGAACAGAGACTCATCTTGATGGTTCAGTATGCATGTATCACAGCCAACTGCAAGGGCTTTGCCTGTTGGCCCACACACCTTGCACACTGTTTGGCTGTTGCCTTCGAAGTCTATTTCTTGCACCTTGTCCATTATTGCCATGGGTTTTTTGAGCGGCATGCGCTTCCCCTCCAGCACGTGGTAGCCTATCTGCAGCTGCACAACGTCTTGGTTCTGCATGGCAACAGCAGCACATCCCGAGTTCAAAAACGGATGCATCAGCAACGGTTCAGGGGAGGGCTGGCGGTGCACCAAACACGGCGCATGCGCGAACACAAATGCAGGCGCTGCAGTGAAGCTGGATTATGATGTTGCAATTGCCGCCAAAGTGCTGGGCTGCAAGTGACCCACTGGGCTGCAAGTAACCCACTGCATCTGCTATGGATCATCCACATCAACGATGGCTGACCTTGGGCAGACAGCCAGCATGATAGCACAGGCAGCTGCATGACGGCACAGGGTTAACTCATATATGCTTTTACTGCTGTCTCAAGGTCCAAGCGTGCAAGCCGTAGATGCTTACTGCCTTGGACAGCTGCATGGTGCCTACAGCCAGGCTTTCCTGCAGGTCCACATCCCTCTGGGGCTCTATCTTGCCCTGCAGCTCCACTAGCGCCCACTCCTGAATGCCGTCCTCTGATGCAGCTACAGGTATGATCATGGCTGATTCTGAGCCCTTCAAGTGCACTTGTTGTGGCGGGTGTGGGGTGAGCTGGTGTGCTTGCCACAGCAGGTAATCCTCTGCAAATGCACGCGATGCGACAGTGCTTTTGCTTGACAGTGGTTTTGCATTGGTTGCAGACGTTGCAGGCCATCTACTCGTAGCATATTTTCAATTGATGTCATTGTCATTCGGTTGTGCCGCGAACACGGCGGTTGGAACCTGGTTGTAAATAATCAGTGCGAAAACATTCCTTTTGCCCACACAAAGCTCGTCATTCAGCACGATCTTGAGTAGCGAAATCATTGTGACACCGAAGTGCACGCTCAGGGTCACGTCTTGCCGCAAGCTATCGAACGGTACAGGCTTTGAGCTTTTACAGCTGTGAATCCACAAATTTGCAGCAACAAGGCTAACCACCAGGCAGCAGCAGCACCAACAGCTACACAGCTGCTGGTGACAACAGCAGCAACATGGGTTCTGAGGAGGAGAACCGTGAAGAGGGGGAGCTGTCGGAGGAAGGAGAACTACCAGACGATGAAGCTGCCGAAGAGCAACCAGCTCAGGTGAGCAGCAGCTCTTGACAGCACCTACATCAGCTGCTGCTGCACACGTAGGCCAGCACATCATGCGAGCATACTGTATGTGCGTGTGATGCAGGAGGAAGCACAGGCAGCTAAAAGTGATGCACAGCAGCAGGCAGACACCTCTCAGCAGCAGGCAGCGACCCACAGCGGCCGCACCACTAGTGGCCCGCCAGCACAACAGGATCAGCAGCTGCAGCAGCAGCAGCAGCAGCAGCAGCCAGTAGCGCTGTCAAGGCCTCGTGCCGAGCCGCAGCAGCAGCAGCAGCGAGGCAGGGAGCCGCATGCGCGGGAAGGCAGCAGAGAGCGGGGCCGTGCTGCTGCTGATCAACATCATGGCAGCGGCAGGGGCGGCAGCGATCACAACGCAGGCAGGCAGAAGGATCGGGAGCGCGATGCTGAGAAGCAGAAAGCAGAGCGCGAGAAGCAGGAGCTGCATAAGGAGCTAGATAGGCTGACATATGACGTGTCGTTCCAGGAAGTGCGCGGGTGAGTGGCATCAACTGTGTTGTTACACGGCTGACATAGGGTTGCTCAATAGGATGCCGGCAGTGGAGTAGGCTGAACAGCATGCCATGATAGTGGTGCTGCGAATGCTGGGCAGCGTAGATCAACGTGGAGAGTGCTTGCCGTTGCTGGCGGTCAGGGGCAGTTCGAGCAACGTCGGGTAGTTCAAGACTTCATTTTGCTTGCACAGCATGCATTGCAGGTCTGCACGTCTGCTCAAGCCTATCTTTTTGCATACCTGCGCTGTTCATGTGCTCTGTCCATGCTTTTGTGATTACTCACAATGGTGTGGTGTCTTCTGGTTGGGTGTGCAGCAACTTTGTGGGCGCCTGCCAGGACTTGCGCACAGCCATCAAGAAGCTGGACAAGCTGCTGCGCCGTGTCAAGGTGGGCTGTGCACACATACCATGCATTGCATTGCGCGCAGCTGGGTTGCATAAGCATTCGCTGACCAGCGGCAGCATTCAATCTGGCACAGCAGCCTAGCTGCAGTTGATTGTAGATTGCAGGGTGTCCTGTGAGGCCTGCCTGCTGCAGCACAGCTGCTGCTGTGGCAGTCTCACATCCAGCGCTGCCTACAGCAACACTGTCAGCACAAGCTGCTGCTGCGCTCACCCAATAGGTCGCAGCACCTGCTGCTGTCCCAACGCCTGCCACCTGCTTCGCACTTGTTACATCGCGTGTTATAACACGTCACACCCGCAGAAGAAGCGCGAGGATGACGTGGAGCTGTACCCGACAGCGCTCAACTACAGCAGCCGCATCTTCAATGCGCTGAAGCACGTGGTCGTCATCTGCAGCACAGGCCTGGGCCAGCTGGCAGATATGGAGCCCGCCAATGCACTCATGCGCACAGCAGTCAACTACAGGTGCGGCTTCTGCGGGGATAGTGATGAAATTTTGTGGCTGGCAGCGCGGTGGCAGGCTGCATGCGTCGGCAAGGCTGCATTGCAGCGAGGATGATCACTATGTTCGGGCTGGTATTGTGCTGGCAAGTGGCTAGATGCAGTCATGTTGCGCACACCGCAGCGCCCTGCAACGTCTTGGAGGTCAAACACACTTGCAGATGCAGTGGTGGGTTGGGCTGCAGCGGTTGCACGGTAGTCGTGCCAGCAAGCGGCGTGTATCACAGGCTTGGGCAAGCTATGCTCGCAGCACCCAACAGCAGCTGCTAGTGCAGTTTCAACAGGCAGGGAATGCATCACAGGGAATGATGCCGATGCACCCAAGTGCCACACATAGTTTGTTAACCACAGCTCTGCTGTGCTGCACACTGCTTGCAGGCACGATGTGTTCTCGCTGGCACACAAACGGGAGCTGGAGCAGCAGCTGCGGGATAGCAAGGAGTTCAGGCACCTCTTCACTGACAGGGACAGGGGCCGCAGCAGCAGCAAGGCCAACGGCCCAGCAGCAGCAGCGGCAGGCGGCGGCGGCACGAGTGCTGCTGGCGGCAGCAGCCGCAGGGATGGTGACCAGGCAGAGCAGCGGCAGCCGCTGCAGAGGGGCCAGCCACAGCAGCAGCAGCAGCTGCAGGGTCAGCCGCCGCACAGCGCCAGATCTGACGGCATGCAGGTGCGCTGAGCAGGCGCTTGCCTTTTGATGGTGCGAATGCGATTTTGCACTGTGTTCGCTGGCTTTCATCGGAGTAGCACTGTGCATACCTCTTGCTGCCCATCATGAAATTTGCTGCTTATGTCAGCCACTCTGCTATCATGTTTTGTAATTGCTACTGTGCCTGCACATGTTCAAGATCAACCCAGCCGATGCTCTGCTCAGCCAGTTCAGCCAGGCGAAGACTCATTGCACTGACTACTATGTCTGTCATGCTGCTGCTGCAGACGTCAGCCAGCAAGGACGAGGCAGTCTCTGAAGCCAGCCATGCAGCAGCAGGCGCCACCAGCTCCCGAGGCCCCCCGGCGCCCAGCAGCGGCGCAGCAGGCGCAGCAGCAGCAACAACAGCAGAGCACGCACCGGGCTCGCCAGCCGGCGCTGCCAGTGCGGTGCGCAGTGGGGGAGGTCCCACTCCAGTAGCAGGACCTAGCCCTGCAGCGGATGGGCTAACGAGTGCAGCACCGGCTAGTGCTGGGCCGAGCTACGATGCTGCTGGCTCTGCTGCTGGTGCTGGTGCGGGCAGCGGGGGTGGGTTTGGCGGAGGCTGGGGAAGCAGCAGGAGGGGCGGAGCTGCAGGTGGCGCGCAGGGGCTCATCAAGATTGTTGTGAACAGCACGTCAGTAGCACCGCCCGCAGCAGCAGCAGCAGCAGGTGCCGATGCCAGCAGCGGGCTAAAGCGGCCAATGCCGCAGATACAGGACCTGGATGCAGAGGATGAAGAGGAGCAGCAGGCTGCAAAGCGGGCGCGGCAGCAGGAGCCCGCTGCTGCTGCTGCTGCTGGTGGTAGCGCTGCTGGTGCTGCTGGGTCTGCGAATGGGCTGCCGCTTTCGGAGCTTCCGGAGGTGGCTGCTGCGCTGCGCAACCCAGGGCAGCTGCAGGTATGTATTGTTGACAGTGAGATTGCAATTTGCATGTTGTTTGTTGGTGACAATGTTGCTTGTTGGTCAGCGTCAGTCAGCTTGAGTGGCATCAGTTGCAGCTGCAACCGGAAGCGCAGTCACCCTCCGTGTTGCTTCTGCAGCTATGCTGCATAAGCTGTCAGGCTGCCATAGGTGCAGAAGGTGTGGTACGGGGCATGCAGTCCAGTGTTTGTATGTCTGTGTGTTAACGCAAACAGTTTGGACGGCTTGCTTGGTTTGTCCGCTGCTGCTGCTGCGTGCTGCAGCTGGTGCTGCAGGGCTTACTGTCCAGCCGCCGGCTGTGCCTGGTGCTGGACCTGGACCACAACTCTGGTCAACATGCCTGATATGCTGCTGCTGCTGCTGCTGTTGCTTGCTGCAGCTGGTGCTGCAGGGGCTGCTGTCCAGCCGCCGGCTGTGCCTGGTGCTGGACCTGGACCACACGCTGGTCAACAGCGCCAAGTTTTCAGAAGTTGATGCGGACTGGGAGTACAGGCTGGAGCAGCTGGCAGCAGAGCAGGTGGGTGTAGTGGGCTGGGCTCAATATGAACATTAGGAAGAGTTTTGCAAGAACAGCAGCAGCAGCAGCAACAGAGCAGCAGCAGGTGCTTACATTGTGCTGCCTGCAATTGCATAAAAGCCAGTGGGTCATACAGCAGCAAGCAGCAGAGCACTGGAGCAGGTTGATGCTGGCACAAAACTGACTGGCTGCTTGAACGCCTGTTGCTTTGTGTCGTGCTGCAGCTGTCGCGGCCCAAGGACAGCAGAGACCTGCACCGCCTGGCGCGCGTGGCGATGTGGACCAAGCTGCGGCCAGGCGTGCGGGAGTTCTTGCGGCGCGCTGCGGAGCGGTTCGAGCTGTGGATCTACACAGCAGGCAGCAAGGCCTACGCAGACGTGAGTAATACTGCTCAGTCAAGATATTCTAGGACGTTTGTTGTGTGAGATGAAGCAACACACAGTTCAGTGGATGCTGGCAGAAGTGAATAGCTCCTTCTCTTGCTTGCAGGACTGGGTTGCAGGAAGTTGGCAGTACAGCATGGCGCTGGTACCGCACGTCATGTACAGACACAGTGTGTCAGCGTGCATCGCGCGCAGCCAGACCGTCCGCGTATGGTTGCTGTGTTATCACTGCTGTGCGTGCTGCTGCTGCTGCAGGCCATGGTTGAGCTGCTGGACCCGTCCGGGCAGTACTTTGGCGGGCGCGTGATTGCGCAGGGTGTGCCAACTGGCCCAGACGAGTCCCCTGCTGACGCAGTGGTGTTCAAGCGGCTGATGCAGGGCCTTGAAGGCAGGGAGCCAGTGGTGCTGATTGTGGACGACAGCAGCGCGGTGTGGCCGCATGACAGGCGCAACCTGTTTGTGGTGGAGCGCTACATCTACTTCCCCAGCAGCAGGCGGCGCTTCGGCATGCAGGGCAAGAGCCTGCTGGAGATCGAGCGGTGAGGCGCGCACGATTTGAATACAGCTGAGGCACAGCTGGTGGGATGTGCAGCTGGTAGGCTGTGCTGCTGGCAGTCAGGGCGGTGTTGTACTGATGCACAGGTGCGCTGGCCTAACTGCATGCCGCGTGTTTGGTAGGCTGCAGCAGCACTGCAGGAAAAGTCACTGTGCATCAGATAGATGACTGTCAGGTGGCAGGAAGAGTCTTTCAGGCTTGCAGGGAGGATCTGCAAGTGAAAGCTCATGGCTGTTGGCACAGAATGTGCCTGGGCGACTCAGGAAGCATTGCATGCTTCTCAGCATGTCACAAGCAGCAGGTGCACTTGCACTCTTCTCAGCAAACAGCTAGCACAACCGTGCAGGCTGAGCCGCAGTGCTGCTGCGGCCACCATTCTTTTTGGATGCTGCTCTTCCCGCAGGGACGAGTGCCCCAGCCGAGGCATGCTGATGACAGCGCTGCGAGTGTTTGAGCACCTGCACGACCTGGTGTTTGACCGAATGCGAGCAGCACCGCCAGCAGCCACGCCGGATGCAGCAGCAGGCTGGGATGTGCGCAACGTGATGGCAGCAGAGAAGCGGCAAGTGCTGTCAGGTGAGGCTGAAGCAATGCTGTGGCTTTGAGTTTGGGTGGCGAGCGAGGGGGTAGACAGGGCTTGCAGGAACGTTGTTTGCAGGAAGGTATGGTGCATGTGGGGCCGGATGTTGGGTGGTGAGTCAGGGGTGCAGACAGGGCTTACAGGAGCTGTGCTTGCAGGAACAGGCGGTGCGTATAGCGGCTGCATGTTGGGGTGTAAGTCAGGGTTCAGACATGGCTTGCAGGAACCGGATATGAGCGAACATATGGGGCATGTGGGGTCACACGTTGGCGTGTGAGTCCGGGGTGCAAGCAGGGCTTGCAGGAAAATGTGTTTGCAGGAGCAGATGGTGCATGTAGTGTCACATATTGGGTAGTGAGTTGGTGTGCCTGATGCAGGCAGGGCTTGCAGGAGAGTGTTTGTAGGAACAGGTAGTTCGTGCATGAGATGCATGTGAAGCAGCAACAGCTGTGGACACTGCATATGTGGCGCCAGAGGTGCAACAGTGAGCAACAGCCGCGCTGCACTGGTGCTCGTGAGTCAGTTTGGTGTGTGGCTGCAGACGGTGTGCTGACGAACTGCTGTGTGTGCTTTGCTGCCGTTGCTGCTGCTGCTGCCAGGTGTGCACCTGGTGTTCAGCCGTGTCATTCCTCTGGAGTCCAACCCTAGGCAGCACCCGCTGTGGCAGCTGGCGGAGCAGTTTGGCGCAACCTGCGGCGAGCAGCTCAACGAGACCACAACACACGTGGTTGCAACGCATGGTGGCACGGAGAAGGTGGGATGTAGCAGCACGCCAGGCCTGCTGTGAGAGTTGCCTTGCTTGCATGGAGTATGTTGGTGGTTTTGGGTGCCAACGTGCAGCTCTGCTGGCCCCTGCAGTTGCAACACGTGTTATGTGCACAAGATCTCCATGTGTGCCCAGGTGGCTGCCGACATGTGTGTGGTGTTGCTGCCTCTGCTGCTCTGGCAGGTGATGTGGGCCAAGCAGAACAACAAGCACGTGGTCAGCCCTGCATGGTGAGATGACGAAGTTTTGGCTTCTTCCCTTCATTGGCAGTCACACAAGTTTGTCATTGACCTCAAGATCAGTGCTTCTGCCAGCTGGTGCTGCTGCGAGCCTGCTGTTTTGGGACTATGTTGTCCTGCAAGCCTCATCCAGCTCCTTAAGACACATGTGCTCCAGCATATGGCAGCAGTCTGATTGTAGCTCATGTTAGGAGGAACTTATACGGCTACTTCTCAGATGTTTTGTCACCAACATTTGACACCTCGCCTTTTGCTCACCTGTATCTTTGTGTCTTGCTGCCCCCTGCTGTCTCTGCTCTGTGTGCAGGCTTGAGTGCTCGTGCATATTGTGGCAACGAGCAAACGAGGACAAATTCCCCACGCCATTGTAAACAGCATTGAATCAGCATACGCCTGAGGTATCAAGCTGAGCAGCCAGAGGTGGTGGATGTGTCCATGCAGTACATACCGATGATTTCAAACGGTCCTCTTGTTGCGCTCAGCAAGCTGCATTGTGAGCTTGCAGGCATTTTTACTTCTCCTGGCTTGCCATCGGGTTTGCAATCGTTGCCACCTGGTTGTCCTGGTATGTTTGTAATGGACGGATGTCAGCTGTTTAGTAAAACCCTGCAACCCATGTTTCGAACATTCGGTTGCACTGCTGCTTCACCGACCCGTCTTATGCTCAGCAGAAGTTGCCGACGTGCAGCAAATACAAACGAGCGAAGAAAGGTATGCTTTTGAAAGCCGTCTGGTGTTCCACACACGAACCTCGTCCCAGTCGGTCATAGTGCTGGCAGGCTAGTGCCGCTCTTCGCCCAAGCGATGTGCGCTGCGCTTCATCACAATTCCTGAATGCGCAGGACAGCGTCTGTCAGCTAAGCAAAGCAAGGCAGCAAGTTCGACGCCATGTCCACATGGCGGGAGCCAGCGCAACCACAAGACGTTGGCTACGCAAGGCAAAACGTAGGTTTTCAATTTATAGGAAGTCAGTCTTGTACGTGCTAACTGCATCACGGGCGCCATGAAGCACCCCGATGGAGGGAAAACATGGCCAGCAGAACAGCAGGTGCAGCAACATTTCTGGCAGTGTTCCCATAGTTAACGGTCAGGCCTCAGCCTACAGCTGCTTCGGCGTGCCTGCACTGCAGTGCAGGCTCGAAGCAGCAAAGAAAGCAGCAGTCAGGCTGCAACGTGGTCATGCTGCCTGGTTGATGGCCCCAAAGCTGTGATGAGCTCATATCTGCTTATGTTACTGCCGTGCCCTGCAGGACCTCCTGTTTCTCAATGACCTAAGCCCCACTGAGGAATACGGAGAACTGGTGCCTGCCTCTGGCAAGTCACAGCAGCAGCAGGCTTCACCCGGTTTAGTCAAGCCCCTGAGTCCCATGCACTATACACCATTCAAGGCGCAGCTGGACGCACTGCCACAGAGCCCACCTCTGCTGGACAGCTTCCAACCGGGGCAGGAGCAGCAACCTCAGCAGCAAAACCAGGACCAATATGGCAGCTACTTGGCGATGCCCAGCTTTGCCTGCTTTGAAGGCAGCGCGCCAAGCGGGGGCGGCTTGGTCAGCAGCCAAAGCGCGCGCCTGGATATGTTGCTGCATGCCGACGGTCTTGTTTTTGACATCATCCACCCCGACCAGGCTGCAGCAACAACAAGGGCATCAATGACAGGAACAACTGACCTGCAGCAGCAGCACCAGCCCCCCTGCCCCTACCAACCCATCATGCACAGCATCACCCTGCAGGGCATATACCTGCCTGGCGCACAGCAGGTGTGTCTTGGCATTGTCAACAAGAGTGGTGCCGTCACTGGCGGCAGCAGCGGCAGCAGCAGCAGCTCTCCGTGCAGGACAAGCTTAAATGCAGGGTTTTTGTATGATGCCCGTGCCAGCTGCAGCAGCGCGCTGTTTAGTGGCAGGCGCAGCAGCTCCGCTGCTGCGCAACCTCTGCTTGCAGAGGAGGCAGCATGCATGGCTGCAGCGCCAGTCTCAGCTGCAGCCATAGCAGAGGCAGAAGCAGCACGCATGCTCAAGCCAGCTGCGGCTGCAGGAAAGGGGTTAGGCAACCACAGGGGCGGTTGTGCACTAGCCGCAGGCTGCCGCAGTATGTCTACTCTTTACAAAAGGGAGCAGCTGAAGCAACAGCTGCAGCAGCCAGCAGCACTGGTGTTCACAGAATTCATGGCTCAGGCAGGCAGTGCATATGTTGGGGGTGCACATCCTGCGGATGATGCAGCAGTGCTGCTGTCGCTCACTGGCAGCGGTAGCTTGCTGGGCTTCAGCGACCTTGCGTCGTCATGCATGAGCAGTGAGCAGTGCCAGCCTGGACAGGCTCAAGAAATGCAGCAGCAGCAGCAGCAGCAGCAGCAGGACACCTGCGACAGCGGTGCAATTAAGCTGCTGTACAGTGCTGCACCTGACGTCAGTGCTGCTGCAGCAGCAGCAGCAGCAGCAGCAGCAGCAGCAGCAGCAGCAGCAGCAGCAGCAGCAGCAAAAGTGCCCGCAGCAGCGGCCCCAGCGGCGACAGCAGCGGCATCAGGCTGGCTGGCACAGCAGGGCAGCTTTCTGTTCCCATCATCAGGCAGTCGCACCCTCGGCCTTGGCTGCTTTGATGGCAGTGCGGCAGGCAGCGGCGGCTTGGGGAGCTGGCGCAGCGGGCGCCTTGACCACTTGCTGTTCAGCGCCTTGCCTGCGTGCGACCATGACCACCACGCCCTGCCTGCAGCAGAAGCAGGGGCACCAGCGGCAGCAACAGCAGACCTGCAGCAGCAGCACCATCAGCCCCAGCCCACTTGTTTCCCATCACAGGCAAACCTGTGCAGCAGCACAATGCACGGCAAGTTTGTGCCTGGCACACACCATGTTCCCATTGGCGCTGCTGGCAAGAACAGGCCAATTAGTGGCAGCAGCGCGGCCAGCGCAGATGGTCAGGTGCTGGTGTATGACTTGCATGCCAGCTGCAGCAGGGTGCTGCCTGGTGGCAAGGGCAGCAGCGCAGTTGCCGCAGCTGCTGCTCCGCCTCTGCTTGCAGAGGCAGCAGCATGCATGGCTGCAGCGCCAGTCTCAGCTGCAGCCGCAGCAGCAGAGGCAGACATGATGTGTGTGTTTAAGTCGTATGAGGAGGCAGCCATGATGATGGGTGGTGCTGCACCAGAGCAGACGCAGTTTAGGGCCTCCTTGGAGCCAGATGCAGCTGCGCCACATGCAGTAGGCAGCTGTGGTTGTGCACTGGCTGCAGGATACCGCAGCATGTCAACTGCTGCAGACACGGAGCAGTTGAAGCAGCCAGGAGCACTGTTCTGCACAGAGGCCATGGCCCAGGCAGGCGGTGCCGGCTTTGGGGAAGCGCATCCTGCGCATGGTGCTTATGCGCTAATGCCAGTGCTGCTGTCACCTGCTGCCAGCGATGACTCACTAGGCTTCAGCGGTCTTGCGGCGTCCTCCATCGCCGGTGAGCACAGCATGCCTGGATGGCAGCAAGAGGTGCAGCAGCAGCAGACCTATGACAGCGGTGCCAGCAAGCTGCTGTACGGTGCTGCACCTGGCATCAGTGCGGCTGCAACAGCGGCGGGCGCGCCAGCAGGAGTGACGCCAGCAATGACAGCACTGCTGCCGCTGGCAGCGGCATCAGGCTCGCTAGCACAGCTGGGCAGCGTGCTGCCCACATCATCAGGCAGCTGGGCTACTGGCCTTTGCATATTTGAAGGCGACTCGTCAAGCGGCGCCCGGCTGGGCAGCAGGCACAGCGCGCATTTGGACGACTTGCTGATCAACAGCATTCTTGTGTCAGACTACGACTATGAGCACCACACCCTGCCTGCAGCAGAGGCAGGGGCGCCAGCGGCAGCAACAGCAGATCTGCAGCAGCAGCAGCAGCAGCAGCGCCAGTTTGACTTCACTTACTCACCACCAGAGCAGAATGTGCACAGCCACGCGCTGCAGGGCAGCTTTCTGTCTGGACCGCAGCAGGTTCGCCTTGGCAATGCAGGCAGGAGGGCAGTCATCACTCGCAGCTGTAGCTTGCCTTGCAGAAGAAGTGCAGATGCTGAAGTGCTGCTGTTTGATCTGCATGCCAGCTGCAGCGGCGTGCTGTTCAGTGGCAAAGACAGCAGCGCAGTTGTAGAAGTTGCAGCTCCACCTCTGCTTGCAGAGGCAGCAGCAGGCAGCACCATAGCAGACAATGCAGCCGCAGCAGCACCGCATGTGCTTTGGCTGGTAGGCACCCCAGGTCAGGTGATCCAGATGCTGAAGGACTATATGGTGCTGATGAACATCTCCCCGTTTCAGATGAAGGCAGTGCTGAAGGGTTGGGTGCAATCAGGTCTCGTCAAGAAGCTTTGGCGCAAGTACAAACGAGACAGGGGCCGTGTAGGCCGCAGCAGGGCAGACTGCGGCTGGGTGTTTGCACAAGACATAGACCTGACGCAAGACTCTCCAAAAGTCAAGTCTGCTGTGGTCTACACTGACAGTGACTGGCAGGAGTTTGAAAAAGAGCAGGACACAGGGCTGGGGTGTGTGCGCGCCAAGGTGACATCACAGGCAGGATTGGGTGAAGGTGGCAGGGAGGAGGAGGAGAAGAGGATGAAGGCTGAGGTGGACGTTGCTGCAGTGGCACTGCTGATGCGGCGGCTGCAGCAGGCTGAGCACCTGCCGCTGGGTGTGCTAAGTGGATTCAAGGAGGCAGTAGTAGGGTCACTTGAGATGGCTGCAGTCACACCCAGCCTGCAGCAGGCACACTCGAACCTGCGCGTGGCTCTGGCAGGATGTGGCGTCAGTGACCCATCAGACTAGCAGCCGTGCGCTAACCTGAAGCTCGTGCTAGGCAGAGGTGGATAGAACTGATAGATGCATAGTCTGAAGCTGCTTTGATATGGGTTTTTTTGTATGGCCTGCAGCTTGCAGGACGTATGTTGCTCCGTTGAGTGGGATCAGTGACCTGAGTGCAGCAGCTGCTGCTGTTCCTGTTCAGCTGTTCCAGGCTGGGGGCACAGCACCTTTACCCATGGCAGTTGCTGTTGATGTTCAACTACAGCAGCGTCGGTCTGCGACAATCACTCAACATTGCCAGTAGACATGACTCAACAAAAAAACAGCAGCACCAGCAGCAAACATGTGGCACAACTTCACCTTGCATCCTCCTAACTGCACAGTGTGCTTATTGTTGCAGTGTATCTACTGCTGGCATTTCCTGGCTAGGTTGCTTCTGTCCTCTTGGTTCTGCTGCATCTGCATCCTGCTGCCGGTTTGCCTGCTACAACACAGGCAGTGCTCAATGCTGTCATGGCCAAACACAACTGCTCATTGACATTAGAACACTATCGTGCAGTCGCAGACCAATTGTAGTGCATCCTGCACCTGGTGCATGCGCTGGCTTGACCTCATATTCTGCTGAGTAATCTGGCATTAAATGTATGCTTTTTGGCAGTCATTGCTGTTCGCACATTGCTGTAGGGGTAGTACAAACAGACATGTCCCCTGCTGCAGCACGCTGCTGCAGGGGCCATTTTGTAGCCTGTGTGCCACACAGTATTCAAGCCGGGAACTAAAACCTTTTAAACGTTAATGAAGGCATGTTTGATATTGCGGTTGCCTTGACACTGTAAGCTGGCGGTGTAAGCTCCGGAGCCCGAGCATGCTGGCGCAACACCATGACAAGGCCGAAGGCTGTGGTCCCATGTTGCGAAATAAACTCAGCACGTGTATAATCTACGTTACTATTTCACAATATAAAGCGAAAAGGGCATTTACCTCTCGGCATGAGCAGGCGGGAAAACAAGCTGCTCCCACCAAAACGTATACACCGCTTCCAAGACATACAGTTCACCTTTGACACATTGAAAAGGCTGTGAGCACACATCAGGCACCTGCTGGAGTGTCTTGAGCGGCCGAAATGTGGTACTGTCAGCAGCAATAAGTGAGCCTCCATATGCACGGCCCATAGTCAGCTGGCAGCTGCATGCACAGCTGCATTGTGCTTTCAGCAGCCATATTTATGTTCTGTTGAAGCAGCAGAGCTGCCTGTGCACGTCGGAAACATCTTGCAATGCTGATGTGGCAGCTGTGTTAGCCGGTGGCCAGGCTGCGCCTGCTGAGATTCCAGGCAAGCTCCAACATAAGTGCCAACCCTACAGAAGTTCCTTATCAGTCAAGTGCGCAGATGATGGCAGTCAAAACAACAAACTATTTAGGGAAACGTGCTCAAGCTGGGGTGTATTTCTGCAAGGACAACGCTGTTGAGCCTTGCACCCCAGCCACCACTTGCAGGCCCTATTGCCGGGCTTGCAGGTGGTGCCAGCAGTAGCTGCTGTACAGCAGGTGCTGCTGGGTGAGCTTGCCACTTTCATCGTGACGTTTGTGCACGCAAGTGCAGCTGCATGGCTGTGGCCCGTGCCAAGCTGGCCTGATGCTGTTCAGTCCTGTGTGGCAACACACAGAGCTGCCAGCAGATGGTTTCAGCAGGTTGGTGCAATGGGTTCCCGCATGCAGTTCACAGTGATGAAAGGCATCCCACGCCACAACAGCACAGCAAACGCAGCAATAGCACCAATTGGCATGCAGCTAGACACTTGTACCAGTCTACCATTAGTGCCCGTTGTCACCTTTTTAAAGATGAAAAGCTAGATTTTAGACGCGCCAGCAAGGCACAACGATGTCAGCAGTAGCACCAGGTATCATACATTTCAGCCTGGGGCTGGAGCCAGTATCACCTGTTCGATTCAGGTGCAGGCCATACGCACTTTGTGCATCACAGGTAAGAAGTCTGCAACAGCCAGCTCACATGATGACTACTGAAACCACACCACAGTCATGAGCAGGAACCCATGACAACACAGCAGTAGCCCCAGGTAGCCTACTAGGCTAGGGCGCTGTCACTGATCTAAATGCTCCGGCTGCAGTGCTTCATGTTAAAACAAAGGGCTTGCATGTGTTACTGCTGCGGCTCTGAAGTCAGCTCTCCTCAAGCGCCAGCAGTGCCACCAGGTGACTTGGCATGCGCAACAGCAGCAGCAGCCAGCCGCAACACCCTCAACACCCTCAGCCTGCTACACCCGCACCTACCCCTGCGCTGTTCAGCTGTTCCATGACCTTACAGTGCTGAGTGAATCACCAGCAGGCAAACATTTGCAGGTCACCCTTCACCTACGCTAGCGCTCTTCAGCTGATCCATGACCTTCAGTGCTGACTCAACCGCCAGCAACTGCCTCTCCAGCCGCCTTACATGTGACTGCAGCAGCAGCCAGCCCAGCAGCAGCCTCAGTCCAAAACACCTTCACTTGCCCCACTACTCTTCAGCTGGTCCATGACCTTCAGTGCTGACTCAACCGCCAGCATCTGCTTCTCCAGCCGCCTCACACAGCCCACCAGCATTGCAGGGCTGGCGTGTGCATAGCCAGCCAGCACACACGTGACAGCAGCCAGCTCAGGTGAGAGCCGGGCATTGCTGGAGCCTGCGCCCTGGCCGAGAGCAGTCAGGCTGTAGTGGCTGGAGATGCTGGGTGTGCTGCTGATGCTGATGCTGCCAGGACCACCAAGCTGTTGGTTTGCTTGCTGTTGGCATGGCTGCTGCTGCTGTTCAGCAGGTGCATGAGGCTGCGGTGTTGCTGCCGGTCTTGCTGCTTGCTGTTGGCTGGGTTGCAAATGGGCGCTGGGTGTACCTGCAGCTGGCTGCTGCTGCTCCTGCAGGATTTGCTGCTGCTGCTGCTGCTGCTGCCTGCCTTCCGTCAAGTCAGCAGCATCATACCAGCCGTCAAATAGCCGCTGCACATCCTCCATGCTGGACACCACCGGCTGTCCTGCAAACATATACTGCCTGCAAATCTGGATGTACTGCCGCATCTCAGCAGGACCCAGCTGAAGCACCTGAGCAAGACACCAGCATTGGCAACAGGATGCGGTGAGATTGTGCCAGTCAACCCAGCGCATATTGCTGTGCAGTCAACAACATGCCTAACAGACACAGCTATGTGGATTCAACCAGCATCACATCCCTCCAACTGCATTTGCAGAAGCATGTATGCATGTGCGCACCCACACCTTTGCAGGACGTGTACGCAGCACGCGGCATCTTTTGCAACTGCGGAAAATCCATTACACTTGTTTGGCGTCATGTCAAGTGACAGTGCTGCACATGCCCACCTGCTCCTCAAAAAGAGGCAAGCTGCAAGAAAACATGTCTGCATGCCCACACGGACGCGTTTGCAGGACATGCTAGCAGCAAGCATCGTCTTCTGCATGCCCTGCACACGATCGCTGCAGCAAAAATTGCATCTTTCAACACAGCGCTGCAAGTGCTCACCTGCTCCTCAGAAAGAGGCAAGCTGCTGATACCAGGCAGCTGCTGCATTGCTTGCTGCGCCCACACAACAGATCTGCAGCAGCAGCAGCAGCAGCAGCGCCAGTTTGACTTCACTTACTCACCACCAGAGCAGAATGTGCACAGCCACGCGCTGCAGGGCAGCTTTCTGTCTGGACCGCAGCAGGTTCGCCTTGGCAATGCAGGCAGGAGGGCAGTCATCACTCGCACCTGTAGCTTGCCTTGCAGCAGAAGTGCAGATGGCCTGCAGCTTGCAGGACGTATGTTGCTCCGTTGAGTGGGATCAGTGACCTGAGTGCAGCAGCTGCTGCTGTTCCTGTTCAGCTGTTCCAGGCTGGGGGCACAGCACCTTTACCCATGGCAGTTGCTGTTGATGTTCAACTACAGCAGCGTCGGTCTGCGACAATCACTCAACATTGCCAGTAGACATGACTCAACAAAAAAACAGCAGCACCAGCAGCAAACATGTGGCACAACTTCACCTTGCATCCTCCTAACTGCACAGTGTGCTTATTGTTGCAGTGTATCTACTGCTGGCATTTCCTGGCTAGGTTGCTTCTGTCCTCTTGGTTCTGCTGCATCTGCATCCTGCTGCCGGTTTGCCTGCTACAACACAGGCAGTGCTCAATGCTGTCATGGCCAAACACAACTGCTCATTGACATTAGAACACTATCGTGCAGTCGCAGACCAATTGTAGTGCATCCTGCACCTGGTGCATGCGCTGGCTTGACCTCATATTCTGCTGAGTAATCTGGCATTAAATGTATGCTTTTTGGCAGTCATTGCTGTTCGCACATTGCTGTAGGGGTAGTACAAACAGACATGTCCCCTGCTGCAGCACGCTGCTGCAGGGGCCATTTTGTAGCCTGTGTGCCACACAGTATTCAAGCCGGGAACTAAAACCTTTTAAACGTTAATGAAGGCATGTTTGATATTGCGGTTGCCTTGACACTGTAAGCTGGCGGTGTAAGCTCCGGAGCCCGAGCATGCTGGCGCAACACCATGACAAGGCCGAAGGCTGTGGTCCCATGTTGCGAAATAAACTCAGCACGTGTATAATCTACGTTACTATTTCACAATATAAAGCGAAAAGGGCATTTACCTCTCGGCATGAGCAGGCGGGAAAACAAGCTGCTCCCACCAAAACGTATACACCGCTTCCAAGACATACAGTTCACCTTTGACACATTGAAAAGGCTGTGAGCACACATCAGGCACCTGCTGGAGTGTCTTGAGCGGCCGAAATGTGGTACTGTCAGCAGCAATAAGTGAGCCTCCATATGCACGGCCCATAGTCAGCTGGCAGCTGCATGCACAGCTGCATTGTGCTTTCAGCAGCCATATTTATGTTCTGTTGAAGCAGCAGAGCTGCCTGTGCACGTCGGAAACATCTTGCAATGCTGATGTGGCAGCTGTGTTAGCCGGTGGCCAGGCTGCGCCTGCTGAGATTCCAGGCAAGCTCCAACATAAGTGCCAACCCTACAGAAGTTCCTTATCAGTCAAGTGCGCAGATGATGGCAGTCAAAACAACAAACTATTTAGGGAAACGTGCTCAAGCTGGGGTGTATTTCTGCAAGGACAACGCTGTTGAGCCTTGCACCCCAGCCACCACTTGCAGGCCCTATTGCCGGGCTTGCAGGTGGTGCCAGCAGTAGCTGCTGTACAGCAGGTGCTGCTGGGTGAGCTTGCCACTTTCATCGTGACGTTTGTGCACGCAAGTGCAGCTGCATGGCTGTGGCCCGTGCCAAGCTGGCCTGATGCTGTTCAGTCCTGTGTGGCAACACACAGAGCTGCCAGCAGATGGTTTCAGCAGGTTGGTGCAATGGGTTCCCGCATGCAGTTCACAGTGATGAAAGGCATCCCACGCCACAACAGCACAGCAAACGCAGCAATAGCACCAATTGGCATGCAGCTAGACACTTGTACCAGTCTACCATTAGTGCCCGTTGTCACCTTTTTAAAGATGAAAAGCTAGATTTTAGACGCGCCAGCAAGGCACAACGATGTCAGCAGTAGCACCAGGTATCATACATTTCAGCCTGGGGCTGGAGCCAGTATCACCTGTTCGATTCAGGTGCAGGCCATACGCACTTTGTGCATCACAGGTAAGAAGTCTGCAACAGCCAGCTCACATGATGACTACTGAAACCACACCACAGTCATGAGCAGGAACCCATGACAACACAGCAGTAGCCCCAGGTAGCCTACTAGGCTAGGGCGCTGTCACTGATCTAAATGCTCCGGCTGCAGTTGCCAGTCAAGTTACTAGCAGTGCTTCATGTAAAAACAAAGGGCTTGCATGTGTTACTGCTGCGGCTCTGAAGTCAGCTCTCCTCAAGCGCCAGCAGTGCCACCAGGTGACTTTGCATGCGCAACAGCAGCAGCAGCCAGCCGCAACACCCTCAACACCCTCAGCCTGCTACACCCGCACCTACCCCTGCGCTGTTCAGCTGTTCCATGACCTTACAGTGCTGAGTGAATCACCAGCAGGCAAACATTCGCAGGTCACCCTTCACCTACGCTAGCGCTCTTCAGCTGATCCATGACCTTCAGTGCTGACTCAACCGCCAGCAACTGCCTCTCCAGCCGCCTTACATGTGACTGCAGCAGCAGCCAGCCCAGCAGCAGCCTCAGTCCAAAACACCTTCACTTGCCCCACTACTCTTCAGCTGGTCCATGACCTTCAGTGCTGACTCAACCGCCAGCATCTGCTTCTCCAGCCGCCGCACACAGCCCACCAGCATTGCAGGGCTGGCGTGTGCATAGCCAGCCAGCACACACGTGACAGCAGCCAGCTCAGGTGAGAGCCGGGCATTGCTGGAGCCTGCGCCCTGGCCGAGAGCAGTCAGGCTGTAGTGGCTGGAGATGCTGGGTGTGCTGCTGATGCTGATGCTGCCAGGACCACCAAGCTGTTGGTTTGCTTGCTGTTGGCATGGCTGCTGCTGCTGTTCAGCAGGTGCATGAGGCTGCGGTGTTGCTGCCGGTCTTGCTGCTTGCTGTTGGCTGGGTTGCAAATGGGCGCTGGGTGTATCTGCAGCTGGCTGCTGCTGCTCCTGCAGGATTTGCTGCTGCTGCTGCTGCTGCTGCTGCTGCTGCTTGCCTTCCGTCAAGTCAGCAGCATCATACCAGCCGTCAAATAGCCGCTGCACATCCTCCATGCTGGACACCACCGGCTGTCCTGCAAACATATACTGCCTGCAAAACTGGATGTACTGCCGCATCTCAGCAGGACCCAGCTGAAGCACCTGAGCAAGACACCAGCATTGGCAACAGGATGCGGTGAGATTGTGCCAGTCAACCCAGCGCATATTGCTGTGCAATCAACAACATGCCTAACAGACACAGCTATGTGGATTCAACCAGCATCACATCCCTCCAACTGCATTTGCAGAAGCATGTATGCATGTGCGCATCCCACACCTTTGCAGGACGTGTACGCAGCACGCGGCATCTTTTGCAACTGCGGAAAATCCATTACACTTGTTTGGCGTCATGTCAAGTGACAGTGCTGCACATGCCCACCTGCTCCTCAAAAAGAGGCAAGCTGCAAGAAAACATGTCTGCATGCCCACACGGACGCGTTTGCAGGACATGCTAGCAGCAAGCATCGTCTTCTGCATGCCCTGCACACGATCGCTGCAGCAATTATTGCATCTTTCAACACAGCGCTGCAAGTGCTCACCTGCTCCTCAGAAAGAGGCAAGCTGCTGATACCAGGCAGCTGCTGCATTGCTTGCTGCGCCCACACCAGCCAGCCCCCAGGCGGCCCAGGAGCCTTGGGCTGCAGCAGCGGCAACTGCTCTGCTGCTGCTGCTGCCGCTGCTGTTGACCCCAGGCCGTACAGCAGCTTGAGAGCTGTCAGCAGCACGGCAGAGAGGCAGGCGTATGGCAGCGCCTGGGAGCGCCGTAAAATGGGGGCTACCTGCATCTCTGGGGTGTCTATAAGGTAGAGGCAGTAGAGCTGGAGGGCTGTCTCATACACCACCTGCAGCAGGAGTGACAATGCAACTCAACATCTGGTGCAGGAGGAGCAGGAGGGTTGGAAGGAGGAGCAGGAGGGTTAGAAGCTGTCCTGCTGTATGCAGGCCAGTCGCTCGTGCAAGGTGAGCCTACTGCAATAGCACAGGACGTGAAAGGAATAGCACAGGACGTGCACTGGCAAGCGCCTGCGGTGAGCTGTACAACTGCGTACTGTATGACAGGAATAGCAGCAGCAGCGGCAGCACTGACCTGTGGTAGGCCCAGGTCCTTGGTTGCGCGCAGCAGCAGCGCCTCGCCTGGCGGCTGCGGCAGTGTCAGCCCCAGCTGCGCAGCCAGCTGGCAGCAGCTGTTGCAGAAGGCCAGCGGGTCCAGCTGCAGCTGCGGCTGCAGGCAGCGCACCGGCAGGATAGACAGCGCGCCGCCTGCAGTGAGGCACAGCAGAGAGCAGACCTCAGATTGCAGAAGGAGTAACTTGCTGGAAATGTTTTGCTATGATGCAGGCAAGGTTGTGTGTCAAGGTTGCCTGATCGCCGCCCAACACCATGCAACAGTCGGCACAGGCCCCGCATCGCCTGTTGCGTCGTCAGTGCAAGTGATATGGCAACAAGGCAGCCTGGCCCCGCCTCACCTGTTGCCACATGCATGCTGCAGTGGGGCAGCTCCAGGAAGGGCAGCTGGCCATCCAGCGCCCAGCGCAGCAGCTCAACCAACGTCACAGCTTCATGCAGCAGCAAACAGCCCAGGAAGCACAATGCGACATTAAGGCACACACCACGCTTTCATGTCCATGCAGCTGTCAGAATAAGGCTAACATGCAGCCTGGAGGCCCCGCCTCACCTGTTGCAACTTGCATGCTGCAGTGGGGCAGCTCCAAGAAAGGCAGCTGGCCATCCAGCGCCCAGCGCAGCAGCTCGAAGAGAGTGATGGCCTCGCGCAGCAGAACACAGCCCAGAAAGCACAGCTGCAGCGTGGCCTGGGGGTGCAGCAGCTGCAGGAGATGAAGGAGAGGGTGGTGCAGCCGGCACAGGCAATGCAGGGCGGCAGCGGCGGCAGCAGGTACGTCATGCATGGACTGTCACATCTGGGGAAGCGAGGTCAAAACGCAGGGCTTGTGCAGCGCTGGTGAAGTGTGATACGGTATATGTGCACTCCATACTGAAAGCAAGCTTGCTCATGTGCAGCTGTAGCCAGGCCCTCTGAGGGCCGTAGCCTCTTGCAGGATAAAAACTGAGCACATGCAGAGCAGCAAAAGCAACAGGGGCAGCTGCACAAGACGCTGCTGCTGCTGCTGCTGCTGCTGCTGCTGCTCACCTTCCACAGCAGCTGCTTCATGTTGTGAGGCTCCACCAGCTGAGCAGCCCGCAGGCCTGACAGGGCCCTCACACCTGGCTGCTGCTGCTGCTGCTGCTGCTGCTGCTCCCCATCAGAGCCGCCATCTTCATCACTGACATCACCACCCTCCTGACCCAGATGCTGACCACCACCTGCTGCTGCTGCTGCTGCTGCTGTGCCAAGGGCTGTCCTGTTGCGCAGGGCCCTGTGGGGCTGTGGCTCCAGTATGCCAGTGCTTGGGATGTGTGACAGCCACAGCTGGCGCAGCAGGCCTGGCAGCTCGCTGCTGCAGCCAAACTTGTTGATTAGTGCCTCGCCTTGTACCTGAGCGGCGGCAGAAATATGGCAGTGGTATGAGATATAATTATCTTGCAAGGTGACCAGCCACAGCTTTGCAGCAGGTCTGGGTGGTACAAGGCAAGGTTCAGCAGGCTATGCTAGCATAGCAGGCTCAGCGCAGCTTGCTGCAGCATGTGCTGCTCCTGTGCTGGCACTGCTGCAGCGCATCTTCATTCCAAATAAGCCGCATGTATGTGTCTAGTCATCCAGGGCAGAAAGCGTGAAATGACAGCACTGCTTGCAGGTGCGCAGTGTGCATTGGCCATGCCTGAAACTGTCATTTCACACTCTGGCCTGGAGAAAAGGTGTACGAGCTGCTTGTGTCTGCCCATGCCCACCTTGAGCAAGTGCTGCAAGCAGCGCGCATACAGCAGCGCAGCGTCTTTCAGCTGCTGTGCTGCCTGCTGCTCCTGCTGCGCAATCATGGCAGCTTGGCTGGGCTGCTGGCTGGCGCCTGCTGTGCCTGCTGCCCTGCGCCTGCCACGCACATCATCAATGCCCTGCTGGAATTCTGTCTCCTCTTGGAACACCTGCAGCAGTACGTTTTTGCTGTGGTTTAGGGGTGTGAACACTTTCCTCACTCACGTGCATGATGAGGTGCTAGCTGTGGTGGGATGGGCAAGTGCTGCTGCTCCTGCAGCTGCTGTTCTGTTGCCACACACCACATGCTTGCCTGTGTTTGCGTGCCACAGGCGTCGCATACAAGCACTCCGTTTTCAAACGTCAAGCTGGTGCCGTAGCAGGCGTGGCAGAACGCTTGAGACATGCTTGGCTGCTGCTGCAGCAGCAGCAGTGCTGCTGCTAGTCCTGCTGACGTTGTCTACTGAGCCTGATCTACATGGCAATCACGATCGAGCTCATTTTCATTAAATGAATTGGAGGCTCTTAAATGTTGTTGGGCTCGCGGAACAATTTAAGCCGTTCAATAATCAGAACAGCGGCAAGCGTACACCGATTTCGACACTCCCCCGCGGTGTGTAGGTACTAAAAAGATTATAGACGGGGGCATGGCTCGTTTCACCCGGTGTAGCAGTGCTCACTAGGGTTTGGTGTAACAACACTAGCATTGCTGCCGTCAGCCGATGCGGCCACAGGGTGGGTGGCTCTCTGAAGTGAGCCTGCCTCCATAAGATTACACAGCAGAAGCTGTTTCCATCATGCATGCCATGGCAGCCCGTGGTTGCAGCAAAGAACCTGGTGGTGCTGTCAGGAACTTGCCAGGCTTCGGAGCCTGGCAAGGAATTTCTGAGCTGGCTGGCAACAAACTTCCAATCTGTCTGGGCAAAGCATCTGCGACGGCGCTGCTGTAGCATCAAGTTGCATACATCCGTTGGCTGCAGCGTCGTTCTGTGACCCTCACAACTTGCGTGACACAGGCGGTACATAGCAGGCACTACCGCACTGCGGCGCCATGGCAGCCTTGCCATGCCATGATCGCATGTGCTGTGCCAAAAGCCAAGTATGTCCGAAGTCACACGAAGCTAACTGATGTCCTTGCGAGCTACTAAACAACAGAAGATGGGAGGTTCTTGGATGCTCGGCCACTGCTCAATCAGCAGCAGCAGCAGCAGCAGCAGTAGCAGAGCACGTGATGCATGCCATGAAGGCGGCACTACAGCAACATTGCATAAGAATAATTTGATAATCGTAAGTTTATGTTGATGTATTGTCCAGCTAGGGCGCTTCTGTTGCTCAACATCGCTGGTTCGCACATGAAGTCGGCACGTCCAAGACTGGGTCAAGGACGGGCGGTCCCCTGGTCAACGCGCGTCAAGGATCAAGCAAGGTCATGAGTTCGGTGGCATACGCACCAACGGTTCTCCCAAGCTCGCACTGTAGCAGCAGGTTGCGTGAGCTGGGCGTGCTTGCTTGACGAGTACAGTCGCGAGGCTGTTGCAATTGTTTGGCTCCGGGACCTGCTGAAAGGCACGATCACAGACGCAGCGCGACCAGCGACACCTTGAGTCTTTCTACCTCTCTCGCCAAAAAATAACTAGCTGCGTGCTTGAAAGCAGTATGTTGCGTCAAGCGCACGCGGTCCGGTGCAGCAGCAGCTGTCAGCGTAGCGGTGCAAAGGCATGTGCGCTGCTCCTCGCGTCGCTGGCAGTCATCGGCAGCATTGTGCAGCCTACAGATGCCGCAAGGCCGACCCCAATGCCAACACGCACATTGAAGCAGGCGCTGCCTGCAGCTGTGCCAGTGTTTCCGCCACTGCTGCCAACAGTGAGTATCTGTCAGCATCAGTGGATCACTTTGCCACAGTTGCGCCAGACTTGGAAACACCCATCAGAAGAAACAGACAGCATACAGCACAAACAGGCCTCTTAAATTGTCACAGTGCTGAGTGACAGTACTGAGGAGTGCTGCCAGCTTGACTGCTGTGTCAGAATGACGGTTACTGCAACGCTTGGCCAGCAAGTGATAGCTGTACGGTGTAACCAGCAGGCTGCATGACGCGTGCATACGGCTGTTCTGCCCCTGCCCTGTATGAGTGGTGGATATGTCAAGGCTGTGTGCAAGACGCATGTACCGCTAGCATTGCAGTCCGATTGTCAGCACTGCAGAGCGCGCTGCCCCAAGCTGACTAGCAGGGCCTTGCTTTCTGCATGCAGCACAACCAGCAGTTGCTCAAGCGATTGCTTCAAACAGACTTTGGAGAAACAGCACAAATTGTATCCATTACCAGAACATTGTGGCACAGCTGGCAGCAAGATTGTGCTGTTCAGCGCACAGCTGTGCCACCTGACTGTCATGCTGCCGCAGCCACTGCTGCATGCACAACGGCCACACCTTTCCCAGCACTTACAGGTTGCCTGCAGTGGTCACGATGAACTACAACTTCAGCGCAGCTAACTGTATTACCTGCGCATTCAACTGCTTGCTGACGGCGGTGTCCTGCCTTGCTGTGCTGCTGCTGCACAATTGCGTGTGCTGTTTGACCCCCACATGGGTGACCTGGACAAGATCAACGCGACTGGGTCTCCCACTAGCGGTGCTGATGTATCTATTGACTATGCTGCTGTGCTGTGCTGTGCTGCTTCTGCTGCTGCCGCGCAGCGTGTGCTGTTTGATCCCAACAGGGGTGACCTGGACAAGATCAACGTGACTGTGTCTCCCGATGGTGGTGCTGCTGTAACCATTGACTATGCTGCCGCGCTGTGCTGCTGCTGCTGCTGCTGCTGCTGCTGCTGCTTCTGCGCAGCGTGTGCTGTTTGACCCCAACAGGGGTGACCTGGACAAGATCAACGACTACACTGCCAACGTGTACTTTGGGGAGGTGGACATCGCAGAGGCAGACCCAGTCATCGCAGCAGCAGGCGGCGTGGTGAGTGGCCTGAAGGTCCCGCAGCAGCAGCAGCAGCAGAGGCAGCAGCGGCGGCAGCAGCAGCACCAGTAGCAGCAGCAGGGTGTGGTGATAACGCGTGTGATGCATTGGCGTGGCAGTGCTGTAGGGCAGGGCAGGTGGTGGGTCAGCAGGCGATGCAGCATTCCTGGGCCCCGCTGTCGCATGCTGCAGCTGGCTTAGACTTTGGAAGCTTGTTGTCACTCACGCTGTTAGCAAGTGTTGGTGTGCAGACGCTGGCCCCTTGCATGAATTCAGGGCAACAGTGTATGCCGTTGCCAAGCAGCAGACTATACGATTTGGCCAGAAGAGATTAGTCTGGGGCAGGGACCTTGCTGCTCAGAAATCCTGGCCCCTTGTATATGTACTTTGTGACCACCTGCTGTAACAACTTGTTGCATACTGTGCTTGCTGCGCTGCTGTCCTGCAGGCAAGTGCAGGGCTCAAGGTAGTGTATGGCACCGGCACCAACTTCGATTACGAGGCCCCAACCTCATCCCTGACCGTTGGCCCCGGTGCCAAGGCAATCGGAGCAGCTATTGCTAGGTTCAACGGTGCCGCATCAGCTAAGGCGCTGGGCCGGATTGACGGCAACACCAACCTGAACTACAACCGCAACGCCTGGAATGGCAACACCGCAACTGTGGGCACCACTACAGTGCTCAACCGAGGCATCAGTGCGGGTGCCTATCTGGACCGCACCTCTGGCAATGACAATGATGCGCTGCTGGAGCAGCCAGCAGTGAACAACTGGGCCTTTGGGCACTGATGAGTTACCTGCAAGCAGAGGATGGCGGTCTATGGCAGTGCCAATGCCAGCACGCAGTGCTGTGGAGCGATGTGGCTCAGTCATGCAGCCGCGCACCAGTGGTGTTCTGCAGCACTCAAGGGGCACCTGCCGCCTCCAGGTTGAGGGTTCCTGCTGCGAGTGGGCAACGTGTGGCTGGCTCTCTGTGCTAGGCTACTGCAGTGTACTGCACTCTGCTGGCAGCATGCAACGCGCTTTGTGACCCTGCTTGGTTAGCATCGAACTGCGCAGTAGTGTATAGTCCGTCAAGTTTGGTGTATGCTAATGGTGATCATTCTTTATGTGAGTTGAACTGAGCATCTGCAGTCAACAGTACAGATAAGGGTATAGAGAGTGGCAGGCTGCGCTCTGCTGTCACTTTGGCAGGGTCTCAGCCAGAGTACGTGTTGCCACGTTCAGCAATGCTGAGGTGATTGAGAAATGCTGCTGGCTTCAGCTGCAGCTGTTGCAATAGCTGTTTACGGCTTGGCGGGCATCTTATGTGTGACAAGTCTTAATGCAACGTTTAAGTTGCTCGTGCAGTTGTACAACTAGACATGTAATAGACATGTCTATGCTGGCAGCCACTGCCAATCAGCTTGGAGATGTTGGCCGACTCATGTCTGACATCACTGATGTACAGCTGTTGCAGTGCTATTGGTGATGGCACAGCATGGCAGGCGGTCTTCGCAGGCACACATGTACACGCAAGCAGCAACTGACACTTGGCATGCTGTACGGTGTTGGCAGCTGCAACTGTGCGATGGCTGCATACTCGCCTGCAGTCGTGCCACTGCTGCAAGCGGGACGCTGCTGCACTTGTAACCCACGTAACATCTGGTGAAGGCTCAGGCCCAGGCATTTACAATGCTCTTATTACAAAAGTACACATGCATACCCAACATTTGCTTGTCAAACAGTTGCGGCTCTGACTGAAGTGCACAGAAGGGTTGCTCAAACAATCACCCGCTTCCAATGGGTGCAACAGTAAGAGTCTTGTCGGAAAGCGCAGCACCCACATCAACCGCCAAGCATCTTGCAGGACACCCCCAAAGCTTGCTCACAAAGACGGCGCAGACAGCAAGTCATCAACAGCAGTGCTCAGTAGCATACCACCCTTGCAATTGCACACACGCCAGCCTCGCTGCACATAGATGCCAGGTGCAAGCGAACAGCTGCTAGGGCTGTTGCTGCAGGACTGCACTCCCAGGCTCTTCAATGCTGCCAGGCGCTGCTTCAAACCAGGCACAGGGTCCTCATTGGCTATGCAGGGCAGGCCCAGCAGCGTAGTGGCCTGTGGATGCAAATCTGCTGCACTGACGCCGCCAGCAGCAACAACCCTGCCGGTACAGAAGCCTGTTGAGCTGCTTGGGGCGCTGCTGTTGATGCTGGCAGCTGCTGTGCTGCTGACTGTGGCCGTGGTGCAGTTTGGGCGGTCTAGCACACATGCCAGGTGCACACACGGGCTGCCCAACAGGGATTCAATGGTGCTGTTGCTTGCAGGATGCAGTCGACGGGGCACTGCCTGAGCTGCTTTTCTGCCCATGTTAATGTTGTAGCATGAGAGTGCTGAGGCTCCCAGGCCATTGACAGCACAACTGGACACAGGGCACGCTCCGTCTTGGCACAGAGAGGACGAAGGAGAGCAGGCTGTCGATGAGGCCGTGGAAGGGGTGGTGGCATCAACTGCTGTGCTACCGAGCTGAGCATGGACTGCCCCAGACACTAAGGAAATGCTCAGAAGAACCAAAACCCATTTAGGTGCATGCGTAGCGGCCGACATCGTGTTGCTGGCGCTATGATAAGGGCGAAAACAGGCGCGAAAGACAGGAGCACAACAGTGGCGGGTAACGTGTTGTTTGCTCGTCTCAGTCGTACAGAGGTGGTTTTTTTACTGTAAAGCTACAGATGTCAGCAAGTCTCTACTGTCAGCTTTATATGTGTTGCCAGAGCATATCCCCGTCCTAGGGTTTCAACCAACTGTCATGATGGCTTCTCATTGGCATACTTCAGCAAACTTGAATCTCAAGCTACACGTGGCGAATATGAGTGTTCAGCGCTTCAGGTGCATATTGTGGCATTCCAACTGTTTACACAGGCACAACTCATTGCACAGGCACACTAGCACCATGCCGCACGCTGTCACACGCACAAAGCTGCAAGACACAGGCACAGCTGCAGCTGTGGGAGCAGCTTCAATCCGTCCATAAGAAGGCCAAACAAGCAAAAGCAAAGCAGACTTCAAGGAAAACGCGCCTCTAGCTGCAACTGCCGGACAGCAATGTTGCGTCTTCCTCATTCCTGCCAAACACGTGGCGCACAGCTAAAACCTGGGGTCCACTGGCGTCCAAACCCCTGCCCGCAACCAAACCTGCTGCAGGACGATCCACTCCTGCAAGCCTGCACACACAAGCCGCACATCACCAAGCCCTGTCACCCCATCACTTCAACCACGACATCACCGCAGCTTGTACACTGCCCTCAATGGCGCCATGTCCTGCCCAGCAGCAGCCAGCGCGTCCAGCAGTGCCTGCAGCGCTGCCTTCGTGCCTTTGTTGGCAGCAGCCATCGGCAGCACCATGCTGAACCTCTCCACCTGGCTCAGCTGCAGCAGCGCTGCCGCAACAAACTGCGGCTCCTGACCCACTAGCGCCTGCAGCCCCTGCACCAGCCACCTAATAAGGCCCTCACTGAGCTCCCGCTTAAACACCGCCTTGTACTTTGCAGGATCCAGCTGCCGCACATACTGCCCCAGCGCCTGGCTGCTGCCGCCGCCGCTGCTGCCCTTTGCTGACAGCAGCTTTGCAGCAGCGATGAACTCTGTTGCTGTTTTGGGAGGGCTCGGCTGCTTTGCCATGAGCTGCTGAGTCAGCCGCTCACTGGCAGCAGCGGCAGCAGCAGCAGCTGGCACAGCGGCAGCTGGCCCCGCAGCCACTGCACCAGCTTGAGCTGCTGCTGGTGGGGCAGCCTTGCTCCCTGCGGGCTGCTGCCCAGCTGCTGCTGCTGCCCCCGCGCTTCCTGCAGCTGCATCCTGCTGCTGGTTGGTGCTGCTGCTCCCTTGCTGTGGAGCCTGCTGCTGCTGCACTGCTGCTGGCGCAAAGCGCGCATATTCCTCGTCAGTCTCTGACCCGCTGCCATCTGTCTCCTCAATGACAATCCTGTGGCGCTGCACATGGCTGACAGGCTCCTCTGCTGCTGCTGCTGCTGCTGCTGGTTCAGCTGGCGCTGATGCTGCTGCTGTAGGAGTGGCGGCCTGGGCTTGCTGCTCCTCTGCAACCTCATCGAAGTTGAAGTCAGCCGCCTTTGGCTTGTCCTGCTGCTGCGCTGCGTGCACTGCCTGCTGCACCTGCTTGGCATATGCCTGCGTGAGGTCAGCCACCAGCCTCTGCAAGCTGGCGTCACCAGGGCTGTCTGCCAGCAGCTGCTTCAAATCCTGCAAGCAAACAACACACAACAACTCCATGTTCGTGTCGGTCTGCTGCTGCTTTGTGTGGTAAAGCTGCTTAACTAAGCGTGTGCACGGTTTGTGCAAGCTCAAGTGCAAAAGCAGAGACCCAGAAGCCCACATGGCAAGGCTGCTGGCAGCTGCTGCAGACGGCATCCATCACAGGAAATCCACAAACCAACACGCGCTGCAGGTGCCACATACATTGTAACAATCCACAACCATACTGCTACGACCACAGCACAAACAGCAGGACCATCATATTCAACCCTACTCACCGCCACAGCCTCATTCAGCTTGCCCATCTCCCTCCACGCCATTGCACACGAGATAGACCCAAGAAATCCGCTACAACCAAAGCACTAACAGCAGGACCATTTTGACCCCACTCACCGCAACAGCTTCCTTCAGCTTGCCCATCTCCCTCCACGCCATCGCACGCGCCCGCCGCACCCGCCCCAGCAGCGCGCCATCAACAGCAGCAGACTCCTGGCCTGCCTTCTGCCCCAGCACTAAGCCCGGCGCTACAGCCTTCGGGCATGTGGCCAGCAGCAGCGCCAGCCCACAGTCCTGCTCCGCATGCTGCGGCCGCTTCAGCCGCAGCCAGACTTGTGCGCGGCCAGCATAGCCGCGTGGGTCAGTCGGCTGCTTGGCGACAGCAGCGTTGTAGTGTTTCAGTGCTGACTGCGCGTTGCCCTGCTTTAGGGCGCGCTCGCCAGCTTCACGTGCTGCTGCTGCCTTGTCATCGCGCTTGTAGATTACCTCAGCAAACTTGGTCTCTACACCGCTGCTGCTGCTGCCTTTGGTGAGGGGGCTCAGCAGCTCACTCAGGATTGCTGTTTCAGCCTGCCGGATGTTGTCGATCTCTGCATAGGCCTGCGGGTGCTCCTGCTGCAGCCGCTGCCACCACTGCTGCCGCACAGACTCCCAGCTCTGCTTGCGCCCCTGCTGCCGCTGCTGCTCCTGCATCAGCTGCGCCGCCTTCTGCATCCGCTGGATGTTGGCTAACTGAGCTACTCGCTCTACTTCCTTGCCATAGTCAACTGCGTAGACCTCGCTGCTGCTGCTGCTGTCACTGTCGCTGCTGCTAGCATTGCTGCCGCGAACGACCTGCTGCTGGGCCCTGCTCATGTTGTTGGCCTCCATCAGCCGTGCAAGTGCCTGGCCTGCAGCGTCATCGCTGGCGCGTGTTACATCCTCGTCACCAGCACTGCGGGAGCGCTGGTGCAGGGTAGCACCGAAAGGCTGCTGTTCGGCTGCTGCCACATTCATGCTACTGACAAAACTGTCTGCTTGCAATGCAGGATCATCTACTGCTGCTGCTGCTACTGCTGCTGGCTCCGCAGCAGCAACAGTGGCGTTTGTAGCTGCCTCAGAGGGAGGAGCTGTGACACTGTCTGCTGCTGCTGCTGCTGCTGTTTCACTGGCTGACGACACACTGGGTTCCTGCACTGACACATCCTCTTCCTCCTCACTGGAGGTCTCACAAACTACTGCTATCTTTGCGAGGCCACTCCTGCTTGCTGCCCCTGCAGGCTGCATGCTGTCACCTGCTGCTGCTGCCGCTGCTGCAGCATCAGTGCTGCCTGGGGTGCTGCTGCTGGCTTGCTGCTGCTGTGGCTGTGCTGCATCCTCCTCACTCTCCTCCTCGCTGTCACTTTCAAACTTGACAGGGATGCTGCTGCGCATGCCTGTGAACGCAGGCACAGACGTTGCTACTGCTGCTGCTGCTGCTGGAGGCGCTGCAGCCAGCTCAGCAGCTGCTGGATGCTGCTGGTCAGCATGCGGCTGTGAGCTGCTGCCAGCAGCAGTGCTGTCTGCATCCCGCTCCTCTGCTGGTGCTAGCCCGGGGTGCCGCAGCTGCTGCAGCGCTGTGGCAATGCGCTCCATGTCTCTCTTCAGCTGCTCAGGCACAGGCTGGCTGTTTTGGATGTACTCGTTGTACAGCTGTGACACGTGCCACATAGCTGTCTCAACGTCGCCCTTCAACTCCAGTCCGAGGCCAAGCCTGCAAGGCAGCAGCAGCAGCAGCAGCAGCAGCAGCAGCAGAACGTCAGCACATACTGGCTGATCAAACGCAGCTGCCCTCAGTAACATGTGCAGCAACAAAAGACATGTCTGCTGCTGGCTGTACTTGTCCTTCTGCCTTCCTGCACCCACAGCCTTCGCATACACATGTGCAGTCATGCAACATGCTTTCACCATGCTCATCCGCACTGTATCACCAGCCAACCAAACCTCTTGCACTGTACCACACAGCACCACTCACCTGAGTGTGGCCTTGCGCCGAGAGTCCTCCTCAACGCCAGGCAGCGCCAGCACCTCCTCTGCCGCCCGCACAGCACCCGCCCCATCCTTCTGCGCAAGCCGCAGCTGCGCCAGATTCAGCAGCACCTTCACATTGTCCCCATCCAGCTGCAGAGCCTCCATGTATGCTGCCTCAGCTTCTGCAAGCTGCCCTGCTTTCAGGGCCGCATTACCCTGCTGCTTCAGCGATTCCACGCGCTGCTCCAGTGACTGTTGTACCTCTGCTGCCGTCGGCGGTGCACGGCTGTGCTGCTGCTGCTGCTGACGCCGCTGCTGCTGCTGCAGCAGTGTGCTGGTGGCTTTGTAGGAGCCTGCAGGAGTGCCAGCAGGCGTTGGAGCGTCAGCAGGACTGGCTACCGGCGTGGTTTCAGCAGCGCTGCTGCGCGCAGCAGCTGCTGCTGCTGAAGCGGCATCTGCCCTGGCTGCTGCTTTGCTGGCTGCTGCTGCCTCGCGTGCAGCCTTGGCAGTTGCGGCATTGTGCAGCAGCTGGCCGTTGTATGGAGATGCAGGTGGAGTCACCGGCTCTGCTGCTACCCTGCTTTTAGCTGCTGCTGCTGCTGCTGCTGCGTGACCAGAGCGCCTGCTGAGGATGTCGACTGCTGCGCTGCTGCTGCTGCCGCTGCTAGCAGCCGCCGCATCAGCAGCAGCAGCAGCCTTGTCTGCTTTCAGTTTCCGCCGCGCTGCCCTGGCTGCTCTTCTGGCTGCTGCCTCTGCTTGCACTGCTGCAAGCCTCTCCCGCTCCTGCTGCTGGCGCTGGCGCTGCTGTTGCAGCTGCTGGATCCTGTGCTGATCGCGCTCCTGCTCCTGCTGCCGCCCCTGCTCCCACTCCTCTCGCAGCTGAGCTGCTGTGTCCTGCATGCGTTTTGCCATCCTGGCAAACCCCTGCTCTTTGCCCTGCAGCTCATCATACTTGCGCTGCACAGCAGCAAGCAGCAGCAGCAGCAGCAGCAGCAGCAGCAGCAATGGCACGAGTTAGGATGTCGTATACCACCAATGGAGAACTGGTCGAAGTGCAGCAACGCAGAACGTCTAACCCGCAAACCACCATTCTAAGTCAACTAGGGGCATACACATGACTATTTGTGCATTGCAATATGCACAGGTTTGTGGTGCTGCTGCACCTGCAGCACCCTGTACAGCTGTTACCAATAAATATGTCACTGACAAAGTGAGATATACAACGCGGAACACCGCAAGCGCATGCACACCTGAAACGCCTCCATGGGCTCCTCAGTAACCTCCTCAATGGTGCAGCTGTTGTATGTTGCTGCGCTGGCAGCACGTGCAGCCTCTGCTGCTGTCTCAGCCTCTGCTATCTCAGCATCCATCTGCTCCTGCAGTGCATTCAACTCTTCCTGCAAGGCCTTGCGCTCCTTGGCTGCGGCGTGCTGCATGCACTGCTGCAAGTCCAGCATGGCACCCTGCAACAGCAAACACCGACCGTTCATTGACACAGCTACGGCAGCAGCGGCAGGGCGCTGAAAACCACCATGGACTATCAGTCCCAGCACAGAGGCACAAACACCTGTGGCAGTGTTGCTGCAGGCGCCCTGCGAACACCGAGCAAAGATATTGTAGGCATGCTGTTAGAACTGCTGTCCTGCAAGCGCTGTGTGCACATATCATGTAGTCCTCGAGCCCTAACTTGGCAGAATAAAACAGCAACATGAGACATGCCGCTGCGACAACTGTCCTGCAAGCGCAGACTATGCTCACCATGTAGTCCTTGAGCCCTATCTTGGCCTTGTGCCGCCTGTGGTAGGCCTTGCTGTTGGTGGGGTCCAGTGCAATGGCAAGCGTGGCGTCCTTGTGCGCAGCATCATACCTGCGGCGACAGTTCAGCACATCAACAAAGCCGAGGTTACAGGTTGTTGGTGTGCGCAAGCATGCAAGTAACAGCGAAGATGGGGTGGGGTGGCGTCCACCACAATGGCCAGCGTTGCGTCTTGGTGCGCCGCATCAAACCTGCAGCATCAGTAAGTGCGGCAATAATCGACATGCACAAGCATTCTAACCAAAGCGACAGGTTCTTGTTGTATGTGCGTGCATGCCGGTGACAGGTGCAACTACACGCGTGCATTTTATACCTTTGATGACCTATGCTGCTTGCTCGGCATTCATGCATGCAGAAGAAGCAAACCGGGCAGGCATGAGGCCATGCAGCGCATGCAAGCAAAAACAGCATAGCACTGCTCACTTTTCAAGGTACAGCTTGGCGATGGCGCAGTTGTTGTACAGCCGTACGTCGCTTGGCGCATGTGACAGCGCCTGCTCGTACAGGTTGATTGCATCAGCGTATGCGCCTGCAGACAACACAAAACACAGCAGCATGCGTACATCATTGTGTATAACGTGGAGGCTTGCAGGAGCAGCAATTTGATGCGTCAGAGGCTTGAACACACGTGTGCAACGTCGGCATGCGCAAGCAGCTTTCAGAGCATGAAGCCTGAAACTGCAAGCTGTGTCAGCGCAAGCGGCATTCAAAGCAGCTGCAATGGGGGCAGATGCAGGCAGGCCTCCTGCATGCTGCTGCCATCACACCATCATACCGCTGCCACAAACAAGAATTAAAACAGAGCAACTGCATCATGTCAAGCACCCACCTGTCCTGAATTTGGCGTTGCCAGCTTCCCTCAGCTGGTCCAGCTGCTGCTCATAAGAGGGTGGCAGCTCCACTGCTGACCCAGCCAAGGAATCAGCCACATCAGCATCCATTGAAAAGCCACCCGCTGCTGCTGCCAGGTCATCGTCTGCATCGTCTTCTGACGCTGAGTCAGAGTCGCTGCCGCTGCTGCTGCTGTTGTCGTCGGCCTCTGCTGCAGCATGAGCCTCCGCTGCTGCTTTGATCCTGGCAGCCATGTCCGCTGCATCAAAGCCAGGTTGCTCAGGAGCTGCTGCTACATCGTTATCAGTGGCAGCGTCACCTGCTGCTGGCTCTGCAGCTGACTGCTCAGCAGCAGCAGCCGCTGCTGGACTCGCTGCAGCAGTTGCAGCCGGGTCAGGTGCAGCTGCCTCAGCTGCTGCATCTGTGCTGCTGCTTGCTACCCCAGCTGTGCCGGTCAATGTAGCTGCTTGCCGCTGCTGCTGCTGCTGCTCAAGCAGTTGCTCCTGCTGCTGTTGCTGTGGCTCTGTCGGCGCTGCTGGTGCCATCGCTGCTGCCTGCTCCTCATCATCGTCATCCTCATCACTGCTGTCTGCTTCTTGAACGGCTATGCGCCGCATGCCTGGCTGAGTTGCTGTGCTGCTGCTGCTGCTAATGCCCAGGGCTTTCTCAGCTGCCTCTACGCCCTGTTTTGCCTTTGGCTCATCAGGGTACAGCTGAAGCACTGCCTTCCAGTCCTGCAAGCAGACCACCCAGGCGCAGGTAGTGCAGAGAGAGTTGAAACATGCTGACATGCGCAGAAGTCACCACATTGCATGGCCAGTAGGAAGGTTGACAGCCGAGATGAGCTAAGCAACAGCACAGCAATGCCAAACCCATTGAAGCAGCTGCAAACGCCATGCAGGAGCTGCACATGGCGGGTTCCTGGCCAGAGTCAGGCACCTGCTTTCCTTTGTACTCCCTTGCACTTCACACAGCAAACGATAAAGCAGCGAACAATAGAGATGAAGAGTCAATACACACATGCAAGCAGCTATTTACTGGCTCAAGCTGCTGCGGTGCACAGCCAAAGACATGCTGGCTGCCACATTGCACCCGAACTCACCTCAAGAGCCGCTTGGTTGTTGCCCATTGCTGCCAGTGCCTCCGCCCTGCGCAGGCACGCCTTGGAGCGCAGGTCATCCAGCTTATCCTTGTCACCTGCATGTAGAAGCAAGCACGACAGAGGCACAGCATCAGCATGTGAGGACACATGCAAAGTTGCACATCTACAAGCAGAATCAGAGCAATGACATAAATTCAGCATGCACACACAGGCACTGCACGACCGTGCGTTGAATGCAGCAAGCGCACATAGCCATATTATCCAGGCCACCCTTGCCGCAACACCCCTTGATGAACACCGTTTCTCAGCAGCACCGCAACCCCCCGCTCACCTGTCTCGCCCTCAAGCAGCGTCAGCGCCATGTCGCAGTCAGCAGCAGCAGCCTGCCACTCCTTGAGCTTGAGGTACGCTGCTGCCCTGTTGGTGTACACAGGCACCGCTGCAGGGTCCAGGCTGACAGACAGGGTGTACTCCTCCACAGCATCAGCATACGCGCCAGCCCTGCAGGAAAGCATTGCCAGCAGACAGATATGTGCAGGTGACACACTGTGCCATAGCAGTTGCCTATGACAGCGTGTACTCCTCCACAGCATCAGCATATGCACCAGCCCTGCAGGAAACAAGTGCCAGCAGTTGCCAAAAACAGTGTGTCAGCGGCTCACCAGGCACCAAGCTGTGCCTGGACTGTTCTGAGCTGAAGCTGACAGCGTTGCACACGACGCGAACTCTGCTCAGTGGAGGCGCATTGCCTGCTGCAAGCATCAGCTGCTGAAGCAAGTGCAGTGATCCCAATCAATCATCAATCAAACGCCTGGCTCAGCCTGGCGGCAGGCCCACCTGAAGTGATCGTTGCCGCTGGCGCGCTTGCTGGCTGCCATGGCCCGCCTGTCAGCCGCCGGCAGCTGCATGTTCTGCTGCACCAGCTGCTGCGTGCGCTTAGCACCAGTCAGCAGCACCTCCTGTATCAACGGCTTAGCCTGCTGCTCGTCTTCCAAGCCCAAGGCGGCAGCAGCTGCTGCTGCTGCTGCTGCAGGCCTGCCAGCTGCTGCCTTGGGTGCTGTGCCGCTGCTGGGTACTTTCAGGCCACCTAAGCCAAGCAGCTGCTGGTCCTTCTGATCTGACAAGTCTAAGGACTGGCGCGGTGCGGCTGCTGCTGCTTGGCTGTTGGTGTCCTGCAAGGCAGGAAGGGTGACAAAGCATTAGCAGCAGTGAGAACGCAGGCACGAACGCGATGTGGTGAAGCACACAACCCATACACGGCAACTTTCTATACCTCATGCAGGGCCCAATCTGGTGAGCATGCAAGGCGTGCTGTTGCCGGAGCAACCACATGCACATCAGCATGGCAAACTGCTGTGCCTTACTGTCTTGTTAGCGTGTACTTACACAAATTGCGCACGCACAGCCTGCTGGGCTCGCTATCCAATGCCTCCTTACCTTGGCACTGCCCAGGTTGGCTTTCTTTCCGTTGATTGCACCTCTCACTGGCGGATGCAGCTCAGCCTGCATGCCTTGCTGCCTGCAAAGGCAAGACGTGTTTGAGCACAGAGGCAACATACTGTACTGAGCAAAGCACTATGCAGCAGGACATGCAGCACATATGAAGCAAACATGCAAGCTCCTGCAACTGAAGGGGCTGCAGCAGTAGTGTGCTATGAGTGATGCGCACCTGGCCTCGGTCAGCCTGTCGCGCTGCTGCTGCAGCAGCTTTTTAGACTCCTCCTGCATGGGACAACGAGGATCGCATCAGGACCATTGAACACGATACTACGTTGAATATGTGCGTAGTAGTGATGTAAACACGCACCTGGAAGCTGAGGATGCTCCTCTTTGCCTCAGCAGTGTCCAGCTCTACTGCTGGTGGGCTGGCTGCCTTGACTACGCCCAACTCGTTCAGACGTGAGTCAATAGCTTCTGCTGTTGGGTGAAAGCCTTGTTCCCTGCAGATCGAAGCATTCAAGCAGCCTCATCAAGTGTCGATGCAGACACAATGGCAGTCCAGGGCTAGATCGCTCATGTCTCTAGCTCAGGCGCACCTAAAGTATTTAGCTGCCTTGACCAGTGTATCACGGTCCTCACAGCAGGCTAAGGTGTCTCCTCTGCACGCCAGGGATAAGATGACACTTTAGTTCGATTCATCTGTTGCCGAGCTGTGGCACAGGCCTAGTTGAATTATGTTTCTGGAGCACTCACGTCCAACTGTCGAAATCCATCGTGCTCTTCAACGAACCAGCTTGCTCAGCGCGCAGCATGCTTACGCATGTAGTGTACTGAAGTTAAGACAGCACGCAGGCATGAATCTTTGCACCTGAAACGACACAAATGTATGTTCTGTGCCACTGATGCTGCTAACAGAGTGGTGTGTCATCCTTGCTTGTCAAGCCCAGATGTTGGCAGGCCCGCCATGCAGCTTGACCGGCGTAACAGTTACGCTGAATCAAACGTTGACCAGTAGCCCTGTGCCTCAGATTCCACACATACGCATACGCCAGCCGTGTCATGTGGCTGCCACCAGCTGCTGCAGCTGGCCTGGAGCACTCTGTGCAGCAGTGCTGCTGCTTCAACCAATGCCAGCAGGACCTGCTGCATGCACTCTGCTGCTGATGCCCCCACAGTCAACCCTTGAGGTGCGACAGCAACTGCCACGACCAAAACCTGCGCCACCACTGACAAGTGCCCCAAATTGCTGTGAATGCATCAGAAGAGGTGCGATCCATGATAGGTACTGCCGGTGGGCGCTGCAACCCACCACACCAACTTGAACCCCTCCAAACCATGCTGTAAAATGACAGTTATGAAGCTGTACGGCCGCTGCCAGCTCTAGAACCCAACTGCCAGCATCAGCACATAACCTATGCTGATGATGATGGCGTATGCCATTATGCTGCCCAGCACTCCAACCTTCAGGAAGTCTACCGTGTCGATGTAGTTCTGGCCTGTGGCGTCCTCTAGTGACACTGCATTCATGTTTGGGAAGCCACTCACAGGAAGGCCCATCGCACCTGCACCCACAACACAACCGCAGCAGGGAGAGTGTCAGATTCAAGATCACACATGCTGGTCTGCGCTGGCACTGCTTGTCACACTGCTGCACAACAGTGCATACATGCCCCTGTTCCCAAAAGCCTGTGTTTACATCTGCTTCTAGATGTGCAAAGTATAACCTGCAGGCAACGTCAGCAATCTGTGCTGTGTAGGCATCAGTCACTTGCCGCCGGTCACTGCACAGCTCAGCTGGCCACACATCCCACCTGAGCACATCAGCGCCCTCTGTGGCAACTCTTCACACACCTCATCTGACCACACCATCGCCTTCTCTGCAATCAACTACACCTCTCACCTGAGCACATCAGCGCCGCCCCCATCACCAGCAGCTTGGAGTGGTCCCCGGGCATCTTGTCTCCAACAGACTGCACGATGGGCAGGATGACCATGGCCCCCACTGTGTGGCTGATGAAGGTGGTGCCTACCAGCACGAGGCCGCAGAAGATGGCCAGCACTGCCCAGAGAGACTGGCCCCCCACAAGCGTGCTGATGAGCTGCAGGAGATCAATACAAGGGGAAGGGGTGCAGGCGGCAAGCGGTCAGCAACATGCACGCACATGCAGTAGTTGCGCACAGAAGATGGCGAGCACTGCCCACAGGGACTGGCCCCCCACAAGCGTGCTGATGAGCTGCAGGAGATCAATGCAAGGGGAAGGGGTGCAGAGGGCAACCGGTCAGCGACATGCATGTACATGCAGAAGTTGCGCACAGAAGATGGCCAGCACTGCTGAGAGGGAGTAGCCTCCCACAAGCGTGCTGAGGAGCTGCAGGACATCAGGTAGATAACAGAGAGAGCGCAGGTGGGACACAGCCAGCAACGTGCATGCATGTTATTGAAGAATGCAATGGGATGGACCTGGGAAGAGGCATAACATCCTGCAGAATTCATGCACCACGTGCACACAGCAGCAGATGCAGCATGACTGACCAGGGCATGCGAGCCCGCCGCCTCCTAGCCAGCACCGATTCTGATCACCCATATATAATGTAAGCTCGCTCACGTTGGAGATAGTCGCCAGCAGCCCGCTGCTCTGCACCGCCTTGACCAGCGCCAGCCCGCCCATGGACACCAAAAACAATCAGTCCGATACACATGCAAGCACTTCGTTAATTCTTATCATGTGAATTCTCTATATTGCTCACATTGGAGATGGTGGCCAGCAGCCCACTGCTCTGCACCGCTTCTCCCAGCGCCAGCCCGCCCATGGCCAGCATGACCACGTTCCACAGGAAGCCGTTGAAATCGTCCTTGCTGAGCACGCCAAAGCCAAAGAAGGCCACCAGTGGGATGATGGCCAGCACACCCATCTCGCCCGTGTAATCCTGCAAGGTGTTAGGAGGAAGCAGTAGAAGTATGATAAGACACACCACCACACAGCATCAGGACAGCAGCTGGAGAAGGACAGTCACCTTGCAAGTGTTCACTGTAATAGATGTAGTGTTCACTGTAATAGATGTAGTTAGCAATGGAGCATCAGCAGGCACAAAGCCAGCGCATGACAGAGCAGCAGGTTGAGCAGCTGTGTCTTGAGGCCCATGCATGAAAAAGCCCATTCATGAGTTCAGGCGTGCTGTCTGCCCACCTGCAGGAAGGAGTTGCAGCACCAGGCGATGACGGTGGCCAGGCTGACAATGATGGTGTAGATCTGCGTGCTGTTCAGCGGGTCCTCGTTTTGCTTCAGCGGCCGCACCTGCGCCACACGGCCACCACCACAAAACACAACACAACCTTCGTTAGTCACTGTTCTAGTTGAGTGCAAGACGTACTAAACACCCGACTCAGGTGCTGTGAAACCACAAGCCTGCAGCACGCCGCAAGTCCTGATGTGCTGCCCTGGCTTGTACACCATCTTGTACACTGTGAGCTGCAGAAACAGATGTTTCAACAAGCAACAGCTGCAGCGCACGCTGTGCAGCGCAGCCCAACCCACCTCCTTGATGTTCTGCCCCGGCTTGTACACCGCCAAGATGATCGCCCAGCACAGCAGGTTGCCCAAAAAGCTAACCGGCAGCGCGATTGCAAACCACTGCAGCCAGCTAGGAGGGCTCCCGCCCATGCTCATCCGCTCAATCGCAAAGATGTTTTGAGGGCTGCTGATTGGGCTCGTCATGCCGCCTAAGTTACTGGCGAGTGCAATACCGAGGACCAGGCTCTTGCAAAAGGGGTGGTTGGTGGGCAGGGTGCGCAGGATCGGCTGCACCAGGCTAAAGCATAGCACGGGTGCTGCCACATTTGAAATCCACATGCTGGCGAATGTGGCCACAAGCATGTTTGCCAGCAGCACGTGGTGAGGCTTGCGGCCCACACGTGACAGGATGGCTACTGCCAGCTGCTTGGCGATGAAGTGCTTGGAGAGGGCTGCGGCGATGGCAAAGCCGCCCAGCAGCAGCATGATGGTCTGCGTGGCGGCACGTAGTGGCGACAGCGGTTGTAAGTATCACAGGAGAGCTGGGTTCAGTACAGCAGGTAGAGATACAAGCAAACAGAGCATGAAACAGCCGCGAGCAGCAGCACAAAGGTCTGCATGGGCATCAGCCGTGCCGGCAACTCCTGAGCCACGTCATCCAGCACCCACAGCATTGCAGAACCCCTAACACCCAAACATGCACCTTCGAGAACATGATGTGGAAGACTGCGGCGCGGCCTGCTTGGGTGTGAGCCGTGCCGGCAGCTCCTGCGCCACGTCATCCAGCACAAACACAAGCACCACGATGAGGAAGGGCACACTCACGCACATACTGATGGCCACACACCTGACCTTGCCAGTAGAACTCTCGCGGAGCAGCTCGACGCACAACGCAATAGCAACCCCAAACCAAGCATGCCACCACGCCTAAGCACAAACGAAGCACAAACCTGTGAGAACATGGTGTAGAAGACCCGCGGCGCGGCCTGCTTGGGCGTCAGCCGCGCCGGCGGCTCCTGCGCCACGTCATCCAGCACGCGCAGCGCCACGATGAGGAAGGGCACCAGCATGCTGGTCACAAACAGCGGGATGGCACACACCCGGCCCTGCTGTTGAGCCTCACGCGGAACAGCTCGACGCATAACTCGACGCATACCTGGATGACAACCAAACCAGAAACGGAAGCACGCCAAGCACAAAAGAAGCACAAACCTGCGAGAACATGGTGTGGAACACGCGCGGCGCGGCCTGCTTGGGCGTCAGCCGCGCAGGCGGCTCTTGGGCTACGTCGTCCAGCACGCGCAGCGCCACGATCAGGAAGGGCACCAGCATGCTGGTCACAAACAGCGGGATGGCCTCGCTGCACCACAGGATGCTGGCAAACGCGAGCAGCGCCAGGCAGTTCTGCTTCTCCGGCTCCTGCAACGTGCACGTGTAACACGATACATGTTATGACAGTGATGACAATGGCGCTAGGTGGCGTGAGCTGTGCCTGCCTCTTGGCGCAGAGCTTGTCAGGGCTGCCAGCAAGCGCATGTGACGAGCACCAGCTGTGATGTGCTTTCTTACTCAATGCCGAGCTGACGTGACTGAAAACGCAATGCGCAATCAATAGCGATGACATTGGCAGTGCAGGGCGCCGCCGCAGCATGCTGGCACACAGGCAGAGCTGCTCACCTTGAAGATGGGGTAGGTCAGCAGGAAGGCAAACACTGCCAGCGCAAACGCCACCAGCAGCGCTTGCCGGTGCATGCTGAACCAGGACTCCTGCACCACCTCCTTGCCATCCTGCGTGCGTTGTGTTGGGGGACATTGTGTTTGTTTGTGAAAGCACAGCAACGAGCAAGGCAGCAGGAAATATAGCTGTGAGACAGATCAGCAGGATGCCATAATGAGGTAGCTACGAGCAAACTACTGTCTTGCTTGTGTTTTGATTCGGCTGCAAACGCAATGCAAGCAGAACGGGTAGCGCATGTGCCAGGCCAAGTGTGCATGCTCTGATACGTCCAAACGTAGCCAAAAATCAACAGGACTCAAGTCAATTTCGCACCTGCACGTGCAGCGTGGCCGCGCGCCGCTCCTGCCCCACCATGTCCTTCCAGATGCTGTTGCGCTCAAACGACACCTGCTCCTGCTGCTGCTTGCGCAGGATGGCCGCCGCCTTGTCGGCGTTGCCGTTGCAGCACACCATGCTGTACAGCGAGGCGATGGCGTCCATCTGTGTGCGCAGGTGTGCTGCGTGGCTGTCTGGGAACTTCTGGTCCACTATGGGCAGGTAGTTTGAGGACATGGGGTGCTGCACGGGGGTTTAGGGGTGCAGAAGAGAGTGTGGTTGGTCAGTTCATGTTGTGTTTCTGATACGGGCAGGTAGAGTGACGACATGGGGTGCTGCAGGAAGGTTAAAGGGTGCAGAAGAGAGTGCGGTTAGTTTAATCATGTTGTGTTTCCGATATGGGCAGGTAGTTTGTGGACATGGGGTGCTGCAGGAGAGTTGCGGGAGCAGAGGATAAGTGCAACGCAGGGTCGGACAGGTGCCAAAAGGCGCATTAGGCAAGCACGCTGGTGGTCAGCCCCGTTGGTTAAGGGGTGCCTGCCCTGCTTGTTGGCGCTGCATGGCGCGTTTTTTTTTTGTGCATGCATGCATGCAAAATGATGCTGCCTGCAAGCTCCTTAGGAGGCCGACTGCTAGACAGCTGCACCGCCACCGCAGCAGCCTCCGGCTCATACCAGCTGCTCCCTGCGGGGTGAACTACTGCTGCTGACCGTGCTATACGTGTGGCCGCCCATTATTCATGACAGCTATGTGCGTCCAGCTGCTACAACTGCGGTGTGCCACTGGCGTGAGTCCATTGCTGCACTACACCGTCACTTGACGTATATGGGCCGCCTGCTGCGGGTGCCACTCACAGACACCAGCTTGTCGTGCTTCTTGAGGATCCCCCTCAACTACTTTCGGGTTTTACCGTCTCTACGTCACGGGTCTTGCCTGGTAGCTGCTGCTGAGGCCGTTTGCTGTTCTTCATTCCACAACGCCGCTCACCGACACCAGCTTGTCGTGCTTCTTGAGGATCTTCCTGAAGCCGGTCCTGTTCTGCTCCACGTAGCTGGCCAGGTTGCTGCTGGTGGCGTACAGCTCCTCCAGCGCCGCCCGCAGCTTCTCGCGCTGCGCCGCCACCGGCCGGCTGTTCTGGGACCAGAAGGCCGTGCGCTGCGCTGACTGCAGCGCTGACAGGTCTGCAGGAAAGGGTGGCGATAGTGTAAGACTTGCAGGAAGCACACCTCGCAACAGCATAATTGCTACAGCATGCGCACTCACATGTCTAGATGCGTGTCCCGCCACCATGGCTGCGAGTCAAAAAGCAGGCGGCAGTGGACTGTTGTGCGGCATTTGGGTGCCGCAGGGCTTGCAGCTGCACAGAGGCAACTAGCCTTGCGCATGCCAGTGTGCCTGCCGGGTGTGTGCCCGCAGATTGCAGTGAGCACTGCCACTGCTGGAACCAGCTCTGTGCCGGCAGAAGCACAGACAGCAGCATGTGGAGCAAATCTGTGCCTGGAGCAGCTGAGGTGCTGCTTTGAGTTCCCCGCAGCCAGACGATGCTTCAAAGATGCTGAGCTCTCCACCTGCTGCTTAGTCAGCATTTATGACAGCTGCCACTGCGGCGGCTAGGCGAAGGTACAGGGGCCCCTGCAGCATCCTCGACTGCACCTCTGAGCTTCACCTGTTGCCTGGCCTGGTGTTGGCGATGGGATGCCCTCTGCGTGCTGCACCATCATGCTGACTTCCTCATACTTGGCTGTGATCTCTGCCTCCTTTTTCAGGTAAAAGCGGATGATCTTGGCCAGCTCGTTGTCCAGAGTCTCCAGAAACTCCTTCTCGCGCTGCTCCCGCGTCATGGTGACCGAAAGGCTTCTGGACAGGCTTGACTGCCCAGACAGCAGAGGTGACCTGGGCCCAGCATCCTCCAGGTCTGCCGAAGGGTGGACGCCTTCGTACGCCTCATGATACTCGGCAGTACTGGCTGCTAATATAAGCTTTTTCAGCAAGCTATAGTTGATGTAGGACTCGCGCCACTCGGGCACCGAGTTGTACTTGAGCGTGTGCGTGAACTTCATCCTGTCTGACTCCCATTATAAGTCAATACATGTTCGAGTTCACCGTTGTGGGGCGTAAGCACGATCAGCTTTACTCCGCCCTTGTTACGTCCGGTAGGTGTCTGGTGTGCTTCTTCTTCCGTGCCTGCGGCTACCGGCGCAGCATCAGTGCACCTTGCAATTTGATAGTTTGAGTTGGCTCATTGAGTGCGATTCTGCAGAACTGGCCGCACGTTCCTGGTGCTGCACTGTTGTTGTTCTTGAACGGAGTTGATCGCTGACCTGAGCCACAGAAACCTGCGCTTGTCTTACCATTTAGCTGCATCTCCCCTGTCTTTGCAGCCTAAGCACCTTCAAGCAGCAGGCGACCAGAGCAGTAGCAGCGACTTCAAGGCTCACCATCAGCAGCAGCAGCCATGGCAGACAACATAGAAGCCAAACTCAACATGAGCTTGGATGATCTTGTCAAGAAGGACAGAAACTATCACCACAAGCAGCCTGCTGAGCAGCGCAACAACCACCAGGCGGGTAGAGGCCACGGCAAGCAGCAGCAAAGCCCAGCAGCTGCAGGAAACGCTGGCAGGCCCTTTCCAGGGCAAGGAGGCAGGGGACCATATCAGCAGCAGCCGCAGCAGCAGTGGGGCCAGCAGCAGCAGTGGGGCGGCCCGCAGCAGCAGCAATGGGGCCAGCAGCAGCAGCAGTGGGGAGGCGGAAGTGGGCCGCAGCGGCGCAACATGCCGCCGCAGCAAGGCGCAGGTCGCTCATCTGTCTTTGCGCGCTTAGGCGGCCCAGCACCGGAAGAGCAGCAGCCAATGCAGCAGTATCAGCAGCGCGGTCCCCCCATGCGTGGGCCGCAGCAGTTTCCACGGCAGCAGCAGTTTCCGCGGCAGCAGCAGCAGCAGCAGCCTGCAGCACCTGCCAAGCCACAGGTCAAGGTGCAGTGCAGGCTGGATGCAGCAACAGGCGAAGTAGTCATCCCGCACAACAGCATCGACATCATCAAGGTGCGTTGTGTGCGTCGACACATACAATGCAGGAAGATTGCATTTGCAAGCATGTCAGCACGGTAGCACGATGATACTTGCATGCACGTCAGCAGGGTGGCAAGATTACGTGCGCAAGCATGTCAGCAGGGCAGCAAGAAGCCAGAACACGGCAGCCAAGGTGCCTGTTCACAAACGTGGTTCTGCATGGGCGCAGCAGATTAGGGCAGACACATTGTTGGTGCCTTGTCTCACGTGCATTGTTAGGCTAGGTGCATGGTTGTAAACATCTGGCCGGCACTACTGCCCCAGCATAACACACAGTTTGTGTCTTGCCTCTTGACTTCACTGCTGCAGGTCGACCCTGCAGGCGCTGTGGTGCTGAGCAGTGGCGGTGATCGCAGCCAGGGCATGCTAGATGCACTCAATGCAGGTGCGTGTCTGTGCTTTGATACTGCGTGGGGACTGTTATAAGTAGTTAGTGATGTCAGCTGCTGTGGGTGGTGCTGTGGCACCTGTCCAGCAGAGCAACGTGTTGTGGTCGGCAGACTGTTGGTGCCTGCGTTGGTGTGTGAAGACCAGTCAAGCAGTGCTCTTGCAAGTGCACCGGACTGTGATGAACAGCCAACTGCCAACCGGATTGTGTTGAAACCCCACTGGTATCATCTGCTGCTGCTGCTGCTGCTGCTGCTGCTGCAGGGCTCGAGCCGCTGAAGATAGCAGTCAAGGCGCCAGGGCCGGATCCTGCGACTGCTTCCTGGAGTGTGTCTCTGGATGGCCGGGGCATGCTGCGGTTCTATGATGGCATGACAGTGCCAGCTAAGGGCCATCTCACTGCAGGCAGAGCCATGGTGCTGCTGCAAGCCTTCTCTGGTGGCTGTAGCAAGGCGGCTGCAGCAGCAGCGCAGGAAGCGTCAAAGCAGGCGGCGATTGCAGCAGGTATCTTGCCGGCGGCAGCAGCGGGAGCAGCAGTAGAGGAGGGAGCAGAGGCTGCAAAGATCCGGCGGCTGAAGGCGCAGGGCCGCTACCAGCCATACTGAGCAGCAGCGCATGGGTTTAAAGCTGCTGGCTGTGCAGCTGTTGCGTACAGCATGAAGTACGGGCAATGCCGTGTGTTGCTGTTGCTGCTGTTGGCAAGCGGCGCAGTTTCTTGTGCACTTTGGCAAGCAGTTGTGCATGCAGGTGCAATGTGTGGTATGGGTCCAGCAACAGCTGACTGTTGCAAAGCACCGAGGTTTAATCAAGTCCTGGTAACCCTTTTGAGAGGTAATCGCGTGTTTGCAGCATGCTGCAATGCAGCGCCATGATGTAAGTGCACTGCAGTTCTGGCGGTGTCACATGCCTGATGGTAGCAGACCGCCTGAGGCGTCACCTGTTACCAACAGTACATCTGCCGAGTTTCGAGCATCCAGCACCTGGCTGCACCACTTACCATGGCTGAGATTGGTTTTGAAGAAACTGTCCACACCGGCCTTGAGCCATGCACAGTAGCCAAGCAGTCACGTGGCTCAGTGCTGCACCCCCAGCACCTGCCAAACTGTCATTTGAGCAGGGTTTGCACGACAGCCAGACTAGCATAACGGACACCGCTGATCGACTCTTGGGCATTCCTGCAACTAGGGGAATGGAGTCGAGTTGGGTTGGGTCCGATAGCAAACAGTCGGGCGAGTGAAGTAGCGCTACTGGGTACTCTGCAGCTGATTGAACATCACAAAAACAGTTCATTGTCGTATCGACACTTCTTTGAGGCAGTAACATCCGGGAGCCTGGCCCGCTAGGGCCGAGACAGGGCACCATGGGTAAGCCCGTGGCAGCAACCGCTGCTCCTGGCACCTGATCGCTGCCAGCAGCACTCGCATTCCATGATCGAAGGTGATCAAAACGTTTTGGTGCCTTGCAGGGATCCCCAAGTTCTACCGCTGGCTCTCTGAGCGGTACCCACTGCTCAACATGCCAGTCACAGCAACAGAGGCCCCTCCCGAGATTGACAACCTGTACTTGGACATGAACGGCATCATCCACAACTGTACGCATGCGAATGACCCAAATTTGAAGCTGACAGAGACGGAGATGGTCATACGCATCTTCAGCTACCTGGATAAGCTCATCCACATCATGAAGCCACGCAAGCTGGTGTTCATGGCCATTGATGGTGAGGCAGCGCTGTAACCACTGTGCTTAAGTTAGTGCATGTTGTGACCAGTGTTGTTTGCTCATATCAGCAACAGGGAACAGACAGGGCAGTACGACACTGCCCAGCATGTCTGCACATCTGCAACAGCTGTCTGCGTTGTGCGGCATATCACCTGGCTTGTAACAGTAAACAAAGAGGCTGTTTGTATCCGGCACGCTATGCATGTCATTGCTGCACACATACATTCTGCTGCTGCCGGCATTGCTGTCACAAGCTCCTGTTGGCTTAGGCTTGGTGTGTGCGTGTGCTGCTGCTCCTGTCGCTGCTGCTGCCCTGCAGGCGTTGCGCCCAGAGCCAAGATGAACCAGCAGCGCTCGCGCCGCTTCAAGACAGCCATGGAGCGCATGGCGGTGAGCAGCAGCAGCAGCAGCAGTGGCAGCAGCAGCAGCAGGAGGGCAGGCCAAGGCCCCAGCTGGGGCGTTGCAGCGGCGCTGGGCATGCAGCAAAAGCACAGGTGGCGGGCAGCAGCAGCGCTGTCATCGCAGCAGCTGCTGACATGCGGGCGGGAGCGCGATGGCGACGGCTAGGTTTTTGATGCTGGCAATGTGGCAGCAGCAGCAATGTCAGCAGCAGCGGCGGCGCTGATGAACTTCAAAACCCTGTGCACACACCCAAAACCCCAGACTAACCAACTGTCATTGTTTGTAAAAACCGCAGCTGGAGGCTGAGAAGTAGGCCAAGGGCGAGGAGACCCCTGAGGAGTATAATTTTGACGCTTTTGACCCCTGCAAAACCCTGTTTTCACACTAACAAGAACCCTCACTAAACCCTCACCCTGCCGTTTCCTAAACTCCTGAATCGCAGCTGGAGGCTGAGAAGAAGGCCAAGGGCGAGGAGACCCCGGAGGAGTACAAGTTTGACAGCAACTGCATCACGCCAGGCACCGGCTTCATGGCACGGCTGGGGCGGCACATCCGCTTCTTCGTGCGCAAGAAGCTGAGCGAGGACCCCGTGTGGCAGCAGCCGGTTGTGATTTTCTCAGGTGCGTGAGGGAGCATGCAGCATCGGCTGGCGGGTTGTCTGGGCGGTCGGATGTGTCAGGTATGTAGCAGCGCTGGGCTGCGTGGATTTGCAGGTGGCTGGTGCAAAGCCGACATGCGTTTCAATCCGTCAGGTAAGACTGTTGAGGTAGCTTCTTCGTATGCATGAACCTGAGCGAGGACCCCGTGTGGCAGCAGCCAGTGGAAATCTTCTTAGGTATGAGTTGCAACCGTTTGCTCTGAATCTCACCAGAGCACAAAATCATAGAGTACATTTGCACATCCATCTCCCATTGAACATCATGCTGCTGCTGCTGCTGCTCAGTCTACGATGTGCCTGGTGAGGGCGAGCACAAGATCATGGATTGGGTGTGCTGGTGAAGTGTTCGGATTCGCACACCCAATCGGATGTTCGGATTACACACATACACCCAACTCCCTGCAGGACATGCTATTGGCTGCTGTTTTGTTACTGCTTCTGACTGCTACCGCAGGCCATGACGTGCCGGGTGAGGGTGAGCACAAGATCATAAAGTACATCCGCACATGCGCATTCATTCATTGGTATGTAAAACAACTGCCGCTGCACCTGTCACCATGTACTGCAGGCCATGATGTGCCGGGTGAGGGCGAGCACAACGTCATGGAGTACATCCGCACATGCGCCACCCTTGAACACCATGCTGCTGCCGCTGCTGCTGCTGCTGCTGCTGCTGCTGTCAGGCCATGACGTGCCCGGTGAGGGCGAGCACAAGATCATGGAGTACATCCGCTGGCAGAAGCGCTCGCCCAGCTACACCCCCAACCAGCGCCACTGCATGTACGGGCTGGATGCGGACCTCATCATGCTGTCACTAGTGACACACGAGCCGCACTTCTGCCTTCTGCGAGAGGTGGTCAGCTTCACTGGCAAGACCAGGGGCCAGCCGAGCCGCGAGGCGCTGGCTAACCCCTGCGCGGAGAACTTCATACTGTTCCAGATCGGGTGAGCAGACTCAGTGATTTTGTTGTGTAGTTTGGAATCAGGGATGTCATTAGGGAAGCAGCAGCAGCGGCTGCTGTGGCGGCCGGATGAGGTACAGCTGGTTGATCTGATTAGTTTTGCGATGAGGCTGCAGCTGCATTGGCCACTTCTGCCTGCTGCGGGAGGTGGTCAGCTTCACTGGCAAGACCAGGAGCCAGCCAAGTCGTGAGGCATTGGCCAACCCCCGCGCGGAGAAATGTCATCCTGTTCCAGATCGGGTGAGTAGAGGGATCGTTGTTTGAAGGATATGTGGTATCATCTAGGAAAGCAGCAGCCGCCGCTGTGGTGGCGGCGGGGCAATGCACCACTGCCTGATCCATGGTTTCGGCGTGCTGGAAGGTCGGCTGCAGCTGCATTGGTCACTTCTGCCTTCTGCGAGAGGTGGTCAGCTTCACTGGCAAGACCAGGGGCCAGCCGAGCCGCGAGGCGCTGGCTAACCCCTGCGCAGAGAACTTCATTCTGTTCCAGATCGGGTGCGCGTGGCTCGTGTTATCGTGTTATGTGATTCAAGGTGTATGTTGAGGAAACAGCCGCCGCGGGTGCGAAGGCGTGGGGATGAGGCACAGCTCGCTGACTTGATTTAGATGTGCTGTGAGGTTGGCTGCAGCTGCATTGGTCACTTTTGTAAGCCTGAGGTGGTCAGCTTCACTGGCACGACCAGGGGGCAGCCGAGTCGTGAGGCGCTGGCTAACCCGTGCGCGGAGAACTTCATTCTGTTCCAGATCGGGTGAGCGGAGTTCGTCTGTAGTTAGATCAGATACGTGTCGGCGGCGGCGGCATAGGTAGTCTATTGCCTGGCCGTCTGGTTTGCATGAGCTGTGAGGCAGCTGCTGCTATAATCGATCCAGTGTACACTACAACATGATCTCATTACATGTTCTTGCCCCTCCGCAGGCTGCTGCGCGAGTACATTGAGCTGGAGTTTGCGTCCACGCTGGCCAGCAAGCTGCCCTTCCCCTTTCTCTGCTCTTCGTCTTTGCTCTTCCTCACATCACAACCTATGTCATGTGACGGTGCGTAATGTTATGTAACAATGCTTGCCTGCCTCTGCACAGGCTGCTGCGCGAGTACATTGAGCTGGAGTTTGCGTCCACGCTGGCCAGCAAGCTTCCTTTTGCGCTGGACGTGGAGCGCGTGGTGGACGACATCGTGCTCTTCTGCATGCTGGTGGGCAACGACTTCCTGCCAGGTGGGTCAGCCGGAATTCGTTGTGAGATGTAGGATGTGCGGTTTTCATTGTCGGATGCTGGATGTCAGGCAGTGATAGCCCACAGTAACATGTGCTCTTCTGCATGCTGGTGGACAACAACTTCCTGCCATGTGCGAGGTGTTCACTTCTTTTATGGTTAGCAATTCACATGTTGGATGGTTTGTGTCATGCAATGACAGCTCACAGTTACATGTGCTGTTCTGCATGCTGGTGGGCAACGACTTCCTGCCAGGTGCGCAGTGTGGATCGCCGTGAGGGCTGGTGTGCAGCAGCAGCAGCAGCAGGGCTGGGTGGCGCAATGTGCTGGGCATGTTGCTGGGTGCGGCCTCTTCTCATCTGAACTGCGTGGCAAGTGGGCGTGTGTTGCTGCTCTGTGTTTGGGCTGTCTTGTTGACCATGGTGGGTTGTCATTGCACCCAGTGTGAAGCCATGATCATAAGAGCCGTGCTGGCAGGGCATGCATGCCTGCGTTCTGGCTGTCAACCGTATTGCTTATGAACACCGCTGCTGCTGCTGCTGCTGCTGCTGCTGCTGCTGGCACCTGCAGCGCTGCCCACGCTGGACATTGCTGAGGGAGCGCTGAACCAGCTGATCGACACCTACAAGCTGCTGCTGCCGCAGCTGGGAGGCTACCTCACACATGCTGGCGAGCTCAACCATGAGCGGCTGCAGGTACCAGCAGCCGTAGCACATGATGCAGCAGCAGCAGCCCAAGATGCTGTTCAGCTTGCATGTTGCTCAGCCATTGCTCAGCTGCGAGCTCAACCATGAGCGGCTGCAGGTACCAGCAGCAGCAGCAGCAGCAGCACATGATGCAGTGTAGCCTGCATACCACCCGGCCAATGGGTTGTGCGAGTCCGATGTTGTCACATGCTGGCAAGGTGACTTGAAGGTAGCTGTAGCTTGTGTCGGTGTGCAGCAGCAGCCAGCAAGCCCCACGCATTGAACACCACGCTACTGCACTGCTAAATTGAGTTGTCTGCTAATGCAAAAAGCAATGCACATATCTGTGTCAAATGCAGGTGCTGCTGGGGGCTGTGGCTGATAGGGAGTTGACAACGCTGGAGGAGCGCGCTGCGGTGAGCTGCTGTGCAAAGTGGTCCGCAGAATTCATGTACGGCTGCTGCTGCTGTTGCGAACATGTCCGGTTGCTTGAAAAGCTGCAGCTGTATATGACTCATACAGTATGAGCTGTGTTGTGCCTGCATCCGGCAATGTCACAGCACGGCTTCAAAGCTGAAGTTCCACCCACCAATGTTTGTCTTGCTGTAGCTTACGATATTGCTGCTGTTGCTGTCGCTGCAGGACACTGAGTGGTTTGAGAGCAAGCGGGGCAAGCGCGGCGGCCGCGGCGGCGGCAGCAGGCCCGGCACCGGCAGCAGCAGCCGCCCAGCAACAGGCGGCAGCAGCCGCGGCGGGCGATCAGGCGCACCAGCAGCAGCAGCAGCAGGGGGCAGCCAAGCTTCTCCGCTGCCGTCATTTTTTGCGCTTGAGGAGCTGGGTGATGCTGAGGGGGGTGATATTGCTGCAGCAGCGAGGCTGGCGGGGCGCGGTGCTGGCGGCGCTGCTGCTGTTGCTGCTGCTGTGGCTGTGCCAGACCTGGAGGGGCTGGAGCTTGAGGCAGATGAACCTGAGGTGAGAGTGCAACCTAAAGGCTTTTCGCGCGTCTCAGTATTAAGAAAGCTCAGAGCTGCTCTCCGAAGTGTGGTGCGTGACCCAATGTGATGAGGCGTGCAGAGGGCGAGCTCCGCAAAGCGCGTGAGGGAGTGCGGCGGCAGAACATGAGCAGGCAGCTGCAGTGCTGCATGAACTGCGCCTGGCCCCAAGCGACGGTCTTCTTGGATGATCCCTGCAGCGACCTACAAACAGCGTTTCGCCAGGCAGCATGCCTTCCATCACGTCTGTGGCAGTATGTTATCGTTGTTGTGTGTGTCTGCCAACCCCCCAGGTGGGCCCCACCATGATGAGCAAGGAGGCATACAGTTAGCCAACCTGTTCTTGCTTACCGACTGCTGCTGCTGCTGCTCTCGCCAGGTTGGCCCCACCATGATGAGCAAGGAGGCACGGCATCTGTTCCTGGCCGGGGGAGGAGAGGAGGCACTGGCAGCATGGAAGGTGAGGCGGCTTGGTGGTTTGCAGGCTAAGGGTTCTGTTGTGTTGTTGAATTGCTTTTATGAGCCCGGCTCTGTGAGTGGCCTCACACGCTGAGGGCTTGCGTGACAATATGACGTTAACCAGCTACAGCTCGGGGCCTTCATGTCTATGCCGCCTTACGCCAGCGCCAGCTGTGGTGTTTCGTTTGTTTCCCACACCGCGTGCCGTATCTTGTGCTGCATCTGTCCCTGCAGGAGCGCTACTACAAGGAGAAGCTGGAGCAGCCTGATGCTGGGCCCGCCTCAACGCGTGAGGTGGTGCAGCACTACATTCGCGGCCTGCACTGGGTGAGCCGCGTGGCTCGCTTGCAATGAAGCTGCATGATTTTGCCTTGAATAGAATAGGCAGCTGGTGCAGCACTACATTGCGGCCTGCACTGGGTGAGCAGCCAGGCTCGCATGGACGAGTGCACAAACCTGCATGAGCGTGCTGTTGCTGTGCCGTGCAGGGCGCCGTTGTCATGTCATGCCATGCCTAATATGTAACACTCCTTGTGTATTTGTTCGTGTGCATTACTGCGAGCGGCAGCGCCTGCCAGGTAGTACTGAGATTTGAACTTGCAGACGCACATACGAACTGTTGTGTGGGTGGATGTGCTGCTGTGCATGTTGGCCAGTGGTACAGCCACCATTCCTTGAATGCTGTGCTGCAGCCAGGACGCGTATACATGCCTATTCTTCACTCAACATGCCTTCACACACGTGTGGGTTGCGGCGGCCCTGCTTGCTGCTGCAGGTGCTGCAGTACTACTACCGCGGCGTGGCCAGCTGGGACTGGTTCTACCCCTTCCACTACGCGCCCATGGCGCAGGACATGCGCCGCCTGGACGGCATGGACGGTGAGCCAAGCAGTGCAAGGCCCTGCGCAACATGTATAGTGGGCGCCCCTTCAGGCCCTTCGAGCAGCTGCTGCCCAATGAACCGCATGTCGACACTGCTGCTAATGCTGCTGCTGCCGTCTCTTCCTTGCAGTCGCCTTGAGCCGCGGTCGCCCCTTCAGGCCCTTCGCGCAACTGCTGCAATGAACCACATGTTGACACTTCTGCTGCTGCTGCTGCTGCTGCTGCTGCTGCTAATTCTTGTGCCTTGCAGTCTCCTTCAGCCGAGGGCGCCCCTTCAGGCCTTTTGAGCAGCTGCTGGCAGTGCTGCCCTCCGCCAGCTGCAGCCTGCTGCCGCCAGCCTTCCAGGGCCTCATGACAGACCCCAACAGCCCTATCGTCGACTTCTACCCTGAGAAGTTTGACATAGACATGGAGGGCAAGCGCGCGGAGTGGGAGGGCGTGGTCAAGGTGCCGTTCATTGATGAGGCGCGGCTGCTGGCTGCGGCAGCGAGCGTGCCGCCTGAGAGGTGCGTGTGTGCTGTTGCTTTCTGCTTTTTTTGGCCGTGTGGATGGTGATTGCATATGATATTTAGAAAAGGCTCATGACTGACCCAGCCCGCCCCATCATCGACCGTCATCTAGACAACATTATGATGTTGATATGGAGGGCAAGCGCGCCGAGTGGGAGGGCGTGGTCAAGGTGCCCTTCATTGACGAGGCCAGGCTGCTGGCGGCAGCGGCCAGCGTGCCGCCTGAGAGGTGCGTTTGCTGCTTGCTTTTTGGTGGCCTTCTGCTTGCTTTCCGCTTGCTTTCTGCTGGCTTTTTGCTTGCTGTCTGCTTGCCTTGTGTGTCGTTGGCGATTGCATACGCACTACGCACTGTGCAGGTGCTTTTTACTGATCAGGCGCGGCTGCGTGCCGCCTGAGAGGTGCGTGTGTGCTGTTGCGTTGTGCTTGCCGGCTGTGTGGATGGTGATTGCATATGCCCCTTAAAAGTGGCTCATGACAGACCCCAACAGCCCCATCGTTGACTTTTATCTGTAGTAGATTTTGACATAGACATGGAGGGCAAGCGCGCCGAGTGGGAGGGCGTGGTCAAGGTGCCGTTCATTGACGAGGCGCGGCTGCTGGCGGCGGCAGCGAGTGTGCCGCCAGAGAGGTGCGTGTGTGCTGTTGTGTTGTGCTTGCCGGCTGTGTAAATGGTGATTGCATACGCACTTTTGAAAGTGGATCATGACAGACACCAACAGCCCTATTGTTGACTTCTATCCGGAGAAGTTTGACATTGATATTGATATGGAGGGCAAGCGCGCCGAGTGGGAGGGCGTGGTCAAGGTGCCCTTCATTGACGAGGCGCGGCTGCTGGCGGCAGCTGCCAGCGTGCCACCTGAGAGGTGCGTGTGTGCTGTTGCGTTGTGCTTGCCGGCTGTGTGGATGGTGATTGCATATGCGCTTTGAAAGTGGCTCATGACAGACCCCAGCAGCCCCATCATCGATTTTAATATGGAGAAGTTTGACATAGACATGGAGGGCAAGCGCGCAGAGTGGCAGGGCGTGGTCAAGGTGCCGTTCATTGACGAGGCGCGGCTGCTGGCAGCAGCAGCAAGCGTGCCGCCTGAGAGGTGCGTGTGTGCTGTTGCGTTGTGCTTGTTTGGCTGTGTGGATGGCAGTTGCATATGCAGTTTTGACAGGGGCTGAGCGACCCCAGCCAGCCCCATCATCAACTTTTACCTGAAGAACATTATGATGTTGATATAGAGGGCAAGCGCGCGGAGTGGGAGGGCGTGGTCAAGGTGCCATTCATTGACGAGGCACGGCTGCTGGCAGCAGCTGCCAGCGTGCCGCCTGAAAGGTGGCCTGCTCAGGCTTTGACAGTCCGCATATGATGCATGGGCTCGGCAAAACTATGCGCGGTTTGATGCATCTGGCTGCGTACGTGTGTCTGCTTGTGTATGCACACGCATTGCCTGCACTACATCCGCTGCTGCTGCTGCTGCCGCTGCCGTACGCGCATGCTGTATGCATTGCTGTTGCACACCGCAGGCTAGCGGCTGAGGAGTGCAGCCGCAACATCCCGGGCGACATGCTGGTCTAACAATCTTCTGTGCTGCTGCTGCTGCTGCTGCTGCTGCTTCTGCTGGTGGCTGTGTGCGTCAATTCTGTAGGCTGACGGCTGAGGAGCGCAGCCGCAACATCCCGGGTGACATGCTGGTGTTTGAGTACGCTGCGGGCCGCCACGAGCCGGAGCACTGCGCTAGCGACCTGCCGCAGCACTTTGCCAGCGTGGCGATGGCACACAGCATCTGCCGCCACGTGCCGGTGCGGGCAGCGGATGTAGTAGCGTGATGTTTCCACATCAAATTTTTGAAGCGTGCCATTAAGCAAGCTACAAAGTGAATGGTGTGCAGCCTGGTGCGTGGAGCTCGCATTGCACTTTGCAACAGCCACCCGGTGCAGCGTGACCCGCTTCAAGTAATGAATTGTGCACACCCTGCAAGAGCTGCGCTTCACTCCTCCTGCTGCTGCTGCTGCTGCTGCTGCTGCTGTGTCAGGTGCCTGAGCCGCTGCCTGACAGCGAGCGCGGCTTTGTGCCGGCTCTGAGTAAGGGCACGCTGGCGGGCAAGAAGAACCCGCCCGGCTTCCCCACGCTCAAGACCATGTCGGTGAGACGCTGCGCTGCTGCGCAGCTGCATCATATGCTTTGATGATAGTTGAGTTGCAGTAATGCTCCTTGCCCTGTCAGCCGCACATCCTGCTATCTGTCGGTGTATGTTCAGGTGGTAAACAGCAACATATGCTGCGTGTCACCAGGTGTGGCGCACTGGATGCATCATTCTTAAGGATGCTTTGGTGCGGCAGTGCAGCTTGCTCCTCCAGTCAGCTGTACAACCCCATATGAACTTGTGGCACACTATTACTATTGTCGCTTCCCAGAACCTGAGCGTGGAGCTGAAGCTGGCTGGCGTGAACATCTTCGGGCACCCCGCCAACAAGGAGAGCCTGGTGTTGGCGCTGCCTGCGGTGTACTTCTCCACTCAATTGTCACACATTCTAAACTTATGTCACATTGTCACTTTTCATGTCAATTTCAGAACCTGAGCGTGGAGCTGAAGCTGGCTGGCGTTAACATTTTTGGGCACCCCGCAAAGAAGGAGAGCCTGGTGCTGGCTCTGCCGGATGTGCGCAACACCATTGCGAGCGACGCAGCCGCGCCGCTGCTGCGCGGCATGCTGTGCGGGCGCGTGTACGTCAAGTGGCCATACCTGCAGGAGGCAGAGGTGCGCAGTGTGGTGTCAGCATGAGGATGCGCTGCTTGTGTTCTCCTCCTTTGGCCAAGCTGCATGTAGTCGGTGATGCAAGGGTGATGCTTTGTCAAGTGCCTGAATGCAGCAGAGCCCAACAGCACAGCTGCTTTATGCCATGTTGTCTGTTGTTTTTAGCTCATGGTGCTGGCGCGCCTGTCATTCCCTGCCGTGCCCCGCCTGCTTTCTGTCTTTGCAGATTGTGGCAGTTTCTGATGCAAAGCAGCGCGTCAGCGTCAGCGGCATAGAGCCGCACAGCAGCGTGATAGTTCCTTTTAGTTGTTGGCTGTGCTGCATTTGACTCGCTTTGTTGCCAAACCTCATAATGTGCTTGCTTTGCCATGCCCTGCCTGTTTCCGCATTGCAGATCGTGGCAGTCTCTGATGCAAAGCAGCGCATCAGCGTCAGCGGCATAGAGCCGCACAGCAGCGAGGGTGCCGCCAAGTGGCTGTCTACTGCTGGCGCCACCAAGAATGCATTCATGTCCAAGATGGGCATTGATATTGGCCCGCTGCCCATCCTGCTGGACGTGCGCGTGTGCAGCGGCTACAAGCGCGGCGCTGATGGCGCAGTGGCGAAGGAGTACGGGAAGGAACTGGTGCCCTACCCGCTGCAGGTGGGCGAAGGGTGTTGTCTGTATGAAAGATGCAAGGATGGTCTTGCACACTTGTGGCTGTGAATGTGGGTCTGGGCTTGATCAGGAATTTGCAGGTGTTCTGACTTTTGAATGGACATGTGTGCTTGCGAGTGGGAATAAGGGATGCCGCAGTCGTGACCAGTGTGCAGCGGCTACAAGCGCGGCGCGGACGGGGCGGTGGCAAAGGAGTATGGGAAGGACCTGGTGCCCTACCCGCTGCAGGTGCGTGACAGATTACAAGTAGTATGGTTTGCAGGAATACGTGTGCAGGCCTTGGGGGTGTGTTCCTTGGGGGCGGTGGCGAAGGAGTACGGGAAGGAGTTGGTGCCCTACCCGCTGCAGGTAGGCGAAAGGTTTGCAGAATTGCTTGTTTGCTTGTTTTCCTTTGTATGGGCGACCTTTGGCTCATGCGTACGGATGGAGCGGTGGCGAAGGAGTACGGGAAGGAGCTGGTGCCCTACCCGCTGCAGGTGCGTGGAAGGCAATAGTCTCATGAGTTTGCAGGCAAGTTTGTGTATATGCCTCTGTGCATGTGAATTTCACTGGGGGCGGTGGCGAAGGATGTATGGCAAGGGGCTGGTGCTGTGGCTGCTGCAGCTGGGCAGAGGCCTTGCAAAGTCGTTTATGTGCATGTTTGTGCGAGGCGGATGTCTGTATGTGGGCTGCAGGATTGCTTTGCTGGCCCGCTTGTTCTCACTCTACATGCCCCCCTCGCCGCCTCTCTTCCGCAGGCGGTGCTGCAGAGCCGGCCGCGGCCCCCAACCGGCTGTGCAGACCGCGACGCCCCCAACTCACTCAGCCTGGGCCCCGGCCATGCCTGCCTGCATGCCAGCCTGTCTTTTTGTCTGTGTGTCTGCACCTCTGTGGCGTTAGCCTACCTGTCTGTCTTGCTTGTTCTCACTCTGCCACCGACCCTGCCATCTACCTGCACCACTTTCGTTTTATCCATTTCGCAGGCGGTGCTGCAGAGCCGGCCGCGGCCCCCGACTGGCTGCGCAGACCCCGACGCGCCCAAGGCGCTCAGCCTGGGGCCTGGCTGCCGGGTGGTGTGGGTGGGAGCCAAGTACTTTGGCTGCGTGGGCACAGTACTGGCTGACCCAGCCGCGAAGATCACCGGCAACTCCAAGATGACAGGCTACATCGTGCGCCTGCAGGTGCGTGTTACTTTTGTTACGTGTAATATTGTGTCAGCGTGTGTGGTGGCCTGCTGAGTTGCTACAAAAACCAGCAGGGACCGCTTCAGCAAGCACGTGTCAGTTGTTGGGCAGTGTGCAAAGTCCGCATGTCCGCTGTGGTCTGGGTGGGGGCCAACTACTTTGGCTGCGTGGGCACCGTGCTGGCGGACCCCGCCGCAAAGACCACTGGCAACTCCAAGATGATAGGCTACATCGTGTGCCTGCAGGTGCGCTATTTACATGTTACTTTGTTTCAGAAACAAGTACAAGATTGGCGGCGTGCTGGCCTGCTCAGCTGCAGCGTGAGCATGCTAGGAGTTGCGGAGCAAGCATGTGCCAGTTCGCCAAACAATATCAGGCGTAGATCCTGGCATTGACCCCACTCCTGCCCCGCCGCTACCTCTTCCTTTACGTCGCATTCTGTGCAGCCGCTGCACCGTGAGCTGCTGGCAGCCGAGTCTCGCGCCAAGCACACCGTGCAGCAGTTCAACACGCACTTCATGCCCAGCGGTGCCGCTAGCCGCAGCCTGCGCATGAACCCGCGGCTGCCTCAGTGACATCATCACCCGCACGCTCATCACACCTCACTTTCCTGTCCAGCACCAGCACCATACAACATCCCCAAAACTGACCCCACTCGTGCCTGCCGCTTTCTTCCTTCCTTGCACGCCGCAGCCGCTGCACCGCGAGCTGCTTGCAGCAGAGAGCCGCGCCAAGCACACCGTGCAGCAGTTCAACACGCACTTCATGCCCAGCGGCGCAGCCAGCCGCAGCCTGCGCATGAACCCGCGGCTGCTGGGGCGGCTGACTGGCAATGTGTGGGTGGAGGACAGCGGGAGCAACCGCGTGGACATCGGGCTGGCTGTGAAGAACGCCAAGCAGGGGCTGTGCGTGCCAGGTGCGTTCACAACAAGAGACTGCTGTTTGTTTTTGCACAAGATGTGCTAGAGCGCAACTCAACGCGGCTGGCAGTGAGCAGGTACATGCACAAGCAGCGCCGAAAGAGCTGCCAGAGTGTCCTGCTAGCATGTTGTCGGGTGGCGAAGCACGTACTGCTGGGCTGTTCTCTCCCGCCTGCTGATAGCTGACCTGCCTGTTTGCTGCTTTGCCTGCCGTCACTGCTGCTGCTGCTGCTGCTGCTTCTGTTCTCTGCTGTCAGCGCTGTGCCGGCCTGCCCACGAGGGTGCTGGCTGGCAGTACAGCGCTGCGCTGGTGGACCTGGTGCATCAGTACAAGGCGCGCTTCCCCAACATCATCCAGGTGCGGATTTTATTCTTAGCTCTGATGATTGTACACAATCTGGTGTAATTGATATGGTCAGTAATTGAATCTGTTCGTAGGCAGCATTGCCAGAGTACGAGTGCCCTATTAAGTGCAAATAGTAAATGCTTCCCTGGGTTCCTCAACCTGCCTGCAGGCGCTGGAGCCCAGCAACGCGCCGCCAGCTGCTCCCAGTGACGGCTCGCTGGAGGGTGGCAGGGGCGGCGGGCGGGACGGCGGGCGTGATGGCGGGCAGCAGCGGCTGACGCTGGACGACCTGTTCCCTGGCCTAGAGCCATACCAGCAGGACGCCAAGCTGCAGGAGGTGCGGGATTGTGGCAGTTCTGTATACAAAGTGTTGTGGAAGCTAAGGACGGGGTTGACGTTGAGCTGAAGTTTGTAGTGCTGGGAAATGCGCCTGCGTGCGTTTGGGTGCTGTGGATGACGCTTGATGACCTGTTCCCTGGCCTGGAGCCATACCAGCAGGACGCCAAGCTGCAGGAGGTGCGGCATGTTTGTGCTGAAGATTTCAAATAAGCTCTACAACTCGAGTGTGTGAGTCCTGTTTGCTGTATTGTATGACCTGCTCCCTGGGCTAGAGCCACACCAGCAGGAGGTGAGTTCACAGCGTTACTGCATGCAGTTGTGGTGGGGTGGTGCTGCACCATCAGCAAGTGGAGCTATTGCAACTGCGTGAAGTTGTGTTTGGGTGACGGTGGATGACGCTTGATGACCTGTTCCCTGGCCTGGAGCCACACCAGCAGGACGCCAAGCTGCAGGGGGTGCGGGAGTTCTGTGGTTGTTCTAGACAGAGCTCAAGTTGAGCTGAAGTTTGTAGCGCTGGTGATTGCACCTGCGTGCGTCTGCAATTCCTCACCTGTCGTGCCAGTGCGACATTGCTGTACATCTGTTTACAGGCATACGCAAGTTACCCCGACATGTGCTCATTGCGTTGGCTGCTGCTGCTGCTGCTGCTGCTGCTTCTGGTTGCTGCCTTGCTCAAGGCGCAGCCCTTATGAACAGCTTGCCATGAGCACATCCCCGACACACATCCTAAACTGCTGCTGCTGCTGCTGCTGCTGCTGCTGCTGCCGCAGGTGGCAGCCTGGCTCAAGGCTCAGCCCTCAGCCAAGTCCCCTCTGGTGGCCATGACAGCGCAGCAGGCCTCGGATGCTGCTGTGGACCGGCTGCAGATGCAGCTGCCGGGGCTGCTGCCGGTTGGCACCGGCGCCATGGGTAAGCGCACGTGTAAATTCATCACGATCTGCTGCTCTTGTGGCTGTGCTGCAGTGTGTGGTGGCTTGCAGAGCATGACAGCCTTGGTGTGGGTGCACAATCTGCAGCAACCTGAAGCTCTCAGTTATGGGGTGCTGCTGCGCATTGCTCGCGATGGCTGCCGGCGTTTGTTGATTTGTGTGCGACAGCGCCCGCGGGTCGCCCAGTGCATCATCCATACAAGCTGTGCTTGCAAGTCAACAAGCAGCTGCTGCTGCCATCACACTTCACCGCCCACCAACCACCCATCGGGTGTGCCCGCCTCCTCGCTCTTATTCTCGCATTGCAGCCCCTGTGGACCTGGAGCAGGTGCACCCCAGCCTGCTGCTGCCGTCATACAAACACTGCCAACCGCCCTTGTCCATTCTTCTTACCCTCTGCGCCTGCCACCTGTCTCTATCTGCATCACTGCAGCACCCGTTGACCTGGAGCAGGTGCACCCCAGCCTGCTGCTGCCGCCACACGACCCTGCAGCGCCGCAGTCGGTGCTAGCTGGTGGCTCTTTTGAGCCAGGGGACAGGGTGGTGGTGCTGCGGGGGACAGGCAGCCCGCCGTTTGGATCAAGAGGCACGGTGATCGGCGTGCTGCCGAATGTGGTGGAGGTGCTGATGGACAATGACTATGCAGGTGGGCGGCAATGAGGTGCCTGGCTGATTGAGTGTGTCTGGTGGTCAGTTTGGTGTGTACTTTTGGTGCTACTTAGCTGTTCTAGTCATGCGGGGACGGTGTGCTGGCTGGCGGGGCTCCTTTGAGCCCGGGGACAGGGTGGTGGTGCTGCGGGGGACAGGCAGCTCGCCGTTTGGATCGCGTGGGACAGTGATCGGCGTGCTGCCGAATGTGGTGGAGGTGCTGATGGACAATGACTATGCAGGTGGGTTGGATTGAGGATGTTTGGCTGATCGAGTGTGTCTGGTGGATAGCTTGGTGTCTACTTATAGCGCTATCCAGCCTGGTATCTGGCTGGGCTGCACTGATCTTTTTCTTCCCTTTATAGCCCTTCCCGCACTGGTTGGCATCATCAAGTGCAGTTCAACTTTGACTTGAACTGTTGGATCATGAGCTGAAACCATTTGGTCAATGTTGCAGGCGGCACCACACTCAACGGGCGCGTGCGTGGCGCTAGGGGCGGCTACCTGCCGCCGGAGCAGCTCCTCAACGTGAGCAAGCGCGGCCCAGTGCAGGGCGTAGGCCCTAAACCCAAAGCCGCATCAGCACAGGCAGTCGCTGCCGCTACAGCAGTCAAGCGTAGCAGCAAGGACGGCGCAGCAGCAGCAGCAGCAGCTGGCGAAGGCGGTGTGACGAGTCCCCGTACGCCGTCTGCTGCTGTTGCAACGCGCCTGGTGGAGCTGGCCCCTTGGCTGAAGGGCAAGCAGATGCAAGCCATGACAGCAGCGCAGCAGCAGCACCAGGCGCTGCAGCAGCAGATGGATCAGGAGCAGCAGGCTGCTGCTGCTGCTGCTGCAGCGGCGCCGCCAGCACCTGCACCACCGCAGGGAGGCCGGCTGCTGCAGATGTTGAAGCAGGGCCAGCTGCCAGGTCAGCAGCAGCAGCAGCAGCAGCAGCGTGTGATGACGGGGCCTGGCAGTGCAGCAGGAGCAGCAGCAGCTGCGACAGCAGCACTGAGCCACCTGCCCCAGCAGCAGCAGCAGCAGGTGGCAGTGCCGCAGCAGCCGCCTCAGCCTGCAATGCTCGGACGCGCCTTGCAGCAGCAGCCAGCAGCAGCAGCAGCTGCACCTAGAGCTCCTGTGGAGCCATCTGCAGCTGCAGGCCACTCCCTGCTGCGGCGGCTGCAGAAGGGCAGCAGCGGCAGCAGCTGTGGAGGCCAGCCGCCAGCAGCAGCAGCAGCACCGGTACCAGCAGCAGCAGCAGCACCGCAGCAGGCAGCAGTGCAGGAGCAGCCACAGCCTCAGCTATATGGCGAGATACAGAAACCTGTGCGCAAGCAGCAGCAGCAGAAGCCTGCGGCAGCTGCTGTGCCTGCAGCAGCAGCAGCAGTGCAGCAGGAGCCCAAGCCTGCAGCAGCAGGTGCACATCTGCTGGCTATGCTGAAGAAGCCGGCACCAGCACCAGCTGCTGTGGCTGCTGCTGCTCCAGCAGCAGCAGCAGCAGTGCCCAAGGCCACTCAGCAGCAACCCCTTGTGAAGGTGGTGCCTCGGCTGGTGAAGAAAAGGCAGCAGCCCGCAGCTGCTGAGGACGCGTCTGCTGCTGCTGCTGCTGCTGCTGCTGCTGCTGCTGCTGCGTCTGCTGCGGCGACTGTCGCAGTAATCGGCGCGCCTGCAGCAGCCAAGGCAGCAGCAACTGCCGCAGTGGCAGGCACACCTGCAGCAGCCAAGGCAGCGCAGCCCAAGCAGCAGCAGGCTCAGCCTCAGCAGCCCAAGCCTCAGCAGCAGCAGCAGCAGCAGCGTGATGCGGCGCCGCCTCCAGCAGCAGCCGCTGCCGTTCCCCAGCAGCAGCAGCCGCAACCAACCACTCCTGCAGCAGCAGTCAAAACCACAACTGCATGGCAGCCGTCGCGGCTCAGCGACGAAACAGGCGAGCCCAAATCCGCTGCCGGCGCGCAGCCGCGCACACCGCCTGCTGGCGCTGGCAGCACCCTGCTCAGTAGGGCCCCGCGGCAGCAGCAGCCTGCTGCTGTTCAGGCCAAACTGCCAGATGGCACACGAGGCTTTGCTATGGGGCGGGGTCAGCGGCTGACTTCTTCCAGTGGGGGTGGTGGGGCACCGGGCACGCCCCCAGCGCCTGGCAGCAGCAGCAGCGGCGGAGGTGTGGTGAATGGCGTGCAGAATGGGACGGCTGGGGCAGCGGTGATGAGCCCGCAGCAGCCGCACCTGCAGCAGCTGGCAGCACAGGCTGCTGCTGCGCAGCAAGCAGCTGCAGCACAGCAGGCGGCAGCACAGGCAGCAGCGCAGCAAGCGGCAGCTGCACAACAAGCGGCAGCGCAACAAGCGGCAGCACAGGCAGCAGCGCAGCAGGCAGCTGCACAACAGGCGGCAGCACAGCAGGCAGCTGCCGCACAGGCTGCAGCGCAGCAGGCAGCGCAGCAGGCAGCGCAGGCCAAAATGCACGGCCTGCTGGCAAAGCTGTCGCTGAGTGGCAATGCCAGTGCAGGGGCTGGGCTGCCCACTTCGCCGCCACCAGCAGCAGCAGCAGCAGGGCCGGCAGGAGGCATTGGCGGCCAGGGCGGCTCTGGCCAGGCGCTGATGATGATGCTGCAGCGAGGTGCGTCAGTCGATTATGTCAAACAACGATAATCTGATGTTTGATGTAAACTAGATGTGCATGATGTACCAGGGCCGTCACGTGTAGCCATGATGATGTCTTGTTTTTGTTGTGCTGTGCTTGAGGAGGTGCCGCGGAGTCTGCAAACAGAAAAATGCGTGCAGCGAACAGCAGCAGTGGCATGCGCCGTGTTGTGATGGCGCTGCGGCAGTGGTATCCTTGCTGATAACAGAACCTGTGATTGTCTTGCACTGTACCACCTGCTGATGTCACTGCTGCTGGTGCTGCCGCCGCCATCAGGTGCGTCTAAGGGTGGCAGTGTGCCTGCACAACTACCCCCTCAGCAGCTGCAGCAGCAGCAGCGGCAACAGCCGCCGCTGCAGGTGCACTCAGCGCCGCTGTCGCCTGTGGGTGCAGTGGCCCCTTTGGGTGCGGTGGCGCCTGCGGGTGCAGTAGCGCCGGCTGCCCCAGCTGCTGCTGACCCTGTGGCAGCTGCCAACACCAATGCAGCCTGCAACCTGCTGCGGCGGCTGCAGAAGCAGCAGTCTGCTGGGCCAAATTGATGTGTGATCATGCGCAGTTTGTGGGTTCAGTGCGGCTGAAACTAGTGACAGTAACTTATAACTGATTCATGGCATCAAGATGGCGTTGATGCTATGGCTTTTTTTGATGCCATGGCTTGATGGGTGATGATGATGATGGCATCAAGACCACAAACTCGACAGCACTACCCGGCACTGCAGCGTTCAATGGCAGGCCTGATCCGTACCATGGCCTCTCTGGCTATAGCACAGTAACGCTGTCATTTTACAGCTGGCCAGCATCCCCCGTGAGTGGCTGCTTATTGTTGCAAACAGTATCTATGGCTTGATCAGCAAGGGTATTCGAACGAAAGCTGTACACATGTGCTTGCTGGGTGACCCAGTCCAAGGATGCTCAGCAGTAAGCACATGCCACATAGGCCATCTGACGCTCCAGTCAATTGACTAGTTGCATCTACTAGTTGCAGTACGTGACTATCACCTGCAGTACATAAGAAATCGTTAGGATTTCGTCCCGCTTGGTAACAAAAAATAAATTAAGAAGTCGAGCTTTTAAAATGCCAGCCGTCCTGTTACAAATGGCAAGCAGCACGCTGCACCAAACTGCACCAACTGGCACCAACAATCGGGTGGATGTGTCAGAGGTCCCCAGCGGTGCCCAATCCGACAAACTAAAACAAGCAGGCATCACCAACATCAGTGCTGACGTATGCTGCATGAGGCGTTTTGCCTCCCTCAAAACACGAGGGTTTGAGACATCAAACCTATGCGGCTCAACTGTGAACATGGTTGCAACTTATTTACAAGGCCTGCCTGCCTTGACGACTGACTGTAAAACCTCTGTCAACAAAGTAACATGTTGCGCACAGAACTGCAAAGCTGAGGAAGAGCCAGCGGACTGCAAAAACCCTCACTGGATGAAACATACCACGTGACCAAGGTCAATCGCTGTCGACCGGCCGCTGACTACTGTTAGAACCATGCTGCCATTGCAACGCACGCATCATCAAGTGTGGCGGGCGGCAACACACAGCGCCACAAGCGTACAACCAACTCTGGCTGCCAGGAACCACTCTGCATTGCTGCAGGCACCCTATTCCGGGTACTACACCCACAAGATAAGAAACAACGTTGATGCTATGGCTTGATGGGTAACACGATGATGATGAATTTGGTGAACAGTTACGCCATCGTTAAATGTATGCTTGAATGTATGCCTGGACGCTTACAAAACCAGCCTCCAGGACCGCCTTCCGCACTGACCAGTTATGCTATACATCTGCACACATGCGCAGCTAGGGGGCAGCCCAAGCACGCCTTGGAGGACATGCCTCTTACACCGCAACGGTGTGACATCACATCGGTTGTGAACAATCCACCCGGTAACCTGGCTCTGTACAAGTTGCTCTTGACAGATCAACCAACAAGCATGCAAGTTGGGCAACGATATGTACAAAGACACCACAAAATGCGCTGTGACACACCACAAACACACGCATTGTACATAAAGGTCCAGCCGCCAAGACATGTACAGCTGGCCAACTGTTAAATTACTGGTGTCTAGGTTCATTGCTGATTTTTTTGAAAAGGCTTGGGGTGTGCGTAATGCTTGCAAACACGAGGGTGTAGTTGCCGCTCCATTGGGGCGCGGGGCCGATGGCGTTGATGCTATGGCTTGATGAGTAACATGATGATGATGTACAGCTGGCCAACAGCAACCTTTGCTGCAATGAAGGCGGCGCAGCAACCTGCAACTTATTCAGTTTAATGAGCCAAGCAGCCATGTCAAACAAATGAAGCGGCACCTCACATCCTTAGATCGCGCATCTGCTGTTTGCAGCGCATCTGCTGTTGGCCATCCCTGACAACATCTGCTTATGCGGGTGGCTTCAGCACAGAGTCATGCTGCAGAACAACAACATGAGGCCTGCCCTTGTAAACCCTGGCGTGAACCATGATCTGCAGCTGCATTAAACCACATTAACGTGGCCGGGAAGATATACAAAGAACTGCGCATGTACCTGATGAGCGCACAACCACCGCCACCTCCACGCCGCCACTCCACAATATGGCCCTAGAACGCTCTCCATCTCGCACACACCTTGAGCAAGTTGCTTCATTTTCATTGATTATGCTCCAGTGTAGGCATCCAAGCCACAGCAGCGCACCTGTCACCAGCCGTCGCATGCCTCACTGCGTTTTCTTGTCTTGATCCTGGCTACTGCTGTCCACGAGGCGAGAGTAGCCAGCCTGCACAGCATACAGCATGGCAAGCAGCAGTCAAGTCACCACTGACAACACATCTGCAAGTAAGGTGGTGCACAGCAACTGAGGCGGTGCACAGCAACATATCATCAACCCTCACTGCATCCACCACGCATGCACGATGATGTTACATGACTATGAACGTACCTGCTCAACACAGCAGGCACGGCCTTGTTACTAAGCATAAACGAGTCCTCACCTGCTTGCGCCAGATGATGTTCCGCAAGAGCCCTGCACATGTAGGCATTGGCGCATGGTCGTCTTGAAGCTGACCGCGGTTCAACCACTCAGGTTCTGGCAGCCATAGCACGAGCAACACAAGGAACAGCAGCAGAGCACAGCACCAGTGAGGAATCCTGTATCAGGCCAGCACCAATAGTTGTACGTAGTTGGCACACAACGCAATAGAAGCTGACTGCAGCCAAGCCTTCGCAAGTTTTGAATCGACAAAATGCCGCTAGCGCTGATCATCTGCAAACATGCATGCTGTTGGTGGTTGGAATACATACAAACCATATGATCAGTGGTGCAGGTGGTGCACTTGACAGCCACTACTGCTGCTGCGCAGGGGCGCTCACAAATCTGCGGTGTACGCAACGTCACGACGAGCGGTACAGGTTGTGGCAGCCTTGCTACAGGAACTGCAAGGACGACTGCAGGTACATGTATGGCTCACCTGACACTGCTGCGGGCTCTGCTGCCGGCTCTGCTGCTGCTGCTGCTGCCGCTGCTGCCGGCTCTGCTGCTGCTGCCGCTGCTGCGGCTTCTGTTGTGGGGACACATCGAGAGATCATGCCCAAGGGGGGGCATAGCAGTGTATGGAAGGACACGCAGGCAGGGCAGGCAGCATAGGATTCAACTACAAAACGAACTCTGCATGCATGGGGCAAGTAGCACATTGGAGCATCCACACCACTGTTGCAGGGGCAGCCTGGCATCGATGGTTGTGTGTTCAAGCAGCACACCTTGTGAACTCAGACGGTAGGCCCTAGCAACGCGCTGTTCTTAAAGCAGGCTAACAATGGAGATCATCCAGCTTGCCTAATCGCTGAAAATGTTCAAACTACCAGACCACACCAATCTTGCTGTCATGTGGGAAAACTTTGGGCATGATGCTACATGCATCATTCAGGCTGCAACGCCGAGTCAGCAGGCTGTGCCAGCAGCACCGTGCAACACTACAAAATAGCTGCTGTTGCATCAACCATAAATGCAATGCTGCTGCAACATCCTTGCAGGCTTGTTCTGGCGTAGCTATGCAAGTAGCTGGTAGTATCTGCTTGACACACCATCCATAGCAACACCAGGCACCAGCAAGACAATCTGGCTGCTGTGTGCCATCTAACCGCACCTGATTCAGCTCGCTGCCGCAGCAGCACTTCTGCCATCTCCATCAACTTGATTTCTTTCTACTGCAGCTCCAATGATTGATGCATCCATACCAGCTGCTGCTGCTGCCACTTTGCCTTCTCTTCGCCTTTCACAACCGCCGCCTGCTTCTCCAATTTCCTTATCTCTCTCTTACACGACTTAAGCCTTTGGGGAGCGCGTTGGAGGAGCGGTGACACCGAAACCTGCTGGCCTGCCGATGCAGACATGCCGCCCCCTGCAGTACACAACAGGCTATGCAATGAAATGCGACATTGAATTCAGCCTCAACTGCTTGTTGCGCTGTGGGGCTGCCAGTACAGGAATATTGGATTTGTCCAATCTGGCCTCCCGGTTCCGGGACCCTATATATGATGCTTCTTTACTCTATCGCACGCTTTTGCGTGAATATCAAGCCGGTGTTGACGTGATATCGACAAACCCTACAGCAAGCCCATGGGCTGGCCAGCTGACGTGCTGGCTGTTCAGCGACACAGTATAAGCGGCATACATGCAACAACACCTACCTGCGGCGTTTCAGCCGGGTATCGTGCCGTACAACGCATCAGCAGCAGCACATGTCCAGTTGCAGGCAGACTGCCAGTCCAGTGGAACTGCAACTGGACATGCAAACCCACCAACTGGACACGATTTGGTGCCACTGGACATGCCTGGACATGCAGCTGGACATCTCGGTGACCATAGTGAATTACAGGCATGATGCTGCCTCCACCTCAAAGCAATGCTTTGAAAAACAACCCTTTTGCGGTTTTCATCAATGTAGTGTTATCCATCTAGCGATGCACCTAGCTCAGCGCGATAAACACGCTGTGTTCTGCTGCTACATCTGGTGCTGTGGGGTGCACTTGCACACAGTTTGTTGGCAGCTGCTAGTGCACACACACTGTCCTGCCAGCATCATTCTGTATCAATGGTTGTTGATGGCAACATGGGGCCTGTGCTGCAGCAACGTGTCTGCCTGGAGGATCTTCTGCATGTGCGTCAGGCTGACAACCACAGAGGCGCTGGGCACCTCCTGTATAGGGCGTTGTGGCGTGCTCTGCTGGCGAGGCACTGCCTCCCGCTCCCGGCAACAGTGTTGATCGCACCTCACGTCTCGGGAGTTGCAGAAGCGCTGCATCGTAGCTGTGCGGGCAAGCATCTTTCGTGATGTGCGCTTGGTGGTTGGACTGTCTGGGACTGGGACTGTGGCTGGCGAGATGTCCTTCAGGTTGTTGTTGTTAGAGCGACCTGCACGACTTGATATGACTAAATACTTAAAGCAAGCCCTTAACAGCAAACTGCGAACGGCTTGTGCCGTTCACGGTGTGGCTTGCAGATCGACACGCGCCGGACAGGCAGTCGCAGAGCGCGCACAAGGCACATGCGAAGTTGCAGCCCTAACACTTTCTCCACGATGCACGCTTCGTAACAAATGTGATGTACATGATTTGCTTATTCTTTGTCACGCTGCATCAGATGCATGACTTGCACCCACGCTGACCGCCCAGAAAACACACAGCGGCAGAGCCTGCTGCTGTCTTTGCGGAACCTTTCATCTGGCTGGCAGCAACAGCAGCGCATCACCCTCCTTCTATTCATCAAAAGCACCTGCCAGACCAGTTAAGCACCAATAGACCGGTGCCACATGCATAGGAGATGTTCAGGCACAATGCACATGGTTGATCCCATCGAGCTGCCGCTGCATTGCACTGTCTGTCAGCGCGCGCAAGCTCAAACGGCACTGCGCATCCTGGCAGGCACCTGACATCCAGTGATACAACACTGATGTTGTAACGGCATCAAAGCAGCGCAGCATAGTGTAGCCACATGTTGCCATGCATGCACATGCTGTGCATCAGCTGATGCAAGTGCTCTGGGGTGCATGGCTGTGCCAACTGTAGCATGGCAGCAAAAAACATATGGTCCAATACTGTATGCACCACGAAAGCTTGAATGAGTATGAGTACCTAGATGCAGCCGTGTGGATCAGCCCCACACGATTTGGAAGCAAGTCAAACATGCATCCCACATGCATTGGGTGTGAAAGGCACTCCTGTCAGGCTGCCATGGCTACCAAACCAAGCTACATAGGTTAACTCGTGCATTGGAAGGGCACAACGGCTGCTCGCAGGCGGCTGCAAGTATTACATAAAGGGGTTTGTATGCCACTGATGCATCACAGAATACAGCCAGAATCAAAGAGGCATGCAACACCACTGCACAGTAGGTGTAGTATTGTATCTTGAAAGGTTGCGCTAAAAGTCACGTGACGAAGCATGAGCACAGGCATCCTCCACAGCTGTTTCATATGGTGACCAAGTTAAGCATTGGCTTGTTGCCAGCTGCTGTTCATGCAGGTGCACACTTGCAAGTATCCTGTGTCTCCGTTTTACTCAGTCTCGCTTTCCGGCTGAGATGAGGTGCGCATACACATCAGAAGGATGCAGGACAATGAAAACTCAACACCCCTGTGCACACGCACAGATCCAACCGCTGACAATAACATAGCATGCAGGCAACCCTCCGTTTTTTGCACATGCCCCCAGTAGAGTTCTCATGTTCTGAATCGTGTGGGGCATTGAAGATGGACGTAACCTGGTCATGTGCAGGTACTGCTCACATCAGCAGGTCTAACCACACAGCAGCAGAAGCGCTCAGCAGGCTGCAAACCCACACAACCAAGGGTCACAATATGTTAGCAAGTGCTGTTCAAACGCCCCTGTGACATACGCCGCTAGCACCCCACCAGACACAGCTTCTGGTGCAGCATGACACGTGCATTGGTTGCTGGCACTAGCTCATCTAAAATGAAAGCAAAAACAGCTGACCCTGAAGTGTCAGCACCTGCGGGGCTCTCTGCTGCAGCATCAGCCCCACTTGCTGCGCACCCACGCCTGCGCATCCGCATAGCCCTGCTGATACGTCACATTCAGCCACTCAGTGATACGGTCAGTGGGAGGCACCATCGCAAAGTTTTGCCACTCACACGCCAGCAGCCGCCGGCCTGACCCAGGCGGCCACTCGGGCAGGTCGTTATAACACCCCGGGTAGATGTCAGGTAACTTGGTGGCTGTGGCCTGGGGTGCAAAGTCAGGGCTTGCGTAAGGTGGGCCGTCAGACCACAGGGTTGGAGGGCAGCGCTGCACCACTTCAAACAGCTTCCAGCGGTCAACGTATGGGCCGTTCTGTTGTTGAGGAAGCAGCAGGTAGGCAGGACACACGGCATGCTGGCAACAAATGCAGTGTTCCTTTTGCATGCTGCTGCATGCTGCTGCCCATGCGCTAGTGGAGCGCCAAAACATGTATCAACGGCAAACACAGTAGCTGCTGTCACACATTGCCATGACAGCACAACCATGCTGGTGCTGCTAGCTTGTCAACGGACAGCGTGAACTTGACACAACCATAGCAGCAACTGCTAAGCCTCCCGCCAGGACCCTGGACCACTGCGTTCATTTAACTCATGCAGGCTGGCCCATCACTGCTGCTGCAAACTCTGCTGCTGCACCCACCTGGTACAGGGTTGTGATGATGTTGGTGCGGTCATGTGAGCCACAGCCGCTGCTGCAGCGTGTGGTGTCACAGGTGGTGTTGGCCTTCTCAGACCCAACATAGTACGAGGCAGCCTTGATGCAGTCCCTCAGCCTGCCTCCAGGGCTTCTCAGTTCAAAGCGGTGTGAAGCATTGATGTCAGCCAACGTGGTGATGTGCAGCATAGGCAGTACCTATGAATGGTGTGCTTTGCAATATGTGGCCGGTGGGCGCTGCGCATTGACGGCATCCATGTGTGCCATACATCATGCTACAACTGCACAACCCTGCAACCGCTGCATGACGCACAACCCAAGCAGCATTATGTTGTTACGGTCATTCCAAGTGGTCATCCGCAAAAACAGTCGAATATGCAGTGGGTGCTCACCAGAGCTGCTTAAAGCCGCTGGAGTAGCCTCCATCAATGACCGGCTGGTTGCGGAAGTATGTGTACACAGTGGGCCCGCTGTAGCAGCTGATGTAGTTTGTAGCCAGCAGTGTGGCTTGCACATCGGCCCTGTCCTGCCAACGGTCCACAATCCATGAGGCGCTGTTGTTGGTGTAGAGCTGAGTGGAATCCAGCTGATAGATTGCGACGCGCATGCAGCCGTTCACTTCGTATGAAGAGACAGCGCACGCAGGATGCGCAGCACTTGATGCAGCTGACGTCATCATACGCCCATATGGGCACCACGCGGCAGCGGTATGAGTGTATGGCGAGCATCGGCTAAAGCCTGAACATAACTTTCCCACATATGCAGTAGGTGTTTTGGCTAGTAGTGTGAAAGCTGAAGCATACAGTTGCTAAGGTGATGACTGCAGAGGCTGAGCTCTGCTATCGCTCACATGTGTGTTGCGGGTTGTCAGGCAGCTTGCCAGCTAGCTCCCGCTGCAGTGCAAGTGCAGCAGCACAGCAGATGCAGCACAGCAAATGCGGCACAACACAGGTTTAGCACGGTGCGGCAGGCCGGGACACACCATTATCTTATGGCAGGGTGCGGTACAGTCAACACATACACCCGGCAGTGCCACAACTCATGACAGCTGTCGGAAGCATGTGTGCGCTGAACAGATATACCAACTCCTAGCAAACACTGCGGTTGGCAGTTGATTGCTGCTGCTTAAAAAGCACATCCTTGAAAAACATGCAACAGCATGGCCAGCCAGGGCCTGCCTCATACCCGCCAAACTGACAAACACAACACACATGCAACCACCAAAGTAGCCATTCACAAAACAATAGAAACACACAGGCAAGAGTGCCGACCCCTCACCACTGCTATGGTGTTGATGTGCCCCACCAGCCCTGGCCCTCCTGCAGCAGCAGACTGCAGCAAATCTTTCGCTTTCTGGCTGGTGAACAGGTCAGCCCACATCTTCAGCAGCTGCTCGCCTGAGTAGCCAAGGTGGGCGCTGATGAGGCTCCAGGCACCGCCACTCAGCCCTCCAGTGATGGTGCGGCCAGGCACCTGAGGATGCAGCGGCAGTGTGTGCTATTTTGTCTTTATTTTAGTGATCGTGAGAGTGAGCATTGCGTGCAAATGTTCATTGATGAGGCTCCAGGCGCCGCTCAGTCCGCCAGTGATGGTGCAACAAGGCATCTGAGGAGGCAGCGGCAGCGTGTGTGAATGATGGCAAAGCAGGCTATGCATAGCTGCCATGTTGGTGAGAAGTTCAAGGTGTCACCGGCCTGAAGTTCTTGCCACAGTAGATGTGCATTCACGCAATAAAGCCACCAGCTGACCCACGACGCCCTTGCTCTCGCTTGCAAAGCCGTCAGCGCACCAGCACGCTGGGCTTGCCTCGAGCAGCAGCTTCGTCACACAGACGCAAATGCATGAACAGGCATCAACCTATCCAAAGCCCTCATTGCTCACCAGCATGGCTGGCTTGGCTTCAAGCAGCAGCTTTGTTTGTAAGACAGATGCATCTGCGTAAGCAGGTGTTAGCCAATTCAAACCGCGCAATTGCTCACCAGCACGGCTGGCTTGGCCTCGAGCAGCGCCTGCGTCACTCCTGCATAGTACCCCATGAGGAAAGCACTGCCCTGGTACGCGACAGCCAGCTTCTTGCGGTGAGAGTGCGTCCTGCAATGCCAGGCAGGCTGTGAGCAACATCATGCATACCGTAGTCAGGCAGTCGACACATTGTTTTAATGCAATGCAGATGGCCTGTAAGTCTTCTGCTGCTAGCAGCAGACTTGCAGCCAAGCAACCAGAAAGGCAGAAAGCCAAACGTTCAGCCAGACATCCAGCTGCTGCAGGCTGCTGCTGTTGATTACGTATTGCATAATTGCAGCATGGGATGGCTACCTTCAAGCTGATTGTGTTGTGGTGAATGCAACACCAGCAGAACATGGCAAGCCCACTGTACTGCTGGTTGTCAGTGCCACAACAGCTGCTCATCAGCACAAGATTGTCAACCCAAAGGACATGCAGTCCATGCGCTAATAAAGCAATCAGCAGTGGCAACTGTAACGTGTGGTGTGCTGTGCTCACTGGATGGACACGTCATCCTGCAGGGCCCTCCTTGCGCCAGCGCAACCAAGCAGAGCTGCACATGCCTGAGCAACAGCAGGAGCAGCTGCAGTAGCAGCAGTAGCAGTGGCAGTGCCAAGCCATGTCAGCTCACTGCTGCCAACAGCAGTTATAACAGGTGACCAGGTGCCTCCAATTATCTGCGTTCAACACATCCTCACGCCCTCACCAGCATGAACAGAGCTACCCGGGCCCATCGCATCGACATCAAATGTGGTTTTGGTCCAACGCAGCTGCCCATACCGCTGCACAAACAGGCTAAGGAAAGAGCTTGGAGACTGGTTCGGCTGTGGTATGACTTCGAGAGCCACCAAAGCGAGGCAAACGCAAATCACGGAAGTCTATCAGAAACCCGTTGAATGGCTTACTGTTTGGCAAACTATCTTAAACAGTTTAAAACCCCTCTCTGGCATTGTTTACGCTCAGCAATTGAAGAGCTGCAGTTGAAGGCAGCGAGAAAAGGCCCCGGGTGTTGACGGTGTCACCCCACACCAAATCACGGCACGTGTGTCTCTTACGGAGTCTAGATCTCCAGATATAAGCAGCTTGAGAAAGGCGTGGCTGTATTTCAGGTGCAAGAAGTGTGTTGACAGGCCTGCAGGCGTCTGGTGTCAGCACGGAGCCCACACCAGGCAGCTGCGTGCAGAATGGCAGGCCCGAGTTGCGCCTAAACACACTGTTGGACTGTGAAGGCCTTTGAACATCGCGACACAAGTAGTTTAAAGATTGACCATCTGCACGAACGACGTCAATCATCCCTGAGCGATCCATGGCAATGCTGTGTCTGAACAGCCTCCAGCCTTACCTAGCCTAGTAGGGGAGCCTTGGCGTTGTTTCTTGCGTAACGTACACAGTAAAAAGATTTGCAGGAAAGACAATACATTCTGCAACCCACGCACGAATGGAGACGCCATGCATTTTTGTTGTGTTACACTACAAACAACAATCAGGAGCTAGGCAATCCCTGCTACAGGCCGAACAACAGTAACCCACCTACAAAATACCATGTTGCTGTGACAGCGCCACCAACCTGTCTGATTCTGCTGACGCTAAGCATTGGTGCACCAGCCCTACTTCCTCAACACCGCGGCATCTCCACAGCAACTCTTTGTTATGCGTGCAAGTTCTGCCCTCCTAGCCAACCACACAAGTTCAACATCAACGTGCGGCACACTTGCCTGCTGCTGCACAAACTGCCGTGCCCAAACACTGGGCCACCTTCCTTCTTCATGCCAATCCTGGAACCAACAAAATGGCACTCGAAAGCCCAAAATATAGCCTTGCTGCAAAGCTGGCCTCTCCCTCTACACACATGCTCATCAGCCAATGTCAGCCGTGCACATGTGCCATGGCCCAGCAACGTGAAAGTCGATGCAGCATAAAGCACATCTCCAAACTCTGCTGCTGCTGCCCCACACACTGCGGTGCTGTCAGCCTGTTTCCTACCACATCCACTGCTGCAAGGCAAGGATGCCAAGCCCTTGCATTCAACATTCAATAACCTCCACAGCAGCATCGAAGCATGCATTGGAACACAAAAGACATCTTTCCTACGAGTTTGTATATTGTTTTTTTGGCGGGGTGCAGTGCTGGGGCAAGAGCACGAGCCACAGCTGCTTGCACAGCTTTGGTCGGAAGTGTATGACGCATACAAAGTGCGCGACGTGCTCCACCACCCTATCTGCACCCCTGATTATAGTATAGCCCCCGACCCCTCACACACGCTGGTCACAGTAGGCTGCAGTGCACGCTGCTGTGCCTTCAGTAGAGACACACGTGAAAAGATGCCTGCAGGCACCACAGCCGCACAAAGCATCATCAAACAATCCACACTACTCAGGTGCAAAGATGGCAATAGCGTGGCTATAGAGCCTAACACTACCACAGCAGGACCATGCCTGTCTTCTTGACTGCTGCACCCTGCTGCTGCTGATCCTGTGCACAGAACGTCCCGGTCAGCACACCACAGCATAAAATTGGTACAACAGCCTTGCACCACCCAAACTCAATGCAGCCACTGCAGAGAGCGACACAGAGGCGTACACAGCAAGTCACACGAGGGCATCGGCACACTTCATACCAGGAGCACTTGACAGTCAGTAGGCACCAGCAACAACAGCATGTCAAGCAGTCGGATCCACCAAGCAGACTTGCTGTCGTCCATTTCCAAGCCTCATCAAACAAGCCGCACCACCTGCATTGCCACAATCTGCATGCAGTGCCCGCCTTGATCAATCAAGTGATGACTTTCTGATGCCACCATAGGCGTGTGACGCAGTGTGACGCATTGCAAAGCGCGCAGGACAGATGAGAAGAGTAGCAGGCAAGCAGCCCACATGTGGCACGCCTTCATTAGGCCTACGCAGCAATGCAGCACACTGCACGCACCCAATGCCAAGCATACTCTGCAGCACAGGCCAAGATCAGCACTGCTGGTGCTGCTGCTGAGCTCGATGCCTGGCTACCAGCTACGCTGGCACTCTGCGCTGCATGCACAGCTCTTCACGCTTGTGTTGCACACCTCCACAACGCCAAAGAAAGATACGCTACGATCCACAACTGCGCAAAACGTACTGTACAATCTGCGGATGCAGCTGCTGCAGCAGCACATACACTGCCACTGGCAGATGCGCAGACGGCTGCCCTGCTTTGCTTGAATGCGCTTGCGGCCTGCACTTCTGCGCATGCCTGAATTGCAGGACACAGCAGGCGCACGCTTGTTGGCTGTCGAGCATAACCAGCGTGCCACTTTGCACCGCAACCCTGTACTGCTGTCGCTGTTCTGTACCCCTCAGCAATTGAGCCCAGCCAGCTGCTTGCAGAGTTGCACTGCTGCTGCCCACATGCACGTGCACAGGAACATGACAGTCGGAGCACACCAGGCCACCCATGCACGCCGAAACGAGCGCGAACACATATAAAAAGGAGAATGAGCCTGCAAAAGCAGGGGCGGCAGGAGCTTGCGCTTGCCCCTGTGCAAAGATCAGGCCCATTAGCGCAAATGCACGCATGCTCTGCTCTGCTGCAGGTGCACAGCAGCAAGGCCTGAAGATCCCAAAACCTACCCCAGCACTGAACCATGAGGCTACCAATCCTCAACCAAGAAGCCGCATAAGCGCCACCGCCGCAGCCACCACCGCCACGCCCAAATGCCTGTGTCACTTTAGCTGCACTGCTCTGCAATAATGCTCAGCCGTCAGCTGCAATGTGCAGCAGCCGCCCCCAGGCAGCGCAGTGCAGCCTGCCTACACGAATTGTGGAAACACGCACGCTGCAATCCAAAGCACGCCCTCAGGCAAGTAAAAGGAGCCAGACCAACAAGCAGCGCGCAGCGCTGCGCCTAGCGCCACCAGCAAGCAACTCAGCTGGCAGCAACGCCAGCCTCCGCAGCTACTGCAGGCGCTGCTGCTGCTGCTGCTAAGCCATTCGTCGAGCTGTGCGGCTGCTTCGCTTGCTGCTGCTCGGCCGGCTGCTTGCTGTGCTGCTGCTGGTCGGCTGCTGGCTGCTGCCCGTGCTGCTGCTGCTGCCTGTCTGGCTGATGCTGCTGCGGATGGTGCGGCTGCCTGTGGTGCTGCTGCGGGTGGCCGTGGCCGTGCCCGTGGCCGTGCTGCTGCTTGTGAGCCTGCTTCTTCTCGGCTGCCGCAGCCTGCAGCAGCAGAACCGCAGACAAGCAAACAGACTCAGCAACTGTGAACACAGTGACAAGCGGATCAGTGAGTAGCCCGCTGTGCTTGCTGATGACAGCGAGTTGGCAACTGCGCTGGCGATAGCAAACGGCACAGCCCAACCAACCCCAAGACTAAACATACAGGCGATGCAGATATTGTGACCCGCGCGCTGAATCAGGTGTCTGCATCCTCCCATTCGCAGACAGGGAAAAGTCACTCCCTCCACGCCTTCTCCTGCTTACCAAGCATCCCCCATGCGGACCAACAACCCGAACCTTCAACAACAATCAAGCAAAGTGCATCAACACTTCACACGGGTCAAGAATGCAATGCCCCGCACCTCGAGCGCCGTGCGCCTCCGCTGCTGCTCCTCCCTGAAGCAGTCCAGGTTCTTGAAGGGCCCCTCCAGCACCGGGCACCCACAGTCGGCCAGAGCAAACGCACCAAAACCAATGCCAACCTTGGGCTATATCCCCCAAGATGCATTCAGTGCAGATAATACACGGGCCGTACCTCAAGTGCTGCGCGCCTCCGCTGCTGCTCCTCCCTGAAGCAGTCCAGGTTCTTGAAGGGGCCTTCCAGCAGCCCTTTCAGCACAGGGCACACCTCCACGCTGCCGTCTGCAGGCAGGCCGCTGTAGTGGTGGAAGGCCCAGAACTTCTCAAGGCCGTACAGGCTGCCATAGTTCTGGTAGTCCTTGAGCACCAGCGCCTCAAAGTCCTGCACAAAGTAGATATTAGGCGGCGGCGGCGGCAGCAGCAGCAGCAGCAGCAGCAGCAGCAGCAGCAGCAGCAGCTTTGTGTCAGTGGCGAAGGCCCACAAATTCTGCAGGCCGTACAGGTGCCATTGTTCTGGTGGTCCTTCAGCACAAGCGCCGCAAAGTCCTGAAGAAGAGCGGTATGAGAGTGCAGGACAGTTCATACAACAAGTAAGTAGATACGTGTGACGGCATATTTGACAAGCCCAAGCACACGCCACATGGTCAGCTACACCGAGGGAACCCCACACCAACCAACCAACCAACCAGCCAGCCAGCCACCAACGAATGCATGTCGCAATTCAGCGCACCTTCAGAAGGGGTGCCCAAGCATTCATCACAGCCCCAGCATCACATTAGCTCAACGAGCAAACAAGCGCAAAAGCAATCACAGCATGCGTTATACGCTGCACAGCACACACAGTTGGCACAAAACACTGCGCACCTTGTACAGCGGGTGCGCGGAAGTTCTTCTCAGGCCATGCTGTTGAACCTGAACAGGCACCCACAACTACACACCAACATACATGCAGGCATGTGACGAGCAGCTGCGCACCTTGTACAGCGGCGCCCTGAAGTTCTTCTCCAGGCCGTAGCTGTAGAACCTGAACAGGCACTCCATGCCGTACATGTACTCTGCCGCTGCGTCCTCGTCCGCGTACTTTTTGAAGTCGTTGTACATCCTGTCGTTGAAGTTATCGCGCAGGAAGTAGCACCAGAAGCGGAACAGCGTGTTCATCTCCTCGCTCTGGCCGATGCCTGTTGGCGTGTAGTGGATGCAGCAGCAGCAGCAGCAGCAGCAGCAGCAGCAAGAGGAGGTTAGCAATAACTCATACAGAAAATAGCACCGGCTCACAACCACAATGCTGCACTACGCAACCCACCTGAAACCCAGCTACAACCCAGCTGACAGCAAAACCCGACTGCCCTTCCTTTGCGTGCGCTGCTCCAGGCAGCGCTTGTAGTACTTCCTGTACACGAACTGCTTCAATCACACACTTCCCCAACTGCTCACCAGACCCCAAAACCCAGCCAGGCCAAGCAAAAACCCTAAACCCCGCTCACCCTTCTGTGCGCGCTCCTCCAGGCAGCGCTTGTGGTACTTCTTGTACACGATCTGCTTGAAGCCGTGGTTCTCCAGCAGCGCATGGCTCGGGTGCTGGAACTTGGCCAGGGGCGCGCTGCTGCCAAGGCCAAAGCTGCTGCCAGGCCCTGCATGGCTGCCTGCATGGCTGCCGGGGCCCCCAAACCCTGTCCTGGGGCTGCTGCCCAGAAGCCCGCTCGCGCGCTTGCCGCTGCCAGCAGCGCTGCCGGCTGAGCCGAAGAGTGGGGAAGTGCCGTACAGGCCGTTCATCTCTGGGGGAGTGGCGCCCATGAGCCAGCCCACGTGGTGGGAGGGAGGGCTCTCGCCGAACACGCCGCCACCCTGCAGCAATGACAAATCAGCTACTATGTTGGTAACATGTGAGCGGTGCCGTACAGGCCGTTCATCTCTGGGGGTGTGGCGCCAATGAGCCAGCCCACGTGATGGGAGGGAGGGCTCCCGCCAAACACGCCGCCTCCCTGCGGCAGAGTGTGTTAGTAGGATGTTAGTGACATGTTAGTGACAGGTTTGTGACAGGGTGGAATTTGGCGTATGGCGAATGCCGTTTGCTGCGCTATGTGTGATCGATGAAGCTGAGCCGCGGCTTACAGAGGTCATGCTGCACGAAGGAAGGCCGCGGTGAGCCTGGGCGCAAACGCACATATCACTAGGCTGCTCACTCGTACCCCAACAGCTCTTTCACAGCTCAGTCCGACTCATCCGCCATCATCGCCTGCATGCTATGCACCAGCAACTGCACTGAAACAACAAGTTCGAGCGCCGCACCTGGTTGCCGGAGCGCCAGCCGCCGCCGCCGGGCCTGCTGTAGCTCTTGCCCAGGCTGCTGCCGTAGAAGCCGTGGCTGCGCCCGCCAGGCCCGCGCGGCGGCCGGCCCTGCTGCTGCTGCTGCTGCTGGTGCAGGCCGCCGTGGCGCTCAAACTTGCTGTCGTGGTGGTCGCTGCTGCCGCGGTGCCCGCCGCGCTTGCCGCCGCGGCTCTGCGGGAGTGAGGGTGTGCGTGGTGAGCAGAGGCAGCAAGGGCGCAGGTGCAGCAGTATGTGAGCCGGTCGCTACCATGGCTACTGACCCAAGGTTCCATGCAATTCCAGGAATTTCAGGCACTCCTGGAATCAAATTGAGCTGCACTCTGTACATCCCTATGCCGTGTTCTGTCAGTTGCACTTTCACCGCCTGCTTCTTCACCAGCCCTCAAGGCTCACCTCGCTGAGCTGCTCTGGCACAGCGCCCGGCCATCAGCAACCAGCTGCTGCTGGCACAAACATGAACATGATGCACATCGCACCCAGTGATGGTCAAGACTACTGTTCGGCTTACCTCGCTGAGCTGCTGCTGGTAGAGCCAGCGGCCATCATCAACCAGCTGCTGCTGGCACACACCTCATCCATGAAGCAGCCAACACCCGCCACAGCCTCATGCGAGCACCAAGGCCCACAACTCACCTCGCTCAGCTACTCCTGGTACAGCACCCGGCCGTCACTAATGAACTGATGCTGGTACAAACACGACCCATAATGAACATGACACACAATAATCCCCCAGAAGCTCAAGACTGGTCAAGGCTAGCTGTTTACATAAACTCACCTCGCTAAGCTGCTCCTGGTACAGTGCGAGGCCATCATCGATCAGCTGCTGGTCCAGCGGCTGCTTGGCACCCTTCTTGGCGCTGGTCACCACAATCAGCTTGTCCACATCACGGTCAGTCATGTCGCCGGGGTGCGCCTTGTCGGCCCTGCAGCAGCAGCAGCAGCAGCAGCAGCAGCAGCAGCAGAAGCAGCACAGGCATCTCAGAGTGTGCAACACCGGGCAGGTGCTGCATGATTGTCTCGACTTTTCCAGAAGCAGTGCACTGCATTTAGCAGTCAGCCGCAGAATTGCACACATAAATATGTCCCACTCCTGCCGCTGCACTGCACAGCTAACACCTTCCAAACTCGTGCTCATCACGTAACATGTAACATAACAAAATAACAGTCACTCACTTGTCCCTGTCCTCATCCATCTCAAACAGGTCCTCCTCCTCTTCCTCATCAAAGTCGCTGCTCTCCTCATCATCACCATCTGCCTTGCCCTTGACAGGCTTGGCAGCAGCAGCAGCAGCAGGCGGCGCCGCTGATGCTGCTGCAGCCGCCGCCGCAGCCGCCATGGCAGCTGAAGGTGCTGCAGACACTGCAGGGGTGGCTGGAGTGGCAGGAGACGGCAGCTCAGCACCCTCCGGCTTAGCTGCCTTCTGAGGCGTAGCAGCATCAGGTGCTGGCGCTGCTGCTGCTGCTGCTGCTGCTGCTGCAGGTGCTGCCTGCTCATCTGCTGCTGGGCCGTTGTCAGCACTCTGCTTGTCTTCTGCTGCTGCAGGCTCTGCGCTCTCTGCTGCTGCTGCTGCTGCTGCTGCTGGCGCTGGCGCAGCAGCCTCTGCCTCTCCTGCTGCTACCTCAGCAGCCGTCGCTGCGCCCTCCCCCTCACCCTCCTCTGCTGCTGCTGCTGCTGCTGCTGCAGGCTGGCCGCCGTGCACAGGTGCACCTGGCAGCACCCATTGCAGCGGGTTATCCTTCGCCCGGATCAGCAGCCCCTCAAGCTTCACTTCAACCAAGCTGCTGTCTGCGAGGCTCTCGAGAATCACCGCAATGTCAGGTGTTAACATCCGCACCCGGTTAAACCCTGCGATCAGCACCAGGCTGATCCAGCCCTCGCTGTCCATCTTGCCTCGCAGGAAAAAGTCGCGTCCGAGGTTCTCGCCGCTGAAGTAGTACTCGATCTGGCGCCGCACCGACTCCTTCAGCGCATCGGGTGACACCGCATTCGGCGTCACCGCAGGCGGCGGGTAGAACATGACCTGGCCGCTCGGAAGGAAGTAATAGCCGCCAGTGTGCGCAGCCGCGCTGCCGGCAGGAACAGCAGCAGCACCACCACCTGCGCCGCGGCCGCCGCCGCCGCCACGGCCGCCGTAGCTATTGCTGCTGCTGCCGCGACCGCTGCCACGGCCGCCGCTGCGGCCACCCTTGTCTGCTGCGCCGCGGCTGCTGCTGCTGTTATAGCCGCCGCTGCCGCCCCTGCTGCCGTAGGTGTGGCCATCTTGGCCGTCTGCGCTGCGTGGCGCACGCGGTGCAGCAGCAGGCGGGGATGGCGCACCTGCAGTGCCGTTGCCGCTGGCAGCAGCAGCAGCGGCCGGGGCAGCAGGGCTGCTGCTGCCGCTGGCACTGCCTGCTGCTGCGCTGCTAGAAGCTGCAGGGGCAGGTGGCGCGGGTGCTGCTGCTGCAGCAGCGCCAACTGTGGCAGCAGTTGCTGCTGCAGCCGCAGCAGTGACAGCCGCAGCGCTGGTCCACTTGGCAGCCTGCTCACTCACACCATACCGCACCGGTGGCACAGGTGCTGCTGCTGCAGCGCCGCTGCCGCCGCTGCGGCCGCCAGACCTGCTGCTGCTGCTGCCGTGGTTGGCAGCGCTGGCGCTGCTGCTGCTGTAAGCGCCGCGCTCGCCGTGCTTACTGCCGCGGCTGTGCTCGCCTCCTCTGCCGTGGTGTTCACGTTCCCTGTCCTTGCTGCTGCTGTATGGCTCTGGGTTTATCTGCGCCAGATGCACCTTGTTGCCCTTCTTCCTCTCTTTGCTGCCCCCTGATACGGAGCCTCCCTCCTGCTCAAGCAATGCAATTGCATGATGCACAGCAGCAGCGTAGGAAGCAGCACCAAAAGGCAGCACCGACACGCAGAGAGGTCAGCAGTGAACGCGCAGTGTTGCCAGCGGAAGTGGTACGCCAAGATGCATTTGTTGAAGGAAAACACACAAACACAAAGAAAAGGAGCGCCACAGGCAGCGTGCACGCAGCACACTGTAATGACGGGCCTTGTACACACACGCAGCTGCAGCTCAGTGCACACTGGCTTTCCACTTCACTGGCTGGTGCAGTTGCATGCAAAGCCCTGCGAAATGTAAGCCAGCTTAAGTGTGCTGCACACGGCTGTGCACCGCACGGATAGGCAACCAGAAAAAGGGTAGGAAAGTTGCAGGACAAGCAGTCCGCAATGCCGAAAGGTATGGCTTACCCGTGGTCGACATCAAGCAGTCCGTTGCAAGAAGCTGAGCAATCCATGGATCCGCCGTTGCATACAACCAAAACAACACAGCTATGAAACATAACAGACACAACGGCAGCGCACCTTGCCGCCGCCGCTGCTGCTGCTGCCAGCTGCTGCTGGCTTCTTCTTGGGTGCCTCCTTGGCGTGTTCCAGGGTGGGCCAGTGTGTGGTGTGGGGCTCAGCGGTAGGCGCTGCTGCTGCTGCTGCTGCTGGCGCTGGCGCGGCGGGCTGCAGGAAATGCACAGCAGATGCACGGCAGATGTACAGCAGAGCAGCAAGCAATGTGAGCAATGCACAACAGGGGCAGCTGATGCGGGCTGTTGGTGCAAAAGCTGCCGAGATGCCAAACGCAGCGATGCTGCGGTAGGCCGGAGGCAGCCTATCCAAGTGATTTGGTTAAATGATGCAAACGCACTAGACCAATACCATGTGGTCTGTTGCCTGTAGCAGTAGTATGCACGCAACACAGAAGGCAGCAGCTGCCACCAGAGGCTACTTTGCTGCACGCGCCAGGCAGGTTGTGAGTGCTGCATGTACGATAGCATCCAGCAGCTGCTCGGAGGCGCTTGTTGATGCTGCAGCATATTCCATGTGGCTAATGCTGACACTAAGCCTGACTGGGCACACCTTGTTCCAAGCTGGCTTGCTGGGCTTTGGTGGCTCCTTTGGTGCTTCCTGCAAGCAGCAATGATGCAAAGAGAATGTTACAAACGGGCTACAACTGCACTACAACAGCAGCCGCCGCCAGAGCTGCTGTCCTGCAAGTGGCAGTCCGCACACTGCTGCAGACTTGCACGCCTCCTGCAGCATGTGCTGGCTGCAACTGTTTACAGCAGGCAGCACCGAGAACTGTAAAGAGCTGGTAAATTTTCCTTACAGCATGTGTGCAGATGCATGTGATGCAGCTTACCTTTGCAGCTGCCGTTTTTGTGCCCTCCTCAGCTCCAGCCTCCTCAGTGCTGCGGGGTGCTGCAGCCTTGTCAGCCTGAGCAGCAGCTGCTGCATTGCTGGCCTTAGCTGCTCTATCTTCGTTTCTGCTGCTGTTGCCGGACCTGTTGCTGCTGTTGGGGCCGTCTGAGCCTGCTGCATGACTGCTGCCCCTGCCCCTGCCCTCGCCCCTGCTGCTGCGTTCATGGTGGCGCGATGAGCCGTGCGATGAGCGACTTCTACCGTGCGACTCATGCCTGTCCCTACCCTCTGCCTTGCTGGCAGCTGCCTGCTGTGCTTCAGCCTCCTCGACCGGGACGACCTTGCCACCCTTCACCACCTGAGACCAGCCTGACCTCAGCGGGGGAGGCTGTGGCTTATCGGATGCATCGTCCTGGCCCTGCGATCAAACAAACCGGAATTCTTTCAGCCATGCCGAGCCTGCTACTGGCTTCCACGAAAAGTGACAGCAGCCTCAAGATAAGGCTGCCCAGGCCCACCTGTGCTGCGTCTGTCTCGGCCGTCTTTGCAGCTACTGTTGCTGCTGGAGCCTCATTGTCTTCCTTTGCTGCTTTGGGCTCCTCTGCCTTCACGGGAGCCTCCTTCTCTGACATGGCTTTTACTGGGCTGCGGCCCTCTGCTGCTGCCAGATCGGCAGCGCTGTATTTCGGGTCAATGTATAGCAGATCTGGTGTTTAAGATGCACACACTGTCTCAGGCAGCGGTTCAGCGTTCGCAGTCGACGTTGTGGCTGCTGCCGCAGATGTATCACTCAGGCAAGTCCGTGTGTTTCAACAACAAACGATTGCACTCTGCACTTTACTGGGAATCGAGCACCAGGCTCAAACATACCTGCTAATGTTGTAACATGTCTGGTCACTTGCTGCGAAAGTGTTTGGTGGCTGAGGTGGCAAGCGACGATGTCGAGCAGGGACGATGTTAGTTATACCTTTCATGGCTTTGAGAGGGTTATTCGGCGTGTCACCTTACCGGTCAGCAATGTGGCTGACTAGGGTGCAGGTTGGTGTCAACAACACCGCACGGCTGGCCAGCGCCATACTTGATTGGTGCTTGTCATTTTCCTCTGCCGCTTGAATCCAAGAACATTCAAACACGTTACAAACCTCAGCATATCCCGTCACGGTGCACTCCCTGACCCCAGGTTACTAGTGGAGGCCCGCAGCACTACTAGCGTGCCACAATGCCGCACCGTGCACTGAGTGCATCCCCCTGGCATCAAGGTTTCACACCCCACCAGGCATACCTTCATTGCCTTACGGTTGGCTTTATTGATTGGCAATCAAACCTGCAATGTTGAAATACATTACGCCCCATCACAGAACCAGGGATGCAGGCAGTACCACCCTCATGAGGCTGATCAGTCGGCAACACTGGCTGCTACGTGCACTTGCTGCACAAGATGGATGTTCATTTGTCAGTCACCAGCAGAGCTGATGCGCCTCAGCCGGCTGATGAGCTTTGAGACTTTTCCACCGTCTCCGTCAAGCGGTCCCAGGTTGCAGGGTTCAGAGTAACCATCTTGGTTAACATCCGTGAATCAAGCAGCAACAGAGTAGCAGCCGCCTGATGTACTAAAGCACTCACAGCAGCAGCAGTAGCAGCAGCAGGAGCAGCAGCAGCAGCAGCAGGCACCCTGCCTGGCACTTGCAACATCTGCCTGCCTGGTAATTCAGGGCAACACATGCAGTCTGAGGCTCGCACCCTTCTCTGAGGCTTCTCTCACAAGCAGAAGAGCAACTGCTTGCCAAGCAGCAGTGCTGTGCACGTGCACAGCACCTGCAACAGCTGTCATCCTGCTCAACTTCATCATCATGTTTCCCATCAAGCCATAGCATCAACGCCATCGGCCCCGCACCCTCTGAAGCGGCAACAGGAGGGAGCACTGCTCCATTGCCTCTGTCATCTTGCCAGAACAGCAACAGTCAACAGCCGTAAGACAGGTGACACAAGCCACGGCACTAGACTGCTGATGGGTAACAAACTGCGTAACCCTCTGCCGACGTATGCAGCAGTAGCAACCGCTGCAGCAGCCTGCACAGGCATACACTGGTCCATGTGAGCAAGCCATGTTGGGGAAGGTGCCAGTAGCATGCTGGCGGCAATCGGGAGGTGCTGTCACTTGTGCACAGCCTTTGCTGAAAGTCCTGTCACCCCACTGAAAAAAAGAAAGACAAAAATAAAAATAAAGAAAAAAGAAGGTCCCTCCAACACCTGACTCTGGGAATCCATGTCGCTTGCTTCATGCACTGCAGTGGCCCTCGCATAAAACATGCACAAGAGCGCATGCACATGTCAATTGTCCCAGCCACATCATGTGGGTACCCTATCCGGGAAACTGAACCTGCTCCCTGTAAGCAGCTACAGATGCCAGCTGCTCAATACAACAGTTCTGGATAGACTTTCAGTTAGTTTGAAGCATCCAGGAACAAGGCAGGTGCGGACTCCGTAGACTCCGCAGCAGCTGTCACTTGGCCTTGCACTGCCAAAGCTCGATGCAGCAACCTGGACTAACCCGCCAGCGGCCTTCACAGTAGACCTCCGTGCTAAATGAAAGCACTCTTTTCAGTTTCAGCCTCTGCAGTACTCAGCTTCTGGACCAGCATTGCTTGAAGGTGCGCAGTTATGCTTTTACCATGCTTAAACTCGTCCTATGAGGAGTTCCCGCTCATCCTCCCACTCTTACAGGCAGCAGCAGTCACTTTTGCGACAGCAGCGCCTACAGCAGATGTACCCGGCCTCAAATGAGCCATTCATGATTGCTGGTGTGGGCTGGCAGTGCCGTAATGGAAGGCTTCACCCAACACGGGAATGCACTGACGCGGTGGTCCAGCTCAGGGCCATCAGCGATTGAGAGACCTGCTTGTTCTTCTGTGTTTGAAGGTTCTGGCCGTATCTGGCCCTGGCTTGGGGGTTTGCCCCCTCTGGTCAGGAACCACCTGAGGTGGTTTAAGAGTGGCTGCCTTTCTGGTCCCCCTCTTGCTAGCAAAACGTGTAGTTGATTGATTGATTGATTGATTGATTGAGAATTGTCCTATTTACTCAGTGGTTGTCAGCCTGACGCACATGCAGGAGGTCCTCCAGGCAGACACTTTGCTGCAGCACAGGCCCCATGTTGCCAGCAACAACCAGTAATGCCGAATTGATACTGGCAGGACAGTGTGTGTGCACTAGCAGCTGCCAACAAACTGTGTGCATGTGCACCCCACAGTGCACCCCACAGCAGCAGAGAGCAACAGAACACAGCTTGTTTATCACGCTGACCTAGGTGCATCGCTAGATGGATAGCATGTTACTGATGAAACCTACAGAAAGGATGCTTTGTACAGGATTGAGTTGAGGCGGAAGTAGCATCATGCCTGTAAATGGCGACCGCGTAGATGAAGTACTGCTGCTGGGGTACTTCCTCGGACTTAAGCTGCTGCGTCCCTGGCTGTGTAAGAACACTTATACGCCCAAGAAAAAACTGTCTTGATGATGATTATAGGGCTGCTGCTGCTGTTCTCCGCAGCTTTCAAGCCGAGAGGCTTTAGTCTCCCGGATAGGGTCCCGGAACCGGGAGGCCAGATTGGACAAATCCAATATTCCTGTACTGGCAGCCCCACAGCGCAACAAGCAGTTGAGGCTGAATTCAATGTCGCATTTTATTGCATAGCCTGTTGTGTACTGCAGGGGGCGGCATGTCTGCATCGGCAGGCCAGCAGGTTTGGGTGTCACCGCTCCTCCAACGCGCTCGCCAAAGGCTTAAGTCGTGTAAGAGAGAGATAAGGAAATTGGAGAAGCAGGCGGCGGTTGTGGAAGGCGAAGAGAAGGCAAAGTGGCAGCAGCAGCAGCTGGTATGGATGCATCAATCATTGGAGCTGCAGTAGAAAGAAATCAAGTTGATGGAGATGGCAGAAGTGCTGCTGCGGCAGCGAGCTGAATCAGGTGCGGTTGGATGGCACACAGCAGCCAGATTGTCTTGCTGGTGCCTGGTGTTGCTATGGAAGTGTGTCAAGCAGATACCACCAGCTACTTGCATAGCTACGCCAGAACAAGCCTGCAAGGATGTTGCAGCAGCATTGAGTGCATTTATAGTTGATGCAACAGCAGTTATGTTGTAGTGTTGCACGGTGCTGCTGGCACAGCCTGCTGACTCGGCGTTGCAGCCTGAATGATGCATGTAACATCATGCTCACGGTTTTCCCACATGACAGCAAGATTGGTGTGGTCTGGTAGTTTAAACAATATCAGCGACAAGGCAAGCTGTATGATCTCCATTGTCAGCCTGCTTTATGACAGCGCGTTGCTAGGGGCCTACCGTCTAAGTTCACAAGGTGTGCTGCTCGAACACACAACCATCGATGCCAGGCTGCCCCTGCAACAGTGGTGTGGATGCTCCAATGTGCTACTTGCCACACGCATGCACAGTTCGATTTGTAGTTGAATCCTATGCTGCCTGCCTGCCTGCGTGTCCTTCCATACATTGCCTGCCTGCGTGTCCTTCCATACATTGCTATGCCTCCCCTTGGGCATGATATCTCTTGTGTCCCAACAACAGAAGCCGCAGCAGGGGCAGCAGCAGCAGCGACAGCAGCAGCAGCGGCAGCAGCAGCAGAGCCGGCAGCAGAGTCGGCAGCAGAGCCCGCAGCAGTGTCAGGTGAGCCATGCATGTACCTGCAGTCGTCCTTGCAGTAAGGCTGCCAGAACCTGTAGCGCTCGTCGTGACCGTTGCGTACACAGCAGAGTTGTGAGCGTCCCTGCACAGCAGCAGTAGTGGCTGTCAAGCGCACCACCTGCACCTCTAATCATATGGTTTGTATGTACTCCAACCGCCAACAGCATGCATGTTTGCAGATCATCAGCGCTAGCGGCATTTTGTGGGTTTGTGAACCTGTGAAGGCTTGGCTGCAGTCAGCTTCTATTGCGTTTTGTGCCAACCGCGTACAACTGTTGATGATGCTGGCCGGATCTCTCACTGGTGCTGTGCTCCGCTGCTGTTTTTGTGTTACTCGTGCTATGGCTGCCAGAACCTGAGTCGTTGAACCGCGGTCAGCTTCAAGACGACCATGCGCCAATGCCTACATGTGCAGGGCTCTTGCGGAACATCATCTGGCGCAAGCAGGTGAGGACTCGTTTATGCTTAGTAACAAGGCCGTACCTGCTGTGTTGAGCAGGTACGTTCATAGCTATTCAACATCGTGCATGCGTGGTGGATGCAGTGAGGGTTGATGATATGTTGCTGTGCACCACCTCACTTGCAGAAGTGTGTGAAATTGTCAGTGGTTACTTGACTGCTGCTTGCCATGCTGTGCAGACTGGCTACTCACGCCTGGTGGACAGCAGCAGCCAGGATCAAGACAAGAAAACGCAGTGAGGCAGGCACGGCTGGTGGCAGGTGCACCTTGTAGAACACAATGCACTGCTGTGGCTTGGATGCTACACTGGAGCATGAAGCAACTTGCTCGAGGTGTGTGCAAGATGGAGAGCGTAGCTGGGGCCGAACTTTGGAGTGGCGGCGTTGAGGTGGCCGTGGTTGTGCGCTTGTCAGGTACGTCCACATTCTTCATAAATTTTCCGGGCCACGCTAATGTGGTTTTAATGCAGTCACAGGTTATGGTTCGCCTTCATTGCAGCAGTGGTTGCTGTGGCCAGGCATATTTGTCTTGGCGGCTGGACCTTGATGTACAATGCGTGTGTTTGTGGTGTATTCACAGCGCGTTTTGTGGTGTCTTTGTACCTATTAATGCCCAACTTGCATGCTTGTTGGTTGATCCGTCAAGAGCAACTTGTACAGAGCCAGGTCACCTTGTGGTCTGTTCAAAACCAATGCGATGTCACACCGTTGCGGTGTAAGAGGCATGTCCTCCAAGGCGTGCTTGGGCTGCCCCCTAGATGCGCATGTGTGCAGTTGTGTAGCACAACTGGTCAGTGTGGAGGGTGGTCCCTGGAGGCTGGTTTTGTAAGCGCTCAGGCATACATTCGAGCATACATTTGACGATACGATGGCGTAACTGTTCACCAATCTTCATCATCGTCATGTTACCCATCAGGCCATAGCATCAACGTTGTTCACCAATCTTGTGGGTGTAGTACCCGGAATAGGGTGCCTGCGGCAGTGAATGTGGTTCCTGGCAGCCAGAGTTGGTTGTACGCTTGTGGCGCTGTGCGTTGCCGCCCACCAAACTTGATTATGCGTGCGCTATGCGTGCATTACAACGGCAGCATGGTCCTAACAGCAGTCACCGGCCGGCTGACAGCAATTGACTATGGCCACGTGGTGTGTTTCAGTCAATGAGGGTTTTAGGAGTCAGCTGGCTCTTCCTCAGCTCGGATTGGGCACCGCTGGGGACCTCTGACACATCCACCCGATTGTTGGTGCCAGTTGGTGCAGTTTGGTGCAGCGTGCTGCTTGCCATTTGTAACAGGACGGCTGGCATTTTGAAGGCCCGACTTTTCATGTATCCGCAGGTGAATGTCGTGTAGTTCGCTGGAACGTCAGATGGCCCATGTGGCAAGTGCTTATGCGCACCTCATTTCAGCCGGGAAGCGAGACTGAGTGAAACGGAGACACAGGATACTTGCAAGTGTGCACCTGCATGAACAGCAGCTGGCAACAGGCAAATGCATTAGTTGGTCACCATTTGAAACAGCTGTGGAGAATGCCTGTGCTCGCGCCTCGTCACGTGGCTTTTAGCCAGTGCGGTCAACTGCAAGATATGTTACTACACCTACTGTGCAGTGGTGATGCATGCCTCTCTGATTCTGGCTGTGTTGTGTGATGCATCAGTGGGATGCAAACCCCTTGATGTCATATTTGCAGCCGCCTATAGGCTCATAGCTTTGAGCAGCAGTTGCACCCTTTCACAGCACGAGACAATCCATGTGGCTCGTTTGGTGGCCATGGCAGCCTGACAGAAGTGCCAGTGCCTTTTCACACCCAATGCATGTGGGATGCATGTTTGACTTTCATAGCCTGTGGAGATGAGCCCTAAAGCTGCATCTAGGCTTTCCTTCAAGCTTCAGCGCGCACCCAGTACTGGATCATATGTTCTTTTGCTGCCATGCCAAAGTTGGCACAGCCATGCACCCCAGAGCACCTGTTATACAGCATGTGCATGCATGGCATGCATGTGGCTACATTTTGCTGCACTGCTTTGATGCGGTTACAACATCATTATGGTATTGACGGACCTCGTGCCCCTGCCATGATAGGCAATGTCGTTGAGCTTGCACGCACTGACAGACAGTGCAATGCAGCGGCAGCTGGATGTGATCAACCATGTGCATTTCGCCTAAACAACTCCAATGCATGTGGCACCGGTCCATCGGTGTTTTATTGGAGGGTAATGCGTTGCTGTTGCTGCAAGCCAGATGAAAGGTTCCGCAAAGACAGCAGGCTCTTTCGCTTTGTGTTTTCTGTGCGGTCAGTGCGGGTGCAAGGTTACTCATGCATCTTCTGCAGCATCACCAAGAATGATCCAAACATATATAACCCGTTTGGTAAAAAAAATTGCATCACGGAGAAGGTGTTCAGGGCTGCAACTTCGCATGTGCCTTGTGCGCGCTCTGCGACTGCCCGGCGCGTGTCGATGTGCAATCCACACCCTGAACGGCACAAGCCATCACAGAGGCCTTTTTAGAGTTCATTTCAAGTGTTTAGTTGTCTCAAGTCGTGCAGGTCGCTCAAACGACAGCAACCTGAAGGACATCCCGCCAGCCACAGTCCAACCACCAACCGCACATCACGAACGATGCTTGTCCGCACAGCTACGATGCAGCGCTTCTGCAACTCCCCAGAAGTGAGGTGAGACTCGCTTTGGTTTATGTGCGCCTGATTTCCTTGCACCTCGATTGCTGTACAACTTAACAAGCTCAAGGACAGCAGCAGAAACACAGCTGCAAGCTCAACCAGCACTCAATCAATTCAATCAAAACACGTTTTGCTAGCAAGAGATGTCGCCTAGAAAGGCAGCCACTCCCAAACCACCTCAGGTGGTTCCTGACCAGACGGGGCAATCCCACAAGCCAGGGCCAGATACGGCCAGAACCTTCAAACACAGAAGAAAAAGCAGGTCTCTCAATCGCTGATGGCCCTGAGCTGGACTCAACCAGCACTCAACATCATCAAATTAATCCTGCTGTAATTGCTTTCATTGCAGGCGCTGCCCTCTCAGCTCTGCCGGTGGACGTCCCTGCAGTGGCTGCAACCGCAGCTGCCCTGCCAGCAAGGCCGGCGCAGCAGGCTGCAAGAAAGCTGCCCTGGCGCCTTCTCCTGCAAGCAAGCCCTTGCCACGTCAGCAGCTTGCGCCGCCACCAGAGGCGCTGGGCATCTACTACAGCACTGCCACTGGCAAGACAGAGGAGGTGGCTAACATCATCAAAGAAGTGAGTGGTTGGAAATGCGCTCTGTGTCAGATGCCAGCTGGCAGACTCTGCTTGTGCTGTCAAAAAACGCTGGCAGACTGTGCTGCCGATATCTTGCAAGTTGCCTCACATGTGTGATATGCTTGGTGCTTGCGCGCATCTGCTGCTGTACTGTTGAACACAAGCAGGCATTTGCACTGCCAGTCAATCCCACACAGACCTTGTTGCTGCCGCTGCTGCTGCCGCCGCCGCTGCTGCTGCTGCTGCTGCTGCTGCAGGTGCTTGGCAACGCTGCAGCAGAGCCCCAAGACATTGGTGATGTGCCCGACCTGGCCGCTGCTCTGACTGACCCTTCCCTTGATGGCCTGCTGGTGGGAGCTCCCACCTGGAACACAGGCGCTGATGAAGGCAGGTCAGGCACAGCCTGGGATGATGTGCTGGCACAAGTGAAGGGTGAGTCACTTCCGCATTAGCACTGCTGGCAGAACTGGTGTCGTCAGCTACCACTACCACTTGGTAGTGCTGATGCCTGCTTTCTGGGGTGTTGTTGGTCACGATTTCGCCAAGAGCAGCTGCAAGGATAGTCTGCCCAGCAGCAGCTCTGCGTGCATGGCGCCGCCAGCTCGGCACCCTGCCTCGATCAAGCGCTGTCTGACTCGCCGACAACACCTGTGACAGAAGGCCTGAGTGCTGCCTGCTTCCTCCTCCTGCTGCTGCTGCTGCTGCTGCTGCTGCTGCTGCTGCATTGTCTGATCACTTCACTAGGCCTGAGCCTGCAGGGCCGCAAGGTGGCAGTGTTTGGCTGCGGGGACCAGCACGGCTATGGTGACTATTTCTGTGATGCAATGGAGGAGCTGCACTCAAGCTTTGCTGCGGCAGGTGCTGACATGGTGGGTGCGTGGCCGACAGAGGGCTACGAGCACTCGGAGTCCAAGGTAAGGGCGAGATTGGGTAGTGGGCCGGCTGGCCATTGTGGTTCAGTGGTGTTGCGCTGTGTAAACCCTGGCACGGCTTGATGGTAGTATGATTCAGTTGCACTGACCTGATAGCCAGAATGACAAAAAGTTAACATGTCAGATGGCTATGGGGACTGCTTCTGTTATGCAATGGAGGAGCTGCACTCCAGCTTTGCTGCGGCAGGCACCGACATGGTTGGAGCGTGGCCCACAGAGGGCTAGGAGCACTCAGAGATTAAGGTGAAAGGGCTGCAGTGTTGGGGTCGTGGGCGGTTGGTGTTGTGTAGTTCAGGCTGCGACATTGCTGACAAGGGTTGTTGCTGGGCACAATCCAAGCGCACTTACATGGTGAACTTGCGCATCTGCATGGGTGGGGCTTGCGCTTGAGCGAGCTGGCAATCCATATGCTGACTGCTTTGTTTGTGGAAAATCTCGGCAGGCGGCATGTTGAAGTGAAGGATGACGTCGCCTGCAGGTCACAGAGCTGGCCTGTTCGCCCACAGCCCGTGTATTGTCTACCCACGCTCCTTTCACATCGTGTCAGGCTGCTGCATGCGATTAATATTCCGCCTGCCTGCCTGCCTGCCTGCCTGCCTGCCTGCCTGCCTGCCTGCCTGCCTGCCTACCGCGCTGTTGCTGCAGGCTGAGACCAAGCCTGGCTTCTTCTGCGGCCTGGCCCTGGACGAGGACAGCCAGGGCGAGCTCACTGAGGGCCGCATACGGCAGTGGACCGCACAGGTGCTGCAGGAGATGGGGGTGAAGGCACCAACAGCAGCGGCGTGAGGCATGCGCTTGAGGCCTGAAGCGTGAGGCATGAGGCATGAGGGAGATGGCACAGCCTAACTGTGTACACCGGGTTCTGGTTGGGAAGCGGTGAATAGGCTGGTGGCTGACGCGCCCTGAGTGCTGCGCTAGGGTTATGTGAGCCCTTTTCTGTACGATGGTGCCTTGTAGTGTTAACAGTTGCAGACAAGACAGCTTGCAATAGCTGAATGCCTTGCTGCCTTGCCGACGCGTGACAAAGCGTCCTGTGTTGCTGTACCATATAGTCCTTTGCAGAGCAGGGTAGCTACAAGTAGGTGTTGGCACTGTCTGGGACCAAAGCGCGTGCTGTCATAGGGTTGATCTGAGAGCGTCTTCTCAAAGCAGCGCCACTCAGCCGCTGGGCTGCCCAATGTAACAACATTGTAACAGACATTGATAGAATTTAGTTACTACACCCCATCTCAATGCATGCCATGCATCGCTTCATATCCAGCAAAGCATCGACGCCATGGCCCACATTGCCTGCGTAACAGCCCTGACAGTAACCATGCCTACGGTCAGCCCTTCAGAATGGCAGCAGCACACATGCACAGGCATTGCCACGCCAAGGCCAGGCCCAGTTCAGCAGCGCAGGGCAAACACAGCTGCAACGGCTGCCCAGCCATGCGCATCATGACGCGTGCACCATTGTGTTTGAAACAGCCTCTCGTTGGCTCCTGACTGGGGTTCCCACTCCTCGTTGAGTGGAGCATGTAATGTAATGTAATGTGAAACAGCAGCACCCCGGCTGGCATGTGCAGGTCACAGACTGTGCCCAAGGGGCTGCCATGCAGTTCTGGTGCGCGTATGTTCATGTGGTTTCAAAATGCAGCAGCTCCCACACATGCAGTAACTCGTAGTATGAATGCAACACAGGCTCTGCACGTTGTGCCACTACATGCATTAATTCGACCTGCACGTGGGTTAACATGGACGCCCGCTATGCTCAGGCTGTACTTTGACAGTGCTGTACCAGTCCCAAACACAAAAGGATGTTGTGTAAACGGACAACTTTCCCTTTACAAAAGATGCCGCCCACCTGGCAGGTGCCATGAACCAACAGCAGGTGGTGCTGCGGCACTTGACACAACCCAAGAAGATGCACATCAAACCGACTTTGAAAGCTGCAGCATATATGTGTTAATGCATGTCTCCGATAGCAGCGGCTGTGCAAACACCACCTGCGATGTGCGCATCCCATTGTACTCCACCCATGGTGCCTTCACTAATCATTATGTAATGGGGTGTTTTCAAGTGCAGGCGTGGTTAGGAGTCTTTTCTGCCTTGCTCACAACATCAAACAACATCAAGGGTAGGGATCGGTGTGTGCTGCGCTGCGCACGTGTCCGTAGTAAGTGACAGCTGCTATACTGCAACAATCATGCGGCATGCGTATGATGCAATGCCTCCCTGCATCACCCAGATTATGTGAGTGTGCGTAGCATGATGCTCACGTCAACGGTGCAAACCCCGCCTAGCAGAACCTACCACCACTGCAGCATACTGCCTGGCGCTATGTTTGCACACCAGCAGCAGCACCATGCTTGCCACGGGTGCCTGGGTGGAAACCGCCACGCGCATTTAAGTGCAATACCACTACACCATCATCTTTATCAACATCATCATCCTGCCTTGGCATGCGTTTCTGTTGGTGCCAAAGAGACACCAGACCAACATCCAGATCAGCACAACTCACACACAGTCGATTGTGGGATCCACTTCCCATACGCCGGTCGCTCCATTGCACGTGGCAATCGCACCGCTACCAGTCTTCCCAGCCGCACACCCTGCCATGCACACATCCTGATCAGCTCCCAGCAAGCACACAGGGTCAGTTGCTGGCCAGGGGCTGACCAGTTCATTGAAGGGGTCAGGCTGGGGCAGGCCTTCGCAGCTGAGCAGGTTTTCAGGTGTGCAGTCTGCCACAACGTCCCAGACAAGTGTGCCAAAGCCGTCGTCAATGCAGGTGGCCTGCGGACACATGCACAGCAGCAGCAGCAGCAACAGTACGAAAGGTGATGTAGCTGCCAAGGTGAGCTCCGCATGCAGAGCGCGTTGCATCAAGCATAACACCAGGCACTTAGCATCACAGCAAAGCATGCTGGCTTCATGCGCAGCAGCAGCCCAGCCCCTTAGCCAGGCCCTATTGTTGCGGTTGAGGCGTACTTCTTCCAGCTACATGAGGCAAGTAACAAACACAAAACAAATATGCAGGGTGGTTGCACCACGCATTAGTACCGCAATCATGTCGCTCAGACATGTCTGCTGCACTCACCGTGCCACCGGAGCCAACAAAGCCAGCAGCGCAAAGTGCCTGGGAGCCATCACTTGGGCAGGAGGAGCTGTCAGGAGCATTGGCACAGTCTGTGGTGGCAGCAGGCACCAAACAACAGCGGCAAGGAACCGGTGTCAGCTGCGTAGCGAACTTGCAAAACGCACGGCTGGCCTTGTAGGCGGCATCTGTTGCAGATGTATCTGGCGGATGCGCAGGGCACCCAAGGCATACAAGGCACAAAGCTTCACTGCATACGGTTAGTTGACCGGCGTGTGTCACGCATGACACAGCCGTAGCATTATATTCAAACTTTCAACGTCTACAGAATGTATGGTGAGGCTGCGGCTGCTATGGAGGCAACACCCCAGTACATGATGACATGTGCATTGATGCACTGGCTACCGACCTGTTGGCCAATCCACAGAGGGGTCTTCTGGGGTAGCAGCGCAGGTGGATCCTCCTCCTCCCGCTGGAGTGCACTCCCCTCCAATGATATAGCCAAAGCTGCCGTCTGCCTGAATGCCGCACACAGCTTGAACACCACCATCAAACCCAGCCTCACTGCAGCATAGGTGCAGCACACACGAGCAGCATGGGTTACGTGCATGGGCTGATTGTGATACCAACAGCTATAGAGGCGGTACAGCAAGGCAGATGAAGGGATGGCTAACCACAGCATTCACAGGTGGTCTGCTGTAGACTAGAAGCAAGATCTTTCTGATGACAGATTTTTAAGCAAGCAGTGCTGTGGCTGTTGACAGAGCACCAGGGTAAACGTGAAAGGTTTAGAACGAAGGAGGGGTGCTGCACGCACAGCAAGGATTCAGCATCAAGCAGCTCATTGTACAAACCACAGAGCAGCTGACAGCACATTGTGATTCTCATGGCTGGCTCAGCAGTTGCAGCAGCACTCACCAGGATGCATCACACACTTCTCCATCTGTCTTATCGGTGCAGTCAGCAAAGTCTTTGGCATTGGGCTGCTTATCAGGAGTGCCAGGGCAGTCCGCGCCAGGCCCATCCCTCACACACGTCCCCGCAACCACCCAGCCGCTAGCAGAGCACGTTGCCACCACCTCCCCAGTGAACCCTGCCGCACAGTTGGCGTTACATACTGTCGGGTTCACCGAAGCGCTGCCATCCACACAATCCGAAGGCCACGCTTCAGCGTTTGCCACGCTCTGCGGGCGATTCGGGCAGTCTGCCATGCCACTGCCAGCCACACAAGTGCCCTGCACACGCCAAATGCCAGCTGGGCCTTCGCAGTAAGCAATGGGCCATGCACTTCCGGGTGTGCAGCTGCTGCACACATATGAGGTCTTGCAGGGCGCCCCGCGGGCCCCACATTTGCGGCCTGCTAGGATGTTTGAGCAGGTCGCCGCCCAGGGCTGTGCATGAGGCACCTGTGATGAGTTGCAGCAGCAGTGTGGCGCAGCAGCAGTGTGGTGCAGCAGGAGTGTGGTGAAGCAGCAGTGTGGCGGAGCAGGAGTGTGGTGCAGCAGTGCAGGGGTTGAGCTTGCTAGGCTCAACAGCAGCCAAACAGGAAATATATGGCTGATATCTAAAATGCAGGGTTCATGGCCAGTGCTGCTGTGCACGCATGCTTAGAGCTTTCTATACCCTATGTTTTCGCATAACCGTGCTGTGCGCATGCAAAGGCAGCCAAGTGTAAATGGGTTGTGCATAAAGGTTGCTGCACGGGCTGCGCTTCAGCACCTTCAAACCACCACTTTCCTCACCTGAGGTGGCTTGCCTTTGCACCTGCAGCAAAACGAGCATCATAGCAGCAGGCGTGCAGCAGAGCAGCCTGTGTGTCAGTCAAGGAGCAACCGTGTGCAAGTCCGTGCAGCACCAGCAGCCAGCTGCTACAGTTACATAACCTGAGCAGGCGCTTGGCTTGAGAATGTGGCAAAAGCATGGCAATGCAGTGCATTACTAACATTCTAACTTGTTTTTGAAACATAGGGCTCCTTCGCCACCCCCACTACACCACGTACCTGACATTGCCAGGCGCGCTTTTAGGGGCGCAGACTGAGGAGGCAATGCTCTTGCCGCCAGAGCTGGTGTAACCAGCCAGGCAGGATGCACAAGCACAATAGCCGCAGCCTGATGCCGGCGGCACTTGACAGACAGCATTGGGATGGTAGCCCCACCAGCAGTAGTTCGGCCTGTTACTGTACTGCTTCTGCGGTGTAACTAGCCACTTGGGATGCATGGAGAATGTGCGCTGCGCCAAAGAGATGTAGTTGCTCTGCAAGGGGCTTTGCTTGCGTGCTGCTGTAGCAGCGCGGGCGTTGAACTTGCTGGCAGCAGAAGGGAGGAAGCCTGGGCAGGATGGCGGGTATGTGGGAAACCTCGGCACGCTAGGCACTGCATAGCTACCGTAGCCGGCAGCACACCCTGCGGGTAGCAACAGACAAGGCAGCGTCAGCCGTGAGCCTGTAAGGCAGCTGTGAGGTGAGCCAGGCAAGCGCGTGGATCCACAACAAGAGGGTGGACAGGTGATGCAGGCCTCTGCTTCGGGCGGGCATTGGCAAACACTCTGCTGTCATGCGGCAACCGGCAAATCCTGTGTCTATGCGCCTGCTGTCAATTTTTTTGAAATACCTACGCCACATGGGTTCAAGCAGAAGAAGCTATGCCGATGTTCAAGCCCCCACTGCCACCAGCAGCAGCCACACCGGCTGGCACCAAGGGTTCCTGCCATCCACCAGCCTGAGCAACTGCACCAGCCCACGCACCGCATGTGCTGTCTGGCAGCTTGACATATCCTCCACGGGTGTTGCACTCCAGGCATTTGTATGGGTTGCCACTCTCGCACTGGTTGCAGCCAGGCAGGTAGCACCTGTAACCCAACCAGATCTTGCTGCCAGTGGCAGCTGCGTCACCCAGCAGCAGCAGCAGTAGCAGCCCAGGCAGGGCTGCCAACCGACAGGGTATCCCCATCTTTCGGCCTTGAAAGCGAGCGTTGTCCGACTGCGAGTCACCCAGCACAGAAGAGGTGCCCTTCCTGAGACATGTACAGTATGCACGATTGCAGACGTTTGATTGAGGAAGGGCGAGCATAGCAATGCGAACAAAGACTGCGACTATGCTGTGTACATGGAGGGCTGGCGTTTGCTGATTTTGCGATTCATGGTGCATCGCAGGCAGGACAAACTCACCAGTGCTGCAGCCTGATATATTCGTATCCTGCGAGCTATGCGATCACACTATATACCGGTTGTAATCGGCAGTGCAAGGTTCAACTGCTATCTTTGTTTAAGGAGCTGCCACAGTTCCGAGACCAACACTGGTCGGGTGCAGTTGGTCTGGTTGACGCCCCTGCGTAGTAACGTGGTCGCGCGTGTTATCACACTTCCAAAGGTGCAGTAATGGAATAAAAAACTGTTTCATAGGCCAAAGCCACCTGACGGATGGCGGGTTTGGGCTGCGAAACTGCCCAACATCAGACTGTCACTCGCAGCATTCCTGGCAATCTTGCGAAGATCAAGCCATGCACCTGTTTTATGCGTCCAAACTATAATAAAAAATCGCATCGCATCAACCCGGCACCCCTTGCCACTCGAGTTCATGTTGGTCATGTGGGAAAGTCACTGGCAACTTGGCAAGTGACTTGAAGACAAACGTTGTGGAACGCCTTTATCTAGTCCTCAACAGCTGGAACTGCCAACAACTACCCAGCGTATTCCTTGCATGAACACATTGATGCGATCCCTCCATCTACCAGGCATCTGTTGTGGCGTAGCCGCATGAACACACCAATGTGACCCCCGGGGCCTCTATCTACCGTCTTCCATGCATTGCAGTCTCTGGGCCTCGCCACATGCACCTAATGCTTCTTGCCCTTCTTGCCCTTCTTTGCCTTCTTGCGCTTCTTGCCGCCAGTGCCCTGCTGGCTGCCAGCATTGCTGCCGCCGCCAGCCTTGCTGCCTGCTGCTGCCGACGGCTTGACCAGCTGCTGGTGGTCTGACTCATCCTCCCCCTCACTGCTGCCATCATCTCCGTCAGTATGATGACCCCCTACCCCTTCTGCTGCTGCCACCTCACCCTGCATGGAGCTGCTTGCTTGCTGCAGGGCCTGCTGCTGCTGCTCTGCTGGCGTCACCGCAGCCTGCTGCTGCTCCTGCTGCTCTGAATACTGCACATGGTGTTCTGCTGGCTGGATGCTGCCGCCAGCAGCATCAGGCTGTGCAGCGCTGCTGCCGCCCTCACAGGCCGCTGCATCCCCAGCAACTTTTGCCACATCAGCAGGTGTCCCTGCTGCCAGCTGCTCTGCTGCCACTGCTACGTCAGCCGGTGCTGCGGCCAGCACTGCTGTACTGTCTGCTGCTACTACCAAGCCCACAGCAGTATCTGCTGGCAGCTCCTGAAGGTGCACAGCGGCTGCAGGAACGGGCTCCACAGCTGCAGCAGCAGCTGCTGCAGGGGTCACAGTGTACACTGCTGTTGCATCTTGGGCTGCTGGCAGCTCTGCAGCTGCAGCTACATCTGCTGCAGCAGAGCCAGCTTGCACCTCATGCACAGCAGGCATGTCCACTGTGGTGAGGTGCACATTGGGGTAGGGTGCTGCTGCAGTGCCATCCATCAGCCCCATTGCCATGTCAAACCTGATCGGGCAGCTGCTGCTGCTGCTGCTGTTAGGCTCCACAGCATTCAATTTGGGGGCAGCTGTCATGCTGCCAGCAAGTGGCGCATACTGCTGCTGCATGCCTGGCGGCATGTATGTAGCTGCTGCGCTTCCTGAGGCCTGGCCTGATGGGCTGTATAGCGAATCTGCCCCTGCAGGCGTGGTGAAGGAAAATGCAGCAGCATTTCATATGCAGAACGACCAATCGCTTAGCAATGCAGAAAATCTCATTGGTACTGTGTGGGGGCAGTGTGTACCTGTGAACTGTGCTGCCTGGCCCATTGCTTCTGCACGCATTGACGCTGCACAGCAAGTAACTTCTATGCAATGGCAAAAGCAGTGGCCGATGGGCAACCATGGCATATATGTTCATGCTGCGCACCATCACAACCATTTCATTCTAGCCTGCCTCTAGGCCTGGCTCACCCTGTGCATTTGTTGCAGCTGCAGCTGCAGCTGCAGCAGCCATCACTCCATCCCACACTGCGGGCTGGCCCACAGGCGCTGCTGCAAAGCCGGGGGCATGGCCCAGCAGCCAAGTGGGCTCAGGCGCAGCAGCTGCTACCACAGCAGCCTGCTGCTCAGCACCAAGCCCCTGTGCTGTTGATGGCATGCCGGCATATGCTGCTTCAGCAGGCAGCACCCCTGGCATGCCCCACCCCATGCCCATGCCTCCCAAAGGTGCCCAGGTCATGCTAGCTGTGCCCTGTGCTGTGATAGGTGACATTGCACCACCCCAAGCACCTGCACCTGCTGCCGCTACAGCTGCTGCTTGTGCCTGTGCAACACTCATGCCCATGCCAGGGTATCCAGCCATGTTCATGCCAGGGTACCCCGAGTAGCCAGGATATGCAGGTGCTGGCATTCCACTGCCGTCAGCAGGTGGGCCCATCTGCTGCTGCTGCTGCTGCATAGGCGCTCCATACATCATCCGTGGCTGCTGCTGCTGCTGCTGCTGCTGCTGCTGCTGCTGCATAGCACCATATGGGCTACCAGCCTGAATCTCGCCTGTGCATGGGGCATAGCAGTTGAGACTGGGCCCCGACTGCTGCATGCCATCAGCTGCAGTGAAGCCAGCCGGCACAAATGGTGGGTAGCTATTCAGCCCCATGCCAGGCTGCACCCCTGTCATGATGCCATACGGCATCATCCCAGGTGCTGCATACCCTTCCTGCGGGTGCTGCCCGGCGGCCACTGCTGATGCCATGGCTGCTGCTGCACCAGCTGCATCTGCTGCCATCGCAGCCGCCGCCATTGCCGCAGCCTCATCTGTGAATGTGCCGTGTGCTGCTGGGGGCTGCTGCAGCATGGCTGACATGCACGGCGTTCCCAGCTGCCCGGCTGCCTGTACGCCTGAGGCGCCACTGCGAACATCCAAAAGACCAGGGCCGCCACCTGCAACAAGAACGGACAAGCAACCATCTCAAGCAGAGCCACAGATGTAATTGCAGAATAGCAGGTACTGCATGCGTGGCATGCTGACACTGCCGATCAAGTGCAGCATGCATGATCAACCCCAGCCCACCTGCATCTCCACCAGCTGTTGCGCTGCCCAGCCGCTGCGACAGCAGGCTCTTCTGGGGTGTGGCTATGCCATCAAAGCTCAGGGAGTCGGAGCGCAGCGCAGTAGGGCTGTCGGGCACCGCCAGGCCTGCCAGCACTGCCACGTTGACTGTCTGGCTGCGCTCGCGCATGGTGTTGATGGCGCCTGCCGTGATGCTGGTGCGCGGCTGCAGCGAGGACTTGCGCGGCGTGATGCTGCCGTCTGCTGTGGCTCCGTCAGCCAGCTTGCGTGCCATCGCCTGCACGCGAACACAGACCAGTCAAACGACAGCAACAAAGAGTGAGAACACAGCACAACAGAGCAGAGCCTAGGAGATGCAGCTGACCACCCCTGCTACATATGATACTGCACATGCGGTGTGCCGGCAGCAGTCTTAAACTGTGAATGGTTGTGTCTCTGCCGATTGCCAAGCTTGGTGCTAAAGCCCTCCTTCCTTTGCAATCTTGTGATGGCGCCTATCGCCTGCCCCTGCTCTCACCTGCAGGTCCTGGGGCATGGAGGCCAGTGTGTCCTCCATGTCCTGCTGGTCGTGCTCCACAATCAGCTCAGGAGCAATCAAGAAGCCGCCACCAGGCCGTGACACCTGCAACAGCCACAACAAATGTAAGTGATCTGGCAGCGTAAATGATATCAGCCATGCTGCAACGCACAGGTCGCAACAGCAACCGCAGCAGCCTATTGACCAACAGTGCCGTGTGAAGCGGGGTAATAAAACTGCCTGAAATCACATCCAGGTCTGTCATTATTTGCGACTTGCAGGAGCCCATCGCTGCCGCTGCCGCTGCTGCTGCAGACACCACCACCCAGCACACTCCATACTCGTGTCCAGCTGTCGGTGCGTCCTGCACGCACCAGCTGAGTGTAGCGCAGCTTCCCAAAGGCCTTGAACCAGATGGGCTTGTACATGGGGTTGTCAAACATGTCCTTGTAGCGCGGGTGGTGCGGCATGCGGTACGTGGGCGTGCCAGACAGCTTGCGGCGGCCCACACCTTTGCCGTACGTTGCCAGCAGCGCTGACTCGTACGTGACCTCGATCTCAGGGCCGTCGTCCTCGTCAGCGCAGCAGCAGGCGAAGGCCTTGCCGCTGAAGAAGTACAGCAGCGATCTGCAGCGGGTGATGCCACCAATATGTTAGCAGCAGCAGCAGCAGCAGCAAGTCAGACTGTGAAGCAGCAGCGACATATCTGGTGCCTCATCTATCATGTGTTGACATCTGGATGGTTAATGGAAACATTGGGGATTTCACTGACAGAGTCACCGCTCAGCAGGGCAAGCATGTGCCATCTGGCATGCTTCATCCAGAGGCTGCTGCTGCTGTGCTTCACCTGATGATGACGTGGATGGTGAGGTGGACTATCAGCAGCACCAGCAGCGGCAGCCCATTCAGCTGCGTGATGCGCAGCCCAGCGCTGCTCCTCGCCAAGCTTGCCAGGCCGCTGCTACTCCTGTCAGCCAGGTCTGACACACTCTGCATGTTGCCGCCGTAGAAGTGGGTGTGCATCCACAACCCAAAAGCGCAGTGTGTGGCAGCAGCCCAGGGCAGCACACCTGCACAGCCAAGTCATCAATGTCCCACATAACTTAGCTTAAAGGGCGATGGTGGTGCTGCAGCCAGGCTGAAGCATCGTTGAATTCTGAACAGGCTGCACCTGCTCAATACATGCAGTGAGCAAAGTATTGCCAAACCACTGCTTGCAACATTTGCAGCTTGCTGCTCACCCAGCAGCAGGACCGGCAGCGACTGGCCGTAGCGCACGGGCTGCTTGCACATCGTGCTGAGGTACCAGCGGTCTGTGACGTCCACCACCATGAGCCACACGATGCCGTAGATGTACAGGCCAGGCATGCCACTGCCAAACATGAGGATGATCCACAGCCCCAGCATCATGTCAGACACCCTGCGGCAGTGACAGCAGTGCAACAGCCGCACACCTTACAGTGAAAGAACAGCGGCAGGCTCACTGAGCAGTGGCATAACCTGTGCAGCAATGCACCAAACACCGTGTGCCCCCTGCAAGTTCGTGTATGAGTTTGGCACTGTTTCTCCAACATCCCAACACAACGAGCTGCGTTGCTTGCACAGAGAAGGCACCAGGCCCTGACCTTCACTCCAACACACCGAAAAGCAACTGCTGGCAGCTGGCGGCCACTGCCAAGTTGCTACTTACCTGTAGTCCAGCACAAACTCAAAGCCCAGCCACGCGCTGTTGTACATGGACTGGCTGGCTGTCTGCACGCAGCCGGTGAGGCAGCCTTGGCGCAGCTTGCGGATGAGCCAGTTCAGCCAAGCGAATCCGGCTGCAGTGTGCATGTGGCGGCCACAGACACCACCAGATGCCAGCGCAGCAGCAGCAGCAGTAGTGTCAGGCAGGGGATGATGGGGCGAATGCTGAAATGAGACAGCTGCATACTGCTTAGCAGTTTCCATTTCCCTCAAAACATGTGGCACGCATGGCTCAAGGGAAGGCACAAAACCCATTCAAAGGAACAGCCAGCGACATGGGGCCACCCAAGCATGTGCAAGGGCATCTTCATCTGCTACAATGGCATCATGCAGCATGCACAAGCTTCCAGCGGCAGCCACAACCCAACCTGCGGGCCAGCCAGCTCACCTGTGAGTATCGCATTCAGGATGATGATGATCTGCAGAGACTGGCCCACGTCAACATACCAGTTGGCCGAGAAGTCATCATAGGCGCCTGACAGGATCAAGTTGGCGCCCCTGCAAAAGGGACAGGCACAGCCACAGCCACAGTCACAACACCAACACGAAGTCTTGGAGCCAGAGAGCTGCTGCCGCACATGCCTGCAAAGCAAGTGCGCCAAAAGCAGCTTGCATAACGACTATGTGCCTGGTGTACAGGTCCTGCCAGTAACTGCAGCACACTGTGGCACGCGCTACCATGCAAAGAGCTGCAGCAGTGAATGGCATCCATACACACCAACTGGTCCTTTGGTTGCCGGACAGCGTTGAGTTGATGGTGTTGCTGGCAATGCTGCTGCGCGCGTTGACCAGCAGCAGCACCAGCACCGAGTTGAGCAGCTGGCTGACAAAGGCCAGAATGGCGTACGCCTTCTCCTGGTCACTCTGGCTCCAGTGCTTCTCAAAGCGCACTAGCACCTGCAGCACCTGCTTCAGGACGATGTTCAGGATGACGATCACTCCAGAAATGACGGCCCTGCAGGCGACACACGGAAATACACATTAATGTTCGCCGCCTCAGCCACCAATGATTGAGTGCTTCTGTGACATTTGATAGCCCTGCCCCCGCTGCTGGCATGTGTGTTGAGGTGTTGAGGAGCACTGTCAAAAGGGAGCAGTGAAGTTGGTAAAACGAGATGCTGGCATGCAACACAAAAGCGACATATGCTATACATTGCCATACTGAGCGAGCTTGGGCCTCATGTACACTCACTTCATGACTGCGCTCTTCATGGTGAACGAGCTGATGAACACAGAGCACTCCTGCCGCGTGGAGTAGACCCACTCCGTGTCAGCCATGCGTGCGGGCGTCATCGCTGACAGCAGCTCGCAGTAGCAGGGGTAGCACATGGAGAAAGCGCAGCCTCCGCCTTGCTCGCTGCAGTCAGTCATGCTGGAGTGCAGGTCCTTGGCCTTCAGGAAGGAGTCTGCAACGCCACAACATAGCACGTAACATCCAAACATGACTGGTATCAGCTGCTGTTGTGGCAGTGACATTGCATGCTGCACATGGCAGGACGCCCGGCTGCACAAGAGGATGTTATGCGGCACAGCGCATCCAGCTGCAGATTGCATGTGCAGCAGCAAGACCTGGCATGCAGGCAGCGCACCTGCCATGTTGGTGAACTGCACGGGCTCAGCTGGCTCAAAGCTCAGCTTGGTCTTCAGCAGGCTGCAGCAAGAGTGTGCAGGCAAGATAGCAGGGCAAGAGCCAGCAGGTTGACAGAATGGAGTCAAACACTGCATTGTACATCAGCAGCTGTGCACAGTGTTGAGTGACACCCAGCAGCAGCTTCTAGGAGTACAGAAGTGCCACAGGTGCTTCCAGTGCAAGAATCGAGCAAGTAAAGGCAGGAACATCCGGCGGTAATCAGCACACCCTAAACCAGTTTGCCACTCACACACTGAGCTTCTCGCTGCACCGTTGCTTGAGCAGGACACTGCAGTAGCCCAGGCGCTTGTAGGCATCATCTGCTGACCAAGGGGCAGCTGCTTCCTCCCCAATGGCTTCTGTTATCTTGGCAAGGGTGACGTTGGCTAGCGCAGGGGCCTGTTCCGCCTGCGTGTAGCTCATTGGGAAGGTCTGCGCAGCAACATAAGCAGCACAACTGCACCCGTTACGAAGTAGAAGCAGACAGTAGAAAGGGTATTCTGTACATGTCTGAGACCAGGCCTTGGCATTCAGTAATGCGACAACGCGGAATGTTGCTGAAGATATTGCTCTGCAGAGCACATGTGCAACCCCTGTCTGCAAAGTGCGGCAACTGACAGGCTCACCTGCATCGCTGCAGCAATCTTCTGCTGCATGAGATCGTTGGACCAGACAATGTTGCGTGTGGAGGAGATGTTGATCGCCATGAGCTTGGTCACAGCAGCAGCGCTGATCAGCAGGATCGCCAGCACAGCCAGCCGCACGATCGCCTGCAGCAAGAAGCAGCAGCAAGGCATGTGATGGACAGCAGCCAACACATCTGTGTCACGCGGGCGCACATCACATGCAGACCAAACCCGCTGCAAGGCATCTGGCACATACTGCTCCTGATGCTGCTGCTGCTGCTTGGTGAGGCAGGTGTCTAACGAAGGCTTGGAGCTTGATGCCTTGCTATACACATGCTTTCAGCTTGGAAAGCACTGAATGGCACTGGCAGTGGCGCACCATCCTGAAGTAGCGTGCGAAGCGCGAATAGTGCAGGTTCTCATAGATGTAGTCCTCAGGCGGCTTGGCATCTTCAACCCAGAACCTGGTGCCAGCAACAACGCACAGAGGCGTGACCGCATCAGCGCGCTTGTCTTTGCTTGGCGTTGCTGCTCCTGTCAGCTGCCAAGCACTGCATAACGCAGCTCTTCTCAGCACAGAAACATCTGTGCTTCGGTCATACCATCTTCAGTCCAACAGCATGCCAACTGCAAGCAGTACTGCACTGAACATGCTGCCCCAAACAAAACTGCCATCAACTACAAGTCCCACCTTTCTCTGTAACCTTACCTGTACTTGCCCAGAAAGCGGTCGCTGCGCTTCACAAACCAGCTGCTCAGCCACCCTGCAGCAGCAGCAGCAGCAGCAGCAGCAGCAGCAGCCCGCAGCAGCACCAGCACCGCAACTGCTTAGTGTGCCAGCATGCCTCACAACACATACTGCAGCCACCCTTCACGCTAGTGCTGCTGCTGCTGAGGCGAAGTCGCAATACAACATACGTTGCGTTCCAGCATAGGCAATGCGACAACGAATCAACGCAGAGTGAGCTACCTCACACTACGCCGCACCCCTCTGCAGGCCCACTCACTTCTGGGGCATCCCGCGCTGCACTTGCTGGCCTCGCCCTGCGTGTTGAAGGTGACAAACACAGCCTTCAGCTGGAATCCTGCATCCAGCTGCTCATGCGCCTGCTCCATGAACTTGGCCATCTTCTTCTCCGAGGCCTTCACCTGCCGCTGGTACGCCACTGCAAGCAAACCACACAAGCAAACCACACAAACGTCCGCAGTTGCGTGCAGGCGGTCAAAGACACGCCACTATGCACAGGAAAATACAATTTTTCCAGCACTCAAAATGCAGCTCTGCTCACTCCTGCTGGCACTTCTGCTCTAAAAAGCACAGCACAGGCCTAGCACATGCGCTCAAGCACAGCAACATCTGCTGCAAGCTGCCATCTCTTTTTGCTCGTGCCGTTGGTGCCGCTGCAGCTGCTGCTGAGCCCTGCCTTACCAGCATTGTGCCCGCGAGCCAGCCGCTCCTCTGCAGTGCGCCGCTGCTGCTCAAGCGTTGTTGCTGTTGAGGCCAGGTTGAGCAGTGGGCCAAAGTCCTTCACCAGCACCACATCCATCACCTTGCCAAACCGGCTGAAGTGCTGCCCAATCTGCTCACATGGAAGCAAGAAAGATACGTTAGGTAGTCCAATTTTACAGTAGCAGAGATCAGCAGCTGCAGGCTGTCATGGGTGATGCTTGCAACTGTGCTTGCTGTGCCTGTGGCACCCTGCTGCATGCCTGTTGGCAGGTGCGACCACTGCGTTCATGCGAGTTTGGTGCCAGCTGCAACATCAAGTCATCGTCGATATCAGTCAACAGCAGCTCAGCTGCGTAACTTACATCAATGGGTGTTGTCTCAGGAAGGCCCCTGACAACCACTGCAAGCATGAAAGCAGTGCAGGTAAATGCTCACATCAGCAATCCATGCGTCGCAGTTACAGCAGGCTGCTGCATGCACAATCATGAGGGCAGCTTCAGAGTTGGCTGCTGCTTTACCTTGCCCCCTACATAGCAAATATATTTGCTGTATAGCAATGGCTCTGCTGCACGCGGCTCATTAGCCCTTGCGTTGCTGATAGCGCCAACATCTGCTGCAACTAGTTGCTGCTGGGCTGTCCTGTTGCTGACCAGCGGCTGCAGCTGCCACACACCTGTGTAGTCTGCCACCTCCATAGTGGAGTCATCCACATCCTTCACAAAGCGTGAGGCGTACTTGTACAGCACCATGCATGCCACGCTGAACACTGCCATGCTGCCGGCATCCACCAAGGAGATCCCTGCAGGAGTCAGCAAGACACGCATGTGTTGCCAGTTGCGTGCACAGCCGCAGGCGTGTTCACAAGAGCGAGATCATGCATCACATGACAGCAGCGTTGCTATTGTACAATGCAGTCGTGTCTGTTGCTGCCGCTGTCCTGCTGGCCCTGCCTCCTACTAACCCAGTGTAGCCGATGTCTATGTGATCTGCTGCTGCCGCGCACACCAGCACACACATGACTGGCTGCACTGGCAGTTCAGCCAGCCCACTGCTGCTTCAGCCTTTGCTGCACTCCTCTGCAATGTGCTCTTCTGGTTCTGCTGCTACTACTCACATCCCAGGAACAGCGGCCTGCTCATGGCAAACACGCCATCAAAGCCAGGCAGCTGGATGTTCATCCACTCCAGCACGCCCTTATCTTTGATGTCATCCATGATGGCTGCAAATGTGAAGGCCTGCAGAGGGTTGAACGACGGCAGCACCGTCACGCCGGGTGCATCTGCCTGGCCCTTGTACTCTGCTGTGGTGAAGCGGCTGGTGTTGGCAACGATGATGAAGGGCACCTGCAGTTGGTGCGTGGGGCAAACATGAAGCAGGCAGATGCATGATGGGATTGTGTCGTATGTAGGAGATTGGTGCACAATGGCAAGTAGGCAACTGGCTGTCTGGCCAATGGTTCAAGCCAGGTGGCGCTGCTGCACAAACTAGGGTCAGCATTGGTTGCAAGGATATGCCTGCTCAGTTTGCTTGCAGGACAATGTCAGGGCATCCATGTGTGCTTTTTGGGCAGCTGCTGATGCTTACCGATGCTAGTGCCAGCCACAGCAGCAGCATGCGCAGCCATGATATGGTCTGGAAGTACAGCCCTATGCCTACGCCATAGCAACTCCCCAGCTGTGCACAGCTGGATGAGATGGGCGGAGCATCCTTGAGTTTGTGTTTCTGCTTGTATTGCACAGCCTGCAGGCATGAAGACAAAAACCAGAGGCAGTCCATGCCACAAGATCAGTTTTGTACACCCTACAGAAGCTTCATGTCCCCCATGTCAGTTGCTTGCTGTGCCAGCAGTGGATTCCTGCTTTGACAGTCACATGGCACACATGGTGAACCAGCCCAATCAGCAGTGCACTGAGCATGTACTGCCAGCCCCGTTTGCTGTTCTGTGAGGATAGAACCTGAAACAAACACACATTCCATGCGTGTTTTGAACTCACCTGGCGCTTGTGCTCCTCGACATGCGCTTGGTGCTCAGCTTTCCCCATTCTTGCACTTGACTGTCCTTGGCTCGCCGACGGCGAACGAGCCGAGCCTGATTGGTTCGCCTTTTACATGAAGAAAGTAAACAACGTCAAAATATTGGAAATTCTTATGCATCAGCTTGGTGACGGAAGGCCTAGACTTTGTACGACCCAGCTCAGCAAAGCGCTTATCGCCTACCGAGGGCTACCATGTCAAGGACGCTTACGCAACATGCAATTACAGACAGCTTAAGCAGCAAGCTATGCTCACGTGTTGCAACAGACCTCGGCCACAAACCCTAGTCGTCTGAAAGTGACAGATCAACCATGGTCAAAAAATGCTTGGCAAGACTCTTGTTGCAACAGCAGAGAAGGTCGCCAATCGAACACATGACGCTTCAGAAGGTTGCTCTGCACACACACACTTGTTGCCAATAGTGTTTCGCCGCGCTTGAGATGCAAACAGCCATCTCACACGGCTCCACATGCCCACACACATCTGGAGTGCGTCTTGACGATGCAGCAGAGGACAACACTGCCGACTGCTAGCGCAGTCGCTGGGGGCAAGCAGCTATTGCAACCGTCTGCAGCAAAACTCAGCCAGCCTACTGGTGATCCCTCGACGCCAATAACACAAGCAGATTGTGTTTCCACTGCCGTAGACTTGAAGAAGCTGTCCCGATAGTACCCATGCTCACAACGTAGATTGTGGCAGGCAGCATCAAGCACCAACAGCCACTCAGGCATGTTTTGCAACATGGCTGCAGATCTCCTTTGCAAAGCAGCTCCCTCACCTGCTGCTGCAGGCTGCACTTGTCAGGTGCTGGTCGCTACTGATGTGTCTGCCACGGCTTCCTTCCCTGCTTCCATTATGTATGCTGCTGCTGCCTCTGCTGCTGCCTCTGCTCCTGCCTCTGCTGCTGCTCCTGCTGCAGCAGCTGTCGGCTCGTCGCCTGACGAGGACGGTGCTGCTGCTTCTGCTGCTGCTCCTGCTGCTGCTCCTGCAGCTGCAGGTGCTGCAGCATCGGCGCGCTTCCTGCCAGGCAGCACGTGTTCCAGTGCTGCCTTCCAGTCGTTGCTGCCCTGCACGCGCACCAGGATGTCTACTACCTGGTTCACAGTGATCACCTGCACCACCAGCAGCAGCAACAGCAACAGCAACACCATGCGTTGGCATACAAGGCCTCATCCGCGGCTGATAGCAAGCATTCTTTAGGCTCGCACGGCTGTGATGTGCGGAGTTGCGCCCTTGCAGCGGTGAGGCCATGAATCACCCCTCTGTTTTCACAAGCACTAGAGCATGCCATGTTGCTGCTTTGCTTGCAGGAGACTGCCTGCATATGCGCAGGTCCCGGAACAGCATACATTTGTTTGAATATGCTCACCGCGCTGGTCTGCAGCTTGATGTGCTGTGCAATGGGCAGCTTGGCGGTGGCAATGCCTGCCTCCTTTGCTCGCTGGTAGCAGATGCCCTGCAACATGCAGCAGCACGCGCACCATTGGCCAAGGTTACACCACACACAACAGGGGTGCACCGGGGCCCCACAGTTTGATCCGACCGGGAAAACAACACACCTCACAAGCACGGCTACTCAGGTGGCCTCTGGAACAGAAGCTAGCACGCCCAGCATATAGCTCTGCAGGGTAGAAAGTATCACTAGCGGGGCACGCACAAGATAACATGTGCACAATGTTGACCGAGTCACGCCTGTGCTGAGCACAGGCAAGGACAGTGTGCTGAGCTTTGCAGACCCCTGCGCTACATGCAACATTTGAGAAGTCATGATCTCTGCAAGAACTTGATCTCTGCAAGAACTTCTGCAGCAGCCATCAGCTGTTGCCAACACATGCAGCAGCAGCAGCAGCCTCACCTTGTGCCTGTTCCTGTCTACGATGCCTCCAATGATGTACACCTTGCTGCTGTCTAGTTCGCTAAGCTCATCTGGCGAGTCTGCAGTGAGGTACACTAGGTCTTGCAGCCGTTCCTGCAAGCAAGAACGCCAACACCACAAAAAACAGGCATTCAGGCAGAGCAGGCAAGGCTTGCACAAGGCACGCATATCAGGCAGAGCTGGCCGTTGAAGCATTGCAACTGCACCTTGCACGTAAGGTCAAACGCATCTGTGCCAAACATGCAGACGTGTGTGCCATCTACTTTGCTGACAAGATGCAAGGATGCAGCACTGACAGGGGCCGCCGATCATCTCTGTAACGCATGTTTGCAATGCATATGTAACACTTAAATGCTCAGAATCAATCGCAAGCATTAAAAACAAATGCCGTTGCTGCAGTGTTGCACCAATGACCTTTGATAGTGTGACATGTCGCGCTGCGCCCACCTGGAAGAACTCCTTGAAGTTCTTCTCACTCTTTGTGGCTGCCCAGTTCACATGCCCCGGCAGCTGCTTCAGCAGTGCTGCGTTCAGATCACCTGCATGCACACCACGGCAGCAACCACAGACCTGTTGTTGACAAATCCTCTGCCACCTGAAGTCACACCAAATGCCTGCAGAGTGCATGCGCTGCTTCACTGTTACAGAGAGTTCATGGTAAAGGGTAATCCGTCCCACAGGGATTGCGTGGGACGGCTGCATGATACTACAACAACAGAGGCTGAGCTTGTGTGGCAGACACCTGATGCACTGGAAACCGCAACAGCCGATGCTAGGCATACACCCCATCTTGGTGTCCCACATGCAGCTGTGTCTTGCCGTGCTGCTGCCATAGCAGTTCAATCTTGTCCCGTGTGCACACCTGTGGCGCCCAGCAGATGCAGGTGCAGCTGCTGCTGCCCGCTGACTGCTGCGCTGTAGCTGTAGGACAGCTGCTGCAGCAAGCTCTTCACTTCTGAGGGAGACATCATGCCTGGGAAGTCCAGGTCAATCACAACCTTCTGCGGCGCTGACAGCGCCTGCAACACCACACAAAATTAGAGATGAGCTGAGCACTGATTGCCCAGATTGTGCCCCTGGAGTTCTGCTGGCAGTGCTGTGCAGTTGACCCAAAATGCTGAAGCAGCCACGTCCAAGCGTATTATAGCAAGAAAAGGCTGGGATTTGCCCGGTGGCAACGTGAGAACAGGCACATGGGCGCAGGGGACACATGTTGATGGTCTGCATGAGGTGAGTGATGTACTGCCTGTAGCGCACCTGCTGGTTGTGTGCCTTGGTAGCCTGGCGGCCTGCCAGCACCTTCTGCTTCTTGTCCTGCACCAAGCAAGGGGAAATTGTGTTGTCTGGTGCATTTACTGTTGCTGCTGTTGCTGCTGCATGCGACAAGCCCCAAGCAGCTGTTTGTACAGATAAAAGAGGCCGTATGCTGTTTCTTCCCCTGTGCAACTGCGTGTGCCACCAGTGCATGGCAGCGTGCAGTACGTGCAGCTGCTGTTCATGTCCTGTAAAGCAGAGTTCGTCCCTGCACCAACGCCCGGTGTTCTGCTGGTACACACCTTCTGCTGCTGGTGCCACTGCTCGCGCTCCTCCTCTGTCATGCCTTCCAGCATCTTGCCTATGTCTGCTCGCTTCTGCTCCAGCGCTTTCTGCTTCTGCTCCTTTTCTGCTGCTTTCTTGGCTTTCTTGTTCTCCTCCTGCCTGCAAGCAGCCAGACGCATATCGTCATAGTCACAGTCAGCAGTGGCAGCAGCAGCAGCAGCGGCAGCAGCACCAGCACCAGCACCAGCAGCAGAGCAAAAGGCAGGAGCCACGCAGACACATTCACACAACTGACCTCTCCATCTTTTGTAAGCGTTTCATTTGTCGCTTTGACATTGCTGCAGGAGCCGATGGCTCGTCTGCCGGTGTTGTCTGGTTGTCTGCTGACTGCTCCATGGTTCCTGTTGCGCCTGGCAGCACAGATAGTCTTGTTACAATATAACCAGCAGAGATTGTTAGCCACCATAGGTGACTTTTTGCCGTGCAAACGTGTCCACGACGCACCGGAAGCTGACCAGGCACGAAACAAGGTACTGGTCAGTGCACTTTGTTGATCGTCAGGCTACATGCACGATTCTGCAGCACCTCCCTCAGCACTTTGCGTTGTTCTTCTCGGCCTCTTGTCAATTGAAGCACTGCAAGGCAGTACCATAGTACTGTGTGGTGTCAGTTGTACTGCTGGTGTCTGTGTGCCAACTTGAAGCTGGATTTTACTTTCTGAACGACCAAACACAACGTGTTGGATGCAAATTGAGTTAATGGTTGAAGATGTGCTGCGCTGCTGCAGAACTGTGGCTGCATGGTAGCTATGGTTGCCATGGCTGGTCACCAGCACGTGCTGACGTGCACGCTTTGTTTTCCAATGCTACTGACAGCAATGTGATGGGCGGGCCTGAAGGAATGAACATGCCTCATTGATGGTTTCATGCCAAGCAGTAATGCAAGTGCGAAGGCCACAGGCGGGCAGTTCAGAACTGCCACCTGACTCACTACCTCCACACCGTTTGGACCGGACCGGATCCAGCTATACCACATAATAGAACATGGAAAACAAATAAAACGTTGAACCGACAATGGCCTTTCGTGAAGCTGCTATGTGGACACAAGGTGCAGGTGCTAAACACCCAGAAGGTGCACCGCGGCCTGTCAGGCCTGTGGCTACATGGGGTGATCGTGACCCGCATCCGCCCCACTCTCCGCCAACGTTCACTGTTACTCGAAGACTCAACCTCACACAGCAACCATGGCCAACCCAAAGGTGCGTCTGCCGCACAGCGACAGCTCCAACTACTGCTGTCGCACACCTGGCTCAGTTGTTCACCACTTGCTTCAAAGCTTTACTAAGCCTGTTTTCAACGTATGCAGGTGTTCTTCGACGTGACCGCTGACGCTGCCCCTGTGGGCAGGATCGTCATGGAGCTGCGCGCAGACGTGGTGCCCAAGACCGCGGAGAACTTCCGTTGTCTGTGCACAGGTAATGGGTTTGATCGGCAGCCGCTGCGCGCTTGTGCGCCTTGCCCGAGAGCAGCTCTTGCATAGATCAAGGCTTGCCATTCTGTTGCTTGGCAGGAAACAGAGCGACGTGTCTGTGACTCAATGGTTGATGTGCATTCATGTCAATCTTTTTATCTGGTATTAATGGCAGCAGCGGTAAGGCCGCTGGGAGGTACATTCATGTTCCCGCCTTGGTGCTGCTCTGCTGCCCTTGGTATCTTCCCGTCCTGCAGGCGAGAAGGGAGTGGGCAAGTCTGGCAAGCCCCTGCACTTCAAGGGCTCATCCTTCCACCGTGTGATCACCGACGTGGGTGTCTTAGGAGCACCGCTATGTGGCAGTGAGGCAGCAGCAGCAGCGTGGGGCGATTCTATGGTTCGCACAGCACACAGCAGGCTGAGCAGCAGCAGCAGCGACGCCATCTGGCCTGCAATTGCTGCACCATCAGCTGCGATGCTGTTTAGTCAGCACAGCAGTGCAGTTCATGTGCTACTGCATATTCATGCAGGACTTGATGCCTGGTAGCAACAACACACAGGAGTGCCTTTGCCAATGCCATTAGGACTGTCTCCGGTTGGTGCTGCCTCTCACTACATGTTCATGCTTCTTTGTGCACACTGCAGTTCATGTGCCAGGGCGGTGACTTCACAGCTGGCAACGGCACTGGTGGCGAGAGCATCTACGGCGCAAAGGTAAGCATGACTGGTCAACAGCTAGCCCACTGCCGACATGCCAGTTCAACAATGGCAGGCACAAAGCCGATGTGCCGTGTCCATAGCAGTGATTTTTGTCAAGCAAGGAACAGGGGTCCATGCAACGTCATTCGTTGCTTGCACCTTACCGTTGTGCATGTCTGCATCAGCAACCGGGCACGCCTGCAGTTGATGACCTGTGGTGTTTCGTGCGCCCTGCTCAGTTGCGGTGTGCTGTTTGCCCTGCAGTTCGCTGATGAGAACTTCCAGCTGAAGCACACTGGCCCTGGTGAGAGGCTGCTAGCTGCTGTTTTGGCTGAGCAACCCGCGCAATACTCGATGGAATGCCATTAAGATCTCAACCCATGCAACCTCACCCCTGTGACAGTGGTGCAGCTTCATCAATGCCAGCTTGCAGCAGTTGCCATGAATCAATGTGCCAGCGTTCAGGCATGCGGGCGTGTGTGTAAGACTAGACAGCATACATGTTTCTCGTGTCCTCAAAACTTGGCTGATGGTCTGGCCTGTTTGTATTTTGCAGGCATCCTGTCCATGGCCAACGCTGGCGCCAACACCAACGGCTCACAGGTGAGAATGCGGCTTGCTCACTGTTGCACATTGGAAGTTGGCTGGTGCACTGCTGCTTGAACGTCACATGAATGCCTGCTTATGAAGTAGATCAGCGCTGAGCAGCTGTCCATTTTCAGCTCGTGTGCTCACATGCGCTAGGACACCCTTGTGAAGCTGCCGGCCATGCATTGACGAGTCCTCTGCTGCTGCTGCTGCGGCTGCTGCTGCTGCTGCTGCTGCTGCCCTGCTGTAGTTCTTCCTGTGCACCGTGCCCACCTCATGGCTGGACGGCAAGCACGTTGTGTTCGGCCAGGTGGTTGAGGGCATGGACGTGGTGAGCTGCTGCTGCTGCTGCCGCTGCTCTGCATCACCAGTTCTACAGCAACGCACTGCAAGCACCAGGCTACGGCATGCCGTGTGCATGGTGGTCTCTGTATGCATGCACTTTGAAATTGAGCACTTGCTGCATGTGCCTCGTGCCTGCTGCATGGGCTACAACTGCTTGGTTGCTACGGCTGGTGCTTGTTTCCACACAAAGCAATTGCTCAAAGTCAATCGTATGGTGTTGCTGCGGCTGGTGCTTTTCCGCCTGCAGGTGAAGAAGGTGGAGAGCTACGGCAGCGGCAGCGGCCGTACCTCCAAGAAGATTGTCATCGCTGACTGCGGCCAGCTGTCATAAGCGCAGCACCGCCTCCAGCTGCTGTCGCAAGGCATGCAGCTGTGACGAGCACAAGCTGGCAAGACAACTGCATGCTCCTGCTTGAGTTGAGGTGCCAAGGCCTGCGCAGGATGTGCATGTGTTCCAGCTGGCTGTCTTGTGAGGCTCTCGGACTGGGCAGCTGCTGAGACGCAGTGCAGCAGCAGAGCAACGTGCTGCAGAATGTTGGAACGGCAGGTTGTGTTGCACTGCCTGTACTCGGGGTTTGTTGGGGTGCGTTGCATGTGTGAGCGCTGTTGCTGCTGCGGCTGGCGCGCTGCTACCGTTGCGCGTTGGCCGCAGCTAATGCTGCCGCCGCCTGCTTGCACATGCCTCTGCTGCACAAGCAAGTGGCTCAAATGAACTGATTGTGGCTTGCCTCGTTGATGTTGATGGTTGCTTGTGCATGCACATATGCCAGATTGACTGTCCACCATTGGGTAAGCTTTGCTTGAACAGGTAACAGTGCACAGATTGGCTGCTTGACCTTGTGATCAGGAAACGACCATCACGTGACGACCATATGCACTCCCATAGAACGCCGAGCGCCATGCTGGCTGATTGTGGTAATCACCTTCCGCCCTGCCAAACAGTTTGAGGACATTTTGGCAAGCTGCAGCGCGGAGCAGAACGCAGACACTGATGCCGAATCTGCACTGTTCGGTTGACTTTGACCCAGCTGTTACATGGCTGTGCCCTAACCCGCTGCAGCCAACCGACAAACCTACCTGGAGCTGTGTCATGCGCAGGTTGTCCCAACCTACGCGTGACGGTGTGAAAGTCGGAGCTGATGCCCTGGATCGTAGGCATTTCACAAGCAACCTTTGCTCCACGGAGCAGCAGCATGACCATTTGGCACATTGCTCAAAAACTGCATTGAAACAGTATTAAAGGTCATGAATTATGAACTGCTGCGAACGCGTCGAGGCTGTGCGGAACGAAGTTAGCTCGAGAGCTGGTCAGCAGGGTTAGCAGGGCTGTACAGCAAAAGCTGGACTGGCCAGCCAGCAAGGGCTCTTTGCACTATGGAGGACCCTACCAGCCAGGATTTGCATCAGCTAGCGCTGCGCATGCGCCGCGACATGCCCTGCAAAGAAAGGTAGCCTGCCAGATGCACCCAGCTGCTGCTGCTCCTGCAAACCCTGATTCCCCAAGGTGCCAACCTGCATGTAGCCAGCACCAGATGCATTGAATCAAACCAACCATGCTGCCTGCAGGATAATTCATCTTCAGACTTTTAAGTGGACCTTCAACGGGCAGCAAGCAGTGTCATACTTGCTCACGCATGGCGTGGTGCAAGATGCGCAAGCTGCTGTGGAGCTGTGTCAGCGTATGCTGCAGCAGGGCCTGTTCAAAAGCATTTACCACAAGGAGCTGTTCACTGCTGACTCTGAGATCTACAGATTCAGCAGCTCAATGCTAGACAACAAGCATAAGGGCCTTACAGGGTAAGCAGGGCCTCCGCCTGAGCCAGCACACAGGGGGCATAGAGCAGAGTCCTGCTGTGCTGCAAGCATTGGTGTCTGCTTGGACATGCAGGCAGGGTTGTGCAACCCATCAGCAGCAGGCATGGGAGCAATATATCGCAAGCGCTTACTCTGTGTCAGCAGAGTGTGCAAGCTGTGCCTCACCAAGCAGTGTAGTGGCAGCTGTACTAGGGATATTTGCTGTCTAACAATACTTGTCAAGCCTACCCATATAAGCATGACGAGCCCCAAGCATGCTGTTGTGAAACGTTACAAGTGAAGCAGCATGCGACCAGCAGCAAGGTCCGCTTGCCTCGTACTTGCCATTACTACTTGCTGCTTGTGGATGTGCTAACCATGCTGCCATGCTGTGTTCCTGCAGCCTGACCAGCACCGGCCTCTACAAGGAGATCGCAAAGTTTGGCAAAGCAGCAGCACAGCCCTTCAAGCAGGTGTCCGTGCAGCTGAACGACACCTTTGCAAACCTTGGTAGCCTGTCAGCAGTTGCACCCAAGCTGGGCGTCATTGGCAGCAATGGCGCGCATGGCACCCCGGGCAGTGCAGCAGCAGCAAATGGTGCAGCAGGCGGCCAGCTGCGGCAGCACACTCCGCTGAGGCTAGGCAGGCTACAGTCTGCAGTGCGGCGCTCGCAGACGAGTGGCAAGCATGAAGCAGCAGCAGGCCACCATACAGATGATGAGCCGGAGGGCTTTGCAGAGGTCATCACGCAGCTGCAGGCGCTGCAGGGCAGCATAAAGGAGAGCAGCGGCCTGCTGAGGATTGACCTGCAGCAGCATACAGCGCTGCAGGTGCGCGTGCGCTCAGCGCGTTACGAGGCAGCCAAGCATACATGCTGTGAAGTGAAGAGTTGTGCTCGACAGTAGGGAAGAAGCACAGCAGTTCTGGCTTGTCAGCCAGGAGTTGCTTGCCTCGAGCGCTTTTGATAAATGAACAGCACAATGGAATGCTGCATGCTTGATTCAGTAGGCATGCTACAGGGTGGCGTGTTGGCTGGCAGCACAGCACAGTCGAGATTGTGGTGCAAGCTACACCCGACTGCATGCTCTCTGCTGCTGCTGCCTCCACTGCAGGAGCACCTGGTTGGGCTGCTGATGGCGCAGCAGCGACACAACCAAGTCATGCAGGCGCTTGCAGGCGTCATTGCAGCAGCTGCTTCGCTGCTGCTTGCAGCAGCTGGCACAGGGCCACTGTGGCCTGTGCAGCTAGTGGGCTGGGTGCTGCTGGCTGCAGTGGTGGTGCTGGTGGCACCACGGCTGCTGGAGGCAGTGCCCCGCAGCATAGCAGGCGTCATGCTGGGAAGGGCAGCGCAACCTGCAGAGGGCTCAGTGGACACTTGCAGGACGCTGATGCCGCAGCAGAGCAACAAGGGCGCACCCAAACTAGACAGGGTAAGGCTGCATTGCGCTGGACGTGGCTAAGAACTCATCTGTTTGTGCTGCATTGAATGACCATTGCACACACATCAGCAGCACCCCATCTATTGCTCGCACAGCGGCTTCGTCTATGGTGGCAAAGTCTGCCTACTGGTGTGCACATGTATATGTGCAGTGACATGCGTATGCTTTTCCTGCCTGCCTCTCACATTCTTGCCTGCCTCCTACCAGTGCTATTACTGCCTGCTCTTACATAGAGTGTGCATGCCTGCGGTGTTGCTGTGTCTGTCTGCTGCAGGTGAGCATGGCGCCGAGCGTGGCTGCAGAGGCAGGCAGCGGCGCAGGCAGTGCAGCTGATGATGAGGAGGCAGGCAGTGACAGCGACAGCGGCAGCGGCGCAGAGACAGACTGGGAAGACATGGGTCCCAGCTTGCAGGACTTTGATGAGTGGCCTGATGCGCCAGTTATGATGTGCCCTGACCCTGCGGATCGGCAGCAGGTGGGTTCATGGACAGCTGCACGGTGTTAGCAGTGCACTGCGCTGGAGTTGGCTGCGAGCAGCGCACAGCTGTTGCAGATGTGCACGAGCAAGTTTCTTGCAAGCAGTTGCACACGTGGCGCTCTTGCATGCTACCTTGCAGCAAGCAGTATTGGGCCATGAGGTCAAGGAACTGCGCACCAACCTCAGGCACCGCGCCGCTTCACCTGCTGCTGTTCTCAGCCATCTGCTAGCACTGTTCAATCGCTGGCACACTGACACGCATGCAAAACCTTTCAACCTGCCCAACGTCTGCCTGCAGTCCTTTGCGTGTGACGCGATGGGCCCGTGCCAGGCGCTGCCGCTCAACAGCGCGCCCATTCCATTTGAGAGCGAGCTGTTCAGGGGTGTGGTGGCGGTGTACGTGCGCCACCTCAGCAGCACGCCGGGCCACATGTTCAAGGGCAAGAAGCGGCTCACCTGGATTGCGCTGCAGGTGAGGATGGGGTGGGTTGCGTGCGTGTGTGTGTGTGTGTGTGTGTGTTATGCATGTGGTGCATGCCCCAGGCATCGAATTAAGCTGACGCCCTGGTCAAACATGTTGTTGGGTGGGTGATGTGGGCTGTCTACTCGGTACATATTGCGCTTGAGGGTTGCGGTCCTCGCGTCATGACGTGTATCTAGTAACGCCTTGCTGCGGTTGCTACGACCTGTCATACCTGCCTGTAACGCGGCTGCTGCCTGTTTGTGCGCGTATTGCCTACTGCGCGTGGCACCAGGGCACCTTCAAGCGGCCAGTGTCCATGGACAGCTTGGTGTTTGGCCAGGAGTTCAGCCGCAAGCTGTGCAACCTGCCTGCGCCCTGGTTCATCGACAACATGCTGCTGCCGCTGGCTCGCAAGATCAGCCCTGCGCTGCGCGTGGGCAACTTGGAGCAGCCGTACCTGTACAGCCCACTCATCACAGCTAGCCAGGTGAGCACTGCACTTGGTTGCTTTTATCTTCTTGAAGCTGCTATGTTGATTCCAGCACCGATTCTTCGTGAGTCCAGCCTCAGGTATTGATGCTGAGGTATCTCACACGCTGTCGAAAGACAACTGACTCATCTGCCTGATCTGACCGCATCTTGCTCTGCTGCTGCTGCTGCTGCTGTTGATGCTGCTGCTGCAGATTGTGAACGTGGCTGTGCCTGGCTTTGCGCCGCAGCTGATGGAGGCCAAGGAGGATGTCAGCCTCATCACAGGTGAGGTGCCAAGCAGCAGGCTGGCTGGCGTGTGGCTGTGCTAGACCGACCATGGCGTGCACATGGGTTGTTCCTTTTGTGACCCTGTTTGTGGGGATCGCATTGCATTGCATTTTGTTTCCTGCACCTGCCGGCGGTATGTTCTGCGTGATGCAGTAACCTACTAGTTGTTGATGCAAGCTGCCTAGTAAAACTGTCTCATGTGTGCCTGGTGTGCAGGTGACCTGCTGAGTGTGGCTGCGCGGCGCAAGCACTTCCAGTCAGCTGCGCACAGGACAGCCACCTCCTTCACCACAGAGCACGTATGGACCTTCCACCTGTGGCAGGTAGGCAGCTGCAAGTGATGTCACCGCCATACGGACTGCCCGCGCTTTCCTCAAAGTGCATCGCATTCATTGAATGTAGCTGTGCCGGAGCGCGAATTGTTTGCAGGCTGTTATCAGGCTTTGTATGTCAGGCATGCGTGTGCAACAGGCTTGCTGCTGGCTGGCATGACACACAAGGCGTCCCAGGTTTGACACTTTCAGCTGCAAGGAGCACTTGATCAGGACTTAGTCCATGCTCTGCGCAGAGGTAACCATGCGGCCATCACTGGGTGATGTTATAAGGTTGCATATGGACTTGTGCTGCTGCTGCTGCTGCCTGTTGTGCCACTTGTGCAGGAGTACCTGGACTATGCCTCGTACCTGCTCAACCTGAGCTACAGCAGCTATGACCTCACGCAGCACCTGGATGGGCAGCCGCTGCAGGTGAGTGTGTTGGGGCCTGTTACGTGCGAAATTCGGCCCTCACGCCCGATTAATGCCCGTGTGGCATGATGTTTGACGCATCTGCACCCTAGTTGGCTTGGTGCGCCTTCATGGCTGTTGGCAATGCCAGATCATCTCTGTCTAGCTCAGCAGTCTGCCCCTCTGCTCCTGGTTGGTCCACTTGCAATGTATCACAGGTGATGGCCAAGGACGTGTCGTGTGGTGCGCACCTGGTCAACCTGCACGTGTGGCACAGCAACCTGGTGCGCAGCAGCCAGCGCCACCTGCACCGGCCGCCCACACGGTGAGCAGCAGCAGCAGGCGCATCTTCCTTTGTGCTGTCTGATTTGTCGCTAGATGCATTCAAGGCTGTGGCAGAAGACCTGCGAGGACATTGTCATTTTGCGTGCTTTCGTCCGTGGCACATCCTGAGCACTTGCGGTGTTTATCGGCACATGTACATGGGACATGCATGCACTAGCTTTCCTCCATACTATCCTGCAGGCGTAATGTGCTGTGCTCTTTTGTGGTGTGCTCTGCTTGCAGGATGCGCAGCAGCAGTCGCATCGGCACAGAGGTGCAGGACAGCCGCAGCACGCGCGTGACTGTGAGTGGCACTGCTGTTGCGCCCACGCCGCCTTCGGAGCCCTTTTCGCCTGTCAGCATGGCAGCCAGCCACCCGCGCCTCAGCGATGCAGGCACTGCAGTCACTGTTGGCACGCTCGGCACAGATGCCGGCAGCAGGCTAGAGGCAGAGGAAGCAGAGCAGCTGCTGCTGCAGGCGCAGAGCCCCGTTGCGTCCGCCAGTGGCCATGCAACAGGCACCGAGTCGCCCGGCAGCCTGCACGATGAGCATTGGTTTGATGCTCGCTACAGCCACTCGCAGCAGGAGTCGCCAGAGCGTGACAGCAGACAGCAGCAGCAGCAGCAGCAGCAGGGGGCAGAGCAGCAGTCCCAATGGCTGGAGACGCTGACGCAGCAGTCAGGACAGCAGCAGCAGCAGCAGCAAAGGCAGCAGCAGCGGCCATCCTCCTTCAGCAATGCCTACCAGTCAGCTGCAGCAGCAGCTGGCGAGGAGCAGCAGCATGCCAAGAGATTCACCGGCGCTCGTAAGCAGCAGCAGCAGCAGCAGCAGCATTCGCCGCAGCCTGAGCCGCGCTCCGCTCCAGGCTCTAGCAGGGATGCGTCAGCAGCCTCTGCAGCGCGGCTGCTGGGGCTTCGGGCAAGCCAGCTTATAGAGGCAGAGCTGGCAGAAGCACCTGCTAGGTCTGGCGGCAGTGCATCGAGTGCATTGTCCAGTGCACAGGATAGCAGCCGGCAGCTGCAGAGCATGCGCTCGCTGTGATCGGGAGGAGTATTGTCTGGACCGCAGCATGTGCTGGAGCTTGCTGGCCCCAGAGCAGCTGTTTTGTATGGGGTGAGTGGTGTACATAAGGATTGTTACAGTTGTTTACGCACGTTTAGTCTGAGGCATGCATGCATGACACAGCAGCGCTGTATCTCGGCATTCTGTGGACGTGCTGCAGTGCCTTACAAAGCTTAGGTCACATAACTATCTGCATTTTTCGCATGTATGTGCAGTGCCATGGTGCCATGACCTTTCCAAGTAGTAGTGTAGGGGGCGAGCACCATAGGCCGGCCCTTTACTGCGAAGCACCACCTCAGCCATGGTTGTGCATAAGGGACCAGTGTTGACCCAGCAACAGCACAGACAGTTTTGTACCATTACACTTGGCACTGCAATGGCTTGCGCCCTGGAAGCATTGAAGCATTTGGAATGTGACAACACTCAGGCCAGCTATGCGGTACTACAGCGCAGACACCCGGGCATTTGTGATTGGTTGTTTCATTGTCAGTGCCATCAAGGGTGCATCAGCTGCAGCTTGATCAGAATCTGCTTGCACAGCAGCCTCTTGTCAGGTCGGAGCTGTCGATAGCAGGCAGGAATCACTGTCGAGCCTAGGCTTTGCTGCTGACTGTTATTGGATCTGCATCACAAGCTTAGTTTGCAGCTCTGTAGCACACATTAAAAGGAGCAGATGCACTAGCCTCCTGTTGTGCAGCGCACTGCTGCTGCTGTTGTGCATGCCTGCCAGTGCGCACAAAAGGCCATGTGCATAGATGGATACTGGGCCCTTTGTATGCAAGCTGATGGTCAGGTTGTGGTGCAATGCCACACAAAGTGTTCTGCTACGGCAGGCATGTTGGATTTGGGGTTTTGAGAAGCAAGCTTGCCATGATGGTGTGGCAGCTGCTAAACTGTCGTGATATCTTGCTAAGTGGAGGCTGGTGCCAGTAGGTGGCGTTGTGCCACGCATACAGCGCTGCCAGCTACTGTTGAAGGCGCGCCTTCAACGCCACCACGTGCTAGTGGGAGCACTTGCAGTCAGGGTGTTCAAAGTGTCATCCTTGATAGTTGATGGCATCGTTGGCCCAACGTGGTACGCGGCCAGCGAGAAGTTGCTTGCTGCTACATGTTGCAGCAGGGCCAGCTGGGAAACACCTGCGCAGAGGGGCAGCACTGCCACTGCAACATGGAGCTGGGGCATGTCCCAGCACGCTGGGGTGCCTGCTCTCCTAATGACCAAGTGTCATGTTTGTCACCATGGTGGTGGGTGCTGGTGAGCAGCTTTCTGGAGTCCAGCGTGTCCTGCATCGATCATTGGATGTGTGGAGAGGGGCAAACCTTGCGTCACACATGTCACCCTGCTGGGTCACGTCGGCAAGGTCTTTGGCGGCGTGTATGACATTTAGGGCTGTAAGGACCCTGTCGACAAGACTTGTCTGGGCCTGTTTCATGATTATGAACGGGACCATCATTCATGATGAATTGAACAATGATGGTGGGAACGTTGGATTGGCTGCAGCAGTCTGCTAGCTGTGCAAACTATGTTTACGTACTTCATCATGGAACTGGCCACCAACCAGCGGATAAGTGGTCGTGGCTTCCGTGACTGCGCAGCACCACGTGGTGCACCGTGCACGTGCTGCTGCAGCGTGCCCAAGCCTTCGCCACCTGGCCTCAGCCCGATGAACGGTAGTTCTGTTCAGAAAATCCAAGCATATTGTTTTGTTTGGCTGTAAGCGCTGCAGGAATGACCCACAATCCGCTGTTCCATGGGATGGTCAACAACGGTCTCGCGGCGGATTTTCATTTCAAGACACCCCAAAGGCTGTAGTGGTATGGCACATAACTCAAGAAGATAGGGTTGAATCAGACTGCATTGATCACCTGCATAGCACCTCGATGACGGGGCATCCTTGTGCTCAGGCACACACTGCGCAGGAGCCTGGCAACGGTAGTGCGCCTGGTGTTCTCAGATGATTTGATCAGGCGTTTAACAGCAAGTAGTTTAAGTTGTTTCTTGTTTCTCTGCCTTATGAAAAGAGGTGAATGTAACAAATGGTGACGTGCACTTCATTCGAGTTGCCTTGCAACTGTGCAGCCGGATCTTCTAAGCTGCGTCTAATTTTCGTGCCGTGTTTGCTTTAAGCTTGTTCAAAGGCTTAGTCGAGACACTAGGCACCCTTCACGTCGCTCCGGTCGTCTCTCTGCTTTGCTGCTTGCTTACCGAAGCGCTTTCAAAGTGGAGTCATCGCTAATAATGGAGTAGTGGCTCCATGCGTGCTTCTGCGCTACGAGTAGGGGCACAGCTCTCGGCCAGCACCAGTGCCACCGGCAAATCCATTTGGATGTCTAGCGGCCCGGGCAAAGTAGCAGCTCACAAGAACATAGATGTAGTGGCTAATGACGCAGCCAGCCTGGGCAAACTGTATGAGGTGGTGAAGAAGGCTCAGCACCAGTCACAAGGCAGCCTCTCCGCGCAGCAAGTGCAGGAGATATGCGGCGTTATAGGTGGGCAAATGCGTCTGATTCGGTGGTCCTGCGGTAAATCAGTGACACTGTGTATGCTGCAGCAGTGGCAGTAAGCGCTAGGCTGGGCCAGCATCAGAAGTTGCTGTGCTGTTGCATGTTGCTATTGCTGTTGCTGCTGCTGCTGCGCCCACTCTGTTGGCTCTTTGTTTCATGTTTGTTAGGGATTGACCGTGCTGAAGCTGTGTTGACTGTCCTGACTTTGCTGCAGAAAACATTCCGCTGGAGGAGTTGGGCCTCGATGCAGCTTTTGGACAGGTCAGCTGCGCAACACATGCAGTGGCACGCATGACATCATGCTGCAGCTGTTTTCAATAGAAACCAGCAAGCAGCATCAAATGACGGTATTTCAACGCACTGCAGTGGCAGCACAGCAATGTAGTGTGCTACAGAAACATCAGCAGCCAGCGGGCTTTGCATGAAGGATGCAGGCAGAGCAACTGTGTTGCATCAACGGACTAACATGGTGCCACAGCTCACAGCCGGGAGCGGCAACAGATCAGTGACAGTTCTTGCAACAGTACTTAGCTTGGCTATTGTCACGGGCGTCAAGCTCAGCATGCAGCTGAAGCTTCCATCGCGCTGCGTTGCTGTGTGCTCTGCAGGCTATGGCGTATGGCACAGCAGGAGCTGCCAGGGAGTTGCGGTTCAGGATGCGGCCGAGAGGCAGCAGGTGGGCAGCATGCAGTCAGCTGCGCAAGCGCTTGTCAAGCATTAACGTGGCTGCAGCTGCTGCTGGTATGTGGTGGTGCAGCGGGCTGAAACGGCAGCTGCCCGCCAGGCAGTATGCAGCACTATACAGCTGGATGTGAGCAGTGTGTCATGCGGCTGTGCTGTTGCAGTTCAGCTGGCAGCAGCAATACACACCGCAGCAACAAGCAGCGGAGGCCGGCGCAGGCGAGCAGCTAGGGTTATACCAACCACCAAGGTGTTTTGCAGCCAGCATAGCGACAGCAGTGTATGGCTCTACAGTCCACACCAAGTCTGACGCTGCATGCAGCAGCAAGCGGCTACTCTCAAGCTGGCCCCTACCTTGTGATCACAGTGTTTGCGTTGATGTGCTGCTGATGTGTGTATTGGCGGTGGTGCTGCTGCAGGGGCACTGTCACGTACCTAGACATACATGACGACCCCACCATGACCATCGGCATCTTCCAGCTGCCGCCGGGCTCCCGCATGCCGCTGCATGACCACCCGGGCATGACCGTGTTCAGCAGGTGCGGCTGTGGCGTTGCAGCTGAGCAGTGACAATGTCGATGTTTGTGCTGCATGGCCATCCGAGTACATGCTGCTGCATGACATGCATGCTGCTGCCTGACCACCCGGGCATGACTGTGTTCAGCAGTGTAATCACACCTGCTGCTGCTGCTGCTGCTGCTGTTTGTGTCAAGATCCTTGTGGTGCCTTGTACCTGTTGCTCAACCTGCCCAGCACACGGTATGCAGATGCACAGTTTAGTAAGTGAGTGTTGCGGCAAGGGTGACAATGATGGCTGACGCATGGCCTGCTGCTGCTGCTGCTGCTGCTACTGCTGTTGTTCTGTTACTTTCACCTCACACACAGGCTGCTGTACGGCACGCTCCACGTGCGCGCGTACGACTGGGTGAACCCTCCGCCGGAGTGCGGAGGCGCAGCAAGCAGCCCAGCCAACAGCGACACCAGCAGCAACAGCAGCACCTGCACCAGCGAGCCTGGCCTAGGCGGCATCGGCGGCAACATCCAGCCGGCACGGCTGGTGACAGACCGCGTGCTGACTGCGCCGGCAGATACTATGGTGCTGTTCCCGCAGTCAGGTGTGTTTGTGTGTTGCTTGCTTGCTTGGTACTAGCTGCTGCTGCTGGCGCATGTGAGTAAGCTGCAGGTCAGTGCTGCAAGCAACACGCGACCTTTGGCACACTCTCATGCTGCTGCAGCTTTGCATGCTTGATCAATCTTTTAATGCTGCGCTTGCGTTCTGTTTCGTTGATTCCGTCTGCAGGCGGCAACATCCACGCCTTCACAGCTGTCAGCCCCTGCGCCATCTTGGACGTGCTAACGCCGCCCTACGGCAACCGCAACTGCACCTATTACCGGGAGGTGTTCCCCCCGCAGTGGATGGATGAGTCGGGCCAGCCAGCTCTCGTGCCATCTGAGGATGTGGCCAGCTGGGTAGCATGGCAGCAAGCCAGCCGCCAGCAGCAGCAGCAGCAGCAGCAGCAGCAGGACTGCAGCGCCGCAGCAGCGCCCGGCCTGGACCCCCAGCAGCAGCAGCAGCAGCAGCTGATGCAGCAGCAGGCTGCGGCTGCGGCAGCGGCGCGCGGTTTTGCGCAGCAGCAGTACCCTTCGGCGGCCGGAGGGTTTGGGGTTGAGGGGCGGGACGACATCATTGTAGGGCTGGAGGTTTGGAAGGAGCCTTCGGACTTTCATGTGGCTCGGGGGCTGTACACAGGCCAGCGAGTGCGCTGCAGCTGAGGCGACTGCTGTTTGTTGCAAGCCTTGCTGGGTGTCGTTGTGGCGTTGTGATGGGCGCACTGTGTTGGCATGCAGTCAGGGGGCATTTGGCGAGGCAAGGCGTACATTCCTGCAAGGGCGTGGCGTGGTACGTGCCGCAGGCGCTTTGGGGTAACGGTTGCATGGATGCGTGCGTGCTCTGAAAGCGTGTGGAGCTTGCAGAAGAACAATCGTGCTGTGAGGTTGGAATGGGTCATGCTGTGTGTGGTGCTTGGGCTGCTCATCAGGCTGCACATTTTGGTACTGGGGTGTGGCGTGTGGGCAGCGTGCGCTGCGCACTGTGATGTAGGTGACACTGCCGCGGCTGGTTAGTGGCCCAAAGCAAACGTGTACGGCATTGGGGTTGGTGCAACTGGCATCTCAGCTCCTCTCAGTGAGCTGCCAACAATAGCTGCGCTGCGCGGTGATTAGCTCGCTAGCTCATGCAGCTATGCTGACGTATCTCTGCTGCGGTGTGGAATACAGCGCGGCTGGCAGCGTCTATCCCGCAAAGGGTTGTTGCTGCTGGCAGCTTGCAAGTCACGTTACGCAGCTGTTTCAAGGACTCGCAGGGCTGATTTTGCTGCATCTCTTGCAGTGCCCGGCACTCTCTTGGTGTTATACCTGCGCAGTGCTCTTGTTACTGCTAAAGTACTGCTAGAGCTGTTGAGCTCCGGGAGAGGGGTTATTCACGGCAGCTGCTGCCCCGGCTGTGTATCCATTTTGATTTTGCCGGCAGCAGCAAATGCCAGTGGCTCACGCAACACATGCGTGCGGGCGGCACACACTGCAGGCCTCCTGCATGCGTGCATGCCTGTTTGAGCCGCTTTCTTGCAGCGAAGAGACAACTGGCAAGGTGTTTGTTGGGGGTGTTAGGGCAGTGCGCTTATCATTTTCCGCAGCAGCTGCAGCAGTTGTGCAAGGGCGGGCAGCGCCACTTTGTGGCAGCAGCAGCCGCGGCAGCCGCAGCAGCAGGTTTTGTGGCAGCTGCCTGTACATGCTCAGTGACCACTGTCCAGAGCTGCCTGTTGGTTTTCTTCTGCACATGTGTGGCGTATTAGCCCGCACATGTGAGGAATCTGTCGCTGCTTTGGGGCATAGGAGTTGTTCTTGCCTAATTTGGGTTTAGCTCATGCTTTACATTGACCCGGCTCGTGTTTTTTCAACGCGAGACTGGGTGAGGGCAGGTCTGGAAGCATAGGGCGCGCAAGGGGCTTTTGGTGTTAGCTGCATGCTTGCCTATGTGGCGGCAGCGGGCGGTTGCACACCGCACATCTGTCACTAGTAGGAGCACACGTGTACAGGGGGGCTGTACAGGGCACGTGCGCCTCTGCAAGACTCGCGAGAGAGTGATTTGGCGCCAGGGAATGCCTGGTTGCACCACGCTGCAGCATCTAACAAGGCCATGGCTTGGCTCTTGCTTTTGCTGTGGAAGCTCACTCCGTCCCTTTTGTGTGTGTACAGGCTGACATGTGCGTGTCTTATGCCACACTTCGCGTCACACTCTAGTTTTAAACGAAGAGTCTGTTGGCTGAATCTGCTCAATCGGGTGTAGCCGTCGCATCAAGGTATGGCCAGCCAACATGCGGCTGCCGTGCGCTTGCTAGCATGGCAGTTGCTGCTGTGTGCGCTGCTTGCCCAGCATGCTTGGCTGCTGTTTGATGCCGCAAGTGTTGTGGTACCCTGCACAACCGCAAAGGTGGTTTGCTAGAGCTAGCTCAGGCGCAGGGCGCTTACGCATAGCTCTGGCATTCAGGCATGCATGCTTTGCGCAACACACAGTCACAGCACCCTGCTCTGTAGATCTTCATTGGCTGCAGAGTGGAAGGTCTGGGTGCAATGTTTCCTGTCACTGTTGTGGCAGTTGGTCATGTGGCGGCCCTCATGGAGGTGCAGGCGTGGAACCGTCTGCTTGGCTGCCCGGCACACTTGCTGCAACTAGCGCAGCATGCAGCAGTGCAGACACACATACAGCATTCGGGTAGCCATGCATGTGGGTGTTATCAATAGGTTGGCTGGCGTCTCTAGCTGCGTTGGTTTTCGGCCTGGATTTTCACAGTGCACACTCACTTTGCTCCATGTTCTGTTGTACTGTCCCCACACAACACGGAATGTGTGCTGTGCTGTTTGAGGCTGCTGTGGCTCGTGGTTTTCTGGTGTTGTTGTCGTGCCTTAACAGGATTCAGATGCTCCGGGTGTTGACGCCTGTGGCTGCCAGTGACCAGTGCGGGCGGTGCTTTTAACGTCAGCGAGAGACGCCCAGCACATACATTCTCAGCTGTCAACCACGATGCATTGCTGCCTATCGCACCCCAGTTGCGTCATGCTGCGGCGTTGCTGATGGCCTTGGCAGTTCCACCTCGCCTCCTTACCTGTGGCATGCCGCCACACACAGAGCATTCTGAGAGAGAGGGCCTCTGCCAACAGCCAGCTGCGCTGTTGACCCGTGTTTGCTGCATGGTGCTGTTCCGCTATCGAGCATGGTGTGTGGCGGGTGGCGCCTGGAACGCGCAGGGCCTGAAAGGTGTTGGAGCGACAGCAACGGCAGCTGCTTGCAGCAGCGCAGTTTGCTGTGTTGCCGTCTATGGGGTGGCGCAGCGAGTAGCATGGCAGAACGTGCTGCCCCATTCGCCTAGGTGTGTTGGGTGTGGTGTGACATGTGCTGGCATGCGTGGAGTGTTGTTCTGCATTGCGCAGCCAATGTGTGTGGTTCAGCACAGCAGGTTTCAGAGGTTGCACAGTTCTTGAACCAACACCACAGCAACTCTGCTGCCTGTGCGTCAGAGTTGCCACAGCACGGGCAGTTTGCACCAGGGTTGCTCAATACGCCCTTTCAGGCAGCGTATCACGTATTTGAAACGTATAATGCGTCGTACGAGGCAAAATACGCCAGAAATACGCCGTTTTCAGTGGGAGGTTGACGTATTGGTCAAAGCCTCCCCGTACCGAAGTGACAACTGACGGCTCACAGCATCGCGCACACCACGTACTTGCAACCAAGTATGATTCAGAACACATATTTAAAGCTTCGACCTAGCTCGGCAGCGATGTTGTGGCTTCCAAGCGCCCCTCGGCTGATCAGCAGCAGCTGCCCAAAGTCGTACAGCAGTGTGCTCGATCACGTCAACATATCATCGTTCAGCACAGCAATGACAACAATCAAGCCAAAACGTTTCGTTCAAGCTTTCGACGGGGCACGTGCTGCTACGTGCACCTGCTGCAGGGGATGTTCATTTGTCAGTCACCAGCAGCGCCGCCGACGGTCACCAGCAGGGCCGTCACGTGGTTGTGTGCGCGCGTGCGCCAAGTTGTAGCTGTATCATTGTGACAGGCTGCCTCAACCAAGTGCAAGAGGTGGCTGTTTTTGAGTTGTGCAACATCATGTGAGTCACGAGCATCCTAGGACATGCAGGCTGACGGCGGCGCTGCTGCAATGGCTGCAATACTGCAATGCAGTGTCAACCGTGTCATGGGCTAACCACAGCACACCACGTACTGGCGCGTATTTGGGCACGTATCAATACTCTCCAGGCAGCGTATTGCGTATCGCGTACCGCGTATCCAATACCATACGTATTGCGTATTGAGCAACCCTGGTTTGCACAGCCAGCAGCAGCACATATGTGTGTGCACAGATGCGCTTGCATGTGCTGTCTGTAAGGCTGCAATGGGGCACCTAACACAGTGCAGGCAGAACAATGCACGGCTTAGTTCACACTGCATGATCAGCAATGTTGGCTTTCAGACGGCAACACCCGTTCCTCAGCTTGTGCTGTGAAAGTGCATGGCGCATTGCTTGCTTGCTGCAGCAGATCAAGTTTGCAGGGCGGCAGTTGGCTGCGTGCGGTGGGGCGTCTGTGTGCTTACTTGCGGCTGTGCACGGCTTGCGAATCTTCTTTGTTCTTCGCCTATGTTAGCAGCACTGTTGTACAAAATGCTATCAACCTCTGACACCCGGCAGTGGCTGCTTTGCTGGTATCTGCCAGCCGTGGCAACACTATACTGCTGATTGCACTGTTTTGCGCCACATGCGTGCTTTTTTCATGCTTGCCAGCGGCATGGAGACTTGTCGGAGAATTCAACCTTATTCCCTGTGCAAGCAGCGGCTAGCTTGCCACATGTACTCTTTTGGTAGCCTATGGATTAGGCTGCTGTTTTGCTGACAGCTATTCAATGTCAGGGCAATGGCAAGTCCCCAGGTGGGTCGAGCAGCGGTTATGAGTTTAGCCCAGGCTTATTTTGTAACCCCTTTCCTCTCACCCAAGAGTGCCGTGCAGGAACCTGCAAGCTGTGCTTTGCAGCTAAGGCGGCGCAGTAAGGAGTGATGGAAATCATGGAATGACAGCTGTCAGCGTGGACTGGCCTCTTTTCAATGGAGCTGCTCGTGCCTGGAGACTCCTGCAAGACTCCTGCCAGGGTTCTACACCCCAGCGCTGTAGCTGACTCACCATGTCACTCACCCCACCGTGCCAAGGCCCTGCTTTGTGCTTATCAGTTGACAGCGATGTAGGTATGATAGAAACATCGCCCAACGCACCTGAACTCATGCGGGTTCCCGCTCAAGCCCTGCCAACTCAGCATTAAAAAGCAGCCGGTGCTGCAAGCAGCAGCTAGCGGTGTTTCTCCTGAGCCCGTGTGCATTGATGTTTTGGTGCACTGAAATCATCACTGCTTGACCGTGGTGGGCATCGCCGAGATGGGGTTATGAGTTTCTCACCGCCCTGGTCTAGCAGCATTTCGGCAACATGGCACACGCGAATGATGCCCTAATCGAAGGTGTAGCAGGTGCTATAGGCGCTGTGATAGCTCTCACCTCTACCTACCCTTTGCTGACGGTGAGTCAGGCACCTGCAGCACCAGCACTGCTTAACAGCAGCAGCAGCGGGGCACAGCAGTGTTGATGCAGTGCATGCTGCAGCCGTGTGCTGTCTGCAGCACACGTCCAACTGCAACCACCGTCCTTTGCTGCCACCAATCGTTTCCTCCACAGGTTTCTACCCTGCGAGCGCTTGAGCATAAGGATGACGGCAGTGGGGAGAAGCAGTTGCAGGGCCGCCTGCGCCTGCTGCCAGGCCCCATACAGGATGTGATTGAGTTCACGCGCCAGCACTCCTGGAGGGCGCTGTTTGCAGGACTGCGGCCCGCAGTGGTGGCCACTGCCACCTCTCAGGGCGTGTACCATACTGTGTACTCTATGCTGCGGCAGATGGCAGTGGTGGGTAACAACAGCTGCCCGCCTGGCGCAAGCGCCTCAGATGCACAGTAACAACCATAGCAGCACGGCAGACTTGTTGTCCTTTGGCCATTTCTAGGTGGCAACGCAGCTGGTGCTGATCATCGGCAGCTAGCTGCGCTAGCTGTGCACTGATACACTGCTACCCATGCAAGCACGCGTAACACCCCGCGCATACGCATGCGTCCTTTCGTGCTGCTGCCACATGCAGGCTCATCAGATGGCAGCCTTGCGGCAGCAAGCGCACGCGAAGCAGCAGCAGTACAGCCCGTCTGATGGCGGCAAGTCTGTGGGCATCAGCGTGGGTGCCTCCATGCTGGTGGCGTCAGTGGCTGGCATGGTCAACGTGATGCTGACCAACCCCATCTGGTGAGGCGCAGCAGCAGCAGCAGCAGCAGCAGCGTTTTTGCAGCAGCAGCAGCAGCAGCAGCAGCAGCAGCAGCAATGCGCATGGCGGCAACGGTGCTACAAACAGCACCTGAAGTGGCTGCCGGCACAGCAGGGACAAACACCTGTTAGCCGGTCTCTGTCTGCAAGGCCTCCAGCGGTGTCCGGGGACAGCCAGTCGACCAGGGTGCTACAGCTGCAACACATGCCAGCCTGTGCACGTCGTGTGCTGTCAGACCTCCTTTGCTGTGCACTACTCTCGCCGTGCACCTCCTGCCGCAACTTGCAAAGAGCACAAACCATACCGCATGCTGCTGCACCACGCTGCACACTGGCTGGCATGCTGCCCTGCACATTCCATATTTTTTTGTGCCTGCCGCTCTGCAGGGTGATAATCACGCAGATGCGTGTTCTGGCTTGCTGCCCTGCAAACACCGCATGTGCTGTGCCTGCCGTGCTGCACCACACTGCAGGGTGGTCATCACGCAGATGCAGGCGCTGTCGCGGCAGCGCCCCGGCATGTCCACCCTATCCGTGGTGCGCCAGATGTACACAGACCAAGGCCTGGGAGGCTTCTTCAAAGGCCTGGCTCCCTCCATGATTATGGTCATTAATCCCACCATACAGTACATTCTGTATGAGTCGCTTGTTGCTCGGGCGCTGGAGTGGCAGCGCAGCAGGAGGGCAGCACATGCAGCGCCGCGGCATGCCGCGGGACCTGCTGCCGCAGCAACAGCAGCAGCAGCAGCGGTGCAGAGGCATGCCGGGGGTGCCGCTGCTGGAGGGAAGGCTGGCGGCATGGCGCTGGGTGCGCTGGATATCTTTGTGCTGAGTGCGCTTGCGAAGATCGGCGCGACGCTGGTGACGTATCCGCTGCTGGTGGTGAAGAACCGGCTGCAGGTAGGTGGAGTGGCTGCGCTGTATTCTTGTGCATGTGTTGATGACACGTGCTGCATCAGCAGGAGTAGCAGCAGCCATGCAACAGCTGCCAAACCGATGGGCTGGGGTAGGGCTGAGATGGCTGCAGAGGAGAGACGCTCTGCTTGACATGGCTTGTGGAGGGTGCAAGCAGCTTCTTGCAGGTAGTTGTCTTGCAGTATTTGCAGAGCCTGCTTGTTGCATCAACCGACCCCAGCATCTACACGCAATGCTGCACTTGCTGCTCAGTGTGCGTTGTGTTTTTGTCATGTCTTTGTTTGCTTGTGTGTGCTGCTGCAGTCCATCAACCGCCACACGCGCGAAGACATGAAGTACACCGGCGTGCTGGATGCAGTCAAGCGCATGCTGGCAGACGAGGTGAGTCAGCAGCAGCAGCTGGTGCAGCCATGCGATGTTATGAGCTAGTCAACGAATATTATAACAGACACGTCTGTCAACAGCGTGGTTGCATTCGCCCAGCCCAGCAGGCAAATGTCGCATGGCAAAATGTGCCATATAACAATGGACGCCCGTGCGTGCGCAAGCTTTGGGGGTTGTGTCTGTGGGCCTGCCTGCAGGGCCTTGGCGGCTACTGTGCATGCGTGGCGTAGCATGTGGTGCATGTTACAGTCGCTGGCACGCCCTCAATCGTGCACCTTCTCAAGATCCGGTTGGTGTGTTGTTGTCCTGCAGGGCCTGGGCGGCTTCTACAAGGGCATGCGCGTGAAGCTGCTGCAGACGGTGCTGGCTGCCGCGCTGCTGATGATGCTCAAGGAGGAGCTCTTCACAGCCACGCGGCAGCTGCTGAACATGACAGCCCCTGCAGGCAGCCGCAGGCGCATACAGCGGCGGTGACTGCAGCGGTAGCTGGCCGTGGATGCTGCTGGCCGCTGGCGGATAGTGCGCTGCCAGACGCCATGATTTATACATGTGTGCTACACAGAGGGTGCTGCTGGTAGAAGGTGGCAAGATTTTCAGCAGCAACAGAGCACCAAGCGTTGGTCTGCTTGGCACAGGCGAAGCGTTTTGAATTTCGTTACATATGTCCAACTCCTCTGAACGATGCTGTAATGGGACTTGTGCCTGCTATGCACCTGGCACAGCATGGCATGTTTGTTTTGTTGGATTGAAGGTCATACCATGTGAACCTTGTTGCGTGTCTCATATCACGGGCAGCTGTTGTGGATGGCGACAGCGAGTGCTGAGGGGTGGGACCATATGTTAATGTTGTGAGGTGGCTGGTGCCTGCTGGGCAGCTGGACAGGCTCCAACAGCTTGGCACAGGCTGTGCAGCAACATGCTGATCACAACAGCTGTCAGTGCGACCTGGAGCCAATTGCAAGGACCTCAGGCTCAGCCCCAGGCTGGCATGGCGTGGGCTGTGATGTGCACCGTGTGTAAAATTACGATCAAAGGGTGTGATATATGATGTCACTTATCGTGTTGTCTGCTGTTCGTGTACTTATTGGGTAACTCACAGCCGTGGATGCTGCTGGTGCTCCGCCTTTCAGTGACTGGGCCAGATCACACTGCCACTGAGCGGCTCAGCCTTGATTGGAGTCGCATGTGGGGCTGGCCAGACTAGTCAGCTGTGGCGCAGGCTGGTCAACTGGAAAGATACATGTTATAGGTGATACCTAGCTTGGTCTGCGAGCGCAGTTGTGCAGGTGCCAGTCCGCGCACAAGTGGCAGCCTGTACTCTTTTTGTAACCGTGAGCCCAAGGAGAGTTGTGCAGCGATCGGGACTGGTACTAGCAAGTCCCATGCAACTATCGAGCGATTGAAACATTAGAATCGCCTCGACACGGCAGCTTTGCTGAAGAAGAAGGGGGGGCATGACATGTCACTTTTTGAATGCAAAAATGTGGAACTTGCTACCCCCGCTGAAGATTTGGCTGTGACTCAGGCGTTGCAGCTTTAAGTTTTTGTTATTGCTCATATTGATCGATCCGAAAGTCATGGAGTGGAGCACAAAATGTTGAGGCACGGCAGAACGTTCGCCTACAAAGCTTTGCCCGCCTGCTGTTACTAAAATCAAAACAGATATGAGAAAGTATTTGTAGCTGGACTGTCATGTCTCTGGATGCTGACAGCGGGAGCCAGTGGCAGCAAGCCAAGGCTGGCGAGCCCACAAGCGATGTGACGCAGGATGAGACCATCGTAAATGCAGTGTTACAGCTACAGTTGTTTTGTCAGGTACATGCAGCAGAGGCACGACGCTGCAGGGATCATGGACACTTGTAAGCAGCAAACAGGTGCTTACAAAAAGCTGTTTGCTTCATCTGCAGCACCCCACACTTGATTTTGGCACAGTCGCCGTGGGATCTCGCAAAACATTGTACTTGAAGGCCGAGAACAGCACGCTGCTCAACCAGGTGGGTTACATGCAACACAGCGTGACAAGACACAGTACTGTGATACGACAAAGCCGCCTGGCTGGTCTACAGCTGCATATGCAGCTACGCCGCTACCTGAGCTCACTGTTGCAACGCTTGCTGGTGAAGGACTGGGCATGCTGCGGCGACACATGTACATCAAGCGCATAGCAGTGCCATGACAGCAGTGTTTGCAGGCATGTCGCACACCAATATTAGACAATCATCAGGCAACTTACTGGCCACACTGCTGCTGTTGTGCATGGCTCCATGTGTGGCTCGCTACAGCACCTGGCTGCTGAGAAAGTACCAGTGCAAGATGGTTTCACGCTGTCAGAAGACCCCGCACTGCCAGGCGCTGCCAGCCTCAACTGGAGCTCATCAGTCATACCCCACAGCAGCGTGGTGCTGCCAGTCAGCTGGCAGCCAAGCACAGCAGGCGCAGTGTCAAAGCTGCTCATCTTCAAGCTGGATGGCAAGCACCGCCTGCAGGTCAAGGTGCTGGGCAAAGCCACTGTGCAGTACAACCAGCCCAAGCGCAGCGCTGCTGACCAGCACATGCGCAGCTCAACACGCATGCCAGCCAGCAGCAGCGAGGCTCCTGCAGGAATGGGTCCACCCCGCAAAGCCGCTGCCAGTGCAGCTGCTGCGAGGCCAGCAGTAGGCACAGCAGGCAGCGGCCGGCTGCAGCTGAGCAGCAGCAGCAGGCCTCCTTCGGCAACTGCTGCTGGCACTGCAGCTCGGCCTCCTGCAAGCAGCAGCAGCGCAGCAGGCGCTGCAGCAGGTGACCAGGGCAAGTTCAAAGTGCCCCCTAAGCGCACAAGCTTAGCAGCATCCTCGCAGCTGCGGCTCAAGGCGCCAGGCGCTGCTGCAGCAGCAGGTGCAGCAGCAGCAGCAGCAGGGACCAGGCCCTCTGCAGCAGGCAAGCTGGGTGGGCCTGCACCACTCACAGCAGCAGCACGGCAAGAGGCCCGCAGGATGGCTAGCAGCAGCACAGGTGCAGCAGCCGGCGGCATGTTCTCTCCCGCATCTCCTGCAGGCGGCAGCAGGCTTATTGCGGCAGATGTGGGCAGCCCTGCAGACGACACACGGTCTGTGGGGCGTGGGGGTGCTGCTGGCAGGCAGTCTCTGGCAAAGGGACCTATCAACAGGCAAGTTATGAGGGCAGCCAGGCAGAGACGGAATGCTTTGGTTTGGACGCGTTGTTGGGAATCGATGTCACCTGCGCACTGGCAATGAGCAGCAGCATATGCTGCATGCTGAGGTGGGCCGCCACAGGTGCTTGTCATTGTGCTTATCGTGTCGGTTTAAGCTGAAGCCTTTGTGGCATGGGTACAAAGCCTGACGTGCATGCGGTGTTGCCCCTGCAGGAGTGGCAGGCCAGCAAGCGCTAGTGCAGCTTCAGTGGCCAAGGTGCCCAGCACTGCCAGGAAGACGTTCAAATTCTATCATACAGAGTAAGTCTGCTGTACCCTGCAACCCTGCGATAGTTTTCATGTAGTAGCAGCAGAGCCCCATGGCAGCGGGCCGTCTGCTGGCTAACCCCGTGTTTGCATTGTGAGCATGCACCAATGTGCGACAGCAGCAGCATGTGGCTCTCAATCTTTTGTCAGTCCGGATTAGTGATTGCTAAGCTGCATGTCATATGGCTCTCAGCACACCCGCAATTGTGAATGCTGCTAACTACCCTGTCTGTGTTGCTGCATAACTGTGCAGGCTGTGGATGAACAAGCAGGACCGGGCCTTCACAGGCTGGCTCAACCACCTGCTGCTGCCCTTCACGCCAGAGTACCTGAGGGCAGCCTCTGAGGGTGACACGTCAGCAGCGCTGTCAGACCTGCGCCTGGCAGCACGCGTCAAGGGAGCAATGCTGGCATGCTACAGGTGTGGCTGCTGGCTGGGCCATGGCTGCCTGCTGGCTTGCTTGCAATTAAGCATACAGGCATGCCCACATGCATGCCCACTTGCGCGCAGTGGGTCAGTGCATGCATAGCCTGCCGTGAGGAGTCACGTCAGCCAAGTGCGCGGTGCCAGATGTGTTGCTGCTCCTGCTGCTGCTGCTGCTGCTGCTGCAGGAACGACCAGGAAGTGCACGACACCATGGTCAAGGTGGAGAACTGCATCGATGCGGGCAAGCTGCGCATGAAGCCAGAGGTGAGATTCCCTTTGCCAATGGGTCCTCTGGCAGCAGCAGCAGCAGCAGCAGGTGTGTGTCACATGCAGCCGTACCATAGATGCGTCAGGTTGACACAGCAGGTTGCCGTGTGTGGCGCCTGTCGCACATGAAAATTTTGACCCAGCAGTTCTTTGGGCCGTGAAGCATGCCCAGCTGCTCGGCTGCCACTCAACACATGTTGGCTGCGGCGCTCCAATGTACTGTTTCTATCCTGCAGGTGGTCATGTTTGAGGACCTGGTGCAGCGGCGCCAGGCGCTGGACGTGCTCATGAGCTACAACCCCTTCTGGCTGCACATCGCGGTGGAGGTGGTGGCGCAGAAGGCGTTCAAGCCCGAGGGTGAGCCGCAGCGGCCTGCAGCAGCAGCAGTAGCAGGGGGGATTGGTGAAAGGCTGTCTGGCCACCTTCGCTGTTGCGGTTTGCTTGCTTTGCCTGCCGATGGCAGCAGCAGCAGCCTCACCCACAGCTGATGCGCCCCAAATAAATAAATTCGCGCCTTTCGCACTGCTGCACGGTGCTCTGCAGTGGCCCCAGCCGCGCCAGCCACACCCGGCACGCCAGCAGCCGCAGGCATGCGCAGGCAGCCCGGCTTCAGCGAGGCCATGCGTGCCTTCCTGCTGCGTGACGTGCTGAGTGACCCTGAGCTGGCTGCTGAGATGGATGCAGGCAAGGGCGCTGCACACTTCAACATGCAGCAGTACCAGGTGAGGCTGTGGGTTTGCATCAATCGAGCCCTGATGGTGGCAGGCGAACCACTACGATAAGGCAGACAAGCAGCAGGAGTGCTTCGCGTGGGGTGTGCTTACGTCATCGCCTGCAATGTCTGACAGCAGCAGCATCAATTGCAAATGATGAACTCGTCAGGGAGAGCTTGTCACCTCTGCTGGGCATTTCATCTTTGCTGCTGTCGTTGCTGGCGCTGACCACTGCTGCTGCTGCCCCCCCGCAGGCTGAGCTGGGCTCGCTGATGCTGAAGCGCTTCCTGCTGCTGGTGCTGCTGCTGGACCGCGCAGCCACGGTGCTGTCGGGCCCGCTGCGCACGCCGCTGCTGTTCCGGCTCAACTGCAGCATCAAGAGCTCCAAGGAGGTGCGGCAAACTCAGCAGTGGTGTGTGGCTTTTGCACAAGCAGTGCACAGCCGCGGAGTTTCCGTGCAACTGTGCTTTTCATTGAAGGGGCATTTGCGCTTGCACACTGCAGCTGCTAGCTGCCGGTGCACATGGCGTTGCTGGATTCTTCTGAAGTGAATAATGATCTCATGTTTGCTCTGCTTGTGGCTCACCGTGTGTGCTGCTTGCATATGTCTTTTTGCCTTGTCGTGCCTGCAGGTGGTCATGCAGTTCCTGCATGGAAGGCTGGTCGGTGAGGGCAACGTCGGCCGCCACTTGGAGCTGCTGGGATACAAGCTGTCCCACAGCCAGAGCCCACTCATGGAGTTCCCCTTTGCCATCAGCAACCTGGCGGTGGACTTGCGGGATGGCCTGCGGCTGATCAAGGTGGCAGAGGTGCTTACAGGTGCGTGCTGCAAGTGTTATGGTACCAGCCTCACTTGGAAAACAAAAAGCCCTGTTATTTTCTTGCTTGTGGCAGCTTTGACTGCAAGCACTTGCGATGCGCATCCTTGCGCTTGTGGCAACTGCATTCACTTGGTTATTGCTGGTCACGTAGCAGCCCCCTCATGCGTCACAGCAGCAAGTGCCTGATTCTCTGCCTGTGCTGCTGTGCTGCAACGTACATGTCATGCACCTGGTTCAGGTGCCGATGACCTGCTGGCCCAGTCACGCTTCCCCTCGGAGCGCCGGCCCATGCAGCTGCACAACACCAGCGTCGCGCTGGCAGCGCTGGCAGCAGCAGGCGTGCCGCTGCATGCGCTGCCCACCAGCAGCGGCCTAGTCAACCTGAAGCCAGACGACATCGTGGATGGTGACAGGGAGCGCACACTGGCGTTGCTCTGGGCCGCATCACGCACACTACAGCTCGGCTCGCTGCTGCGGGTTACTACACTGCGAGCAGAAGTGCAGCGGGTGCTGGCGCGCGTGCGGCAGAGCGGCACGCGACCGCTGGTGCCTGCTGCTGCAGCAGGCGGCAGGCGCAGCGGCGGGCGTGGCGGCGTGCTGCTGCAGGCGCCGCTTGGGGTGTACATGAATGATGAGCTGCTGGCGACGCTGATGGACTGGGTGCAGGCCGTGTGCAGGGCGTATGACGTCAGTGTGGCAAACTTCACCAACTGCTTCGGAGACGGCGTGGTGCTGTGCCTGCTGGTGAGTGCTGCTCCTGTATTCATAGCTTAAGGTTCGTGCATTGCTCTGCTTGCGTGGCAGGCGTTGTGCATACATATCGAAACTGTTTTGCGTGCGTTGAAACCCAGCAGCCAGCAGTACTCCAGGCCGTGTTACCAGTGGCGATGTACTCCTCGCAACAGATGGGCATCACGCGCTGGTGTTGTTCTCTGGCCTTCTGCAGGTGCACTACTACCTGCCCAATGCCATTGATATTGGCCAGATCTATGTCACCAAGCAGCGCAAGGAGGCAGCAGCTGGGCCCAGCCACAGGTGACGATGGCGCTGACAAGTGACACTGTTTGCCCTTTTTGCTGTGCATGGGTAACATCAGGTTGCATCAGTGCGGCACGTAACCAGCAACAGCGCTGCAGGCGGCACGGATGGTGTGAGTTTTGAACCTGCTTGCTTGCAAACCATGCCCTTGTTTGCAATGCTCACCATCTGACCTGTTGCTGTCTGCAGGCTTACCAACGACCTCGGGCCTGACTCAGACGACCAGTCGCTGCTGGATGGCGCTGCATCCATCGCCACTGCCAGCCAGCTGGGCTGTGGGCAGCAGCAGCAGCAGTTTGGGGCGGCGTCGGGGCCGCCCCCGTCAGTGGCAAACAGTGTGGCGCTGCCCAATGGCAGGGACGCCTGGAACAGCAGGGGCGGCGGCGCCAGCTGGTATGCTGAGTTTGATGCGTCCAGCTTTGCTGCTGCAGAGGACCCTGCGGCTGAGGACAACAGGGGGATTGCGGGTGAGGCAGGGCTTGCTGCTGATGGCTGTAGCTGTTTGTTGCCAGATGCATGCTACTGAATGCGTGTATTTTCCACTAACAGTGTCTGCTCCGCAGCCGTGGCTTCCATTCGCAGCCCATGCACGAAGCACAAGCTGGACCGCACTCAGACGTGCAGTGCTACCTCCAGTTATTACCCCAACCTCACCTTTGCTGCCGCTGCTTGGCTGCTGCTGCTGCTGTGCTGCAGGCAACTTCCGCGTGGTGCACCGCGCAGCCAAGGCGCTTGGTGGCGTGCCTGAGATGCTGTCATCAAAGGACTTTGCAGAGCATGGCCCTGATGAGCGAGCAGTGATCCTGTATGTGGCCTTCCTGTGCGGCCGGCTGCTGGAATGCAGCAAGGACGACAGGGCAGCACACATACTCCAGCGCGCGTGGCGGCAGTCGCGCGCCAACACAGCAGGTGCGCGGGGTTGCTGAGACTTCCAGGCAATCCTAGGATGGCTTATGTTCGGGTGTAATTATGCACTAGATGATGTTCCAGTGTGCACTGGAAGCTGCTTGCAGGGACATGCTGCCATGTCGCCTGCCGCTCTCAATGCCTCTGGGAAATACACCAGCACTTGCAGGGGGCACCTGCGGTGCTAATGCGTGTGTACACCTCCCATCTTGGCCTGTTGCTTGCAGGCATGGGGCGCGCCAACCTTGCCAAATGGGTGGCAGCTGCGTCAGTCATCCAGCGCTGTGTGCGCGGCTGGCTGTTCAGGCGGCGCATGCGCCAGTGGCTGGCTGGCCGCGTGGAGGCAGCTGTGGTGCTGCAAGCCTGCTGGCGCGGCAGGCAGGCGCGTGCGCAGCTGGAGCAGCTGGCAGGCAGCTGCATCACCATCCAGGTGAGCCTTGTGTCCGTTTCAAACACCTGGTAATAGCCATGAGCTGGCAGTGATGCTGCCGCCTGTCGCGCAGCAGTAGTGTGTCTTGAGCTGCAAGTCCGTGGTCACGGCACAGGGAGCGCCTTGCTGACGGTATGCGCACCGTGCTGCTGCGTCTGTCCCGTGCAGCGCGCCTGGAGGGCTGTGCTGGTGCAGCGTGAGGCGAGGCGGCAGGCGGCTGCAGCGCTGATCCAGCGCTGCTGGCGGGCCCAACGCGTGGCGCAGGCAGACGAGTGGATGCGGCAGTTCCTGGCGAACTGCCTAGGGGCGTGCCGCGCACTGAAGCAGGCCAGGTGTGTGGCACGCGGCAGCTGTTGCTGTGCCTGGCGGGCTGTGAGCTGCCTCTTTCAAGGCAGCCATGCTTTTGACAGGTTCCGCTGTGCAGAGACCGCTGACTTGCCAAGCTGCAACATACTGACTCGTAAGCTGTCGAGCCTAGTGCGGATGACCTGCACAGCACGCCGCACTACAGCTGTGCAGCTACAGATACGCGATGAACATGATGTGGTGTGACTGCTGGTCCTGCAGGCAGCAGAAGCAGCTGGCCGCTCTCAAGCTTCAGGCCACCTGGCGCATGGTGCAGGCCAGGAGGCAGCTGGCAGCAGCAAGGGCTGCTGCTGTCACTCTGCAGGCTGCCTGGAGGGGCCGCCAGCAGCGGCTCAGGTGAGACCTACGAGCTGCTTACAAGCAGCTTGATGTGTATGACGCATTGGATCGTGACAGATGGGTTGCATAGCCATGCTTGTGATCGCTAAGCTATGTACTGACTGCAGTTGAGATGTCATGGTTTCAAAAGACATACCGAATGCAAACAATGGGAATGTGTTTGCTGCTGCTCCTCTCGTGCACAGGTACAAGCAGCAGCGCAGCGCAGCCGTTGTCCTGCAAGCAGCGTGGAGGGCTCGGCAGCCACGCCAGCAGTACAACCGCCTGCGTGAAGCAGCACTGGCAGTACAGGCAGCATACAAGGGCTACCGTGTGCGGCAGTTCATCAAGGAGAGTCACGCGTTTGCGGTGTTCCTGCAGTCATGCTGCCGCTGCAGGCGGCAGCGCGCGGCCTTCCTGGCTCAGAAGCGAGCAGCCGTCACGCTGCAGGCTGCTGTGCGGACGTGGCAGCAGCGCAACAGGTGAGCCAGAGGTATCGTGATTTGGTCTTACTGCTGTTGCACCATGCAAAGCGCAGGAGTTGGCCTGCCATGCTGGCTGGTATGCGCAGCTGTGCCCAGCCACCATGTACACGTGTTGGGTGACTCAAATGTTATGATGTCGTTTCAAATTTGCTTGCAAATGCAGGATGCAGCAGCTTCGCGAGGCTGCTCTGGTGCTGCAGTCTGCTTGGCGGGGGCAGCTTGTGCGCAGCAGCATTGCGCAGCAGCACCAGGCAGCACTCACCATCCAGTCCTGCTGGCGCAGAAGCAGGGCAAGGGCAGCATACCAGCAGCAGCGAGGAGCAGCCATTGGCGTGCAGGCTGCTTGGCGCTGCTATGCTGCGCGGGCTGCATTCCTGCAGCAGCGGAGTGCTGCAGTTGTGCTGCAGAGCAGCTGGCGTGGCGCGCAGGTTAGGGCAATGGTCAGGCAGCAGGCAGCAGCAGCTACTGTCATCGCAGCGGCATGGCGGCGGCACGTCGCAGCGCGCAAGTATGCGCAGCAGCTGCAGGCTGTGGTGCTGCTGCAGACAGCTGTCAGGCGGCACCAGGCACAGCAGGCGTACAAACAAATGCGCGCAGCTGCTGTGATGCTGCAGAGCCGCTGGCGTGGCAGGGCGGTGCGGCAGCAAGTGCAGCAATGGCAGCAGGCAGCCCTGCTGATCCAGAGCTGCTGGCGCTCTCATGTGCAACAAGAGGCACGCGCAGACGCTGTGGCTGCAGCTGTGACACTGCAGGCAGCGGTGCGCGGCCTGCAGGCTCGCAGCAGCTACCAGCAGCAGCAGGCAGCAGCTGTCCTGCTGCAGAGCAGCTGGCGTGCAGTGCAGGCACGCAAGCAGCTGCAGCAGCACAAGGCTGCAGCAGTCATCCAGGCCCACTGGCGCCGGCACCAAGCCCAGTGCATGCTGCAGCAGGCAGTGCAGGCAGCAGTGGCCATCCAGAGCTGCTGGCGCATGCATGTGCAGCAGCAGGCACGCATCCGGGCTATTGCTGCGGCAGTGCAGATCCAGGCAGCTGTGCGCATGCACCAGGCATGCAGCCAGTACAAGCAGCAGCAGGCAGCAGCTGTCCTGCTGCAGAGCAGCTGGCGTGCAGTGCAGGTGCGGCAGCTGCTGCAGCAGCACAGAGCAGCAGCTGTCATTCAGTCGCACTGGCGGCGCTGCCAGGCGGAGCGTGTGCTGCGGCAGGCAGTGCGTGCTGCTGTCAGCATTCAGAGCTGCTGGCGCATGCATGTGCAGCAGCAGGCACGCTTGCGGGCGATTGCTGCTGCGGTGCGCATCCAAGCAGCAGTGCGCAGGCACCAGGCATGCAGCCAGTACCAGCAGCAGCAGGCTGCTGCGGTGCTGCTACAATGCAGCTGGCGTAGCCGCCAGGAGAGGCTGGCGCTGCAGCAGCAGCGCAGCGCTGCCACCTGCATCCAGTCAGCGTGGCGGCAGTACCGCGCTGTGTGCAAGTACCAGCAGGCGGTGCACGCAGTAGTAACGATCCAAACACAGTTCAGGCGCTACGCTGCAGTGAAGCGGTACCAGCAGCAGCGGGCAGCAGCGATTGTCCTGCAAGCTGCAGAAAGGGGCAGGGCAGCGCGGCTGGCACTGCGGCAGCAGCAGCAGGCAGCCCTCAGCCTGCAGTGCGGCTGGAGGGCGCGCGCTGCTCGTGCGCTGCTGCAGCAGCACAGGGCTGCTGCTGTCATCCAGGCGCATGTCAGAGGCTGGCTGGTGCGGTCAGAGCTTGCCATGCAGGCAGCCGCAGCTACAGCAATCAGGGCAGCATGGCTTGGCTACAGGCAGGCTCAGCAGTATCAGTCGCAGCGTGCAGCAGCAATCACCATCCAGGCGTATGTGCGCGGGTGGCGTGCGCGGCAGCAGCAGGCAAAGCTGCAGGCAGCAGCAACAGTGCTGCAGGCCAGCTGGCGAGGGTACTGCTGCAGGCAGAAGTATGCTCAGCAGCAGGCGGCGGCTGTGGCAATACAGGCCGCCTTCAGGCGCCATGTGCAGCGGCAGCAGCACCTGCGCATGCGTGCTGCAGCTACTGCCATCCAGGCAGCAGTGCGGATGCACCAGGCCCAGCAGCAGCTGCGCCAGGCGCAGGCAGCTGCAACGCAGCTGCAGGCGGCCTGGAGGGGTTACGCTGTCCGCAAGGCGCTTGCGCAGCAGGCGGCTGCTGCCACAGCAATCCAGGCCAGCTGGCGGTGGTACACACAGCGCCAGCGCTTCCTGGCAGTTGTGCGGCATGCCACAGTGCTGCAGGCCAGCTGGCGCGGCCGCCAGGCTGCTGTGCAGTACCAGCAGCTGCGCAGCGCAGCTGTGGTGCTGCAGGCGGCTGCCCGGGGGCGCCAGGCGCGTGCCGCACTGCAGCTGAAGCTGGTGACTGCAGCAGCTGTGACGCTGCAGAGTGCGTGGCGTGGCAGGGCTGTGCGGCTGGAGTGCCAGTGGCGCGCTGCTGCTGCGCTGGTGATTCAGCGCTATGCAAGGGGCATGAAGGCGAGGAAGCAGGCTACCGTGAGTGGGCAGGGCAGATGGTCAATCATAGGGGCTCATTAGAGAGGCATGCAAGCTCTGCCTGGCCTGCACATGTCAGGCAGGATCAGCTCAGCATACTTTTGCCAGCATTACTAACCGGCACAGGTGCCGTCCTCTGTTGGTCAAACCCCTCGCTGCATGCATCGGCTGCCACTGACCCAGCTGCTGCCTGCGCCTGTACTGCTGCAATTGCCTGCAACACTGCATGCCTGCACTGCTGTATCCGCCTACAGATGCGCCGGGAGTACCTGCGCACAGCCAACGAGCTGCAGCGCATGCTGCTCATGCTGCACACGCGCTCTCGCGCCGCCACCAGCATCCAGTCTGCGTGGCGCGGCTGGAGGCAGCGGCAGCTGTTCCTGCCTGTCTGGCGGCAGTACCAGGAGCAGAAGGCAGCACTGGTACTGCAGCGGGTGAGTGGAGCTGGGTGATGCGACCGTGCATCTGTTGCAATATGCCAGCAGCAGCGCAGCAGTATAAGCCTTGTAATACCAAAATCTGCTGTGCTGCCTTTGATTGGCAGTGTTGCTTGCCCCTGTCACGGTTGCAGCTTGCAGCCATCGAACGCACTCACACTCACGCTGTGCTCCTGCTGCCCCTGCAGGCCTGGAGGTGTGCGCAGGCGCGCGCACTGCTGCCCAAGCTGCGGGCAGAGCTGCCACGGCTGCGCGCGCAGCGTGCGTGGCAAAAGGCTGTAGGGCTGGTGCAGGCTGCGCAGCGGCGGCAGCGGCTGGAGGCAGCACGGCGTGAGGTGGCGGTGCTGGCGCTGCAGAGCGCCGTGCGGGGGTGGCTGGTGCGGCGGGAGGTGTCCAAGCAGCTGGCAGGCATCCGGCGCTTCCAGGTGGGTGCAGCAGGGACTGCAGAAGTGTTTTGCTGGAGGTGCCAGCAAGGTCTGCTTGCCTAGGCCACATCTGCTGGACGCTGCGCCATGCTTCTTTGTTTTGTGAGCTTCCCTTGGCTGCCACACTCATTAAGCTGCCCGAATCCGCGCAATGACGTGCTAATGGCAATGCCTGCAGGCGCTGTGGCGCGGCTACAAGGTGCGCAAGACCTGCGGCAGGGCCAGCAGGGACGCGCGGCGCCGCATCGCTGCCGCTGCTGCTGCCGTGCAGCCGCAGCGCCGCATCGGCGTGCGCACGCGCGAGGCGCTCAACGTGCTGCTGGCCAGCAAGCAGTGCTCGCAGGTGAGGCAGCACAGCACATAATGCCATCACGCACGCACAGGAGTGTCCATGCGCCAAATGCTACGAGGCAAGGACCTGCTTGTGTGATGTGAAACAGAAGACGCCAGCTCGTGCCAGCACTGCTGGCTTGCTGGTGAACTTATTTGCATGCCCACTCAGCCCCTGATCACAAGTGCCGCACCCCCGCAACCCCGCAGGTCATCACCGCGGTGGCTGCCATCGAGTTCAGCACGCGCTACAGCAAGGCCTGCTGCGTGCTCATGGTGGACAACGGCGGCGTGGCGGCGCTGCTGGAGTTCATGCGCAGCTGCAACCGCAGCAAGCCACACATGGAGATGCTGGGCCACGCGCTGGCCTGCCTCGCCAACATCTGCAGGTGCAGTGTAACAGCTTGACTGCTGACTGGGAGGTTCTGGCTGCGAGATTGTACATATGATGCTTTAGGGTATTGTCAGCAGCTCAGGTGCTGCTGCAGGTGCTCGGGGTATCGATCGCATGTTGTGTAGCATGTCACATGCAGCTTCTGCACCACTGGGCATAGGCATGTAGTGATACCAGACCACCAAAATTCCCCTCTTCAAAACATATCCAGGCTTCTGCTCAGTAGGGTTTTGCTGCTGCTGCTGCTGCTGCTGCTGCTTGCATGGCTGCAGATGGCCAGACCTGCTGCCTGGCGTGCTGCACGCCCCGGACTGCATCATCGTGCTGAGCGAGCGCCTGCAGATGTTCAGGGACACGGAGGTGCGCGCTGCCTGGCGCTGGCTTGCCCTGGACCGCACTTGCACGTGCAGCTGACTTGCTACGCAAGAATACTCAAGACAGCTGCGTGCGTTCCATGCTGTCAATGACCTGCCTTCTGCGCGTGTGTCAAGGTCACATAACACAGGCAGTAGGTGTGCGCGCAAGCACCCTGCTATGGCCTTGTCACCGCCTCGCATGCTGCTGACAGTATCCCTTGCATCCTGTTCTTTGCTGGGTTGCTCGTCATGTATGCTGTCTGTGGACTGCACTGCCTTATAATTTGCCTCCGTGTTGTGCTTTGCAGGACATCTTCATGGCCACTGTGGGCATCCTGTCCGCGCTGGTGCGCAGCGACGCGGGCGCGCTGCAGGTGGCGGTGAGCGCGCCCAGCGCCATCAAGCTGTGGGAGGGCATCTGCCAGCTGCTCAACCGCAAGATGGACATGGAGCGCCGCTACATCGAGCGACTGGAAGGTGAGCGCATCTGCGTGTCTTGTCTTTGTTTGCATGCCGGGTTGGTACTGCTGCTACTGCAGTTACAGCAGTTGCCTGAATTGTGATGGAGGCTTGGCGGTCGCAGCAGCTCGTGTGTGTCACAGTCCACTCGCAGGTGGATGGCATGAGGATGCTGCTGCTCCTGCTGCACTCCTGAGCTACTGTACCCCTGCTTGCCTCGCTCCATCTGCAGGCCAAAAGGGCAGCGACGTCACAGCGCGCGAGGCCACGCGCAAGATGGTCTCCGCAGCAACGCAGCTGGATGCGTTGGAAAAAGTTGCAGCGCGTGTGGACGGCACTGCAGCAGCACATGGCGTGGAGGTGCAGCACATGCAGCGCCCGCACCAGCTGCCAGCTGGTGGCGCAGCAGCAGGCAAGGCGGGAGCGGCAGACGCAGCAGAGCACCAGGAGCAAGAAGGGCTGGTGCCCCGCTCTGCATCTGCTGTAGTACAGCCGAACCTGTGGCAGCCAAAGAACACAATTGTGCGCGGTGCATTCAAGGAGAGCGTGGCAACGCGCACTGGCATATTAGCAGCAGTAGCAGCAGGCGTGCCAGTGGGGCAGTCTGCGGCTGGCGGCGGCGCTGCTGCAGGAGGGCTTGGAGCGGGTGTGAATGTGGGTGGTGCTTCAGCTGCTGGGATGATGACCAAGGGTGATATGTTTGCAGCTGCTGGTGCTGGTGGTGATGCTGCTTCACGGCGGCTGGTGGGGCCAGATGTGCTGCTGGCGGCTATGCAGCAGCAGCAGCAGATGCTGACGCAGTCCGCGGATCAGGAGTGCCGCATTGACCAGTCGCACAAGCAGCACAGGGGCAGGTGATGACTACGTTGCTGACGACGGTACTGCTGCTGTTGACCGTACAGAGAGCAGCAACGTGATCACACAAACCGGATGTTGCATCGTGATCCTTGACCAGCTGTCCACGTTTCATTTGTAGAGGTTTTATCTGAGTGTTTGAAGGATACCCTTGTGGGCTGTGTCTTGGGTGAGTGCACTTACATGCAGTCAACATGGTGCACAGCAGCCGCCCATCTGCACCAGTGGGGCTCCGGGCCGGTGGCTATGGCTTGTGAAGTGACAGTCTGTTTATGACAGACTGCATACGCACCGGTGTAACTTTGCCACTGTGGAAGCGCTTTGAACAAGTTGCTTGGGAGTAGTGTTACACTCTAGGCAGGTGACACCTCGCATGCACGCCGCTGTTGCCACCCATGGCTGCGCCCATAAGAAGCTTGTACCGCTACTTGGGTCACGGCAGCATCGAGCTGCTGCAATGCTGCAGCAGCAGACAGATATGTACACAGCGGCAGCCCAAGGTGCCCATAACATGTCACAAACGTGCAGCAACTTACTACACTGGCGTAGCAAGATTGAGCATCAAGTGCAATCTAAACCACAAAGGAACATGCTTAGCACACGCACACGCCATTAAACGCCCAGCCTGCAAGCATAGCATACTATGTCAGGTGCAACACAACACAGCAATTGCTTGCAAGCAGCTGTTACTGCTGCAGCGCGCGGTTGTGTGTCGTCCTTTGCATTCTGCACTGCTGGTACTGCACACCTCATGTGCAGCACTGCAACACTTCACGGTATGTAGCGTTGCCATGGAAGGTCCCTGCTACCAGCTGGGCCAAAAGCAGTTGCCAGCAGGGCCAAAAGCAGGACCTGCCTGCAAAGATTCTGGAATGCACACGGATTACAGAATGCCAGGCCAGAAGCAAATCTAGGGCCACAAGCAGTTGCTAGTATGCGAACTGCTTGCAGAGAATACAGAATCCTCTTGGAACAAACACAGCTCAAGAAACACTTGCATGACCTGTCAATACGTGCCGGCATGCCTGACGGTTTCCAGTACAAAACAAGCTCAACACACAGTCATTAGCCCTTCAACTTGTCACAATGTGTGTGTGATGTCACAGCAGCTCTCTGAAACATATCGCCACCAACACAGCAGTACATCAGAATGAGCAACAGAGTGCCATCATGGTAAGGCTGTGCCAAGCACGTCACGCAATCACGTCAGGAAAGCAGCTCAGGAAACCCATTTTGACCATTGGTGCCCTGCTGCTTGGCCACTTCTGCCGAGCATTGTAGCCAATCAAACCCAACAGAGTAAACCATGTGCTCAGGTGCCTGGCAGCTCCTTGACTGCACAGCCTGGCCACGAAGTAACCAACACGCTGCACAGCCAGTTCAAATTTTCAAAAACAGCGCAGCAGTCACACAACCACCAACATACAAAGCACAGCATCCCCATTCTGAACTCTGTGTCACCCACAAAACCAACACAGACTAGTGCATTACTAGCAAACCTTTTCAAGCTTGTGTGTCAGCTCTACCTGCCATCTGCACCCACTCAGTGAGGCCCTTACACTGCAATCACCTAGCTCTCATGTCAGCCCACACACACAGCAAGCCAGCTGGCAATACCCACAATCCCTCTGTTGTACACCTGCAGCAGTACCAACCCCCACATCACCCTTGGTAGTTTGTGCCTGAAGGCACACACAGCAGGAAGCCCCCCATGTCTCTTAAGCTTGCTGGTGCATTGTGGCTGCGGGCACGCACAAAGCCAGGCTGCTGCTGCAGCTCTTGCAGTGCGGGCAGCACGCAGGCTGTGAGCTGGCCGCCCGCCACGCAGGCTGTGTCCAGCCCTGTGCAGCACGCGTAGCCCTGCAGGCGACGCTCCGAGTCGTGGCCAAACACCACGTGCTCGGGTCCTGTAGGCAGCAGCAGCAGCAGCAGCAGCAGCAGCAGCAGCAGCAGTGGCATGGTGGTGTTTGGCAACTGGTGCACTGAGATGCAACACCTGCAGGCACACTGTCGATTGCGTCTGGTGGCTCTTTTACCACATGTGCCACCATGCTATTGCTGCTTCGCCGCACACATACACGCACATGCCCAGACTGACGCGCTAGATGTGCTGTTCAGAAGCTATCTGTGCCAGCGCAGTTGCCAGTCACACAGCGCCGAAGCTAGCACATAATGCCAAAGCTAGCAGCATCAACAGCAGCAGCACAAGCTCTAAAGCTGCATGCTGCTCACCTTTCCAGTACCCAGCCCAGGGTGTGCTGCTCTCCGTAGCCCTCTCCAGTGCGATGAGGCTGCAGCAGCAGCAGCAACAAGCAGAATCAGCAACTACCACAGGATACACACACAACGAGCACTGCAGCTGCTATGCTTGCTCAAATGGTGCAGGAACATCTGCACTGCAAGAATCAGCATCAGAGTAACTGCTGATGCCACCGTGAGGGGCACCAAACAAAGCTGTTGAGCTGTGAGGGGGTCAAAGTAGCAGTGCAAATGCTGGGGGCCCGCTGTGTGATGCTGCGCCTCTCACCTGCCATCAGGCGCCTGGGCTATGTCCCGCATAGTGGTCAGTGTGGCTAGCTGCTGCTGCTGCAGCGGGGTGCCTGGCAGCACGCCAGCATGCACCACCACCAGGTTGTACCTGCAGCACCGACAGGTGGTTGCAAGAGTTTCAACCACAGATAGGGACATTTATCCACGTATGCGCAATGGGGCATGCAAGGATACTAGGGGCAGGCGATTACCACACTCTTCACTGCTGCTGCTGCTGCTGCTGCCAGATGTACACAGTGTCCACACCAGAGCACGGCACATAGCAGCCACCAACAGCAAGCCTGCTGAGTGCTGCAAGGGCCCCGCACTTGCTGTGCAACAAGGCAAGCAACCACACTCACCCCTCAACCCTGATGCTGAACGGCAGCTGGTTCAAGTAGTCAACATCCTCCGGCTGCAGCTGCCCCACCCAGCGTGCCTTCTTCTTGAGGCTTTCCAGCGGTACGCCAGCCTGCAGCTGATACCATGCTGACAGTGCCACGTCATCGTTGTTGCCTCGTACTGCCCACACCTGGCCGCTCTCACTAAGTGCACGCAGCGCTGCAACCACCTGCATGGCGGCGGCAAGCATATAACAGCATGTTAGCGGCACATTGAAAGCAGAATCTCACGCGGATGCGCTGCTGCTGCTTTAGTCGTCTCGGCTTTCTGGGTATTCCTTGAATATTGGAATGTCCTGCAGGTATGTACTGCAGCTGCTGCTGTTGTGCTGGCCTGGGGATCTGCATCAGTGTGCACTGCAACTCACCTCTTGACTGCGGGGGCCCTTGTTGACCAGGTCTCCAGTCAGCAGCAGGTTGTCATAACCGTATTTGAAATCCAGAGTGTCCAACAGCTGGAAGAACTCGTTGAGGCAGCCGTGCACATCACCCACAACAATGAGCCTGCCTGGCCCCAGCTCTGACTGGCGAATGACCTTGTGGCAGATAGCTGGTAGGGGATTGCCTGCAGTACAAAAGGGCAGTAGTGATAGTTGAGCAGTGTATGCGCCAAATATTGCGCTGATGCTTGTCCTGAACTTGTATTGAGGGGCTGCTGTGGCCTTGCAAACGAGTTTGCATGCACAGGACAAGCCCCAGGAATGCTGCTGGCCTGATGTGCAGCAGCGCAGAGTCGAGCTGGGCCACCATATTTCAATTGATTTGCTACTTGAGTGCGTTACACAGAGTTCTACAAGGGGTTGTTGGCGTTGCAGCTTGTCGAGCGCTGGTTAGAGATGACAGCAGCTAGGGTGCGGTGATGGGCGTACCTTCTGGAGTGCACTCTGCATCCGACCTCAACTTCGTGTATGAAAAATCATCAGCGCATAAAAAATCCATCTTGGAAGGTAGGCATGCCCTGAACGGGGCCAGCAAACAGCTCCAGAAGCCCATGGCAGATCAGTAACGCAAGTTTCGTTGAGCAATTAGTGCAGCAGCGATACAGGCTCGATCCGCTCTTTTAAGATTAAATATCACAACTAAAGTTGAGGGAATCACTGAAATGCCCAGACAGCAAGCGCGCTATTTACAAAGCGACAAAGTGACCGACATCTGTTGCGTTGACCGATGACTGCCAGCCAGAGACAGTCTGATCGCATTGATTGAGTTTGTCCATACAGCACAGGTTTTAGGAAGTTGAATTATCAAGTCTGTTGCTTGGCACACCGGAACGGCCGGATAAGCAAGGTTTACCTGCATCCAATCTCTGGACCAAGAGTTGTCTCATAGCCGTGTCTACGTGCTGCTGAGCCCTTCAAGAAAAACTTTAATCCGTTATATTGACACATGAGTCGTGGCAGGTGCTCTCGTGCTACTCAAGCCTGATGGACTTGGCCAGCAGCCATAGCTATAGCTGCTGCACCTGCAGTGCTGTGGTCTCCTATCTCTGCATGTATCACCCACCTGCGATATGCACCATTCTCTTCTTTCAAAACAATTTGAATATGGTGCCTTTAAGCACCGGGACCAAACTTATCCTCATGGCACCACTGGTGTGACACAAGGGTGTGAATCTGTCACACAGCAACGCATGTCAGCACACACCCCGACCCACCCGAGTCGGCAGTCTAAGCTTTGCAGCATCACATGCCGGTAGTATTATTCGTCTGTCTTCAACATCTGGCACCGCGACTCGATCCATAATCTGGTGCTGTGCTCACCAAGCGCTTCTCCGTTTCACGCCGCGCATTGCTGTGCTCGCAACGTTTTACGTTGATACAATACATATGAGGTTATGTACAAGTCACACCCAAACTGTTCGCTGCCGGCATGGGAATATCGGGGGCAGCAGCAGCAGCAGCTTGCTGCTGCCAAAGCGCTCGGTCACCCTAGTTGTCCGCGCAGCAAGCGAGCCAACATCCTCTCAGGATGAAGAGGCACAGAAAGAAGCAGCGCAAGCCATGCAGGACCGGGCCTTCCCCAAGACAGGCCTCTTCTCTATTGCAGACCCTAACGCAGAGGTATGCAGGCATGCCTCAACGACCTGCTGGGCTTGGTAGAGTGCTCTTACACTGCTTGCTGCATGCCGTGAACAGCAACACTCAAAGCAGCAAAGGATGTGTACAGCAACGCAACTACTGCTGCCTGCTGCATGGCATGTTATGCTGCAGCTGGCAGATGCACCATGCGCGGCTGCGGGCTCGTTACATGTTTCTCACAGCTTCTCACCACACAAGTACCAAACCATGGCTGGCATGCCCTCGACGCTCTGTCAAACATGCAAATTGATCAACACCCTTAACTTCTCACGGAACCCAGGTGTACAGCAAGGCGGGCGAGGCCTTTGACCCCCAGAAGAAAGGAGGCCGCTGGAAGCCCGAGTTCATCTGGAACACCAACTGGCAGGAGCAGCTCAAGCGCCAGGAGGACCTGGAGCGGCAGCAGGCAGAGTACAGGAAGAAGCAGCGCGCAGGAGGCATTACGGGAGGCACAGGGCCAGGTTTGCAACATGATAGTCTGCGGTGTGGTGTGCGACAGCAGGGGACCAGCAGGCAGATGCGCAGTTATTGCAGTGCGCGGCGGCAGGGGTGCCAGCGTCAAAGGCGTTGCCGTGAGTCTGCTAGCAGCCGGGCAGAAGGAGACAGCCATTTCACTGAAACAAAAGCAGCAGCAGCATGTGGCAGGCAACCTACATAGGCATTGTACGTGAAGGTGTGCTTGCTGCCAAGCAGCAGCACATGTATGTGCTGTTCTTTCGCGAATCGCAGTGCTGGCTGCCCACAAAGTACTTGAGCTTGTCTTGCAACTGCATCATACGTATAACAGCATGCATGCTGCTGAAATTGCCGCTGCAGGCGTGGTGAGCTTCAGCCGTCTGGGCACACTTGATGACATGAATGTGGACCTTACAGAGCAGCTGCTGAAAGCAAAGCAAAAGCAGCAGCAGCAACAAGCAGCCGCAGCAGCAGCGGCAGCAGCGGCACCCAGCACTACGAGCAGCAGCAAGCAGCAGCCGGCGAAGCAGCAGCAGCAGCCGAGGCAGCGCAGTGGAGCAGCAGCAGCATCGCCGTCGTACCAGTTCAAGGACTTGCCTTCAAAGAATGAAGCTCGCAGGTGTGGCAGTGTGTCTGTGGCTGCGCCGGCATTGTCGCATCTGCTATTTGTGGTGCTTTGCGTGGTGGCAGCATGCCAGCAGCAGCGGGGTCAGGATGTCTGCACGCATGGGTGCTTTGAGACGCTACTCATCTGGCAAATGAAACCCAAAAGCCGCTGCATGCCTGTTACATGCTACTCCAGCATGTGGCACCGCACACAAACGCAAGCACACATTGCCTTCCCCACATCACTGCATCTTCACCAATACTGCAGGTTTAAGCGCTCGTCGCGCCTCGCTGCGCCTGGCACCGTCGCCAGCATCAACGCTGTCGGTGCCATGAGCCCCGAAGAAGCAGCGCAGCGCGCAGCAGTAGCAGCAGCAGAGAAGGCACGCTACGAGAAGCTCAAGGTTGAGTTCCAAGCCTGGTGCATTGGCCTAGGGCTGCTGGGCACAGTGAGCTGCTACTTCCTGTACACCAGGGACGTGGCAATCAGCTATGCGCTGGGTGCAGTGAGCGGCCTCACCTACCTGCGGCTGCTGAGCAGGACTGTGGACTCAGGTGGGGGGCAGTGAGGGACTGTGAGGGGCAGTGAGGGGCAGTGAGGGGCTGTGAGGGGCAGTGAGGGACTGTGTGAGACAGTGAGGGACTGTGAGGGACAGTGAGGGACTGTGTGAGACAGTGAGGGACTGTGAGGGACAGTGAGGGACTGTGTGAGACAGTGAGGGACTGTGGGGGACAGTGAGGCTTGCAGGAAAGCAAAGGGCAGCATGGCGCAGGGGGATGTGGTAGCCTTAACTGCAACAGTAAAGCAGTTGCATGCGATGCTGCAGTCCGCATACTTACATGGGAAGCATGCAGCCGCTGCAGGTATTGTGTCCTGCGTGGTGTGGCTTACAGCGGCAAAGCATGGCAGCATTGTGCGCCGGGAATATTTGAGCATGTACCCTGCTGCGCTGTCCTTGCTGCATGCCCGGCAACAAGCACACTGTAAACGCATAGCCCCTCACACTTAGCCAATGAGGCATACCTGCTCAGGCCTGCGTTGACCTCTTGCTGCAACTGCTACTCCTCGTTGACTCCTCTGTGCTGCTTGCTGTTTCTTGTTTCCCGCGTTTTTCCTATCCCCTGCAGTCGGCGGAGCTGCTGGCAATGCAGCAGTGGGCCAGCCGCGGCTGCTGATCCCCGTGGTGCTCGTGCTGCTCTACAACCGCTGGAACCTACTGTACGCTGACGAGTACGGCGTAACCCTGCAGCTGTATGCGCTGCTGGTAGGGTTCTTCACGTACAAGCTCGCAGTGCTGGGCCGGCAGGGCCTGGAACTTCTGAGTGAACTGAGTGAGCCAGAGAAGCGCGCGGCTGCCAGTGAAAGTGCAGCAGAGGCTGGCGATGGCCAGGGTGACGACAGCGCGATGTCACTGGACAGGATCTTCATACGGAAAGCTCTGTCTGAGTGAAGAGATGCAGGCGCAGCGGCACAGCTGGCTTGAGGTTGTGGTCGGGTGTGCGTGTGCGGCTGCAAATGTGGGCTGCAGCCGGACCTGCCTGGTGTATGCAGGCGTCGGGGAACAACGGGGTGTTTGTTGCCAACATGCAGTCAGTTAATGCGGTGCATGTCGTGGTGGAGTCTGGCCTGCGGGTGATGTGGCCAGCAGGGCGCCGCGCTGTTGCATGCAAGCGTGTGTCCTTGCGTGACGCGTCCTTCTGAGATGCTATGGCTCTTCCATTGTTGCGCAGCCGCCACTGCCTTGCAGTCACTATTGGTATTGGATGCGGGGATTGGCTGGCTAGGTGGCTGCCACTCTATGCTATGCTTTCAGGTCATCTGGTTCACACTGCCCAGCTGGCAAGGCCAAGGCTGGCGAGGCCAAGGCTGCAAGTACATGCTTTGTCTACAATTTGTCAATTTACATGCTGCTTGTCCGCAGTCAGTCTTCAGCATGTGGCATGCTTCACCTCAGTGTGGGGGTGCTGGTGCTGGGTATCAATTTTGCTGGAACAAAAGGTCACTGGCAGTGACTCACTGCATCTGGGGGGGCCCTTCTAGATATGTGAGTAAGCAATATGTTGCATGCTGTTGCAAAATGTACTGTCATCCATGCAATTCTTTTTACTGCATCGACACGATGACAGCAAGGGCAGCACCGGGTGCTGAGCACCCCGGAGGGTCACCTGCTGCCTCTGCTGATGAGCAGCTTCGTATCAATTACCATGTTCATTTTCCATGCTTTATGATTCCTCCAATGGACGGCTGCTGCTTGCCCAGCGGCAAGTGCCACTACACGCAACGCGTCATGCTTTTTACACTGGCTGCCGTGTTTCGTCGCCATAAGCCGTGACGGCCGCATCTGCGCAGCAAGTAGTATTTTTCCGTGATCAACATCGGTTTGGCCTGTCGGAACAGCGCATATGTCCCGGGTAACCAGATTTTTGCGTCAGGGCGCCCTGTGGCTGATCCTTTTGCTGGCTCCATGGGACACGTATGCAGCTGATGTGAATGGAAATAGCACGCTAAACACAGCCCCTCCCCCTTGGAACACGACGTATGCAAGAGTTTATGTATTCCAGGTAACACCCTCATGCTGCAGACTCACATGCACTGCTAGGCCAGTATGCCGCGAACTGCGCAGCCAATTGAGTGAGCTCTGCAGCACTTGCAGCACGCACCAGCCATGCTGGCAAGTGCACTAGCTATGCTGACTTTTCAGCCTCTCATCCTAACTGCAGGTGTCTGCGCTGCCTTCCCCGCCCGCCCCCAACAAGCTGTACTCTGGGCTGCCAGCCTGGCAGTTCACAAAAGGCCCAGGCTACCTTATGCTGCTCAAGTACAAGAGCTCGCCTGTAGGCCCATACAATGAGCTTGCATACATTCCGGGCAAGTACAAGGCCGGCAAGTGCAGCACCCCTCTGTTCTCAGTGCAGCGCATCTGGGTGGACTCTGAGGCGTCTGTGCACGGTGGCCGCAGCAACTGGGGCCTGCCAAAGGTACGTGCAGGATGCTGCACAGCATTGATGTTAGTGGATGCCAGCAGGCGGTGCTCATCACCACTTGTGCTCTAGCATCGTGTTCAGCATGCAGAACGGGTCGAGGCCACAGCAACATTGCCATGGAACCTAATTGGGCTTCTCCCTACTGCTCAACCGTGCCTGCAAAAATGCAGCGGTGCCAGGCGACATAACAAGGTCCGTGTTTGTGCTGCGTGCCTGCAGGAGCTAGCAAAGTTCAACTGGCGCAGGTTTGCCAATGGGACTGAGGTCGTGTCTGTGAGGGCAGCAGCAGACCAGAGCCTGCTGCTGCATGGTGTGTTTGACCCAGTGACGTCAGGCATTCCACCAGAGACGCTTGCGTGGGTGTTGAAACAGGAGCTCAGCACTGTCCCAAGTATGCAGGTGAGGGACCCCGAACCACAGGTGTGCCTTGTCAGCATGCGCTGCAGGCTTTTGCAGGCGGCTTGGTGCTGAAGACAGAGCTTGCCAACTATTGATTTACTTGGCAGTCATCAGCGGTACCGCTGACTCATCAGCTAGTGCAGCGCACCTGGAGCAGCTGCACCGCACCACGTGCAGTGGGGCGTATGGCTTGCTTGCAAATTACTGCATGTGCCATCAACTGTGCAAGTGCTGCTGCTGCTGGCTGTGTTTTCTCAAGGTGAGAGGTGCAGGGTGCTGCCCATGAAATGCAAGGAGGGCTGGAACACAGATGGGGGCTATGTGCCAGGCCAGCTGCTTTGCAAATACGTTGTTTGCTGCATTCTTGCGCCCATGCATTTGCAGCATGTCGACACATTGCTGATGTGTGCTCCACTGCCTCGTCCCTTCACCCTGCAGTGGCCGCTTGACAAGCCTGCAACACCCACTACAAAACCACTCAGCTTCCAGCTGACATACAACCCCAAGGCCCTTGGCTTTGCTGGCATCCCAAATGCCAATGCGGCCCGCAAAATACTGAGGCTCAGGGTGAACTTTGAGGCCTTCACTGGGAACAAGACATTGAACTTCGCAGCACTACCAGCAGGCCAGCCAGTGGGGCTTGCCCTGGGTGGCGGCACCACAGGTTACTTCCCAACCGCAGAAACATTGGCCTGCTACTGATGCATTGTGAGGAACCCAGTGAGAGAGCAGCTGCTGCACAAGGTGGCTGCTGCACATGGTGATTGCTGTGCATGTACAGCTAGTTTGCAGCTGCAGATCTGCATGCTGTGCAGAGGTTGAACAACAGCCGCAAGGTACAAGTTCAGGGTGAATCATGAGGCCTTCACTGGGACCAAGGCACTGGACTTCACTGCTCCAGCGCTGCACTGCCAGCTGGTAAACTGGAGGAGGCTGCAGTGGATACGGCACCACACGGTATTGTCCAACCGCGGAAACGCTCAAATGATACTGGCGCAATCTGGAAGGTGCTGTGTGTGGGCCGCTGCTGCACACGTTGAATGTTGCACCTGTTGCAGGCGTGCATCTTGTGCAAAAGTTGATTGAGGGAAGCAGGATACTGAATCACTCGGGCACATTGTGAGGTCGTCGCTGGGCAGAACCCGCTGAGCTACACAGCACTGCCAGCGGGCAAGCCGGTGGGCCTTGCGTCGGAGATGGCACCACAGGATACCTCCCAACATTGAGACAATGGCTTGCTGCTGGTGCAATGTGGTGCATGCTGCATGCAGGCTGCTGCTGCACATCGTGACTGCTTGTTGCAGGCATTCACGTTGTGCAGAAGCTGGGGTCTTGGTGCTGGCGCTGCAGAGCTGCATAGAGGGTAAGCTGGGCATCATGCACAGGCAGCTGCTCAGGAAACTTACATGCTTACATTCAACATGCACACTGTCTGTCAACCGGCAGCAGCAGCTGCAGCAGTGGCAGAAGCAGCAGTAGCAGCACAACCGGTGCCAAGCTGAACTGGGGGGGGGGGGGGCAGAAAACTGTGGTTTCTGCCGCTACTGTGGGCTGGGCTGTGCATAACGTTTTGCACATTGCGCAGGTGGTGCTCGATACTGAAGTATCAGGAAGTGGGCGAATGGGAAAGGCTGCTGTAATGCGGGTTCAAATTTAGTTGGCTGCAGATGGCTGCACAATGACAGTCACGCCTTGCTGCCAGCTCTATGTGTCCTGTTGGTGCTCATGTGATGCCCTCACTGCATTGACCAGCAGCCTTTGAGCACTGTGGCGTATTGTGGCTGGCTGTTGGTTTTGCAAAGCATGATATGCCGCATGCAGGGGTATTGTTACTACCTGCTGAGCATGGCGGCATGCCCACCTGCGTGGTGTGCACCAAAACAGTGGAGTATGTCCACCAGAGGTGGTAGCTTGCATGCAATTCCTAGTTCACACACGTGATAGTGACATGCATATGTTTAACGAAATGTGGTGACTAATGCTCAGCAGGGGCCGTCTGTTGTTGACGTTGCTGGTGCCACGCATACATATGCTACTTTGAGACACGTGAGGCATCCGTGTTTGCACACAACTCGACTTTTGTACGCACTTAGTGTGTACTCGCACACATTTCGTGTGACAGCTGTTGTGTTGTGTGGAAGTGTATTGTGTGACAGCAGGAATGTGCACACCATTCACAAAGTGTGCCAGAATGCGTGAAATGCCGGCATTGGCCAGCGCTGCATGCAAGTCTGACACAGCACTGGTGTGCGCAGCAGCAGTGAGTGGTCAGTCTGACTTGAGCAGCGCTGCTACGGCAGGAACAGCATTAGATGAGAATTGCATAGCACAATCATGTAGAAGCTTTTGAGAAAGAAATGGCTGCAGCAGCGTGCTGTTGTGTACAGCATCCAGCATGACTGACTGGCGGCTGTAGCAGCAGCCAGGTCAGACTTGTGGGCTGTGTCTGACTGACCAGCCTCAGCATGTCTGTCATGCAGCATGTCTGACTGGTAGCTGCCAGTAACTGCGAAGTTACTGGCAGCTGGAAGGTGAAGTTGCGGCAGCTGGAAGGTCATAGGCCGGCAGCCAGTATATAAGGCGGCAGCCTAGAGACATGAGAGCATGCCATGGGAACAGACCCCGGATTAGGAGGAGAGAGAACAACGAAGTGAATTGATACTGTGATACAACGTGATCTTTTGTGTAACTTTCTACACGCGCTGAGTTCGAGTTTACCAGCCTGACTTACCTGAGCCTTGAGACAGATACGCCGCACCGGAGAGTGCCCTTTGTTAGCCGCAGCCGTGCCCAGAGTGCACCTAAGCCTGCCACCAACCGTGCGCTAAAGTCTAGCAGCACAACACCGACACAGCAGCTCGTGTAACCAGCTGCCAGCAACGATTATCAGCCTAGCAGCAGCCACCAGAGGTGAGTTTCAGCCTGCTTCCCAGCCCTTTGCCTGTTGAAGAGCAACAGCCCAGCTACGTTCCCTGCACACCACAGACGTGTGACACCTTTACTACTGCCAGCCCACACTGCCGCTGAGCAGCCTGCATCGAGTAACTTGAGCACACTGGTGCTACAGCAGCACACAGTGCCTTTGCCTTACAACCCACAGCCCGTGATAGAACAACAGCGGTGCGACACGCAGCGCCGCGCGAGTGTGCGAGTGCAACAGCCCAGTGCCAGCAGCAGAGCGCGCACTCAGCTTTAGACTAACCCCTGTCCTGCAAGCAAAGCCGCCCTATCTCCCTCGCCGCCCGCAGGGGTCCCGGCAACGAGTGACCGAGCAGCTCAGCAGACCCGACAGGCACGCAGTTACTCTGCTGCACACCCAGGCACGCGTTGACTGCGCCGCCACTCGGCGGCCCCGCGCGTTACGCGCCAGCCGGCTACATCTGCTAGATGCCGCCAGTGAGTCAACCGGCATCCACGTCTTTACCTGCGCTGAGCAGCATGCGGCTGTATTGATCAGCTTGGCAGCGTGCTACCCTGTTATGTGCGGCCCATGAGTGTGAGAGTTCTTGCAGCAGCTGAATGATTGGGTAAGGTGCACTGTGCTGTGGTGTTATCACTGCGTGCGGCGTGTGGCACCACCTGGTGCAGTGCCTGGTTGGGTGCTGCGGGGTGTTTGGCCGCTGATGGCGTGCCTGTGTGTTCGTGTTGGCTGAGACCAGCACGAAGCAGTCGTATTGTGCTTGTTGCCATTGGCACATTCACAGGACTCGCCATTGCTGTGGTTGCTGCGACACAGTGCTGCCGTGAGCCAGCTGCCTGTTGTGCCTTGCTGAGCGCATTGCTTTGTGCTTACACATACGACCGCATGCTTGCAAGGCATATTGTGCCCGGTAGTCAGAAGGGAGTTCTGTTTGGGTCCTGTCTTCAATGCACAGTTTGAGTGGTCGCTGCTTTGGGAGACGTGTGTGTGCAGCAAAGTTTGCTCCGGGTCTGCTCCTGTGTGTGTGCTGCAACCACTGGTTGGCATGTCTTCCATGCATGCATGCATACGTCGTTTGTGTTAACGGCATTCTGCACCGGTGTAGTGTGGGTTTTTTGTGGTGTAGTGTGGTCAAGGGTATTGTAAGCTGCGAGGGCTGGGCTGTGGCCGGGTGGTGTATTTGGGATAGTCAGCTGAGGTTCACCATGATACCGTTTGTGTCACTGCTTCGTGACGAAAGGTTCTTTCACACTGTCACACTGAGTGTGATTACATGCTCTGCTACCGCGAGGTGATTGCAAGAATAGCAACGATGACCATGTCAGCCAGGCAATGGCACGCATCTGCTGAGCAAAGCAGGGTGCACACCCAATAAGACACTGCCGGCTCAAACAGCTGCTTGTCCAACTGCGCCGCACCCTACGTCACTGCACACCCGCCAGTGTACGACCTGCCAACTTGCGTTATACTGCGATATCACGGAGTGTACGACCCGCCAACTTGCGTTATACTGCGATACTCGCAGACTGGCCTTGCGATGCCTGACAACCAGCTGCAACTGCTGCGCACACCTGCTGCTGATCCTCCTTCTCCCTACCAACACCAATCATCCAGCACACAAGAGCTGCAGCAGGCTGGTTGCGGCCATGAAATACAACAACTATCAATTCTGCACTGTGACTGTGACAGTCGCTAGCGGTGGTGGACCGCCTTCATGTGAATATAGGCAGGTGTTGGTGAGGGCGCCAATGCCAGCCATCATACACTCATCATCACCATGTTACTATTCAAGCCATCACAACAACGCCATCGGCCCCGTGCCCCACAGGAGTGAGTGTAAGCACACTGTGTGGCAATAAGCACATCCCATCGCTTGACAAGAACATGCATTCTAGTGGCACACTCCTTGTGCTGTGAAAGCTTACGCCTTGTGCAGCACCTGGCCAGTGATTGCGCCAGAGTCGTGCATGAAAGCTACGGCATCGCTCCATTCGTTCGCGTCGAATGTCAGGCCCTCCAGCACAAAATAGTCGCAAGTGGCAAACACGCGGTCCACCTTGAGCCGAGCGTTGGCATCAGGCACCAGGCACATGTTGACCAGCTGCCGCTCCTTCTGGCTGAGGCAGGTGTAGCGCTGCAGGTAGGGGTGCTGCTCGGCATGCAGGATGTCCTGGTGCACTGCGCTGACCTGCGCCAGCCACTCGGGCTCTGGCAGGCTTGCCAGCTCCAGCAGCGGCAGCACACCTGCAGACACGCAAAAGGGGCCAAGCAGAGGGAGGGCAACCGGCAGCACAATCAGTTGCCGGCACAAACGTTGTGCAGTCAACGGCACCTGTGCTGCAGCTGTTGAGGGGGTTTCGTGTGCACATGCGTGCATCTAGTGGCTGACGCTGCCGACAAGGGTGTGGCAGGTGCACCTTGTTGCTGCACATTGCACTTGCTGTGAGTTTGTCACTGGTGGCGTGCCATACAACACGTCCGCATCATGCATCAGCCAGGTATTTCAGGTGGTGCTTAGGAAAGGGAGCAACTGACATTGCGGCCAGTGCGCAGATGAACACGATGCCACGGTGCAACAACGCAACAAGTACCCTACGCGGCGCTGCACTGTTTAGCCATCAGGCGGGATGCGGAAGCACACACAGCCGCTGCCGACCCTGTCCTCAAGAGTAGCAGCAGCAGCCCCAGCTGCCAGGTGTCCAATACAGCCGTGAGCAGGATGCACAAAATCACACAACCACCGCCGACCACGCACCTGTCCTCAGGTGCAGCAGCAACAGCCCTAGCTGCCAGGTGTCCAGTACAGCCGTTGAGCAAGATGCACAAAATCACACAACCACCACCGACCACGCACCTGTCCTCAGGTGGAGCAGCAGCATCCCAAGCTGCCAGGTGTCCAGCGTGTAGGTGTGGGTGGAGCCAGGCCGCTGCTCGGGCGCGCGGTATGCTAGCATCCCGAAGCGGTGGTCTGTGCCCGGCCCTTCATCCGTGATGATGGAGGACCCCAAGTCAATCAGCTTGTAATCGCTCTCGCCTGACGGCGCCTGGCTCAACACAATGTTGCCGGGCTGAAGGTCCCTGTACACAATGTCCCAGCGATGGCAGTGCTGCAGCGCCTCTGCCGCAATCTGCATCACATCGCGCGCCTGCTGCGCGCTCATGCCAGCAGCGCCACCCTCTGCTGACTCCAGCAGCGCCGCCACGCTGCCGCCCTGCGCATACTCCAGCAGCAGGCAGGGCCGCTCCTGCCCGACTGCAGGGGGTGCTGCAGCTGCGCCTGACGCCGTCATTGTTGCTGCCCCATACGCAAAGCAGCGCACAAAGTGCGGGCTGCGCGGGAGCCTGCCATAGCACGCGCGCTCGCCAAGCAGCTGCTTGCGCACAGCATACAGGTACTTGCGCTGATCATCTACTGCAGTGCCGCAGCGCTCCTCTTCTGTTAAATCCTGCAGCAGCCGGCACACTTTGAGCACGTAAAGGCCGCCAACCTGAGGGCCGGGCAGCAGCCTGCGGGCGCGCCAGCGTGCTGCTGCTGCCTCTGCTGGCCGCGCCTCGCTGCAGCCAGCTGCTGCTGTGTCTGGCTGCGCCTCTGGCTTGACAATGTTGTCCAGCCGCACCAAGTACGCCACTGCATTGCCGCCCTGCCCTATGCATCCCATGCTGGTGGTCTCATATACTGTCCTGGTGAACTTGCGAGTCCACAGCACATCCTCTAGCTCCCACACGTACACCTGCTTGCCAGCAGCAAACTCCCCTGACTCTGCGGCAGCAGCTGCTGCAGCCGCGCTAAAGCCTTGCTGTGTGTCCTGCTGCTGCTGCTGCTGCTGCTGCTGCTCCTGCTGCTGCAGCGCATGCGGCTGATCTGCTGCAGCTGCATCTGGCAGCACAGAAACAGCAGCAGGCGGTGCTGGTGCAGGGGCGGGGTACTGCTGCTGCTGCTGCTGCTCCTGCTGCTGCTGCTGCTTCACATGCAGCTGATCTACTGCAGCTGCAGCTGGCAGCGCAGAGACAGCAGCAGGCAGTGCTGGTGCAGAGGCAGGGACCTGCTGCTGCTGCTGCTGCTGCTTCTGTTGCTGCTGCTTCACATGCGGCTCATTTGCTGCAGCTGCGGCTGGCAGCGCAGAGACAGCAGCAGGCAGTGCTGGTGCAGAGGCAGGGATTTGCTGCTGCTCCTGCTGCTGCTGCACATGCGGCTAATCTGCTGCAGCTGCAGCTGGCAGCACAGAAACAGCAGCAGGCAGTGCTGGTGCAGAGGCCGGGGTCTGCTGCTGCTGCTGTTGTGATGCCACCTGGGGCTCAGCTGCCGCTGCTATAGAAGCCATTAGTGCAGTGGCACCACCTGAAACCTCCTCTGCTGCAGTGGTAGTGGTTCGTGCCCGCTTCCTTCGCTGCTGCTCATGTTGCGCTGCCTCAGCTTCAGTGACTGGACTGGCATCACAGTAGGGCATTGGTGGTGGTGCAGCCTCTCGTTGCTGCGTGTGATCTGCAGTAGAGGCGCTTCCCTGCCCGTTTTGCAGGGTGTCTGCTGGTCCATCCTGCAAAAGCATGCAAGCAGCATCAGTGAGACTGCCTGCCAAGTGCACCACTGCTGGTGGAAAGGACCAGCTGTGTGGTCACGCCTGCCTTTGGCGTATACAGCAGGTCGTTCTCACCTCCCAAAACTTGAAGTAGATCTTATTGCCGCACTTGCCGCACCGGTGCGTGTGGACAACTCCGCTCATGCCTGCTGTCTGCTGAAGACTGTTGCAGCGTTACGGGACGCTTGCGCTATCAAAATAGGCGTATTCAAGAAATTGATTCATGAAGAAGAGGCCTGGCAAGGTGCCTGGAACTAAGCAAATTTGAATAGCGCCGAACCCAAGGTTTAGGCTCCGGCCTTCCGTGATGTTCCGCTTCTGCGCTGCAGGCATCCCATGCCCCACTTGCACTTGCAAAACGATCTTTATGACAGGTTGCAGATGAAACGCTGTAGCAACCGGTGTTCCTGGCATGCAATGCCATCACTGCATGCAGACATCCCTCATGACATTTCCTCATGCCCGGGATCCTGATGTATCTCGAGATACGAGCAGCGATGCAGAATGTAGTTACAAAACTAATCCAACTTGCATTTCTATCCACAACCAGCAACAGGCATATGCGTCCATCATGGCGCCCACAACAGTTGCAGATTCACACTACCGGCTCATCCAGCTGCAGCAGCTTGCCACAGTTGTGGCGATTGCAACCGCACACGCTACGTCTTGCAGGACGTATGCAGCTGCATAGCCGCCAATGCACAACATGCAAACTTTACATATGTGCATGGTACCACAACATCAACCAGTAAGCCCACACTCCAAAGGCTGACAAGCAGATGCAACTGTTCTACACAACTGCTGACCATCCTGCTCCTTCTCCATTGCCTCCGCTGAGCCAGTGCTGTCCTACAGCCCACGGCATAGGCCGAAGTGAAAGTCACAGGAGCACAGCGGCATGCCCAAGCACATGTGTGCTTTACTTGCTCAGCAGGTCGGCTGCAAACTTGATGGTGGTGCCCACCAGGCCGAAGATGGCCACGTAGCCCAGTGCGGTCACGTAGTTGACACGCTTCTGGGGGTCGCCAGTGCAGTATCCCTGCAGGAGCAACATGGCAGCGCAAGCACAGCAGTCACAGCATACTTGATACATACATGAAATCGGACAGCCCACACACTATGCATGCATCCCTGGTTCAGTGCAGATGTCTGCAGCGTGGCTGGCTCGCCCGGTCAACCAGGCAGGCTGGGCCAGCAGCACGCTGACCGTATATGATGCATGCGCACATTGCCTGTAGAGCAAAGAGCAGCATCCACAGCTGCCTTCTCCAGCTGCACACATATCAAGCGCACCTGCACGTAGCCGATGCGGCCGGCCAGGTAGAGGGCGCCGAAGGAGGCGGCAGTCACGGGGTACTGCAGGCCTGACAGCGTGAGCAGGCTCAGGAAGATAGGCTGGTTCTCCAGGCTGTTCTGGTGCGCGCGCTGCACGCAGCAAGAGAATAGAAGTAGTGCGCTGGACGGCATTCCATTGCAGCCGTTGGCACCGTGAGTTGCTGCAGCTGTAGCTACAGCTGAGACTGGTTTATCTGAATGCATGACAGCATTTGCTGATACCGGTAATCATACGAGCATATGGCACACCGGCCCAGGCCAGCAGGACCAGCTGCAGCAGCACAGTGCACCTGCTGGCACTAGCTACAGTGTGCGGGCTGGGCTGTGGCTGCAGCTGCTGCAGCTCAGTAGCCTGCTGCTGTGCGCTGTCTGGTTATGATTTGCCAACTGTATTGCCTCCATCATGCTGCTTTGAGTGTTTTCTCTGCTGCCGTTGGTGCTGCTGCTCTCAAAAGACAGCTGCGCAGCTGTAGCAACAGCTAACTGTTAATCGCTGCAGACCAGGCTGCTCAGGTTCATCTGCTGCTGCTGTTCAGAACAGGCCATGCCTCTTCTTCAGCTGCAGCTGCTTCCATGCTGGCTGGTCCAGATAAGCTGCATAGCTCATGCCAAAGACCTGCTCAAATTCTGCAGCAGATAAGTGTGCCTCGCGCCTGTCTGGCTGCACACAGGGAGGCCAAGCAAGCCCTGCCTTCAGCGCTGCACATGGCACAGCCACGCTTGCGCCTGCATTAGGAACACAACACAGGTGCAGGCAAAAGTGAGCGCCGACAGGGTCGAATGGCCAGTTAGGTACGGTTGGCTGGCAGGCAGCAAGCCAACCAGGGAGCTGCTGTGCACCTTCTGCAACTCAGCTGGTGCTGGAGTTCTGCAACCAGCGTGGCATGCAGTTGTAGAATTGCTGAAAGCAGTGGGAATGGCACAGTGGCAGCACAAGCAAGTTCCTGCAAGCTGCTCAGTTGTTGGGGGTTAGGCAGCGGTGCCATGGTTGCAGTATCTGTGCCTTGCTAATGCACCAACCCAGATAGTCTCCGATTTCTACTGTATTCACATAGCTCCATGGCTGCTAATGCTGCTCCGTGCTCACCTGCTACGCTCACTTCTACCTGAGATGCTTGGCCCTGCTCCTCTGCAGCAGCAGCAGGTACTACCTGTAGTACAGGCGGTGCATGCTCTGCCACCTGGCCCCTAATGCTCAGTGAGCGCAGCAACTGCTGCCGCTGCAGCACCTGCAGCTCCAGCTGCTGCACAAACGCCTGCCCAAAGTGCTCCTCAAGTTCAGCCCTGCTGGTGACATCACGCAACGTCTCGTAGGTGTCTTTAACCAACGTGATGCAGGCCTCCTGCAGCTCCCTGCCCCAGTCAGTGACTTCAAACTGTGGCGGTGAAGAGCGACATGTTGTGCAGGCGCAGCAGAAACAGAGATAACACTTCTTCTAGATATTTGTTTGTAGTCCTTCCAGCTCTGTCAGAGCTGCAGCGTAGCATGCCAGAACCAACAGCAGCAGCAGCAGCAGCAGCAACAGCAGGAGGAGGAGCAGCAGCAGAGCCTGAAACATACGCGCAGCAGCATCACACCAAGCAGCAAATCGAGCATGCAGTGTTGTCATTCATGCACGAGTGAGGATAATGTGAGCTCAAAGGTTAGAGTGAATACTATGTTCGGAAGTTAGTTGATCTGTGAATGATAAGCGAATCGCGCATCGGTAGGCAGCGCCTGCTAGGCACCACGTTCAAGGTGTGACGGTGAAATGTGCGGATCAACTGTTCACAGCAACTGAGTTGACGACGCACGGCTGTGTCAGTAATATTTACCAAGGTGTCTTCTCTCACTGGGGTGGCTGATCACTCAACAAGTTATGTAACACTTGTGTTCCAATGTTCTGCTGCCAGTCCTTGCGAGCTGATCAGGCCGCTAACGGCCCCTAGCATGACATGAGTATGCGGACGTGGTGCCATAATCATAAGTAGGCGCAACGCTATTTCAAGGGAGCGCCATTCTGCATCCTGGCTGCACAGCAGCGCCCCTTGAAGCCACCTGCAGAACCCTCACACTTGTGACAATGTCCTGTCTGTGCAGACCTGGGCGTGCATTTGTCAAAAGCTTACTCGCATTCAGAACAATGCACAAAACATCCATGCCCGCACACAGATGATTGCAACAGAAGGCTGCAACCAGCGTCCAACCAGGATGCATCAGCAAGCCGCAAGCTATACCTGTGCGCCAGGGCCGGCTGCGTGCCAGCATTTCAGATGTGCCAGGGCCAGGTACTAAGCAACAAACAAGCGCTACAACAGCACTGAGAAGGCATGCGCATGGCATACTGCAGGACAACTGACCATAAGCCTGGACTGTTGATACATGCACTGGATGCACAGCCCAGTTGAACCAGCTGCTGGCTTGCATGGTGTGTCATGCATACACCAGCATGTATGCATGGAGCACCATGAATTCACGGCTCAAAGCATTGCATGCACAAAGCAATATGCACCGCTGGCTATGTCTTGCAATAAGCAAGGGATGCTGCTGTTGATGAGACCCATATGCCACATGGTGTGCTGGCCACGTGATTGCTCTGCTGGTCCTGCAGCTGCCTGCCTTCCAGCAACCCAATTGCAGGACCACTGCAAGCCCGCCTGCACCACACCGCATGTGCACCTTGCAGCTGCACACCACTTGCTGCTGAAATAGCGGAACCAAGCAGCAACTTACAGCGCAGCGGCCGCACAGCGATATAACAGCCGGTCTCTTCCCTGTCATCCTGTGCGCGCGCCGCGCAGCAGCAACAGCCCGCTTGGATGGCGTGTTTGGCACCCTGAAGTCATGCTTGTTCTGCAAGCTCCAGTAGGTGGTACGCTTCTAGCAGCTCCTGGACCTTGCCCACTTGCAGGATGACCTACGCGCGCTCAAACAGCTTTGGCACCATCAGTAGCATGTGTTTGCTGCTGAAATACAGCCCAGGCCAGCAACAGGTGCGCGCTGCCTCTCAAGCAAACTGCCTCCTCCCTATCATCCTGTGCGCACGCCACGCAGCAGCGCCCGCTTAGGTGGTTTGTTGGGCGCCCTGAAGTCATGCTTGTCCTGCGGGCGCCAGTGGTTGTATGCTTCCAGCAGCTCCTGCAGCTTGCCTATGCTGTGCTGCATGGGGTTGAGCTTGCGGTCACGGAACATGGCCTGCACACGCAAGCACAGCAGCAGCACAGGCAAGGGCATCCGTCAGGCAGGTGAAGCATGCAGTCGTTGACGAAGGATTGCAGGCGTACTGCTCTACATATGACATGACTGCAGCCACAGCAAGCAACACTTGTCCTGCAAAGCTCCAGAAGGTTCAACCACCATGCAGCTAGCTCTGCATCAACGCCAACGGTGCACAGTCTCAGCTGCAGCCACCTGCACGTCCTCCCCATGTGCTGCAGGAAGCCGCATACTATCTGCATGTGCTGGTTGAACCATTAAAATACTGCAGCCACAGCAGTTATGCTGACTACTGTAACAGCTGCAGAGGCTGCTGCAGCATCGTTTGATGTCCACCTCAACATCAACCCCAACGCCACACAGCCGCTGCTGCCCACCTGCACGTCCTCGCCATGTGCTGCCACCAGCCGCTCCACTATCTGCCGCTGGTGGCTGGTCAGCCGCTTTGGGGGCGCCTTGCCTGTCTTGCGCTCTTTGTTGCACACCACACGCAGCTCTGCAGACAGGGCATGGCAGATGCAGTCAGCGCATGTGAGAAGCAGCATAGCCAGCAGTTGCTGGATTCGGCAAGAGTGCAGTAAATAACGACATGCACCCCACTTGCAGGCGGCGCATGGCAGATGCAACACAGTAGGCAGTTGCTTGAACATGGCTTAGGCGGTTTACGGTTCATGCAGAGGCTGACGCTTGCAGCGCGTGCCTTGTGATTGTCCACAGGTCAATGCTCGTTCAAAAGTAGCAGATGCTGTTGCCTATTCCAGCATGCCATTGGCATGCTCCATGCATGGCTCCTGCAAAGAGATGCACCATGCACCTGCACATGCAGCGCTTGCTGCTTGCGCACCCTGCCCTTCAGCAGCTTAAGTCCGCTGCAGTCATGTACTACTGCACTCAAGCACTAGCCTATACACCTGTAGCATACGATGATACCAACACAGCACCAACTGCTGCTGTTCCTCACCATCGTCGTCCGAGTATGTGCCCCCATCTTCTGCCTCCCGCTCCTCTTTGCTCTTGAGCGGCACTGCGCGCTTGTTCCTGCCAAAGCCCTCGTTAGGGTCCAGCACAAACTTGTTGGCTGCATAGTTCTTGGTCAGCGTCTGCTCCTCCACCCACTGGGCACTGCAGGGGCAGAGGGGCAGCAGGGAGGAGCATAGGCACAAGGTCAGCCGCCGCCGCCGCTGCTGCTACTACTACTGCTACTGCTGTATGTGGACTTGATTCTGTTGCAAGTAGGAGAACAAGCTGAAACGTACAAGGGCGCTGTGTCACGCGGATTCTAAGAAGCTGGATGCTGGAGTGAAAGACTGTCACATATGTCTGGCTTGGTGCTTTAAATGAGACAGCGGCTCGCAGGATGCAACTAGGCTGTTCAGTTTGCTGAACTGAACCTCTGACAGAGCTGTAGTCATTCTTGCTTGCCAGTAGCTTTGCTATAATGTCCGCAGATGCTGAGACATCAGTGGCAGCAGCAGCAGCAGCAGCAGCAGCCCACCTGGTGTTGAGACGCTTCTTCAGGTCTTGCCGCTGCTCCAACAGCTCTACTGGAACCTGTGCTTTGCTGTTCTTCTTGCGCTTAACTACTCCAACCTTGACCTTCGGCGCATTGCGCTTTAGACGGCGCCTGGAGCCTCCCATGTTGTGCTGCTGCTAGGGCTGTGCTAGAGCAGCTGATGGCTGCGGTCTGCTGCACAACCCGGGACCTATAATGCAACAAAAGTTACAACTGGTGTTTTCTATATAAGTCTGTGCTAAAGGTGCGTCGGCAACCTGTCTGTGTTCGACGAGCAGGCTGCGGCACTCGTCTCTGGCAAAAACAACGCACGGGCAACGTGCAGCTTGGATGCAGAAATGTGAAACAGCTCAAAGTAACCTGAACAATAAGTGTACGAGCTGAAGCTGGACGGAAGACACCGCTGGTGTAACCTGTTCTTGTCATGCCAGACAAGCCTGTTATGCGCGCAACCACATCCTGATCGCGAGTCAACACCCGTCATTGTTTACCGCAACATTTCCGCTTGTCTAGAGTGGTGCAGTGGGCGGCAGCAAGCCCATTGAGCTATGTGTCATGCGGTTATGCTGGAGTTCACACTCTGCTGCCACCCCTACTTGTGCTTGAATGCGTAGGTTACGTCGTTAAGACTAGTTCAGCTGAGACTGGTACAAGAATCTTAGTGTTCATGATCTACTGTTGAATAAAGGAGCCGTGCAGTCTGCAAGGGGGCTGCGGCCCTGGACATCTAGTGTGGCAACAACAGCAGCAGCGCTGAGCAACTGCTGCTGCCTGTTCGAACGCAGCGCGGCCAGCAGGCTGCTGTAATTGCCCACCATGCCTGTCAGCGTGCTTATGGTGGCCGAAAAGCCATCTCTGGCACTGTCTATTGCGCAGTTCCTCAGCAATGGGCAGGTGAGGCCAGTGCACTGGCACATCACAGTGCAAATGCTGGGGTCACCGCACATGCTGCTTGCTGGAAGCTTCATTCTTTCCTGTGCATTGTTACCAGGGCATATGGCAACAGCATGGCTGCAGCGCTGCTGTTTTCAAACCAGTGTGCACAGCAGAAGCATCTTCACACACAGGCGTGCCTGCGTGCTACATGCGTGAGTGCGCTCACTGTCTTGACACTGCTGCTGCTGCTGCTGCTGCTGCTGCTGCAGATGTACTCGCGGCGCGCAGCACTGGAGGTGCACGAGTTCAGTGGGAACTTCAAGGGGCAGGCTGCGAACTTCAAGATGACCAGCGTCATTGGGCATGTGTGAGCAGGCAGCGCAGTGGACATGTGACAGCAGGCATCACTGCAAAGTGCAGCCACCATCTCGGCGCAGCAGCTGCTCCGCTTCTCATTTGCCAGTCTGCATAGGCTTGTAGCGCAGCTGGAAAGTCATCCGTAGCATCCATGTAGTGGCCTCCGGCATGCTGGTGATGAGGAGATCTAGTAGTAGCTGCAGCTGCATTTGTGCACAGCAGCAGCACCATGCACTCCGTGCATGTGCTCCAGCAGTAGGTGCTTTGAGGCGGCATGCTGTCACGCTGGATGCTCACAGCTGTAGCAGCAGTGGCAGCAGCAGTGGCACCAGAAGTGGCAGCAGCAGGGGCACTGCAGTGACAGAGACCTGTGTATGTCTTTGTTCGTGACCCCAACCTGTGCCGTGGGAGGCTGACAGGGTGGCACGTGCGGCATTGATGGCTGGCAATCATGATCAAACAAAGTCGTGTTATGTTCTGCTGTTGGCTGTTGCTGACTGCTCGTTGCTGCTGCTGCTGCTGCTGCTGCTGCTGCTGCAGCTACAACCTGGACTTCCCTCCCGCCTACAACAGCTGGGACAGGGTGGACCCCCTGGAGCTGTTTGGCGCTGAGACGCTCAAGGGAGAGGCAAACCCCAAGGTGATGTTTTGTCAGCGCTGCGCCTTTGACAGATTCAAACCTTGAAAGCAGCCTTGTGCAGTTTCTGACATCAAACAGGTTGACCTATAGCAGTGCAGTGGTGCACAGCGCTGTTTCAGGAGCTTGCCTGGTTGTGGTTCTTGATTTGGGCTTTTGCATAACATCAAACAGCCTGCATGTGCTGAGGCATTGACTGGGCAAGGTGCCGGGCAAGATGATGAGATCGTCACCACTCTTTGCATCCAGCAGTGCCCTAGCATGGGCACCTCCAGGCGACGCATGAGGCAACACTTCAACCAAGAGCACCTACTAGCCCTGTGTCCCCGCACTGCTGCCTGGCTGTGCTGTGCTGCTGCTGCTGCTGCTGCTGCTGCTGCTGCTGCTGCGTGCTGCAGGCGCACGTGTGCCGCCACCTGCAGACCGAGGGCAAAGGCGCGGACTTTTTGGTGCTGTGGCTGGACTGCGACAGGGAGGGGGAGAACATCTGCTTTGAGGTGCGACAGCGGCAGCAGCAGCAGCATTGACAGCATACAGGTAGACTGGGCATGTTCCTGCAAGCACACGGACATGCAGGGAGGGAACATCTGCTTCGAGGTGCGACAGCAGCAGTTGCAGCAGCGTTGACAGGCTCCAGCGCACAGCCATCGTTGGTGCATGTTCCTGCAAGCATGCAATAGGGAGGGAGGCATCATCTGTTTGAGGTGCGGCGGCAGCAGCAGGGAAGAGTGGAACGCCTGCCGCAGGCACCTACATTGTGCTTGAAGAACTGACGTGTGCCGCACATCTTGAACAACGCGCACCGCTGCTGCTGCTGCTGCCAGGTGATGGACAATGTGCTGCCGCACATGAAGCGGGGCGCCCCTGGCCAGCAGACAGTGTTCAGGGCTCGCTTCAGTGCTGTCAGCGCACCGGAGGTCAAGGCAGCCATGGTGAGGAGCAGAAGAGCTGTGGCTATACGCAATGCAGACAGCACAGGCTGCATGCAGAGGTTGGGCTGTAGCAGTGAAGCAGCAGTCAGCGCGCCAGAGGTCAAGGCAGCCATGGTGAGGAGCAGCTGATGGGCAGAGCTGTGGCTGTACGAATTGCAGACAGCAGAGGCTGCATGCAGAGGTTGGGCTGTAGCACTGAAGCAGCAGTCAGCGCACCGGAGGTCAAGGCAGCCATGGTGAGGAGCAGCTGCCAAGCAAAACAGCTGTGGCTATACAAACTGGAGACAGCACAGGCTGCATGCAGAGGTTGGGCTGTACTGCCTCAGCAGCTGTCAGCGTGCCAGAGGTCAAGGCAGCCATGTTGGCGTGATGCGTTGAGAGCTGGTATGTTTCTTATACACAGTTGCTGACTCAATTGGCAGCAGGCAAGTGCAGGGAGGGCTTGGGCTATGTTGCCACAGCAGCAGAGGTGCAGAAGAAAGGGTGTACAGGCAGCTGCTTGATGCATTGCGCTGCCGCTTGCACATCATCGCGCTCGCTGCACTGGCTACTCGCAGTGCGTGCATGCTGTTTGGTGTATGTATGGATCCTAGGTTTTGCTGCAGCTGCACTGCTGAACATAGTGCTGGGTGCAGCAGCAGCTGCGGCGTTATGCCCGGGACCACACAGCTGGCCTAGCCGCCCTTCACATCAGCTGCTGTCGCGTGGCTGCTGCTGCTGCTGCTGCTGCTGCCAGGCCAACCTGGGTGCACCCAACAAGGCGGAGGCGCTGGCGGTTGATGCACGCCAGGAGCTGGACCTGAAAGTGGGCGTGGCATTCACACGCTTCCAGACGCGCTTCTTTCAGGGCAGGTGAGGCTGTATGCTGGGCTTTTGACTAGGGTTCTGGCCAGGCTTTAGGCTCGGGGTAAGGCTCAGGTTGTGCTGCGCGCCAGGAGCTGGACCTGAAAGTGGGTGTGGCATTTACACGCTTCCAAACGCGCTTCTTCCAGGGCAGGTGAGGGTGTGTTGGCAGGGTGTGGAGGTTTGCAGCGGCAGGCGTGCAGGATGTCCTGCAGCAATGGTGTGCTTGCACCTGTGTTTGAGGCCCTGCCACTGAAGTGTGTGTAGCGGTTGCCATGGTACGATCAGCAAGTGTGAGCATATTGACAGCCAGCTTGCTGACCCCACATCTGGCTTTGTTGCGCATGCAGGTATGGCAACCTGGATGCCACTGTGGTGTCATATGGGCCCTGCCAGGTAATGGCGCTGCGGATTATGAGCGTTGCAAGCCACACTTGCATCATCATGTCGCATGCAAACAGCCAACAACCCAGCAAGCATTGGGTTTTCACAGCCAGCCGCCAGCTGATGCACATAAAGGCCGGTGCTGCAGGGGTTGCAGCTGGCTGTTAGCACACCGCTGTGTACATCCCTCTTCACGGATTGAGTGCAACCAGTGTGCTGTGCAGTGGGGTGAGGTTGGTTAATAGCTGTTGGTAATGAGGAGTGATGTCAACGTCGTAGTTTGCACCTAGCGCCTCATGTTGCAGCCCGTCAATTGCCTGTCCATCATGTGGCATGTGTCTTACCGCTTTGTCTCCTGCTCTCCATGCTGCTGCTGCTGCTGCTGCTGCTGCTGCTGGCCCAGACACCCACGCTGGGCTTCACAGTGGAGCGGCACCAGGCCATCGTGGCTTTCCAGCCAGAGCCATTCTGGGTGGTGCGGCCGCAGCTGGCTAAGGTGCGAGCCCTTGCAAGGGCAAACCCATTGCATTGATGTATCTTCAGCTGATTTTGCATCTTGACCTTCCAGACGGAGTTGTTCTGTGTGGTGCACCCATATCTGGCTAAGTTGCACGCGGCTTGTGCCAGTACCCATCTCGAGATAAACCTGTGCTGTGCTGGTGCTTGCAACCAACGGGCTGATGAACACACATGCTGTTCCCGCAGCACACAACGCGCAGCACAGCCCAAATCAATGCATCTTTCTGCCTGCTGCTTCCATTGCTCCCTCTCGCTTACTCTCGCTCCCTGCTCATCTCTCTTTTCTCTCTGCAGGCTGGCGACCGCCTCAACCTAGAATGGGAGCGGGGCCGTGTGTTTGACCAGGATGTGGGGCAGGTCTTTGCAGCAGCGGTCAAGGACGCAGGCTCGCTGCGTGTGCAGAGTGTCACTGCCAAAGAGGACCGCAAGCCACGGCCACCTGGGCTGAACACTGTGGAGTTGCTGAAGACTGCCAGCAGCGCATTGAACATCGGACCTGCGCAGGCGATGGCGGTGAGTCGGCGTGGCTGCAGCTTTGCTGTGGCTGTTCATGATTATGTGTCAAGGTTTGGAACACAGCAGAGCTGCTGAAGACAGCCAGCAGCGCACTGAACATTGGACCTGCGCAAGCGATGGCGGTGGGTGGAGCTGCAGTGTCTGTGAATGAGTCTTGTCATACATTCCTGCAGCTTCCTGTGTCCGTGTGGGTCGTACTGTGCTGGGGGTATCTCTGAAGGGCTGGGCCTGAACACTGTGGAGCTGCTGAAGACTGCCAGCAGCGCGCTGAACATCGGACCTGCGCAGGCAATGGCGGTGGGTGGAGCTGCAGTGTCTGCGCATGAGTCTCTGTCATGCATGCGGAAATTGACTGTGCGTCCGCATGATTCCCTTGGTGTTGCGGGTATTTATAATGTGCTGGGGCTGAACACTGTGGAGCTGCTCAAGACTGCCAGCAGCGCACTCAACATGTGACCTGCGCAAGCGATGGCGGTGGGTTGGTGGGGCTGCAACATGTGTGTGGTGAATCTCCTCAAACATTGATGCAGCTTGCTGGGTTTGTCCTTTGTTGGTGATGCAACAATGAGAGCAGCTGCCTGTGTACTGCCTGTGCCGTAGCAGCTACAGCTGTTGCTTGGTTTGGCTGCCCTATCTCCTCTATGTCTGACGGAAGGCTGCTCCTGCTGTTGCTTTTTTGCGGCTGCTGCCTTTGCAAACGCTGCAGGTGGCTGAGCGGCTGTACACTAGTGGTTATCTGTCCTACCCCCGCACAGAGTCATCAGGCTACCCACCCAACTTTGACTTTGAAGGTGCGGGAACGATACGGCTGCTCTGCTGCCTGGGCCTGCAATGCAGACAGTGCTGCCTGGTTCTGGCGCAGAATCCGACGCAGCAGCCTCAATAGTACTGGTCCTATGTCGGCAGAACCTGCTGCTGTAAGTGATTACACGCCTACGCTGACGTGTTGCCACAGACAGGCAGCTGTCAAGATTGTAAGATATGAGCCGCCTTCCGTTGCTGTTTGCTGCTGCAGGCACGCTGTCCAGCCAGGCGCGGCACCCCATCTGGGGGGAGTATGCATCATCGCTGCTGGCACAGGGCGTGACAAAACCCAAGGTGTGTGCTGCTGCTGCTGCTGCCGCTTGTATGCCAGCTGCACGCTGCGTAAAGTACCAGCAGCATGTGTTACAGCATGCTGGGTATTTGTGGCCCGCGAGGATGTCGGCAGTCACACATCGGCATTGAAACTGCTTGCACTAGCATACGGGGCGTGATGCGCTTGATACGTACTGTGCACAACAACTAATACGGGTATGTGTGCTGCTCTGCTGCACTGCAGGGTGGCACAGATGTTGGAGAGTGAGTACAGCTGTTGCGTCAACACAGCTGTATCGACTATGTGACAACAGCAGCGGCAGCATTTCATGCAGCTCAGGCTGTATAATAATGTAGTTAATGCCTGGAAGCGCTGCGGTTTACATCCTGCTTCTGCTCGCAACTCAATTGCTGTACTCAGCACAGCTATGCATGCAGCAGCGGCGGCTGGCATGTGTACACAGCGCAACCAGCCACCCAAGACTTCAAGTTTTCAATGTGCTGTTACGTGCGTTGCCACCGCCGCTGCAGCCACCCGCCCATCACACCGGTGCGTGCTGCCACTGAGGCTGAGCTAGGGGGAGGCGACTCCTGGCTCATCTACGACTACGTGGCCCGACACTTCCTGGCCAGCCTGTCAGGTAGGGCGCGCCTGGCCAGCCTCTCAGGTAGGGCGCGCACCATTGCTGGATCATACAACAGTGTCAACGCGTTGGCTGCTTTCAATCAAGTGGCCTGTCAATACACGGCCAACTGATGAAGGTGAGACATCTATGTCTTGTGCTGCTGCTGCCTGCTGCAGGGGACTGCGTGCTCAAGAAGACCAAGGCTGTGCTGGCTGGTGGCGGCGAGACCTTCAGCGCCTCAGGCAGTGTGGTGCTGCGGCCAGGCTTCACAGCAATCATGCCCTGGAAGGTGGGTGGACATGATACAAGAGGGCTTCGCACGATGTGGTTGAGATTCCCACAGCATTTCTGCAAGATTTGTGTGAGGGCCATACAACAGTAACGTGCTGTGACCGGCCTTACCACCATCGCGCCCTGGAAGGTGGGGGGTTGTGTTTGATGGCTGTGCAGCAGTTTGCTGTCTTTCAGTTTTGCTGTGGGGCAGCGTGGTGCTGCCGGGCTTCACAGCCATCATGCCATGGAAGGTGAGGGGACCTTGTTTGTGTTTGTGTGTGACGGGTGGTGTACAGCTTGGTGCAACCTACTGTGGATGAAGGGATGGTGGGTGGTTATGTGTACATGTGTGTGTCATGCCCTGAAAGGTGGCAGCAGGCTTGCGTGTGATGGCTGTACAGCAAGCGTGTAGAGGTTTGTTTCTGCTGTCGGGCAGCGTGGTGCTGCGGCCCGGCTTCACAGCCATCATGCCCTGGAAGGTGAGTGGCCTTTGTGTGGCGGCTGTATAGTAGTGTGTTGTGTTGCGGCTCAGCTGTGGGGCAGTGTGGTGCTGCGGCCAGGCTTCACAGCCATCATGCCCTGGAAGGTGGGTGGCCTGTATGTGTGGTGGCTGTATAGTAGTGTGTTGTGTTGCGGCTCAGCTGTGGGGCAGTGTGGTGCTGCGGCCAGGCTTCACAGCCATCATGCCCTGGAAGGTGAGGGGACATGATACAGGAGGGCTTCGCACGATGTGGTTGAGATTCCCACAGCATCTGTGCAAGATTTGTATGAGGGCCATACAGCTGCAAGGTGCTGTGGGCCGGCCTCACCACCATCGCGCCCTGGAAGGTGGGGGGTTGCCTGTGATGGTTGTACAGCAGTTTGCTGTCTTTCAGTTTTGCTGTGGAGCAGTGTGGTGCTGCGGCCGGGCTTCACAGCAATCATGCCCTGGAAGGTGAGTTGGGAATGGGGGGGAGGGAGGGGGGGCGGCGGTGTGAGGTTTGAACACCCTAATGTTTGAAGCAGCCTGGTGTTCCTGCTGCGTACTTTACAGATCCAAGCTTACGGTTGACAAGCGGACCAGCAAGGCCACAGGCAGCAAGCGAATGCACGCACACAAACAATTGCATTGTCGGCTGTAACAACTATGCACCAATACCCTGGAAGCAGCCCAGTGGCACATCAGTACCCAATGACAAGTGTATGTTGATTTGTTTTCTGGGTGGTGCCCCACATCACATTTCCTATGCTGTGCTGTGCTGCGCTGCGCTGCGCTGCGCTGCGCTGCGCTGCATTTGCGCACACAGGTGAGCCAGGCTGAGCCGCTGCCGCCGCTCAGTGAGGGCCAGGCCCTGCTGTGTTTGTGTGTCCTTTCCGACAAAAGTTTTGTGCATCGCTTGCTGTTTTGCTCTGCATCCAATGCACACGCGTGCAGGTGAGCCAGGCTGAGCCGCTGCCGCCGCTCAGTGAGGGCCAGGTGCTGCCGCTGAAGGGAGTGGAGCTCAGCGCGGGCAAGACCAGCGTGAGTGTGCTGCTTACGTGTGTACGTTCGCATGTCAACTTGCGAAGCTGCAGCACAAGGAAGTGCTGTTGCTTGCAGCTTGCTGCAGTGTGTTGCTTGGCGGACAATGTGTAGGCACGTGCTGTGCTGGCTGCTGCACGATGATGCTGATGACGCATTCACTGCAACTGCTGGCTTGTTCTTGCACTGCTGCTGCTGCTGGCTGCTGCTGCCGCTGCTGCTGCAGCCCCCCGACTACCTGACGGAGGCTGAGCTGATCGGGCTGATGGAGAAGCACGGCATTGGCACAGACGCCAGCATCCCCACGCACATCAACAACATCTGCGAGCGCAACTACGTGCAGGTTGAAATGCTTTATGCATTGCTTCGACGGATAGCTTGATTGAGCAGCAGCTACTTGGAATAGTTTTGCAGCAGCCACATGAAGCAGGTGCAGGTGTACTGTGGCTCATAGTGTGCTTGCTGCTATGTCGTGTTATGACACTGTTTCTTGCTGCTGCAGATCCAGTCGGGGCGGCGTGTCGTGCCCACTGAGCTGGGCATCACCCTCATCAAGGGCTACCAGCTGATTGACCCGGAGCTCTGCAGGCCACATGTGAGCTGCTGGTCAAACTGGCCAAACTTTCAAATTTCAGTCAATGTGACAAATAACGGGGTGCTGGATGTGGCGTGAGACATGCAAATGCGGGGTAGCTTGGTGCCGTGTACAGCAAACAGTACAGGATGCATCACCAGCTACACCACCCAGCGGCAGCTTTGAATAGGCCTGTGCCCTGCACCAGTGCAAGCACTGCTACTGGTTTTATTGTTTTTGCTGGTGCTGTCCAACCAAATCAAACCTTTCCCCAAACTGTTTGAATCAACCCCGCAGGTGCAGATTGGGCTGGTGACGGTTGCAAAGAAAGCGGTGGCGGCACATGTATCTGCTGATACCTTTCAAACAAATTCTGCATGGTTGTACTGACATCTGCCGGTGCGTGCGCACATGGAGCAGCAGATTGGCCTGGTGGCTGATGGCAAGGAGGTGGTGGTGGCGCACACACTACCTGCTGACACCGTTTTCAACTCTTCAAGAGTATTTGAAAACATTCTGCACTGTTGTGTTGACATCTGCAGGTGCGTGCGCATGTGGAGCAGCAGATTGGGCTGGTGGCTGACGGCAAGGCTCAGAAGGAGGCAGTGGTGGCTCACACGCTGGAGCAGTTCCGCGCCAAGTTCATGTTCTTCGTGGGACACATCACGCGCATGGACGCGCTGTTTGAGGCCTCCTTCAGCCCACTGTCCTCCAGCGGTGAGAAGCTGCATAACGGTTGTACCATTCTTATCGAGTTTGCAATAATGTCCAGGACGTGCTGTTTGAGGCATCCTTCAGCCCACTCTTATCCAGCGGTGAGTCTTGGAGGGTTTTGCTGCTTCTTGCTTGACGTCTGAACAGGATTCAGTCGGTATGGTGTTCAGAGTCCTTCAGCCGACTTCCAGCGGTGAGGGCTGCGGTGCTGGAGTGTTGCGAGTTGTCACCATGCATACCGTGCGGCTTTGGCGTGCTGGTGTGCTGACAGGCGCATCCGCTCGTGTCACACACAACACTCTTGACACACCGTGGTGCTTACACGCGCTCCTATCTGCATGCTGCTGCGCTGCGCGCCCGTTTTGGTCATGCACGCAGGCAAGCCCATGAGCAAGTGTGGCAAGTGCAGGCGCTACATGAAGTACATCGCAGCGCGGCCGTCCCGCCTGTACTGCGCTGCCTGTGAGGACGTGTATGCGCTGCCCCAGGGTGGTGCTGTGAAGCAGTACAAGGGGCTGGAGTGCCCCCTGGATGGCTTTGAGCTGGTGCTGTTCAGCCTAGCTGGCTCGGTGAGTGTAGTACAGCGTTTTAACATATGGTGATGCTTTTTTGGAGCTGGAACTGGACATACACCCTGAGGCGTTTGCCCTGACGTCATGTTGCTGTTGTGCTGCTGAAGCTGCGAGGGTGTGTGTGCCAGTCATGCAGCTTGAAGCATGTGCAGAGCATGCAGCGTGTTATACGAGTGCGCGTGGTTTTGGGCGGTGCTGTGAAGCAGTACAAGGGCCTGGAGTGCCCACTGGATGGCTTTGAGCTGGCACTGTTCAGCCTGGCTGGCTCGGTGAGTGAAGTGAGGCCTGCAGTACAACGAGGACAGTATATGTCAAGCGTTTAACAGGGGCCATCAGGTGGTTGACCTGTCAACATGTCGCTGAAGTACTGCTATAGTTTCGATGGTGTATGGGAGTGTGCTCTGTCTGTTTTCTCTGCATTGCACGCACCAGATGGCAGAGTACCCAGAGCGCCCAGTTCCAGCGCCAACCTGGCTGCAGAACAGTGATGATCCTGTGCAACACCTGCTGCTGCTGCTGCTGCTGCTGCTGCTGCTGCTGCTGCTGCTGCTGCTGCCTCTGCTGCTGCTGCTGCAGGATGGCAAGACCTACCCGCTGTGCCCCTTCTGCTACAACTACCCGCCCTTCGAGGGAGTGGTCAAGGTGAGCGTCATACAACCTCTTCGCTCCTGGCTTCGCCGCAGGCACTGTCAGCCAGTCTTGCTGCCACTGCTCCCACTCTGCACGGTGAACGCACCCAAATGATGTGACAGCAGCTTTGCTGCGTCCCGCTGCCGCCTATGAATGTCTTTGCGCTGCCGCTCACCCGGTGCCCTGCACCATCTTGAGCCCCGGCAGTACATTCCTGGTCCAATTTGGTGCCACAACCCACATGTCACTAGCCATCTCAATAATCATTGAAAGCTATTTGCTCTCTGCACCTATGCTCGACATTTGCGCACGTGCTGCAGGCCGAGCAGGGCTCAGTCAAGCTGGGCATGCCGTGCCCCAGCTGCCTGCACCCCACCTGCAAGCACTCCCCAGCGCAGCAGGGCGTGCTGGCCTGCCCCGAGTGCAGCATAGGGCTGCTGGTGCTGGACCCCGTGTCTGCACCCAAGTGGCGGCTGGACTGCAGCAGGTGCAGCTTCCTCATCTACCTGCCGCAGGAGCTGCGCGACGCAAAAGTGGCAAAGGAGCGCTGCGAGGTGCGCTCGGGGTGGTGACATCACCGGATTGAGTTTGGTAAAAAGGTTGACACTTTGTTGTTGAGTACTGTTGGCTATGGCTGAGCCAGGTTGCGGGGGTAGGAATGAGTGCACATTGTGTGCAGTGTGCAGTCATAACAATCTGATTGCTGCTGCTGCTGCTGCTGCTTCATCCACCCCCAGGAGTGCTCCTCCAAGCTGCTCAAGCTGGATTGGCTCAAGGGCAAGAGCCCGCTGCCAGGCGGGGATACAGCATACACAGGTGCGGCGGCTGCAGACCACACAACACCACACTGCCGTGCAGCCCAACAATCCGCCAAAATGCACTCAAAACAATGCATGAGCGATGAAACACAGTGTGCTGCTGGCAGTCATCAGCTTGAAGTGCACAGCCGTAATCGCTGCTGCTGCTGCTGCTGCTGCTGCTGCTGCTGCTGCTGCAGGCTGCCTCAGCTGCGAGGAGTTCCTCATGGAGCTGTGCGAGGTGAAGCATGGCCGCACCTTTGTGAAGCGGGGCGGTGGAGGGCGGCGGGGCAGGGGGCGCGGCAGGGGCAGACGGGGCAGGGGCAGGGGCAGGGGCAAGGATGTGGACCCACGCATGACGTTTGACCGCTTCTAAATTTGACCATCATGTAGTGCGGTTCGTTAAAGTGGCGGCCCGCCAGGGGCCGGAGCCGCCGGGGCAGGGGCAGGGGCCAGGAGGTGGACCCGCGCATCATGACTGATCGCTCTAGGCAGCGACACAGGTGGTAAGTGGGCACACACAGTGTCACGCAGCGTGTGTGACAGCCGTGCTGTTTTGGTTTGTGTGGGCACGGGCAGCACAGTTTTTGTTTCTATGGACGCACGGATGTGTCTGCTCCATTGAGCGATGCTGCTAGTTGTTGAGGGTTGTGTCGGCTTGTCAGCAGGTGTGCTGCTGCTGCGGATGGCAGCAGCTGGCTGCTGTGCTCTTGTGCTTTTGGTGTACTTGCCAAACTCATCATATTGCCATTCAAGCCATCTCAACTACGCTCACTCCTGGAGCGCAAGGAGGGGTTCCTGTTGCATTCGGCAAGCACATATATGTCCTATGTAGGACTGCGGTGAGTCCAGGCATGTTCCACCACAAGAGGCACGTTGGGTGTGCATGGCTTGCACGTTGAAGCTCATTGGAGCAAGTGATTCATTCCAATGCGGTTGCAAGGTGAGGGTCCTACACATCCATAGGTTTGAAAAGCGTCACTTCATAGACATGTGTCTTGATGGGTTGTCACTTGACAGACGTCTATTGATTTGTGTCATTTGTTACCAGTCCCATGCAGCAGCGGTACCGTCATACCTCAACCTGCTGCACTGCACGATAGGTGTGCGCGTTCAACTGAAAACGCACACAACAACTCAACTCTCCAACAAATCTACAGCCTGCAGACGTGTGCGAGACCACTCATAGCTGCAAGGACCACTGCACCTCCGCCAGTACACAAAGCAGTACAGTCAACATGCCACCTTCCAGTGCAGTGCACCGCATACTCACTTCATATATCGCAGCATACCACATAGTGCAGCACGCGCGTTGCCGCGCCCGCGGGCCGCTTTACACGTGTGTGTTTGAGCAGGTCTGGCATGTCAGGTGTTCAGCAGGTAGGGTGCTGGCGCTGTGACTGCTCAAGCTGAAACAGGACAACGGAACACAGCCGCCTGAAAGCATATATGCTTTATGCATATATATGCATAACACGCACACCAGCAACACAGCTGCCCTGTTGCTGGAATGCATAACACAAAGAAGGTACCAGAAAAGGACAACAACCTGCAGATGTCAGATCATGATGGCCCCCTCAACCTGGCGACCCACACCTGCAGCATGCAGCGTGAAGCCAAATCATTGAAGCTCAAAAGCACCTGTCACAAGGGGCCTCCAACAAGCAGGCCATGTAGCTCATGCTACACTGCATGGGGTCATTGCTGAATGATGAAACCTTGCAGAGTTCATCATAGCTGTGCAAACATCAATAACCCGTCAGCTGCACATCACCTGCCCATGCAAATCAGACCTGCAAAAATGTGGAACACAATGCACACATGCAGAAATTAAGTAAGTGGGCTGAGCAGCCAAGATGATTTCCTACTCAGACAGAACGGAAAAGGCTGCATGCTAGAGCGCATAGTAACTGATCTAAAAGCAAGACACAACTACCCAAACTGCTCTGCACGTGCTGGCAGCCAGCAGTGGAAGGTCAACTACCTTTCTGCAAAGGGAAACTACCTATCTTGTGTAGTAATGTGAGTGCAAGCCTCAACTTGCAAACACCGCCAACACACATTTATGCTCTTGGTGCCACCCGAACTCCCCATGAAGGTATCTGCACAGTTGACGCCTCCTCAAAAACTAAGTGTATCAAACTTCAAGAAGACACACGTAACACTGACAGCCAAAGAAGGCGTCGAGTCGCAATGGCTTCAGGTGCACACAGCAGCCATGACTGTTGTACACACGACTACATGCTTGCGTGCTGCACAGCACTAACAATGGCAGTCTCCACAACCTACGCACAGCAGAAGGGTGGTAATACACATGCAATTCCTTTGGTACAACAACAGACAGGAAGCACTTATGCACGCTCCCTCAAGGAGCTGTCAGAGTAAACAAGAGGTCCCCATCCAAAGGTGTATCTGCATATCAGCACTGCGAGCAACACTCAGATTGTGCTGATTATTCATATTCCCTCAAAGAGTTGACATGAGCGTCAACGCGCCAGCTTTCCTCTGAAACAAAGCATCTGCATGGTAGCACACGTAACAGCCAGCAATCACTCGAGCGATATCCTTGAGGAGTTGACAGCGTCAAACACAATAGGACCCCTACGGTGGGCAGATTTGCATGCTGGCATGTGTGATACGCATGGCAGGCAACAGTCTGCATACAACCAAATGATGCCAACCACAACAGCAGCTGCCTTCACGCAGCAACTAGGGGGCAGTTGTGCCCAGGCCGTTGCCAAAGTGCAGTAGGTGTAGCACTGCAAATATGCTGAGGCAAGAAAAGGCCAATTCACCTAACCTGCAAAGACCACAAACCATGCGATGCATCACCAGCACTGCCTCCCTCCCCACCATCGCTCTACCGCCCACCAGCAGGCCAAACAATGCCAAACACATGTGTCACCACAGCCGGCTGCTGCAGCCCCAATGCAGCTGCCACATCAACACAACAGCATGTCTCTGGTACAGGACGCTTCTGCTGCTGGCACCCACCCGGCAAGATGAAAAAGCCCACGCTGGCGCTGCAGCAAGGTGAAGCCTGACCCAAGGACCACCCCAACCAACCCAAGGGTAACATGAAGCCAGTTACATTGTTCGAGCTGAGCATGTGGCCACATACTCCTGGCAGGAGGCCGCATAGGCCATGCGGCATGCCCTAGGTAGGCTGAAGGCAGCATGAATGCAAGGGCAGGGTGCACGCCAGCAACCACCACATACATACAGTGCACCACTACTACATGCTGCCGCTGCACTCATGAGCAGAAGCAAACACAGGAGATGTACCTAGTGACCACCAAGATGTCCAATGCCAGCAGTGCAAGCAAACGCTGCGTCGTACAGCCTGTGCACATGAACACAGAACCCAAGGGGAAAGCATCAGGCCACCAAGGCACGACAAGAGCACTGCTGCCGCCAACCAGTCCCGCCCATCTGCTGCAAGCTGGCACCAGCTAGTGCGCACCCCTGAACAGCCCCTGCTGCAACTGCATGCTGCAAGAGCGCTAGCTCTGCCAATGGGCAGTGCTCCTGCTGCTGCAGCCAGCGGCATAGCCTTGCACAACAAGTGCCACATCTCTGTTGCAACACAAACAAAATGTGCCAGCCGCTGCTGATCTATCAAGGCGGCCTGAGGTCCACAACTGCACCTGCAGCGTGGACGGTTGCAGCAGGTGATGCAGTGCCTGCTCATGACAAACCCCGTTCCTTGCTGCACGCCCATGACTGTGTTGTTTCATGACGTGTAGGCTTAGCCCTCAAGCCCTTCAACAACAATCAATGTAGGACTCCTGTCAGACAGGCAGGCTGCTTGCAAAACGCGCTGCCTGCCACAGGAGCCACCTACAACGTGTTGTGCACGCACACAACTAACAACATTGCTACATCACAAGCGGCGTCCCATGCTATGCCCCGTCACCTCTCACAATTCACCCACAGCCCTGCACAACAAACCACAGCCATGCAAAGCAAACATCCACGCCCGTGCACGACACAATGTCAGCTAAGCACGGCAGATTGAAGCCGTGCACACCTCAGCGGTCACTCATGCTGCTGCATTCTTCTGAGACTTGGGCACCAAACCGTTTAGAGCGGCCTGGCAACCTTACCGCCCAGGCTGCTGCGCCAACTGCGGCCTGCCCCAGCTGCCACACCCGTCCAGGCTGCTGCTGGGCTGCTACCGCAGCGGCGGCCGGCTCCCGATCACGCCCCTGGTGGCATGCCTGCTGCTGCCCAAGGCCCTTGATCTGCACATTGAACACGTTACTAGGCTTCGCAGGCAGCTGGCCGCTCACCGCTGCCAGCAACTCTGCGTGGTGCTGCTGCTGTTGCTGGCGCTGCCGCTCCTCGCGCTCCTCATCGCGTCTCTGCTGCCGCTCCTCACGCTCCTCCTCAAGCTTGCACTGCCGTGCTTCACGGTCTTGCTGCTCCTTGAGCTGCTGCCGCTGCAGCTCATTGTTTGCCTCTACAGCTGCCGTGAGCGCAGCCTGGTCCTGCTGCACTTGCACAAAGGTCTGGTCGTGCCCATCATGGCGCTTGGCGTGCTGTTTCAGCTGCTGCGTGTGCCCATTCAACACCCGTGTGTTCCCAGTCACGTGCTGCTGCAGCCCATCCAGCTGGGCCTGCATACTGCGCACACGCTCCCTCAACTCTGCAGCACTCACGTCACCAGCAGCGCCTGGGGCGGCTGCAGCTGGTGCCCCAACCTCAGCGCCGCCTGCTGCTACTACAGCAGGGTCGACACCAGCCTCGGGGCCACCTGCTGCTACCACAGCAGGGTCGGCACCAGCCTCAGTGCCACCTGCTGCTGCCACAGCAGGATCAGCACCAGCGTCGGCGCCGCCTGCTGCCACTAACTCCTCATCCTCAAGCTCAGTGTCACCTGCTGCTGCTGCTGCTGCTGCTGCTGCCATATCAGGGTCCACACCAGCTGCTGCGCCGCCAACTGCCGCTAGACCATCATCCTCATGCTCAATGCTTGCTGCTGCCGCAGCAGCAGGGTCGACATCAGCATCCGCGCCTGAAGCTGCAGCTGATCCATCAACTGCAGGCTCACTGCCACCTGCTGCTACAAGATCGGCACCAGCCGCATCGCCCCTAAACTCAGGGACAGCAGCAGCGCACACCCTGGCTGCTGCATGTGTCAGCAAGTCCTGCTGTACGGCCCCCACCCCTTGCCACTGGTCAGGCGGCTGTCCTATAACCGCCCGCTGTGCCCAAGAGCCCCGCAACGGGTTCTGCTCGCACTGCAGCAGAAACTGCGTGCGCTGCTCTTCCGTCATCTGCTGCACCTGCTGAATCTCAGCATACGTCAGCCTGCAGTAGGCTGCATGAAGCTGGCGCTGGCGCAGCAGCATTGCTTCTGAAGCCCCTGGACCTGCAAGGTCAGCAGCACCAGGGGCCCCTGCCGCTGCGCCGCCAGCTACAGCACCAGTGCCTGCAGCTGCCACTGACTCTTCACCTGCAGCTGCAGTGTCGCCTGCTGCCATGGCTGGCTCAACACCCGCCTCAGCGCCGCCAGCTGACCCATCGCCTACAGGCTCACTATCGCCTGCTGCTGCTCCTGCTGCAGCAGCAGGGTCGCCACCAGCCACAGCGCCGCCTGCCGCCGCCACAGCAGGGTCGGCACCAGCCACAACGCTGCCTGCTGCCGCTGAGTCATCCTCAGGCTCGCTATCACCCGCTGCCACTGCTGCTGTTGCAGCAAAGTCAACACCACCATCTGTGCCTGCTGCTGCTGCTGCTGCTGCTGATCCATCACCTGCAGCTGCAGAGTCGCCTGCTGCTGGCGCTGCAGGATCAACAGCCGCAGCAGCCTCACCTCCAGCAACCTGCCCTGCTGCATGAGCCAGCACGCCCCGCTGCAGGAACTCCAAACCCTGCCACTGTTCAGGCGGCTGTCCAACCACTGCACGCTCAGCCGGAGACACCTGCAGCAGATCCTGCTTGTGCTGCCGCAAAAACTGCGTGAGCTGCTCTTCTGTCATTCTGCTAACTTCCAGATGCTGGCTAAGCGTCAGCCTGTGGTAGACTGCTCTGAAGCGCTGGTGCAGCTCCTCATCTGACGCTGCTAGCTCTGCAGGGTCAGCAGCGCTGAGCGGCCCCGCTGCTGCACCATCAGCCTCAGCACCGATGCCTGCAACGGCCGCTGGCGGGCCACCTGCAGCTGCAGTCCCGCCGGCTGCTGCTGCAGCAACAGCAGCAGCAGCAGCAGCGGTATCGGCACCTGTCGCTGTGCCCCCACCTGCAGCTAGCCAGTCACACGCAGGCTCAGTGTCAACTGCTGCTGCTGCAGCAGCAGGGTCAACACCAGGAGCAGGGCTGCCAGCAGCACCTTGGGGTGCTGCCTGCAGGTGCCGCTCAACCTCCAAGTACTGCCCCAAATCCTGTGGCGACAGCGCACCGACTGCTGCCTGCTGCTGATCTGGAGCCAGGCTTTCCCAGACCTGCAACAGTTCGCGCTCGCGCTGCTGCACAAACTGCGTGCGGTCTGCCTGTGTGGCTGCTGCTGCTGCTGCTGCTGCTGCTGCTGCTGCTGCTGCTGCTGCTGCTGCTGCTGCTGCTGCTTTTGCGCGCAGTTGGCACTCCTCCTCTGGTGCGGCCTCTGCGGCCTGCGCAAGCCCATCTGCAAAGTAATGGTGGAAAAAAACGAACTGCGGTTAGCGTGATTCAGCTGGCCGGGTTTTGCGCCTGTGCCATGCCCGCTGCAGCAAGGGCCAGCACACCAACTGCAACTCAATGCATGGGACAAGCAAGCACAAATGCATGGTCTCAGCCCCCAAAACAATGCCTTCCCCATCAACAGCCAGCAAGCGGGTCTAGAAATCTGTTAGAAATCTCACCCAGTCTTTTGGCTGGTGGTTCGTCCCCTGGTTCGCTGCTGCGCTTGTGGCCAATGGTTGGAGGGTTCTCTGGCTGGTGGCCTGCAACTGCTCTGGCCAGCTGCCCCAGGCCCTCCAGGAACTCCGCAGCAGCTTTCTCTCGCTCTGGACCAAGCTGCACGCCGTCGACCAACGCGTTACATAGCGACACGTATCCCTGGCGCGGCTGCTCCTGCCCGATCAGCAAGTTGCCCTTGTGAGTGGCGCTGGGTGCGTGCAGCGCGTAGCTGCGAGCGAACTTTGCTGGCAGATTGAAATGCCTCCTGAACTCTTTGATCTTCACTAACACGGTGGTCCTGCCTCTGAAATACTTGCTGCAGTGCAAGGGCAGCTGTTGGAAGGCTGCCTTGTACTGATTTGTTGTGTACGTCGCCATTTCAATCAAACGGACACAAACGCCAACGTTCAAAGAAAGGAGGCAGTGCAACTGCAAGAGCTGGATGATGTGAGTAGCCAGCTGTTATGCCTCCATTTTCAGCCTGTCAAACCTTGGAATGCGGGTTGCAGGGATGCATTGCCTGTACTGCTTCTGTTGCACTTCAAGCCACGTGAAAAACACTTTTCACAGTATGCTGCAAAGCACCATTGCTCTTTTTGAGTTTCGGTTTACCTTTGCAGCATCCATCACAAGCAGGGCGCCTCAGCCAGCTAGTCTTATCAGGCGACTTAGCTGCCTCATCAGGTCCAGTAGTTATCAATGGTGTGACCTTCAGCTGGATTACAGTGCGCCTTTCCTTACCAAAGCATGCCAAGCAGACACCACACCAAGCAACGATGCTTGACAGCATGACCAGTCTCATCGCGCTCCGGCAGATGCAGCTGTGCAGTTTGCATGCGCAATTCATCCAGAAGTGCACATGTCTACTGCCGGGCCGTGTCCGCACGATTGACTGCTGCTTGTCTGATGCCCAGTGGACGTGATGTGTCTGTGCACATCCGTATGCTACTGTGACTGCCTACAGCCTGTCCATGCGCGCTCACACAGGCATCAGCAGCACTGCCAGCCGTGCATCATTGCGCAGCTTCTTGTCCAGGTCGTAGTACTTCTGCAGCGCTGCCTCCTCATGCCTCGCCAGCCGCCGCTGCAGGATGCCTATCCTGAAGGCTGCCTCATCTGCTGCGTGCTCGTATTCCTCCTCCTCTGCTGGTGTGAGTGCATCCCTGTCACGTGCATATGAGGCTTGCCGCCGCGCGAGCGCTGCTTGCTCCTCCTCCAAGCGCGCCTGCAGGCAGTACCCCCATCAATGCATTCATGCATCAAGCAGAGCAGCATGCCAATTCATGCAACACAAACTCCTGCAGCATGGCAAGCTGCACGCCGCAAGCTCTCATCTACAGGATCCCTGCTAGCTGCTACCTATGCTACTGGCTGTGTGTAACGTAACTACCACTGTCAGAGACACACATTGCAATGCGCATGCAATCAACTACTACACTGCAGACGCAACCCCACGTCCCTCTCCACCACAATCGCACCTGGATGATGTTTGCACGCTCGATCAGCCTGTCCTTCAGCGCCAGCAGGCAGCGCTCCCGCACAGCCAGCGCCTGCTCACGCGTCAGGCTGCCTGCGCTGCCGCTGGCTGCACTGCTGCCCACTGAGGCCATGCCCGGCGGCAGGAAGGGCAGCAGGTAGTCGTAGGCTGCTGCTTCGCTGTCAGCCGGCTCGTCATCAGAGTCATCAGCCTGCAGCAGACACACCGCAAAAGGTTTTTTCAGCAAAGCATGCAGCGGCTATAACAGCATGATGCAGCCACAGGCCGCTGGGTTGTTTGTGTGGTCAAACAGGCAGGTTGCATGCCGTGTGTTTCTGTGCTTTGGCTGAGTAGCAGCTGTTCAACGTGGCATACGCGTCTTTAGACGCAAAACAACACAAATATGCTACAAATCCACAGGATTATGTGTGCCCCTCATATCCAGCCTGCAGACCCCACCTGTATGCGGCAGATGTCGTAGTATGGCGCTTCCAGTGCGATGCTCTGCTCCTGGTTGCTGCGCGTGCGCCCGATCTCGCGTCCCTCCCACTCGCTGTCGCGCACGTGCTGCAGCACCTCCTTCTCAGCAGCCTGCAGCGCCTTGTAGGCCTCCAGCAGCTGGCGCGCTGAGGGGCGCGGCGCCAGCGGGTCAACCTGGCGGCATGGCAGACATATGGCGCATTGTTTTACAAATCGAGAAAAGGAATTTGAAGGCAGTCAGGCCATTGCACTTCAGGCAGTAGCACAAGCAACGCATGCAGGGATGTCAGGTTGTTATAAAAGCAGATGCAACATAGTCAATATCCTGGTGGAAGCCAATGTCTAGCATGCTTATGCATATCAGCAGCAGCACCCAACAGCCAGTTACGCACTGCGCACAGCTCCACCCACCTGCACAGCCTGTGCCTGGCCATCTTTGTGGAACACCAGGTAGCCAGCAGTCAGCCGCCCCTCGCCATGCTGGAAGCACAGCATCGTTTTGCCCTGGTCCAGATAAAACACGCGCTTGGCCACATCCTCGTCAGCAGGCTTGTTAGGGTTGCGCCCAAACTTCTCAGTCATCTTCAGGATGGGAAGTGCACGGTCCTGGCCAGCACCAGCACCCGCACCTGCTGCTGCTGCACCACCTGCGGCTCCAGTCGCTGCTGTTGTTTCACCCAGCAGGCCAAGCTGCTGCTGCGGGCTGCCATCTGCACCAAAGCCATCCCCTGCCAACCCCGCGCCACCACCAGCTGCCCCTGAAGAGGATAGACTCATGCCAAACGTTGCACTGCGGTACTCTAGCTTATCATCCCTGCCGCTGAACCTCTCTATGAGCTTCTTGCCTACCAGCTCCTCGCGGCACACGAGGCCGTCCAGGCGCGCTGCCGAGTAGAAGTTGATGGTGCGCCGCTCGCCGCGCACGGTGTGCAGGCTCTTGACAGCAAACAGGCTGCCGGGCAGGAAGAACTCCTGCAAGCCAGGGCGTAAACTTGATGCAGCGTCAACTCTGCCTGCTTGCAGGGAAACTTGACATCCACCCAAAGGATATGATTAAGCAAGCATGACGCGCCTACACCATGCCCAAAGATGTGCATAGGATGCGGCACTTGGACAAGCACCAAAGGGCACATCAGTCAGTCACACTTCACTCAAAACATGTATTGTGTCGCACGCTGCTCACCTGCACTGCATCCTGCTGCGGGTAGCTGCGCCGCTCCTTGAGCTTGTCTTTCCGCCTGGCAAACACCTCGCGCACCTGCACAAGCAGCAGAGGAGCAGGGCATTGTCAGCACCTGGGCTGCCGCCGTGGTTGGATGACCACATCATACAGTGGCACCAGCTGCATCATCCACAAGCTAATGCTGCTTCGCACGAGGTAGCTGATGGCCCACGCATCTGCTAGGGTTTGCGGTATGTGCTGACAGCTGCAGCCACCCACCTCCACGACCACGTGCCGTGCATCATCTGCATACTTGGTCACGCGCTCCACCAGGCCGTCCCAGCGCGCACACTCGCCAAAGCCGGCATAGATCTCGTGCACGCAGCGCTTGTACAGCGTGGTGCGGGAGCCCTGACACGCAACACATCGCCAACAACATCAGCAAGCGATGTGGTGAGTGCAGGCGGTGACGTTAGCCCAGCCTGGCTGTATCAACCTACAATGCTGCACACCTTACCACACTATATAAGGAGGAGCTGTGTTCATCTTCCTCCATACCTAGCAATCCCTGCCCAGACAGCAAGCAGCGCTGCTAGCAATGCTCACCCTGGGGCAGCGCATGTCCAGCATGTCGCGCGGGATGGTCAGCTTGGGCACCCAGCTAGGCGGCAGGTCAGGCAGCAGGTCATGCTCAGGGCCCTGCTCATCTGCTGTGCCATTGCCCGTGGCACTGCCATCGCCCATCTCACTCCTGGCATACTCGGACCTGCAGGAGCAAGCAGGTGGGTCTGTCAGCCACACAGCATACAGGGTGCTTCATACACAATGATCGCATTCAGCATCACGCATGGCAAAAAAACACGCAGTGGGGCATTTGCAGCACCGATTAGTTACAGTTACAGCAGTGTCATTTCCTGCAAGCAAGCACTGCAAAGCACGGCTGATGCCTGGAAACGCACCTTGCATACTCTGATGCTGGCCCTCTGCTGGGTGTGCCTGGGTGCCCCACCACTAGAACACCACTGCTCGCTGCTGCAGCTGCTGCTGCGTCCATGCCTGCTGTGCTGGCTGCAGCACCGCCGCGCATCCCCTCAGGCCCGCCTGGCGTACCAGGCACGACACCTGTACCGCTGACGCCAGCAGCACCTGCAGCAGCACGCATGCAACCGGACACCAGCCACCACATCTGTTCAGCAACAGCAATGCACATGGTGAAAACCACACGTGAATGCTGTCGAACACAGGCAAGCTACAACTATGTTGCTCAGCTGCGCGTGGCAAGCCAACAATAATATGTTCGACTGCATCCAAAAAGCAACTGCAACAGCAAGCTGCAGCCTTCATGCCCTGCGGCATTGCGACTCACTTGCAGCAGCCGTTCCTAGCGGTGGCACCCGATGGCTTGGAGCACGAGACAGCCCACTAGGCGTGCCAGGCACCACACCCCCACCCCCAAAGCCCAGCGTTGGCGTGCGTGGCAGGTTGAAGGTGCTGGGGGTGCGTGGCCGAATCATGCTGGTCATCATGCTGCTGGCATTCATAGTGCTCGCCATGCCAGGCCGAGACGCGAGGCCTGGAGCGGCGTGGCCGCCAGCTGCACGCGCGTTGTCTGCTGCTGGCAGCTCAAAGCGCGGCGGCCTGCAACAAGCAACACATAAACCAGCACTGCTGTTGGTGTACTGAGCACGAACGCACGTGGTACGTCAACTGCATACAGAGGGACGGCAATGCAGACCTGAGCTACGTTAACACCATCAGTAGGGCAGAACTGGCAGCTATCCATGTAGCACTTACAGAGGCAGCGCCTCTGATATCCCAGCCAGACAACGCTGTCCACATCACCACTGACAGCCTGGGGTCGATTTTTGGCATCAGAAAAGCGGTGGATCGTCCCCAGGATATTTCAGAACAACGTCACCACCACTTGCTAAATGGGATAGTTGAAGCAATAAGAGCGGCACCCGGCTCAGTTCACATCTGGAAGGTCAAAAGTCACATAGGTATAGCAGGCAATGAAGCTGCAGATGCGGCAGCAGCGGCCGTGGCACATGGGGAAGTGGCTGCCACCCAACTCAACGAATATGGCAGGCCAAGCAACCTGCGAACAAGCATCTATTGGCCACATAGACGCATCGAGCAGCAGAAAGAAACAAATGGCAAGTCCATTCAGCACACGATGTACGAACCACTGGCCAACCTAGAGGATGCACTGCGAGACATAGCCCATACGCACAGGTGGTTCGGCATGTCCAATCTACAGTCATACTACGCAGAGCAGTGGCTACGGCACTGCGACCAGATGGAACACAGATACAGCCATATGTTTCTAACAAGCTCAAAGCTCTCCTTGCGTACCAAAAAGCTAGACATCGGATGTAGGTTTGACGTAGCGCCGACACACAAGCAGTTGCACCGTTACCGTGTGGTAAAGAGTCCCATGTGCCCCCTCAGATGTGGTGAAACAGACAGCTGCCACCACGCCATCAGCGGATGCCCTAGGCTATCTACTACCGTCACCAGCCGTCACAATGCAGCCGGGTCTCTAATTGTTGAAGCGATATACAAAAACTCAGGCGCTAGTGCTATACTGCTAACAGACGTGGGAATCCGAAGACGGTGGCCAGACGGCGATGGTCCAGCACGCCTCCCATGTAATCGCTACCTGCGCGACACTGACCTCCCCGAAAACATGCCCCCAGCCCTGCGCGCTGCCCTGCAAGCCTACACAGGCAGCATTCCCAACATTCTGCTGCAAAAGCTGGACGGCATGAGCAGTCAAATGAATTACGTCATAGCAGAGATCAAATACTGCAAAGACACAGACCCAGAACCCCAGCAGCAGCGCGCACAAGCCCAGCATGCTGCGCTGAAAGAGCTGTTTACGACACACGACCCAGAATGCAGAGTTACAGTTGCGCCAATCCTACTAGGGGTAACTGGGGTGATATGCAAAGAGACAATATACACAATTGAACACCAACTAGGGGTAGAAGGACCACGGTTAGCAGCACTGGCAAAGAGGCTGCACTTCTCAGCAGTGACCAACATGCAGAAAATATGGAGGCAACGTAAGGCAATCATGATGGCAGCAAGGAAACGTACTGGCACAAGACCAGCACAGCCTAACTCAAACCCTGCAAAGAAACGACAGCACGGCACCGGCGAACCAGACCACCGCAAAAAGCCACGCTTTTGATGAGCGCACGCAAGCGATACGCCCCGCTTGTGCCCTAGGGCGCAAGTGGACGGGTAGAGGGTGTGGATCCCAGGGGCGCCGCCCCTGGCCACACACACCCTCTTAGCCTTGACTTACCCAGGAGCTGCAGAGCTGCCTGGGTAGTCACTCACTCACTTACTTGGTGTACTGATGTGTACTGGAAGCTCACGCCACAGTGTTCAAGCCTAGATGACCAGAAATACCGACGCCAGCCATCTGACTGCCACCAGTCGACCTCATGTCAGTCTGCTGAGAAAAGCAGTTGCATGCAATTACGCTACGCAGCTTGCGGGCTCACCGCGTCTGCCGCTCGTTGAGCACCTGCTCCCACAACGCAGGGTTGGTCAGCTCCCAGCTGATGCTGCCAGGCACTGCGCGGGAGTCCGAGTGAGGCTCAGGCATCTGCAGCAGCAGCAGCAGCCAATGCATAATCAGCTTATTGCACACCCCCTGCTGCTGGTCTTGGACCTCTGCATACTTTGCAGCATCGCCGCCATAGTGGTTTCTGCGCTTCTGGAGCTACTTTGGTGGCAGAACTGGCACCTGCCGCAGGCAACGCCATGTTATGCCCGCACCTGCATGCATATCCAGGTGTTGTAGACGTTCCAAATCATCTCCACGCCTGTGTATGGGCAGTCGGGTGAGGTGGGGCTGACGCTGCGCCCAGTGGCAGGCTCAACAAACACCGGCTCAGACACCTGCAGCGCACGACGACACAGCATACTACATGAAATGGATGTATGCAGCAACAAGGCTACAAGCTTGTGAGAACCCCATCAACTGCAGTCGCCAGTGGCCTGCAAGTTGCAAACAAGAAGCATTCAGCACGGCATTGTGGCACAGATGTGGCAGCACCTGCTACCTAGTGCAGGAAGTAGGCAAGTGCTAACACTTCAAGAAGCCCTCACCTCTCGCCTTCCTGGCAGCACCAGCACCCAGGCGTGTACCCTATTGTTGCGCTGCTTCTTGTGCGGCTGCTCCTCAGCTGCCACCTCTGCCTGGCTGTCCTCGCCACCTGCTGCTGCTGATGTCTCATCTGCTGCTGCAGACTTGGCACGTGCCCCTGGCTCTGGTGTCTGCAAGCAACAGGTACAGTGCATAAACCATGTTGACACATCCGTTCGTTCGTCATGCAGCTGCGCATGATGACATTCACGGTTATGTGAAGCAGCATATAGGCAGTGCCTCATCTGCACCAAAGCCACAGGGCGTTATGCATGCACACCAGCAGCATGCTCCTGCAAGCAACTGCCGCACCTCAGCAGTAGATGTGCCAGCAGTGTCGCCAGCCTCCTGTGCTTCTGGGTCACCATGCCCCTGCAGGTACTTGCTGACCAGCTGCGGCTTGGGCCTCACAACACACTTCTTCTTCTTGCCCAAATCATCGCCTGCTGCCCCTTCAGAAGCACCAGAGCCACCACCCTTGCTGCTGCTGCTACTCCCAGTGCCAGATGCTGCTGCAGAGCCTGGTCCAGAGCTGCCTGCAGCACCCGAGCGCCCTGCACTGCTGTTTCCTGCACCTGCTGCCTGTCCCTGTCCCTGCTGCTGCTTTTGGCTGCTGGCTGCCGCTGCAGCAGCCGCTGCTGCATCTGCAGCAGACAGCAGTGGGTCCCCAGCTGGCAGCACATACTCTGTATTGCTCTGGTCGTTCAGCGTCACCGCCAGCGGTGCGTACCCCATCACCACAAACGCATTGTAGCCAGCGCCCAGCAGCAGTGAGCACAGCACATTCGCAGCATCAAAAGCATCAGCTGCTTGCCAGCTCAGCACTGACATGGGGCTGGGCATGTGGCTGGGTGGATGCAGGGGCTCCTCAAGTAGCTCATATGTCAGGAACTCAGACACAAACTTCGCGCAGCCCTCCAGCGTGTGTAGCTCAGGGAAGGGGGGCAGGCTGGGGCGCAGCGTGGTGCACACAAATTTGGGCACGCCACACTCGTTGAGCGGAGTGAGGGGCATGGGCCGCCTGCAGGTGAGCAGGTGGCACACAGCAGTGGCAGCACGTCGGCATAAGATGGCCCGTGTGATGCATGTCAGCTGCAAGCTGACAGCATGCCGTGGCTGTTGCAGGAAACCCTGGAAGCTATGCTGGGGTGGTGTGGCATTTGCAGAATTTGTAGATGGGAACATTCTCTGCCACCCACCCATGTGCATTCACAGCCAGCTGGGCCCCAGCTAGTAGTGGCATTCTGAAGCAATGCAACACAAGGCTGAGATCATCCCTGCTCACACCCCGCTCTCAGCAGCGTTGCCGCTGCAGCATGCTTGCACAAGCACAGCACTCTGCAAACTCCATGTCACAACTCCATTTTCCATGTAACAACTCCATGTTAACTGCAAGGCATATCAGGACCACCACAGTCGCACCCTGCTACAGCAATGCACCCTGCACGCAAGCGTTACCTGTGTGGGTACAGCTCCTGGAACACTCGCTGGAAGTCCCTCACATATGCCAGCATCTTCTGCTCCTTCTTGCTGTTGCTGGTGAAGCTAGCCGGCATCTTGCCTGCGCTGTGTGTGGTGTGCTGCACGCGGCTGCTCTTGGTGCTGCCTCCTTGTGCGCGTGCTGCGCCTTCTCCATCGCTGCCTGCTGCTACAGCCTTGGGCTTGAAGCTGTCTAGCTTTGCTGTCTTGAACACATCCCAGTACACTAGCCCTGCAGACAGCCGGTGTGTGCAAAGCATGCTAGACTAAGTGATCCTCCCACCACCAACACGAATAACGCAGGTTCTATCTTCACCAGCACAAATGCAAGTCAGGCTCCTGCCTGGGTGTCACCGCCTAGGCGGACGACACTCTGCAACATCATGTGCAATCGTGTTCAGCAAGCCCTTGTGGCTCGATGCCACTCACCCTTTTCTGCATCATCCTCGTTCATTGTCCTGCCCAGCGTTGCTGACCCCAGCTGGTAGCAGCGCAGCTGGCCCTGCTGCATAACACCCGCCCTGTCCTTGTTGTAGGGCAGCTCAGGGTCCAGCTCCTGCCACTCAATCTCAACAGCAGCACCTGCCACATCAGCAGCATCCAGACCTCCTGCAGGCACCAAAAAACACGACACAAGGCGAGACAACACATGCCCTGATGTACAGCATCTTTGTGAGGCCGGTCCCTGTACATGCAGCACTTCAGAGCATGCTGTGCTGGCACTCTGTTATATGCTGGCTCGAGTGATCGTGCTGCATGCGCTACAATTAGGCGCGACAAGCTGGCCATGCGAGGCTTGAACCCCAGCTGTCCTGTGTAGCTACCTGGTCCTAAGCCGCCATTGCCAGCAGCGGCTGGATGCAGTGCGCCAGCCCTGTCCATTGCTGTGCGTGAGATGTGTGCCTTGAACAGCGACACTGTGCTGGCCCCCAGCTCATTGACGCCGCCGAACAGGTACAGCCAATCGTTGTGCATGTGCAGGATGTGGCTGTGGCGCGGTGGAGGCAGCATGCCCTTGGGAGACACCTGCAGACACGACATGCAAACAGCAGCAGCAGCAACATGAATACAAGCTCGCAACTGGTATGTATATAATGACGCACGCCTGTGTACATTGCAGGAGCAGGGGCTTTGGATGCTTGCCAAAAAGCCGTCGGCAAAGAGACATGTGCTGCTGACAATGTCCTGCAAGATATGCACGACAAGCATCTACGAGCGCGCCAACTGCAGCGGGCACTTCACCAGACGCAGCTGCCAGCCCTGCCATCATCAGCTGCCACTCACATCAATCCAGGTGCGAGTAAGCAGGTCCAGCACATGCATGTCATCCAGCACAAAGTTGTTGCGGCCACCATGGATGATCAAGTGGTGCCCGTTGCCAACTGTGATGGCTGCACAGCTGCGGGGGCTGGGGGCTGTGCCGCTTGTGGTGGGCTGACTCCACGTCCAACCAGAGAGCTCCAGCAGCAGCAGGTCATTGGTGCGGCCACCAGTGGCATGCCCAGCTGCAGTTCAGCATGTGCAAGCAGCCACATCAGCACGGTTGCTGGCAGCAGCATGGCACGCCAGCACTGTTTCAAGCGATCACAATGCAGTGCCAGTCAAGCCAGAGGGAGCAGTGCAACGCTGGTACACGCAAGAAGCAACCAACTGCATGCATGCCACGCACCAAACACCACCATGTGTCCAGCGTGGTACACTGCTGCTGCGCCCTCGCGGGGGCTGGGAGCTGTGCCGCTCACTGCTGGCCGCCGCCACGTGAAGCTGTCCAGGTCCAGCACAGCCACATCTGACAGGCGCTTCTTGTCGGCGTTCCTGCAAGGTGCCCAGGAACAGCACACCGGGTGAGCGCGAATTCAGTGCGTGCGCTGCATTGCAGCTGATGCCTTGCTGCACAGTCCTGCAAGCTCATAAAGCACCTGCCCGCAATACAGGTAGCATTGACAGGTGCAGGCAGCCACCAAGCACACCAAAGCATGTACCAGCAACACGCTTGCTAGGGCTGCTGTTGCTGCCGCCTCACCTGCCGCCAAACACCACCAGCTGGTGGTGGTCTGGGTCGTACACGGCGACGTGCCCGTACCGCCCGCATGGCCTGTCACCGCGCGTTGGCTGCGCATGCCACTCCATGCGCTCGCTGGTCATCCAGAACAGCTCATGGCTCACGGAGCCATCCTTGACCAGCTGCCCACCAAACACATACACCATGTTGTTCACCTGCAGCAGCAGCAGTAGCAGCAGCAGCACACATGAGATGGTGGGGGCAGGAACTCAACAGGTAGCATAGGTCAAGAATGCGGCGTCTGCCAAGCCGATTGCTTGCGGTTATCCTGCTGTCACCATGGTCCTCGCTCACCTGTGTAAGGCTGAAACCTGTGCGTATCCAGCACCTGTTGTCCACATTGAACTCGCCAAACTCTGTCTTGAGCTGCTGTGACGCCTCAGCCTTGCACCTGCATGTAGCCCGACATGTGCACATCCTTAGGTGTGTCCTCGTTGTCCTGTGCAACCCCCAGCATGATTGCTGTGCCCAATACAGCCAAGTCTGTCTGGCAGGACAGCCAAGCAGCGCACAGGACGCTGCATGCTGCAACTACGTTCCGTGCAGAGAGCAGGTAAGCATGAGCACGCCATAAAGACGGCTGCTTGCTGGTACACTAGTGCTGAAGCAGCTGAATGTTGGGAATGCGCTCCGCCCACCTGTACTCCATGTACGGCCCCACTGCCGTGCCAATGGGCCGCAGCCTCTCCACCTCCTCCAGCCGCTCACGCTCCTCCTCTTCGCGCAGGAACGCCAACAGCCTGGCAGCACAGCAGCAGCAGCAGCAGCAGCAGCACAATGTTTTGCAGGAGAGCATCGCGCTTGATGACACATTGCAGTGCAGTCAACTAGTAATGGGCTGGAAGAGCATCACTATCAGAAATGTAAGCAACATATCGCCTGACGCAGCTGCACATACCGTGACAGGCCCTCCTCCGCCTTCGCCTTGTATTTGTCATCCAGGTTGTTATAACGCAGGTTCAGCTCCTTGATCGTCTTCAGGTGGCCCATTGACGGCGGCACCCGCACGAGCATGTTGTTGGCGGCGTCAATGCGCTGGATGCGCTTGAGCCGGCCCATGCTTGCAGGAAGCTGCCGCAGGCAGTTGGTGGAGATGTCCAGCTTGGTGAGGCTGGGCAGCTCCCCAATGTTATCTGGCAGGGCTTCCAAGCGGTTGTTTTCAAGGCGCAGCACCTGCACAGTAACAAGGGAGAGTAAGGACATGTTTGCTGTTGGCGTGTGGCATAGCCAAACATAGCACATTCAGCTGACATGCCTGTCGGCTAGTCACATGCAGGGCTTGCTGGCGCTCCCCCTGCTGCTGCTGCTCTTGGTGCTCATGTCCCATCAATGCATGCTCCTGCACTCCTGCTGCCAGTGCCGCAGCACATTGCGCTGCTGCCATTGCCACTTGTGCACAACATACACTGCTGCTTCCTCTGCAATCTCCTGCTGCTTTGCTGCTGTCATGCTGGTGGTAGCTATCGTTGCCTGTACAACGCAGCTGCTGCCAGCCTAGCTGCTGGCACAAGTGACACATGTATTGCAGTACTGCTGTGATAGCCACCAACACAGCTGCGAGCTGCTGCTGCTGCCGCGGCTGCTGCCCCTGCTGCTACTTTTGCTGCTGTGGTTAGCGGCTGCTGCGCTGCTGTAAGCACACCTCCAGCTTTGGCAGCGTGGCCAGCGAGTGTGGCAGCTCCACCAACAGGTTGCCCGACAGATCCAGCTCCTTGAGAGTGGTTGCCTGCAGGCACATAAACATGCACGAAGTCCATCGCTTGGCATGCTGTGTTGCAGCCGCATGACTGCTGCGTTTCTGCGCATTTGCAGCTGATATATACTGTGCATGCTCAAGTGCAGGTCCTGCACAGCATTGATGTATCCAAACCCTGCCTCATCACACCCTGCGACGCTGTAATCATGACCAGCACGACAGAAGAAACAACACTGGCATGCGCTACAGCTACCAACAACATTGACCAGCACGCCGCGGTGTGACAGGTGGCACCACCCATGCTGTTAGGTGACGCTGCTGTTGCAGCTGCTTAGACTGCTGCTGAATCTGCTGCTGAGACTGCTGCTGCTGCTGCTGCTGCTGAGGCGGCTCTGGCTGCCACTGCTGCTGCCACTGCCAGCAAACTGAGCATGACAGCATGCTGCCACGCACATGTGCAATGCCACTGTCCAGGCGCGTGATCTGGTTGCCAGACAGCTCCAGGGTGAGCAGCTGCGGCAGGCGGCTGACGGCGCTGGGCACCCTGCGCAGCTGATTGTACTTGAACCGCAAGATGCGGATCGCCTGCAGCTCCGTGATGCTGTCTGGCAAGTCCGTGAGGTTGTTGCTGCAGGTGATGAGGGGTGACCATGAAGAGGGAGGAGTAGTGGAATGAAAGTGGGTGCGGCTCAAGTTGGATGCATGTGCACGCCCACTGCAGTAAGCTGTTGCTGCGCATACATCCCATGCACGGGCGTACAGTTGCAACTGGTGCAGCCATGCATATGCTGCATCCGTCGCGCTGCATAAGAGATGATGCCTGTGCCAGGCACTGTTGCAGAGCACCTGCGCAGGTAATCATCTGCTGACAAAAGTCATAGCTCTGCACACCTGGACAGCTCCAGCTCTGCGACATGTGAATTATACTTCTTAACAAGGTCAACAAACCCTGCTGGTAGCTGTGGTAAGCCAGCATAACTGCAGCAGTGGCAGCAGCATACGACACTCGTGAACTTCACTGACGGTCAGCTTGATGACAATATTGTCTGCATGTTGCTGGTCCATGCACAGCATGTGACATGCTGCTATGTGAAATTATGTTATGTAAGCATTGAAGTCCACCGCATGCTCAGGTGGAGGCTGTTGCAGGCCTCTGATGGCAAGTTGCATGTACACTGCAGTACAGCTGCAGTCAAGCTGAGATGTTGACTCATGGGCTTACCCAACATTCAGCTTGTAGGTTTGCCGGCACTCTACCAGACGCTCTTCTAATACCTCAGGAGGCATTTTATTGTTTGAAGCCATTGTGGAAGAGCTGCCTGGCCTCGCTCAAGCGAGCCTAGGGCTGTACTGTTAGTCTGGCTTCATCAGAGCGACAGCTCACAATACAAAAACAAAACAGTTGGCTGTAAAACATCAGAATGTAATTGATATTGCTGAATCGTTCGTGGATGATGGTAGATGAAGGGATAGGTCTCAGCCTGCTACTGCTGTGGTTCCAAAGTGACGTCCGGGTTGCATTCAACACTTTCGTAGTCGTTTACAACCCTTTATAGTTGCGCCTCGCTCGACTTGTGACGTTGTTTGCGTGTTCACTACCTCCGAGACACTACGCAAGCACCTGCCACGATGGCCGCTGTGGATGGACTTAAGCCTGGATTTGGCTACGTGCTGGGCACAGCAGCTGCTTCATACTTTGTGTGAGTGTGCTGCGCAGAGATCTGTGCTGAATGGCATCTTCTTGGCACCAGCAGAACCAGAACACTGCACACCGCACCCATTCCCTGCAGCATGATCATTGCATGCATACCCCTTGATTGGTGCTTAATACTGACATGCGTCTTGCAGGCACCACATGTACATGGGTTTCAAGGTGGTCAAGGCGCGCAAGCAGTAAGTGCCAGTCACGTCCAATGCATCTGCCATTGGCAGATCGTCTAGGAAATGTGTTGCATACTTTGCGTGCAGTGTGCACACCACCGTGCAGTCTATTGTTCAGCAGATTTGAAGCTGTGCTGGCCCTTCATCAAGACAAAAGCAGCTGGTCAACTTGTTCCTGCTGCAGGAAATGATGCAACAGTGCAGCATCATCACTCTGTTACGCAAAACCCTTTGACATTCTGCCATTTTCATCCTGCAGGTTCAATGTGGAGTACCCTGCCCTGTACGCTGACGAGAAAAACTGCTCAGATGAGAAGAGCCGCCAGGCAAGTGCTAGCGACAAGCCTTTGCCCAGGTGCTGTATCAGCCAGGCATCCAGCTGCAGCAGCTCCTGCATGTTTGCATTTCACAGGATTTGCTTGCACGATGCTGCCACAACTAGCATGGACGACAGCCCTTCTCCTCCATGTTGTAGTTGCCTGAGCAATGACACAGGCACTGTGACCGGGCATGTGAAGTTCATCACCTCCTTGCATTTGCACAGCGCTTGTGCCAGGGTGCTGTTGCCGCCCATCGTAACACACTCAAGTCGAAACCTGCAACCACCACTGCACCATCAATCAGGGCGCAAGCCACATTGCCCCTGCAGGTCCGACTCAACATGTCCAACTCCCTGACTTCCCGATGCCGCCCCGCCCTGCACCACGCTGCACTGCACTGCATTGCTGCGCCTGCAGACCTTCAACTGCGTGCAGCGCGCGCACCAGAACAGCCTGGAGAACCAGCCTATCTTCCTGAGCCTGCTCACACTGTCAGGCCTGCAGTACCCCGTGACTGCCGCCTCCTTCGGCGCCCTCTACCTGGCCGGCCGCATCGGCTACGTGCAGGTGCGCTGGATACTTGTGCGGGTGCATCTGCAGCTGAGCAGGGTGGCTGTGATGCTGCTCTGGGCTCAGTGGGCGATGTGCACAGCCATATCTACAAAGGCATTGAGTCTGCTGCGGACGCCAGCACCTCTGTAATCATTGCAAACAGGTTGGGCCAGCTGTGCACGGTTGGACGCAGGGTTGCACGCACAATGTGTACGCCGCCTGTCTTTGATGTATGCATGCCTTGACTGCTCTGCTTGCGCTGCCATGTCATGCTTGCAGGGCTACTGCACTGGCGACCCCCAGAAGCGTGTCAACTACGTGACCGCGCTGGGCTACGTGGGGATCTTCGGCCTGGTGGGCACCACCATCAAGTTTGCAGCTGACCTGCTGAGCAAGTAAAGCGCCCACGGCACGCTACAGTGTTGTCTGTCCTCTAAGCGCCGCATGTGCAGTCGGCTGTACCAGAGCATTGGATTGGAGGCAGCGAGGGGGAAGAGGAGAAGGAGCTGAATGGGTGGCAGTTGTGCGCAGCAGTTGCAGCTGGTTTTGAGCCTTTGGAGGGCAATCCTTGTGGCTATTGATGTGGTGCTTGCAAGTCTGAAGTTGGCATATTGTGCGACTGTGCAGCTGGACGAGGCAGCATTTTTCCATTTTGCACCCTGCTTTTGTTGCCAGATGCACGCAAGTGCCTCGTTGCTGGTTTCGCAACCAACATGCGGCGGCTGTGCTTGTAACCAGACTGTACAAGTGCTACATGGAACTCCCAGTTCTCTGGCACTGGCGCCAGTTCACTGTGGACAGCAGTTGACCGGGGCGCGCACGGCCGCCAAATTGGCCAAGATACTCCAGCAGCTATGACTGCATCTATGAATGAAAGCGACTGCAAAATATAGCAGGCGCTGATGAGGGCGCCGACGCCAGCAAGCATGCTTGTGCGCCAAATGCACTCACATCCAGGCTCTTGGCATTACAACATGACAATGGCACACTCCTGGTGCGCTGATGGCCACAAACAGCGCAGCAGAAACAAGCGGCCATGTCAGCCTACACCACCAAAAGCAGGGCAAATCTCGCCACCCCTCGTACACAGCTGCCAAAGCACGCCACCGGCCTACACTTCGCCCTGCTGGTTGTTGCCATACAGCTCGCCCACCAGGCGGCGTGCCAGTGCGCTTGCGAGGTGTGAGGCAAGATTAAGCAATGCGTCCCCGCCCAGTGCCAGGCCCTCTCGCGCAAAGTAGTTGCAGCTGTCATACACGCGCTCGACCATGGGCCGTTTGTTGGCATCTGGAATCAGGCACTTGCTGAGCAGCTCCCTCTCCTGCAAGCTGAGGCTCGAGTAGCGCTGCAGGTAGGGGTGCTGCTCGCAGTGCATGATGTCGCTGTGCACTGCACTGACCTCGGCCAGCCACTCCTCCTCTGGCAGGCCCAGCAGCTCCGGCAGCGGCAGCTCACCTGCGGGCGCCGCGGTTGCAGTGAGTTTCGAGGAGGCGGCAGCGCAGCAAGTTGGCAATGCAGCCGCCACGCAAGCAGCAGCCACGCAAGCAGCAGCCATGCAAGGCAGTGATTGGTGCTGCCCTCGTACTGCGGCAGGTGCACGTGAATTGTGCAGACTGCACATGCTGGCTGTGACAAAAATGAAAAAGCAGCATATCAAAGGGAAAACAGCACACCAAGGGGCAAGCAATTGCAGGACAAGGTGCTTATAGAGCCTCGAGCGGCGAGTGCTTGGAGTTGAAATGCAGGAACAATGGCAGCAAGCAACTAGCAGCAAGCACACACCTGTCCTCAGGTGCAGCAGCAGGCAGCCCAGGTGCCAGGTGTCCAGCGTGTAGTGGTGGTACACGCCCGCCCGCTGCTCAGGCGCCCGGTACGCCCACATCCCAAAGCGGTAGCCTGAGCCCAGCCCCTCATCCATTGTGGTAGAGGAGCCGCAGTTGATCATCTTGAACACCTCCCTGCCAGACGGCGCCTGCGCCTTCACAATGTTGCCAGGATGTACGGACCTGTAGATGATGCGCTTGCGGTGGCACTCCTGCAGCGCCGCGGCTGCCGCGCGCATCACCTCGAATGCATGCTGCTCACTCATGCCAGCAGGCCCGCCCTCAGGTGACTGCAGCAGCGCTGCCACGCTGCCGCCCTGTGCATACTCCAGCAGTAGGCAGGGCCGCTCCTGCTCAGAGCGCGGGGGTGCTGCAGCTGCTCCTGGCACCACCACTTGTGCTGTGCCATACGCAAAGCAGCGCACAAAGCGGGGGCTGCCCGCCAGCCGGCCGTACCGCGCACGCACACCAAGCAGTTGCTTGCGTGCGGCGTTGCGGTAGCTGCGCATGTCATCCACTGCCACGTTGCCGCGCTCCTCTGCGGTCAAGTCCTGCAGCTGGCGGCACACCTTCAGCACATACAGCCCTCCAACCTCAGGGCTGCGCAGCGGCTGGTTGCCTGTCCTGCAAGCTGCTGCTGCCGCTGCCTGCGGTGCCGCTGCCACTGCTGCTGCTGCTGCCATCCGGCCCTCACTGTTGTCAGCTGCTGCCGTGGCTGGCTGTGTGAATAGCTGAACATTGTCTAGCTGCACAAGGTGCGCCTCTGCGTTGCCGCCCTCGCCTATGAACCCCTTGCAGGTGACCTCATACATGGTGTTGGCGAACTTGCGCCGCCAAAGGGTGCCCTCCTGCTCCCAGAGGCGCAGCTGCATGCCAACAGGAAACTGACCTGGCTGTGCAGCAGCAGCTGCGCCAGCCGTGCTGGGGCTTGGACTAGTTGGTTGCTGCGCCTGCCGCTGCAGCACGTGTGCATTGTCTGCTACAGCAGCAGCTGGCGGCGCAGAGGCAGCAGCAGGCGGTGCTGCTGCAGGGGGGCAGCAGTGTCCTGCTGCTGTGATGCCACCTGCTGCCTAGCTGCTGCAGCAGACGCCAGCAGAACATTGGCAGCATCTGAAACTGCTGGTGCGGTTCGTGCCCGCTTCCTTTGCTACCGCACCAAAGCAGTACCAACAGCAGGAACAGCAGCACAGCAGAAAGATCAGCAGCATACAAGTTTGATGTGCCTGGATGACTCATTTCGCATAATCCTTAGCTAACCAACCTGTACCTTGACACGCTTGCAGGGCGAGGGTGTTGCTGCTGCTGCTGCAGCATGAGTCTACTACAGACACCTGTGCCACCCCTCCTCATCCACCACGTTGACACACAGCTGGCAAGCAGGAGCATGTAGCAGTCAACTATTACTGCTGCCAGTGGTGCTGCCGTTTCCACCTACCTGCTCAGTGAAGTCATGCAACTGCGCTTCGTCAGCAGTAGAGGGTCCCCCTTGGCGATCCTGCGCGGTGTCTACTGGCCCATCCTGCAGATCCATGGACATGCAGCATCAGTGTTTGAAGCCTGCTCAGCTAGGCTGGCCAAGGTGGCAACTGCTTTCGAAAAGCGCCCAACCGCCAGATAGCAGGACTGCTGCGCCAAACAAAATGCCAGCCTCACCTGCCCGAACTTGGCCCCCATCTGGTTACCGCACGTGTTGTGTCGCTGCCTCTACAGACAGTGACAGCGTAGTGGAAGGTTCGACTCGCACCTGCAGGGGGTTTCCCTTTAGGCTGCCGACGTACCGAGTAGATTGTGACATGGCATAGCATGCCAGAACCCCAGTGCTGCCCGCACTCTCGGATCAGAGTCTCTGTACATACAGTACACGTCGTTCTCATACGGACAGTCCACGTGTGCAGGCCCTGAGGCCTCACGACGTGACAACTCTCCCCCACCTAAGTGGCAACGTCCTCGTTGACCAGTGCATGTGCAGGGATCACCCGTACAGCATGACAGCAGTCACGACCAGTGTATGTGCAGGGATCACCCATACAGCATACTACCAGTTTGGACAAACACAGCGTCCCGTGTCTATAATGAAGAGTGTCCGTGATTTGTTTAAGAGGGTCCCTCTCCCCCACCCGCGTGTGGAGTACCACCGCACAGGCGCATCCTCGAGATGTCTCACCTAGCAGCCCAGCTGCTGAACGCATGTCACTTTACCCATGGTAGCGCGAGGGTTAACCGAGCCACAATCAGTGACTGAATATTCGTATCGATATATCAATCGAAATGAACTGAGAGAACCAAGGGTCTCGCCAGTAGGAGTGCCTATCCCGGCACAGCGCGCGCACGAACAATGCTACCAAGGGGCGTAAGAGGTTGCACCTTGCAACAACGATACTGAGTTCGCATGAAGGCGACTTGTCATGTGTGCAGGATCCAGACAGTAACCCTGGCCAGGAGTCACCCGGTTCGCACATCAAACACGTCCAGCAGGGCTCCATATTGATTGCTTTTACCAAAACAACCCGGTCTCTTAAACCACTGGATCGAAGCCTTTCTTTCCATGTATTAACAGCACAGAGGGACTCAAACCCTAGGGCGAGCTCGACTCCAATACTGTTGCAACACTTCGGGATAATCCCTTTGAAGACCTTTCTCAGGGACCCATGCATTGTACTCAGGACCTAGACCTTCATACTTTACCAAGTATGACTTCAGAACACGTGTAGGATCATTTCTTGACGGCTTTTCGCTGTGGGTTAGCACCATCTCAACTTTGTATCCTCCTTGGACATCAAAGTCAACAATCATGTTGGGATGGGGCACAACTCTCCCTTCTAGCCTACACAGTTTGAGTAGTGACACATGAAACACATTGTGCACTCTCATGTTCTTAGGCAACTTCAGCCTGTAAGCGGTCTCTCCTACTCTCTCAAGCACCTCAAACGGTCCCACAAAACGTGGCAACAGTTTCCTTGTACCCGGGGTTCTTATGTACAAGTGCTTGGGGTTGAGCCACACCAGCTCACCAGGCGCCAGAATCAGCTCTCTGCGATTCTCATTCTCCTGCGCCTTCTGCCTATCCTGAGCCCCAGCTAAGAGCTCTTTGGCATGTTTTATCGCAGCTGTTAGCCCAACAGTAAACTGAAGAGCAGCTGGAACTTCACTGTTAGCATGCTGTACATCCACTGGCGTCAAGGGATGTTGTCCGCTGTTCAACCAGAACGGCGTCGTTTGTATACTCTCGTTGTATGAATTGTTTATGGCAAACTCTGCCGAAAACAAGTACTTATCCCAGTCATCCTGACGGGGCCCAGTGTAGTGCCGAAGCATCTCTTCGACTACACGATTCACTCGCTCTGTCTGCCCATCAGTTTCTGGATGAAACGCAGAGGATAAAGCCTGCTTCGTCTTGAGCAGCTTGCATATCTCTCTGAAGAGATTGCTCGTGAACCTGGGGTCTCGGTCTGAGAGTAATACCCGTGGCAAGCCATGCAATTTGAAGATGTTTTCAACGATATATTGAGCTATCTCGATAGCCCCATCGTCCTCATTGCAAGCCACCAGCTTGACCATCTTGCTCAGCTTGTCAACGAAGACAAGAATCGCATCTCGCCCCAACTCTGTAGTTGGTAAACCGGTTATCAAATCCATTGACACGGTTTCCCACCTCCTGCCCGGAATGGGTAATGGCTGTAACAAGCCTGCCTTCTTTTGCGAAGAGCTTTTGTTGCGCTGACATGGAATACATGTCAACACGTATTTTTCAATATCAGCTCTCATAGTTGGCCACCAGAACGTCCGTTCTGCCAACTTGAGGGTCTTGTGTAACCCAGTGTGTCCTGCCCATAGTGCATCATGGCACTCCTCGATGGCAGCAGTCCGTAGGTTGTCGTGATTTGGGATAACCAGCACTTGGTTACCATCTGGCAGCAATTTCCAGTACAAGTCATGTCGCTGGATTAGCCCTTTCACATTGTCTGCTTCTGCAAACCATGTGTCATGTGCATAAGCACGTTGGATACGCGCAGTGAGGTTCACCATGCGTCTCTCCTCCTCCCCTGGGTCGAAAGTAGGGGGTGGCACTACCTGCGCCTTTGGGCCATGCTGATAGATATCATCCATGAAACGGACTTTCTTTGGAACCGCCGCATGTGAGGGCATGAAAGCTGACCAGTTACGCTTGCCAAGCGCAACTGCGGGGGTAGCAATATCAACAGCATCACCTGCTGCTGCCTCACTAGGCTGCTGCACCTCGTGCTGTACAGACCGCCCGGATTCCCTGTGCAAAGGAACATGCATTTTGCCTTTGTAGCGTGTTGAAACCGCCAGTTTCATCACCAACGCCTGTAACTTATGTGTTGACAGACGACTTAGGGGATCAGCAACATTCAGCCTGCCAGGCCTATATTCCCATTGCATGTGAGCAAAACGCGTGAGGAATTCATACCAACGCGCCATACGTGGTGAAAGCACTTCCTGTGTCTCAAAGAACGTATTGGGATGATGGTCTGTCACTAACTTGAAAGGCACACCTTCCAAGTAACAGCGCCACGTCTTCAGCGCATGAATCAATGCCAATAATTCACGTTGGGACGTGTCATAATTCTTCTCCGCTGGAGAGAACTTCTTGCTTTCGAATGCAATAGGCCGCCCGCCTTGCAGCAGCACCGCTCCAATACCATGCAGTGATGCATCAGCAACCACCTCAAAGGGCGTGTGCTTTGCTGCCGCATCGAAGTCAGGTAACACCAATACTGGTGCATGTGTTAAAGCCCATTTAACACCATCAAAAGCGTGCTGAGCTTCCGTGCTCCACAGTTTCTGTACGCTTTTGTCATCTCGCAGAAGGTCAGTCAAGGGTCGCACCAGGGTGCTGTATCCCTGTATAAATTTCCTGAAATAGTTTGCCAAACCCAGGAAGGACCTCAACTGATGCACATCAGTGGGTATCGGCCAGTCTTGCACTGCCTGGACCTTACGAGGATCAACCTTCACGCCGTTTACGCCCACGACGTGGCCCAAGAAGGTAACTTCGGGCTGATTGAAATGACATTTCGCACGTCTGGCAAACAGCTGATGCTCCCTGAGCCGCTGTAACACCAGGCGTATGTGCTGTTCGTGTTCCTCGGGAGTTTTGCTGTAAATAAGGATATCATCGAGGTACACAACCACGAATTTACCCATATAATCCCGGAAAATGTCGTTCATGCACTGCTGGAAAGTAGCAGGGCAGTTCGTAAGACCAAAAGCCAGCACACGCCATTGAAAATGGCCCACATGCGTGCGAAACGCTGTTTTCTCCACATCCTGTGGTTCAACACGAATTTGCCAGTATCCACTAGCAAGGTCAAGGCCACTGAAAACAGTTGCACCATGCAGCTGCTCCAGAAGGTCATCGATCCTCGGCATTGGGTACCTGTTCTTCACAGTCACCTTATTCAAAGCCCTGTAATCGATACACATTCGCAAAGACCCATCAGGCTTTGGGACGAACAGGACAGGAGCACCCCAGGGAGAGCTGGAGGGCTCTATGTACCCCATGCTCAGCAGATGCGCAACTTGCTTTTCAACTTCAGCTTTCTCCGCCTGAGTCAGCCGATACATCTGTTTATAAATTGGCCTTGCTCCTGGCTCAAGAGGTATCAAATGAGTCACTCTACGCTCAGGAGGTAGATCTTTGAGATCTGCAAAGACATCCTCATACTCCCTGAGTATGGCGTCCAGTTGCTCTGTTGATAGCACTCCCTGTGCATGAGCCTCAACAGCTGATGCAACCTTATAGTTAACTGCATCTGAGGGTTTCACTTGCACGAGGAAAGACCGTGTCTTTTTGCGCATAACTCTCTTCACCTGAAGAGCTGTCAGCAGCAAACCCGGAGGTTTCTCTTTGCCATCACCTAGAGGCAACTTAGCTGCTGCAGAACGCATCGTATGCCGCTTTCCACGAATGTATGCAAACGCACTTCGTGTACCGAAGTCAAGGTGAACTCTTCGTAATGACATCCAGTCATCACCGAGAATTATGTCGAACCCAGGCATATCCAATACCTGGCAAGACACACTATCTTGCATAGGTCCAACCTTGATTTTAAGCGACACCCTGCCTTGCGAGTTCACAACTCGTCCGTCAGCCAGCTCAATCTTGTTGCTGCTGACTGCTGTATGAGCTACATGTGTGTACACCAGCTCGTTGCAGCCACCTGGAGCTAACAAAGCTAGTGCTAGCTTGAGTATCCAACGCAACCACAGCGTTGAACTGGTTAGCAGTACCCACAAATGTCATTGTGGCTGCCCCCTGTGATACCAGGTGCTCAGTGGAGTAAGGCGGGTCATAGTACACACTGACTTTCTCTTTCCTCAGGGGTACCGAGTGACCTTCGCTCGTTTCAAACATGGCATTTCGTCGGTTGAATACCATTATTCTCTGCATGCCCTTTAGCATATGCGAGAACGCCCCTGGCTTGTGAGGAACCACCAGGACCGCCTTGGTCGAATCTGGCGATTTTGCTTTGCTCGAAACATAGTGTTTGATCGTTTCATACAGCAAAGATGGCGGTGGGTCCAACCAGACCACCTGGTTGGCCAAATCCGCTTGCAGGAACTCGTCTGGTGTCACACACCGACTGGCATGAACAGCATTCCATGTGTTCTCTTGCCCAGTTCCCAATGTAAAATGACAACCTGTCAATTCTTGTATTTTACTGTATACTCTGTCCTTCAGTTGGTACACCGGAGCTGGAGGGACAACATCTTGTCGTTTTGACTGCCCGTCACTGTTTTGCTCGGGACATAAGTCCTCAGCACCCTTTGTTTCTGCAGAAGTATTTTTATCATCTGCACCTGCAGTTTGCTGACAAGGAGGACGCACAATTGTAATGTACTGCTTGCCTCTCTTGTGACGCCTTTGACCAATCATAGTCGAGGCCACTGCCAAGACACCCAAAAGACCAGTATCAAAGGGTTCTGTTACGTTTTCAGCCTCTTTGGGCTGTTCACCCCCCCCAGACTGCCCAACCACCTGCTGGTCGGCTGACGGGGATAACCCACTCTGCTGCTGCGGACAACCCATGCCAACATCAACATTGGTCTGTGACTGAGTGCATGCCATGCACTTAGCTGCTACACAAGCAGAACAAGCCACTTTTCCAGTGGGAGTTGTAACAGATGACACTTTGGGTTCTGCAGAGTTCACAAGAGTGTCCACAGGACTCCCTGCCGATGCAGCTGCCAACTGCAAAACACTACTCTGCTGAGCCTCATGCCCCCAAACACCCTACTTGAGCGTGGGGCACTCATCCTTCCTGTGGCCCGGCTTGCCGCACGCCAGGCACAGGCCAGCGTGGAAGCGGCGCTGCCGCTCCTCAGCTGCTGCGCTGCTGGTGGGGTCAGTGCTTGGGGCGTAGCCACGGCGTTGCTTCTTGTTGCGCTGCTGCCAGCCGCCCTGGCCGCCACCGCCGCTGCCGCCACCACCGCCGCCACCGCCACCGCCGCCGCCCTTGCCCTTGTCACCACCCTTGGGCTGGCCTCCCAGGTCGCCATTCAGCAGCTGCTGCCGGCGCTGCTTGGGGTCGTGGTAGGGCCGCCAGGCCTTCTGCTTCTTGCCGATGCGCCTCAGCGCACCTGGAGCAGAGGAAGGAGGGGTTGCACGGCGGTGCACAGTGGTGAGGTAAGCATTTTCATGCCTTATTGCAAACTGAACAGCCTCATTCAGTGTTACCCAGGGCTCCTTGGTTGCAGGATCCACCTGCACCTGCGAGGACACCACAGGTTTGAGCCCAGTGTGGAACTGCAGCACCTTGCTGCGTTCATCTACAGGCTCGCTCACAAGCTCAGCATATAAGGTTTGCAGCTCACGAGCATACTCTTCAACAGTACCTGTTTGAATGAGCCTCGCAATCTTGTAGCGAGCATCCAGCTCTGGGTCTGTGGCTCCAAAACCACGAACCATCCAGGCCTTGAACACCTCCCAGTTTGTGGGGTCTTCTCCTTTGGCCATGATGGTGGGCTGGCAGCCAAACCAGTAAGACTGAGCAGTGTTGCGCAGGTAGCTTACTGCTACACCCACACCCTCACCTGTTGGCACCTTGACAACAGTTAGGAAGTGAGCCATGCTATTAAGCCACTTACGCACCGGCTCGTCACCCTTCCCACCTGAAAAGGTTGATGGCCGCTTGATGTGCTTGGAGTGTGCTACTGCTACACTAGCAGATGCATTCCCTGCCAGGGACACACCCCCTGTCACCCCTACCTGAGGCGCATACACCCCCTCCTGAGGTGCCGCAGCTCCCACCCGGATGCCAGAGCTCAGCCTAAGCCCCACACCCTCAGAAGCACCCGCACTAGATGCTACCGGCACACGTGCTTGCTTACTGTCGTGGATCTTCAGCATTTCACTGTAGGTGGCTGATGCCGCCGCCAGCTTCTGTGTCAGTGCAGCCGGCACCGGCTTGCCAGCCATGACCAGGATGTGAGCCTCCTCCAGAACTTCCTCCAGCACATCGCACTGCATTGACAGTGCTGCCTCCTCAGAAGAGAGCTGCTGCTGCTGCTGCAGACTGGTTGCAGCAGCGCGCTGCTCCTTGAGGAACTCAGCGCATTCACGCTGAAAGGGTGAGAAGGCTGCGGAGCGCGCAGCATATTCTATTGCTGTTGCCTTCACCTCATCATCCCTCAGCAGGCACACCACCTCCTGCACTGACAGCCCCTCAGATTCCACTGGCAGGCCAGTCAGGCGCATGGTTGCGGCATAGCGCTGCGTGTAGAATGATGATGTGGGCATTGGCTCCTGCCAATCCATTTCTGCAGCTGCCTGCTGTTCCTCATCATCATCTGCTGTCGGCTCGTGAGAGCTGTCCTCATCACTGTCTGCAGCTGCCTGCTGTTCAGCACTGTCTGCAGGGCCAGATGGCATCCCGCCATCCGTCTGCTGGCTGGTGACGTGATCACCCTGCTCATTCACGCCATCTGTCCCATAGGAGAGGATCTCGTCCTCATCTGTAAAGCGGATATGGCGAGCAGAGGCAGCAGAACCGAGGTTAGCACCCAACCGGGATGCAGCAAAATTCGTATTTGGGCCTGCCTGCCCAGATGGCCTACTGCGCTTAAACAAAACGCCTGCAGCATTAAGCTTGTTCATTTCCCGCTGCTGCTGCGTCATCAAGCCAGTGGCCATGCGTGCCTTTGTTCGTTCTACGAACGTTGAAGGCTTGGCGAACTGCTGTGCAGGGGGATCAATGCCGCCTGCATTATCCTGCTTCTTCTTAGCATATTTGGACTGAAGCCAATCAGCAATATGCTGCTTTCCGCCCCTAACAGCAATGCCTAAGGCATATCTGTAGCCATGTTTGGCCACCGCTTCCTTCCAGGAACGTTTAGTTTGTTTACTTAAAACCATTGCAAGCGTTGCTCACCCAGAGTGCCGAACTGCAGGGACTCCGCCAGTTCGTCTCGCCCCTCCTGGGCTGCCAGCTTGGCTCCCGCACACGACCGCGTGTGCAATAGTAAGGAATTAACCTTTCGTATAGCTTGAGTACGCGTGGAAACGCAACGAGACCACCCGGGTCACAAAGTCGCAACTCGCCTTCGCCCCTTCCAAGGCGCAGGCTACCAAGTTGTTGATCTCAGCTACCAAGTTGTTGTGTCGCTGCCTCTACAGACAGTGACAGCGTAGTGGAAGGTTCGACTCGCACCTGCAGGGGTTTTCCCTTTAGGCTGCCGACGTACCGAGTAGATTGTGACATGGCATAGCATGCCAGAACCCCAGTGCTGCCCGCACTCTCGGATCAGAGTCTCTGTACATACAGTACACGTCGTTCTCATACGGACAGTCCACGTGTGCAGGCCCTGAGGCCTCACGACGTGACAGCACGGGCCGTCCTCAGCGTTCACGAGTGGACTCATGCTTGCCGTATGCTTGCACTGGTTGCAACGTTAGATGCTGTGAGCGCCAGCAAATCATGAGGCAAATTCAACCTATTCGATAAGGGACCGCTATGCTGCCTCGCATGTGAAGCGCATTTCAAACACTGCCGAGCCCAAGGTTTTTGACTCCGGCCGTAAACCATGACGATCCGCTCTTGTCCAGGAGTCAGACCAAACCCAGCTGTGGCATACTAATTGAGACTGGAGATGCTTTGTTTGCACCTGCTTAAAGTGTTGCACACGCAGCTCGGTCAGCTGTAATGTACTGCCAAGGCAGCAGCAACATCATCATAATCATCATCATCATCATCATCATCATCATCATCATCATCATCATCATCATCATCATCATCATCATCATCATCATCATCATCATCATCATCATCATCATCATCATCATCATCGTCATCGTCATCGTCATCATCATCATCATCATCATCATCATCATCATCATCATCATCATCATCATCATCATCAGCAGCAGCAGCAGCAGCAGCGAGTTACTCATGAGGCGTTCGCCTCTGATTTGCTTCTGAGACGTTTGACATACCATTATATATAGTACTTATAATACCTCCTCCAACAGAACAGGTTTCCCGAGTCCCGGTCCTGGCTGTGAACCAGCAAGTTGATGCCAACGTTCATCTGCGCAGATGCATTCATGCACAGCTCACTCGGAGCATCGCGAGACTTCCACCCTTTCTATGGGTAACAGCAGCGGACCACACAAGTCTTCTGGTTCAGCAGTGCCCAATTGGGCAGGGGTCCTGGCACAGCATTGCTTGAAAGGTGTGTGATTGTGCGTTTACTGCTACATGCGTCCTTATGAATGCAGTGCTGTGTTCCTGCATCAAGTGCACCACCAGCAGTGCAGGACGCGTGCATGGGCATACACCCCTACAGGCGGCACCCTGACAGCACTGCTGCTCTGCCACCAACGCACATGGGGAGGCCGCATGGTGCACAGCAGCTGCAGCCTGGTGTGCGGTTTCTTGAGAGGTGGCTCCATTCACAGTAAGGCATGCGCCCTGCAAGCTAATCCATGCTGCTGGTGTTGGTGTATTCCATGTCTGACGCTGGGGATGCATCGCTTTGGCGTGTAATGTCAGCTGCTGCTGGCCGTCCGTTCAGCTGGCGTGCAAGGTAAGACGAGCAGCAGCCTTTCGCAAGGCTTGCACGCGCTCACCTCCGATTGTTGCCGGCGGCTGCAACTGGTGCTCAAAATAAGAAGAAAACACTGCTGCATAATATCATGTGATTTACAGTAAGCACGTGTGTGGCGTCCTTCCTTGTGCTTCCACATATGTGAAAAGGCTGATGTCCTATAGCGCTTCCCCAGGATGCTTAGTTATAACTCAAATAATTATTTGATGCTGTGCCAGCTGGGCGTCACCTGGGTGAAGCAGCCAGTACCAGGCGCTTCTGCACACCCCCTGGGTGCTGCTGATGTTTTGCACTCACAGCAGTTGCTCCACAAGTCATTACGCTGGCGTTTCGTCATCCAGTGTGAGAACCTGGCGGCTGGGTGGTGTACAGTGAGCATTTGTACCCTTACATCAAGGCATCCAGTGTTGCCTCTTCTTGGTGCTGGAGGTTATCACATTGGTGGTGTGACACTAAAGCATGACAAAAGAACGCTCAGAATCCCCTCATAGCTGGCAATCATGTGCTGGACTGGAGCTGGGCATTGCTGGTCAACTTTTTGACTGGTCAAGCTGCCCTGTTCACTTTGCCCGTCAAAAGGCCACAATATTGTAGAATATAGCACACTAGTTTGAGTTGTCAGCGATGTTTGACAGATCGTCTTGGTTCCTGGCGCGGTAAACGCTGATTTGTCACCGGGGTGTGCGTAGTAGTAGTCAGTGAGTGCTGGCTGATGCATCCTCCCGCTATCAACCCCTGGTTATACAGGGCAGTCTATTGAAACGATAGAAGGTCGCTTGCTTGCGCTGCCACAGACTGGCCTGTGCTCGGGGACGGGAGGTGCTTGCAGGAGAGCTTGCCTTCACAAGCAACCACGCATTGCATGCGGATTTTGTTTACACCGGAACCATGCTGGGCCGACTTGCACCGCTTTTAGGCTCATCGCAGTGGTGCAGTGTGGCAGCTGCTGCACAACACGCCCTGCACACCTCTGTGGCAGCAGCGCAAGCAGAGGCAGCCGTGGCACAACAGAGCAACGTACAGGATGCGCTCAACACTCTCAGGAAGCGTATGGCTCAGGGTAAGCTCAAGCCGTAGCAGGATGATAGCAGCAGCAGCGGCGGCAGCAACAGCAACCCTAGTGCATGCTTTGTACAGTGTGACAGCCACCTGCCCCAGCCTTACTACAGTGAGTCAAACTTTGCACTCTTATCGTACATTTCATTCAGGTCCTGAGCTTGGTGACTTTGTGACCGGCAAGGAGCTGACGGATGTGTACTCGCTAGAAGCACCAGGCTACAAGGTAACGCATGGGCTATGTTGCATAGCTCTTCCTCTAAGCAATTGGCAAGGCGTCGCTTTAGGCTGCATTTATTGCTGTGCATCAGCAAAGCAAGCAGTTTACGGGTAGCTTCCAGCGATTGTATCTTTCATGCTGCCCAGCTGTGGGCAACAACGCTCCAACAGTCTCCCACAATGAGCAGCCGTGGCAGCAGCATTCACACCCAGCAGGAGAAGCAGCAGCAGCCGCAGTTGCACACGCTTGTCGAGTCTCCAGTTCATTCCTCCATCACACAGCTTGCTGGTGCTTATGCAGCTGCACAGAACTGCTTGCTGACACACTGCATGTGCCTGCAGGAGCGCAAGAGGAAGCCAGACTGGATGAAGCGCGTCATCCCAGGCGGGGACAAGTACGCAGACATCAAGGTGCGCGCAGCAGCAGCAGCAGCAGCAGCAGCAGCAGCAGTACAGGCTGCTGATGCATCAGCAGTGGCACGTCGGTGAAGTGCAGCACCAGCAGTAGCAGCACAGGCACAACCGCCACTCAGCTGTTTGCAGACGAATTCAAGTGCATTTGGTGCGCCATCGTGCTCTTCCTGCAGGCCAAGCTGCGTGAGCTGAAGCTGCACACGGTGTGTGAGGAGGCGCGCTGCCCCAACATGGGCGAGTGCTGGGGCGGCGGCGAGGGCCACACCGCCACAGCCACCATCATGCTCATGGGGGACACCTGCACGCGCGGCTGCAGGTTCTGTGCAGTCAAGACGTCCAGGTGGGTGGGCCGCAGGAGGTGTGACTTGCTGCTCATCAAGAAAACTGTTAGTGTAGCAGCTGAGGCACAAAGGTGCCGTTCTGAAGTTTTCAGCATGTGCACCTTTCTTTGCCTTCCTGCCTTCCTGCCTTCCTTCGTCACTGATACAACGCGGGGGTTGGTCGCTCTCCCCCGCCGCACTGGCTTCAACATGCCGTCTCTCTGCTGTCAACTGCCACAGTTTTTCTTCCAGGGCGCTGCCACCACTGGATCCATGAAGCCTGAGAATGTGTTCAAGGCCTTTGCAGCCTGGGGCCTGGCCTGTCATGCCAACAAACTTGTTCTCTGCCGTCATGTCCTGCTGCTGTAGGGCGCCGCCCCCGCTGGATCCCATGGAGCCTGAGAACGTGTCCAAAGCCATCGCAGCTTGGGGCCTGGACTACGTGGTGCTCACCAGTGTGGACCGCGATGACCTGGCAGATGGCGGCTCAGCGCACATCGCGCAGACCATCCAGCTGCTCAAGGAGAAGACGGCAGGGCGCATCCTGGTGGAGGCGCTGGTGCCTGATTTCCAGGTGGGCGTTATCATTACCCTACAACCTTCATATGTCATGTATTGTTACGTAACGCATGTCGTGTCGTGTGTGGTTCTTGCAAGCACAACGTGTAAGCACAACGTGCGGTGTTGTCCAGCAAGCACAGTTTGTCCTGTCCTGCACGCACAGATTGCGCTAGTTGTTTCTGCAAGCACATCCTAGTGGAGGCGCTGGTGCCAGACTTTCAGGTGGGTGTCGTGACTTGTTATTGCCATGCCATTGCGTAAAAGTTGGCTCCTGCAAGCACAGCATGCATATGTGCTGTTCCTGCAAGCATATAGATGTATATGTGGGGCCTTCGCAAGCATCTCACCACGTTGGCTTAGAGATGTGGTGAGCGTGCATGTGGTGTAGCAACTCTGCGTGTTTCAACAGCACCTGTTACTTCTGCCCAGTTTTGGCAACTGTCGGCTTGCAGGACCATCGCACAGGATTACGCAGCCACTGGTTTAGCAGGTGTCGGAGTGCAGCTGCCTTGTTCCTGCAAACCGAAGCCTACAGCTGTGTTGACTCCCTTCGTGCTACTGCTACTGCTGCTTTCACGCTGCTCTCGTTGGCGCTGCTTTTGCAGGGCAACATGGACAGCATCAGGCAGGTTGCCACCTCAGGTCTGGATGTATTTGCGCACAACGTGGAGACAGTGCCGCGGCTGCAGTCTGTGGTACGTGACAGGCGCGCCAATTGGGAGCAGAGCCTGAGTGTGCTGCGGGCTGCCAAGGAGCTGGGGGTGCAGATAACCAAGACGAGCATCATGCTGGGCTGCGGCGAGGGCAAAGAGGAGGTGAGAGGGTCTGGACTGGGTTTGTGTTTGGGGGTTAGGCTGGGCTGGGCAGCACAGAACCCTAGTGGTGAGAAGGTGTAAGATGCAGGTGCCTGCAGGGGTGAGCGACGCAAGATGCAGCTTGTCTACAAAGTGCGGGCGTGCATGCTCGGGAGTGGTCAGGCGGGAAGGTGCCGCGGCAGCCGCGCTTGCAGGGCTTGCCAATAATTGCACAGCAGCAGCATGGGCAGCCACCTCAGCTTCTATTTATATCTATCAGCGCCGCCGCTTGTTTTCCCTGTAGCGCACACTTTGCACCATGCTCTGCTCTGCTGTGCTGTTGCGTCTGCGCTGCGCAGGTGATTGAGTCCTTCAAGCTGCTGCGTGACAGCGGGGTGGATGTGGTCACACTCGGGCAGTACATGCGGCCCACCAAGAAGCACATGGCAGTGTCGGAGTTTGTAACACCTGCTGCCTTTGAGGCATACCAGAAGGCAGCAGAGCAGATGGGCTTCCTGTATGTTGCATCAGGGCCCATGGTGCGCTCCTCATACAGGGCAGGGGAGTTCTACCTGAAGAATGTGCTGCAGGGGCGGCGGCAGCAGCAGCAGCAGGGCGGCAGCAGCAGTAGTGAGGCTGGCGCATCAGCAGTGCAGGAGGCAGCAGCTGCTTGATTGGGATGCCGCATCAGGCTGATGGATGTGCCTAGGAGGGTCGCAGTGCTGGCTGGCAATGCAGTCCTTTAGCAGCTTGCACAGATGGCGCCTCCACTACACTGGTGACCGCCTCATAATGCTGGATGTTCCAGCAGAAGACGCGCCATGCGTCCAGCAGCAGCAGCAGCAGCGGGGTTGGTTTAGCATCAGCACGACAGCTTGGCTTGTTCAGCAGCAGCCAGCAGCAGCGCCTCAGCAACATGGCGGTTTTCACACAACGGTCACGCTTTGCGATTGTAAGCCATGCTCATGGGCAAGGCCTGCAATCCAATACATGACGTTTAATCAACCACCACCATGTTGCTCGCTTGACGTGTGAGGCTAGATACTCCTTGGCCAAGGTGTTGTGCATTGCTGTGCCAGATAGCACTGTTGCTGTTCTGTGGCATGCCAGAGATGCATGTGGCATCTGAAGGGCTGGAACGTTGTAACCTGGTACCTGGTACCTGGTATGGTTAACCTGGTACCGCTGGCTTGCTGTCCTGCAGCTGTTTTGGCAATTGTTTGTGTGCAGTGATGCTTCTTTTTGGGGCTTGGCCTTGTCGATGCTGAAACACTGGTTGTTTTTGGAAGCAAGCAAGCGGATGTCTTGCTGCATGTGCTGGGTAAGCTGCTGGGCCGCAACTATCAACTCTGTTGCGGAGAAGAAGCTTCCACACTCAGCAGAAGTAGCACTGCACTATCTCAGATAGGAGGCTCATGCGGTAACGGCCGCAACAGAAGAGCGATGTGCATGTCAACACATGTCAGAAAAGTGTGATGATGATTGAGTTACCCTGGTGCAACAACGCACACTCAACTTAGCCTAGCAGGCTGCCAGCTCAATGCGGCTGGGATCAATCCACAGCACAGGGATCCGACAACATTGTGACAATGTCCTACCACAACGGAATGAAGAGATTTGAGCATCCACCGCTTCACATGCTGCCATGCCGCTTGCTATTTCCAGCGGCACGACAAAGATGTGATTGTGTTCTGCGATCTCTGCCCCTCATGTAGGGGTGCCTCCCCTTCCCCTGGTGTACAAAAAGCAAAACTCACCAGCAAAAGAAAGATAGACTGCTCAGGCTGCAGGCAGTGCACATTGAACTTCACAATTCACACACGCATTGCATGGGTAGGAAGTTCGCACTACTCAAGGAAGCAGTGCTCCATACAGCAGCAGGCCTCTGGCACTCAATCACGCCAACCCGATGCTACACCAGAGTCAACAACAAAAGCGACACAAACACAGCCGACAACCCCACTCGATATGAAAAAAGACGTCATAGCCGTCACCGCCAGCAACACCTGCTGCTGCTGCTGCTGTGCGCTGAACATGCCATGCCCCGCCACAGCGCGGCGCAGGTGGCATACGCACAACAGATGGTGCGCAGCCCAAAGCACTCAGCCCGAGCCCCATCCCCAAGCCAAGCAGTACCATGTCTCTATCTCTTTGTCACTAGCGGCACTGGCAGGCCAGCCCGCCCTCCTTTGCACACGCAATGCAGCAAGAAGGGAAGCAACGAGTGCGGCCAGGAGGCCTGCCGTCAGCTCAATCTAGCGGCCTGCAGCAGACGGCTGCTACCAGTCCAACCAACTCCGCGGGCAAATACTCACTTAGTAGGAGCGTTTGTACACTTGTAATCTGGCGAGATAGTACACAGGCAGCACGCAGTTGTCCAGCCTGATCCGTTCCATCCGTGACGCAAAGCACGCTATGGCAATGCAGCTACGGCAGTCCTGCACGAGCAAGCTTGCGTTCCATGCCAGCAATGCAGGGAAAAGAGGGCAAGTGCGCAGCACCCTGTTGCACCATTTGCATACAGGGACCAGAGGCAGCAAAACTGATAACAACAAGCCGACCGACACACGTCCTAGACTGTACACTACACCAGCCATCATGTGCGTGTCACTGCCTTGCCTTCCTTTCCCTCAGCCAGCCAACTGAGGCTGTGCCTGCACACTCCCTAGCACATGCTCTGCTCAGTGACACACCCACCCAACCGCCCGCACATGCACACAGGGTGCTGGCACACACAAACCCCACCCAAAACACAACCCCACCCCACCGACACACTGATGACGCAGCCAGCAACACACCCCTGAGTTCAACAAGACTGCCCGACGCTGCTGGGCAGGTCTGAACGGCGCTGCACTCAGCGCTTGTCGCACCATGCACTGACTCCCAGACCTATACCTCTCATCAGAACAGCTCTGCACTGTGCTCTGCGCTCGGTCCGCTTCTTGCAATTGCGGCATGCAGGTGTGGGGTATGCACGTGTGCACGCCTGCTGATGAGGTTGTTATGACCGACTGGAAAGAACTCCAAGCAACACAGTTTGCTGCAGCACTCCACATGAAGATGTATCAGGCCTGAGACACAGATGGCCACAGTATGCATGCGCGCTCATGCACCAGCTCTGAACCAGCTCTATGCATGCACACATATTGTGTGACACTGATCAAGCTGCTCTGAAGCTGCACTTCGCTCTGCACCTCCCGTCAACAACAAACACAGCAACGACAAAACAAGGGAAGCCACTATCACCCTCGCTCACTGGAGCTGACGCAGGCCTGCAACGGCAGCCTGCAAACAAGCCCCCAAGACCGCCTCCAGCTAGGCTGCTGCACGTGCAGCCGCAGCTGCTGCAGCTACTGGCAGCATGCCTCGCACACATCTGCTGCTCTCACGCGCACAGCTGCCACAGCTGCCGCCTAATCATTGATGCTGCTCAGCACCGCAGAGCGGCGGCTCACGCCATCCATGGACTGCACCGCGATGCCACCGCCGGCGCCTGCCGCTGCACCCGCCAGGTTCAGCACGATCGGGCCGTCCCAGCTGGGCTCCTGCTCCCCTCGCTCTCCTGCAATCGGCTCCAGTGCGCCGCCGACCTGGCGGCGCCTATGGCTGAACATGGGGCGGTGGTAGTGCCCGCCGCACTCGGCGCAGATGATGAAGCGCTTGTTCATGCATAGGGGGCACACGTCAAAGTGCTTCAGCTTCGCCGCCCAGTCCACGCGGCCGGAGCCGAGGCACAGCCGGCAGCGCTGCAGCCCGAAGCCCCTGCAGGACTTGCAGGACTTGCCTTTCTTGACGAGCAGGCCGCGGATCGCTGCAAAGCTGGCTGCGATGAGGGTCATCAGGAACAGCAGCAGCCCCATTGGGCCGGATACTGGCTGGCGCTTGTTGAGCGCTGTGCGGAAGACGGTCGACTGGTTGGCGGTCAGCAGCACGCGCGACAGCGCTGCGAACGGCAGCGGGCGCCAGAACTGCTGCTGCTGCTGCTGCTGCTGCGCGCCGGTAGTGGCGGTTGGCACAGCTGCAGCTGGCGCTGCCTGCTGTTCGCTGCTGGTGCTGGCCATGCACACGATGCTGCGGCTACATTGCTGCCGCTGCGCTGCTGCTGCTGCTGCTGCGCTCGCGCCGAAGCTACTGCTGCCAATGCGGCAAGGCCGCAGGGTAAGCACTGGCATGCTGTGTGTACTGAATGCTGGCCGGCATGCTGCAAACTTGCAGCAGGTCGAGGGTGGCTGCAGTACACACTTCATGAACGGACCTGTGCGAGCAGCCAGACGACACACCACAGCGACAGGGCTCGTCAGGTTGCAGCAATGAAGTTTTCAGCCAAAGCTGATTGCAATGTTAGCAGCTGTCACAGAGATCTCTCGGCCTGCTGGCTCAAAGAGCAGCTGCTGCGCAGACACTGCAACATGCACCAGCACTGTACACCTGCATTGGCTGACCAAGAGCCAGCAGAACCGAGCTGATGTACCCAAAATGCTTACTGCAGCTGCCTGCCAACCCTGTAGACTAATTTCAAGCGGTGTGGCGAAAAGACAGCACACCAGGGACACCACAGCTGGCACAGCAGCAGCATCAGCTGCAGCTCTACATGCCGCAAGAGCCAGCTGCTGCAAAGCACTCGTTCCTAGAGAGCTTAATCACGCAATAACAGACACGCCCGTGCTGAGTAGGGGCCACGCCGCTGTGCTAACGAGAAGGCAACCACTGGACTGCTGCTCAAGGGGCCACTCTTGCAGGCCCCCAAACACACAGCCTGGCCAAGTGATGATCTACAAGCTGCTTAGTGATGTCTTGCCGGCGCTGCAAGCCATGCTGTACTTCCCAACGCACCAAGTTGTGTGCGAGACACTCGCTTTCTGTTCGAAGGGCAACGTCACTACAGCCTCTTCCCGCTGACTGAAACAGCTCTCAAGTGAACGACCCTAATGATATATCTGTGACTCGAAGTATACGCACGCTACGGGTGATGCTGCTCTTCGTCTGGACCCTTAACAGAGATGGCGTCGAAGCTGTTGTGCTCATGTGTTTCAGAATGAAGCATAAGGACGTTTTCCTAGCGCTTTCCGAGAGCCTGCTTCAAACCTCTGACAAGGCAAGGGACACCAACACACCAACACAGACCCTAAAGCTCTTTTCCTGCTGTGCACGTCTTTAGGAGGTGGTAGGCATGAAATTTGATTGAGGCTTGCTTGATTATTCGTCACTGGACGTGCTGCTCGCTTGTCACCGGTTTCTGCTGCGTTTCGTTGGCGCGCGGCACTTGCGTCTGGCACGGTGGCACGGCTCTCGCGCTGCATGTTCAGCCACGGCCTGATATTCTGGTGGTGTTGGAACCAGGAGGTATGACTGGCACGGCAAGTCCGACTGCCACGGAAGTTGCAGACTGCAAGTTTCAGTGCACTGCTGCAGCTCAAGCAGCTGGTGCTCAGCCTGCTGTTGGAATCTCTCTGGATGACATAAACAAGCTACGTAACGACCGAAGACCTGTCTTACCTTGCAGAATGTCGGGAAGTCCTTTAGCAGGCTGCACCTTGCCAGGCTGGTTAGCCTGACTGGGCTAGTATACTACGTATCGCACCTGGCCTCCACAGTAGCAAGCACCAGCTTGCAGGAACCAAGCAGCAGAGCAAGGATGCACTTGCCTCATTGCATACAAGGTCGACCATGCGAATCCTGTTTTCTCGAGCTGCTTGCATACAAACAGCCAGCGCCAGCACGGCTCAACAAAGCAGCACTTGCTTTGGTGTTTTTTTTTGTTACCAGGGGGGACGGAATCCTACTGGCTCGCTACCACAGCACAATTGGGCAAGCCCAATTGTCGGGAGCGGGAGGCAGTGCCTCACCAGCAGAACACGTCACAACACCCTATACAGGAGGTGCCCAGCGCCCCGACCAAAAAAACAAGCGGGGGAGTTGAACCCCCACACCCCCTGCTTGCTTTGGTGTTCAACACCAACTTGGCGTGTAGATCTTTTTACACGCCTTGCAGCAGTCCACTGTAGCCAGACCTCAACAATGTCTGTATGCCATGCATCTTAATAGGTTTCCAGTTCTTCAGCAGTCAGGCAAACAGCAGTCTGGCCAGGCCTGTGAATAACACCCCCCTGGGGGATGGCATCTGTGAACGTCACGTCACGCAGGCGTGTCTCAGGGCACAAGCGCCTGGCCAGTCACACAGCTCAGGCTGGACGCAACAGCAACACATATTGGAGGTGCACTGCTGCACCTGGAGCGCACACGCCTCCATGTCCAACCCATATCTAACAGCGGCGGCAGATGCTGCCCCATGTGCCGCCGCATGTGCCTCCTTGCAGCCCTCAGAGTTCATATTTTGGGCTTGACAACGGGCCGTAGTGTAAAACAGAAATCGTGTGCTTTTGACCAGGTGCCGCAGGTGCCGGCCTCCTTCAGCAGAAAGCAACGGTGAACACCACACGTGCTGCTGCCGGCGGGATCACAACAACATTCAACCACGGAACTGGTGCTGCCATGACATATGATAACAGCCACCCGCGCAGCAAGGAAGCGCTCCTGGCGGCTGCAGCAGCACCAGACACACGCTTTTCCTTTTCCTTGATCATCAGTGCTGCCCTGATCAGCAGTGCCAGAGACGCTATTCCTGGCAGCGACATAGAGGATCACACATGCCCCGCCCCTTGCCTCTTTACCTAGCCCAGCTACTGCCTTCATGCGAGTCGCTGAGCTGCTTTGCAGCTACAGCTACAGCTGCAGCAGCAAGCGCCGCCACTGGCACCGTCGCAACAGCACTCACATACATACGCATCCGATCTGGAGCGCATGTCACGCACGCCTTCCACACATGCCGGTCATGTGGGCGGTGATCACAAAGATTTTACCAACCTTGCATCACACTGTATCAAACACTGACTCGACGATGCAGTGCCCCATGCTGTAGTGCTGCCTTGAGCCTGTCAGCCAACGGAAGACTGCCATAAGTGCAGGCCATGCAGGCCATGCAGGCCATGCCTCGCGCAGCACATGGACAGGCAGGGTGAGGCCACGCCAGACACGGCATGCACAGCACACCACAACACTGTAGTTGATCTGATGAATTATATCTGATTCACGGCCTCCGGAGACGCTGATTACCAGCTCGCCGCAGTTGCACAACCACAGCAAGCAAGCAGTGCAGGGTAGTGCTGCCAAGTACAGCAGTACTGTCACCCAGCACACCAGCACAGCAAGGTAAACAGAGGACTGTCCCCTCCTCGAGCGCTGGCTGCTCAGCTTGCCCACACCGCCAGCTGACCACCTTTATGCAATGCTGCATTGCCCAAACGCCAACAGCCTGACAACCATACCAGGAGAATAGGAGAAGCCTGACCGTGCCTGTTCGTCTAAGGCAACCAGCAGCAGCATGCCACGCAACAGGACACTCATTCCTAGCTGCAATTTGCCTGCCCCCTTGCCCGCGGGTGGCTTTCCAATTTCAGGATTCACTGCCCCAATCCATCACACGCACACCATGATACATCAGATTTGTCAGCCGTTGTCATCGACGCATCTCCCTGGCACTGGAACACGCCAGATGACTGCTGCGCCAACAACTTGCCGGCCTGCTGCCTCATTCACGCTGCATCCAAAGCGCAGCAAACAGGACTGATGAACATGCATGACAACAGTGCCGCCACTCAGGACACACTGCAGTACTCTTCCATAAGAGCATGTAAGCAGCCCAACTCAACCAACACAAAAATGCAATGCGCTGGATACACTGAACGAAACCCTGCTCAACTGACGCAAGAATACGGCACTGCTCAGCAGCAGCAGGTGTACAACAACAAGTAACGCACGGCACTTGCCGGCAAGGCAAATTGCAAAGCTCGCTGAAGAATCAAGCCACAGCGGGGTGCACACACCACGCGCTGCAGCATATAGATGCATTGGTCAAGCAGCCGAAGTAAGAATGGGTTTGCTCAGGAACCGGAGAGTCTGCCGTGCTGCCCCACAACACACACTTGTGGTGGGGTCAGACACTGCAGCATAAGCAGCCAGCAGCTGGCAATGCCTGCGGTCTGTGCAGACACCACAGCTGCAAGTGCGCCGCATGGCATTGCATAGGCAAGTGCCACTCGTCCAAGTCACGCACAAGCAGAAGCATCAAAGTGTCCCACACGCAGCTGCATGCACACAAGACAGGGCGCTGCAATCATCGCCTGCCTTTTCAGGTTCCTGTCTGTTTCGTGCAAGTCCTGTCAGGCACCGCTTGGTGCAGGGAACACACCGGATAAGGGCAACCAGGGCAGCGTACGCAGCAGGGGCGCGAGCCCTCACACGCATGGAGCAACAGCAAACCGGAAAACAGCAGAAGAATGCACGTGAACACACAACATACCAACAAGGGTGCAGGCCCCATAGGCAAAGTGACAAGAGTGTCAGCACTGCTGCACATGCACACACAATGGGTGTTCAAACCCTACTAAAGAAGCACACAGTTGGGCCATGCATGCAACAGGAACACAGTTGTAACAGCAGCAGAATAGCGGGCCAGCATGCACCGCTTGCCTCACATCTGGTTGGAAAAGAAGGCGCCGTTCTGCAGGTTCCTGATACTACCGAGGTTTTGCCGCTTGCAGCACGCTCGGCTATCAGCTCATGACATGCCTACCGCTATGCATATCCGCCATGAGAGTGGCATGCACAGAACACATGCACAACCAGTAGTAGCACAGACAGCAGCGCTCGATGCTCGCCAAGCAGTGCAAGGATGCAGTGCCAAAGTGTGTGGCCACAAACTCGACAAGTACTCCATGCGTCACAGGTGACACATGCATGAATACGACAGGGGCACAGCATCTGCCAACAGAACGGACCCTCCCGATGCTGTCATCAACTCTGCGCACTGCTGTCGTTGCAGCGGCATACGTGGTAGGCGTGCCACACATGCAGGTGCAGGCGTCTGTAATACGTTGCGTTGCAATGCAGCAATCCACAAGAATGCAGCGAATCTTTTGCCCTCCTGCGCAGTTCCAGTTGCGCCGTCCTCAGAAGGTACCACTCACGCGCGCCTGCCACTGTGCATGGAAAGCATATCTGAGCAGGCCATGCAAACGTTCAGAATGCTGAAAGAATGCACAAACGACCCATACAGTGTGAACGTGCACAGAGCAGTGCACAGTCCTCATGCTGTGCACGCGTTAAAGCAGGTTCAGTGTGATGCAAGGCCGCAAGACCTGCCGCTGCCTCAACAGCAGCAACTGGCAACAAGGAAACCAGGCCAACCTCAGCAGCAGTTCAATACCAGCCATGCACCGCAGTGCTGGCGTGCCACACGAAACAAGTTTGGAGTGCGGCAGCCCCTGCCGCCGCGCAGCCTGCTGCTGCACCAGCCGAGCAAACTGCAACTGCGCCGGCACAACCGCAGCACCAGCAAACAGCCGCAACCAGAGCCGTTTGCAGCAGCGGCCTGAACATAAAATGGCTGCACAGTGATACACGCCACATGCACCGTGCCTCAAAAAACGCTATCGTAACATCTGAAAGGACCAGACCCCACAGTCCTCGAGTTTCAAGGCGTTCCCAAACCCCTCAACCCCTAAACCCCACCCCTTTCATAGCTGGGCCTGCTCAGGCCAAGTCCCATCCCGCATTGCCCAAGTGAACCAAACACCGCTCACACATCACATCATGTGAGGCAACACAAACAAGACAGCATGCAAACGACACGCCAGTTTCAGCCCAGTGTTTTTTGAACCACCCTACCACCTCCCGCAACCCACAGAACATCGCATGCCGATAACCAACCCATCCCATCCCGTCATGCCCGCAACCACATGCCAGCGCATGCGCAGACCTTGCCATAACACCTAGGCGTATATCCACCCGCCCCTCAGTTTCCAACCCCGTTCATGCATGCAGTGCACTTCGCTGCAGGCCACCATGCACAGATGCGAGGTCAGCTCACCACACCGCAACCGCAAGTGTGACGTTTGTGCTGCGCCGCACGCTGCTGCTGTGCAGAGTAGTGCTGGCCACTGTCTTTATGACAGATGGCGACACCACCTCAGCGCAAAATACATGCCTCGTCTTCAATGCAATGCATGCGATGAGCAGATGCACAAGGATCACCACAACCACAGGATAACGCGCACACCGCATGCATACATGCTTTCACATCCCGCTCGGGCCATCTGCAACTGCCAAGCCAAAAGAGACCGAGGCAGTGTTGCTGCTCAGAAGCAAAGGTGACACCCGTCCCTGCTTTCGACAAAGTGAAACCGCCACAAAGTGCCACATATAACAAACTCAGACGGTGGCCCGTTGTATACCCGTCCACAGAACACAGAAAGTAATCCCAAACCGGGTTTAGCACGCCGCCGGTTCACGCTGGCAGCAGAGTCACGCACAGCAGCAGAACGCCCCAACCACGCACACACGTGCGGCCTGTAAATGCAGCTTGGTCAACAACAACCAGCCCAACTGGCGCCCCACTTGCGTGACGATGCCCAAACACACACGACCCACATGCACCGCACCTAACCACAGCAAGAACCCCTTGTAACAGGTGCTGCATGTGTGCACGCGAAGAACTTACCACGTTGAGATTTGCTGTTGCATTTGCGAAGCTGGATCGCCACAGCTTGCCATAGCATTGCAGGGCTCAGCAAGCTCCTCGAGCCTTCAGGCACGGTGCGGTTGAGACAAGCTGTCTCAACCAATCACGTCAATCACTGCCTCAGGCGCTACTGCAGCACAAGGCAGCGGCTGTCTGCCGCCATTCGCCCCACACGTGTTGAATCACTGCAAGCAGAAGCCCCCGGCAAGCCAGTGGAACCGGCAGCAGCAGCAGCAGGAAAGCTACCAAGGGCAACGCAGCACTCAATCAGGGAGCGGCACCCCCACACAAGCAGCAACATGCATGCACACACGTGCGCACACACACACACACACACACACACACACACACACACACACACACACACACACACACACACACACACACATGTAACACGTACCCATCCAGCGTGTTGGTCGCACGACGCCTCTCAAAAGCCATGCTGTGCTGCTTCTGCTGCTCACAACGTCGCCCAGCCCCCAGGTACGCACCAACCAAAGCACCAGCCACACAACAACATGGCCTCATCATCATCACCACATTCAAAAGTGTGATCGCGGACGCCGTCCCCGACAGTGCACATGCAAGCGGCACAGACAAAAGTCACACCCGAAGCTCCATACAAAGCATCTTCCAGCCCAGCTCAGCAAATTTTACACCCCAGACCCCACGGAGCAGTGAAGCACGCGCTGCAGTCATCTGTCAGATCAGCCACTAGCACCTTGTAACATGCAGTAGGCAGCACACCAGCACATCAGCCCTCAACAGCACCCCACAGCCGCCATGCCAGCCAGCATGCATAGCTGCTACCACAACCACCTCCTGTTTGTGTCATCCTCAATGGAAGGCCCGAGTTTGCACACAAAACAGGCAGAAACAGCTGTATTTTTCTCATTTACTGCATGACCCCCATGCCGCGGGCCGGCATTGCCAGCCCAGCAGAGCCAGCAGCAGCAGCAGCAGCAGCAGGAGCAGATGCAGGCCAGCTGGGTGCAGGGGGCCAGTGGGCAGGAGCGTGCATCCACTGCCCGCCACCAACCAGCATGGGCCTTGGGTGGCCTGTGGCAGCAGCAGCAGCAGCAGCAGTAGCAGCATTAGTGGCAACACAAGGGCTTGTCTTTGCGAATGAGCGTGGTTGATCAACTGCTGCTGTAGCTTGAAGCAAATGACTTCATGGGCAACGCAGCTGCAGCTGTAACGTCTGATGTGTGGCGTGGAGGCAAGATCACGCAGCAGACAACTGCCTGGCGGCTCAGAAGGAAGCACTTCAAGTTTGCCACCGCTTGAAAACTGTACCACCCTGATGTCCCCAACATCCGAGGACTCTTGACGATATCCTGCTTGCTTGCTCGCATCACAATAAACAACAAGGTGGGCTCACCTGTCGGCACCATAGTGGGCGCCCCTTGCGCAGATGCTGCTGGGTAGCTTGGTGGCATGGAGTAGGCAGGCGCAGGCATACCATAGGGGCCAGGCATGGGTCCCTGCATGGGTCCCTGCAGGATAGGAAAATGAACAGAACAGCACATGGGTCCCTGCAGGATAGGAAAATGAACAGAACAGCACATGCGGTTTTGGTTTGTGAAGCAGCAGCAACAGCAGCAGCAGCAGCAGCAGCAGCAGCAAACAGAAAGGGGCCTGGCATGGGGCCTAGCATGCGGCCCTGCGGGAAGGAAGAGATCAACAAGACAGCACATGTCCAGTTGAAACTATGGAGCAGCAGCAGTGAGCAGAATAGGGGCCTGGCATGGAGCCTGGCATGGGGCGCTGCAGGAATGGAAGCATGAACAGAGCAGCACGTGCCAGGTGTGGGTTTTGAAGCAGCAGCAGCAGCAGCAGCAGCAGCAGCAGCAGCAACAGCAGCAGCAGCAGCAGCAGCAGCAGCAGCAGCAGCAGCAGCAGCAGCAGCAGCAGCAGCAGCAGCAGCAAACAGAACGGGCCTGGCATGGGGCCCTACATGATAAGAAGATGAACATAACAGCACCAGGTGTTGAGTTTGAAGCAGCAGTAGCGAGCAAACGAGGAGCCTAACACAGCACACCACACCATGAATTATGCACTTCTTGCTGCCAACCCAGCACACGCCTCTTGCTCATCCCCAACCTACCTGCTGCATTGGCATGTAGTACATCTGCTGCGGCAGCTGCTGCTGCATCGGGCCTTCAGCAGCCGCAGGCGCAGGCGCATACGGCATCATGTTGCCGTAGGCAGCAGCAGCAGGGCTCATTATGCCTCCTCCTTGCGGGCTCATCATTGCAGAAGCAGCAGAGCTCATCACAGCCCCTCCTGGCTGACTCATCATTGCAGAAGCAGCAGGAATTGAGCCCTGGTAGTACCCCACATCAGCTGCCGGCATAGGTGCTGCTGTTACTGACGGCACCGACAGCACGCTGCTGCTCATGGATGGGATGCTGCTGCTGTTGCTCACGCTGTTGCTGCTGCTGTTGCTGCTGCTGTTGCTGCTGCTGTCGAGCAGCGAGCCGGGTGCAGCAAGGGGCATACTGACCATGTGCATTGGAGCCATCATTGGGCGCTGTGCGTAGGCCGGCGGGTACAGCTGCTGCTGCTGCTGCTGCTGCTGCATGGGGGACATGATGCTGCCAGCCATGCTGCCATTCAAGCGTGTGCCTGCAAACGCACAACAACGCACCACCGGCATCAAAGAATGCAGCACAGCAACGTTCGGCAGAGCTCGACATTGTCCACTGCGATTAGCACCAAACACAAGTGCAGGCCTTGCGATCAGCAGCAAGCAAACACACTCCTGATCACAATCAGGCGACTGAGGCAACGTCCGCTGACAGCAGCACCCTATCCCAGGAGCTCAGCTTACCTTGCAGTGTTGCGGTCAGCTGGTTCACCTCGCAGGCTACCTTGCTGCCTGCTGCTGCTGCTGCCAGCACAGCCGGCTGCATTGCGCGGGGCATGGCCGGCTGAAAGCCGTGCGGCATAGCTGGCTGCATCATGCCGTGGTGCATGCCCATGGCGGGGCGCAGCGCCTGCACCCCCCACCTGCAGCAACAGCACCGCAGACATCAGGTTGCGCCGCTCGATTGCTGTTACACACCGGAGTGCATTGCAACCCCTCTGTCAATGCCTCAAGCAACGCCGCACATCCGACCGCGCCGCCAGCAGCGCAGCACATCACTATTCATGCAACTTGTCCACAGCCATGCACCGCACCTGCCCAGCGCCGGCTGCTGCATGCACAGCCATGCCTGCTGCGCCTGAAGCTTGTCCATCTTGCTGCTGTGGAAGATCTCGATGTAGCGGGTGCCCATCAGCTCCTTGTGCCGGGTCATGGCTGCGCTCTGCGCGGCCCTGTCAGCCAGCTCGACGTAACACTCGCCTGCAAGCAGTGGCGAGAGCACAGCAGCAGCAGGAGCAGCAGCATGTTGATATATGTGTGCTGTGTGCAGCCAACAGTGATGGACCAGCCTGATAGCAAGCACAGGATGCTGTAGCAGCATCCCCAGTGCTGGCCTGCTAGCCAGATTGGCGCGTGCTGGTGACTGGTGCAGCAGGCTTGGCACAACCACAGCCATATGCTGTGCACACTGAAGAGCCTGCACTGCCACAGCTGGTGACCGTTATAACAGTTACGACAATGACAGCTCCTGCAGCACGCAGCAGGGCAGTGCGCCAACAAACTCACAGACAGTTATACAGCACAAACAACTCTCTTTTATCTCTGTAACCAGGTGAGGTGCTGCTGAGCGTACCTGTGGGGCGCCCGTCTACTGTGGTGGTGAACACGACGGCATCATCTGCATCAGCCAGCGGCACACCCTGCAATGTGGGCACAAGACACAGCAGGTGTCGGCGCAACTGCACACAAGCCTGGTAGAGTGTGCAAACTGTCAGCATGAATCCAGTGTGCATTGCAAGCATTTTTGGAGTGCTATAGAAATGATGCTATCGGCAGCGCTGCAGCTGCTGGCTATGCCATTGCTTATGCATACTGCACAGCAGCTTAGCTAAGAGGTGCAGCATGTGTCTGTTGTCCAATGTTGCGCGCAGCATCGTCCGGGGGGTGCACTGGCTGCCTTTCTGCTGCAGCAGTTGCCAAGGCTATGCCGCTTGCTTCGTACTTGCACTCCACACATCATCCTGAACTGCAAGGCTCGACGCCCGCTGCTGCTGCTGCTGCTGCTGCTGCTGCTGCTGCTGCTGCTTCTGCAGCCGGCTGTGCATTGCTGGTGCAGCCTGTTCTACTGCCACGCACAGGCTTGCACACACCTCAAAGAAGCCGGCCACATCTTCGACTGTTGCTGAGTAGGGCAGCCCTCGCAGCCGCACCACGCAGCCTTGCAGCTGTGAGTCCTCCAAGACTTTCTTCACTGCTGCAAGGTCAGCCTCTGCTGCTTCAAACATCCTGCAGGACACAAGCACCAGGGCCAGCACAGGCTGGCGGTCAACTGCGTGCATTGACCACACATCGCAGCTGGTTGATGAGCTGCAGCTGATGTCTGGGCACGCGGGTGTGCTCCCAAAGCGGGCTGCAGTGCTGGCTTCGAAGCAGGCTAGCTGCTGCTGGAGCTTCAACTTCACACTGCAGCTCAGCTGCCCATGTCTGGTGCGGCTCGCCGCGTGATTCATCGCTTACTCGATGTATCTGCTCCCCAAGTAATTCTTGTTGCACGCCTCCATTGCGCTGCTGGCCTGGGCAGCATCACAGAACATGACGTACGCCTCTCCAGTAGCCCGCCCTACGAACAGCAATCGCGCATCCAACCTTCTGAAGCTTGCACACGAACCAAAAACTATAACAAAAACTATGAGAACTCCCTTGCAGTCCTGAGGAGAACGCCAGCGAGCACTTGACAGCAATGCGGGTAGCCTCACCGTCTCTTCTACATATGTAGACCTCGTCCAGGGTGTAGCTGCTAAAAAAAGCGGCGATCTCTTCATCTGTAGCAGAGTAGGGAAGCCCCCGCAACCTGCACACTCTGCTAGGGGCTCTGCTGCTGCTTCCCGGGCTCATCCTGGGATCTACGGGCGATGAGACTGCCGAAACCATTTCCGATGATATGCTACAGGTCATATTGGCACTGAGTGAAACCAGGTAGCGCTGCGATGAACACAACCAAGCGACACCATGTGTCGATACAAGTATTAGCTCGTCAGCGCGTCTACTAGTCAGCTTTAAACTCTTTAAAACGGTGTTAAAGACCCCAAACTGTGCTGTGCTGGGAAGACACACCGTACTTCAGCTGGACGAGGTCACAGGAGTTTTGACGATCAACCTCAACCACAGCCCAGCCACGTGGTTCGCGCTGGTCCGGGTCCTGATACCTATAATTATTTATTAGTAGCATGTTGGAGCGCCTGAAATGCCCAATAGTCAAAAAGCTGTGGCCGTGAGCCTGATTACTCTCCGTGCTCAGGACCCATAGCTGATTAGCAGTTCCATGTATGATGTCGCGATACCTTTTTACCAGCAATCTGCTCTTTCTTTGGGTTGTTTGGTAGTCACCAGAGCCAGAAACTCGATGAGAGATTGCTGATCAGGGTGACGACAGAAACCGATGCAGGCAGCGTGGAACGGGCTTGGTGTGCAAGTGTGACATGCATCATCTATTTTCTGACCAGTTGCGATACGGATATCAGCCTGTTTGCGTCGCATGCAGGCTCAGCATGTCGGAAAACACCTCAGGCACGGCTCCCATTCAAAATCTGAGAGCTGATATGCAGGGCGCATGTTGCGGGTCTGGTACCGTCAAAAGAACATTGACACTTGTCTAATCAGCGCACGAACTACTGTCAGCTGGTCTTGCTGGCCACTTCCACCTTGGGAAGTACAGCGGCACATCTCACGTTGCACATCACCACTGCTGCTGCAGAGCAGAGGCTGCTAGCGACACGACTGTCTGCTTGTCATGGAAGCAGCCTCACACCTGAAGCACCATGAACCCCATCCACGGGTGATGCATCAACACAATTATTCATCAGTGATCAATCATTCAATCATGTGAAGTTCACATGCCGCCGCAGCCTTTGGCAACAGGGTTGCGGCAACGCCTGGCTGATCAGAGAGCCTCTCTCAACCAGGCGCTGACCGTACCCCTCCGACAGTCAGCTGGCAGCTGCTTTGGACACAGTCAGCTGGCAAGAGACCGGCCGGCGTTGCCCTGCGATGCTCAGGCTGTTGTGAAAAGTGCCGACCTGTCTGCGCCTGCCAGCTCCTCCAACGCCTGCAGCACCAACCACAAGGCAGCAAGACAGCAAGACAGCAGCAGCACCACCGCAGCTGTTGTTACGGAGCGTACACAGGAAATCCAACAAGCAGCCAAAACTGTTGATTGGCATGCACTCACCCAGTCGCATGTGATACTAGAAATGTGATACTATTGCAGAGGCATCTACGTACATCTTCTACCTTGTTGTGTCAGCCTCACACCTGCAGCACGGGGGCCTGCGTGCCATCTGGCTCCTCCATGTTTCCAGCCAGGCTGAGGGCCCGGATGCTGCTGTTGTGGTCTTGCAGCAGCGCACTCAGCAGCCGGCAGCCAGTCAAGCCAATGGCATTGCTGCGTAGGTCCAGCTGCTGCAGGCTGCTGTTGGTGGCCAGGGCCTCCACAAGCGCCTGCAGAAAACCAGCAGCAACGGCGGCAGCAGCAGCCACGACGCCAGAGTGCGCTGACAGAGACAAACACCAACACTGACACAGCCATGGTTTGGACAAGTTATAAGCCGCGTGCAGCGCAGCTGCTGCACGCTTGCATGCACTTCAGCATCTGTGTGCAGCGCTAGCACTGCGCCGCAGCCCATAGCATGGTCTCGACCGCATCTTGGCAAGCCATGTGCTGCTGTGACACAGTATCATAAACGCGTCCAAGTGGTCCCAGCACCCAGCAAGCAAAACACTCCCAGTAGCGTCAACAACACCTGCCCCAGTGGTGCAGATTGTGTTCGCAACTATGCCATGCAGTACGCCTCACTATGTTGCATTGTCCTTCTGCAAAGTGTGCTTCCTGCAACTCTGTACACAGTGCACCTCCTGCAGCCTCACCTTCACTCCCTTGTCGCCTGCGCCGTTCCTGCCCAGCCCCAGTCGCTGCAGGCAGCAATGCGCGCCAGCTGCAGGGCTTCGATGCACTGCTGCTGCGCCTGCAGCCGCAGGCCGCTGCATGACCAGCGCGGCCGCAAGGTGCACCACACCCTCCACCTTGAGCTTACACCATTCGAGCTCCAGGTACCGCAGCCCAGCAAAAGCGCTGCTTCTGCTGCTGCTGTCTCCGCCTTGGGCACTACCGCTGGCTGCGCCGCCCTCTTGGGCGCTCTGTTCCCCAGCAGCTGCAGCCTTACTTGCTGCTGCTGCTGCTGCTGCTGCTGCTGCGGCGGCGGCGGCTGCATTGGCCTGCAGCCCTGCTGCCAGCAGCCTCGCGCCCTGCGGCCCGATGCAGTTCTTGGCCAGGTTGAGCTCCTGCAGGCTGCGCGCCAGCGGCAGCGCAGCAGCCAGCGCCCGCACACCCTCGCAACCTGCAGCAGGCAGGAGACAGGCAGACCAATGCAGGATCCTGACGAACCGTCTTGCGATCCCACCTAATCGGACCTCGTAATTATCAGCTGTGTTAGGCACATGCTCAACCTGCACACCTCACGGCAGCCGCATGATGGCAGGCGCAAGTGACAGCGCGCCAGGATACAGCATACAGCAGCTTCCTGTAGCTTGAACGTGTGGGGGAGCATTATCAGCTCAAGCGCGTCACAAGAGCAGCAACAGCTCCACATCAGCGTGCCTCAGCACGTCCATCCAGCAGGCACAGTGCAAGGCAATGTGAATGAATGCAGCAATGTTCCCCTGGCCCACCTATGCTGTAGTTGTCCTGCAGCTCCAGTTGCCGCAGCTGCTGCAGCCCTGGCAGCGCTGCCGCCAGCACTGCTGCGCCAGCATCACCAATGAAGTTGCCACCCAGCTGCAAGACACGCAGCGCCGGCAGCAACTGCTGGCGCTCTGCTGCTGCTGCTGCGCCGCCAACAGCCGCGCCGGCACGGCTGCCATCTGACCTGCAGATAGAGCTACCACTGCTGCTGTTGCTACTGCTGCCTGACAGGCAGCCAAAAAGCGTACGTGCACCCTCAGCACCGATGCCATTGCTGCTCAAGCCCAGCAGCTGCAAGCTGCTGAGTTGCTCACAGTGCTGCGCCATCACTGCTGCGCCAGCATCGCCCAGTGCATTGCATCCCAGCTCAAGTACCTGCAGTTGCCTTAACAAGCTTGCGCTGCCGCCTGCTGATGCAGCCGCCAGGCCGGCAAGCAGCTGCTGCAAGCCAGTTGCACCCAGGGCATTGCCGGACAGCTGCAGCACCCGCAGACGTTGAATTTGCGCTGGCGGCTGCTGCATCTTGCTGCTGCTGCTACTACCGGTGAATGCTGCGGCTGCAGGTGCATATGTGCTGACAAGCCCTGCTGCCAGGTGTTTGGCTCCATTTGCACCGACTTGGCAGCCTGCATGAGCAGCAGCCGACAGGAAGATACTTGCTTGCTGGATCATTGGTATCGCTCCTGTTGCTGTTGCTGTTAGCCACTTTGCAGCACGGTGTTGGCCATTGGTATGAGATCTGAACTATTACTGTTACACCAACAGATGCCCTAAGTCACTTGATGAGGATGCGACACCACTAAACCAGCTTCACGCGGCAGGCTAACACCATCACTGTAGGTGCTTCACATGCCTGCCAGGCTGCCGGTGGATTTCTCTCAAGCCAGGCATCAAGACGCAGCTGCACCACCCCTTGAGACCAGCTCACCTTGCAGGCACAGGCCCACCACTCCCGCAGCACCAGCAGCAGCCAGGCAACGCACCAGCAGCGCTGACCCTGCAGCTCCCAGCTGCCGGCCACTCAAGTTCAAGCACCTCAAGCGCTGCCTGCTGCCAGCAGCTTGCGTGTCGTCCGCTGCTGCCTCTGCAGCTGCAGCTGCAGCTGCTAAGCTGCTGCTGAGCAGCTGTGGGGCATTTGCCGCAGCCAGCTCAACATGCTGCCAGCTGGGCACCTTGCTGATAAGCTCTGCAAGTCCCTTATTGCTGCCGCTGCTGCTGCTGCCAAACATTGCCTGCTTGCAAGGGCTGCTGCAGCGGTCCATTCTGCCACCAGCACCTCCTGAAGCTCCCGATGGCGGCTCAGCAGCCAACAAGCCTGCAGGATCAACTGTGCTGGCCAGTGACTGCTGCACAGGCACACCGTTGAACTCTTCTAGCAGCTGCAGCTGCAGCACTGCACTCGCCAGCCCCTCAGCCACTCCCTCACTCACAGTAGGTGCCAGCAGGGGCATCCGCAGGCGCTTCAGGCCTCTGCAGCATGGCAGCAGCACGCTCAAGAACACAGCATGCGCCTCTTCCAGCAACATGTGGTCCTGTTGCTGCTGCTGGTAAGCTGGCAGAGCTGCCTTAGCAGCACCCGGCTTCGTTGCGCCTGAACCTGTGCTGCTGCTGCTGCTGCTGCTGGTACCATTGACAAGGTCCAACTCTTGCAGCCACGTCTGCCTGCTACTGGTGCTGCTGCCCTCTGCAGCCTCACTGCCACCTATCAGGGCCCTGACTGGCACTGCCATGCCATTCAACACCAGCAGGCTCAATTGACAGCTTGCTTCACTCTCATAAGCATGCTGGCTGCTCAGCAGGTTAGGTGCATCTTTCGTCCAGCAACTGTTGTTGCCACACACAGCGTTGCCGATTGACTTTGCTGCTGCAGCGTCCACTCCCTCCAGCTTCAACACTTTGACAGTGCTGTTGCCGCAGACAATGCTGCCCACAAGGCCCAGGACCACCTGCTGTGCATCTGCTGCTAGGGTATGCCTTGAATGCTGCTGCTGCTGATGTGGCTGCAGCTGTTGCAGTGCTGCCTCAGCTGCACACTGCATGCTGCCTAAGTCAAGCCTCAGATGTGTAATGCCTGTGCAGTTGAGGTGGCATAAGTCCGGCACCCCCAGCATGCCCTCCTGCGCTGCAGCCAACTTCTTGAGCGCTGTTTGTGGCAGCAGTGATAGCTGCAAGTCATTCAGGCCCAATCTGCGCTGCAGCTGGCTTGCTGCTGCTGCAATTGAACTTGGGCTGCCGTCAAGACTGATGCAGTTGGCCAGCGCTGCTGCCAGTGCTGAGCAATCCTGTGTACACAGAAGCAGAGACGGCAGCAGCCAATGGTGCGTGCTGAAGTGAGCCGTGGGCCGAAACACAATCCAACAACCAACAGGAATAGCGGTTGGCATACGCAGTATACAGCATGTAACTGCTGTGGTGCTTGCCATCAGGCCCTGTGCTTCCCTGCTCACCTGATCAGACCAGCCAGCAGCTGCTGCTGTCGCCAGCACACTCTGCTGCTCCCCTTGGCCTAGGCCTGCTCGGCCAACACAGTGCACTGGCACGCCTTTCCTGACAGCTGCCAGCAGCAGAGGCAAGCACCCTGCTACAGCAGCTGCAGCAGCACCCGCTGACTCAGTGCTGTGCTGTTCTTCAGCTTGTGGGAGCAGCAGCAGCACAGAAGCCGACAGGTTGAGCACTGCAGTAGCAAATGTATCACAGCCATCGGGCATTGCATCGCTGCATTCATACTCGGCTGGGTGGCTGATGTACAGCCGATAGCTCTGGTGGAGCTGCTGCAGCAGCTGTTGCTGCGCCTCAGCTGTTGAGCTTGCTGCTGCTGCTGCTGCTGCTGCTGATCTGCCTGGCTCTGTTGCTGCAGCTGCGGGGTTATATGCTGCGCCAGCGTCTGGTGAGCTGCTGGGCGCAATCACAAACGCCCTGTACGTAAGGCCCAGGGCTTTCAATGCCTCAGGTGCTGCTGCAAGGAGTTGTTGCACCTGCAGCAGTGGGTGAAGCCATACGTATTTGTTCAGCGCTTGATACTGCTTAAGCCCAAGCTTGGGCTGGAAGAAGTTGCGCTGACAAATACTATGGAGCAGCAGCACATTGCTACAACAGACAGACAGGTTGCCGCCAGGAGATGACAGCAGCAGCAGCAGCAGCAGCAGCAGCAGCAGCAGCAGCAGAAGGTTGTGTAGACAAGGCCAGGCAAAGCATGGGTTGCATTGCCCAGCACAGCACTCACCCGCCTACTCTCTTCCAACTGTGCAGCAGCTGCTGCACGCCGCTGCGTTGCAGCCACTTCAGCGAGCGCCTTGCGCTCAGCAGCTAAGCCTTGCTGCAGCTGCTTATGGCTCCTGGCACGCTGCTGCACTATGTCAACGTCTGGTGGTAGGCACACAGCAGCAGAAGTAGCAGCACTGTTTCTGTCCCTGCTGCCGGCTGCTGCAAAGTCCACGCTGGCGGATAGAGCACGCTTGGGGCTACATGGCACCCCTGCAACTGCGTTCTGCTGCTGGGCTGGTTTGCCTGCTGTCCTTGCAGTGCTGCTGTGCGGTGCTGCTGCTGCTGCTGCCTCTGTTGGTTGTGCGCGCTGTGCTGGATTAGCAGGTGCAGAACTGGCAAGCCTTGCTCTGCGCTGACTGGTGAGGCTGCTGCGCTGTGTTTCTGTCAGAAGTGCTTCAAACAGCTGTGCATGCTCGGCTGCAGCAGCCAATGCCTTGGCTTCTGATGCCTCCGCTGCCTGCCTTGCCAGCTGCTCATGTTGGTACAACTGCAGCAGCAAAGTGAACAGCAGATTTGTTCAACAGGGCTTCTTGACGACTGGCTCGGCTGTGACCAACAGTCAAACAGCTGTTTCATAATACAGCGCACACAATGTGCAAGCAGCAGGTGAGTATAGCACACAGTTCGTGCCAGCTGTTCAATGGAGCCGGCTGCGATGCAGCAGCAGCAGCAGCAGCAGCAGCAGCAGCAGCAGCAGCAGCAGCAGCAGCAGCAGCAGCAGCAGCAGCAGCAGCAGCAGCAGCAGCAGCAGCAGCAGCAGCAGCAGCAGCAGCAGCAGCAGCAGCATCGCACCTGGTACAGGTCCTGCAGCTTCTGCTGCGCTTCCTCAGTGGCTTGCTGCTGCTGCTGAGCCGCGTTCTGTGAGGCCTGCAGCTGGGTCAGCAAGCTGTTCTCTGTGACTGCCGCAGCTGCTTGCGCCAGCTGCAGCTGGCGCTTGCTGGCTGCAGCCTGCTCCTTGGCAGCTTGCAGTTGCTGCTGCACGGCCTGCAGTGCCTGAGGATCAATCCAGTTCAAGCGCGATGCTTGTCAGTGAGCAAATCAGGGAGTGATGTAACTCGTGCAACAGGGTATGGAGTGTGTGGCCTTGCTGTGGTCATGACTTGTGCAGGCCGCCAGCCAAACACCCCTGCATGCTTTCAGGCATGCATACTTTCTCACCTGCTCATGCTCTGCAGCCCGCTCCTTCATCTGCTGTGTAGCCATCTGCAGCTGCTGCTGCAGCTGCTGCAGCTGCTCGCCGTGCTCAGCAAGAGCATCCTCTGCCTCCAGCCGGTGTCGCTGTGCCTCCTGGCGGACTGCAACGCCAGCTGCAACTGCTGCTGCAGCCTGCTGTTCTGCCGCTGTCAACTGCTGCTGCAGTGCCTCTAGTTGATGGGCAGCTGCAGCTGCATCCCTGGCAGCAGCAGCCTTCGCTGCATCAGTTGCAGCCCTGGCTGCAGCAAGCTCTGCCTGCGTCTGACGCATGTAATCCTGCAAACAAGCAGCCCGGGTGTATGGCAAGGAGTTAGCGTTCATATTGGCACAGCACAGGGCATCTAAGCATGGGCTTGAAGCAATGATACCTGCATGCACTCGTTGAAAACAAACTACAGTGCAAAACCAGGGTGTGCTCACCTGATGCTCTTCTACTGCCTTGTGTAATGCCTGCTTAAGCAGCACCACTTCAGCGCTGTCGGGCGGTGGCTGCTGCTGCTGCTGCTGCTGCTGCTGGTCGAAGCTTTGTTCTGCAGAAGACAGCAACCTGAATATAGCTGCTGCAGGCCCAGACAACTGCTGCTGGTTGCCGTTTAGGTGTGCACTGGTTGGGCTCATTGCAGAGGCTGCTGCCACAGCAGCTGCTCCATCACCACGGCTGGACGCAGTCACAGCATGGGTGCTGGCAGCAGTGCTAGCTGCCGTTCCAGTTCCGGGTGCAAATGACGCATGTTCTTGCACGCCGCACATCACCGCCTGAGCCTGTGCACTGCCACTTGCAGGACTTGCACAGTCAACTTGCCCCAGGCACTCCTGTGAGGCCTGCCTGCTGCTGACAGCAGAGCATGACTGCTGAACCAGAATAGCAGGGGGGGCGCTTCTGCTGCTGGCCTGCTCTGCAGTTGTCTGGCTGTTGCTGTTTTGAACTGGCACTGGCAGCTCAGCAACTCCTGTGAGTGCCTGGTTGGTGCGCAGCTCGCCTGCACTGCCTGCTCCTGCAAGCAATGGCAGAGCACATGGGCACACAGGAGTCCGTATGGGGTGCGTTTGTAGCTGTGGCGTTGTTGCAGCAGTGAGTGCACTGTCGCTACAAATGCTACCTCTTGCACACTGCAGCCGCAAGCCTGCAGCCGGCCCGCGTCATTGCTTGCAGGATAGCAGAGCACGCTGCACTGCTTTATGCGCACCAGCTTGTGCTGCTACACCAGCAGCTCCGATGTCTTTGCCACAGTCAAACACGCTGGCAATGTTATCGGTGCTGTCCCTGAGCTGCCTGTACACGTCATCCAGAGACTGGTTGGGGTAGAGGGATGGCTGCAAACAGAGGCAGAACATGGATGGGAAGTTAGCAAGGGTGATGCCAGCTGAAAATGAAGGGCTGTCCAGCGTACGTGTAGTCAAACCCAAAGGCAACAGATGATGACCCAGCTGGTGTCTTTCAGCCTTACTTCTGCAATGATCTCAGGTGCTCCAGTTGCTGCACCAGCAGCATCTGATGTGTGCTGTGCACTGCCCACGAGCCAGTGCTTGACCTGCAGCTCCTTCTTTCTGCCATAGCCTTCTGGAGGACCGGTCAGGCGCTTGCCAGCTGTGGCAAGCGTGGCTGGCTTGGTCCGCATCGCAGCAGTCAATGATACGGTCCTTTACTGGGCAGTCAGCTGCCACAACAGCAGCGCCACCACAACGAAACCAACTGAAACATAGTAATATACATGAATACTGAATTAACAAGCATGTAGTGCACGCTGTGCTGGTACGTCGCGTGCTGCTGAAACGACATGAGCTGGTGTGCACACGGCAGAATCACAACAGCAAGTCTGTAGCAAACGCAGTCAAAACATGTTCAGACATCCTGTCTGACGTGAGCCCAACAAGAACACCACAGTACCCACTAGGGTTTTTTTGGCGTCGTCGAAGACAGTGCTGGACACCGTGCGGCAATTACGGTGTTCTCATTCACAACGTTTTGTATGGGTGAGATGCTGGCTTAATATATGCGTTTGTCTTGCTGGCCCAGAAGGCTGCCAACGGTTACCCCATCACCCAACTGCCAACTGCCAGCCAACTGCTGGTGAGATACCAGGTGAACAACAGCCCAATTGCAGGAATTTCTTCCGACTTGAACTGCCAGGAGGTTTGGCCGGTCTACCCCTGCGTCTGCCAGTACGATAACAGTGGCAGCTGGCCCTCTCCTGGTCACCAGGACAGACACCACGGTGGTGTCTTTGCTAGGCCTGCAGCTATCCGTTCACACCCTCGCATCACCAACTAGGACCTGCTCCTGATCTGAACTTCTAACTGGAGTGAGCTGCAGCAGGAATTTCATTTCAGCAATTTACAGCATCACTAACAGTGACCGTGACCCAAAATACCCTCAACCCCTAGTAGCACCAAGCATGGATCCAGCACAGCAAAATTCACAACCCTGGCTTCACTTTGTCATCGTGATGGCAGTATGCTGACAAGCACAACTGCTGACAGAGCTTCACATCAACAGCCGGCCTCCGCATGCTGCGCACAGCCACCAGATCCCGTGCATGCCCCTGCTGTAGCAGCAGATGTTGTGACAGCTGGTGCTTTGCCGCAGCTGTGCAATGACTGCTTCATTTATGCGTCCGCCGCCGGCAGCGCTGCTGGCAGACACTGTCTGCGTGCCTGGCAGGTGCATGCATTTCTGCTTATCAGCCCTACACCCAAAGCTGTGCCAGCTCAGCGTGAACAGCCTGCGCTGGTTGCCCATGCAGCAGCTGCTGCGCAGCACTGAAGCCAGGCATTCTACCCACAAGCAACAGATAGCAAGTCAGTCAACAGAAACCAGGTGCATAGCTATCTCCTGGTCATGCTTCTGCAATGCAAGCCACCAGACAAGGGAGCAGGCGCACACCGCTGAGGAGCCATCGCCCCAACATCACTGCGCCTGCAGCTGCCGGCACCACAGCTGCCCGCCGCACACAGCCTGCATGCTCCGGAGCGTGGATCCACGCAGCGGCAGATCACTGCTGCCGGTGCCTGATTGCAGCAGGTTTCCAGCTCGCCAGCATACGGCCGGCACAGGCGCTCACACAGCAGCCTGCACTGCTCAACGTTGGCCGTGCCCGTTCCTCTGTCACATACAGCAGCACATCGGCCCACGCTTTGATCCAGACAGGATCGTGGGCCATTTGACGTGCACTGCAGGTACATCCAAGCGTCTAATGGTGCTGAAGAGTCCTGCACATGAACTCCGCAACGCCTGCGGGCCACACACATATGCCAGGCTGTTGCATACCACAGTCAAGAAGTCAGCAATGCAGCAAGAGGGCACCAAGCCATCCCTCCCCCTCCCAAGCTGCCCACACAACAATTGCTGCCGTTGCAAATCGTACTCTTCTTCTTCCGTCAGACCAATCCAGACTGCAGCAGGAGCTGAGAGCTGCCAGCTGCTGCTTTGGTTCAGCTGCAGCCAGCCTGTGACCCTCTTTGCAAGGTCCGCAGCCGAAAAGAATGAGTTTTGCGGCAGCTGCACACGTGCATACGTGCACACACCACGTTTGCGAGCTGCACAGAACAATCATATGCATCCATACTAACATCAGCCCGTCACACACATACAACGCCCGCCCAGCGCCACAGCAGCAGCACATTGAGCGCTGTGACACAGCCACAGCAGGCAGTGCTCATGCCTGCAGCAAGTGCTGCTATGACCCTTGCACGGTGCTACGGCTGCAGCCGCAGCAAGGCATGCACAGCAGAACATCATTCACTTGGCTCCCATAACACCCACCTGCATCCTGCATGCATTGTATGTACAAAGTCTGTGCCATGGCTGGACCCACGAGTGCCTGCAGCTGCGGCTGTCTGCTTCCAGAACGCTCAAGCAGCAGAGCGCGCAAGCAGCAGAATGAAACCATCTGCTGCAATGTCTGCTGCAATGCAGACAGCTCGGCATGCTGGAGCATCCCAGCATCATTCTGGTGGCAGCCAGTGTCTCGCACCACGCACAAACCCTTCAACCTGTCTCATGCATAGTTGCACCAGCCTGCAAAATCAAGCGTGTACATTGTCACACACATACGCAGACAATCCAAGAACGCTCTGCACTCGGTGCTATGGCTACCATCACTCTGGCTAATAAGAGCCACCAACACAGCAACGCAGCGCGTCTAAGCTGCAACAATTGAATCCGAGCTGCTGGTCCAACCACAGCACATGCAATGCCCAGCAAAGTGAGCTGGCACACCAACACAATGCAGGTGCCAGCTCATTGCATGGAGCACTGTCAAGCTGGTTTCACAAGAAGCCACCTGCTGCTTACAAAGAGGCACACAGCATACGTAGTACGAAATGCAGCCAATAAGGTAAAATTGTCAGGCGCCCAGTGCGCAGCAACACCACAGCCCGCAACAGCAAGGGCAAGTAGCATGCTATACGGTGCTGGGCTGAGCACAATGCACACATGGCCATACACTAGGCGGCTGAGGCAGTGACAATGCATCAAGCCTAGCCGGTGATGGCCATAGCGTGCAGCTGCTCCAGTGAAACAGGTAAAACAAGATACGGTATCAACATACATGACTAATCTTCCCGGCAGTTCTCTCCCATCAACCGCTGTTATTGCGCCGCTGCCGCTGCCAGCATGACACGGCCTACAACGTCGCCAGCAGCAATGGCGCTGCTGCCACCAGCAGTTGCAGCAGCAGCAGCGGCCGGGTGCTGCCCGCAGCGCTTGCAGGCGCGATCGCCTGCTGCTGCCGCGACTGCTGCAGCGCCGCTGCTGTTCCTCCTAAACCCAGTTGAGGGTTCAAGAAAGTGCCTTTGACGATCTTGTATGTGACGATGCACTGCGACCAGTCCATGCCATTTGGATCGTCCCCAGCCGTCGCAGAGAAGTCAATCGTCAGAGTTCCATCAGGCCCCGTGCTGGTCAAGCCAATCGGGTACTGAGGGAAGGATACTGCGGCTTGTGTACCCTTTGGGCCGATCACAACACCGGGTGCTGGATCGCATGCCTCATTTGCAAAGTTTTTGATGGCAGGAGTGAACAGCACGCCGGGACCGTCCACTTGCACACTCATCTGGGAGGTGCAGTCGTTCATCCAAGTCTTGTCATTGCAAGCCTTGGAACCAGGCCAGTTTGCCAGCACCAGAGAGGCCGCTGCATATACATGACCAGGCGAGTACACAATTGTGCGTGTTAGCAGGTGCGCGTGTCTGAAAGCGCAAAGCAACACATCACCGGCATGCTGATTTGCAGAAGGCTGACTTGCTGCGCGGTCAAGTAGAGTACGACGTGCAGGGATGGTTGCACCTGCAAACTTGCTCAAACTGCTGCAAAACAGCTGCAGACTCTACTAGCACGCGGCCGTGCTGCCAACTGCGGTTGAGTATCAGCGGTGCCAGCTCGTTGCAGCGTGGGCTGCTGCTGCACCCGCTGCCACAGGTGCTGCCGGCTGCAATGCAGCAGCACCAGGCGACTCTACACCATGCTGCTGACCCAGCCCAGACTGCTGTGTAGCTCAAGAAAGGTGTTTGACTCTTCTGACCCCTTGCAGCTGTGGCTCCGCACATTCAAACGAAAATCAAGCTCACCTTGTGCTTTTGGTCCCACTGGCATTGCAGGTGCAACGCACTGGCACAGCACATACGGCCCTCCCTGCGGCCCATTGCCAGCTGAGCAGACAAACATGTAGTCCTGCCCCCGCGGACACTTTGCCTGGCATGCTGGGAACACTGAGTTGCAGATTGGGCTGCTGTCTGTGCGCACTGTTGGTGCTGCATGTGCTGAGCCCAGCAGCAGCAGCACTGGCAGCAGTGCCGCGCTGATGCGCCAGAGTGACGCTCCCGCCATATCAGCTGTTTTAAGTGTAGTTTGTCTGCCGCCTGACCTGAACATAGACGTTCAACATCAGGCAGTGGCAGCAGCAGTGTCAAGTCAACCAACGAGTTATGGTGAGATGTGGTTGGCCATGACAGCCAGCTGCCTGGTGCTGTTGCTGGCGCAGGTTCCTGGCATGCTGCAAGCTGCAGCTAGCAAACGTATCGTGCTGTGTTTTCTAGAAAGTCTCTTTGGGCAAGCGCTTTCATGGAATTCAACCAGCTGTGCGCGACAGCTGCTGCTCCCTCGCACATACTTCTGCTGCTGGTGCGTGGCACTGCCAACAACCACACTGCAGACGTCCGCTCTGTTCAACGTCGCTTTTCAAAGCATGCTGAACTGTAACGAACCCTTGCTGTTTCATAGTGATTTATGCCCGTGGCGCTAGAGCTGCTAGCCGGCTCAGTAGTGGGTATGCCCAGAGAGAGCTGTTCGCTGCTCTGAAAATGATGAATCAAGCAATACGCACGCCTTAAAACGCTACTTACAGCTGTCTTGCGGTGTCACCCGCTGCCTTGTCAACGACCTTCAGGTCAAGCGATCCACGGCACGCAGATGTGGACTGGCTTTACCAAACGTCTGATAGCCACACAAGCAGGCACCGTTGTGTTGGGGCGCACTTCGTGAATGCGTGGACCCACGCACATCGCGGAGCTTCGTTTAGCGAGACCCTAAGTCCCTGAGGTGAGGACGGGTCGGACTGCCTGCAGCATAAGTCACAACAGCTTCAACGCTGATATCGAATAGTAGTAAAGTGTATACGTCGGCCTTCGACGTGTGTCACCCGTCACTCTTGCTCGTGTCAGCCAGTAAATGCACAGGTCCATGGCCCCCGTGTGCGTTGTCTGATAATATCAAGGTATGTTGCTTCTACAATCAAATGTCGCTGTTGATGCATGGGCACGAAAGGATGACCAAACCTGGGGCGGGCTGACCAATTCAATCGATTTCCTTGCAGCCGCAAGACCGCACAGCGCTCAGGACATTTTAAAAACTGTACATAAGTAATTTATTTCAAAGCTGCGATTTGCGACTGCTTGCCAGTTGTCCACTGAGCTCTTACAGTGCAGCTTGCATTGCAGGCTGAGGCTGCCACGGCACGTGCAGAGTAGAAACGGCTGTGAACAGGCAGAATGTAATAACTGTGTGCATACAAACAGCTCAAAGTCCTGACAAAGCTTCATCTGGCTTCATTCAGAGATCATTAGCTCACAGGCTTCACCCCCGATCAGCTTCATACCAACTGCCATGCCAACATTGCCACTACTGCTGCTTGTGGCAGCCTCTCCCAGATTCAAAAGTTCTGCATTGCAGGAGGACTGCATTTATAACACATCAACACTAACTTGTGGTGGAACCATCCAGGAGTTGATGCCATCAACAACAGTGTGCTGCTGCTTCCTTCAGCATCAGCTGATGGCATGAGGCCCACGGTAGGCCCCAGCAAGGCTGATCAACTGGAAAACTCCCGCTGGCACATAAAAGCACATCTAACCCGCGTTGCGTATAGTTTTCAAGCAGCCAACACCAAGCAGAGTGCAATTGCATCCACTACTGTTTTAAAATCAACCCCAAATGCACCACAGAACTACTTTTGAAGACTCCTAGGCTGAAAGCAACACAACAGCAACTCCGCCCACTTCCCCTGCCACTACTAGCCACTCAGTGAGTGTGCAGCATGGCAGTCACTTGCAGGAAGTCAGCCAATGCCTGCAAGTGCGTTGAAGCTGTGGTGAACTGCCATGCTGCAAAGCTCGCATCTTCCAGCCACCCACATCCTGCATTCTATTAGATAAGCTTTCACATGCTCGCACACGCTGCCTCCTGTGAGCCACCAATCATGTGAGCTTGCCTGTCACCCTCTCATCCTCAATGATCAAGGCCACCAGGTCAGCCTTCTTCGTCTTTGTCTTGATTTTCAGGCCGTACTCAGTTCGCGCAAAGTTTGTCAGCACAGGCTTGGTCAGAACCTGCAGCTGCCGCCTGCGCACGTCTACTGTCGTGCCGGCTGCTGAAACTGCAGGGGCGTCTGCAGCCCTACACCTGCTGATGCTTCTGCTGCTTGCAGCCTCCGCTCTGCCTGCAGCTGCTTTACCTCCATTGCTGCTGCCCCTCTGCACTCCACCACGCGACCCCCTGCCACCCCTTGTGCCCCTGGCTGCTGCTGGTCCGGCAGCTGCGGCCGCAGCTGCAGCAGCAGCACTGTCTGCTGCGCGCTGTGCAGCAGCAGCACGCTGCTCTGCCACCTGCCCCTGCAGCCGCTTCAGTAGAGTCAGCACCAATGCCTCAGGCCAAAAAGGTTGCGGCGGCCTCTCCTGCACTGATGGCTCACTGCCGCTGCCAGCTGCGTCTCCTGCAGCACTAGAAGCCTCCGTGTCTGCCTCTGCATCCGCACCTTGCTCTTCTGCTGCTGCTGCTGCTGCCGCGCATAAGCTGCAAATGCAGCCGCCCTCTGCTAGCCCTGGCATGTCTGTGATCACTGCCAGGGGCGGCAGCTCCCCTTTCAACTCCCCAAAAGTGCACCAGGGCTGCTTGCTGACATGCAGGGTGCCGCCAGTCAAGCTCCCAGCCAGCTGCGGCTCTAGGAACGGCCGCCTGTGCAGCCCAAACGCCACTACCTCCATCGCTGAGTCATCATGATCTGCAGCTGCAGTGTCAGAAGGCACACTTGTTCCCTCCTCAGATTCAGTGCCTGAAGCTGTGACCGACACCTCACTCTCTGCCTCATCATCTGCTGCATCAGAGCTGTCTGTTGTAGCTGCAGTTGTGGTGTAGCTGATAAGGCTGCCGCCAGCAGAGGCCTGCCTCAAGCCCTGCCGCTGCTTTGCTACAGCCGCTGCTGCACGCTGCCGCTTCATCTCTAGCTTGCTGCTGCTGATTGGCAGCAGCAGCTGCTCCTCATTCCAAGGCCCAACCATAACCAGTCTAGTCAGCGTTGGCGCACGCAGCTGCACTGCATCCTGGCTGCACTGCCCTGAGTTGCCTGTACCGCCTCATCATCTGCAGCAGCACACAGTGCCTGTATAATGCGGTACAGCTCCAGCACGCATGCCACATGCCTGTCTGCCTCATACAGCTGCTGCTGCAGCTGCTGCACCGTCTGCTGCTGCTGCACATGCTGCGGCTGTAGCAGCCGCCCTGCAGAGTCCAGCCTAAGGCCTGTAGCGCTCAGGCTCGGAATGAAGTACACATCACAAGCCGCCTCTGCAATGGGGCTCGCAAATAGCACTACGCTGTCGATGCGCAGCCCGCTGCCATCTGCAGATTGCTGCAAAAGGCGCTGCACAAAGCGCAACAGCTGCCCCTGCACTGCAGCATCTTTCATGCTGCCGTTAAGGTTGGTGTGGCGGTCAGAGCTGACGCCAATGACAGCTGCATTGGGTGAGCACTGGTGGCAGCGGTCATTGAGCTCCACAGCAGCGTAGGCGCTGGCATGCAGGCCGGTGTGTGCTGCATCGCTGTTGATCAGCCGGACCTGCCGGGCTACTTGATAGTTGGAAGCAAAGGCTTCAATGACTAGCACAGATGTCTGATGAACAATGCTGCTGTTGCTGCTGCTGCTGCTGGTGCCATGAGGGGCTGCGTGAGCTGCAGCAGCTGCTGCTGCTGCTGCTGCTGCTTGTTTGCTGGCTGCTGCTGGTGCAGCTTGCGGCACAGCGGCGCCTGTGAGCGCTGCTGTTGCTTGCTGCAGCTGGCTAGCAGCAGCAGCTGCTGCCTGATCTGCAGCATCGACAGCTGCACTGTGGTCTATGAGCGCCACATCGTGCTGTACCGAATGCAACTCTGCAGCTGCTGAAAGCAGTGGCGATGGCAGCAGGGGGTCAGCGGGGCTGTGGCTGAGTGGCTGGTTGCTGCTGCTGCTGCTGCTGCTGATGTTGGCGGCAAAGCTGATGCCATTGTGGACTATGCTGCGTGGTGTGCTGCTTGTGGTGCTGCTGGGAGGTGCAAGGGTGGCCACCTGCAATGTTGTGAGCCACAAGGGCAATGAATGATTGTTGGGATGATTAATGGGTATCAAAGCCACGGATAGATGCTTGCCACACTAGTGTTTTGCTTTTCAGAAGGCCATGTAAGGCTATTTTCAGTCAAAGGAGAATTCAAATGACAGCGTGCAGGCTTGCGTGGTATGTCTTATCGACAGCTGTCAGGCTGCAGTGTCAGTGTGAGGACGGCACACACCAAAGCCAGGTGCCATGGCATGTGCGGTTGTCACGAGGCATGATGTTGGCAGTTTCAGCAACCTGCCTGCTCATTATCTTGAAGATCAAGAGCTTCCAGCATACAGGTTATACCATCTGCATACCTGCAGGCCTTCAGCTTCAAGCACATCTGGTAGCCGAGTGCTGCTTGATGATGTGCTGGTGGTCCTGGCCGTAGATGTCCGCCTGCCTCTGGTGGCAGCAGCCAGCAGTCCACTGCCCCTTGCACTGCAGCTTCGACTGGCCAGGCTTCTTTGAAGCCCCAACATGCCTGCAGATTCCAGGCAGATGCAGATAGTTGTGGTGATTGCATGCATCCTGCTTGGCCCTGCAGGCACAGCTGGAAATGCAGTTCACCCTGCAGGCATGTCTGTTCCAGTTGTAATTAAGTCAGACCAAAGATATGGTATGCGTGAAGCTTTCGCAGATAAGATGCCATTACCTATCCCGTGCTGGCCCCGCAGAAGAGCATACGCCATCTCCCTCGGTAGGTCGACGCCTCGTTAAACGCTGGCGTTGTACACGTATTTTAAGCAACTACAACATTTTGCTTTTTGGAACAACACATAAGTACGTGGTTCGCTGCGTTGTTGCCGCTTGTAGTCACTTTGACTTTACGATGCTTTGACTCGCCATGTCATGCGCCCGCCATTGACAGCTGTACACGGATGCTTCCTAAGCCGGCGATTGACCATTTGGACACGTGTTACTTGCACCAAAATTTTCTTACCGGGTCAGACTGTGATGAGAAAGGGCCAGCAACTTTCGGTGCCTGCTTGCCATCTCGGTTCCAAACACATGTGCAACAACACACGCACCTCAGCAGCTATTGCACCTTCTTCTCCTGCTGCCCTGCACTGGCAACAACCGCCTGCCGCCCAATGGCAAGCTGCTGCAGCAGCGCAGCAAGCACCAGCGCTGCACAACTGCCAGCCACAGCAGGGTACCCATAGCGCTGCATCATCCAAGTGCCCAGCAGGGGTGCTACTGTGCGCAAGCCACTGCCCAGGCTCATGTCGAGTGCCATCACGGTGCCTGCCTGGCTGGTTGGCACAGCCTGTTGCACAGCAGCAGCAGCAGCAGCAGCAGCAGCAGCAGCAGCAGCAGCGTGCATGTGAGCCGTGGTGACGCAGTGTGATATTGAACCTGCCCTGCGAGTCTGCAAGTCGAGTCACAACGCCAAACTTACAAACGACGCGCACAGCTGCACTGTCTGCAAGAGTCATCACTGAGAGGCAGTCCAATTCAATTGGAGTCCAGCTCACCTTGGTAAGCCTGGCCACATTGAGTGTGGCAACAGTCACGCCAGCCACAGCCAGCGGCAGCAGGCAGGCCAGCAGCTGCCACAGCTCCCTGCAGCTGCCCAGGGCCAGGAAGGACAGCACCAGCAGGCCGCAGCCGCCCCGCACTGCTGCTGTCTCTCCGATGCGCTTGCTGACCGGCTTGATGACCACAGCTTGCGCTGCAGGGCAGTGTAGGGCAAGAGAGGGTGCAGAGGCACGAGTGGTTATGTCACAGAACTAGTGTGATGTAAGCACTGCGTAGCAGTCGCATGGCTCATGTGCCACAGGTGAATGTTATGCCTGGGTGTGTGCTTGGCCCTTTGTGTTGATGCTTGCAGCCCCAGCGGCAACAGCTGCAACAAGGAGGAAGCGCCAAAGCGATACGCACTCTGCATGATGCACCACTGCCGCGGGACGCCCCGCTTCGAACTCTTGCAGATCACACCAAACAGGAGCATTGTGCCGTTGTTTTGGTGAAAGTTGCTGAGCAGCAGGGAACTCACCAAACACGATGCAGCAGCCAACGTAGGACAGCATCATGCCGTTAGCTTTGCTGCTCAAGCCATACTGCTTCTTGATGAGCAGGCTGAAAGTGCTCTGAAACACAGACTGCGCAAGGCCACTGCACGCCTGCACCAGCAGCAGCGATGGCACGCCAGGGTGCTGTACCACTGCTGCAAGGCTGGCTATGCTGAATGCACGCTGCTGCTGTGGTGCAGGCGCAGCCGCGCCATTGCTGCTGCCGCTGCTGCTCATGCTGTGTTCCTTGTACTGCTGCTGCTGCTGCTGCTGCTGCTTGCTGGGGGAATCTGCAGGCACCAGCACATCATGTGCGCAGCAGCAGCGCAGGCGGCAGGCTGATGTTAAACAAGTTCAGTGCCCGGCGACATAACAAAGTGCTGCAGCAGCAGCACAAGCAACTTGAGCCCCGACTGCTGGCCCACCCAATACCAGCGGCGGCAGCACACAGCCATGCACACAAGCAGTCCGTCACACTCAATAAATAATACACATGTTTCAGGTTTCATTGCATGCTTCATTGAAAAAAGAGGCGCAGTCCCACCTGCTGGAAGCAGCAGCGCCACAATAGCCAGCGCCAGCACTGAGCCTGCTGCTGCCGCCCACGCAGTGGCTTGTAAGCTGATGCTGCTCAATAAGCCGCCCGCTGCAGGCCCCAGGGCAAACCCTAAGCCGTAGCTGGCTCCGATGTAACCGAGCAGCGCGGCACGCTCGTCTGCCGGTGACTGCGCTGTTACGATGGTGCGGGCAGCGAGCACTGCATGCTGCATGAGGGTGGCGAGTCTGCAGCAGATGCAGGGAATGCACAAGGTTTGGGCCTCAAGGCAACAGCACATGTGGTTTCGACTAGTTATCTTGCAGGGCAGGCAGGCTGCATGAGAGTGGCGAGTCTGCAGCAGATGCAGGACAGATAAAAGAACAGGGTTTGGCGGCCTCAAGGTGATGGCATGCATGTGGTTTGATTGTTTACCATGCAAGGTAGGCACGGCTGCGTGCATTGCAGCCATAAGGTTTGACACATGCAGGCGAGTGAAGCGCTGCAACAGCCACTGGCAGGCACTTGCATCAGCAACACGGCACCCATTAGAACACAATGTTCTGCCAAGATGCTTTCGTGCAGTTTCCTTGCACAACGCACGTATCTGCCACAACACACTACAGCACGCTGTAGTTTGTCCCATTGCTCCTACAGCCTAGGTTTCCAGGCCATCCTGCAAGTGCAGTCCGTGGATGCAGCAGCACCGCACACGCACCTGCTGACGAACAGCATCCAGATGCTGCTTGCTGTTGCTGTCATGGTGTAGCAGGCGGCTGAGCTGGCGAATGATATGATCAGCAGCAGCTTGCCTCCATACGCATCCACCAGTGGGCCTGTTGATAGTAAGAAAAGGGACAAAATGGGAACACAAAGAGATCTGTTACATGCAAGCAGGTGTGCATATCAAATAGCCTAGTGCTGCTGGTGCTGTGCGCAAACATGTGCAATGGTGCCCCACACGAAGATGTACAAGAGTGTCTGTCACGCCAGCCATGCAGAGGCAGCAGTTGCAGTACTTGTCTGCTTGCTCTACATGTGGATGGGCAAATTCCACACTGCAGCTGGCATGGAGAAAATCAAATATTTCCACAGCCCTGCAGCCCTGCAGGCAGCGACAGCAGCTGCGTTCTCTACACACACTGGCGCTGCTGCTAACATGCTTACGGCCTCATCAGGCAGCTGCTTGTCCTTCCTCAACAGCGGCACCGCTGCATATATTTTTCCAAACAGCGCTGCTGCAAACATGGTTATGGCCTCAATGAGCATCTGCGCTGTCTTTCCGCAGCCCAGCACAAGCCAACTGACGTCCTGTGCCCCACCTGACAGAGCTGTGTCCTCTGCATGCTTGTGGCCTCCTCAAGCAGCTGCACTGGCCTGCCCGGCACAACGTACAGCGCAGAGAGGATCTGCATGCCTGCTGTGCCTCACCTGACAGCAAGCTGCCCACAAGTTGCAGGCCGCTGAAGGTGCTCATGAGCAAGCCATACGTGTTGCTCTCCTTGGCCCCCAGCTTGTCTATCATGTAGGGCAGCAGTGGCGCCTGGGCCATGAAGCACAGCGCTGCGCCAGCATACAGCAAGAGAAACGAGAGGCACATGTCAAGGTTTGTCTAGCATGTAGGGCAGCAGTGGCGCCTGGGCCATGAAGCACAGTGCTGCGCAAGGGAGGGCAGCGGCACGTGTTGTGGTGTGGCCAGTGGTAGCGCATGTGCAGAAAAATGGCAGAGGCGGCGATGACTCAACAAAGCAAGGAGGTGGCTATGCAGCTGACATTGTTGTAAAGTGATGAAACTGTTGCAACTGAAACAACGCTGAGTGCACCTGTATGCTGAGGACATTTGAATCCAGGCATGCGAGCTGCTGTTGGTGGAAACAGCACGCATGTTGGTTGCCTGCTTGCCACTGAGTGGCAGCAGTCCTGCAAGCTGCTGGCTATGTAGGTGAGCAGCTGTGGAGGTCTAGTCCCCGCAACAGCTTCGTGTGATGACAGTTTTAGAGGGTGTGAGTTGCTTGCAGTGCTGACCACCTCTGTGCCTTTGGGCATGTTGATGTGATGCATGCTCTGCTGTTGGCATGGCCCTGATGCAACTGCTGCTGCTGCCACTGCACACGTATTGCTTCGCTGCATCGGAACGAAGAATATCACTCGTTGTGGTGTTGCTTACCGTAAAGGAATGTGGTGCTGCAAAGCAGCACAAGCTGCCCTCGTGCCACCATTGGTGCCACAGCACTTTGCAGTGACTAGACGGTGCACACGATCACCGGTGACGAGAGACACACCTAAGCAAGCCGATAACCCTGACAATAAGAATCTATCTTGTTTAAGAGCCAAGAAGTCCAGCTCAGCGTTGCAAACAGGTACCACTGGTGGTGCCCAGCACAGCCCAGCAATCAGTTGATGCCGTTTCGTCTCGTTGCAGACTGCTTTTACGCATTCGTTGTGGTAAATTCGCACAAGGTATGCTTTTTCAGGGAATACGTCTACTAAAAGAGAGCCGCTTACCGTGACACGGGTACACAGTGTACCCAACCACAACTACTCACCCACCACCTGAACCCTGAGGTTCAGGCAAACATGCATGCAGAGTTTCCCCGCACACCACCGCAAACACGGCAGCAGCTTGCTGCTGGTGACAGACGGACCGCAAACCACATTACTTCGGTGTTTGTTGGTGTTGAATTACATAGCCATGTAGGGTGGCTTGATTGAGCACCAGCAGCCAGCCTACCAGGCTGTACAGGCTGTACATCATGTTGCCAACAGTGCAGCACCCGGCAATCTGGGACGTGCAAATAAAGGCAAGATTCATCACACTCGTTGCCCAGCAAAGCGTTGCCCAGTATCAGCTGCTGCAAAAAATAGTGGTACATGATGTGTGAGTGTGCCAGCCTGCGTACATGCTGCTGTTCACAAGTTCGGGAAAAAAACCATAAATAAACTCCATGTTAACACGTTTGACTAATTAATTCAGCAGCCACAACAGCGGGTCCGCAGGGAACACTGCAGACGATGTGCATCTTCATTGACAGCAGTTTGACATCCAACACAGCTCTCGCCAACACACCGCCCTGCAGGGCCTGCAGCAGTGAGCAATGCAGCCAGTTCACTACATGCCCCACTGCTGCAGCTGCATCCAGAACGACTGAAGCAAGACAGTGCAGCTCAAGCAAACACATCCCTCACCCTGTTGGAGCTGATTGTGCACGGCACATCCTCACAAGGGATCCACAAGCAGTGTGCAAACAGTTTGTACACGTACAGCAATGATTGCCTTGCATGCTCCTAAACACATGCATGATGTCGACTGTCGGAAATGCTGCCAGACACAGTTTTGATCGCAAGTTTTGAACCAAATGAAGCTGCTTATGGCAGACATTTGAGCGCAGTAGCAACAGCTGTGGCACCAGGTTTATCTCTGCTGATGCATGTGAGCTGTAGGGCATCAGATAGAGCTGTCTTGGATTCAACACCGCTGCTGCACAGCTATCAGTGCAGAAAGTCCTGACATTCCTCAAGACCACAGGCACTGGCCTGTCAGGCCAGAACATCTAGTAGGAGGTACGGTATACAGCAATGCCTGTTGCTTTCAGCACACACACAATACACACACCTGAAAAGAACTGAACAAGAAAATGCGTAAGCACAGGCAGGTATGCAAAACATGAAGGATGCAAGCAGCGGCTAACAGCCAAAAAGCTGCAAGTACAGCAGCTATAAACACCAGAGGTGCTGTAACGGGTGAGCTGCAATGCATTGCCATATGCTGCTATGACCAAGTGTCACCTCCGGAACGCAGCATGCTGTCTTGCAGAGGCTTGTGATCCTTCACAGCAGGCGAAGCTGTTGCCTCTGTGCAGTGCCCTTCTGCCTGTTTGAATCTATGCTAGCAATGCAGTGCAGTAGCAAACAACACAGGACGCATGAAAAGTGCAGCTCCTGCCCGGCCTACTGCTATCAAAGGCGCTGCTATGTGCACTATGCATTGTATGCACTGCCAGGCAGCTGCAGCTCAACCAGTAATGCATGCAAGCCTTTGACAGTGAGTAACAAACACAGGCATGAAGCACGAGAGCATCCTGCGCAGCATCCCGGCCTGAAAAGGGGCAGCTGCGCCAGGAGGAGGATGTTGCAAATGCTGCAAAGCCTATTGCTGTTGCATGTCTACTCAGAAACAGGCAGGAATGGCTGTAGCAGGGGCAACTGCCGTCCCAGACACTGTCTGGGTGGTGACCACCAGCCGCAGCAGAGAACAGCCACCACACAACGGTGACAGTGTAGTAGTACAGTCAGGACTCGCTCTAATGCAGGGCAAACCAGACAAGCAAAAAGGGCTGTACCCAAACCTAAGGGCTGTGCTGAAATGTTGCACACTCCCTTTCTACAAGGTTCAGTGCACACGCCGCTGGGACAAAAATAGACTGCAGCCAAACATACCGGCACACACACACGCACCCTGTGACACTGATCGGTCATCATGTGTGTGTCCAGCAAAATAGTGCAAATGCGCAGGAGTGCACCTGCTTTAATGGCAGATGGGGTGAACTGTCCAAGTGATTTGCCGCATACAGTTTTTTGCGCAGCAGCAGGGGCCATGGCATTAGCTCCCACAAAGCCGCAAGGGCTCTACTTTTTGAATAGATGCACAAAAAATAGTCGTCAGTGTAGCTGTGACTTCAGAGAATTAATGCGCGACCAAGCGCGCTGCTGCAGCAAGCCCTCACACTAGCAAAGAGCGCACTGCACATGCCCGCACATAGCACTTTGGCAAAGCAGGTTGTGAACAGTGAACCATGTGCACTGCTCAACAGCAGGCAAGGACAGCGCACACTACAGACAAAGCACATGCACAACCACAGGCCAAGCAAGCTTACGCAGCAACTGAGGACAGCACACAATACTGCAAGCACATATGCCGGATGCATACATCCGCATGCCAAGTTGCTGTGCCACAAGTTTAACCAACACAAGAGCAGCACTCTGCTCTCTGCGCTCAGCACTTGTTGCGTGTCCGCAGCTGCCACCTCCCTGCCATAGCACACAGCCATTCATCCAGCACACCCACCCTCAAGCCTAAGAGCACGCACCAACAGCACAGCACGCCACCAAAAAGACAACAGCTGCATCCTGTGCTCACTCGCGATTGCCAGCAGCCACTACCAGTACATCCTGCCACAGCTGCTCCACCCGCACATGCTGCTGCTGCGCAGCCGCCAGCGCAGCCTTAATCGGCTTCGAGGCAGCAGCAGCCAGCGTGGTGGTTTGCCCAAAGCCCCGGCAGATCGCAAACAGCGCAGATGTTGCTGCCACAAGCTCTTGGTGGTAGCTCGCCCGCAGCTGCTGCAGCGCCTCAGATACAGCCTCAGGCGCAGGCTCCGCTGCTCCTTCCACAAACATCCCTGCTGCTGCTGATGCATCCAGCTCCCCTGCTGCATTTGCAAGCGTCGACAAGTTGCTGCTGCCGCCGCCGAATACCTCGACCGCTGCTGCTGCTGCGGCTCGCGCGTTGGCGTGGCTGCTGTTGCCAAAGCTGCTGCTGCTGGCGGCGGCTGCGACGGCTTGTGCGGCGACGCGGAATGCAGCGGTGACGGCTGCATGCTTGTCGTTGCAGTTGGAGAGCACTTGGTGCTGCAGCTGCTCCTGTGCTGCCGGGTCAAGCAGTAGCATGTTGCTGGAGGGAGTGGCTGGCAGGCCGGTCTTGGTCACCTTGCCAGCGACCTGTGGGAAGGAAACAAAAGAGCGTGCAAGGCAGGCAAAGCAGGACTGGGTTGGGTGAGGAGCTGTTGCCAGTAGCGGCTGGTGCGATTGTGCAGGCGAACGTTGCTGAACAGTGCATGCAGCCGATAATGCTCCCCACAGACACAAATCGACACAGGTGTTTCCTGCAGCAAGCTACACTGCTCTGCTGCACCAGCTGCTATGCGACACACTGCTCCATACTGCTGCCACCCCACCTGGCATGCCTTGAGCAGCGCTGCCATCTCCCGCTTGTACTCCTGGTTGAGCCGCGGCAGCAGCCGCTGCAGCTCAGCCATCGGCCGCCAGTCCTCTGCTAGCCGCAGGCCGGCAGGCGCCCGCTGCTGCTGCTGCTGCTGCTGCTGCTGCTGCTGCTGCAGCCGCATGTTGGCCTGCTGCTGGGGCTGCATCTGCGCATGCAGGCTGCCTGGCGGCGCTGCTGCTGCTGCTGCTGTTGAGGTGTGGGGCAGGTTTGGGGCGGCAAAGTGGGTGGCGGAGCTGCTGGCACTAACCTGCAGCGTCGGTTGCTGCTGCTGCTGCTGCTGCTGAGGTGGTTGGAAAGCGACTGCCTGCTGCTGCTGCTGCTGCTGCATGTAGCCGCTCTGTTGCATGCCTGGCATGGGCAGGGGTGGCATGTGCAGCTCCGGCTGCCCTGCTGCCATCATTTGGGCAGGGTTCACTGCTGCAAGGCCCATGAATGGCTGCACTGCTGCTGGCACCTGGAAAGTGCCAGGCTCCTGCAAGCTGAAGGGCGTTGACCTCGCGACATTGCAGCTGCCTGCTGCTCCATACATGTTCGTGTTGGCAAAGCCCGCTTGGCTTGGCAGCTGGGTATGGTCCGGGTAGCAAGGCCGCTTTGGCTCCAAACGCTGCTGCTGCTGATGGCTCATGCCGTAGGCGTGGCCGGTGTCGCTGCCAGTGCCATAGGAAGCAAGCAGCGACATATCACTAGGGCAGGCACGCTTCATACACTGCTGGGTTGCTCTGATGGGTGCCAACAGGAACGAACTCGAACTCTGGACGGACTCTGCGTGTCGTGTGCCTCAGACGAATGTGTAAAGCTAATGATGAATGATTTTAGGTGTTTCAAAAAGTCCAGTGCATGTGATGGCGGCGAATTCGTGATTCCAAGAAAGCGTCTAGCTGACGGTGAGACGTGTACTCGAGCCCGCTACAGGTGACGGTGAGCAGACGGCTTGACTTAAAACTCGAAGAAGTAGTTTTGCTAACAGATGTTTATGATGCAGCAGCCAACAGACCGGTTAGGCATGCACGTCAGGCAAGAGACCTTTCTGTGTGTCCGCGTGTATCCACCGTGTTTTTGTTCCTGAGCAACCTTGGCTTGTCCAAACACCAAACATTCACATATAACTTATCATACAGATAGTCAACATGCCATGTTCGGGCAGCCTGTATACGTGACAGCGGCTCAGGGTTTTCGTCGTTGTCATGCACGCAGCTGTCCACGACGCATCACGTCAGCACGCTTTCCCGCCAGCTTGAAGACGGCACTACAAAGGTACGATTCAATCTGTCTTATAAGCCACGCAGTTTGCGGCGAGTGGCCCGCCTGGCCCTGGCAGGGTAAGCTTGCCTGCTGCACTGCATGGCCAGTCACCGGTAGCACCCCAAAAAATCATCACATGTTCCAAAGGACGACGTCAACAACTGCACACGTGACAGATAACCCAACAACCCTCAGTCAATCCAGAAGCTGGTCAGCAGGCCCAGGCTGCATGCTACGACAGCCCGCAAGAAGGCATGACCACATTGGCACCGGCTTGCTCCTTAGCAATCCTAATTCAATCAACAACAGCAAGCAGCATGATGTTCGCCCACTTTCATAATGCAAATGCTGCCAATCCATGTTTTAAAATTGGTTTGCTAGTTATGCGTGACATCAAGAACATGACTGTCATGCTGAGTCAGCAGCCGCTGCCGACACAGCAGTGACTGCAGCTGCTGTGTTGAACAACATCATGCTGCTGCTGTGCACTGGCTGGTGCACTCGTACTGACGCCCTGCAACTTCAACACTAAATGAATAACACCAACAGCCCATGCAGGCCCTCTGCTTACAACTACGTGCCTGCTTCTTGTGCAGGCAAGCCGCCAGGCATCAGGCCTGGTCACCCAGCAGAGGTGCAGTCACCACACTTCCTGCAGTGCTGCCCTCATCATCACTTCCGGCCTGTATGGGGATCGGATGCGCTCGCAGGAACCATGCCTTTGCAGCAGCTTGCTGCAGCTTATGCTGCTGCTGCTCCCAGTGGTACCGCTGCTGCTGCTGCCATGCTGTGTCAAACCTTGGAACAGACGGCAGGCCAGACCAGATCGTGCTGCTGCCAGACACCGCACTCGGGCCCAGCGCACCTCGCAGCTGCGGCTGCTGCAGCCACACCTGCTGCTGCTGCTGCTGCTGCCAGATCTCTGGCGATGCAGCGCCAAAAGGTGGCATGCCTATCCTGCTTGTCTGACTTGGCGCTGCCAAAGCGTACCCTGCAAACCCTGCACCTGCACCCTGCTGCTGCTGCTGCTGCTGCTGCTGCTGCAGCATTGCTGCCGCAAGGCCGATCTGGTCTGGTGCGCATCCTTGCGGCAGCCCCAACCAAATGCTGGTGTTGTGCACGGCAGCTGTATCACTCCATGCCTGGAGCCATGCGCGCTCCCGCTCATGCCGCAGCGCTGCTGCTGTGCGCGGCGTCAGCATCAAGCTGCTGATGTCAGCTGAGCACACGCTGCACGCTGCAATCTCTTCCAGCTCTGCCTGCCTGGCGAGTGCTGCCTCCTCCGCCTGCTTGCGGGCATCTGCGATTGCCATGGCTCTGGTGCGAGCCATCACGCCTGTGGTAGGCAGTGCACTGTGTGGGCAGCAGGAAGAGAGCAGGGGAGCGGCAGGCAAGGGGCGGAAAGCAGCAGCTTCAGGTGGTGACAAAATATACCAGGTTGACATGGTTTGTCATAAACACGGTGATGCATGCGCGGTGCAGTGGACCTGCAGGTCTCGCTGCTCTGAGCATGCGGCAGCACGTACGCGGCATGGCAGGTACGGCAGGCTGCCACGCATGTGTGATGGCAGACCCAGTTGACAACAACGCTGAACTGCCATCAAGCTGAAGTTGCATATGGTGGGTACTGAAACCCATGGAGGCCACTTGTCTAGCTGCTCACGTGTGCCTGATGCCGTGCGGTGGGAAAGGGCTGACAGCCTTCTTCAGCCACCTGCAGCAGCAGCAGCAGCAGCAGCAGCAGCAGCAGCAGCAGCAGCACGACTTAGCATAGCCTGGTACCACGCCACCACGGCTTTGAATCAGCCGCCTGACACTAGCCGCCAGCAAATGCACTGCACGCTGTGTCCATGCACCGTCTTGCACCTGCACCTGTGAGGTGCAGTAGGCGCGCATATGTGGGCAGGCCGATCGCATGCCAGCTGGCGCAAGACGGACTGCTGCACCATTGTTCCTGACAAATGAAACAGGCGGTAACAGTTATAAACACCAACCGACTGCTCACCTCTTCACGCCTGCCCAGCTGGGCTTGGCGGGCTGCTCGTAGGGCCGCAGATCATCGGTGAAGTCGCGGGAGCGGCCGCCAGCCAGCCAGCCCTCCTGCTCATACTCCCCAGTGGAGCAGCTGCGGAGGCAGCAGCAGCAGCAGCAGCAGCAACAGGCACAGGGTTTAAATGCATGTCATCGGTGAAGTTGCGGGAGCGGCCGCCAGCCAGCTACCCCTCCTGCTCATACTCGCCAGTGGAGCATTGGGGAGGCAACAGCAGCAGCAGCAGCAGCAGCAGCAGCAGCAGCAGCAGCGCAGCAGCAGCAGCAGCAGCAGTGGCAGCAGTGGCAGCAGCGGAGGCAGCCACAACAGGCACGGGGTTGAGATGCAGGTCATCGGTGAAGTCACGGGAGCGCCGCCAGCCAGCCAGCCCTCCTGCTCATACTCGCCAGTAGAGCACCTGTGGAGGCAGCAGCAGCAGCAGCAGCAGTGGCAGCAGCAGTGACAGCAGCGGACACAGCAGCAACAGCCACAGGGATAAGGTGCGCGCGCAAGCCCACATCATGCCCCTGCCACAGAACAGCCTACAGCAGTTGTGAAGCCGGCGCTTGCAAAGTTAGCTATCTCAGCGAGTGATGCCACTGAAGTTTCATCATAGTCTAGGGCTCATCAAAACTACATGTGCCATGCTCGCCTCACCGTGCCGTGCCCTTGTGTGCGCGGTGCTCAAACTCTGCCGCCACGCTGTACAGCGCGAAGCTGCGCCAGTAGCTGGCCAGGGCGGGGCTGTAGTTGGCACACTGCTCAAGCGCCGACATGGGCCAGCTGCCAACGGCAGCAGCAACAAAAGTGACAGAAGAAGAGTTAGACACAAGAAGTTGGGCAGAGCAGCTGGTGCGCTGTCACAGGCTGCAGTGGGCTCGCAGTCAAGCATTTTCATACACAGAGCAGAGCAACCAACAGACCCCACCTGTACAGCAAGCAGTCGCTCTCTGCCCACACCTCCAAGTGCCTGCAAAGCATGCAGAAGCAGCGACAGCAGCAGCAGCAACGCACCAGACAAGATCAGGCAAAACAAGGCAGTGCTTGGTGACATCCCTTCTGCAGGAACACAGGTGACACAGCACAGCATGCATGTATGGTCGCAGCTGCGCCCACCTGCTGTGGTCCTAGTCACAGCTGCCCCTGGTCAAGACTGGCCAATGCTGCCGCTGGTCAAAGCTTTCGTTGGTCAAAGCTGCACTGGTCAAAGCCCCGCCCACCTGCCGTGGTCCTGGTCAAAGCCGATGTACACTCCAAACACGTTCAGCGCCGACAGGCTGAACACATGCCCGCTGAGCAGCACAGGGGGAGACCCTGCGGGTGGCTCCACCAGCCCATGAGGTGGCTCCACATCTGCTGCTGCTGCTGCACTTGCTGCTGCTGTGTTGCTTGTGCTGGCAGCAGCAGCAGCAGCAGTGGTAGAGCTGCTGCAGTTTGTGTGGGTGTGTTGGTGCGGTGTATGGTTGTGGGTGTGTGGGTGATGGTGTGCGGTGTTGCGTGATGTTTTGATAGGGCTGGGTGTGAAAGGGGCTGCTGATGTCAGTGGTGATGGTGCTGCTGATGTGGCAGTTTGGTGTGGTTGCTGGTCTGTTCCTTGTACTCCTGATGCTGCTGCTGCTGCTGCTGCTGCTGCTGCTGCTGGGGGTGCCTGCTGCTGCTGCTCCCCCTGGTGGTGGTGGTGGTGATGGTGGTGATGGTGGTGTGTAGAGTGGGACCCAAAGCGTGACGGGAAGCAGCATGCGCTGTTGAAGCAGCACCTGCCTTCCACTAGCAAGTACACCTGCTCATGAAGCTGCAGAAGAAACCAGCAACAGCAGCAGCACAGTTAAGACAGCAGCAGCAAGCCCAAGCCCCTTGTTGCAAGGTGTTGTACACATGCAGTGTGCTATGTGAGTTGTTGCTGTCACGACAGTGCGTTTGACTGCAACTGGCAGCAACAGCAATCATGTAGCGGTACTGTTGGCTGGGTTGACAAGCTCGCAACCCCTGTTGGTGATCAGATCCACGATCCCAAGCGCCTCACCTCTACGCTGCTGACAATCCTCTCTCCTGCTGCCACGCGCATCCACTTGCCACGCTTCAACGTCTCCTGCAGCCGCAGCAAACAGCAGCAGCAGCAGCAGCATATAGCAACGTTCACCAATGGAGTGCAGTGGGTACAACCTGGCACCAGCAGGTTCCTGCAGTGCTGCAAAACAGCAAATTCACTGGCAGCGCCTGCTGCGGCAGCAACACTATAAACAGGCGAGTGCCGCAACAATAGGAACAGCAGGAGCTGCATCGGGAGGCTGCACGTTACTATGTTTGTGGTATGCATTGTGGATTGATGCCTTCAGCAGGAAATCCTTGCTGAGCAGCAGCAGCAGCAGCAGCAGCAGCAGCAGCAGCAGTGCCGCACCCGCGCCTCCAGCCGCTCCATGCCGCTGCGCCTGTTGAGGAAGCGCGCCAGCTGCTCATCGTCCTCGCTGGCAAACCTGTGTGGGGCAACACAGCAGTGCAAGGCAGCACTGCTGAGCAATGCAGTTTTGCTGAAGAGCATTATTGTTGAAGTTGAACTTGGCGCGCCAACTGCTCGTCGTCCTCGCTGACGCCTGCGTGGGCAAGGCAGCAGCAGCAGTTACAGCTTGAACAACGGTGCAGCTGAAGCAATTGCATGGCCTCTCGATATGTGATAAAACTTCCTGTGACGCTCCAAGCAGGCGGCGGTACGATGCTCTCACCTGACAGGCAGCTCATCCAGCAGCATGCGTGCCACCGAGCATCCATGCAGGAAGCCAGACGCGACAGCCCAGAACACCATGTCAACCTGCAGAGCAACAGCAGCAGCAGCAGCAGCAGCTGATACACAGCTTGAACAGCTAGCCAGTAATTGTGCGCATGACGCAAGAGCCCCTCACAGAAGAGGCAAACCCATCCCAAACCGCCAGTAAATCTTGCTTGTGCAAATGCGGCAGCATGCAAGATGCTTGTCTTCGCAACAGCATAATCACTTTTGGTTGTGAACTCACGTTGAGCCGGCCCTCCACATTATAGTAAGGGAAGGCAGGCACACCCGCCAGCCCATTGATCAGGTTGAACACGTACGCCAGCATCAGCGCGCCCCTCAGCGCCAGCACGTCACCGCCACACAGCGCCCCGATGAAGAAGCACAGCGAGGAGCACGTGGCCCACGGCCCTGCCAAGCAGCGGCAGCAGCAGCAGCAGCAGCAGCAGAAGCAGCAGCAGCAGCAGCAGCAGCAGCAGCAGCAGCAGACGGTGTTTGCAGGAGAGGCGTGCTGACGCACATGCTGCTGCGCAACAGTACACCTGTGAACTACGCATCGGGCTTCATTACATAGCATATGGCAGTTCTGGCCACCAGCAGTGCTGCCCACGTGGGCTGTCCTGCAACCCTACCGAGGTGCTGTATTGCCATGCCCATGTTGCTAGCGACCAGCAGGTCGAGCACGAAGCTCCACGCCATGTGGTTTTGATGTCTCTCGTGTGTTGAAGAGGGCTACAGCAAATCGGGATACGATCAAGGTAAAGGCTGCTCATCAATTATGTTGACGCCTCATGCTGGTTTTTTCGCATCGGCATGACGAAAGTTTTACCCCTGCAGCCACAGCACCCATCTACACTAAGTGCTCCAGCTCGAGGTACGTGAACGATCAAGCCTAAGCGTAATTGTTGCTGTCCTTTGCAAACCCTAGAGGAGTGACACGGCGCAACAACGCCAGGTAAGAGCACGGCATGCACAGATACTTCTGTTTGCCGTTGTTCTGATTATGCAGAAGTGCAAGCTCAGCAGGCTGCCAAGTTCGACGAAACCCCTGTCGCTGGAACACCAGAAACTCCTGCGATCTGATTTCAAACCCGTGATACATGCTTTTGCGGGCTACAAGCCTGTTTTTACAGCCGAATGGGAGTGGCACACATGTCCTTCCGTTTGGGAGGCGTGATTTGCCTACTGGCATGCGTCACAGCCCTTCGCTACGACCCACCATATAACTCTGAACGTATTACCCTCGCAAGCAGAGTGGCAGAGCCCTCAGCTGGGCCTTCGCTGGGCGGACACACTTTCGCTGCTGCTGCCACGGTGGACTTTGATTTCTTCCTCTTGGCGCAGTTCAACCCTCCTGCCTACGTTCCGGTGGCAGCTCAAAGCAGAGCAAAGCATGCTATCGTCCGACACGAAGCGTTTCCAGGTTTTTGGACGCATGGCCTATGGCCTGTGAGGTAAGCCTTACACCTTTTGTGCTGCACTGCTGCCCCTTTGTGCAGCTGCTGCTCTGTGTGCATGGCAGGGGCTTGCAGGAACGCTTCTTTGCAATCTGCGATCGCACCAACAGCAGACCCACAGCTAACCTGCCTCAGTGGGATTTGCACTGTGTCATTTCAGTCACACGGTGCCATGTGCAGCTGTCACATGGGCTGAGTCAGCCTCCGGCCCATGTGACCAGTGCACTGACCGTTTCTACTGGACACCTCCAGATACCCCGGACACTCCTGTTTCAAAATTGATCCTCCTCTCCTGGTACTGCAAGAACCCATTTCTTTCTTTCTTGTGTCACTTTGTGTACTGCTGTACTGCTGTACTGCCAGCCATGATGTGACCATCCTGGAGTACTGCAGCACAGAGGCGCTGCAGCCCAGCCAGCTGCAGGGCTTCGAGCCAGGCCTGCGCTACAATTGCACCCCATTCACAACCACAGATTCCCAATGAAGCTGCGTATCCACATGGATTTGCCTATCTCTGTCTCTCCTCACCATACTCCCCTCCATGTTCTGCCTGGAACTTGCTGTTCTTGTGTTGCAATTTGTACTGCCGTACTCCCAGCCATGACGTGACCATTCTGGAGTATTGCAGCACAGAGGCGCTGCAGCCTGGGCAGCTGCAGGGCTTTGAACCAGGCCTGCGCTTCAACTAAGCCCCATTCACGACCACAGATCCCCTTTGAAACTGCCTATCCACATGAATGCACCCATCTCTCTCTTCTCACCCTATTCCCCTCCATCTGCTGCCCTTTCTTTGATGGTTTTGTACTGCTGTACTGCTGTACTGCTGTACTGCCTTACTGCCAGCCATGATGTGACAATCCTGGAGTACTGCAGCACAGAGGCGCTGCAGCCTGGGCAGCTGCAGGGCTTCGAGCCTGGCCTGCGCTACTACCTGCGCTCAGGCAACCTGCGCTTCGACACAGCAGGTGACAACTGGCCAGGTGTATGTGATGGCTAGTTGTTTAGACAAGCGCGTGTGCTTGAATGTGTGTTCGGTTGGTGCCAGGAGTTACGTGCAGGATGCACACCATGCACAACACATTTCACCTCTGCCAGAGTTTGTGCTGCTTGATCGACAGCGCAGCAGTGATTGCCTTCACGACAAGCCAGGCACGAGTTGAGCCAACCGCAAATCCAACACCCGCTGCAGCACACCATTTCTTGATCATACCCATTGTGCTGTCTTTCCAACGCCTGTTACTTATCACCCCGCAGGCGATCAGCAGCTGTGGGCCCATGAGTGGCTGCGCCATGGCACCTGCAGCAACATGTCGCAGCTGGAGTACTTCATGGCAGTGTTCAGGGCCAGTGCTGCTGCAGACCCCGCGGCTGCGCTGAGGGCTGCAGGCATCCGGCCCTCCAACAGCAAACCCTACACGCAGCAGGCGGTGCGTTGCGGCAGTGGCGTGCTGGCAGGGTGCAGCACTTTTTGCCTATTGATCTAGCTCCTTTATCAGCGGCCGTCATTTTGCTGTCATGTGAGACTCCATCTGCATGGCCATATTAATCAAGAGTGACAGCTGCTGTCGCGCAAGTTGCGGCAGGAGCTAGATGCATTTGCTGGCCGCCTGTTGCTGTGCAGCTTCAGACATCTGCTGTTGCAGATCAGCACTGCCAGAACCCACCTCAATGACATGCCGCTGGCGACAACTACCCAACCCTTGCTGCAACAGGCTTTGTTTTGTGTCCTGGCCATGATGTGCACGGATAGCATCAGCTCTGGCCCGCCCTTCGGCGTGGTGTTCAACCAGCACATCGGGCTGTTATTCACACACTACAACCACAAAGCATAGTATGCATACTAAAAGCAAAGCAAAGCAAATGCATACTGAAAGCATATGCTTTACATCTGCCGTGCAGATAGCGTCAGCTCTGGCCGCATCCTTTGGCGTGGCCTTCAACCAGCACATCGGGCTGCGCTGTGCGCCCTCAGCAGCAGATGCCTCCCGCCTTGAGCTGCAGGAGGTGCGGCTGTGCCTCAGCAGGAGCGACTTCAGCCGCTACAACTGCAGGTGGGCAATGATGCAACTATTTCGGAACTGCAGTTTGTGAGGCTTTGTAAAGGCTGCACGGCAGGCGCAGGGCAGGCAGTTGTGTAGGATACTGTGATGCAGGGTGCAGGGCTGTGCTGCTGTTTGGCCAGCGAGTTGTTGGCCAGGGACTAGGTGTGCACTGCAGCCGGCAAGCAGCTGAAAATGCAGCAGTATCAAACTATGGAGCTGCAGGAGGTGCGGCTGTGCCTCAGCAGGAGCGATTTCACCCGCTACAACTGCAGATGGGCAATTATGTAACGGTTGAGACGTTGCTACCGGAAGAGCTGGTGTCTTGTACAGGCAGTTTGTGAAGCGTTGGGTGGGCATGGTTTTGGGTGCGGCGGCAAGATGCAGAGATGTGCTGCAGTTTGGCTAGCAGTACGATACATTGTGCAATGCAGCTAGCAAGCAGCTGAAGGCACGGCAGCATTTTGTATGCAGTTGCAGTGTAGCTGATTGTGTGCACCTGTGGCTGGCTGGCTGGCTGGCTGGCTGGCTGGCTGGCTGGCTGGCTGGCTGGCACACAGGCTTTGTCACGCTTGCACGTGTGTACCCAGCCACTGCTGCATGTTCTGCTGCCTTTGACTTGGTATTGCTCCTCGGTTGTGCACCTTGCTGCTCCTCTCCTGTGTGTGCAGCAAGTATGCGGAGTGGGTGAAGCCCGGCATCAAGTTGGACAGCTGCGGCGCTGACCCCAATACACCAGTGTGGCTGCTGGACTACGACGACTCAGAGGCTGGTGAGGAATTCTTTTCCTTTCTTTTCTTGTTTCTATGTTGCTGTGAACGTTGGCTTCTGTCTTTTTCAAATTCTTTTCCTGACCTTGCCCCTACATACACACACTGCACCTTGTGCACTGCATCTTGAACAGCCACCACATTCATAAAACCATCCACACATCCCACCAGCACACCCTGCTTATTCATCCACTGCAGGCATCAGCTTCCCCTGGAGGCTGCTAGGCACCTTTGGCGGCGCCGCACTGCTGCTGGCTACTGCACTGGCTGCCGGCTACCTGGCGCTCAGGTCAGCCAACAAGCTGCCCTCAGTGTTCACGCCGCGCCAGGTGCAGCTGGTGCACTACAATTTGGTGCACATGCCCGTCAAGGTGGGCTGCCAGATTTCAACAATATGAATTTATCCGAATGGTTGATTTATCATGCCAGGTGCAGCTGGTGCACTACAATTGGTGCACATGCCCGTCAAGGTGGGTACCAATTTATTGGATGTGAACAACGTAGCAGCGGCAACCCTGCAGCATGCGAGCAGCAGCAGCGCGGCAGCAGCAGTGCTGCCAGTGCAGCAGTGTGTAGCTCCAACCGAAGCGCTTTGCATGAAGATGCAGCTGTACTGCGCTTGCCTAAGCGCTAACATGCACAACAATCCATCATACAGTAGCATGGCCCTGCACAACGTCTGGATGCACACAATTTTGTCAACTTGCTGCACAGGCTTGCTATCCTTGCGCTGTGCTGATGCCTCCCAAGAGGCAGGCACATGTGGTGCGTGTACCTGCCCAATTTAATGCTGCTGCTGCTGCTGCTGCTGCTGCTGCTGCTGCTGCTGCTGCTGCTGCTGCAGATCCTTGCTGAGCCGCTGGACATGGCTGTGCTGTGGCAGCGGGTGCCCTACATCGCAGAGTTTGTGGAGGACCTGCCAGTGGGTGAGCACACCTGCACCTGTAGCAAGATGTAGGAGGACATGCAGACTGCGATGTTTAAACTAGTGTGCTTGCTGACTCTTGTGCGCTGGCAAAGGTTTGCGGAGGACCTGCCAGTGGGTGAGGGGCCCGGCACCCGCACCCACATTGTGACAGCACCACACACATCAGCATGCAGATATCTACATGCGGTTGAAGCACTTGCAGGTGGTTTGTGGAGGAGCTGCCAGTGGGTGTGCGGCCGGGCACCCGCACCCACACAACCCCCAGCACACACATGTAGATGCAGACATGCAGCAGGATGTATGAGCGTGAGCATACAGTGCGATAGACAAACTACCTTGCTTGCTGACTCTTCTGGGTTTGTGGAGGACCTGCCAGTGGGTGAGCGGCCGGGCAATTGCACTGGCACAGCTTCAAACACATGTGAATGCATTCAATAGCATACAAGTACATCACCATTGTTCAGTTACTTGCAAAGCTGCTGGGTTACTTGTTGCGGCCCCTCTGCTGCAGGCATGGGCACAGCTTCAAACCCATGTGCATGCAAACGATGACATATCCTTTGCTGCATTGTGTTTGCTGCCTGCAGGCATGGGCATCAAGGGCGGCATTGCACGGAAGCTGCTCAAGGAGCTGTACGGCACCCCGGAGCCATCAGGTGGGAACTTCACACCAGGCAGCTGTGAACTGCACTGTGAACTTTTGAATGAGCTGTTGCAATGCGTCAAAACCAGCATGATGTGTTGCACTGAAGCAGCAGCGTCATTTCCTTGCACCAGACATGTGAACAGGCCTAGCTGTATGACAACTGCTGCCTGCGATGTTTACATACTTGGCAATCTCCAGGATGTCAATATTTTGATTGATGACGCATGTTCTGTGTCTCCATGCAGGCTCGTTTGACATTGATGTTGCGGTGTTCATCAAGGAGTACACGTATGAAGACAGGAAGGCAGCACGTGAGCTGGTGACAGGCCTGCGGCTGGGGGGCCTGGTGCTGGAGGCAAAGGACGTGGAGGTGCTGACAAAGGTAACACATTTGTAACCGTTATACAGTGGTCAAAAAGTGCATGACAGTGTTCTGTCAGCAGCACACAATTGCCAACATGTTGTGCAACAGAATATGCTTTCCACTCCTCAGCGAGCCTGTCGTGACCCTACTTACAGAGTAACACTCACCTCACACAAACTGACATGTTACATGACATGTTACATGACAAGATATCACTGCTGTACTGCAGTCGTGGCTGTACGAGTACTTCACCAGCCGTGATGTGACCATGAACGAGGTGCTCATCATCAAGCAGGGGCCAGGCCAGGCGCTGTTCTACTACACACGCGATGCGCTGCGCGACGTGCAGCTGCAGCTGGTGAGTTGTTTTTCGTTTGTTTGTACTGTGTTGTCACAGCATCGCCATGACTGCAGTCATACTGTAAAGCAGCTGCCTTGCACTGAGCATTGTGCATGCCTGCCAGCACATGGACATGAATGGACAGAGTACAGCCATGTTTGTGATGCACTGCGTGACGTGCAGCTGCAGCTGGTGAGGCGGGGCGGTGGCAGCACGGCTCTGCCGCTGCCGTGCATCTTGCGCGGCTGCCAGCATGCAGACATGCAGCATCCAATGTGATGCGTGAGGATGCACTGCCTTGACGCTCCAGTCTATGCAAAAGACATTGTCAATGCTTCTTCCATAAAGCAGATGACTACGATAGCTCAGCTTCTCTGCGCACTTTACCCCTGCTGCTGCTGCTGCTGCCGCCAGATCCGGCCGTGTGTGCACACGCTGAAGAGCGAGTACAATCTCAACTGGGCGGTGGAGGATGACGGCACGCCATACACCAGCTCCTCACAGCTCTGCAGGTGCGGCCCAGCGCAGCTGGCAATTGTGGTGTTGTAATGGGTTGGTGTAGATTTTTTGGCACGCCCTACACAAGCTCCTGCCAACTCTGCAGGCGTGGCCCAGCACATTTTCTCGTCACATTGTCATGTCACGTCAGGCTGCCCAGCTTGCAGTCGCTTCACCAATGTTTTGCACACACCTGCACCTGCTGCTGCTGCAGGTGCATCGTGCGCTACCTAAAGGGCCACGGCATCGACTTTGCACTGGACCCCGCCACCGAATCGCTTTTGCATGAACCTGCTGCTGCTGCCATCGCTGCTGCTGCTGCTCCTGCTGCTGCTGCTGCTGCTGCTGCTGCAGGTGCATCGTGCGCTACTTGAAGGGCCACGGCACTGATGATGCACTGGACCCCGCTACTGAGGCGTGTTACATGCGCCTGCTGCTGCTGCTGCACCCGCTGCTGCTGCTGCTGCTGCTGCTGCTGCTGCTGCAGGTGCATTGTGCGCTACCTGAAAGGCCACGGCACCGACTATGCCCTGGACCCAGCCAGCGAATCGCTTTTGCATGAACCTGCTGCTGCTGCTGCTGCCATCGCTGCTGCTGCTGCTGCTGCTGCTGCAGGTGCATCGTGCGCTACCTGAAGGGCCACGGCACCGACTATGCACTGGACCCAGCCACCTGGGCGCACTACAGGCGGGAGAAGCTCACCAAGCTGCAGCTTTTCAAGGCAAGCACAAGCGACCCTAGAGCAACCTTGAAGAAGCAATTACCATCTCACCACATACATAAAACTTGGCTAGGTGCAGTCCAATTGTGTCTGGCGGGATCTCTGTGCTCTAGTCAGCCGCGACCCAGTTGTGTCTTGGCAAATGCGTTGCCGTTGTGTACACATAGCACCCAAAGTGGTGCATTCATGCTGTCTGTGTGCAGGTGCTGCGTCACTTCCACGATGATAGTGTGAAGCTGCAGGCAGCAGTTGACCACCTGATCGACATCGGGTTCATGTCACGGAGGGACGTGCTGCGGGCCGGCGGCGTGAACATGCTGTGGGGGCTGCTGCTGCAGGTGGGCAGGCAGGCGTTGCTGCAGTGTTGCTGGAATGTGGATGCCTTTTGCATAGGGTGTGCAGCATTGGTGTTGTAGGAGTGCATGCATGGTGTGTGCAGCACAATGCACCGTCATTAGCTGCAATGGGCAGCAAAAAATAGCCTTTGAGTGTTTTGCATGGTGATTGAGCATCAGGGGCACAGCGCAGATGGAGCCAAATGCTGTCATTTGTACTAGAAGCTTGCTACAACAAGCAACACGTGTGCGGATTGTGTGCTGCACAACACAAGACAACGCTCGCCACATTGGCAGCAAGTGCTCCTGCCGCCTACGCCGCCGCCTCTGCTGCTGCTGCTGCAGGATGTGAACGCGGCCATCGGTGCCGACAACGCGTGCACGCGGCTGACGCTGCTGCTGCTGCTGCTGCTGCTGCTATCGTTGCTGCTGCTGCCGCTGCTGCTGCAGGATGTGAACGCAGCCATCGTTGCCGCCAATGCGGGCACGCGGCTGACGCTGGGCGAGCTGGATGCAGCTGGTGTGGAGGCGTGGGTGGATGGCAAGAAAGCACAAGTGGCCTCGAAGCTCATTGCGCTGGAGATGAGAGGTGGGCGTCAGCTACATCGACTTGTTTGGGCCTGTAGTTGCAGCAACAAGCTTGTCACGTTGGCGTGCTTGGCATTTGCAACACCAGGTGAATGTATAATCACAACACGCCTCAGTGCGCCCTGCGCGCTAGATCCATCATGTGCCGCTTTTGTCTCGTTGCTGCTGCTCCGCTGCTGCAGGGAGGCGCACAGGCTTCATGCCGGCATATGGGGGCGTGCAGGAGCTGGGGCTGCTGCAGGCGCCTGAGGTGAGGAACAGCACTGCCTTGGCGGCTTGCAAGAAGTGTGCTGTTCAACACCAGTTCGGTGAACCAGTAAGAGCTGGGGCTGCTGCAAGCCGCCAAGAAAAGTTGGGGCTGCAGCACTGCCTTGCAACACACAACACGAGTTTGTGCTGAGCACAACCAATGCGCTGACTTCCTACATCGGAGGCAGATGGTGTTGACTGCTGCAGGTGGCTTTTTATGAGAGAGGATAGTTCATGTGGCTTCTGACACCATCTCAGATGCGCTTTGACTCCTGCAGGCAGCAACCGCCAGCAGACCAAATGCCTGCCAACAGCTACTTGTGACATTGTACACAGAAAGCAAGCCGACCTAGTTCAAATTGAATGCACGGCAAACGCCGACGTCAATGCGTGCATGCCCCTGCCTGTCTGCAGGAGCTGAAGCAGTTCATTGCGACAGGCCCCACCTTTGACCCCTCTGCGGCGCTGGAGTCAGAGGCAGCAGCAGCCATCAGCCAGCTCAGCCCTGATCAGCCCGGCGGTGAGCACAGAGACTGCAGCAGCAGCAGCAGCAGCAGCTGTAGCAGCAGCAGTAGCACCTTTTTGATGACGCTAGCACTGCAGCGTGCATGCAAGCTGCGTGTCTGCTTGCGGCAGCAGCAGCCTGCCACCTTGAAGGTTTGCAGTTGCTGCAATCGTGCTGCACCCATGACACATTGCACCCACGCACCCCTTTTGAGCCCCAGGCGTTCCTCAGGAAGCACCTGGCATTTCAAACACGTGATTCAAGAAATGATTGTTACAAGTGGGTCCTGGAACCATTTTTAGATGGTACGCGCCACAACAGGGTGTATGTATCATGATATCACTTTGGTGTCTCACAGACGCACCACACCCACATCGTACTCATCATCATTGCAGGCGCTATCATCATCATCATGTTACCATTTAAGCCATAGCAACGTGCAGGCGCTATCTCTGACCCGCAAGCCATCCTCAGCAAGCGCCTGACATTCCAACACGCCAGTTTATACCGTTGCCAATGCACCACACCCACAGCGTGCTGATGTGCTGCCATTGCAGGCGGTGTCTCTGATCCACAAGCCATCCTCAGCAAGCGCATGTGGAGCACACACGCAAAATGTTTGCCAATCCACCACACCCACATCGTGCTAATTTGCTGCCATTGCAGGCGCTGGCTCGGACCCGCAAGCCGTCCTCAGCAAGCGCATGTGGAGCACGCAGCGCGCAGTAACACAAGCCTCCTCGGACGCGCTGCTCGCCCTAGCGCAGCACAAGTTCTCGCTGCCCTCATCCTCAGCATCCCCTGCTGCTGCCAGGCTGCTGGGGACCAGCCCTAAGCTTGCTGAGCTGCTGACGAGTCCTGAGGCTGCTGACTTATCGCCGCCACGGCAGGGGCAGCTTGACAGCAGTGCTGCAAACAGCCAGCAAGACAAGGTGGGTTGGCAACATGGAAGCGCGCTGGGAGTCAGCGAGCTCAAAATAAGTTAGTAACCTGGTATGTGGGAAAAATCTCCTGCAGCAATTTGCGCCGCATGCATAGCCCTGCTGCTGCCAGGCTGCTGGGGACCAGCCCTAAGCTTGCTGAGCTGCTGACGAGTCTGGAAGCTGCTGACGCATCATCGCCGCCACGGCAGGGGCAGTTTGACAGCAGCAGCAAGAGCCAGCAGGACAAGGTAGGCTGCCGGCCATGCATGAAAAGGAATGAAGTAGGATTTGCTGAAGAGAAAAGCATTTCCAAGTGTTCCCAAATGCGCACTTCAATTCGGGACTCTCAGGTTGCCTAAGCAGCCTGTTGTGTGCTGACCCAGCAGTTCTCTGTCCCTGTGCACTTTGCCGCCGCATGCTGCCTAAGCAGGTGTCCCCGGATGCCCACTCAGCGCGCCGGCTGGGCCACCTCAGCAACCTCTTGTGTGCTGACTCAACAGTCCCAACATTCCTTTGCTGTTACTTTTGCTGTTATTTGCTGTTACGTGTTGACTCGCCAGGCTTCCCCGGATGCCCACTCAGCGCGCTGGCTGGGCCACCTCAGCAGCCTGGTGTGTGCTGACTCAACAGTCCTACCTTGTGTTTTTGCTGTTATATTGGCCGCTGCATGCTGCCTAAGCAGACGTCTCCTGATGCCCAGTCCGCGCGCCGCCTGGGCCACCTCAGCAGCCTCAAGAAGCTGGCAGCGGGGCGGCAGAACAAGGCCTACAAGCAGAGCTCGGGTGAGACAAAGCTTGTATGTTGTTTACATAGCAGCAGCATGTGTATCATGTGTATGATATACATGAGCAGCAGCCTCAAGGAGCTGGCAGCAGGGCGGCAGAACAAGGTCTACAAGCAGAGCACAAGTGAGGCACAGCATGTACATCATGCAAAGTATGATATGTGCTGCAGCCGCAGCTGTTGCTGGAGCTGGCCTCTGATAATGAAGATCAGACTGCTTTGTTTGCACTGAGCCAGCACATATGCAGCTGTATGGTGCTACCAATTAAGTTGTGCTTCTAGACTCAGGCGCATCACTTGCGTATGACATGCTGCTGTCAGGCGCCCAAGCTTCAGGAGGCAGCTTCTCCAGGAGCAGCAGCACCACCATCCAAGAAGCTGCTGAAGCAAGCAGCAGCAGTGGCAGCAGCAGCACCACACCAGCGCCGGCCGCAAGCACAGCGGCAGCAAATGAAGAAGGTGCTGAGGAGGGGGGCCATGGCATTGTGTGGCTTCGGTACAGTGAGGTTGGGCGCTTCAGCCAGCCTGATGATTTGGCTCAAGCCAAACTGGGAACTTTCTACCAGGTGCTGGACGCTGCATCAGGCCTGGAGGTGAGACGCTGAGAGCTGCCTCGCCTTACAATGCATGGTGCCAGCACCACAAATCGCCTACTTATTTGTTACATGCGCCGCTGCTTGCTTCCATGTTGCAGGGCAATGGTGACAAGCAGTACACGGAGCTCATCACTCACTTTCATCGTATGGTACCAAGAGCAAACAAACCACCTGTCTCAGTTGTGTACCGCTGCTCGCTGATTCATCGCAGGGTGAGGGTGACAAGCAGTACACAGAGCTCATTGCCAACGACCAGCGCCCGCAGCGGCAGCGCCCCGCCATCTCCCGCCTCCTGAGCTTTGCAGCAGGGGTGGCTGCCATGAACGTGCCTCTGCTGGCTGCTGCATACAGCCTGCTGCTGCTGGCGATGGTGTTCAGGCTGGCGGTGCCAAAGGTTGAGGGAGCTATCTTTGACGCGTTCAACAGCTTTGACATGCCTGGGTTCAGGTGAGGCGGCGGGTTGCTGTGCGCCTTGTTTGGCTCCTTTGTGGCAGGCATGTAGCCTTACTTTGGTTGAAAAGACTCAGACATAACACCGCGAGCGTGACAGCCATGAATGTGCCCCTGCTGGCGGCCGCGTACAGCCTGCTGCTGGGGTTCAGGTGAGGTGGCGGCTGGTGATAACATTTCTGTCTCGCTTACTTATACAGCCCCCAATTGCGAGAGTGCTGTGCTGTGCAGTTTGCATGTACATGTGAGCGCATGGGTGTACATGTGAGCGCATGGGTGTACATGCAGGCACGCATGCATGCCTTGATGCTGCTCAAACGTGTTTCGGCGGCACCACTAACGTTCAACTGCGTAGCAAAAAAGTCCACAATGAAACGTTGCTGCTACTGCTGCTGCTGCTGCTGCTGCAGGAGTGACCTGCTGCTGGCAGTGGTGCTGGTGGGGGCAGATGTGGTGCTCAGTGTTGGGTGCGTGGCAACAGGCTGGGTATCATGCGAAGTTCACCTTTAAATGCAGCAACACGCCAGCAAAACCTTGCAGGCCGTGGGCTTCGTGCACACAGCTGCATGCGCTGCATCAGAGTTGTGAGCTACAAACACAAAATTGAATCCGTGGTGGTGCATGCAATATGCCATTTGCATTTGACTTTCACTAGTCCCCTGTTGCCTGCATGCATTTACTCTGTCAATGTCCTGCCTGTGTTCCTTCTTGCTGCTGCAGTGGCCATGTTGTGCTGGAGCTGTTTGCCCGCAAGACCATGTCCAGCCTGTTTGCATCCTTCTTCGACCACATCCTGGTGAGGCCTCACTAGCATGCCGTGCTGTCTGGTACTGCTGTACGAACATGTCGTATGTGAGGAGCGCTGCCTGCACTGTCACCAGGCTCCGCAATGCAGCATGTCACCTGTGGCTGGTTCCAGCCGGTATCAAGACTGCATCAGGACTGTGGCAAAGACAATAGGCCCCACGCTCTCCATGCTGCGCTACAGGCTGTGCTAGCTCTGCTAAGTGCTTCTTCTTCTGCTGCTGCTGGTCCAACTGCTGCTCTTGCGCATCCATCTGCTGTTGCTGCTGCTGCTGCTGCTGCCTCAGGGTCAGGAGCTGACCTTCTTCAGCAGACTGCCTGCGGGTGAGCTCATGGCGCGCACCTCAGGGGACTCCCTCACACTACGCTCCATGTTCACCTCAACTGCTTACCAGGTGCGGCCGGTCTACATCTAAGGTGAAATCAAGTCCACGTTGGCAGCCTGCAAGGTGCTGGTGCACACAGGTTTCCATTCTTGGCAATGTGACAGGAGCGGTGCTGCAGCAAGGGGTCTGCCATATGGTGCATCGTGCCTGGTGGAAGGGCCCGCAATGCTGCATGCAGCATCTCTCACACGTAAAGAAACACCAAGTCCTGATAACGATCTGGGCAAAAGCCGCATACATTTCTCATGTGTGGTTGCTGGTGCTGCAGCTGGTGGAGGGCGCCACGCTGCTGCTGGGCGCTGCCGGCTGCCTGCTGGTCTCCCTTAACCCGCTGTGCTTTATGCATACCAGAACAACCCAGTATGTGCTGCATTCAACTCCGCTTCTCATCTGCTGCAGTTGGTGGAGGGCGCCACGCTGCTACTGGGTGCTGCCGGCTGCCTGCTGGTGTCGCTGGGCCCGCTGTGGCTGCGTGCCCCCAGCCTGGGCCTGGCGCTGCTGCTGGGGCTGATGCTGTCGGGGATGGAAGGCTTCCTGACGGGTGAGCTCGAGCTGCATTGTTGTGGTTTGCTGAGACGTAGCACACAGCATGTAGCACACACTATGTTGAAATAGGCAGTGTCTCGAACCTGCAGATGCATTGTGGCGGACTTGCAGCCTGCAACCTGATTGGCTGAGGCGCTGTTGCCGTTGTACCAGTTTCATGTCACTAGCTCGTCACTTTCTTTTTACTTTCTTGTTACTTTGTTGTTATTTCTGCAGGCCTGGGTGCGCGCGCGCTGAACCTGCGGGTGCGTCAGTCCCTGGGCCGCATGTTTGGCTTCAGCCTGGACATCTTCAGCAAGATGGATGCAGTGGGCACACTGGGGCTGGAGGCGCGGCTGACTGCCGACTACAAGTGCTTCGCTGCAGACTACTTCTCGTGAGTGGGGCGCAGCACTGTTTTGGCGCATAGTATGCTGCTCCAAGACATGTGGTAATAGCGTGTGGTGATTAGGTTGTTGAAAGCGTTGTGAGAGTGTCAGGGCATGGGTTGCTGCGCCTGGTCAGTGAATCGTGACAGGTTTCAGCCTGGACATCTTTAGCAAGATGGATGCAGTGGGGACACTCGGGCTGGAAGCAAGGCTGACTGCCGACTACAAGTGCTTCGCTGCAGACTACTTCTCGTGAGTGATGTGCAGCAATGTGTCGGCGCATAGCTTGCTGCTTCACAATAAGTCGGGTGCACAGGTCGTGTACTTCCAGCGCCAGTGGCGCTGCATGGAAGCAGCAGCTTCCATCACAACATATGATGTCTGCCTCGTTGCTCTACGCTGCTGCTTGGTGTTACTGCCGCAAGCTGCATGGCGATGCTGTGGCCGCTGGCTGCCTGTATAGCGCTCATTGCTGGACGGTTGCAACTCCTTTGTCACGTCTCGAGCATCTGCCTGCCGGCTTGCCTGCATGCATACAACTGCAGCAACACCTGAACAAGCTGCTGGCTCATTGCTTGATGGTAACGTCGTCTCATTGCCAGCATGTGCCTGCCGCCTTGCCTGCCTGCCTGCGTGCACTTACATTTTCAAGCTAAACTCGCTGCTTGCTCACCGCTTGATGGTCATGGTTTCTTTGTCTCATGTGCCTGCATGCCTGCACCTGCAGCAACACCTTCAAGCTGAACACGCTGCTGGCGCTGCACAAGTCGTACACCTACGCGCTGGCGGCCTGCGTGCGCGCTGCCATGCTGTGGTTCGGTGGCGTGGCGCTGTTTGCGGACCTCATGACCGTTGGTGGGTGCATGCGAGATGTGCAGCACAGCATGCAGCAGTTACTCGGCCACCACTTGGAGGTGCACGCCGTCTGTTGCTGTCAGACAAGGGGCATTTAAATGTGTGTTTGCTTTGACAAAGAGGCAGCTGACCGCATTCCAGCCGGTGCGTACTGCTGCCTGCTGCATTCTTGTCGTGTGTCTGCGTGTGGGTTCTGTCTGCTTCTGCCGCTTCAGCACAAAGTGTCTGGCTACACTAACCCTCGCCCTGCTGCAAACACACACGCGCAGGCACGCTGTTCACCATGCTGCGCTACGCCACCATCATGCAGCGCGGCGTGAAGCAGGCCAGCGATGCGTATGCACGCGTCATGGCCTCCGTGGGGTCGCTGGAGCGTGTGGTGGAGCTGCACGATAGGGGCGTTTTCAGAGATGCGGCGAAATCCTTGGGCACAGAGGAGTTCCCGGTGAGGTTCACAACTTTTTCATGCAGGGTTCCCGGTGGATTTTACAGTGCTGCAAAGTTCACAGTGCTTTGAGGCAGCTGAAGGTGCAGCTGCCAGCTCGTACAAGTCACTGGGCTGCTGCTGGCAGCGTGCTGGACGATACCCCTTGACACACACCTTCTGAAACTACCGCCTGTGGGAGTGTAACGGACATGTGCAGCTGCTGGATTGCTGGCTGATCTGGTGTCTCAGTATCAATATGCTGCTGCTGCTGCTGCTGCTGCTACACAACACCCTGCAATTGCGCTGCAGATTGTGGAGGAGTCAGAGGAAGGCAGCGAGGAGCCAGAGCAGGCAGCACGCAGCAGCACCTGGGCAGGGCGCGGCAGCAGCAGCAGCAGCAAAGCAGCGCTGCAGCAGCCGCTGCTTCAGAAGCTGGCGGGGCCTTGGAAGCAGCAGAAGCCGAAGGTGTGTGACCTCCTGTATAGGGGACTGCCAGAGTCGGCTCAACAGTCGTTACGGTGATGAAGATGACTCAGAGATGCGTTCCAATGGGTTCCTCTGCCAGCACCGCACAACTGGCTACTCATGTCGACGTGCAGCTACAAGCATCAAGCACAAGTCAAGCCCTAGCTGTGCTACTCGATGCTGCTTGCTGCTGCAGGCGCTGCTCAGTAACCCTCGTTAGCTGTGCTGAATAACGCTGCTTGCTGCTGCAGGTGCGCGTGCAGCTGCTGCCAGACGAGCAGCGGCCCGACTTTGGTGCCATGCTGGGTGGTGTGCAGCTGGAGGAGATCTTCCTGACGCTGCGCAGCAAGACAGACCGACTGGTACTGAAAGATGCCAGCATGACCGTGGCGGCTGGAGAGGCGGTCATCATCACCAGTGAGTGCGCTGCTCCTAGGAGCTGGTAGTAAGTAGTACTGCTGTCATAACAACGGCAGTGGTTGTCACATGACTCAATTAGCTGAGCCAGCAAGCAGCGACATACAGAGGAAGTGCGCTGTTGGCTCCTCACGGTTTGTGTCGACAGCTGTCGACCTGGCACCCACATTGCAACTAGTGCCACCTGCAAAGCTGTTGCTGTTAGAAGACACCACCCCGTGGCTCTGCTGTTGATGTTGCTGCTTATGCACTTGGTTTTGACCTGCAGGTGGTCCTGGCGGGGGCAAGTCCAGCCTGCTGCAGCTGATCATGCTGCGCCACATGCCCTACAAGGGCTACGTCAGCTTCCAGCTACCCCTCTCAGCTGCACCAGCAGCAGCAGCAGCAGCAGCGGGAGCGAGCAGCACTGCCCTGAACGGCGCAAGCAACAGCAACACTAACAGCAGCAGCAGCAGTGTGGATCCAGCTGCTGCTGAGGCTGCAGCTGGTGCTGCAGCACATGCTGCTGCTGCTGCAGCAGCAATGGGCCCTGGTGTGAAGCCTGGTGGGGAGGACTGGGTGTGGGCCAGCTTCTCTTGGCTGAAGGATGACCAGCAGGCTGCCAGGGCATGCATGGCCATGGCCTCTGTCAGCGCGGCAGGCCTGTTTAGGTGAGAGTGCATGTCTTTTGTTATGTTATGTTGGTAACAGGGTTTTGTGCAGTTGCGCTGTTGACGTGCGACAACACAGCCGCATGCACATACCCACATGTATCCACAACCACCTTACTTTATCAAGCCAGGGCGTGCATGGCCATGGTCTCTGTCAGCGCGGCAGGCCTGTTCAGGTGAGCCAGCATGTGACGTTTTGACGTGTTAGTGTCAGGATTTTGTGCAGTTGTGCTGCTGACATGCTATCAACAACACAGTTGCACTTGCTTGGCAAGCACAAACCCACATGGGACCCTCTCATTCAGACAGCGGAAGGAGGGGAGTATGCCTTGAAGCCAATTGCAGTGGCTGTGTGTGAAACACAGCTGTGCGCTGCACCTCTTGCAGCATACCACTGGCATTGCTCTTATTTGTTACTGTAGGACACTTTACTGGCAGGGCATTCAACCTCCTTCATTCTTTCCTGCAAGCAAGGGGTGCTGCTGTCTCGCCTGTTGCATCCAGCCTCCAAAGTCGCACTCTCAACGTGCCATGCACACTTGCCGCACCGCAGGACGACTGTTGAGGACAACGTGGCGTGCGCGTCCATGCAGCCTGTCAGCTGTGCTGATGTGAGGCAGGCCTGCAAACAGGTCGGGGCACACGAGTTCATCATGGCACTGCCGGTGAGTACACAGTGAAATTGGCAGACATGCATGCACATGTATTGTCTTCTGAGGCAGTAACCAGTGTGCAGCCTCCTGATATCAACGCTACACAGGCTGCTGTTGTTACATTCAGCAGCAACTGCTTGGCGTCTGATGCGTGTTTCGACTCCTGCATCCGACAGCCTGCTGAGCAGCTTCACTCATTATAGCATGACCACGCTCCATGGAGCAAAATAACACCACTGTCGTCGTTTTGCAGGAGGGTTACCGCACGCTGGTTGGCGACGGCAGCGGCACCATTGTGAGCCCCGCGCTGCTGCTGAAGCTGGCGCTGGCGCGCGCGCTGGTGCGCAGGCCGCGGCTGCTGCTGCTGGACGATGCGGAGCAGTTTGCAGATGCGGTTGGCAGGAGCAGGTGGGTCTGTTGCTGCTGGCCTGTCAGTGCTGCTGCTTTGCACATCAGCACGGGGAAAATTGGGGTTGGTCAATACTTAGTATTTTGACTCACACAGGTAGGTGCCTGCAGTAGACCAGCTTGGCAAGCTAGGGACGCGCCATGCGCCGGTGCTGCTGATCCCGTGTGCCTACTTGCACCCTCAATCCGGCAGCAGCGCAAATTTGTTTAGTCTGCACATATCCGCAGTCACAAAGCTGCTAACACTTGCTGCTGCTGTTGCTGTCTTTGGCAGGTTGCTGGGCATCTTGGCAGCTCAGCAGGCAGCCGGCGTGACGATCCTGCTGGCCTGTGACAGCCCAGCAGCATTCAGCAGCATCACCCGCACAGTGTATGCAATTGAGGAAGGCACGCTGCACCTGCAGGGACAGTAGCCAGCTGCGGCTGCAGCTGGCGCACTGTTTGCCGGCACGTACTACTGGTGTAATCTGTGCAACCACGCGCAATGAATGGCTGTGCGTTGCGCATGCTGCTTCAGCGTTCATGATCTTATGATTATAAGCATCGCAACGTTCAGCGCTAGCGACAGCCGCCAGCCCCGCGCCCTGATGGTGTGCAGGGAGGCAAAATTGAATTTGTCCAGCGCATATCTGTTGTGTCCATTGCTCGGCAGTGAACCCTTGTTGCGCATGACAGCTACACCCGTGCTCGCAATGCAAGCATCCTTGCAAGCACAGGTATTGCAGGTATGTGTCTGTTTGCACAGCCATGCATGTGGCTTGAGCAGCCTCAAGATTATGGGGAGACATTCTGAGGGGCTTTGTGTCCGACATAACAGTTACGAATCCGTGGCAAGTTAGTCACTTTTGTAACATTGAAGCTCAAGACAGCATGCGTGGTCAAGAGTGGCTGCTACCTTGGCAAAAAATCAGCGTGCAACAGTTGCGATGACGCTGCTCGGTGCGACGCTCACATGGCTGGCACACAGCAGCAAACAACGCAACTACCGCTCATGAAAATGTGCCACATAGGTTGATGCAACATCGCCACACCAGGCCATCCAAAGAGTCCAAGTCCCGTGAGCTGTGCCACAGCTCTGCAACACCTCGGAAATTTTCGACGGTCCTGCCAGTGATCAAAATCCACATGCAACCCTTCTGCACAGCAATTCAAAGCCAGGACGCATGACGCGCAAACGCTTACCCAGCAGTTGCTTGGCCACAAAGACCTGGCAAACCCACACGCATGGGGCCACTTGCAGCCTGCATGCAGGTGCACGCACACCTGCTGTACCTGCCGTGTGGCAGGATGTGAGCTGGCCGACACATGCACAGCACGTCAACGCAACCGCTGCTGTCGGTGACCGACCGCATGAATGCAAGTATGTAGCCACACCCAAGACGGATGTATCGCAGGAGCCCAATTGGCCATGCATATATATCCAACCACAAGCAATGGCTCACATGCTTGACCTGGCTGTGGCAGCCACTCCAGCTGCTGCCTCTTCCGCCCCAACCTGCGCTATCGCAACAGCCGCCTCCTGCTGCTGCTGCCGCTGCTGCACCCCAGCCCCCTGCTGCTGCTGCTGCTGCTGCTGCTCTGGTGCCGCCCTCCTGGCCACCCGCAGCTCTGCAGGCAGCTCTGCTGCATCAGCAGCCACCAGCGCAGCAGCACTAACACCCTTCTGCTGCCCTGCTGCTGCTGCTGCGCCAACACCCTGCTGTTGCCCTGCTGTTGCTGCTGCTGAAGGCGCTGCGAGCCGCTGCAACACGTGCGCTGGGAAGCCCTGCTGCTGCGCCCATGCCAGCGCATCTGCCCTGCCGCGCTCAAAAAGCTCAAACAGGAAGGCTTCTGGCTGAGGGTATAGTGCCAGCTGGGTTGTTTCGTTCAGGTCGTGCTGCCATGGCTGGAACTTGTCGGGTGCTATGCTGACCTCCTCGGCTGTAGGAGCCTGCACAAGCAGGACACAGTGTGCACAGCAATGCAGCTGGTCAGCACGAAATGATACTGGTTGGGAGCAGCAGTACCTGCAGCTTGAGGGGCAGCAAGACAGAAAGCCAACTATATTTTGAATGACAAAGGCAGCAATATGTAGCTGGCTGCCAACAGTGTTCAGACAGCCAATAAAACTGAGTCCACCATTGCTGTCCATGCATGCACGACGCGCAGTGCAGCATGCTGGCAACGGCAATATGTGAGTAGAGGCAAGCACGCAAGCCGGCAACCACCTGCAGTGATGGCGTGTTGCACGCGCCGGCGTGCAGCTACTTACGCCGATTGTATGAACACCGATGACTACCAGATCCAGGCATCAGATCCCGGCCTGAACCATAGCTGTGCTGCCATTCTATGCGAAGCAGAGCCCAGCAACTGCGAAGCAGAGCCCAGCAACTGCAACTAATCCACACACACCATCCTCACACACTACCACACACAACTGGCGCAGCAACTCCGGCTACAACACACTCACCCGCAGCATTGCTGGCAGGTCGCTCAGGTGCGCTGATGGCAGCACACACACGCGCACAGCAAACCAGCCAGGTGCTTGCACGTATGCCCCCTCGCCAGCCACCACGCAGTGATCTGCCAGCGCTGCCCAGACACTGCTGCTGCTGCTGCTGCTGCTGTGGCTTGCCGCGTTGTTGTGGCTCCTGCTGCTGCTGTTGTGGGCTTTGCCATGCGGAGCATGTCCAGCACTGCCTGCAAGACGCAGGTGGTGATGGCTGCTACCCCTGCTGCTGCTGCTGCTGTCGCTCCTGCCTGTCTGCAGCTGTGTGCTGATACCTTTGGTGCTGTCTATACGCACCAGCGCAGCAGCGGGCGCAGTCGGCTGCAGCTGACTCCCACCACCAGAAGCAGCCGCCACAACAGGGGATGCTGCTGCAGCAGCTTCCGCAGGTGCTGCACTTGCTGCTGTCACACCACCAGCAGCAGCAGCAGCTGTGCTGTTGCTGAAGGCTGGTGGTGGTGCTGGCGGCACTGGCACCAGGTTGCTGAAGCCTCCGTCGAAGCAGCGCTTGTGGATGCTTTTGAAGCTGGTGAAGATGCTGCCATCAGACAGGCTGGCGCGGCAAAGGCACAAGCGGGGCGAACGCAACATGCAACAGGTGGTGAACTTTCAGTAATGATCGAGGTGTGCAGGCACGAGTTCAGGTGGGCATGCAGGGGTGACGGCTGTGCTGCTGCTGCTGCTCTGCGCCTGCCCCCGCTCATCTCATCAACACCAGACACGCTAGGCTTGCAGGATTGCCGTGCCATTGCATGTTCCCAAGATCCCCATCACAGGGTATACATTCAGGCACTCCCTGCAAGCAACAGCCTGCCTTCACCGCTGCTGCTGCCACTACTGCAAACACTAACCCAACACCTAAACAAATGCTGCAGCCCCAGTACACCCTCCCACCTACCGTGGCAGGTGGCACGATGTGAGCAGTGCCTTGATCAAAGCGGGCCTGGTTGGGAAAGCGCCGTACAGCTTGTTGGCTGGCCGCGGCAGCACCTGCGTGATGGACAGCCAGCAGCTGCCATCTGAGCAGCGGGTGTGGGCATCTGGCGGCAGGCTCCTGCAAGCAGCAACACAGCCGCAGCCACAAAGTGATGAGCAGCGCAGGCGGGGGTGCGGAAGTGGCCAGCAGCTGCCATTGAAACAGAGGGTGTGGGCGTCTGGCGGCAGGCTCCTGCAAACAGCAACAAAGCAACACACCACAGGGTCATGAGCAGCGCAGGCTGGCGGTGCAAGTGTTGCCAGCAGCTGCCATTGGAGCAGCGGGTGTGGGCACCTGGCGGCAGGCTCCTGCAAGCGGGGCAAAGCAGCATCCACAGGACCACGTGCAGGGAGGGAATGAACGCAGTGATGTGTGGCTGCTGCTGCTGCAGGGCCTGCCAGATGGCGCAGCGCATGTTGGTTCAAACAGCGGCATCAACAACACAGCTACCCATTCACCCCACAGCAATGGCAGCCCTGAATGACTGAGTGAACAGGGCAGGTGCCGTGACACTCCCTCAAAACAGAATCTACTCATCTGCGGCTCTCCACATAGCAAGACTCGCTATCTTCACAACGCATCTACCACACTACAGTGCACACTACTGAGCGCTTGGCTGCTGTGCCCTGCAGCCCCACCTCTGCAGCTGTGCCTTGAGCACCGCCCGCAGCCTGCCAGCCACGCCGCCCTGCCTGCAGTCCGCTGCTGCCTGCAGGAACGAGTCCATCTGCTGCTGCAGCGGCAGCCCAGCCTTGATGCTGGCCACCACCTGGCATCAGAACAATTAGAGCAATATGCAAGCAACAGCACATGTAGGAGTGTCAGCAGCGCTGCGAGTGTTGAGGCGCGCAGTGCTAGTGTGACAGCAGTGCTGCTTGCAGGAAACACAGGATACCCACACCAGCTGTTTGCACGGAACACAGAACACCCACGGAGCTGCTTGCAGGAAACACAGGATACACACACCAGCTGCTTGCAGGAAACCCGTCCAACCCAAACCAGCTGCTTGCTGTGGCACCCGCCTACAACCCGTGCCAGGGATCTGCAGCATAGGAGCTGCACCAGCTGCCCGCAGGAGCTGCTGTATTGCATTGGACAAGTATTTGAAGCAGTGCTTTGGCCGGTTAAGCTGAGCTGCCAGCCTACAAACAGGCCACTGGCAACTGTTGGTAGGCACCCTCACCAGGGAGCCTGCTGACGAGCCTGCCATGGGACTGCTGGCATCAACAAGTCCCATGATGGCTAGTGCCTGCAGCAGCAACAGCGTACAGCAATTTCAAGCACTTGCAGGCGCCACCTTGCTGTCAATCCTGCAGGTCGTACAGTTGGCTGCACGAGCTGCTGCTGGCAAACCAACCAAGGCAGCAGGCAGCTGGCACAGCGCGGCTGAGTGTGTCTTGAGCGCTCATAAAATGCTGTTACAAGCAAGGAGTTGGCTGGTACTGCTGTACAACACACAGCCGTACAAACATCATACCTGATACACCCCAAGGTGGTACGGGAGCAGAAATCCTGCAAGCAGAATGATTCATACACGAGGCGAAGCGATCAGCAGTGCTGTGCTGGCATGCAGTGCTGCATAGACTGGCCAGCCGTGCCATGCAACTGCTGCGTGGCGCCCTAATCGTACAAAAAACATCAATGAGATCAGCAGCCTTGGTTGCTGTTGGGCCTTACCTCCCCCTGAGAACCCCAATGTCAGCTGCCGCTGCTGCCATGCCTGCAGTGGTGTTGTTGCAGGGACTGCTGCTGCAGCTGGGTCTGCTGAGACCTGGGCAGCAGCATCAACATCTTCTGCAGGCGCCTGTTGCGCCGTGAAGCACGGCAGCAGTCGCTGCATGCAGCTGCTTTGCAGGGGGGCCTGCTGCTGCTGGCAGGGCTCTGCAGGTGATGACGCGGTGATGATGCTAATGATGCTGTTGCGCTGCTGCAAACGACAGCTGCTCGTGAAGCGGCTGTGAATTAGACGGTCGACGAGCGAATTCAAATCTTTCTGTGCGTCTTATGAGGGGCAACCGTGACTGGTGCCAACGGCCAACGTACAGGGCTCAGTCAGTGATCAAGTGCTTGGGGGCGCTTGAGTGGGTACCTGAGCCCGTAAGCACATGCACGAATGTTCGACGTTGACTTACAGCAATAATGGCCCGTCCCTGCCGACTAGTTCAACTGGCTGGTGGAGACTGACTGTCATGCCATCATCACGGCTAGGGTTGTAAAAGTTGCTGAACAAGCTGCCGAAAGGACACAACTTCAAGTTCAATTAGCTTTGTGTTTACGTACTCGATGCGAGCACAAGCACTGCATAAAGAAATCACACGAGAGCATGCATCTCTTACTCCTTGTTCAACCCTGGACACCATGCTTGTGACATGCAACACGCTTGTTCTTTGAAAGGGTTGCAACGGCGGAATCATCACAGCGAGTCATATGGTTTCCTTACAAGCAAAACCTGCCAAGACCTCCAAAGCGCTGTCATGGCCGCCATGCCACGCCAGATGGACACCAGTCAAAGGTCTGTGCACACAGAGGAACAGACGCCTCCATTTTCTTGAACCAACAAACAACAAAACATGCGCTGATCCAACAGCTGATCAACTGCCACTTACACAACGGCACGGTGTTGCTGCACCACTGCCAGGGTTGGGCCACTTGACAAAACAGCAACCCATGAGCGTGGCTGTTGCAAGCATAGACAGCGTTCACCCACCAGCCTGGATGCTGCTGCAGATAAAGGTGGCATTATCCAGCTTATGTGGCAGGAAAACCCCGCCAAGCTTCTTGCTCAACAGCTGCTGCTTGCCAAGCTGTGCTGCGGCATAGTTCAGCGTGCCAGCCGCCTGCTGGCTGCGCCAGCACTGGAAGATTCTGTTTGTGTACTGAAAGAACTGCTAGGACATGCACCAGCAGCGCACCTGCACATTGCGGGTAAAGAGCAGAAGCAGCATCAAGACAGGGTTGAGACAGCACAGCATGTGAGGGTACGGCAGCACAGCTCTTCAACAATCCCAAGCACGGCATCAACTTCAAAAGTGCTTGCACAATTATTGGGTCCTCTGAGCCTGTCACGAGGCGTAGCCAACATGATTGCCACCACTGCTAACAAGAATCAAAGCCAGACACGGCAGTAGCCGCAGAAGCGAGCTGGTAGCAGTGTCATCGCGCACCTGCTGTAGTGACCTCTCTGGCTTGAGTGCCTTCCCCGCAGCAACAGGGCAGGGCAGCTGTTTGCCCCTGCTGCTGGGCTCCAAACATGCCGCTGCTACACGCTGCAGGTTCCTGCTGCTGGCGGCTGCGGCTGCGTGCTGCTATGCGCTGCGGCTGTCTGCTGCTATGCGCTGCGGCTGTCTGCTGCTAGCAGTTGCCGGCTTGCATGAGCTGCAGTGGCTGCACTGTACGGTGATGATGGCAGCGTCTGGTGGCTGCTGCTGCTGCTGCTGCTGCAATGCAGGTGAAGCGCGGCATCCACAAGGCGGCTGCAGTGCTGCTGCACGAGATAGGCTCGCTGCAGCAGCGCGTTGAGATGCAGCTGCTGCAGCAGCCGCAGCAGCACTGCACTGCCCTGAAGCAGCAGCCGCAACAGCTATCGCAGTAGCCACATCTCACAGGCTTGCTCAAAGCCTCGAGCAACCACTTGTATGTCACTTTGCGCTTGAAATGACGCACCGCTCAGCCGTCGGACCACATCACCCGCACTGCCGCCCTCAGCCGCTGCCTGTTTGCAGGGCTCATGCTGCTGTACCTCGCAGCCACTGCATTCTCATGCACCTTGAGCCAATGCGCGCCAGGGTAGAAGCGCAGCCCCGCAAAACCCACAGCCAGCTGCACCAACTCGCCAGCACTGCAGGACGGCAGCAGCGGCAGGCTAGCAGCTGCTAGGGCTTTCAGAGTGGCGCTATGTGCTGGGCTGGTTTTCCAGAGGGCTGCGGTGGGGTACAGCAGCCGAGGGAGAGCCCAGACTGTTGCCGCAATGTCTGCTGGCTGCAGCAGCTGCTGCTGCTGCTGAGTCGCTGCTGTGGTTGCTCGGAATTCTACTGTTCCTTGCCCGGCTGCCCCCTCTGCCCCCTCTGCCTCCTCTGCTGCTGTTTGTACTTCTCGCACTGCTGCGGCTGCTGCTGATGCCGGGAGTCCCGTGCGCTGCTGCTGCTGCTGCTGCTGCCCCTGCAGCAGCTGCAGCTGCCGTGCAACAACCAGCCACACCCAATGTGGAGGCTGGCTGCTGCGGCGTTTGGCCAGGCCACACAAAACAGTTGCCACATGTGCGCCACGCATGCGCGGCAGCTGCTGCACAATGCACCGCCTGAAGCTCCGTAGCCAATGACCGCTGCGTGGATCCAGCCGCAGCAACCCGAGTGACCCTGCTATGCATGCGAGATGGTCGGAGCTGAACCCTAAACCTTGCGGCTGTGGCTGCTGCCCACGCTGCTGCAGCTGCTGCCTGCTGCCAGGCTGGCTTGTGCTGCCCTGAGCATGGTGCCCCGCTGCAACTGCATCTTCATCTGCTGCTGCTGTGCCTGCCTGGCGGTGCAAAACCGCACTGCTGGCACTAAACCACTCCTTTGCCCAGCCCTTGCTGGGCCTATACCCTAGCTGCGCTAAGCCCCACAGCACATTGGCCAGCTCACTGGGCTGCAGTTCCTGCAAGTGGGGCCGAAGCGCTGCCAGCAGCTGCTGCAGCCACTCTGCTGGTGGCCTTTCCTGCAAGCTGCCTAGGGACCATAAGAGGCTGCAGAGCTGATGGCGGTTGAGGCTATCCACGCCGCTGCTGCTGCTGCTGCTGCAGGATGCAGCATAGAATCCGGCCATCCATTGCTGCCCAGGGCTGTAGCCAATCACTGCCAACGCCCACAGCACATTTGTAAGCCCTGCAGCCGGCAGCTGCTGCAGCTGCTGCTGCTGCAGACGCTGCTGCAGTAGGGCAGACAGCAGCTGCTGCCCAGGCGGGCGGCCGAGCTTGGCTGCTGCATACAGGACGAGTGATGCTTGGCGGGGCTGCAGCTGCGGTAGCAGCAGCTGCGTGTGCTGCAGCAGCTGCTGGTAATAGCCGTCATCATAGAAAGCTGCGGCTGCAGGTTGGGAGGTGCTGCTCTGCAGGCTTGGTGAGCTGCTGCTGCTGCTGCTGCGAGTAGGGTTTGCTTGCTGCTGGCCAGCGGCAGCTTGCTGCTGCTTGAGCCGCTTTAGAAATGCTGCAGCCAGGTCGCTAGGGTTCATGTCCTCTACCTGCTGCTGCTGCTGCTGCTTGAGGTGGCTGAAGGTGCCATGCTGCAGACATGTATCTGCTAAAGTGTGTCGATGCTGTCTGCACTGCTGCTTCTCAACCACAGCAGGCCCTGGACCTGTGGGATGCTCGGGTGTGCTGTTGCTGCCTGCGTCCAGTGTCTGCTGACCTTCTCCTACGCTGTGCGTGCCTGCAAAGGCTTGCTCAATGTCTGCCTGCAGGGTATGGCCAGCGTCCAGCTGCTGAGGTTGCTGCCACTGCTGCTGCTGTGACTGCTGCACCGTTGCATGTTGCTGCTGACCAGGAACTCGAAGCACCGGCCTTCGAAGCTCCGCTACAGCCTTTGTTGTGCAGCCTTTGTTGATGCTGCCGCTCCATGGCGCCAGAGGACGCATGGCAGCTGCTGACTGCCACCACAACAGCAGCACCTGTGCCGCTGCAGCCGGGCCAACTATTCAAACATTTTACAGCTTCATTTCAAGTCAAACACGAAGCGTATCCCCTGCTGCACCATCACAAGCAGCTCACGGTTCACTTGTGATTATTTGTGGCCGGAGCTCGTGAAGTGTACAGCGAGGACATTAGGCTTATATTTAAACGTGATCAATGTCAAGTTGTATCGACTGTAGGGAACCGGCTGTGGCGCCTTGTATCAGCAGTGCTGGTGACAACCCTGGACCCTCATCAGTTGCCACGCTGTCAGAGACGATGGCATTCCACATCGTACTCGAATCACCGCACAGTCTGGTGATATTCTTGTCGCAAACCATCAAGTCTTTTGTCTCAAGCAGGAACCAAGGAACCATGGTTACAGGACACATGCAACTTTGACGTTGCCGATGATTGCCAGATTTGACTCTGCTGGTGGCAGCAGATGCCTGTTGCGTGTCCAGATGACTTCCCAAGGCAGAGAATGTTGACAAACGATTCTCCATCCCATAAACGGCCCATTCAGATGAGCACCATCGTTGCAGCACGTCATTAATGGTCATCACACCAAAGAACAGATGACAAGGCTGCTGCTGGTCACAACTGCCTGCCGCACAATCACTCCAGCACACTAACAGCAGAACTTAACGATTCGTAGAGGCAATATCATACAAAGCGCCCGCAGAGTGCAAGCAGGCAGAACAGCAGCACAGCCAGCTAGGCTGATGCGTGCATATACATGCTGCCCCACAACAGGCCCCTGCAGCTGATGCAGCAGATTGCTGCAGCATGCTGCGTCACAATGCCAACGCCATGAGGTCAGAATCGCCCAGTGCTGACTCAAAAGTCCACCACCCTGTACCCCAAACACTCAGAACCAAGCAAGGGCACTGCACAGTCAGCACAGTGCAGCCAACCCTAGTGCGGAACCCTAGCGCCTGAACCGCACAGGGCAGCAGCGCAGCAACATCGCAGCGGCTGCAGGCTGCTGTACCCCAGCAGCAACAGCTGCACCAGCTGCCAGCATCCTTCTCTATCACACACACCACAGTCATAAACACACACCATAAACACCATGAGCAAGCCGCTGTAACCGCAGCTGCTTACAGCCCGGGCGTGGGGATGAGCTGGCCAGCGCCTCCACCTCCTACCGCAGGAACAGCTGGCCTTCCAGCTGACAACAATTCCTCAACAATTGCGTGTCTCCATGACTGCTTACAGTCCTGGCATAGGGAATGATGTGGCCAGGGCCTCCACCTCCTGCCGCAGCTGCGCAATGTCTTGCCGCTGCTCGCCCTCGGCAGCCATGTAGGCCTTGAACTCCTTCAGCTTGCCTGCAGCAGCAGCAGCAGCAGATTCGTCAGCAACGCACGCAGTGCAAAAACGAAAAGCCAGCTTCATGACACTGTGCGAGGATCCATCAGTAGTACAACGGATGACCGTTGCCAGATGGTCTGCCGTTGCCCTCCATCGAACAACAGCCCACTCGTAGCCCACCAGCACACAGCCACGGCATGCGACAAACCCGGTGAACGCGTTCAACGCCGACACAGCCAGCAGTTGATAGCTGCCCTGCCCTGACAACACCACAGGAGTATGCACATACCGCATGCCACACGCTGTCCTACCCCTTACCCCCAAACCCACCTGGTGCTGGGGTCTTGTCGCGGCAATCGGCGGCGATCTTCACTGCACGGTCGATGAAGTCAGCCACCTGCACAAACTCCGCCTCCTTAAATCCACGCGTGGTCAGCGCGGGCGTGCCGATGCGCATGCCGCCCGGCACCATCGCGGACTTGTCGCCTGCAGCAGCAGCAGCGGTGTGTGCACATTTGGGTCCAGGCCAACAGCCGTACTCAACTGCACCACGCACAACTGCACAGCAGCACAACCGCATCACTGCAATTCGACACAATATACAGCGCTGCAGCCAGCTTGGTGTCAATCATCATGTGCAGGCACCAGTTGCACAGCAAGCTCTAGTAGCGGATGTTGCTGCAAAGCTCGCTCTGGCAAGCAGATGTAACAACGGTTGTGCACACTGCTGCGTACCTGGCACGCTGTTCTTGTTGAGTGTGATGCTGACGAGGTCCAGCACCGTCTGCACGCGCGCCCCGTCGATACCGTTGGGCTTCAGGTCAACAAGGATGAGGTGGTTGTCGGTGCCGCCTGCAAGTACCAGCAGCAGCAGCAGCAGCAGCAGCAGCAGCAGCAGCAGCAGCGTTTCAGGTACAGGAACCCAGATCGACGATGTGCCGTCAATGCCGTTAGGCTTCAGGTCAACCAGGATAAGGTGGTTGTCAGTGCCACCTGTGTTAAGAAGTGTGCCGGAGCAGCAGCAGCAGCAGCAGCAACAGCAGAAGCAGGTGATCGGAGTAGGATTTGGCCACATGCTGGTGGGCGTCAGGTCCACCAGAATAAGGTGTTTTGTGAGGGTTTGTCGGTGCTGCTTGTGATCAGTAGTATAAGAACGAATTTACAAGGAAGAAGAAAGTGTATCAAAGCCGCATTGGTATCAGCATCAGCATCAGCAGCAGCGCTTCAAGCACACATATCAATATTGACAGCATGTCGCTCAGCTTGAGGTCCACCAGGATGCTACATTGTGGTGGACCTCAAGCTACACGACATGCGGTCAAGCTTGATTGCTGTGTCTGAAATGCTGCTGCATCAAGATCGACCGCATGTCTGTGTATGCGCAATGCGCGGCAGCAGCAGCAGCAGTTGAAACATCGGTACACTTTCAAAACCACTTTCAAAACCAACTGCCGAAAAACCAGGTGGTGAATGCGAAAGACATACTCACATACACGCAGAGCCCAACACTCAATATGACGGCCCCTTACCTGACACGATGCTGTAGCCAAGCTTCTGCATGCGCGCTGACAGCGCCTGGCAGTTGGCCACCACCTGCTGCTGGTACTGCTTGAACTCTGCTGTGTTGGCCTGCTTCAGCGCCACTGCCAGCGCAGAGATGGTGTGGTTGTGAGGGCCACCCTGCAGGCCCTGCAGACAGGATACACGGCATAACACAACGTCAGCGAGCAGAGGCATCGAGCTGGGTGCAAACGGGCGGCACACGATAAGTCAGCGTCAGCATTAGTTCTAGAGCTGGAACTGCAACACAGCGGTAGAAGAGCATGCCGTGCATTGCAGTACTATACACCTGCAGAACTACAGTCAAAGTACAGTCAAAGTAACAGTCCAAGAGACACAGTCAAACTCACTGGGAACACCGCGGAGTCGATCCTGTCCTTGAGGTCCTTGCGGTAGAAGATCATGCCACCCATCCCACCCAACAGTCTCTTCCTCAGCCACAAACCGATAGTCAAAGTAACAGTCAAAGTGACACAGTCACACTCACCGGGAACACTGCGGAGTCAATCCTGTCCTTGAGGTCCTTGCGGTAGAAGATCATGCCACCCCTGGGCCCGCGCAGGCTCTTGTGCGTGGTGGTGGTCACGATGTGGCTCTCCTCAAAGGGGCCGGGCACCACACCCGCAGCCACCAGGCCGCTGATGTGCGCCATGTCGGACATAAGGTACGCGCCCACAGAGTCTGCAGCCGGCAAAGGGGTGTTGTGTCAGTCAAAAGAGTCCAAAAGGCACCACACCCGCTGCCACCAGGCCGCTGATGTGCGCCATGTCGGACATCAGGTATGCGCCCACAGAGTCTGCAAGCAGCAGAATGGTTTTGTATGGATACAACGTAAAAGGGGAACAGCGCCAGGGCATGCGCTGTTGTTCCACCAAACACAAGTTCGCAAACACAACAAAATCCTCACAACAGCCTGTACTACGAAGCAGCCGGCGCTCACGCTTGACAGTGCTCCACAGCAAATGCGAATGCAAATGCGATGCACAAGCCGCTAGCTGCAAGCACTACTACTCAGCACCAACACCAGCCGCCATGGCGGCAGCATCAGCAGCAGGCAGCAGCTGCACCTGCGATGGCGCGCATGCGCTTGTAGTCGATGTTGCGGCTGTAGGCGGAGGCGCCCGCGATGATGAGCTTGGGGCGGAACAGCGCCGCGCTCTTCTCCAGCGCATCGTAGTCAATGTAGCCGGTGGACTCGTCCAGCCTGCAGCAGCAGGAATATGTGATGTTGAGGTTACCAACTTAATTTAACTGGTCAAAGGCGCAAGCTGCTGCAGCGCATCGTAATGTAGCCTGTTTATTCTGGGTGTTCATGAGATGTACATGCAAATACATGAGCAAGTACGTTAGAAAGTCCAGAAGAAACAGACATGTTGAATGTACAGGACATCAGCTGTTGCTACAGCGGCGACCAAGGGTACTTACGTCAGCTGTTGCTACAGCGGCGACCTGTAGGGCATGCTCTCAAAAGTAGATGGATGTGGCGCTCACGCGCTTCTAGGGCGTCATGAAGCCTACGTAAAACTGCTACCATAATTTTGGTCATACCAATGCCTGATTACTACCCACCTGTAGGGCATGCTCTCAAAGTAGATGCTTGTCGCGCTCACGCGCTTCTTGGGCGTCATGAAGCCGTGTGTCAGGTGACCGCCGTGGGGCAGGTCCAGGCCCATGATGCGGTCATGCGGGTTGAGCAGCGCGGTGTACACCGCAAAGTTGGCGGGGGAGCCAGACAGAGTCTGCAAGCAAGCGGAGCGCAGAAGGCACCGCAGGAGAAGCAGGTGTAAGCTACCAGCGTATGATGCGGTCATGAGGGTTGAGCAGCGCGGTGTACACCGCAAAGTTGGCGAGAGATCCAGACAGTGTCTGCAGGCAAGGGGGGCGCAGAAGGCACGGCAGGAGAAACATGTGTAAGCTGTCAATATATGTTACGGGTTGTGGGGATTGAGCAGCGCCGTGTACACCGCAGAGTTGGCACGGGAGGGCAACGTAGGCACAGCAGGAGAAACAGGTGTAAGCTATCAGCGTATGATGATGTTGTGGGGGTGAGCAGCGCGGTGTACACAGCCGAGTTGGCGGGCGAGCCGGAAAGCGTTTGTGGGACGCATCTGGCGACAGCATAATCAGCAGGCACGAAACAGAAGCACATGCACATACGTCAACACGGTGTAGCTATGGCTGCGTTAGAGGCAAAACATCACAAGACAGCGTGACAGCTGCTACAGGGTTGGCTGTTCTCACCTGCACGTTCACGCCCCACTCCGCTGCGTCCTGGCCAAACAGCTCCAGTGCGCGCGACTCGCACAGCTCCTCACACTGGTCGATGAACTCATTGCCGCCATAGTACCTACAGCAGCATGCGCAGCATGTTTGGTGCGCGAGTTCAACACATGCAGTAGTGTACCTGAACAGCCGTACCAAGGTGCAGCCACATGCAGCCAGAGTGAAGGGGCACAGCAAGCAGGCCGTGGCACGTCGGCAATGAAGACAAGTGCGTCCTGCATCAGCGACTGCCTGGGCAACAACCAGCTGTGCAAGCTTTTAAACCGCAAGCGTGCGCGCAGCTGCCGGCCCATTGGCCATCATCTTGCTGGCTGCAACAGTCGGCAGCGTGCACTGCTGACAACAACAGAACATGTTTAGCCCGTCTGCCAATGACAATGGCATGCCAGAGGCAACAACCTTGCATTTTACATGGGGCTGTTTCGCAGCGTAGGGCAAACGATTAGCGGGCACCTGCTGCTGCCCCTTCCCACACCTACCTAGCATGGGGCCGTCCCTCGGAGTACTTGTTGGTCATGCAGCTGCCCAGCGCCTGCATGACTGCGCGGCTGGTGAAGTTCTCGCTGGCAATCAGCTCCAGCCCACGCACCTGGCAGGCAGCAGCAGCGGCAGCAGCAGCAGCAGCAGCAGCAGCAGGCATGCATAAATATGGTTGTTACACATGTTCGGTTGCGGTCACAGTAACATGGCCAGGACAGGCGACACGCGCAAAGGGGTGCGCAGGCACTGCACATGCCAAGTGCGCACGCAACGTTACTCCTGAGTGACGAGTGCTGGGGTTTGCAGCTGTGTGATGGACGCTGCATTCCAGGGCAACAGCCTCTGAAAGCTGCTGTTGCTGGTTCTGCTGCTGCTGCTTCTGATGCCTGCACCACCAGCCGTGCAGCCCAGCTGCTGCCCCCAGCCAGCTGCAAGCTGCAAGCTGCTGCTGCTGCTCCAAGCGCTGTTGCAAGCTTTGAAAGCCATGTACCTGGCGCTTCTTCTCGTTGCTGATGATTGCTGCGATGTCTGGGTCCACCTCTGACAAGGGGCCGTCATACTGCAGCAGCTCCTTCTTGGTGCCTGCTGGTGGTGACACACGGCAGAAGGAAAACAAAAAGCAGGCCAGTATGCTTATCAAACTTTTTGTCGTCGGAAAACCACAGGATCACGCCCCAGAGCTACAGAGTCGCCAACACTCCGGCATGCCACAGAAAGCTTGAGCTAGCGCTCACCCTCAGGGGCAGCGACGGCGGCCCTGACCACGTGCATGTCGCGGGAAGCACGCACAACAGTAGGGCCACGCTGGGCCTGGAGACGGTTCTGCAGCTGCATGTTGGGTGTGAGTGGTGTCGACAGGGAACAACCCCAGCTCGCTCACTGCAAGGGCAAGCAGTTGACAAGCCTGATGTGACCTTTGAATGCGTTGAAAAGGCTAGAAGAAAGCTTACAGCTGCTGCATCGGTCCATCGTGACCTGTTAGGTGGGGTCCTTTATGACAGGTCGTGGGTGCTCACGCGTTGATGCTGTAAGAGCCATCACCTTCTCAACCTTCTTTTCCGAAAACAGTAAGATGTCTTTGGCAATGACAGCGTGCTTACATTGATCAAAGTTGAACCTGCTTGCCACGTGATCAACACCCCCACAGCACTGTGGTGCCTTCCCACTAAGCCAGACAAGACGTCTGCACTCTAACATGCTTAATTGTGATCAATTCCAGTGAAAGACACGTGAGACAAATTTCACTTTATTATCCAGAAGCAACCTGATGGTGGACGGTGTGAACATTCCACCCGCTACGCAACACACACTCAACCCTTCAACCCAAACCGTGACGAGCGTATTACGGTAGATACTAGGCTGAGTAAGCCTGGCTGCAACTTCAAGTAAGAAGTAATATTGCAGTTAATACTGCTGATATGGCTGGTCAACAGCCTTGTGGCACTGACAAGCCCAACACAGCATCATGCCCATTTCGGTCTACAAACAATGCTGGCACAACCTGAACTTCAAACTGAAGTTCAAGCAGCCAAAGCCTGCTGTGCCACACCAAAAAGCTTGCAACTTGAAAGATACAAAGAGCGATTGCAGGGCCGCATGTCCCTCATCCCAACAGCAACAGACCGCTATACACACATAGGTGCCTAGACAAGCAAGCGCTTGCAAACTGTCTTCACATATGTCGCGACATCCCCCAGCAGACTGCCCACCGCAAACAAGAAGGCCCCGGCATATTGTCTATGCGTCAAACCTTGCAAATCATCCTTTGAGGAGGCCACCGCAAAGCACACCCCACAGTTGCATTGCTGCGATGCCTTGCCCCTGGTGCATGCACACCCTTGTCAACAGCAATTCCTGTTTGTTGAAACGCTGCCCAACGCAGCAGCACTGGTCCCCGCAGGAAACCGCAATGAGAGCGCCCCTTCAGACTGAGAATAAGCTTGAGCTTGAGACAGCAAGCAATTCCAGTGTCTACTGGACTGCAAACCTGAGAAAGCACACTGAAAATTTTGCCACACCGTCATATTGCAGCGCCACCCACAACACCTGATCATGCACCCTTTGATTCACCACCAGAGCTATTCTTCGCACCATTCAACAAGCTGAGGATTGTAAGCAGGGCGCAGTCCTGCCGCGCGTCCGTGCTTCCGCCATTTGATTTGTCGCAGCTGTATTGCAGCTGCAAGATAGGCAAAACATGCTGTCTAGGGCACGCGTGTGCTTTCTCAGCACAAGCTGCAGCCGCAAAACCAGCTTACTGACACACAGGCACTTGAAGTTCAGCTGCCGCCTATAGTGTGATAGCAGAGCCTCCTATACCATGTCAAAAGGAAGAAAGTACGTAGCAAACATGCGTAATGCTTTGTACCACGTGTGTATGTAAACTGCATTCAATGCCACCGTTGTCTTTTGAATCTGTAGGTTCACAGCAGCACGCAACTCTACTGTTGGTTCACAGTAGCAAGGAATGGCTTGCCACAAGCGCCTCACTCCCTTGCAAGAATGCTGCAGGTATAAGCTCTAGCTAGTAAAACCTCTGCTGCCCACAAACTTGACTGTTCCTAAGCACCTTGAATATATATAATTGGACCCACCCTGGCTGCCTCCAGCTCATTCCAGATCGACTACCCCTCACAAACTGTCACAAGCTCATTGCTGCAGGCCGCTAGAACAAGCTTTTAAGTTCCCAAACACCAACACCACCCCCGCACCCACCACCACAACGATCCACGGATCCAGGTCTGCACACGTCTTTGCCACGTTGGTTGATAAATGCACACTACACTATCCACACAAGGTCACAACGGCAGTACTGCTTGCGCCGCCCAGAGCCCTGATGCCAGTTCGCTGCTCTCCTGCTGCACCCTTTTGTTCAGTCAAGCTGTAACATCTTCTCCGAAAGATCTGCTGCATCTCACACCTCGCTTGGTTGTCTTCAGTTCAGGGCGGTTGCTGCGGTCACATGCTACTGAAACTGATCAGCAGTGACAGGTCAGTGCTGCCTCCAAGGTAACAATCCAACTCGGAAAAGGCACGCTTCCGGCTGGCCCTCGGTGACTGCTGCTGCTGCTGCTGCTGCTGCTGCATAATAAACGGCCGCAGCTGCAGCATATCCATATCCACCCAATCGACCTCAGGCACATCTGCACTTGCTGCAGCATCAGACCAGACAGCACCAGGTGCGATTGCTGCTGCTGAAATATCAGCCAGCCCAAAGCAATCGCAGCCGCCAGCAGGGGCCTGAATCTGGTTTGTGTCTGGCACGAACACGCATGCCTCTTGGCTGCTTCCCGGGCGCTGCAGTGCTGCTGCAGCTGGCGCTGCTGCCGCTTGTGCAGCGATCTGCGCTGGCTGCATACCAGGTGTGCTGCTGCTGCTGCTGCTGCCGAAACGCATGCTGCTGTAGTTGGTTACTGCCATCTGCAGCTGACCGCTGCTTGTTGCCGTGCCTTGCTCCGCAAGGAAGCCATGCAGCATGTTAGCAGGTGGCGGGAGCTGCTGCAGCTGCTGCAGCTGCAGCAGCTGCTGCTGCTGGCTCAACACAAACGGCCCAAGGTCTGAGGCAGCAGCAGCAGCGGGTGCAGCAGCAGGTGCTGGCATGACCCATGTGCTGCCAGTGAAAGCAGCTCCTGCTGTCTGGGTGGTACTGGTGAAAGTGACAGGCTGGAAGCTGCTCATCACTGGTGCTGCTGCTGGCGCAGCTGCCCCTGCTTGCCCTGCTGCCACACCCTGTAACTGCTGCTGCAGCAGCTGCTGTGGCTCCAGCAGCTGCAGCAGCAGCTGCTGCGACGGCTGCTGCGGTGGAGGAGGCATCATCATTGTCATTACCTGCTGCTGCTGCTGCTGCTGCTGCTGCTGCTGCTGCCACTGCTGCTGCAGCGGCTGCAGGGCCCGATCAAGCTCCGAGCCCTGCCGCAGCGAGAGAGAGCGGCTGGGCACGAGAGTCAGCAGCTGCCGGAAGTCAGCATCATCTGACAGCAGCAGCGCAGCATCGCTGCCGCTGCAGCGGGGCATCTTACTTGCTGCTGCGCTGAAAGCTGTCCAGTCTGGGCCTGCCGCTGCTGCTGCTGCAGGTGTGCCGGCTGTGCCTGGAGGAGTTGCTGTTGCTGCTGTCATGCACAGCTGGTCGCTAGTTGGGGTGCCGAAACGGCTCTGCTGCTCGTCATTGCTGGCAGGTTCAGCAGCTGCTGCTGCCCCTGCATCGCTGGCTGTGCTGCTTGTAGACATGAGCTCCTGCTCACTGCTGTCTTGATCTGTCTCTGAGGCACTCGCTGCTGCGTTGTCTGCTGGTGTCGCCGCCGGCTCATCTGCGGCTGCTGCGGCTGCTGCTGCTGCTGCAGCTCCCTCGCTTGCATCGTCTGTGTCTGAGCAGCCTGCAGGCTCCTTTCCTAGGAATGCATCCACCTTGCGCTGCACCTCGGGATTGAAGTCCTTGCCACCAGGGGACAGCTCGTATGTGCCCTGCAGGAGAGGGTTGAAACACAGCAACAGCAGCAGCAGCAGCAGCAGCAGCAGCAGCAGCAGCAGCAGCAAGGAGGGGTAAGTGACAGCCAGCACGAGAGTGGCAGGCAGGCATAGGGGCGAAACTAACACAATCGCTGCAGCTGCTGCTGCTCTGCATGCAATGCAGCGATGCCGCTCCAGCATGCTATGTGCAGTTTTTCATTCAGCACGCAAACACACACGTACCTGTGGGTAGTTTGTTTTCACGCGCTTGCGGTTGCTGAGGCAGACCACTGCCTGGTCGTATGCCAGCCTGGCAGCGTGGGCCTCAGCAAACCTGGCAGCGCAAATGCAGCAGGGAATGCAAGCACAAAGATTAGATCAACGGCGTAAGACGGGGCGCAACGCTGAACAGGAGGGTGGTGAGCACACTGGCACGGCAGCAGACCAGAAAGATGCAACATCTGGCACTGCTTTTGGGCCACGCAGCATGCAGCGCCTTGAGTCCACAGCTGGCAGCCGCGCAATGCCAGGCCAGCCGAAAGCAAAACACAGCAGCACCAATTGTGCTACATCAGCACGTACCTGCCCAAGTGCAGCACAGTCCCTTTGTGGTACACTCGCACTTTGTAGACCTTAGCTCCTGGCCTAGGGTCCAGTGCCACTCCAACACCTGGTGCAGCAGGCTTGTTGCTGCGCTTATCGGACATTCTGTGTGCTGCTGTTGGCTTGCGTTGCGGCTTATCTAAGAGTTGCAGCCACTGGCACGGAGATCAGACCTGCAATAACAGCAGCAGGATTGTGGCGGGTTACATTCAATGTTGCTCAACAGGCATGTGAGACAGGATCCTGACCAGTGTTGGCCCGATCAGGACTTATATTACCGTCTGTGCGTATTTCGAGTTTAAACCGTGCACAGTGACAGCCAGCAGGAGCCTGGCTTTGGTGGGATGATAAGCATCAGCACACACTGCACCGGAGTGCACCAGCTGTGCCAGATCAGGAACTGTAGCTGCCGAAAATAAAACGCATTGCTTTCGCGCCACCTACCAGATGCTATCTTGCGCTGCTGCGGGTTCGCTGGGTCTGCTAGGCACAGGCTGTTTTGCTTCCTAACTGCGTGCTGCTCAGATCAGTGGCAATGGTTGCTCTGCTAAGGACACAGTTAACACCGACAATGATCGCTAGAGATTTCAGGACTCGGTATATAGAGGTTAGCGTGTTGGAGATACGTGATTGTCATGTCAGGCCAGGTGACCGGCGAAGGTGGACTGCCGTTCGGTCGGGCCCAAAACGAAGGTCAGAGCAGGGTGGTTTGAACACAGCCGCAACTATGTTTCAGTAAGCTATTAGTATTGAAAAATAGTAATTTGGTGTGAGAGCTTTGCTGAAACCACGCTCACCCAGCACTTGAACGTTGCTCCCCGGCACCCGGCCCGCGAAATTGCGTCTGTTTGCCTGTGTCGGTCACTAGATTGAATGTCAACTCTATTTCAGAGCACAAAAAGAGCGAGCGCAACGCTCTTCGGTTATGTCGTTGGCCTTGCAACCCACGGCGCCACGTGCGTGCAGTGACACTCTGAACAAACATCCAAAGCTTCCAGCAACTTGCAATGCTGGGCGTTAGTGCATGCTCATGAGACGCTCTAGTACCGATCCATGCCTGTCTCCAGCAAACACACCAGAGGGAGGACCACATGTGGTTACAAGCCAGCTGGAGCGCTCACTGTGCCACAGCGGCTGGCAGCACACAGAAAAACGAAAACTTTATTGGGGCGGCTGCCACTGCGTGTTGGTCGGGTGTGTGCTGCATGCAATAGAGCTGTAGCACACCAAGGGGGTGTGGGGTTTCAACTCCCCTGCTTATTTTTTGGTCCGGGAGCTGGGCACCTCCTGTATAGGGTGTTGTGACGTGTTCTGCTGATGAGGCACTGCCTCCCGCTCCCGACAATTGGGCTTGCCCAAATGTGCTGTGGTAGCCAGCCAGTAGGATTCCGACCCCCCTGGTAACAATAAAAAACGAAAACTGGCATTCTACAGCACCATACTGAGCACAGCTTCTCCACACTGCTGGCAACTCAGCCGCTCAATCCCACACGTCGATGTCCTGAAAAGCTGGGTGCTCCAAGTCAGGCACAAGACCCACCACCTCTTCCTTCCTACCACTGCTGCTGCTGCTCCCTGCTACAGCTGGCGCAGCCAGTGCCACCATGCTGCCTTCTCCCAGCAGCCCCTCCAAAGCAGCAGTAGTGCCTGCAGCACTGCTGGCAAGTCAGCTGCTCAGGCCCACAAGTCAATGTCCTGAAAGGCTGGGTGCTCCAAGTTTGGCACAAGACCCACCACCTCCTCCCTCTTCCTGCTGCTGCTGCTGCTGCTGCTGCTGCTGCTGCTGCCAATCCCTGATACACCTGGCACCGCCAGTGGCATCATGCTGCCCTCTCCTAGCAGTCCCTCCACAACAGCAGCAGTGCCTGCAGCAGCACTCGCCTCAAACAGCCGCCGCCTCAGTGCCAGGCCTGCAGCAGGATCCAGGGGGTCCTCCTGCAAGTAATATGCCCATGCTGCTGCTGAGACCAGCTCAGCAAACACGTAGCTGTAGCCGCAGCCGGGCATCACTGCTGCGCCTGGCAGGTACTTGAGCAGAGCCGGGTGCAACCCCTGCAGGTGCAGCGGAGTTAGGAAAATTATTATGTAGGATGGCAAGCTGTCCCCTACTGAAGTGGCTACATAAAGCTGGTCACCACAGACAGGCAGGTACTTGAGCAGGGCGGCATGGAAGCCCTGCATGTGCAGTGAGGCCAACGGTGTTGTGTGTTGTGACACAAGGCAGAAGGGGCTCGGCTTGTTTGATGTGTGCTGCAGTGTCTAGCGGCTGCAAATGAAGATCCACCACAGAATCCCACAGGAGCAGCAGCCAACAGCTGATCCAGGGCAGCGAGCGCAAGCACCAAAGCAGCTGTGACACGCGTTTGGACTTGTATCTGCTTCAGTTGCCTGCCGCAGTGTCCCGCGTTCTTGACAGCTGGCGACTGCTGTCACAAAGGGACCAATGCTGCACAATGCTGCACAGCAAGCAGCTCACCAACAGCAGCTGAAGGAAGTATCTCACCTTCTGTGGAAGTGGGTCATACTCCCCCACCACCTCTGCTAATACATCCCAGCAGCTGCTGCTGCCGCCCCCATCCCCTGCTGCTGCTGCTGCTGCTGCTGCTGCTGCTGCCAGCCGGGCGTCTGCCAGTGCAGCCATCAGCTGCTGCTGCCACTGGAAGGCGCCCCTGCTGCTGATCAGCAGCTGCGCCTGCAGCTGCCGCGTGAGGGCCAGCGGCGGCGGCTGGCCTGTCACCCTGTGGCGCAGCAGCACCTGCAGCCAACATAATAAAAGCAAAAAAGCACTACTGGACGAGCCTGGGGCAGTCATGACTAGTGAGGGTCAGTGGCAGCGGCTGCCCCGTCACCTGGTGGCGCAGCAGCACTCGCAGCCAACACAAGAAATACAAACAACACGATAGTTCAACACCAGCCTGCAGCTGCCGCGTGAGGGCCAGCGGCGGCGGCTGGCCTGTAACTCCATGGCGCAGCAGCAGCTGCAGCAAATGCAAAAAAAAAAAACAAGAAACATTACCAAGGACAAGCCTGGAGCGGTCAGGACTAGTGAGGGCCAGCGGCGGCGGCTGGCTTGTCACCCTGTGACGCAGCAGCACCTGTATGCAAAAGAAAAATTCCCAAAAGGACGAATGTGAGTTGCTACTGCTGCCGTGTTTGCTGCACTACATTCATAAGGGCGAAGCGCGTGACATGTTTCATCTGAATGTGTGTTTGTGTGGGCGTGGCATGCGCTAGCGCCGCCCTGCATTCCTTGCCAGCCCTGGCGCTGTTCACAAACCTGCCGCCGGCTTGTTAAACTAGGATGCATTCACTGCAGGCGCATCTACAGGCAAGAGCTTGCATGGCACATCATGTTTTGGTCCAGCATTTCTTGAAGGTGTGAAACTATGCAATCAGCTTGATTCTTTGGAATCAACAAGCCGGATAAATGGATCCTTTCACATCCGCACCGCCACACTCTCACCTGCAAGCAGCGCACGTCCCTGGCCATCCTTTCGGTTACATGCGAGGCGGTCTCACACAGATCACTGCCAGCCCAGCAGCCGCAGTCGCCTGCTGCTGCGCCTGCTGCTGTTGCTGATAATAAAAAGTGCAGCGCATGGCCCAGCTCATGCAGCAGCGTGCTGAGCTTGCTGGCACTGCTGCTGCTGCTGCTGCTGCTGGCTTGTGCTTGGTTGCCAGTGTCACTGCTGCTGCTGCTGCTGCTGCTGCTGCTGCTGCCTGTTCCATTGCTGTCTTGCTGGCTGCAGAAGCTGGCTGGGAAGATGATGGCTACTGTGCCAGGCTGGAAAGCAGCACCACCTGCAGCAGCTGCAGCTGCAGGGGTTGGGACGTCGTCAGCCACGCGCCCGCTGCTGCTGCTGCTGCTGCTGCTGCGAGTGGTGCTGGGTGACACCAGCTTGTAGTGGCCTCCTTGGCTGCAGAGCACCAGCCAGAGCAGCAACAGCAGGTACGATGCAATGCTAATGCACACATGGGATGATACACACACTTTGTCAAACTTTGATCAACACGAGTGTGGTTGCCGCATACCATCATGAGGCGGTATGCATGGCTGCCACAGTTGTTTGGCTGACGGTCGTGCGGCATGCATATCTGATGAACATGCCCTGCCCACCTGACACTGGTTGTATACGGTAAGCCATCATGTTGCGGGTCAAACAGCAGCAGCAGCTGGCCTAACTCCCGCCTGCTGCTGCTACTGCTGCTGCTGCGGGATGCTGCTGTTGCAGCACCACTGTTGCCGTGGCGCACATGTGCTGTCTGCTGTGGCTGTGCGTCTGACACAGCGATGACATAGGCCTCTTCACACCAGGAAGTTCCTGCAGGGGCTGCTGTGAAGTTCATTGTGAGGCTGAAGGTGCTGCCGAGAAGTTCACAGGCACCAGCCAGCAGCTGCAGGGGGCACACAAGAGAGCGGCAGCAGGTGAGACACAGCACGTCACCCTTCTGCTTGTTGCAACTCTGTTACATCACAGAGCAGAAGAGTGCATCCTTGCAATGCTGCAGGCGGCCTGGTATGCCCCGATGATCATGGTGTTGTGCACAGCCAGATGCGCAACGCCACACACCTTGCAGGCACACAGCACACTTGTAAATCTGCATCGTTGCACTGAGCAGGCATAACAAGTCAGCCACATCATTGCATCATCAGGCATCATCATTGCATCCATGCCACGGCTGTTCCTGCAATCACCTGTGGCGTGTGTATATAGTCTTGCAGCCAAGCGTCACTTGCTGCTGCGCCGCGCCGCAGCCGCGCCATCAGACTGTCACCTGCTGCTGCTGGGCCAGCAGCAGCATAGCGCTCACACTCAACTAGCGCCACTAGTTGCCTCAAACTCTCAACCTGCCAAGGCTGCAGCTTGCTGAGATCACTCGGCAGCAGTGATGCTTGACTGCTGCTGCTTCTGCTGCTGCTGCTGCTGCTGCCAGGTGTAGGTGCAGCAACAAAAACTTGCTGGTCATGGCAGATGGCGAGCCACCTCTCCAGCTCAGCTGCGGCACAAACAAACAGCCTTCAAATAATTGTTATCCGTAGTTCTTGAAACCAAACAAAAACAAGGAGGAGCATGGGTGCGATGACAGCAGCAGCAGCAGCAGTGCAGAGCATTCTTGCTGCAAGTGCCATAAGCCTGGGCGCACCTGCTGCTGCTCCTTTGCTGAAGGCAGCCAGCTCTTGCAGGAAAACTGCTGCCACTGCAGGGTGGCCCACTGCACAAGCTGCCAAACTGCTGCTTTCAGCAAGACCAGAAGCGCTGCCAGCAGCGGCAGCAGCAGCAGAAGCAGCAGTAGTGCTACCAGAGGCAATGGCGCCTTTGTTGGAAGGAGCTGTATGCTGCTGCTGCTGCTGCTGCTGCTGGTGGGTTGGCAGCTGACTCAGAATGCCCCTCAGCCGCTCCTGCAGGCAGAGAAGCAGCAGCAGCAGCAGCAGCAACACCAGCAGCAGCAGCAGCGGCAGCGGCGGCAGCAACAGGGACGCCATTTCGTTTCACTTGTTGCATGGATAAAGTTGTACTGACCTTCCTTTTTTCCAATGCTAGCATCAACTGCATGCAATATAAGAATCACACAAGAGTGTCGAAGATCTGCATGTCTCTCAGCTGCTGACCTCTGTGCTGGCAACCTCTTGCCGCAGCATCTGACCCAGGTCTACTGCTGCTGCCAGCGCCTGCAGCCGTGCAACCAGCCCCAGCTCATGCAGCGCCTGCAGCTGCTGCTCAGTCAGCAGCCCTGGAGGACTTGCCAGCAGCGCGGCTGCTGCTGCAGCAGTCAACGGCCATGCTAGGCAGTCACGGCCTGTACCCTGCTGCAGTACAACTGCTGTTGTGGCTTCTTGCTGCTCTGAGTTGCTGCTTGCTGCAGTTGAAGAGTGTGATACTGAAGAAGAGCATAGTTGTAGGAGCGCAGGAGCTGCCTGGATTTCTGCTGCGTAGTAAGCTGCGACAGGCAGCGCTGTATTGCCACATATGTCTAGCTGCGCCACAGGCGGCAGCAGCACCTGCAGCCGCGAGTTGTCACTTTGACTGTTACTTTGATTGGCGGTTGACGGCCTGCTGCTTGGCTCATGGCTGCCATCTATCTGCTGCTGCTGCTGTTGCTGCTGCCATGCTGCGAAGTCTGCCGCCCACAGGGGGTGCTGTTGGGCTGTTGCTGCACTCAGCAGCAGCTGGGGGGAGCAGCAGGGATCGTGCACCACTCGCAGTGCTGCTGCTGCTGCCGCAGCCTCCATGCAGCGCAGCTCATCGATCCAATCTTGAAGCTGCTGCCCTAGCTGCAACAGCTGCTGCTGCTGCTGCTGCTGCCCTTGCCGAACTACTTGCTGGTGCTGCTGCTGCCCCTGCTGACCTGCTTGCTCCTGCTGTTGTCGGCAGTTTTGCTGCTGTAGAAGCTGCTGCTGGTCATCCTGCTGCTGCTGCTGCTGCTGCTGCTGCTGGCTGCTCCAGTCAGAAGCCAGCCTGCAGGCATCATCGCAGACAGCGCAGCAGCAGAAGCCAAGTAGCACCTTGCACCTCGGGAGGGCGTGTACTTCCGATCATACGAATGGCTGGAGCATGCAAGGTGAGCAACAGTTTGCAAAGTGTTCACCAGTCTGCTCTGCCATAGCAGCCGTCGACAGTGGCACTGGCCCTGCAGCTGGCCAATGTTGCACTGCAACTTGTGCAAGCAAGATGCATCATTGCCTTGTGCTTTCTGCATTACGTCCGTGTGTGCAGCTCTTCTGGCTGGTACTACTAATGGCACACACCTGTCCACAGACTGCACCAGCAGCTCGGCAGCAGCTGCTGCTGCCTGCCGCCATGCCTGCTGCGGGTGCTGCTTGGCAATGAGCTGCAGTGCCGGCAGCAGCGACAGCTTGCACAGCTCCACATCCTGAAGCACTGCAGCAGCAGAAGAGCAAGCATGCCACTGAAGGCTTACTGGTTTGCAGGGTGATAGCAATCTGAGCACGCACAGCTTGCACAGCTTCATACATTTTGCTGCAATACAAACAAGACACCGTCTATGTCACCCTTGAGTCCTGTGTATTGCTTAACTTGCTTGCACTACGAATGCAGTGCTGTTGCAATAACGGCATGCTGCTGGAAGACTGGCAGCGGCAGCATTAGCAGCAGTAGCAGTTGCCGTTGCGTACCCAGCTGAGGGTCAGCTGAAGGGCCAGCAGCAGCTAGCATGCGCTGAACGCAGCGTGTTTTGTCCTGGGCCACGGCGAGGCAGTCTATGGGGCGCGTGAGGCCGTCTATGCATAGCAGAGCTGCTGCTGCTACTGCTGCTGCAGGTGCCTCTGCATCCTGCTCCTGCTGGGCGCAGCATACCCATTGCCTCTGGCATGGCGTAGTTTTGAATGTTCTGCGAGTTAGGCTGCCATTAAGACGGGGGCGCCTGGTGCACGGCGCAGCAGCAGCAGCAGCAGCAGACGCGCGAAGAGCTGTGGGCATGGCCGGGAAAAGCAGCTCGAACTGCAGGCTGATCCGTCACTGGCTTGAAAACATGGATATTCTGAAACGTGACTATACATCGGCGGTCAAATTCGCGTATTTGTGTCGGGGATGTCATGACAGCGTTCAAACAGCGCAGGACGAGGAACCATGAACAATGACAGCCCCAGCTGGTGGCGTGCTGCCAGCACCTGCAGCACACACCGAGCCTGCCGTATAAAGAAAGTTGCCGATTGCATACATTACAAGCATTGAAGCACAAAAGCATGCAAAAATCGACACAAGCACACACAAAATGCCACGTGAGCACACACGGTGCGCAGGATACAGCCGTTCCTATAACTATGTACCAGAGCTGCTGCGCATCACATGCAACCAACCTCCTAGCCAGCCTGCATGTCATGCAGCTGCAGCCCTGCACACCACTGCTCACTGAGCCAAGCAGTTCCGGATGAACATTTCAGCAGCCACACATACTGCTGTATGCCGCATGGCCATGCACATCCACATGCACAAGTTCAGCTGCAGGCCAATCAGATGCTGACCGCAACTTGCTTCAACAGAAAAATGGTTGTTGCAATTGCACTGCATGCAACTTCTTCATGCATAGGCAGCTGTACTGGCCGCATCAAACCCAGCACCTTGCCAGTGATTTTCAGCTCGGTACAGCGTATATGAGATGATGCCGGTGGTACCACCACCTCCGGCAGTACTTGCTGCTGCTGCTGCTGCTGCTGCTCAGGGCTCCAGGCGCTTGGGGTCGCGCGGGAACATGCTGGTCTTGCGAATGTTGTTCAGCCCGCAGTACAGCATGACCACGCGCTCCATGCCCACGCCGCAGCCGCCGTGTGGCGAGGCGCCCAGCTTGAAGCTGTCGATGTAGGCCTGGATGGTGTCCACTGGGATGCCGCACGCAATGGCGCGCGCTGTGATTTTGCATTCAGATGTAAGCGTTGGCAGGCAGGGTGGAACAGGCAGAGTTCAGTGCAGCAACTATGCAAGGGGATGGGTGTCTTAGCCTGCTAAAGTTGTGCAGCAGGATCTTTGCTACTCATACAATTGCTTTTGTCAGATATTGCACAGTAGATGAAGTCACACTGTGTGTCTTTTGACAAAATAACAGACCATATGTGACACATCACATGACATGTAACGTGTCTGACTTGTGAGCAGCTGCAAATCATGCATGCGCTGTGCACCGCTGATGACCTTCTCGCCGCAGATGAACACGTCACTTCAGCAATGACAGAAGTAACAAGAAACAACACATGTGACCGTTATGTAACAGTCACACCACGCACTTGTGAGCAGCTCCGGGTCGTGCACGCGCTGCGCGCCGCTGATGATCTCCTCGCCGCGGATGAACACGTCGAAGCTGTTGCTGTAGGCGGGGTCGTCGGGGCACGGCATGGTGTAGAAGGGCCGGATCTGCGGCAGCAGCAGCAGCAACACGTGACTTTGCTGAGGGAGAGGCTGAGAAGGGAATTCGAACCTCCGGCTGTAGGCGAAGTTGTCAGGGCAGGGCATGGTGTAGAAGGGGCCAATTGTGCAGGTGCCAAAAGAGACACAGTCAGAAGTTGCTGGGTATAGGGGTAGCAAATTGAGAAGCACAGGTGCTACAGGAGGAACTGATGGGCGCGGTGTAGAAAGGTCGGATCTGCAGCGGCAGCAGGCACAGAGCTGTGCTGAGTGTCAAGCCAGAGCACGGCGCCGTGCCTCCCAAAGCATGCCGGCATGCTGTAGGAGGGCCTGATCTGCAGGATCACATTGTTGACCAGAAGCATTACTAGGGATAACTGTGATTGAAGGCACAGACTAGTTTGGCTCAGAATTCAGAGATGGCACAGACCAAATGAAACAGCTGTAACGGACATGTACCAAACAAGCCACTCACCGCCATGGGGTAGCGGTGCAGGATGTAGAAGTCTGTGCCGTACTTGTCCTTGACAATCTTGCCCAGCAACCCGACACAACACAACCCACAATAACATGCATGTAACACTTGTTGTAACACAAAGTAACACTCACCGCCATGGGGTAGCGATGCAGGATGTAGAAAAAAGTGCCGTACTTGTCCTTCACGATCTTGCCCAGCAACCCAACACAATCCAACCCACAGTAACATGTTTGTAACACTCTTGGTAACACAAAGTAACACTCACCGCCATGGGGTAGCGGTGAAGCATGTAGAAGTCTGTGCCGTACTTGTCCTTGACGATCTTGCCAACAACCAGTCATTCCCGCTCAGCAATCGTATCATACATGTAACATGTTAGTGACAACCCAGAGTAACACTCACCGCCATGGGGTAGCGGTGCAGGATGTAGAAGTCTGTGCCGTACTTGTCCTTGACGATCTTGCCCAGCCGCCGCTCCAGCTCTGTGTTGAGGTCACCGAGCGGGTCAACGTCAGTCAGGCCATCATCCTGCAGCAGCTTGATGCCCTCTGTACAGGTACATAGGTGACAATACACAGCAGCAGCAGCAGCAGCAGCAGCAGCAGCAGCAGCACCAGCAGTAGCACGGCAGACCATGTCAGTCAGCCCATCATCCTGCAGCAGCTTGATGGCCTCTGCAGCAGCAGCAGCAGCAGCAGCAGCAGCACGGCACATGCAAGACAAAGGGCAGGCAAACATGCAACTGAAAAGAGCATGCAATGGTGGTGGTAAACATGGGCCCAAGTGCCGTGCAAGGTTCACCCAAAGCACCCTCCGACAACAGCAAGCAGCACCGCCCACACAGCAGATCCAGACGAGCCCAACAAACAAGACACGATGCACATTGGGGGCGCAGCGCACCTGCGACGGTGAGCCGCACACACTTGGCTTTATCAGGCAAGACAGCTGCCAGCAGAACCCAAGAAGCAAGGTACATGCAAGGTGTATGCCGAATGCGCTGCGCACCTGCGAAGGTGAGCCGCACTGGCTTGGCTGCGATGGGCTCAAAGGGGTACTGGGCCTGCACCGCCTCCAGCTCCGCTGCGTACTTGGTGGCCAGGCCGTTGAACATGTGCATGAACAGGTGCTCAATCACGTCCAGCACCTGTACCACAGCAGCACAATGCATTTCAGCAGTGCAGCACAGTGTTCTAGGTGAAAAGTGTGGCGATTCAAACCCTCTGATAGTCCACAGTGTCCGGTCGACAACGTGCGCACAGCTGGCACCTCCAAAACAGCATGTCTGCCGGTCAAACATTGGTCAATGGCTGGTCAAACGTTGGTCAATGCGCACCTCAAAGTAGTGCTCGTAGATGGCCATCTCAAAGTCCAGCCCGGTGAACTCGCACAGGTGGCGGTGCGTGTAGCTGTTCTCAGCCCTGCACGACAAAAATACAACCGAAAGACAAGGTGTAACCAGGTAGCCCACAGGTGCGACCAGTTGGCTACAGGCAAACCCAAGAACGCATCGACAGGCTGAACAGATGTGGCTACAATAAGGCATGCATGAGCAACTGCCTTCCCTCAGGATGTGAGAACTGCAGCGGCCAGGCTAAGTGTACAGCACACACTCTGCGTGATTGTCGGAACCATAACAATCATAGCACGAACCCAAAGCGCCTCATGGACACACAGCGCACCTGAACACGGGTCCGATCTCAAACACGCGGTCAAAGTCTGCGCAGATGGCCATCTGCTTGTACAGCTGCGGGCTCTGCGCCAGGCAGCCCGGCCGGCCCATGTAGTCAAACCTGCAGCAGCAGCAGCAGCAGCAGCAGCAGCGCTAAACAAAGTCGGCATGTGACATTTGAGATAATCACTGAGATAATATCCCACTGATCACACTAAGATAATCACAACGGCCAAGCTTGCGCGTCCAAGCAACTCTGCACTCTCACAATGTGGCACTCAGTCACACACAGGCAGCACATGCAGCGCCAAATTCTGCAATAGCGCTTACCAACCCCTGCCAAGCAGCAGAGCTGGCGCCTCTTCCAATGTTGACAGCATATCGGAGAAGTCACGAGACTTTGGGCGGAGACTCCTGGTCCAGCTTTGCCTGCAGGTGCGCAGCTTTGCATGTACTGTGTATGGATTCGTCCTTGTAAAGCAAGAGACGGTCACGCACCTGAACACCGCCGCGCCTCCCTCGCTGGCTCCTGCGATGAGCTTGGGTGTGTGGATCTCCTGGAAGTCCTGGCTCAGCATGGCCTCACGGAACAGCTGGCAGCAGCAGCAGCAGCAGCAGGAAAAGTGCGATACAGTGCAGCCAGAGCAGCAGGCACGCAGGAGGGAGTTTGACATGGCAGGCGTTTGGTGCAGGCGCTAGCAAAGCACGCTGCAGACAGTCGTGGCTGGAGCACTTGCTGCAATGATTGGCGCACTAAACCCATGTTGACCGGTTGCAGAATGGCATGGCACATCCGCTTGCACTACCGCATCAGCCAGCAGTCAATTTGGCACAGCTGGCTCTGCAGCGTGTGGCGGTAACAAACAAAGACTCAGCCTCTGCTGGCCTGCAGGTGTTGCCTACACACCTGGCACACAGCGCTCTGCAGCTTGAAGATGGCCTGGTTGGCAGCTGCATGCACTGCAGTCACACACCCGGCCACTATCACTAGGAATCACACAGCAACCACTAGTCACCTGGCACACAGCGCTCTGCAGCTTGAAGATGGCCTGGTTGGCGGGTGTGCGCAGGTCCAGTGCACGGTTGTCCAGCCGCACATCTTGGCTCACACTGGCCAGCACCTCGCCCTTCTCTGCTGCCGCCGCAATTTCAGCCTGTTAGTGACAGACAAAGTAACACAACAGGTGAGGGCCAGGCAGAATGTAGGAGTTTTGCAGCTGCACATCCTGGCTCACACTCGCCAGCACCTTGCCCTTCTCCGCTGCTGCTGCAATCTCAGGATATTTAGTGACAGAAAGTAACAAAAAAGTGATGTTGGTTTGATGTCAAGGCAGAAAGGTGGGGTTCTGTCCAGCCGTACATCCTGGCTCACACTCGCCCTTCCCTGCTGCTGCTGCTGCTGCTGCTGCCAAGGGTATCCCTAAGAAGCTAGCCCTGAGTAGCCCCAATGCTGCTGCTTTCACCGCTGATGCTGCTCCTTCCGCACGACCACATACACCCTGCTAGCTGCCGCGTGCCTCTGCCCAGAGTCAGTACTGCTGCTGCTGCTGCTGCTGCTGGCTTCGCAATACCACGCGGCAAGCAACATGCTTATAACACTGCCGACTGCATTCATGCGCCTGTCGGCCTGCTGCTGCGGCGGCTGCTGCTGCTGCTGCTGTGCAGCCTTACAACACAGCCCACTCACGTCGCTGCGTGCCGCATCCACCAGCTCGAATGGCAGCGCTGCTGCGCGGCTGACCACGCGGATGGAGGTGACCTGCAGCTCCACCTGCAGCGACATAGCAGAATCAAAACCGCCGACAGTCAAAAACCAATCCAGATACGGATAACAGCAGTGCACAAGGTTGAAGTGGACGTGACCTGCAGCTCCACCTGCAGCGGCACAGATACAGACAGAGGGCGAAGACGGAAGGAGGACAGAAGAAGAGGAGCAGTAGTTATACATTGCTTTGCGGATGGAGGTGACCTGCAGCTCCACCTGCAGCGGCACAAATATAGGCAGAAAGTGAAGACAGAAGCAGAACAGAAGCAGAGGAAGAGCAGTTACTTACTAATGCAGATGGAGGTTATCAAGGTGACCTGCCGGGACACAAAATCGCCAGACAGCAAGATAGTGAAGCAGCTGCGCAGCGCACAGCGAGGGCAGCACACAGCGTGCATGCACAAGGATGCAACAATACTGCTGCTTTGCAACTACAGATGCCTATACTACAAGCACTGCCCTTGAAGCCAGCGGCCCCAACACTGCACTGCAGCGGCACAAGCCCATTGGCGTACACCGAGCCAGTGCCTGTTGCAACGTCACTCACGTCTTTCTGTGTGGCTGATTCGATCTTGGCCTCGGGGCAGGTCAGGATGCCTCCCACATCCACGATGGATTCTTTGGGAATGCCGCATGCGTACTTGACCATGCCCTTGGACACCTTGACATCATCCGCAAACATGACAGCCTGCAGCACAGTACAGCACAGAATGCAAGGCAGCTTGACGCTGTACAGACGCATTGCTTTTTGAGGCATGCATGATTCACCATGCCCTTGCGGCACCTACACATCATCCCAAACATGGCAGCCAGCGGCACACAGCACAGCATCAAGCAGACAGAGGTGCTTTGAGGCATTGCTCGTGGGCTGATGAGAGAGCAGTGAAACAGGCAGTATTTGCATCATCATCATCCGCAGCAAAACCGCAATGCACATCCGTTTTGGCTGTGATTGAGCCCGAGGACACTTTTTGCTGCTGATGATCCAGCAGAAGATCGGCTGCTGCTTCATTTTTATGCTTCACCCTGTCCTGTAAGTGGGTCCACCGGAGGCACCCGTTCACCGCTGCCCCAGCACAGTTGCTGCACGTAGCTGCTGCCAACAATGCTGCAGGCAGCTGCTGCAGCTGCGGCTGCACTTGCACTGTTGCTGCTCCCACATGCTATGCAAGCAGGTTGATGGGGTATGCCCAACCACCCCTGCCTACATATGCTGCAACATATGCTGCTGAAGATAGTTCAGATTATGCCGCACCTGCACTGTTGCTGTGCGCTGTCTGATCATGAGGAAGGCTGACTTGCCCTTGCCGCGCACAGTGTACAGCCGCCCACGCACAAGCACCTGCAGCAGCGCGGCAGCGGACGGCGCCAACAGCAACAGTACCATGCCTCTCAACTGCTGTGTCAGGTGCTGTCGAGCAGCACTGGGCTGAGCAAGAAGAAGGTTGCAGCGCTGCTGTTGCAAACGTGATGCTTGCAGGAGAGACCAAAGACTAGCCATACCATATGGCCTGACAGCAGGCCCAGCTGCTGCGCCTTGGCTGGTTGCTTCCTGCTGCGCTTGTCCTGCTGCACCCGTCCTGGCATCTGAGGCAACTCAAACAGTCGGCAATTTAACACAGTTGCTGCTGCAGCCAGCTGCAGCAGGGGCCCTGCATACCTCCTGGCCTGAGAGCTCCGGGGTCAGCTGCTCCACCTTGGTCCACTTCCTGCCAGTAATCTCCTGGCTCTGAACCAGAGCGTAGTCGCCCCACTGAGACGCACACGGGTCATCGGCATCGGGCTGTGTTGGTGCCGCCTGCTTCACGCCACGCTGCTGCGCCTGTGGGCAAGTTGGGCAGAGGGTGGGTGAGCAATCCAGCAGCAAGTACAAGCTACGTGCAGCGTACAATCCTGCTTCAGCGCTGCTTACCCTTGCTTCCTTGGCTGCCTTTTTTGCATCCTTTTCTGCCTTCAGGGCTGCCTTGTCCTGTGGCGTGCAACACGATCGGCGTTCAGTTTGCTGCCGGTGAGCGTGGAGGGCGGCACCCTTGATCGCTGCAGCACGCTTACGGACAACTCCTGTGACAGATTTGCAGCTTCCTCTGCGCTCATGGTTTCAGTAATCCTGGATCACGTATCTATACGTCTACCCGCAAGCAGCGAGACAGTGGGTGTCAGCAAGTGTAGCTTGCTGTGCGCATATCGTGGTGATTCAATGCAGCTGCATCAATGAAGGTAATTTGCGATGCTCAGAGTTGTCAGTATAAAAGTGGCACTTGTCACACCTGGGACCTACCTGGTGTGCATTCTGTTTGTCGTCCCTGATAGGCTAGAGCTGGTGAACTATGTTTTGTATTCGTGTAAACAACTCATGTCGATGTCTGGACTGCTTGATTGCATCCACTAGCCTTTGCGATCCATTTGGAACTGAAGAGTGTGCAACCACACCGCAAAAAGAGTGTTGCTCAGTTTCTCGGCATGGGGTCAGAATCACCTGCAGACGCTGCAAATGGCCTACAACAGAGTGAGCGCCTGCTGCTGTGTGCTGCAGCAGCAACAGTGGCAGCAGCAGCAGCAACAGCATCAGCAGTAGCAACAGCAGCAGTGGCTGCAGCAGGAGAAGCATCTGAGCCGCAACAGTAATAAATGGCTGCCTAAAGCACTCAGCCTGAACTTTGCTTGACAGCAGCAGTGCTGCTGCGGCAGCAGCCTCTTGCAATCGGCACGCTGTGCTGGCATCCAGCCACCTAGCTGTAGCTGCACCTAGGCATGCGGCACTACAGGAGCTGTGCAACGCTCACACGCAGCTGCCGTCTCGGCTGCAGCAGACAAGCATCAGCTGTTCCGCTTACTGTTGAATCATTACAAATTCACTCAAATCAATCTGATATTGCTGTGCTGTGTTGTGCTGTGCAGGCAAGCCGCTGAACTATGCCTTTAGCGGCTATGCTACCACCATCTTTGAGGTCATGAGCAAGCTGGCAGCAGAGCACAAGTCAGTGAACCTGGGCCAGGTGCGCAGCTTAGCAATGCGTGATCCTGTTTCAAGGTTCATAACAAGCAGTGGTCAAACATTTGGCGCCAGAACAGCAACCAGAACACTCAAGTCAGTCAACCTGGGCCAGGTGCGCAGCGCAACGGTGCTAAAATCTTCCCAGAAATTTTACAACGGGCAGTGGTCATACGGTTTATGCCAGAACAGCGCTCCATCCACGCTGCATTGCCTGCAGGGCTTCCCAGACCCAGAGGGCCCTGAGAGCAGGAAGATCTGCGAGCAAGGCCCTGTACTATCACCCAAAACAATTCCAGACTATTGTTCTTCATTCACACTGTGCAGGGCTTCCCAGACCAAGAAGGCCCTGAAAGCATGAAGGAGATTGCCTCCAAGGCCCTGTACGAGCAGAGCAACCAGTACCCAAGCCTGCTGGGTGTACCGCAGCTGCGGCAGGCAGTAGCTCGCCACAGCGAAGCAAATCAAGGGCTGCCGTGTGACTGGGCGAGTGAGACACTCATCACTGTGGGTGCTACTGAGGGCATTGCAGCGGCTTTCATGGGACTGGTCAACCCAGGCGATGAGGTGAGAGAAGACCCGGTGACAAGGTGTCACTAGTGACACATTGCTTGTGAGAATTGCTAGTGACAGGGTCACTGTGGGTACCACTGAGGGCATTGCAGCAGCCTTCATGGGGCTTGTCAACCCAGGCGATGAGGTGCGGGGAATGTTCAAATGTAACACATAACACATAGCGCCAGCGGCACTAGTGACACCTGCTAGTGAAAGCTTTGTGACGAGGGAAGCTTTCATGGTGCTGGGCAGGCTGTTGCGCGGCACAGTGAAGCCAACCAGGGGCTATTCTGTGTCGTCACTGTGGGTGCCACAACGGGCATTGCAGCGGCTTTCATGGGCCTGGTGAATCCAGGCGATGAGGTGAGAGGGGATGCGATGACACGGTGTCGCTAGTGGCACCTGCTAGTGACACTCATCACTGTGGGAGCCACTGAGGACATTGCGGCGGCTTTCATAGGGCTTGTGAACCCCGGTGATGAGGTGAGAGGTGAGCTGGTGACACGGTGCCACTAGTTGTGGTGTCACTAGTGCCCTGCTAGATCTCTGCTAGTGACAGCATCACTGTGGGTGCCACTGAGGGCATTGCGGCGGCTTCCATGGGGCTTGTGAACCCCGGTGATGAGGTGCGATTGGGCGGCGGGTAACACTGTGTCACTAGTGACACATGCTTGTGTCGGGGTCACTGTGGGAGCCACCGAGGGCATTGCAGCGGCTTTCATGGGGCTTGTGAACCCAGGCGATGAGGTGAGAGGGGGAAAATATCACTGCAACACATAACACATAGCGCCAGTGGCACTAGTGACACCTGCTGGTAACAGCTTTGTGACGGGGGCAGCCTTCATGGTGCTGGTCAGGCTGTTGCACGCCACAGTGAGGCCAACCAGGGGCTGCCGTGTGACTGGGCCAGTGAGACACTCATTACTGTGGGTGCCACTGAGGGCATTGCAGCAGCTTTCATGGGGCTGGTGAATCCAGGCGTTAGGTGAGCGTGGAAAGAGTTACACTGTGACCGTGTCACTAGTGACACATGCTAGTGACAGCATCACTGTGGGTGCCACTGAGGGCACCACGACGGCTTTCATGGGCCTGGTGAACCCCGGCGATGATGTGAGTGGGCCGTAAGTGACACGATGTCACTAGGTTCGGCACTGGTGACACCTGCAAGTGACACTTGCTGGGGACACCTGCTGTGCAAGTGACATGTTACCGGTTGAGTTACAGTGCACAGCGTTGCCGATGACACAAGCCAGTGACACATGTTTGTGCATTGCTTGCGTGCGGCCTTGCTCCTGCTCACCTCACTGCTGCTGCTGCTGCTGCTGCTGCTGCTGCTGCTGCTGGCCCTGGCCGCAGGTGGTGGTGTTTGAGCCCATGTATGACAGCTATGCAGGCATGGCACAGCAGGTGAGGTGCTTGGCTGACGGTTAGTGTGGTGTCTTGTGTGCATTGCTTCTAGCATCGCTGTCATCGCTGCATGAGCTGCCATTACTTACACGTGTGCTGCCATACACCCGGCTCACAGCACCGTGCAGCAGCGGCCTTTCGAGTGGGATTCACTTCCGCTGCCTTCACCCGCATGCCTGACTCTGTCTTGGATGTGGCTGCTGTGTGGTGCACTTGTCGCTACACTCGCTGCAGGTCGGTGCGAAGCTGGTGCCTGTGCAGCTGCAGCCGCCCAACTGGGACATCCCGCGGCAGCAGCTGGAGGTGGCGTTCAGTGACAAGACAAAGTTCATCCTGGTCAACACGCCACACAACCCCACGGGCAAGGTGAGAAACATAGCTGCAATGGTTTATCATAGAGAAGCAATAAGGCAGGACAGGGCACTCGAAGCAAAACAAGTAGCAAGACACAGCCGTAGTGACATCAGCATGCATACGCACCACAGGCACACACATGCCGGCAACCAGCCATCACTCCCTCAGATCGTGTCTGCCGCCGCCTGCCCTCAATGCACCGCAGGTACTCACGCGCGAGGAGCTGCAGTTCATCGCTGACCTCTGCACCCGCCACATGCACACACACACATGCCAGCAAACCACTCCCTCACAACTGTTGCCGGGCGCCTGCCATTCACCCTGCTGCAGGTGTTCACGCGTGAAGAGCTGCAGTTCATCGCAGACCTCTGCACCCGCCACAACACCTACGCACTAGCCGATGAGGTGTATGAGCACCTGGTGTTTGAGCCGCACCAGCACCTGTCGCTGCGGGCACTGCCGGGCATGGCTGAGCGCACAATACGGCTCGGCAGCGCGGGCAAGACCTTCAGCTTCACTGCATGGAAGGTGGGTTTGTTGCTTTATTTGTGATGTGAGGCGTGGCTTTGAAGGGTGGGTGGCGGCAGCAGCAGCGTCAGCAGGACCCTTCGGTGCCATCAGGTATAAGTATGGTGTGCTGAATTGCCAGGGGTGCAAGTACAAGCGCTTGAGGGCGCTGTCGGCCAATGTTTGTTGTCTTCTTGTCAGCAGTTGTACATGAATGTGGTACAAAATTCTAAACACATGCCTCAATGTTGCTGCTGCTGCTGCTGCTGCATCTGCTGCTGCTTTTGTTCTCCAGCCCAGGTGGGCTGGATGACCGGCCGCGCGCAGCTGCTGGCCTCAATCATCAAGGCGCACCAGTACCACATAGCGAAGAAACACACCTGCTGCTGTTGCTGCTGCTGCTGCTCATTTTGCAATTCAGGTGGGCTGGATGACTGGACCCGCGCAGCTGCTGGCCCCCATCATCAAGGCGCACCAGTTCCTGGTCTTCACAGTGGCCAGCAACCTGCAGCATGCTGTCGCATACGGCCTGGATGAGGCGGACTGGTTCTACAGGTGGGCCATGTCACAACAGTGTCATGTAACATGTTAGATTTGCAATTAAACACATTCCAGCACTGGGTGCACATGTGTCCACAGTGGCCAGCAACCTGCAGCATGCTGTTGCACACGGCCTAAATGAGGCGCACTGGTTCTACAGGTAGCCTGTCACAACAGTGTCATGTAACATGTTAGATTTGCAATTAAACACATTCCAGCACTGGGTGCACATGTGTCCACAGTGGCCAGCAACCTGCAGCATGCAGTGGCGTACGGCCTGGATGAGGCGGACTGGTTCTACAGGTGGGCAAGTGTTACAAAAGTGTCACGTAACATGACATGTAACAGCAAAGTTGCAGCTTGACGGTTTACGTTTAAGTACACTGTCATGGCGACCTGTCAAAGTCTTTTCTTGCAGTCAAGCAGCCGCAGAATCAAGAAGTTTGCACGCCGCGGGCAGCCCACAGCTTGTGCAGCGCTGCCCCGCGTTCTCGCTTTCCACAGCACTGCCGCGTCTGCCTCATTTCATGCCTTTGCTGCGTGCATTAACTGCTTCCTCAGGGGACTTGGGATAGAGCTGCAGGCCAAGCGGCAGCAGCTACAGCCGCGGCTAGAAGCCCTGGGCCTCTTGATTTGCTGATCTGTGCTGCCTGTCACTGTGTTCTTGCTGCCTCCTCAGGGGACTTGGGCTAGAGCTGCAGGCCAAGCGGCAGCAGCTACAGCCGCGGCCAGAAGCCCTGGGCCTCTCCGTGCTGCAGCAGCTGCTGCTGCACCTCATCACCTGACCTCTTGCTTTGCTGATCTCTGCTGCGTGCCATGGCTTTGCCGCCCGCATCACTGCCTCTGCAGGGGACTTGGGCTAGAACTGCAGGCCAAGCGGCAGCAGCTACAGCCGCGGCTAGAAGCCTTAGGCCTCTCAGTGCTGCCGGCACAAGGCACCTACTTCCTCACAGCAGACATGAGCAGCATGCTGAAGCCAGGGGAAGATGATGTGGCGCTGTGCAAGCGGCTGACTGTTGAGGCGGGTGTTACATTGATCCCGCTGAGCGCGTTTTACGCCTCGGATGCGCGGCCACACAACTTGGTGCGGTTTTGCTTTTGTAAGGAGGACAGCAAGCTGGATGCAGCGTGTGAGAAGCTGGCAGCTTATATCAAAGCTGGGCAGCAGCAACAATAGCAGCAGCAGCAGCAATAGCAGCAGCAGCAGTGTTTTGTTTCCAGCAAGGATTTTTCTGCAAGGAGGACAGCAAGCTGGATGCGGCGTGTGAGAAGCTGGCGGCATACATTAAAGCTGGCCAGCAGCAGCAATAGCAGTAGCAGCAGTAGCAGCGGCAGCAGAGGGATGTTTGCTTCTACAACGAAGACGTATTATTAGGTGCGCACTAAAGAAGCTGGCAGCGTTCATCAAGGCTGGCCAGCAGCAGCAGCAGCAGCAGCAGCATCAATAGCAGCAGCAGCTGTGTTTCAGCAGGGAGGATGCGAAGCTGGATGCGGCGTCTGAGAAGCTGGCGGCGTACATCAACGCTGGCCAGCAGCAACAATAGCAGCAGCAGCAGCAGCAGCAGCGGTGTTGGTGGTTGGCACTGAGTTATGGTCGCAGTAGCAGTTGTTGACAAAGAGGTTGCATTTACAGCACGTAAGCTTGCGAGCAAAGCAGTTGTGGCAAATGCTTGGCGCGAACTCCAGGCCTACGTGACAACTGTGGAAGTCACAGTCAAGTAAATCTGCTGCCTTTCGTCGTCTTCCAGATGTCTCATCAAGCTAGTTGCCAGTGTATCTGGTACATGCCCGCCAAGTTATCATCACAGACAGTTACACAGTGCCCAAGATTTTTTCCAACGGGGAGTGACAATGATCAGCCAAGGCTGACTTCAGTGCTGATGTCACGCTGGTCAGGCAGTTGAGACTTCAACCTGATCTCGGCTCAAGCTTGTTGCAATGCACCATTGTAGGCGGTGACAGCCTCTCAACTTTCCTACATATGACTTCTTTGGTTCACGCGCCCTTGTCCACACGTGCATGCCTGTAATCGGACCTTTAATTGAAACCTTGACGCCTGTGTACATCTCTACACATCAACAACTGTCGTATCAACAGCCTGCTTGCATGCGCATGCACCTGACTGTGATCTGTCTGTTAGCACCTCAACACCTTGTGTAGTACACGACTGTCTGATACAGCACACATGCAGCTGCTGCACAACCTGAAGAGGTTGACCAATTGCAAGCTTCATACAACCATGCCAGTTACTCGCCGCAATGGCACTGGTTGCTCATTCAATGCTGTGATACCATGATCATACTGCAATGCTGTCATACCATGATCATACTACAATGCTGTGATACCATGATCATACTACAATGCTGTGACACCGAATCACAGTGTACAACAGCATGATGACCATGATCATACTGCAATGCTGTGACGCCTTGATCATACTACAATGCTGTCATACCATGATCATACTAACCACACTACAAATCATCACCCTGCATTGTGCTGTGCAGCATGCGCCGTACTGTCCTTGATCACGCAGCTCATCATTATGTTACGCATCAAGCTACGCCCATAGCATCAACGCCATCAGCACGCCGTCCTTGATCACGCAGCTCGTCATTATGTTACGCCCATAGCATCAACGCCATCAGCAGCTGTCCTCAAATGCACATAACACCAAGTGCTGCCCCAGCTACTGCCACCGCCAGCAGCAGCAAGCTGCTGCCGCTCCTGCCTGCGCTGCTTGTCGCTTTGGCTGCTGCTGCTGCTGACAGTGGTGACGCTGATGGTGGGCTGACCAGCCCACCCATGGGTGACGGCGCTGCTGCTGCAGCAGGGCTGGGGCTGGCAGGGGACTGTGGCTGCGCTCCAATGATCAGCACTGGGCTGTCGACTGCTGTAGTGTCGGGGTCCAGGGAAGGGTCCGGCTTGTTGCACAGGTCTGATGAGCAGCAGAGGACGTTTTGGTATGCCATGCTGCTGCTTTTCAGGGATTCACAGGTTGCAGCAGACACGATGGTGTAGGCCCATTTGGTTGTGCCGACAGGGAAGCCTGAGCAACTGCTGTCACCTTTTGCGCAGGTGAACGAGTAGCGAACGCAGGTGTCAACATCCGCCGTGATTGGGAAACTGGTAGCAGTTGCCGTGCTGGGGCCAGGCAAAGGGCCCGACTCGGGCCACACCACGTTGTAACATGTCAGCATTGCTGCGCTGCTGTTCGTTTTCGCTGCTTCTGGCAGCGGTGATGACGCTGCTGCTGGGCTGGGTGACGGCGAGGCTGCTGCTGCAGGAGTGTCAGGGCTAGGGCTGGCAGGGGGCTGCCCCTCCATGATCAGCACTGGGCTGTCTACTGCTGTAGTGTCGGAATCCAGTGCAGGGTCCGGCTTGTTGCACAGGTCAGTTGAGCAGCACTGGACGTTCTGGTATGCCCAGCTGTTGCTCTTCATGGTTTCGCAGTCTGCGGCAGACACGACACCATATACCCATACGGTGGTGCCGACAGGAACCTCTCCGCAGTTGCTGTCACAGGTGGCTGAGTAGCGCACGCAGGTGTCTGAATCGGCCGTGATTGGGAAGCTGGTGGCAGTAGCCGTGCTGGGGCCAGGAGAAGGCCCTGTTCTGGGCCAGTCCACGTTGTAGCAGGTCAGCCTTGCTGCTTCTGATGATGGCTCTGCTTGAGCTGCAACCAGCGTGCTGGCGACCAAACATAACGCTAATAAACGTATCATCATCTTATAATTGCAGTGGTGTTGAAGCTGCCTCGCAAGCTTGCAGTGCGCCCTGCTGATAATCTAGTGTCGTGTCACTATACGATCACTGCACGAACATGCGACGTCGCCAATCCTTCACCAAAGACATCGCAAAACACAGCTTATATAGGGGTTTGCGAAGGCAGCTTCGCCTGCTATGCGAAGGTATTTACGGGCTCGCCAGAAAGTCCGAAGGTCAATGCGAAGGTGTTACAGAAGGTCGTTCAAAAGGGACTGGAGAAGCTGCGAGAAAACTATGAAACTATAAGCTATGATACTCAATGTTATTTTGAATAGCAGTGAACAGTACTGAAGCGCCACCCAATTCGAATTGAGCATACCACTACCGCAACAGCTGGTGCACCTTGAAGGGTTCCACAGAGCTCTGTGGACATGCCGCAAGCAAATCACGTCAACATTCCGTGCAGCTGCTCAAGTGTGTTTCTGGCAGCAACCGCACGACGCTAACACTTATCAGGCGGGAAATTGCGCTGGACTTGCCTCGTTGCTGCAGGCTTTGCCGTGAGCCCCTCGCATTCAAAAATGTCGTGATTGACAACAGCTGTTTGGATGCGTGTGCTGGCTTAATCCTCTGTCTTGAGCAGCTCCGCACAGCATTGCAAGCATGTTGGAGCGGTGGCATTGGCAGCATCACCGAACACGTTTAGTGGGCTGGCTTCTGCATTCTGTCTGTAAGTTTACCGAGCTTCATGCATGTCACCAGTGAAATCTGCTTGCCGTGCTGTGTGCGTTACAAATACACAACTGATGCTGGCGGGTGTGACACACAACTTGAGATGCATTCTGCAACTCTTTACAAAACTGGAAGGATTTTTGGTGAACCACCAAAGGGCGACGTCCTTGTCACATGAAGCGTAGCATTCCAACACGCCCGCGCATGATACAATGCATGTATGCTCAGGCGTGCATGATGAGCGTAGATGCGGGTGCATGCATGAGCATCTATTCTCATTCACCAACACATCACGTGGCCCATGTGGCCACAGCATGTAGGCAGCTCACATGCAAGTTGCAACATCATTGTCAACAGCCCTTCAATGCAATGTCGTGCAGGCATGTGCACATGCGGCAGAATCAAACTTCCAATGTGTATCATATCCTTAGGCAGTGGACAAGGCACAACGCTGAAAACTCAAGGCCTAAACAGCACCGCATCGTGCGCTGGCAACAGCAACACATATCAAATGCACCTGCTGCGCTATGCAGATGCTCTCTTCGTTGCAGAGTCTGCTGCTCTCATGCAAGCCTTTCTTCAGGCGCTTTGCAGCGCAACTGCCAGTTGAAAAGCAGCTGTACTACTAGCAGTACTTTTCTGCAGGCGCTTTGCAGCGCAACTGCGGATTGTGAAGCATTTACTACTAGCGGTAGCACCGCTGCGCTCACATCAACGCGGCGCCTGCCAGAGTCACTGCCGCTGCCAGCAGCAACACGCTGCAGCTAACACTGCCTGCGCTGCTTGCATTGCCCTTGCCGCTCATGACAGTGGATCCCTGCATCTCTGTGACAATCTTTGCTGCACTTGGGCCGCTGCTGGCTGCCACAGCAGGGCCTGCCTTGTCATCACTAATAGGTGCTGGGCTGGATCCTGCGCCAGCAGCTGCTGCTGGTGTTGGTGATGCTCTGGGTGTTGCTGGTGATGGAGATGGTGTTGCTGCTGGTGGTGGGCTTGGAGTGCTGCCGTTGTCACTTGTTGGTGGGCTGGGTGACGGCGCTGCTGCTGCAGCAGGGCTGGGGCTGGCAGGGGACTGTGGCTGGGCCCCAATGATCACCACTGGGCTGCGTATTGCTGTGGTGTCAGGGTCCAGAGAAGACTCAGGCTTGTTGCAGAAGTCTGATGAGCAGCACAGGACATTTTGGTACGCCCAGCTGTTGCCGCTGCTTGTCAGGGACTCACAGTTGGCAGCAGGCGCGAAGGTGTAAGTCCACTTGGTGGTGTTGGCAGGGATGCCTGAGCAGCCGTTGTCTTCCATGCAGGTGAACGAGTAGCGCACGCAGGTGTCTGCTTCCGCCGTGATGGGGAAGCTTGTAGCAGTAGCAGTGGTACGGCCTGGAGGGGGCCCCGACGGTATCCAGTCCGAATTGTAGCATGTCAGCCTTGCTGCACCTGCTGCTGCGTCTGCCTGAGCTGCAACCAGCGTGCTGGACAGCACGTAAATCGCAAGCAGACGTAACATCGTACGGTGCATCATGTTCCGTGCCTCGAAAGCGTGCAGCCCTCGCAACAAAGAATCGCGACTGTTGCGGAAGAAACAGGCAGGTCCCCGCCCAGCTGCCGGCGTGCGTCTCGAGACACGACACAGCAACACTGAAAGAAGTTATGGGGATGACTGAGTGTATCTGAGCTGCCTCGCAGTAAGAAGGCGCGTCGTCAACCTCTCATTTACACATGTCAAGCTGCGGCAAGTGACAACCACTAGTTTTAGGTCGAACCTATGCTTCTGCCCGAGTGTGCGACATGCAACCATGACTCGGCAAGCTATCTTCTGAAACACTAGGGCTCTTGCACGAAAGGGCTGCACAAGTGCAACAGTATCAACAAACCTTCTACAATCGCACTGTCCTGCACTGTGTTCCAGAACACTGCAATTCACCCTCAAAAACACATCAACACACATTGAAGGGCAGAGATACAGCTACCATTGAACATAGACAGCATGTTCACCACTCACGCACACCCAGCCAGGACCCGGTGACCGTAGAAGACTGTCTTCTACGTCACAGCACTGCTGTGCAGATGCAACTGCACCTTGCACATGCCCTAGGCATTTCTAGTAGAAGACTGTGGACATAATCACAGCCGCTCAGCTTACATCCGCAGCAAGCGCTGTGCATGCATCATGATGACATCGTGATGCTATCATGATGCTATCATGATGACCGTGGCTAACTCATGTCATGCTCAGGGATAGTTGCAGCACTGGATTTGTTACCTTGTGACATTCGACGGCCAAATCGTCTGCACACGCTTGACGGCGTCGCAACACACTTTCTTTCTCTTCTTCACACCTGCCAACTCACGGCATTTCATAACCTGCAGCTGTAAGTGTTATGCATAACACTGTTATAACAGCATATGCTGACGCAACATAACACTGTTATAACAGCTGAACCCAGAAGCGTAGTGCCTCAGGCTGACTCTTTGACCACAGCAGGCGTACACACAGAAGCTGTAACACCTTCCCATCCTGAACTCACAACTCACAGCATGAGATAAAACAAACTCACAGCATGCTGCAGCTGTAGTAGTTCACACCACGAAGCTCACAGTTAGGTCTATCAGTCAGCGCCGCGTGTAGCCTAGCCCTTTACCCCCACCCAAAAGGGAAGACAAGACTGAGGCACAAGCAAGCCATCACAAGCCAACAACAGCACAAAACATCCGACAGGCAATGCAAGCAAAGCGCGCCAGTATCAACAATCCTGCAACAAGCACAGAGCCACACCAATCAGGGACATGCAGATGCAGCACAGCGGTGGCAATAATCCGTACTCACATGAGCCAGTAACCAAGCACCATCAAAACAGGAGAAACTCAAACAAACACCCAACAGTGTTTCACTGCGAGTCTGCTGGCTATAAACAAGCACCGAGCATGGCATGTGTTACTCAGGGTTCTGCAACCACAGAGCAGTGCAGAGCAACAGCAGAGCGCTGCAAATCACAGACTACTGTAGCATAGTATTTGGGGTAGCACTTCTACCCTTCTGACACCATTTGAAACCATTTGAAACCAGGTGCCCAGCTGGGACCTGCAAACAAAACAACCCCTCCGTAAGAGCATGCCAAGCACGCAAAGATTGCTGTTGTTAAGCTGATAGCTGTTGTCAACGGGGTTTGTGTTTCATGTCATGCGTGGACTCTCATGTTCACCCACTGCATGCTGCAATGGTCATGCTTACAAAGCCAGGATTGTGCGCTTCAAAAACTTCAAGCCTCCGTAACAAACCACACTGGCGCTGCTGAGCAGCAGCTATAGCCCTTACGGATCCAGTACCGGTTAGTTAACTTCACCTTGAAGGCTAAGCACAAGGACTGTGAAGATTGTGGTTTGCCTCAAGACAGGCAAGCAACGGCTGACCCCCCTCAGCGGCTGATTCTATCGCCCGCATTGTGCTGACTGCACATGTGCAGCATGCGCCACGCTGTTCTACTTCAGGCAGCTGTCCTCAGATGCCAATGGCACCATTCACTGCCGCAGTCACTGCCGCCACCGCCAGCAGCAACAAGCTGCTGCTGATCCTTCCTGCGCTGCCTATTGCTATGGGCGCTGCTGGCAGCGGTGATGACGCTGCTGGCGAGGCTGGTGCTGCAGGAATGGCAGGGCTGGGGCTGGGAGAGGGCTGGGCGCCAATTATTAGCACTGGGCTGTCTACTACTCGTGTGTCGGGGTCCAAAGCAGGGTCTGGCTTGTTGCACAGGTCTGTTGAGCAGCACAGGGTGTTGAGGTACGTCAAGTTGTTATTCTTCATGGTCTCACAGGTTGCAGCAGACACAAAGGTGTAGGCCCATTTGGTAGTGCCGACAGGGACGCCTGAGCAGCTGCGGCCGCCTTCTGTGCACGTGCACTGGTAGCGAACGCAGGTGTCGACATCCTCCGTGATGGGGCAGCTTGTAGCAGTAGCAGTGGTAGGCCCTGAAGTGGGCCAGTCCACGTTGTAGCATGCATGCTGACATATGTCAGCCGTGCTGTTCCTGCTGCTGCATCTGTCTGAGCTGCAACCAGCGTGCTGAACAGCAAGCAGAGCAGAATTATAGTTACTGTCATGCTGTTCTGCTCTTAAGCGTGCCTCGGAAGCTTCCACTGCCCGCTACAAAGAGTGGTGCCTGCTGCGGGATAAACACCGAGATCCCGCGCCGCCGTGAGTTGACTTTAATTTCGAAACAGATCAATTATCAACAGATAAGCAAACAAACAAATAAAACAAACAGACAAAATATCTCTAGATAAGTTTGAATCGCTGCCTATTTGCTGCAGGCCTGGCTGTGCAACTCCTGACAACACATGTCAGGTCACCTGACACCTGAACCCTGTGCAGGTTCTTCGTGTGGGAGCAGATAGGGATCAGTTCAAATCAAATAACCAGGTTAAGATAGGGAATGGAAGACAGGTGGGGCGGGGGGGGGGGGGGGGGACCTAACTGGTACAGCTGCAGTACTGCACTATGACTTGCATCCCGTGTTCACCGCCAGTGGGATGACTCACAGCAACACCTGCAAACACCTGAGTAACAGCCACTGAGTAATGTACTCTCTTCCAGCTGAGGGTTCAAACAGTTGACCTGAACCGCCTCGTCATTGACAGCTGGTCTGTGACATGCTGCAGGTGCCCGGATACAGGAGAACTGCTCTCCCGATATCATATCTAAGCAGCTTAGTAATAGACCTGTAAAACACCGCTTCACACCCTTCCAGTCCCAGCTTTTGTCAGTAAAGGCCAAGCACAAGGGCTGTGCACAGCATGGCTCGCTTCAAGAACAGGCAAGCAACGCTGGCATGCCTTCCTACTGTCAGCTCAATGTCGGTGAAACTGCTGATTCATTAAGCGTGCTTCTGCGCTTTCAGGTACCTAATCCTGTACGTGAAAGCAAAAAACGGCCGAGCCCACGAGTCCCTAGGTAGGAACAATGCTTGCTCGCGCAAACTTGGGCTCAAAAGTCGACTCTGTTCGACCAGGTTTGCCATAGCAGCGCTTTTCAGCAATACGAAAACCTGCATATGACAATACCACCTTGTGCTGCTGCTGCTGCTGCTGCTGCAGGGCCAGCACTGCCTGCAGCAATCCGTAGCAGCATACTGCAGCACCAGGGCGAGGCGGGTCTGGAGGCAGCATCACCCAGCCTTTCAGGTCCGGCAGCAGCTGCAGCTGTGCATATGCAACGTGCCAGCAGCTGCTTTGTTGTCTGTTGTTTGTTGTTTGGCTGTGCAGCTTGCTGTCACTGGTTGCTCAAATGTTGTAGGATGCATAGACCAGCTTGGCACCACCATTCAAGCACCACCAGGTTTGAACATATGTGGAAATGCACGAGTTCCCTCTCACAACTTCCTATTGACTGGCTGTGCTGCCACATGCTGTTCGCCTGCAGTGCTGCACTACAACCACCTGGCTGGTGTGGCTGTCGTGCGCATAGCAAGGAGCGAGCATGCTAAGGTAAGCGGCGCAGCAGCAGCAGCAGCAACAGCAGCAGCAGCAGCGCAGCAGCAGCATGCTGAGCGACATGGTGAGGAGCAGCGATAGGAAGCGGGGTAGCGCCTGCCATCCTCGCCAGGTCAGCAAGCCACTCCAAAGTGATGCACAGCGCTTGCTGGCATCAAGCTCAGGTGCTTATCCTGCAAAGACCAGCAGCGACTGCTGCTGCTGCTGCTGCTGCTGCTTGCGTTGAAGCAGTGCTTGTGTGTGGTGCTGCTGCTGAGCTGGCCGCTGCTGCTGTGGTGTGCTGGCAGGTGCTGTCATCCTGCCTGAAGATGACGCTGGTCGACTACAAGGGAGTAACTGTGAAGCTGCTGAAGCTGACAGGTGGGCGACAGCCTGAGAACCTGACAGACTCGTAGCAAACAGAGCACAGCAACTTGACAAACATTTGAGATAAGGCACTGTCGACCTCTGGGTGTTGGTTGCGTTGCATCAATTTATAGTATAAAGGTATAAAAACATATTCAAAGCGGCTGCGGAGCATTAGGCGCTAATTTCGTCAAGCTTAAAATGATGCAAATCTGCTCCTCGGTAGAAGGTTAATTGTTGCTCTCACAGAGCCACTAGAAGTATGCAGACAAGAGGCGTATTGATGAGCCTGCTATTTCCCAGGGGGCTGCAATATGTGACGGCATGCAGGCATGCACTGCGACGTGCCGTGGTGTCAGCATGTCCTCCCCTGCTGCTGAGCTGTCTGCATGGTGTGGCCGTGCAGGTGCCTTCCGCGTGGCGAAGACTGCAGCAGCTGAGCACATTGCCAAGCTAATAGCACCCTTGAAGCTTGGGCCAGACGTGAGTGCCGAGTGTTGCAATGGTGCCGTACGTTGATGCGTTGTTTGGAATGTCACATACTATCTTTGAACATTGCAGTGCATGCTTGCTACGCACCTGTGCTTGTCAATAGCGCATATAGCCAGTCAGCCTGAGACTGTCCTCCTGTATCACATATCTGTTGTCCAGCACTGTACTGGCACACGTTTCATGCCATCTGCAATAAAAGTACTACCTCCGCATGTTGTTTTCTTCATGTTGCATGCGTAATCTGCTGTTTCTGCTTCCTGGGCCTGCCTTGACACGCACATCAAATCAAAGCCCACATGGCTTGCTTGTCTTGCCCCATTTGCCTCCTGCGCGCTGCTGCTGCCGTTGCTGCAGCAACAAGCCACAGCAGCCATGCTGCAGGAGAAGCTTGCAGCGCTGTACATCTGAAAGCACACAATCTCTGTCAACAACAGCAGCTTGAAGTATGTTGAGCAGCAAAATTTACCAAGCAGCTGGCCTTCCCTGGCACCACAGCAGCAGCAGGTTATGCGGCATTATGGCTTTTGCAGCAGCAGCGTGAGCATCAGCTGTAGCAGCACCAGCCCACCACCAACCGCACCACCATCGGCAGGCACGCCCCGTTCAACAGCGTCCAGCAGCAGCTGCAGCAGCATGTGCAGCAGCAGCAGCCGCTCTCCAACGCCCGGAGTAGCTCGTTACCTCCTTGGCTTGAGCAGGCCAGCAGCAGCAACCAGCAGCAGCAGCCAGCAGCAACAGCCAGCAGCAGCAGCCAGCAGCAACAGCCAGCAGCAGCACTTGGCAGCCAGAAGCACAGTGCCCCCACAGCTGCAGTGCGCCCCTCCAGCAATGCGTTGCTGCCTGTACCCTTCAGGCTCATGAGGGGCTGCTGCAGCAGGCGTCTCAGCAGCAGCTAGCCCCCTTGCACCGGGCGTCTAAGCTGGTGGGCAGGTCAGCGGTGCTGTTCAAAAAGTGCTGCTGACCAGGCCCGCATGCCGCTGCAGCAGCGCTCTTGGTTTACCGCTTTCGGTTGCTTCAGGGTGAGCACTTGGGGAATTCCTGCAAAGCAACAGCATCTGCACCTTGTTCAGCTGCTTTTATGCGACGCTCTGCTAGCAATACACAGTCCACAGCATGCACTTGCTGAGCAGAGCACCAGCACTGCGGCATGCACTTTACAGCCTTGGCTGCCAAGTAGCTTTGCACTGCGTTGGGAGACTTTGCAGTCGCTGTTTTCTGGCAGCAGTAGCATGCTGCACCAGATGGTCTCAACCTGCACGCTGCCGCCCTGCCTCTCCTCCTTCAGGTGAAGACTTCTCTTGCGAACACTTCTCTTGCGAACGAAGCCCATTCAGCAGGGCTCGCCCAACATGCTCTACGAATCCGAACAAGCGAATCAGCTGCAGCTGCGGTGTGTCATCATTGCATGCTGGCAAAGATGTACAGCGCGTGATGCCTGTGTCAGGCTAGAGGGCGCAGCTTCAGGTTTTGGGCACTGTCTGCTGGTCTGCTCAGCGTGTCAGGTTTTGAGTTTTCTTTGCCCATAATCTCTCCAGCAGCCCTGCTTCCTTGCAGCAGCTCATTGAGCTTTGGCCACAGGTTCTGGTTCTTAACTGCATGGTCGAGGCTGTGCAGCAGAGCAGCAGCTTGTTTAAAGCAACTTGAAGTGCGGATCACGGTGCTGCAATGCATCCCTCGAGCTAAAGCGGGCTGACTGGAGTGCACTTGAATTGTTGTCACATGGTACGCCGTACATGTAACGCAGCGGCTGCATCCAATGTTTCCCAAACTCTGCTTCTGCTTTGCATAAGCCATCTAAGCACCCATACAAGACGTTAGTGATGCCTCGAATGGCAGCGGCCTGAGGCCTAGGTTCAAATCAAATGCAGTGATGCAGCCCGCTCGACCGCCATCCCACTTCGATCGGCGTAGCATGCGATCAATACCCCGTGTCGGTGTCTCAACATGCCGTATGCTGCATCAGCTGCTATGCAGCTGTTCAAGGCGGGCTGGTGTGGCCTGTCAGCAGCACAGCAGCAGCAGCGCACTGCTTCAGCATCGGCATGGACTACCCGCAGCTCGTACCTCCGGCAAAGGATGGAGTATCTCTGGAGGCATCCGAGAGCTGCAGGTCAGGCCTAGCAGGACCCACAGACAGCAGCAGGTCATCAGTAATGCACACACCAGCTGTGCTAACTTTCAACTCTCCTCGTCTGTGCTTCCTGCTGTGTACATCGCAGGATTCCACCCGCTGTAATGCAGCAGTAGCTGCTGTCATTGCAGCTGCACCTCCTGCAGAGCGGGCCCCAGCAGCTCTTCCAGCCCCAGCACAACTCCTGCAGCCTGCACAGTGCAGCCTGCAGTCCTGCTTGCAGGAAACGCTCCTGCAAGCTGCACCAGGCACAACCCAGGAGCAGCAGCAGGCAGCTGAACAGTTCCTGCAAGCACATGCAGTGCCAGGAGATGCATGGGTGCTAGTGGAATGTGGGGACTGGGAGCCTGCTGCTGCTGGGGGCCTAGAGGGTCCTGCAAGGGCAGTCCTGCAAGTGGTGCCTAACCCAGCAGCAGCAGCTGCAGCAGCAGCAGTGGCGGTAGTTTTTGGTGGCAGCAGCAGCAGCAGAACACGCAAGCCAAAGCCCTACACAGTGACAGCATTCAAGCTTGACCCGCAGACAGGCTTGCCAACAGGGGAGTGCTTCCGCAGCCCAACAACCTTAGAGGCAATGACTAGCCGGAAGGTCAAGAAGGACTACAAAAGCAGCTGCTGCATCCTGCAAGATGGACAGCCAGTAGCCAGGCTGCAGCAGCTGCTGAAAGTGGTAGAGGCTGAAGCATGGAAGCAGCCAGAGCAGCTGCTGCAGGGGTCCAGTGGTGTGTCCTTTGCCAGCAGCAACGGCAGCAGCAACGGCAGCAGCAGCAGCAATGGCAGCAGCGCGAGTGGCTGCAGCAGCAGCAGCAGCACCAGCAGCAGCAGCAGTAGCCTCAATGGCAACAGCAGCAGCAGCAGCAGCAGCAGCAGCAGCAGCAGCAGCAGCAGCATTGACAGCAGCAGCATTGACAGCAGCAACGGTAGCAGTAATGGCAGCATCAGCAGCAGCAGTAGCCGCAGGCGCCGAACAAGGAAGCTTAGCACCAGCAGCAGCAGCAGTAGCACCACCTCCAATTACTTCATTAGCAGCAGTAGCAGCAGCAGCAGCAGACTAAGCAGCACTTTGAGTGAGAGTGATGGCGAGGAGGAAGTGAGCTCTGGCGCCCAGGCAAGTAGCCCATGGAGTGTAGCTGCTAGAACATCTGCTAGACTGGCTGCTGCTGCTGCTGATGATGATGATGCTGTGCAATGCCCTGGGAGTATGTACCTAAATGGAATTTGCATCAACAGCGAGGATGCAAGGGTGCTTGAACAACAGCTGCATGTCAACCCACCTCACTTTGCTGCTGCGCATGCATGCTGTGTGCCTCTCAAGGTGCGGCGCAGTCACAGTCTCATGGCACTCCCTGCCTGGCTCTGGCTCCCCCACTGCCTCCCTTAGCGCTGACTCACCTTCCCTGCTCTGCTGCTGCTTGCCTCTGTTGGCTCTGTGCTGCTGTCTCCGTTGGCTGTGTTCGTGTCTGCACACGCACAGGTTGGCAGCGACTACTCAGGCTCTCTTAGCACTGCCTCACCTTGCCTGCTCTGCTGCTGCTTGTCTCTTTTGGCTGTCTGCTGATGTCTCTGTTGGCTGTGTCTATCTGCACACACGCATAGGCCGGCAGCGACTACTCAGGCTCCTCACCCGCTGCTGCCCGCTACAGAAGCAGCAGGAAGGGCGTCATCGGCATGGATGCTGCCACCACAAGTTTAGTCCGCAGCGTGTGGCAGAACTACTTCAGTCCGCAGCATCAGCAGCAGCTGCAGCAGCAGGCGGAGCAGCAGCAGCTTGCAGTGCAGCAGCAGCAGGCAGCAGCAGCAGATGGAGCAGCGCAACAGCACCAGGTGCGCTGGCAGGGGTTCAGCAGGGGGCGGGTGTTTAGCAGCGACGTGACATTGCCGGGGCACAGAGTGGTGCTTTTCTGCAACACAATGTGTGTTTGGGTAGTGTCAAAGCTGCCGCTCGATTGCGTGGTGGTTGTGCTGCTGCTGCTGCTGCTGCTGCAGCCGGCCTGGCTGGTTGCTGCCAGCCAGCATTTGTTGTGTGGCTGTTGATGGCTGCTGGTGAATTGGTTGTCTTACTGCTGGTGGCCTCGCTGCTGCTGCAGGTGGCCTGGCTGGATGCTGCCAGCATCCATGTTGTGCTGTTGCTGCTGGTGCAATAGTTCCTTTCACTGCTGGTTGTCTTGCTTCCGCTGCTGCTGCTGCTGCTGCTGCTGCAGGTGGCCTGGCTTGATGCTGCCAGCAGCACTGACAGCCAGGGGCGGCAGCTACACCTCAAGGCACGGCTGCAGGACGGCAGCAGCACAACAGCAGGCGCAGCAGTGCAGTTCAGCGGGAAACAGCTGGCAGCAGCAGCAACAGCAGCAGCAGGAGGCTTGCCTCAGGGGTTGGTGCGGTCTTTGGTTCAGAAGCCGCTGACTGGTCTGCTGCAGTGCATGTGGGAGACAGAGTCAGGAGAGATGATGGCTCAGGTAGGCCAGACATACAGACGGCCGCTGCGGTTGGCATTAGCATTAGCTGATATGAGGGTAGGACAGCTGCTGCTGGCCAGAGGGTTTAAACAGTGTCCTCATATCGGTTAGCAGCTCCTTGTTGTGTGCTGCTGGCGTAAGTAAGGCCTGGTTTGGGTGTGTGGCTTGGCGCATGGCAACCATGGCACAAGGGCAGACAGCTGTCCCTCGCTGGGACAGGCTTGTACTGGTTGACCTGCTTAGTTTTAGGTTGCACTGCTTGGCACGCGTAAGTTATACCGTTTGACTGTTGAGTAGCGAGGCGTCAAGCTTGCAACAGCTGCAAGAACAGCGCGGTGCATGCACGAGGCACGGGTACACACTGTGTGTGCTTGTGCGGCAGCACATCCTGTGCCTCTGTTCCCCAACCTGCACCCTGTGTTGCTGCTTGCATCTCCCCCGCAGGTGCGCCTGCTGCTGCATGGCAGCGACACACTACCGGGTGATGCTGCAGCAGAGGCAGAATTCTTCTTGAACAGCTGCTGCATTGATGTGCTCGTTTCATGAATCTGCGCCCTATATTCTCAATATTGCTGCATTCACAGGTGCGCCTGCTGCTGCATGGCAGCGACACGTTCCTGGGTGATGCAGCAGCAGAGGCGGAGCTCTTCCTGACCAGCTGCTACATCGACTTGCCCCTGGCAGGCCTTTGCGGCCCTGCTGTGAGCATCTCCCGGCTGCAGCGGCCCTTCAGTGCTGAGCTGCGGCTGCAGCAGCAGCAGGAGGATGCGGAGCTGCACGCAGCAAATGCAGAAGCCGTAGAGCGTGGTGGGTTGCATGCTGTGTGTATGTGTGTGCATAGTGGACGCTGAAATGTGGTGCTTGGGGTGGCTGGTGCTGTGCAACATAAGCCTAATCTTGCATTGTCACATCTGCACTGCAGCAGCCTACAGGTTGGGGCAGGGTGGTTGGTTAGGACTCTGGTGCGGTGTTGGCGTCAGCATGGTTGCTGCGGGGAGTTCCACCGTGTTGCACTTGCTGCCAAACACGACGCAGCACCTTTAGGCATTCCACATGCAAAGCATGTCCTTGCTGACCCTGGCTTCTCCTTCATCCTTCCATGTCTTCCCACTTGCAGGGCAGCCGCCTCGCTGTTTCTACCGCCACCTGTACCTGCCGCAGCAGGCCATGTTTGCGTCGCTGCCGGGCGACCTAGGGTTTGGGGCGTATGTTGAACCGCAGCAGCCGCCGGTGGCGCTGGCGCTGCTGCCTGGTGGGCAGGGCTTCATCAAGGAAGGGGTGCAGTACAGGTGGGCAGAGACACTGTGCACAATCGCTGGTGCTATGGGTGTAAGCTGGGTTGTCTATTCCTGCGGCTGCTGTTGCTGCTTGGCGGCGTCATGCGTTTGGTAGTAGGTGGGGATGGTGTTTGCAGCCTGCAGCGTGTGGTTGCAGCCTTCAGCACGCAGCTGGAGAGCTGCTCTACATGTCATTGAAGGCGTCCCGGGTGGACTACTCAGTCCAGTTTGCTGCAAAGCCTCTGCCTCTGACTACACCCTGCTGCTGCTGCTGCTGCAGGGTGGGCGACTTTGTGTACCTCAACCCCGGGGTAAGCTGAGACGGGCAGCTACGATACGTCAGCGACTCACACACGTACATGGGGCACAATTCTGAGTCACATATGTTGTGTTCTTTGAACAGATGTAGCAGCAGGCCTGGAATGCAGCACAGCCTGACGCATGCCTCAGCATCTGTCCCGCCCATACGGTCAGCAGTGGCAGCATGGCGTGCTTGATCACTGCGCTTGTTCCAGTGGTGCCTCTGGCACAATCTTGCAGCATGATTCTTGCATTCCAGGTGCTGTCTGTGCAGATACGTGTACTGCATGTGGTGTTTTATTAATCTGTTCATCTTGTGCTGCTGTGTGCGGCCTGCAGGTGGCCTCTTGGCTTGCTGCCACCAACAAGGGCATAATGGTGTTTCATCTTGTGACTGAAGTGCTGTTGCGGCCTGCTGCTCGTGTGCTGCTGTGTGCGGTCTGCAGGTTGCCTCGCGGTTTGCTGCCACCACCAAGGGCAGCCTGCAGGGCCTGCTGGCGTGGCAGGTGGCGCGGCTGGTGGAGGTCGGCAGCAGCAGCAGCAGCACTGGATTCCAAAGCGACAGCAGCAGCAGCAGTAAGGTGGGCATCCAGTGGCGCTCCAAAGCGACAGCAGCACCGTGGCAGCATAGCATCAATGCATGCTGTGCACGATTTGCTGAATTTGCTCGATCAATTTAGCTACTGTATCATGTCTGCAGTGCGTCACGTCAACGTCCTTGCAGAAGATCAATAGTTCCTGCTGCTGCTGCTGCTGCTGCTGCTGCTGCTGCTGCTGCTGCTGCTGCTGCTGCTGCGCATGCAGGCTGCCCTGTCATCGATCAGGCTGCGGCTGCAGCCCTTCTTCAGGCCTGAGGACATCAGCAGCGAGCTGGCCTACACAGCAGACCTGTGGGACCTCTACGCACCAGCAGCAGCTGCAGATGCAGACGTAGCTTCAGACAGCGAGCGAGCAGCATCAGAGGGGTACAGCAGCAGCAGCAGCAGCAGCAGCAGCAGCAGCAGTAGCAGCAGCAGTAGCAGCAGCAGCAGCAGCAGTGCTCCAGGTGGCGAGGTGTGGGTGGATGCCAGCAAGGTAGTCGGCAAGTGTGCTGTCATGGCAGCAGATGCGCGGCAGCCTGACGGTGAGCTGCCTGTGTATCTAAGCTGCCTGTGTCTATCTGATGCACACTGAAGTGTGTTCATAATGCTGGATAGATGTGACATCAGGTAAAAGCTGTGCATGCAGCTTGTCTGTTTGCTTGGGGCGCAGCCTGAGGGTGAGCTATCGATGCGCAGGCACACCGCAGCAGACTTGCTAAACGTTATGAGCATGTCTTCTAGATAGCAGCCATGCACTTGACAGTTATACGCTGTTTAATTTTGCCAGCAGGTGCATCCTGCACGCAATGCGTGTGCTTGTTCTGCACAGAGCATTGCCAGGTGCTTCAAAGCGCAACTGCAGCTGTGCAAATGTCCAAACTTGTCGACATGCATGCGCAGCAGCATTCTTTCTGCATCATGGTGTAGCTGTCAACCCTTTGCTGCGGCTGTTCTTGCATCTTGCAGGATCTGACGCGCTTGACTGCTTCACCCTGCTCGGCAGCTTCGACCCAGCCAGCCAGCAGCTGGGCCCACCACCTCCGGAGTTCCTGCAAGCCGATCACGCAGCTCCTGCAGCCGCAGCCCGCCGCAGCCCACCGCAGCAGCAGCAGCAGGATGTGGCACCACTAGCGAGCCTAGACATCTTTGCAGGCTGTGGAGGTCTGTCGGAAGGGCTTCACCAGGCAGGGGCAGCACGCAGCCGCTGGGCAATTGAGTTTGAGGCGCCTGCTGCTGACGCGTTTGCGCTGAACAACCCCGGCGCCGCGGTGTTCGCTGCTGATTGCAATGCCATCCTGCTGGTGAGCTGCTGCTGCTGCTGGTGTATGGCTTGGTGCTCCGGGGTCGATTGTTAGCGCCTCCACTTGCGCGAGCAGCATGCTCTGTGCTTGGCTGTGCCTGTCTTCTGGTGTGCCAGCGATAGCTGCATATGGCTTTGCTGCATTCAAGCTGAAGCAGCAGCAACAACGCCATACGCAAGCATGCTCCCTTGCACCAGACAGACAGCTTTTGATTATGTTGTTGCTGCTGCTGCTGCTGCTGCGGCATGTGCTCAGGCCGCCATGCGCAAGGCAGGCCAGGCTGACGACTGCAGCGCCTGCGCCAGCGCTGTTGCAGCTGCTGACGTGCTGCCTGCTGCTGCGCTGGAGCAGCTGCCGCTGCCGGGGGAGGTGGACCTGATCGTGGGCGGGCCACCCTGCCAGGTGAGCGTTATGTCAATTAGTACACAATGGTTGCGTCAACTGCTGCAAGTCGAGGGCTGCATTTCACAGCTGAGCATCCTTACATTAGCAATGCAGTTTCAGGCGGGATAGGTATGGCACTGCAGAGTGGCCTGCTGCACCAGCACAGCCAACTGTCCGCCAGAGTCTCTGCCTTGGCACTGTGGCAGCATGTTCCCAACTTTGCCACTTAAATGTTGACATTTAACTCCCAACGCACCATCTGAAATCTCCTCCTCCTGCTGCTGCTGCTGCTGCCAGGGCTTCAGCGGCCTGAACAAGAACAGGAGCGGCGAGGCGGCACTCAACAAGAACAGCATGGTGAGGCAGTCAGCAAGTCAGTGCAGAACCTGCACACAGCAAGTTAGACCGACACCAGCAGATGTCAGCAGCCTGCAACAACCATGCGCTAGCTCCAAGCACTGGTTCCATTGCTCTAATCAGCCGGTAGGCTACCTGATGTGTGTCACTGCTGCTGCTGCTGCTGCTGCTGCCCCTGCTGCCACCCCATCAGGTCATCTCCTTTCTGAGCTGTGCGGACTTCTATCTTCTCAGCAGCTGACACTGTGGACCATGTTCTTACTGCTGCTGCTGCTGCTGCTGCTGCTGCTGCTGCTGCTGCTGCCGCTGCTGCTGCACCTGCTGCTGCTGCCACCCCTCCAGGTCATCTCCTTCCTGAGCTTTGCGGACTTCTACCGCCCGCGCTACTTCCTGCTGGAGAACGTGCGCAACTTTGCCAGCCACAACACCAGCATGACGCTGCGCCTGGCGCTGCGCAGCCTGCTGGACATGGGCTACCAGGTGGGACACATAGAGGCCAATGTTGAGGGACACATATAGGGACACTGTCGGGGGACACATCAGAGGGACACAACACCACTGCGCCTGGCGCTGCGCAGCCTGCTTGACATGGGCTACCAGGTGGGACACATAGAGGCCAATGCTGAGGGACACATCTATGGACACTGTCGGGGGACACATCAGAGGGACACAACACCAGCATGACGCTGCGCCTGGCGCTGCGCAGCCTGCTGGACATGGGCTACCAGGTGGGACACATAGAGGCCAATGTTGAGGGACACATATAGGGACACTGTCGGGGGACACATTAGAGGGACACAACACCAGCATGACGCTGCGCCTGGCGCTGCGCAGCCTGCTTGACATGGGCTACCAGGTGGGACATATAGATTAACAAGTGTGCTACAGAAAAGTTGCCCACTTATTTTTCATAGAGGCCATTGTTGAGGGACACGTTAGGGTTTGTTTTAGGGGACACATCAGCCAAACACAACGCCGTCGTGACGCTTTGCAGCCTGCTGGACATGGGCTACCAGGTGGGACACAGCGGTGCTGGTGTGTGAGGGACACGTAAAGGGACAGCTCACACGGGGCGGGACACAAAGCCCGCCTGGCGCTGCGCAGCCTGCTGGACATGGGCTACCAGGTGCGTGGTTGGGCACGCTGACTGTTACTTTTCCTGAGTTTATGTCAAATGCCTCTGTGCAGGTGCGCATTGCCCTGCTTCTGACAGGTTGAATCGTAGCAGTTTGAATAGCTGCAACTGGCCGGCCTGTGCCCCCACCTGTACCTCATCCAGTTGTACTGGCCCTGCATCCTGCTGACTATCTTCCTGCAATCGCGCATGGGTTACTACTGAATGTGGCGCGCTTTTGCGTGCCGCAGCTGCGCACACGCACCCCATTTTCAGAATTAGAACTCAAATGCGAGACCGTTTCTTGCTGTCTGCCCGTCCGCAGGTGCGCGTGAGCATACTCAATGCGGCGCACTTTTGCGTGCCGCAGTCGCGCACGCGCACCATTATCAGAGTCATAAGTATCAACCCCACGTCACCATGTGACTGATCTGGCACACTGCCTGCCCATCTGCAGGTGCGCGTGGGCATACTCAATGCGGCGCACTTTGGCGTGCCGCAGTCGCGCACGCGCGCCTTCATCTGGGCGGCAGCGCCAGGGGAGCAGTTGCCCGAGTGGCCGCAGCCGCGGCACGCCTACTGGTGAGACTGGGCAGCGAGGGGCGCTCTTTGCTTTGCTTTAATGCGGTTCAAGTAGCCTGTGATCTGCCGCACGCACCACCACATCACATGTACACCTGCCTAGTGCTGTATCTTTCGGCGCTGTTACCCTTGGGGGCAGCACCTGGGGAGGCCCTGACAGAGTGGCCTCAGCCGCGCCACGCCTATTGGTGAGGCTGGGCACGCATTTACTTTGTCATTTACCTCCTTCCAAAGTGCCTGACATGACACACTTGCTGTCTTCAGCTACCAGCACCACGTGTACTTATGTCTAGTGTGTGCTGTCCGCATCACCTGGTTGTACTGCTGACGCTATTCATGTGCTGTTGTCATGTGCCTAATGTTACATGACGTGAAATGGCCTGCCGGCGACTGGCTCATTGGGCAATCACGGATCGAGTTGTGTTACTGCAAAATGCTTGCTGCTGCAGGAAGCAGCAGAACATCCTGCTTCCTGGCGGCGTCACATACAGCGTCCATGCCACCTGATACCACTGCTGCTGCCGCTGCTGCTGCTGCTGCTGCTGCTGCTGCAGGAAGCAGCAGAACATCCTGCTGCCTGGCGGCGTCACCTGCAGCGTCCCCGCCACCTGATACCACTGCTGCTGCCACTGCTGCGCTGCTGTTGCTGCTGCTGCTGCTGCTGCAGGAAGCAGCAGAACATTCTGCTGCCTGGCGGCGTCGCATACAGCGCCGTTGACACCAGTCAAACGGGCGCCCCCCTGCGCCCCACCACGGTGCGGGACGCCATCGGAGACCTGCCGCCCATCAGCAACGGCGAAGAGCAGTGAGTGCGCAGTGCTGGCTGCAGTTGTGTGTACAAGACAGTGTGAAAGAAAGCATCCCGCAGTATGTGAAAGTGCGCTTGAACAGCATTTATACATGCTGCTTCAGGCTTGAATGTTTGGGGTGTTTGTCAAATCAGCGCAATAAACAACAGCACAACGGGCGCCCCCCTGCGGCCCACCACGGTGCGCGACACCATAGGGGACCTGCCGCCCATCAGCAACGGCGAGGAGGAGTGAGTGATTTAAAGTGTTTTTCTTGACATTGCAACGCTTCTGTGTGGAAGATTGTCCAGCAATGTGTGTGTATATATGGAGGTTTCTGGGCGCGCTGTGGACTTTGGCGTCAAAGAAATATACGGTAGGTGGGCTGCTGTGGCTGTGCTGCTGTTGTGAGTTGTCGCTGTTGCCCCTGACAATTTCCTCGCACGTGTGTGCTGATGTGCTGTCCATACCTGCTGCCGCCACTACTGCTGCTGCTGCTGCTGCTGCTGCAGGTGGGTGCGTGAGTACGCGGGTCCCCCTCAAAGCGCCTACCAGGCTGCCATGCGGCAGCAGGCGCAGCAGCTGCTGGACCACGCCTGCAAGGCGCTGACAGCAGACGACCTAGAGCGATGCATGTGAGGGCTGCTTGATCTGCGTTGCTCTGTTGTTAGCGATGCATGTGAGGCCTGCTGCCTCTGTTTGCTTTGGTGTTGCTGAGCAAATGACTAAAAGCTGGCTATGGTTGGCGACTACCGTCTGCGACCGCTGATGCTGATGTTTAGCAGGGCCAGCTTAAAGGTACCTGGACAAGCTGCCGCATGCACCTGTTTGCCATTTACCGCGGAAAGAACCCATCAGCAATTGCACTGGTAAGTCACACTGCCGCCGCCGCCGCCGCTGCCGCTGCTGCTGCTGCTGCTGCTGCCGCAGGGTCATCCCTAAGGACACGCCAGGCGCTGATTGGAGGGTGCTGGAACAGGTGGCGGCAGCTGACCCCAGCAGGGCGGTCCTGCAGGTGTGCCACCTACTTTATACAAGCTTTTTGCTTTGCCTACCAGATGAGCTGTCATCACCCGAGCATAGTGCAGCAGAGGCTGGCTGTGCCAGCAAGCACCCCTAAATCAGCTATATCTGCATCCTGCCCTGCCATGCAAAAGTGTGCCGGCAGGGGCCTGCAGCTGTGCCACAGCAGCGACAGGAATACTCCAAGCCGCTTGATACACAGCAGCCAGGACTGTGCTGCCACCCGTGACATTGTGTTGCTGCTGCTACTGCTGCCGGGTTCAAATCTAAATCTTCACCACAGAGCAGCAAGCCATTAGCACCCGAGGACCTGGTGCAATGCGGAACAACTTAACATCCGTCCTTTTACCTCGTGTCATTGCTGCTGCTGCTGACACTTGATCGACTTCAGAGCGGCAAACCACTAGTACCTGAGGACCTGGTGCGCACCCGTGCCAACAACAACGACTGGAAGGGGCTGTTTGGGCGTGTGGACCTGGTGCAATGCGCAGCATCCTGATCATTGCTTCTGCTGCTGCTGCTGCTTCTGCTGCTGCTGCTGCTGCTGCTGCTGCTGCTGCCACTTGGTCAACCGCAGAGCGGCAAACCACTAGTACCCGAGGACCTGGTGCGCACCCGTGCCAACAACAACGATTGGAAGGGGCTGTTTGGGCGTGTGGACCTGGTGCAATGCGCAGCATCCTGATCATTGCCTCTGCTTCTGCTGCTGCTGCTGCTGCTGCTGCTGCTGCTGCTGCTGCTGCTGCTGCTGCTGCCACTTGGTCAACCGCAGAGCGGCAAACCACTAGTACCTGAGGACCTGGTGCGCACCCGCGCCAAGAACAACGACTGGAAGGGGCTGTTTGGGCGCGTGGACGCAGCCGGCAACTTCAGCACCGTCACCACTGAGCCTGGCCCCAAGCGCAAGCAGGGCCAGGTGCTGCACTTCTGCCAGGACAGGATGCTCAGTGTGCGCGAGTTTGCGCGGGCGCAGGTGGGTGTATGTGAAGGGGCGTGAGGTGTAACAAAGATATATATTGTCTGCAGGGCACCATCAAGTGACATCTGGCTGCCATAGCCCGAAAGTAGCATCACAGGCAGCAATCGGGACGCACTTGAGTCACTGCTGAGGTTGGTGCATCGGCGCATCCGTAATGATGCCGTCTGCCAAGTGTGTTGCTCCATCCCGATGGTCGGCACGTAGTGCATTTCGAGACGAAAGTTTGATTTGCTGCTGCTGCTGCTGCTGCTGCTGCTGCTGCTGCTGCTGCTGCTGCTGCTGCTGCTGCAGGGTTTCCCCGACCACTACTTGTTCAGCGGCCGCTTTGAGCACAGGCACAGGCAGATCGGCAATGCAGTGCCGCCACCACTGGCCGCAGCTTTAGGCAGGCAGCTGCGGGCAGCAATGCTGCTGGGACAGACACAGCAGCAGCAGCAGCAGCAGCAGGAGCAGCAGCAGGATTCTTGCTCGGAGCAACAGCAGCAGAAGCAGGAGCAGCAGCAGCTTATGGAGGCTGCTGCGCGGTAGGACGTTGCCTAGCCGTAATGCGTTCTGTTCATGGTCAGGCAAGTGCAGCAGCTGCAGTGTGCCGATCTGAGCTCATCTGGAGTAACAGGTGTTTGTAACTGTGCGTGAATTGAGGGAGGTGTGTGCTGCTGTGCAGCAGCTGCAGCTTTTGCAGCTCCATCTGGCGCGTGCACTGTTGGGTGGTCAGCTGGAAGCACCAGGGACAACATGGCAGCCTTCTTAGAAGCTTTTATGTTTTTTTTCCAGTAACAGGGCGGGCGCTTTGAGGCCAATGGTTATGCAACTGGCCTGAGATTGCATGTGCGCACTGCTCATGGCATCATGCCAGGGAGTTGTCATGCACAGCATGCATGCATTGCATGACTCATGGGCAGGCCACAGCAATTGGTGCCACCAGTTGATCTATCACAGTGTTGACCTGGGATTCAGTGTTGCTGCTGTGAATTGTCAGCTGTGAGAAGACGCTGCAGCTGTTCGAACGCACTTTTGGCGGGCACATCGGTGCTATAGCCGCTCATCTGTTCTACTGGCTTAAGCAGACCATATTTAGGCATGAGGCGGCCGAACGGCACTACAGGGGGCAACGGGAGGGCCAAAAGGGTTTGCAGTTTTGAACGACGCAAGGTAACAGTTGTTGCCCTCGACCTACATAGACGCCAGCAGCCTTGAAGCACCCGTCACGGGTTCATTTAGTTCACGATTCAATCGATCGCAGCAACACGCCAACATGGAGCCAGCAAACGTGACCCCCGAGCAGCTGGAGGGGGCAAAGCAGCAATATAAGAAAGTGAGCAGTCTGCAGTCGATGATTGCTCGGTATGAGTTTTTAATCAACAAATGTAATCGATTGCTGATGCTTTGGCGCTGCTGCAGGCTCTGGAGCTGCGTGACTCAGACCCAGAGGCTGCCATCGAGCTGCTTGGCAAGGTGCTAGAGACCCGCAACAAGGCATACGGCGAGAAGGCCTTCGAGTGTGCAGAGGTTTACCTGCACTATGGCGAGCTGCTGTTTGAGCAGGCGCAGGTGCGGGCCAGACTATGTCCAGTCATGCAGCTGCTGCTGTGCTGTGTGCTACACACACAGCATTCCCCTCATGCATGCTGGCTTCTAGCAGCTAGGAGCAGGTTTCTGCAATTGCGTGAAGAATTAGCCCTGCTGTAATGCTGTAGGGCTCTGAGGCATGCTGGGCTCAAGAGATCAAACCTCGGCTTGTTGGACAAGCAAAACAACAGCGCTAGCAGTTTCTGCATTGCATCTGCCATTGCTCCCTGCATCACAGTCGTGTGGCATGCCATTAAGATGCTGCTATGCCCGCTCCCTTTTTTGCAGGCCAACACAGACTACTTTGGGGACCAGATGAAGAGCGCAGCGATGCAGCGGGCACGCCAGATTGCGTCAGGCGACGCTGCTGCTGCTGCAGACGAAGATGAAGATGCTGAGGAGGGAGATGAGGAGGAGGCAGAGGATGCAGCAGAGGATGAGGCAGCACCAGCAGATGCTGAGATGAAGGAGTCTGCAGATGAGGCAGCAGGCAAGCCAGCTGCAGCAGCAGCAGGAGATCAGCCAGCGGATGCTGCAGAGGGTGAAGCAGCAGCAGCAGCAGCAGCAGAGGCTAAGGATGACAAGCCAGCTGAGGAGGCTGCTGCAGCAGCAGCAGCAGCTGCTGCTGATGATGAGCAGGCTGAGGAAGAAGATGGTGATGATGAAGATGATGATGATGGCGAAGATGTTGGCAGTGAGGATGGCGAGGCAGCAGCAGCAGCAGCAGGCGAGGGCCAGGAAGAGGCACCAGAGGTGACAGGTGCGTGGCGTGCTGATTTGATGTGTGAGGCAGTGCGCTTGTAGGGCTTGTAGTGAAGGCGTCTGTGCTTGCTTCTTGATTGCCACTGCTGCTGCTGCTGCTGCATATGGTCCAGCTCTGATTACTATGACCAGTGTGTTGCTTGCCTGGAAGTGGCAGATGCCCCGTCACGCGCTCGCTAGATTTTAGTGTGCATGCCGCAACGGCGATGACATGGCGCTCACCGTTTCTATGATAGCTGCTCACTTGTGCATTCCCGCTCTTTCGGGTTTTACTGTTGCCTGCGCTGGACTCATACAATATCTAACTCCACCCCCGCACTCCAACACACAGGCGAGAGTGACGACATGGCGCTGGCCTGGGAGATGCTGGAGATGGCGCGCCTGATCTACGCCAGCGATGAGGCGCACGGCGGCGCTGCCGCACATGCTGACCAGCTGGCGGACTGCCACATGTACATTGCCGACATCCTGTGCGAGCAGGTGTGTGGACAGGAGTGGCTGCAACGCGCTGCATTTTGTGTTGTGCAATGGCTGCAGCGCATATAATTACAGTGGTGGGCTGCCACATGTACATCGCCGACGTCCTGTGTGAGCGGGTGGGTTGGGGCAGGTGACAAGGGCAGGAGGAGATGGCTTGACTTGGCTGCATTTAAGTATGCAAGCAAGATGTGGGGTGGTGGCCGACTGCCACATGTACATCGCCGACATCCTGTGCGGGGTGGGCAGTGCATGTAGTTTCAGGGGTGGGCTGCCACATGTACATCGCCGACGTCCTGTGTGAGCAGGTGGGGTGAGGAGAGGAGGGTTGTGGTCGCATTTGCACTCGTTGCAGCAGCGCATGCGGGGTCGCTGAGTGCCACATGTGCATGGCGAACATCCCGTTTGAGCTGGTGGCGTGGAGAGAGGGAGCAGCGGTCTTGGCTGCAACAGCAGCAGGATGTGAGGTTGTGTTGCGGGCTGTGCGCAGTAATGCACATATTTGCTTCCTGCTGCTTCTGCCGCCGCCGCGCTGCTGCTGCTGCTGCTGCTGCTGCTGCTGCAGCTGCCATGTACTGACCTGCATAAGAAGTTTGGGGAGGCTGTGCCTGAGTACAGCAGCACAGCAGCGGCACCAACACTCAACCTGTGCATACGCTCACACTTTTGTTTGCACTCCGCACAAACGCTGCTGCTCCCATTTTGATCTCCCGCAGGAGAAGTTTGAGGAGGCCGTGCCCGAGTATGCCAACGCAGTGGAGCTGCTGGGTAGCTCACCCTCCATGCCCTTGTGCACAGCAAAATCATCTTGAACTGCTGCTGCCGCTGCTACCAACCCATCTATCACCTGCAGGAGAAATTCGAGGAGGCCGTGCCGGAGTACAGCAGCGCAGTGGAGCTGCTGGGCACGCTCGAGGGCGGCCTGGCGGGCCACAGGCGCCGCGCTGCTGAGCTGGACTTCAAGCGCGCCTTTCCACATCCAAGCCATCTTACAACCCGTGCTGCCGCTGCTGCTGCTGCCGCCGCTGCCTTTGCTCCCTTGCAGGAGAAGTTTGAGGAGGCAGTGCCTGAGTATGCCAACGCAGTGGAGCTGCTGGGCAGGCTTGAGGGCGGCCTGGCGGGCCACAGGCGGCGTGCTGCTGAGCTGGACTTCAAGCGCGCCAACGCGCTGCAGCTGAGCGATAAGCCCGGGGAGGCGCTGGCAGCCATCCGCAGCGCCAAGGCACACCTGCAGGTGCGTTGACATACCTGAACGGATAGCTGTCAACAAGGATTAGGCTGTGATCGTAAAGCATGCAAGCAGGCTGGCAACATATTCTACCAGCAAGGCGAATCCCAAGCATCAGACGAGGATGCAATGGTCATTCGGACGTTATGTGTGAGGGGTTGCTGTTCAGTTGTGCTGCTGAGCTGGACTTCAAGCGCGCCAACGCGCTGCAGCTGAGCGACAAGCCTGGCGAGGCGCTGGCAGCCATCCGCAGCGCCAAGGCACATCTGCAGGTATGTAAAGGACGCATTTATATGGTGTCTGGAGAGGTGATGTGTTAATGGCGGTCGTGCATTGGTGTCCCGCAAGCCTCCCAAATCAGAGTGATGCGTGTGTGGGGTGGACCACCCTGACGTGAGGGATGCCGCGCTTGGTATAGTACGTGCACCAGAGGTGGGCATAGAAAGTCTATGGGGCATTTCTCCTGATTTCCTTCCATGCTCCTTGCTATGCTCACGGTACTGGACCCAGAGGCTGCAGCAAACCTGTGATTTGCCCAAACAACTTCCGCAAGCAAATTATCTCGTCTATGCCTGATGTACCGTTTCTGAATCACAAACTGTGACATGCCATGCTGCCCTGCAGGCACACCTCAACGAGGTCAACATCAAGTTGGCAGCCAGCAGCAGCAAGGCGGGCAGCAGCGGCGCTGCAGCCGCCGCAGCCGGCGACGCCTCCGGCGCTGCTGCCTTTGCCGCATTTGCATCCGTGCTCACCAGCTACAGCAAGCCTGCAGAGCCACAGCAGCAGACTGATGCTGACTCAGCTGCTGCAGCAGCAGCAGCAGACGAGGGAGGCAAGGATAAGGCAGCAGCGGAGGCAGAAGCAGAGGCAGCAGCAGCGCTTGCAAAGCAGCAGAAGGAGGCGGCCGAGCTTTGGGAGCTCATTGAGAGCATTGATGACAAGATAGATGAGCTGAAGGCGGCCGAGGAGGCGCATGCAAGCATGAAGGAGCAGCTGCGAGCAACACTTGCCATGGTGGCTGCTGCTGGCGGTCCAGAGGAGCCAGAGGAAGCAGCAGCAGCAGCAGGAGCTGGGTCTTCAGCAGCAGCAGCAGGTGGTGTTGTGGAGAGCGTTGGGTTTGGCGCTCCTAGACTGGCAGCTGCAGGGCCTGTGAAGGATATGGGAGTGATCGGCAAGGGCAAGCGGGTAGCACCTGTGCCAGTGGCGCCTGCTGCTGCTGCTGCTGCTGCTGATGGTGAGGCTGCAGAGCAAGGTGGCAGCAAGAAGCGGCCGCTGTCTGATCTGGTGTCTAGTGACCAGGAGAATGGCGGCGAAGCAGCAGCAGCAGCAGGGGCGGATGGTGTGGCCAGCAAGGCGGCGCCTGTGATGGCGTCAGCAGCTGAGCAGCAGCCAGATGCCGTCCCAAAGAAGGCGCGTGCGTGAGCGAGGCGCTTGTGTGGGCATGTGTGCGTGCATGTTTGTAAGTGGGTAGCCATCTACAGCTGATGGCCTGGCATATTGGTGCTGGCTGCGTGTCTGCGTGACGGCTGGTTCGATGTGCCGCAGTCAAGTTGGGTGTTAATGGCACATGGCAGATGTCATCGTTGTGGGCAGGCAAGTGGGCTGCCATGCAATCAAGCTGTCCCGCATGTGCAGTGCGAGTGTGTTGCAGCAGCAGTTGCTTTGGTGATGGGTGCGTAGCAATTGCTGGTTGTTGGAAACTTCCAACTTAAGATAGTGCCTGGCAGAGACAGGTGTCATATCTGCAGGTTGCATTACAGCTGCCAGCTGGCCTCGGCTAGAGCATTGCGACGTTGCACAGAGGAGCCATGGTACTACGGGCGGTACAAGTTGTCACAAATGCAAGCGCTTCCAGCTTACCATGCAACAGGCGACAGCGCACTGCAACGGCAGCATGCTGCAGCAAAGCTGCAACGTCTCCTCTGCAATTCGCCGCAAAAGGAGCAGTGGTTAACAGCTGGCCGGATGCAGACTATTTGGAGCCGTGCTGCCAGTGGCACAAGTACAACCACATACACTGAGGTCACTAAAGCTAGAGCTAGCACCATCAGAGCACCCAAAAAGCTTCAGAGGAACTACCAAACCCCGGTGAAGAGGGCTGCTGCACACATGCAGATGCATTCGCAAACAGTATAGTCACGTGCAGCAAATACTGCCCAGGCGCATTGTGTGCATCTGCCTGCCCCTGAGCATGCATGCATATGCCAGAACCTAATGAAATGGGGAGTGCACAGCTTGGCTAGACAAATGACAGGTACGCAGCTTGACAGTCAAGACAGCTGTTTTTGAAAGCCAGCAAGTGTTGAACACTTCCACATTCAGATGCTGGTGCACAACTCTGATAGGCGCAAGACCACCTGCAGTGGCTTTCTTGTGCTGCAGTGCACAACAGCAGCTGCCTGCAGCTGCCAGTGGCACTACATAGGACCACGGCAAGCAAAACAGCCATTTGCAGCTGCTTCGCAGGGACAAGTGCATGCCGTCAACATGGCAACCAAGGCCTGCCCAAACTAGCACAGGCCTTGCAACAAACGCTCCGACTATATGAAACTGTGTGACATAGAGTTTGCTTCTGCTGTGCCAGGGCCCTGTCTTGCAAGGTGCATTCTGTGCGCTTAACTTCCTGCAAGCATTGCTGGGGACATCTGCTGCATACATGCGTCCACAACATTCACCCTGCTCAAAGCAGCATCTGATGCACAGCAACCACGCACCACCCAACCAGCCCTGTGCACCGGGTGACATAAAGCCACACCTGCCTGCCCCATGCAAGCAGGTACAAAAAAGGAGACAGCCAGTATACAGAAGCCATCCTTCAATGCGTTGGTAAGGTACATACATGTAACAAAGGTGCGGCAGCAAATCACATCTGACACAGATGGCCTGGTGTGCCGCACCCAGTGCCCGATGCACTAATACAATCAGCGTGCTGATATTGCACAGCCCCTGTTATACACCAACCTGTCCCAACCCCTGCTTGTTTCAGCAGCAGCAAACCAGCACACCCCACCCCCAGCCCCTGGCTGTTGCGGTCTGGACGCACAGCATGTCAAAACACACCTGCACCACAACTTACTCAGATGACATGGCACACGTCGCTGCCTGCACTGCCCCCAACTTCATAAAACAACTAGTACTAAGCCCAAACACAGCAGCAGCCGAAAGTGACTGCTGCTGCTGCTGCTGGTGCTTGTGCTAGTGTGCAAGCCTACGTTGCTGCATTAGGGTTCCTGCACTGGTCAGGCCCCTGCATCCAGGACGCCCGGTGCCCAGTGCCCTTGCAGTTTTCACACGCCACATAGCCCTGCAATGCAGCACAAGCAGCAGGCGAACGAGTAAGCGGGCACCACAGCGCAGGATCTGCTGCTGAGCACCAGTTGTGCCGGTTGCAAGCGGTATGACCAACTGTGCGCTGCTGCTGTTCGTCTGTGCAGCCAGAGCAGCTGGCTTGTGTTGCCTTGCACGCCACTGCTCATGGATATTGTAGCATATCATACATCCTGATTAAAAAGAGCTTGCGATGATCTCAGCTCGTTCTGTTGCTATGCAAGTGCTACGCGAAGCAGCTGACCCTGCTGCTGCGCACCTTGCCCTTGCAGATGGGGCAATGGCTTTTGCCATCGGATGATCGGAACAGCGTGTCGCCTACCATCATGGCTCCTGCAAGGGCCAAACAGCAGCTGTTGTCAGTGCAGGCAGCTACACCCAGCAACTGACCGCAGGCAGCACAGCTGCAGTAGCGTGAGCAGGGACACGTCCTTGCTGTTGCCACTGCAGACAGGGGAGGTACCATTCTGCAAGCAGACATCTGCCCACCTGTCCCAACACTGCACGGTGAAATAATGCATTGCTACTGCTGCTGCTGCTGTCAAAGCGTTCCAGCAAGGCATGTACATCAGCCAGCACCACTGCATGCGCACCTGTGCCGTGGCACCACGCACACTCCTCCTCGCCACTGCCCTGGCAGCAGCTGCACACTGAGCGCTTCCCGCGGGCCTGCACCACAATCCGTGAGCAGTACAAGCGGTGTCAAGGCCATATGCTTGAGCATGGCGTGGGTGCAGTGCCAAGTAATAGATGCACGCCCTGCAGGCTTGCTGATAAGGTCCGCCCATCAACAAACTGTGCTTTGCCAGCAGCTTGGATACAAAACAGGAGAGGATTATGGTTAAATTCCACTCGTGCTGCACTTTCTCAGGGCTGCAGCACCCTCAGCGTGCTGTTGTAGCTTAGTGCAAAGAGACGCCAGCCATGGGAGAACTATGTTGCATGTTCTTGGTGTGCAAGCAAAACACAGCACGCAGCTGCATGGCAGACTGCAAAGCTGATGACATCACCTTATGCTCTGAAACTTTCCAGGCAGCTGCAGCATACTTCCATGTTCAGGCACTCACCCTGCCAATTTTCCACACCAGGTCCAGGTGCTGTGCAACTTTGTTGAAGGTGTCTGGTGTCCTGAAGCGAGACAGCTCCTCCGCCAAGTCCTTGTCCAGCTCATCCTCTGCATCGAAGCTGTTGTTCGAGGCCTTGGCAGCTCGTGCCAGTACACAGGTGTGCCGTTGCTGCTGCTGTAGGGGTGGTGCTGTCCTGCTGACCCATAGCAGATAGCGTTCCGTGGGAGAGCAGAAATCAAACGGATCAACAGTGATCATCTTGTAGAGCGAAACGCCATGCCTGCAGCGCCATGCTGCCTGTACAAGCGTTGCGAAGAAGCCCACGAGGACGCAAACTGTTGTGAACAACTTTTGGCACAGCTGACCTTTTTAGGCAATGCCACACTTTTCTATACCTACGTATGTGATCTTTGCGACGGCCTGCAGGCCGTACAGCTCCAAGATGAAGCTTGCAGCATGTGTGCTTTGCAGCTGCACTCCTGCTCGGCACGCTCTACGTAACGGCAGCTAGCTTGTTTGCTGCTTGTCAAATCCAAACTATCACTTGGACAGACAAATGATAGCGTCGAGCACTCAGCTGATGCTGCGTTTGCTTCGATTGTGGCAGCGACAAAATACGCAAAAAAGACTGTGTGGCATGAATAGACGCAAGCTTCTGGTGCAAGGGATCGTTAACAGCGTCCTTGTGTGCTGGCTGACATCACGGTTCATTGAACACCTGTCACCAACCCAGGGTCAGAGTCTGACTGGGGTTTTGACCTGCAGCTGCATGTCAAGATGGTTTATCGGCATGCGGTGATGCAGCCATCAACGTGTCTACCATGACGATGTGTCATATTGTGATGCGGATGCACGATCGGGGCAGGGAGGGTGACGAGTTGAACCCACCACTCAGGTGCTGAAGTTCACACCTGATGCTGGTCATCTCGCCCGGCATGGGCCATGATGATTACACCCAAGCAAGCAAAACCGCAGTGGTGCTATGTACAACAGACACCAAAACTGTTGAGAATAAGGATACTGAAAACCAGGCAGGAACATGCTGCACACCTCATGCATCCATCCACTGGCCTTGCATGCGCAATGCTGCAGGACCCTACCCAAATGCTGCGCAGACCAGCACCCATATGTGTATGCACCAGGTTTATGCAATGCACAATCACAGACGAAACACCGTATGTGCAAACAGTCTGCCCTGTATCTCTGCAGGCTCTGCCCCTGGCCACATGTCAGGCCGGCTAGAAGCATACTTCTGCAAACCTTCCTCATGCAACATGCCACGCTTCTTTTGTTCGACCCCAGGGCACAGTCAACTGCCCTGCTGCTCTGCACCAGCTACTATGCGTTGCTTGGCAGATAGCAGCCAATGTGATTTTAAATTCGCATATGATCATGTCAATCAAGCGGTTTTGTGCTCCGGGTCCTGCATGGAGGCCATGTCGTGCTGCGCCTTCTGCTGGATCATCTTGCCCAGCATGAGCGTGTCGTGCTGCGCCTTCTGCGCAATGGCGCCCAGCAGGTCGCCAAACTGCAGCAGCAGCAGCAGCAGCAGCAGCAGCAGCAGCAGCAGCAGCAGCAGCAGCAGCAGCAGGCAGGCAGGCAGGCGGCGCGGAAGCCAAAGTGAGCGAGCTTGACAGCCGGCCAATGTGCTCTGGTAGTTGGTCGTTTGTTGTTTCCTCCACAGCACTGGGTGTATTGCCACTGACTAGCAGCATACGGTGCAGGTAACCGCCTCCATCAAACAAGTTGTAACCTCTCTTCACGTCACCCGCACAGCTGCAAACTAAAGGATATCCCTGGCAAAAAAAGCAACTCTTCGCCACAACGTCACCCCGTTGCTGCTCTCAAGGGGCCTCACCGGATTGCCGCCCTGCTTGGGTGCAGCAGGAGCTGCCGCCCCATCAGCTGCAACCTCTCCTGCTGCCGATGTGCCTGCTGGTGCTGCCGCTGGCGCTGCTGCTGCCGCCACTGGTGCTGCTGAGAGTGGTGCTGCTGCTGGGATGGGCCCTCCCTCCTTGAGCGCTGTCAGCACTGCATTGAGGTGCTCGTACTTGGCCTCAGGCAGACCTGCAGTGTGCATGGCGCAGCCACTACCGCTTAGCAATGCTGCTGAACAGGGCCTGGGGACAAATGCCCGTTTTCAGCATGTCAGCGCCTTTGTCACGCCCCCTTGTTTGAACTCTGTGCTGCTACCCATGACTACATGCGTTCAGTGCTGACAGCCTGACCATCCAGTGCTGAGCAGCAGAGATTCACTCCCTGCTGGCAACATGCATGAGTGAGCACACTCCCTGCCAACAAATGTTACGTACATGAAAACATCCCCTGCACAACAACCAGAATACGGTAACAGACTTCCTGCAAGCATGCTGTGGCCCCTGGCCTCACCCTTGGGCAGTGTGACGTAGTACGAGCCCATGAGGTCAGTGGTGGCAACCTGGAAGGAGCGCGTGTCGACGCGCTTGAAGGGGCCGCCATGCGCGCTGGGCACCCAGGCCACAGCATTGCCGGCCACCTGTGGACATGCACAGGAAGGCAGGAAGGTTGGAAGAAAGGGACGCGCACACGCAGCAGCACTAGGTTCGGAACTGTGGCAGTTGCGTCTTTGCGCTGCACTGTGGCAGTTGCCAACTGCCGCGGCGGCAACTTGAAGTTGCTCTGGTGTGGTGTAGCGACCCAGCACAAAGCTGTGTCAGCTGAGGCAACAGCTGAAATTGACCAATCATTATGTAAGTTGAGCTGCCTTGCGCTGTGTATGCATGCATGCACAAGCAGACCTTGCGCTGTCTTTTTCCTGCAAGCAGCGAATGACCTGCCAGGCATCCATGCAGTGCCCCAGACACTCACATCAATGGACACGCCGTTGCCATCACGCTTCACTGTCAGTGTGCCATCATGAACAATGGTCGAGAAAGTCTCTCCACTGAACTGCAGGCAGATGAGTGCACACAAGAGTGCAGCAGGTCAGGCACAGGGCTGTAGCAGCAGCACTGTGCTTCCGGCAGGGCCGCGCATCATCCTTACCTCACGCAGTTCAACACCCCCGCATGTGTACACGACGTTGGACATTGTTAAGCAGCAATGAGCTTGCGGGCAAACAGGGCGACAGCACAAGATGTGCCGAGCACAGAAGCAGACTGTCGCACTGTGATCAGCCGTTAGTTGATTCAGCTGTGTGTATAACAGGTACACGCAGCTTTGCTTGGATCGTTCAGGGGCACCACACTGAAGCGCGTGATTGTCACCCGGGCGTGGTTGACTGTACGTCCCGTCACCGCACATTCCCATGTCTTGGACTGTAATGCAGGACTCGCAGCCTCTTTAAACAATGAATTTGCGGCGTGAGAGTTGTTGTCTCCAGAAACGGCAAACTGCTGCTTCGTGGCTGGGCACCCAAAGTACTGTTCTGCTGCAAGTCCGCAAACACACCCCGATCCTTGGCACTGCCGCAAGGCATGCACGTCACTATAAAACCTGACAGAAAATTTTATTCACCAGAGCTTGGCATTCCTTGATTCTGCCAGTCAGCTAGCTGACTAGCTAGCATGCCATGCATGATGGCATGGCATGATGGCCCACTTCACTCAGTGGCCAGTCGGACCCACGGCTGCAAGATGCAGCAGCACCCGCACATTCAGACTGCTGCCACTCTGCTGCTGCTCCTGTTGAAAGCAGCAGCAATGCCCGCAATACAATCAAGTCGCAACGCTGCGCCAGCAGCAGCCACATGAGCTACCCAGCCTCATCTGCTGCTCCTCTGTGATGGCCCCAGGCTAGCTGGCAGCACCCGCCGCCTGCCGCCAGCTGGTGCTGCACGCCCCACTGCTGCTGGTGCTGCTGCCGGTGTTGCTGCTGGCCCTTCGTCATCGCTATCTATGAAGCCTCCGTCTATTGACTGTGGCTGCAGCGCAGTGCCTGCTGTGGCTTGCGTGTGGTCTGCTGCTGCGATTGGAAAGACATTTGTAACATCCAAGGCAGATGGCAGCAGGGCAGCATATGCCAGGTGAGACGAAGGGCAAGAATGCCGATCGTGTGGCTGCAATTAAAAAAAGTGCAGCTATGGCAGGAGTACTGAGCAGCATTGCTGCACAGCTGTCACAGGCTCAAGCCATGTGCTATGGCTGCAAGTGGGTGCATGGCGGCATCCAAAGGCACAGACGACTGCTGTCTTCTCACATGGCATTATCAGCAGCAATCCTCACACAAGCTCTTCTGATCTGTGTGGGCAGGGCCAACACTGGCTGGTATGGGACACAACGCATGGATCTCCAAAAGCCAACTTCTGACAAACACCGCTGTAGTGCACACCCTGAGGTACAGACAGCTCACCATCTACAGCGCTGCTGCGCTGCCTGCCGCCAGCGCCCCGCTGCCGCCCACCACCAGTTTGCCCCAGCCGTCCTGCCGCTGCTGCTGCTGCTGCTGCACGCCCCGCCCCCTGCCTGCTGCTTCCTGCCCTCCCCGTCTGCCTGCTGGCTGCTGGCGACTCCAAATCAGCATCTTCTATCCCCTCCCCTCCTCCTTCCATGCTGTGTACCTCAGAAATCGGTTCATCCTCATCATCATCTGATATAAGGCTGTGCTGCTGCGTGTTAGCCCGCTGGCTGATACCTCCAGCAGCAGCAGCAGCAGCGCGGCGGCGGCCGCCCGTGGAGGCGCCCGGCGTCACACGCTGCTGCTGCTGCTGCTGCTGCTGCTGCTGCTGCTGCTGCTGCTGCTGCTGCTGCTGCTGCTGCTGCTGCTGCTGCTGCTGCTGCTCGTCTTCGCTGTCCATGATGGCCTCCTCCTCATCGCCTGCATCTGCCTCTGCGTATGAGGTGCGCTTGCTGGCTGCTGCGCGCTTGGGCCGCACACCTGCAACATGCCGACAACATGTGTCTGTTACGCATGCTCCTTGTTGGGTTTTCTGACTGGAGTTTCTAGAAAGCCACTGCTGCCTTGCACTGTGGCACATGCAAGAACTGCACAGTTAACAGCCTTGCCACCGCCACTGCTGCCTGGTACTATGGCACAGTACTGCCATACCCCCTTACCGCGTGCGCGCTTCGCTGGAGGCTGATCATCTTCATCATCATCACTCGAGATGCCCTCCTCACTAACTAGCTCCTCCTCCTCACTATCCAGCTCAGCAGCAGCAGCAGCAGCCTTCTTGCCCCTGCCCCCACCTCTGCTGCCACCCCTGCCGCCCCTGCCGGCGCGCGCTGCGCTGCCGGCTGCAGTGCCTCTGCTGCGGCTGGTGTTTTGGCTAGGTGTTGATGCGCCTGCTGTTCCAACGAGGCCGAGGTATCCATCCAAGTTGCTGCCTGTGCGGCCCTGAGGAGAGCGCAGCGCTTGCTGCTGCTGCTGCTGCGAGGCACGTGAGAACACCTCTGCTATGCCTGCTTGCCGCATTCCTCCGCTGCTTGTCGCTGCTGCTGCTGCTGCTGCAGCAGCGCCCTTGCGGCCCCGGCCCTTGGGAGCAGGCGGCGGCATACCTCCTGCTGCTCTGCTGCCGCCACCCCCTGCTGCTGCTGCTGGCTGCCTGTTTTCATCTGCTGCATCAACATCCATGTCATCCCAACCTGCTGCTGCCGCCGCTGCTGCTGGGCTGTATAAGCCGGCACTGGCTGGCCTATTCGATCTGCCGAAAGCAGGTCCTGCAGGGGTGCCCCCTCCAACAGCGCCCACAACAGCACCCGACTGTGTGATGCCTGCTGTAGCACCATCGCCTGTTGACTGCCGCATCTTGCTCTCCTGTCGGTGCTGCACAGACATGCTGACAATGTTCGCAATGTCTTCATCTTTGACTGGCCGGCGTGGGGTGCCGTCCACCTCGCCATCTGCTGCTGCTGCTGCTGCTGCCTCGGCCATGTCTACACCTGGCGCTGTCATCTGCAGGGGCACACAAAGAACAGCAGCAGCAGCAGCAGCAGCAGCAGCGGGACGAAATGTTAACAAGCAAGTAAGCGTGCCGCTCCCAGCACTCAGTGCACGCTGACCACAGTTAGCGATTCCTGCAAGAACCCGAGCAAGTGCCCATGCTAAATCGCAACCTGCTAAAGAGCCAACTCTGACCAACTCTGACCAACCTGACCAAAATTTGACCAAGATTTGACCACAGCTCGTTCAAAATGCACAGGCCAACACACTCACCGCCTGCGCCTGCGTCTCTGTAAGAACTGTTGTGACGCAGTCGGCCAGCGCGGCCTTCTCGTCTTTCTCCACAAAGTTGTGCAGCGCGGTTGCCAGCTCATCGGGCGGCAGGATGTCCAGCTGTGCTGTCAGGTTGGCTGACACCAGGTCCTCTATGCGCGCCTGCACGGAAAGTGGAACACAATGCAGAACACGAAAACATCAGCAACAGGGACTACACACACAGCCAGCTCATTGGGCGGCAGGATGTCCAGCTGCGTTCTGCGACCAGGTCCTCTATGCGCGCCTGCAGCAAAAAGTGTGTGTTCAACCGTGCAGAGTAGGGAATATGTGGCAAGGATAATATCACCCGGTGCACCTCAAGTTGGAGCTGTCAGGTCGGCTGACACTAGGTCTTCTATGCGCGCTTGCAATGCAGTCGAATACAGCACGGATTCAGTTTCTTCAAACCATGCAGTGCAGCAAAGCATGTTGCATGTGTCACAATAAAAGAAGTTGTGCAGCTGCGCTGTTGGGTTGGCGGACACCAGGTCCTCTGTGCATGCCTGCACAATGTTTGCGCAAAGTGGGCACCAAAATCATATGTGAGTTGCACATAAGTGCAGAAGTGCAACCCCGCAGAGCAGCAGACATACAGCCAGAGTCGAGAGGCACACACCGGTCTGTGTCACTCTGCAAGCATCCCCGGGCTTACTGCACCCTTCATGACAGCCAGCCACATGCATCAAATGACAGCACATCCAAACAGCACCTGGTTGTGTAACTAGCCGCCCCCAAAGACATGTAGCAACAGGAGCCACTTGCCACACTACACACACTGTGTGGCACCTGAGGTGGCACCTGATCCAGCTGCTCAGGTCTCAGCCCGCCGCCGCCAACTGCTGCTCTATCCTCTGTCACCAGCTGAAATTAGCGCATACTTACACCCCACAAGACAGGTGGTGACAGCTAGCTGCACGCCGTGCCTCACACACCTGATCCAGCTGTTCGGGCCTCAGCCCGCCGCCGCCAAGCGCTGCTGCTGCATCTTCGTTCATCTCCCGGCCCTCCTGCTTGGCGCGCCGCGCTGCTGCCTTGGCCCAGAGCAGCATGTCATGCGGGTTGGCCACCTGCAGCACAGCAAGCAAGGTTTCTTCCTTTGGAAACGGTGGGCAGCGTCAACCCAGCCATTACATCTGAGACCTTGAGTATGGCACACATGTATAGAAAGGATGATGATGTGCTTTCACGCTTGCTACAATCTAACAACGTTGCATACATGCACAGCTCACCTTGCCGACAAACTTTTGCCCGAAGCGCTGACTGTTGATGGTGCTGAAGCCGCTGTAGTCAACACGCAGCCTGATCAGCGGCAGCAGCGCCTGCTGCTGCTGCTGCTGCTGCTGGGTTGCTGCTGCTGCCGCTGGCGAGTCACGCATCGCCTGCTGGATCATGCTCTGCACCTGCAAAGTCAAGCACGACAAGCATAAGGCGATGAGATGCGCGCCGCACAGCACCTTGCAAGCTTTGCCTTTGCCTACAGCCACACCCACTGTTCAACGCTGTACAGCATATTATGATGAGGCATGTTTGTGCATTTCCTGCTATGTTCGATACAACTATGCAGCACCTTGCGCACCAGGTGTGCGGTGATGGCTGCGCCGTCCTCGGGATTAAGTGGTGGCTGCGCAGCCGCCAGCTGTGTGCTGTCCTCACACGTTCGCACCCATGCAAAAAAAAGGACGCGCAGTCCTTGCACAGCCTTGCACAACTAGATGTGTGAGCTAGCCATCATGTTGCATTGTGCTGTGCAAAGTGTGTTTATTGCAGCCCTTTACACAGCCGCTGTGTTCATACCTTGCGTTCCAGGTGTGCGGTGATGGCCGCACCGTCCTCGGGGTTGAGTGGTGGCTGCGCAGCCGCCAGCTGTATGCTGTCCCACACAAAGGGCCGCACGCTGTGCAGCGGCAGCTTGATGGTGCGCCACTGGTTGGCCATCATCTCTAACAGGATGACGTGCTTGCGCTTGGACTCGCCTGATTTACGCAGCAGAGTTCAGGTTGGGGGTCAGCACAAAACTATAATTGACCATGTTGAAATACATGCTGTGGCTTTGTTGGTGAGGTGCTGGTGATGCGGGCCAGAACAACGCAGCAAGGTGTAAGCGGCAGAGGAGTGACATAAACAGGTTGAGGAGTGGCGGCGGTGCATGACGGAGGTGTGCAGCGTCAGCCGCAGCTTGATGGTGCGCTACTGTTGGCCAACATCTCTAGTAGGATGACGTGCTTGCGCTTCGACTCGCCTGCGGCGGGGTTCAGGGTTAGGCGGAGGGTTCGCGGCATGGCACATAACACGGCAAGGTGTGAGCAGCAGCAGAAGGGTATCAATGCTGTGCGGGCTAGTCCTCCAGTATGTAATCACCTCTACAGCGGGAGTGGCAGCAAGAGGTCAATACTATATGTGATGAGTAAAGTGCAGCAAGAGTCGCAGCAGCTGAGTGGAGTGATTGCGAAGGCCCAACTTAAGACAGCGCAAGCAGTGACACATGCTTCGTTGAAAAATGGCCTACCCGACTTCTTGACAGGTTGTCTGGAAGCAATGCAAGTGCCCCCTGCCCCCACATACAATCCCTGCTTCAACCATTACACGCGCTCACCCTCTGACAGTGCAGTGGCGACTGATGAGCCTGGCTGGATGACATAAGCCTTTTCAGACTCCCCGGTGTTGTCAGGAGCCTGCAGCGCCTGCAAATGCACCAAAACGACAGGCAGGACAAGTAAGAACAGCACGAGCAGCTTGGCGGCCATGTACTGAAGAATGCAGAGCAAAGATGCATGCAGTGCGCAGGCAGCTGCTTGGTGCAGGTGACGGTGAGCACACCAGCAGACTAGCACCTGGTGACGGCATAGCAGTTGCAGACACGCAGATAGCTTGCACTGCAATGCTTGACACCAAGTGACAACAAAAGCAAAAGCAGTAACAACAGCAGTGATAGATGAAGCAACAAGCCTGCGGCTCTAAAACGCACTCTCGTGCCCATGCCCCCAGATGACCAGGTCCTTGAAGCCTGGCTGCATAACCAATGACAACAAACACAAAACAAGCAACGTATATATCACGTAATGTAACACACCTGCGGCTCCGGGATGCAATCCTGCTCATGCCCCCAGATCACCAGGTCCACGAAAACCTACTGCATCCCCACATGACAACAAACGTACCGCATATGTAACGTATAAAGTAACACATATGTAATGTACCTGCGGCTCCGGGATGCACTCGTGCTCGTGCCCCCATATGACCAGGTCCATGAAGGTGGCTGCATCCCAAATAACAAAAAAGCTTTACACCTGCGGCCAAGGGGGGGGGGGGGGGCACTCCATCCACTGACAGCATCATCATTCGTTTCCGCCTGAGAACGTTAGGATATGTTATTTAACATAACAATTACCTACTGCAAAGTTTTAGGGCCATCCGGCGTGCTTTTCGGGAGGGGGGGGGGGCAAGGGGCCTGGTCAACTTTTTGTCTTGGATTTCCCAAACTTTTTGCCAGGTGCCTGATTGAGACACACATAAGCTTGTCTGAAAGCTTAGATCATAACCTAACCATTGCACACCTCTTCAAGGCTAGTGAACACTTATTTCCATGTGGAGCAGCTTACAATCGACTGACCACTGGTGTGGCGCATGTCAAATCCTAGCAGCAGCAATTCTTTTGGTCGGGCAAACTGGCGGACAGGTTGCTGCAACCACACGTCAACACAGCTGCAGTCGTCTAGATACATTACTGCTATTACCGATAAACATATCAGCAAGTCAGGCGCCTGCAGGCGCAAGTTTTTGAGGTGAGTGCGGGAGGGGGGGGGGGACCCCGTTTGGGTTTCTTGTGATGATGTCCTGGAATTTCTTTAGTGCCCCCCCTTGCTGCGGCTCCAGTATTTACACCTACTGCATGCCCAGATGACAACACAAGTAAAATTAATGTAGTACAGAACATAACACACCTGTGGCTCAGGGATGCACTCGTGCTCGTGCCCCCATATGACCAGGTCCATGAAGGCGGGCAGGTGGCGCTCCTGCAGGCAGTTCTTGGCTGAGGCGCCGTGCTGCACGCGGTTCTGGTGACAATAACAACAAAATAATACCAGAAAAATGACAAAAAATGTAACACACCTGTGGCTCAGGGATGCACTCGTGCTCGTGCCCCCATATGACCAGGTCCATGAAGGCCGGCAGGTGGCGCTCCTGCAGGCAGTTCTTGGCCGAGGCGCCGTGCTGCACGCGGTTCTGGTGCAGCACAAACACGTTGAGCCAGTCCTCCATGCCTATCTGCGGGCTGTCCTTGGGCCGCATCCTGCACGCAAGCACATGAGGACAGGCAAGACGCAAACATGCAACCGACAGGGTAACGAATACGGCGCAGAAGCAGCACAAACACGTTGAGCCAGTCCTCAATGCTGATCTGCGAGCTGTGCATGGGACGCCTCCTGCATATGGAGTGGGGCCAGGCGGACAGAGTAAGAAAGACAGAGCACGAAACACAGGTGGTGGGATTGCAGCACAAACACGTTGAGCCAGTCCTCCATGCCTAACTGGGGACTGTCCTTGGAGCGCACCCTGTGAATGGCGCAGATGAGCAGGTGGCAGAGTCAAGTCAAGTAGAGTAAATTGAGACAAAGGCACGGTCTGAGCTGCACCATAGAGAGCTACAATTGGGCAGGCGGCTGTGGCAGAAGCGGCATGCACACAATGAGCCACTCTGCCATGCCGCTCTGAGGGCATTCTTGGGCCCCAGCCTTGCTGCAGCGTTGCAAAACAACACAGCAAGAAGAGCAGCTGCACAGACAGGGCACAACAGTGCGCTGTGTGAGCAGCACACACTGCAAGCTGATACACCAACTAGGCGATGTCAGCAGCGTGTGCAGAGGCTCATCACTGCACGCAGCCGGGTGTCTGGAACAGCCTGCTCAAGCGACTCACAGAGATAAATCACAGGCTCACAATGACTAGGACCTTAGAGCAGTGCATGCAGCGGCTCACCATTGGACGCAGCCAGGTGTTTGGAACAGCCGCCCCAGGCGCTCATCCCTCACATTGCCCAGGCCATACAGTGCAAGCTTGGTCTGGCCCTGCGGGGTAGGGAAACCAGCAGCACAGCACAACACAACTCAGGGCAGCACGGCAGCAAGGGCCACGCCATACAGTGCCAGCTTTGTCTGGCCCTGCGGAGTGGGGCCCACACAAAGCACAGCACAGCACGGCAAAGCCACAACCCTGTGTTTCACAGCACACAATGCAATGTAAAAACAATGGTGTTGAGATCACCAAGTGATAAACTCACAGCAAACCAGTAGCATCTGATGCATGTATGTGCCTGTCTGTATGCTTGGCATGAGCAGCAGCAGCTCATTTTCGTTACTTGCCGGGCTAAGGCGTGTGGCAGCTGCCTCCGCGCACCTTTTCCAGCAGCACTGGTGACAGCGTGATGTTGCCAATGTTGTTGCCACTCAGCAGCTGCAGCACAGGCAGGTGAGTTTGAACAGCAGGCACAAAGTACAGTATAGTCAGCAAGCAAGCAGCATACATCGAGTAGTGGCATAGAGTGTTTCAAAAAGCACCTGATCAGGCGGCAAGTGCGCAGCATACTGCCTCTGCTGCTGCTGCTGGCCCGCAAATCATCTCAACACTATTATAGAGCTGAGCTGAGATACTTTGGCCAAGCACTTCACCGGGCTGCAGTTGCTGAGAACGCCTACCCCTGATGCTGCCGCTGCTGCTGTTGCTGCCAGAACAGTCAGCTCACCACATTGCCGACGTAATTCACCAGGCTGCAGCTGCTGGGCAGGTCCACTGCCGACGCTGCTGCTGCCGCTGCTGCAGCTGCCCATCATTCAAACATAGTAACAGTGCACTCACCACTTTGCCGAAGTAGTTGACCAGGCCGCAGCTGCTGAGCAGGTCCACTGCAGACAGGTTGTGCTGGCCGGCGGGATCGTCGTGGTTGCCGTGAATAGTGAACACAGGCAGGCCGATGTTTAGGTTGGGGTTGGCAAAGTTGACCAGCCTGCAGCAGCAGCAGTGGAAGTGAGGCCAGCAGCAGGGCGGAGCAAAGACATGCAGTGCAGCAACACACACGCAGGCACATGTGGGTCACCGCATGACGCATGCACCACTCAGTTCAGCAATTTTGCTCACCACTGCTGCTGGCGCTCTTGCCGCTGCACGTACAACCACTGCATGCACAAGACTTACTTGTACACAACGTTACCAGACCGCGTCGTTGGACTTGTTACGTACACCCAACTGCAATCCGTCTGTCAACACAGGTGCTCACCCGCTCACAAAGTTCTGCTTCTGGTCGCTGATCACCCTGAACTGAATGGGCCTGTCCCCCAGGCAGTACTTGTGCAGCAGCTCCACCGCCCGCACTACTGTGCTGCGGCTGGGCTTGTTATCGTGAAACAAGTCCCCTCCCAGCAGCAGCATGTCCACATTCTTTTCAACTGCCAGCTGCAGGATCTCTTCAAAGGCCCGGAAGGAGTCATGCTTGCGGTCCTCATCCTTCTCCCACACACCCTGCAAAAAAAAAGTTACACCAGAGAATTACATATGCAGCGTTTCTGACGTGCCAAGGTGTGCTATGAGGGATTGCAAACGTGGATGTACAGATGGCAAGGCCCGGAAGGAGTCATGCTTGCGGTCCTCATCCTTCTCCCACACGCCCTGCAGCAGAAATAAGACGAACCGAGGGGGATGCGTCAAGGCGCGGGATAAACTGGTGCTGCTGCTGCTGCTGCTGCTGCTGCTGCTGCTTGCATTCACAATTGCTCTCGCCCTGCAAACACGCCCTGCAAAGAGGCCCTGCACAGAACACTGTTGCGCGAAAGCAATCATATGCAGCGTTAGTGATGTGCCAAGGTTTGTGATGAAAAATTGGTGACGCTGCTGCGAATGTGGATGTAAAGAAGGCCAGGCCCGAAAGGATTCGAGCTTGCGGTCCTTGTCCTTCTCCCAAGCACCATGCAGCACATAACGAGTACACTGTTTCGTCAAGACGTGCGGGTACACTGCTGCTGCTGCTGCTGTTGCTGCTTGCAGTCCTCGCCCTTTTCCCACACGCCCTGCGCTAGATGATGTTATAGATATGTATATGCAGCATAGTAACATGTGCCAAAGCTTGTGATATGGGATTGATGTCGCTGCTGTGAGTGTGTGGATGTACAAACGGCCAGTTGCCTTGCATAACGTGGTGCTGGCGCAATGAGGTTGATCCACAGGTGTTGTGAGCTCTGCCAGAGCTGCTGCGTGACAGAGCAGCCAGAGCTGCTGCGTGACCGTGCTGTACTGCTGAGGGAATTGAAGCCCGTTCCCAAGGTTGCAAATCAGGCAATGCTTTTACAGGTGTACATATCCAGCTCTGCTGCGACGCAGGCAGGCGCTGCTGCTGCTGCTGCTGCTGCTGCTATTGCTGGGTGCATGCATGGAAACGATTTGTGCTGCTGGTGCTGCTGCGAGCAGGCCTGGCGTGTGTATCAAACACTCCTACCACCTGATTCAATTGCAGTAAATTGCTACAAGCGTGGCTGCTGAGCTACACTTCTGGCAACTATACTTGCCGTTGTGCTGCTGCAGCTGCAGCTCTGCCTGCTGTCTTAGAATTGATGTTGGCGGGCTGTCTGGCAAGCACAAGACAGACCTTAAAAGCATCGGATTTCGGTACGGTATGTAAAACTTTAATGATTTACAATCACAAGGCATTTATGCTCCGGCCAAGCCGAACTAGGCGTGCTGCGTGTGCTGCTCCAAGCATTCAAAACTGCAAGCGAGCAGACGTCGAGCTGGGATCCTGTCTAGAACACCAGCTCACCAGATGGTTATCTGTGGAGATCAATATTCTCAGCAAGTCCCTGCAGCAAGCAAAGGCGCCCAGCATGAAGCAGCGTCCTCCAGAGTATCTGCTGCTGTGACGCAAAGGCACTGCCCACGTACTCGTTGTTGCCTGCCATTGCCTAAGTTTTGCTATCAGATACATACGAATAACTCTACAGCATGACAGCAGCAGGTGTGGGCCACAGGGATCATACAACTGGTTGCTGTACTGGTCACTCAGCGAGCAGCAAAGTGGCAAACGTGTGCACATGCAAAACTAACTAGGACCAAGAGACTGGACAGGATTGGCATGCCGATGGCGCAACTGCAACAGCAGTCTGCTGCTTGCAATGCTAGAGTAACATGTTACAAGACTAGGGTTATGGATCTCGGCTGCTTGCTGACTACCTTGTTCTTGCCTGGCATCACAGGAATGTCTGCAAGCGGGATAATGAAATAGTGCTCCCTCCCCTTCCCCCTTCGCCTGTTCATTCAGCCGCTCCTGTGGGGCGCGGGGCCGATGGCGACGTTGCTATGGCTTAAATGGTAACATGATGATGAAGACTAGGGTTATGGAGTGATGGCACACCAGCAGCGCAGCCCAAACAGGCTAATTGAATGGGCGCAAATAAGCAACACAGACCAAAACACCTTTGCTGTCGTCCTGCACACCCTGTTGACAACAGTCGCTGTCCGTACACCCGCCAGGTGGCCACGCAAGCAAGCCTCAAAAAGGCAGCACTGCACATACACGGCAGGCGCACTGCCGCAGGGCGCACCGCGGCTGTGTTGAACGGTTATAACGTGCATGCCGGCCTGTGCTTGCACTGCCTCACAGCCTTGGCAATGGCCACTGCTGCACCCTAAGCAGAACACTCCCCAGAACCCTGCCTGCCCTGGTAACACCACCCCTCAGCCCTCTCTTTCCCTCCCACGCTACACAAAACGTCTCCTCCTCCCAGCCTGCACAGCCACAGCCTTTGAAACACAATGACACAGAGTCAACTGTTGTTAACTTAACCAACATGTCAAGTGCACCCTCTACTTGATAGACACCACTACATCGTTGCCTGAGGCCCGCGGCCTTTGGCTGCTCTCTGCTGTGCGGTTGACCACGCTGAGGAAGCCGATCATCTTGTTCAGCGCTGCTACGTACGCCCGCGCTGATGACACCACAATGTCCTCGTCGGCTCCCTGGCCTGCAGCAGCAGCAGCAGCAGCAGCAGCAGCAGCAGCAGCAGCAGCAAAAGGCAGCAATGAACGTTCACAGCGGTGACACAGATGGGAGTGAGTGCTGTGCCACATATGAAGCGCCCACAGCACAGCACAAAGAGCGGTGCAGAATGTGCACGGGCAGCCACATGCAGCCTTGCAATAGCAAGGCACTCACCCCTGACCCTACTTACAACTGCATGTGGTGGTCAATGCGGTGCCATGTGGCCATGCATGCGCAATTGCTGCATGCGCCCATGCATATGTGCATTTGCCGCGCATGCCCATGCATGTGCATCTGCCGCATGAGCACAAATGCATGTGCAGTTGCAGTGCCGGAGCTCACCTGAGAAGGTGCGCTGCACCTTGCCAAAGCCGTTGGCCTTTTCCACAAACGCCTCGTCACGCATGGCACCTGCAGCACAGAGTGACGCAATGTAACAAGTTATAACACATCATCAGCACATGTACCGTAGTTCACATACGCCATGCACCACAGCACGCGTACGTGTTGCTGCATTAGCGCGGACCACTCGCAGCAATGCAGCAGAACCCAACACGCATGCAGATGGGCACATCTGTCTACATCCAGACGCACTTGCTGCGAGTGAGGCCAACGCAACGTTTCATACCTGTGAGCCTGCTGACACACCAGCGCAGATTACAACTCTGAAGAATCCACGCACGATTCCTGGGAGTGACATCAGACCATATCAGCCCCCTCTCCCCACCTGTGGGCCTGATGCTGACACGTGTGGTGGCCAGCGCCTGGATGCCCTCAGTCACGCTGTTCACGCTGTAGTCAACAAGCTCAGCATCAACACGCACCAGGCCGTCAATGGCCTTGTAAGCCGCATCAACAGGGCCTAGCAGCAGCAGCAGCGGCAGCAACAGCAGCGGCAGCAGAAGCAGTGACAGCAGCAGCACTAGTGAGCCCACTGTAGTCAACAAGCTCAGCATCAACACGCACCAGGCCGTCGATGGCCTTGTAGGCAGCGTCAACAGGGCCTGTGAAGCAGCAGCAGCAGCAGCAGCAGCAGCAGCAGCAGCAGCAGCAGCAGCAGTGAGCATGCTGTAGTCAAGAAGCTCAGCGTCAACACGCACCAGGCCGTCGATAGCCTTGTAGGCCGCGTCAACAGGGCCTGATGTATGAAGCAGCAGACGCAGCAGAAGCAGCGGAGTGAGTCAGTCCAGAACCAACAGCGAGAGCAGCAGAGGCGCGCGTGCAGGACCAGCTGCAACACCACAAACAGTGTTTCCATACAACTCTCATCCTGTGTCGTAGCATGCTTCAAACGGCTGGCCTCGCACTACGGCTCTGTCATGTGTGCTGCAGGCAGGTTCGCCGCATTGCGCTTGCAGCTGCGCTGTGTGGCTGTTGTGCCCACCTGCGCCCACGCCCACGCTGACGCGGTTGATGCCGTCAGGGCCCCTCAGCTGCACGGTGCAGGTGGGCATGCCCATGGTGCCGCACACCACCTGCAACACAACACGGCAGCAACAGTGTTAATTAGTGACATTGTGATGAGCATGACAGCAGCCGTGCAGCGGCGCCAAGGAGCAACTGCGATAATTGAACACCATTAAACTGAATCTTATCTTTGATTTGATAAACACATTGCCGCCGCACCTGCAGGTCCACCAGCTCCCACACCACTGCAGCCTGGTGCACCTCATCACCCACAAGGGCCAGCAGGTCCTCATCAGTGATGCCCTTCTTCTTGTCAGCCAGCGTCTGCAGCAGCAGCAGCAGCAGCAAATTAAATGTTTGGTGTGACGTCAAGATCAGCAGCAAACAGGCGTTGCAGGAGTGACCAAACTCGTGCCAGTGACCCCTTCCTCATGTCTGCCAGCGCCTGCGGCAGCCACACCAGGACATCAGACTACTGTGAAACAGCTGGAGGTCACGCGTGAAGCCATCACTATGTGCCGGATGGCCGTGCATGCAGCCAAGAGACAAGCAGTGCATGCGCTGCCTGCCGCACCTTGAAGCGCTTGAACACGTCGTCCACCTCCTGCGGCGACAGCTCAAAGCCGAGCTGCGTGAGCCGCGTGGACAGCGCGTTGCGCCCGCTGTGTTTGCCCATCACGATGCCCGCGTCCTCGGGGTTGCGGGACAGACCAATGGTTTCAGGGGTCATGATCTCGTACGTCTCCCTGCATCGCCAAAGCAGCAGCAGCAGCAGCAGCAGCCGCAGCAGCAGCAGCAGCAGCAGCAGCAGCAGCAGCAGCAGCAGCAGCAGCAGCAGCAGCAGGTTCAGTGACAGATGCTTGCCCATTACGATGCCGGCGGGGGCCTCTCGGGGTCCTAGGGGTTGCGCGAGACCCCCGATGATTTTAGGGGTCATAATTTCATACGTTTCCGTGCATGGCAGCAGCAGCAGAAGTTTGGTGGCGCAATTTCAATGTGTGTGTGTGAGCGGACTCAGCGCCCGCTTGTGCTGCTGGCTGCTGCAGCGGTGCGGCACTGCACAGCGCGCCGGCTTGCACACAGCAGCCAAGTGCAGTTGCAAACACACACGGTCATAGCAAGCGTCCACAGCCTAGTCCATGTGAATGACGCGCCCGCACCTGTTCTTGAGCATGCCATCCTGGTGGATGCCTGACTCGTGCGCAAAGGCATTGGCGCCCACGATGGCCTTGTGCGGCTGCGGGCAGCAGCAGCAGCAGCAGCAGCAGCAGCAGCAAGAGGCTCAAGATGTGCCACCCTGGTGTGCTGTCCATCAATGCTATCATGTGACCAGACAACATGACTCACGTCAAAACAGTCCAATGCACTTGAACGTCCAGCTGCCATTGTAAGACCTGGGTATAACTCTGTTATGTAGTCAGCATGTTGGTGAGGCCAGGCGCACTGCACCATCACGCTGCTTTAGTCAAGTGCCATGCGTCTTGACTAGATCACACAGCAACTCAGCTGATATCTTCAGGTGCAAGATGCATTACATTGTAAGCAATCCAAACCCACCTGCACCATCATGCCGCTGTAGTCTGAGACCATGCGGCTGGCGGGGTAGATGTGCACGGGGCGGATGCCGGTGCGCAGCCCACCCATCTGGTCCTGCCTGCAACCATGGAGACACAATCACAACAGCCATGCGGTGAGAGCGGCAACACAACGGAGCAGATTCAGAGGTCCAAAAGGCGTGGGCGGATGCCGGTGCGCAGCCCACCCATCTGGTCCTGCCTGCATGCATTGAAACACAACCACAGCAGCCATGCGGTGAGAGCGGCAACACAAGGGAGCAGGTTTAGAGGTTCAAAAGGCGTGGGTGGGTGCCAGTGCGCAGCCCACCCATCTGGTCCTGCCTGCTGCCGGGAAGCAGCAGCAGCAACAGCAGCAGCAGCAGCAGCAGCAGCAGCCATGCAAGAGTCGGTGCAAGCGGCAGCAAGTAAAGCAGGCATGAATATCCCAGCACAACCTGTCCCGGCTGCTGCTTCAATCTGCCAGCATTGCCCACTCGCTAGCAGTTGTACAATTAGACGTTCAAGGTTCCAGATGCTTGACGCAAAAGCTCTGAACCTAAACCTCGCCCAGGCATGAACCACTCACCCCTTGAGTGCAATGGCCATGACCACCTCCTCCAGTGAGGCGTTGCCGGCGCGCTCGCCGATGCCGTTGATGGTGCACTCGATTTGGCGCGCCCCTGCGCATGTGCAAGCGGATGTAGAACAGATGAGACCAGACGAGGCAGGCTAAGAGTAGGTCACTCAACTGATCAGCAAAAGGCTGTGTTGTATCGCAGCAAACCATGCTGCAGCACAGCTTGACTCCAGGACATTTGCAGCCAGGTCTGCATAGGCCACGTCAGCCGCAAGCCCTCCTCAGACCAGCATGCTAAACTTGATCAACTTGATTCCAAGCCGCAAGCTGCGCCCTCACCCGCGATGGCTCCCGCAATGCTGTTGGCTGTTGACAGCCCCAGGTCATTCTGGCAGTGCGTGGAGATGATCACGTTGTCTGCGCCAGGGGTGTTCTTCTTGATCTTTGCGATCAAGTCCCCAAACTCGTGCGGCAGGTTCCAGCCGGTGGTGTCGGGGATGTTCAGCGTGGTGGCGCCAGCCTTGATCACCTCACCCAGCACCTGCGGCGGACAGACAAGACGCTGTAGCTGCTAGCCACCTTGCACGGTGTTGGCAATGACATACACCAGTCAAGAGTCAAAACTGAAACACAAACAAATCCATGGCCCACAAAGTGAACACAAACCAACAGGAACGCTCAGACCCAGAGTTCCTGCCAGCATCATCAGGGCTGAACTCAATTGCACAAAGGCGGCAGTGAAAGCATTTCAAGTGCTGTTACACAACCAGTTTCAGGGCCCACCTGGTACAGGAACTCGGGTCTGAACGGCCAGCGTCCTCGGGGCTGAACTCAACAATTTGCCCAAGGACACCAGTCAAGCCAATTCCAATAGTGTTACACAACCAGTTTCAGGGCCCACCTGGTACAGGAACTCTGGGTCTGAGCGGCCAGCGTCCTCAGGGCTGAACTCGATGTCATTGCAGCCCAGCGAGCGCAGGTGTTTCACAGCGGCAACAGCGTTCTCAGTCACCTGCGGCGGCCAGCCAGACAGGCAGGCAGGCAGGAGAGGCGCCAGCGTCAGTTACAACCCAGCGAGCGCAGGTGCATCGCGGCTGCCGCGGCATGCTCAACTACTGCTGCTGCTGCTGCTGTGCTGTGAAACCTGCTTCCTGCGCACTCCCACTTCAGCCTGCTGCTGCTGCTGCCATGTTGTGGTTGGCGCTTCTCAGGCGCTGCCGCCAGCCCCTCCGGCTGCCAGATGGTGCCACAACCAAATGAAATTAAGCCCAACCACAGTCAGCTGCAGAGTTCTGACCCCACCTGCTCCCCGCAAGTGCACAGCGTGTACTGCATGTGGATCTGCAAGTCTGTCAGCATGTGATCTGCATTTGAAATTGCATGTGCATCCTGACGCATTCCCCACCTGCTCCCTGGTCATGCGCAGCTTGTACTGCATGTGGATCTCCGAAGTTGCAATGAAGGTGTGCACACGGGGCCGCTTGGCGTGCCGCACAGCGTCCCAGGCGCGCTCCAGGTCAGCAAACTTGGTGCGGGACAGGCCGCAGATGACGGGGACATAGCCGTCCTCCTGCGAGACAGGTGTGGGATCACAGATGTGGAGAAAGTGGTGCGGGGCAGGAGCAGTTAGGTGTGGTGGGCAAGGATGAAGCGTGCAAGCATATAGCAGAGCACAGTTGGGGCCCAAGCAGGACGATTCTGCATCCCACATCAATCAGGGCGCAGATGACGAGGAGGTAGCCGTCCTCCTGGGGGACACATCGGTGCGGGACAGGCCTGTGTTAGATGTGTGTTGATGACGGGCAAAGGGTGCAAGCATGGGCTACTAAATAAAGTCAATTGGGCTGCAAGCAGGACAACTCAGGATCCTTGATAACAACCAGGGTCCTGTGATCTACGGTTTGTAGCAGACGGCTGCTGTCACTGCTGTCCCTGGCTGCATGCGCACACAGCGGCTGGCCTGCAGCCATACAAGGCTTGTAACTCCTTCGATGCTGCTGACTGGTACCAAGTTGCTGCTTTTGGTTGCAGTTGCTGGACAGCTCCTGGATGGTTCCCACAACACAAGACGATGTGTGCGCTTTACGCTGCTCGTAGCAGTTGCAGTTGCATCATCATGCGCCTGGGCAAGGAAATTACAGCATCCCCTCGCGCCTCCTACAAGCTGCCCTGCCACCTGGCATGCATTTCCTGCAAGCCTGCGCAGCTTCCTGCAAGCTCCTGCAGCCCAGCCCGCCGCCAGCCCACCTGCACGTCATTGCCGACCTCCATTGCAATCGCGCGCACTGCCTCAAAGTCATCGGGTGATGCAATGGGGAAGCCAGCTTCAATAATATCCACTCCCAGCTTTGCCAGCTGCTTTGCAATGTCCAGCTTCTCTTTGCTGGTGAGAGTGGCTCCTGGAGACTGCTCTCCATCCCTCAGAGTGGTGTCAAAAATGCGCACTGCAGGCGGGTGAAGCGACAATGAGTTGTTGCACGCACAGCATGTCAGGCGGACCGGAGGAGGTTGCTGGAGTACTGCTGCTGATGGCTGCATGTGGCAGCTGCGCAGTGTGTGCCTTACGGCGAAGCATGCTGGTTCTGTGATGTTCAGTGCTTAAATCTGGGTGGGCATGGGGAGCTCTGACAGCAGTGGCAATTGCAAAGTCTGTGTTTCAGCCCTTAGCGATTACTGTGTGACTAGCACAACCATGGAGGCACTACAGTAAGCAGGGATGCTGTTGGTTATATGGTTATGCAAACATGGAGTCTGCTAAACTACTGTAAATGCTGTACCATCAGCCGCAGCAGCAATGGCCATTCACGCAAATTCAGTTGCTGTACAGGCACAGCAGTCAGGACACCAGCAACAGCTGCTTGCAAGCATTCCAAGGCTGCTGCAGGGCTCTTGAAACTACCAGCTGATGGTACGTTTATCCGTGTATCTACGGCGGCCAGGGCTGATTGCGCTGCATGTGTATAGCAAGGCCCCTGCCTCCAGCAGCACAGCAGGTGCTCCTACCGTAGTTGGGGTCATCAATCCTGTTGGGGATGTATTCCGGCCGCTTCACGCCAGCGCTGGCACGCACAACGCTAACACGACGAGAAGCAATGCGTGGGCGGCAGGATGGCAGGCTGACCTTGCCACCGAGCCTCGACGTGAGGGCAGTGTTCATCATTGTGCCAGCACTGATGCAGCAATTGATGTGCCTAACGGCACTCGTAAATCAAAATCTAATTGCTGTGCAGATGCCTGGTGTGAAGCTGAGCGCGCCCACCAGTATGCCAGGCAGCAGCACAGTGTTACAAGCGAAGGACGATTGCTAACCGGGCACAGCTTGATCTCGGCTATACTGTTTCGTTGATGAATTCTCTTAATATAATTATCTGCTGCATGCAAATCAGCTTCTCCTTGTCCAACTCAGCAACCTGATTGGCACTCTCGTGGCACTCAACACCGTACCTGGATGGAAACCACTCTGTGACGAAATGAAAGCTTAAAAGCATACAACATGGCTTTCATGCACCTGGGTGGCGATGCTGGAGCCAAGCCCACCTACTTTGAAGTGTATGCTGCTGACAAGCTAGTGCCAACGTTGAAAGCTGCCGTGATCTACTCCTTGTCGGTGAGAGGCGCAGCAGGGACAATCTCTCAATGCTTAAGAGACATCTCAAGCCACAGGCACTGTGTCTATGCGTTCAGTGCTCATAATGCAGGTGCCTCCTTCTGCAGCACAGCACCTGCTGCTGCTCACATGCTCTGAAAACTCCATGCAGTGCCTCCTGCAAGGAGTCCTGCGTTAGCACCTGCTGCTGCTGCTGCTGCTGCTGCTGCTGCTGCTGCTGCTGCTGCTGCTGCTGCACCACCATGCAGGTGCTGGGCCAGAGCCGCAGCTGGGTGCTGCGCCTGCTCAGCTACGAAGATGAAGTCTTTGCGCTGGTATCGCTGCTGCTGGAGCGCCACAGCCTCTCTACCATGCACGCCACCTTTGCTGAGAGCCTCTACGGCCTCAAGCGGCAGCCAGCACCTCCGAAATTGCAACCAGCAGCAGCTGGATCAGCAGCAGCAGCAGCAGGATCTGGAGCTAGCTCGGCTCTGGGCCTGCTCAGCAGGAAGCAGCAGTACCAGGCGTTGCTGTGTGAGGTGGGTGTGAAGAGTTGCAGGAAGCACACCTTGCAGAAGCACATTGCATTATGAATGCTCGCTCCATGTCTAGGCGAGGGCCCCACCACCATAGCTGCAAGTCCTGAAGCTCGGACTTGAGACGCAACAGCTGCACTGCCGTGTGTCCTGCAGCCTGCATATGCATTGCATGTGCGACAGCGCGTCTTGTATGTTTGTTTTTCGCAAAGCAGCGCGGCGGTCACTGTAATACTGTAAGTGCAGCCGGCAGTGTAGTGCTCTGCTGCAGCGGCCATCCAAGGTTTAGTGCCAGCAGCAGTACAGCAAGCACTACACATGGTGCGTTGGTGGATGTTGTCAGCAGCTTCTGTCAGGCCGCGCTGGTTTTGGCTTGTGTTGCGATGTTGGCTATGTTGAGTACTCATCGCCTCACTCTGTATGCTGCTGGCCACTGGCTGTACTGGCTGTGCAGGTGCTGCTGCCGTACCTCAAGTCCAAGGCTGATCATTTATATGCGCGTCATGCACAGCAGCAGGGCGGGGTGCTGGAGCTGGCACTGGCAAGGTCCACTCAGCAGCAGCAGCAGCAGCAGGTGGGTCAGGCTGGCAGTGCTATAGTTGTTCAGAGCCGTTGTGCAACCTTATCGGCATGCAAGCTGGCAGGGACAAAGACAGCAATGCAGTATGTCACGGGCACAGGGCACCTCACGCCTGTGCAATTTTCTGCAATCCTGCCGCGCTCACCTATCCCTTTCTTTTGCATCTGCCTGCAGGCTGGCAGCAGCAGCAGCAGCAGCGGCAGAGCTCGGCTGGCTCGCATTGCAGCAGCAGCAAGGCACTACGGCTTGGCAGCACTGCTGAAGCTGTACCCGTACGCACATGCAGCCATAGAGGGCGTGAAGTTCTACTATCAACTCTGCTACCTGTTAGATGTGCTGGATTGTCACTCGCCCACGCTGCACCTGCTGGGGCAGCGGCTGGTGCGGCTGACAGGGCCGGAAATGGTGGGTCGCATTGTCACATTTATAACACAGCAGCATGAACGTGACAGTATTGGATGACAGTCAACAGACATACTGCGTGGATAGGCGAATGCTGGTGGCTGCTTGGGTGTGTGTACAGGTGCTGCCAGCGCGGCAGCTGCCCTGGCGGTCACTGCCAGCTCAGAGGAGAACTGGCAACACTGGCAGCGCTCAAGCCTATCTCTTTTCCACGCCACCAGCAGTTCACATCAACACGAGCAGTTTTCTACATTACCAGCAGTACGTCAGTGACAGCACGGCTTGTGTGTATGGTCCTCCTGGTGGCTTACTACTGCATGCTCTGACCTAGCTCTGTATGTCGCTGCTGTGCCTGCAGGCACAGATGGAGCGAGAGAAGCAGCAGCAGCGGCAGCAGCAGCTCGCGCGTGCCGCGCAGCAGCCGTCGCGCGTGGCTGCTGCTGCGCGCAAATGGTGGCTGCTGGGCAGTGCTGCAGCAGCAGACCACCTGCGCACCGTGCTGATCCTATCTGTGTTTGGCTTCAAGGTGCGGGCAGCAGATGATCCCCAGCGCAGCAATGCAACCTGTTTGTCACGACCTTCATAGAGCATCGGTTGCCTGCTCGCGTGCGGATTCTGGTGGTACAGCTCTGCTAAGGTCCACATCCTCCTAGCATGCGCTTGCTCAGTGACACAGACAAAGACACCCCCTAATCCCATGATATACATTCACAATTTTTCATATTTTTAAACACGCGTGCAGATCCTAGAGTGGTGGTACAGCTCTGCCGAGGACAGGCTCTCCAGCGCTGCAGCACTGCCGCCGCCACCTCCGCCGCCAGCGCCCAAGCCGCACCCAGCTGGAGTGGGCCTGCCAGCTGACGTGGCACGCTGCCCGCTGTGCAGGTGAGACACAGCGTTGTTGGATGCATCATTTGACTTCTTCGTCTGAACGCTCACTTGCAAAACGTTTCTTTCAACAGCACCACGCTGCCCGCTGTGCAGCTGAGACACAGCAGGGTGCATCATGCACAGCCAAAGGCCAAATGCAATCTGTCTGTCAACAGCAACAGGCCGCTGCTCAGATCCTGCAGCTGCACACGGTAGCACGGTTGTAGCGCGACGTGTCTGGTTTACTTGTTCACATTGCAGATGTGATGGTAGGTCTGCTGTTTGTGACGTGACCCCGCTGTGCCAGTATCCTTCGGGTATGATCAGCTGTTTTAGTGGCTGGACAAGCGTCTCGTGGCTGAGTTGCCTTTTTGGCATACAGTATGCAGTGCTAGCGGCCGTGTGATGCACATTTGCTGCATGATTTGCATATGCAACTACATGCTTGCCACAGCTAGAACCGTCACTTGTGCTGAGTGTGGAATCTGCTGTGCTGCTGCTGTTGCTGCTGCGCTGCTGCAGGCAGCGCCGCGTCAACCCTGCCATGCTGGCAGTGTCCGGTTACGCCTTCTGCTACCCCTGCCTGTTCAACCACGTCAGCGAGGCGCACTGCTGCCCGGTGACACGCATCCCTGCCACCCTGGACCACATCAGGAAGCTCTACGAGGCGATGTGAAGTTCCCAACGGAGTTCGCAGCGGCCCTAAACTTCATTTTAAAGTTCAGAATATTGCTGCCAAGAAGTTCCGTGTGAACTTTGTTCGCCAATCGGCCGTGCCCAGTCCGTGCCATGCACACCAGTGCGCTGGTGTGACATGTAAAGTCCGGTTGCCATGGCCCTACATTCCGCATGCACAACCCAGGAGGCACTACAGCCCGCCACATGTGCAGTGTGTTTTGTGCAGCTGGGTCTGCGGCGCTGCCTGGAGCACGCCTCACACACAGGGACCGTCATATGTGGGCTGCCCTGATGCCAATGGCACCCCTACCAGCTTCACCCGGAGGTGGGCTTCAGGGCGAAATGAGAGAGGATAGTTACACGTGGGTCCTGGCACCATCTTGGATGTATGAGCCATAACAGGTTGAACACAGGTCTGAGACCAGAAAAGGAGAGTGAGCACCGTAAAACACACTGCACACCCTTGAGCACGAAGTCTCTCATGATATGAAATGTCTTGGCCAAGCGTGCAGTCTACTTTGGCACTAGCAGGCGTTTTTGTGCATCCAATCGCATGCCTGGGTTGTACGAACACAACAAACAAGATAAGACTTACCATAACACGCATGCGTGCATGTTGGTGCCTTTGACGTTGTTGCTTACATGACGCAGCTGCGTATTTAACCATGGCGGCTGTTGCGCAACCAGCAGCACCTCCTCAGTTCTGCCTCATATGGCCTGCTCCAAATTCCTTATTCAAACTTTACTGTCGTGTTCGACAGCAAACCCTCATTTAAATGTTGCTGTCGTGTTGCTGGCGCTCTGCTGAACTTGTGCATGCACAGGCCGATTGCACTGCCAACAGGTTGGCGACCCCTTCAGCAAGCCACTTGAGTTGCCCAATTGGGGATCGGTCCTCACCAAGTCTTCGCTGAGGCTCCAACAGGCATTAGTGCCAGTGCTCTACCAGTGAGTCTGCAGTGCATATCCAGTGCATGACAGTCAAGCTGTGGTGCGTAACGGTTCACAATCGCATCCACATGCATGACGGTGCATGACAGTGAAGCTGTGGTCCATATCAGTGCTGAGTGGGAAACAGTGTGGCATCGGTGCATAACAGTTCGAAGAGTAGGGCTTGTACAGGCTGCAATCCAGTGCACTACATTCAGGCTGCAGTGTGTTCTACTGAGGCTGCTCGCAGTACACTCCAAACCCTTGCATGTCATGTTGCCTAATGTGCAGGCAGCGAGGATGAATTGCACATGCAGCAGGTGGTGCAGCATCGGCCAGCGTTGGCATGGTGCACATGACCTTGCCCTGTAACCTTCTCTGTGCCTACAGGTAAGAACTTTGCATGATGCCATGGTGCCGGGCAGCCGTGCCTACATGAGCAGCCCACCACTCGGAGTGCCAGGAGACTTTGGCGGGGGTCTTCTGGCTCAGCATTGCTTGAAGGTGCGCAGCTGTGCATGACCAGCGTGCTTCGGCATCCTGGCTTTGTCTAGAATTCGTCATTTTACATGAGTCAGCAGGAGCTCAGGCGGCAAAAACAGCAAGCCAGCAGATGGCGGCGGCAGCCAGGGTGATGGCAGCAGTGGTGCCGGTGCCTTGCACAAGAAGGATGGCAGACAGAGCAAGCACAAGCAGCAGGGAGGCGGGAATCCCAAGAAGCTGCAGGGCAAGTGATGATTCTGAATTTGCGCAAACTTGTGTGCTGCATCAGACTGTGCTTGCTGTGTGTGAGTCCATGTTGCAGTGGTTACATCTGTGGTGGGATCGACAACTTCACCCTGTGTGGTGCTTGGTTGCAGTGGTCACATCTTGTGGGTGGGGTGCGGGGTGGGATGCGGGAGGCGCGGTGGCACCCTGTTAGAGGGCGCTGTTGGTCCCGTGCTCAATGAGTGCTTTGGAAGTACTGCTTCCGCAGGGAGCTGTAATTTAGACATCTGAAGTCCTGTGTGAGGCAGCTGCTGCATCAGCACCGGGTGCTATGGCATTTTGGAAGCCACAAACTACAATCTAACAGCTGTGTTGCGGCAGGCACAGCAGTCATTCCTGGTGTTCGAAAGCAATGTGACAATAACCGTTACGCTTCAAACCACAGGCAGCCCTGGCCCAAAACCCTTTGGCTTTCGCAACTACCATTACCTCCTGGTCCAGTCAAATGCAGCTCTTGTTTTTATTTGCTGCAATCTGTCCCCGAGTCTTGATTGGTCAACACCACGCCTGCAAGCCGGACACTTGTGAGACATGCAGCAACTGAGTCTTCTCCACCTTTTTTCCCAGCTCGCATCCCTCATATGCACTGTCTTAATCACCTCCTTTTTTCTCACTTTGTTGGCACTATGCATGCAGCAGCGACTGTTCCGCACGTCGCGTTTTGTTCGTGCTCTGGTGGGAGTTGTGATTTCAGCGGCTATGTTGATCGCCTCTCCGCTCCTGGTATATCGTAGACCCAGGCAGCATATGGCTATAGGCCTAGCAACCATGAGCTACATGGCAGCACTGACGGTGCTGGACTGGTGTTTGCTTCAGCCTGCTGACTCTGCACCTTCTGTGCGAGCAGTGCTGTCATCATTCGTGTGGCAATCCATGTCCGGCATCATATCTGCGTATAACGCCAAACAGAAGGCTTTGGCTGCTCGAAGTGCAGCCCAGCATGCTGTATCAGGCTCCAGCAAAGGAGCAGCACCTGAACATCAGCCACAACAGCAGCAGCAGACTACCAGCCAGCTGCTGCTCGAGACATGCAGCGCACTACTTCACCTCATGGTGTTGATGGACATAGTTTCGGCTATCTTAGAGTGCTGTTTCTGCTATGGGGAATTGTCAGCACTGCATCTTGACTCAACGGGCATGGGTGAAGGCGTTGCTGCCACAGCCGCAGCTTACTTAGTCAAGGCTGTAGCAGGCTTCCTTTTAGGCATGCAGCTTGCTGCCACTCATATGATGGGAAGGGTCGCACTCCTCTTTGTTGGCTACTCAGATGTTGGTCCTGTGTATATCTTTGACAAACCTTGGATGGCAACGAGCATCTCAGACTTATGGTCAAACCGCTGGCATCAGGTGCTGCGGTACTATTTCACAGGCCTGGGTTACAGCCTGGCGGATTGGCTGAGTGCAGCGCTGCTGCAGCTGCTGTCTGGCTTAGGCTGCTCAGGCAATGCAGCGAGCAGTGGCAAGCAGGGTACCAACAACAGCAAGGGATTTGACAGCAGCGGCAGTAGCAGCAGCATGGGCAGGCAGGGCACAGCAGCTGGGAGCGCAAACTCAAGGCATCAATCAGTGGTGCAGCAGGGTTGGCAGCGGGAAGTGAAGAGAGCTATCAGGACACTTGTTGTCTTTGCAACGAGCGGCGTGGTGCACGAGTATGTTGTCTGGGCCGCTTTTGGTGTCGTATCTGGGAAGCACCTGGCCTTTTTCATGCTGCATGGATGTGCCGTCTTAGCTGAGGGGCTTGCAGGAAAGGCAGTTGAGAACTCTAGCTTGTATGGGACTCTTCATGTTCCGATGTGGCTGCGCAGGGCGTGGGTGTTGAGTTTTGCTCTCATGACCTGCCCCTTGTTTGTTGATGTTCTGCTGCAGCACAGGCACTACCAGAACTATGTGCCTCCTTTCATAGCGCCGCTCACGAATGTGGTGATGGAAAACTTAGGGCTGTGCCATTGCACCTGATTGCTTTCTTTTGGACGACATCAGTACCCCAATTGGGAATGCACAGCATTGATATCATGATAGGAATCCCCCAGTATGTAGGATATTTCGCATCTTCTCTTGGTTAGCCCCGCGCACAAGCTTTACGTGCCTTGTATTTTGACCGTGCCAACCAGGCCCTGGTGATTATGTAGTTAAGGGACATGGTGTCCAGCGTGTTTTTGCATAAATTCCAGGAGGGTTGGGCGTTCATGCCGTGTAGTACACCGTACCGCTTGTGGTCCTATCTGTATTGCTTATTTTGCAAAATTGCCTCACTACACCACAGTGGGCCTGCGACGTGCGTGTGGTAAGGGATATATGCATCAGTTCTGTTGCATTTCCTTCAACATGGAGCAGGACATGGCCCATGTGCAAGCGCTGCTGGGCATGAGCATGCCAACACTGGATTTCAAATCCAAGCAGGTGAAGTTACCTGCACCGGCAGTGTTGTCCTGTGACCGTGTTCATTACCACTGGCACGAAGTGGCTGTCTGACATAACGCAAACCAATGCATTTGTGGTGGATGTAATGGCATTGCCCATTGCAACAGTGTGGACCTGGGCCTCAGGCAGGGACTTGAGCCAGGCCAAGTACCGAATCTGGTTGTACTGCTCGGCACCCAGAACCTCCAGAGGCTTGCAAGCTTGGTGAAGAAGATAGACTTAACGTTTTTACGGTGCTGCTTGCAACGAGAGCGTCATCGCTTTCCTGTTGTTTCAGGTTCGGGGCTTTGCACAGAGCACGTGGCCCACATGACTCCTCCGTACAGGGGCACCTGAACAGTCTAAACCAGTCCACCAGCAGCAAAACGTCAATGCTTAATTGAACAGACTGCGGTGAACACATTCAAGACAGTCTGCAAGACACTTCATCTAAAAAGGCTTCCACTACATGCTATGCCAGCCGATGCGTGGCACAACTAGCATGGTGAGCTGGCTATTGAGTCAAGAGGCTGCGCGCAGAGCAAACAGATGCATGCGGAAGGGATGCACGCGAGTCTGAGGCTTCACCGGTCCTCCTGATCCGGCAGAGACGTCCGACTGCTGGTTGCAATGCTGTTCATGTAATCCAAATGCGCACCTAAGCGACAGCTAAGACAGCGTGCGCTGTACAGCGGGCATCAGGGGCCCACGTGTTCTGATACAGTTCGGCAGTCGCGTTGTGCACATGCAGTGCCGTTGTGCAGAAGAATGTCTTGATCGATCATGCTGTTTTCATGCTGCAGGTTGAGTGCTGGAGGTGCTGCGATGTGCCTGCTTGAGCATTGGCAGCAGGCTCACACGGACATGATAATGGAGTTGGTGTGTATCAGGCCCGGGTACATTTGGCCCGCTCAGGAGCTGCAATCGGAGCACCAGCTGCCGCTATGCAGCGACGAGGGCATCGCGTTCTGCGCAGGTTGGTGCTGCACCACGACAAGAATCGATCGCAAGCAGTGCTGCAATTGGCGTGTTAGGTTCGGCAAAGATTGTACTACATATACCAGCAGGCTGTATGCGGCAGGCTGGTGCATATCCTTGCCCCACGTGATGCAGGTGGACCACCACCTGCACCAGTAACAGCTACCATGGTCTCAGTCTCAGTTGTCTGCTTTCTTGCGTCTGCAGGCACTGCAGGAAGGCAGCTAGCTGGCCTGTTCAGTGGATGCGGCCCTGCAGGAGCTGATGTGGCAGTTGTGAGCAGCCAGATCCTTGCAGGAGCGCTCGCCCCGCAGCTGCTGCATGACGAGCAACAAACCTTGGTGAGCAGGCAGCCGCAAAGGCCAGCAGCAACTAAAGCCTGCCAACCAAACAATTCTGCAGGTGGTGTCATCGGACTGCTGGCTTTGATGGCCGCCAGACTTCACAGCACGGCACACCCCTTGGCCTCGTGTCACACTATGAGTCATGCTGTGAATCGTGTCCCCCAGCGTGCAATATACGGTCTCCAGCTGCTTTTTTATGCTTCGTCACAATTGCTTTGCTTGCCACTTAATGAAAATGAAAAGGCAACCTCATCACCCGGTCATCACTTGCCTTGCATCTTTGCTGCATGCCGTGCGTCTGTGCTTACCCTGCAGGCCCCTGCCGCCGCCCTAGAAGCAGCCTTCCTGCAGTGCCACCAGCACTGTTTGACAGCTCTTTAAACGACAACATCTTCAATTTGTCATCACTTACTTGTTATCTCTGCTGCTGGCTTTGCCATTTGCAACGTGCAGGCCCCTGCCGCCGCCCTAGAAGCAGCCTTCCTGCAGTGCCACCAGCAGCTGCTGCAGCTGCAGCCGCAGCAGAACCCACAAGCCAACGCCGGCCCAGGTAGCACCCTCGACACAGCAACCTCTGGCACCGCTGCGCTGCTGCTGTCATTGGACCAGAGCCGTTCACAGCTGCTGGTTGCATCAGCGGGCTTATGCACAGCAGTGCTGGCACGTAGCTCCCCTGCCGGTGGCTTAACTGTGCTGGAACTCACACCAAGGCTAGCACTGGGGCATGATCCAACAGAGACAGCACGGCTGGATGCAGCCGGCAGCAGCATCAGCTACACGCAACAAGCACCCCCAGCAGCAGCAGCAGCAGCAACAGCAGCAACAGAAAAAGAGCTGCAGCAGGCCAGCAGCAGCAGCAGCCTGCCAGATGGCAGCGCCAGCAGCAGCAGCAGCAGCGTCCTGCAGCAGCAACAAGCTGCTGTCCTCACTGCCCCTGATGGCAGCGTGCTGCACCACGTGGGTGCATCAAGGCTGCTGGGTTACAGCGCAGCCACAGCAGCAGGTGTACTGCCAAACCCTATTGTGACAGCCTGGCGGCTGACCGGCAGCGAGTCGTTTGTGGTTTTAGGATCGCCAGGGCTTTGGCAGGCGATGAACCCTGCTGAAGTTGTCGACTACGTTGCTGCTGCCCTGGCCAGCGGTATCAGCAGCAGCAGCAGCAGCAGCAGCAGTGGCCCGGCTGCAGCAGCAGCAGCAGGCAAAGCAGCAGCAGCAGCAGCAGTGTCGGTTGGGGATCTTCTGACTCTGGAAGCTCAAGAGCGGCTAAAGCTGCGGCTCATGGATCAGCTTTTTGGGCTGGTGCCCGGTCCTGCTGCACCTGGGGCTGCGGGGTGTGTGCCAGATGTCAGTGCAGTGGTGCTGCTGCTAGATGGCAGCAGCAGCTTGCACCGTGCTGCAGCTGCTGAGCAGCAGCAGAAGATGCAGCAGGAGCTGGCAGGCATTGGCAGGTAGGTGGTAGGTGGCGGTGTGGTGACACCATTGTAGGTGCAGCTGTGCAACACCTTAGCGCTGTAGGTGTGGTGGGTGTTCGTCAGCTTTTGCGTGCCTCTTGTGTGTTGTGCTGTGGTTCCCTGGGGCGTCCTTGTTGCTGGCGGCCCATTGAGAGGATATTCTACTCGATTGCAAGCCTACTTTCACGTCTCACTCCTGCCTGCACATCTTCCCAGTTCTGTCACCATCTCCTGTTGTCTATGATACACACAGGGCTGGCATCTTTCGTGTTCTCTCACCCTCCCCTGCTGTCTATTATACACACACGCAGGGCTTGCCACTCCAACGCTGAGGCACAAGCCCTGCAGGCCCTCTGGTCACTGAGCATGCCCTTGATTCTCACTGTTTTCTTGAACCTCCCTGTTCCTCTCCCTCTTCCTCTCTCCTCTGCACAGGGCCTGCCGCTCCCACGCCGAGGCACAAGCCCTGTAGGCCCTCTGGTCACCAAGCCTGCTCTTGACTGTCACCTTTTTCTTGTACCTCCCTGTTCCTGTCTCTCTCTCTCCTCTCTGCACAGGACCTGCCGCTCCAACGCTGAGGCACAAGCCATGGAGGCGCTCTGTTCACCAAGCCTACTCTCGATATTCACATTCCGCTGTACCTCCCTGTTCCTCTCCCTCTCTCCTCTGCACAGGGCCTGCCGCTCCAACGCTGAGGCCCAGGCCCTGCAGGCCCTCTGGTCTGCCAGCTGCTTCTGCTGCGACAGGGACCGAGCAGGGCCCCCAGCCCCCGCACTCAGCAGCCTACTGCCAGCCCTCAGCATAGCAGGCCACTGCTGGCCATCCAGCTTCTGGCCAGCTGCCAGCTCCATCACTGTACCGCAAACCCTGCTGCTGCAGCAGCAGCACGGGAAGGCGATTGCTGCTACTGCGGAGCTGCCGGCAAATGCTAGCAGCGGCACAAGCGCAGCAGCAGCAGCAGCAGGTGATGGTGAAGCTTGCCACAGTGCTGCTCTCAGCACCTCAGCTGTGTCTGACGACTCCTCAGGACGGCTGTCCCTAGTGGATGCAGCAGTAGCAGCAGGCATCCTCAAGGTCGAAGATGCACCTGCAGCAGCAGCAGCAGCAGCAGCAGCAGCAGGTGACAGCAGCAGCTCCAATGCACAGCCCGCAACCGCCAGCCACATCGTGAGCTGCGGCAGCGGCAGCAGCACTCGCGCAGCCGCCTTTGCACTCAGCTCGCGGCTGAGTTGCGAGCTCGACTTGAGTCATGACCATGGCGGCTCGTGTGGATCGTGTGGCTGCCTGGCAGGCGAGTGCAGCAACAGCAGCATGGCAAGCCCCTCAATGCAGCAGCAGCAGCAGCAGCAGGGCGAGCAGCAGTCAATGATTCTGCACAAGGTGCGTCTTGCAGGGCCCTGCGAGCTCGAATCACTGCTGTTTGCAAACCCTACAACCTCACATCCGGATACAACAGTAGCTCGCATACTCAAGCCCAGCAACAGCATGACGTCCTGGTCATCTGCAGAAGTGCTGTCACCTAGCACTGCTGCGCTGTCTCGATCTAGCCGCAGCCTTGCAGCTGGCAATATGGCAATGCAGCACCATGCGTTGCCGCAGCGCAGCGCATCTGTGTCGATTGCTGCATTGGCAATGCGCCGCAGCGGCAGCGCGCGCCACAGCACCAGCAGCAGCCGCAGCAGCAGTGGCGGGTGGAGCTCTCTCAGGGAGGCTGCTGCTGCTGCTGATAATGCGTATTTGGGCGGCAAGCGCAGCAGCAGCAGTTGGGGCAGGGACAGCAGCAGCCAAGGCACACTCATGGCTTCAAGCTCAAGTCTTTACAGCCCCTCACGTGCAGCAACCGACAGCCAGCAGCAGCAGCAGCAGCAGCGGCAGCTAGAGGCGCTGCAGATGCAGCAGCAGCTAATGCAGCAGGAGCAGATGCAGGGGCCTGACACAGTGAAGAAGGCCCGCTCATATCAGGCCTTGTCAGCTCTGCATGCCTCAGGGATAAGCTCTGCAGCATCACTGCCTGTGCAAGCCAAGCTAGCAGCAGTAGCAGCCGGCAGTGGCAGCAGCAGGATGAAGGGCGCTGCTGAACGCAGAGGGCACTCCCTTGGTGGATCTGAGCTAGCAGCAGCAGCAGCGGCGGCGCCGAGCGGCATGGCTTTCAGATCAGCTTTCAGCAACTCGGCACAGGATGGTAAGGCGTGGACTGCAGCACATCCAGCAGCTGCAGCAGCAGCAGAAACTGGCACGCGCGGCAGAACAGGTGCAGCTGCGACTGCGCTGCACCGTGCTTGGACTGCAGGAAGCAACCCTAGCAGCGCAACACAGCTGCAGCCACCTTCCCAGCTGCCGCTGCTGCTGCAGCAGCAGCAGCAGCAGCAGTCTCTTGGGGTCACAATGCCGCTCAGCTGCCCCTCAGAGGGCCTATCAGCAGAAGCATCAGCGGAGGAGCTGAGTGCCTGCGAGGGCAAAGTGCGTGGTGGCATATCCACGGATAAGCGCAGCAGCAGCTTCCGCCTCACCTCGGATGAGGAAGCTGCAGCAGCAGCTGCTGCAGCGTCGCTGCAGGCTGGATTAGGCCAGCTAGCTGAGAAGCAGGGGGAAGTGCTCGAGGGTAAGGTGAGGGGTGGCAGCAGGCGCGGCAGCTACCGCTGCCTGTTGAATGCGGCACAGGAGCCTTCACAGCAGCAGCAGCAGCAGCAGCTGAGCCCGTTTCAAGGGTTAGCAGTGCAGGCCACAGCAGATGCTGGGCACCAAGTTGAAGTCGACACACGAAAGGGCGCAGCAGCAGATGCGGCTGCAGCAGCAGGGTTCAATCGGCATGCGAAACTGAAGAACGCTGCTGGCAAAGCGAGCAGGGTGGCCTTCCAGGACCACAGTCAACCGCTGCCACTGATCGAGTCCAGTGTCCGTGGAGGCCAAGCAAAAGCTGCAAGGCTGCGTGGCTCTGCTTCCACCCCAGATCTGCCATCGCTGGCTGCTGCACGCGCTGCAGCAGACGCTGCATTTGATGCAGCAGCTGTCTCTGCTGTCCGTGCAAAACTGACAGCCTCTAGATCAGCTCGATCCAGCTGGGATGCTGGCTCAACTCCTCCAGCAGCAGCAGCAGCAGCAGCGCCGCGTGGCATTCCAATGCCCAGCCGCATTAGGAGCATGGGCAAAAAGCTTCAAAGGCTGCACCGCAAGCCACTCAGCACTGCTGGCCATGCTGGCAGCAGCAGCATTGGCAGCAGCAGCGCCAGCAGCAGCGCTGCAGCAAGCAACAGGGCTGGCGACATGCTGGTGCTGGGAAGCTCACACAACATCAGCGGCTGCAGCATCCTCAGCGGCAGCAGCGGCGCAAACAGCCGTGGCAGCAGCATTGAAGTGAACTTCACAGCCCCTCAAGCGGCGGCCGCGACAGCTGCTGCAGCTGCAGATAGTGCAGCAGGACGTGGTGGCATGGTCAGTGCTTTCAGTAGTGTGGCTAGCACACCACCAGCAGCAGCAGCAGCAGCAGCAGCAGGGGATACTGCTGCTGGCTGCGCTGGCATCAGCAGGGAAGCTTCTAGCTGCCTGTCTGAGGGCTCTGCTGCCGCTGATGGAGCAGTGCATGGAGGCGAGCTGGGTGCAACTGCCCTTGAGGGCCAGATGCATGGCGGCAGGCGCAGCAGCAGCCTGGTGAGTGCGGTGCAGCCTTTATGTGCTGCTTTTGTACCTGAAGCCATTGTGCTGCTGGCTGGGTTGAACAACCCATTCCAGGCAGCATCAGCTTCAGACCGGCTGCACTATGCAAGCAAGGTAGCACAACTGCTTGTTGCTGCGCATCGCACTTACAACGCGCCTTCTGCTGCTGTTTCGGACCTGCTGGCACACCTGCTTAGTGTTGCTCTTAGCACACCTTCATAACAAAACGCCTTCTGTTGCTGTTTCCTGCCGCCTTGCAGAACCTCACTGGCAGCATGCTGCTACAAAGCCTCTCCTTCACATCCTCTGGTGGAGGTGATGAGGCCGATACAGCAGTAGCAAGCAGCATGAGCAGCCCGGGCCTGCAGCTGCACACCTCTCTCTTCAGCAGCGGCAGCTTTGCAGAGCACAGCAGCCCCTCGCAGCGCCACCAGAACAGCCTGGAGGCAGCATCAAACGCTGCTGCTGCTGCTGCTGCTGCTGCTGCTGCTGCTGCGAATGCGAATGCGAATGCGAATGCTGGTGCCTGCGATGCTGACAGTAGCGAGGCGGCACCTTCAGCAGCACCAGCAGCAGTGGAGCCAGATGGTGTTAATGCAGACAGCAGCAAGCCTCTTGGAATCGAGGTTCTCAGGATGGTACATGAAGGATCCTTCACTAGGGTCAGGCTGGCAGCATCTGCTCCTGCTGGGGACGCAAACGGCGGCAGCAGCAGCCTCGCCGGCAGCAGCAGCGACGCTTGCTCGCCTGAGCCGCAAGCTACCGACAGCAGCAGCAGCAGCGGCGGCGGCCGAAGGCAGCTGACGCTAGGCCAGCGGCAGTATGTGACATCCTGCGTGCAGCTGCAGCACTACTCAAGTGCCATGGCGATAGATGACAACATCTGTGGTGTAGCAAACCCTAAGCCCTACCCTGGCATGCGCAGAGCCGCCAGCAGCAGCGGCATCATGCGGCATGCAGCAAGCATTGGCACAGAGCTGCCTTCTAGGTACGGCAGTGGCGGCACTGGCAGCAGCAGCAGCAGCAGGCCTGGCGATGGCTGGAGCAGCAGCAGGGCATGGGGTGGAGGTGGCGGCAAGCCAAACACTATCCAGTTTGGCAAGGTGCCGCTGCCAGCGCCATTTTCCGCACCGCCAGCAGCAGCAGCAGCAGCGGGGACAGCGGCACGTGCCAGTAACATTGCCAGCCCGCCTAGGCACAACTTGCCAGGTAGTGACAGTCGAGCTCTTGCTGGCAGCAGCAGCCGCGCAGGCAGCGGCAGTGGCGGCTTGGTCTTTCGCAGCGCCTTTGGCAGCAGCAGCAGCAGCAGCAGCAGTGCAGGAGTCAGGAGCCCTGCAGGCCCTGCCCCAAGCACCACTGCAGCTGCCAGTGACAACATTTTGCGGGTGTCATTTGGGGATGGAGTGATGGAGCGGCCACTACAGCATGGCAATGAAACCGCCACCGCTGCAGCTGCCGCAACAGCAGCAGCAGCATCATCATGCAACGGTGTGCTAGGGTCTGACATGTTCAGCCTGCAGCCAATGCAGCAGCCCAGCATGCTACCCAGCAGCAACAGGCAGAAGTCCGTGCCGCTTCCAACACTGCAGGAGTCACCAGCGCCTACTCCTGGCACCAGCCCGCAGCTGGCAGGTGCATCTGGCAGTGCAGCAGCAGCAGCAGCAGCGGGTGCGGCTTCAGGCCCCGGCTTGGGCCTGCAGGACATGCAGCTGCAGGCAGCACTGCTGCAGCAGCAGCTGGGCGTCATGGCTCAGCCGCAGCAGCAGCGGGTGGCAACAGAGGTCGATTACGAGCTGTCCAACAGCCTAACTGCCGCAGCTTCATTTTCTGGTGCATGCATCATCGGCTCATTTGAGGAGGATGATCACAGCCTGGTGGACTTTCTGGATGATGGTCCAGAAGCTTCCAATGTTTCCGGATGCTTTCTGGGATCTGGAGGATCTGGATCTGGTTCTGGGTCGGGATCAGGCTCCTCAGGATGTGCAGTGTCCAGACTGGCAGGCCACCAGCAGCAGCAGCAGCAGCAGGGTTTGGTGCCGCCTTGCGGCCGCAGGGATGGGCGGAGTTTCGAGTTCAGCCGGCCGCCCAACATGCTGGGGGCGGCGTTTGAGAGCAGCAGCCCGGCACAGGTTGGGAACGCACAGACGCTGCGGTGAGGACTGCGATTTGCTTGGCGTAATGCATGGGGCATGCGCTGATGACTACAGCTTTCTTGGTGTGGAGGCCCCACATGGGGCACGTGCTGATCAGTGATGATGACTGCATGCTGCTTGGTACAGGTGCATGGGGCTGTGAGCAGGTTGCGGTTTCTATGTAGTGACTATTAAGGAGTAGGATTGGCGCAATGCGTGTGTTGAATTGCGGGGTGTAGCTTGGTGCAGGATTGCAGTTGCAGCGTGCATTCAGCCTGCAGTAGCCAGGCATCCGTTTGCAGGTTGTGAAGTGTTGTGGATTCAGAGTTGCGATGTGTACCCTTTGTACATATCTGGGTGGTGGGCTTCCGCACTGATCTAGTTGTTTGTGGGGAAGAGGCCGTGCTGGCGTTGCTTGCTGACGGCATTAGGACTGTTTGCAACATGCTGTGCTTGCAAACACCAACATTGATACCAGCAAACATGCACGTGATGTGTGATTGCTGAGCTGCAGGGTACACCATGGCATTGTACGCACAGTTTTGCAGGATTGACTCCAATCAAACGTGCTGCTGCCAGCCCCAAAAGGCTCTTGTCGTGGCACATGCAGTTTGCTTGCTTGATGCTTGCACTTGCACGAGGATTGTGGGCACGGTGAAGATGCGTGTGTGTGATCGTGTGTTGCCGCTGTCGCAGCACAGCAGTTGCCACCAACTACGGCACCAAATGTGTGCTGTTTTTGGATTTTGCTGGAGGACTTGTTGTTTGGCTGCAGGCCGAACGGCCTGCAGCCAATACAGCAGCTTCCTATGTTTGGCGCTAAACATTTTGGGTATGAGTCAAGCATGAACAAAGCATCTGCAACCAGCTTTTGTGCAGTCCAGCTCCCTGATCTGCCCCGAAGCTCTCGCATGACCAGTGGCCTCTATATTCATGGTGATACTTCTGGTACGTATGTATGCCAGCAAGCAGCGTGTCACTGACGAGGCCCGTGCCACTTGACTTGTGCTTGCAGGTCTTTATGCGCACTGCTGTCGATGTCAACCGTAGGCTTGTCTCGTTTGATCCGCTGTTACTATGCTGCTTGTGCTGCTCTGGCAGCTGTTTCTGCAAAGCCGGGGCCATGTTTGCGGTTTCGTGACGCGGTGCGCCGTATCACAGTTGCTGTATTTGACAGGGCCTTGCGCAGTGCACTGCACGCATGTGTGAACGCCATTCACTGCTTTGGCAATGCCCAATGCAGTGCCAACGTATGGTGGACTGCAGGCTGCAGCAGCGCTGCTGTCTTTGCTTGCTGGCTGTCATGTATGTGTGCATTGGCAGGCCTGCATCTGATTGCTGTACTATCATAGTCGAGCATCTGGGTGATGCATATTACTAACGTGTTGGTTTGCATACGTCAACACAATCTGTCAGTGTGCATTCAGCAAAAGTGAGTTTCAGGGAGGTTATTACATGTGGGCGAAGGATGTAGTTGCATCCCAGCAGCAGCCCTCGTGCAGGCAGCCACGGCTTTGCCCTAAAGACTGGCAGTGCAGACATCGCTGCATTCCATGCTCGTACATTGGGCATGGGGTTCCACATACTCGCAACTGCCTGATGAAAGCCTGCATAGCGTGAGCCGTTTCTAGCTTTGGCTGTACCTAGCCAGCTGGCGGCAGGTGCAACTGTTCGTGTGTGTATGCGTGTGATTATCTCTGGTGTGCAGTACCTTGGTGTGGCGCTGCTGCTCTTCCTGTGCTTGTAATACAAGCTTGGCATCATCAGCATTGCGCATGTACACACGTTGATGCATTGGCATCGGTGTCTTTGTTTGTGTACTGTATCCTACTGCATGGGGCAATGCTGCAGCTACCAGGGTTATGCCTGCAAGTGTGCACACTGTCACCAAGCAGCATTGGGGTGTGTGTTGTGTGTGTGTGCTCTGTTCAGGCTTTGAGCAACAAACTGGGGTTGGAGGCGCGTGTGCATTCTGCATCAGCAGCAGCTGCCGGTTTCTGGGCTGCCGATTCAGGGATTTGGATAGATCAGGATATTGGGGTATTGTAGTTGAGTCCAGATGCATAGCCTGTGGCTGTGCTGCAGCCGATTCACGTGTTGTGTTGTGTTGTGGGGGTGCGAGTTGTGTAGTTGGCAGTATTAGTGCAATCAGGCAGCGTGGGAGAAGCAGCATGCGCAGGATTGCTAGGCAACTGGGACAGTAAACCTTGCACTGTGTGTCACCTCAATACACGAGGCTTGAAGAAATTGACTAATGGAGAGGGTGACAAGGGTTCTGGAGTCTGTGTTGCACCTGCTGCATGGTGTTTAGCTTGAGTCCCGTGCACTGCGGCGATGGCATCACTGGGTGTTGTATGCGCTACACGCTGATTCGTGACGTGCACCGTGCTGTTTCGATCGCAGTGCATGCACGCAATGGCAGCAGCAGGACTGGCGTGAGTGCTGCAGGTGCTGGCACACAGCTGTCAGGTTGGTAATTCAGTTTGCATGTTATCAGTCTTGGTATGTGCAGCATGTGTGTGTGCGCTGCACTTGAACTGGGTGGAAGGTCAGGGGGCAGCAGCTGGCCCTGCATGATGCTTGTGAGTAAGCAAGCAAGCACTTGAGCGCAGCTGCGTTTCGGGGCAACGAGGCGGGATAACGTGAAGGGGTGTGTTGATTTCAATTGCCATCTGCGCGGGTGGGGTGATGGGTGGTTTGGTGTACATCACCTGATGAATCAGGGCGTTGGCAGACATGCGAGGCTTGGAGGGTCTTGGGTTTTGGGTGCCTTGGGAGTTCAGGGCTGGGGGATAGCAGTTACAGATCATCTGCAGTGCTGTGCATCCATGTACTGCCAGTGCTGTACTGCATTGGTGCATCAGCGGCTCTGTACCCCAATCGTACTGCCAGTGTTGTACTGCATTGTACTGTCATGCACCTTTTGCGAATTGCACGCAACACTTTCTTCTGCCATACAAGGAGGTGCCCAAGCTCACGTTGTAGGAGCTTCATCTCTTGCACTGTGAATCAAACGCAACAAGTGTTTTGCTGGTTTTGCTTGCATAGTGTTGCATAGACAGTTGGCTAGCCCAGCATCAACCATTCGCTAGTACTAGTTGTTGATGTTGACGCTTGATTACGCTACGCAGCTTGTTTACTCTCGCACGTCTCAAATACTGCATGCAGCCTACTGTTGGCGCATCCATGCAAACACGCTGCTGGCACTTGTCTGGAGCCACAGCAGTGCAGGGTAACTGCTGACTCTATATGGAGACAATGCATTGTCTTTGCCGCCTGAAAAGGCTCTGCCCGAACATGCACCGCCTTGCACCACAGCGGCGGCGTTTGTTTTTCAATCACAGAATATAAGCCGAGCTGACACGCCAATGCTGATGTCTGAATCCTCGGGTCTCACACCACCATGCCACCCTGGGCTCGTGCAGGCCTGCAGTGCACCGGCTCAGCCACGATGCCAGCCGAAATCAAATTTGAAATTGAAACTAAATCAAGCTTTTGTTTCTTGGACATCGCATCGCTGTACGTTGCAACTGCTGCGGCCATGCCTTGGACCTCTCGATCGAGCTCGCGAGAACTGTTGTTCAACAACCTTGGAGCCCTTGAACAAGCACAGCGGCGAGACTCTCCATGCGTATTGATGGTCTGCGGTTTATCCGGCACTTGCCTGCTGTGCATCATGCCGCTTTCCACCCTCGCAAGAGCCAGCTGCTGCTGCAGCGCACTGCCTGCGAGTGGCCCCAGAATGCTCGCTCACAGCAACTCGATCCGCAGTTTGAGGCCTGATCTGCGCTCTGCGAGTTCTTTGCACTGCCGTGATTCCTCTGCACACCGTGTGGGTGGCAGCCTGGCCGCAGCACGGATAAGCAACAGGTGCAGCACAGCACAAGGCAGACCCGCCCTGCAGTGTGCGGCTGCTGGGGACAGCAACACAATCAAAGCTAGCTAGTAGAGGCACTATTATCACCGGCAGTACCAGCAGCCACAGCAGCCGCCTTGCACCAGAAGCCATTGAAGCGCATTCTGCTGCATTTGAGGCCCTTTGGTCCCTCGCAGCTGAGTTTGGCGACAGTGCAAAGCAAACATTGCGCACTGCAGCATTGCTAGCTGTGACAGACACAGCAGCAGGCCTCAATGCAACCGGCACCGCTCCCGACGCACCGCCGGCAGCAGCAGCAGCAGCAGCGCTGGTGGCGAAAGACGCTGTCACTGTGACAGAGCAGCACCTGCTGCTGGCAGTTCTCCAGTCCCCAGAGGCTCTGCAGCTGACAGCGCAGCACATGACAGTAGACAGGGGCAGCGCAGCAGAAGAAGCAGTGCAGCACATCACAGCAGTGGTTGCTGCGGCTGCTGACCGTGTTGACGCTGCTGCACACAGCAGCAGCGCTGACCTGCAGCTGTCACCCGGCTTGAGTGCTGCCATGAATCGTGCTCTGCACATCACGCGCCGCTTAGGTAAGCATGCAAAGCACCCAAGTTTTTGTCCCGCAATCGCATGCTCATCTTGTGCAGCAACTGGCGAGAGGGTGTAGTGCTTGCTACAAATCATCCTGAATGCAAGTTGTGCAGCTTACATGTGTCGGGCCAGATTGCGGTTGGAAGAGATCCGCCTGTGTGCAAAACCGAACATGCGATTCCTGCTGCTTTGCTGCAGGCTTGCCTGAGGTCACCGGCTGTGCACTGCTGTGGGGCCTAGTGGCAACACCTGGAGCACACTGCGCTTACAGCGAGTTACTAGGGGTGGGGCTGTACAGCAGAGACCTGGCTGAGCAGCTGGAGGAGATACTTGCTGCAGACGGCCCCAAGGTAAGCAGACCTTTGTGGTCTACTCGTCTGCAGGCTGAGGCTGGTGGCTATGGGTCTGCTGCTTGGGCCCTGCCGTTTGCATTATGAGCTGAGCAGTAGAGAACACCAAGCAAGGGAGGGGTGGATGGAAATGTTGTTGACGCACAACGTGTTGGTGCCACCAGTGCTGTCACGACATTATGAACGAATACCATGAGGCAGCCTGGCAGTACATGCAAAGCACAACCACTGAGCCAACTGCCGTATCAACACATTCGTATGTTTGCCATGCTTGTTTGCTGCTCCGTACAGGCTGGCACTGGGCCAGCTGCAGCTGCAGCAGGTACAGTGCAGCAGGCACAGATCTTTAACACTGGCAGCAGCAGCAGCAGCAGCAGCAGCAGCAGCAGCAGCAGCAGCAGCAGCAGCAGCAGCAGCAGCAGCAGCAGCGCCGAGCCCTCTGCATCAGGTGCCTCTGAAGCCTCCTGTGCAAGCATCCTGGACTTGACGTTGCAGCAAAGCTTCCAGGTTGCAGCTCAGCAAGCAAAGGAAGGCAGGGGGTCAAATGCTGTGCGCTCTCTGTGCACATCCATCTGCGCCGCCGCTGCTGGCGGCTTCAGGCCGACTAATGTTTGGCTGCAGCAGGCCTGGCAGCTGCTGGCAGAGCAGCTCAGCAAGCCTCGTAGCACTTCTGGTGCCAGCACCAGTGATGCAGGAACAGTGCTGTTAGAAGCGTGTGTTGTAGGGGCAGCCTACGACTCTGTCATCAGCATGCAGTTCACCAGCCAGCACCTCACAGCTGCTTTTAGGGGCCTCGAGCATGCGCAGCTGGGGTTGAGGCAGAATTGGGATGCTGCGGCCTCCTCAGCATGGCTTAAGTGGATTGCTGTAGGCAGCTTGCTGGGCGACAGCAACTTCCAGACGGTACAGAGGCATGGTAGAGTGCAGCTGCGTGCTGCAGGCCGTTATGCCGCAGCTGACGCACTGTCAGGCGCATTCAATTCTGCAGATTTAGAGCTGGTCTCCTGGTGCTTGCTTCCTGTTTGGAAGGTGGCAACAGGCTTTGCAGAGCCGCGCAAGCCTGAGTGGAGTTGCGTGGACTCGGATCATCTGGCGAACACGCTGGCAGAGATTGCAACAGCTGCAGGCAGGTCAGCGCAGCTGCAGCAGGGGGATGCTCAAGTGGCTTCGCGCATCCTTCTGGCATGTGTCACTGGCGTGGCTGATTCTGTGGTTGACGTGAAACCACAGCCAGCAGCAGCTTGGGGCTGCCTGGCGGCGCAGATTTGCAACTGGTGGAACAGCAGCAGCAATTTTGCAACAGACGGCCTCAGCGCATCCCAGGTTGTTGAGGCGTATGCAGGCGCAGCAGGCCTGATACCATCCTAAAATATGCTGTCGCCAAGTGTTCTGCAGCGGCAGGTGCAGCAGAAGCAACTGCCTTATGTGGCAGCGCTGGCAGCGGCTGCATCGTCACGCAAGGACCTTCAACCTGGACGTCTGGGCACGCGCGACCAGGCATGTCTCACTGCTATAGCCTGTGCTGCAGTCCCAGCAGTTCCAGCGATGAGCATGGCGCAGCTGGACCAGTACCTGTCATTTGTGGTGCAGATCAGCCAAACCCCCCCCAATGATGCAGCTGCTGCAGAAGAGCAGCAGCGCCAGCTTGGTTGCCAGCAGCTCGGCTTTCAGCAGAGAGGATGCTCAAATGTTGGAGTCCATGCGCAAGCTGCCAGCAGCCGTCAAGCAAGCCGTGAACGCTTCAGCTGCAGCTGGTTCAGCACAGCTGCAACTGGAAACACTTGCTGATATCACAAGCAGCATGCGCAGCATGCAGCAGCTGATCCTAGCAGGTATTCCTATGACCAACGACCCTGCTGCAGCGCAGCAGTTCTGGGGTCACCTGCTCAGGCTGCTGCCAGCGCTGGAGCCTGAAGACCACGGCCTGCTGGTGTGGTATGCCGCACAGCAACAGAGGCTGGGAGGTGCACAAGCTGTCAGGGATCTACTGAGTGGCAGTGGCAGCGAAGCAATAGCACATACCAGCACATCTTCAGGCGCACCCGGTGAAGAGGCTGAGAGTGCTTACTGCAGCACTGACGCAGCACAGCAGGAGCAGCGAGCGGCGGCAGCGCTGGCAGCCCTGATGCACTATAAAGAGCAGCAGCAGCAGACCGACGATTCTGCTGCAAATCAAGCAGCAGAGCCAGCAACGACGGCACTGAAGCTGCCAGCTGAGGGCAGTGCAGCTGCTGCTGTACTGTCTGACATGGCTCAGGCACTGGGTGCAAGCAGTTTGGAGGTTGAGCCCGCAGTTATGGACGTGTTAACAGGCCACGTGTACAACTGCTTGGCGCAGTTTACTCCTCAGCAGCTGGCTGTGCTGCTGTGGGGCTTTGCACGCAAGCCGCCAAGTGCTGCTGCTGCTGAGGTGATGCGGAAGCTGGTCGAGGCAGCAGAGCAGGCAGTGCAGGCTGAAGAGGCGACAGCAGAAGGCACAGCTGCAGCGGGTGTGCTGAGTAGCAAGGAAAAGAGCGTGGTTGCTTGGGCAGCAGCTCGGCTGCATAAGGCAGGCCTTGTGGCTGAGTGAGGAATCTGGCTGAGGCGCGTTGACAGCAAGGTTCCAATTTGATGCATGTGTGTTGGTCTGGTTGCTTGCGCGGTCATACCACACATTCATGCGCCTGCCAGGCTGGTAGGTCTGTGAGCACATTTTGGCATGCGTGCAGGATGCTTCTCTTGCATAGACGTTGAGTAAAGGACCAACTGCTAACTTTGAGTTAAGTGCCTGTCGTAAATGGGCATTTGTGGGCAGTGTATCAGCCAGGCTTACGGGCCATGCAGGTGAAGCCTGCACATGGTGCAGCTAGGGTGCTAGGGGGCCAGCGGTTAGCAGCAATGTGTTGTTCTTGGCATTTATTGTCTACAAGTGTGTGTGTTTGTCTGGCTGCTTGCACTGTTGTAACATAGTCCATGCGCCTGCAAGGCGTGCACATGTGTGAGCGTTCCATGGCATGCACACAGGGTTGCAGTTTGGTGTTGAGTCGTGTACACACACGTGCCTGTCACATGGTTGGCAGTTGTGGATGCTTAGTGTTTTATGGACCATACAGGTGAAGCCTGCACATGGTGCAGCTAGGGTGCCAGCGGTTTGCTGAGATTGTGTTGCTCTTGGCATTGATTGTCTGCAAGAAGGCTAGCACACGTGTTGCAACAGCACTGTTTGGGATGTGGAACGAACGCATCATCGCCAACGTCACACAAGGCACAGTGTAGCCTATGTGTAATCAGCCGAAAAGACAGCGCCAAGCCTATGGGCTTGAGCTTTGTTGCAGGTGACACTGTTCACGGTATGCTGTGTTGTACACAGAGCTATGCAGGGGCAAATCCACTGCTTGGGTTGTCTTCAGATGCACAACATGTTGTGGCGAGAGACCCAGGACAAACACGGCATGCAGCAGTTAAAATTATTTAGGAGTTTGTTCTGCCGCTTGCTGGTCTGCTGTCAAACACGCACTGCTGCCTCTGCGCAATGAAGGACCCTACCAGGTCAGCTGCCAGCAGCCGCCAGCTCGTATACCACTGAACAGTAATTGTTAGCGTTGAGAGCCAATCCTGTTACATGTTTACAATCCTCAACATGCAAGCAACCACCTCACACAGCAAGCCTGCCTTACGCTCAATCCACTGAGCCCCCTGCTTACTGAACACGCGCTGCACTTGCAGCGCGCGTTTGCTCATGAAACACATGCACAAAGCTCGCGATGTCATGTGGTCCCACCTGCTGCAGCACATCTGCCCTCGCATCCTCCGGCAGGCTGCTCACAATGCGCACAAACTCGGCATGCAGCGCTGGTGGCACTTGCAGCTGCATGCTGCCTCCAGCACCAGCTGCTGCAGCACCTCCTGATGCTGACCCAGCCAGAGGTGCAGCAGCAGCAGGTCCGCATATGCCATGCGCTGGCTGCTGCAGCGGTTGCTGCACAATGCTAACGCCCCCTGCATAGCCCATCCCAGATGCCTTCTGCCGCACCACCCCCAGCCACACCACTGGCTCCTACCGTGCCCTCTGCTTGCCCGCCTTTATCAATGCTCTCTTGACACAGCAGCCGCGCAGCTGATGCAGGCGACACTGGCTCAGCATCGTGTGCTGCATCCAGCAGGTGCATCTGCACCCCACCCAGCTCAGCCATATCAGCCTGCAGCTCTGCAGGGCCCCAGGAAGGCAGCCGGCCAGGCAGCCAGCCTGACAGGCCGTCAGGGCTGGTCAGGCCTGCAGGACCCTTGTCAGGACTCGTCAGGCTGTCAGGACCCTTGTCAGGACCTGCAGAAGGAACGCCAGCCTGAGGCTTGCGCATGCCAGGGCTGCGCAGTAATGCATCATTCCTTGTCATACTGGGGCCCCATGCTGAGCTGTACTGCTGAGGCGCTGGAGCGGGCCATGGCTGTGAAGCGGATGTGCTGGTCAGGCCTGCAGGAATCCTGGCAGGCCCGCCCTGTTCTGCCCCCACGGGACCCCCTCCTTCAACCTCAGCCTGGCGCTTGCCAGGGCTGTGCAGTATCGGCGCATCTGCATTTCTTGCCATGCTGGGGCCCCAAGCTGAGCTGAAATGCTGAGGCGCTGATGCTGCCCACAGCTGTGCAGCGGATGTGCCACACATGTATGAATTGCTTGATGGGGTTAGCCCAGCTGGAAAACCAGCACTGCTGCCGAATGCCAGCTGATGTGGCTCCTGCTGCTGCTGCTGGAGTAAGGGCTGTGGTGCAGAGGTGCCTGGCATGCTGCTGCCGCTGCTAGCAGCAGGGCTGCCTGGGATGTCACCGCGGATAGGGCTGCTGCTGCCGCCATTGGCCAGCAGCTGCTCAAGCCCTGCCGGTGGTGGTGACTGCTGCATGTGCTGCTGAAGGGGAGAGAGAAGGATCATGGGGAAGGGAGGCGTGGCCAGGCTGAAAGCCTGCATGCACCCGTGGCAGCAGCAGCGCTATGAGTCAGCAGATGTCTGCTTACACACCATTGCATCGAGGTGGTCAGAGGTAGTAGCATCCAGCAGGCTGTCACAACACCACGCACCACCCCCCTGCTTTGACATCTGCAGAAATGCATGCTGTAATAGGAGGGACAGCTCACCTGCTGAATGTGAAGCTACATGCAAATAACAGTGTACAAAATTACATCCGGCTGGTGTTCACCTCTTACCTTATCACCGTCACCGCCAGCTGCCGTGCCAGCTTGCAGCATTCCCGGCTGCTGCAGCTGCAATGCACGCCTCACAAAAGGTGCTGAGCCCTGCAGCAGCAGCCTTCCTGCTGGCCCACCAAGCACACCAGGAGCACTGGCTACTGCCCCGGCAGCAGCAGCAGGCGCAACAGGCACAGCTGATGCTGCTGTTGTGATGCCAGGCGGCAGCCCTGCATTAGCCATTGGCTGCATTCCTGTGAGAATGGCAGCGCCCGAAAGCTGCTGCTGGCCTGCTGTCACTGCTAACAGCACACCTGCACTGCCAGGCCGCATCGATATGGCTGCTGCTGCATTTGTGAGCCCAGCTGTTGCAGTCACAGGCGCACATGACGCAGCTGCTGCTCCTGCTGCTGGTAGGAAGCCACCACTGGCAGGCCAACTCAGTGCAGGTGCTGCTGCTGTTGCTGCCACGTTGAGAGCAGATGCGCTTGCAGGGGTACCATTCACAGCTGTTGGCAGGCTGAACGGAAGGGCGGCGTACGGCATGCTCACCCTACCATGTGCACCTGCAGCCACACCTGTCATGCCACCAGCCTGCAGGCCCTGCTGCTGCAGCATTGTTGCCGGCGTCTGCCGCTGCTGTAGGCCTGATGGCAGCATCTGCTGCTGCTGCTGGCCTGATGGCAGCATCTGCTGTTGCAGCATTGTTGCCGGCGTCTGCCGCTGCTGCAGGCCAGATGGCAGCATCTGCTGCTGCTGCTGGCCTGATGGCAGCATCTGTCGCTGCTGCTGCTGCAGCATTGTTGACGGCGTCTGCCGCTGCTGTAGGCCTGATGGCAGCACCTGCTGCTGCTGCTGCAGGCCTGATGACAGCATCATGCCAGGCTGAAGCATCAGGCTACCTGCCGGGGTCGATCCTGCAGGCAGGGACACGGTTGTAAACTGCACCTTAGCTGGCCGGAAAGCCTGCTGCTGCTGCTGTTGCTGCAGCAGCACGCTGCTCTGTCCAGCAGATAGAGGCCTCCCAGCAGCAGCTGCCTGCTGCTGCTGCAGCGCTGCTGCATACACTTGGGACAAGTCCAGCCCTGCCGGCTTTGCAACCTGCCACTGCTGCTGCTGCTGCTGGCCTCCATCCTCGCTGAGCCGCTGCTGCTTGCCGCGGCCGCCTCTGCCCCTGCCTGCTGGCCGGCCCCTGCCACGCCCACGGCCCGCTGCCTCCTTGCTCCTGCAAGAGAGTGAGAGGGATGCAGGGTTGTCAAGTAGTGCAGGGCAGCAGGCGGAAGCCATCAGGGCAGTGCGCTGTTTGTGAGCCTCAACTTTGCTGCAGGGCTGTTGCGCATCCCCTCTGAACAAGCGATGCACCACTCATCAGCAACACCACTGCTGTCAAATGGCCGTATGTAGCATGCTCAATAAGACGAGCTCCCAAAAAGCACACAGCATCAATTATTGCTCTACTCCGTGACACAGCTTGCCCTGCAGCAGCAGCAGCAGCTGCAGGGGCAGCAGCAGCAGCAGCGTACCTGTGCAGGCGCGGCTCATACTCCCCAGGATCATCCACATTGTACTCCTCATCAGAGTCCCCATAAAAGTCCGTGTCTCGCTTCTTTTTGACCACCGACCTGCGCTTGCTGCGCCCAGGCGCCACACCAGCACCAACAGCAGCACCCGGGGCCACAGCTGCTCCTGCTGCTGCTGCTGCTGGTGCTGAGGATGCCGCAGCAGCAGGGCCTGTGGGCTGCATCGACCGCAGCTGCCTGCCAGCTTTCAATGCTGCTGCGGCTGCTGCCATACCGCGCTGTATGTGCGGCTGCTGGAAGGGCTGCTGCAGATGCTGCTGGAAGTTGTGCTGCGCCTGCTGCAGGTTCTGCTGCGCCTGCTTGGCCATCATCACCTGCTGGGCCCTGTCCTGCAGCATTGCGGACAAATGCGGGTGGAACAGCTGCAGGTAGGTGAACACCTGCTGCAGGTTCACCTGCTGCTGCTGCTGGCCACCCCCTGCTGCTGCTGCTGCACCTGGCAGCATGCTGGCAGCTGGGTCTGCAGGCAGCTCCAGCAGCTCAGCCAGTGCAGCCCGCTGCTCTGCTGACACACCTGCTGCTGCCAGCATGTGCATCAGCCTGCTGTCGTCCGCCACAGCAGCAGCGCCAGCAGCAGCAGGAGGTGCTGCGCGTGGCACGGCAGCTGCTTCACTTCCTGCCGCGTCATCATCGCTTCCGTAATCTGATGTGTCATCACCAGAAGATGACGGCCGCCGCCTGCCCCTGCCCCTGCCCCTGCCGTGGCCCCTGCCACGGCCTCTGCCCATGCTGCCATTGGCACCTGCGGCTGCAGCTAGTCCTAGACTGCCAGCTGCTGTTACAGCAGCTGCTGGTGCTGGCGCTGCTGGTGCTGCAACTCCCAGCCGACTGGCCAACCTGTCCGCTGCTGTTGGTGCTGCTGCAAACACTGTCCTGCGCTGGGTAAAAGCTGCAATGGCTGCTGCTGCTGCGTTGCGCTCGGCTGCTAGCGTTGCTGCTGATGCTGCTGTGCGCTGAGCTGCTGCTGCCGCTGCCTTGGCCTGCTCTCTTGCGTCCCTCTCTTGCTGCCTGGCTGCTGTCCTCTGGCGATCTTGCTGCTGCTTGGCCATCATCTTTTTGTACTCGACCTGCAGCAGACACGCAAATATATGTCATAGAATCAGCCAGAATGCCTTGCAGGATGTGGTGCTGAAGATCAGATCACGCTGCTGAACATCAAGTAAATTGCTGCTAGACAGTACCGCAAGGCAGCCCACTAGCGCATCAGTGCAACTGCTGCTTGCAGGAACAACCCATGCTTCTTGCAGGGATGCATCACTGCGCCTCAGCGCAGCTGCTTGCAGGAAATGCCCTACTGATCCTCCGCGCAGCTGCTTGTAATGGCACATCATGCTGCTTGCAGGACCGCACTGCTGAGCACCTGGCTGCAACTGCTTGCAAGAAAGCACCAGCGGCACTGCAGTGCAGCTGCTTGCAGGAATTACTTCTGTGGCACGTCAGTGTTACTACTTGCAGGAACGCACCATGCCGCTTGCTTCTGCGTGCTCTGGCACCTGGCCCAGCTGAAAGGCCCGCCGCACTCGCTGCTGGTCCTCTGGTGTCAACAGGTTGAAGCCAACCACCTTGTCTGGAGAGCCCATGCTCTTCAGTAACTCGACAGTCACGCAGCGCCTGCACAGATGATAGGGCAGCAAGAGGTTATTAGGAGCAGCAGCACCAGCAGCGACAGCAGCAGCTGATTTGGCAATGGCAGCAATGACGTAGAGCCCAGCAGGGTGCAGGCAGTGGCACCATGCATGCACAACATGCAGTGCTGGCGACAAGAGACGTGTCCTGTTTGTAATCTTATTAAAATTTGCAAGTAATAATAAGAGGAGTACAAGAAACCAGTCCTTGCTGCTGCAGCTACTGTTGATCAGGCAGTGATGTGGCTCGTTTTCCAGTCGTAGTTCCTGCATGTGCCCTTACCAGTGGCGCCACTTCCAGCAGTGTGTTATGTGGTCCCCGTAGCCTTTGACTTGGTAGTTGATCCCAAGCCGCAGCTCTCCTGCAAGCAGCAGCAGTGTTGTGTTGACCGCAGCTCTGCAGATAGTGCAACTGCAAGCACTGCACCAGGGCCTGATGCAGCTTCTGAACAGGTTGGTCCGCAGCTGCAGATGTCTAGTGATCTGTGAGCATGGAATTGATGTGCTGAACGCCTAGGAAGAAGACAGCACATATCTGTGCTTCTTGCTGTGTCTTGTCAGGGTCAGCAGCAGCAGCAGCAGCAGCAGGTCAACACCAAGCCAATGGTTTAAGAGCCAGTGATTCATTAAATAGAGCACAGCTGGTACCTTTGGGCATCTGTCTGTCCTCGCCTCCTCCCTCGACACAGGCTGCTCGCGGGCCAGTGCATCTTGATCTGTTCCTGCTCGCAGCACCAATGTTTGAATGTCAGCCTGGACCCTCCAGGCACACCGCATCATGTCGCCCGCAACCAAATCGCATGCTTTTTTCACCTTGCATACTCGATGAAGTAGCCTTCACCATCGTCCATGCCGTGTCGGGCTGTTCGACGCTTTCGACCTTCTTAGGACTCCCGAGCCTACGTTGACCTGTTGCCAATGCTCCGCTCTGTGAAGTAAAGAAATTATTCATTGCAGGTTGCCACAACGTTTCCAGCATGCAAATGTCAGACCTGTGTTAATTTTTTTAGAAATTATTGTTATGGCGCCATGGCGGCATGTGTTGAGCACAGCGGAAACAGAACAAAAGCAGGCACTTTTGGGCCACATACACATGTCAAGGAGTCATTCAACCACCCACTCTAACTCACACCAGTAGCAGCAGCAGCAGCAGCAGCAGTAGTGCAGCAGGCATTTCCACTCATTGTTACCCTACTGCTGCTGCCAGCATCAGATGTACATGGTTGCAGTGTATAGCCATGTAGCTACGTAGCTACAGGTATACCTGCAATATATTCCACCTCTATTTCATTGCCATCAGACTGTGGCAGAGTGCACAAGACGGGGAAGCACCACGCGTGAGTAGGCATGTTGAAAGTCACCACTGTTCTGTGCAACTGCCCAGCAGGGCCTGCTGGAGTCAAACTGCGTAGATGCAGCAGCTGGCTGCAAGAGCTGTCTGTAAGATCCGCATGCCGTATGCCATGAGCTTAGCAGCATACAACTAAAACTCCTGCAACAAATGAAGTCCCCGAAGTTTGGGGTCTCTCGTGCATGTGCACACCATGACCATGACAGTGGCTAGACTGCAGATGTATGTAGTTGGCGTCCGCAGAATCAACGTCGGCCACGCCAGCCACAACTATTTGAAAATGCAACAAATCAATCCATAATCGGGCTAAATCTGGATGATCTTCAAAAGCATCAGGTAACATTGGATTTAGCGCCTTCAAGCAATCTTCATCGGCCGTACAGGACCAAGACCAAACCGTCGCTTAGCGAAGAACCCGTCGCTGTGCAGCTGCAACTTGCGGAACTTAATTTAGCCTACGGAGCTCACTGCATTCACTGATAATGGCAGCAGCCCCTGAGCTGCAGCAGGAGCAGCACCCTGGTCTCATGCTGCACACCAGAAGCACGCCTCTTGATCACCTCCTGCGCTTCAACTACGCTTGTTTGCGTTCACATAGCACTTCGAGGGTGCCTTTGAGAACATCGGAAGCTGCTAGGAGCCCAGGCTCATGCAACCAGTGCGGTCCCGCAGCACTGGAAGAGCTGCTGCTCCCCAGCATACCCGTTGCATATGGCTGTTCCTTGCAGCTGCGGTGTTTGGTGGTTTAAGATGTGCTGCTGCCCAGCAAGCACCGATGCAGTGCCCTGCAGGAGAGTTTGGAGTTGCAGGCAGCAGCCAGCCCTGCACCAAGTGTGACAGCAGTCAGGCCAGGTGCCTGGGTGGTGCCCTGGTGCTGCCTGCACCTGGCTGGTGGCAACCAAGCCCAAACTCAGCGAGCATGAGCAGGTATGAACATTATAGGATTGCATGTGAAGCTCAAAGACACTTCCTGGTCTTGCAACAACAGCATGCAAGAATGCAACGCTTGCAGCTGGTTTGAGAGGCAATCCACCAGCAGCTGCTACTTCTTATACCAGCATCTGCTGCTGTCAACCTTGTCTCTCCATGCATGCACACGCGTTGAATCCGGCGCAGGTGTCCCAATCCACGTGCCTGCCTAGGTTTTCCTGCAGCAGCATGTGCTGCAGCAGGCCACCCCCAGCATGCGCTGCGGCAGTGCCACCCCTCCTGCAACACCTCAACGCCATCCTGTGTGGGGGGCGGCACCTCCTGCAGCAGCAACTGCAGCACTGCAACATATCTCGCCAGGCAATGCGCAGAGGTGCGTGTGCTGCTAGCAGCATAGCCCGAGGATGTCACCTGTGCATCACATCTACTGCTTACAGGGCTGCCCAGCCGTTTCAAGTTTGCACTGCAGCAATGCGCGCATGAGCAGCTTGCATCCTCGTCAAACCATGAGCTGTTGCTTTATTGCCGCAGCTGCCCAAAGGTGCTGCATGCAGTATCTGGTCGTCACTGCTGACCAGGATGCTCTGCCCTGCTGAACTGTCTCTTTGGCACTGGCTCCTGCAGGGGTACTCTGGCGTACTGTGTGCTGGTGAGACAAGCTGGCAGCTGCCGCAGTGCAATAACTGCAGGTGTTCTTGCCACATTGCACAGCTTCCGCTGCAGCTACTAGTATACTGTGCAGCAGGCGCCCAAGTATGTTGTAAGGCATGCATCATCCGCAGTTGCAAGGCAGACATTGTGTCAATGTATGGCATTCTGCATATGAGCAGTTCGGGCACTCATCTGGTGGAGCAACAGCAGTAGGTGTTGAAGTTTTGACAGCTCCACACTGCCACATTTGGGGCACCTTGATGTTTGTGCTGCCCACCGCGGGTGCTGTAGCAACTGCCTGCGTGCTTGTTACTACCAGCACTGACTCAGCCTGCTGCTGCTGCTGCTGCTGCTGCTGCTTGTTGTGTGTGCAGTGTGTGCTCCTGGCTATGGTCCCAAGGGCCTGCTGCTCAGATGCTCCAGGTGCATCGGCCAGCGTGCTGCTGCTGCGGTGTTTGCTGTGGCTGTGCTGGTGCTGCTGCTCGGCATTCGCTTTTGGGCATACCTCGCAGGTGCGGCACTGTCAGGGGCACTTGCCGTGTGTGATGTGCCATCTTTACAACAGGAGAGCAATGGTTGGACACACAGCATGTCTCAACGCTGTACAGCTTTATGGGGCAGTTTGTTTGCTGCCAGCTGCTGGCTTTGGGTGACATGCTCTCTTGTTGTGCTACAGAGCACCTGGCACTGCAGTCGTCCAAAAATGACATGCACCACTTTCTACTGATGTTGCTGTACATGCTTGTGGTGTTGCATGCCATGAATTGCTGGTGCTTGCAGAGTCTGAAAACGTTGAGCTGGCAGCAGCTGCCTGCGCTGTGCACCCAGCTGCCCACCAGACACCACCACCACCTCACCCACCTGGACCCAGCCAAGCAGCAGCACCTGGTGGGCATCCAGCAGCAGCAGCAGCAGCAGCAGCAGCGCCAGCAGTGCAGCTTGCCACCATGTGCAAAGCAAACATCGGACACAGGCCCGGCCCAAGTCCAATCCAGCAGCTGCCAGTTGTTCAGTGCAGCCCTCATGCAGATGCCTGCCATCTGCCCATCAGCAGCTGGCAGAAGCTGCAAGCTGCAGTCAAGCGGGCTGCTGGTTCAGTGACAGGTGTCTTCAGCCGTCAAACTCCGGCTGTCTGCAGCGACCCACCAACAGCACCAACAGCCCAAAGGAACGCTGCAGCTGGCAGCTTGCCAACACATGTACACCACCCACACCGCCATCACCACCACAACAATAACAACAACCAGCAGTACCCGGGAGATTATTCAGCTCCAGGGGATGCAGCAGGAGCAGCACGGCTGCCATCCTTTTGGCTCTCTGTACCGCCTCAGGCCAAGGAGTCACTGGCAGCAAAGCCTGCTGCTGCTAAGCCTCTGAGCTTCCTGCAAGCAGGCAGCACTGCTGCTGGCAGTCGTACTGCTGGAGAGGCACCACACCCAGCTTCTCCTCGCTTGCTGCGGCTGCCGCCCAAAGCAGCAGGCAGGTATGGGTCTTTGCAAGGTGTGGTTGCTGGACCTGCGCAATTCCCGGATGCAGAGGCACAGCCAACTGCTGCTGCTGCTGCTGCTGCTGGCTCAGCTTCGGGGCGAGTGTCAGGCCTGCCTGGAATCAGTACAGTAAACACCAGTTTCCTTGCTGCCGTCAGCAGCAACAGCAGCAGCAACAGCCTGAGCAGCTACAGCAGCGCTGCAGAGGACAGTGCAGCAGCGAGTGCACAGTCAGAGGATGGCCTGTATGCTAGCAAGCCGGCGAAGGCTAGGCCCCAGCTTGTAGGTACAGCAGATGCAAGCCCTGCAGATGTTGCTGCAGCAGGCGCCAACCTTGCGCGTGTTCCGCTGCTGCCGCCGGCGGGTGCAAGAAGTTGGTCTGACAGGTGTAGCACCGCCACTGCTGCAACAGCAGCAGCAGCATCCAGCTTGGAAGCAGCAGGTGCCCCAACAAGCGGTACTGGACATCATCAAGATGACAACAGCAGCAGCAGAAGTGCGGCTGCTCCTGAGGATGGCATCGGATGCAGCAGGAGCAAGCCGTCAGATGTGCTGCGGTGCTTTCTGCTGTTCCTGCAGTTCTGGGCCATACTGGCATCCATGCAGCTGCAGTGGCCTTCTGTCATTGCACAGCCACTGGCAGCTCTTAGTGTTATACTTGCAGCTGGACATGCGCCACCTCTGTCTGTAGATTGCCTGGTCAAGTCATTGGGTTTGGGTCTCAGTGGAGAGGCTGTAGCTGTTGCACGTGTTGTGTCGCTTTTCTGCATGCCGTTTGCCATGCTGTCGGTGCTGCTGCTGCTAGAGCTGGCTTTCTGGAGCGTTATGCGGCAGCTGCGCACGCATTTCAACGTTCCACGCAAGCCGGTGGTGTCGTCAAGGCACTTGGTGCAATGCAGAATGCACCTAATCACGCTAGCTGCTGTTTTCTTCTTCTATCCAAGCTTGGTGAGGACGTGCCTGCAGCTGTTTGTGTGTCTGCCTGTGCGCACAGCAGCCAACCCGCCTGAGCTCCAGCATGTATGGGCAGGGTATGCAAACATGCAGTGCGGTACCGGAGCACATGCGCTGCTGCGACCCACTGTGGGTGTCATTGGCATCCTGTTTGTATGCTTTGGCATGCCAGTTGGGCTAGCAGTGCTGCTTCTGCGCAGCTCAAAGCGCATGGATGCGCCCTCGCTGCTGCGCTTTGGCAGCCTGTTGCGCTGCTACAGGGGAGGCGCTGCACGCGCCTGGGAGAGCATGACTATGGTGCAAACCGCCGTATGTGTTGCCGTTACTGTGTTTTCAAACCAGCTTGGGGAGTTCTACCAGGCTTGCCTAATGAATGTGATGCTCACATTTGCTGTTGCCGCACTATTGTACATGCGGCCGTACAGATGCCAGCGCTTACAGCGCCTGATGGTGGGCGGGGCGATCTGTCTAACTGCCTCCAGCTATATTGCGCTGGTGCTGCTGACAGAGCGGGCTCGGGAGCCGGCTACTGGTGTGTTTGTGGCGCTGCCGGCGGCTGCAAAAGATGTGATTGGTGTGCTGGTGTTGGTTGGCAACATGGGGTGTATGCTGTGGGGCGCGTATGAGTTTCTGCTGGCGATGGACTGGCAGCGGATTATGGCGGCTGTGCGTGCTTTGGGCAGGAGCTTGCAGGCACTGACGGCGGCTGTTTCGCGGTGGCTGCAGTCACAAGGCGCAGCATTGAGTAGGTATGCGCAGGGCAGTATGTAATGGCAGAAGCTGGGATCAGCGTATGGGCTGCCAACTCATGTTGCTTATGGCGTGATCTGTGGTGTTGACAGAGATATTGCGTTGATGATCATGAGGTTGCAACATGTTGCACAACAGCACTGCAGTTATTTTTGCACCACAGCAACTTTGCAGATCATGCCGCTGTCCTTCAGTGTGCTGTCTTGGTGCCTGCGATCGTGTAGCGGCATAGACCGTAGGTCTTGTTGCTGTTGCTGCAGATGTGCAGGTCTTGCTGCTACACTTGGGCGTGCTGTCATTGATTCCTTGATCAAACAATCACCAACACCCTCATGACTTGAGTAGCGGCTCGCCGGGCTTGTGCCTGAGGCAGGTCTCAGTCCTGAGGTGTAGTGTAGTGTATTTTTGACCCGTAGCATTGCTGTGTATGTGCAGATCTTGCTGCTATGCTTTGCTGCTCATTCTGGGCTCGTGTACTTCTGGAGCGTCACTATTGGTCACGTCATTCATACAGGAACTGTGCAGCGTTGTTATCATTTTGCAAAACAATTGTGCAGCGTTGTTAGAAGGCCTGAACGACACCAGGTGCACTGACTGGCAGCAAGGGTGCCACAGCAGCCTGCCGTAGATCATGCCGCTGTACTTCAGTGTGCTGTCTTGGTGCCTGCAATCCTGTAGCGTCATAGACTGTAGGTGGCCAGTGGCCAGCTGGTGTATTGGTTTTTATTGCTTGTACCATGAGAGCCGTTTTCGTACGTCTTGTATATTTGGGCTGAGCTATGGCACGGGAAAATCATCGCTACAGCTTGATTGCATATGCATGTGCCTGACTTGTGCATGCATGTGCTTGACTTGTAATATGTTTTGGCGATGATTGAGGCTGTGACAACTTGACTCAAGTGCCGGGCAGACTTGGTGATCAGGGTGTTACATGACTTTGACCACCAAAAACATCGAATTCGTCATTTTACATCACAATACTGAACCAGGAAGGAGCCTCCTGCAGTGACAACCACTACACCCAGAATAAAAGCAACACCTTCAGCTTTGAGCTAAAGCACAGGATAGGGTTTCTGTGAATACTGACCGCGACCAGACTGGCAGCTTGTGCAAGTATACTACGTAGTACGCACAGGGTTTCGCAACCCAGTCCCCTCTCATCCTACAAACCCTGAAACATGACACTAGCTGCCACGGCGGGCTGCACTGTGGGCGCCACGTGCAGCGTTGCACCGCGTTGCAATGATGCTCATTCAGTCTTATGCTCCTGTGTGATCTGAGATAAGAAAACATGCAGCATCTGTGGAAGCAACAGCAGCATGTATGTATGCACAACAGAGCCAGTAGCTCAGCAGCTACAGGCCAGTTTGTGGCCGGCACAGTACTATGTCATGCTGCAGGCAGAATCCTGCAAGCCCCTCAAGCACCATGCTGGCGCCAAAATCAAAACCAACACAAATAGCAGTGCAGCACATCTGCATGGTGTGGCGTCATGTCACCAACCCATGCTTGCTCTGCTGTAGTCCAGTAGCCGCTGTCCTGATGCTGACGCCACAACCCACACACAACTCCACAACACTATCAAGCCTGAAACACTCTGAACCTACACCACAAAGCAGGCACATTCCATCCCATAGCCATCCCATAGTAGACACATGGAAGTGTGCACCACGCAAGAACCATCTCCTGCCCTTGCAAAGGCACAATGAGCCTGTGGGGCGCTTTCTCTGACAACCGCCAGCAGCCAACAACACACCAAAACTCAGCTGAACTGTACACAGTAGCTGCTGAGCCTTGCCTTGAAATGTCCAAGCTGCACGTGAACAACTGCATGCAGTAGTACCTATGCAGATGCCTGCTTGAATGCAGGGCGGCCATAAGACTGCTGTGTTACATGCATGGCCTCGCTGCTGCTGCATTCACAACTGATCACAGCACACACTCACATGCAGCTCATGTTCATGCACATACGTGCATACACACATGCAGCTCATGCTCATGCACAATGCCTGGAATCTGCTGAGTTGCACCACACAAACACCGGCGCAAGCCCACACCGGCGAGTCGCATCACGTTGGAACCTCACTCACAGCTGCACGCACCTTTCCTTTGCAGTTGCACCCTAACAGCACGCCTCTTGCCTGTGTGAAGCGGACATGATGCCATCACCACCCTGCTTGCTCAACATGCTCCACCTCAAATAGCAAAACACCATGACTCTGGAGGAGCGTATTTGTCTTTGTCTGCAGCCCTGCTGCTATCACAGCGCCAGCAGCAGCGTCGCCAGCACCAGCATGATGCTCGCTGCACTCGACACCACCGCCGCAACGGCCGCGCTCTTAGCGGTAGCAGCAGCAGGCGCATCCTTAGGCCTGCCCATATCCATGATCTGGCCAGACTTGAGCTTGTATGCAGCCACGCAGTTGCTGCCCTGGCCTCCCAGCTGAATGAACATGGTGTCATTCCCCCTGGTCATCATTGTGGCAACTCCCTTAAAGTTTGGCACCACCATCACGCCACCCCCAGCAGCAGTAACCAGCCCCTGAATCGGCTTCTGGCAGGCAGCGCTGAGGCTAGTTGTAGGCATAGCAGTGGGGCCAGCAGTAGACATTGCACCAGCACCCATCATGCCAGCTTGCAGGAGATGCCTGTGGCCCAGCATGTTGTTGCCCATCAAGCTGCTGCTGGGCTGCTGCTGCATGCCAGCGCCACCCATGCCCATGCCAGCACCGCCCATCCCTGCACCACCCATGCCAGCGCCTGCCATACCACCTGCTCCACCCATGCCTGCTCCTCCTGCCATACCCATGCCAGCACCGCCAGCACCACCAAGGCCTGGCACGCCAGCAGCAGCAGACTGATCCATGCCTGGCACACCTGCCACGCTCTGACCTGGCATCGCCGCCTGGCCAGCGCCGCCTGCCTGCTGGCTGCCGCCTGCTGCCATCTGCTCCTGTGCCGCCTGCATTGCTGCCATCTGCGCCTGCTCGGCTGCCTGCATGGCTGCCATCTGTGCCATTGCGGAGGCCTGGTCAGTGGCTTGGCCCTGCAGGTTGTTGTTCATGGCCTGCAGGTTCATCCACTGCGCGCAATCATACAGCCATGTGTTGCTCTGGCAGGCCTCTGGGCCCGGCCACTGCACCATCTGGAAGATGGCACCTGCGGGAAGATGCAGAAGCACAGCAGCAGCATTTGGGCGCGTCAGTGGTGTCTGCGTGGGGGCCGGGCTGTGGTTTGGGTGCAGAATCACGAAGGCAAGGCGCAGGCGTGACAGCATCTGCAAGCTGGGCATCAGAAAGAGCAAAGGTTCGAGCAGCTAGGCATGGCCGCAGCATCAGCAGCAGCGCCAGGCAACACGGCCTGCCTGCATCATGGACTCACTTCCGTCTGTCTGTGCGCCGACGGGTGGTGGCGTGACACACTTGCAGTCGCTGTAGGGCTTGTTGAATGTGCCGCCGCTGTTGCACATGAACAGGAAGCTCTGTGGGAGTGCACATCTGGATGTGCATGTCTTCAAGTTTGCTGCACACAGGTCGCTGCCATCGTTTTCAATGATGAGGCCTGCAAGCGCTGCCCTGGTTGACAGCGCCAGAAAGGCCAGTGCTAGTGCCCAGCAGGCACATCCCAGCCTTGCCATGCTGATACACGCTTTCCTGCAAGCATGCAGAAGCATACAGGTACACAAATCAGCACGTTCAAGGTATCCACGAGGCTGATGGTAGGCAATTGGCCCTGTCACTCTGCTTCTCCTGCAGCTCATGCTGCTGCTGTATCATAGCGGGTGTGATGATCGGCATCAGGTGATGCATCGGACATGTAAAGCTGAATCAGTTCAAATACATGTTGTTCATTGCGAACAGCTAGCATGCGTGCGCAGCATGCAAAGCGAGCAACGCCCTGGCAGTGGTTCGCGGCTAATTTAACTACCCACACGGTCCCTGATGCGTCACGCCTTCCATCAGACAAGCTTAAACAGCTATTACGTCAGACGTATCGGCTGGGCGCCTCACCTCTGCGTGTCACCAAGTGATCGGGGTCACCAGCAACTGGAGGTGTTGCTCCCTACGCTGTAGTTGTGTGTCTAATTGCGTAAAGAGTCGTTGAGTTGAGAACCTGTCTGCGCTGATCGGTTTCAGCAACAGGCTAGGCAAATCAAACATCAGGCACCAACGACAACAACGACAGGAGGGGTTTTGTTTGTTGTCTGGTTCTTCCAAGACATACTATTACGATAAGACATTTTTACATCGTTTTACATACGCCGTGTTCTGCAATGATGGGTCTCGAAGTGCAAGATACACTTTGACCAGTGACTGCAGGTCACTCCACCCAGCTTGAAAGTGAGCCTGCCTTATCAAAGGCAGCTCCGCTACAGCTCAAACTCATGGATACAAGGGAAACTCTGCTGGCTGTGGTGCTGGATAGTCTGAGCGAGGAGCAGGCAAGAGCATCACAGCAACGCCCAATCCAACAGCAGTAGCCAGAGCTTGTGCAGCTATGCTTGCGGCTTGCAGCTTGAGACTGAACCTGAAAGTCGTCTTTATGGCTGTCTGTAGATCAGTGAAGCCAACCTGTTCAGGCTGCAGCTGGTCTGCAGCTTCAAGAAGAGGCAGAGCAGCGCAGATGCTGCTGCAGGTGCAGTGCACTGCAGAATGGCCTGACTAACAGCTGCAGCAGCTTGACCTCCTGCACCACCTAGCTAATCAGCTTGAGCATCGTCTAAACACCTGCCCATGTTGGTTGTCTCTCCAGGCTTACTGTCCGGGGTGATCAACCAGCAGCCTGGTGGCGATGCAGTCACAGGCCTGCTCCTTGTGTACCCCGCATGCCTGCTTGTCTGCCTGGAGGTGAGGCCAGCACAGCCAGCTGGGCCTTGATGAGTTTTGAGGGATTAGTCAGGCAAATGACGGAGCCTTCGTTTCCTGTATGTGTCAACGCTACAGCATAACAGCACCCACTGACCAGCAGCCCAGGCACCAGCAGCAGCTGCAATCTGCATAAGCAGTAGATGCCGCTCGCATAGCTGCATACCAGACATACAGATAGATACTCCATTCGTGTGCGCGCCATGCAGGGGTACCTGCACACCCTCCAAGGTGTGCTGCAGGAGCTGAGCAGCAGCCAAGATGCAGCAGGCTTGCTTCAGGACACACGGGTAAGCAGACTGTGGCTCCCTGCAGCATGGAAGTGGATGTTGACCGCAAACAGTAGTTAACAGTATGCGTCTCAGACCACTTCAGCATGCATCATGATGCTAACAGTAGCAGCTACTGGCTTGTCGGCTGCCAACAGCAGCTGAAACACCAGCTGAAGCACCACCCATCAGTAATGGCAGCAAGTACGCATGAATTCCAGAGCAGACACACGAGGGACTGGTTGTTCCTGCTCCTGCCTGCTGCCACTGCCTGCTGTGTCTGCAGTTGCTGCTGAGCAGTGAGGGGCTGCCGTCCCGCTGCTGCAGTGCGCTGTTCACTGCCTTCATTCCTTCAACCAGCAGCGTGGAGACAGCAGACGCAGCAGACCCAGCACAGTAAGCACCACGTCCTTCAAGCCTACACTGCTGGCTATGTTATGTCAGCAGTGCGGCATGTGTTATCACGCACACGGACGGATGGTGGAAGCTGCGTACAGCACTCGACAGAGGTGATATGTGGCCAGCGGCAGGCCTTCAGCCTTGTACAACAGCTGGAAAGCCCCCAGTAAATAAACCAGCCCTCGGATAGCTAGGTGCTCTGCTAGCAGCAACAGTAATGACAGTGCAGTGCAGTTGCGTAGGGCTGATGCCTGCATGCTGCTGGTGATGCTCGCAGAGTTGTCAAGCTGGCGAGCAGCGCTGTTGCAACGCAGAGACGGATCGCAAGCAGCTTGTCAGTGCTGCCAGAGGTCAGTAGTGTGTGCAGCAGCTAGCTGCGGGTATGTCTGGTGCTGTGCAGCTGCATATGCTGCGTGCTGGCATCTGGCTGCGGCAAGCGACGCCAGCAGCAGCAGCACAGCATTGCAAGCTGTCAAGTTTTGCACCTGCTGACGTACTGCGTTGCTCAGCGCTGTTTTGTGAAATCTGCAGCTCACATCACAGCAGTATTTGTCCCACAGCACCTCTTGGGCCTGCACAACAGCCCGTCACAGTCTTGCCGTGCTGCTGAACCCTCGTGGCCGCTGCTGCTGCTGCTGCTGCTGCTGCTGCTGCTGCTGCAGGCTGAGGCTCTGCACCAGCTGGGCTCGCTGGAGTCCTACCACGACGACCTGCCAGGCTGCGAGGTGCTGCTGTCGCTGGCCAGCAGCGCAGAGCTGCCCAGCGCCAGTGACTGGCTGGGCATGTATGGCAGCACTGCACCAGCACTGCTGCTGGATGATGACGTGGCATGGCCAGTGGCGCGGCCTGTGGTGATGTCGGTCGTGTGAGTGGGGGCGCTTGAGCCTTTGCTGAGGTGGCCAAACAGCACGGTTCTGTGCAAGCTACGAGGTGCTGCTGCCACTGGCCAGCAGCGCAGAGCTGCTCAGTGCAACAGCAGCATGTGTGCTCAGCAGAGCAGTGCCAGGGGCGGGAGGTCAGCTGCAGACTGCAAAGTGTCGCACAGAGACCGGCGCGCGGCCCTGTCATGCGCTGTTGCGCTGTTCCAACCAGCGATGCACGAGGCATGCGTGGCTGTTGATGTGACTTAGTACTGACATTCTGGGGGGAGTGTGCAAGATGCATACATTGCATTGTTGTCACACTTGCTGCAGTCAAAGCAGTCATGGACGTCACGTGCCTTGAGTCAAGTCAAGCAACACTGCTGTCTCGGGGACGTCATACTTGTACATGGGCGACCCCTGCGAACGTCAACAAGTAACTACATATTATGTACATTTCAACCTGCGACAGTGGTAAGATTTGCTCCCAAACAAGGGGTGTGCTGACCATTCGGACCCAAACCAAATCATCATGAGTTGTGCTGTGGATCAGCAGCAACTGCTTTGCCATCATTGCAACGGGTACGCAACACTAACACTATGATTGCAGAGAGGAAATGTGACGTTATCGTTGGCTGGATGCTGCTGCTGTGGATTTTGATGTGGCGGGGTCAAAGCCCGTCAGCAGGCCCCCGGAAGGTGGGGCAGCGCCGTTGGTGCGGAGGCTTAAGCCCAGCTCCAAAACAATGCTCATTTGACTCTTAAGAGATTTTTAGATCTTGTTTTGCATACATGCAACCTGCATGGCGGACAAGCTGAAGATGAGTGCACTGCACGTCACCCTTTTCCTGCTTGCAGCTCTGACAATGTTTTGGAGGCAGCACAATCACAATGCAGGGCCAGTTTGAGATAACGAGGTGCCCAGCAGTGGTTTAGGCGCTTCCCAGCCGTTCGACCCGTCCCATGGTGTAGGTCTCCAGCTCAGACAGGAAGCTGGTGGGTATAAACTCGAGCTCTACAGGCAGCTGCGATGTAATGCTGTTCGTTTCTTGCAGGTTCTCTCGCATGCAAAAAAGTGTATTTTACCTGGGAATTGATGTGTGTTCAGACAAACTTCCGCAGTACGTGCCATCACACCCCCACACCTTCGCCAGCCACTGGTATCGCTGACATTTGCATACAGATTATGCAGGTCGGCTTGTAACATTTGGTCTGTTGATTATCCCTCCATATGCTCGCAGCACGCTACAAAGCTCCTCTGAGTGAGAACCAAGCAGAAGCCAGCTTGCACATGTTCTGCAAGAGCTAGGCCAACCGACATACAACATAGTTGCATAGTTCAAGATATTTCTCTTCGTAACGAAATTGTGCTGTGTCAGTGGGAGCTCGTATATATTGGGCACCGTCCGTTCCTGCTTCCATGGCAGCTGGTGGCAGCGCATCAGATACCACGCCTAGCAGCATGAGTGCTTCGGAGGCGTCTAGTAGCGACTCAATCAGCGCAGCTGCTGCAGTGCCAGATACCAATGCAAGTTCCCAGGAGCGGGTTATGAGCTCACCCGCCTGGCATGTAGAAGCTATTAGAGGCAGGCGACCAAAGATGGAAGACGCTTATTGTCATGGTACAGTGACGATACGCGTACAAGCCTCGGCAGCTTCAGGCCAGCCCCCCCAGCAGCAGCAGGTCATCGTCGGGGGTTGCTTCGATGGGCATGGTGGCGACTCTGTCGCCAAGTACATCGCCAGGAACATCCCAGACCGCATATGTGGCAGGTTATCGGGCAGCAGCGTGAGCAGAAACAGTGTGGCAGCTGCTCTGTCAGCTGCCTTCACTGACCTGGACCAAGAGCTGTATGCCAAGAAGGCAGCTAGCCTGAGGGGATCCACAGCGCTTGTGGCTCTGGTAACCAACAGCAGCATCCACATCAGCAGCTGTGGTGAGTTTATTGCAGCTTTCAAATGCAAAATCAGGCCAGTTTAGGCAGTGTGCAATGAGTGAAGCCGCTGAGTGTTGGCTTCAGTGGGGACCAATGGCAGTTTTGCAGATGTCAGATGCTATTGCGCCATGCATGCACAGCCAGCCACATTTCGACGTGCCAAACATTTCTCAAATACTATATAAGCATCTTGCAATGCTTAGCAGCAGATTCTGGCTGGTGTTGCGTGTTGTGGCATGACCTTTTGCTGCCTGCGTCTACGCTGCAACCCCTACACTGGGCGGTAAAACTAGCTCTCAGCAGCTGTCATCGTACTCAGTCCCATATGACCATACTCACCCCCATGTATTGTACTTAACTGCTGCAGGTGACAGCAGGGCGGTGATCATTAACAAGGCAGCAGCCATACAGCCAGTGGAGGACCACACTCCCACCCGGGCAGATGAGCAGGTGCGCGCAGTGCACTTTCTTGTTGGGCAGGCCAGCACAAGTCCCACAATCAGCAATGCATACATAAGTCATTGCAATGACACATTGGTGCATCATGCACGCATGCATGCTGTGTATGCGGCAACAGCAGATGCATGCGTCGTCAGTGGGCCGGGAAGCTGCCGGGAAGCTGCCTGCAGGTCACCCTTTCCACTCTTCCTGCTGCTGCCGCTGCTGCTGCTGCTGCTGCTTTGGTCACACTTCAATGCAACAAGGCTCGCATCCGTGCAGCTGGAGGGCAGGTGTTCTACCACAACGGCTGCCGCGTCATGGGCGCTCTGGCCATGAGCAGAGCCATTGGGGACCATGCGCTGCGGCCATACGGTGAGGCGGCTGCGGTGACATGTGCCCTCACATATATGCAATGCTCACACACGGTGAACCCAGCACAACGTATAGCGCAACAGAACACATGGTGGATCCAGCAGTTACAACATGTGTCTTGTGCGCTGACATGTAGCAACGCTAACATGCTGCTGCTGCTGCTGCTGCTGCTGCTGCTGCTGCTGCTGCAGGCGTAATTGCTGACCCTGACGTGGCGCACTACGCAAGGCAGCCAGGGGACGAGTTCCTGCTGCTGGCCAGTGACGGGCTGTGGGCGGTGCTGAGCAACCAGGTAGGGCACGTGAACAGCAACTGCAGAACCTCAACAGTTGCTCCTTAGCATCCTGTACAAGATGGATTTCATGCAGCTGCTGCACTGACCATGAGCATGCATGCATGGGGCTTTCACTGTAGCGGTAGGGCTTGATCACTGTAGCGGTAGGGCTTGATCACTGTAGCGGTAGGGCTTGATCACTGTAGCGGCAGGGCTTGATCACTGTAGCGGTAGGGCTTGATCACTGTAGCGGTAGGGCTTGATCACTGTAGCGGTAGGGCTTGATCACTGTAGCGGTAGGGCTTGATCACTGTAGCGGTAGGGCTTGATCACTGTAGCGGTAGGGCTTGATCACTGTAGCGGTAGGGCTTGATCACTGTAGCGGTAGGGCTTGATCACTGTAGCGGTAGGGATTGATCACTGTAGCGGTAGGGCTTGATCACTGTAGCGGTAGGGCTTGATCAGCTTCTGTGGAGTGTGCTCTATGCAGCCGGTCGCTGGAGCCGTTAAACTTACTAGCTGCTGGAACTGTTGTGCCTGCAGGACGCTGCCGACCTAGTCAGCCATGCACTGAGGGAGCTCACTGCAGCAGGCATGAGCAGGCAGCAGGTCGCTGCAGTGCTGCCAAAGCTGCTGACAAAAGTGGCCCTGGCACGCGGCAGCAGCGACAATATCACTGTGCTGGCCATGGACTTACAAGCTGGCAGCAGCTGCAGGAGCAGCAGCAACAGCAACAGCACGCCGCGGTGCAGCAGCAGCGGCGAGCTGGCAGTTGCAGAGCAGCCCGCTGCAGCAGCAGCACCAGCACCAGCAGTCGCGTGCGCGAGCGATGACGACTCATCTGCCAGCACAGATGCTGTGGACACTACAAGAGCTGCAGCAAGCGTGGCCAAAGTGTGCGTCAGCAGCAAGCGCAGCAGCGCTGACACAGTGGCTGTGCTGAATGCAGCTGCAGCAGAGCACTTGAAAGCAATCATCCGCGCAGCAGCAGCAGACGCAGCTGTTGCTTCGTCAGCTGCAGCACCAACACCTGCAGCAGCGGTGCCTCACAAGTCAGCAAGCAAGCCGCATAGTGGGGATGAAGCAGCAAACAGCCCCTTTGCTGCTGCTTCCGCTGCAGCTGGCAGACATGTGGAGGCAGGAGCAGCAGCAGCTGCTGCAGCAGTCAGCAAGGCGCAACTTCTGCAGCACAGCAGGAGTGCTCCTGCTCCGCTAGCCCATCAACAAAAGCAGCAAGCAGCTGTGGATGCGGCTGCCGTGTGCCAGCAGTCTGCAGCTGCAGGATTGAGCAAGGCTGGCTTGAGAGCCAGGAGCGTTTCCACCTCCCTGTCTCCCTTTGTAGTCTCTGCTGCTTTGCAGCCGCTGCACTGCGACTTAGACAACTGCCTTGCCAGCCCTTTCCTGAGCATGCAGCGCGCATCGCTTCCACAGGTGTGGCGCGACTGGGCCAATACGCAACCGGGCGGCAGCAGCAGCACCAGCAGCGGCAGCACTGCCACTGGCGTATGTGGCCTGCCGGCACTTGCAGCCGCTGCCGCCGCTGCTGCTGCTGCTGCTGGTGATGTCAGCTGTGTGGGCCAGAAGCGGCGCATGGTGACTACTGAGAGCCCAGGGATGGGCAATGTAGCAAGCTTGTCTGCACCAGCCAAGCTGCAGCGGGGTCAGGATGGCACTGGGGCAGCTGTGAGAGTTGCAGTGCAGCAGCGCTGGGTTGCTGCTGCTGCTGCGGCGGCTAGTCGGCTGGCTCTGAAGGTCAAGGCGTGACACAAGCGACGCTGCGTGGTTTAGCTCGGGTGCTGGCTGGGCATTGTTTGTGTAGTGGCTATCGTGACGATCGGTCAGCAATGCAGCAGGGTAGAAAGCACATTCGGTCTCGAGGTGCTCGACTGGCGGGGTTCAGTGCTGCTGGCCGGTACCCTGCTGTACATTGTGTGTTGCTGTGCTGGTAGGGCTAGGTGTGTGGGTCGTCCCTTTTGTGCACACAAGCACTTGTGACGCGTTGCATCAGGACTGATGACAGATGACTCATCATATGATGGGGCCGTCTTGACGTGACACAATGGCTTACAGTGCATCTTCTTGTGTTATAAAAGAAATCGGAAGGCTGTAGGCTTTGCAGCAATCCAGTGTGTAGGGCCTGGCAGCACTTGATGCTGTTCATGCACAGCATGTTTTGGGGTGTGTGAAGGTGCTACAGAAGGTGTTTGACATAAGGTTTGTCCATGACGACAGAGTTGTGGACCTTGCACCAACAGGCGGTTACGGCAGCATCAGGACAGGACAGCACACTGCAGTGTGTGACGGTAGGCATGTGACCTTGTATCGTGTTACTGCCAGCACTGCAGTTTTGGGCTATGCACATGTTGCGCTTGGCCAGGACTTTGGGTTTTTTTTTTCGCCAAGCATCCATAACAGGTGTTGAACGGCAACAACAGCAGCGACATCCTCTGCTACGCGGTCGTAAAGAGCAGGTAGCAGGGAACATGTTGAGCTCTCGTCCTTGCTGTGCTCTGCCCCCTTGTGTATTGCCTCATTCATATGTTTGCCTCATTCATATGTTTGCTTCAGGCAGTTGGGTAGCTTGCACAAAGTACTTGATGCTCTCTGTGCGTCTAGGCTGTTGTGATGTGGATCGGGCACGCTTTGCAAAGAGTGGCCTCTGACCGGCCGCCAGTGCGTACTTTCATCTTCATCTCGATGTGTCAGCACTTGATGTGCTCCTGCAGCTGCACTTGCACAGCACTCGCAATGGCATGCATGCTGATGGTGCATGCTGCTGACTACTGTTGTGTGGGTGTTTGACTGTGTTCTTGTGGCAGCTGCCGAGCATGGCACAGGCAGGCAATGCTTAGCACCGGCACAAGTTACACTGCACATTGCTGCATAAAATTGTATGTCACTATCGATGTTTTTTTGCCATTTGTGGCAGTGTTTGGGCTCAGGTTGCGTGTTTGCATAGCCCCTCACCATGTGCCTGCAGCTGCTGTGGCAGAAGCATGCGCGCCGGCAACAGTTTTTTTAACTAGGCAGGAGGTAGCTGGTGCACATGGCTCGCTCAGCGACAGGGGGTCAGGGCAGTCAGTGGTGCTCAAATGGCCCGATGTGGCCTGTCTATGCTGACAATGCGTTGGACTGAGCGTGATGTCGGTCATGAGGCACAGCAGCTGCTGTCATAAAGGCACACAGGTGATACTGCACCGGTGCAGGTACCTGCTGGCATTCGTTTTCAGTTGAGGTGGCGCATGCTCGAGTGCCAAACAGGGCATGGCCATTGCAGGCGTGATGCAGATGTGAGTTTCAGTTTAAGCTACGCCAGGCGTCGTATCGCATGCTTCTAGCAGGTTAGCCCCAAGGAGTGTGTTGCTCTGCCGCTGGCACTGTGCGCACTGCAAGGGGCGTGAGTGCTGCACTGTCATAGGTAGCACCTGACCTGATGTGTCTGTGGCTTTTGCCGGCTGAACCAACGTATGTATGCTGGTGCGCTGATTATATTGCTGCCCGTCGTGGGGCGCCCGTGTACTGCGGCCAAACCCGTCAGTCTCGATCAATCTGGCAAGCACCACTTGTGTTTTTGGAGAGCAGTTTGTCACTTAGGTTACCTGATAACCCTCAGCTTTGGGCATGGTGCTCTCCCTGATATGCTAGTCAGCAAGCATGCAGTGCAGGGCAGCTCACTTTGATTGTGCGTGAATTGGGCGGCCGGTCTGCTGGTTGAACCGCTGTTGCCTGCCTTCCAGCAGCTTGTGTACTGTGCTTTCCATCTAGCTGTTACTGGTGACCCACTGTGTCCCTGGTGACTACCATGCAGCTGCATCATCCATGCACCTGACTGTTCCTGCAGCAGACAGCAGTGTCGCAGCTGGAGTAGTGCTGTCGATAGTGTGGTCGCTTGCCAGCCAACCACCACACTTGCTAGCCACCGGCTGCTGATTTTGGGCACGTCTGCCGGTGCACGCATTGGACGAGGCTATTTATATCCTGTTCTGCTTGCCATTAGCCATGCATGCAATCTGTGATGTCATTGCAATGTCGTGTCGATGAATTCTGTACTATGATGGGAAGCATCACCGTGGCTGTCTAGGTTGGTCATGCTGTATCTAGCTGCCAAATGGCAATGTGCTGTGCACACAGCATGTTACTGAACCCCTGTAGGAACTAGACTGTAAGGATACCACATGCTGCACGACCGAGGTTCACATCCGTGTGTGCATGTTTCGTCTTCTCTGGTGGCCTGTGTCAAATGAGGCGGTTGTGTCCCATGCATGTGCATTAATCAGGACCAGAGAGCGTGAGCTTGTCACAGGCAGTGTGATTTTTTTTGGTTTCTAAGGGGGTTTTGCAGCATACTCTTCTGCAGCATCAAGACCGTGCATGCCATGAACAGGTGCAGGATGCCATCATGTCAGGCGGCCTGACATGGCATCCAATGGACGCCGTCCATTGACGTTCGGTTTGCTTGTTTTGGTCTTTGCTGACAGCTAAGGTTGGTGAACCAGTCACTGTAATGTATGGCACAGCATTTGCTGCGGAAAGTTCATGCATTCGTCCTGTGCAAGGGATACCATGATGCTGACTTGGCGCCTGAGTCTGATTGGTCGAGCACTAACTGCTGAACATGCTTCCAACCAGCAAGCGCAGCTACTGTCAGCTACAATACACATACATGCTAATCGACCCGAACAAACCGTTCGCAACAGCAAAGCAGCGGTTGGCACGTTGATACTGGCCAAGGACTGCTACAGCCAGATAGCCCTAGGGTACAAGGTGCCACATCAATACAGACGAGAGTGCGGGAATGACGCTCGAGGCAATTCACAACTGCAGCAAATTCAGTTGGAATTGGCAGTTGCTCGTGAGCGCTTCGCATTACAATAACAGCGTATGAGCAGCACGTTCTGTTGTCGCGGAGTGAGCTCATTTGATCTTGCTGTCGAAAGTTCAGCTCCCCTTGTTTTGCTTGAATTGAACTTAGTTGTTCACAGCGACAGGTGGGCGTTACACCCAGAGCTACTGCACACCTCAGCACAGCGTTCCAACTGCAGGATATTCACCGTCCTGCCCCATGCGCCTCGTCAACTTTCAATGCAGGGCGTACAATTGAGCTTGTTTAAGCCGTAATCTTTCACCAAGTGCGAGCCGCATCAGCAGGACCAGCAGCAGCAACTTGCAGGACCATCAGCAGCAAGCAGCAGCTATGGACTTGCTAGTTTCGCTGCCTCAGCAGCTGCAGCAGCTGATGCCACCGCTGGAGGGCCAGCCTGTGGACATGCTGTTTGCTCTATACGTTGCTCTGGGCGTGCTGGCAGTGCGCCTGGCCAGTGAGAGGCTGCTGCTGCCAGCCCTCAACTCCGCATTCAAGGCTCGCCTGCAGGGCGAAGACAGCAACCCCTCAAAGATTCGGAAGCGGGTGAGCCCCCAACTTGCCAAATGGCTCCTTTGTGTGGGATTTCTGAATGCTGTGGTGCATGTTAGTTGCTGATCTTGTCGACATGCACGGATTGCCGACACACATCTCCCCATCTCAAGCTGCCAGGTGCACCAGGTGGTTGGGATGTGTAGTACTTCTCGTATTGCTGTGTCACTCAAGAACAAGACCACATGCTTTCAAATCAAAGCAATGCTACGCCAGGAACTTGCTGGTGCCGCTGCATCAGCTGTCCTGCAAGTGCGCGTGACCTGCACATGCAAACATAAGGCTCTGTGTGAGGCTGTGACGCTGTGGCGGCCTGCTCACCCATACTCAGTCGCTGCGCTCATCCCTACTCTGCTGCTGCTGCTGCTGCTGCTGCACACCTCACGCTTTAGGCCTACAACTGCTTCAACAACAGCTTCATTGCAGCCTCCTCCCTGCTGATGACCAGCTGGGCCTGGCATGTAACAATGACGGATAACGGCGGCTGCACACCCTTCAGCACACACAGCTGCCTGGCGGGCTGGCCAGCCATATCTGTCAGCCGGCAGTTCAAGCTCGTGTGGCTGACTGTGTTTGGCTTCTACCTGTATGAGATGATCTGCACTGCGCTGCGCGTGGGCTGCGTGCTCAGGTGAGGCTGCGGGTTGGGGTGGATGGTGGTGGGTGCTGCATGCATTGGCGCTTTTTAGCAGTGGTGTGCAGCAGCGGGAGTTTTGTAGACGCAGTGACTTGTGGGCTGCATGCTCAGGTGAGGCGGCGGGTGGGGCTGGCGAGTGTTGATGTTGCAAGCGGCGCTGCATGCAGTTGTGGTTTTACGTTGGTGATGAGCAGCAGCGGGAAGTCTTGGATACGCACATGTGGGCTGCGTGCTGGGGTGAGGCGGGTGGGGCTGGGTGGTGGGTGCTGCATGCGATGGTGGTTGATAACTGTCTAATCACAGAGGTATGTTGGGGCGTACAGGCAAGGTCGGCAGCACAATGGATGGTGGAAGCCAAACTTGCAATGCACGAAGCTGTCCAGTGTATGCTTGCGACGGGTCATGCATTATGGGTAGCTGAGCCTGTGCCTGCGCTTGCATGTGCTTTGTGCTGATGCGTATGCTGCCGCGCCTGCTGTCGCTGCTGCCTGCTGCTGCAGCACTGAGATGGTGGTGCACCACATCATCACCATGTGGATGATGGTGAGTGTGCTGATCAGATCTGACACATGCACTGCTGGCAGAACCAGCGGCGGCAGCAAGAGATGCGGCCAGCACAGCTGCGGGCAGTGCGTTGTGACACTAACAACAGGCGTAGCTGCAAAACAGCCATGCCCAGCAACAGCCATGCATTGCATGTCCACTGTTGACCGTCATGTCCAAGGATCTAAGCATATTAGCGCAGCAACTGCCAGCCACAACCATGCGCACGCATATCATCCCTCCATATCAGTACATGCATTCGTCTTCATGCCGACCTGCTATCGTGTGCGTATCATACATATGAAACGCATTATGTACAACCTTCTGCAACGTTCCTGTCCTTTTTCCTGCAGCTCTACGGCTACTTCTACAGCCTCGGGCGCTACGGCCTGATGGCCACAGCCCTGCTAGACACCAGCAACACGCTGCTGCACAGCGCCAAGGCCCTCAACTATGCGGAAGCAGCCTTTCCGGGCCTCGCAAGCCTCAAAGATGCAGCCTTCAAGTCCTTTGCGCTGTCATTCCTGCTGTGCCGAGTGCTGGCGCCGCCGCTGGCGCTGATTAAGCCTGGCTTGCTGGACGGGCGCGCGATGCCGCTGCTTAGCTATTACATTACAAACGGGCTGCTGCTGTTCATCTACAGCCTGCAGCTGTTCTGGTTTGTGAAGATCGTGAAGATTGCGATGGGAGGTCCGGCGGGAGATGAAGAGGAGGAAAGCAGTAAGCCGGCAAAGGTGGCAGCAGCAGCAGCAGCAGGCACGAATGGTGCAGCACTCAAGGCAGAGTAGGCTGGGAGCAGCTTGCGCAGGTGCCGCCTTGTCAGGTTATGGTATAGGCAAGTGTTGGGAGCAGGGATGAGGCAGGAAGGAGGGTGGGCAGTCTCGCTTGACAGGCGCATGCGTATGCGTGTGCATCAGCGGAAGCGCAAGTACTGCGCACGACGGCTGCCTGCCCGATGCAATTGCGGTGGTTGTGTGGGCATTGGATGGTGGGATCGGAGCGAGCGGCTTGCACGGCTGCAGCAGCAGCAGTAGCAACTGGCTTGCATGTGGCACAACTAATGGCAGCGCAAGGCATACCATGCATCGTTAGGCTTCCCTGCAGCCTTTCTGTGCAGAGGCTCTGCGGCGTGTGCGGTCGCTAGCATGGTGTGTGGCTGGGGGCGATGCAGCAGCTGCGTTGTGCTGCCGCGGCGGCTGGAGGTGCTCAGCAGCGCATTTCCCAGCGGTGTATCTGGAAGCGCCTAAAGTTGGGGCATGCGGCTGTGTGCTTTCTTGTACAATAGCAAGTGTTGGGCAGTTGTACACAGTGTTCTTCTGGACAGGCAGCAATGCATTTTCCGGAACAATCTTTGACAGGTGTGATAGGGTGTGAGGCGGGAGTTAAGCTGCGCCTGCGGTGCCGTATGCCTGCAGTGTGTTGGCAACAAGGGCTGAGGCCAGCTGCATGTTGCAGTGTTGGTGACGGGGGGATCGGTGCGCTTGATGCGCTGGCTGTTTGCTTCAAGTAAGGCTGGCGTAGGTTATGGTTCAACCGAATGTTTGTTGCCATGCCATCGTGTTATCAGTGAAGCCGCTTGATAGGCTGTCACAGCCCGCAGCCATTATATACGCATGATGGCATGGCAGCTGGCTGCAAGCGACAGTGCTCAGTACATTGGTGGCGTGACGCCTGCTGCTCCAAGTTGGAGTGTGGCCATGTCATGCCGGGCGTCTGGGGTTCTGGATTATGCATGTTTGTAGACACGGGTATCATGGCCCTGTAAGTGTACTACCTGCAACTCATTACCATTGTGTATCTGTGGGCTGATGGCATCATAATGGTCGACCCTTTCAAGCTGACAGTGGTTCCTATGCTGCTGCAACCAGCATGCTGCGCACACAGCACAACACGCCGGCATCAGCAGCTGCATAGCCCTACCAGCGCTGATATCACGCAATGAACAAGCAGCCAGCATCATCACCTTGTTACCAATCAAGCCACGGCAACGCGGGGTCAGCATATGTGATGTAATACAGGTGACAACAGCTGCAGGTGCAACGCATAATGCTGTGCGTAAAGCATTGTATATGGGTATGACCATACAACTGCTCGCACGTGCGCCACACAAAATGAAACCATTTCCCTGCTGTGACAGCGCAGAGCAGTGTCTGTTAGCAATGCGCAACCTTGCAATCTCACGGTCAAAAGTAGCGCTGCTGTTGGGTCTGGCAGGCTTGAAGGCATGCACAGCAGCACAGCCAGACCCATGCAGAGGTGTGCAGCTGAACAGCCTCACGTTAGGTGCCAACAACTATTGAGCCTCAGCTGCAATCTTGAGACCTCTACGACCAGCACTGGCGCACAGCACCGGCGCTTTATGCAACTGCCCATGTAGCTGCTCGCTACAACAACAACTGCCAGTGCAGCAGCTTGATATTCAATGCAATGCTGCGTCGCAAGCAACAAGAACATTGCGCTGCTCAGCCCGCAGCCCCTCGCTTCCTGGCAGGTTTCCTAAAACAATGCCAAGCCACAGTCTGCACATAACAGCCTGCCATCTGCGAATGACGCAGTGGGTGCAGCAATAAAACACCACAGCAGCTGCATTCTGCACAGTGCGCTAGATGCTATTGATGTGCTTTTGGGAGCCACATGACACACTCACTTTGAAGGTGACTTGCGGACACCGCTGCGCTTACATTGCTGCTGCTGAGCAAGAGCGCTGGTAGGCTCACTGCTTCGGCTGTTGCTGCCTGCCGCCGCTGGGGCCGATCCCATGAATGCCGCTGACAGCAGGCCGCGCATCATCATCCCTTGCGCCCAAGCTGCGCACAGGTGCTGCTGCTAGCTGCTGACTGCTCTCCTTTCCTGCTGCAAGCTGTGGCGCCGCTGCTGCTGCCACCTCTGCTGCTGCTGGCAGCTGCATGCCTGGAGCCCGCAGCTCCAGGATACGCAGCGCAGTGATGTGGCTGCGGTGCCCCTTGAGCTTTGAGTAGCCCTTCCGGGGCTTCTTTTTGAACACATGCACTTTGGCATCTTTTAGCGTCTCCTCCACTGCTGCAATGACAGTAGCACCTGGGATGAAGGGCCTACCGATGGCAGTCTCCTGTGCAGTGCCGATGAGCAGCACCTTGCCGAATTCGATGACATCATTAACCGTTACGCCGGGGATCTTGTTGTGGTAGATTACATCATCCGGGGTCACCTTGAACTGCGAGCCGCCTGACTCCACAACTGCAAAGGCGGCCTGGCGTGTTATGCTGTAGGGCCCAGTGATGCAGCCTATCTTGCGGTTGTGCTCCGGCTCCTGCAGCTGCGGCAGCGGCGGGATAGCTGACTGTATTTGCTGCGACTTTGCTGCTGCTGCTGCTGCTGCTGCCGCTGCTGCTTGGTCAGGCTGGCGCTGCTCTAGGAACGGCTGCACCGCTGCCCAGCTGGCTTGGTTGTTAGCCCGCTTCAGAGACAGCTTGTGTCCGCTTCTGCCTGCCATGTGCCGTACGCTGCCGAAGGACCAAGCTGGGGGAGTGATCAAGCTGCTACTGCAGGACTGCTGCTGCTGCTGCTGTGCAACTGCCACGTGCCGTACTCGGCAGCTGGATGGAGCAGCTGCTTCGAGTAGTGTACTGAGAGCTTTTGATGCTGTTGGGCTGCATCGCGACGGCAGCAACGCTTGCAAAGCGAGTGCTGCGCTCCGCTTCATCTGTGCTAGCAGCCTATGCACTATCTGCGTGAGCTACACGTCCAGGAAACCAATCTGCTTATCAGTTCCAGTACTCTAATATGTGGCTTTAATCGGATCGTGGCCACTTCTCCGTTGGGTCAGGTGATGTGCAGGTAGGTGCACAGTGTGCTGGTGTGCAAGTGCACAGCAGTGTTTCAGCAAGAGGGGGCCCTCAATTTCTGCATCAAAACAATGCAAGGCTTGTCTCTGCCTCATTCATCGAGCCCAGCCATCTGGACATCTGTTGTGCTCTGGCAGACAGCAAGGGTTCTGCGGGGGATGCAAGCAAAGTGTAACATGTTACAGAGAGGCCACCACTTGCCACTCTCACATTTCTCCCAGCCTGAGCCAAAGCAGACCAGCAACTGGAGGCATCATCTCCACAGTAGAGGCAACCACACACTTGCCCTTCATCCAAAACAGTCACCACCCGCCATGTCAGCGACTGCCATTCCTACAAGCAGTGCTACTGCTAGCAGTGGAAGCGCTTCCACGTGCAGCGGTGGCGGACCCTCTTCGAGACGCATTGCCGCTGCTGCCCATGCAGCACCCATATTCAAAGCCAGCTGCAAGCAGCCGAGCAATGCATACCAGCGCACGCATGCAGTGGTGTGCAACAAAGCGTTGAACGACACAGTCACGGCACCAGCAGCACACTGCAGATGACTAAGCGTATCTGCTGCAGGGCGACCATCAAGCACCGCCTCCGCAACTGCTCCAGGTTGACCATCCATCAGCTGTCTGCTTGTGACCCTTAGCAACATGCAACATGCAACCACGGCAACCACTGCTCTGCCTGCGGACAACCTCGCCCTGGCTGACAAGTGACGAATGCCAACACAAGCCATACAGCTCCGACACTACCTTGCATCAAACGGCAACAACTGTCACAACCCATGCGCCCAAACCTCCACGACGCCAGGTGCACGTCACTACCATTTCTCGACCGCAAAAACACGGCATGCGCATCACAAGCTCCAGCGGAAGCAGGTTATGGGTCGTCCCAGGCACCGTCAGCTGTCCGGCTGTCTGCTGCTGCCTTCAGCTCTTGCAGAAACTTGCTGCCGTGCTTTCCTGCAAGCTCCTCGCCGCCTGCTGCTGCTCCCGCTGCTGCTGCTGCATCCTCTGCTGCTGCCTCTTCTTTACAAGTACATGTAGGCTGCAGGCCCTGCTGGCAAATGTCAGTCCAGCGGTGATCTAACAGTGCTTGCGCTTCTACTACATTGAAGCCTACAGGCATTGCTGGCCGTATCTGCTGCTGCTGTTGCTGCTGCAGCTGCTGCGCGTGGTGCTGCATCATCCTCGCGTATGCGCTGCTGCCTCCTGCGGATGCTGGGCGGGACGCGTAGCTGCCGCTGGTCTTGCTGCTGCTGCCGGGTGTGTTGTGGCTGTCATTTGAAGGCATTGGCCGCCGCCATGATGTGGCCTGCGGCAGCATCGCAACAAATTCAATGTTTAAGATGTTTTCATGTCGCACCAGCATGCAGCATATGCCAGTGGGCATGTGCAGAGGCTGACATGAATTCTGGACATGTTCAGCAGGGTGGTTGCTGATAACACCTGCAGGTGAGCACCCCTTTGCACGTGGCTGCCATTGCTCGGCAAGGGCTTGTGCTTGTCTCTATGCATTGCAGGCTGTGAGGAGCTGGGTGTGCAGGTTTGCTGAGCTAGGGCAGCACCAGCAAGCTCAGCTGTGCTGCATGCAATCGGCTTCCTTGGCTCGGCTCGGCTGCACATACACACCTCATCTGCTTTAGAAACACGACTCATCGCGCTTGCTGTGCTCCAAGGCTCCTTGCTACCAGGGCAACCGCAACTCTTTGCCCGGCCTCGGCTGCTGAGGCAGTGAGAGGACGATCAAGCCAGGCAGTAACAGCAGCTGTTCAGCAGCAGTGCACTGTACACACTTGACGTAGCTGACACACGGAGGGAAACCGCAGCAGCAGCGACAATGGTTTGAGAACAGCAAGGGAAGCTACTTGCGGACAGGTTAAGCTCAACATATCAGGAAACATGTTGTATGTAGCATACGATTTGTCGAGGCATCAGCCCAGCCATGGTTTTGGCAGGTTCGTCAAGTTACTGACAAGGTGAGGTGGCCCCAACTTGGGGCCCCCAAGGGCCTTGCTTCCTCCCTTCCTTTGGTGCTTTGGCGCTGCCTTCAGTGTTTAAACGCGTTCTATTACCCACATGAACCGATCCAGTATGGTGGCGAGCAGTCTAGGCTGACTCAGGTGACCTTGGCAGGTGCAAGTTCATGCCAGGTTGGTCCCTGGAGGCTAGGCCCCCGGGGCCTGGTGCGCTGCAGAGTTCAGCGCCTTGTCTGATCGCCGTCATCACTGCTCAAACAACCTCATTCAAGTGACCAGCAGAGTTTTGAAAGGGCGTTGAACTGCACCAACATAGGTTGCCATGGAAGCAAAGAAGCATTGTTTAAGGGGGTTATTCAGAGACGAAAAATAAAAATAAAACGCGGAGGTTGACATGGTTCCCAGCATGTGTTGCGCAAGCAGACCGCACCAATATTTAAAAAAAATGCTGGATGCAATAGAGCAAAGTTGTGTGTTGGCCTTCCTGGAGGCCAGACTGCCCCCCCGTCGTGCTTATGTTGCTCATGAGCAACTGATCAGTGCTAGCACAGGACTCTGCTCTGCACATACTAGGCTCTACACAGTATGTTGTCTACATACAACACTCCTCTATTGAATCTGTTTGCTTGTCGTAGCAATGTAAATGGCTCAGAAGGTTTCGCTTGCAATCACAGGACTCCTGTGACAAAAAATTGGACCTGCTGACTGTTGTGCATTGTGCAACCGAAATCATCAGTCCCGGCAGTCCTCATCCTTTATCTTATGCACAAAACTAACCGTATGAACTGAAAAAAAGCTGTGCCTCTGTGAGCAAGGACAGCATTACATGGTCGAGCCCACCACCACCCTTGACAGCCATGTGTTGCATGCTACTGACGCACATTGTGTCACCAAAACATATAAAAGCTCAGTAATGTGAAGAACAAACACAAACGTTACGATTTCAGCATCCTCTGAGCAGGGTCTCGTCTCGAAGCTTCTGACAAAGCCCCAGTGTCATGGCTGCTGCTTTGCGCTGAGCCTTTTTAGCCTGCTGCCTCCAGGAATCGGCACCTTTGTAGCTGTGCACTAGCGTTTCCACGTCAGGCACATTGTCTGTTTCGCAGTTTGGTGGCTGCGTGAAAAGAAAGCACACGCACTATGCAGACCACTCTGCCTGCCTCTGGAAGGGCTTTTGCCCGTGCTCGCTTCGTGAGCAGGAGCAGGTGAGATTTGTGCACAGCGGCCTAAGCTCGTCGATCGCAAGCAACTTTCTCCCGTAGGGAATCGCCGGAGTGGTGTTGTGCGCATTGCACGGCTGCCATGGCTTCCTGCGGAGCACATTGAGCTGTACATGCATCTAGTAATTAATCTACGTCCCATGCCGTCCGGTCGGCGAGCCCTGGTCGATTGTACGTGTCCTGCTGCTGCTGCTGCCTGCTGCCTGGTTGCCACCGCAACACAACGCAACAGGAGGACCCATGTGGTGCGCGCTGCCAAGGACCTGCACTTCAACAAGAACATGGAGGCTCTGAAGAAGATGCAGGCTGGAGCTGACAAGCTGGCCACTGTGGTCGGTGTCACCCTGGGCCCCAAGGTGTGCACAGCAGTCACAGCACAAGCAGTGCCTTCCGCAACAGCCACAGCACAGGCATTGGATGTAGTAAAGGCAGCATATGAGCATGCTGCTTTGTGCAGCTCTGGTTGAGGCAGCCGCAGCCAGCATGCAAGGATATGTGTATGATAGCAGGCGCAGCAGCTGCAGGGGGCCTAGAAGCTTCAGCAGCAGTCCTATCACACAGGCAGGCGCAGCTGGTACGTGCAAGCAGTGGCATTGGGCACTCGCACGGGTTATCCATATATAGCTGTGGGTGGGTAGAAACGTCGTTGACAATGTAGCTGTGGCAGCGTCAGACTGTGTTCCTGCAGGCGTGATCAGTGCAGGCTGCAGTGCGAGGGCCAGCCTCCCTTGCAGCACCCTGCAGGCTGCTGCCACCTTGCCACATGCACCGCCAATGCTAAATGCAGCTGTTTTTCCTGATCGATACATGCGATCGGCCTGCATTGCTGCTGACAATGTCGCGTGGATCCTGCCATTGCGCCTCTGTATGTTGAACGTGTTGTATGACATGCTGCGGTGCTCCTCTCTGCCCTCGCTGTCCCGCAGGGCCGCAACGTGGTGCTTGAGTCCAAGTACGGCAGCCCCAAGATCGTCAATGACGGCGTGACAATTGCCAAGGAGGTGGAGCTGGAGGACCCAGTGGAGAACATTGGAGCAAAGCTGGTGCGCCAGGCGGCAGCACGCACCAACGACACTGCCGGTGACGGCACCACCACAGCCACCATCCTGAGCGCAGCATTCATTGCTGAGGGCCTGAAGATCGTGGCAGCAGGTGGGCCAGGGAATAGGAATGGTGTGGTGAATCTAGTGGCCAGATAGACGCTAGTTGATACAATTACTGTGACAGCAGGTGTCGGCTTCGGTTCATCCCCAGCCGTTTGCCTACTGCTGCAATGCATGACGTCAGCTCCTGATGTGCATGCGGTCGCCTGTGTTGCAGTGGGCACAGCTAGCATGCACTTTATAACCTTTCCTGCCTGACGCCCTGTGCGCGCTTCCCGCTGCCTTGTGCTGCTGCCCTGCAGGCACCAACCCTGTGCAGCTGACGCGCGGCATGGACAAGACTGTGGCTGCGCTGGTGAAGGAGCTGGCCAAGCTGTCCACTGAGGTGGCCAGCGACAAGGACCTGGCAAACGTGGCCTCAGTGTCAGCAGGTGCGTGGACAAATAGTTGTGAAAGTGTGGTAACAGCAGCAGCTGCTGCTGTGGGTGGATTGGCTGAGTGTCCACTGAGGTGGCCAGCGACAAGGACCTGGCAAACGTGGCCTCAGTGTCAGCAGGTGCGCAGAGTTATGCTAATGTGGTGGCAGTGTGGTAGCAGCCGCAGCTGCTGCTGTGGGTGGGTTGGCTGAGTGTGCACTGAGGTGGCCAGCGACAAGGCGACAGGACCCGGCAAACGTGGCCTCAGTGTCAGCAGGTGCGCGGATGCGTAACATAGTTATGGAACCTTGGTAACAGTTGGGTGACAGTGTGGTAAGGGTATTGGGGTATGAGCAGCTGCTGCGGTGGGTGTTACAAGCGACAGGCAGTGCGCAGCGGCAGCGACAGCAGCAGGGGAGCAGTTGCGGTGGCAGCAGCAGCAATCACGCAGTGCTTGAGCGAGCGACAGCCGCAACAGCAGCTGCCTCAGCACGTGATCAGGCAGCTGCTGCTGTGGACTGCCAACTCCCGTTATTCAGCCACAACATCATAGTGTTTGACCAAACAAGAAAACACATCGAGCTTGAGTTGTGCTTGCTGCAGGCGGTAACGCTGAGATCGGCCAGCTGATTGCCGATGCCATGGCCAAGGTGGGCCGCCAGGTTGTGGTGACCATTCACATCACTAACAAAACCATTGTTGTCATTTCTGCATGCTGCAGGCGGCAACGCCGAGATCGGCCAGCTGATTGCTGACGCCATGGCCAAGGTGGGCCGCCAGGGCGTGGTGACCATGGAGGAGTCCAAGACCGCGGACGACAACCTGTTCTTCGTGGAGGGCATGCAGTTTGACCGCGGCTACTACAGCCCCTACTTCGTGACCGACCCGGAGCGCATGGTGGCGGAGTACGAGAACTGCAGGTGCGTGTGATGCATGTGTTGTTGTGCAACTGCAGGTGTGCAAAAGCCGCGTTTGTGAGCGGCGGCTGGGGTGGGCCCGGCGGCTGGGGTGGGCCCGGCGGCTGGGGTGCAAAGCACGTTGTCTGTGTTTACGCACGCCGTCATGAAACATGCAGCCCTGTGACAGGGCAGCGAAGCTTTTGTGTGATGTTCTTCTGACGTTCCCGCCTGTCGTCTGGCGTCTCCAGGATTCTGCTGGTCGACAAAAAGATCTCTACCGCTCGTGACGTGATCGGCCTGCTGGAGGCAGCCATCTATCAACATTGTGACAATGATAACTGACAAAGATGCTGCCTGTGGCTTGCAGGATCCTGCTGGTCGACAAAAAGATCTCCACCGCGCGTGACGTGATCGGCCTGCTGGAGGCAGCCATCCGCGGCAACTACCCGCTGCTGATCATGGCTGAGGACGTGGAGCAGGAGGCGCTGGCCACGCTGGTGGTCAACAAGCTGCGCGGCACACTCAAGGTGGTGGCAGTCAAGGCCCCCGGCTTCGGTGAGTCCCTCGTCCGGCCTCGGCCGACTCAAAAGGCAGGGTGTGGGCTACAAGCCCACATGCACAAAGCCTGCTGTTCCGCGTGCGTGCTGTGCAAGGCTGGCCATGTTTTGTAAGATGTGGGGTGTTGTCCTGTCTGAGCCTGGCTGGTGTGATGTGTAGCTTTTTTCCCACAGCAAACAGGTCATACCTCTCACTCTATCCGCCTTGTTGTTATGTTACTGCAGGCGAGCGCAAGACCAGCTACCTGGAGGACATTGCCATCCTGACTGGCGGCACCATGGTCAAGGAGGAGCTGGGCGTGACCCTGGACAAGGCCGACGAGTCAGTGCTGGGCCTGGCAGCCAAGGTGGTGGTCTCCAAGGAGGCCTGCACCATCGTGGGCGACGGCCGCACGCAGGCGGACGTGGACACGCGCGTGAAGCAGATCCGCAACCTGGCGGAGGCCACGGAGCAGGAGTACGAGAAGGAGAAGCTCAACGAGCGCATTGCACGCCTCAGCGGCGGCGTGGCCATCATCCAGGTGAGGCACAGATGGGTGTCTGCTTTGGATGCATCGTTGACATGTGAGTAAGTGTCAGGTGAATGATGTTTGGGGTTGCAGCCAAGAACGACAGCAATGCGCGCCTCAGCAGCGGCGTGGCCATCATCCAGGTGCGCTGGTACACACGCTGGTATAGCTCGTGTCGTTGGCTGAGCAGCCTTCAGGTGGGATGCTTGTCCTGGCGCGTAATGAGCAGCAACATGCACTGCAAGCTTGCGCTCACTACTGATGATTTGTACTCAACTGTGCTGCTGCTGCCGTGCATTGCTGCAGGTCGGTGCCCAGACGGAGACTGAGCTGAAGGAGAAGAAGCTGCGCGTGGAGGACGCGCTGAACGCCACCAAGGCAGCAGTGGAGGAGGGCATCGTCATCGGCGGCGGCTGCACGCTGCTGAAGCTGGCAGCCAAGGTGGACATGGTCAAGGAGACCCTCAGCAACGAGGAGCAGAAGGTGAGCTCGCAGGAAAGCTTGCAGGAAGGCTTGCAGGAAACATGTGCCAGCGCTTGCAGGAAAAGTGGGGGAATGACTGCAGTGATGTCCAGCAGCGAGGTGGCAGCCGGCGTGCAAGACGTGCTGATGGTTACTGGGAGAGCAATGCATGGACCCAACAAGGGTTGTAGGGCTTGCGGCAGGGCGGCGTGCTTGCAGCCGCGGGCACCTCAACAGCTGTGCAAGCTGCAGCAGGGGCTGCGCTCTCCTCAACATGCACTCACGCCTGGCCTCACTCGTGCTGCTGCTCTTTTGCCACATTGCCGCCTCACTCTGCATGCCAGGTTGGCGCTGAGATTGTGAAGAAGGCGCTGACCTACCCCCTGAAGCTGATTGCTGAGAACGCGGGCACCAACGGCAGCGTGGTGATGCAGCGTGTGATCGACAGCCAGGACCCCAACTACGGCTACAACGCAGCAATTGACAAGTTCGAGGACCTCATGGAGACAGGCATCATCGACCCCACCAAGGTGATGCCGGCACTGAGTTTGTCAACTGGTATGGTATGCCAGTGTGGTGTTGTACAGCAAACGGATAGTCTTGATCTTTGAGGCCATGGTGGGCCTAATGCTCATTGCAAATGATGCTGCTCTGGGTGGCTGTTGCTGTGTAGCTGCTTGCCAGCAGCTGCTGTTGACTGTTGCAGCGTGTGTGGCTGCGCTGACGTGTTCTGTGTCGCTGTTGGTGCTCCTGCAGGTGATCCGCTGCGCGCTGGAGAACGCCTGCTCAGTGGCCAAGACCTTCCTGCTGGCTGACGTGGTGGTGACAGAGATCCCTGAGAGGGCAGGAGCAGCAGCACCAGCAGGCGGCGCAGATGAGTACGGCTACTAAGCAGCTAGCAGTGGCCAGCTGACGAGCTGCTGTGCTGCGCTGCTGCAGCAGCTACACATGGTAGCTGCTGCAGCTGCAGTGCCAGCAGCAGTAGCTCCCAGCGTGGTGTAGCTGGCAGGTCGTAGTGCAGTGTTTTGTGTTTGTGGTCTTGCAGATTGCTTCTTTGGCTTGCCTGCTGTCAGCGGGGCAATGGTGGCCAAGAGGCGGTGGCGGGTTGAAGCAGGGTCTGTGTCAAGTGCTGTACAGATTGCTGCTGCAAGGGGCCATGCTTGCATGACTGGGCGGGGTGTGCCTTAGCAGCAGGCTGCTGCGCAGGTTGGCGTTGTTGCTGCTTGCAGATGGGATATTAGATGAGGTGTCTGCGGTTTCGCGCCGCTGCACTTGGGTTGCTGCAGCAGTGGTGGCGGCTGGGACGACATACGCAGGTGGCTGGACCGATTGCTGAATAAGCGCACCCATACACATTTTCTCTGGGAAGGCATTCTTCCTGATGTCATGTTTACGTCTGTGGTGACAGAGCGTTTCACTGGGTAACTCCTATCTTCTGCAAAAGAGTGTCTGATTGGCGAAACTGCTAGAGTTCTTGATCAGAGGAAGATGGTTCAGCAGCCATGGTGGCCTTTTGGGGGACCACTTCTAGCCATGTGAGTACAGGCCTGTACTCATTATGCTGCATTACACTTGTAGTGATTGACCTGCCTGCACGTTATAACCCTTGAACTAAGATGGCAGGCCATATTGCAAACCAAATCCCCTGTGCCAGCCATGATCATCACAGTGAGGGCCCGGCCATGCCTGACTAGAGTAAGGTTGGGTTCTAGCTCACTTAAACACCGCTTGCTGTCCAGGGCTTCCCGAGTGTCAGCTTTCATTTACGTAGCTCGTGCAGACTGCGTGGACGGTAGGCAAGTAGGCTGCAGCTGGCTATAGCAGCTGCACAGCAGCCCTTGACGGGGCACGCAAGCGCTTTGGCATTGACGCGACACGGCAATCGTCAGCAAATGCACGTTTCTACAAACATTGTGCGACATCTTTTGTCGTTTTGCAAGCTGTGCTGCGTGCACCGAGGACAAGCGTTCGCGAGAACCAGGGCAAAGTATCCGTTGACCTAGTGCCAAGGCAGCATGCACAGCATCTTTGCGAGAGCCGTGCTTGGAGCTATAGCTGGAGGTCTGGCACCAGAAGTAGTGCGCTATGTGCGAAGACGGCTAGCTGCGCGCGCCAAGGCCCGCAAAGCTGTGCCTTCAAGTATCAGCAGTGGTGCACCAGCTGCAGTGCCAGCTGGTCAGGCTACAGACAGTGTGCAGCTGACGACAGCAGTGCAACCACAGCAGCAAGCACCAAGTATTTCAGTACCACATGTGTATTCACTTGCCCCTGGCCTTGGCAGTATTGTAACAGCAATCCCAGCCATCAGGCAGCAAACCTCCGCAGCACAGCAACAGCAGCAAGCACCTGCTGTAGGAGCACAGCAACAGCAGCAGTTGCTCGCAGCTTTGCAGGCAGCTCGCACCAGCCTTCAAGCTCCAGTTCCAAGCTTTGTTGCTACAACTGCGCCAATCTTTGTTGCTGGAGCTTCACCACAAGCCCCTGGCAGCCTCGCAGCAGGCATGCCACACCAGCGACTGAAGTTCAAGTTGAAGAGGGCAGAGAAGGCCAAGCTCGACCTCATGCTGTGCCACAGCCACAAGGCGACTTTCAATGGAGACGTGCCGGATGTGCACTGGGGCAGTGCAGAGCCCTCACCCAGGCAACAGGCAGCTGATGGAGATGACCTGCTGCGCGTGTTGCTTATGCAGCCCTGCTGCATGCAGGCAGGCATCATCAGCAGGTTGATACGCAGCAGCAAGGCAGCTGGTGTGGCAGTTGATGACATATGCAAGGGCCAAGTCCCCGTGCGCTTGCAGGACAACACTAGCATTGATGCAGCTCAGCAGTTTGCAGCTTGGATCCTGAAGCACGAGCACGTGATACAGTCCGTGCAGCTCGGCAAGGGGAGGCAGGGGCAGGCAGCAGCCATTGCAGCAGGTCTGCAGGCAGCAGCAGCAGCAGCACCCAACAGACTGTGCCTGCAGCAGTTCCACAGCACCCATGAAGATGCAAGCAGCGCTGCAATTGTTTCCCTGCTACCCCCAGCGCACCTGACAAGCCTGAAGCTTCACCTCACATCCGCACGTGACACACCTCAAATGGCAGGTGCCATCCTGCAGCTGCATCAGCTGCGCAGTGTAACAATTGCATCACTCAAGGCACTGGAACCCAAGGACCTTCGCGCCAGCCGTGTGCTGTGTGCACTGGCGGGTCTGCGCAACCTTGAGCACTTGCACTTGCAGCGCTGCCTGCCAGGGAATCCAGTAGCTGCCAGCATCCTGAAGCACCTGCCAGCCTCGCTTGTGCAGCTGCGCATCACTAACGCCACAGGTGAGGACCAAACTGCTATGTCTAGGCATTGCACTTATGCTGCCAGCCTGCATTTGTTTAGCTTACGTGTCCAGCAGGTGATGCCAGAGCATGTTCTGATTGGCTGCAAACCTGTAAGCGGCAGTGACTGCATCTAAAGCGCACTAGCATGGCAACGCAACAGCACGAGGGTGTCCCCAACACAGGGTATGTCCATGTTGCAGGGCGTGCTACACAGGCTGACCTGGGCCACCTCACGAACCTGACAGCCCTGCAGGTGGAGTGCACCAGGCAAGGCAATGCTGTGGCACATTCAGACATACTGCCACCCCAGCTGCAGGTTGCCAGCCTGCGCTGCTGCCCCAGCCTGCAGGCACTGGAGGGGCTGATGCGCCTGCGCGTGCTGACCCTGGAGAACCCACCAAGCGATGGGCTGCTTCTGCTCAAGCCCCTGATGACCGGTGAGCTGCTTGTGTCTCTGTGCCACCAGCACCACGGCCGTTGTGGCAGCTGTTGATGGTATGAGGCTGATGGTGTGTTGTCGCAGCATGATAGCATCATTCGGCCATTGGCTGTACAGGTTGCTGGTGAAGTGCTCACGATGGCAGCCAGTCTGCAACTACAAACACAACCAATGAGGTAGCATTAGCCAAGGCTATAGGTTACAGCACAGCGGGCCCTTACATCAGCTAACAGAAACCAGTGGCCATTGACGGCAGTCTGATACCCTGGTGCATCTTGCTGTATGCTGCCTTCTACCCCGCTGCACTCTGGTTGCAGATGGTCGGCTTAAGCAGCTCCGCCTGCACTACGCTCAGCCCAAAACTCCTGATGCAGCTCCTGTGCTCAAGGCAGACGCTGGCTGTGCCTGGGAAACGCTGTCACCCTGCCTGCGCACGCTTACAGTATCAGGCTGTGATGTAGCAGCATGTTTGGTGCAGTCCCTGGCGCAGCTGCAGAGCTTGGGGAGCCTTTCGCTTGTGTGCTGCACCTTCAGCAGCAGCCGCATCAGTGACCTGGCCAGTGCAGTAGGGAAGCTCAGCAGCTTGCAGGAACTGGAAGTGGAAGGCAATGCCATGGAGTTGGGCGTTGATGCAGCAAAAAACCTGTATGAGCTGCAGTACGTGGGGTTCAATGCATATAACCCGCACCGCCCAGAGGCGCTGCAAGCTGCAGCGCCCGCTGCGGTAGCAACAGCAGGCCTCCTGGATGGCATTGTGCGCCTGTGCAACCAGCAGCAGCTGCGCAGCCTGCGGTTGTCATTGACAGGCTTGCCGCCAGTGCGGGCGCTGGGGTGCGTTGAAGGGGCAACACAGAAGCGGGTGTGGCCCCCTTGGGCAGCTCGCGTGGCAGCAGCAACCCGGCTGACCCGGCTATCCCTGGGCCGCCACATGCTCAACGGCATGGATGACACGTGGTTGGCAACGCTGGCACCAAAGTTCACAAGCCTGCAGGTGGGTGCCGAACCATTGCTGGTAGTGTTAGGCAGGTCAGCATATATCAGTTTGCGTGCTCGACTGACTACAGCATCAGTGGACTTGCTGTGTTGAACAATTGCATTGTTGCAGCCGCTGCAACCTGTTCAATTTCCGTGGCTGTGACAGATATCTTCAGGACAGAATTTTTGTCAGATGTGCACGGGGATGGTGATACATGCTGTGCAACTTGCTGGTCACTGTGATGGCTATGCAGGACCTTCGCCTGAAGGCAACCAATGCAAACGGGGACTTGTATGACACCGAGACCTGCTGCTACCTGTACCGCCCCAAGAAGCAGGCCATCACAGCCATCAGCACGCACCTGCGCCAGCTGACCTGCCTGGATCTGTCAGATGCTTACGCGCACGAGCTGGGGACGGAGTTGAAGGCTCTGAGCAGCTTGAAGCAGCTGCGCATGCTGGGTCTTGAGGAGAAGTCTGGGCCACTTGGTGCAGCTTCTGCAGTTCGCAAGCAGAGCGAACTTCCAGGGCCTCTGGGGGTAAAGGATGTGCAGCAGTGGCTCACGCAACCAGATGATGGCTGGTGATACTGTGCTTGTGGCACTATGACTTTGTACAGAAAAGACCGGGTACCGGAACCGGGTGTTCCTCTGAGCAACTGCTCCTCCTTACAATAGGGCGTGACTTTTGTGCTCGTGTGGCCGGCAGACACATCTGTAAGATTCGTTGGTTCCACTGAAGTACGGCACAACAAATTGCTTAACAGTTCCCTTGATTTATACCCTGGTTTGCATGGGGATTTCAAACTGAGGGTTCAAAAGTCGAAGATTTCAAACTGAGGGTTTCTGCCTCATCTATATAGCGTTCGCTGCCCAGCAAAGCCCATCTCGTGGGCACCTGAAATGTCTTGAGCAGAACTATACTCTGCTAGAGACGAACAAGCAGGCCGTAGCAGCTGCTCAACAACCCTGTTCGGACACGCAAGCACTCCGCTTGCGTAGCGGCACAGCTAACAGCACAGCGAGCGTTTCTGCAAAACAAATACATGAAGTTGTAGCTGAAGTTATTGGTGCACGTAAGCGCGGACAGCTTTTGCTAACCAGAGCAAAGTATCCGTTGACCAGGTGCCAGGGCAGCATGCACAGCAGCCTTCAGCAGCAGTTGGATGCAGCGCAGGCAGCAGCTGGCCTTGGCCCTCGGAAGCCACGCCCCAACTTCATTGCTACAACCACGACCGTCTATGTTGCTGGTGCTGCACCACCAGCACCCACCAGCCCAGACAGCAGGGCCACAGCAGGCATGCCTTTCCCCAGCACGAGCAACACTGCTACAACAACCTCAAGCTTGGAGCAGCAATGGGCTGCAGCACAGCTAAAGCTTCAAAAGCAGCAGCAGGCGTTTGCAGCTGCGCAGGCAGCAGCTGGCCTCAACCCTCAGACGCAAGGTATGCCTTTCCCTGGCACCATCAACACTGCTGCGGCAACCTCCGGCTTAGAGCAGCTGCGTGCTGCAGCGCTGCTGCCGCAACAGCAAAAGCAGCAGCAGGCATTTGCAGCTGCGCAGGCAACGGCTAGGCTCAACTCTCTGAAGCAAGGTGTGCCTTTCCATGGCACTGATCACACTGCTGCAGCAGCATCCAGCTTTGAGCGGCTGCGCGCTGCAGCATAGCTACAGCAGCAGGCATATGCAGCTGCGCAGGCAGCAGCTGGCCTTGGCCCGCGCAGGTTACGCCCAAACTTTATTGCTTCAACCACAACAGTCTTCATTGCTGGTGCAGCACCCACCAGCTCAGGCAGCAGGGCAACAGCAGGCATGCCTTTCCCTGGCGCTGCTACAGCAAGCTCAAGTTCTGAGCAGCGATTGGCTGCAGCACAGCAGCAGCTGGCTGCAGCACAGCAGCAGCTGGCTGCAGCACAGCAGCAGATGGCTGCAGCAGAGCAACAGTTGGCTGCAGCACAGCAGCGGGTGACTGCAGCAAAACAGCGGATGGCTGCAGCACAGCAGCACTTGGCTGCAGCACAGCGGCAGCAGCAGGCATATGTAGCTGCGCAGGCAGCAGCTGACCTTGGCCCTCGCAAGCCACGCCCAAACTTCATTGCTTCAACTACGACCGTCTTTGTTGCTGGTGCTGCGCCTCCAGCACCCACCAGCCCAGGCAGCAGGGCCGCAGCAGGCATGCCTTTCCCTGGCACTGACAACACTGCTACTGCAAGCTCAAGCGTTGAGCAGCAGTTGCCTGCAGCCCAGCAGGAGATGGCCGCAGCACAGCAGCAGTTGGGTGCAGCACAGCAGGTGGTGATTGCAGTACAACAGTATATGGCTGCGGCCCAGCAGCAGTTAAATGCCGCACAGCAGCAGGTAGTTGCAGCTGTGCAGGCAGCAGCTGGCCTCGGCCCTCAGCCACGCCGCAACTTATTTGCTTTGACAACGACAGCATTTGCGGCTGGCACTGCACCACCAGCACCCACCTTCTCAAGCAGCAGCGCCGCAGCAGGCATGCCCCACCAGGGACTGGGGGGCAATGCAGCTGCACAGGCAGCAGCTGAGTTCAGCCCTCGCAGGCCACGCCCACACTTCATTGCTTCAACTACAACAGTCTTCTTTGCTGGTGCTGCAAAAACAGCACCCTCCTTTACAGCACAGCAACAGCAGACGTGGTTTGCAGCTGCTGCAAGAACAGACCCCACCTTTGCAGCACAGCAGCAGCAGCAGCTGGAGCAGCTGCAGCAGCAGGTGCAGCAGCAGCAGCAGCAATGGTTTGCAGCTTCGCAGGCAGCAGCAGGCACATACCTTCACCCACCAGGCCCAAGCTTCAAGCCTACAGCTACGCCAGTCTCTGCTGCTGGAGCTGCACCACCAGCAGCCGGCAGCCCAGGCAGCGAGGCCGCAGCAGGCATGCCACACCAGCAAGCGGGTTTCAATGCAGCAGCTGACCTGCGCCAGCGAGTGGAGTCCTGGATGAAGGAGGCGGAGAAGGTCAAGCTTGACCACAGATGCAATGCGGAGTTTGCAGGAGGCATATTTGATCGGCAGTGGGGCAGCGCAGAGCCCTCACCCAGGCCCCTGGCAGCTGATGGAGACGACCTGCTGCGCGTGCTGCTGATGCAGCCCTGCTGCATGCAGGCAGGCATCATCAGCAGGTTGATGTGCAGCAGCAAGGCAGCTGGCGTGGCACTTGATGGCATCTGCAAGGGCCAAATCCCTGTGCGTTTACAGGACAACATTGATGTTGACGCAGCGCAGCAGTTTGCAGCTTGGATGGTGAAGCATGGGCACGTGATACAGTCCGTGCACGTGGGCGAATTTAAGCAGGGGCAGGCAGCAGCCATTGCAGCAGGTCTGCAAGCAGCAGCAGCAGCAGCACCGGGCGGCCTATGCCTGCAGCAGTTCCACAGCACCTCTCAGGAAACAAGCAGCACTGACGTCATCTCCCTGCTGCCACCAGCGCACATGACAAGCCTGAAGCTACTCCTCACAACTGCGCATAACACACAGCAGATGGCCGCTGCCATCCTGCGCCTGAAGCGGCTGCGCAATGTGACAATCGCATTGCTTGTGGACCCCGCTGCTGGTGGTGGCCCTGTCCTGTCTGCGCTGTCAGGCTTGAGCCAACTGCAGACCCTGCACCTGCAGCAGTGCTGCAGGCATTGGCACTGCCCGCCGTGGAATGCAGCTGCTAGCATTCTACAGCACCTGCCAGCCTCTCTTTTGGAGTTGCGTATCACTGACACCACAGGTGAGGACTGATCTGTTGCTGCAACAGTGCTGTGTTGGCTTGGGCGCCACTGGCTGCTGCATACTGCTGTACCTCATCCACCGCAGTCACACGTAGAGGGCATCCGAAGCCTACAGCCTGAGTATGGCTTTGACATGATGCATGGCCGTGCTGCAGGGCGCGCTGCTCGGCTTGACCTGAGCCACCTGACCAACCTGACAGCCCTGCAAGTGGAATGTGCCAGGAGGCAAGGCAGCTTTGTTGCGAGCACCTTGGTGCTGCCACCCCAGCTGCAAGTTGCCAGCCTGCGCTGCTGTCCCAGCCTGCAGCCACTGGAGGGGCTGATGCGCCTGCGCGTGCTGACCCTGGAGAACCCGCCAAGCGATGGACTGCTGTTGCTCAAGCCCCTGATGACCGGTGAGCTGTGTGGGCCTTGAGGAAGCAGCATCTATGCGGCAGCCACTGTTGGTGCTGATAGACTGATGTCGCAGCAGAACGGCCTCTTGTGGCGCTCAGTTGTAGTTACTGCCAGCAGAGTGCCTGTGGTGTGAGTTGGTTGCCTGCGCATGCAGACACAACCATCGAGGTAGCAGCAACCTCAGCTTTCACATGTACAGGGCAGTCATGACCCCAATGTTCACCAGAAGACACCAGTGTCTCATGGATGCTGACTGTGGCACCGGTGCTGCTTGAAACCTGCTGTTCTTCTTTCTGCTGCCCACTGGTTGCAGATGGCCAGCTCAAGCAGCTCCGCCTGCACTACGCTCAGCCCAGAACTCCTGATGCAGCTCCTGTGCTCAAGGCAGAAGCTGGCATTGCCTGGGAAGCGCTGTCACCATGCCTGCGCACGCTGAACATAGAAGGCTGCCACGTTGTGGCACCTCTGCTGCAGTCCCTGGCACAGCTGCAGTGCTTGGAGAGCCTGTCACTTGTGCACTGCAGGTTCAGCAGCAGCCACATCAGTGACCTGGCCCATGCGCTAGGGCAGCTGAGCAGCTTGCAGGAATTGGAACTGGAGGGCAACGCCATGGAGCTCGGCATTGATGGAGTAAAGTGTCCGCCGCAGTTATACATTATAGGATTGGAACGGCACGAATTCCTGCACCGGGGGGCACTGCAGGCTATGACGCCCGCGGCGGTAGCAACAGCAGGGCTGCTGGATGCCATCGTGCGCCTGTGCAACCAGCAGCAGCTGCGCAGCCTGCGACTGTCATTGACAGGCTTGCCGCCTGTGCGGTCTCTGGAGAGAACGACTGGGGAAACATGGGCACATCGCGTGGCAGCAGCAACAAATGTGACCCGGCTGGCCCTGGGCCGCAATATGTTGGACGGCATGGATGATGACTGTTGGTTTGTGCTATCACTTCGGCTCGCACGGCTGAAGGTAGGTACTGCCTGTAGCAGCCATCCACAGAGCATTCACTATCCATTTCTTTGCTTTCCTTCGTGATTGACTGCAGCACCAGTGCGCTTGACGCATGTGGGCAGTTGCTGCAGCATGCTCAGCATCCTCAGCTTCATTCACTTGCTGTTGCATGCCAAATCTCCTGGTGCAACTCCTTTGATCTCGCTGTTTGGTGTGCAGGACCTGCGCATAAAGGCAACAGACGCAAGTGGGGCGCAACTTGACCAAGCCACCATCTGCGTCCCCTACTGTCCCGGGAAGAAGGCAATTGCGTCCATCAGCAGCTGTATGCGCCAGCTGACTTGCCTGGACCTGCCAGACGTTTGCCTGCATGAGCTGGGATTAGAGCGGAAGGCTCTGGGCAGCTTGAAGCAGCTGCGCATGCTGGGCCTCTGGGAGGAATCGTGTGGCACGCCCGGCACGCCCGGGTCAGCTGCGCAGCATGCTGCAACACGGAAGGAGCTTGGACTGCCTGGGCCACTGGGGGTTGAGGATGCGCAGCAGTGGCTCACGCAACCAAATGAAGGCTGGTGATGGTATGTTTGTGCTGCTGAGACGTTCAATGGTATCTGCCTGTCAGTGGCAAGTGACAGACAGCGGCAGATCGAGAGAAGACATATTCTTGCAGAGGTGAACTCAGTGGTGATTGGCGGGGCCGATATCCGTGGTTGCTGAACACCATCGTTTGCTCCTTGTACTCGGTGACCAAGGACGCAAGGAGCACCGAGAGCATGCCCCAACAGCTCTGGTCGCATTTGCCGCAACAGCGGTGTTGGGGCCAACAGCATGCTCAAATTGTGCAGCTGCAGCTGGAGATTAGCTCTGTCATAGCAGGCTGCAGTGTGAATGTGCAGCAGTGTGGCGTTGTATGTATCCTGCTGGGGGTGCTGCCTACGCCTGCAACCTGCAGCTTGCTTGCTTGCTCTAGGTGTGATCTTTCCGTCAGCTGAGTGCAGGTATGTCTGTGTAGATTAATTTGCAGCAGATATTGTCACACAGTGTTGTCAAGGGCAGTTGTTATGTTGAGCTCAATTCCTGTAACTATGCAAACGGTGGCTGGCTCGGATTGGCTGTGGTTCACCTCTTGCAAGCCCCTCGGCGAGTGGCACAACGCTGCCAACCTCAGCAGTGCCAGCAGTAGAGGCTTATTGCTGCATTGGACGGAAGTGCGCGCTCATCATCACCACCATCATCGGTTGGGTACCCGCAAGTGATCCAAGTAGTTGATGCAATGCAAAGGTCTTGGAACCACTTGCAATACAAAGGCAGCCCTCTACAACCAACTGGCCTACACAAACACCACCGTCGTTGGGTGGCGCTTGCAAACTTGTGTTGTGCAACAATGGGGTCTTAGACTTGCGTGTTGTTAGCAGCAACCCATGTGGATGCATGACCACTGACCTTGTACGCTCTGTCCTGCATGTTACTACTGACACTGACAAGTGCTGTCCCATGCATGATGATGCAACGCCACTGCCATACGTGGCCATCAAACTTTGAATGTCATGTACACCATACGATGGTCAGAGTATCGCGACCCAGCCTCTGGCGCACTCATGGCAACAATCTCTGCCGGGGGTGCCAGCACACAGGCGTCACTCCATGCCTGCCGCTGCTCTGCAGGCACCCACGCATTGTCGTACTGCGCATTGCCGCTGAGGTTGGTGGGCACGCCTGGCGCCAGCAGCAGGCACAGGCTGCAGCCCGTTTTATCACTCTTACTCCTAATGCTCCGCATCCGCTCAAAGTCTGAATGCCCAGCATCCCTATTGAAGTCACCCAGCACAGCAAAGAAGGGCTTCTTCTTCTTCTTCTTCTTCTTCTCTTTTGCAGTGCTGTCCTGCATTGCCTCTATCAGGCGCGGCAGCCGGCTGCCGTTTTCTACGGTGGGCCCGTTGCTGCCCTTCTGCCCTCCCTGGTCGATGTGCACAGAACACAGGTGCAGCTGTGCCTTGCCGGAGCACACCGAGAACCTCCCTGTGTATATGCCACGCTTCAAGCCCATGGAGTCCCTGTGGTCAGGCTGACTGCCCTCCCAGATCCCAAACGCGCTGCAGCCATGCATGTTGGAGATCTCGTGCGTCGCGTTGACTTCAGCATCAGTCACGCCTGCTAGCCGCACCCGGCTGCCGTGGCGCCAGACGAAAGCAGCACACCCTGCATACCCGCTGGACAGCGGGTTGGACATTGCGTACACCCAGCCTGCAGGAGAGGCAGCAACAGCCATGTGAAAGAAAGAATAGGTTTCGAGTGAGCAAGCACTGGTGATGAGGCTACCCAACACTGCCTCAGAGTACAGTCAGAGAGAAAGCTTACAGCTGCTGGCAACCTGGTGTGCTTGCATGTGCTCACTTTGGTCGCCTTTGCTCCACGCTCCAAGTTTAGGGCACAGCAGGTTGAGCTGCCCACACAGCATGCTGACTGCCTTTTCCTTGTCCACCTGGCAGCAGCAAGCACACGCATGTAGCTGAGTGCAGTAGCCACAGAACCAAGGTTTTGTCCTGCAAAGCTTGCATGGAGGGTAATGTTTCCCCTAAGTGAGGGCCTTTTCCATCACAGCTAGTGGCACTGGATGAGCACTGGGAACAGCTGTGTATGACCTGTCCATACACCGCACTGCATTGCCACGTCGGCATTTGCAGGCTTCAATGTGCAGTCAAGGAATTGTTGCCTGCAGTGTATGCATCAAGAGTGCAGCTTGGCAGCTCACCTCCTGCAGCACCACAATGTCTGCTCCTGCCCGCACAATGTCACGAGCAATGTTGTCAAGCTTCTCTGCGTGTGCGGGTTTCTCGGGGTCGTATGTGAAGTGCTTGACATTCCATGTCGCCACAGTCACGTTCACAGCAGCTCCTGGCGGCGGGGCCGCCGCCGCCGCTGCTCCTGCTGCTGCTGCTGCTGCTGCTGCTGGCGCCTTGCCTGCGGGCTTGGCTGTAGCACCTTTAGCAGCGGCGGCTGCTGCTGCTGCTGCTGCTGGCGCCTTGCCTGCAGGCTTGGTTGTAGCGCCTTTGGTAGCGGCTGCTGCTGCTGCTGCTCCTGTGGCCTCTGCAGTGGCAGCTTCTGCAGCAGCATCCTTTGCATCCGCTGCCGCAGCAGCTTTTCTGCTGAGTGACGACCTTTTGGATGCTGCTGGCATACTTCGCTGATCTTCTGCCACTGTGGCTGCAGAGCCACGTGCGGCAGCTGCTGCTGATTTGCCTGAAGACCTCCTTGTGGGTGCTGCAGCTGCTGCTGTCCTGACGCTGACTGCCGTGTCAGACTTGAGCGGCTTTTGCTTCTCTGCAGCAGGTCCAGCTGACTTTCTGCGAGCTGGCTTCTGTTCAGATGCAGCATCCACTGCTGGCTCAGCACTCTTAGGCACGCCTGCCGATACTGCTGTTTTGCTGGAGGCACGCCGCTGGCCTTTTGGACCTGATTCTGGCACAGGAGCTGGCATAGCTGTTGGCTTGTTGCTTTGCTGCTGTGACGTCCTAGCTCTCTGGCAAGCAGCTGGGCCTTGGACCTTCTGCCGGTATCTTTAGTGCTTCACCTCCCTCTGCTTCGGAAAGGATGTTTTGTATAGGATGTTTAGTTCTAGGAGGCTTTGAGGATATGCCTGGTGCCTCGACTGGTTATCGGCCTCCCGGGCTCGCTCGGCTCAGCTAGGATTGTTTCACATGCATGCTGCAAAGCAAGCGAAGGCAAATTTTCTGAAAACGACTTGAAACAGCTTGTATCTGTTTCACGTTTCTGCATGCCTCTCATAATACTCATGCCAGGGCAGGCGAGCATTGGCGAGTAGCTGTGGCGAGCAGGGTTTCGGCAAATGACAAGAATGGCAAAATGAGCAAGCCGCTGCACAGCTCATGATAATTACATAGCTTCAATTTCTAACCTTGCTGACAATACAGCAAGCGGCAGCCCCGAGACTAAGTTCGCGTGACTCCCGCCTTCCCGTGCGCCAAGCCGCTCAGCGGCTGCAACAGCACCTCAACGCGGATGCTGGGGCATATTCATCAACAATCAACCTATGACGGTTGACATGCTTCATGCTGGGGCATACATGCCCCGAGCACGGCAGACACATCACCAAGTGTGAAACAAAACCTTGGTGCATCTAGGGTTTCGCATAACCTTGGTGCATAACAATAACAATAGTCTTCTTGTAAGCCATACCTTGTCATCGGCATCGGCAACCGCGCCCCGTACGGAGCGGAAACTACGACTATTATTGCCTCTCTATAACCTTGGTGCATCTAAGAACTGTTCTTGTTCTGTGTACATTCAAGGGTCTGTGTACTTCAAGCTGCACATTGTGTGTCACACGGCCCCTCCTGAACGCCGGGAAGCAGAGGTGCATTGCAGCGGGGTCCATTCCAGTAAAAGGTCCAGTTGTTAAAGGTGGACAAATTCAAACCTCTTGAACACCACAGCCTGTTACAAGCAGTCTGCACGCTGCAAGCAGTGCAGCAGCGCAGCTGAAGCAAGATTTCGGCACCACATCACACCCCTCATGCCTTCACCTTCACTGGCTTCCCCCCAGGTGTGCCTGCCTTGCCTTTGCTACCGGCTTTTCCTGCCTTGCTGTCACCCCGCTGCTGCTGCCGCTGCTTGCCACCCTTCTGCTTTGCCACACCGCCCTTAGGCTTCAGGTGCTTCTTGCCGCTGCTGCTGCCAGCTGCCTGCTTCTTCTTGCCATTGCTGCCGCCCTGCGGCCGCTGCTGCTTCGGCTTGCCGTCTTCAGCTGCACCGTCTCCTGCTGACTGCTGTCCAATCCATCCGATAAGGCAAGGTACAAAGCAGCAACAAAGCAGGCAGACGAACTATTGGTCAGAACCATGCAGACGAGGAGCAACGCATGCAGAGTTGTTGCGCCTGCACACCAACAAACTGCCGCCAGGCACAGTCTGCTTGCAACACTCAACTTGCCAGCACCCTACTCTGCAGTAGCAGCAACAAGCAGCCGCGCAAGCCATAACACTACACCCGAATTTGTTCAGTTTTACAACCTAAAGCTACACCAGCAGCTGCTCAGAGAAATAATAGGCTACGCTTACTCGGCGGGGCCCTACTGCAAGTTGTGCTGCAGTTAAACCTCAGCAATAGTGAAGCTATGTTAGCTTAGGGGTGTAAGCATAAGAATGCTTGTTACAGTTGGTGTCAAGCAAAGGCATATGCAAAGTGCAATGCAAGGCCACCACTAGAAGAAGAGGATGCCTAGCTTAAGGGTTTAAGCCAGCTCCCTTCCGACCCTGGTCTCCCACCCCCTACCTTACCCCCCCCCCCCCCCCTAAGAAGCTGCACAAGGTGACAGAGCTTGTGCTGACGTGGCCAGCTGAGTCAGCGGCCAGCGAAACATGATCGATGCAGCGATATCGAATCAGCCACGTCAAGTGATAGCCAACTCTTTGTTAATCGAAACCGGCAGCGCCACCACTGTTTTCGACACGCGTGTATGGCAAAGCTGTGCAGTGTCACCCGCGACATTATGACTGCTGAAAATGAAGATACCGCTTAGCGCGTTTAATAGCTTTTGATAGCTTATCTAACAAATTTTGTTTCATGAGGAAGCACGACGGCAGCACATACAGTGCCGAACGCAATGGTGGTTCATGATATTACACATACGCAGCAGTGGCTGCTGTTCAACAGCTGTTTCAAGTCACTGCAGCTGTAAAGCAGCATTTCCAGTGCCTAGTAAGCACGCCGAAAAGCGAGAGTTCCAACAGAACGATGTCTTGAATTTTGGTGTCAACGCGCATTTCCCCTAAGCATCGTGTGGAAAACGTTCTACACGTTATATAATCAAACTTTGGTTCGGTATACATTGGGCGTTCTGTTGCATATACAGGAAGTTGGCCCCTTTCCGCTCGTTGTAAGTGGACATTGACCGCACGAAACGCAATGTTGCATAATATTAACCACGTTCTGTGACATATATATTGGTTTCATCCAAGCAGCACAAAACACACAAGTGTGATTCAATGCGTTCAGGCCATACGATGGTGCGTATCAATGTCGCAGGGACCTAATGTATTTTTAATCTTGTTGAAAGTTAATATCAACGATACGAATTGAACCTGCGATGCGAAAACAACGACAGTAGCCACAAGCCAAGTTTCGAAACGTCCGCTGAAGTAGCACCTACGGGCCCCGCCAACAACCGTCAAGGCCGCCACATCCCAGCCCACCGTCCTGTCCCTATCCCTGTGCCTGTTGCGCGGCTGCTTGGCCTTGTGCAGCATCCAGTCAGGCACCTCACTGCCCGCCTGCTTCACTTCTATGTTTGCAACACGCAACTTGTCAGCAGCCTGCCCCGCAGCGGTAACAGCAAGACACTTCTGCGCGCAAGCCAGCGCACTACACCCGGAATCGTTCGGTTCAGCAACCCAGACCTGCACCAGCAGCTGCTCAGAGAAACACAAACTTCCAGGCCACCAAACCCCGGCGCACCCACCTTCCTGTCTCTGTCCCTGTGCCTGTTGCGCGGCTGCTTTGCCATGTGCAGCATCCAGTCAGGCACCTCACTGCCCGCCTCCTTCACCAAGTGTGCTACGCTGCGCAGCTTGCCGGCATCGCCCTCAGTGAAAAACGTGATGGCCTCGCCGGCATGACCCGCGCGGCCTGGCGGCAGCAGCAGCAGCAACAGCAGAGGTGGTGGCGCCAGTGACAGAGCAGTACGTCATGCATGTGCCTTGCAGCTCAGAATACACCCTTCACAACACTTCTTTGAGTGTGCCATGGCGACTTCACCTGTGCTACAGCCAGTCAACCCCACAGCTTCGTAACGTTGCTGCTCCGTGGGCCCTGCTTGGCATCCTTGGAATTCTTGTTGGTTGTTTCACGCACCTGTGCGGCCCACTCTGTGGATGTAGTCTGTGGTGCTGCTGGGGAAGTCGTAGTTGATCACCGTGTTGACAGCAGCAAAGTCCATGCCACGGCCGATGAGGTCTGTCGCGATGAGCACCCAGGTCTTGCCTGCGCGGAAGTTCTCGACGGCTGCTGCGCGCGCGGTGTTGGGCTGGTCTCCGCTGATGGAGTCCACGTGCATGCCGTCGTAGAGAAGTTCACGGTGCAGCTGCTGCGCGCGGGACTTCTTGGACACAAATACCTGCAGGTGAAGCAGTAATCAAGTAAGGGGTGCAGTCACTGCTTGTACAGCACGTGCAGGGTTGTCATGCAGCCTTCAGACATGCCAGCTCAGACAGCAACTGGTGTGTGAATGCAGAGGGTGTGAGAGTGATGTGTGTTTCAATCACAATATATGTATATCCGCACATCTTACAGCACCACTCACCAGCACGGGCGGCTTGACGCCTCCTCCTTTCAGCAGCTGCCGCAGCGCCAGCAGCTTGCCCGCCTCGCGCCCCACAAACAGCAGCCGCTGCTTGACCAGGTGCTGCGTGGTGTTGCGCTCGCCGATCACGATGTGCAGTGGGTCACGCAGCACGCTGCGCGCCAGCTCCTCAACCTGTTGCATGCCAGTGTTACATGACAGCGTTATGTGGAGAAAACATCAGTGCAATGTGCGTGGGTAGCGGCAGCAGTGGAGTCCAAAGTTGGGTCCTGCTTAAAGCGTGGCGCAAGCTAGCGGCCAAGCAGGTATATCACAATCGCGCTGAAGGCGGGGAGGGCGACTGACTCGGGAAGTTGAGTTGTTGGAGATTCACTGCCGGCATAGCTGACATTCCGGCAACAAACATCAACATGGCAAAACAGGAGACACCATCTGCCTCTGCAATGCACACTCAAACACTCAAACTGCTCTCTCACTCTATTACTATTGCGCAATCATGCAAAATATGCGCCGCACCTTCTCCGGCAGCGTGGCGCTGAAGAAGGCTCGCGTGATGGTGCCGCTGCTTGCTGCCGCCAGCAGCGCGTCCACCTGCTCCGTGAAGCCCATGGCCAGCAGCTTGTCCGCCTCATCAAGCACCAGGTAGGTCACCTGTGAACAGTTGTGAAGGAGCGATGAGTTGGGTTCGTACTTGACGGTGTAACAAAGGGGAACAGCCTTGTGTAGCACTGCGCAGGGCACCTGAGGAGTGGAACATACACAACAAGAAAAAGATGCAGGTTGGCATGTTCTGTAAAGCCCATGGCCAGCAGCTTGTCCGCCTCATCCAGCACCAGGTAGGTCACCTGTGAACAGTTGTGCAGGAGGCCGCCGAAGGTTACTAAAAAGCAGGAAAATGCAGGTTGGCATGTTCTGTAAAACTCATGGCCAGCAGGTTGTCCGCAGCCCATGGCTAGCAGCTTGTCGGACGCGTCCAGCACCAGGTTGGTCACCTGAAGTGGGAGATATGTAAGGCGACAAGCAGCCATGCGGCAGGTGAGACAGGGCACAAGCTCTGTAATGCCAGCAGCTTATCCGCCTCATGCAGCACCAAGTAGGTCACCTGGGGTTTGCAGTTTGCGAGTGGTTCACAGCATGCAGCAGAGCAGCAAGAAGTTCAGTCATACCCAACGAAAACAGCTGTAGCAATCACACCAGCAACCCTGCACTCACATGGCTGAGGTCCACCTTCCCTTCCACCACCAATAGCACACCGCAGATCACATGTGCTTCAAGCTCTCAAAAGCACACTAACATCAGTAATCCTGCACTCACATGGCTGAGGTCCACCTTCCCTTCCTCCACAGTACCTTCAGCCGCAGCGGGTTCGCCACCAGCACATCAACCTTGCTGAACTGCAAGCTCACCCAACTCACCAGCACTTGACATCCTTTTCTCCAGAACAAGTGCACTCATCTATGCAGGTTTGGCTTGCCAGCTCCACACCACTTGCAGTGTTGCTGGGCATCCAAAACACACAGCCTGGAAGCAGAAACAAAGTGCAGGCAAGCACACCAACAAGTGTAACAACTGCACCACTCACGTGGCTCAGGTCCACCTTGCCCTCCTCCACCAGTATCTTCAGCCGCAGCGGGTTCGCCACCAGCACATCAACCTTCCCAAACTGCACCACGCCAGCCGGAGCGCTGCTCAGCAGGCAGCAGCGCAGCCCGCTGCCCGGCAGCAGCTGCTTCAGCACTCTTACTGTCTGCGCAGCGAGCTCATGTGTAGGGCTCAGCAGCAGCGCCTTCGGAGCATCAGGCCATGCCTCTCCGCCTTGCAGCTTCTGCTCTGCTAGCAGCGCCAGCATTGGCAGTACAAAGGCCAGAGTCTTGCCGCTGCCTGTTGGAGCAACTGCGAGAAGCTCCCTGCCAGATAGTAGGGCCGGAATGGCTTGGCGCTGGATGGGTGTGGGAGTGGACCAGTTGTTTTCTTCCAAGTGGCGCATCAAGTGCCGGCTGAGGCCTACGACGTGCTGCTGCTTGTGGTGCTTGTGCTTCTTCGAAGGTGCTGCATCTGCTTGCTGCTTGCGCTTCTTGGACGGCTGCTGCTGCTGCTCCTGCTGCTCGTCGTCGCTGTCTTGCTGCTGCTGCTGCTGCTGCTGCTGCTCGCCCTCCTTGGGGTGCTTTGCTATGTCCGACCAGTACTTGAGGGGTGGGGGCACGTCATGCCCCTTCACCTGCAGCAGCAGCGAGTGACGCGTTCAACACGCGTGATCAAAGTACAGCCTGTGAAGCAGACAAGCAAGGATGCATGATGCTGCGTTTGGCGCTCTGTTTATACATACAGGCAGAGATGCTGCGTCTGCCAGAAGCTGGTGTGCCAACTGCAACCAACAAGCCCGCCCAAACATGCGGCAAAGCCACGCAGCAGCTGCTACAACACTATTACACAAGCGCAGCGAGCAAGGATGCGTTGCTCCTGGCAACAACCCAAATATGTTGATGCCTCCAACCTTCATGCGCAGCGCTGTGCACTCTGAACATAGAATTCAACAAAGCATAATCCCTGTATAACATTGCTTTTGCATGTATCACTCCCACCTTAATGCGCAGCGCCTTGCGGATCACATTGGCCTCCTCATGAGGGTCGTTGCTGTGCACCTGCGGCAGCGGCGGCTCTGCTGCCACCTGCTGCTGCTGCTGTGCTGCTGCTGCAGCAGAGAACAAGCTGATACCCCCATCATCTGCCTGCTGCTCCTGCTGCTGTTGCTGAGTGCCTGCATGGGAGCAAGCAGCGCGGACACAAACATGGATGCGGCAGCCTTTATGATTCACTAACCGGCGTGGTTCCGGCTGGCAATTGCACACGCAACAGTCAACACTAACACCAAACTAGGCTTGCGCCATCTGCTGCAGTTTACATGGTCATATCAGGCAACAGCCTGCCTCGTGTATGAGCAGAGTGCAGGCGCGTACGCCCAACGGCAGCTGTCTGCTGATGAAGTCAACATGCGTCTTCCCACCTGCAGCACCCTTTTTTCTTTTCTGTTTGCTCGGCTGGCTGCCTGCTGGTCGCGGCAGGTCTACAAAGACAGGGCAGTGCAGAATGAGGCAGGGCATGCACAAATTTTGTCAGCATGTGCGGAGCATGTGCAGCTGCAACAGCCTACAGCTCGTCTGTTCCGGTAGCATCACCAGAAACGTATGGTATACTTGCATGTAGCTCATTGCTTACTGTTGCAACCACCACGAGCATGGGAAACTCAGTTAGCAGCAGTGGCTGCTGTTCCTGCTGCTGCTGCTGTGTGCTGCTGCCACTCACCAGGCAGGGGCAGTGCCACCGAGTACGCATGCGTCTTCTGTATCGCCGTTTTTGGTATTTTAGACTTATCGTAATGAACACCAGCGGATAACAGCGCAAATGGATCCATAGCTGTCAGCTGCGACAACACCAACGCCGGAACAGCTGCCTAGGTTGCGAAAGACAGTGCACTTCACCGCTGAATCGCCAAAAGAAAGAACGTGGTACTCGCAATGTCTTTTCGGCGATTCAGGCCTGCTGCAGCTTGTATTGTTGCAGTGCTTGCTGAGCAGAAGGCTGTTGCAAGTGCCTGCAAAGGCAGCAAGCGCTTTGTACAATGAGGTTATGCCGTCCCTTCGTCCAGCACAAGGACTAGTTGATAATCAACGCGAACACTTAGCACACCAGCAGCAGAAGTCATATCAACACAGCCTGCTGGCCATGTGTGGTGACTGTGTCACAGACAAAACCCCAGCAAGTCAAAGTCATGCCGAAGCTGTGGTATGAAAATCAGGACTGTTGATAGTGTGTCAGCCTGCACATTAGAATGCCGTTTCAAGCGCCGCTTCTGCGCTGAAGAGAACTACAGGCAGGCACATTCAGACCTGCCAGGCTGGCACAACAAACCTCCTTGCTGCATGCACCTGAGCATCCTTCCGGTTGCACGCTGCGCACGGAAAACAGCTGAGTAGCAGAAACTGCTGCTGCTCCTGGCGCGTGCCTGCTGCCAAGTCAGCAGCATCACACCAGCCGTCCACCAGCCACTGCACATCCACTGGCATGCTGGAGACCACCGGCTGTCACAGGAGCCCTGCAAATTGGTGCTGCCTGCAAGTCTGATTGAACTGCCAATTCAGCAGCAGCTTCCCCAGCACCCCACTACAGGCGGAATGTGCTGGGTCAAGGTCCATGCTCCAGCTCACAAAGACGCTGCTACAGCTGGCTAGCTGTTAAAGCCAGCCAGCTGTACCATAATATAGTGTCCATATCGCCAGCCCCTCGACTCTGGTGGCATGTGTGAGGCGGCTGGAAGAGCAGCTGCTGTAGGTTGATTCAGCGCTGAAGGTCATGGACCAGCTGGCCAGTGCTGGCGCTGGCGCAAGTGAAGATGCAGGTTGGGGCCTCTAGCTAGGGGATGGGCTGCAGCTGCTGCAGCCACGTGTTGATGACGGCCTGTTGCCGCTTGACGAAGGACTGCATGACAACGACGGCACTGCAGCAGGTGCAGCTGCTGCAGCTGCTGCTGCTACTGCTGCCACGGCATGCTTGTATCGTGCATGATTTATTTTGACTGCAACTAAATCAGCAGCTTGGACAGCCGGCACGCAGCTGCAAGAGGCTGGAAGGCTGTTGAAGACCTGCAGCAACAACAGGCAATTGACATGGCTGACACACTTGCACTCACCTCCGTACTGGTGCAACAGCCCGCAGTGCCTGCTCCTGAACAGCGACGCACTTGGAAGCTTGTTTGAAGGCTGGTGGGTCTTGCAGCTGGCAGCATGCTCAAACACTGAAAGTACTCCCTGCTGCTGCTGTTGCTGCTGCTGCTGTGCTGACATAGCGTGTGTAGCCTTTCATCACTGTGAACTGCATGCGGGAGCCCATCGCGCCAAAGCGCTCGAAACCCTCTGCTGGCAGCCTTGTGTGGCACAACACAGGACTGAACAGCATCAGGCCAGCTTGACGCGGGTCCACAGCCATGCAGCTGCACTTGCGTGCACAAATGTCACGATGAAAGTGGCAAGCTCACCCAGCAGCAGCTACTGCAACCTGAGGGGCACACCTCAGGAGGCAGCAGCTACTGCCGGCACCACCTGCAAGTCCGGCAACAGGGCCTACAAGTGGTGGCTGGGATGCAAGGCTCAACAGTGTTGTCCTTGCAGAATTACACCCCAGCTTCAGCAGTTTGCCCAAGGGCTGCCTTGCTGCTGCTGCTGCTGCTTGAGGGACCAGGTACAGCCAATGCAGCTGCAGGGTGAAGCTCTGTGATGCAGAGTAAAGTACTCCAGGTAGCCCACAGAGCAAAGCGGGCATAAAGCAAAATGCAGAATAATTAAGATGATGCTGTGACGCATCATGCCGGAGCAACAGAAGACATCTGCAGTCACGTGTAATGAATGGCCCAACGCACGCTTGCAGGCACCAATCTAAGAGGACAAGCAACGCACGGCTGGGCACCGCAACTACTGCTGCAATGACCTTGTGGGTCACGCACCATGTGTATCCTGCATGCAACTGCTCTACACCGCACATGCTGCCACCACCATACAGCAGAAGAGTGGAGGTGTGCTGACACAAGCTGCACCAGCAAAAGTCAGAATGATGTGGCTAACTCACATAGCTCACCTCTGTAGTTGCGCACCAACTTGAAGTGTCAAGGCCTGCAGTTGCTGGTAAGGGCAATAGCTCCAGGCACAGTGCATACAAGACCTGCCTGCTGCCAGCAGTGTAGCACTTGCAGATTGCTTGATGGATTGGCGTGGCGCCTGCAGCTGGCATTATGAGAGTTAGAAGCTCAACCCAACCAAGTGCTGCTGCTGCTACTGCTGCTGCTGCTGCTGCCTGGCTGTGTTATTGAGGCATGTCACCAACGACACAAGGAATTGCTGGTGGTGTGCTACTGCAGCAGCCGCGCCACACACATGTGTACAGAGAATGCAAACTGCTGCGCTGCTGCACTCAGCTGCTTGCTTGCCTGCTTCAGTGCCTGCAGAGGTTATGTCCTTGACACCAATGCGGCGCAAGGAAAGCCCACAGAGCACCGGCACAGGCAGCAACACAAAACACCATGGCGCAAGGCCCTGCATTGCTGCTATCAGCTGCTTGCTTGCTGCCTGCTTCAGTGCCTGCAGAGGTTATGGCCTTGACACCAACGCGGTGCAAGGAAAGCCCACAGCACACCGGCACAGGCAGCAACACAAAACACCACGATGCAAGACGAAATGCTGCACTCTGCTGCTGGCTTGCTGCCTGCTTCAGTGCCTGTGGAGGTTATGGCCTTGACACCAAGTGATGTAAGGAAAGGCCCACAGCGCACCGGCACAAGCAGCAACAGCATACACCTGGATGCAAGATGCACTGCTGCAACCGGCTGCTGCTTGCTGCCTGTTTCAGTACCTGCTGGGGAGTAACCTTACCACCAAGTGACGGAAGGGATGGCCAGCAGCATACCTCCACAGACAGCAACAACATGAACATGCTCACACCAAGCCGTTGCTGCGCTGCTGCGGAGCTGCCATCACTGTCTTCTTGAGTACCTGCTGGGGAGTAATTTTGCCACCAAGTGACGGAAGGGATGGCCAGCAGCATACCTCCACAGACGGCAACAACATGAACATGCTCACAGAGTTTCAGGAGGACACTGCCTTTATCTGTCTGCCAGCTGCTGCCTGCTTCAGTGCCTGCAGAGGTTATGGCCTTGACACCCATGCGGTGCAAGGAAAGCCCTCAGCGCACCGGCACAGGCAGCAACACCACACACCAGCCAATGCAGACCACTTTGCTGCACACTGCCGTTGCTCAGCTGCTGTGCTGTTGCCTGCTTCAGTACCTGTGGGGAGCTCCTCCTCACGACCACCCAATGGTGATGCAAGGGCCGCCCAGCAGCATACCTCCACAGGCAACAACACAACACACGCACACCAGGCCCGCACAAGACACTCTGCTGACGCAACGTTATTGCATGCTTCAGTACCTGTGGGGAGTGCCCCTCACGACCACCCAATGGTGATGCAAGGACTGCCCAGCAGCATACCTCCACATGCAGCAACACCACACAAACATGGTCCTGCAAGCCACACACTGCACAGCTGTGCTGTGCTGCTGCATCATTGCCTGCTTCAGTGCCTGAAGGTGTTGCCCCTTACAACCAAATGATGCAAGGAATGCCCTCAGTGTACCTCCACAGGCAGCAACACTACACACTCTGAAGGAACACACACTGCTGCGCTGTCTTGAGCAGCGACTAAAGGTGTCTGCTGAGGCTGCTGCTGGTTAGGCTGGCTCCTGTTGGTGTCACCTGTGTCTGCATCTAAGGTACAAAGCTCAACAGTATTATAGATGCAGTAATGTAATCCAGCATTGCTCAATAGACAATCAGGCAAATCTGGCTGTAGATGTTGTGGAGTGTGCATGACTGGTGGTGATTCATATGATGTTCGACTCTTATGTTGGAACTTGCTTGGAAGCTGAGCAGGCGCGCCTAGCTGCCGGTGCTGACAGCTGCCACATCAGCATTGCAAAAACTCCTGGCGCGCGCAGGCAGCCCTGCTGCTTTGGCATAAAGCACACAAGGTTGCTGGAAGCATTATGCAGCTGTGCACGCAGCTACCAGCTCACCATGTGCAGAGCAAACCGAGTGGAAGCTTGTTGCTGACAGTAGGGCCTCTTTTGACCCATTAGGAGCGTGCAGCTGTGGCTTTCGCGCTGAAGTTTCGTGTTTGCTTGTCACAAGCTTGAATTGCGTTCTTGCAGCACTGTCAGCGTTTTGGCGGGAGCAGCGTTCGCGCCTGCACATACCGGGCGTGTCCCCACAACCCTGTGTTCTTACGACAAATAAACCGCAAACAAAACATAAAGTTTTCTGAGCTACACAGTGTGAGTCAAGCTCATGCCCCAGATATCCTCATGTAACATCAGGCTCGAGCTCCGAAGCTGTCACTGCCAACTCGGCTGTGAAGGTGCCGCCCGGCGAGCCTAGAACTACCGTAAGAGCCGTAACTTGCGTAACATGCTGATTTCCGGCGGTTGCCCTGGTGTTTGGAGCACGGACTTTGGTATGCAGCACCTGTAAAGGCAGCAGTGCAAACACTGCAGTGCAAATGTCGCTGCAGCATTTCACATTCCTGAATGCTCGCCAATCATTGTCGAACTGCATGAACAGCATGCAAGAGCAAAGACCTGAAGTGCTCTTGCAACACCAGTGCGGCACCACCGGGTGCGGACCCATTCTTGGTTCACACATGTGCGTGCACAGCAAGCATCCATCACCCAGCACCTAACCTGCATACACCCCAAGCAGTTGCATGCCCTGATGCATCAGCAAGAGTCAGCTGGTGACGCTGGCACACAGGCAAGCTGGAGATCACCATTATATCAATAGTCACCTTGCAGGTGCGGAAGCACACACCCAACAGGCCTAGCAGCTCAGCCTGGCACTGACATGGGAGCAGGACGGCTGCCAGCAGCACTCGGCTGAAGTGAGGCACAGCACCTTGCACTCTGCACAACGATCCCATTACTGATGCTGCAGCTGCCAGAGCGCACCAGCTACCACTCACTGCAAGCTTGCACAGACCTCGGGCACTTGATGGTGCTGTGATACTGGGTGAGCAAGCACAGCTGCCAGCGCGTGTGTGGTCAGCTGCTGCAGCAACTGGTGATGGCATTGCCCGGTCAGCAATGCGTCCGGCGTATGCTGAGCATCAAGAACACTTGAAACATGCAGCAGCCCATGCATATGGGTGGGTGGTGGGCTGTGCGAAGTTGTGTGCGTGCATGCAGTGCTACAGTTGGTCCCCTTCCAGGTTCCAATGTCGTACTTGTGCTTTGTTGTGCAGTACTACCAGTTGTGAATTCTGCTTGAGGGCTCCAGTAGGACGAGATCCATTATATTTGCAAGTGCGCTGCTTTTGTTTATCATCAGCCAGGCGCATGTGGATGCAAACGAGAGTGCGCCAGTATCATCACATCTTGTGCAAGCCATTCATTGAGGATGTATCACGCTGTAGTAAATCCAGGAAATCGGTTTACAAGCATATTTATACGGCTTGTGGCACACCAGAACATCAAGGTCCCAGTGTTGCTGAGCTGTCTGTTCCTGCAGTGCTGCACCTGCAGGTGCAGTGCACGCAAACCCGCCAAAACCGCGTCACTTGACTGTCCCGGCTTGTCAAGGTCATGCCCGTGACGCCGTGATGTATCCAAGCACCGACATTATCTTGTGTGAGCTAGCACGCTATCGAACTCTCATCGTTCGCCTGTTGCTGCTCCAGAACAGTAAGCTCGAGTCTACTTCACTCACGCTGCCCGCAGCAAACGATTTGCCGGATACATAACGTGCTCAAGCTCCATGGCGGAGCTTGACGAGTATGATGCGATCCTAGGGGATGGGGCCAAGGAGGCTGATGAGCCAGAAGCAGTAGCAGACAAAGAGCAGAAGGACAGGTCAGGGCGAGACAAAGATAAAGACAGACGCAGAAGTCGCAGTAAAGATCGAAAGGAGCGGAGGCGCAGCCGCAGCAGAGACAGGGAAAGGCGCAAGGAGCGAGACAATGACTACAGGGTCAGCAGCAGGCGCAGCAAATCAAGATCTAGGAGCAGGGGCAGGAGAGAGAGGTGAGAAGCCAATCCCTGCATTGGGATGTGTCGATCATTGCAGGCCGGGCTTACTGGCGCTGGGCAGGTTCAGCTGTTGCTGCGCTGCTGCTGCTGCTGCTGCTGCTGCTGCTGCTGCTGCTGCAATGTCTGTATGGTGCCATGGAGCACCAAATCCAGCAGCAACACGCCCCTTGTTGTGTCTGTCGAACTTGCTTATGCACCCAGGCTCAACATTGTTGAGGCGTTGCAGCACATGCATATCATCTGTACCTACTTCTGCCGCCTCTGACAGCGCTGCTGCTCTGCCCTGCTGCGGCTGCTGCTGTCCTGCAGGGAGCGCAGGGAGAGGGACATGCGCGGGGACAGGAATGGCAGGGACCGCGGCCGGGACATGCGGCGAGCACCACCACCCAGGAGGTGAGTGCGCCACATGTTGCATGTGCCACACCAGACAAGCAGCCGCGGCTGTGGTGCAGGGTTGCAGAGCCACAGCAGCAGCTGAGAGGTTACGTCAAGTTGCATACAGCTGGTGTGCGCTGCGTCACCACTTGCCTGTGTTCAAAACTACTCCCGCCAAAAATAACAGCAGTCCAGCTGTCCTGCTGTCACTCTACAACACTGTCACACTGTCACATGTGCTGCATGCGCGACATGACGCCGCCAGAGGTGCGGCTGGCGCATGAGAAGGAGCGCTTACCACTCTTTAAGAGCTCCAAGTCTGCTCAGCAACTGACTCCTTTCATGCAAACCCTGTTGCGCTGCACCCTCTCCGCTGCATTTTTTTAAATAATATCTGCTGCAGGCGCGACATGACGCCGCCGGAGGTGCGGCTGGCGCGTGAGAAGGAGCGCGAGCTGAAGGAGCTGGAGCGCGCCACGCGCACCGTGTTTGCGTTCAACCTGAACATCAAGGCGGACGAGCGCGACATCTTCGAGTTCTTCTCCAAGGCGGGAGAGGTGCGGCTGCTGCTGCTGTTGTTCGCTGCCAGCTCATGTCAGCTCATGTCAGCTCATGCTGTGCCAGTGATGGGTTGTGTAATTTGAGACGTCTGTTAGTTCTTCAAGGCGGGAGAGGTGCGGCTGCTGCTGCTGCTGCTGCTGCTGCTGTTCGATGTCTGGGTTGCGTCATCCCTTAGCTCTTCATCATCAAGGTGGCATGGGTGCTGCTGCTGCTGCTGTTGCCCGCTCATGCCATGCGGGGTCGGCGTATGATTCATTTTGTGCTTGACACAGGGAGTGTTTGCCTGTGCGTGTGTATGTTTGAGATGCGCATGAAGGTATGCGTAGGGTGCCAGACAACAGTGGTAGATCACACCATGGCAGCAGTGATCTGATACTATGTTGTCTGCTACGTGCGGCTGTTGCACATGTGTCCTGCAGGTGACGGACATTCGCCTCATCACAGACCGGCACACCAAGCGCTCCAAGGGCCTGGCCTATGTGGAGTTCTCAAAGCAGGAGGAGGTGTTCGTGGCGCTGGCACTTACAGGTCAGCAGTGGCTTGAGGCTGCAGCAGCAACTGATGCCTGAAGGAGCAGCAGTGGCGCGCGCGCTGTTCTGCAGCGGTGCTGTGTGTACATATGCCTTGCTGCAGCTACACGTGCTGCATCAGTAAACAGTGCAGGGAAGATGATGCTAGGTGCTGATGCATGTTCACATGCAGTAGATAGCAGCACGTGTCTGTAAAACCTCTGCTCTGCTCACCACCACGCAGCAGTGGCAGTGGAAGCCAGCAGAGCACGCTTGTTGCACACGTAACATGTAGGCGCGCATGCGCCGCTTTGCGGCAGCTTTGTGTTGTAGCTATTCGCCTGACACTTCTGCTGCTGCTGCTCCTGCCGCTGCTGCTGCTGCTGCTGCTGCAGGCCAGCTCATGCTGGGCCGATTATGTCTGAATACTCGGCTTTTGTGCGCGCACTTCTCGACTGACACGTGTTCTTCTTCTTCTGCTGCTGCTGCTGCTGCTGCTGCTGCTGCTGCTGCTGCTGCAGGCCAGCTGATGCTGGGCCAGCCCGTGATGGTCAAGCCCGCGGAGGCTGAGAAGAACCTGGCCTGGGAGGCGCAGCAGGCGGCCAAGAACAGCAACGCAGCGGACGCAGAGCTGGCGGCGCTGGGGCTGGGGCTGGGGGCAATGGGGGCGCCGCCAGGTGTGTTTGTGTGGGTGTTCATGTATATAGATGAATGTAGAATGACTGATTGTATCCAGTAGCTGCATGGTTACGCACCTGCATATGTATCTGTGGCCGTGCTTACAGCTGCGCACCAGTAACTGGTTGTAGCAGAGGCAGCGCTAGCAGTAGTGCAGGTAGCGGGCTGGGGGCAGCACCACGCGAGTTTGTGTGGGTGCGGGTGCTGCCGAGTGCACCTGTTAGGGTGGGTGCAGCGGGGCAGTGCTAGCCTTGCGGCACAGGCGAAGCCCGTGGGCCTTCTGTGGCTGCAGGTCAACGGTTTTTAGCAAGCCTCTGTTGCTGACACGCTGTCCTTCTGTTTGCTGTCGCCTGCCCTCTTGCTGCAGCGCCTGCCGGCCCGCTGCGGCTGCAGATTACGGGCTTCAATCAGGGGCTAGCAGAGGCAGAGATCGCGCAGATCTTTGAGCATGCCACTACCTCTTTGCTGACACATAGACTGACCTTTTCCCCCTCCTCTTTCTCTGCCTGCCCTGTTGCTGCAGCGCCCGCGGGCCCGCTGCGGCTGCAGGTCACGGGCTTCAAGCAAGGTGTCTGTTGCTGACATGTTGCGTGTTTGCTTTGTCTGCCGCCTGCCCTCTCCTTGCAGCTCCCGCTGGCCCGCTGCGGCTGCAGGTCACGGGCTTCAAGCAGGGGCTAGCAGAGGCAGAGATCACGCAGATCTTCGAGCCTTTCGGGCCGCTTGAGGGCGTGAACGTGGTGCGCGACGGCGCGGGGCAGCCCATCAACATCGCGTACGTGGTGTTCCAGAACAAGGCGGACGGCCAGAACGCGCAGGTGGGCTGCAGCTGCTGACGGTTATGATGACGATGATTATGATTATGGTGATGTTGTTGTCGGCCACCCCTGCTGCGCTGGTGGCTGGTCAAATTCGCGCCTGATGTTCTTGCATGAGGGTATCGGCCTGCTGCCTAGCATGTGCGCGCACTACACGATATGTCCCCACTTGCGCAGCTGCGCTGCTGTTGCCTCACTGCTGCTGCTTCTGCTTCTTCTGCTGCTGCTGCCGCAGGCGCAGTGGAACGGCAAGGTGCTGCTGGAGCATGTAGCTGCTTGGCATGCTGCTGTTGCCTTGTTGCTGTTGCTGTTTCCTCACTGCTGCTACTGCTGCTGCTGCTGCTGCTGCCCTCAGGCGCACTGGAACGGCAAGGTGCTGCTGGAGCACGAGCTCAGCGTGGTGGTGGCGCCTGACTGCTGTGCTGCTGCTGTTGCCTCACTGCTGCTGCTGCCCTCAGGCGCACTGGAATGGCAAGGTGCTGCTGGAGCACGAGCTCAGCGTGGTGGTGGCGCCTGACTGCTGTGCTGCTGCTCTTGCCTCACTGCTGCTGTTCTTGCCTCACTGCTGCTGCTGCAGGCGCACTGGAACGGCAAGGTGCTGCTGGAGCATGAGCTCAGCGTGGTGGTGGCACCACTCAAGGGCGAGCGCAGTCACGGCGGTGACCGTGGCGGTGGCGGTGATGGTGGCGTGGGTGACCTGGATGACGGGGATTTCAGGCTCAACACGCAGGTGGGTTGCGCTCTGGTGGAGCACAGCCTGGGACCTGAAAAGTGCTGTTTTGCTTCTGTAATAGATGGGTATGCTGGCGTGGGTGACCTGGACGATGGGGATTACAGGCTCAACACGCAGGTGGGAATGGGAACTGTAAGAGGACAACGCAGCACCTGCACATATATAATAGCTGGGTATAACGTGACCTGCAGCTTCCAAAGGGATGTATCCCGGCGGCTTTGCTGCATGTGCGCGGTGGGTGCTGGCACCCTGCAACCTTCAACCAGAGTGCCCCGCTTTTATTCACCACCTTGCTCTGCTGCTGCTGTCGCTGCGCCCGCAGACGCGCGCCGCGCTGATGAACCGCCTCGCCAACAGCGCAGGCATGGGCCCTGCCTCCGGCGGCCTGGCAGCAGCAGCAGCAGCAAACCCGCTGCTGGCAGCACCAATGGGTGCAGTACCAGGCATGATGATGCCAGGCATGCTAGCCCCTAGCGCTGCAGGCCTCAGCAGCATGGCTGCTGCTGCTGCTGCCGCACTCCCGGGCCTTACTGCTGCTGTGCCGCTGCCTGGCATGCCCGGTGCAGTGCCTGGCATGCCTGGTGCAGTCCCTGGTATGGATCTGAGCCTTGATCAGGGTCTGCTGGGCCCCCCGAGTCCGATTCCCACGCAGTGCCTGCTGCTGAAGAACATGTTTGATGCTGCGCAGCAGGCGGAGGCGGGCTGGGCGGAGGAGGTGGAGGATGATGTGCGGGAGGAGTGCGGCAAGCTGGGGCAGGTGCTGCACGTGTTTGTGGACCGCAGCAGCAAGGTGAGCTGCGCCCGGGGCGTGTGGGTTTGTGTATGCATCGTGTTGCTATCAGGCTAGCAAAGGGGAGAAGAGGGAGCTGGTGAGATAGAGAGGCATGTGTGGCGCATGACAACATGAACACGGTTGCTCTGTGGGATGGGGTATGAGGTGGTGCTGTGTGACTTCAGCCGAGTACCTGTGTCAGCAGCAGGGCAGCTGCAGTGCAGCACTCACGCACCAGCGTATGCACAGCGTGCGGCAAGCTGCTGCGCCGTAACACTGTCGTGCGAACATGCACGCTAGCAAAGTCGCAACATTGACGGTAGCCTGCGCACAAACCAACAGCTGTGTGTGTTTCCCCTGCTGTCCCGCTGCCCTGGCTGCTGCTATGCACATGTGTTTTGTGCTGCCCTGCAGGGCTTTGTGTACCTCAAGATGGCAGCAGTGGAGGGCGCAGCAGCAGCACACAAAATGCTGCACGGCCGCTTCTACAACGGGCACATGATCCAGGCCGCGTACCAGTTTGTGCAGGTGTATGACCAGCACTTCCGCCTGTAGGCCTGAAACTGCAGCTGCAGGGCGCTACAGCAAGCAAGCAGTTGCCTTCAAAACGCTGCAGAAGAGTGCTGGCCCTGAGCGATGGCGCGTCAAAACTGGTCGCCGGTAACAGACAGAAGCAGGTTGCTGGCTGTGGAGAGCTGTAGCAGCAGCAGCAGCAGCGTCGCTATTGAGCCTCTCTTGTGCCGCAGGCAGTAAAAGATGTGGTGCTGCTGCGGAGAGCTGAGCTGGAGGAGCGTCTGCTGCTGCGGGTTGGCCACAAGAGGTTGCTGGCAATGCTGCGGTACACTGCGGTACAATGCAGGCAGTGCTGCTGCCGCAGTTTTGCTGGCTGCAGGCAGGCATGTGCCACGTGCTTTCATTTGGTACAGAGGCAGAGCACAGTAGTTGCGCAGCAAGCAGCTATTGGTGTCCCAGTGATCTGGGACGAATGATAGGCAGCGGCAGTGCAGCTACAATCTGGTGTGCTGCCTGGTTGTGACGTGCTGCTGCTTGTTGCTGGGTTCGCAGGCCAATCGAGAGGTGTTATGGCAGGCTCCCGACACTGGCGCCCTTGCTCCCTTTGCAGGTTGCGTGTGAGATTCACCACCCCTCGGCTCTCCCACGTCTTTTTACGTAGCTGTGCGGTGTGTGCATTGTGTTGCTTTTGCTATTCAAGTATGCTTGCAGGAAGCTGGCGGCTGTACTCGACAGAGTCGTTGCATTCATGCATGTGTTGACCGCCACCTTGCAGGAAACATGCTGGCGGCTTTGCTGCCGACCTTGTGCAGCCGCCTTTTCCTGCAGTGAGCGCTAGCGTTGTGAGTGGTTATGGTGTGTTGCAGTATGCTCTGGTTGTTTTGCTGGGATGTCGTATGCTGCGTGCCATGCAGTGCTTGTCTGCAGGTTGATCATTGGATCGACATACATTCGATCTGTGCATATAGCATGGCATTGAAGTTGGCTGGTTGTTGTGCAGGCCGTGCCACCGTGGCCTTGTGTGACACAAGGCAGTGCCAGAGACTGAGACTGCCAACACCGCTGGCGCAAGTGGCAATCGCTCCTTCTGTTAGTAGCAGTGGCAGGCTTCAGGGGTTGGCGTACCTAGTGATGGCTGCAGCGTTGCTGACTTGTATGCATGCGGCAGGCGGTGATGGGATCATGTGACATTGCGAGTTGCACCTGAGTTCAGGGTTCTTTCTGAATGTTTGACAACCACTTGCAGCAGAGTGCACAGCGTTAACAACTGCATGGACTGCTTCTACTCACCCCATTTTGTTGTGTCAAGGCATAAGGCTTTGATTTCAAATTGTCACATGCAGGGCCTGCATGCTGCCTGGATTGTTATGCAAGTGTGCTTGATGTTGACCATGTGTATGCTAAGCAGGCTGCTGCCATCATGCTGATGCTACCAGGTTCGTGTTGCACCAGACTACAAGCGCACCAGACAAGGCTGATGGCAAGGCTGGCATAGGTGACGGGTGGTGGTGGCAGGTGGAGGGGAGCAACATTTGCAGCAGCAGCAGCAGCAGGAGGTCTAGCTCACGCCGTACTCTTGTAACTCAGCTAAGAGCTACCTGCTGAAAGTCAATGTTGTCGTGTGTGGTGGCGTGAGGCAATTGCAAGCGTTCGCTGCTTGATCTGCAGTACAAATCTGCACTGCAGCCCAGAGTGACTTGCTTTTTGAACCACTGTTACGTGGCTGGTAAACTGCCGAAAGGAACAGCGAAAGTTGGCTGACGAACAATGCGGTTGGATATATATACTGGTCCGTTTCAAAACTAATTCATACACTGAAGCACAGCTGTTTGCTGACTGCTTCTGGAAGACAGTAGGAGCAGACGTGTAGCCTGGCGCTTGCAGTGGCGCTTGCATGCGTGAAACGTAAGGTAAACTACTTGCAATATGACGTTTTGAAATATTCAGCAATGGCACATATATTTGCAGGCGTCAAACACACGTACAGATCATGTTCATTGGGCGCCCACCCACCACGCAGCAAGTCTGATCACTGCTGCATTCGTGCCCACTGCATGCATGGCTTGTTGCCTTGTGCAGGATGAGCCCGCACAGCCGCAACCATCCCCCAGCTGCAACTGCTGGCAGCACAAGGGCAGCACACAGCAGCAGTGCCCTCCTGCAGGCACCCCAGGATTCACAGGAGGTAGCAACAGCACCTGATGAAGCAGAGACAGAGGATGAACTAGACACAGCAGGAGCAGCAGATGTAGCAGCAGCAGGAACAGAGGCTGCAGCAGCAGACAGCCTCAGCCAGCAGCTGCAGGCTCTGCCAGCAGATGGAGAGACGCAGCGGCAGCAACCAAAGCGCAGATGCTCTTCCAGGGGCAGCAGCAGCAGCAGCAGCAGCAGCAGCACAAATGCTATCAGCAGCCTTTGGGAAACTGCGCAGCCCCTAGCAATCAAGTACTTCGCTCCTGCAGTGCTGCTGCTGGTCAGCCTTCGCTGGCTGCTGCGCAGGCTGCGCGGCGGCAAGCAGCGGCAGCAGCAGGACAAGCAGCAGCAACAGCAGCAGCAGCCGGAGCCAGTTGAACCTGAGCCCACACTGGCGATGTATGCATCTGACTATGTGTTGGATCCGCCAGCTACTGCCAGCCCTAGGGCTTCCTTTTTGGATGGCATGCGCTGCGTGGTGGCTGAGAATGTGGCAGTGCCGGTGAGTACGGACAGCACAGGGCTGTGGCATTGCAGACTGTGTCAAGATTGACTTGTGAAGGCAGCAAGTGCGAATGAAACCAATGAACCCCATCAAGCAGCTGTATGTCAGCCAGCTGCTTGCAATCAGCAGGCATCGTGATCCTGTCTGGATGTGCCAGCCTTGCTCAAGCCAGGCTGCAGCTCAGCGCGTATGCTCTACTCGTAGTGCTGCACTGTCTGCTGCTGGCCCCTAAGTCTGCAGGCGTCGCTCACACATTCCTCAGGTCAGTGCATCTGGCCTCGTCACTGTCACGCCACCTCACTCTTTCGCCACGTCACCTCGTCGGCCCCTCACTCTTTTTATTCAATCTTCTCAAACTCCAGGGTGGCGTCGTTGGCTGCGGCGTGCCCTCGCTATGGCAGCAGCAGCAGCCGGCAGCAGACCCTGCACCTGTCATCCGCAAGCTGCTCAACCTCGGAGCAGCAATCACAGGCCAGGGATCCACGCAGCCCTGCAACTACCCAACGCTTGGCGCTAACATCCGCAACCCTGTGGGGCGATTCCGAGTGGCCGGAGGTGGCGCCAGCGGTGCTGCAGCAGCAGTAGCAGTTGGAGACGCTGATGTGGCAGTGTGTACTGACTTTCTGGGTTCGCTGCGCATCCCGGCAGCATGCATGGGGCTCTGCGGCGTTGTGTACACCCCTGGGACACTCGGACCTGCAGATCCGAGCGCTGCCGCGAGGATCAGCGATAGTAACGGTAATGCCGGAGCTGTGGCAGCAGGTGACGCGACGCCAGGCAGCGCCCGCAGCAGCGACAGCAGCAGCGGGATTGGTGCGGCCGCCGGCGCGGGCAGCTGGCGCAGCAGCCGCAGCGGCAGCGGCAGCAGCAGCGGCGGCGGCGGTGGCGAGCCGCTAGGGTTTGTGGCGGCTGAGGTTGGGCAGCTGTGCAGGGTGAGCTCGTGCCTTGGCGTGCCTGGCGCTGCAAACTTGCGGCATGAGGTGACGCAGGTGGTGGTGGCGGAGGATCTGTTCCAGCTGTGTGAGGTGGAGATGAGCCCAGGTGCGAACAAGTGTTACTACTGCTGCAGCAGCAGCACTTTGCCATGTGGGCTGTTAGCCAAATGTGATAGCCGTTGCTGCAGCAAGTGCATGGACTGTGGAGTTGTGCATAGACTGCACAGCAAGTGTGGCAGAGGTTGCTGGCAGCATTGTTGTGGCAGCGTTTGCTTGGAGCTAAAGATATGTCGGCCTAACATTTTGGCCTTTCACTGCTGCTGCTGCTGCTGCTGCTGCTGCTGCTGCTGCTGCTGCTGCTGCTGCAGGCATCTTGGCAGTGAAGCGTGCAGTGCTGGTGTGGGCCGGCAACGAGCAGGCCGGCAGCGTGCAGCTGATGCAGTTCCTGGAAGCCAACACACACAACTGGCGCCGCCTGCAGCTACCAGAGGCACCTCAATCAGGCCCTCAGCTGCCGCCAGTTCTACGTGCCATTACTCGCGCTGCACAGCTGCTGTATCACTCGGATCTAGCGCAACGCTATTTGCCTGCGGTGCAGGAAGCTGTGGCGGCAGCGGCAAATACAGCAGCAGACCAGCCAGACGGGGATGAGCAGCAGCAGCAGCAGCTGCAGCAGGTGCTAGGGGAGCTGGATCCTATGGTGCTTGATGCGCTGCGCAGTGGCGCAGCAGTAACGCAGGCTGAGCTCAAGGTGGCACAGGACATAGCAAAGGAGGTGCAGGTGCGCAGCATGGCTGTAAAGCAGCAGCGATGGCAGCAGCAGCAGCTACGTATGCAGTGGTCATTGCGCCTCCTCCCAGTGGTGGCTCTCATATGTGCATCATATGTGCACCAGACGTGTCTACATGCGGAGTGCAGCATTGCTTCCGCTGAATCCTTACATCATGCTGCCCCTTCAACACGTGGTTCCTCTCCTCTGCTGCAGGACGTCCTGAAAGGTGCAGTCAAGAAGGATGTGGTGGTCGTCGCGCCCTGCGTGCCTTCCGCCCCGCCCCGGCTAGATGCACCCGCAGCCGTGCAGCAGGCCTGGCTTGCGCGTGCACATGCCTTTGCTGCCATTACAGCGCTGGGCGGCTGCCCCTGCGTGGTGCTTCCAGTGGGGAAGTTACCGGATGGGGCTCCCCTGGGGCTCTGCATGTTTGGGCAGAGCAGGACTGACCAGCGGCTGCTGGCTGTAGCAGACAAGCTGATGCCGCATGTGCAGGTGGGTTTGGGGGGTTTGATTGTGGCGTCAGCTGCTGCAGCCTAAGTAGAGTGTGGTGGGTGAGTGTTGCAATTGGTTGTCTGTGTGTTTGGTGCATGCAGCTGATGCATTGCTGAGCTCAGGCCACCAGCGTATGCAGATTCAAAGGCGTATGCTTGCGCCTGGTCCGGCAGCAGGCGAACTTAGCCCAAGCAATGCTCCAGCAACCTTGCTGCCTTGCTGTGCTTCCTGCTGTGCTGCTGCAGGAGGAGCTGGCAAAGATTAGGCAGCAGGCAGCTGCGGAGACGGCAGCAGCAGCTGCAGCAAAGGCAGGCAGCGCAGCAGGCAAGGGCAAGGCAGGCGCCAAGGGTGCTGCAGCTGCAGGCAGGCGCAGCAGCCAGGACATTCAGGTGATTGCAGATGGCAGTAGGGCATAGGAAGCTATGGATCTGAGAGGGCACTCTTGTGGACAACAGATACGCTGCCGCACCACTGCAGCTCCTGCTGTGTCAATCCTGCTCAAACTTCCTTGATAGCGCTGGATGCTCATGATGCCGCCACAAAGACTTGTACATATGCATACCCGCAGGTGGATGCCAAGCGCGCGGAGCGGGCGGAGAAAGCCAAGGCGCGTGGTAATGAGGCTTTCAAAGCGGGCCGCTTTATGGAAGCCATCAAGGCTTACAGCGAGGCGCTGAAGCTGCACCCCGGGCATCCCGTGTACGCAAACAACAGGGCCATGGCATACCTGAAAGTGTTCAGGTGGGTGCGCGGATGGATGATGTGGTGCGGTTTTTTGCAAGCTCGCAGTGGGTGTGGTTTCCTGCAAACTATCAGGCCCTGGTTTCCTGCAAACAAGCATTTTGTGGTTTCCTGCAAGCTAGCATGGTGCAGTGGGGGCGTGTGTGGGCCGCTTCATGGAGGCCATCAAGGTCTACAGCGAAGCACTGAAGCTGCACCCAGGGCACCCCGTGTACGCAAACAACAGGGCGATGGCGTACCTGAAGGTGTTCAGGTGGGTGCGTGGATGGATGATGTGGTGCGGTTTTCTGCAAGCTGGCAGTGGGTGTGGTTTCCTGTAAGCTGGCATGTTGTGGCTTCCTGCAAGCCACCATCTTGCGGTTTCCTGCAAGCTAGCATGGTTCAATGGGGGCGTGTGTCTGGCCCGATTCATGGAGGCCATCAAGGCCTACAGCGAGGCGCTCAAGCTGCACCTGGGGCACCCCGTGTACGCAAACAACAGGGCCATGGCATACCTGAAAGTGTTCAGGTGGGTGCGCGGATGGATGATGTGGTGCGGTTTTCTGCAAGCTCGCAGTGGTTGCGGCTTCCTGCAAACTCTCAGGCCCTGGTTTCCTGCAAACAAGCATTTTGCGGTTTCCTGCAAGCTAGCATGGTGCAGTGGGGCCGTGTGTGGGCCGCTTCATGGAGGCCATCAAGGCTTACAGCGAGGCGCTGAAGCTGCACCCAGGGCACCCCGTGTACGCAAACAACAGGGCGATGGCGTACCTGAAGGTGTTCAGGTAGGTGCGCAGAAGGCAGACGGCAAGGATCGCGAAGGGGGATGCCAGCGGCACGCTAGCGGGAAGTACAGTTTCCTGCCGGCTGGCATGTTGTGTTTTCCGGCGTTTTAGATATTGAAAAGGGTTTAGGTGGGTGCGTGGAGGGTGTGGGTGTGTGCTGGCAGGGCAGGGAGGCTGCAGGTGTGGGTGTTTGCTGCGTGGTGATTGGCAAGCGAGCCGTTGCTCCCCCCGGCGCACATGAAGTCTGTCCCATATCGCTGACACTGCCCCATACTGCCTGCCATCTCCACTCCACAACACCCTGCCTTACACAGCTTTGAGGCAGCAGAGGCAGACTGCAACCGCGCGCTGGCCTCCCCGCAGCTAGCGCCGCAGGACCGTGTGAAGGCGCTGCTGCGGCGCGGCACAGCGCGCATGCACAAGGGAGACCTGCGCGCTGCGCGCAGCGACTTCAGGGAGGTGCTGTCTGCAGAGCCCAACAACAGGCAGGCGCGGGAGGAGCTCAAGGTGCGTTAGCTATTTGCAAGCTTGCTAATTGATGTGTGTGTAAATGGTGTTGTGGCTGTATTGTGGCGGGTTGCATGCTGTGGGGTGTGCTGTTCAGCAGGGATATGTGTGCTGGCTGGCTTTGCAGAGAGGAGCGCGAGGTGCGGTTTGTAGGGAGGTGTTGTGGCATTTGAATGCAAGGGCTGTGGTGTGGGGTTTCGGCATCAGCAGGGGTGGGTTGTGTGCGCAGCGACTTCCGCGAGGTGCTATCAGCGGAGCCCAACAACAGGCAGGCCCGGGAGGAGCTCAAGGTGGGGTTGTGGGTTGGGTACGTCATCACAGCAATATACGTATTGTAGCCTCAAGCGCACATACACTTGACATACGCTGTTAAGGGATGATGTATGTAGGCCTATTTACTGAGTCTGTTTTGCATGCAATCTATGCCTTCGTGGTCGCATGGTTTTACACCAATATCTCACCCAACATTTGCTGCGCCGCACCTCACACCCCACATGCAGGCCCTGCAGCAGCAGGAGCAAGACATGGAGCAGACGCGCCGCCAGCACGCGCTGGCAGCAGCAGCGGCAGCAGCCAACTCCGGCAGCGGTGCCGCACTCCCCGGCCTGCCGCCACAGCTTGCAGATCTGGACCCTGCGACTGCTGCGCAGCTGCTGGCATCCGGAGAGCTGGGGGACTTTGATCCACGCGCGATGCAGGCTGCTGCTGCTGCTGCCGCCGCCGCATCAGGCATGGGTGGTGGCGGTGGATACGGCGAGATGCCCGGCGGCTACATTGCACCTGGCGCGCCAGGTGGTGGGCTGGGTGGTGGGCTGATGGATGGGGCCGGTAGTGAGGAGGAGCAGCTTGCGGAGATGCTGCGCAGCGGAGGCATGTCTGTAGTGCTTGGTCAGAATGGCCAGGCTGTATCGGGGCCGCGGGGCGAGCCTGTGATTGTGGGGCCTGATGGGCGGGAGCTGACGATTGAGCCGACCGGCAAGCTGCGGCCGTATAAGGCACGGCGCGCGGGCGCTGTGTGATGCTTTGCTTGTGAGCCCAAGCTTGATGTTTCATCGTCATCATTGTGTTGACGTCAGCTCAGCCGTAGCTACACAGTCAACGGCCCTGCGCCGCACTGTGGTCTTGCATGTCTGTGGTGCTGGGCCAGAATGGCCAGGCTATATCGGGGCTGCGGGGCGAGCCTGTGATTGTGGGGCCAGATGGGCGGGAGCTGACGATTGAGCCGACCGGCAAGCTGCGGCCGTACAAGGCGCGGCGTGCGGGCGCTGTGTGATGCTTTGCTTGTGAGCCCAAGCTTGATGTTGCATCGTCATCGTTGTGGTTGTTGTCGCCCAGCCATAACGACAAATTCAACGGCCCTGCGCCGCACTGTGGTGTTGGTTGTCTGTGGTGCTGGGCCAGAATGGCCAGGCGGTATCGGGGCCGCGGGGCGCGCCTGTGATTGTGGGGCCTGAGGGGCGGGAGCTGACGATTGAGCCGAGCGGGAAGCTGCAGCCGTATAAAGCACGGCGTGCGGGCGCTGTGTGATGCTTTGCTTGGTTTGCTCAAGCTTGCATCAACATCGTCATCGTTGTTTTTTGGTCAGCTCAGCCGTAGCTGCATAGCCAACGGCCCAGCGCCGCACTGTGGTCTTGCCTCTTGCCACTGTGCGGTGTAGCTGCAGGGTTGGTTTTGCGCGTGGCTGTTACGCAGTTCAATGCTGCGCACGCCAGGAGTGTGGTGTGCTGTAGTGCAGTGTGCTGTCATGCGCAGTGCTCGTGGGCATGCAGCTGCTTCATGGTGAAGCGCTTCGCTGCTGTTTGAGCCTTCACACGTTTGGAAGCTGCATGCAGGCCTGCAGCCTAGGCAGCATTATGTTGCATTGTGCTTGCAATGTATGCCCGCATGCACGTTGAAACTCTCTTAATGCTGCTGATGCTCCAGTGGCAAGCGAGGTGACTGTACGAACGGTTTGTTGATACTCGTGTGGGCAACATATGCGTTACGGTTTGGTGGCGAAGGATCAGACGCACGGCGCTGCAGCACATGCACAGGCTGCTACACCAGACGCACACCTCAGGATAGATGCTTCGCTGCGCCTCGTCCTCGCCTCTAGTTTAGAATAGGGGCAGGAAGTCAGTGCCAGTGCCAGCTAGAGTGCAGGCTGCTGCTGTGCTGGTGCGTATTGATTAACCTTATAAGGATCATTGTACATCATGATGTGCATCATGATCATGATGGAAGGACCATGGACAGCAAAATGCTGATCGATCATTACACTGTATACATATAAGAAAGCTGCCTATGTGCTTCATAAGCGTGCTTCATACGTGTGCCGATGTGTACACATGTGTGCTTCGTATGTACACACGGCGTTTGGCACCCGTTGACCACAAAGCCATGTGCACATGTGTTCGCCGACCGTTGAGCAGCGAGCCCTGTATGCCTCTCTTTATGTCCAAAGAAGGCCAATAAACAGCTTGCGACAGGTTGTCATGCTTTCAGAAAGCACAACGTCTCACCTCTCAGCTGTGTTTCTGTTTCAGGATCCACTGATCCCGTCACCAGTACTGTGCTTGTGCTTGGGGTTAGCGTGGGGTTAGTGCGTAGGGTTAACGCGCAACAACCTGCACGAGAATCTGCATTCTGTTGCTGTTAGTGATAAATTTTTGCCGTTTTCATCTGTTGGTGTCTGCCACAACCAGTACACGTGTACGAAAGGGCAGGTGAGTCCTACCACGCGTGGTAGCACCTGTTGTGCTGGTTACACTGGCTCACTATCAGAGTCTGGCTGCATCACTCTATGCTGTTGTCTGGCTGACAACGATTGCAGTACCGCCTCATCGCCAGCCCGTCACCCGAGCTCCGAAGTAACTTTGCTTCGGTGACCCGACTCTCTCAACCCGATGGCAGCGTTTGGCAGTGTTTCGAAAACAAATCGGGTTTTTCAAAAACCTAGTTACACTAAAGGAAGATTACAGATTAGCTGTAGAAGGCTACAAGACAGCAGCCAACAATGATGAGGCTGAAGCGGGCAAGCATATCAAGCAGTATTTGAAGGACTTGTGGTCAGCATTCATCCTGGTGGTGAGCTTTTTCGGGATTGACATGCGCAGCTTGGGATGCCAACCGGCAGACAGTACCTTTACAGCACCGGTACCGGTGCTGGGAAGGTACCACACGAGTTCTCTAGAGCAGCAGATCTGCAGAATTGCAGAGAGTGCTGAGAGAATTGTGCATGCATCCAGCTGCCGGCACGTAGTCCACCTTTTGTCACATTGTACTGATGCTCTGGTTCCGTGTTGCAGAATGCGCATTCTGCATGCGCTGTTGATTGGCGCGTCCATGACCCCTTTCTCTCAGGCAGCAACTCAAGCATCGACGGCACGCGGGCAGGGGCCGGCCTACATTGGATCAATGATGCCGGATCCGAGTTCCTGCTCTAACTCCGCTGTCTGTGCATATGATCACAAGCGCTTCGGTCTGTTCTGGTTGATCACTTTGAGTTTCAACTGCTTTGCTTTAACAATTTCTATGCTGTTGCTGGGGTACATGTTGGCTACTCCTCACCAAAAAATCTACAACTGGGCAATATCTAAAGTAAATGGCATCTTGGGACTACCGGCGTTCATGACTTTGGCAGGCACAGTAGCCTTCATGGCATCTGTCGCTTATTCAGCAGCTGTGTACTATGGCTTCGAGGCCCTCATTGCTGTGGTGGTCATCTTTGGATGTGGTCTATTCATGGGACTTTTGGGAGTCGCCTCATTCAGTCGTCACACGGACCGCACAGACAGCGAATCCAGCCAGCAGCAGCAGCAACAGCAGCAGCAGCACGCGCGAGAGGCTAGCCGTGCGTCTGTCGGTGCGTAATGGTATCGTTGCTATCAACTTGGATGCGCGGGTCACCGTCAGCATCGTACCGCTTAACGCTCGAACTGAAACAATTGCCCCTGTTTGTGGACGTGACATATGTTGCATGCTGCATGCTCACACAGATGACTAGTTAACGGGCACCATGTGCATCATCAAAACCGGTTCAAGAATATTTCATTGCCTGCACACCTTAGTACAGCACATCAGGGCGGCACCAGGAGAGCTTACACCAACACCACCGTCCTCTGCAACATAAATCCCGTTCCTTGGGCATGCCGTGTCTGCAGATATGCAGATGTACGATCTAGATGGGGGCCAATGTGACCAATGCAACGACACCGCGCTGCCTTCATCTTCATCAGGCAGGGTCTGATCTGCAGGTACGCAGCAATGTGGTGATGTTGGGTGGTTCAGGTGCTACATGCCACGGCACAGCTGCCTTGCCAGCCAGCTCGGTGCACCATCAATTGTTGAATACGTTACATTGCAATGAGTGCAATGCTGCATACACAGAGCTCAAGCTGGCACGTACCGCTTTGACACCTGCCATGCTGCACCTCAAACCATACCTGCCCTGTAAAATCTGCCCCTTTTTGACATGCTATTCAACCGTGGCACCATCATCAGCCTGCATCTGAACCTTCAACTCTTCCTATGCAGCCACGGCATCATGCTCTGGCCTGCCGGGGGCGGTAAGTTGTCCGATCAATAAGATGAGGGCTGCTACGTAGTCGTGAAGCTCCATGAGAGAACAAAAGCACTTCCAGCCATAATTGGTGTGATGTTGATGTCTGCTGATTGTTGGCGCCGCACTTCTGCCTGGGCATTGACACTGTACCTTGCTCTGCATGGTTACACAACGTGATCAGTTTCTCAGACCGCATGATGGCTGCTTGTTCTGCACCGCCACACCTGCTCACTTGGCCACCAGCCAGGTTTGGAGAACGCTGTATACGTCTCAAGCCGTCACCTGCTTCCTACAGTGACAGAACCTCTGGGAGGCCGCGTGGCAAGGAGTGTGAGCTGCTGCCACAAGTACTTGTAACGCGTCAAGACCTTACGCTTGGACTCCATGGTCAGGGTGTTAAGTGGCACCACAGCATATACCCTTCCATATGGACCTGCTGTTGCAGCTTACGGCAGCAGATAGCAAGCTGGCTGATCATTACCCAGTCACTGCAGCACTGCTGCAGCACGCAGCAGCATCAGCAGCACTGGTGTGATAGGTGCAATTGCAGCTGTTTGTTCTGCATAGAGCATGCACGTGTCACACATGGATGCCTGCGTGTCCGCGCCTGCCCTGGTTTGCAGGCAGCAAATAAGCACGACGGCTGAGACGAAAAATAAAATTCCTGTGGCGGCAGCTGTGTGGCAAAATTGTGCAGATCATGGGTGTTGTGCAGACGTCAGCCTCCGTATGACCCCTGGGGGTGTATATCAAGAACATAATCTGAACATTTTCGCCTCACACCTTGTTACAACAGAGGTAGTCATGCTACAGTCATTACCCTGTGCAGCTGCAACAGCACAGGAATGCTCTAGCGCTGGAGCAGCTGCAGCCACGTGATGGCGGGCCGCAACTGTGGCAGCCTGGTGATCTAGGCCTGTGCAGGTGACAGCTTGAATATGTTCACAGAGTGATTGCCTTAGGGGCACGGAGTGACAAATAGGCTCTGTGTGAACTGCAGTGTCATGAGTGCAGCACTGTCGTGCTGCTTAGTGATCGTGCCGTACCTAGTCAGCCGCTGAGTGTTTGACTAGAGCGCAAGTTCGTTCCAGCCTGGTTGCCCGGCCGCTTATTCTGCTGAATAAATCTACGCTACATGCTGTAGCCCAATGCGCCAGATGATATAGATGGTGCAAGGCCTTGCAAGGGCCAGTAGGGCCCACATGTTCTGTAACATAAACCCCGTCTCTCTGATTCGAGCTCTGATTCAGGTCGCTCAGGGCTTCTGGGCTTCTCAGGGCCTGGGTGCTGCGCAACCCTTTATACCTCAGCAGTGCAGCCCCAGTGCTGCTGAACCCTTTATATATCAGCAGTGCAGGGAGCATCACTCCTGTGGCTGCTGTCTACACTCGGACATGCATCCAAGATGCACTGGCAGGTGGATGCATGCTGTCTGACCACGGCTACAGCGCGTCGCTCATACCAGCCCCCCACGCCGCTAGAACCCACCCGATTTTTAAAAGGTGCCTATTGACGGACGGAAAAGAAAAATCAAAAAGTTGTTTTGACACAGTTCCTAGCATTTGTTGCGCCAGCAGCTTGCGCCAATATTTGCAATGGAGCAAAGTTGTACGTGGGGTCGCCGGAGGGTCACCATCCCCACCCCCTCTGCTGCTGCTGCTGCTGCCGCTGCCGCTGCCGCTGCCGCTGCCGCTGCCGCTGCCGCTGCCGCTGCCGCTGCCGCTGCCGCTGCTGCTGCTGCTGCTGCTGCTGCTAGGCCCATTGATGAAGTAGGCTGTATCTGCATGCATATGCAATGTGCATAACGTTTTGAGCCGCAAATGCTGCGCTTGTGCGTCAGCGAACGCAGTATGGCGCGACTTGGCTGTGCTCATCAAGTCCGACACGCGGCCTGCAATCCTCGCCGCGCTGGATGCTTTTGACACATCAAACACACGACACAAAGCCAGACACACATTATACAACTGTTGAATTGAGCATTCAACGTCTAGTCTTGTGGCAAACCTGGTGCTCGAGCTCGAGTTTGATGGCACCTTCAAGCATCAGCAGTCGGCAACATGCGTATAGACCAAGTTGTTGGATCGCGGAAATCAGGTTGAGTCCGCGAGCTGTGTGTGGTGTCTCTCAAACTGCGCCGGCCACCGCATCTCACACTTTTGCTGCAAGTTCGCAGGAAGAGCCGAGAGTATACTCGTAGCAGTACACAAGTTCATAGGAAGTTGCAGCCTTACAAGTGTGAAAGTGTGAAAACAATCTGGCACTGAATTACACACGTCTCATTTGCTGTTACATACCAAGGTGTCACCAACACTGGTTGGTCATGATAGGTGATAATTAGTTATAACTTGCGGCGTGCCACCCAACACAACAGTGGCAGCACATCACCCAGCAGTTTAAACAGCCAAATTTGGCTGCTGTGCCTGCTTGCAACGACCCCTGCGCTGTAAGGGGCTCAGCCAACAAGATGAGAAATGCTCGTGCCAAGGCCTTGTGGTGTACAGAGCATGGAACAAGGCTGCTCGTGACGCTACGTGAGGGCAATTGCTGCACAATGATTCCGTACCAGGAATTTCGTTTTTCGTCCGAACCTGCGTGCTTATTGAGGCAGCTGACGAGTACAGCTGACAGAGGAAAACTGCTGCCGGCTCCAATTACTTGGTTATCATAGGCACATGCCGAATGGTTACATAACCACCATCGCTATGCCGAATTGATTGGCTGGATGCAGACCTTCTGCTGAGGTCAAGCAGCACGTGACTGTGCAGCTTGCATGATAGCAAGAACAAACTTTGTTTGAAACACACATCACAAGCTGGTGCTGGCGATGGCGACGTTGCTATGGCTCAAATGGTATGGATGATGACGATGATGATCACCAGCTGGTGCTGCAGCACGGCAATACAACAATGGATACAAGCCAGCTTGCCGAGCCATTACAGGCTAGAGATGGGCTGTTGCCGCATTACAGGGCGCACAAGCCGCCGCCCTACGTAGTACACGGCAGCTGCACGCTGCACTGCTGTGGCACCATCAAGGCTCATCCCCCAATGCCATGGTACACTTGTAGCAGGAATGTATGTTACATCGTGATTATGCTGCGTCAAGGCGTCGCCACGTGTCACAGTGGACTGTAACTGGAGTCGGGTGCTTATGTGTAGCCCCATCGTTAATCACTCCCTGAACTATTCAGCTGTACAAGCCCTGCTGCACATGACAACCTGCTGTCGCTTGCTTCTTCCCTAGTCACAACACCAACTCTTACTACGAGTGTCACTCTGTGACCACAACTGTGCTGCTTCCGTCACTATGTGACACCTTCTCAAATACCTAACAGCATCCATCACTGCACATACTGCACAGTGAGCCCTAGGCCGTGTTACTGTACTGCTGCCCTGCAGCCCATGTACTATAGCATCCATCGATAAACTGCCTTCTGCTGGTCTCAGCCAACACGATGACAAAGGCACGCCATTAGCGGCCACTCTCCCCCCTCCCTGAGTGCCTCTGCACTCTGCACGCTATGAGCCATTGCTGTTCACAGCACCAGCACCACAGCGCCAGCTGCTCCTTCTTCACAGGCAGACCACAGCTAGCAACATCAGTGAAGCGTTACACCCTGCCCACCTCACTCCTGCTGGCTGCTGTGGCCAGCACAGTCAGCAGCGTTGCAGGCACAATGTACAGCAGCACCTGCTGACCCACATGGGTGATGCTGTTGGCTGCAAACACACATGCGGTAGCTTCTGCTGCAAACCAGACACCTGTGCAGAGGCGGTGTGACAGTGCAAGCTGCACTCCAACGAGCAGTCGCACCAAGCTCCACAAACACCGTTGTGAGAAATGCCAATACACACGTGCTGCAAGCAGTGTACGGGCCACACCGCAACGGCACCAGCTGTTCAGCTTTAGCACTTTCATTGAGACAAAAATGAGTATGGGCATACGGATATAACTGTACATGTGCACATTGGAATGTGTGCTATACACATGGACTGCAGAAACGTGCTCTTGGTCACCACTGCTGACGTTCACCCACCGCCACATAGCCACTGCTGCTGACGTTCGCCCACCGCAACATAGCCACTGCTGCTGACGCTCGCCCACTGTACACATCCAATACAGCTGATTTTCACCCACTGGCACATGCCCACTGCTGCTGATGTCACCCACTGGCGCGTGCCCACTGCTGCTGATGTCACCCACTGCCACATACCCCCTGCTGCTGATGTCACTCACTGGCAGGCACCCACTGCTGCTGATGTTGACCCAGACCTGCCATGCTGGCACAAACGTAACAGAGCCACAGGAACAAGCACTGCCACACGTGCCCTGGACCACCGTCACACAGAACCGGTCTATATTAGGTTATAAACCGCGCAACACTAAAAACAATAGCTTTAGCAGGCACCGCCTCCCTGCGCCATATGAGGCACTACTGCCGACACCAGACACCACCAGTATAATAACAAGGTCCTGAGAGCCTTGGGCTTCCACACACATGCTCACGTGTTGACTGCTGTGACCATCTGCACGTGTCCCACAGTGGAGTGGGACACGATTAGCATTCATCAATTCCTGGGGTCCTTGAGCAGCCACATGATGCCAGCGCAACCATTGCGGCCGCACACAATTCCTCCTTGAAAGCCTCGTGCTATGTATGCTTTGCAGTCCTTGACTGCAAGCGGCCTGACATCATTACACGTATCACACTTGGCACGGCGCGCGTCCTCGTCTTCCCAATTGCAAGGATTGAACATGCTGCTGACTGCCTTGAACATGCTGCTGACAGGCCTGAACCACCTGCATGCATGGGCAGAAACAACACAGTTACTGCTACCAGTTGCAAGCGAGGTGATGCACACGCCCCCGGTTACACAAGAAACCGGGCACCCATGCTGCAAAGTGGGGTGTCAAAGAACATGCCATGTTCCCATGATGGGCACACACTCAACTGCAGACCTTGCCCAGACCGCAGGATGCATGCTATTGCTAGGCCGCGTTCTGGCAACTAGCTGAGGAGCAAGATCAAGTTCAACGTTCTAAGACGCTACATGACCGCCGATCTGCGTATCGTATGCACGCACGGCTGTTTCGCACTGGCGAGTGTTCGAGACAACAACGTTCAGCATGCAGCCCTGCGGTCATGTGGTTGTAGTACACACGTAACAAACTACTTGTGATGGCTGGTTGTGCGCCCAACGAGCTAGAGGTCTCACCTCTTGCAGGCTCTGGTAGGGTCAGCGTCCGAAATGATGTGGGGCAGCAAAAGCTTGCACAACCTTGATATTTTTATGACTCTTGAACACACCTGTCGCTGCTGTTACGACCTTCGCCGGCCATATGACGCGTGCGTGTACCCTACCAGGGTGTACGTACACCCAACAGTGCACTGTTAACAGTGTGCACTCGGGAGCGCGAGACGTTGGTGCTTCAACTGTTGTCACGCCCATGCCAACAGCAACGCGCAGTTCGGTACCACCCTTTTTGTGGAGCTTTTTGAAGTATTTGCAGAAGGAAGCACGGCTTATTACGACGAGTACTTGATCAACTTCGCAGGGAAAGGTAAGAAGTGTCACAGAGCTTTGCACTAACGCTGTCACGGCATGCTCATAGCTCTTCATTAGGTCCGCCCCTTTAAAGATAAACAACAAGAACAGTGCCATTTTCACCGGTAGTACGAGGCTTGTACGCCCTAGCCAACCCTCGATGTTGTCACCGGTGTTCCGTGCACGGTATACCGTGCACGTACGTACGTGCCTGGGCCAGCACGGTCGCCGCAGAGTCGGCCAGTCAAGTCTACAGAACGGCAGGTCAACACAATTCTCGTAGCTCAAGTCAACATTATGCGTACTCACATGTCTAAAAGTGCGGCAGCAACGAGCGCCATAAAGTAATTGACATTGCAATGCAAGAGAGGCACCATCATCATAATCCGCACTAGTACTCGCAGCGTTTGTTGCCTTGATTGGTGCTCAGTGTGGCAGGTACTGACCAGGTACAGCAAGGCATAGCTGCCCAGATGCCTGTCCTGCTCCCCATATCTGCTTGCATGCCAGCTGGCCTGCTGCAGGCATACCTGATTGCACAACCAGCTGTGAAATGCTGCACAGTCCTGTTGCTGGGCTGAGCTGTTGGTGTTGTTATGGCTGGAAAGAGATATCAAGAAGAGAGTGATGCTCCCAAACTTCACTGGCAGACAGGGATCCCACCATCTGCTGGATGGTTATGCAACCTCGGGCCGAGCGAGCACTCTGCGCTGCTTCCAGCAACCAGCAAAACAACGGTAGCCTACTCCTTCTTCACAGGCAGACCAAAGCTAGCAACATCGGTGTACTTCCACACCCTGCCCACCTCACTCCTGCTGGCTGCTGTGACCAGCACAGTCAGCAGCGTGGCAGGCACAATGTACAACAGTGCCGGCTGACCCATGTGAGTGATGCTGTTGGCTGCAAATGCAGTCAGCAGGCCTGCCACGTGTGCACATGCTACTCGTGTGAAGTAGGTCCGCTGCTGCAGCACCTCAATCGACACCGGCACCGATCGCTGCTGCTCTTGGATGCTGCTGCTACTGCTACTGCTGGTGGTCGTGTCACTGCTGCTGCTGATGGTGTTACTGCTGCTGGTGTCGCTGCTGCTGCTGCTGCTGCTACTGCTGTCGCTGCTGATGGCCCTTGTTATGCCTTGAGACTTGTCCTGCTGATTCAGCTCCTTGTCAGCTACCTGCAAACATGTGCAAAGCAAGCAGTGGTTGGTGCATACCAAATTGAAGATGGCCAAAACAGGCAACACTGTTGCCACTACCGAACCTGCTGTTTCATCACTGCATCAAGTCAGCGGCTGGCCATACAGCTGGCTGAGTGCGCATACACACAAAACTCAAGCTGCTAACACATGCTGAACATTAACCCCACATTCTAGCCGCTGACCCATGCTGGAGAGCAGGCACTCATGCAAGCAGAACCCACTAGGCCAACGCATGCCATCCATAACCAGCATGCACCTTTCTGTTGGCATCATGTGACCGTCTCATGCCTATCAGGACGCTGTCTGCCTCACACATGAACAGCGGCCGCTACACACCTTGTCATATGCTGTGCTGGCTGCCGAGGCTGCTGCATCGCCCATCTCCTTGGCACTTGCATCTGGCTGCAGCGCTGCGAGGGCCTCGCTGATTGCCGCTGCTGCTGCTGTTGCGCGCGCTTGCATGTTGACGATGCGCGAAGCGTCGTAGCGTAGGGCTAGACCTGCCAGCAGACCTGCAAGCAGCAGCGCATGAAATGACATGCAACAGCACAGCGGCTTAGTGAGGCAGAGCCCGCTGATTGTCATGAAGCAGTTGGAATCTCATTAGACACGGCAAAGCAAGAGTTGGTGCATTACTGCCGGCGCTGCATGTGCAAGACCGTCCGGCAACAAATACCGTTGCAAGCTGCCCCAGGAGCTGGCAGTACCCTGGAGCACTGCCAGTGAGACATAGCGGAGCACTTCTACCCGTCTGAAAAGAGAGACTGCAGCACACGTCATTCTGCATTTGCAGGCAGCTCACCAGGGATGGCAATGTCTCCCAAGCCCAGCAGGCTGAAGGGGAAGTCAGCTGCCTGCAAGCACACAAGCACGCAACAGCTCAAATTACAACCCATGTGACGTCACATCGTAAACAGCAACAGTGGTCCTGTGAGGCAGAAGGTCTGCCTGCATCTGCCATCAGTAGGAGCACAGTTCATCAACCTGCTGTGGCCAGCAGCACTGCTAGCAGCAGCTACATGTGCGGCGTATGTGGTTGAGCAGACAGGACCTGCTTCCTGATTCAACAGCCACCTGTGCAAGCCAAAGGCTGCTGCACAGGCTGCTGTGTTGGTGGTGGTGCTGCTGCTGCTGCTGCTGCTGCTGCTGCTGCTGCTGCTGCTGCTGCTGCTGTTCACCTCCCCAATGCCGCCTGGCGCCCTTGGGAACAGCAGGCGTGTAGGCCCCACAATCATGTCCGAGGTGGCAACCGTGAGCATCACATTGTCACCCACAACTGCAGGCAGCAGCAACAGCAACAACAGAAGCAGTCAGCCGCACTGTATGTCACCTGCTGCTCTGCAACAGGGGCAACATCGCTGGCATAGCAGCTGCACTGCCATACAGCAGCCTGCAACCCTTCTAATGCCCTGTTGTATTCAGACACTCGGATTCGCACACGACACCCTGCCTCAGCTGCAACTTGTGCAGGCATTCAAAGGCAGCGTTGTGCCTCACCTGCAGGGCTGCCAAACACCCAGAACACATCATACGCCAGCAGCCCCACCAGCAGCAGCGCGGCAGTCCTGAAGGAGCGCAGGCCCACCAGTGCCAGGATCTCAGTGGCTACCAGGCATGCAACCTGCAGCAGCAGCAGCAGCAGCAGCAGCAGCAGCAGCAGCAGCAGCTATGTTACGTGGAGTCCTGAAGGAGCGCAGGCCCACCAGCGCCAGGATCTCAGTAGCCACCAGGCATGCAACCTGCAGCAGCAGCAGCAGCAGCAGCAGCAGCAGCAGCAACAGAGGGCATGTTGACATGCTGTTTAGGGCATGACAACACCAGTGCCAGGATCTCAGTGGCCACAAGGCACGCAACCTGCAGCAGCAGCAGCAGCAGCAACAGCAACATAGGGCCTGTTGTTATGTGCTGTTCAAAGCATGACAAAAATGATGTCACCTGCACCAGGATCTCAGTGGCCACCAGGCATTCGACCTGCATCGACACAGCAACAGCAGCAGCAGCAGCAGCAACAGAGGCCATGTCACTGATCTCTGCAACAGGAACTGACACCAGCAGTGCTGGTGCCAGAGCCGGTGCTGCCTCCTCAGTGCACTCATCTCACACCTCACATCTCAGGTCTCACGATGTTGTTCGATGTGAAGCTGGTGTGGTGACCCAGCAGCTCAGCAGAGCAGTCAATCAACCCATTATGCCTGACAGAACTACACATCGCTGTGCAGTGTGAACATCACACAATGTCCTTCAGTGCAAACATCTCACCATGTTGTTCAGTGTGAAGCTGGTGTTGGTGACCCAGCAGCTCGGCAGAGCAACCAACACATCAACAGCGTTGATTACACTTCAAATTCATACTTCACACAAGTTCAAACATCTCATCTCACCATGTTGTTCAGCGTGAAGCTGGTGTGGTGACCCAGCAGCTCAGCAGACGCCAGCCCCACAGCAAATGCAGCAGCAGCCACATCTGAAGGTGCCACCTGCACCAGTGGCACATTGTTGCCTTCCTCATCTAACAGCAAGCCCTCTGGTGGTTGCCACTCGATGCTTTTCTGGCCCAGGGTGCCGGGGGCCAGCTGGCGCAGCAGCGGCCGCGCTGCGATACAGCAGAGGATAGCGGCACACGCAATGGCGATGTGGTGCAGTGTGAGCAGCAACGTCGCTGATACTGGCATTGTGTTGGATGTCCCCAGTGCTGTGCCGGAATGCAGGCTGTTGAGGCAGCCTAGCTCCAGCTGTGTGCACAAGGCAGCTGATGTACTCATAGCTAAGCGGCAAACAGACACCAGGCAGCAGGATCATACGCATTGCGCAACAGCTGACACTTCAGCACCGCTACTACGCACTGCATGTACAAACTCATGCATCAAGAATTCGGCTCACCTGCTCCGTATATAGCTACGCTGCCCAGCAACCAAAAGTATGCATCCAGGAACGTCTGCAGGCTGAAGTCCGGAATGTACTTCACCAGCAGGTACAGCCCAAACAGGGAGCAGGAGGCCAGCACGGGCGCAAGCAGGCCCTGCAAGAGCAGCACACGGGGGAACATGGCAGGTTGGTTGCTGTCAATCCAGAATGTCCTACGTCATAGGGTCGGCACGGGCGCAAGCAGGCCCTGCAAGAGCAGCACATGACTCAACATTGCCATTGATTGCTGTCCGTCCGGACTGGCGTACGTCATAGGGTCAGCACGGGCGCAAGCAGGCCCTTCAACAGCAGCACAGGATTCCACATTGCGAGTGATTGCTGTCCATCCAGATTGTCATATGTCACAGGGCCAGCACGGGCGCAAACAGGCCCTGCAACAGCACCACACTGGTGAACATGGCAGGTTGGTTGCTGTCCATCTAGAATGTCATACGTCATAGGGTCAGCACGGGCGCAAGCAGGCCCTGCAACAGCAGCACACGATCGAACATGGCGGGTGGGTTGTGACCTTCCTGACTAGTGTGTTGTGGAACATACTGAGCATGCAGATTGGTACTGTCGAACAGCTGCGACAGCATTGTGTAGCTGGTGTAGTATGTGCAGCTTCAGAAACCCGCCATGCTGGCAATCATTTCGCAAGCGAGCAGCTCCAGTCAGAGTGCATGCCGCCGCTGCTGCTGCTGCTGCTGCTGCTGCTGCTGCTGCTGCAGCTGCTGCTGCAGCAGGCCTCACCTCCTTGACGCTGAGCTGCTGCTTGGACTTGCTGGTGAGGCCCCTGTGTGCCCCGATGTACACAGTCAGCACGCCAAGCCCCAGGAAGTACGGCAGGTCTGCAGCACAACACGCAGCAGGCAAGAAAGCACAAAAACACAGTTCAAGACGTCAGGCATAACAGCCACAGGAGATTCGGCAGGTCTGCATCACAACACGCAGCAGGAAAGAAAGCACAAAGTGCCACTCAAGGCATCAGGCAGGACAGCAGGTGCTGTAGATAGTAGAGGTACACAACAGCTGCTGTGAATAGTAGAGTTTTAAAAGTGCAGGCTTGTGTGGTGCACACATGGCTGGCTATGTGTGCAGGCCTACCATTGCAGGCAGTGCAGTGCAGCTGCCGTTGCATCGGCGAACCCTGGCGCAACTACTCCCCCAACAACTTGCCAACAAGCTTGCCAAAGTCTCAGCAGGCAATCGCTGCTGCTAACAATTGCTCTCAGCTGGCAGGAGCATGGGGCTGCAAGCACCAGTGCTAGATGCTGCTGCCAGCACATCCTAGCTGAATGCTCTGCTGGCGCCGTTGCATCCCTTCAACGCTGAAACCATCCACGCTCTGAGCTGGTGTTGGTGTGGCTTCACTACCAACACACTAGTAGCAAGAGACTACAAACACCAACCGTACAAAGGGAACGCATGTTGACCATCCCAGCAAACACAGCAAACCCAACTTAGCAGCGCACCTACGAGCCCCACTTCCTGCAGTGCAGGCCAGCTGCCCAGTGCCAGCCACAGGAAGAACACAGCATACGCGCGCACTGCATCGTTGCTGTCTTCCCACACCCATGGCTGGGCAGGCGCTGCAACCGGCGCTGCTGCTGCTGCTGCTGCTGCTGCACCTGCTGCTGTTGCCTGTACAGAACTGGAAGGCTCAGCGAGCGTCTCTGCACAGTTGAGCAGGGACAGCAGGCACAGTAAGTGTGAAGCCACAGGAGCGTTACACTGTTACTAATATGTGCAGGATCTTGTCAAGTGTGCGGGTGCAGGCTGTCCTGCAGTCCTGACTGCTACCAGCAGGTAGAGCAGCTCACAGCCTGATCATCAGGCTGCTGTACAGATGCAGCACAGGCAGCAGCAGCAACAGCAGCATGAGCTCACCTGTTGGAGCTGCCGCCTGCTTAGGGTCCACAGCCCTTACACTGCTGCATGGCGAGGCTTTGCGCAGCGACAGGCTTGCCAACCGAACCACCCGCGCTACTGCAGGAGCCCGCCTGGGCGCCTCTACTGCTGCATGTCTGCAGTCTTTTCGCATCATACAATATGCCATAGAACGGCTTATATGGTGCGAAGCCTTGGATCCGTTCAGCCAGCCCAACGTGCTTCACTGTTCGGGCAGGAGCAGCAGCAGCAACAAGAGCAGCAGGACACAGCGCTGAACAGCTATACATCTCCAGATCGCATCTAGCTTACTTTAACGTAGCTGTCGGTCTGCCAGATATCCCCAGCAAGGGCTTTGAGGTGGCACATGTTATGGCCTGATGATGCACGCGCGCATTCGTGGTTTCAACAGCATCTGAACAGTAGTGTTTGTTTGGTGTAATGTTTTCTGAAGCTTTGTAGGTGAACTGCTCCTCGACTGTCTCTCGTTCTTGCTGCAAGTGACTCGTGCACGTCTGCCACGTCAATTGTACAAGTAAACGTCAACGGTTATTTAATTTTTGTTTGGGTTTCTGCGTTGTGCTTGCCAACAAAGCCTGTGAGTGGGCTTTGTTTCGAGAAGGAGCCCTGTCAGCACCTGCAGTCCAGGATGCAGCTCTTGGCCCAGAAGCAGCCTTGCAGGCTCGCTTTTGCTCATAGACGTGGTGAGCAGTGTTGATCATGGCGCCGCGCTTAGTCTCAGACCGCTGCACAACTGCTGTCTCTCTGGCTGCACACAGCCTGCACTGCCAGCCTCACTTCACACCCAGGCCATATGCGAGCATTACATGCATGATAGCGGATGCTGAGCAATAAACCACAGAAACCAAAGCTCCAGGCACCCTCAGCTTGTCTACTAGGCAAGCAAATGCGGTGGGCATGCTTGCAATGCACATCACCAACTGACACGGCACATCGTGCATCAGCGGATGCAGCCTGCTGCTTGTTAGAAGAATTACAGCTGGGTTTGAGGGTAGGAAATCTGTTTTATGCTGTGTGGTGTTCTGTGACTACTGCAGCAGCAGCTCCTGCAGTCCGGCGCGCCCCAGCAGCAGCAGCAGGTAGCAGCAGCAGCAGCAGCAGCAGCAGCACTCGCTGCCGACATGTCGTGCGGGCAGCAGCAGAGGCGGAGGCCGAAGCAGCGTCCCCGGCACAGCTGCAGATGCAGCTGCAGCAGAAGGAGGCTCAGCTGGCTGCAATGTTCAACTCAGGCCAGCCAATGCCAAAGGTGGGCTTAACTTGCAGCCAGAAATGACACGTGCGTGATGTTAGAGGTCACTGTGGCGCTTCAACGGTGTTGCCACATGTACAGCATGTCCCACTTCTTGCACTGATGTACAGCTGATTGAAGTGATGGGGATGAAAGCTCAGCACTGGGTAGTTGACACAGCACGAGCGATTCAAGAGTTGAGACAGCTAGGATGGGCTGCTGCTGGGTCGTTTGCCTTACAGCAGCAGCAGCAGCTGGCAGCAGCAGCACAAGAAATAACAGCGCACTCACCAGCATGCTTCTGCACATGAGGCTGTGAGTTTCTTGGTGCTCATCTCCGTGTTTTCCATCGGCATAAGCTGCAGTCCGTGGCAGTTGTGTTGCGAGCAGACACAGCGTCTACGCAGTCATGACGTCATGGTAAATGCATGTGTCTGCAAGGTGCAAGCGCAGCTGCTGATGATGTACAATAGCATGTTGCCCTTATGGCTTTGAATCTTTGAACTGATTTTTGTTAGTAGTTGCTGTGGGCAGCACAGGCTGCACAGACGGCCTTAACCGTGGCAGCGAAGTGCACGTGTTTGTCATCACTACGGCCGCTGCCGCTGCTGCTGCTGCTGCTGCTGCTGCTGCTGCTGCTGCAGGCTGGTGATGTGGCCCGGCTCCGAGCAGAGATCACTGCGCTTGCAGACAGGCTGGCAGGCAGGCCGGTGAGGCAGCTGCCGATTGGCGGGCACGACGCTCCCCTGGGTGCTGTTGCGGTGAAGAGTGCGCATGTGCGGGCCAGGTCCAAGACTGAAGACTTGGCTTTCAGGGCATATGAGATGGTGAGACGGGCTGCTGGTTGTAGTGCTTGATTGCTGGCGGCTTGTGTTGCGGCTGCTGTTTCTGCTGCGTCTTTGAGCCGAAATGATCTGCTACAGGTGTTTCGCTGCTGTTGCTGCTCTGCACGACGGGCAGGAGCTGTTTGCGTCAAGCTGTCAAGGAATCTGTACACTGAATGGTTGGGTTGCTTGCAGCTACTGCGAGATCTGCTGTTTGTGCAGAAGCCATTATGGTGCAAACACATTACTTTGCGCATGCCTGGGTGCCTGGTGCTGCCTGTGCTGCTGCCAGGTTGAGGAGCAGATGCGTGGCAACCAGGGCATGGGCAACTCGGATGATGTCGAGATGGCCCGCATGGAGGCTGAGAACATCCAGCTGAGGTGAGACAGCTGCTGGAAGTTGCAATGCATTGTGTGTTACTTTGCAGCAGTGGCAGCAGCGGTGGCAGCAGAGGTTGTCTGCTGCTGTTGACGGGGAAGCTGCCGGCTGCTGCGGTTGGTGTTTTCAGGCAGGGTTGGGAGCGCGCGTAGAGCAGTGTGGCAGTGCTTCAGGTTGCTGCAGGCCAGCTGTGGCTGTGGCGGCATGCAACACACCATTCGTATGCTGCAGAGCATCCTGTACTTGGAGTTGAGTGACCTCAAGTATGCAGCGTGCCTCATGAGCTGGGACGCTGGCAGCATGCTTGCGATATCAAGATTTGCTGCTCAAACTATCATGCTGCTACTGCTGCTGCTGCTGGCCGTGTGTCCTGCAGGGCGCAGGCCTTTGAGCTGCTGAAGCGCCAGCAGCAGCTGGAGACGATGCTGGCGGAGGTGCAGGGCAGCAAGCCCCCTGAGCTGCTGCTGGAGACCACTGAGGAGCTGCTGGCTCGCATGAAGGCAAAGCTGGTCAAGAGCTGAGGCAGCTGTGTGCTTGGCGTGCAGGAAACGCGGCGCGCGGCTGCGCGCGGCTTGCAGGAAGTTGATGGAGGCTTGCAGGAAGCAGATAAACGCGTGCAGGAGAGCTGGAGGCGGCTGGGTGGCGGATGGGAGGGGTCTGGTCGGTATGTCGCTTTCTAAGTGTACTCGTGAACAAATGGATGATTGGTTGCATGTGTTGTGGGCTGTGGATGCTCTGATGGGCGCCCAGGCGACCTGGGTCTTGTCCAGAGCACTGCAGTGAACATGGCACGCGATTGTCTTGCTGGCAGGTTGTGGCACCAGTGTCTTGTCAGCACCTCAAGTTGGGTTGTTGTGGTCATTACGTGCGATGTACAGGTGGTATGTACATAGGTGTTTTGCAAATTGAATGGTGGTCGTTCGAGGCATGGCTTCGTCAAGCTGGGTACTGCAACACAGCTGCAGCTACATTGCAATTGCAATGGCAATGCAGCAGGAGTCAGTGATTTGCACTTGCACCTGGTGGCACCGCTGTGGCTTTGTGTTCACTTGGGGCAGGTGCCATGGTGCCTCCAGAACATTGTCACTTGCATCGTTGCAGCATGTTTGGAAGTAACGTGGCAGGGTGGCAGTGGGCTTCTGCTCTTCAAGGCTGGAGGGCACCTTGAGGTGGTGGTGAACCAGCTAGGGTTGTGCCACAGTGTGCCCTGGTGATGAGGCATGTACGATTTGCACAACAGGATGCCTCGACGACTGTAACCAGCATTAATAAGGTCTTGAAGGCGCCTGCAGCGTACGATTGCTTGTTGAAGGGGTTGTTTTGAACTGACGTAAACTATCGACGCGTTACTCGCAGTTTTGCCTAATTACTTACTGCAGATAGCTAAGACATTGCAAGTTTCCAGCATAGTATGAAATGAAACGGAGGCATGGATGTCAGTGCCCTTGGAAAGTCTCACAGGTCTGACAGGCAGCAGCAACTGCACAGTCAAACTGCTGTCCAACACAGTGGGGCCCACCCTAGTTTTGTTGCTTGGCTCGCAGACGGTGTCTCTGCTGGTATGGTTCACGGTACTGGCAGGCTGCTATGCCCTCTTCATCCCAATCATTCAGGAAGCAGCAGCACAGACAGCAGTGGCGGTGCTGTACACAGCTACAGCAATCATTGTCACAGTAACATACTTCATTGTCAGGCAAGTACACGTGATTTTGAGTAGACTCAGTGAGTGCAGTTGAACCTGTTTGCTGCACGAGCTTGCACAATGCCAGCCAGCAGCAGACGTCAACACGATTTGTGTGTGCTCCACACATGCACAGTAGAGCACCAGCATTGCACAGCTGCCCCTGCTGCCGGCTATGCTATCAAACTATCCACACGTGCTTATCTGCATGCAGTTTAATAGACCCAGCGGACCCTGGCTTGAATGGAGCAGCAGATGGGCCTCTGTACTGTGAGCAGTGCCAGGTGTGACCGCTTACACAGCAGTTGGCTGCAGCGCGGTCGTAGCAGCAGCTGCAGCATGGGCAGCAGGTGCAGCTTGACCACCATTCACTTTGATTCAGCAACTCGTGGATCGCTCATCTGATGTTGGCATGACAAGTGACAGCTGCAGTTGTGCTTGCACCAGCAGCTGCCTACCATGCCTGTGCAGCTGTGAAGCAGTGTAATGAGCAGTGCGCAGCTTGCTGAAAGTGCCGCCTTGCCTTCATTGTGCTTCCTCATCATGGAGGTGGCATGTTATCTGACAACAGCTTCTACAGAAGACCTGCTGACACACAGGCTGTGCACCTGCATGCACGTCTGCTGCTTGCAGGCCTACGTGCAGCGAGGCAGCAAGCACTGCAGGGAGTGTGACAAGTGTGTGCTTGGGTTTGACCACCACTGCAAGTGGGTCAACAACTGCATCGGGCGCAGGAACTACCGCCCGTTCTTCGTGCTGCTCAGCAGCATGTGCAGCATGCTAGCACTGCAGGCAGCTGTGGGCATCTGGCTCACATACCGCTGCTTCACAGACACGGAGCAGATAGCAGCGCGGCTGGCAGCTGCCTACCCAGCGTACATGCGCGTGCGGGAGTACGAAGCCGCGCTGCTTGTGTACAGCTGCGTGTGCGCAGCGGCACTGTATCCGCTGGGCGACTTGTTGCTGCTGCATTTGGTGCTGGCCTGCCGCGGCATGACGACTTGGGACTACATAATGGCGAACAGGTGAGATGACATCAAAGCAAAACATTCCGCTGTGTGCAGCCACATACCAGGCTGTACAGTGGCAAGGAATCAGCAGAAGCAGCGGCGGCAGCGGCCGCGGCAGTGCAAGAAAATTGATTGCTAGCTAGCAATGCCTCTGCAGGCAGGTGTGTTTGATGCCCTGGTGTTGGCAATCAACAGGTTCAGGGTGACGCAGTCCTGACGCCAGTGTTCAGTTAAAAACCACGTCTTATGCAGCAAGACGACATCGTATGGTTTGGCCCGCTCCAGCAGCAAAAGTAGTCACGGCATCAGGCCCAGCGCCGGCTATGGCGGCACCCCAGCTTCAATTATAGCCTATAGAATATCAAAAACTGCCCTTCCCCTTGTTCTTTGTTGCCGCAGGGACACCAGCATAGAGCCATCAGCACTGTCAAGAAACGTAACCAAGGCGTTCAGATACGTGCGCTCGCTGGGTCCCCGCAGCATACGCGTTCGTGATGACCCAAACATGAGCAGCAGCAGCGGCAGCGGCGGCTCAACAGCAGGCGGGCACAAGCGCCACGTGGGCATCAACCCCTGCCTGGCTTGTACAACAGAACTCAACAGGGCAGCACTTGGCAGCAGTGGTGGCAGCAAGTTTGATCACTTTTTCGCCAGCAAAGCAGACCGGCCGGAGGGCTTTGATGCAGCACTGATATTCACGCCGCGGCTAGGGGAGGAGGCAGAGAAGCAGACAGGCAGTGTGACGCCAGGAGCAGCGCGGCACGGCGGCACGCAGCAGGTGCGGTACACTCGGGGCGTGCTCATGGCTCTGCTGCTATCTAGCAGGCGACTAGATTCTCTATCTGGCATGTCTGTTTGGCAGCAGCAGCAGCAGCAGCAGCAGCAGCAGCTGTCAATACCTTGCATGGCACTTGCGGTTATCAGGTATTCCCAATTAAACTGCCCCTGAAACGGCTGTGACATGGCAGCTGCCACCTGGCCAGCTTATTGCAACAAGCTTCTGTCATGCAGGTTTCCCCTTACATCGCATGATGCGGCTGCCACCCTCCTGCCTGCAGGTGCTGATTGCTATAGACGCTGCAGGCTACCAACAGCGTGCAGGGGATGAGTTCAGCTGTGTGGCGGCAGATGCAACTGCACCCTCAAGCGCAGCTGCAGCGGCGGCACAGCAGCGAGACATGGTTGCGGCTGCGGCTGCACCTACTGATGCTGAGCAGCGGGCTGCGTCAAGTGGTGGTGTGAGGAGTGCAGTGCGCTTTGCTGACTGAGCATAGATATATGCTAGTAGGCGACATAGCTGTGGTGTGCTGCACTTTTAGACGTGCGAGAAGAAGTGAATAGATGTATAGCATAGTAACACTGGATGACTGCTGGTTCCATTTAGTATGCCATTGACCTGGATCTGAAATATCCATTGACTGGCTGCGACCAAGGCGATCGCTCAGCACCTGGGAAACGGCGTGGTAACACAACAGCAATGCTTGAAGGTGCACAAATTTTGCATTTTTCATGCTAGATTGTCCTTCTTTACAACTTAGGCTGTCACGGACAGCCATACGCAGCAGCTGGCGCTGGTGACAAATGGCAGTGCTCTGGATGTGCTGCACTCATTTTTTCCCCGTAGCTACCAAACGGAGACCAAGGAATTTGATGCATCACAATTGGTCAAGTTTAAGGATGTCAGCCGACACCATGCTGGTGCAGCCCGCAGCAACAGCAATGCTGCCACCTGCATCATCTGAAAGGTGTCCAATGTATCCAATCAGCAGGTGGCACCTGCCAGAATGCGATTTGCTAGGCTTCTTCCATTCGTGAATCCACCGTTAAGCCGAAACAGCAAGTGGCTTAGCTTGTCTTGTTGCTAAACGGGTTGCAGAACAATCTGCACTGGTCACAACGTGTGCCCTGAACCCACCGTGTACTGGTGCTTCAGGAAGTCCCTCGAAGCCACCATTCAACCCTTCATGGCCATTTTAGGAGATTAAACAGCAATATTGGAAGCAATGCTACCCAGTATGGCTCTTTCAGCACGTGCACCTCGGTGCATGTTCGCAAGTTGTCGCCGATCTGTACAGGCATGTATCTTCCGCACTGCTTCCGCACAGCCCATCCAAAAGCGTTCTTCACAGACGCATGCGTCACGAGGCACCTCCGCTGACGCCTCGAGCAGTGCCAAGGACGCTCAGCTAGCAGCAGCATGGCAGCGCAACACCACGCTGCTCAGCACCGGAGGGAGCCTTGGACTGTCACAGCAGGATCCATTGCACGTGTTTTACGTCACACGGGGCTCTGGCAGTACCCCAGCAGCTGGCATGCTGTCCTTTCCCCAGCTGCTGGCAGCAGCGTGCCGCATCTTGTGGATGCTGCTGTGCCCTCTCCCTTTGGCAAGGGCAGTGAGACAGTGTTTGACCCTGCTGTGAGGACGGCTGCTGAGATCAAGGCAGCACAGCTGGCACTCAACAAGGCGCTGCCACCACCAGAGGTGAGGGGGCATAAGCTGTACGCCAATGGACACCACACCAACTCAACCTGCTGCCTAGCCCTGTCAGTCTGCGGCTGCTGTCAGCTATCCCTACGCAACAAATTTGCTGCCAACACCAACCATTGCTGGGCAGGCTGTATACTGGTTTCCTGCAGCCAGCTGACGCCAGCTGGCTTTGCTGTTGCTGTGCTCCACTGTTGCTGTGCGATTGCCTGGACCCCCTGCAGGTGCTTGATGAGGTGCGTGCGCTGCTGCAGCCCAGCGCCACCAGTGTTGTTGCTGAGCTGGACAAGCTCAACATCTACGGGCCTGGAGGCTTCTTCAAGCCACACTGCGACACACCACGCTCCCAGGGTGGGTGGCCGCTGCTGTGAGCTGCTCAGTCACCTCACAGCTTTCTCTCTATGTGACCAGCTTGCTTCAACTGCTCAGGCAGTCTCCAGGTATGTTACCACCTGGGCTGAACACACTTCAAAGCAGCAGTTCAACTGCAGTGCATTGCTGCCGACATAGTTCTGATCAAGTGTTTGCGCCTGCAAGGGCCGCTGCCCTGACTAATATCAACATGCCAAAACCACATCTACTTGTGTGCCTGCCTGCCCACTTCTTCACCCCGCAGACCACTTTGGTACCCTGATCATCTGCCTGCCCAGCCCCTTCAAGGGCGGCCAGCTGCTGCTGCGGCATGTTGACCACAACAGCAGCGCCGCACCCAGCACCAGGACCTACGACTGGTCAGCCAGCGCTGACGCGGCGCCACAGGGGCTGCAGTGGGCGGCCTTCTACGCAGACACAGGTGGGAGCACTCTCAAGGCACACACGCGCACACATATGTGATGTGGAAGGGCGGCTGGTTGCCAATGTTGACGTATCTTGCGTGTACGGGTGCGCGTGCTGGCGCTTGCAATGCCGTTGCTGCGTCTGGTGCCGCCATCACCGGTGTAACCAACAGCAACACACTGACTGTACAGCTGTATGTGTGACTTTGCGCTGGTGCCCTGCCTGCACAGAGCATGAGGTGCTGCCTGTGACCGAGGGCCACAGGATGACGCTCACCTACAACCTGCGGGCTGTGCAGAAGCAGCAATGGCCTGCACCTTTTACAGAGCCAGGCGTTAAAACAAGCAGCAACAACCTGAAAGGACCAGGCGCAGAAGCGGGGCAGCCTGACCAAAAGGTAGCTGTCAGCAGCAGCAGCAGCAACGGCAGCTGGATGACCCCTGCTGATGTGTCAGCCAGTGCTGAGCTGGCGGCTGAGGTCAGGAGGCTGCTGGCTGACAAGGACTGGCACGGCAGCTGTGAGCAATGCCGTGCAGTGGCTGCCGGTTACTGTCTCAGACACAACAACAACTTGTGATGATGATTGGCGTCTGCCAACCAGTGGTTGGAGCAAGCTGTGCAAGTAACCACCTGGGCCGCAGGCGTCACTGCCTCATTGGCATCGGCTGCACGAACCCCAGGCTTTGATGAAACAGGCTGTGCCTCACTTTAACATACTGCCTGCTGTTCGGATGCAGCAACAACATTCATTCGCATACTTGCCTCAGAGCACTGTCGCACTGCTGTTTCACCTGTTTGTGCAGGCGAGCGTCTGGGCTTTGTGCTGCAGCAGAAGTACAGTGTTGGCCTGGCTGACCTGGCTGCACTGTCCTTCCCTGAGGCCCTCAAGGGGCCTGACAGGCTGCTGGCAGCAGCACTGCAGCAGGCAGGGCTGCAGCCAAGGTGAGGGGCGCCGCAAGCATACATGGGGTGTGTACCTCGTACTGTGGACTAGTACTCACCCAGCGCACCGACACAATTCTTGTGGAACTGACATTGCCCTACCAAAGCTCCTGGCATCGGTTTTAGCCGGCTGTTTACCCCGGATTAGAGGCTCTAACCGGTGCTTTACTTGGAGTAAACCCGGCAACCTGTCTACTCGGGCGGGTATCCGCTGACCCTGGCGGGTAACCACGTACTCTAGCCTTTACCCAGTGTAAATGGTGTAAAGAGTAAATGGTGCATTACTCGGTGGAAATCCAATGAATGTTTACTCGCGTGGATATACGGGTAGTGTTGACAGGGTTATTGCTTACTCTACACTACTGCTGCTGCTCGTGCTGACCCTTGACAGCCACAGCTGGCTACCAGCAGCTCAGAATATAGGGTTACAACGTGCATGCACGCCGCTGTGGTGCGGCACCAGTGTTAGGCAAACCCGCTCTAGGCCTGGGTGCGACGTAGTCAACTAGTGACGTCATGACTAGCAAGCTAGTCAGTTGCGGCCAGACTCACATATGGTGGCACTGGCAACTGCCAGGCAATACAATGCATGCCTGGTGTCTGCCGCAACGCTGACAGCCAAAACAAACATAGCGTAACACCAGCCCACACCACAAAGGAGGCAACAGCCACTCCCAATGCCGCCGTGCGGTGCTGCAGTACAGCCACACTACTGCAGCTGCCAGCTGCGTGCTATACACTGCACACAGCTGGCAGCCACAGTTCTGGCAGAGTGTCTGGAGAACAAGCCATCATTGCATGATGCCATCAGAGCTAGAAGGAACGTAAAACACTGCCATCAACTATCCGTGCTGACTCGATGTACTTATGATGCGCCAATGTATTGATTCAGTAACAATGCACGGAGGCCAACACCAATACCAAGATACATCAGTATATACTGAGGATTGATACCTCCCTCAGGTACAAGCCCAGTGAGCCAATACTCCGCTCAGGAGGATGCCACTGACACATGGCGTGGCAATACAGCAAGTGGTTGCTGCATGAAAGCGGTCTCAAGCATACTTGTCACAAGCCTGTTGGCATATTGCCAATCAACTTCCACCAATACACACAAACTGATGCATACAGCAATGGGGCACCTCAATTGAGGTTGTTGCAACAGTTGGCAACGTTGCCATTGACGGCACTCATACTCAGTAGTTCAGCTGCACGGTTTCGGAGACAGGAAGGGTTCAGTTGTGGCTCACTACAATCTTCAGACAATGCCAGGACCCGCATGTAGCTGTCTCCCTCTTTTTCTTTCTCTCTCTTTCACATGGCCACAGCTGGCACCCCAGAAGGACAGCAAGCTCTTACACGCATGCTACCAACTCATGTTACGGGTTCAGGGCTGCGTGGCTGCCTTGTCGGCAACAATTGATACTATGGCCCGTCTTGTGGTGCCATCAGCAAGCTGCACAAAGATGTTGAAGCATGTCTGTGACCTGAAGCTGCTTGGAACTTTGACCATTACGCTGTACTGACCGTCAGTGCATGCTGGCCTCATAGGGTACGTGGCTTGTGGCAGCGCAGCAGCTGCTGTGTCGATAATTGATGCTGCTGTTGATGTGCTGCCCCCTAGGCAGTTGGGGTACCTACCCACACCCACAAGAGGAGCAGCAGCATCCAAAGTGATGCAGGCAGCTGCTGCAGCGCGTGAACTGCTGGGTGTTGCCAGCTGGAAACTGACGTTCACAAGTTGGCCGGGTCTTGCTGACATGCCTGACAGCTTGAAGGTGCCTGTGGGGGTGAAGGCATAGCTGCAAGCCGACACCTGCAATCACACAACAAGAACGGCACGCACCAGCTGCTTATTGCAAGTGACGAAGCACATGCCTCATACCATGTGGCTCTAGGATCTATAGGGCAGCTGCAGCATCTGCATAATGCATGATAATTTCAATTAGTTATTTTCATGCAATTATAATTATAATAGTATATTATGCATAATGTTGTAGTGTGTGGTATCTGAATTGCATTGCCAACACACACGTAGATTGACTGCCATCTCACCCGAGGTGTGATGCTGCGTGATGACAAGGATGGGTTCGCCCTGAATGCCGCCTCCAACCCTGATCCAGCGGGACAGCTGCAGCGGCCTGTCACTGCATCACAGTCCCCTGCACTTTTGTTGAGCCCGCACATGTTGGGGCTGCAGCTGCCAGCTGTGATGTTCAGAGTCACCGTTGCACTGCTCCTTGCTCCATTCCTCGCAACATACGTGTAGTTGAAGCTATCAAAACCAAGCATACCTGCCCTGGGCAAGTAACGAATGCAGGACCCTGCTACTGCTGCCTGTCCAGCCTTGGGGAAAGCAGCAACCTCAATTACTCCTCCACCTTCTGCAGCAGCCTTGTCATTTTGCAAAACGGCAAGGTCAGCCCAGCGCGTGACTGGTGCATTGGCACAGACTCCGTGTGTCATGGTCCAAGCTCCGTCAAAGCAGGTGGCAAAAGGAGGTGCCGTGCCTGCCACTGTGCCGTAGAGGCATTTGGTGCTGCAGGTCCCTCCGTGGATTGTTGATTCAGCACAGTTGAAAGCCCCTAGTGCTGGATTTGGGCTGGTTGCCATTGCAGCCTGCAGCAAAAAAACGCAACAACTCAATCGGTGGGTTGCTGAGTCATCCAGCATGCCACGATAACAAAATAGGGGCAAGGATGACGCTGCTTGCAGCAGCATACGCCACAGCGCACACCAGGGATCTACATTTGCATTTCCGTGTGTTGAACAACACATGCGCGCACTTACTTGCAAGGCAGCTCAGCCTGTTGTTGCCATTGTCCGGGACAGGTGTACTCCAATCGCCAGCAACGCAGGTAGACACCCAGGAGGTGGAAGCAGCTGCTGTGTATGTGGGGCTACAGTAGGCCTTGCACTTGGCTCCGCTCACAACGCTGCTGCATTGGAAAGCAGCATTGGCTGGCATGTTCACTCTGCTTGGGGTGCCAGAGCACGCTGTATGAACAGCAGCAACAGCAGCGGTGTAAGCCAGATTTCAGCTGGCGGGCATCCAAAATTCAGTGGTAACGTGAGACGAGGAAAACACACTCAAGCATGCTGAAGATGTTGCTGGTTGTGGTGGCAGCACTACTGGAGGGCTGTACACGCTCAGCTGTCGGCAGTTGCTCATGCATGCATCGTTCGATGTCACAGCAGTTCTGTCCGAGCATTCACAGTTTGTGTGTTACACAACGGGAACACAGCCAGTTGTCGAGCCAATGACAGGCTCATTGGGCAGCCACTACATCAACCATCCATCAACCATTCACTCATGTTTGCGCCACACAACAGAGCGGCTTATGATGCGTGGGACGTGTACCTTGTCGTGTGAGGCAAAGCTGCGTGCCTGCGGGTGTGTCACTCACGGTTTGGGTTGCACACCAGCACGTCATCGGTCCCATCTTTGGCTGGTGCATTCCAATCGCCATTTGTGCATGTAGAGACCCAGCTGGTGGACCCCCCAGCTGTGTAGCCGCTGCTGCACTGTGCGCTGCACTTGCTGCCGGATGTACTGCCAGTGCCGGGGCAGCTCCAGGCAGCGTTGGCAGGCATGGCGGGGCTGGTGGTGCTGGGCTGGCCGATGCACGCTGCAAGGCGGGCAGTCCGGGCAATGTTGGGTAATCAGGAATGCGGCACCAGACGTGGGTACGAACGATGCATGACGAGCTGAAACCAAATGCTGCGTTAGCTGCTGGCAACAGAACATTGAAAACCACTTTGTTGTTTTGCATGTGGTTTTGTGCACAAGTGCTGCAGCATATTACGTGGTGTGTTGCTCAATGGTCCAACAGCATCAAGGGTGGCACTGCACACAGCCTGCATACCTTGCAGTGCACACAACATCTACATGACCTGATACACATCTACATGACTTTGTGTGTTCAGCTCACATGCAAGGCAGCTCAGCCTGTTGTTGCCAGTGTCCGGGACAGGTGTACTCCAATCGCCAGCAACGCAGGTAGACACCCAGGAGGTGGAAGCAGCTGCTGTATATGTGGGGCTACAGTAGGCCTTGCACTTGGCTCCGCTCACAACGCTGCTGCATTGGAAAGCAGCATTGGCTGGCATGTCTGGACTGCGTGGTGTGCCAGTGCATGCTGTGGCCACAGCAGCAGCAGCAGCAGCAGCAGCAGTAGCAGCAGCAGCACTACAAGCAAAACGTCAGCGAATAGGCATCCAGATAGCGTGATCACGGCCAAAGCACTTGCAGGCGGCTGCTCATTTGCGCATCATTTGAGTAGTACTACTACTTGCTAGTAGCAAAGAATTTCATGCGGCTGCACGAGCGTACTCACGGTTTGGGTTGCACACCAGCACGTCATCGGTCCCATCTTTGGCTGGTGCACTCCAATCGCCATTTGTGCATGTAGAGACCCAGCTGGTGGCCCCCCCAGCTGTGTAGCCGCTGCTGCACTGTGCGCTGCACTTGCTGCCGGATATACTGCCAGTGCCGGGGCAGCTCCAGGCAGCGTTGGCAGGCATGGCGGGGCTGGTGGTGCTGGGCTGGCCGGTGCACGCTGCAAGGCGGGCAGTAGGGCGCAACCGTGCAGTCAGCAGTCAGCATTGCTGCAGTCGGCCAGTTTGCAGACCATGTGCCTCGAATGATTCTCAACTGCTGCAAATGAAGGCATTTGCTCATTTGTTCATCTATTGATCAGTAATAAGCAGCCCCTGTGTTGCTGCACAGGCATCACTCACGGTTAGGGTTGCAAATCAGCACGTCATCAGTGCCATCTTTGGCCGGTGCACTCCATACCCCACTGGTGCTGCAGGTGGAGACCCAGCTGGTGGACCCCCCAGCTGTGTAGCCGGTGCTGCATTCTGCGCTGCACTTGCTGCCATGGCCAGTGCCGGGGCAGCTCCAGGCAGCGTTGGCAGGCATGGCGGGGCTGGTGGTGCTGGGCTGGCCGGTGCACGCTGCAAGGCGGGCAGAAAGCAGGATGTCAGGTAAGCAGCATCGATGCTGCAGTTCTGCAGCACTCGCGTGGGCGCAACCATGCATTGACAACGAAATCAAAGCTGCACCGGCTGCCAGCGACAGAAAGAGCATCATGCAGGTGACATCGTTCGTTCACAGCAACCCTCCCTCTTGCGCATGCATGTGGTCCCGTGCAAGCAGCTGCCAGATGCTTGCAGGTGCTGCACAGCACGATCATGGCTGGCTTGCGCTCGGGCTGTGGCGAGAGCTGCTCCTGCATGCAGCTGCATGTCTGCAAGTCTGCAAGTCTGCACATTTGCATATCTGCACATCTGCATATCTGCACATCTGCATATCTGCAAGGCTAGCCCAACACGCAGCTGCATATCTCACAGCGCCGCCACATATCTTTTATAACTGTCAAGGCCGGCGTCACTCACGGCATGCGAGCGAAATGGGTGCGGCACTGGCATTGCCAGTGGTGCTGCTATCACCCAGCTGGCCATACAAATTGTTCCCCCAGCAGCTTGCTGTGTTGCTGCCTAGGACAGCACAGGTGTGCCTCTGCCCAGCGGCAATGCTGCGCACGTTGCTCACGGCCGACAGAGTTTGGGGCTGGATGCGATTGACAGTAGAACCATCACCCAGCTGGCGGTTGTTATTAAAGCCCCAGCACCTGGCAGTTCCAGTCGCCAGCACTGCGCACGTGTGTTGGAAGCCAGCAGCGATGCTGCTGGCACCGACCAAGCTATACACCTCCACTGGCAGTAATCTGTTTGTCTTGCTGCGGTCTCCCAGCTGGCCGTAGCTGTTGTAGCCCCAGCAGCGTGCAGTGCCGTTGTTCAGCAGTGCACACGCGTGCAATTCGCCGGTCGCAATGCTGTGTACGTCGCTCAGACCTGACACCGCGACAGGCGTTGTACGGTTGGTGGTGCTGCCGTCACCCAGCTGGCCGAAACTGTTGGCACCCCAGCAGCTGACAGTGCCACCAGTTAGAACTGCACATGTGTGGGTGCTTCCGGCGGCAATGCTCAGCACATCAGTCAAGCCTGACACTGCTACAGGCACGGGTTGACTGACAGTGCTGCCATCACCCAGCTGGCCGCTGCCATTGGCACCCCAGCAGCGTGCACCTCCACTAGCCAGGACTGCACATGTGTGATACCCCCCGTGGCTCGCGGCAATCATGCGCACTGTGACCAAGCCTGACACCACCACAGGCGTGGTGCGCTCAGTGGTGCTGCCATCGCCCAGCTGGCCGTAATCATTGGCACCCCAGCAGCTTGCAGTGCCGCTGTTCAGGACTGCACATGTGTGGGAATAGCCAGTGGTGATGCTGCCGCTCAGCACGTTGCTACAAGCCTGACACCACTACAGGCATGCTGCTGCTTGTCTTGCTGCCATCACCCAACTGACCGTAGTTGTTGATGCCCCAGCAGCGCAAAGTGCCATCTGTCATAGCTGCACACGTATGCCCAAACCCAGCATCTGCCTCGTTCACACCATTGCATACATCGGAAGCAGCATAGGCGCCCGCGCTCAACACCCATGCCATAGTAATCATCGTCCATGCCAGCTCGACCAGTTGAGCTCCTGTTCTCATCGTGCACTTCATGTTGACGTGTGGTGACCCACAGACTACCTGCGATGCACCCAAAAAAACATCAGTGGCCTAAAATTACGAGAAGGTAAACGAAATATTGCAGGAAGGTCTGCCTGCGCACGCTGCGAGAGAACTACGCTGCTGTGTGATCATTATCTGAAGTACGATAAAACAAGATCGATTGAACAGCAATCATATTGTAAACACATATCAAAGCTCTTTTGGTTATACACCTGAAGGACCACAGCATGACTGCTGGCAAGTGTTTGCCGGTGCCCTTGTAAACAGCACCTGGCACCCGGTGATCGAACACGGCAAGGCACAATGTGCTGAGCTTGAATTGGCATTGACTGAGTTCAATAACCTGCTGACCGCACTCACCTTATCCAAGCAAAGAGACAAGGTGAACTGTGCTGCTCGTTGTCGCAGGACTGCAGGCCTCTAGTTTGAGCCTATAGCGCTTACAGGGTTTTGAGAGCCTGGAAACGTTATTAAAGCAGTAATCATGTTTTTTTTTGTCTAAATCGTGTACATGTAAACCTTTCCGGCGTCAGCAGAAGGCGAGATCCTGCCGTGAAGCTTGCACAGTTTTCAGTGCATATGTGCCGTATACAACTGTGATGTATACAGACTTCTGCAGAACAAACATATATGTTTTCAGGGCAGGGCAGCGGCCAACACGCCGTTCCTGTTCTGTGCCGTAACTTGCCATCAAATCGGCAGGTGCTTTTCGCACACTGGAGAGTGCTGTCATCAGAACAACGAGTAGCGTCGTCCCAACTGAAAGTTAACAAAAATATGGTTTCATTTTATGAGGGCCTTGTCGTTCGAATGTACACTCTGCCAAAGCGCTGAACCTGGGGACTGCATTGCTGCTCTGCAGGGTGGTGCCTCTGTTCAGAGCCTATACAGGCTATCATGAGGACGAGGAGGACTACCAAGGGCTGAAAGCAGAACGTGATGAGGAGATTGAGGAGGCGGATCTGTATGAGGATCTGTATGATGAGGGCGCTGGCAACTTTGGCCGCCCCTTGCAGCCTGCACAGCAGCTGGAGCTCTTGACAACGGAACCAGGCGCACGCTGGGCACTGCTGGTCTCCGAGTTCAGCACCTGCGCAGAATCTATGAATGAGTAAGCAACCTCTGAAGTGCTGGCCTGGATCAAATGCCGTACGCCCTGTACCGTACTAGCAGCACCGCACCTTGCATGCTGCTTCATGCTGTGTGTTGTGCGCAGCTAGTGGCAGCCCTACGACTGTGGCACAACAATGCAGCTTTATGGCTACAACTTGAAGTATTGTGCAGAGCTTGCTACTAATCTGCAGGTTTGGATGCCAACTGATCAGTATATCAGTGTATGTGCCGGTCCTGCAACTGAGCAATCGTAGGTACAATCAGGATGACGATGCAGCCGTGTCCTCCCTCTGACCTGTGCGACAAAATGCATGTTGCTTGATGTTGTTGACTGAGCAGAGGGTACATTGAAGACCAGTACTTTGACCTCAACAGCCACTTGAAGCATGCAGTGGAAGAGGCATGGGGTGCAAGGGAGCAGGACATCTGCTGGGTGACGCCTGTGCGTGACGAGCACTTCTCGTACCACGGCACTGTTCTGGCAGGTAGGCTGCACTTCTTTTGGATGGCATGCAGAGGGACCTGCATGCCATGCTTGATGCTGCGGCACATGGATTTTCCTAGTTACAGTCTGCTGTCTGCTGCTTGCTATGTCATCACAGCAACAACTGGCGTGCAGCAGCCAGCCACGGCTCTTCAGCGTTGGCGTTAGTCACCGCTCCAACTTTATGGCCTTGTTCTCATGCCACGTGTTGATAACAAAGCGTTGTATCTGTGTTGTGTGCTGCACAGGAGCCGACTACTGTTATGAGGTGTGCTTCCCTGCAACGGCAGCACTCCTGGTGGACGTGCCTAGCTGGGTCGACAGGCAGGCACTGGCTGCCACTGAGGCTGTCAAAGCTTGATTGAGAAGGCGTTGGCCACTCTCTCGCGGCGTCACTGACATTGCCGCTGCCAGGACTGATGCGGCATTGTTTGTTGACATGCGTTGCTGGCCAGACTGGTGGCTACAAGAAGAAGTTGCCGCTGCTGCCAGTTGTGCTGGCTGCAGTGCTGGTGGTGTGCTTTGGTTGCCACTGGCTTGCAGATCAAACTGGGCACAAATGTGATATGGAAGGCATTGCAGCGTTGCGACATTGATCCTTCAATGCTTGAAGGCGCGCAGCAATGCCTTGAACATGTATTTCAAGCGTCAGGCAGCCGTGCTGGTTCGTCTTTCCAACTTTATCTTTGAAGAGCTGGGCCAAGTTTAAGCCAAGATCAGCGAGTTCTTGCATCTGATCAACCGTGTAACAGTCGAGTAACGCACACACGACCCCATTACGCGCCACTTCATCTCCAGGTTGAACCACCTAGAAGAAAGTCACCTGCACGGGAGTGAATTCCCCTTGAAACTTGCACGGCTAGGCTAGCTAGCCAGCCAGCCATCATTGGTTGCCGCCAGTCACCACGATCAGCTGCAGCCGCCAGGCAGCCGCCAGGTCAGCACACCACTTCAGCCCACCACCCTGACGCCGCACACGCAGCGCGACATGACCCACCCCAAAGCTGAGACCCAGCAGCGACAGCGCTGTAGATATGCCATATACCCAAGCTGGCAGCAGGGCCATCCCTGACACCCAAAACACCGTCTGCATGATCAGCTGAGGCACATCTTCCAGCGCCAAGAACAGCGCATCACCCAGCACAGCGAGTGCGTCCGCAGCATCCCGCTGGTCACCGCTTTCATGGCGCGCAAAGTAGCTCCTCGCCTTCCACAGCAGGCCCACAACAAACAGCACCAGCTGGCTGAACACAGCACACGCAAAGAACATCCACGCCATTCGGATGCAGTCTGCCTGGGTGACATAGCTACGGCTGCCGGCGTACCGCAGTAGCCGGCTTGTCGCTACAGCCGGCAGCGACACCGCAATCACAGCCTCCACAAACAGCACTGCAGCAGTCACTGGCCGCCAAAGGTGTGCTCTGCACCGCAACAGGCATGCAGCATACACCAACTGCACGACGAGGTATGGTGCCAGCAGCAGCCACCCTAGATGCAGCAGCACCTGCAGGTTTCCGGAGCGCGCAACATTGTACAAGTACAACCAGTCAGACACCACATCGGCTGTGTGCAGCAATGCGTAGCTCGTCAGAAAGAGTGCCTTGACCCACCACTTGTACGGCTGCCTGCTGCTGTTGCTGCGATTGCCAGCTGCTGGCGGTGGTGCAGGAGCTGATACGTGCTGCCGGCGGTTGCGTACCGTTTCAGCCAGTTGGTGCAGCGCCGCGGCAATTGCCAGCCTTAGCCAGTGTGCGTCGTCTGGAGCCGTCCTTTGTGAGGATGCAGATGATGCGCGGGGAAGCCGTGCATCTTCGTGCACCCATATGCCCAACTGCTCGCGGTACACGTATGCAATAGCACACAGCACGATGATGACAACAGACGTCACACACCACACAAGTGCGGCGATCTTGTCCCTGTACGACCTGCCGCCTTTACCACATGCGAAAGCAGGCTCCTCACCCAGCATGTACTTATCGTACTGAGCAAGCGCCTTCGCCTGGTGCAGGCTGCTGTCAAATGACATGTTAGTAACGCCCCGGTGACATGCCGCCCACTCCTCGCTGCTGCCATGCAGCAGCACAGCCAACCCACCTTTGCAGGTGCAGCTGCTTCCACCGGAAGGCTTACAGGCATCACTACCAGCAACGCTCAACTTCCCAGTGCGCAGAAACACACACATGAAGTGCGATCCATCCAAAGACAGCTTGCTGTACAAGTTGTTGTATGCAATCGCACCATCACCCAGCCACCTTGCAATCATAGGGCCATTCAGTGAGCCCAACTCACTCAGATCAATCTTCACATTTGAGTTGAGCAGTTTCACAGGTGCCGGCTGCATGCTGCTGATGGAGGTGCCAGTTGCCCTGGTGAGAGGCAGCGTACCGCACAGCGCAGGGTTGTTGGATAGATCTGTGAACCCTTTTGAAGGCGTGACGCGGTCGGGAAGCCAACCTGATAAGCCCTTGCTGCTGAAATCTGCTGGGTCTGTATCCACGCAGCAGCCGTCAAACGGCTGGTGCAGAATATCGGGCCTGCAGGTGGTGTTGACTGCTGGCAGATAGGGCAGGAGATCCGCGGCTGCACAGGCCTCAGCGCTGGTTCTGTTGCTGCACCACTTGCTGCCACTGTCAAGCTCCGCCAGCACTGTCAGCAATGCCTGCTTGTCATCGGCGGATCCTTCCGCCACTCCCCGCGCAACACAGAAGGCCGAGTTCCCATCTGCTGCTTGCAATGTTGTGCATTGCTCCGTTTGATCCGCAGCGCAGGCCTGCTGCCACACTGCACTGCCAGCTGCCTTGCACTGCCATGTCTTCTGCTGCAATGCTGCCAGCTGCTGGCTCAGGTGCAGGTTAATGCTTGCCAAGCTTGCTGCATGCACAGCAAAGTCCAAGCTGCACACACCATCGCTGCTACTCCAGCAGCAGAGGGGCTGCTTGGCAGGCTGCGCTGCACATGGTGCTACTGCCTTGAAGGAGAGCAGCAGCAACACGAGCAAAGCTGATGCAGTGGCTTGGCCCAATGCACTGAGCGTGCTGATGGGAGTGGTTGGCTGTCTGTTGCGGCGCTGCTGGCGCCCATGGCTCATCTGCTGCTGCTGCTGCTGCTGCTGCTGCTGCTGCTGCTGCTGCTACTGCTGCTGCTGCTGCTCTTGTTACTGCTGCTACTGCTAGTGCAGCCTTTCTTCCTGCTGGGTGGCTTGTTGTTGCTAGTCACTGCCGTGTGCCTGCAGGCGCTGCACACACGCAAGGCACCAGGTGGGAATCAGCTTGTCAGCATTTGAAGCGGCACCAGGTGCAATTTGGTTGGCAGTCAGTGCAGTTTTATTGCATGCTGGCAGGGTGCAGTGTCTATACGTCACTTCTATAGAAGAAGCGCTGGGTCCCTTCCCCGGGAAGTGGTGCGCAGTGCACGGTGCCATGTTAACCACGCAGAAAGCTGCAGGTTGCTGCAACACAGCATAGGCATCCAGGGAGAAGCTCACACCCACAGGTTGGGTTGCTCCCGAGCTGCAGCTATCAAATTTTACGTGACAGCATGCTTTCACTACAGCAGTACTAGTGCTGCCATTGCTGCTGCTGCTAATGCTGCCGAAAACCTGCCTGCGACTGCCCATGTCTGCTGCTCACCACGGCTATGCACACTGAAGTCTACGTCTGGGCTGGATTGCTGCTTTGCTGTGCTGCTGGCTGGGTTGATGTCGAGGGGGAAACCGTTCCAGAGCTAGCTAGCTACGTCTAGCTACGCTGACCGTCGCAAATCCCGGTTGATCCACCCAATCAACTCAAAAAATTAGACTGACCATTTTAACAGTGTTCAGGCTTTGCAGAACGTAGGTTAACGAAATAGGATACGGAAGGTGGAAGGTCATCTGCAGCTGCATGCAGGGCATCCGCCTGCACCCGCTTTGGCCTGCCCAGACCTGTACTGACCATAACGATACCATCGGAGCCCCGTCCTGAAACTAAAGTGTTTGTCCGTGTTGGTTTGCATGCGTGTCCGCGCTGCTCCTGGAGTCACCCGGGGGACCCTGTTGAACAGGTGAGTGGAAAACTTGTCAGCAGACTTTATAATGAACTGCATGACTTGCCATGCCGCATAATGAGCCGCAGTAACCACAATGATTCAAGTGCCAATCGACGTTATACTATCCAGGTGCTTACAAACCACACCTTCAGCCACAATTGCAGCACAATCACACCACTTGCAGCTGTCTGCACAGCACTTGCGCCATCCAGCACACGCACGGCAGCCAAGCAGCTGAGCAAACACATCAACACTATTATTAAACTCCATTATAAACCCAGTCAGCGAACAGCACCGGCCATACATCCTCTGTCTAGGCCTCTGGCGGCGTTTGCAGAGCTTGCCTGTCCATACACGACAGCACCATGCCTTGCACAGCCTCCAGTGCATAGCTAGGCAGCTGTTGCTGCTGCTGCTGCTGCAGTTGCTGCAGCTGCGCTTTGCTGTGCGCTGCCCTGCCGGATGCAGCAGCATCTGCAAGGCCTCCTTGCTGCACACCCTGTGTTGTTGCTTGTGCAGAGACATGCTGCAGCTGCTGCGGCAGCTGCTGCTGGTCCTGGGACTGCAGCTCTTGGTCAAACCAATCGGCTTGGTCTAACTGACGACCAGCTGTCGGGCTGCCCAGCTGCACTTGCTGCTGCCACTGCTGCTCCAGCTGCTGCAAGGAAAACACCCCTCGCAACATGCCACCTGCAGCAGCCACCCCCTGCTGCTGCTGCTGCTGCTGCTGCTGCTGCTGCTGCTGAGTCACAGGCCAATCCTGCATGTTACTAGCTTCACCAGCTCCAGCTGAATCACCCCTGTGCCACTGTTTACTGCTGTTGCCACCTACAACAGCGCCCTGCTGCTGCAGCTGCTGCTGTTGCATTGCCGGCAGAGGAGCCGGCATCCCAACCATCAGCAGCACCTGCCGCAAGCTATGCAGCTGCTCCCACGCATGCCGCATTGGCACCAGAAAAGGCACATTCAGGCTCAGCAGCCGAGGAGCAGACAGCCTGCTGCCGCCTCCACCTTTGCCACCCGGCAGGCGCTGTCCCACCCTGCCACCCGGCAATACAACAGGCAGTACAAGCAGCTGCACCTGCGGTACAACTTTCGGCAGCTGCTGCACCAGCGCTGCAACTGCCTCAGCTATTGCATCATCGTCTGGATCGCTCCTGCTGCTGCTGCTGCCTTGTGGCTGCTGCTGCGCCAGCGCCTGCTGCAGTACTGCTGTAGCTGCGGCAGCAGCAGCTGCCCACTGCTGTTGCGTGTTAACCAGCTGCTGGCTTGCTGCTAGCGCTCCAGGCTGCAGAGTCTGCTGGCTCACAATACCACAACCACCAGCAGCAGCAGCAGTGCCTGCTGCATTGTGCTGCGGTTCACTGCACCCTGCCTGCCTTGAGTGCTTGTGGCGTTGCCTGCCTCTGCCACTTGCTGTGCTACTGCTGCCTGCAGCAGCGCTGCCCCTACTCACAGCAGCACCTGCACCTGAAAGGGTAATAGCACTGCTGCCACCACCAGTTGCGATTGCAGCACTGCTAGCGCCCCTGCTGCTACCTGCTGCTGCTGTGATGTGCTGCCTTGTCACTTGTAGTCCTCCTGCTGCTGCTGCTGCTGCTGCTGCTGCTGCTGCTGCTGCTGCTGCTGCTGCTGCTGCTGCGCCACATGAATGCTGCAAACCCACAGCTGCTGCGGATTGCTGCCATCCTACAAGTGACTGCTGCTGCTGCTGCTGCTGCTGCTGCTGCTGCTGCTGTTGCAGGTCCATTGGTTCTGAACTGTACTGCAGTAGCCTCCTCACATCCAGCACTGGTGCCCCTGCTGCTGCCAGCTGCACCAACCGGGCCTCCAAATCAGCAGCAGCAGCAGTCCCAGGCGGCACTACAGACGTGCCCTGCACTGCTCTACTGCGTGCAGCATTGTCAGCAATGCACTGCATCAGCAGCGCATGTATGTCACACCAAGTCACACCTTTGTTGGCTGCTGCTGGCCTGCGCTGCCGGCCCCGGCTGCTACCGCTGCCAGCTGCCATCTCTACTGCTGCTGCTGGGCGCTCTAGCATCACTGCTGTACTCAGCCAAAGCTCCACTTCTACTGCACCTGCTGCAGACCGCCCTGCTGCTGCTGCTGCTGCTGCTGCAGGGCTGCTGATGCCTGCCCACCGATCTGGTGCCTTGCAGCTGCCAGGCAGGTACAGCTCAGCTACCAGCGCTTTGCCTACGACCACAGCAGCCATGCAGCTGCAGGGGCTGCGGCTGCGTGGGCTGCTGCTGCAGCTGCTGGTGAATACGCCACCTGCATGGCCTGCAAAAGCATCATACAGCACAGCATAATGGGGTTTTATATTCATGCATGCGCCACGAAGGCGATTGTGGTACGAGTGCACTACTTCAGTGCGGCTGGACGCATGGTGACCCGCACACCCAATCAAGTAGGATGAACTTGGTGCGTTGCGCATGCCATGTTACCACCTGCTGCTGCTGAGTGCATGCACCACAATGAAGGAGACGATCAGGCACTGCTGCTGTCGCCCCTTTCACACCCAATAGCTATCCCACTGCACTGCAGCAACAGGGCTGAGTTGCTGGCTCAAAACACCAGGACGCGCACCTGACAAGCAGCCCAGCGACAGCCGGTGCACTTGCGCTTCAGTCAGCACAAGACCAGGGTTCAGGGTTTGGCCGTCCACTCTGGCAAAACCCCGCGCCTTACCAGGCTGCGCCGCTAGCCAGGGAGGCAGCAGATAGCACTGGGGCTTCAGCTGTGGTTTCAGGCGTTGGCAGCTGTATGCTAGTGCTGTGAAAGCGCTGAGCATGCGCTGTGCAGCTGCATCTGCTGAGCTGGCACCGTCCACTGCTGCTGCAGCGGGTGCAGCATGCACAGCCGGCTGCTGCTGCCGCTGGTGCTGATGGCGTTGGTTGCTGCTGTGGGCACTGCTGGTTGAACTGCCAACAGCAGTGCTGCCAGCTGCAGTGCTGCTTGTGCTGGTGCTAGCCAGCAGGCAGTTGCAGGCTGCTTGGCTCCAGATGCCTGGTGTGCTGCTGAGCAGTTGCTGCACTGAATTACTGCTGAGGCTGAGGGACAGCAGGTCCCGTGCAGTCAACAGGTCAACTACAGCAGACCAGCAGCTGAGCGGTAGCAGCTCTAACAGGGAGCCAACCCCTTGCTGCCCGTCACTGCTGGCTGACATTGTGCTAGCGCTGCTTCCATGAGTGTCCGAAACCATCGACATAGTAGCTGAAACACCCTGGCTGTTAGCTGCAGCTGCCTGGGAAGGCCATCAAACAAACCTGACAGCAGCAACCAGCTGTCAGCAGCAGGACGTGGTCTACTTGGTTTCCACCCACTGACGCAAGGCCTATCATCAATTTCACTCTTTTACGCGTGCAAATCTGCGATCAGTGGAGGTTGCACCTGGCGATCAACGTGTGGGTGGGAGCTTCAAGTTGCTGTGCTTGTCATGACTCCAGTGCTATGCTCATTCGCTGCATAAACGTCGTGAAACAATCAACATCAGTCACGCGAACTATAACTCATTTGCACCGCATCCGGGCGTCAACAAGGCAATGTGGGGTATGCATGTCTGCACCACATGCCATGATGGGCTTTTAGCCAGTGTGAACAGATCAAGTCTAGGCATGCGATGCTTGCTCCGTCCTTGTACACGTGATTAGCATGACGGGATGATGGTCGATGCCTGTTACACGTCTACGGTCATATACCTAAACCCGACTGGTGGTTGCATTAGATTGTCAGTTGCTCACAAGCAGGGATGACCACTCACCATTGCCTAGCTGCGCATCTCAGCAACGATACACCCAGCACGTCTAAGTCACACCTTGCCCACAATTGGGCAACACAGACAGCTAGTCGCACACCCAGCAGACAGCAGCGGTCCAATCGGCTGGTCAAGCCGTGAGCGTTCCAACCATCTGAAGCTATGCAAAGGCCAGATCAGCAGATGCAATCACAGTTCTACATTGGCAGCTACCTGCTTGACACCTACTGGTCCTGTCACCTAAACTGTGCCATGGGCAGCCACCTACTGCTCAGGCCTGCTACACGGGCCACTTGCACGAGTATGCTCATGGCGTGCACACGCCATGACACTCCCAGTGAACAGCGCTTATGCCTGAGGCCCTGCGACTGCTGCTGCTGCTGTGAATGCAGCTACTGTCGCTGCCGTGCTGCTACTCCAGTGCCACTGGCATTAGCTCATTGAGCTGAAGGTGCCAGTGGCTGAGACAGGCGGCGCTGACACTGCTGCCTCCACCTGCAACAACAGCAGCAATGACAAGGCAGCAGGAACCAACAGGAGGCCAGCAGAAGCGTCAACAGCAGCAACCAAAACGTGTGTATGTGTTGATGCACCCAACCCCAACACACCTGGGTGCGCCCAACCCCAACACACCTGGCCCAAAGCAGAAGCTGGCGGAAGCCCGCAGTTGCTGCGGTGTATTCACTGACTGTGCTGCGGTATTGAGCACGCCCGCCACACAGCCTCATGTACCCAGCAGCAATACACCTTAGATGTAACCATGTGTGCCTCATGTGTTCGCTCTCATAGCGTCAAGCTTGAGGAACACGTCTGGCGCGCCCTGGAAGCTGCTCCTGATCAAGTTCAGCTCGTATCCACCCAGGCCGTTACCATGAAGCACAGGAGCAGCAGCAGCAGCAGCAGCAGCAGATGCACTCACCGCCTCCAGCTTGAGAAACATATCTAGTGCGCCCTGGAAGTTGTTGCGGATGAGGTTGAGCTCGTAGCCCCCGAGGCCGTTGACGCGCACTGTGGCGGTGCCGCTGATCTGGCGCAGGCCCTCCTCCATCTTGTGGCGGCGCACGTTGACCAGCTGCGCCAGCTTGTTGCGCACCTGTTGACAACGCAGTGTGTTGAAAACGCAGAAGGTAGAACTGTGCAGCGTCATGTGTTTGTTGGGTTGAAATTGATAGCAAGCTGTGGCGGTGCACCTCAACCAGCTGTGCCAGCGTGTTGCGCACATGTTGAAATTCATGTGTTATGCGACCCGGCAGGCAGATGTACGGCAGGGGGGGATGGAAGTGCTGCTGCTTGGCGCTCATCTATCGCCCACCTTACGCTAGTTGTCACTGCCCTGTGGCTGTGTTCTACTGCTGCTGCTGCTGCTGCTGCTGTGGCTCAAAAAGAAAATTTGGTGCCTACCTTGAAATAAATTTCGCTGTCCGTGAACGCGGACTGTGCTGCTGCTGCTGGTGTTGCTGCTGCTTCTGCTTCTTGCGCCTCTGATCATTGCCTCCCTGATCAATTGATGCCACACACCCGGAAGTACTCGTTGCTTTCATGTGGCTACGCTATGCTATCCCTGCTGCCTCTGCTGCTGGTTGTGATGCCGCTGTATTCAATCAAACACCAACAGCGCCTCCTCCACCCCACCTACCTTGAAGCGATCGCCGCTGCCGGTGACAGCGCCCTGCTACCTCTGCTGCTGCTGCTGCTGCTGCCCTTTGTGTCTATCTGTCCAGTGCCTCCCAATGCATTGGTGTGTACAGCTTGATTCCACCCACCTTGAAGTAATCATCGCTGCCTGTGAACGCGTCCTTGGCGTGCTCCAGCAGCAGGCATGCCAGCTCCATGTAGTGGTACGGCTGCTGGTTGTGAAGCCGCTCTAATCCCATAAACTGCTAACAGCGCCTCGCCAAACCCACCTACCTTGATGTGATAGTCGCTGCCGGTGAGTGCGCCCTGCGATCTCTGCTGCTGCTGCTGCTGCTGCTCTTTGGCTCTCTGTTCAATCCCTCCCTGTGAATCACGTTCAAATTTTGGTTCCACCCACCTTGAAGTAGTCGTCGCTGCCTGTGAACGCGTCCTTGGCATGCTCCAGCAGCAGGCAGGCCAGCTCCATGTAGTGGTACGGCTGCGCGCTGAACGAATCCGGACTGCCGCGCTCGCGCTCAATGGCCTCTGCAACAGCAATCGCAGCAGCAGCAGCAGCAGCAGCAGCAGCACAGGGCAAGCAGGGACACAAGGGCACTGGGCAAGCCGAAGTGGGGGAGGCGCAGGCTTGGTGAAGCACAGAAGCAGAGCAGAGCGCGCACAGCTGTTATGGCAATTCTTGGTTTGATGTCAGCTGCGATGTCATCCCAGAAGGGGTATGTGACTAACAGCAGGCCGCATAATCCTGCAGCGGTAGCGTTGCTGCTGATGGCCCAGGCTGCACATACACATGCAGCACAACACGCCTCACCGTCTAAGCTGTCGCTGGTGAGCCATGCTGGCAGCAGTATGCGCGCCTTGTTGCGCTTGTGCAGCTGCAGAGCTAGCCACGTGGGCACCTCAACTACGCGGTTGGGCTCAAACGGGCCATACCGGTCCTGCAAGATGGTGGTGGCAACACACGTGTTGCGTGCAGCATGTGAGGTGCACGTTACGACGTCGGAGTGCATGTCTGTCTGCTTTGCTGGATAAGGTGTGATGCTGCAGCAACTGAGCATCAGGGCGCGCATGTGTTGGTGCTGCTGGCTGTATGACTGCAGCATACTTGCTGGTGGTTTGTCTGCTGCTGCTCACCAGGATGCCCTCTATGTACTTGTTTGGCACGCTGCAGTTCGGCACTATCTGTATCAGCTGCTCCTCCGCGAAGAACTCAAGCTGTAGTAGCAGCAGAGGCAGCTGTGTGAGGTGCACAGGCCAGCAAGGAGGTCTAATGTCAGCAGCAGCAGGTGCCGGTGCTTCACCTCTTCCGGCCTCACGGGAAGCTGCGGAGGCGGCATTCTGATGCCACTGCGACTTCCTTATTATACATCTAAATCATCGCACAGAGGACCCCAGGAGCAGCTAGGCACCAAGCCAATCGAGATGCAGCTAATGGGCACGGCCACAGCGACTCGAAACGCAAAAAGCTGAGTTTACTTATGTGACTATTTTGTTTATATGTCGTTTCGATCAACCAATGAATGAATAACACAGCAAGCAGCATGACAACTTGCCAACCACTGTTTGAATTTGTGACATGTGGGCGCCAACCGTGCCGGAAGTGAGAGCACTCACTCAACAACACCGGCACAGACAGAGCGTGGCTGGCGGATCGAGGTTGACCGTTCTCCTACTTTACACCCCTAATTGCTTTGTAAGTTACAGCTGGAAGCTGCATCAGGGATGCATCAGCCGACACACACAACAAGCAGCATCAACAGTGATCACCACATAAAACAGTGTGCAAACTATGTTGTTACCATTTCTCTGCACAGAAGACGCAACACCACCGAAAACAGTGCCCTATTCACAGAAGAGACCACCCTTGGGGATGCACGCTACAAGAAATTACAAGCATACTGAAGCACAGTTGCTCAGCAGCTGCTGATGCCACAGCCCGAACAGAAGCTCCACATAATCATAACCCATGGATTATCAGTGCGCACACATGTAAGCCAGCCTACCTACTCTAGTACCCTCAGCATACACCTACTACATTTGTATGAATCAGCTGACGAGCACCACAGTTCACCCCACAAGCTCTGCGCAAAACAGAGCCGTGCCACGGCCGCTTCTGCAGTGCTCACAACCTTTCAACAAGCCAAGGGACACACCGCCTGTGAATGCCTAAAGGCTGGCAGGCACGACAACCATGGATGTTGCACCAACATAGCAGCATGGCCCATATGAATACAGCAACACAACTGCAGGCACTCCCGTCAAAACGTGTGTTGAGTGGTGAGTCGCAGCACAACCTGCAGTCAGTAGCTAGTGTCACAACAAGTACCAGTACACCACCATGCAAAAAGACGACCACCACACCACGCAGCGTACAAAACCAACACAGGTGCTGCCAGTTCAAGTGTGGCTGCTTGCTGCAGCAGCTATCAGATATGGCACGCACGGTCACAGTCACGGGGCCGATGTGTATCAGAAGCACAGCCACACTGAGTCATAGTGCTGCACCAGGTTCATCCACCGCACGGTCAAGTGTGTGCCTGCAAGCTTGGACAAGGCGCTGATCCCCGTGAAGGGAGCAGTATCTAACGCTGCTGGCCACACTACCTCACGCCGCACAACAGAACCACCATAGGCCACAGGGCCACCGCAGGCTAGCCGCACCTCCCTGCAGCTCTTCCTGCGCCAGAGCAGCCACCCGCAAAAAGCAATGGCACCGTATCGCGTGCTGCAATGCTGCACAGCATATGTAAAATATGTGGCATGTTGCTCAACAGTAGCTGCAGCGGTGTCTATGCCTGCATGTCCTGCAAGCACCCAACCAAGTATCAGAAGTGCAGGGTCAGCCAGAGCAGCACAATACACCACGCAATCCAGGCTGTGTGATGCCGCAGTCCAAACACAGCAGCTGCGCCACCACCGGCATGCTGAATCCTGTCTGCCAAATATGCCAAACACGGCAGCTGCTCTGGCACACAGGGGACATGCCAGTGCTTGCAGCAGCACACGCAGAACCTACAGTAGGCTATGCCTGGCTATGCTGATTACTAGATATACTGCTGTCAATGTTATGTAAGCCTCCCTTTCTGCGTCATTTGAGTCTAAAGAGCGCGCAGCTGCTGTGCACTCATCATAAAAGGCACAGCAGCATGCACACAACAGATCGCCAACGCAGCTGCAACCACAGGCACAAGGGATGAAGCACACAAGCAGAGTGTGTCCTTGCTATTGGGCCATACACAAGCTTTGTGGTTGTGGACATGATAGCTAGCAGCTAGTATGCCATCAACACGCATGGTCATCAGGTGCTGTCAATAACAAGCTGCTTTGCTACCAAAAAGAGCTGCTTCTGCGCAATCGAGCACTGCTCGCGCAGAGCGCCCTTGCAGGAAACACACAGCCAGTACATGCCACATCCAGTCGTAAGGTCGGCAGATCACGGTAGGTATCAATGGCACAGACACAGTTATGTCAAGTGCAGCTGCAGCATTGCTGTCGGTCAACGAGGTGCTTGCGTGAGCCTATCAAGCATTAGGCCACATGGCTTTGACCATTGCATGCTGCACTGAGCCAGCTAGCCAAAACAGGGGTGCATGCCGGTATGAGCCACCAGGGTTGCACCTTGAGCAGCACAGCCACCATCAGAGCTTCCTCAAACAATATAAAAGAATGAAATGCAGGACGCACAGGCTCCTGCTGACTGCCTATCGGCCTCCGCTCAATATCACGACCACGTGACGCGCCACAGCACATGTTGCAGCGAGCTATATAGCATGTTTGTCAGCTAGCTCGCGTGCTGGGCCAGCGGGAACTGGCCCACCCAACAACTTTTCATTAACACCACAGCAGTCAACTCAACAAGTTGGTCAAACCTCAGCCAAACAAGCCGCACACACGCTGCTGCTTGCACGCGCGCCCAACGTCAACGCCAAGGTGAACCAGAATCAAGATTCACCAATCTGGCCCGACAGCGCGGCCTCAGTCTTCGGTCAAACTTCAGTCAAACCTCAGTCAAACCTGTTCAAGAAGTCCTTTGCGCTCCAGCCGTTGCCGCAGCCGAATATGGTGCCAGGCGCGGACGCCTCATTGCCGCGTGGCACCTTTGCTGGCTGCATGTCAATCAGCAGCGCTCCCTCATCATCTACACTTGTCAGCGAGCAGCGTGCGCGCTTCACGCCTGTCCTAGGCGCAGACCCCAGCGCGCCGCAGGCTGCCAGCGCCGTCAGACAGTCTGCGCCATTATCACTCGGCCTCGCGCTGCGAGGGTGGCTGCCAGCAGCCGCAGCGCCAGCTGCGCCTGCCGCTGCGTGCACATTTGTGTGGCTGTCATTGCCCATGAGTGCATCCCAATCCCAATCGCACCCATTGATGCTGGCACGCTGCAGCACAGGCAGAGTGATCTGGCCAAAGCTCGGCAGCCGCACTGAGCGAGTTGAAGGCGGCGGCAGCATGAGACCGCCTAGTGGCGAAAGCAGGCCCAGCCCCATTGGCGAAAGCAGGAAGCCAGTCAGAGCATCTGCAGCTCCCATGCCAGGGAGCACCAGCTGCGACAAATCCAAGCCCTTGATAGGGGGTGGGTTCCTGTCTGACAGCTGCTGCTGCTGCTGAGGCTGCTGCGGTAGCGGCGCTGGCATCTGCCCCGCTGCTGACTGCTGCTGGCCTTGCTGCTGCGCGTCTTGCTGCTCGGCGCCGGCGGCCTGCTGCGACTGCTGTTGCTGCTGCTGCTGGGTGTCTGCATTGCTGCTCAGCCATGGCATGCTGCCAATGGCCTCTGCAGTGACAGCTTCTGCTGTTGCACCATTGCCGCCAGCTGCTGCTGTTGACTGTGCTGCTCCCTCAGCAGCTGCTGCAACGTCCCATCCTGCTGCTGCTTGCTGCGCAAACGGTGACTCACACTGCTGCTGCTGCTGCTTGGCCGGCTGCTGCGCAGCAGGAGCTGCTGCTGCTGCAGCCATTCCTGCATTGCCACCATACTGCTGATACGTCGCAGGCTGCACTGCACTGTAGTCCTGCACAGCACCAGCTGCCATCACCCCCTGCTGCTGCTGCATTGCCGACGCATCCGCATAGTACTGCTGCTGCTGCTGCTGCTGAGCCACCATCTGGTATGCACTGTGTGCATCCATGTGCCCCAGGTGGTACCCTGGCGCAGCCATCAGCTCGGGCTGCGTCATGTATGACTGCCGCTGCAGCTTTGAAGCCTGATAGCCGCCGGCAGCGACATCACTCTGGTTGAGGCCGGTCAAGCCGCGGTAGCGCTGGCTGGCTGCATTGCTGGTGGCGTTGTTGCGTGCATTGCGGCGGGCGCTGGGGCTGTGTAGGCCGTGTAGCTTGCGGGAGTTGGAGCAGGGCCCGCAGCTGCAAGCAGCACACCACAAAACAAACAGCAAGTACTGGTCAGCTCAACTGTTGTATATGACAGTAGGGTTCAGGGCACCACTTGCGAACATATGTGCGATTTGCCGCGAGGTGAGGCAGGCAGCCGGTGTGGCAGCAGAGCAAAACAAGGATGCAACACGAGATGGTAGGACAACACGTCAGTAGTAGTTGTACACAAACGCAGCACCTGGCTTGCAAGGCAGAATCATCGCAACAACTGCAAACCCACCTGCAGTGAGGGCCATGGCCACCAGCTGGCCTGCTGCCAGCTGCAGCGCGGCTGGCATTAGCAGCCATGCCGTAGCTAATGTCACTCCTGGTGTCACTGTACGCAGGGCTGCCAGCCTGGCGGCGCGCATAGTCAGCGACAGCAGCGACGCCGCCGCTGCTGCAGTACGCAGCAGATGCTGGCACGCCAGAGAGCCCTGCTGCCAGCTGCTGCTGGTGCTGCGGCTCGTGTGAGCTGATGGTGTTGAGCAAGGGGCTGCCATTCAATGGTGTGCCTGTGCCTGTGCCTCCTGGTTCGCAGGAGTTGACCGGGCTTAGGTGCTGCTGCAGGTGGCTGCTGTATGCTGCTGATGCCGGGTCTGTGCTGCCTGCTGCAGCACCTGCACCTGCAGCCTTGCCATCTGTGGCTGCTGCGCTGCCAGGGCCCATCTGAGACTGGCTGGCATATGTGCTCGCGCTGCCGTCTGATGTGGCCTCTGCCTTGACTGCTGTGGTGATAATGGGCGCGAGCTCCTTAGGCGGCGGCAGCACACCAGCAGCTGCAGCAGCAGCGCTGTCGGCGGCAGCAGCAAACACTGCGCTGTTATTGGCAGCGAGCGTGGCGCAGCTGCCCAGGGTGCTGGCGCCAGCGCTGCCGCTGTTTGGCGCTGCCTCAAACATCTTAATGAGCTCGGTGTCCATGCTGTCCTGCAAGCAGGAGCCGCTGAGCAGAGGGTCCTGTGCGGTCAGCAGGCTAGGCAGGCCGTAGCCGCCGCCGCTGCCAGCAGCAGCAGCAGCAGCAGCGCTGCTGCCGTTGCCGCCGCCCACCGCGCCTGGCACTGCACTGCTGAGCAGGCCGCCTAGCGCCTCACTACTGAGGCCTCCCTGCATGGTGTGGTAGTGTGTGTCTGCTGCGCTGCTGTAGTGGCTGGCAGCGCCTGAAGGCTGCAGGTAGCTGTGGCTTGTCATGCTGCCGACCTTGTGGCCCACATAGCTTGTGGAGTACACGTACTGGTGGTTGCCTTGGCTGTAGCTGTACTCTGGGACCTGCGAGCTGGACGCTACAGGCGATGCGGCAGGCGAGGCGCCCGCTGCTGCTGCCACAGCACCTGCTGCGCCGCAGTAGCCCTGCAGCAGACCCATGCCCAGGCCGTGCGAGGGGTGCGGCAGCGAGAGGTAGTGCAGCTCGCCTCCCACGGCTTCCAGAAACTCCTTTTCGGCCTTGTGGATGGCCTTCCAGGTGCGGGAGTCCAGCAGGCCCTCGTCCATCTGTGCGAGCAGGTGCGGGGGCAGCTCGCGTGTCTCGTGCAGGCGGGAAACCGCGGTCACGAGCGCGAGCGTGTTGTCGTCGGACTTGGCGTCGTGCAGCTGCATGTAGGTCCACAGCATGCCACGCTTCTTGTTGGGCGCCCTGGGGTGAGGGCAGAGATGGGAGGGGGGGGAGGGAGGGTGGCGGGTGGTGGTGGTGGTGTGGATAGAGGCAGGGCAGGAAAGGTGACAAGACAGCGCAGCAGCAACAGAAAGCAGCAGGTTAGTGAGATGTTGTGGATAAAAATTGCATCAAGAGCTGTTGGACATTGCAGCACCACGTGTGCAGCCGAGGCCATGCTGTGCAACCAATTTTGGCTGCCATGCGGCATGCTGTCAAGGATGCATACAGGTCTAGGTCATGCGCATCAGGCAGTACTACATTGCAATGCTGGCACTTCAGCCTTAGCTACACACTCTGGGCATGTGCACCGCTGGCAGCAGTTCCAAAGCAAGGGCTGGATGCAGTGCTGTCCGTGGCTGTATCCTGCTAGCAGCAGGCAGCATGTAAGAAGCCATGTAGCGCTTCGCTTAGCGCATTTCTGATGTGTTCAGAACCTCGGTGGAAGAAATACCAAATTAGATAGCATGTCACACTTCACTCACTTGGAGCGCAGCGTGGCATTCCAGAAGTTCTTGATGGAGTTCTCGGTGCGCCCCGGCAGCCGCTTGGTCATCTTGCTCCAGTGGCTGCCCACCAGCGCGTGGCACTGCGCCAGCAGGAACTCCTCCTCGGGAGACCAGTTGCCCCTGCAGAAAGTTAATAGCAGCAGCAGGGGAGGAACAGTGCAGCACGCAGCAGCAGCAGGATGAGCGGTCATGCAGAGTGCCGTTTGTGGAAAGGCTAGCAGGATGCTGCAGCACTGAGGCAGCAGGAACGCCTCCTCGGGTGACCAGTTGCCCCTGCAGAGTGAAAAGTAGCAGCAGCAGCGGCAGCAGCAGCAGGGGCAGAAGAATGCAGCAGGAGCAGCGATGGCAGCAGGATGTGTGGTCAGGGGAAGTGTGGGCTGTGGAAAGGCTAGCAGGATGCTGCCGTAGCATCGCTGGAGCGCGCCTTGCACTAGCAGGTCTGCGCACAAGGGAACTGTTGTATGAAAAGGCTGCAGGGAGTAAAATGATGCGCGTGACAGTGCAGTCAAACATGCCGAGGTGTCAGCAAGGCAGCATCAGCAAAGCAGCAGGGGCATCTGCGCGGCACAAGTATGCAGCTGTGCAGTTCTGTGTTCTGTGCTGTTGGTGCTATGTTTGGCTGCATGTAGGTAAGATCTGGTAATAGCGTGTCACTTTCTGTGCTTTCAACAGCGCCACCGGAACATCTGCAGCAGCAGACCCGCCTGGCAGGTCAACACAACCGCTATCATCACTAGAGCAGCGAGTACACTGCCGTGCCAGGCTCAGCAAACGCCCCTCCCCCTATCATGTCATCAAATCTGACCAAAAAAAAAAAGTAGTCCATCAGCTCACTTGACAATGCCAGGCTTCATGTGGTTGAGCCAGCGCTCGCGGCACTGCTTGCCAGTCCTGCCTGGCATCTCCTCTGCCACCTTGGCCCAGTTCTTCTCGCTGCCCCACTTGTCCACCAGGTAAGCCAGCTTGTCATGCTCCTCTGTTGTCCAGCGGTTGAGGGTGCGCACTTTGTTGGCCCGGGCACGGCTGCCCTTCTGAGTGGCCCGGTAGCGGCGGGGCGGAGCGCTGGAGTTGTCACTGTCGTCGGAAGGAGCCTCGCTGGGATCGCTGTCCGTCGGACAGCGGTCTGTGTACCTCATATCGAAGTCGGATGCTGTCTGGTACCCCTTGAACCTTTGGGCCATGTGCACACACACACAGCAATCGCTGACCTGCACCTGCCGGGCTCACAGACAGCAAACCTGCATGGGAAGAACAGCAAAACAAGCACAAATGAGCGGATTTGTATTATCAAAATGCCGACATGCATTTCCTGGCAGCTGCTGCTTGCAGTGACGGCCTGCCAAGTCCGCTGGTCCGTGTTGACTTGCTGCTGCTGCTGCCGCCTGAGTAGGGAGCCTGAGTCATGTCCAATCGATGAAAAAAACCGTTAACACTGCTTTCTACCATTTAAGCCGTGCTTTTGACGATGCGCTGCATCGGCCACTCTAGTGCTAGAAGCTAGTTGGTTGAATCTTGCTCGAGCACTGACTGAGGGTCTGCCCTCACCATTCTGCTGTAAAGCCTATGAAGAACTAGACATCGGTTGTTTGAAGACTCCGCTACGTCCTATGGGGGTATTTGTTGCCAGAAAAGAAGGCAGTACACAGGCACTCAGGAGGGCCAAGTCAGAGCAACTATTCACAAAACAATCGAAATCAAGTCGATCACTTGATTAGTGCGGCTGGCGAGGATTGATAGCTGTCTACGGACACAAAGCAGGCTCGCTTTAGCTGTGTTAGTCATTGTTTTGTACCATTGGCCTGGTTTGCCGCAGTTTGCCATGAAACACTTTCCAGTGCTAGCTGTGGAGTGTTTGGGAATGTTGCAGCCGCAGCTGCCGTGTTGAGGGACAGGCAGTAAGCAGTGCGGAGGAGTCTAGGGCTGCTGGTGCAGATCGCTTGCGTCAAAGCGCATACCAACCCATTTGTAGACTTTTACTGTTTCAAGCGCTCTTTGTTTTGCTACGGGGATGCTCAGGGCAGCGCTTTTCCCTGGCCTGCAAGTTGCTGTGAAATAAACACAGCAGGCAGCAGAACAATCAATGGCTTCCAACGTGTTTTCTCAGAACTTTGCCACTCAGGCGCCTTTTGGTGACCTAACTTTGGCAGACAACACAGTGGCGGGTGGGCTGCTCAGTTTTCAGGATTTCCCAGCCAGCCAGGACCACTACTATGAGTTCAACGACTTCTCTCAGGTGATAAAGCCGACTTTTGCACCTGTGGCGAGCGCATCATGCAGAGCATGCAGAGCTTGCAAGCTGCCTGCGCTGTTGCTGCCAGCATGATGGCTACAGCTCTGTAGAGCACACCATTCCTTGCCACAGCTTTCTTGGGGCCCAGGGCAAGACTACAGATGTCTTAACCTTGACCATCGTATGCTGAAGAGCCTTTAATGGGCGCATGCGCGCGCAGCCTGCACCACCGCTCAACAGACCAGCCTTGCCTCTGCTGCTGCCAGCTGCAGGGCATCAACACCGGTTTTGCAGATGGCATCGCAGCAGGCGTAGAGCAGGTGTGCATGACACACATCTAGCAGCTTGCAGTTGTCCTGCAGCTCTATAGGTTATATCAGCTTTATAGGTTATATCACACCGGCGGATAACCGCTGCGAGCTGCTGCTGTGTGTTAGGCAGCTTGTGAGGGCAGTTCCTGCAAGCGGCTAGGTGACTTGCCAAGTGCGGGTGTTGGCAGCAACAGCTCGCAACACAGCAGCACAGCAACTCGCTGCTTTGACTTATCAAGGTACAGCAGCCGAACACTGTCACACTATGCTTCACGAAGTTCCTGCAAGCTGCAGCGTCATGCATCAGTGCAATGGCTGCTCAGGCTCTGCTGCACCTTGCTCCTGCTGCTTGCAGCTGCGCTTTGATGATGGCTTTGATGAAGCCTCCAGCACACACACGCCAGAGCAGCTGCCAGAGTGGGCCTGCGCGTGAGTAGCTGTGTATGAACCGCAGCAGTAGCAGTAGCAGTAGCAACAGCACCAGTCATCCCAAGTTGATTGTGCCATCCAGCTCAAACCACATGCAGCAGCCAGGCGCAGAGCAGCAGCTGCACTGCTCCTGCCAGTGTGAAGTTACCTTGAGCGCTGAGGTTGCAGTATTACCATCAGATGCTGAGGGGATGTGGCTGTGTTCGCGTTGCAGCGTGTAGGCAAGCAGCTCTTTTAGGACGTAGCACAGCTAGTCTTGAAGCTTGCAGGAGTGCCATTGTCCAAGGCTGGACAGTTTGTCATGGCTTTCCTGCAGGCATGCCATGGCTGCACACCCGCTTGCCTTGCTACATTTGCTTACCTGCTGCTGTTGCTGCTGCGCTGCAGGTACTGCGGCGTGCACAACCCCTCGTGTGTGGTGAAGTGCATATACAGCGGCAAGTGGTTCTGCAATGGCCGCATGGGCAGCAGTGGCTCCTGCATAGTGGTGCACCTGGTGAGACAGGGCAGCTGCTGCATGCAGCTGCGGCAGCTCTCGCAGCAACTGCTTGAAAGCGTGTATATGTGGGAGTCTTGCTGCTGCGTCAGTAGCTCGTGCACGCAGCTCCTTCGGCAGTGCATATGGCAGCGTACTGCTGTAGCGCGGCCGACAGCGCCCATGGCGCACTATGTAGCAACACAACAGTCAGCATCACATCACAGCAGCGCTGCCGGTGCAGCCCTGCCGCAGTTGTACGCCTATCGTACACTCCAGGCAATCGTGCTGAGGTACATCAAGCGTTGTACGTCCTCTGTGGTTGCTTCATGTATTGTTTATGGTGCCTATGTGCAGGTCAAGTCGAAGTGCAGGGAGGTGCAGCTGCACAGGGACAGCCCGCTTGGCGAGGCTGTGCTGGAGTGTTATGCCAGCGGCAACAAGAACGTGTTCAGCCTGGGCTTTGTGCCGGTGGTGAGCTCATGCAGCGTGACACTGGCAGCAGCAGCAGCAGCAGCAGCAGCAACAGGAGCTGTCCTTCAGCACAGCTGCAGCGGCAGCAGGGCAGTAGGCAGAACGTGCTCAGCCTGGGCTTTGTGCTGGTGGTAAGCTCATGCAGAGTGACACTGGCAGCAGCAGCAGCAGATGCCATTGCCACAGCTGCAACAGCAACAACAGGAGCAGCAGCAGCAAAGCTTTAGGGTCACAGACAGCCTTGGCTGCACCGCAGTGCTGAAGCTATGGTGTTATTATGTGCAACAGTTGCCCCAGCAGCAGTGGCGGCGGCCAGCAGGGCAGTATCAGATGCTATTGCTGCGGGTGCCTGCATGTTGACAGCAGCAGTGGCAAGGGCATTGTCACCAAGTGGGCGATGCGCAGTAGTGGCAGCAGCAGCAGCGCTGCTGATGGCATTCAGCAGGCGTTGCCGCTGTTGACAGCAGCTGCAGGCTGCGGCCTCTGTCTCGCAATCAATGCTGTACAGGCGGGTATGTAGTTCAAGCGGCGCTGCGCTGCTGTGCATGGCTGCAGGCTGGCGACAACACGGTGGTGCTGCTGGCGCGCGACACTCCACCCAACCACCCGTCCACCAGGGACTTGGGCGTGGACATGAGCCAGGTGCGGCGCAGCAGCAGATGCAGCCACTTGCAACAGCCTGCCGGCGCCGCATACTCAACCAGCTGTCGGTGACAGCTCTATCTCGGCACAGCAGATACAGCCAGCGATGTGCAACAGCGCCGCAGCCGATGCAGCCAGCCGTGTGCAACAGGCCCGCTGCGGCAGCAGATGCAGCCAATTGCTGCAGCAGATGCAGCAGCTTCGGGCTCAGTAACGGTTGGCAAACGACGTTTCCTCAGGATCATTGACAAGGCTGAACCACCTGCAACAGATCTGCTAGCATCAGGCATCGTGCACACATCCTGCAACAGCAGCAGTGGCAGTGGCTGCTCAGGCGCGGCGCCGAGGGGTGACTTGCGGCCCTGGCTGTTGTGCGCGGTGTATACTGCTGCAGCGCCGCTGTTGGCGGTGGGAGCTCAGTTAGCCTGCAGCAGTAGCAACAGCTGCATCACTGCAACTGTGCGGCATAGCTGCTGGCAGCGCTGCAGCACATGCACAGTGCTTCATTCACTGTGCTTCATTCTGTGTGCTGCGTGGATGTCTTTCCTGCTCTTTCATGTGCATCACACCTGCAGTGGCAGCCCATCATCGAGGACCGCCAGTTTGTGGCGTGGATGGTCAAAGTGCCGAGCGAGGAGGAGCGCCTGCGCTCCAGGAGGCTCACGCCGCAGCAGGTGCGGCTGGCGCCCGAGGCATTCGTACTCCAAGTAATAAAATAACACAGCTGTGATGCATTCTGCTTGAATCATATGTACCCGGGGGAGCCTGAGCAGGCCTTGCCAAGGGTTCACGATGGTGAGGCGGTTAGCCAATGCGCTGTTGCTTTATGTGTGCGCTGAGACCCCGTGCGGAACGCCATGTTGCATCAGGTTCAGCATCACGCTCGTGTGAATCAGGTATAATGCACTCCTGGTGGGGTTGGCCGATCACACTCACCCTGTAGGCATTGTTTTGCAATGCAACACAAATGTCTGCGCTGGAGGAGCTGTGGATAGCTGCTCATGATACACACCTGACCACTGAACTATTGGCTCCGTTGCTGCTGCTGCTGCTGCCGCTGCTGCCGCTGCTGCAATATATTGGCAATGCAGGTGACTGCGCTGGAGGAGCTGCGGAAGGCTGCCCCGTGTGCACACCTGACCACTGATTATTTGGCTGTGGTGCTGCTGCTGCTGCTGCTGCTGCTGCAATGTACTGGCAATGTACTGGCAATGCAGGTGACTGCGCTGGAGGAGCTGTGGAAGGCTGCTCCTGAAGCGCGGCTGGAGGACCTTGAGGGCGGGCCTGAGGAGCCTGAGAACCAGCTCACGCCCGCAGTGCTGCGCTACGAGGACGCCGCGCAGTACCAGGTGGGCGGGTGTGGCTACACTTGCTGTTGGGCACGGTGCAGCGCTGGGCGTGCTTCTGCTGCGCACGATTGATGTCAGACCAGCTTTATTTTAAATCGCGCCGTGGTGTTGCGGCCGCTGCTGCTGCTGGAGGCGGAGTACGACACCGCCAGCTGCTGTATTTCGGCTGGAATGTCAAATTCAAACTTATCTTACACTGTTCAATCACTCACTTGCAGGCGGTGTTCCGGCCGCTGGTGAAACTGGAGGCGGACTACAACAAGGCCAGCAGCTGTATCCCGTCAACCAACCAGTGTTCAAACTCTTCTTGCATTGTTCAAACACTGCAATGCAGGCGGTGTTCCGGCCGCTGGTGAAGCTTGAGGCTGACTACGACAAGGCCAGCAAGGAGGCGCAGCGGCGCGAGAACATCACCGTGCGCTGGGACGTGGGGCTCAACAAGAAGAAGCTGGCCTGCTTCTTCACCCCACAGGTGCGGCCTGATCTTGAAACCTTTCATATTTAAAGGAGGTTGCAGGCAATATGCAAAGTTCATGTGGCAACCTGGGGATTATGAATGGTGTCTGCTTACTTGAACATTTGTGCTGCCATGGAGCCGGACAGTGTTGTGGCTGCCCTTGGGGCCCGGCAAGCGCATGGCATTGCTGGCACAACATGCAAGGAGTTCCTCACGTTCTGACATGGATGTATCTATAAGCGATTGTGTTTTTACGCGGCACTTCAGCCCAGGTGCGCCACAGCCGACGCAGCCGTGTGTAACATGCTGGCGCCCGCTCTTCAAGCCTCCATACAGCACCTTGTTGCATGCCTACGTGTTTGAAGGGTACAATCATACGACCACAACCCGCTGTTTTGTAATCTGCAGGACGACGTGGAGGTCAAGCTGATGATGGGTGATGAGCTGCGGCTGAAGCACCGCTGCCCCTCAGGGCGGCCGGCCTGGGAGGGCACCGGCCACGTCATCATCACTGGCGGCAGCAGCGAGGAGGTGAGGCAGGAGAGCAGACTGTGCTGCTGCTGCGGCGGCGGCGTGTTCTGCCTGCAAAGTGATGTGTGTGTGTTACGATGTTTCTGCAGTGTTGCGTCATGTGTACTGCGGGGTGCCTTGTGCTATTGCAGCTGTTGGGAGTTGCCTGCTCACAGTGTGCACATGCAGCTTGATGGGCACCGGCCACGTCATCATCACAGGCGGCAGCAGCGAGGAGGTGTGGCGGGGAAGGCATACCTTGCTGCTGCTGCTGCGTGTTCTTGCAGCTGCTTGCAAGCTGCTATGCCTGACATGTTGCATGCGTTGTGCGTCCTGTGTTTTGTCAGGTGGAGCGTGCTGCCAAAGGTAGCCGCTGGATAGCGGGAGCATGCAGCATGATTGAATGCTGGGCTTTGGCCTGTGTTTTCCGACTCTTGCATATGCCACAGTACTGTGTTCCTTCAACATTCAACTTAAACAGGTGTGCCTGGAGATGGCCAAGCTGGAGGTGCCCGAGGACACCAGCGTGGGCTTCAGCCTGCAGACACTGCCCTGCAACTACCAACCGTGCTGTTTGTTGCCCTGCAAACATGCTCCCAACACTCTTTTGCATAGGTGTGCCTGGAGATGGTCAAGCCTGAGGTGCCTGAGAATACTAGCGTGGGCTTTGTCCCTTTGAACTGCCCTTGTCAGTTGAAACAATGCTAAACCCAACATTGCGCACTGCGTGTGCAGGTGTGCCTGGAGATGGCCAAGCCTGAGGTGCCTGAGGACACCAGCGTGGGCTTCAGCCTGGAGTTTGTTTGGAAGGCCACCAGCTTTGAGCGCATGAGCGGCGCGCTCAAGCTGTTCAAGGACTACAGCGCCAGCATCTCAGGATACCTCTTCCACATCCTGCTGGGCCACGAGGTGCGATGTCTGAGGTGTGCATGAGCAGCTTGTGACTGTTTGGTGGCCTTGTGCATGCTGGTGAGGTGATGATGCATGCGTCTCCGGCTACCTCTTCCACATCCTGCTGGGCCACGAGGTGTGTAGCAGTGTCTGTTGCCCTGCGTCCTGCGTCCAGCATTCTGCAAGTGGCAGCTGCATGCCAGTTGAGTTTACATACAGATCAATATCTGGCATTTTTCGGTAATGCCGGTACACAAGATGCACTCAACTGGCGTGCAGCTGCCAGATATTGATCTGTATGTAAATTTCCAACTGATCAATCCAGTAAAATGCTAGAGAACAAATGCAAAGGTGTGTTCTTTGAGAAGAGATTTTCCTTGTCAATTGAAACAAATTAAATGACAATAATCGTAAAAAGAACACGTCACCTTGATTGACATGCATTGTTGTCGTTTGCAGGTGGAGCCCATCACGCTGCCTAAGGCCAGCTTTTCTGCCCCAAACCTGCCAGAGCTCAACCACAGCCAGCTGCACTGTTACAAGAACACCTTTCTCCATTCAACCCTTTTCCATATCTGCCGTGTTGCGCAGGTGGAGCTCATCCCGCTGCGCACCCTTTACTTGTTGCATGGAGCACCTGAACGCGCCCAACATGTGCTTGTAACAACCAACAACAAACACAACATGTCACGCCATCCGCAGGTGGAGCCCATCACGCTGCGCATCCCGCTGCCTAAGGCCAGCTTCCCTGCCCCACACCTGCCAGAGCTGAACCACAGCCAGCTGCACTGCTCGTTCACTATTACTCTGATCTCCCAAACCCCTTGTCATATCTGCCGTGTTGCGCAGGTGGAGCTCATCCCGCTGCGCATCCCTAACTTGTTGCATTGAGCAGCCGAACACGCCCAAGATGCACATGTAACAACCAACGACAAACACAACATGTCACGCCATCCGCAGGTGGAACCCATCACGCTGCGCATCCCGCTGCCCAAGGCCAGCTTCTCTGCGCCCAACCTGCCAGAGCTCAACCACAGCCAGCTGCACGCAGTGCGCAGCGTGCTGCAGCAGCCGCTGAGCCTCATCCAGGGCCCGCCAGGCACGGGCAAGACAGTAACCAGCGCCACCATCGTGTACCACCTGTGCACCACGGCAGGCAGCCAGGTGGGTTTGTCCGCTATGTGTTCACACCGTGCACAACCCATTGTGGGCCTGATGTTACCGCTCTACAGCACTTGACATAAGCAGGCACGGGCAAGACAGTCACGAGCGCCACTATCTTGTACCTCCTGTGCACCACGGGGGGCAGCCAGGTGGGTTTGTCGTCTGTGGCTGCAGGTGCTGGTGTGTGGCCCCAACGTGGGCTTGGACCAGCTGGATCACCTGCTTGCTTGTGCATGTGCCTGCTTGTTTGTATTTACACCACTGCCTCAGGTGCTGCTCCCAGCAACGTAGGCGTGGACTAGCTCGCCCAGAATACTGTACTGAATGCTTGCTTACAACTAATCTCTTTGCCTGCAGGTGCTGGTGTGTGCGCCCAGCAACGTGGGCGTGGACCAGCTGGCTGAGAAGGTTGCGGCCACCGGGCTCAAGGTGGTGCGGCTGTGCGCCAAGAGCAGGGAGGCGGTGGCCAGCCCAGTGGAGCACCTCACCCTGCATCACCAGGTGCGTGGCTGGGGGCTGGGGTATCAATCCAGGTGTTGCTGGCATGTGACTAGTTTAAGGGTGAGGGATTGGATGGATGATGGGGCAGGGAGGCGGTGGCCAGCCCAGTGGAGCACCTCACACTGCACCACTAGGTGCGTGGCTGGGTGGGGGCTGGGTTGTGTTTGACAAGTGTGTACCGCTGTGGTTGGTGGTTTGGTTGGGTGAGTGATCAGGGCAGGGAGGCGGTGGCCAGCCCAGTGGAGCACCTCACACTGCACCACCAGGTGGGACCAGCAGCTGCCTGTGTGTAAAGCCGCGCAGTAGCTGCCTGTCAGACCGGTGCTGTCAATCCCAGCCTTTGACAGCTGTGACGGATATTCCCCCCTCTGGCTGCAATGCGTTCTACCCCTGCTGCACCCGGCATACCTGCAGGTCCAGCACCTAAATCTGCCTGACAGCTATGTTTATTGCCGCCCCTGGTGCATCTACTTCTAACACTGAACACCGCAGGTCGCGCACCTCAACCTGCCTGGCAGCGAGCTGTTCCGCAAGCTGCGGCAGCTCAAGTCGGAGAAAGGCGGGCTGACCAGCCAGGACGAGCGACACTTTGCGCAGCTGCGGCGCAGCCTGGAAGCCGAGGTGCTTGCGCACGCCGACGTGGTGAGCGACGGGTTGGTTAGAGATTTTTTGGTTTGACATTGAATTCGTAAGAAATGCCATATGCGCGTGTGATGATGCAACTGCACTGGCGCAGCCTGGAGGCGAGGTGCTGGCGCACGCCGACGTGGTGAGGGGCCACAACAATGCTTATCTCTGCTGTTGTGAATGACACACGCAGGCATGTTGGTGATTGTTGAGTTGGAGGCTACACGCAGCAGCATCTGCGCACCTGTGGATCTCGCGTGACGGCGCTCGTGGCTGGGGCCCTGCAGACAGCCCTGTGTGATATGGCGCAACAGGAAGCAACTTCATGTCCTGCAAGTGTTGTGTGCAAGTGCCATCGGGCGGCTTTGCTGCTGCTGCTGCCGCTGATGCTGCCGCTCGCCGTCCACTTCTCAGCCGTCACCCTGTGTTGCGCTGTGCTCCTGCGCCCCTGCGCAGGTGTGTGCCACGTGTGTGGGTGCTGGTGACGCGCGGCTGGCTGCGCTGCGCTTCCAGCACGTGCTGGTGGACGAGTGCACGCAGGCCAGCGAGCCGGAGGCACTGATCCCGCTGGTGCTGGGCGCAAAGCAGGTGCGGCAAGTGGCTTTCATTGTTGCTCGTTGTTTGTTTCCTTACATGTGTGACCCTCTGCGTGGCGTGTGCAGCTGCAGGCATATTCTGTCCATGTCACTTTGGTGGCGTGCTGCATGGTTTGTGTGAGTGAGTGAGTGACTACCCAGGCAGCTCTGCAGCTCCTGGGTAAGTTAAGGCTAAGAGGGGGTGTGTGGCCAGGGGCGGCGCCCCTGGGCTCCACACCCACTACCCGTGTATGTGCGGACGAGTGCACGCAGGCCAGTGAGCCGGAGGCACTGATCCCGCTGGTGCTAAGCAGGCGAGGCGCGGTTTGTGGCTGAATTCTGAGCAATGTGAACTTTCATTGGTCCTGTTGGTGGCCGGCGGCTGCCGCGGCTGGCCATTGGAGTGGGCGGCGGCTGGCAGCCCTGCGGTCCATTGCGCAGCTGGCAGCCGTGTGGCGCCAAGTAGACTGTGTTTTGAGTGAAGAGGGCTATCGGTCAATTAGGCTGAAAATCGCCTGGCACGGCCCGGCCACGAAAATCGCCTGGCGGTTTTTGAAAATTTGCTTCCACAGAGAGAAGGGGTGGCCTGCTGTTGATGGTCAGCATCAGCAGCACCTGCTTGAGATCAATTGGGAGTTCCCGCACAGGTTCAAATCCTGTTCACCGCGATTGAAAAAGTGTTCTACCATTGCATCACCCTCTGGGGGCGGTGATGGCCGAGTGGTTAAGGCGATTGACTAGAACTGGGTGCATTTTTGGTTGCATCATCACGCAATCTGATTTTGAACTGTGCTGCCCTGTACAGAGCCCTGTTGCGCTCAGGGTCTCATCCAAACCTGATGTTGTAAACCCTACCACGGGTTATGCCCAGGCCTTCCGTGGCTCCTTGCGCTGCATATGATTGCTCAAGTACTTCCAGGCATTAAGAATGTTGCAGATATTTCTTATATTACTGACAAACACTGCTGCTGCTGCCGCCTGCAGGTCATCCTGGTGGGCGACCACTGCCAGCTGCCGCCTGTCATCATGTGCAAGCGCGCGGCCGAGGCGGGGCTGTGCCAGAGCCTCTTCGAGCGCCTGCGGCTGCTAGGGGTGAAGCCGATTCGGCTGCAGGTGAGGCTGCTGCTGCTGAACACGCTGGCTGTTGATGGGGCAGTGCTGGCCTGGATCACGGCTTCCTCCACAAGTAGCAGTAGTGGCTTGCGCCTTAGCTTGCATGTAACAACTGTGTCCCTGTTCAACCTCTTTATGTCGCCAATCTGCTGCCGCCAACAGGTGCAGTACCGCATGCACCCCTGCCTCTCAGAGTTTCCCAGCAACACCTTCTACGAGGGCACGCTGCAGAACGGAGCTGGCGCTGGCGACAGGCGCGGCGGCGCGCCGGCCTTCCCCTGGCCCAAGCCTGACAAGCCGATGATGTTCTGGGTGCAGCTGGGCGCAGAGGAGATCAGCGCAAGCGGTAAGGGCAGGCTTGCCGGTGTTATAGTGTGAAATCTCATTGGTGTGCAATCTTATGATGGTGATACAACCCTGGCCCAATCCTGACGACCCAATGATGTTCTGGGTGCAGCTGGGGGCAGAGGCGATCAGCGCCAGCGGTGAGAGCAGTTTCTCGATCGCAATCAAATGCCAGTTTTCAAAGTTGTGGCACCTGTAGTACATAGGCTCACAGTGCCGGCACTCCCTTGGCACAAGCCCGACAAGCACACGATGCACACTGACGCCTCGCCTCTGTTGTAACACCGTGTGCACGTGTGCTGCAGGCACCTCCTGTCTCAAACGCACCGAGGCAGCGAAGGTGGAGAAGCTGCTCACGCGCTTCCTGCAAGCTTACGCTGCATCCGCTGCCTGCACATGCCTCTGTATCCGCCTGCAGGCACCTCTTACCTCAACCGCACCGAGGCAGCCAACGTGGAGAAGCTGCTCACGCGCTTCCTGCAAGCCGGCGTGCTGCCCGCGCAGCTGGGCGTCATCACGCCGTACGAAGGGCAGCGCGCCAACATCGTGGCCACGCTGCTGCGGCATGGGCCGCTGCGGCAAGATCTGTACAAGGCTGTCGAGGTGTCCAGCGTCGACGCGTTCCAGGTGGGTGGCAGGTTTTGTTGAGGCTTGCTTGCATGGCGAAACCCTAGGGCCAAACCTCTAGTGTGCATGCCTGTGGCAAGATCTGTACAAGGCTGTGGAGGTGTCCAGCGTCGACGCGTTCCAGGTGGGTGACAGGGCCCTGAAAGGGACTGGGTCATTGTGTAGCAGCAGCGCGCGTGTTTTAGACCTGAATCATTGTTGGTTCATACCTGACTGGCTGTTGCCTCACACTTGGCTGTTATGCTGTGTGCTGCAGGGGCGCGAGAAGGACTACGTCATCGTGCCCTGCGTGCGCAGCAACGCGCATGTTCCAGGGACATGCGCGGTGCTGCGCACGCAGGGCACGATGACGTAGTCCTTCTCGCGCCCCTGCAGCATACACCCAATTTTTTCTTGCTTCATGCGTGATTGGCTGTTTTCACATCCTGCTTTTTGTGCTGCGTGCTGCAGGGCCGCGAGAAGGACTACATTATCGTGTCCTGTGTACGCAGCAACGAGCAGAGCGGCATCGGCTTCCTGGCAGACCCGCGCCGCATGAACGTGGCGCTGACTCGCGCGCGCTACGGGCTCATTTTGCTGGGCAACCCGCGCGTGCTCAGCCGGCAGCCGCTGTGGAACGCGCTGCTGAGCCACTTCAAGGAGCACGTGAGTTGCTGGGTGGCTTTGTGTGTGGTTGTTTGTTTGGCTTTGGCTATGCGTGCGGTGGCGCTGCTTGTCTTTTTACCCAGCAGCGCGCATGAGCGCTGCCTGCGCCTGCTGTCTCCCTACTCTTTCTCACCTTGTGCACCCAGCAAGGCCGCAGACAGCAAGTACAGCCCCCATGTCACCATTGCCATCCGTCCTGCTGTGCGGCGCTTTGTTTGACCGCCGTTTGACCGGTGTCTGACCAATGTTTGACTCCCGCAGGAGCTGCTGGTGGAGGGGCCGTTGACCAACCTGAAGCCCTCCATGATCGCGCTGAGTCAGCCCAAGCGCAAGTTTGACCGCGCAGCATTCGGCGTGGGAGGCGTCGGCGCAGGCGGCATGGGAGCAATCGGGCGCTACCATCCCCCGGAGCGAGTGGGGGACCCTATTCCTGGCTCGCTCGCAGCAGCAGCAGCAGCTGCTGCTGCCGGAGCTGGCGCAGGCTCTGCAGCAGCAGCAGCCATGAACGGGCTGTCAGGGATGATGCCAGCAGGACCGGCAGCAGCAGCAGCAGGAGGATTCAGGGCGATGGACGGCCCTGGGTACTCACCCTTTGCTGGGCCGTCGTACGCCATCCCTGCTGCTGGCGGCTTTGACAGTAGCAGGCCTGGCAGGCTGAGCAGCAGCATCAGCGGCCGCCCGCAAAGCAGCAGCAGCAGCAGCCAGCTGGGGCTCAACACGCAGCCAGACTTTGGCCTGGGGGCCCCTGGCAGCAGCCAGAGCTCCTTTGGGGTTGGTGGGCTGGGCGGATATGGAGATGGCGTGCTGGGGACAGGCCTGTCAGGTCTGCTCAACACCCAGCCAGGCCTGATGAGTCAGGCTGGGGCTATGTCGCAGGCTGGCGGCAGCAGCGGCGCAGTTGCAAATGGCGCTGCTGCGGCGGGCGTAAGCGTTAACCTGCCGGGTTTAGGGCTCAGTGGCTTCCCTGACACGCAGGGTTTAAGCCAGGCCAGCTTTGGGTTTGGGGCCGGTGCGGATGACCCGTATGGCGCCAGCTTGGGTTTGGGTGGCGCTGGGATGGATGCGTCCGGGGTTTTGTCGCAGGCAGGGTTTGACCAGAGCCAGATTGGAGACATCCTCGGGGCCCCAAGCACGCAGCCGGCGGTTGGCAATAAGTTTGGCGGTTGAAGAGCTTGCAGGAAAAGCATGTGCCAATGCAGCTGGCTGCGGCGTTTGAAAAAGGAGAGCGCAGCACCTGCTGCAGCTCCTTCCATACACCTCCTGGGATTTGCGCGCACACTCGCATGCATGTTTGTGCAAACTCACATGTATGTGTGCGTGTTTGTGCATGCGTGCTACAGCACGTGCGGTGCAACACCAGGCGTTGCACTGGTCTTGTGCATGTGCTTGTGAGCAGGCGTGGGTCCCCACACCAGCCAGAGCACGCTTTGCATGGCCGCGCCTGCGGTTCAAACGGCCGCACATGTGCTGACCGCTCCCGGTTGTGACAGCCGCACCCTGCTCTGTTGGTGCTGTGCAAATATCACCTGCGTGTGGCGTGGACTGTGGTCCGCCACAATTGCTGCCTGGCTGCTTTTAGCATCTGCAGCATCGGTTGTTGTTGGCTGGCTGGCTGGTCGGCTAGTTGGTCAGCAACCAGGGAAGCTGGCTTGCCTTGGCAGTGATGGTGGTGGCGGCGGCAGCAGGCCTCTGTGCATGGCCACTGCTTACGCTTGCTGGCCACTGCACAAGCGCCAGGCTGCATGCTTTGCAGTGCTTGGCTGCCTGCGCAGCAGCGGCTTATGTGCGGCACTTTGCTTGCTGCAGCCTGCGCTAATGGCAGCCAGGCGGCATGGCAAGGACAGCCACACCTGCTGCAGCTGCTGCTGCCTCTCACCATCACCAGCCTGTTGTGCTTGTGCGGTGCAGTGGTGTTCAGGCAGCCGCTGTGCGGCAATGCGGCGTTGCCGCCCTGCACACAGCCGCACTGCGTGTTGCTTTTGTTGCTTCGGCTTGCAGCAGCTTTGCAGCTGCAGCTGCTGATGGAAAAGGCCAAGGGATGGCGCAGTGTGTCGTTGGTGGCAGAGGTGGAAGCGGACATATGTGTGGCTTGTGTTGTCGCCCTGGATGCATCAGTGCCAGTGCATATGTTGGTGTGGCTGGCTGGCGCAGGGCAGCATCGGCTAGCTGTGCCAAATGTGGGAAGAGGGAAGTTGATTTGGTGTTCCTGGTGTGCGCACATGTATGGCTGTGGCTGCGGCCGCCATGTCGGCTGGAAGCTGGAATGCTCGCTTTTGATCGCCATTGCGGCATGTGCTTTGTGCATGCGTGTGTGCCATTGCGGTGGCTGAGATGTGCAGTGGTGAGGCTGTCTGCTGGCAGCACAAGGAAGCGTGCCAGCTGTGACAGTTTCCATACTGCACAGTTGAGTTCAGCCTAAGGTGTGCACTGCTGCTTTGTGGCAGCTGCTGTGCAGCTTCATATCTATGCGCTGTGTAGCTGGGCGCTTTAAGCAAGTTGTTTGATGGACATGGCGTACAGCGCTGAGAGTTGAGCGCGGCGGCGGCTGCATGCTGTGCAGCCATGCTAGCCAAGCGCAAGGCATCAGTTGTGGCGGTTGTTTACACGTGCGCACAGCATGCTTCGTCACACAGCTGGGTGACGTGCGCTCACTGTTCTGGCCTGCACTGTTGTGATGTTGTCACCACACTGTGTTAGCATGGATGCATTTGTGCGCAGCAGCTGGACTTGGTGGGCTGACAGGGCGAACGCTTGAGACTGGTTCTGCAGTTTGTCCTCCTCGTACGTAACCACACAGTCCAACCGCGTCCCCTTTTCCTATTGTTTGCAAGCCACTGGCCGCTGGCAGCAGCAGGTTAAGGCAAAGTTAGGAAAGGTTGTAAAGTGGTCACCCAAGATCAACAGGTTGCTGCAGCTGTTGACAACACATGCACATGCACATCAAAAGGCGCAGCCGTTACACAGACATACAGACAAGCCTCTGCTTCACAGCACGACTGCACCGCCTGCCAGTGGTTGGCGCAGCGCATGCAGCAGTTGCTTCATCCTGCCGACGTGGCGCACGTGGCCTGGTGACATCATGAACGCAACCTCAACACCACGCTGCAACACAACACAAGAACCGCATGCCGCGCAGCATCTGCCATCAACAACCCTGCTCACTCAGCACTTTACAGTGCTACATTATTAAGACGTCGCCAGGTGCTGACCTAGCACCAGGAAATCCTCATATTCCAGCTGCATGCCCTGACCACTGCCACCCGCATCACCATCACCATCACCAAGCCTGCCTCCAAAGCCCTCAAACATCTGCCGCCGCTGCTGCGCCAGCTGCTTCGCAAATGACAGCATGCGCTGCGCCAACTCAGCATCAGCTGACAGCCCTGCCTTACTCATCTGCTGCAGCAGCTGCACCTCCCCTACTGCACCGCTGTCGCCAGGCTCAAACATGGCAAACAGGTCAAAGAGGTCGTCCGCAGACCAAGCCTGCTGCTGCTGCTTCTGCAGCTCCTTGCTGCTGCCGTCTGCTGACTGTCTGCCTGCTGTTGATGCCTTGCCGCGTGCTTTACCGCCACGTGCCTTGCTGCCCTTGCCACTCGCCCCTGCTGCCTTTCCAGTTTTACCAGCGCTTGCAGGGGAAGCAGCAGCAGCCGCTGCTGCTGCCTCTGCGCTGCCGCCATCCTGCTGCTGCTGCACTGCATCCTGTTGCAGGTCCTGCGGACCATCCGGCTGCTCAGCTGCGCCGCCGTCATCCCGCTTGCCCTTTGAGCGCCTGGCACCACCAGATGGTTTCTTGGTCTTCTGCTGCTGCTGCTGTTGCTGCTGCTGCTGCTGCCGGCGCCGTTGAGCTGCAGTCAGCTGCTTGTTGGATGGCTGCTTGCTCTGCTTGCCTTGCGTCTGCTCCTCAGCTACTTCGATGTCTGAGCCATCACAAATGACCAATGCATGGCCAGCATCACTGCCATTACCAGCAGCAGCAGCAGCAGCAGCAGCAGGTGGCTCCTCTTGCATTGACATCCTCAGCGCTAGCTGCAGCTCCCAATCTTCTTCATCAGCCTGCTGCTGCCGCCCTGCTGCTGCAGCAGCCTCTGCTGCTGCTATCGCTGCCATTGCCCGCTGCTGCCCCCCAGATGCCACCGCTGCTGCCCCTGCTGCAGCCATGGCAGCTGCAGCAGCTGCCGCATGCTTCCTGGCAGCCGCAGCAGCAGCAGCAGCAGCAGCTCCAGCGCTGCTGTTGTCAGCAGTACCGCCGCTGTGCCTGCGAGGCTTTGGAGGCTGCTGCTTGGCAGGTGTCTTGCTCTGCTGCTGCTGCTTCTTACTTCGCTGCTTACGTGGCTGCTGCTGCTGCTGCTGCTGCTGATCGTCCTGATCATCTTCTGCAAGCTCCTCGCTGCTGCTGCTCTCCTGTCCTGCAGTGTCTGCATCTGACTCATCCGCTGATGGCACATACTCCAGCTCTTCTGGCTGTTGCTGCTGCTGCTGCTGCTGGCTGCTGCTGCGTGAACGCTTGCGCTGCTGCGGCAGCGTGGTGGCATTACGCCGCTTTGCTCCTGCTGCTGGTGCTTCATCGAGGCTGGCGCTGCCATCGCTGTCACTGCTGCTGCTGCTGCTGTCCCCGCCTGTTGTATTGCCTGCTGCGTCATCATCTGCATTGCAGTTAGGTGCATGAAATGCTGTGAGGAGTAAGGGTAGTGCTAGGCAGTGGATCCTCATCCACAAGCTACAGGCAGCTCTGCAGGGATATGTATGCATAGTGGTGTACAGTAAAGCCTGGTGTGGCTGCTCCAACATGTGTACGTTGTGCTGCAGGCAAACAATCAATCGATCACTTGCTGCATCTTTGGTCAGGGCACATGCTGAGGATTTCAGCTGCATGTGTGCCAGTCGCTGACAGGTAAGCAACTTAGCGCGCTAAAAGCGCTGCGGTGCACTTACCACTACCAACAACTGCTGCTGCTGCTGCCGCCAGCTTGTGTGTGGCTGACTTGGCTGCAGTCCTGCGAGAGCGGCGTGCAGGCACACCAGGTGGTGGCTTGAACTTGTCTTTGGCTGCTTGTTCTGCTGCTGCAGCTGCTGCCTGTTCCTGCCTTAGAGCATTGGCTACTCTCTCAGCGGCTTCTGTCACCTGCGATGCGGTTTGTGTGCAGCAGTCAGTGATATCACCCATGCATGTGCATTTTGAAGCCAACTTCAAGGAAGCTTGTGCCAGGGCCTGGTGGTCGTCACAATGCAGCAGCAAATGCACAGAAAAGGAACATTCGAGTGTCATTCCATGTGAACACCATCCCTAGACGCCTGGCAGACAGTGCATTCATTAAGGCATCTAGCGGCAACACAGCAGCAGCAGCAGCAGCAGCAGCAGCAGCAGCAGCAGCAAGAGCAGCAGCAACAAGCAGGTGCTGCCTTGATTCAAAGGCTTGACCCCATACACTAGTTCCTACTCAATGGAACTACTTTTGATAAGATTCAGCATGAGCATTGAACCAGCAGGCAGACCATGCCTGAAATGACCTCCAGTGGCTCACCCCAAACTGCTTCATCGCCTCCTGGTTGCGCCGAATGCGCTCCAGTCGATCCCTTTCAATCTGAGGTAGCTTGATTTCCTTTTCCATCTCAGTTCTAGTGCTGATCGCAAACAGAGTTGGAGCAACCACTCCGTACGGTGCACACAGCTGCTTCACAGCCAGTCCTCCAGCAGTGCTCCCGCGCTTAGCAAGCCAATCCAACTTGCCGGTCTGACTGCTGCGACTGTTTTCAAGCCCAGCAGTCGAACATTTACGAGCCAGGCAGGCCTAGGTTTCTCCCAACCCTTACGGAGCCGATGTGAAGCCCATACAGCTGGAAAGGGACCTGTGCATGCGCCAATGCTTCAGCAGAAAAATTATGCCACTAAGTCAGGCTTCCATGCCGTCATGCATCCACTAGCTTGCACGAGTGTGCCACACCAATGTTTGCTGCTGCTGCTCCAAATATTATCAGACACTTACCAGGCCTGCATGAAAAGGTACATAATACGCCGCGCATTCGTTTCCTGGATCAGTGTTTACTACTGATCAATGGTTATGAGAGGGTGTTGCTCTGGACGGTTCCTTGGTAACATTTATGTTCAGAGCTGCCTGCATGCACTGCGTGCCTGGCAGGCAGATGGTCACTGATCTGAGCTGTGTGCATGTTAACATGCATGCTACTTCCAAAGCCACATTGAGGTTCTCGCTATTTCGTGCTTGGAATGCAGGGGGACGACTGTCCTGCGCTACTTGGCACCGGCAGGCTGAGCATAGTCAACCGCGGTCAAATACCTGACGCACCAGTGACAACAGCACAGCTGACCTCGACGTGCGACATTTCGAAAATTCAAGTGTCGCATGGTTTATCTATTTTGCGTGGGGCAGCACGGAAACTTGGCACTACTGACATAGACCCGTTCAAGTTGCAACTTCAAGGCACCAGCGAACACAGCGTCGATGGGCACGAGAAGCCCTGCGTGCCGTTTCAGGAGACTGCAGTCATCCTTCTGATAGTATCAAGATGCTGCCGGCATGCTGGAAGGCTAATCAGCAAGTGCTCAAGGCTGAGGTGTGGAGCATGCTGCTTGCTGCTTGCTGCTTGCTGCTGTCACAGCATGCGCTCACTGCACGGCAGTGTCTGCTGGCATGCAATGGCTGACAGGAGTAAACGGTGCTGCATCGATGTATCAGGGTCTGGGTGAAGGTTGCCTGCAAGCTACATGGTCAGCCCTGACAGCGCATGTCAAGGAGCGTGTTGCCCAGGGCCGTGGTGTCAGCATCTCTGGGCTATGCAAGGTGTTGGTGCTGCATGGGCGCAACGCTAAGGTATGCAGCTGGTTGCAGGACAGCTGCAACATCAGCCATTCTGAATCAGCAGTGGCTGAGACGCTGATGCTGTTGACGGGGAGCCAGGAGTTCTCTCACATGCTGCCAGGGTTTGTGGCGCCAGTCCATCTGCACTGCTTGTTATGAAAGAGGCGTTGTGCCCTCGTGGCAAGCAACAGCTGAACTTGCAGCACGCTCTGCTCAACACTGCTGCCTGATGCCAATCACCATTAACATGGGCGCTATGTGTTGCTGCCATTGAGAGTGCAGGCAGGCGCAGGCAGCAGGCAGGCTAATGCCCTGAGCGTAGTGCTCAGCGACCAGCTGCTGCGGCAGTCCCCTGACCTGCAGCTGGGTGCCGGCCTTTCACACTTTGCTGCTGTGAAAGACCAGGCACAGGGTGCCGAGAACCTCAACTTTGTGGTGCTGTCACAGAGGTGGGTCCATCAATGACTTTGCCTGGCGTCATATTGGGCAGCCGTAGATTGGCATGCTACCCTTACATTTTACAGAGCCTGGTAGTTGTAGCTGTTGCAGAACTGTTGTTGCATTTGCAATGTGCCATGTGTGTGAGTTAGATCTCGTTGTTCCAACGTGCTTGCAGGAGCTCGGGCCTCAGCAAAGACACGCTGCAGCTTGCGCTGAAGCTGCTGATTGGCACCATCCACAGCCTGCAGGCGGCGCGGCAGAGCTTTGATGTGGACTTGGGCATCGGGCAGCTGCGCTTCAAAAGCGGCAGAGTGGCTCAGTTCAGGCTGGCTGCAGGCAGCATCAGCAGCCTTGCAGTGACAGAGGCAGCTGGGGGTGGCAGCAGCAGCAGCAGTGCAGAGGGCAGCAGGCTAGATGCAGAGGTGCTGTCGCAGCTGGGAGGCGGCCCTGCTGGTGAGTGGCTGCCAGTGCAACGACTCTAGGTGCTACCCCTTTAAGCATGCTAGATGCATGGGAGCCACTGCACAGAACAGCTGCAGGTGTAGACAGTCTGGTACACTCACATGGACACAGCAGTGGTGCCAGCATGAGCATTGTTTGCGCGTAGTGCAGCCGCTCTTGCAGCATGCGTTGCACAACAGCAGCGTACCTGTACGCACCATGAGCAGCATCAAGCATCATGCTCTGTTGCAATGTGCACTTCACGCACAAGGTGCTGCGCATGTTGAAGGATGGACGTGCTTCTGTATCGCTTGCTGCAGACCGTAGCCAAGCAGGCAGCATGGTATCACGCGCCTCAAGAGCTTCACGCCATTCAACAGTCAGCCGCATCAGCAAAGCAGCAGCCAGTGGCGAGATGCAGCCAGGGACACTGGCAGCAGTAGGCAGCCCTGTGCAGCAGGCACTCAGTCAAAGAAAGCAGGCCATGAGCAGTAATGCAGAAGCAGCAGCAGCAGCAGCAGCAGCAGACGGCTTGCCAGCCAAGCCAGGCAGCACAGCCCTCAGCCCAAATGAGATCATTGCAGCATGCAAGCAGGCCAAAGCAGCGGCACAGGCCAACGCGCGCATCAGGCCGGCCACATTTGTGCTGCCTGCTGGCGGGCCTGATGAGGAGGCAGCTCCAGAGCAGCGCATGCCTCAGGGCAAAGGCAGGCCGCAGGCTGGTGATGCCAGCGATGGCTTGGCACGCAAGCAGGTGCGCATGTGTGCCGCAGCGTGCATTGTATGCGGAAGCAGCAATTGCGCAGCTGCTTTGGATTTCTGGAATTCCAAACTACAAGTCCCGAAAGGGTGATGCTTTAAATGACGGTGGTCTCAGGAGTGCATGGCGGTTACCAGGATAGATCCAGCTGTTGACACGGGCATGGCGTGCCGGCCTTGAACATCTACATTGATACCTCACATCACAGCCATCAGTAACACAGCTGTGGGGCTCATTTATAGCCAAGCAGAGGCGCAGAGCAGCCACGCTTGATAAAGGCTGTGTGCAAGTAACACTGTATCTAACAGCTGCAAGCTGTTGTGCTGCATCCTCAGGTTCTGGAGGCAGCAGCTCTGCGGCAAAAGGAGGCGAAGGCAGCTCAGGCAGCATTAGAAGCTCAGAGAGCAGCGCAGCATGCGCAGCGCAAGGCAGCACTGGACCAGCAGGCGCAGGGCATCAAGCAGCAGCAGGAAGACAGCAAGAAGAAGCTTGCTGCGGCACTGGCGCAGCAGATACGAGACAAGCAGGGCAGCAACAGGCAGCAGGCGCAGGGCGCTGGTGGGGCACTGCTGATCAACCCACCAGATCAAGCAGCAGTAATTTCTAAACGGGTGCAGCAGCAGGCGGAGTACAGGCAAGTCAGTTTTTAGTGGAGTTGGTGGACCCCAGCCAAAAGCAGCATCCACAGCTGTCAGCCTTCTTGCAAGGCTGTGCAGTGTACTGTAACATAGCGCGTTCAATCCTCACAACGTGGCTGCCCTGTACCCGCTTGCGCCACTGGCCCAGCTCAGGGCTGTGCTGTTGGCAGAGAGGTTGCATCCTGCACTTGAGCGTGCGAGGAGAGTGGTGAGCAAATAATCTATCCAAATATGGTAGTACCAAACAAGCAACCATACATGTTGCTGTGCGTGCAGGGCCGCTCTTGACCAGCAGCTGGCCGCCAAGGCCTCCATGCAGCAGCAGCTCAAGGCGCAGGACACGCAGCGTGCCCTGGCTGAGCTGGAGGTCGTGCAGCAGTCGCTGGTGGCCAGCGTGCAGGCCGCACGCAGCAGCAGGCAGCAGGCGGCCGAGGCAGTGCGGCGAGACCTTGGCCGGCAAGGGCCTTGAGGTTTTTAGGCAGTGCAGCTGGAACACGCTGTTGGCAGCACTTTATTGGTGACCAGGCTGTGGCCAGCAAGCACTGCTGTTCGGCTAGCAGCTGGTTTGTGGCTGCCACTCCAGAGTTTGCAGCACATGTCAAGTGCGCCACACGCATCATGATTAGTGAGCAGTGCTGATGCGCTACGCTTGAAACGAAGACATCATGAACCCAGAACGGAATGCAGCACGCTGTATAATTGTTACATATGTGGTGCACATGTTGCAACGGCAGCAGCTCGGCGCATGGCGTCATTGCTGTGGCTTGTTTGGCAACATGTTACAATGGTGGACAGTGTGACAACAGCAGCTCAGCCCATCTATGCGGTGCTGGTACTGCTAGGTGCATTTAAACGCCTCAACACAAGCATATACACAAGTATGTATCAGAGTCATGACAAAGTCTCCACACAGCATTACTATCAGCACCACCCATGCCGCCTTATTCCTGCAAGTCCTCGCTGCCCCGTCCCAGCCAGCAAGATGCAGGCACCATCAGCAATGCAACTGCAAGTGCTGACACACACGTTCAACCAAAGTCGATGCTGACACCCAAGTTGCCGGCAGGGCGGCAATATCCACAGCTTGCCATCTTACAGCCTCTGTCTCGGATGCCATCAACGAACACACACCGACACACGCCAGTCCAGGGCATACAAGGGCGACACGAGCACCGGCCTCAAGCCTGCTGCCAGGGTGTGGAACAAGGCATCCATACAACACGCTATACAACCAGCAACATAAAGCAAGCAACGAGAGCAGCTGCAGCACAGGGAGCTCCACAGGGGCACAATCTTGAGTGTGCATTGCACCTCCGCCAAAGCATGACCTGAGTGTCAGTGCGAGGGACTGGCTGCTGTCGCAGAGAAACTGCAGCCATCGCCCACAAATGAAGCGCCGCCCAATAAGCAGCAAGCAATGCTACAAACTGTAGTCTTGCGCACATCTGGACGCAAACTCACACCCACCCTAGCCACAGACACCTAGCAAGGCTCAATGTACACCTACTCGAGCACAAGCACAGTTGATTTGCCCCGTCAGCATGCAGGAACATGCACAACTGGATGACACACACACTGACGGCTGCAGGCCGACATACTGCACTACACATGCACAACTGCTACAGTAGCACACACACAACAAGCGGCTGTGGGGCGCTGCGATTTTGGCAAGGGTACTGCTAGCTATCCGTGAGCCCGAGTAGCACACACACAACAAGCGGCTGTGGGGCACATAGAGATGACAGCTCTACAGCAAGACAAAGGCAAAGGCACATGCAAACTAACTGCCCAAGACTACAGCAGCCACACGACGCAACGCAATCTCAGCGCGATACACACACCTACTACACACACGAGGGTTCAAGCAAGAGCACACCCTAAAAGTATGCGGTAGGGATAGCAGCCGATTGCCAATGGCCTTGTTGGAAAGGGCTGCAGATCATGCGGCTCGCACCCCAACGTCAGTGCCTGACTAAAACAATGAGTGTCCCCATGCATACCCCATGCATTTGAGCAAACCACAGTTTTCAGAGGCACTAAGGCCCGGCAACACACACAGCAGATATACCCCAAATCCCATAGCTGTTTGTAGCGCGCAACCATACCCCTTACCACCTCAAAGCACCACAGTGGTGCACGATTCTAATCAGACTGATGCTCCAAAGCCAGTGAGCATGCATGGTACCTGATTGCAGCAGCCGTGCTATCAAGAGGAGCAGGTGCCACAAGGCAAGCGCTCTGCGTGGTTTGACCAGCGGCAATGTAGATAATGCAACATGCAGCACACACCAACACGCCCAGGGCTGCGTGATTGCCAGGAAGACAATGCAGGCAGACAATGCAGAAACACATGCAACGCAGCAAATGGTGTTGTATTTCTTCTTGCTGCTGAACTGAGCCTGAGCCGCAACGGCCACTGTCAGCTGCTGTGCCGAACACGCAATGTGGCACAGCTTCCACAGGTTGATGCTGACACCCAGCGACATGTATGCATGCTGACACCACAGCAGAGCCGGCTGCACACCGCATAAATACTGTCTGCACTTCCTCCGTACTTCCACATATCAGCAGAGCTTGGCACAGACACCTTCAAGCACCATACGTGCACAACGGACAGCAGCGTCTGAGGGGTATGTGTCACCAGCAAGGCAACGGAATGGGCACCAACAACCAGCATCAGCAGCTGTCTGCAGGTGTAGTAGTACTATGAATCAGCTCTTTATGCAGCAGCCCTGATATAGACGCGCAATGGACACCCGCCTCTCAAACAGGGCATGGCCTGCAAGTCCAGGCAAGCACGGTTGCGCGCACAGGCTGCCACCGACAACCTTGCTCTTCAAAATGGCAAGCACAGTGCACCGCACACAACAGCCGCAGAGGACCCTGGAGTGTACAAGACACTGTGCCGGCAGCCAGCATGGCAACAACATGCATGCTGCTGCAGCACAAGTATGTGACTGCATGCCACATGTCTAAAGAGTGCAACAGCACAACAAGCAGGCTCCTAGAAACCTGCAGAAAAGGCAGCATGCTACCAATCATCGTTGCCCACCGGTCGAACAGCGACAGGCATCACCCTCTGCAGGCGTCACACTGCAGTCCCAGCCCCAGCCCCAGCCAGAAACCCAACACGCGCTAGGTGCCCCATCGACACCCACACGAAGCACATCCACAGCTGCACACACCCAACAACCTGCAGCACCACGCATACATACGTACAAGCAGCAGCGCGCCGCCTAGAGATACACATCCTGCCGGTCATACAACCTGCAGCACAATGCACCTCAAGCCTGTACATACACAACACAGCTGAGCTCGATGCTTAACACCCCAGCTGTTGCACCAGCGTGCTAGCTGCGCCAACCACCCCACCCAAGCCGCCTCTCTATTCACACTCCCAGCCTCTGTGGCAACAGATCTTCAACCTCACATTTGGCCCTGCAGGGCCCTTACACAACCCACGCATTCCCCATTCTAACATTCCCACATCAATAGGGCTTCTCAAGCATTTCAAGCATCTCGCACAACAGCAGCTGTGATGCGTCGCCACACTTGCCATGCAAGTCCAACTGCCAACCTACGCGCACGCACGCACGCACGCACACACACACAAACACCCACGCGGCAGCAAGTCATGGAGCTGCCGAACAGAGTTTTCAGAAGTAGTGTACATGTGAGGGCTTGCATCAGCTCGCCCTTTCAATTCAGCAACTCACAACCACCACCACAAACACACCAGCCGCTGTGCTGCAAGCGCCTTCATAGGCTGAATGCACAGCGGCGCACACAAACACACACACACAGACACGCTGTGCAAAAGCCAACGCCAGCGGGCCAAGCATCGCCACACACGACACCATAACAGCAACTACAAGCCAGTTCTGCAAGTCAACTCAATGACAAAGGTGCAAATCATACTCCAAAATCCAGCATCTCACAAGCAGTGCAACTTGAAGCTGCTGCGCTGACAGGGCTTCTCCACAGACTGGATTGCCAGGCGCTGCTTTGAAGCCTGCAGTCTGCCTGTCTCCTTGCTTTCTAGCTTCTTTGGTACACCTGTACACATGTACACGGCATATGCAGAGATCGGCTGCCTGCACAAGCACAGCAGCCCTGGTGATACAACAAGTGCGAAGCAAAGCATTCATGCCTGGCATGCCGATCTCAGCTCACTGCTGCTGACACAGCAGCATACGCACAAGGCAGCTATGTGCACTACCGCAGGGCCTATACAACACCCAAACCACGCATACAAACACACTCTACAGCATCTCTGCTGCGGTGATGCAGCCTTTGCAAACGGTGCCTGCTGTGGCACAACCATATCAACACCTGGTCTAAGATGCAGTGCTGCCACTGGTAGGTGCTGCAGAAGACATAGCACAATGTAAGCCACGTTCCGCAGCTACAGCATGCAGCAGCAGCAGCAGCAGCATCGCAGCTGCTGCAACCCCCTCTATGCAGGCAGTGACAGCCATGCCCCTTGACCCACGCGCAAGCAACATTTGCTTGCACATCGAACGCAGCACAACTGCACGGCTGCCATTTCAGGCGCGAATGCGATGCTGCTGTATCCACATACTGTTGATTGCTTCGTGGCCTGTGCCTCTCTGCAGCTAGCACAGCCAGCTGCTCAATACATGCATGCACAGAGCACGATGGCAAGCAGTGCAGCAGCACTGTCTGCACAGAGGTACACGCAGCAATGCCGCTTCTCAACTCTTTCTCTGTGCCTCCACAAGCAACCTCTCCATGCCACCCCACATGCAAGTGACAGCGACTGCTGAAGCCACCCTGTATACCCCCAGTCCCCACACCCAACACATCAGTTGCAATGCCGCCAAATACCCTCTACAGCACCATCCAGTTGCCACCAATCCAACCTCCCGCTCCTGTGGATGCCATCTTTGCCTGGCTCCTTGTGCTCAAGCCAATGGCAAACACCAGCCTCCTTTCACCACCAGTTGGCCCCGTCAGGTGCCGCGCTCCGCACATTGCGCTAAACGCGACATAAGGCATCTGCACCTTGCAGCTGTGCACAATTGTATCCACTGCATCAACGATCAAGCACACCGCTGGCAGTGACAATCATCCACCCTCGCCCTGGCCCCTGCATTGGAGCAAACACTAGCGAGCAACGCTGTCAGTCTGCCAATCCAAAGCAACACATGACCAGAGGCAGCAGAAAGCCTAGACGGAAATGACATGCTACGCCTGCTTCTGCAACCGCCAAATCAACCAATGCCATGACATCAAGCTAGCAAGTAGACTTCGACTCTATGCAGCAGGAAGACAACGATGCAACTCGCCGCACGCTGGCGACCAATGGATCTCTTCTCTTTTAGCAGCATCACTTTTTTCCCTGCAGTCAGCACACCGCTGGCCCACTGAGACACAACCAGCTCATGCACCGCTGCGCTTGGCAACCCCAACCCTTGCCGACTGTTGCGCAGCAGTAAGCAAGCGCATACAGACTCAATAGGCAGTATTCTGCATACCTTTGGCAGCATTGCCCACAAGCTAGCACGCATGCGGCAGCCGATGCCAGCTGATCGACATGCACAACCTAGCATGCGTTTGGCAGCCAGTGCCAGCTCATCCACCCTGTGCACAACACCAGCAAACCAACTTTGCAGCTGAGTCGCATCACCCCCCCCCCCCCCACCATCTTATGTAAGGTACCCGCCGTGTAGCAACCGAAGCAAACTGCGCCAGCCTGCCAGCAGGTATACTCAAAAAGCATACAGGCGTGGGCGCGCACATGCAGACGTTTCCACAAACAAACCACATGCAGACACGCAAGCATGTCTCCCTAATCCTCCCCGCCCATGCCACATGCTGCCACGCCCTGACATACACCAGACAGCCACTCATCTACAAATGCCTCCACACCACCTCCTCCTCCTCCTCACTGCCTCTTCATGCATACACCAGTGCCAGCTGGTTCACAAGGCCCCGCACAGCAGCAGTGGCCTGCTCCTTACTGCCAGCCGTAGTTGCAATCACCAGCCCCGGCTCGCCAGCCCCCACTGAAGCATCCAGCCGCACACACACCACCACGCGCCCCACATCTGCGCTGCGCCGCATGTTGTGTGCCAAGTGCCCCAGCAGCGCCTGCAGATCTGCAGCCAGCGTAGCTGCAGGCACACTGCGCAGCATCTGCATCTGCGCCTGCGCATCCACGCCCATGCTGCCGGGCGCTGCTGCTGCTGCCGCCGCCGGCAGGCACCCCGCATCTGCCATCTTGCTTGGCAGGCCTAGCACGGCCAGCTGGAACATCACCTTGTGAGGCGAGATGGCCTGGGGGCCCCTGCTGGTAAATGTGGACACCTCCAGGTATGTTTCAGGAGCCTTGCGGGTGCTGCCGGCCGGCATCGGAGCAGCAAGCAGCGCCAAGGTCTGCTCCATTGATGGCAGTGCCCTGCCAGTGACAGTCACCATAACCTGAGGCTGCACCAACGGCTGCAGCAGCAGCGCATCAAAGCCAGCTGCGCTGGCAGCAGCAGCACCCAGCCCGGCAGCATCCACCGGCTGCTGCTGCTGCTGCGGTGCTGCTGCTGCTCCTGCCAGGCCCGCAGAGGGCTGACCTGGCACAGCAGCAGCAGAGGGATTTGCCCACAGCACATCTGCCTGCCGCTCGCTGCACTGCCCTGCAAACATCCAGCTTGGACTCTCACAGCCGCCGCCGCCGCTGCTGCTGCTGCGGCGCTGTTGGCCGGTATGGCTGCTGCGCAGCGCAGCCGCCAGGTGCTGGCCTGCCTGCCCTGCTGCTGCTGCTGCCAGCTGCGTGCTGCTGCAGGACCTGCTGGGCGGGAACAAGCAGCAGCTGCATGCTCCCAGCTGCTGCCCATGCTGGCAGGTGAGGCAGGTGAGAATGCCGCTGTTGCTGACGCGGCCGGCGACTGCTGCTGCTGCTGCCGCTGCTGCTGCTGCCATGTCATCGAGCCCGCCTGAGCTGCCAGTAAAGGCTGGCAGGTTAGCAGCTGATGCGCAGGAGGGCATGCCATGCAGGCGTGCTGCTGCATTGGGCGAGCCATGCACTGCAAGTGTGCGCAGATCTGGGCTGCAACTGAATGGTGCTAAGCGGCCCTGAGCAGAGGCATCCCTTGTGGCATAGGTAGGTGTCTCAGCCAGCGCTGCACTGCCTGCTGCTGCCGCTGCTGCAGCAGCAGCGCCCCCTGGCACACCCAGGTCCAGGCCTCCAGAGCACGAGGCATGCGAAGTGCTGGGTGCTGCTGCTGCTGTAGTGCCTGCTGCTGCTGCAAGTGCTGTGGCAGCTGGCTCCTCGCTGCATGTGGCTGCTGCAGCAGGGGCTGCTGCTGCTGCTGCTGCTTTCGGCGCAGCTGCGCCTGTGTCGCGGCAGAGGCTGGTGTGCACATCTGATGGGCCCATCATGTCCCAGTCGTTGAGGTTGAGCAGCGCACTCTGCAGCACGCAGCGGCGGCAGCAGCAGCATCGTCAGTGTCAGCGCCATAGTTCGGACGGAGAACGGCACAGAACGCATCAGAGCCGCACTCGAAGCTGCTGCAGCTGGCCACAGCAACGAGCACCGTGTCATGTGATGTAGGCTGCTGTCTGTTGTGAAGCTCGCAGGCCATCTACCCTGCTCGCACGCACAACAGGCCCCAACAGCCGCTGCCTGGGAGGTCCTTGCACGAGCGGATGCCGTACCCGCAACACACAGCAGGAGCCTCCCCACAGCCGCCCACCCTGCAGCGCGCTGCCTCACCTGATCGTCTGCTGACTGCAGCCACATCAGCGTGTGCTCAAGCTCCTCACTCTCTTGCGCCTCCACCACAGCGCTGGCAGCGCCAGCAGCAGCATCACCCAGGTCAGCCAGCTTCAGCGCACACCCAGCAGCAGCAGCAGCAGCAGACGGCACGCAACCTGCTGCTGCTGCTGCGCCGGTTGCGGCCGGCTGCATGCCGGCGCTCTGTGCTGCCGTGTCTGCCTTGGCTGCAGCTGCCGAGGTGTTGGCCTGGGGCTGCAGCTCTGCTACTGCCTGGCTGAAGAACGCTGCTGCTGCTGTGCGGGCCTGCAGGTCGGGGCAGCTGTGGGCCTTGCTCAGGCCCTCATGCTGCTGCTGCTGCTGCTGTGAGATGTGCAGCTTAGCAGGCATGCCACCTGCTGCTGGCGCTGCTGCTGCTGCTGCTGGCTGCAGCAGCTGCTTGCCGGCGCCCAGCCGCCGCGTACCGCTGCCGCTATGCTCCAGCCGCGCACCGCTGCTGCTGCTGCCGCCGCCAGCAAGCCCGCCAGCGCGCGCAGCAGCACTGCACTCAGCCAGCTGCGCGCTGCTGCTGCCCAGCTGCGGCAAGCCGTCCCAAGCTGCCATCGCTGCCGCTTGCTGGTGCTGGCGCTCCAATGCACGCCGCTTTGCAAGGCGCTGTGCTGGCAGCATACCTCCTGCGGCTGCAGCAGCAGCAGCAGCCTGGTGGGCAAACAGGTTCGCCCCGCTGCCGAAACCCAGGCTGCTGATGCTGCCGGCTGCTGGCCGCGCTGCTGCTGCCGCTGCTGCTGCCATGGCTGCTGCAGCAGCAGTACCCTCCAAGCCATCCACTGCAGGATCCCAGCTGTGGTCGGAGCTGGAGTCGTCTGCATTGGCCACGTCCCTGCTGCTGCGCTTGCGCTTTGGGCCCCGCGCTGCTGCTGCTGCTGCCCTGTTGCTGTCGATGAGGCCGATCTGCACCATGTAGGCTTTCAGCACCTGCGGCGCGCCTTCTGGCGCTGCTGCCTCCTTGCGGCGCAGCGTGGCGTTCCAGTGGTTCTTGACTGCATTCTCTGTGCGGCCTGCGCAGAAGCGGCAGCACAAGTTGCAGATGGCACGCAGCAGCAGCCATGTTTGTGGAACAGCGCGAGAAAGCAAAAGCAAAAGCCGCGTAGAAGGAAGCAAGCGCTGCTGGCAACGTGAACTTGGGCTACTACATCGGACCTGGTGCAAATTGCTTTGCAATGCTGCTCTGTTGCCGCGCATGCTGCTGCGAGCAACGAGAGGGCACTATGACAGTCATACATGCATTGGATCAGCTGATGCCCCCTGACTGCTGCCTGCCAGGTCTTGGCATGTGAGGAAGGCGCCCGCAGCTGCTGCTTACCAGGGAGCAGCCTGGCAATGTCGGACCACTTGTTGCCCAGCTCCTTGTGTGCTTCCACTAGCTGAGCCTCCTCCTCTTCTGTCCATGCATCTTTTTTGATGTCTGGCCGCAGATGGTGGTTCCACCGCTGCGAGGAGCGCAGAAACAAGGCAGCAACAACCCGTCAGCCCCTATGCAACTGCTGCTGCCAGGTGCTGTGAAGAACTTGACCGCTTGACCCTGTAGCACGCACCTCGCGACACTGCTTGCCAATTCTACCCTGATCGTCGCTTTTGTCGAACGCCTCATTGAGCGCCTTAGCAATGGGGGACCAGCAACCCTCTCCAAACTTCTTCACCAGCCTGCAGCCGCAGCATCAGGAACAAACACATATCAGCATCCAGAAGCAATATGATCAAGCTATTAACCACCCCACCGTGAGGGCGGAAAGTGCGCAGGGAACTGACTATATTTGAGCCAGATTCCTTCGACAAGCACGCGTGCTGGCCATAGCCGTTGTGCAACATATCACTGACTTTTGATCAGGCCTATCAACGCTGCGTTGCTTGCGGGCATGCCTGTGCTGCGCACAACTCTTGCCAGAACAAGGCCTCAACGTCCATCCCAGGGCGCCCCTTGCGACCCCCGGCTCACTTGATAAGCATTGCATCCTCTTCTGCTGTCCATCCGCCTTTCACTTTCGCTAGAGGGTGCCTCCTACGCCTGTTCTGGGTGGAACTCATTGCTGCTCCCGCCAATCCTGAACACCTCAAAGGAAGGCACTAAAACTACGCGATTTACGCATTCATACGTCCCAAGCTGCTAGCAGAGCCAGCTGATCGTCACGAGGCGAATATAGTCGAAGAAAATAAAGTTGAGTAAGCGACGCCCACAGCGTATGTATGCGACTGACACACACACGCACAACAACTACGTTGAGCAGAAACGAGAGTTGCGCACCAGTGGAGGTGCCTGATGCCCTGCGAGCACAGCGAATGTGCATGTTACATTGATACTTGGTGACGACGTCCCTCGGCACTCAGCTCCAGCCAAGGTGCCAAGGTAGAAGGTTGACGAGTTCGATGGTTTCAAGCTAGCAGCTCATTTGGATCGCAGATCGTCCCTGCCAAGGTCGCTGGGGCAAGCTTGCTGCCTAGCTGTCAGCCAGCCTGCCTGGCAGCTGGCACAAATGTGCATGTGAACGAGGTGACGAGAGCCAAGTGCCACACCATCGTTCAGCACGAAGCACCTAAAATTATATACACAAATATTCACTGCTTGCGGCTGAGTCTGCACACATGCTTGGTGGGCAGCGAGCAGGCCCACTGCCAGGGTGTACTGCTGCATGCACGATTGTACACCAACAATCGCAGTGTGCTACCTGTTCACAGAGAGTTTGCATATACCTGTATGCAGATACGGCACAACCTTGGATTTAAAAACTCCTAGCAAGTGAAAGGTGGCGAGTCATTTTGATGCATGGGGCGTACATCATTTCCAGGACACCAGCCTGTTGCAAAATTCTGCAGAAATTTGCCCTCGCTTACGAATGCCACAAAAGGGTTCGAGAAAATTGCATACTGGTGTTTGAGTGCAGAGCTATGCGTGGCACGCTGCAAAGGCTGTTGCGCATAGCGCCATCTACCCTGCTAACCTCTGGGATGGTGCGCACCAGTTTCTTCAGCTGTCTTTGAAGTGACAGGGTTGCACTCCCATCCATGCATGGCAGTGGGACAGAAGACCCAAATCAGGTCTAACAATGCAGAGCGTGATGCACGGCACCACAGCAACCTCGCACATGGACACGCGTGGCTTCAGCCTGGCACAGGATGCTGGTCACCGGGTCACCAGGAGCGCCACGTCAGTTCGCGCCTAGCTCCGCAGCAGCTGTGATCAGCTGAATGCACATTGATTCACAACCCTCCGGTGCTATGAATTTGATTGGTAAGGCTCGCGCAGCTTGCAAGCGTGTTTAAGCTGGTTGGGCGGTGATGTAGGCGCAGGCAAACCTCAAACACATGTCGAGTACCAAATTTGCCCAAGACACACCTGCATACACCCCATACTAGCCTTGAGCCCAAAGTGGTTACACGCTGCTCAGCAGTGGTTTCCCAAGGACCTCTACTACCAGCACAGTACATAGAAGCATCGCGCATACGCCCATTGTGCATGAAAGGCCTTACTTTGTATCAACAAGCGCGATTGCTTCTGCTTGCACGTGTTGCCTGCACTGCTGCAGTTGGTTCCGCTGTGCACTCGCCTCCCAGTAGCTCCTCCTGTGCCAACCAGCAATATAGAACAATAAACAATATGGCCCAAGTCAGCCTGCAAGTCCGGACGAGCCTTGACCTGGCAAACGCCCGCTTCAAAGGTAAGCCTTCGCACTGGCTCAACGCCAATGCTCTTCTTCTTGGCCTGTGCAGCTGTCCCACCTTCGGATCGGTCTTCTTTGCAGGGGATACTACCATTTCCTACGAGCTCATTCTGGAGAAGTTCCGCTCCATTGAGAAGCCCATCGACAAGTACCTGACGCTGCGGGACCTGCTGCGCCTGGCTCCCAGGGTGTACTATGACTTGCTGCTCAAGCACACTGAAGAGATTCTGCCTTACATCTACACGGTAAGCCGCGGCCTAGCCAGTAGCTGCAGCATCTGAGCGAGGAAAACACTCTAACCCCACAAACTGCCACAGCAGCAACAGCTATCGGGCAGGTGCAGCATGCACACGCACTGTGCTCAGACGACCACCCTGGCTGCGTCTGCTGTGCTGTTCCTGCAGCCTACTGTCGGTGAGGCATGCGAGAACTACCACAAGCTGCCGCTCAAGACGCGCGGGATGTACCTCACCCTGCATGACAAGGGCAACGTGCTGAAGAAGCTGCAGGCGTGGCCAGTGCAGGATGTCAAGGTGGCAGTCATCACAGATGGAGAGCGCATCCTGGGCCTGGGTGAGTTGTTATCTTGCTGGCCTGTCTCAGGCTGTGTTCAGCAGAGCCTGGCAGAGTGGTGATGAGCTGGGCCTCACACAAACAGGCAGTAACAGCAGCGGGGTTCGCTTGCACCCGGTGATTGCTTGCTGCTGTCAATGCATGTGCGTAGGTACGTGTGCTGGTCGCGGCAAACCGGCAGCAAGTGGTTGCGCGCTTGCAAGGAGCAAGCAGCACTGTCATCATGCTAGTGCTGCCTGACACCAAAGCAACGGTCACACGCCGTGTCCCATGTGTTCCCTCTGCAGCTGCCCATTGCAGCCTTTTCTTCGTCCACTGCTGTACCCACTGGCAATGCTGCCTCTCTGCGCAGCACAGCATAACCACCCTTTCTTTCCACTGTCATCTTCGTTGTTTGCAGGCGACCTGGGCCGCAATGGCATGGGTATCAGCGAGGGCAAGATCACGCTCTACACAGCAGCAGCAGGCGTTAACCCCATGCAGGTGCGTAACTAGTAAGACATGGGCAAATCAAGCCCAACAATACACAACAGCAGCGCCTAGCGAGCCTGATGCTGCATATTGTTGTGTGGCCGGGGAAGGTCAGCAGCCGCAAGAAGGCAGTTGTCACATGTGGGTCACACAGCTGGACGGCGCCTCCCTTCACTGCTGTTGTGTTCTCAGCTGCTGATGCTATCGTAACCGTCTTGTTTAATGCGTTCCTGTGTCTGCCTGCATGCTTACACCTGTTGTCGCTGCATGTTGCTGCCGCAGTGCCTGCCCATCTGCGTGGACATCGGCACCAACAACCCGGCCTACCTGGAGGACCCCGACTACAGGGGCATCAAGGCACCACGCGTGACAGGTGGGACAGCGCGCTGCTGCTGCTGCTGCTGCTGCTGTGCCTGCCCTCATGTGTGGCGTTGCGATCTGCACGCCTTGCTTGCACGCTAGCTGACTGCAGCGGCTCTTGAGCAGCTGCGCTTACGCTGTTCCAGAACCAGGAAACAAGCAGTAGCTGAGCGTAGTATGCAGCACATGCTGATGTGAGCTGGCTTGCGTTGTGAGCTATGGCTAAAGCTTTGTGCTCAGGCAGTCTTCCTGCAAGCTTAGTTCTGCCTTTTTAAACTCCTTTCGATTTGCTCTCCCGCAGGCGCCGAGTTCGACGAGTTCATGGGCGAGGTGATGGAGAGCCTGCAGGCGTGGCAGGCGCACATGCTGGTGCAGTTTGAGGACTTTGGCAACAACAACGCCTTCAGGCTGCTGGACAGCTGGCGCCACAAGATGTGCGCCTTCAACGACGACATCCAGGTGCGCGTGTGGTGCGGATTGAAAGGGCGTTTTGGTTGGCGGCTGGAGTTGAGTGCGGCATGCGCATTGGCAGTCTTGTGCTCTTCTGTCTTATGTATTGGAGGGCTGATTGCAGTTCCACCAACTGCTGCCTGCAATGTGGCTATGATACGCTCTGCTGCTTTAGCAAGCGCACCTTGACGCACTTGCAACCTACACAACCGCTGTGTCAGCTGCTGGTCGTATGACTGAGCTCGGCCCTCACCCATTTTAAACCTTAACCTGTATGTTCGTCAATCTGTATGTGCAGGGCACCGCCTGCATCACCCTCGCTGGGTTGCTGTCTGCTGCGCGCGCCACCGGCAAGCCCTTCAACGAGCACCGCGTGCTGTTCCTGGGCGCTGGGGAGGCAGGCACAGGCATCGGCGAGCTCATCGCAACCTACCTGCACCTGCGCCACGGCATGACCATGGTGCGCCGCTGAGGAGCTGCTGCTAATGCAGCTGGCTTGTGGGAGTTTGGTGTGTGTGCTGGCGATGCTCATGCTGCTGCAGATTTGTGGCCAGCTGGCTGGGTTCTGCTGTTCCACCGGGGCATGTTTGCTGCAGGACTACGTTTGCGTATCTTTTCATGCAGTAGTGTGCATGCGGGTGTCCTGCAAGCTTGCTGATGCTGATGTGGCGCAAACTGGCATCTCAATCCACTGTGTTGTGTGCTACTTGGTCCTGCAGGAGGAGGGCCGCCAGCACTGCTTCTTCATGGACAGCAGGGTGAGCAGCAGCACGGATTACGGCAGCACTTGCGCAGTAGCTGCTTGCCATCTGGGCAGCAACAGCTTGCCAGACATCGCGCTGGCTCTGCAGCAGTGTTGTGATGTGGCAGTGTGGTGTGCCTGACTGTTGAAGGACATGTGGCTGGGTGATGGCGGACTACAAGCGAGTAGCAGCGCAGACTTCTGTGCAAGAGGCATTGAGGCAGTCAGCAGCTAGGTGCTGACCAGCCAGCAGCTGTGCACAGCTACACATTCGAATTAGCTCAACACATGCTACACATACATGTAACATTTCCTGCACATGTTCGTCACCATTGCTGACCATGTTTGATTGTAATTGGCTGCCCGGTTGTCCCTGCAGGGTCTCGTGTGCAAGTCGCGCACCAACCTGCAGCACCACAAGCAGCACTTTGCACATGATGTGGAGTCCTGCCCAGACCTGAAGTCTGCCATTGCAGCGCTGAAGCCCACAGCCCTGGTCGGTGTGTCAACCATCGCCAAGGCCTTTGACCGGGAGGTGGTGGAGGCGATGTGCGGCCTGAATGACCGCCCGATCATCTTCCCGCTGAGCAACCCCACCAGCAAGAGCGAGTGCACGTACCAGGAGGCCTACGAGTGAGTGGCAGCACGGTCTTGAGTGTGGTTTGTGCAGAGATGTGCATTGCCATGTTAGCTGCAAGGAAGGCGGCGTTGGCTGGTGAGCGAAAGCAAGTGGAGGATGGCAGGCAGTGGGCTCTGTGGGGCTTTGTAGTGGACACAGCCTGCTGACTTGGCAGAGGGCGGCTGCCGCCTGCAGAGGCTGTCAGCTTTCCCTGCTGTTGCAAGGTACACAGCACAGCTGCATCTTAGCCAATGCTTGCACACAAGTGCCGCCCTTGAAGCAGCTGCTGACCACACTGCTGCTGCTGCTGCTTCTGCTGCAGGTGGAGCAAGGGCAAGGTGCTGTTTGCCAGCGGCTCACCCTTCGACCCCATCACGGACGCGGGCGTGGTGCACTACCCTGCGCAGGCCAACAACGCGTACATCTTCCCTGCTGTGGGCTACGCAGCCATCCTGGCCAAGAGCAAGGAGATCACAGGTGCGGCTTGGTGTGTGTGGTTTGGTATTAGTGTGTACAGCTGGATTGCTGCTGTGTGTTCTCCTGCTGTCATACGCGACAGCAAGGCGCCTTTGAGACTGTTGGTACTGGTACAACCTGTTACCCTGGGTGCTTGCTGAGTGGCGCTAGCATCAAGCAGGGTTCTTGACAATCGTGCTGCTGCTGCTGCTGCTGCTGCTGCTGCAGACGAGATGTTTGTGCTGGCCAGCGAGGAGCTGAGCAGCATGACAGACATGGAGGAGCTGGAGCAGGGCAGGTGAGCAGTGCAGCGGCTCTTTCCTTTACGTTGACATCACGTTGCGGGTCTTGGCCCCCTGGCACCAGCTTGCTGGGACCACCTATAGCAGCAGGTTCACCCGTGCTGCTGCTTCTCTGTTCCAGCACGCAGCCAGCCAGCTATGTAGCCCTTTGTCTTGTCATGTGCAGCCCTGTCCTGGGCCGCTGAGAGCTGCCCGACATGTACTGCCTGCTGCTCGCCTGCATGTGCGTACAAACCTACATAGCAACCAACAGCAGTTCATCCGCTTTGTTCCATACATGATCACCCTAATCAATCCTGATCATCGTCATTCTTGTGCGTTTCCTGCAGGCTGTTCCCGCCCTTCCAGTCCATCCGCGCCATCAGCAAGGTGCTGACCGCGCGCGTGGCGGAGAAGATGGTGGACGCGGGGCTGGGCACGGCGCCCGAGGGCTGCAATGACTGGGAGAGCTACGTGGCCTCCAACATGTGGAACGCCGACGCGCTGTAGGCTGCAAGCTGCACGGACTGCAACATGTGGATTGCGGGCGCGTTGTAGGCAGGACGTGTGCCTGCGCAGTGTGCGCTAGGTGTCAGTCAAGCTTGAGCTACATGGGTTGCAACATGTGGCCTGCGCTGGGCGCAGCCTCAGCAAGAGGGATGCAGCGCGATGCATGATGGATGCATTGCTGCAGCTCAGTAAGGCGGGTGTGCGGCGCGGGGCTTGCAGGCTGTGTATCAACACAGAGATGCGCATGCTGTGGTGGGTGGCCAGGCATGTTGTATGCATAGCGGCTGGAACGTTTTGCGAGGGAGCAGCGAGGAGGGTTCGTGCGAGCACGGTTGGCGTGTTTGGACCTGCGTGCTTTGCAAAGCAATGTCAGGCCCTGGTGTGCAAAGCATGCAGGGGTGCAGTTGGCAGTTGAGGTCTGTGCAAATGCATGGGCAGCTGTCAGCCGCTGAGCAGCAGAGTGCAATCACGCATGAGCAGGGTGTATGCATGCTGGGAAGTGAAGCTTTGATACAAGTATGTTGGTTAAAGAGCGCAGCATTACATGGACCTACCGCGTGTGCTGCTTCAGGGATACACTGGTTTGGGTTTGGGCTGCTGTGGTATGGCGTGTGTGAGCAGCTGTGAGGGCACGCAAGGTGTTGGGTATGCCTTGCCTGCTACTCGGCTTGGGTTACAACTGAACGTTGTGAGCAGGAATTGCTTGATTCTCAGCATTGCAGTACTGTCTGCTTTTCTACTCGCAGCCTTGGGAGGCAGTGCGGGCAAGCAGTGTGCATCCTGTGTGCACCATGCACTTGCCTGTCTCCCAAGGCCAGCTGACTGTGTACTAGTGACTGATGGTGTGTGTGGTTTTGAGTTGCTTTGTTTGGTGGGTATTTGGCACACGCTGCGCACAGTGTGTGTTTACTTCTTGTGTGTACGGTTCCAGCACTGCCTGGCACTGCCTGGCAGGCAACACACTGCAGAGTGTGGTTGCGTGTGCATGTCAGCGTTCGTGTGTGTACTTGTGTGGTGGCAGTGGCCGCAAGCTGAAATCAGGAGTAGTGCTGTGCGCGGTTGTGGCTCAGCGCGCCTGTGATGCAATGCTACAGGAGAGGACATGGGCAAGAGCAGCTGTTATGCATGGATTTGAGCCAAATGTGTTGTGCCACTGCTGTTGCTTCTGCCTTGAAAGCGCAGGTGCTTGCTTTGGAGGGGTTTTGATTTGGCAGCCTTCGTAAGCACAGTGGTTTTTGGCAGCGTTGCAGTACATATATGCGCAGGCGCTTGCAGGCAGCAGAGATACATGAACTGATCATGGTACCATGTGCAGTGGGAGGTGAAGACACAACGAAGGCTGCACCATTATGGAGTTGGGACGTTCAGCCAGCGTCACGTAGGTTGGTGTTTGCCCAGCACCTTGCAGCGGAGCAGCAGGGAGCATGCCGTGTTTGGCAGTGGTGGAAAGCAGGGCTGCAACAAGCCCATGCAAGATTGCACAGGACGTCGCCTCATTCATCGTGTAAAACACAGAAGCTTGTTATTGCTAATAATTATAAGACAAGGATGAAGGGACGTCGTCAACGACGGAGAGACACGTGGTTCTCACTGCATAGGGCAGAGTTGCACAGCCGTCACCTGCTTGACGCCTTTGTGCCAGACATTGGCTAAAATTTGAAAACTAATCACTGTGACCTCTGCTGATATCCTACCTATGCTCAGGCTGCATCCAGCGGATGGTGTGTCACTTGGGCCCACATTGAAACACCCCGCCACAGCTTGATCGCAGCCCAGAGTATATGTATCGCCGAGCTTGGTGAGGGATAACTACGTCTTGAGCCGCTTCGTCCGGCCTTCAGCATCTTCGGCCAGGAACCAATCTCCGATACCAAATCGGAGAGGCAAGAGGCAGCATCGCAGCTGAAGTTATCACCACATCCTGGTTTGGTGAATCTCCAGACAAGAGAGGATCTGTGAGTTGCAAGCATGTCTGCCGTCGTTCAGAGAAGCAGGCTTGCAACGCCCAGTTGTGAACTTGCCACACTGGCCACAGTTGCAGCTGTCTGCCCAGATACTGAGCACAACCCTTGTTTGACGTGCAGGCCATGTCATCGTATCTTCGCATACCCCTGGCGGGCCTGCTACTGCTGTGCCTGGGAGCTGCAGCAGCAGCAGCTGAAGTGGCCAGTACAGGCACAGGAGCCAGGAGGCTGCTTGAGGCAAACAAGCTGCCTGAAGGCTCCTCACAGTCCAACCCGAAGCGCTACATCCTGGATGTGAGGGCTACCCTGCTGTGCTACCTTTGTGTCCAGATGCATAATCAGCATGTCACTCATGCTGCTGTGCTGCCCCCTGCTGCACAGCTGTCCTGCAAGTGTTCAATGGTCGGCAACAGCAAGCAAGCATCGCCTGGTGCTGCTGCATGGAAATCAAAGTCTGAACATGTCTTGCAGCAACCAGGACACCATAGAGCACCCGCAGTTGGTTGATGATCAGCATGGCCCATGCCTGCCTGCGGTTGTGCCAGTCTGGTGCATGCTGTGCTGGAAAGTGGTGCGCTGTGTCCTGATGAAGCTGCTGCTGCTGCTGCTGCTGCAGGTCACTGTTGGCACGCGCGCCCCCGACTGCGTGGCGCGCAAGGTCATCCTCATCAACAACAACTTCCAGCCACGGCTCACCTTCACACAGGGCGACTGGGTGGAGGTGAGGGCAGGGCACCGCTTGGTGCTGCGCTGTGCCTGGCCGTGGCTTGTGTTTGCAGTGCTGGCAGCACCAACACCGGCCATGCCAGCAGCATGTGCAGCACTGCAGTGCTCAACTTCCTGCAAGGCGACTGGGTGGAGGTGGGGCACAGCTGGGTGCTGCTGCATGCGGTGATTATAACATTGCGATGGCTGCGATAACAGCAGCCATCGCATGCCCAGCCACACAGGACACACAGCATGAAAGCCATGTGGATACAAGCAGCGTTGTCATTGGTGCAGTGCATACAGCAGCGGGCAGCACACCAGGCCACTACAGGGCAAACTAGCGCCACCAACGTCGGTCGCAGCCCCAGCAGCAGATACACAGCACTGCAGCGCCTGCCTCTCCTCGCTGAGCCCCGCCTGTCTGTAAATGTGGCTGTGCTGTGCAGGTGACTGTTGTGAACAAGCTCCCTGCTGATTGGCCCTCAGTGGCCAAGGGCATCACAGTGCACTGGCATGGCTTCAGGTGAGCAGCCGGCTGCAACTGCGGACAGCTCAGCACCAGCCACAGGTGCTGAGCAGCAGTAGCAGCATGGCTTCAGGTGAGCAGCCGGCAGCAACTGCTGACAGCTCAGTACCAGCCACAGGTGCTGAGCAGCAGTAGCAGCATGGCTTCAGGTGAGCCGCCAGCAACACATATGCATGCACTGCCGCTGATAGCTAAGCACCAGCAGATGCCACGCCTGCCCAGCAGCAGCAACAGCAGCAGCAGCAGAGCAGGTCAGTCACCAGCCCAGGCGACTCTGCGCTCCAGGGCATCATGCAGCATAACTGGCCCACCTATGTGCTGCAGATTCTTCCATTCTAAGCACCGTGTATGTCGTTGCGTGCCTGCTGCTGCAGCCTGCGCGGCAGCCCCTGGATGGACGGCACCAAGTTTGTCAGCCAGTGCCCCATCCCAGCAGGCACCAGCTTCACCTACAAGTTCCAGGTGCGGCGCAGCTGTGGCAGGCGATGCGCTTGCCGCTTGCCGCAGGCATGTAAACAGGCCGTTGAACAGCAATATGTAGTGGCCATGTGTGGTGCCGCATCCCAGCAGGCACCAGCTTCACCTACAAGCTCCAGGTGCAGCGCAGCAGTGGCAGCGATGAGCCTGAGGATTTGCTGCAGCCATGTACACAGGCCTTCAGACAGCAACATGTAGTGGCCATGTCCAGTTCCAGGCAGCGATGAGCAGCTCTGGAGGCATGAGCAGGCACAGCGACAGGCGCTCAAGCAGCAACATGTAGCATCACTTGCTTTGCTCCTTCGCTGTGGCTGTCGTATGCATTGCTTTTCTTGCCCTGCATGTGTTATGTTGCCTGTGCACTTGCACACAAACTGCGGCCGCTGCTGCTGCTGCTGCTGCAGGTGAACGAGATGCCTGGCAGCTACTTCTACCATGACCACAGCTCCCTCAACAGGGCAGACGGCCTGCAGGTGCGGGGCGCAATGCAGCAGCAGCACTGGCACTACGCAACACTGTGTATGACCTGTCTGCTAGCAGCAACTTCAGGGGCACTCGGCAGGTGTAAGACCGGCGGGAGGTGCTCTCTTGACCAACCAATGCCGCCTCGGGCATCGTCCTGCATATTCCTATGCTTGACCAACCCACTGCCTCTGCAACGCGTGCGGCGAGCGGGCATTCAGGTCTATCGCCTTACTTCAGCTTGTTCTGACTGTGCACATGGTTCCGTGCTGTGCTGCTTCCTGTCGTGTCACCCCGCAGGGCCCGCTGTGATGTGCCACATGTCAACCGCATCTATTCAACTGAGTGATTTCTGACTGTGCACATTGCTCCTTGCCGTGCTGCTGCCTGTCGCTCCACCCCGCAGGGCCCGCTGGTGGTGCTGCCACGCAAGGACGTGCCCCCGCTGGTCAGCCCCGCCCCTGATGCCAGCGACGTGCTGTTCCTCACAGACTTTTGGCACTTCACCGGCAACGCGCTGGCCATGAGGCTCAACAGGTGAGAGGTGGTGGTGGTGGTGGTGCTGCTGCTGCTGCTGCTGCACCGGCAGCGCGCTGGCCATGAGGCTCAACAGGTGAGGCGGTGCTGCTGCTGCTGCTGGTGGTGCTGATGCTGCTGCTGCTGCTGCTGAATCTGATGCTGCTGTTGGTGCGGCTGCTTTCAAAGAGTGCGGCAGGTTGTGTTGGTGCCTGAGGTGCAGAGGTGTCCTGCGACATGCTCATAGGCTCCACAGGTGGGGCCAGTGCTGCTGATGCTGATGATGGTGGTGGTAGTGATGCTGCTGCTTGAAAGGGGTGTGGCATGTAGTGTTGGTGCCTGAGCTACAGAGGTATCCTGCGACAAGCTCATGGCTCATCGGGTGCATTGCTGTACACTCTCTGCAGGAAGGGCGCAGTCTGCATGACCACAGTTCCTGCAAAGCGGATGGTAGCTGCGTGCCACACACATTAATAACGTGCCTGTTGTGTCGTGCTACTTGGCTGCTATGCAGGCCGTTTGACCCCAACCAGGCGACCAGTGCAAGCGGTGGCTGGTGCTGGGTCGGCCTGCCTCGCTCGCTGCTCATCAACGGCCTGGGCAACTATGGCGAGTGTGAGGATGTATACACACGCAAGGTGGGGCTACTACTGCTCATAGACTTGCTGCACACCACGTTGCTGGGGCTGTGCTTGGCTGCACCCAGCCGCTGTGCATCTCAGCAACTGCAGCTGCACGCTGTGTGCTTGATTGTGTGTTCTGCTGCTGCAGCTGGATTCCATCTTGTCCTTGTTGTCACGCATGTTGCTGCTGCTGCTGCTGCTGCTGCTGCAGGTGAATCAGACGCTGCCGTTCCGCAGCGACGGCCACAAAGCCAACAGCACAGACCTCATGAGCCCCAATGCTTGCGTGGCTGGGCAGCTGGGAGCCACTGCAGAGCCCAGCAGCTGCAAAGTGGAGCTGAAGGCAACAGGTGAGACAGCAGGCAAGTTCATGATGCATGCCTTCCCTGTGCAGTGGAGCTGAAGGCAACAGGTGGGGCAATGTGGATAGTGCATGCTGCTGCTGTCCCTGTGCGAGTAAAGTTGACAATGAGTGACCTGGGTGCTGTGCTGCACTAGCTTTGGTGTTGGTCTGACGTACCTGGCTGCTTCATGCGGTGGAAGCAGCAGCTGCACAGCTATACATGCACTTGGCGAGGCCGTTGCAATGGCGCAGCACACTTACACATGCACATTGCTGCTGCCTGCAGGCAAGACCACCTGCGGCCAGCGCTACAGCGTGACCGCCAAGGCAGGCAAGACGCAGCGGCTGCGCCTGATCAACGCGGGCACGCTGGTGTACATGACCGTCTGCATCCAAAGCCATACACTGACCGTGGTGGCGCTGGATGCTGCGCCTGTGGAGCCGCGGGACTTTTTCGAGTGCGTGGACATCAACACGGGGCAGAGGTGAGCGGCAGCGGCGATTGCGTGCAGCGGCAACGTTGTGTAACCTCAGGCACTGCCCCAGCTTCAAAGCTTGTGTACATTGGCATCAGACAGCGGTGTGAAGCAGCAGCGCGCGCTGCAGCAGCAGCAGCAGCAGTGTGCAGCCTCAGCAGCAACAACGTTTGTGTACATTACAGCAACATCGGACAAAGGTCGGCAATAGCAGCAGGGGCAGCTGTTCTGCATCCGCTAGGTTGTGCTTGGCGGACCCCGTGTTTTCGGTTATCTTCCATCCAGGGCAGTTGTTTCTGGCCTGCAGTTGTGCTGCACCTGTGCATCAGCTATGGTGCTCCAGCTTGTTGGTGGCATGTTGTCACCGTGGAAGGCCTCTGCGCCACCTGGCCTTATAAGCGCCGTGCTGCCGCGCTGCTGCATGCAGGGTGGACGTGCTCATCAAGCCCAACCAGGCTGGCGTGGACACCAGCAAGTCCTACTGGATCAACGTGGGCAGGTGCGCACGTCTTATAGCAATTGTGTGCTTTCAACATATTGGCAGCAGTTGCAGCAGCGTTCAAGGATTGGGATGGCCCCGCTTGATCACGACGCCAGCGGTCACAGCAGCCACCCAAGCCAGTGCACACTGCACGGGGATGACACCTGTTGCCTGTGTGAGTTGCATGACGCGTCAGACGCCTGTGCATGACTTTGCACTTTGCTGCAGCAGCACCTTCAATGCATCGCAACCTCAAACATCTGCATGCATGTCTCTTACACATCTCCCTGCTGCCCTGTCATCATCACACCCCTTGTCCAACCCCGCAGCCAGTACCGCAAGGGCGCGCCGTCTGCGTACGGCATCTACCGCTACGAGAGCAGCAAGGCCACCCCGGACCCCAGCCAGATCATCCAGCCGGGGCCCATGGCAGACAGGAAGTGGTGAGAGACGGCAGATGCATAGCAACAACTAACATTTGGCAGGCGCTATGAGCTGCACTGTTTGCACTGTGACTGAAGCCGAATCGCTCAACCAGATTCAGTGTGCCGCGACATGTGATCTGAGCTGAGGTCTGGATTCATGAGCCAGACTAAAGGATGTTGTGGCAGGGCAGTAGATGAGGGCGTGGGAAGGCGCAGGCTGTACGCTTACATGCTGAGCTGCCAGTGCGCGCACACCGCCACTAGTACAGCAACACCACACAACTCAAGACTTCTGTTTCCTGCGGCTTGCGCTTGCAGGAATACGTCTGTCACCATGTCATTCCGCCCCAACCGCGCCCTGCTTGACTCCAAGGCCGACAAGAAGAAGAGCACAGCACCCTACCTCTACCCAAATGCTGCCCCCAAGTCCTTCAAACTGCCAAGCACCAGCATCAGCCGCCGCTTTGTCCTGCAGTCAACACAGCCCCTCATCGAGTCAAACGGCATGCTGAAATGGGCCCTTGACAGCATCGCTTACCCTGTGGCCCCGCCCTGCAAGCCTGTGCTCGACAGCGTGTATGACAACCCTAACTGGGTGTCCAGCGTGCCTCCCGTGCCCTCAAACGGCCCCAACCAGGCACTGTACTTCACGCCTAAGGGCGGCAACGCCAGCACATGGGAGGGAAATGGCAAGGACCTGCAGGTGGGGTGTGTTGCGGCAGGTAGTGCAGCTGCAGCAGGGTTGATTATATTTCAAAACGGCGGACCACCCGCTGCTTGAATTAACAGCTGGCAGGTAGCAGACGTAGGTCCTTGAGAGCCTACTGCCTGTGACAGGGACGCAGATATGCAAGATGCTCGGCAGATGCCACCCTTAGCAACAGGTCGACCTGCGCACACAGTGTGCGCTGCATCTGTCAGCAACTTCTTGATGACTCATGTTTGCGGGAAAAAGATGCCTTTGCACAGCACCTCGCAACCTAGCCCATACCCACACCTGTGTGCTGCACACTTTTGCTCTGCTACAGCTTGTGGATGCTGCCGGCTCCAGCAGCAACGTCGTGATCAAGCTGGGCAAGCCAGGAGCAGCCAGCCACGTGCTCAGCCTGAGGCCAGGGGAGATGGTGGAGATCGTGATCCAGAACAACAGGGCCGGCTTCAACGGCGGCCAGTATGCTTCAGCAAATGACTCGCTGACCAACAACCGCAACGGCCGCGAGCAGCACAGCTTCCACCTGCACGGTCACCACTTCTGGCAGGTGCGACAGTGCTGGCAGTGCCATTCACGACCATGACTACCTTGCTTGTCTGCTTGGTGTATCTGCGTGTCTGTGGGCCTGCGCTTGTCAGCTTGTCCGTTGGGAAGTGTGCGCAGCAGGCTGCAAGTCTGTCATTTGCAAGCACAACAACAAATGCAGCTGAGGGCTGCGAACATCTTGTGCCGCTTGCTCAGCATGCCTTTCATAATGCTCAAGTTAGTCACCTCTTCAGGCAAGCATCTCACGCTGTGATGTGATTGTGTCTGCTGCTGTGCAGGTGGGCATGGGCATGGGCGAGTGGAGTGAGGACAAGGTGAAGACCGATTACAACCTGGTCAACCCTCCGCTGCGTGACACCACCACTGGTGAGGATGCCGGGAGCAGGGGCGTGTAGTGCAACAGTGGACGCACCTGTATGTGCTATTGCAGTAGTTGTTGTATGTTTGCAGAATAAGCTGCGAACTGCAGTTGAATGGTGGTGTGCAGAGGGCCTGCATTGCCACAAAAGCAGCTGCCAGAGGCCTGTCGTTTGGTGTGTTTGCAGCTGCTGGGCGATGTGCCCTGTGCAGCGTGGCGCATCAAACAGTTTAGGCTGCAAGCTAATGCCTCATGCATGTGCCTCGCGACAATGTGTGCTTCGACACAGTACCGACAGGTGGGTGCTGCTGCTGCTGCCTGCAGTGCTGTTCAATGGCACCACTGAGGACAAGGCGGCCTGGGTGGCACTCAGGTGGGTGGGTGGGCTGGGGTGGCCATGACTGGCCAGGCAGGGCAGCAGGACTGGTTAGGCTCTTGGGCTTGTTGGCAGAGAGCAGCAGCAGCTGCATGCTACGACTGCAGGTGCTCTCACAGGAAGGCTCTGTGCTGTCCTGTCCGGTCCGAGTGATGTCCTGGCATGTGGGCGGGCGTGGGTGGCTCTGATTGGCCAGGCAGAAGCAGCAGGGCCGGCCAACCACTTGGTGGCAGAGTGCAGCAGCTGTATGCTTTGACTGCAGCAGCCCTCAAAGGATTGCTGTATGCTCTGTCATGCCATGGTGTCATGTGCCTGTTGGCTCACCTGCAACGTGAGACTGGATCGACAATCTCACGTGTGCTGCTTGCTGTGCTTGCTGCAGGTTTGTTGCTGACAACCCCGGCACCTGGGTGAGTGATGCCGGCTCCCTTTTACGTGATTGTGTTTAGGGCTTTAGCTGTATCGTCTACTGCTCAGTTATAAAAAAGCCTGCATATCTGGGTTCAACACCTGCAGGGGCCAACAACATACGCATGCGTTTTTCAACAAGCACATTTGCTGACTTGGCGACCTGCTGCCTGCCCTGCGCCCACCTGCTCTGGGCCAACCACCCCTGCAGCCGCTGCACTGCCACATCGCATGGCACGAGTTCATGGGCCAAGGCATCACCATCATTGAGGATGCACCAGCTATTGCCAAGGCCAAGGTGCCACCCGGCATGCCATCCTGCCCTGCCAAGTGCACCTACACCTTTGCCAACTTCAACCCCAACGCTGCCAAGGCTGTGTATGGCAGCAGCGGCCTGCTGGCACCTGACAACTCCCAGCTGCCTTGATTGCGCTGCCAACATGCGCGCGAGCGCGCCAGGAGGAACCAGCGAGCCTCCTTTTCTCGTGACATGAGCTGCTGTTGGCACACATGAGTCTGATGGGCTGTGTGGAATGTGACTCTGGCTGCATACAGCGTGGGAATAAATGCATTGCTGCGACATAAATGTGGGGTTGAGGTATCTTTGGGACTGTCGTAGAGCTAGTTCGCTCTTTCGAGGGCTGCACGCACATGTTCACACATATGCCATTGAGGCATGTGCTTGGAACCAGTGTGTGTGGCTGGTGTGAGTTCATTTGAGTGACTTGGAGCATCATTCAGGCTGTGGCAAGGCGGCTGCTGAAGGGAAAGTTCATGGTCACAGGCCTGTACGCACACGTAAGCACGCGTGCCAGCGAGGCATGTGCTTGGAACCAATGTGTGTGGCTGGTGTGAGGTTGTATGTGTGTGTGGCTGCTGTGAGGTCGTATGAGTTACCTGGGGGGTAGATGCTTGGGAGGTCTAATGGCGCTGCGAGGGGGGTCAGCTGGGCAGTCCAGCGGCTGACACAGCTGTGGGAAGCTGCTGGCTGGAATTGAGCTTACTTTCCGCTAGAAGGTTTGGGTTGCTTTGGTTGGGTTTTAGATGGAGGCTGCGGCTGAATATGCAATGTATGGCATGTGTACAGCCTCTGCCAGCCAACTACTCTGGGGCCTGCACAGCATGCTATGCACAATGCACAGTCAGCAGACATGGGTATCTCAATACAACAGATGCCGGGGCGTCCAGAGACAGGGGCATACAACAGCTTGTAGCAGGCGGCTGCTTAAAATGGCGTTGCTGACAGTACCAGCAGCTGGTGCCAGTGTGGGGCTCTTTGAGTTCGTGCTCATCTGCTTACTTGCCTAGTGGGTTGACTTGTTTCCTAAGCATGCAGCGGCATGCTGCTGCCGTGTGCTGTCACAGCTGCCAGTGTGCGCATGTCCTCTGGTGGCCTGTGGATCAGCTGCGAGGCAGCCTGGCTGGTTGCTCAGCTTTTGGGGGTCCTCTCTGAATGCTCGGGCTTTGAGTCGCTTAGTCACTTGCCGTGATGCTGCTGTTGAGATCAGATCAGATACTTTGTAGGTGTGGTGAGTTGGTCAGGATCTGTCATTTCTGGGAAGAGCCTGGCGGCTGGCTGGCTGGTCAGGCTAGAAAGGCCTGGACACACCATGACTTGCAAGGGTGTGAACTCCCAGGCCAGGCATGCTGTATGGTGAGTGTGGCTGTGGCTGTGTCTTGCGCTGATGTGTACTTTTGAAGGCAGGTGTATGGTGTGTGCTGTCTGCTGACAGCACTGAGCTGCGGACATGTGAATCAGCTGCGACTATGGTGCAACACGTGTACAGCATACCTCTGCTGCAATGACTGACAGCAGAGCGGTTTTCCCTCTGGGAAAATGCAGAAGATTCAGAGGTGCGGTCGCCTCTCGCTGTGCTGCAGACGTGTCGCGACTGTATCTACAAGACCCCAATGCATGTGCGGCGACTGTGCAAACTTGTGTGTGTACCTGTGTGGGGTGTACTCTGACAGAGAAGGCATTGCGTTCGGATGCGTGTGTGCATGCACGCGTTTGTGTGTGCGGTGTACGCAACATGACACAGCATGGTGTGTTGCGGCGTGGCTGTTCAGCTGCTGTCGCAGTGCTTGATGCTCAGCTTTCTTGCCGGGGACAGGCTGGAGCGATGCAGCCCCTGCAAGCTCAGCAATTTTGGCAGCACCGCAGCACAAGGTTGCAGTGCAGGCACCTTGGAACCCTGTTTTGACGATACAATTTGGTTTCTGATGCTGTACAACTACTTTGTGGTGTGTTTGGAAGGCCAGTAGACGCCGTTTGATGGTACTCACCAAAAAAGCACTCTCAAGTGAGCCAAGCAGGGGTCGAAGTGGGTACGTCCTTGCAAATGTGCTTGAAACCCTGTTTTGACGATACAATTGGGTTTCTGATGCTGTAAAACTACTTCGTGGTGTGTTTGGAAGGCCAGTAGACGCCGTTTGATGGTACTCACCAAAAAAGCGCTCTCAAGTGAGCCAAGCAGGGGTCGAAGTTGGTGTCCAAGATGATATCGTCCTGATACACAGAAGCCTCAGAAGGGCGCCAGTAGAGGTCAACCAGCTTCGATGCTAAGCGTTCGACAGCTTTCGATCGCCGCTGCTGAGGTCACACATACATACGTTTTTTTACCTCATCCAGGCTACATTTACACCCAGCACCCTGCTGCTGCTGCTGCTGCCAGAGGCACCACGTGCATCCTCAGCAGTAGCAGCAGCCCCCCCTACTGCTGCACAAGCACCACCCTACAAGTAGACACCGCCCAGGCAATGCTCAACACCAGCCAGAAGCACCAGCCGCCACCCCTAGCTACTGCTGCGCAAGCACCACCCTACTACAAGTAGACACCGCCCAGGCAACGCCCAACACAAGCAAGAAGCACCAGCAGCCCCCCCTACTGCTGCGCAAGCACCACCCTACAAGTAGACACCGCCACCCTACAAGTAGACACCTCCCAGGCAACGCCCAACACCAGCAGCCACCCTACAAGACACCGCCCAACACCAGCCAGCAGCACCAGCAGGCCAGACTACTCAACAGCCAGCCCAGGCCTGCAGGATCATCGCCGTAGCAGCACCAGCAGCCACACTGCTGCTTGCAGCCACCCCTAACTACTGCTGCGCAAGCACCACCCTACTACAAGTAGACACCGCCAGGCAACGCCCAACACCAGCAAGCAGGCACAACACCACAAACACCAGCATGGGGCCACACGTCGACGCCAAGCCAGCAAGCTACTACTCATCCACTGCCTCAAACAGCTGCTGCTGCATCACCGCGCAAGGGAGCAGGCTGTGCACCACGCCCTGCTGCAGCCCTGCCCAACACCAGCCAGCCAGCCAACACCAGCAGGCCAGACTACTCAACAGCCAGCCCTGCTCTGCCCAGCTAAGCAGCCAGCATGGCCGCCTCCAGTGCCGAGCAGCAGCCGCAGCAAGTCTTGCTTGTTGGCAGAGCTCGCTCGCGCGAGAAAGGCGGCGACCGCGGTGGGTGGTTCCAGCTTGGTGTTGTAGTGCTGCCCCAGCTTGCCAAAAAGCCAGGGGGTGTACGACTGGATGAGCACCGCGACGGTCGAGTCTGCAACCGGTTGTGCTGCAGTGTGCTCGTCATCATCACCAACTCCAGTGCGCAGGCCGATGCTGAGTTTGGCGAACTCCTGCTGCTGCTCGCGGAAGACAGCCCCAAAGCCCTCATGCACCAGCTGCTGGTCATTGATGCGCACACCAGAGCAGCACAGCGTGGGCAGCCTCACAAGCAGGTCGTCAAAGCTCTTGCTGCTGGCAACGCACAGCGTGGACGTCTGGAAGTCCGCATCCACGCTGGCGATGTCAAAGGCCGGCATCAGCTCCTTGCTGTTGCCCTTCTGGCCCTTGTACAGCCTCTCCACGCGCTGGTCGCTTGGGGTAGCATCCACCACCATCTGGATGGCCTGCTGGCAGTGACCGAACAGCTCGCTCTTCAGCACCCCGGACACGAGCACGTCTTCGGGTGGGCAGGGCTCTTGCACAGTGTGGGACAACACGCAGGCGTCCTGCACAACTCCATCCTCCAGGGTGTCGCTGTCCTTGAGGTGCACGGGGATGTCCTTGACATCGCTGAAGTCGCCGCTGGGCTGCAGGCACAACACGGGGCGGCAGGTGGGGAGGATTGTGAGTTACACCCTGTGCCATGCAAAAAAATGTGGTAATCAATACGTTGACAACGTGTACCACAACAAACCACCTGGCAGTGGGACCAAGGTTGTCATGGGACCTTGGGGGACCCACTGTATACAAACAGGGCGTAGAAGGGCATGAGGTGGGGACTGCTGTCCACAAAATGCTGGGCCCTGCTGTAGGGCAACCTAAACCCAGCAACTGCTACTAGAATAGGGACCCACCAGGAGGATGACGCTACCATTGGTCCGCTTCTCCAGTTGGACCTTGCAGTAGCTCTGCTGCATCTCCGGACCGTGTTGGAATGCTCGACCCATGTAGTCCGAGCTCACGCCGGACTGGAGGGCATCCTTCTGCGTGCTGCTGCGCACGTCCTGCTCGGTGCCCATAATGGACGACGCCAGCACTTCCGGTGCCTGCTGCTTGGAGTCCTTGATTGTCTTGCCCCCACCCTTCTTTGTGGTGCCACGGACAATACTCTGTGCCGTGTAGCGCTCCCCGACCCGCGTTAGGAACAGCATCGACTTGCTGCGGTTCACATCGTCGCTGCTGAGCGCTCTGCATGTGGGTACCTGTGGTTCACAGCAGTAGCAGCAGCAGATGTGTCAACTGCAGATGTGTCAACTGCAGATGTATCAGCAACCTGGCAGCAGCTGGCCCAGCAGCACTGCACACGCCTGCAGCAGCAGCAGCAGATGTGTCAAGTTGCATTCAACCTTCAACGGTCGCCTGGCACAGGAGGAGGATCACAGCTCCTCAGCCACGTGCTGTACATGGCAACTGCTAAAGTCGCAGCCCCATTGTCGACAAACCCTGCGACTGTACTCACCATGGGCCTGCTGCTGCCGCCGCCGCCGCCGCCATCGCTCCCTGCTGCAGCAGCATCGGGCATGCTGCTGCTGCTGCTGCTGCTGCTGCTGCTGCTGCTGCTGCTGGGGTCCTGCAACGAAAAACAGCGGAAAGGTGCGAGTTGCGTCAGCCACGTTTCACATCCCCCCCTCCCCCAGTTGTATCCCCAAGAAGATGGCCTCAGCCCTACTGCCACTCCAAGCTATGGGGGCGCGGCTTCGGGCGCTGGGGTATCCGTTGAGTGCTGGTCATGTTCAGCACCTGCTTTCTGTGCAGCATGAAGAGAGCAGCTGCAGAGGAGTCCCCTTTTTGATTGAGGAGCCTACTACTATAGGGCAGCTCATACCTGTGTGAGCAAGCTGGGGAGGCCGCTTGGCGTCTTGCGGGGGAGGCCAACATGCGCGTTGCTCTGCAGCGTGCATACATACATGGCACTGTTCACGTACAAGATGATAGGCGCTTGCCAGTATACTAGCACTGAGACTGCACAACCATGCTGTGCTGCACAAAGCTCTGCATTTGACCAGACAGGATGATGCAGTTGGCTGGCGGTCTGAAGCCTGGCCAACTACTACTCACCTCTTCTTCCTCTTCTTCCTCTTCCTCCTCCTTGCTCTGCGCGCAGGCAGTACATACAACAGTTGGACCCACTACTACGGGAGGAAGTACACAAGCATGCAACTCACTACACCCAGCACCACGATGGGCTACGCCCCCATAGCCCGGAATCTGAAGCATATCAAACCTATGTCACCACTCGCACAACAAACCACCTCGCAGTGGGACCAAGACCGTCTTGGGGACCACTGTATACGGCAGGGCGTAGAAGGGCACGAGGTGGGTTGTCAACAAAGTGCTGGGCCGTGCTGTACAAGTGACAGCGGCTGTTGAAAGCACACCTTGTTCTGCCGCTCAGGGGTGACCTTGTGCAGCAGGCGCGCGTGCAGGGTGCCGGTGATGATCATGTCAAGCATCTGACAGAACATGATGACATGGCCAAGGGACAACATGCTCAAAGCCGGTGGCATGGCCAGCTCCCGCATCTGGGTCCCGTAGACCTCCTCCTTCACCTTCTTCTCCGGAATGCGAACCTTGCCGCGTGCTACATCCATCAGGGTTGCCCTGCTGTTGTTCAGCAGCTGCTTCACATGGCAGCTGCTGCTCTGCTGCAGGCCGTACATGGCCACGGCTGCGGTGGGGATGTGCGCTTCCCCAATCAGCAGCTTGCAGCACGAGATGTCCAGCAGGCAAGGGTCGCTGGGGCGCGTGGTGCAGCGCAGGTTGATCAGCTGCGAGAGAAGGGTCATGGTCTTCTTGTGCACCGCCACCAGCTTGGAAGATTGTAGCCGGTTGACAGAGCTGCAAATTTGCATGAAAAAGCGCAAAGCAGCTTGTTGCATGCAACCATGGTGTGCATATTGGGTTGTGTGCAGGGCCGCCCTGCAATGCACACAGCCCCCACCTCTGAGCTTGGCAGCTGCCGCAACAGCATGCACCGGGTCGCAAAAAATAGGTTGTGTGTCTTGGATTGTGCGCAGGGCCGCTCTGCAATGCACACATGTGGTAATCAATACGCTAACAACGTCTACCGGCTGGCCGCTCACGTCTTGGACATCTTGGCCAAGTCTCGCATCACGCTGGCGAAGTCGTGGCAGAAGTGCAAGAGCCACTTGCCCGGCACCTGCAGCGTGCGCGCAGGCTCAGACTTCTTGAGCTTGCCAGTTTGCTCCGCGGTGCTCAGCAGCATCTTGATGAAGTCGACACCCATTGGGTTCTCTGCAGCCAGCCGCTGATGACCCGCTGTGGTGTCCACCTGCACACAGGTGTCGCTTGACTCGCCTGAAAAAGCAGCAGCAGCAGCAGCAGCAGCATCGGTAGATCCAGGTCAGCATCATCATGAAGGGGGAGCAGCACTGCAGGCAGGGCAGCTACCTCCATGCAACCAGGAGGGGGCCAAAGCATGCAGTGAAGCACACTCGCCTGGGCTCATGCTGCGCCCAAACACGTAGCGGAAAACTGTGCGCAGTGAAGACACATTCCCCGCGACTGTAGTCAGGTGCAGGGCCTTGTCCCCTGCCTGGCGCGCGCCCTCGTTGGTAAAGAAGGTCTCGCTGGTCGCAATACTGCACGACGGCGCGATGCAGTGCATGACAGCGCTTGGTCGGCGTCATGCCATCGGCAATTGCAGACAGCATGTTGTGCAGTTGAGCATGTAGCTGCTGCTTGAATTGTGATGACGACGGTGTCGTGGTGCACTTGCTGGTCAGGTTGCTGTCACAGAACATGTGCCACCCACACTCAAACATTCGAGCTGCTGCTTTGAAGTCACCCACACGTAAGCAAGCTGCTGATACACTGACCTGCGGCAAAGATCACCCTCCGTCATCGTCATGACCGTCATGAGGGGCAGCTGATGCAGGCCAGCCTTGAAAAAGGCTGTCAGATGTTTGAGGTTGCCGCGTCCTTTGACAAATCGGCCAACCTCACCATCGCTGCTCACACCTGCAGCATGCAGCAGCTGTTCTGCATCGCTTAGCAGGTTCTTCTGCCTGTCCTTGTCCTTCAGCTTCGCGAGAAGCCTGCCTGCGTCCGGGTACAGCTTCTGCGCTACGTTGCGGAAGGTATCCGGACTAAGCTCCCACTGCAACGCCTTCCTGTGGATGATGTTGGTGATGGTGCGGCGCAGGTCTTGATGATCCTGAGTAGCAGCAGCAGCAGCAGCAGCAGCAGCACATACCAGTGGCTTACACCCAGCACCATGCAAAAGTGGACAGCATAGATGTGTGTGTGTGTGTGTGTGAGACCATGGCCAGAAAGAATGCATTCTCTGCAGCTGCCACCCTATCTGTCATCACAGCACATGCACAAAAAGCATCCTGACACCGCTGCTGGCAATGATGATCATGACTGGCCTTCCATCTGACCGTCTACCTGACATGCATACCTAGGTCTCTCTCGCTCTCGTGCTCACCTGTCCGATCATGATCCGCATCTCCTGCGGTGGGTATGCTGCTGCTGCAGCACTGCTGCCAGGCTGCACAGGGATTGCTGCAGCACTGCTGCCAGGCTGCACAGGGATTGCTGCAGCGCTGCTGCCAGGCTGTGCAGGGATTGCTACTACTGCAGCACTGCTACCAGGCTGCACAGGGATTGCTGCAGCGCTGCTGCCAGGCTGTGCAGGGATTGCTGCAGTGCTGCTGCCAGGCTGTGCAGGGATTGCTACTACTGCAGCACTGCTGCCAAGCTGTGCAGGGGGTGCTGCTGCTGCAGTGCTGCTGCTGTTGCGTTGCCGCTTGGGTGTGCGCTCGGCGTCGGTGCCCTGCAGGCAGGTCACAAGGGGGCATGGCACGGATGTTGTTTGACAATGTATTCATCCCATATGATGCAGGTCACTGGCGCAGTTGCAGGTGTCTGTAAAGGAGCTGGCATTCGCACACTGCTAGCAGCAAACGCTGCAAGTGACATGACAATCACACATGAGCCAGTTCTACAGCTGCCGCTACTGCCCCCTGCAGCCAATGTTGCCTTGTCACCTACGTCATCTACCTTGCGCTTGTGGGCAGCCTTGCGCCTGATCTTGTTGGTAGCCCCGCGCATGGCATCACCCTGGACAGAGCAGCAGCACACCATGAGTACAGCAACAGGTAAGAAAGCACCACGTGACCTGGTGGTGTGCACGCACAGTCAGTAAAGCTGCTCTGCATATACATCCCAAGACACAAACACAGGATGCAGGTCACTGGCACGGATGCAGGTGCTCCAGTACGTGTGCTGTTTGACAATGGTGCAGACACTACTGCTTTCTGTCAAAGACCTGGCATTTGCGCGCTGCCAGAGTTTGCTGAACTCAGTTGCAAAAAAACCATGACCGGCAATTGCCATTCCTCTCTACTTCTGCCGCTGCTCTGTCGCACCTGCAGCTGGAGCTCGCGTGCTAGACCAGTATTTAGCAGCTCCCTGGCCTTGTCATCAGCCCCAACGCCAGCCAGCCACGCCTCACTGGCCAGGTCTGCAGCAGCAGCGCAGCTACCGAACATGGCATAGCGGCTGCTGCACAGCACCACGCTGCAGGCTTGGAAGCCGGGCTGTTCGCACAGCAGGTTACACAGCTGCTGCGACTCCACTGGCACCCTTTGCAGTGGTGTGTGCGTGAGCTTGCTGTAGAACTTCAGCGAGTCAGGCAGGGGGGCATTGCTGACATCCAGCTGTGCGCGCCGCTGAAGGCCGGAGCTATCGCGCTCGGCGGCCTCAATGCTGCGGATGGTGGCGTTGAAGAGGCCCTGGGTCAAGTGAGGGTCTGGGCCATCCTGGTACAGCGCTTGAGGGCATTCAAGGACAATGTTGCTGCCTGCACCAAGCTGGTTGAGTGCCGTGCAGCTGCTGCACTCCCAGTCATCGTCAGGGATGCAGGCAATCCCCAAGCATGCCATGTGAAGTCCTTGGAAGCATCCCTCACATATCAGCATGGTTTCAGGGCTGTCCTGACTGCCGCATGCTGTGCAGCTTGTGTTGGGGTCAATAGGCTCCCCTACAGTTCCCTCTTGGGTTTCCATAGCACTGCAATGATAGCCAGCAGTAGCAAATTACACCGGTTGGTGGTGGAGCAGCTGTTGTGCAGGCTGGGTTGCAGCAGTACAGCAGCAGCAGGTGGTGTGGTGAGAACACTGGTTGATGGGTCGCTGCTGCAGCGAAGCTGTGCCGCTTGCAAAGCATAGCTGTCACAGGGTTGCTAAGCAGCTCAGGCACTGCAGACACGTCTGATGCCTTGATGACAAGCTGGCATGTTGCACAGTTGAGTGAATCTTGTATTCCATGAGCGTGTGGAACATTGCGCATGTGTGCGTGCCAGGAATGGCAGTGCCTGGAGTCTGCTGCTGCTGCTGCTGCTGCTGCAACAGTCTCACGCTATCAGCTAGGGCAGGCAAGCATTGCACCATTAGGGATGAGCAGATCATTGCATTCCAAGTGCATTAGATGCTAGTGCATTGCATGGCTGCTGGGGCAAACGACAAACAAAACTGTCCGAATGGCTGAAGCAGCCAGCCGACGCCCGCACTCCCACAACTATTGCAACTCCCACAACTATTGCAACTCCGAATGTTTGTCCGCATCCGAATGAACTTGCCTCGTTGCCAGAGCACTATGGTAGGAGGCGGATGGCCAGAATGGTGGATTGTTTCGCTGCAGCACCGGAGACTGGTTGTTTTACCGTGTGTGTCATCTACTGTGGACGTGCACTGATGGTGGAAACAGTCGAGAGGGGCGGCCAGGCGAGGAAATAGTCGAGCGCAGCCAAGGATCAAGATGTTTTGGATTGGCCTTGGACATAGTCTGTGCACGTTTCAGCAACACCCAAACAACTTGCTGCAGTTCACACACAGTCAAAACCGTAGTCCCAACACTGTAGTCCCATGCTCTTTAGAGAGCTTTGCGGCGAGGCAGCCAACCTAGTGCACAGCCTCTTTAGAGAGACTTTTCTGGATCTCCTTTGTGTATGGGTTCTGCGTGAGGGGGCAGGATGATTCTACATTTCTTTCAGTACATGCTGGGTTCAGTTCTTTGATTTTACAGCGCATACAGCCAACAGGACGGGGCTGACTGAACGGCGCACAAACGCCCCCCCCCAAAGCCCAACTGTACAACACGGCTGGCCAGCACCTGCCAGATGCATGAACTGGCACAGCACCTGCAGCCCCACCTCCATCCCCTCACACTTTACGACCTCCACATATCCATCCTGCCAGTGCAAAGACACCCTTCTCCCTCTACACAACTGCCTGCCAGAAACACCACTACACACCCGCAGTGCATGCACCGCTGTCAATAGCTCACAGGGTGCTGATCACAGCAGGAGTGCTGCCTGCCACCAGACACTGCACGCTCACATTGAATGTACAGCTGTCGCAGGTGTGCGTAATGCTCCATGCTGTGCTGCGCATGCAAGCACAACTCCTGCACCACACAGCCATCGTGTTAGTGTGTTGGCACATATCAAGAAGCAATGTATTCAACAAAGGCATACAGCCCCATGCCCGGCATGCCTGGCCAAAAATGCAATGCATACACAATGCAACTTTCTACTGCCCAACTGTGCAATGGCACATGGCGAGTGCTGCCAATCATCCCACCCTCAAGGAGGCGCCTCAGCCACATCACAGCTGTACATATGGCACAGCTCACACACTATTCGCAACGCTACTTTATGCATGCATGTGACAAGCAAACCACCATTCAGGGCGCACAACAAAATGTACAAGAAGGTCACCACCAACCCTGTACACCACTTACCCTTTACACTGTACACCACCCATCAGTATACACAACAATCATACAGCAACCGCAAGCCCAACCTCTGTTGTGCACTGTAGCCATGTCACAGCACAGCTGTGACCAACAGTACCACCCCATACCACCAGCACTCATAGTGGGCTGCACAACCAGGCATTAGCAACGCCCCACTTCAACTGCATCACCTCGTGTCAGCTCCACAAGCTGCCAGAGTCACCCCTGCCCACCTCATTCTGTAAGGCTGCCACTTCACCAGCGCATGATGCCAAAGCCGTGCAGCCTCCTGCCCACATTCCCACTGGCAGAAGAGCCACCAACTGGTGTGCTCACACCCCCCTCTGCCCCAGCGCCATTTGCACCAGCATCAGCGCCAGTTGAGGCACTACCAACTGGCGTGTTGACGCCCTCGCTAGCAGCCCCACCATTGTTAGCTCCAGTAGCATCTGCTGCGCCCATGCTTGCCTGACGGCCTCCTCGCTCCATCACAGTTGAGGACTTGTTGTAGTACACGGGTGGGATGAGGACGTGGTCAATACCATGCACCACCACCTGCAGCAAATGCGATACAGCAGCAGCAGCAGCAGCTAATCTCAGTGTCACACCACATGACAGGGGCACTAAAGCTGCACCTGCACTTGGCCAGACAGCAGATTGAAGTGCCAGGGGATCTGGCAGCAGCAGCTGCTGTATGCACAGGTAGACAGCGTACACTTGACAATGCCCTACCATCACACACTCCTCTGCCACGTTTCCATGCTGCAGCAGCAAGCCACTGCTGCTACCAGTGCTGTGACGGCAGGATTAACACAGCGTACTACAGTGAGGGGACAGGTAACCTACCCCATTGCCAGCCTGCATGTTGGCGTCCACGATGGCAGCGGAGCTGTTGGCGCCATACAGCGTGGCATTGCCGCCATTCCTGTACAACACACATTGATCATGCCAACATCAGTATTTCCCTTCTCAGCATGACTTGAGAATCCAGTTTGAGAAGCTAGTGTGGCATGGCATGCCGTACAGTGCACGCAATAGTAACGGCTTGCAAGCAGCTGCTGCTTGACAAGCATGCATCAGGCAAACATGCTGGGTTACTACTCAACCCAGCATGCTCTTGCCACTCTCTTAAGCTTGCGTACGTTGCATGCAGCGTTTTAATGTCGTGATAAACCTGACCCATTTCATGAAACTGTAGATAACATGACGTTTACATAATGCTGCAGTACACATGGTCCAGCCACAGATCGGCGGCAATCCATGAAGAGGCACCTATATCCCATGAAGAAGCAACCAAGTCCTCATGTGGGGTGTTGTTTCACTCGCACTTGACAGTCGGTGCAGACACAACTACACGATGTACAGCACAAGATCCAGCACTCACCGAGCTGGCACAAAGCCTATGTTGTTGTAGGGCAGAAGCGTCTTCAACTGGCGACTGGCCAGCCGGGGCTCCGCCAGGCTGGCGGTTGTCAGGAGCTGACCAGGAATAACGTGGAAGGCCACCACAGACAGCAGCAGCTGCTTGTTGTACAGGAACTCCTCCTCAGTCACGTTGAGAGCCTTCAGGGCAGCCATGATGGCCTGGTTGGTCGGCGCAAACACTGTGGCACCACCACCGTCAGCTGCGCCTGGGCAGAGAAAAAAGAAGGAGCGTTTGAGAAGAAAAGCAGGCGGTCGACGAATGGTTGGTCGACGAATGGTTGGTTGACACATCGTTGTGAGAACATGCAGGCCAAAGTTAAATAAATGAGTACACAAAAGACCTCACAGAAGCGTTACCACCTGCAGTACAATGATTCAAGCACACTCCCTGCCCTTGGGGTACTTACAGACGTGAGTCATGCATGCTGATAAACATTCCACTTTCAACCCAACAAGCATAGTTCTGCAACAGCCGCTATAGGCAGCCCCAAGGCACAAGCAGCTTCACTTGATGCTTACGAATGCCGCCGTTGGAAGAAGTGTTGGCAGTGTTGCCGCCTGCTGTCTGTGTGCCGTTGGCGTCCAGGCCACTGCTGCCAGCTTGCGCCAGCCTGCGGCCATTGGCAGCAGCACCAGTGGTGCTGCCTGTGCTGCTGGGAGCGCTGCTGCGGTTGTAGATGGTCTGGTTGGCAGCCTGGAGCACGGCTTCAAACAGGCTGTAGTTACCATTGCGTTGGCTGGTGTTGCCAGTGTTGGCGATGTTAGCGGAGACAGAAGTGTTAGAGGCAGAAGTGTTGTTTTGCTTGCTGATGTCGCGCACAGCAGCTGCAGCCAGGGGGATGTAGTATGCAGCGGTGCTGGTGAAGTTGTTGCCAACCACGTCAGCGCCCCAATAGTCAGTGGTGCTTGCCGTGTTGTTGCGCACGCCAGACTCGGCACCAGCGTTGCGCGTGTTGTTGTTGCCAGCAACACTGCGCTCTTGGGTCTGGGGCTGAGTGCAGACAGTCTTGTTGTAGGTGGGTGCTGGCACCAGTGCATCAGGGAATGCACTGCACACAGTGAACATAGCGAGATATTCAGATGAGCACCGGATGCCGCCTGGCTTACGAGTGTAAGTAGTGTGCTGTTCTGATTGCAAGCTTTGTCACCCAACAGCAGCACTGCATGTACTAAAGTGTGCAGCTTGTGCAGAAGCTGCTCTGCGCAAGCTGAGCTGTGCCCGAGCTTCACACTGGTGATGTCGCAACAGGGTGACCTGATGAATGGCGATTGAATAACCATATGCCACTAACGCTGAGTGCCACCACCTCTACATATTATTCCTAGACACGTTGCTGCACGTGCACGGCGTCACATGTCACGCTGGTGTGCAGCCATAACTCCACCTCAAAAGCCGATCACTACATCTAGCACTCACCTTGCAATGCTTGGGCTGGCGCCAGTGATGTTGCCGTACTTGACCAGCTGGCCCCTGAGGATCTCCTGGCCACCATTCTTGCTTGTCCACACACTCACGTACGCCAGACCATGCATCAGCAGGCCAGAGATGTTGGTGGCCACAAGCTTCTGCTGCTGCTGCGGCAGCGCCGCGTTGTTGCCAGTGTTGCCATTGGCGCTGGCCGTGTTGACATTGGCGGTGCTGGCCGTGTTGGTGTTGCCCGCGTTGTCGGTGCCGGAGCTGTTGACGGAGTCGTTGCGCTGTGGGTACGTGGTGCCGTTGATCGTGAAGCTCTCGTTCAGGGCCTGCATGTACTGGGTGATGTTCGCCGGCTGGAAGCGCTGGTTGTTGGCCATGATGTTTTGCTTGCCAACGCTGCGTGTGGCTGCAGACCCGGTGCTGCCGCTGCCGGAGTTGCCTGTTGCGTCATCGGTAGCCTTTGAAACAGGCACTGACGCATTGGCAGCAAGGGGCAGGACCTGGTTGAAGCCGACCTTCTGGGAGAACGCCAGGGTGGATATCCATGGCAGTGCAGGCTTGAAAGCCATCACACTGACGTTAGGCGCTACCGTAGGCCTATTGTCACCTGCAGCCCAGACCGGCATCCAACACAAGCAGAGTCTATCAGCCAGTGCCCTTGAACCAGCACAAAAAGGGCTGCAAAAGGGCCCGCAGGTATTACTGCGGTCACATAAGCAGTGTGCCTGTGCAAGATGCAGCTCAGCCAGCATAGGACACTGCAACCCATTCAGCCACGCTCAACATTGAGACTCCTGCACCAAGCTCTTGCAGCGTGGGTCTGCCAACACAACCAGCATATTGAACAAACATGAGTGCAGTGGCTGCTCCCTTTCTGAAAAAACTAGCCAAACACAGAGTTGGGGGAACTGAGTGCTGGTGCCTCTGCATGCGACACTCAGTCACCTCAATTGGTAACTACAAAGCAAGCACCACTGGTTGTTTGCACAACGCAGCAGTCATCACCTGCATTGGCGCTTGTGCTGGCAGAAGTGTCATTGTTGCCCGTCTTGTTCAGGCCGGTGGCATTGATGATCACCTGGAGGATGGTGGCATTGCCCCTCAAGCCTACCATTGCACACACAGACACAGCAGACAGCCAAACAGCACTCAGCCCTGCATCTGGTTTTGCATGGAGATACGTCACTTCATGGCATGGATGACGGCAACCATCACTTGGTGAAGAAGACTGGGGGCCCAACGACAGGTTTGTTATGGGCTGTAGTGCTGAGCAGCAGCTGTTGTTGCCAGCATGATGCAACAAATTGCCTGTGCAACTATGTCTGCTATGCAAGAAAATCAGCACAGCCTCAGGCCCGCCATACCGCCACAGAACCACAGAGTGTATTTGCATGCTGCAATGAGTATACCATACTCAATGCCATTGAGTATAGTATAGTACAGTATAGTATAGTATAGTATAGTATAGCATAGCAGAGCAGAGCAGAGCAGAGCAGAGTAGAGTATAACATGAAGCCCACCTGCAATGCTGGTTGGCGTGCCGTTCACGCTAATGGTAGTGGCGGATGGCAGCAGTGGCATCACAACGGGCCCTGTCTCGGTCAGGTTGCCCTGCGACAGCAGCAGCAGCAGCATCAAGGCAGCTGTGACACATGCACAATCCAGATGCATGGGAGGGCTTGGGCGCCCTGCTCTGCTTCAGTCAACAGGTGAAGCCACATTCGCAGCATGGGGTTTGTTCCAATCGTTAAGGTTCAAGCAGCTGGGTACGCTTGTTCCCGCCTGTTCACGCTTCAGTAGCACTAGCAGCAAGGCAGCTACATTGATTCAGTACACAGACTTGAACCACTGCAATGTGGTGAGCGGCGGCCTGGTGCAGGCAGCATGTGCATATGATAGAACTAAAGCTCGTGGCCAGTGGCCTGCATCGGTACTATCATATGCACATGCTGCCTGCACCAGGCTGCAGCTCACCACATTGCAGTGGTTTGATGCAGCTGCATGGTCAGCTCACCGCGCTGATTGTCACAGCCGTCAAGTTTTGGATGTTCTTCACTTCTCCAGAGGCCCAGACAGCCCCAGTCCTCTCATCAACAAACAGTGTTGTCATACCTGCAGCAGCCAAGGGCAAACAATCCAAAAAGTGGTGGTGCTGTGTTTGCTCCACCGACTTGCAGCAGCACGAGCTCAGCCAAGGGCATCCTACCGCATATGAAGAGGGTTGCACCCTTAAATGTGCCCAAAGTGGAAGAGGCAGTTGAACAGCAGCGAACAGCGCTGGCTGCACATATCCTAGGCTCACACCAATGCACTGCGCAACACGCTGTGCAATGCAGACAGTACATGACAGCCATTCATTCTGTACAAATGTACTGACAGTGCCATCAATGATGCAGCAGTTCATGATGAACTTGCTGATCTCTCAGTGACCAGGCATACACGCCATACACACCATGCAGACATTCCTCGCAGCCCAGAGACTACGCACCTGATGCGGCATCTTGTGCAGCCTCAAAGTCGTCCAAAGGGGCGACTGGCTCCAGCACAGCAACGTACACCTGCAAACAGATGTGGAGCGAGCTCACATTGTTAATATGCTGTTCAGCCATGCTGTGCAAGCCTGACACAGCCGCATCTGAACTGCCGGTGCAAGCCGTGTAGTGTTTCAACGAATTGCCAGCCAGCATGCCACATGCACTCCATGATGGCATGCAGCACGCAGCGTAAGCCATGCAGTGCTGTGGCCAGTGAGTGGGTCGGTGCACACTACCACACGGCGGTGCCTGTGCTGATAAGGCAGCATGGCATGCTGGGTAGTCGCCTCCGGCCAGAACAGAATAAGCTTGATGCATCGCCATGTGTGTGTTCATATGCATGCAGTGCAATGTGCATAAGGCTGCACTTGTGCGATCGATCACTGGTTGCACACACGCTATGCCCCATCTCAGCCTGAGCTCAGACCAGCCTAGGGCGCTGACACCTCACCAGGAAGCTGCTGGAGCGGGTCTCATTCTTGCACTGCGGCTGAGGTGCCGCAGCAGCCTCCTGGTAAGCAGGGCCTCCATAGCCACCGTACGCGCCATAGCCACCGTACGCGCCAGCACCTCCATACTGACCGAGGCCACTTGCGCCATATGCACCATAGCTGCCAGCTGCGCACAAGAGGGGAAAGTGACAAACGGCCAATGCGCTTGAGCACCAGCGGCAACAGCGAATGATCCCCAGAGGTGAGCAGCTTACGGCAACACATGGATGCATCATGCAGTTGTAAGCATATAATGCAGTCAAGCATTAATGCATTGCATGCATGCATGCATGCGTGCATGCATGCATGCATGCATGCATATGCAGCTGCTGATGCAATGGCAGCAGCTGCCGCGTGCAGCCGCATGCAATGCATTCACGTCGAGCATGAATGCATATCTGCTTGCGCTCAATCGAACCTCTGCCGCTCACGCACTTGTGCTGACTTGAAGCAGGCTGCGCAGGTCGAGGTCAAAGTCTTCAAGGGCCGCAAGATCGCCGGCCAGATCAAACGATTTGGCGCTGGAGACTGCGGCCATCACGAGCAGTATGCCCAGCCACACGGCAGGGCATCGGAACGCCATCTTCAGGCTGGACTTCAGGTGGTGGTATAGGTACAGTACTGGAGGTTACACTCAGCAAGACAGCGGTCTCTATCGTATAACAAATGTCCTTCAACAATTTTGTACATATACAAATTTCCGTTGGCAGCTGACATGGCATGATGCCTGTCTGACGTACTTGTGAGCTGTAAAGGAAGGCATGAGCAGCCCACCGACATGACTTAGATGCCGCCGAGGTAACTCAACAGGTGTTCCGTAAAAGGAACATTGATTCTTGTGCTTGTAATGTCGCAACTGTGCAGCCCTGGTTCAGGCTTCACACTTCCCTTCATGTGCAAAAATGACGCAGCTACACGCATGCAATCAACGCAGCCAACTTTTCCTGGAGTAAGTCGTTATTCGTGCTGAAGGCTTGCAGCTCGAAGGCGCATGCTAGTATACGCTCCACTGCAACGTTGCGAAGGTGCCCCCGGGTAGCCACTGCCCCCACACTATGGTCAACGTGGACGCAGAGTGTGCAGAGCTGCTGCAGAGTCCACTCGCCAACGTCACTCCGCACGCTCTATATAAGGTCACTGCTGCACCAGCACTATCAGCAATGTTGCAACATACAACTAATCATGTGATTTACATCCCGTGACACCACTTTGCCCAAGTATACAAAGTGTCACTCGACCTTCGACACAGCAGGCTCAGCACAGCACACCCATGACTGCTGTGCACAGTGCATCCGTGGAATCGGCCCAGGCACCTTAACTACCACGTCGATATGCATCCGCTTTTGTCTAAGCAAGTCCAACACACCAGCGGCATGGTTGTGTGGTTGGTTACCACCCGCCACTCTAGGGCAGCATGACCAGGCTAGCCCCAATCGGACAAAGAGCCAATCGGTCCTGTCAGCTGACGTAACATACTAGCGCTTGGCAGATAGGCGCCAAGCCTGACTGTACCCCACTCTGAACAGTACTTCCAGACGTAGCTGACTCTGCTGTTACAGCTACACAACTGCCGTTGACTGACCGTTGACTGTTGACACTACACCAAACAACCCCCCTGAACAACACACAGAAGCCGGCGGATGTGTGTTTGTTCACACACTGCCAGTAGCATCATACTACTCACTCCAAATGACTGAAGACACAATCCTACAGCCACATGGGCTGTGAACTCACTAACATGAAGCTGGACAGACCATTCAATGTCTGCACATCAGCATTGCCAGAACTGCCAAAATGTGTAAATGCATCATACCACGCTACACTCACGCAACTGTGTCACCAGCAGCCACTGCGTGCTGGCGCGCACTGCACTTGCAGTGCCGCAGCTGCCTGTGGCACTGCCGCAACTCCTGAGCTGTTGCTCCCTTTCAGCACTCTGCTGCAGCTGCTCTCTCAGCCCATCATTCACTGCTCTGATAGCTCCCACCTGCATGCTCATATCTGAGATCTTGCCCCACTTGTCATCCACATCCCTGGCTGCTGTGCTGCAGCATGAGGTGTATGGAGCGGTGGTCTTCTGCAGCTGGCGCAGGCACTGACACTGGCGCGCCTGCTGTCACTGAGAAGCCGCTTGCTAGCAGCAGCAACTGCTGTTGTGCACGGCCCAGTGGAGTGACTGCTGCTGCCGAAGGTGCTGCAGCCTCTGCAGGCTGCAGCCGCTTGCTGGGCATATCTGACAGCAGAGCCCCACTGCGCTTGCCAGGGGTGGTTGGAATTACCACTGCTGGTGCTGGTACTGCTGCTGCCGCAGCATCTCCTGCAGCTGACTGCTGCTGCTGCCGCTCACGGTCTCTTGCTGCCTGGCGGGCCTGTGCCTGCTTGGCAAACCAGTAGGGGTTGGAAAAAAAAATCTGGAGGCAAATGGACTGCCTCCAGATCGCCTTGCACAGCTGCAGGCTGTTCTCTGGCGTAGCATCTGCCGCAAGACTTAGGCTGAGGTTGCGCATGGCATTGCACTGGTCGGTGCTGGTGATGTGGCTGATGGTGCCGTGCAGCACACAGAACTTTGGAGGTGGCTGGCCCTCTGCTCCTGAGCAGGGAGGCTGCACCTGAGCTGTAGTCTTCCCTAGCCTGTGTCAGCAGCAGGCGGATCTCACTGCCCTTAACGCAGAAGTGATCCTCTGCATACCGCAGCAGGATCTTACCTGTGGCGCGGACTTGATCGAAAGGGTACTTTGCTGCGTCCCACGTCAGCTGCACCACTGCCTGCACATACTGCTGCCCTGCCGGGTGCTCAAAGAAGCGCTGGCCCATGAAGTCATCAGCCTTTGCGCAGGCTGGGAAGCCAGTGTCTGCGGGGTACAGCTGTGCTGTGCAGGAGCCGCTGCCAACTGTCACGAGCTGATGGTGCTGCTGCGCAGGCGCTGGCTCAGGCTCCGCAGGCTGTTCCTGGGGCTGCTGAGCACCCTCTTCTGCATCATCCTGATGGCTCTGCGCTGTGTCCTGCTCTGCCTGCTGCCTTCTTGCTTCTCTGTCTTCATCACAGGTCAGGCTGATGTGCTCTGAGCCGGCCTGCTCCTCGATGTCTGCCATACCTGCTGGCATACCGGGCAGACAGCAGATAGGCACTGGCAGCCAGCAGAATGTGTCTCAGTGAGCTACACGCAGTATGTTGTGCTTTGTGCAGCCACTTTCCTATGAGCATTTGCCGATGCACTGAGCCGCTGAGTCATATCTAATGCAATCCTGCTTGCTAAACTGGTAACGCTGCTTTGCTGCAGCTGTTGCTGCACTGCCAGGCGCAGGCACCCCGTTGCTGCTGGTGGTGGTAGCCTGGCAGTGTTGTAGATGGCTCATGTTGAGGTGCTTTGCCCTGCAAACGCTGCGTCGTTGGGCAGCGTGATGCCTGCAGGCAGCACAGCATGGGGCGGTTGCAGGTGCTTCTTAGCCTCAGCAACTGTGTATTGGTAAACATCGCCATCCTCGAAGTACACATCGTAGTAGCGTGGGCGGCGCTGTTCGCCCATGTAGTGCAGCCTACCCCAGAAAGGACGCAGTTTGTTTGTGCCGAGATCCCTGAAGCTCTGCTTGACGAGGCGGCCATGCAGCTGACCCACTTTTGAATCACGCTGCCTCATTGCTTTGTCAGGGAACAGGTTGGGTGTTGCATCAAGTGCTTGCTGCGCCTTGCGCTGTGCGACAGCAGACTGAAGCTGTGCAGATGTAATGCCGTCTGACACGCACCTCGGGCAAAGCCAGTCACCATCCGGCCAAAGCTGCAGCTTGAACATGTGCCAGACGTTGCTGTGGCTTGGTGGGTGATGTGGATTCTGATCGAATTGATGAGGAAGGATGGATGCATCACAACATATGTTGTCAGCTGGTTGTTCGACTGGCCGGGTTCAAGCTGAACCTTCCAACCAGCTACGCTTCAACCGCAGTACTTTAGCTGCAGCACGCAGCTATGGCAGGCCCGCTATCCCTGGGAAGCGGTTCATCAGAGCGTTGAGTGGCAATGCCGGTGGTAATGAAACCGTGGAGCGACCTGTCAAGATGATGCAGCTAGCCGAGCCATTCCCACGTGTCACTGGCAGGTGGAATAGTTTCATGTGGCCCGTTGGCCGCACATGTAGTGCGTCACACAGCATCACAAGACGCAGAACCTTGGCACGCGCCACTGTGGCAAACTCTTGCGCTTGCATGCATTGCTGTCCTGATTAATCGTGTTTGCGCATGTCCAGGGAGCGAGCCACTTGCACCTGCCACGTGTCACCAGACCAGCAAGCAGAACCTTTCTAGTCACTGCTGCATACTTATGAGTGGTCAACTGCACAACATGTGTGATGACCGCCGGCACTCATCTGATGCAACAGCAAGCCTAATCTGATGCAACAACAGGAAGTTACAAAAGCAGATGTACACAGTTCATAGCACGAAGAAGGCAACTGCAACCATGATTTTCAGTAGGAGCCACATTCTTGGACAGATACTGCCCCAAAACCCTAAACCAGTTCCGGACGCAGCTGCTAAACGTGGCATTATAGCTAAACGCGGCATTATAGACAGGAAAATTGATAGGGTCAGTGCCTGCCTGTGCGTAGCTGGCTCTGCAGCATGCAAATACATAACTGCAGGCGTGCTCTGGACAACATGCTGCTGGCTCCGTGCTTCGCGTGTTCAGCATGATAACCTTGCGATCTGCTTAAACTCACCTAATTAATGACTTCAAGGCTGTTCCACCGGCCGGGCAGCGCCTTGGTGCGTTGTTTGCGAGGTGAGCGCCTGCAGCAGCTGCTCTGCGATGCCCCTAGTACGATCTCGCATTCGAGCTGCGCCACGCACATTTGCCTTGAACGTTGCAGGTCGTTGGTATGGCGCTTGCTGCGGTTCAAGAATCTTCCCTGCGGCGAGTTTCCGTATCAGCAGCAGCAGCAGCAGCAGCATGCATGCTGTCAGAAGTGCGGCGAGCTTTTGCTGCGCAAGCAGCTTCAGCAGCAGCAGCAGCAGCGCTGCCCGCTCCTCCAGCAGCAGCGACAGCAGCAGCAACAGTGGCACTGAGCCTGTCAAGGCTGAGTGGCAGATCACAGACGAGCAAGAGCTGCTGTACTGGCAGGAGGTGGCGGCGCACCTGCAGAAGTGAGTGGTGGCCGCGCAGGCTGCACAACTGTTGTGGAGCAGCAGCAGACACATGGCACATGCTGCTGCTGCTGCTGCTGCTGCTGCTGCTGCTGCTGCTCCCTGTGCATGTTGGTGCTGCATTATTATGCGCCCCTTGCCTAGGGCTGTTGAAGCTCTCGCAATCAGCAATAACAACGCCTCGCTGCCTCGCACATCCTGGCGCGCTGACTTAAAATTTTGCAAACATAGGATGTGGGCAGCCCATGCGGCGGCTGGCTTGACAAGCGCATCTGCTGCTGCTGCTGCTGCTGCTGCTGCTGCTGCTGCTGGCCGTCAGGCCTGAAGTGCAGAAGAGCCTGGCTCACATGGACCTGGAGCTGCGGCTGGGGCTGCCCTTTACAATTCATAAGCCGCTGAAGCAGCCCTCAGGTTGGGCCTGGATGAAGCGGGCCAAGTGCAGGAACCCCATGGCTGTGGCTCTCGTCAAGGTGGGCAACCAGAGCAGCAGCAGCAGCAGCAGGCTGTGGTCGAGGAAAGCCACATCTAGCAACCCTCTAGCTGTAACACTTGTCAAGGTGGGCATGCAGGAGCAGCAAATGTGTGCATTTTGCAGGCGAGCCAAGAGCAGAACATTGATGTGCTACTGCTGGTGGAGTATGCTGGCTTGAACTTCGTGGGCTGCAATCGACATGCCGTCTTCTGCTGCTGCTGCTGCTGCTGCTGCTGCTGCTGCTGCTGCTGCTGCTGTTGCTGTTGCTGCAGGTCGGTGCATTTTACGAGGCTGCAGGCATTGATGCGTTGCTGCTGGTGGAGTATGCTGGCCTGAACTTCATGGGCGGCCCGAAGCCTGAGGCACTGAAGGTGCCCCGTGCAGGCTGCCCTGAGGGTCAGCTGCAAGAGAAGCTGCGCATACTGGTACAGCAGCAGGGTCTCAGCGTGGTGAGCGGCCTTTGTGACTCAATGCAACACCCAAAGCCACCATACTAACATAAGCAATGAGTTGCTGCGCATACTGGTGCAGGAGCAGGGGCTCAGTGTGGTGAGCGGCTGCTGGCATTGTCACCTGATACCTTGATGGCAAGGTTTAAGTGTTTAAGAGTGGTTGCATGGTTGAAAGGAGTGATGAGCTTGCTGTGAATGCTGGTGGAGGAGCAGGGTCTCAGTGTGGTGAGCGGCTGCCAGGCCTCAATGTAATGCTCACAGCTGCCATATTTACATAACGGATGATTTGCTGCGCTTGCTGGTGTGCTGGTGCAGGAGCGCGGGCTCAGGGTGGTGAGCGGCGGCTGCAGGCCCCGGTGCAACACCTAACAGCCTAGGTGATAACAATGCCATGCAGCCGTGAAGTTACCTGGCACAGACACTTTGCACACACCATGCAAGAACACACCAACTAACCCTGCTGCATTTGCTGTGCGCTTGTGCTGTGTGCTGCACATTCACGTCTCAGGCCGTGTGGGAGGAGCAGCCATCTGCTGTTGAGTATGGGCAGCGCAGCAAAGATCAGAAGCAGCGCTTCTTCAGCCAGCTGGTCACGCCCGAGAACCCGGCCTACCTGCACGGCTATGCAGACAGTGAAAGTGACAGGGACTTCAACGTGCCCACGTTGTGCGGTATGCGGCACGCGCTGTTGCTTCTGGAGGTGTCACTTTTGAGTTAGGTGGTGTGTGACCACCTGTGTGCTGTGCCAAACGGCAATTTGCTTGCAAATTGCTGTTTGCTGCTCTTGGTTGCTTGCAGGATGTGTTTAGCAACTACCTGAAATTACACTGCGGATGCCTGTGCAAGATGTTATATTTTGACAGCTTCAATGTGTGTGTGTGTGTGTGTGTGTGTGTGTGTGTGTGTGTGTGTGTGTGTGTGTGTGTGTGTGTGTGTGTGTGTGTGTGTGTGTGTGTGTGTGTGTGTGTGTGTGTGTGTGTGTGTGTGTGTGTGTGTGTCGGAGAATGGCTGCAGGCGTCGCCCTCTGCACATGCCCTGCAGATGTGTATGGCCAAATGCATGTATGCGTGCAGAAGGTGCTGTCCAATCACCTGCCGTGGCTGACTACTACTATTATTATTATTATTATTATTATTATTATTATTATTATTACTATTTTTATTGCAGCAAGTCGCTGTTTGTGGGCTGTCCTGTACACCACATCATCCTTGTCCTGCACTGTGCAGAAACTATGGTACTCAACCACTGCACAACCAAATGCATGTGTTGCCTCCTGTGCCGGCTGCCGCCTGCCCTTTACCAGGCGTATCCAGCAGCAGCAGCGGGCTGTCTGTGTACCGGCTGAACCGCGCAGCTGCTGCTGTCGAAGTGTTCCATGGGCTGACTGATGACAGCCTTTTGGGGCTTGTCAGTGCTGACAGCTCAGCGCCAGGCGTGGTGTATCTGCACAGGCCATACAGCCAGCTGCAGGTGGGTCAAGAGTGCAAAAGAATGAGCCAGGCAGCTGCAGTTTGCTGGCAAAAAGAAAGGCCCGTTGCATGATGGGTTCTGGGGGCTGGTCGGTGCTGGCAGCTCAGCGCCAGGCGTGGTGTACCTGCACAGGCCATACAGCCAGCTGAAGGTGAATTAACGAGTGCATGTCACAAAACCTAAAGTTTTGGAAGATCAGCCAGGCAGTTGCAGATCATTGGCAGAGGGTATGTGGTTGGTGGGGCATGTTCAAACACTGGGGCAGCCATAGCAGCAGCTGCCGATGTTGCTATCTCTTGCGGCAGCAGGTGTCCAAGGTGACGAGGCACTTTGATGTGTGTAGCTGCAGCAGCTCGGATGCCTTGTCAGCCGACTGCCCTCCACCCTTGTTATATGCACAACACTAAGCTGTGCAACGATGCCTGAAACGGCACGGCTTCTTATTGCGCTGCCGCTGCGCTGCAGCAAGCCTCCACAGCTTATGCATCAGATGCTGACGTGGCGCAAGTGGCGCTGGCTAAGCGGCTGAAAGCAGCAGGCATGCGGGTGAAGTCGTGAGTATCTTGTGCAACGTGTGTTGTGTGATGCCAATGGCAGGGCAGGCGGCACAGCTGTTACATGGCTGTGGGTGCTGCAACAGCCGCTGCCTGGTGCTGCGAGCTCGGGCTGTTGTTTTGCAAATCGCCTTGATCACCTTGAAGCACATGCTTACCTGTTCAGCAGTGCAGCAGGCAGCAGATCTGTGTGGCGCTGCGCTGTGGCTGTTTACGGTGTACTTGATGTTGACTGCCGAGCAAGACTAGCAAGTCAAACAGCGCATTGATAGCTCAATCTCTGCTGTCTTGTGCAGGTACTCTGGTGCTGATCCCTTGGCAGCCTTCAAGCAGCAGGTTGCGCAAGACCTTGACATGCCAGCAGCAGCGCTGACAACACGGCCCGTGAGTGCAGCACTGCTGCCATCGACCCTGCTCACACGACCAGAGGCACACATGAGATGCATGCAAAGTGTTAGAATGGCTGCACATGAAGTTGCAGGTGCCTCTTGCAGTTCAAAAGTTGCGGTGCTGTATCAGTTGCTGGATGCAGCAGCGCATGTGCTCCTTTATGTTCCGCGCATGAAGCGTGCGTGCATGCATGCTAGTTGTACCAGCAGCACCAGCAGCAGCACCTCACTTCCCCGGCGGCTTGCCGCATGGAGTCATGCTTGCCCCTGCCCCAATCTGCACATCATTTTGCTGTGATGTGTTTCGTTCAATTACTCAAACCGCCCGCATCCCTGGAATCAAACCGGCTGGAGGCTCACGACGGCAGCTGGCCTGGGCTGCTGCTGCAGGTGCCTCTGCGTTTGAACTAATCCAGATGTTTCTGTCATTGTGCCTGCATCCTTTCACTTGACGTAGGCGCGCGACATGGGCAGCTGGCCTGGGCTGCTGCCGCTGTACCTGAGCACGCTGCTGCAGCTGGGGCTGCTGCGCAACAGGGGCATCCCAGGCCTGGTGGTGAGGCGGGGCAGGGCGGGCAGTTGCATACAGTGGTTTGCTTTCTTGAATCGCACAACAGCAAGCAAAAATGTGGTGTTTTCTGTTGTGTTGCTTTGGCAGCCGCAGCCATGTGCAATACGCTGGTGTGCTCCCGCACATGTCTCATACACACATGTCTCATACACACATGCACGCATGCCCTGCAGGACTATTTGGTGCCTGATGACGCGCCCAAGGCAGTTCGGGAGATGCATGTTTCGAACCATGTTCCACTCATAGTACCTTTCCATCCTGCCTGCAGGACTATCTGGTGCCTGATGACGCGCCAAGGGCGGTGCGTGAGGCACTGGCGGCGCTGCTCAGCGCGCCACCGCCGCACGAGGTGGCTGCTGCAACGCGCCAGGCGCTGCGCGGCATGCGTGAGTGGCACAGCTTGGCAAGCAGCATACGCTTTGGTGGCAAACATTCACGTGATGTCATGGGTTGAGCAGTTGGCATGCGTGAGTGGCACAGCTTGACAAGCAGCATGCACTTTGGTGACAAACATCCATGTGGTGTCATGGGTTGAGCAGTTGGCATGAGTGAGTGGCATGTGTGCTGCTGGCTGGTGCACGAGCAGCATGCCGCGTGCTGTGTTTGGTTAAGTGCAGCACATGTGCACAGCACTGCAGAGAGTGTGGACACTCGTACTGATTTGCTGTCCTGTGTCTGCTACAGGGCTGAGTTGCTGCTGCCTCTGTGCAGCTGCAAGACAGCCCAGTTGGTGGTGTGCTCAGCGGCCCCTGGCCCCCTCACTATCAGCAACTCCCGTGTAGCTGCATGTACTGCTGCTGGCTAGCGGCAGCACTGCATGAGTTGCTAGTGCTTGCTCTGACTCCCTGCCAACCAAACACTGCCCGGCTTTGCCCCTGTCACCACCTCTGCTGCTGCTGCTGCTGCTGCAGTGTGCTACCAGGGTGCGCTGCCCGGGTGGCAGTGCGGGGGCGTCACGCCCAAGAAGGTGGCGGTGGTGCTGCAGGCGGGCGAGGCGCCAGAGAAGTTCTTCCAGGCGCTGGCGGGTGAGAGCATCTTGTGCTGCTGTTGAAGCCACTGCCGTTGGTGCCATTGCTTTGTGACAGTTGCCAGCTGCACAACAATAAAGCCAGCGTTTTGCAGTTAGTACTGCTGTGCTTGTCCTTTCCTCAAGGCTGCGTGTTGGTCTCCCGCTGGAACACGTTCCTCTCCTCGCTGCTGCTGCTGATGCTGATGCTGCTGATGCTGCTGATGCTGCTGCTGCTGCTGCTGCAGCTGCCCTGCAGCCGGTGGTGTCCAGCCTGGACCCAGCCACCTGCCCCCCACCGCTGGCTGCTATCGTCAAAGCCATGTGGCCGCTGCTGCTGCACACCATGCCAGCAGATCCTCAGCAGCTCACACACAGCGCTGTGCTGGCAGCCTGCCGGGATGCACTTGAAGCGATGAGCCGCGTGGTGGCACAACTGGATGCAGCCAGCAGCAGCAGCAGCAGGAGCAGCAGCAGCAGGGGCTCAGCTGCTGACGTGGGAATGCAGCCTGAAGAGGAGCTGGTGGAAGCATTTGCTGCGCAGCAGGAGAGCTTCCGGCGAGTTTGTGACGCAGCCATTCAGAAGGAAGTTGACCAGGTGTGCTCCTCGGCTGCTGCTTGTTGATCATCATGATCATCAGCAGTATTTGTGTGATTGTTGCAATGGTGTGCAGAACACCGTCTGAACTTTGGCAGATATCATACCAACGGTTGCACAAGTGCAAGCAGCACAGCCATGTGTTTACATGCCCCGCTGTATGCATTTACCATGCTTTGGTGCGCAAGGTTTTGCATCTTGCATGGCGGCATTCTGCACGACAGATGTAGGTGGGCTGCGGCTGGCAGTTGATACGCATGCTGCCTTGCAGATGCGTGCTGTATTGGTGGTCGTTATGACCGCACTGTCTGGCGCATGCGGTGCGCAACATCCTGCAGTGCTGGGATGCATGCCCCTGCTGCTGCTTGCACAATGCGAGCACACACCCTGCTGCTCTTTCTGCTGAGTCAGCATGTGCCACCCTGGGGCTGCCCCACCTCCTGCTGCTGCGGCTGCCAGGTGGATGATGCCTACAATGTGCTGCTGGCAGTGATTAGGGACCTGCTGCACACCCTCAAGACAGCAGCAGCGGCCGGCAGCAGGCCTGCAGGCAAGCGGGCCGCTACACAGCAGCCGCTGCTGATAGCTGACAAAGAAAACAGTGCTCTCTGGATCAACCTGCCAACCAAGGAACTGCAGGAGCTAGCAAGCAAGCCGCTGCGCATTGTATCAGCGCAGCAGCAGCAGCAGCAGCAGCAGCAGCAGCAGCAGCAGCAGGGGCGAGTGCAGCAGCTGCGGAAGCCGCTCGACAGGAACGGCAGCGTGCACAAGAAGCAGGAGCTGCGCAGCTGCGACGAGCTGGATGCAGCGCTCAACACCTACAGGAGTGAGTAGTGCGGGTTGAGCATGGTAAAGAGGGCAGTCACAAATGCAAATCACAGACCCTCCAGGGGCTGTGCATGTTGATCTGCAAAAGCGTGCAGAGGACAGCATGCTCAAACAGTCTTGCCTGCTGCTGCTCTTACTCTTGCCAGGCACTATTGCAGCACGCTGTGTCTCTGTTCCTTTCCTCAAGCCCACAGCAAGGCCCAAAGATGCCGTGTCATTACCTTCCCTGCTGCTGCTGCTGCTGTTACTGGCCGTGCTGCTGCTGCTGCTGCAGGCGCTGTGGCAGCCGCCAATGCTGCTGCCACGCAAGCACTCAAGGAGCTCACCAAGCAGCTGGCAGGCAGCGCCACGCAGCTGGCAGCAGCAGTGCAGCTGGGCGACCTGCTGAATGCACTGTCCTACCACGGCAGGGCGGCAACAGCTGCTGGCTGGAAGGTGCCGTATGTGGGCCTGCAGGAGCAGCAGCAGTACCTGCAGCAGCAGCAGCAGCAGCTGGGCAGCAGGGGCGTCTTCTACTTGAAGGGCTTGTGGCCGTTCTGGATGGTTGGGTCAGACAGCAGCACCATCAAGAACGATGTGGCGCTGGATGGCTTCATGCTGCTGACTGGCCCAAACATGGCCGGTGAGGCGGCAGCGCTGTAGAGCTGCAGCAGCAGACAGAAGAGACCTGCTTGTGGTTGGTTTGTGGTTGGTTTGTGGTGCACTGTACCTGTAGAGGATTGCATAGTGGATGCTTCTTGCTGATGTTTGCTGCTGCGCAGTTGCCGCGGCATGCTGAACCACATTTCGGTGTGCAGGCACATCTTGCGTCAACTGCTGCTGCCCGGTGGGTGTGCCACATGCCAAGCCTCCTGTTCAAATGCTGTGCTGCCTGCTGCTACCCCTTTACACCACTGTGCAGGCAAGTCGACAGTGCTGCGGGCCGTCGCCGCTGCTGCGCTGTGCGGCTGCGTGGGCTTGGCCGTGCCTGCTGCGCCTGGCAGCAGCCTGCCGTGCCTGGACGCCGTGGTGCTGCGCACCTTCAGCGGAGACGCGCCGCAGGAGGGGCTCAGCGCCTTTGCTGTCGAAATGAAGGAGATGACGTGAGCACTAATTGATTTTATTATATCTCTCACACTAAGCATAGCAGTACAGCAGCAGCGGGGCGGCAAGTGTGCAGGCAGAAGTACGCCAGGGGTGCTTTCAGCGGCGACGCGTTGCAGGAGGCCTGAGCGTGTTTGGCGTCGAAAGGAAGGAGATGGCGTGAGTGGCGCAACTGTCAGCAGCAGCAGCAGCAGCAGCAGCAGCAGCAGCAGCAGCAATAGCAACAGCAGCAGCAGCAGCAGCGACTGCAGCAGCTGCTGCAGCAGCAGCAGCAGCAGCAGCAGGGAGGCAGGTGTGCTTGCAAAAGGGTGCACAGCGATGCTGCAGCAGCAGGGCGGCAGGGGTAGCAGCAGGGGAACAGGTGCTGCAGGGGTGCACCAGTGGAACAGGGTGGGACCCCAGCACTCGCCTTTAGTGCGTACAGTGTTGGCACGACAGCTGCTGCTGAGGTGACGAAATGTCTGCTGCCGCAGTGGTCGCCAGATCTTGTTGGCTGTTGATAGTACAAGCTGTGCCTGTGAGAGAGGAAAGTTACATGTGGGTCCTGGCACCATCTTGTTAGATGGTATGAGCCATAACGGCTGTTGATGATACAAGCTGGCCTTTGCACTGCAATTCAGCACTGCCTCTACCTTTGCATGCATGCTGTCGTGCTGTGCATGACTGCGCGCCTGCAGCTATGTGGTCCGCAAGGTGTGCCCCACTTCCTGGTGCTGGTGTTGTGGCTGTGCTTGCCACATTGTTGAAACTAGCGCTGTTCTCTTGCTTTGCTGATCTCTAGCAGCCATTACAATTGTACGACACTATGAACAACTTGATTCTAATGCCTGCAGCTATGTGTTGGGCGAGGTGCGGCCCCACTCGCTGGTGCTGGTGTGGCTGCGCTTACCACACTTTTGAGACTTTTGCGGTTCCTTTGCTTTCCCGAGTCCTCGCAGCCGTTACAACCGCTTACAACTAAATCAATGACTATCGATTGAATGCCTGCAGCTATGTGCTCAGCGAGGTGCGGCCGCACTCGCTGGTGCTGGTTGATGAGCTGGGCAAGGGCACGGAGGCGGTGTGGGGCACAGCGCTGGCGGCAGAAATCCTGCAGACGCTGGCGGCGTCCGGCGCAAGGTGCGCAAGGTGCTGCTTGCAAGCTGTAAGGATGTGGGGTCGTGCAGCAGTGTGGGCTGGCAAACGTGCGTGATGTTTTTTTTGCGGGAGCCTGCGGCAACTGGTGCAAAGTGGGCGACAGCTGCAGCTGCAACAGGATGTGTGCTTGGAGGCTGGAGTGGCATGCAGCAGTGTGGGCTTGTGGGTGAAGTGATGTTCTTGCAGCAGAATAGGGAGTGCAGCTGTGCATGGCTCCAGCACAGCCGCAACTTGTCAGTGCACGCGGATGTTGGTGCTGCCTGCAAGTAAGAACACAGGTCGAAACTTGCAGACATTGCCAAGCTTTCAGAGGGCAGGAATCAGCAGCAAGCGCTACAGAGCTGGCTTGCCAGGAGTGGGCAGCAAGCACTTGCAAATTGAGAACTTGCGGCCTTACTTGTCCTCCCTGCTATTGCACTGCTGCTGCTGCTGCTGCTGCTGCCGCAGCGGCATCTTCGCCACGCACCTGCACCTGCTGCTGCCGCTGCTGGAGGGCGAGCCGCGCCTGCAGCCCTACAAGATGGCAGTGCGGGAGCGCCAGCAGCAGCAGCAGCAGCAGCAGCCTGGCGCGCCTGCCCCCTGGGCTGCCAAGCGCTTTGAGCCCACCATGCGGCTGGAGCCTGGCGCATGCACGGAGAGCCTGGCGCTGGAGGTTGCAGAGCAGCAGGGCATGCCGGCTAGTGTGCTGAATATGGCCGCAAGCTTTTTTGCGGCCCTGCAGGAGCTGGCGGCCACTGGCCACCTGGGAGCAAGCCAGGCACTGGTGCAGGCAGCAGCCAGCAGCACGCGGTGGAGCACCAGCGGCAGCAGCAGCAGTAGCGTAGATGATGGCAGTAGCTTGCCGGCAAGCAGTAGCAGTAGCAGCAGCAGCTCGCCACCGGCACAGCAGCAGGACCCGGCCGGCGGGCAGCAGCAGCAGCAGCAGGGTGCTGTTGTAGATGCAGCTGCAGCAGTTGATGCACAGCCCAGACGCTCCCGGCGCGGGCGAAGGCGCCGTGCCGCATCTTAAATTAGAGCAGCAGGACGGCTAACACTGTCTTGAAAGAGCAGCAGGTATGCACGCTGCGTGCGCAGGCAGTGCTGCAGGGGCCATTTGCTGCCAATGCACACACCCGTAGCCGGGCCATCTGCTGGATGACGCCGGTGCGCGAAGAGCGCTTCTCGTACCACGGCACTGTCCTGGCAGGTGAGTTCTCAGCTTTTGGGCGGGAGCTTGAATTTCTCTTGACACGGGAGATTTGCTCAGCTGTTACAGATGCAGCTTGTCTTATGTTGCCTGCTCTGTGATCATGGCAGCCTGGTCCAACCAAGTTGAAAGTGCTGCTGGCCTTCAAGTTGTTTCTTACCCCAGGTTGTCGTTAAACTTGTTTGTTTCTTGTGTGCTGTGCAGGAGCCAACTGTGCCCATAAGCTTTGCTACCCTGCCACAGCATCACTCCTGGTGGACGTTCTTAGCTGGGCCGACAGGCACTGGCTGCCACTGGCTGCCATCAATGCACCTGTGAGGATCACGGAGAGGAAGCCGTGCCACTCATGCGGTGTCCCATTGTGTATACGTAGCTTTTGTTGCTGGCCACACCGGGTAGCTACAGGAGATGCTGCGGGCTGCCGGCGTTGCTGCTCTGGTTGCATTAGTTGCTGTTGCTGGTTGCATTGCCAGCACCCACTTGTGACGACTTGCATCATTGGCGAGGTTACCAATTTTATACTACACCAGTAGCCCAGGATCTGTTCCCTTCTGGCTTGACATGCTTTTTCTAACACTGGTGTCTGCACATGCCTGCATGCGGCGTTGCAACACACACTTCCCGCCCTCTCTGCCTGCTACTCCGAGTAGAGAGTCTCTCTCGTATATTCCACTGCTGTCGACTCGGCGTCTTCCAACCTTCAGCTTGTGGATATCCTTATGCTACGCAGCGCTGCCATGTGCTTTTAAGACACAGCTGCAGCATACTGCATGTAAACACCGGTGGCACCTTTGCCGCGCACCGTGACAAAGACACAGTTGATAACAGTTGCTTACAAGCAGACAGCGGTTACAACGACACTGAAAACCCCTCAGATACACAGAGGGCTCCAGAGGTCCCTCAAACCGGGCCCGGTTGCCCGGGCATCTCCAGGGCCCCAACAGCTCCCGCATAAACTAGCACGCAAGCAAGCCTTCACGCAATCTTCTGTGCCGCCTCAACCTGCTGCTGCTGCTGCTGCTGCTGCTGCTGCTGCTGCTGCTGCTGCTGCTGCTGCTGCTGGGGGCGCCGCCTCAGCAGCCGCAGCGGCACCGCCTCTGGCCGCAGCGTCAGCATCGGCTTGGGCCGAGGAAAGCCAGCAGCAGGCGAGACTGGCTGCAGCTCGAAGCGCTGCAGCATCATGGCCAGAACAAGCACCGCCTCTGTCATCGCAAACCCGGCGCCGATGCAGTTGCGTCATTCACGCAAATGCATGCATGTCTACTGTGCCGCAACCTGCTGCTGCTGCTGCTGCTGGGGGCGCCGCCTCAGCAGCCGCAGCGGCACCGCCTCTGGCCGCAGCGTCAGCATCGGCTTGGGCCGAGGAAAGCCAGCAGCAGGCGAGACTGGCTGCAGCTCGAAGCGCTGCAGCATCATGGCCAGAACAAGCATCTGTCATCGCAAACCCGGCGCCGATGCAGTTGCGTCATTCACGCAAATGCATGCATGTCTACTGTGCCGCAACCTGCTGCTGCTGCTGCTGCTGGGGGCGCCGCCTCAGCAGCCGCAGCGGCACCGCCTCAGGCCGCAGCGTCAGCATCGGCTTGGGCCTCGGAAAGCCAGCAGCAGGTGTCACAGGCTGCAGCTCGAAGCGTTGCAGCATCATTGCCATAACAAGCACCGCTTCTGTCATTGCAAACCCGGTGCCAATGCAGTTGCGGGGGCCGCCGCCAAATGGCAGGTAGGCCCCGTTTGGCCCCAGGTCACGCAGCAGCGACATGAAGTTGTAGCTGCTGCTGCTGCTGCTCTGCTGATGCATCGGGCAGCCGGAGCTGCCGCTGCTGCCTTCACTGCTGCTGCTGCTGCTGCTGCTGCTGCTGCCGTTTGCGTGGGCCTCACCACCTGAGCTCTCCCGCTGCTGCTCATGCATCGGGCAGCCGCCATTGCTACTGCCCGCTGCTGCTGCTATGCCCTGCTGCTGCTGCTGCTGCTGCTGCTGCTGCTGCTGCTGTTGGCCGGTGAGCAGCGGCAGCCAGCGCTCTGGCTTGAACAGTGCGGGGTTGCGCCACCTGCTGGGCTCCCTGTGCAGCAAGTAGGGGCTGGCAGGCAGCAGCACACAACAGCGTGGCAGGCAGGTGCGGCAGCAGTCAGAGAGATGCGGCAACGATAGAGAGGTGCGGCAACGATCATACATATGCACTGCAGGCAAGATGTGCTGGGCTCCCTGTGCAGCAGGTAGGGGCTGGCAGGCAGCAAACAGGCAGCGGAAGGCACAAGTTATGGATACGGCAAGCACGCCACAGACTCGCTACCGCTGTTATCAGCTGCTCCCTGTGCAGCAGGTGGGGGCTGGCAGGCAGCAAAAAGGCAGTGGGCGGGAAAAGTGACGCATACACCAAGCACAACATAAACCCGCTACCGCTGTTATCAGCTGCTGGGCTCCCTGTGCAACAGGTGGGGGCTGGCGGGCAGCAGTAACAGAGAGCAGGTGGGGCCAGCAGGTCAGGCACCAGTCACAGAGATGTGCCAACCACCAAACAAATGTACCGCACCAGGGAAGGTGCTCAGCCTCACCTGACCAACACAGTGCTGCCTGCAGGCAGCGTGTAACCACCCGCAAACTGCAAGCACCGCCACATAAACACCGTACTCTGCTATAAGTGTAATTTTTCATGCAGTGCAGCGGCTTGCGCAAGCCTCGCCTCACCTCACAAGTACAGTGGTGCCACACTGCAATGCTCACCACTGTCATCACCAGCGCACTGATTACAACACTACCCTCTGCACTGCAGCAGCTGCTGCAACTGCCCAGCCTCACCTCACAAGTACAGTGGTGCCGGCAGGCAGCGTGTAACCGCCAGCAAGCTGCACATCCCTGTTGGCGCAGCGCCCCACCATATAAGCCGGCGAATACAGCCTCAGAGCCTCGAGCACCACAGCAGTCAGCAGCGGCAGCCTGCCTATATCTGCTGCGCTGGCGCTGCTGCTGCTGCTGCTGCCGAGCAGGGCTGCGACTTCTGCTGCTGCTGCTGCCTGCACCTTGGGGTGGTGCGCCAGTAGGGCTGCGGCCCAGCCCAGCAGAATGGCTGACGTCTGCACCGCAGTCAAGGGATGGAAGGAGGACAAAGGCAGGTAGGTGAAACATAAGAAACGAACAACACATGCAGGTGCAGCAGGGAAAGCTGTGTGTCTGAGGCACAAGAATTTGAAGGGGTAGTCAGCTGGCGCGTATGCAACATACAACAGAGCGTGAATGAGAGAGGGCTGCAGCAGGACATGCGATGCCGGCAACACGCACACATGCACGCTGCAAGACATGCCAGACACGAACCAGCATGCAGAAACCAAGTGCTGATGCTGGCATTGCAGCACAACAGCACAACAACACAGCAGCACTGCAGCACAGCAGCACAGCCTACCTCCTGCCCTGCCACCAGCAGCGTCATCAGCTCATCCCGCAGCGCTGTCTTGGCCATTGGCCGGCCTGCTTCATCGTTTGAATCAAGCAGCGCCTGCAGCAGATCTGTCCTGCTGCTGCTGCTGCTGCCGGTATCCACACCCTGCTGCTGCTGCTGTTGCTGCCTGTTCTCTGCTTGCCTGGCGTCGATTATGCCATACACCAGATCATCCAGCTGCTGTACTGCCTCTTTGAATGCCACATTGTCAGGAGTAGGCACCCACTCCGGAACAACCATGGCTGTAGCGCCACGAGCAGCGAAGTATGTGAATGCACGCTCCACTGCAGACACCACACGCGCAGCTGTCTCACTGTCAGTCAGCTTACTACCGCTGCTGCTGCTGCTGCTGCCGGCGTCGCTGCTGCTGTAGCTGCTGCTGTGTTTGAGGCCAAAAAGTGCTGCAAGTGTTATGTTCAGGGTCAGCTGGTTGAAGTCAGCATACACGTCACGCACACCTGCCGGCAAAGTGCTGCTGCTGCTGCTGCCAGCTGGCCGTTGCTGCTGCTGCTGCTGCTGGCCGCGGCTGCTGCCGCCCTGGCTGCTTGACGCTGCTGCTGCTGCTGCTGCCCAGGGACCGTCAAGCAGGTCCTGTGTGGCCGCAACCATTTCGTCTGCATACCTGCATTGACAAAACCATAGCATGAAATTAGTGCCGTCAGGTAATGGAGTGCTGTCAGGCAAGCATGCAGTGCCACACAAAGCAGCGCATACACACAAGTGCCCGACAGGCTGCTGCCATTGCACTCACTCGTCCACTGCCGCCTTCCTGAAGGCCGGTCATCGCACGCAATCAAAGTCACACACGCAGCACATGTACAGAGCCCAACACACCAATGGCGGCTGCACTCACTTGTCCACTGCTGCCTTCCTGAAGGCTGGGTTGGCCATGCGCCGCTGCGCGCGCCACACCTCGCCATCCGACACCAGCAGGCCGTTGCCTGTGAGGCTGCTGCCCGGAAAGAAGGCAGTGCCGGCCTGCAGGGGCAAAGCAGCGGCAATAGCACACGGGCGAGAGCTGGGAAGTAGCGGGAGGGAAAGGAGACGCAGGGGCAGGGCAGGGCAAGCAGCAGCAGGGCAGCATGCTGGCAGTGCTAGGTACCCGAGCAACTTTCAACAGCTGCAAAGAGACACATCCAAGCAATTGCTTGCAACTCTGGTAAGCCTCTCCAAGCACATTGCAACGCAGCCTAGCCCTCCTGCACTTGCCAGCCGCTTCACATCATAACAAAACCCAGACCAACCCACCTTTACGAATACATACGCCTGCTCCACCAACACCTGTTTTGCTGCTGCCGGCTCACTCAGCAGCACCACGCGCTCGCCACCCAGCAGCAGCCCCACCACCCGGCTGTCTTTACACTGTGCTAGGCACACACAAACCTCAACTAGCTGTGACAAACAAGCAGCACTTCAGCAGCTGGTTGACATGCGGGGTGCCTGCACTGCTTTCTTCGAGCTGAACTTTCCAGCCGAAGAACCCCACAACACAAACTAGCTTGCTCTCACCTTGACAAACACATCTGCCTGCTCCACCAGCACCTGCTTTGCAGCTGCCGGTTCACTCAGCAGCACCACGCGCTCCCCTCCCAGCAGCAGCCCCACCACCCGGCCGTGCTAACCCAACAACACATACAAACCCTGAACAGCCAGGTCAATCGAACAGCGTTCAAGCAGCTTGATGACACAGGAGGGGTGCCTGCACTGCTTTCATCAAGCTGAACATACCAGCTGGAAGGACCCCACAACACAAACCAGCTTGCTCTCACCTTGACAAACACATCTGCCTGCTCCACCAGCACCTGTTTTGCAGCTGCCGGTTCACTCAGCAGCACCACGCGCTCTCCTCCCAGCAGCAGCCCCACCACCTGGCCGTGCTGCCTCCGCAGCCTGCTGATGAACTCCAGGGGACCCCCTAGCATGCCTACTGACTGGTCACCAGCTGGGCCAGGAGGGAAGCCTGCGGTTGCAAAGAGCATGGACAGCAGCAGCATCCTATTGATTTGGTTGGGGTTGATATGCAGCCTGCTGATGAACTCCAGGGGCCCGGCTAGCATGCCTACCGACTGGTCGCCAGCTGGGCCAGGTGAGAAGCCTGCGGGAGCACGAGCAGGCACAAGAGCAAGGTACCAAGCCAACACTGCTGTTGAGTCGCTGTGGGAGCGATGTACAGCTGGCAAGGCGGACGGGGCAGCCGATGCGCACGTGTGGGGGTTGTGCAGCACACAAGGCTGAGGAGCGTAATCATGGTGAGCTGCTGGTGCAGGCAGCTTCAACCTGAAGCATGAGTGCATGGGGGGTCTACTTGACAGTGTAAGGTGACGCCGCTTGCCGAAGGGCAGTGCAGAAGCCAGGACACCTGCTGCTTAGCTGCCTGAGCATCTGCTGTCGCTGCAGCCGTCGTTGCTGCTGCTGCTACTGCTGCTGCTGCTGCCAGTAACAAAAGTGCGGTTTACCTGGCGGTGGCGGCTGCACCAGCCGCTGCAGGCGTGTGACTGCCCCACCAGCCACATCAGCCAGCGACTGCAGCGAGGGAGCAGGCTGCAGCAACACGGCGTGAAGCAACCTTTTGTGAGTGATGTGCCTAAGATGAAGCCACGGCAACTATATACGTAAGGTGCATGCGGCCAGCTGTGCCTCCTGATACAGGAGGATGCAGCTGTTGCGCTGCGACAGCTGTGCCCTGCAGGTGCAACTGCTACTACGTACCTAGGCTCAGCCCTGCTGCTGAAGCAGATGCTCACCATGGTCGCTGGATCTGCAGGGGCCTGAGCCTTGCATGTTACGCCATATGCCTTTCGCCGTCTCTCTTGCAGCGGCAATGAGCGTGTTAGGAGCCAGCACCTGCCCAGCCTGCTGCTGCTGGTGCTGCTGGTGCTGCTACAGCTGGTGGTAGCCACTGCTCTGCTGCCATGGGTGGCGCTCATTCCGACAATAACACCAACAAACGTTCTATTAACAGTCGAAGAAGATGTTGCAGCAACGGCTGGCCTTCCCGACTCGCAAGCGATAGCACCCAGCACCTGGTTGCACACCGTTACCAAGATCTTTGACTCAAAGTGAACGCAATGCTGCTCTTATTGCATCATGAGGCTTGCGAAATGAGGTATCTGTCTGCCTGCGACATCAGTCACTTGGCATGCAGGTTGCAACCCAGGGTCCTGGCAGTAGTGCCATTCAGGCACGCAATCATTTGTGGAAACCGTTCATGTGAAACTTGCGGTAAGCTTGGACCTATAATACCTCACATTGCTGGAAATTGTGCTGCCAGCTGCAGTAAGGAATGTAATAGACAACACTTGCGTGAGGCCACGGTCAAACTTCTGCAGTCCCTGCTGTGTCCACTTCACAAATTGCCAACAGTGAACACTAGTCTTGCTCACTGTGCTCTTACAGGCATAAAATATCAAGCTTTAAAAACATCAGAATGCAGACCGGCCACCTTCTGAACTGTTGCTCAAGCAACTGACTCTCCAACGCTAGTGGCTGTGCTTCGGCCTCACGGTGTGCTTGTGTCAATCCACCACTGGTCCCAGCATAAACTAGCCTAGACACCAAGCGCTTGCACACGCACTCAACTGGAAGACATGACAGTGATGACTGCTGACAAGAAACGCCAATCACAACTACACAAAACCAACAAATGCTGCCCTGGTCTACTGCTGTGGTTTGTCTCAACCGCTCGCTGCTATACATCACTTCTTGGGTGCGTGCACCTTGCAGCCGGGTAGGCTGCAGTCCCACCGTGCTGGCCGCTTCTTGCTCATCATTAGTGACCCTATGCCAATCTCTATGCCTGCAACAATGCCTTCAGGCACGTGCACCGCCAACTGCCGCATGTTGCCCTTTTTCTCCATGCTGCTCTCGTGATCTCTGAACACCCCGCCGACTGCCAGCACAGCAAGCTGCACCTTCAGCGCGCCATCACGCAGCAGCCCCTGCTCTAGGCAGTCCTCGCTGGGGTATATCTTGAAGCCCAGGTGCTGCTCTTGCTGGTTGCCAGGATTGGACTTGATCTCGCCTGCAGTGCATCAATGAAACAGGATTGACGACAATAGCCAGACAATTGCCTGCCTGCCTGTTTCATAGCCTCTCAGCTGCACTCACCTGCACCGTACAGCCACACGCCCATCCTGTCCTGCAGCTTGTGCTGCAGCTCATCCTGTTGCTCCTCCATGCCAAAAAGCGCGGTTGGCAGAGCCGCCTGTACAGGCATCATATGCACAACACGCTGCACAACAGCACAAGCCAGCTGACGCTTAGCATCCTTGAAGTCTGCGTACCCCTGCAGGTGCAGGTTCTGCTTCTTTTCAGCCTCCACTGTGATGTTTCTCGCCCAGCGCTCTGGCTGAATCCACTGCTTTTCTATTGGTGACAGCAGCCGCTGCCACTGCTGCTGCTCCTGCTTCTGCGCTGCCTGCTCAGCTAACAGCTGCTGCTGCGCTGCCTGCTGCCAGAACAACTTCACCGCAGCTGCGTCTATTCCCTCGCCTGGCGTGTCGACAAAGACGGGTATCACCAGCGGCCGCTGACTGCAGCCGCTGCGTGCATGCAGGGCTAAGTCCAGCTCCAGCATGCACCGGAAGTGCTGCAGGTAGGTTGGGCTGATCACTGCCACCACCACCCTGCTGTTGGCTGCTGCGTCCATCAGCTTCTCATCCCACCTGTCACCTGCCTCGAGGCTTTCAAAATCACCATACACGTTCATGCCGGCTGAGTACAGCGCAGGTGCCAGGATACTGCAAGCAAACTCCTGTGCTTCCTTGTCCTGGCTGGTGTAGCTGATGAACACCTGCCTGTTTAGCTGCTCTGGTGTTTTGATCTGCTGCGCAGCAGGTGACGGCTGTCCAGGTGCGTCCTCTGCGCAAGGCGTTGCAGCCATGGCTGACTCAGCAGGTGCCTGGCCAGCTGGTGCCGCATGCCACTGGTGCTGCCACTGCTGCTTCAGCTGCTGTGGATCCAGCTGCATGCTGGCTGCTTAACCAGCAGCAAGCCCACCAGGCGGTGACTTCTTGTGCCGCTGCCACCAACCAAGGTGATCGTGTAGCGACTCGCTCAGAAGCGCTGTCAGTGCTGGTGCTGGGCTAGCTGCAGGCTGGCTGGACACTGGTCAGCTGTGCTCTGCAGCACAGCCAGCAGCAGCAAGGTTTTTGAGGCAGTAAGTTTGAGCAGTGTACCAAATATGACAAGCTAGGTGGAGCGCACAAGGTCGACACTGCACAGTTGCGTGTTGCTGCTACTGCCAGTGCCACTGTTGATCTGCCTGAACCTTGCAGGCGAGCAAGTGCTGATCAGACACTAGGAGTAAGTTGTGTAATTTACAGGCAGGAATGCAGCCGGCCCTGCTGCAGCGATCAGTGTGTCGTAGTAGCACAGTGCTGCAGCCCCGATCGGTCGCGACAGCCGTACATTGCTGTTCACTGGCACTGTATCGATGCAAGGCTACTTGTGCATGTTTTGAACGTCTGCGTACCTCCAATCAGGGAGTTCGTGTGTTTACTTGGAGGGAACCACAAGCAGACACTTTTGCTTGCTCAAACGCGGACAAGACGAGATACGTCACGGGGGGGTAGAACTGCATGAAGACGGCGTTGTGATCAGAGGCTCGTGGCTGTTGAGCAGAATACCCTGTCAGTTCAGGACCCTAGCGCTCAAGTGATACTCGCGGCACTCGCGGTGACACCGCCCGTGCTGCAAAACGTGCATCTTCGGGAAGCTGCATGAAAGGCGAAGCATACTGATTGTGCTTGCAGTTCATGGAAAGCCAAGCAAAGTCGTCTGTCACCGATCTTTTTTAACTGGCTGACAACAAGCCCAAGGCTGGTGCTTCTCAATTAAGGGAAGTGTTCTCAGTCTTCGGTAGCCCTAGGTGGTGGTTGACAGTGTCCTGGGATCAGTCAAGCAACACTGTGTACCTACCTCCCGGCAGCAAACATACTGCAAGCATCGTTCATACCGCCTGTGTACCGCCTGTGTACGGCTACATTCACTGCTGCTGTGCCAGCTGCGGCACCACAGTGCAGTAGCCAGGGTACCGCTCCCTGCCCTGCTTGAACTGCACAGGGTCAGACACCACCTGCAACTGCACACCAGGCGCCAGCAGTGCGGCAGCATCAACCTCACCCCCACCTGCTGCTGCTGCAGCCTCAGCAGGCTGCTCCTCAGCCTGCTGCCTCCGCTGCCGCTTGGCCTGAAGCTGCCTGCTACCTGGCGAGCCTGCTGCTGCTGCTGCTGCTGCATCGCCATTCTGCTGCTCTGCTGCAGCGCCGCAGCCAGCAGTCACCACCTCAGCACCTACAATGTGCTTTCCGCCTTGGCGAGGCGAGTTTGGCTCCACCATGCCATGCTCATGCTGCACGTGCTGCTGCTGCTGCTGCTTGTCACCCTTCTCAGCGCCCTGTGCTGCTGCTGCTGCTGCTGTGGCCTTGCCTTGGCGGTTGGGGATCACCCGCACAGTCAGCTTGCGCCGCTGCGCAGAGCTGGGGGCAACATGGGTTGCATAGAACTGCTGCAGCTCTGCCAGTGTGATGGACTGCAGCAGTGCAGCCTCCTGCTCCTTGCAGATGAACTCATAGCGGGCGTTGAACACCTGCGAGCCGCAAGCACAGCAGGATGTCAGATGGAAAGCACTGCTGCACGCTCAAACATAGCACAGCTGTGCATCTGGCGCACAAACACGGTCTGAGTGCTGCTGAGATGCGCCATACTGCTGCTGAGAGGTGCATACTGCTGCTGTTCCCTGCCGCCCCTGCTCCCATGCCCTGTCAGCCTCCGCAGCTAATCTTTGCCTGCACAGCTGTACTGCCGTCACGCCACTGAACACTGTGTCATGTGCCGCAGGGCTGCGCATTGCATGCCACTGTGCTTCTGCCGCACCTGCTCCCAGGCCCTGTCAGCCTCCTGTGCCAGTGCCGTGTCCTTCTGCAGCTTGTTGCTGGCCAGCGCCGCCTTGTGGCGGTCAAACTCCTCCTGGGGCATGGCCTGCATGTTTGACCAGGCAGCAGCAGCAGCAGCAGCAGCAGCAGGGACAGGAGTTGCAGCACCAAAAGACAACTACGCAGATGTGCCAAGGGATTCGTTTGATATCATGCTCATGTGTTGTCTCCGCAACTGTTGAAACAACCAAAGCAGGCCCTTCATCCCCTCACATGTCATGCGACAGGTGCCAGCGGTTATGTAACAGCTACATGATGGCTACATCCCGGCCCCTCACCTGCAGCGAACCGGCGAAGTCCTGCAGGAAGGCCTCGATGCGGCCCTCCACCTCTGCAGATGTTCCACACCATACACACTCAAAGAACATTTTGCACCCTGGCCCCTCACCTGCAGCGTGCCTGCAAAGTCCTGCAAGAAAGCCTCTATGCGGCCCTCCACCTCGGCAGCGCTGAATGCGGGCGACACGACAACCACGCAGAAGCCGCACACGCCGTGCGTGAGCCGCGCGCCGCTGCTGACGCTGTAGCCCAGCTGCTGCTTGGTGCGCAGGGTGTCGTACACAGGCTCGTACAGCACCTGAAAACATGGAAAGGAAGATCGGAGATAGTGGAAATGGCAGTAGTAGGATGTGTTCAGTGAGTGCATGGTTGTGCAAAGGCGGGAGGTGGATTGACAGCAGCGCAGATGGAGGGCAGCTAGGCGCCAGCCAGAGTATGCGCAACAGGGTCATCAATCTGTGTGTTTTGAATGGCAGCTGGCATAGGCAGCTTGCATGGGTCTTATCGCTTGAAGACTGAGCAAGTGACCAGCTGCACGAGCTGCGGAAGCGCTGCAAGCAGCAGTAGCAGCAGCAGCAGCCACCCACCTGGTCCATGAGGTCTGTCAGCACTCGCAGCCGCAGGTCTGTCGACATGCCAATCTGCAGAGCATACAGCAGCAGTGCGGAAGATGATTCCAGGCAGCAACAACGCTGCGGAGCTGCTACATTCGTTTTAAACACGACAGCGAACTGCGCAGCACACAGGCCATACATAAGCTGGCAAGTGTGAATCACAGTGCAGCAATGTGGAAACCTTTGCAGCAGCACTTCTGGCCAGCTGCGCACCCCTAAACACACAATGCAGCGCTGTAAACATCATCATTGTTCACCTGGTAGTACGCCTCCACGCAGCAGTTCTCCTCCTCCGGGTTGCGTGCAGCAGCCTTGTGCAGCAGCGCCACCCCACTCGGCAGCACCACACACTGCTCAACCAGCCGGTCACCAGCCGCCAGCAGCTTTACATCCCTGCTGCTGCTGCTGCTGCTGCTGCCATTGGTGGCGCCTGCTGCGCCGCCTTGCTGCGAGAGGGTCGTGCGCAGGGAGCGTGCCAGGGCTTCTGCTTCTTTGGCGGTGATGTTGCCGATGGTAAGTCCCTCCATGTGGCAGCAGGACAGGAACTGGGAGGCAAACGCCTGGCGACGGCAGCAGCAGCAGAGGCATGGGAGCAGCTCAGAAAGCCAGGGGCAAGGAGTGGAGGACAAGCAATTGCGGCGCATCAGCGCAGTCCAAAGCAACGCCACCGACTTACTGGGTGGCACAGCACTGCTGCAGGTCACGCCAGCCAAGCAAAGCAGACCTGCCGTCAGCTGGCTGCCAGCTGGTCGCTGCTTTCACAGCCATGCACTTGCGCCGCACCTGCACTTCCGCCACGTCCTTTACTTGTTCCACTGCCGCCGCCAGCTCATCAGCGCTCCAGTGCGGCCCGCCAGCCAGGCACTGCAGCCGCAGCGCAGCAGCAGCCTTGCCCGGCTGCAGCATGGCGTTGCGGTAGCGGCGCAGCAGCTGCTCGTGCACCGCGGGGAAGGTGTGGGGGCGCACCTGCAATGTGCAGCACAGACACAACACACAGGAGAGGGGGCCTCAATCGCATCGCTACAACACACTTGCCCTCTGGAGCCAGCTGTAGCTAGAGTTCAAGCATCTACCGGTGATACATACAAATGCGGCAGACCAGGAAAGCCTACTTGCAGTACAAGCGAGCAAGCACTGCCACATGCGCACCTTGCAGCCCGCCAGTGCCTCAAACACGCGCCCCGCCAGCAGCCCCAGCTTGTGGCTGAAGCCGTCCACGCGCAGCTCAAAGCCGGCTGCGCCCTCACTGCTGCAGGAGCAGTGCAGCCCAGCCACGTCTGCGGCACACAGATGGGGAACAGGGGTCGCGCACACGTGTCAGCTAGTGCATCTGAGAACTGAGATGCAGCTGCTGCGTAAAGCTCTCACCGAAGCTCCTACTAGCGGCATGTTGAGCTGGAGCTGGTTTTTGAAGAAACCAAAACGCAGAGCAACAGACAAAGTTGCTGTAATAGGGTTTTCGCACCTGCCAGGTACGCGTCCTCGGCCAGCGCCTCCTCCACCAGCCGCATTCACACGAACTGCTGTTGGATCTGGATCTAAGCTGCATTCGATATCAACATTGTACAGTTGGTCCATATTACGATTTGTTACCTGCCAGGTAGGCGTCCTCAGCCAGTGCCTCCTCCACCCGCCGCCCACTGCAAGAGCTGCAGCCGGAATCAGACAAAAAAAGCTTGTTCTACATAATAGATAGTGCGGGTCGGCTTACCTGCCAGGTACGCATCCTCCGCCAGCGCCTCCTCCACCAGCCGCATCCACAGCGCGCCCAGCACGGCAGCAACAGCGCTGGCAGCAGCAGCAGGCCCGGCCAGACGGAAGTAGGCACAGGCGCGCGGCTGCTGGTAGCTGCTGGCCAGCTTGTGCCACAGACGCAGGCCTGCAGGAATGCATGCGGCAACAGCGCACGGGCTGAAGGTGCAGTGATCCAGTCCAGCACGATTTTTTCTATGCAGGCAGGTGCTGCTGTTACCTTTGCTGTCACAGCTGCTGGTAGGAGCTGGCCAGCTTGTGCCACAACCGCAGGCCTGCAGGAGCGGTGATGCATGCAGAGATAGCACACACAGACGTCAAGCGCTAGCTGGGCATGGTTGCAAGGAGTGAAGCAGTAATCCCATTACTCCCTGCCTGCCAACATGTCATCCTGCCGGGGACAGCAACAAAAGGTTGCAATTTGCCGGCCTGCTGCAGAAGTGGTGTCACGCACCTGGCTCATCAAGCAGCATGGCAGGCGGGGCCGCCAGCAGCATCTCCGGCTGCGCTTCTGCTGCTGCTGCTCCGCCCACAAGCATCCACGGCGCAACTGCTGCCAGCAGCTGCTTACTGTCCGCCGCCGCTGCTGCTGCTGCTGCTGCTGTGCTGCCATCTGTTTTGAGTTCAAAGTCAGACGGTATGTAAGGGTTTGGCGGTGGCAGCGCCAGGTCATCAGCTACTGCTGACTCAGCCCAGCCGCCGGTCAAACTGTCAGGAAGTTTGACCAACAGCGCATCCATCTTGAACCAGGGCTCAGTGAAGCCCTGAACCCTGCTGCTGCTGCTGCTGTCGCCTGAGCTTAGCCAGCTGGTTGGGTCTGCTGCTGCTTCCTGCAGCTGCTGCTGGACTGCTGCGTATGACTTTGTGAGCAGGTCGATACGGAAGCTGCTGCTGGCTGGCTGCATGCACTGCAGCAGCTCGGCGACCTGCAGGCATGACAACGGGCACATAAGACCAAGAACATTGCATGCAGCATGCAACAGGCAGTATGGATACACTGTGGCAGCAGATTCAAAATCTCAGCACTCAACCTTGGGCCGAACTGACAGAGCTGGCCACCTGCAGGCAGCATTGCTGCAGGTAGAGGACATGTACACGCCTACAGGGCACATCACGTTCCCTCATCACCTCCTTGGGCTGCTCATGCACATGATAACGCTGCCAGCAAACAGATCCAACGACGACAACAGGGCATCAGCAAGCCCCTCACCTTCTCCGGCTGCCACTCCTCGTGCAGGTACTCCGCAGCCAGCAGGTGCTGCGGCGCCACCCAGCCCATGTTGCTGGCTAGGCGGGTGACGAGGTCGCAGCTGTCCTCTTCTTCTGCAAACCTGAACTTCATGCCCACGATGGCAGCAATCTCCTGCCACACCCAGGCCTGTGGGCCTGCAGCACACCAGATCAATTTTGGAACGTTAAAATGACCAGCCAGTGTAGATATGACAGAGTAGGGCCTGCAGCACAACAAAACAGTTTGAAGTTGAGCTTTGCATCAGCCCGGGAGCGACAAATACAGAGTAGGCCTGTCCTTCCTTGTCTGCTGCTGCCACTGTTGCCAGTGCACACAATCACAAGTGGGCATGCGACGCACACACCCTAGATGCTTCAAGCATACGGCGGAGGAGCGCACCTGTCTCTGTCAGCAGCCTCAGGTACTGGAACAGCAGCGCAACAGGCGCCAGCACCAACAAACCCCCAGGATATAACACATGCAGGAGAGACATATACCTCACAAGCCTTGTATACACAGCAGAGAAGAAATGAGATGAACCGCACCTGTCTCCGTGAGCAGCCTCAGGTATTGGAACAGCAGCGCCACTGGGGCAAGCCCGCAGCCGGGCCCAGCAGCCAGCCCCGCCTCGGTCAGCACGATGGACACGGTGAAGAGGTAGGCTGCTGTGTTGGCGCTGTAGCCGTCATCATCAACACCCGCACACAGCTCGATGGCCCAGCCGCGCGCCTGTTGACATGTAAACACATGAAGCTTGTCAAAGCATTGTGCTGCTTGTGTGATGACACAGCAACAGCAGCACCACAGCTCAATGGCCCAGCCGCGCGCCTGCGGTTCGAACATGTGAAAATCTTACAGTCGTGCTTGATATTCTGTACGCAGAGGCGTCTCATCATGCACGCCACAGCTCGGTAGTACTATCTGTTGCTGCATGTTCTCTTCCCGCGCCATACCAACCGCCGCGCATGCACACGCGCACCTTGAGTGCTGCCAGCAGCGAGCCCGGCCCCTCATGCCCCGCAAGGTGGCTGATGCAGTGGTCGGGCTTGGCAGCACACCCATGCACATGCTATCAATCACAATCCTCTTTCATGCATTGTAAAGGCCGGCGTGCTTGGCCTGTGATGGCGCAGCACCTTGCATCGTGCAGCATGACCTGCAGCATAACCTCTCCTCTTCCCTGGACAGCGCGTGAAATACTTTTACACGCACCTTGAGTGCTGCCAGCAGCGACCCGGGCCCCTCATGTCCCACCAGGTGGCTGATGTAGTGGTCGGGCTTGCTCGCATACAGCGGCCGCAGGCAGGGCAGCTGGAAGGTCACGGTCACTTCGTGGTGCTCCTTCACCGCAGGCGCGACATACAGCACGCGGCCCTGCAGCGTAATGAGAGACGGGGAGGAAGCACATAGTACAAGATTGAGGTGAGCGCAGGCGTATGTTTTGTCCGCATACTGCATTACATGAGGCACGATGTGCAGGAGTAACGCTAGCACAGGTGATTCCATGAGTGCGACAGGGTTCGTGGTGATGCATACAGCATGCGGCAGGCACCGCCAACCCTCAAAGCCAGACACAACCACCATCCAGCTGCAAAGGGGTGCAGCGCAGAGCAGCAGCGCACCTCAAAAGGCATGCCAGCGTCGCTGAATGCTGGCGGCCGCCCAGCAACGCCCTGGGGCACGGCATCAAACAGCTGCCGCACCCAGGACTCCAGCTGATCCAGCGGCTGCCCACCCAGTAGCACCAGGCTCATGCGCGCAGGGCCATACTGCGCCCTGCGACAGTGAGAGTTGTGAAACAAGGGTGACGGGTATGCACAGCAGCAGGGGAGAGCACATCGTACAACGTGTTGATTGGTACTGCTGCTGGGGGCGCTACCTAGTAGCTCGTTTCGGAAAGGGTTTTGAGTACCACAACAAGAACACTGCAGACAAGCCCTGGCCTAGCCAGAGCAGGGCGGTCAATGTACGGTCAAAGCATGGTCAAAGTGCGGTCAAACATGGTCAAAGCCCCACCTGTAGTAGTCGATGATGCGCTGCCTCACATCAATGCCGGCAGCGCGGGGCTGGCTCCACAGGCTGGCCAGGTTGCCCCAGCTGAACTTGTTGTAGATGTGGCCAGCCTTGGACTGCAGGCGGTTGTGTTTGGTGTTCGGCAGCAGCAGCAGCAGCAGCAGCAGCGACAACAGTACAGAGGTGAATGTTGGAATGGCAGCTGCTGATCAAAGCGCCATACACAAGCTAGCAGCCGTTGGTGTTCAGACCGAAGCAGCAGGTACTGCAACTGCTCTCTGGTGCCGCACTTTGCTGCCGTACTATGCTGTCGCATTGCTCTGCAGCACAGCACGCTGCAATGCGCTGCTGCGCCCCCCTTCGCAATGCAGTGCCGCACTGCACTGCCGCACTGCACTGCCTCTTGCGGCAGCACCTCTGCTCTGCGCTGCTCACCGAGTGGCACATGAGCTGCTGCCGCACTGCACTGCCGCACTGCACTGCCGCGCAAAGTAACCCCACATGCTTGCCATACTGCTCTGCCGCGCTGTGCTGCTTACTGTGTGGCACAGAAACTGCTATCGCAGCACTGCACCGCCGCAATGCGCTGTCGCACTGCTGCCTTGATGTGATGCTGCTCCACCTCATGACGCTGCTCACTGTGTGGCACATCAGCTGGCATGCCGACAACCTCCCGCCTTCCCGCACTGCTGCGCTGCTGCACTGCAGCAATGCACCACCTCATGACGCTGCTCACCGTGTGGCACATGAGTTGCGCCAGGCGTGAGTGGTCAGACTGCAGCACCCCGCTGAACTCGCTGTCCACTGCCTGCACCTCACGCTCCAGCGCGCCAGCCTGCGGCAGCATGACAAAATGACACAGAGCAACTCAGGTGGCAGAGCTTGTTGCAGTGCACGGGAACAACGTGGTCGCAGCTGCAGCGCACAAGGCCACAGCACCTGCCTCAGCTGCCCCGCCTGCCCCACTGTGAACAGCAGCACACACAAGCAGGAAGGGTGCTATGTTGCTGCAGCGCTGCTGTTGCTTCAGCCGCCTGCGCACCTTGAACAGCGGCGCCACGAAGAACTGCGCAAACCTGTCCAGCGCTCCCTCCAGGTGTGCGGGAGCCACCTCAAAGTGGTAGTTGGTGAACTCCTGCGCGGGCACAGCCAGCAGATGTTGGCAAAGCAGCATAGCGCCCGTAACAGCGAGGGGCAGGCCAAAAGGTGCGGCATGCGATTGAGAGTTGGTTGCACATTCAGGGAAAACAAAGCAGGGCTGGACGCTGCACTGCACATTGCACTAGACAGCTACTGTGCCATTAGTACAAGACACTATGCCGGACACTGCACTCGGCCAGCGCAGGTGTCCTGGTGCTGCTCCGCGCTTGCACCACGCAGCTGCCACAAAAGACCAACCACCTCCAACAAAACTACCAGCCTCTAACAATCGTTCTACAAGCAGCTAGCACCTCACCAGCTCTGTGAACGCATTTGACGAGCCGCCGTGCTTGCTCAGGTAAGCATCGTACTCGTTCTCATCCGGGAACTTGTCGCTGCCCATGAACAGCATGTGCTCCAGGTAGTGGGACAGGCCCTGCATCTCAGCTGGGTCTGAGAAGCTGCCCACACCCACAGCCATGGCTGCTGCCGCCTGCAGCAGCAGGAGAAGAAGGGGATGTTATGAGTGCAGCCGTAGGTTGCGGCAGCGCTGATCGCAGCAGTAGCAGTCTGGTTTGCGGCAGGTGCTAGCAGGATGACTGCATCCACCGTGCTGCGCTGTGCTTGCCTGCAAGCTGCTGGCTTCTGCTGCTGCCGCTGCTGCTGCCAAGCACATCAAGCAGCATGCCCGTGCACTGTTCCATGCCTGCCTGGCGCAGCTGCCTCAGCAACCACACATGTTACATCAGCACCCAACCACCCAACCACCCAACCAATCAGCCAACCAACCTTCTTTGAGCCAGCCATCTGCCCCTTCTGCTTCTTGCCCTTCTTGCCGCCAGCCTCTTCCTCATCTGACTCCTCCCCCTCATCCTCCTCGCTGCCGCTGCTGCCTTCCTCGCTGCCGCTGCCGCTCATATCCTCATCATCATCGCTGCCGCTGCCACTGCCGCTGCCTGACTGCTGCTCGCCATCCTCCGACACATCCATTGCCTGCTTGCCATCCTGCAAGCAATTAGCAGCAGCACATGATGCTTTTAAAAGTTTGTTGTGTTGTGCTTTGCGAGTCGCGCTGTTGTGTGGAGTGTGTGTATGTGTTGAGATCACCGCACACACAGCTGCTGCAGGTGATGTTTCTGGCAGCTGGTAGTGCATCACAAGCAATCAACAAATTGAAAACACAGCCTAGAGCCCAAGCAGCCACACAAGTTTTTGAAAAGAAGGCGGTAATCTCCCATCAACTACTTTTGGCTTCTAAAGGGAGTATGTGTGATTGCTGCAGTGCTGCTGCCAGCTGTCTCTTGAACTTGGCCATACCCACCTCAGCAGCAAGGGCCTCAGCAACCGCCGGGTCATGGATCAATAGCACAGCTATGCCGTTGCTGAGCTTTACATATTTGTAATCCTTCTTGTCATTTGAAGACTTTATGAGGTCGAGTTCCTTCATTTTGGTTTCTGGTGGGCTGCTACTGCTGCTGTTGCTGCTGTTGCTGATGATGCTGCTGCAGCATGCTAGCATCTTGACACAGTCCAGCCACGCTAAGCAGAGCGATGTTTAAGAACACAATCACCTGGAGTGTGCTTGACTCGCATCAGATGCAGCGACAGCACGCCTGAAGTGTGTGACAACAGACTGTCACTTTGACATGTGAATGACAACATCGTTTTAAGCACATGCGGCCTTCAGGTCGGTCTTTGATCGCATTTTCCTAGCAGGATTGGTTTATACACGTGCTGCTACCTCGCTAGTGTGTTCGAGCTTTGGCTGACTTCAGGAAACCCTCCATCCAACTTGCCTTGGCAGTAGCAACCACACGCCTCGTTAACCTACTTACTCTTGACACATACAAGCATACTTAGCCTGCTGGTGGCAGCTCTGCTGGCGTGAGCCATGGGGCTCTGCGATTTCCCCATATGCCAGCTCATAGCGCTGCTCATCCCGCCCTACGTAGTACAGTTCTGGGAGGAAAAGGTACGCTAGGTTTATCATGTTATGTTTAGGTTTGCATGCCTTGCAGGGCTGTGGACTGATGCTGATGTCATGGCAAGTGTTGGTGGTCTTTTGCTGCTGTGTGCAACTTCACTGCTCAGAATTGCTTGACTACTGATTGCAGGCAAAGTCCTATGGGCCCATAGCATCAGGAGCACTGTTTGGAGCAGGATGGTGGTTCTGGGTTGATGCAGTGGTGTGCACATCACACAAGATCCCTTTTGATCAGGTGTGAAGAGCTGCAGGCTGGCTTTCGTCAGCAGCAAGGATGAGCTGACAGCAGTCTGTCCAGGCTGCACAACAGCATGAGTCAGCTCAGCATTGCAACGTTCCATTAGCATGTGGCATGTGTGCTGTGTCAGCTGTACCATTCCTGCAAAGCAGCAGCCCTTGTCAACTGACCAGTCTGTTTCCCAGAGTTGCTGCAGCTACAGCTGACTTGAGCGCATGTGGTGTCGTGCAACTGCTTGCTGCTGCAGTACATACCAGGCATCGTGGCTACATTGGCGCTGGTTATGATCAACTGCATCAGGCGGTGAGCGGGCCTGGCTGTCATAGCGTTTGCAGCTGGTTGCAGCATCCGCAGCAGCAGCAGTGGTAGGTTGTGCTAAGCGAGCTTTGTGCAGCGGCAACAATGGATAAAGGGACTACAGGTTTCTTAGGTGAAGCTGAGTCAGCAGCAGAAGGCAGGGATGGCAGCGCAGCTTTCCTGAGCTCTTCCATTGAGCTGGCTGCAGAATCAGATGGATCGACAGGCGTAATGAGCTCAGCAAGCTTTGTGCAGCGGCAACAATGGATTCGTTCTGGGTGGCAGCGTGAGCTTGAACATGCTGATGACATTTGATGTACTGCTCCTCCCGCCACGCTGCTGCTACTGCTGCTGCTGCTGCTGCAGGGACGATTTGCAGGACTATGATCCGTTTGATGATGGTGGCTTCTGCAGGTGAGGACAGGCAGGCAGCAGCAGCAGTAGCAGCAGTGGCAACCGCACCGATCACCAGGAGAACACCAGCAGCAAGATAAGCAGCGGCTGAGAAGCAGTAGCGCAGAACAGAGCCTTGCGGCCACGTGACAGGATGTGCAACCTTGTGCCGTCATGTAACATTGGAGACCAGCAGGGTTCCATGTTGGCTGCACCTCTCACTGGTAACAGCAGGGAAGGCGGGTCCGGCAGACCACCTGTGCTGTGTGGTGCTAGTTGGAGCAGCAGCATTCAGTGCAACTTGAGGACTGATGCCGCTGCTGTATTTGCTGCATTGCTGCTGTGTCAACTGTGCAGGTCGCGGTTCTGGCTCTTCCTCTCTTACGTGGTGTCGTTTGGGTCCGTGGTGGGGGCTGTGTGGGTGCTGATGCAGCACTACGGTGAGCGTGTCAGGCTGTGGCGTATGGTGGGCTGCAACATTGCCACTCAGCAGCAGGCAAAGCAGCTTCCTGCAAGTCAGTACTATCGCTTCTAAAGTGATAGGCGCGTAAGCCAGGGCATGCATGTGCAGGTTGCGTGTGCCACAGGGCTGTCTTGTGACTGTGTTTCTCAACTGTGCAGCAGAATTGCGGCATGCAGCTTCTGAGCTGTGCATCGCCAGCCGCCTCTTGTGGTGACAGGTAGATGTGTGGCAGGTCAGATGATCAACAGCTGCTGTGTTTGTTCCGGTGTCCTTATATTTTACTGCCGCCGCAGCCATGAACCCCGACAGGGCTGGCGAGGCGTGGCCGGGCGTGGCTGGCGTGTTCCAGGTGTCCTGCATCCTGGCCAGCGGGCTGCTGTTCTTCGTGTCGAGGACGCCAGCAGACGGCAGCGGCGGCGGCTACGAGGTCTTCTAGCAGCAGCAGTAGCAGCAGCAGAAGCAGAAGCAGCAGGTGGTGATGCCGCGAGGTGGTCCGTTTGATCATTGGACTGTTGGAAGGTGTTTGCACCAGCAGCATGCGTTGTGAGGTGCCCCAGCAGCAGCAGGTGATGCCTCGTTTGAACACAGCTGGTGTCGGTGTGCAGTGGGCCGTACTACGGCTGCTGGCAGCAGCCAGTGCAGTGGCAGGCTGAGGGCACTCTGGTCAATGCACCTGCACATGTACATCACCTATGGTTGCTGCGTTGCACTCAAAAGCATTATCTGAGCAGCCTATTTTGACGTATGGCACTCACAGGCACGCCCTCATCACGCATCTACTTTGCATTTGCCGTCCTTGTGCGTTGACAGCTGCAACTTGAAGCAAGGCAGCTGCCAGAGACCGCCAGCCACTGAGGCTCAAGGCAGGCAATCAACGGTGACGTGGTACTTTGCAATACTGTAACCAAGCATACAAAACCACCTACCCGCTAAGTGTACAGTGTTGTAGCGTCGCATGCGGCGCACACCAGAATTCGCAGGACCACTGCGGACCTTTATGCTTTATGCTGTTGCCCTTTGGGTGCTGCCCTACCTGCCACCTGTTGCACGGCTGCCGCGCACGGCCTCTCACCCAGGGTGTGGTGACACGCAGCAAGTCAGGCTGCAAAGAGGCAGCGCAGGGCTGTACTGCCACCTGCATGCTGCTGCTGCAGTCACGACCAGGTGACCCAGCCGAATCCCTGATGTCGGTTGCGACATGCTTGTGCGCTTTTGTGTTACTAATTACAATGATATAAATTTTCTATGCGCTTCATCGGCTTACAGCCTGCGCCATTTGTGGTGCGAGCTGGCTCGGCCAGGCTGGGTATCGCGGGAAATTTCGCGCCACTGTGTATGTGCTCCGGAGTGCAATGTGTAGGCATCAGTATGAAAGCTGGAAATTCACTAAGAGTGTCAGTTTTAGTCGTCAGAGTATGGCGTGCAAGAGTTTGAATTACTGGCTACTGTCATATCTGCAACTCTCTGATATTGCCTTCATCCTGTGGTGATTCATACTGTTGCTGGATGGCCCCAGACCCACATGTACTCTTCCCCTCATTGTTTTCCGCTGCAGCTGTGCCAGCCGGTGGCACAGCTTGTGCATACATGCGCTGACGTGGCACAACAACCTTCGTCGTGTAACGTGCTACATTGATAGGAAGGGTACATCATGGCACCCTGCAGTGCTTCATGTTGCTGATGGCTAGGCACGGAACAAACACATGTTGCATCACGATTGCATTCAAGACTCGGGCTATGGCGCCGACTAGGAGGGCAAGAGTAAGGTAGGATGAACGTTTTTGTTGCTGGTTTTGCAGCAGTACCAGCAACTCATGATCATGCGGCTGCCAAACATACAAGAATAGCGCAACTGGAATACAATGACATGGAGTGGGCTGAAGTAGGCTTGCCGAAGCATGGCATTTTTACAAGCCTAGCAAAGAATTTGCTGGCATCACATTTTCACATTTTCACATCTTGGAAGTCATCACCTACTGCTCATCTTGCCGGATGCTGTTCTCAGCAACACTCTGTGGCACACAGCAACACAGTGCGCCCCCTTCATCTGCCAATCTGCTGCTGCAGGAGCTGAGCTGCTGGCACCAAGTTGCAAAACCACAAACCCAAAAACCGCTTACTCAGCCAGCACCTCATCCAGCAGCTGCTGCACCTCTGCTGCTAGCTCCTCCCTGCAGCCCCTCTCCGACCAGGCCTGCACCCACAGCAGGCGGCGCTCAAATGCCGCCACGACTGGTGAGCCAGGCGGCAGCTGCCGCAGACGCTGCAGGGCCGCCCTCAGCCTGCGCAGCTGCTCTGGAGGCGCTTCCAGCTGCTGCAGCACATCCAGCAGGTATGTGTCGGCGGCATTCACCAGCAGCACATGCTGCTGCTGTTGAATGCTGTCTGCTGCACTGCTGCTGGGATCCTTGCCAGGGCATGCGGCAAATGTTGTACCCGCACAAATGCTGCTGCTATTGTTACTACCGCTGCTACTGCTGCTGCTTGTGCTGTGGCTATCACCAGCAGTGCTGCTGCAGTTGCTGTCACTGCTGTCACTGCTGCCACTGCTGCCGCTGCTGCTATCGCTGCTACTGCTGTGATTGCTGTAATTACCGCTACTGCTGCCACGGCCAGCGGCAGCGCCGCGGCCATGGCGGCGGCGGCGGGTGCCAGCAGCAGCACTGCTGCTGCTGCTGCTGCTGCTATCAGCAGCGCAGACGCTGCTGCTGCCGTGGCTGCTGCTGGAAGCTGCACCGTGTGTGCTACTGGTGCTTGCTGTCTGCTGTGAGGTCTTGTGTTTTGTCTGCGCTGCATTGCTGCCCGCCTGGCTGCTGCCAAACGCCTGCTGCAGCCAAGTCTGGAGCACGACCCAGCTTTCACTGCAGCCAGCGTCGGCTCCTGCAGCATCCTGCTGCAGCTGGCGGGGATCCTGCACAAACCATTGCTGCTTGTAGCTTGTACCATTGCGTGTGATCTGCTGGAGCAAAGCTGACGGAGAAGAGGAGCGCTCAAGCGGGTAGCCCTCCCCATCTAGTGACAGCGCCACGATGTCATTTCGCTCTGAAGGCTTTGAGCCGTGCTTCCTCCCACCCGGGCCCGTCACCAGCAGCAGAGCCACTGGCACTGTGCCTCGTGCTACATCGCGCATGCCAGCCAACAGCCAGTAAGCATTGCTCACTGGCCGTCCTCGAACTGCTGCAGCGTCTGCTGTTACTGCCAGCTGAATGGCCAGCATCCAGCCTACTGCAGCTCTCCAGCGCTGCTGCTGTGTGGCCTGCGCATTGCTGCAGCCCTTCAGCTGAGTTGACCAGAGCAATGCTTCTGCTGGTGAGTAAGGCTCAAGGGGCTCTTGGGACATGTGGGGGCCATCGCTGCGCCTGTGCCATGCCGCTACTGCTACTGATGGTGCCACTGCTGGTGCTGGTGCTAGTGCTGTTCTTAGAGAGGGCGTTGCTGCATTGCTGACATGGCATTGCTGCTTGGGTACCTGCAATGTCGGTGGCAATTGCTCTGAGTGTGGCATGCTTGGTTTGGCAGGCTTGCAGGTGAACCTTGGACTGGGATGCAGGGATGCAGCATGCTTGATATGCATGTGAAGAACACTGCAACGGTCACTTCATGATCTGGCAATTGTATTATGGTCATGGTTTCCAAGCAGCATGCATTACTGCCACTGCTGGAGAGATTTTCCAATCACTACTGTGGTCTCAGCTGCGCAGCATGCTGCTGTTGCTGAAGCAGTTGCTGATGGACAGGCCAGAGGAGTGCAACTTATAACTTGAAGCTTTAGGTCTTGGTGCTAGCAATGTAAGGTTCATGGAAACTTGAGATTGGCACGTGGTTACCACTGCTGCTGCTGCTGCTGTGTGCTGCTGGCAGCACTTACCCCCTGAGACAATGTAGAGACTCCTCTGTGCCGCTGTGCCAATGGGTGAGCACAGCGTTGGCTGAAGCAATTCAAGTTCATTCTATAGCAGCTATTGCTATTGTGCACGAGTGCGGATGATGCTGAGTCCAACTGATTTGCACTACTATACGCTAGTGTCCTTAGAGCCGCCCCGGCACCCACTCAACGTGCACGCCATTCAGTCCAGCTGCAAATCAGATCAAAACCATTGCTTTCTACGGCCGTCCAAGAGGGCGCTTGGCTATAGGAAGGTCAAGAAACCCTTACCGAGATCCAACGTTGTTACACGTGAAAGATCAACACTCGTGAACATCGATCATGATGAGCACGAGTGTAATAGCACTGTTAGGACTCTCAAGCGCAAAATTAATCATCAAGGTACATCACAGCAGAGCCAATGCCTCAGCAGAGGTACTGGCTTGCACATGTACTGCATGCCTTATGCCACTAGTAAAGATGCCACTCGCAGTACTGCCATGCCAGTGCTGTGTCCTCCCAGGAGATCCTTCTGCACGGCAGTGATGCATACAGATTCTGTTTGCCAGTGCTGTATCACATGGACATTCGTGCCAAACGCTACAACAGACCATGCCAAGCTTGACCCTGCAGTAACTATCCAGCAGCATGCAACACAAACTTGAATTGCAATGCCAGCTGTGCCGTGGCACCGAAGGCTGAAACTTTCAGATTGAATTTGCCTAGGATGCAGACTCATTTGCAGTGCGGCTGTTGGCTCATCAATCTGCAGCACGTACACGCACCACACAATGCCCCTCAACAAGTGGTACGCAGGGTAGCTCTCAACCACATCATCACCCCTTAGCATGCAGCTGCGTCATCCAACAGCTGCTCTATCTCATCCTGCAAGTCCTTCCTGTACTCCTCTGCACCTGCAAATCCACGGGCATACCAGTAGTGCAATCTGAAGGCATCCATTGCTGGCGAGCCTGGCGGCTCCTGCCTCAACCGGTGCATTGCTGCTTTCAGCCTGCGCAGCTGCTCTTTTGGTGCTGCAAGCTCGCGCATTGTGCGCAGCAAGAACAGCTCTTCATGCAGCAGCTGCTGCTGCTGCTGCTGCTGCTGCTCTTCCGCAATGATCACTGGGCTGCTGGTCGCACCGCCGCTGCTGTAGCTGAAGCTGCTGCTGCTGCTGCTGCTGTTGCTGCTGCTGCTGCTGCCGCCATCACTAGCTGCTGCGCTGGGCTGCGCAGCAGCGGCACTGCTGCTGGCAGCTGCGCCAGCAGCGTGGCAAGCAGCAGGCAGCTGCGCCATGCTGCCAGCAGCTTCAGGCCCCTCAGCTGGCAGCACCACCTTACTCCTGCGTGGGGAGCGCGTGGTGTACAGACGGGCCTGCCACGTTAACAGCCCAATCCAATCTGGCATGTAGTTCTTGACTCGGCTGTGCAGCTGCTGCCGGGGGTCCTTCACACGCAGCAAGCCTTTGAAGTTTAGAACCGGGCGTCCTAAGATGGCCTCCAGCAGTACAGTGGGCTTGGGTACAGACTGGACAGGGAAGCCCTGCTCATTCAGCTGCACTGCAATGATATCATCTAGCTGTGCTAGCTCCCCCTCCCTTGTAAGCAACTGCCCAGACACCAGCAGCAGCAGCGTTGATGGCAACATAAGGTCACCCTCTGGTGGCTTCGTTGACGGTCCAACCCTTGCAGCTAGCCACCGCATGCTGAGAAGGTCGCGGTTGTGTGCTGCTGTAGCGGTGTCAGCAGCAATACATATCATAAACTCTATTGCTGCAGACCATTGCTGCGGGTGTGTAGCTTGGGCATCTGGTATGCCCATCTCCTGTGTAGTGTACTGCAACGCCTCTTCCTCAGAGTAGGCTTCATGCTGCTCAGGCAGTGCTGCTGCCACCTGGGTGCGCCTACGCCCGGCTGCTGCGCGCACCAACGAGCGGGGCGCCAGCTGCACCAGCGGTACTGCACATGGGTTGGTGGGTTGGCGCAGCTGCAAACTGGAAGCCTGCAGTTGCAGCATTTGACATGGCATGGTCACAGGCATGCACTGAATGCAGAGGGGCTGTGGGTGGCAGTCCTGCTGCCGGTGCTGCCTGTACATACATGTACATGGATAGGCTGTGCTGTGCAGCAACAAAGGCAGTGTCCCTTGTCAGCAAAGTGTGCGTGTGCACTGATTTGCCATATATACATGTTTTTTCTCTTGTACAGCCCAATGGTGCTTCCATCTGTTTCCTTTCGCACTTCTGCTGCACTGCCTTTTGTGTCAGCAGTGCTGCTCACACCAATGTTTCACTGCACATTACCCTGAGGGTGCTGTTGCGAGCACTGCAGCACGTGTATGTGCTAAATCCAGCCATAGGCGCCCCTTTCTGGCATAAGAGTTTGCTCAGCCAGCTCAATACTTCAGTATTGAACGTATCTGGAGAGCCCAATTCTCCAAGTGCTCTGCTCTGCAGTGCTGCTGCCAGCACTCACCCGCTGCTTGAACAATTTGCAGCCGCATACTACAGAAGCCGTGGTCTGACGGAGGAGGCCAGTTTGCCGTGCGCCGGCTAGGCACGTGCTGGATGGCTGCCACATGGACGCTGTTGTGAGAGCAATCAGTCGAGAATCAAGGCTCGATAAGGCTGAGTAAGGCCTAGGGCTGGACGGGATTGAACCATCTGCCTTTACATAGCAAGGCAGTCAAGGTTGAGGTGCTACTGGAGAGCCAAGCACATCAAGGTGTTGGACTTCGCGGCGGTTACGGGTGCGGGCGACAAGATGCCAACATTGGATGATCACCTCATGAGGCGAGCTCCCAAACAGGAACCAGCCTGTCAGACTCAACTGCGACAACAAACAGCTTACATTGCACGACTTCTGTTGAATCTGAATGTCTGACACGTCACAGCTCTCCTGGTGAGTGCACCCTTTAAAACAGGTGCGCTGGTGCATGCTGCTGCTTCTCAAGTTCAACGGCAGACACAGTGCGGGGCTTCTCATGTTGCTGCAGAGGTGCTCAAGTGCTGCAAACAGTGTTGCCAAGCAGGTGCCACACTTTTGTGTTTGGCAGTGTTGTACACAACAACCGCTACATCTTGTATGTTGAACACACCATGCAATGCTCGACCCTGCAATTTTTGCCTCCAGCATCAACCTACATGCAGGGATACCCGGCCTGCAAAAGCCACCTGTGCTGTGGCAAACAATTAAAAAGGCCTACAGGTGGTCACAGGGCGACAGCCTCAGGATGCAGTACAGCTGGCGCCTCAACAACCACTTGTGTAAACAACAAGCAGCGCCGGCTTATACACACCGCAATGCAAAGGAACCCACCAGACCACGTGTTTCCCTGCAATGCACAAGTACCGTTTACGCTAGACGATTCAGCAGCTGTTTGATCTCATCCTGCAAGTGCTGCCTGTACTCCTCTGCACCTGCCCAAATGCGGGCGTACTCGTAGTGCACCTGAAAAGCATGCATTGCTGGCGAGCTTGCTGCTTCATGCCTCAGCTTGTGCACAGCTGCTTTCAGCCGAAGCGCCTGCTGCGGTGGCTCTGAGAGCTCACGTATTGCGCGCAGCAAGAACAGCTCAGCTTCATCCAGCAGCTGCTGCTGTGGCTGCTGCTTCTCCCGCTGCTGCTGGGGCTGCTGAAGGTGGTGGTGGTGGTGGTGGTGGTGCTGCTGCTGCTCCTGCTGCTGCTGCTGCTCCTCCTCCTCCTCCTGTGCATTGCCCGTTGTGCTGGCCACACTGCCGCTGCTGCTGTTGTTGCTGCCACTGCCATCACTAGCAGCTGCGCTGGGCTGCACAGCAGCGGGACTGGTGCTGGCAGCTGCATCAGCAACGTGGGCAGAAGCAGGCAGCTGAGCTGTGCTGCCAGCAGCAGCAAGCTGCCGCTCAGCCGACAGCACCACTCTACGCCTGCCTGTGGCTGGAATGGTGTACTTACGCTGCTGCCATGTCCTCAGCCCGAGCCACCCTGGCGTGTAGCTTGGTCCTGTCGGCTTGCATGCCTGCTGCCTGCGGTCCTTGACCATCAGCATGCCACTGTAACTGGCCTTGCGCCCCAAGATGGCCCGCAGCAGCGCGGTCGGGCTGCGTGCACACTGGACAGGGAAGCCCTGTACATCCAGCTGCACTGCTATGATCTCATCCAGCTGTGCCAACTGCCCCTCAACTGCAGACAGCTCCCCAGAAAACAGCAGCAGCATCATACGTGGCAGTTTGAAATCGCCTTCTGGTGCCTTGACTGTTGGTTCAATCCTCGCAACAAGCCAGCGCATGCTGTGGAGGTCGGGGCTGCGTCCTGCTGCAGCGCTCTCAGCAGCGCTGCCAGCAGCAACATCACGCATGAGCTCTAGCGCTGCAGCCCACTGCTGCGGGTGTGTGGCTTGGACGTCTGGTATGCGCATCTCCTGTGCGGCCAACTGCAGGGCCTCTTCCTCTGAGTATGCTTTATACTCTTCGGTGCGCCTGCGCATGGCTGCTGCACACACCAAAGTGCGATGTGCCAGCTGCACGACCGGTGCTGCAGGTGCATTGGCGAGTTGGCGCAGCTGCAACTTGGAAGCCTGCAATTGCAGCATTTGACATGGCGTGGTCACAGACATGCAGTGAATGCAGAGGGGCTGTGGGTAACAGTCCTGCTGCCCGCGCTGCCTGTACAGACATGTACATGGACAGGCTGTGCTAATCATCAACAGGCTGTGCTGTGCAGCAACAAAGGCAGTGTCCCTTGTCAGCGTAATGCGCGTGTGCGCTGAGTTGCCATGTATACATGCGTTCTCTCTTGTACAGCCCAATGGTGCTTGCACCTGTTCCCTTACGCACTTCTGCTGCACTGCCTTTTGTGTCAGCATTGCTGCTCACACCAATGCTTCACTGCACATTAGCTTGAGGTTGATGTTGCGAGAAGCACGTGTGTTTGTGCCACAACCGTCAATCAGCGACTCTTCACTGGCATCAGAAGCTGCTGAGCAAGCATTGGACGTATCTGCAGAGCCCGGTTCTCCAAGTGCTCTACAGTGCTGCTGTCAGCACTCACCCGCTGCTTGAACAATTTGCAGCCGCATATTACAGAAGCCGTGGTCTGACGAAGGAGGCCAGTTTGCCGTGCGCCAGCTAGGCCCATGCTGGATGGCTGCCACTTGGACGCTACTGTGAGAGCGATCAGTTGAGAGTCAAGGCTCGATAAGGCTGATTGAGGCCTAGGGCTCGATGCGACTGAATAATCTCCCTTCAAATAGCAAGGCAGTGAAGGTTAGGCGGCTACTAAAGAGCCAAGCACATCAAGGTGTTTGACTTCGCGGCGGTTACGGGTGCGGGCGACAAGATGTGACAGATGCGAACATTGGATGATCACCTTATGAGTCGAGCTCCCCAACAGGAACCAGCCTGCCAGGTTCAACTGCGACAACAAACTTACATTGCACGACAACTGATACATATGAAAAGTCTGACATGTCACAGCCCTCCTGGTGAGTGCACCCTTTACAACAGGTGCGCTGGTGCATGCTGCTGCTGCATTGAAGCAGCATTGCTTCAATGGCTGATGGCAGACACGGTGGGGGGCTGCTCATGTTGCCGCATATGTGCTCAAGTATTGCTAAAGAGTATTGCCAAGCAGGCGAGATGCATGTGGTATTTGCAGTGCCTTGTACACAACAACCGATACAACTTGCGTGTTGAACATGCAATGCCTCACCCTGCAGCCATTCTCTTCAGCACCCACCTACATGCCTGCAGAACTGCCCAGCGCGCAGAACCACCTATGCTGAAACAGCGCACAACGCCTGCCGGGCAACAGCCCCAAGCTGCAGTGCAGCTGGAGGCTCAACAACTAAATGTGTCACGCACATGCAGCGCCGGCTTATAACACCGCACAACCCTACAGGTAGCTACCAGACCACTTGCCACCCCTGATGCACAAGCAATGTGTCAAGCAGCTGTTTAACACGCCATGCAATGCCCGACCCTGCAGTCCTTGCCTCCAGCATCAACCTACATGCAGGGATACCCAGCCCGCAAAGCCACCTGTGCTGTGGCAAACGTCCCAGAAGGCCTGCAGGTTGTCACAGGGCGACAGCCCCAGGCTGCAGTACAGCTGGGGGCTCAACAACCACATGCGTCAACAACAAGCAGAGCTGGATTGTAATCACCGCAAACCGCGACTCAATGGTAGCTACCAGACCAGGTGTTCCCCCGCAATGCACAAGTACCGTCTAGGCTAGACGATCCAGCAGCTGTTTGATCTCATCCTGCAGGTGCGTCCTGTGCTCATCTGCACCTGCCCAAATGCGGGCGTACTCGTAGTGCAGTTTAAAAGCATGCATAACTGGCGAGCTTGCTGCTTCATGCCTCAGCTTGTGCACAGCTGCTTTCAGCCGAAGCGCCTGCTGCGGTGGCTCTGCAAGCTCTCGTATCTTGCACAGCAGGAACAGCTCAGCTTCGTCCAGCAGCAGCAGCAGCTGCTGCTGCTGCTGCTGCTCCTGCTGCTCCTGTGCACTGCCCATTGTGTCGCTGGCACTGCTGGCACCACTGCCGCTGCTGTAGCTGAGGCTGCTGCTGCTGCTGCTGCTGCTGCTGCTGCCGCCATCACTAGCTGCTGCGCTGGACTGCACTGCAGAAGCACGGGCGCTTGCAGCTGCCCCAGCGACGTGGCCAGCAGCAGGCAGCTGAGCTGTGCTGCCAGCAGCAGCACGCCGCCGCTCAGCTAAGCGCACCGCCTTACGCATGCGTGTGGCAGGCATGGTGTACATACGCTTCAGCCATGTTAGCAGCTGCATCCAACCTGGCTCGCAGGTGGTCCATCTTGACGGATACCACGGCTGCCTGTCGTCCTTGACATGCAGCAACTGTGTGTAGCTGGTAGATGTCGGGCGTCCCACTGGCATGATGGCCCATAGCAGTGTTGATGGGCTGGGTGCACACTGGACAGGGAAGCCCTGTGCGTTCAGCTGCAGCGCAGTAACATCAACCTGTGCCAGCTGCCGGCAGCGCCCCTCCCTGATAGGCGACTCCGCAGACACCAACAGCAGCGCCAGTGGGGGCACCCTGAAGCCGCCCTCTGGTGCCTTGACTGACAATCGGACCCTTGCAAACACCCAGCGCATGCTGTGAAGGTCGCGGTTGCCGGCTGAGAACGCGCTGTCAGCAGCAACATCATTCATGAGCTCTAGCGCTGCATGCCACTGCTGCGGGTGTGTGACTCGGGCGTTTGCAATGCCCATTTCCTGTGTGGCCAACTGCAGCGCCTCTTCCTCTGAATAGGCTTCATACTGCACTCGCTGTGGTGCTGCAGCTTGGTGGTTGCTGCTCGCAGCTGCTGCAGGCACTGAGTAAGGCTCAGGATGGTGCTGTGGCTGCCGCCGCTGCTGCTGCTGCTGCTGCTGTGGCTGGTGCTGTGGTTGCTGCCATGGCTGCTGTGGCGGCTGCTGCCATGGCTGCGGCTGTAGCTGTTGCTGTTGCTGCTGCTGTGGCTGTTGCCATGGCTGCTGCTGTATCTGCTCCTGTGGCGGCTGCTGTGGCGAGTGGCTGGCAGCCGGCCGCCGCACTGGTGGGCGCCCACGTGGGCGTGCTGCTGCTGCTGCTGCTGCTGCTGCTGCTGCTGCTGCTGCTTCATCTTGGGATGGTCCTGCTATGCTGCTGAGCTGGCGGCCCTGCCTGACGACCTGCAGGGTGGAGGCCCAGCTGCTTGCGAATAGTGTGGCAGGCTTGCAGGCAAACCTTGGACTAGGGTCAATAGCTGCTGCCCACACTGATGTGCTGAGCACTTGCTCCACCAGTGGCACTGCGGGTGCAGTTGTGAGTGAGTGCAGCTGAAGGCCAAAAGCCTGCATTTGGAGCAGAAGGTTGCAGGTCGTTGGTATTCAATAACATATGCACAGCTGTGCGCTGGGTGCGCGGCTGCTTCGGCGCAACAGCATTGCTGGTCTGGTGCTACCTTGTCTGTGCAATGCTGATTATCTCTACCGTAAGGACCATGTAATTGATGCTTGATGTGCAGGTGTTAGTCTAGATTAACACAGCTGGAGCGCGTTGGCTTGGGCAATGCCTCTGCGCTGCCTGTTGATGCGCGGTACTGCATATGCCATATGCTGCACACGAGGATGGAGCTTCGAGCAGAGCAAAACAGCTCTGCCCATGGCCTGCCAGGTTAGCCAAAGCTGTGGACATCATCAGCTGCTCAACAACTGCCAGCAGCAAGGTTTCTTGGACAACTCCACTCTGCAAGTGCTGTGCCCTCTCAGTGCTGCGGCCAGCACTCACCCCTTGCTTGGCCACATTGCCACCGCATACAACAGACAAGCTGGTTTGGGTAGGGCGGCCAGTTTGCCATTCATCAACCAGGTGCTTGCAGCGGGTCTGCCACTTGGACGAACCCTTGAGAGCGCTCAGCGAAGCTTTCGCGGCGCAACGGAACCACATTACGTTTCAGATAGCATCCTTGTTGGTAAGAAGGTCTTTTTGGCAGCCAAGTAAACTGCTGAGCTCTACGGCGAGTACGGGTGCGAGAGGAAGATAAGGTGACCTGGGCGTCCTGTTAAGCCTGATGCTGGGGTGTTCTACACAGAAAGACAAGATTATAAAGGACGCTGCACCGCAAGATGTTCAAAGAGGGTCGATGCCATGCCGTATACTAATGACTAGTCATTCTTTGCTGAACCCTGCAGGATCAGACCTGGTTACGGACGACACCTGCGAACCCTCGGCGACACACGTGTGCTGTAGCTGGCCTACATGTTCTGCATGCCATCTCCAACCATATAGCAAGGGATGCTGTTCAGATGCAGGGCTGCAAACATACCAGGCGGGAGTAGGGGCATACAGAGCTGAACATAACTGGGACATCCTGCTTGGCTTCAAGGCAAGGCCTTGGCCACACCTATGAAGCCTGCCATAATCTCAGTGCACGGCAAAGATTCCACCCTTTCTCACGCAGTAAAAAATGCAATGCAGATGCATCGACTGGTGCTTGACCAGCAGGCTTTATGCCGCCCTCAACTCAAGAGCTTGCTTGCAGCGAATGCAAGCCTGCACGGAGAGCTGGTCACCTAGTATGTACCTAATCACCACTACAGGTGCGGTGCCTGGTGAGCTCAAAACCACTGCTCAGCGTGCTGCACAGCAACACTGGTCCACGGATTGCACCACAACATGAACTAGCCTGCAGGCACCGACGTACGCTTGCCATGAAACAGACATGCACAAGTGCATACCAGAACAACAAACCCAACAGCCATGAATACGCCAGGCACCGATCACATACTGTTGAAGCTGGTCACAATGAGCAGCGCGCTTCTCAACCTGGCAGTGAGCTTTGTCAAAAATACCCTTCTTGCCTGCAGCTCGAATCAGCTAGCAAAGATACCTGTGCAGTGGCATGGTGCCACAGCACTTGGGTCTGGCCCCCAGGCGACAGGCCCACGCTGCAATGCACTTGGCAGTCTATCAGCAGGCAGCGCTGACAAGCACTCGGCGTGTACAACAACATGCCCTGCAATTAACCGCCAGGCCCATGTTACCCATTACTGCACACCTACAAGGTCCAGCATCTGTTGGATTGCATTCTGCGCACGCTTCTTGTACCCCTCCGCATCTGCCCAGCCACGGGCATACAGGTAGTGTCTTAGAAAGGCATTCACAGCTGCAGAGCCTAGTGGCTCATGCCTTAGCCGGTGCATGCCTGAATCCAGCTGCTCCAGCTGCTGTGGCACTTTGGCAGGGTCTTGCAGTGTGAGCTGCAGGAACCGTTCAGCTGCATCCAGCAGCACCTGCTGCTGCTGTGCACTGTCCAGCACGCTGCCGCCTGCTCCGCTGCTGGCAGCACCGTCACTGATGCAGCTGCTGCTGCGGTGGCTGTGGCGGCTGCGGCGGCGGCTGCTGCTGCTGCTGCTGCTGCTGGTAGCCGCTGCTGTGGGCTGAGCTGTGGCTGTGCTGCTGCTGGCTGAGTTGCTGGCAGCAGGCCGCCGCGTAGCTGACCGCACCTCGCCACTCCTGCTGCGTTTGGATGGCTTGGTGTACAGGCGGTCCAGCCATGTCCGCAGGCCAATCCAACCTGGCTTGATTGGCTGCTGCCTGTGGTCCTTCACCTGCAGTGGGCTCTTGTAGTTCTCAACTGGGCGTCCCAAGATGCACTGCAGCAGCCATGTTGGGCTGGGTGCACACTGGACCGGGAAGCCCCGCGCATTCAGCTGCAGCACAATTTTCTCGGCCTCCTGTGGCAACTGCCCCTCCCTTGTGGGCGACTCAGCAGACACCAGCAGCAGGGCCGCAACTGCCGGCAACTTTGAGCCGTCTTCTGGTGCCTTGGCTTTCGGTCCGATCTTTGCAACAAGCCAGCGCATGCTGTGGAGGTCACGGCTGCGTGCAGCACTGCCCGCAGCAACATCACGCATCAGCTCTAGCGCTGCAGCCCACTGCTGCGGGTGGGTGGCTGCAGCATCTGGAAGGCCCATTGCCTGTGTGGCCAGCTGCAGCGCCTCTTCCTCTGAGTAGGCTTCATACTGCTCCGGTTGCGCTGCTGCCGTCTGGGTGCGCCTACGCATAGCTGCCGCACACATCAATGTGCGAGGCGCATAGACTGTGTGCGGTAGCACTGCCTGTACAGGCACATGTGGTACTGCAGGTGCGCTGGTGAGTGTGCGCAGCCGCGGAAAGGAGACCTGCAATCGCAGCGGAACAGGAGGTGCTGGGTCAGGGATGACATGCTCATACATTACACAAATTGCAGTACCGTTGGTGGGTATGGCTTTGCTGCTGTAGGGCACTGCGCAGTGCATGCACTCAATGCTGCCGTCAAGGCTGCCAACAAGTTGTTCATGCTGTGCTGTCCAGCAACATGGAGATGCCCCTTGTTTGCACTTGTCAGCCAGTTCCTATTTAGACGTTCAGGTCCTTTTAGTGTATGGCTGTAATCTTTGGACAGTTCTATTACTCTGCCTCGTGTATCGCAACCATCGCAGCACGATGCTGCTAATACCAACGTTTTACTGCACACGGGGACGCAGCCGAGAGCAGACAGCATGAGGCGCACAGAAAAGACCAGCGCCAATGGCAGCATGAGGAGCTGCTTGGCAACGCATTCAAGGTGTCTTGGACGGGTCGAAGTACTCCGCTCTTCAGTGCTGCTGCCAGCACTCACCCGCGTCGTGACCAGCCCGTAGCCGCATGCAACTATGGTGCGACAAGACAAGCTAGTTCGCTGTGCGCCACGTAGGCGACTGCAAGGCCGGCACTCGCACGCCATCCTGAGGGCACCCAGTCGAGATCCAAGAGCGAGGCAATCAACAAATACTCGAAAGCAGTCAGATTCTGCAGTTTGACGTTCAAATAAACTTCAGTCACACTCGTTGTGTTGAACTTCACGGCATGCGATGTGTTCTGTATTCGACCAAGGCATGTGAAGTTCAGGCTCGGCCCACGTGTGCTAAACATACCAGAATATATATTCGCTCAGTTGTTTGATACGTATGTTGGACTCTAAGGTTGATCGTTCCGTTCTTGTCTTTTGCTTTCACATAACAGGCATGTCAGTTTTTGAATACTGTGCCGTGAGACGAAGAGCGCACCTTGCCCCTGCAAGCAGATGATCCAGCATCAAGCTATTGTTGATTTATTCTTTAGTACACTGTCAAGCAGAGCATGCTGCTCATGTTAGTGTGACTGCCCGGGGAGCGGAGCCGTTTGCACCAGGATTTCACGGCGTGCCTGTATTTTGATGAGTAGCATGGAAAAGTACCTGAAGACATTTGATGCCAGCGCGGTGGGCTCTGCCGAGCTGCGGGCTACGATCGCATCACTTGAACAGGAGGTTGAAGCAGCCAACAGCAGCGCAGGGGGAAGCAAACGCAACGACAAGTCGTGGATTATCGCTTTGGTGAAGGCATTGCTTGCCAAGCTGGGCTCTGGACAGCAGAATGAAAAGCATGCAGCAGCAGCGCTGGACCCACTGCTGCGCCTCGCTGATGCCTGCTTCAAGTTCTGCAGCATGCACATCAAGCAGGATGACTACCATGTTCTGCTGTACAGCTACATGAAGAAGCTGTCTGCTGCAAACCAGCTGCATGCTGCAGTGCAGTGCAGCCAGCAGCTGCTGGCAGACTTAAATGCAGCAGCTGGAGAGCAGCAGCACAGCAGTAGCAAGCACAGCAGCGCTGACCTGCTGCTAGGTGCCGGGCTCAACGTCATCATCTGCACCTGCAAGCTACGAAAAGATGTGCTGGGGTCCCTGCAGAGCATCAACCAGGCTACAGAAGCTGTGCTTGGAGTGCTAATGTAAGCAGCCAGCAGTGACAGACGCTGCTGCAGTATGCTGTGCTAAGTGTTGAATGTGGGCTTGATATGGGGGAGCTGTGGCCTTATATGGTGCCTGTTTACATGCAGCAATGTTACACGTAGTAGTTACCAGCACCAAGACACTCCATTGTATCTTGATTGCAGGCACAAGCAAGGCAAGGCTGCTGCACAGCACGCAGACGTGCTGTGTGATTACCTCTTGCAGGTGAGTTGCCATGTGCTTCCTTGTTGCCTGCACATGATTGGCCTAGCCACTTGTCTCTCTTGTTTCCTGCACTGTGCTGCTGCAGCATGGGGTCAGATCGTTCGGCTGCCCTGGATGTTTCTGTTGCTTCTCTCTCAACCAGGTGTACTAACGCACCTGTTCTGCACGCTGAACCTCTGCATGTGCAGTTGACAGTCATGGCTGGTAAGGAGGCGGGTGCAGCAGCAGCAGCAGCAGCAGCAGCTGCGCGTGGCAACCTGTCGCTGCTGCTGGCTCACCTCTTGGCAGCTGTGACGCTGTCAAGCCATCCAAGCGCTGTGCAGCAGGTGCGAGGCAAACTAGGCCAGGCAACTTGGCACCTGTTTGGATGGAAAAAATGCATCTTCAGTATCGTGTTACGAGTCCGAGTTATTGTGTGTATGACTTGTAGAAGGCGAAGGCATCCTGTTGTTTCTCATGCTGATGTGATAGCATTGCCTGCGCTGTTGCAACTGCAGGTGGTTGCTAGGGCAGCAGCTTCCCTGCCAGATGCGCTGAAGGTGTGCTGCATCACAGCCGTCCTGCAAGCAGCCGGCAGCCATGCGCACCTGGCGCAAGGCATGCCTGCGCTGCCAGCTGCTGCAGCTGTGCTGCTTATTGAGGAAGTTGTGCGCAGCATTAGCAGCAGCCCCTCAGCAACGGCTGCATGCAGCCGCGGCCTCATGCATAGCAGTGAGCAGGAGCAGCAGCAGCAGCAGCCGGCAAGTGCAGCAGCACAGCTGGTGATGGGGCTGCTGTGCTGCTGCAGCAGTGCTGATGTCAGCATACCCCTCAGCAGCAGTGAGCTGGCAGATGCTGCCGCTGCAGTAGCAGCGGTGCAGCAGTCGGTCATTTGCAGGACTGCTTCACCAATGCAGGAATGTGCAGCGTTGTCGGGCGCTGACGACTTACAGGGGTTGGTGGCGCAGGTAGCCGGCATGTCTCTGTCAGCCGCCGCTGCAGCGCCAGCAGCAGGCAGCTCTTCCAGCAGCAGCAGCACAGCAGGATCAGCAGGCAGCCGCAGCCAGGGCAAGCGCCAAGCACAGCAGCCAGAGCAGCAGCAGCAGGCAGAGCAGCAGCAGCAGCCTCCGCCGCAACAAGTAGCTGATGAGCTGCTGGTTGAAGTGAGCATTTGGTGCCTGAAGCAGCTTGTGGATTGCGCCCCGACAGGTGAGCGCTTGCTGGACGCTGATGCAGAGCCGAGTCTGTTGGTTGTGAGCAAACTGCTCAGTTGTTTGGAGCAGCTGCAATATCAATTGCGAGTGACTGCAGTTGGCGATGCTGCTTGGTAGGCACACATGAACCATTGGATGTTGCCCAAGTCTCTAAACATTAGCTGTGCAATCAATAACATTAATATATGCTGCTGCTGCTGCTGCTGCCGCTGCTGCTGCTGCTGCTGCTGCTGCTACAGCTGAAAAGCTTGTACCCATGCATGTCGCCCTGACCGGCAGCCTCATCAGTGTGCTCACAGCTTGCAGCAGCAATTGTAGCAGCACCATTCCCTGGGGCTGCGCCGCCAAGGCAATAGCACAAGCGGCAGGCTTGCTGTGCAGCTTACAGTCACGCGCAAGCAGCAGCACCAGCTGTGGCAGCAGCAAGCAGCCATCTGGCGATCAAGCGCAGCAGCTGCTAGCGCAGCTGTGTAGTGCAGCGCAGCAGCTAATTGGCAGCAGCACAGAGGGCAGCGGCTACCTGAGCACCAGCGAGCTGCAGTGGCTGTCATGGCACCTGACACATGCTGCCATAGGCAAGGAAAGCAGCAGCACCAGAAGCAGCAGCAGCAGCAGCGGCGGCAGCTATCATTGGGCGGCTCCAGAGCTGCTGCTGCTGGCGTGGCAATGCAGTCGCAGCCAGGTGCACAGCGCCAAGCAGCCAAGCAACAAGGATACAGTGGCGATGCTGCAGCAGGCGTACACATACATCAACATGGTATGGCGCAGCAGCGGCGGGGGCAGCAGCAGCAGCAGCGTTGATGATGACTGTGCTGGCGATGCAGCTGAAACTCAAATACTAGGTGCAGTTTGCTTGCAGCAGCACATGGAAAGTGTGCAGCAGGTGATGCATGCATCACTGGTCACGTTCCTGCACCAGCAGCAGGATGGGGCAGCAGGGGCGCTGCTGCAGGACGCGAGTGGCCAGAGGCAGCTGGAGAAGCTGCTGAAGGCATACAGCAAGCTGCGCTGCAGCAGTACTGCAGCAGCAGCAGCAGCAGCAGCGACGGCAACAGCATGTGAGTCAGCGCCAGCAAGCTCAGCAGGTGGCAGCAGCAGGAGCAACAAGTCTGGCAAGCCCAGAGCAGGCAAAAGCAACAAACAGCAAGAGAGCGCACAGCAAGACCAAGCACAAGCACCTGGCATGAGCCGCCTGCCATCTGCACTGCAGCTGGTACTGCAGCATGCGGGAAGCACAGACGGCAGCATCTGCAGCAGCAGCAGCAGCGAGTGCCAGAGCTTACCTGTGGATCTACTGGCTTGGCAGGAGTTCAAAGCGCTGCTGGGTGTAGCCGATGACCCCAGGTTGCCTCCTGGCGCAGCAGCTGCTGCTGTTGAGCAGCTCGTACAGGAGCTCTGCAGCTGTGATGCGCCGAGCGGCTGGGATGCTGCTGTGTGGAGTGCGCAAGTGCAGCTGGTGAAGGGCATGGTGCTGTCATGCAGCAGCAGCAACAGCAGCACCGCCGCCGCAGATGTTAGCCCGCAGGACAGGTCAGCAGCAGCCGCAGCCGCCTTGATGGAGGCATGCCAGCAGTGGATAACCCTGCTTTGTGGCCAGCAAGACACAGCAGCAGCTGCTGCCCCTGCAGCAGCTAAGGGCGGCCGAGGCCGGCAGAAAACAGGCAGCAGGAAGGGCAGCAGCAAGGTGCAGGCAGCAGCAGCTGCGCCGCAGGGACCTATTACTGCAAGCCTTGCAGAAGGTACTGAGGCGCTGCAAGGGAGGCTGGGAGGGCCAGGTGCAACACAGGCGCTGGCCTCAGCTGCCTTCAGTCATTGCCTGCTTGGCCTGCTGGAGGCTGCAGCAGCGCTGGACCAGCAGAACAGCAGCAGCAGTAGTGCGGCATGCAGCGCAGCAGCTGAGGTAGCAGCAGGCAGGGATGCAGTGCGGCAGGGCATGCGGCAGGACCAGGATGCTGCTGCTGGGGATAGCTACGGTGCTGCAGCCGCCAACAGCAGCAGCATGAGCTGTGAGATGGAGAGCGACAGTGATGATGATGGCAGCTCAAGTGCAGGTGATGCATGCGCAGAGGAAGATGCTGCAGTGGAAGAGCTCTGGGCACTTGCTGCACAGCACTTCCACATCAGCGCGCAGCTCTATCAACTGTCCTTGCAGATGGCGGGCCAGGGCGCCAGCAGCAGCAGCAGCAGCTTGCTGGATGTGGGGTTCTCATTCTTCAGTGAGGTAGCAGCTGCTGCAGTGCATGCCTGGCACATTGCCGGCCTGCAGGGCTGGGGCAGCTGCCAGCATGCCTTTGCTAGCACCCTGCCTGCGCTGCTGCCGCTGCCGTCGGAACAGCAGCAGAGCCCGATGCAGCATGTGCAGCAGCTGCTGGAGGCGCCTACTGCAGCTGGTGGCTTGCCGTGGCTTGGGCTGTTGCTGGCACCACAGCAGCTGGGCTTGCCTGCAGGCAGCTGTGGCAGCAGTGGAGATGAAGTAGACAGCAAAGCAGCTGTTAGTAGCAGAAGCAAGAAGCCAAGGGGCAAGGCAGCAGCAGCAGCAGCTGGCGACAGCAGTCAGGGGTGCTTGTGCCAGTGCCAAATGCAAGCAGAGCGGGCAGCAATAAATGCAGCAACGCAGCAGCAGCAGCTTGCAGCAACTGCAGGGCCGCCGAGTGATGCTCAGCAGCTGCAGCCGGTGCAGCTGCTGCTGGCCAGCGCTCAAGCAGCCTCTGCAGCTGGTGCTGCTGCTGCTGCGCTTGTGCAGGCCGAAGCTGCATTGGAGCTCTGCAAGCGTGTGGTTGCTGCCACAGCATCCAGCAGCAGCAGCAGCAGTGGAGGCAGGAGGTCAGCGGCAGCTGCGGCTGGGTTGAGTGGTAGCAGCTGGCTAGCCAAGCCCAGGAGCAGCAATGGCCTGTACTGGCATGCTCTGGGTCTGTACATGTCAGGGCTGCTGCAGCTATCAGAGGTGCATGAGACATCAGGCAACCCTGAAGATGCTCTGCGGGTGCTCAAGGAGCTGCTAAAACTCAGCAGCAGCTGCCACTGCTGCTGCCTGGCAGCTGTTGCACAGGCCGGAATCAGCAGCATCCACAGCAGGATGGCGCAGCCAGAGAGAGCAGCAGCGGCAGCAGATGCGGCAGCACACTGGCTGCAGCGATACCAGCAGCGGCAAGCAGTAGTGCAGCGGGAACCCCAGCAGGAGGTGCAGCAGCAGCAGCTTCAGGGCATGTATGCTGCAGCTGCTGTTGCTCAGGCTCAGGCTGCATGCTACACAGCTAGTGGACAGCACACAGATGCAGCACAGCAGCTGTCAGCTGCTGTCCAGCAGCTCAGCGAAGCATTAGCAGCGCAACAGGACAGCAGCAGTTGTGAGCAGCAGCAGCAGCAGCAGCCGGTGTGCATGCTGTGCTGGCGAGCAGCAGGCCTGCAGGCGCAACTGCAGCTGCAGTTAGCACATACTGAGCTGCAGTTGCAGGGCCTACCAGCAGCTGTGCAGTGTGTGCAAGAGGGGCTGCAGAGTTTAGTGTCCTGCAGTGGGGGCGGCTGTGAGAGGTGAGGCGCAGGCAGTGTGCGTCTGTGTTACACTTCAACACTGCTTGTCATTGGTTGTGATTTTAGCCTTGATAGCAGCTGCTCCACTTCAATGCACTGATAAACCGTGCTGCCTTATCGCATGCACACCCCGTGTGGCATCACAGCTGTCTGTTGCATAGCATGCTTTGACAGGTGCACTTAAATATGTGTCTGCTCTGCTGCCGCTTGCTGTGCTGTTGCCACAGATGCAGCAGGAGTGCCTGGCCGACTGTCCATGCAGCGCTGCAGCTGCAGCTGCTGGCCTGGCGCGCCCCTGCACTGCCTGCCAGCCAACAGCAGGGTCAGGTGCTGCAGCTGGTAGGCTTTGGCAGCAGCAGCAGCCACAGCAACCTGCAAGCAGAGTTTGCATGCGCAGCAGCAGAGGACGGCAGCAGCAGTGAGCAGGAGCCTGGGCCTAATGCAGCAGCAGAGGAGGAGGATGAGGCAGCAGCAGCTGCAGCCAAACCTGTACGGGGAGGCAGAGGCAGCCAAAAAGCTGCTGCTGGTACTGCTGGCAAGAGCAGACGTACTGGCAGCAGCAAAGCAGCAGCAGCAGCAGCAGCAGCAGCATCAGCAGAGCAGCATGTGCAGGAGATGCCTGGCAGTGCCTGGCTGGCAGAGATGCTGCTGCTGCTGCCTGCCTGCGCACAGCAGCCGCTGCTGCTCAAGGAGGCATGCAGCATGCTCAGCAGTAGGCTGCAGGCCTGGGGTGCAGTGCACAGCGCAGCAGCACTGCTGCAGCTATCACTAGGTGAGGGAACGGGCTACAGGCTATAGGCTACTGGATATGCTCTGACGTGTAATGCTGCATGCATAGGACCGGTTGCTTGTGGGTATGTGTTGTTTGCTGCTAGTGCTAACAGACTGCAACTGCTGCACTATTCTGTTGTGCTGCTGTGCTGCAGGGACGTCCATAGCGCAGCAGCAGCTGCTCACAGTGGCCTCCAAGTTGGCACACACACAGCAGCGCAGCAGCAACTTGCCAGCAGCAGTAGCGGGTGCTGGTGTTGATGGCAACGGTGCAGCGGCCGGCAGCTTACAAAGCGGCACGTGGCAGCAGTTGCAACAGCAGCTGGACTTGCAGCCTCTGCTGCAGGGGATGGCAGCTGCAGCACACAGCCACAGCAGCGAGTCGGACCTGCTGATGCAGCTGGATGAGATTGCAGAGCGTTGGCTGCAGCAGCAGCTTTCTGGCCTGTTGAACGGCACAGCCGCCTGCAGCATAAGCACAGCAGCATACTCTGCAGCTGCGTCAGCAGATGCTAGCAGCACATCCTGGCCACTGATTGCTCCTGCAGCGCCAGGGCAAACAGCAGCAGCAGCAGCCGATAGCTGCCTGCTGGTATGCAGGATGATGCCGCCAGCCGCTGGACAGACCCCCCAGCTGCCGCTGCTAGTCAAGCTGCAAGCGTGAGTTGCAAGCTGCCACCTGTCACCTGGCATTGCCTTGTCGCCTGCTATCCACCTGCCAACTATGGCTGCATAGGCTGGCAGACATATTGCTGCAGCGGACTGTTAGCTGTGTTGCCGTGTTGCTGTTCGGCTGTTACTTGCTCAACTGATGACACCTGGCAGCCACACGGCACACAATTTGTGTTGCTCCTTGTGACTGTATGTATGTGTTAGTGCAACTGCAGGCCGCCTGAGCACCACAACAGCAGCACCCGCTACAGCAGCGTGCAGCAGCTGCTCGACGAGCTAGCTAGCATCCTATCTGACAGCGCAGCCAACATGCAGGACAGCAGCAGCCTCAACACAGCAGCACAGAAGGCCAAATGGTGGCAGCAGCGGCTGGCATTGGATGCCCGCATGGCAGCGCTGCTGCAGCAGCTTGATAAGGGCTGGCTAGGTGCCTGGCGGTGCCTGCTGATGCAGCCGGGGCAGCAGCAGGTGGAGGCGGCGGCTGCAGCAGCGGCAGCTGGGTTTGCTGCTGAGTACTTTGAGTTTGTGTTTGGTGAGTCCTGGCTTTTCCGTCCGACTCCTGATTACCTGCCGCTCTTCTTGTGCTTGTAATGCTTAGGCAGCACATGTGCACTTCCTGCTGACGGTGTTTGCTTCAACAGCAGCTGCTCAGGCATGCAGTATAGCCTGTCACCCGCCAGCAAAGCACACTGTGTTTCCAACAGTCATAGCATGCATAGCATGCATTTAACCCACGCAACTGATCAACCGTCTTTCCTGCTGCACTTGCTGTGCTGCAGAGGAGCAGCCGCGGCAGCTGCTGTGCCAGCTGGTGGCGACGCTGCTGGTGCACCTAGGCGCAGCAAGCACGGCAGAGCTGCAGCAAGCCATGCGGGACTTGTGCCAGCTCACGCAGCAGCGTGTTGACGGCCTGCACATAACAAAGCTGCTGGCGGGCCTTACAGATGCACACGCAGCCGTTGCAGCAGCAGCGGCAGCAGCTGTGACTGCTGAAGAGACCAGCAGAGGTGCTGGTGCTGGTGCTGGTTCCACCAGTTGCGGTGTCCGCAGCAGTGCCGGTGCTTCTGGCAAGGGCAGCAGGCGGAGCAGCGCGGCTGCTGCTGATGCGGAGAACGCCCCACCAGCAGCAGCAGCGGAAGGTGAGGCGACGGCACCTGCAGCAGCAGCAGCCGTGTACATGACGCCTGCAGCGCCTAAGGCTCGCAGCAGGCTGGGTATGCTGCAGGCCAGCGCAAGTGCTCGGAAGCCGCAGTCGAGGCTCAAGGCGATGCAGAAGAGTGGCAGCAAAGCAGCAGCAGCAGCTGCTGAAGATGAAGGCATCAGCAGCCTAGCTGGCTTGATGGCAACTAAGCTGCAGCTCGCAGCAGATGATGAGGATGAGGATGATGGTGATGCAGCTGCCGTTCCTGATGGTGCGCCTGGCGTAGCGAGCAAGTTGTTACCGCTGTCTGCAGCCGCCGCCAAGCATGGCCACTCCAAGCGTGCTAGCAGCGCTGCAGCGAGCAGCAGGCGCGTCAGGTTTGCAGTAGCAGACGAGCAGCAGCAGGAGGATGGCGTGCCGCACGCTGCAGCAGACGCCAGCAGCAGCTATGGTGCTGCTGATGTGGATGCGTATGAGCATCTGGTGGTGCCCCAAAGCCTGGCTCGGCATGCAGTGCGGCGCAGCAGGCTTGCAGGACTGCCTGGCAGCCTGAAAGCAGCAGCACCGCACGCAGCTGGCAGCAACAGCAGCAGCAGCACTGCTCGCAAGGCTGTTGCGTTCGCAGCAGCAGCTCCTGGCAGTGACAGCGAAGGCGAGGGTGCGGAGTTTGGTGCTGGGGTGGCCTGCAGCAGCATGCGCACTCCAGCCAAGTCACGGCTGAGTGCAGCTGGCAGCACCGCTGTGAGTGCCGCTGCCAGTGGGGCAGCTCAGCAGCAGCAGCAGCAGCATGGGGCTTGGGTGCCGTCTGTGCTGCTGCTGCTGGATGGCCAGGTGCAGCAGCTACCCTGGGAGAGCTGCAATGGGCTGCGGCAGCAGAACATGTACAGGTGTGCTTGTTTGAATATAAACACGTACGTTCTGCTAGTCGAGCTTGCGAGTCGTGTTGCCGATGCACACTGCTACCTGCGATGAGCATCTTTGCGCAGCAGGGATGCCTTGGTGGGCTGATACACATGAAAGCAGAAGTGCAGGAGCCCCGACCGTTGGATCATCATGCGTTCGGCACCTGTACTTGCCTCTGTGATTTGCTGTGCAGGTGCCCCAGACTTACGTTTTGCATGCCATACTGCAGCAGCCCTGACAGTTGACTTGTCATTTGTGCTGTCATGTGCTGAATTGCTTCGTGGCTGTTCCGTTTGCGCAGGTGCCCCAGCCTTACAGTGGCAGTTGCAGCAGCCGCCAGGTACATGGCATCGGCAGCGGCACCCGGCAGCACCAACAGCAGCACCGGCTGCAGCACTCACCTGGCGCCTCAGCAGCAGCAGCAGCAGCAGCAGCAGCAGCAGCAGCAAGGCGCTGTGGTCTCGCTGCCGCTGGCAGGCGGCTATTTCCTGCTCAACCCTGATGGGGACCTGCAGGCAACGCAGGAGACCTTTCAGGGGTGGCTGCAGCAGCAGCTGGGCCTGCAGGTGAGGCAGGGCAGCAGGACGACTATCTAAGATCTGTTCGTCGAGCAACGGCAGCAGCAACCAAACTGATGCATTGCAGGGCACTCCAGCATGCGTTGCCTTGGGTTGCCTGCCCACAGCACAACAGCCGCCGCACTGTGCATCCATGTATGGCAGTCGCCTGATAAGCTGACAGCCGCTGCCCTTCTGTTAGCAGCACGCCCGCAGAACTGTACGCTGTCCACGCCGACCCTCATCTTCCAACTGAACCTGTGCTCACTGCAACTGCAGGGCATCGCTGGCAGCCGGCCCAGCCCCTCGCAGCTAGCAGCGGCGCTGCAGCAGCACCGGCTCTTCCTGTACTTTGGGCACGGCGGTGGCGAGCAGTACGTGCCGCTGGCCTCCCTGAAGCGGCTGGACAGCTGTGCAGGAGGGCTGCTGATGGGCTGCAGCAGCGGGCGGCTGCGGCAGATGGGGCTGTACGAGCCTAGCGGGGCGATCTGGGGCTACCTGCTGGCAGGTGAGGCAGCTGCGGTGCTTGTGTTTTGGATCTTTGTTTGTTTGTCATGGGAGCAGATAGCAGACAAGGACCATTGCATGGCTCCCTGCTATGGGGCAGCATGAGCCAACAGGACTAGCGCCTCTTGCTTGCAGACCAGCAGACCATTGCCTTGTGCTTCTAGGAATGCAGCGTCTGCCGCTGTTTTTGGTCCAAAAGAACGCACAACACTGAGCTTGCGCTGTTGTTTCTGTGCGAATTCTCTGCCTGCCCGTGCACGCAGGCTGCCCAGCTGCTGTTGCAAACCTGTGGGATGTCACGGACAGGGACATTGACCGCTTTGCGCAGGCAGTGCTCAAGCAGTGGTCTGGAGACAGCGAGGCCAGCAGCAACAGCAGCAGCAGCAGCAGTGCACAGAGCAGCAGGCAAGCAGCCAGCAGCAGCAGCAGCGGCAGGAGAAAGCCAGAGGCAAGCAGCAAGCAGCAGGCCGGCAGTGATGTAGCAGCAGCTTGTGATCAGGGCGTGGTGAGCATGTGCGGTGCTGTTGCCGCCAGCAGGCAGGCCTGCAGGTTGCCCAGCCTCATTGGTGCAGCGGCAGTCTGCTACGGCCTGCCAGCTTTCGTCAGTGCTCCTAGCCTGCAGTAGGCGGCATTGCTGCTTGGGTGTGAGCTCCGCAAGTTGGTCAAGCAGCAGTGTTTTAGGTCTTTGACCTGAACTAGGTTTTGTTTGGTGTGGCAACCACGGACTAGCTCTGGTAAAACACTTCTCACTCGCGTCATCAATTTTGCCCTCGAAACGTGCATCGGCCGTTCCCTGTGCCCAGCTGTCGAAGCGAAACTCCATCTTGAGCACAACGCGGTGGCTGCAGTTTAAGCTACCTTCGATACAATCGACAATTCAAACGCATGTTATGTCGTATTTGGATAGCAGCACTAGCGCGCAGCAGCAGCAGCAGCAGCAGCAGCAAGTGGAAGCACCGCCAGAAGCCAGCACATCAGGGCAGCAGCACCCGGAATGCTACGTCATTGTGTACAACATCAGCAAGAAGCACAATGTAGGCACGCTGCTGAGGAGCTGCACTGCATTTGGCGTGAAGGAGGTGAGGGCAGCATGTCACACATGTGTACTGCTGCCGCCGCCATTGCTACTGCCAGCAGGCACGCTACCTCACCTGCTATCATGCAGGCTGCACACGATTCTTGACAGAATATACTGTGTATGTTGTATTTGTTAGTGTTTAGCACCAGCTGTAAACTTCGCTCACCAGCAACTGGAGCAGCAAGCGTTTGAGCGGAGCGCACACTTCACCATACATAGTGCGGCCACAACACAAGCAATGCCTCTCCTTCCAGCAACAGCATCAGCAGAACTCTTGACACACACGCGCACCCTCAGCCTCTTGTTAGCACAGTAGGTGCTTACATACACAGATACAATGTCATTTCTCTATCTACAGCGGGCAATACAGGGCAATGCATGCCTCCTGTTTGTGCTGCAGGGCTGACCATCGTGTATGCTGTTGCCAGGTGTTGAAAATGAAAATATGATACAACAGCTTTGCATTGTGCATGTAGGTGTGCCTGGTGGGCCCCTCCCGCCAGTACAACGCCTTTGGCAGCCATGGAGCTGACGCGCATGTGCGGATGCGGCACTTCAAGGATGTCGAAACATGTTGCAGCTACCTGAAGGACTCTGCAGGTGAGCAGCAGCTGACATGCAGGCTTGCAAGCTTGCATGCTGGCAGGCAGTACGCAGCAGCAGGTGATGCAGCACATGGACAGGCCACATGTGCTGCGTAAGTAACCAATGCAGCAGTTGGTTGACTTGACTTGCCGTGTCACCGCCAGCTGGACAGCAGCTGCAGACCCCTGACTGGTTACAACACATGTCTTCGGGCCCAGCTTGTGCTGGAAATGCACAGTTAAGCATCCACCGTAGTCCTCGGGCCTCAGTGGGTGTGTACATTCGTTCTTTTCGCATATGCATACAGCAAGCATCTCCCAATTGCATGCTGAGCTGGAGCTGCGTGCGTTGACCTATAACTGACAATGCGTCCACCTGTGCTGTCGCAGGCTGCAGGATTCTGGGCGTTGAGATAGACGCCTCAGCGCAGCCGGTGCAGCGGCACCCCTTCAGCGGCAACACAGCATTCATGCTGGGCAATGAGGTGAGGCGCGGCAGCAGCAGCAGCAGCAGCGACACTTGCGGCCACTTTCAACCGTCTTCCTGGCTGGACTCTGTCCTGCCTGCCAGATGCTACTAGCTGTGCCGGCAGCTTAGGGCAAGCTGCGAGTAATGGCATGGATCAACACAGGGTTGCCTGTACACAGACACCAGCTTGTTGCTGCTGCTGCTGTGCAGGGGACTGGCTTGTCTGAGAGGCAGATGCGGCTGTGTGACGGCTATGTGTACATCCCGCAGCATGGCCAGGTGCGGCCGCTGCAGCAGCGACAGGCTGCTGTGACTTACAGCACGTAGACGCATTGCATTGTGTTCCTGTTTAGCTGTGTCTCACTGGCTGTTCATGAGCCTGATTGCTGCCGTGAATGCGAGTTACTTGAGTCATTTTGCACTAGAGCATTCTGTGCTCGATACCAGCCTATTGCCAGGAGCGACGGCCGCATACACGTCACTTCTTGCAGACATGCATGCTGTGTAGGACATGGTAGCCATGGTGTCATGGTGCCTCGTTGCGTTGGCCCCCTGGCTCTGCTCTTCTGCACGCTTTCTTGCGTCACAGTGCAGTCAATGCTCCCTTTATTTCACACAACATGACATCAGCTTTGCTTGAATGCGCAGTTTCACATCCACTGCGGTCCGTGAGGACTCGGAGGATGTGTAATTTCGTTCTTATACATCAGGCTCGCTGCTGTCATCTGTTTTAATCTTCAAAGTATTGCTGTCATCACATTGCACCACACCGCAGGGCACCGCCTCGCTCAACGTGACAGTAGCTGCCTCTATCATCCTGCACCAATTCGCAATCTGGGCAGCATACCCGGAGCGGCAGCGAGACGGAGCCAAGTTTGTGGTAGACCCTAGACCCCAGCGCACCAGCGTGAGGGGTGAAGTGCCGCTAAGCCCTGAGGAGCTTGCAGAAATGCGGCGGCAGCGGCGGGGGCGGGGTGGTGCGGCTGGGGATGGGGTTGAGAGTTTAGCGGGGTGTGGGGTTCAAGAGGATGGGGAGGAGTGGCTGCGGCAGGCTGGGGTCTTGAATGATTTGATGTAACAGCCTCAGTGTGACGAGCGGTGTGAGGGTTCGTAATGTGCATGGGTGTGGGTCGCAGACACGTTGGGAAGTGGCAGCAACGTGTCTTATGCCCTAACCCACCGGGGTTATGTCAACTGCTGCTGCTGCTGCTGTGCTGAGATTCCCATGCTGGGTGTCCAAACTTCCTGTTGTTCTGTGGAGTGAGAGTTATAGTTTCAAGTATCTTGTGCTCGACAGTAGCAACAGTCACAGACTTTGCAGCTGCTGCAAGTGTACACACCGTCCACTCATCTGTTCGCACACTGACAGCGCTGCAAACTCTTTCGATCGTTGATTGGGATTACTGTTCATTTGTGTTGCTTGATCACGCTCCCTCAAGTAGCACCTCAGCGAGCAGGGCATCATCATCGACTGCTGCAGCAGCAGCACCCCCGTTGCGAAACAAAAACAACATTTTAGCATAGCTTTGACCTCACCATGAGCGTCTCCGGCACTGCCGGAGGGCGCATCGCTCCTGGAGTGGGTGCAAACTTGATTGGCCAGCACGCCCACGACAGAAACCAGGATGCAACGGTGTATGTGGGCAATCTGGATCCGCAGGTACGTTTATACTGTGCTACGGATTCGCTTGGGTCGGTGAAACAGCAGCTACAGGCCTGTATGACAGCAGCAGCAGTAGCAGCGGCAGTAACACAGCAGCGGCACAGCGGCAGCATGCTCACATGAGGAGCAGCTGCAACAGCAGTTGCCATCTGGGCAGCACGTCGCGTGATTCTTCTTTGCTCCTCCCTGTTTGCTGCTGTTCACAGGTCACCGAGGAGCTTGTATGGGAGCTGTTTACACAGGCAGGACCGATAGGTGGGCTGCCAGCTGCTACCTCGGCAGCAGCAGCAGCAGCTGCACCGCACGATGTGCGCCAGGGAACACAGCAACAGCTGCAGACGCAGTAGCTGCGGAGGTGCTTTGCACCAGCAGTGGCTGTGTAAGTGTCGTGTTACTGTGTCACAGCACTGCAAATGCCAAGAGCGGCAGCAGCAGAGTTGAGCTGTTGGCTGGACGCAAGACCTGGCAAGGTCCCGGTTGCTTTTAACACTGTCATAGCCGGTTATGCTGAACAGCTGCATGGCTGCTTGCTTTTGCGGATAACACTTAGATCACAGCAGCAGCAACCAGCACACCTGCAGCAGCAGCAGCAGGACAGCCAGACCGCGCTGCAGCAAGGCGCGCCACATGCAAGTCTACTGTGCAGCAGCAGCTGCAAAGCCTCAGCAGCAGCTGCTGGGCGCTACGAGCCGTATACGCACTATCTTGCTCTTGTACATACCTTGCTTGCCCTTGCAGCAGCTTGCAGCAGTGTTCAAGCACTGCTCCCCTTGTCTGTTGTTGGCACATGCATCATGATCCAGCCCATTGTGGTGATTGATCTGCCTGCAGTGAACGTGTACCTGCCTAAGGACCGTGTTACCAACAACCACCAGGGCTACGGCTTTGTGGAGTACCGCGCTGAGGAGGATGCAGACTACGTGAGTGGCGCAGCTGTTGCTGGGTTTTGGGGTGGAGGGTGCAGGGTTGAGGGGTGTGAGGGTTGAGGGGTGTGAGGGTTGGGGCACAGCTGGGGCTCTGTGTGGCATCAGGGGCAGAGGAAGCTGCAGATTGCATGGGACATTGGGCAGGCCCCCTCAAGCTGTATGTCTGGTGCTGCCTGTCGTTTCTAACAATGCCTGTCCTCTGCTGCGACCATAAAAGTAGAATTTCTCTCACGATACCACATATGTGTGTATGCTTCTGGTGCACAACACGCACGCAGTCCATCAAGGTCTCAACATGGTCAAGCTGTATGGCAAGGCGACCTGTCATTCTGAAAATGCCTGTCTGTTGCTGTTTGTATGCTTCTTGTGCAACACACAGTCCATCAAGGTGCTCAACATGGTCAAGCTGTATGGCAAGGCCATCCGCATCAACAAGGCCAGCCAGGACAAGAACAGCAACGAGGTCGGCGCCAACCTGTTCATCGGAAACCTGGACCCTGAGGTGGACGAGAAGGTGGGCGGGGTTTTGGGGTTTGAGGGTACAAGGGCAGGCAGATGCTGGGGTTTTGGCTTGCGCTATGTTTGTGGTGTGGCAGGAGCTACTTTGTCGGGGGACTGTTGGGGCTTTGCTTGCGCTTGTGCCGCCAACAAACAAGTGCTCACGCTTGGATTACACTTTCAATTGACACCTGGTGTGCTGCTCTGCATACACCCTACTTGTTACGCAAACCGCGGCCCTGACACCTGCATCTGTATTGCCGCCTGTTTCTGCAGCTGCTGTACGACACCTTCTCTGCATTCGGCGTCATCATCAACACACCGAAGCTCATGCGGGATCCAGACACGGGAAACTCCAAGGGCTTTGGCTTTGTCAGCTATGATTGCTTTGAGGCCAGTGATGCAGCAATTGAAGCCATGAACGGGCAGTACCTGTGCAACCGGCAGATCACGGTGTCCTACGCGTACAAGAAGGACACAAAGGGTGAGAGTGCAATGTGTCTCCTCAAGGATGAGGGTCTCAGGTCGCAGTCGCAACACATTGCGGGCGAGGGGACAGTCTGCTTGTTGTGTGCACCATGTTACCAGCAGATATCATTATGACGCGCTTGCATTGTTCATATTTGGTCAAACTGCTTGGTCAAACCACTGCTTACAACTGCTGCTGCGCAGGCGAGCGCCACGGCACGCCAGCGGAGCGGCTGTTGGCTGCGCAGCGCCGCGCCAACCTCTCGGAGAAGAGCCGTCCGCACACGCTGTTCGCGACAGGGCCCAAGCAGCAGCCGCAGCACATACCGGAGGGGCAGCAGGGCGGCTATGGAGGTGAGGCAGCAGCAGCAGGAATGGTACTGTGAATTTGAAGTTCACACAGGGGGTGGTTGCAAGAATGTGTGAAGTTTGCTGCTGTGCTGTGAGCAGTACCTGGGTGTAGAGGTTGGCATGGGTTGGGGCAAGCACTCCAGTGCTGCGGTGTTTGCAGTGGAGTGCGTGTTGCATGCTCAGGGTGTGGCAAAGCTAGCTGTAACCTTGCTGCGAAGCGGTTGTGTTCTAGTACATAAATACACAAGCCGCTCGTTATCTTTATACTCAGCTCTTGCTGCAAACCCGCAAGCAGCTCCGCACAATCCCACTGCAAACTGACCCCCTGCATCACTGCCACACACTCCTTCCCATGCCTCCGCACCCTCTGCACTCCTCCCCTGCAGCCCCCGCAGCAGCAGGAGCGCCGCTGCCGCCAGCGCCGCCGCCACTGTCGCAGCCGACGATGCCGCCGAGCATGCCGCCGCCGCCTGTGGCGCCCTGGCACCTGCCGCCGCCGCCTGCTGCTGGCGGGTACTACCCTCCGCCTGGCATGCCTGCTCCCCCGCCTTGGGCCATGCCACCAGGTGAGAGCAGCATGCTCTTGTTATGCAGGTTTGTTATGCAGATCTGGCTTGTCTGCAGCAGTATATGGTTGTTTGCGGTGGTGAAGCGGGGGTGTTGGTTGGCGGGAGCCTGCTGGGGTTGCGCCTGGCTTTTTGGCCGCCTGCTGCTGGCGGGTACTACCCTCTGCCTGGCATGCCTGCTCCCCCGCCATGGGCCATGCCACCAGGTGAGAGCAGTATGCTCTTGTTATGCAGTTTGTTATGCAGATTTGACTCGTCTGCAGCAGTATATGGTTGTTTGCTGTGTTGAAGCGGGGGTGTTGGTAGGCGGAAGCCTGCTGGGGTTGCGCTCGGCTGTTTGGCCTCGTGCTGCTGGCGGCTACTACCCTCCGCCTGGCATGCCTGCACCACCACCTTGGGCCATGCCACCAGGTGAGATCAAACGCTTTTTGAGGCTGGTTGCTGATGTGGCTGTCAGGCACACCATGGTAGTTACAACAAGTATTGAATGTCCGCTGTGATAACATGTGTTGTTTTTTTGCCGTGTCAGCGGACTTTCACTGCTGTTATAGCGCCGGCAGCGATGACACATCAGTGGAAAAATGCCCCCATTGCCCACGACACGTCTGCCACCTAGGATGCTGCTGCTGCTGCCACCAACATGCTTTGTTTTTTCAACTTCTTGTGCCAGCTGACTGCCCTGCGTGTGCTGCTTCACCATATGCTTGCAAATGTTGCTGCCGCTTCTTCGGAACCCTCACGCCGTGCTGACGTCCACTGCTCGTGTGCTGCTGCTGCTGTGCTGCTTCAGGCGCGCCGCCTATGTACTTCCCTCCATATGGCATGCCGCCCCCTGGCATGCCTCCACCCTACATGATGCTGCCGCCTGGCATGCCAGCCCCACCACCCGGCTACTGATTGTCCAGTAATGATACTTGCCCAAGTGTGTGAGGTGTTAGCTGGGGATGGGGTGGGCAATGTGGCGCTGCCCTGGCGGGCTGCAGTTTGAAGCTCTGCTTTGCATTGATGTGCACCTTCAGCGCAGCATCGCAGAGGCAAAAGGGTGTCTGGTGTGGCACAGCCACAGCGTGGCTGCTGTGACGGTTTGCTGCAGCAATTGTGCTGGTGTACGGGGGATTTTCACAAGCTGCATGGTGCAGCTTGATGGCGGGGCTGTGGCGCTGGCAGCAGCAGCAGCACTGCTTGGATGTTCTACAGCTGTGGTTGTGACGGGCCAGGTGTTCAGCGATGCAGGTGTGGCGCGTCGTTGAGTCAATGCAATGTGTTGGGACTGTACTGTGCGTTGCGGACCAGACATGTTGTGTGATGCACGGTTGGGTGCGCTGCGTTGAGCAACAGTACCAGCAGTAGCTGATGCCTGGCGGCTGCTGCTACTTTGCTTTGTATTGTGCTCGTAGCTTGTTCACACACGTGGTGGTGGCGCATGGCAGCTGCAGCAGATGCGCCTGCAGGGTTGCAAAGTAGCGCGTGGGCTTGTTGAATGGCAGGTTTGCTGCCGCATCAAGCTGCTGATTGTGGTGGCGGGTGTTTTTGATAAGGCGCCACACGGCACGCGGCTTGTTCAGTTGCAGCGCTGCTGCTTCAGGCAGCACGGCACTGCTGCTGGTTCAGCTGCTGTGCTGCTGGCATGTGTTAGCAACGCTGTGTGACGGCGTGCATTGTGGGCATGCGCAGTGCTAGGCTTGTGATGTGTTTTCAGGTGTGGCATACGCTGCTTACAGTATCGCTGGTCACGTGCCGTGCGTCCTGCAGTATACTAATGCAGCGTCACTGATGGCAATACAATGTCATATGTGACCTGCCATTACTGATTTGCACCATGCAGGTGATCTTCGTATGACTGTGCTGAGATGATCTGTATGGAGCAGCTGGTGTGGCATAAGATGCCAGAGTTGCATGCCTGCTGCAGTAATGTGTTCGGGTACAGCAGTGTACAGCTGCCTTGGGCTGCTGCCTTGTTCAGCTGGTGTGTTCAACGCTTGGCACAGCTGGTGTTGTCGCGCGCGTGCTGGCAGAGGAAGTGCATTCGTTGGCATCATGTGTCTTATCATGCATGATCCACAGGACGAATGTGCATGATGCGCTCAGCAGGCTTGTGAGTCTGGTGTCTGGCCACTGTGCCGTGTGCAGTGCATGGCCGATCACGGGCGTGCGATGTTATGTAGGTCTTTCCATGCGTGTAAACATTTACAGTCACATGCATGATGATTATGGCAGGTGTTCGCTGGTCATGCCTTGGGACCCGCACACTGTGTGCGCACGCTTTCTCAAACACTGCGGCTCTACACTGTATGCTTTACACCAGCCCAAGTCAGTGTGGCAGCAAGCCTAATTCTGCCTCCGATTGTACGTTTTCAGCAGTCCTGTAAGGAACTATCCCAATGTGACAATGAGCAGCCTGAGGGGTGCAACACCCCAGGTGCAAGGCCTTGCACCTAGGTGCAGCTGTTGCCAGGTAGTCAACACCTTGCCCGTCCTGAGCAGTGCTGCTCATCTACCAGAGAACTGCAGCTCCGCCGCCTGCGGGGCTGGGTAGGCTGCCGTGGTAGTCCCTTCAGTGCTGCGCTGTTCTTCCCGAATCCAGAGTCCCGATATGGTCAGCGCGGGCTGCTAACACGTGGGCGTGACCACCGAACATCGGGCAACGCATTTAGAAAAACTCGACGTTAATTATTCTTTTCGACAGGTCGGCAGGTAGGATTGGCGTAACCGACAGCAGAAGCATCGCTGGCTGGCTCAAGTATCACGGTCAAACACATATTTTCATCCCAGGCGAGCTACGTCAGTCTGACGCTTTCAGCCGCACAAACATACTTTGACATAGTCTTAAGGTATGTGGTGGAGCTTACTAGCATAAAGCTCTGGTCAGCTGGACGCGACCCTGTGGCAGTGCAAGTTGTCAGTGACACTCGTTGCATATCGAGGATTCGTTCTTGCCAGTGCCTTGCCCTCAACACCCCCATACTTCCACACACACCTTGTCTTATACAACCTACCAAACATATTCTGCCAACACTCATAATTGTCAAAAGTGCTTTTGTGTCAGCAACCAGACCAGACTCGCCTCTTGCAACCAGCACGCACGCAAGCCGTATACACCACCAGTTGATTAATAATAATCAGCCCAGGGCATGACGGGCTTGGAGCATGAGGCAGACGAGGGCGGGGCACACGATGCCAGCCTTTCAGCCAACAACTTCACCTGCGCGATATGTTTTGAGTTGTTACTGGATCCAGTTGTAGGTAAGAGGATTTTTACGGCGTCTGGCAGACTTGCTCTGGTGCAGCAGCTTTTTTCTCGCACCCTGAGCAGACCTCCGAACCAGTGTCTGGAAGCACCCTAGGTGTCGATGGAACGTTATTGCTAGGATCTGTGGCTTGCTGGCCCCTCTAGAGGGCTGGCTGAGCTATCACGCCTTGGCTGGAAAGGCAGAGGCCCTGACTTTGGTCGGTTTTCCTCATCCCTTGCACTGCAGGGAGCTGTGGCCATGATTTCTGTATGCACTGCATCACTGCATGGAAGGACGAGCGGCAGCGGGCCAACAAATCTATACAGTGCCCCGTGTGTCGAAGCGAGCTCATCAGCCCGTACCAGCCATTTGGTGAGTTATGGGCTTCCGCAGAACTCTCTCGAGGGTCTCACGGAACCAGATCAGCGCGTGTGCCTCGAGGACGGCAGAGAAGCTGGGCAGTACCCGTGACAGCGAGAGACAGTAGGATTACAGCAGTCAACAGCAGTGACATCACAGGCTGTCCCAGGAAGCAAAGACTCTGCATTACCCCTGTGTTCAGCTGGTCTGTTTGGTCCAATGAGCACAGGCTTCGGCAGTGGAGCAGCGCACATCAGTAGCCAGTAGCCGGCTGTAGGATTGCATGCTTGCTCTGCTGCTGTGCTCGCTTGCTGCACTGCTTGCTGCCTCATTCTTCCCGCCACCTTGTCTTACCTGTGCTGCCGATCTTGTATCGCTGCTGCATTATCGCAGGCGTGTGCATTCGCATAAGGGAGACCATAGAGAAGCTGTTCCCTGAGCAGCTAGCAGTGCGGCGGCGGGATGTGGAGCAGGCGCGGCTTGCAGCAGCAGCACACGCAGCAGCGCTGAACGCCAGTGCGCAGTTTGGCGGCGCCGGCTATGCTACTGCAGACGCGGAGCTGCAGGCATCCTTCAGCACGTATGCAGACGCATACAGGCAGCTGTCGCAGAACCTGCTGTCGCTGATTGCGCGGCAACAGGAGGCTGCAGTAGGGCAGCAGCAGTTCCATGCGCAGCATGCTCAGCTAGCCGCGCTGCAGCAGATGCACAGCGCCTCGCTGCGCGCAAACCTGCAAGGCAGCTTGCAACAGCTGCTGCTACGGCCGCCAGCGCACCCCGCCAGCAGCACCACAAGCAGCAGCAGCACAGCCACTGCGCTGTCGCACCAGCAGACAGCTGGCGTGAACGCAGCAGCGGCGGCAGCAACAGCTGCAGCAGCAGCAGCAGCGGCGGCAGCAGCTGGTAGTGGCGCCACTGACATGCAGGTGGATGCAGCTCCACCTGCTGCTGAAGGCGCAGCGGCAGCAGCAGCGGCACCTAGCAGCGATCCCAGTGTGGATGCAGCACTCCCGCAGCATCATGTACACATGCAGCCGCCAGCAGCAGCACCAGCTGTGCTAGACCAGCACTCTGCAGGCGTTGCAGCGTTTGTGCTGCAGCTGGCGCAGCTCCAGCAGCAGCAGGCGCAGCAGCAGGGGCTGGGCTCGTTACCAGACGGCCAGACCGCAGCACTGTACCAGCAGCAGCAGGAGGTGGTGCTGCATTGGTATGCCAGCCTCATCGCGCATCAGCAGCAGGCAGCAGCAACAGCCGCGGCGGCTGCGCCAGCAGCAGCGGCATCAGCAGCGGCAGCAGCAGCAACACCAACCATGCCTCGTGCAGTGATGAACAGCTGGATGGTGCCTTCAGCACTAACCAGTGAGGCTGATCTGATGCGGCTGTATGCAAGCCTGCAGAGCAGGATCCAGACATGCGAGCGGCTGCTATGCATGTCGGGCCATGCTGACATGGTAGCAGCGCGGCAGGCAGCTGATGCGCAGCATGCAGGCTCCCTGGCCGCAGCGGCAGCAGCAGCGGCCGCGGCATCAGCGCCGACGCCTGCAGCTGCTGGCAGCAGCGGCATGCCGCCGTACCTGCTGTACATGCAGCAGCTGCAGGCGCAGCAGCAGGCAGCCGCAGCAGCAGCCGCGTTCTCTTCCGGCAGCGGGCAGGCGTGGCAGCAGCAGCAACAGCAGGCGGCTGTGGCGGCTGCGGCAGCAGCTGCGCAGGCGTCCCTGCAACAGCAGCAGCAGGCACAGCCGATGGAGATCAGTGGAAGTGCAGGTGGAGCAGCAGCAGCAGCAGCAGGGTTCCCCAGCAGCAGCATGGGGTTCTCTGCCGGGGCTTTCACTCCGAGCTCGCCTCGCTTCACCAGCTCGCAGCAGCTGCTGCAGGAGCGCCTGTTGATGCAGCGTCAGATGCAGCAGCAGCAAGCCTCCCAGCAGCAACAGCAGCAACTGTGGTGGCAGCAGCGACAGCAGCAGGCGGCCGCACAGGCGCAGCAGCAGCAGCAGCAACAGCAGGCGGCTGTTGCGGCCGCTGCACCTGAGCAGCAGCCGCACTAGCAGCAGCTATTGTCACAGCCGTAACTCAAGCCGTGAACAGCAGCAGCCGCTGGTGCTGCTGCTTGTGCGTGCTGCTGTGTATGATGTACAGCTGTGTGCTGCCAAGTTGCTGGTGCACCTGTGTTGGTGCTTGGGGTTGCAGCTGAGGGGATCTGACCTTCCTGTGTACTTCATTTGTTTAGGGCCAATGGGCTCGGTTGTCTCGTTTCAGCTGTGCCTGCTGTGCGTTGTGCCTCGCGTGACAACGCTTGTGTACCATCTCTTGCTGGATGCTGCTGCTGCTGGCATTGCTCAGGGGCGCTAAGTGATGCAGCTGGCGCGCGGCACACAACAGTGTGGGTTGCTAGCTTGAAACAGCTGGGGTGGGTGGTTCTGCCGGCTCTGTTTTTGTGATTAGGAGCGACGCAGCAAGCTGCAACGTGTGCGGCACGCTGGTGGCAGCTGGCGCTTGTTGGTGCTGCACACACAGGCAGCGGCGATGAACTCTGTGAATTCACTGCTGTGGGTATTTCGTGAGCTGGGGTATTTGAGAGACGTGTTCCATACACATATTTGTTCAGAAGCGTGGCGCTGTGCACCGGGATGTGGCCGAAGGTTGCCCAGAGACGCGGCACCGGCTCGCAGCTTGCGTGTGGCGGCGCATCGCGTGTGTTGCATGCTCCTTGTTGGTACTTTGCATGAGGGATGCATGTGACGATTGTTGTTGTTTCGCGCGCTTGCTGCCGCCGCTGCCGGCGGTACATATGTGCACACTCGTGCATGCCGGCAAGCCCGTGTGATTTGCACGGCAGTGGGCCGCGCACATTACAAAACTGGCACAGCATGTGACACAGGGCTTTCTTGTACTACGCACCCATTCGCCCTGTGGAAGGGAAGCCCCAAGCACCACGAAAACATCAAGTGCAGCAAATCCTAGTTTGCGCTCTCTGTCACCGCGGCATGTGTGCGCTGCATTGCGTGCAGTGGCACGCACGTACTCTTTGCAGCAGGCGCACAGTGCACAAATCGGCATGTGATGTCCTGCGCATACGCAGCTTGAGTCTGCCTGTGCAGCAGGGCATATCTCACTCCTGGTTGCACCCAAGACAGTACTGGCATGCCGCTGCTGCTGCTGCAGCTGCAGGTCCTGCATAGCTTGCTGCTGCTGTTGTTCAGTGCCGCCTGCGCATGTAAGCGGGCAGCTTCTGTAACAGGCTGCAATAGCAGCAGCAGGGCGGTCGTGGCCGTGGTGATGCGTGTGCCTGTTTGTGGACCCTTGCTGTGCGGAGATCTGATGTGAAGCCTGGCGCCTTGCATGTCTTTCCTCTCTCCAGTTGCATTGGCGACAGGCGATACTATCATCACCTGGGTGCAGAGGGTGCCGCACTTCTTGGTTTTATTACGCTGGCCGGAGGCGCAAACCACCAGCGCCGCATGCCTGCCAGCACACTTGCAGAATGCCAGCAGCACGCCACTCAGACCGTGCGCGTGCCTGCAGCGCAGCATGACCGCGGATAGCGTGTGCCTCATTGTTTGCAGACTACGCTGCTCTTTGCTGAGAGCTGCCGAGTCTTAGTCAGCGGGCAGTGCGCTCTTCTGCCGCACTGCCTTACTTAAAAGAACTCTCTTTGTTGCTTCAGTACCCAGCCTGGACATGTGAGCTTGGATTCACCAACCTGGGTTCTTAAAATTGGCCCCAAACTTGTCGTCAGCTGCAGGTGTTGAGGAGGTTGTGTTTATCCAAGGTTCACTTGCCGGTCTGGGCCTTCACTAATTGCCACATGATATATAGTGTGTTCAATATGTGGCGCTGCTGCGTCTATCGAGTCACATTTGCGGCCTGAAAGCAGGCTGGTGCGCACTGGCTGCTGCTTTTTTTGTTGCGGCAGCAGCGCCACATTGGCAGCTCACAGTTGCAGGATTTGCGGATACATCCTGCCGTATAGGCAGGCGACACGCTGTTGGCGTCATGCAAGGCCTCTGCGGCTGCTGCTTCGAACTGCAGCAGACGCAGTTGTAAATCACACGTTCACACTGGCTAAGAGTTACAGACAAGTGTCACTGCAGTGTACATATGAAGTTGAAGACAGCAGCCATGGTGGCAGGGGGCGCCTCCTAGATGCGTGAGTGAGCAGCATGTTGCATTCAGCTATTGCAAACTGTGTTTACATGCCAATGCCTTTACATGCCAATGCCAGCTTTTTACTGCAGTGTACATAAGCATGCTGATGGTGAGGCAGCATCATAAGAGGGCTTCATGCAAAGGTGCCTTGCAGCACCCGGAGCAAATTCGGCTCGGATGCTTCATCTGTGGAACCGTAGCAGCGGGTTTGGAGGGTGTACCCGGACGAATAGAATGAGGACGGAGACTGTGACCTTCCGGCCAGCGTTTATTTTCGTGTTACACCGGCTCTTCCGACTCGAACTGCTCTGAAGTCAATGAAGCTGTGACGGCAAGCGAGGGTTCATTGCAATGTAAGATGTGGTCCCCCTTTATAGCTGAAGTTTGAGCGCGCGAGGCGCAGGCATTGGAGAGCGTCGTGGAGCAGCAACAGGCTATCTATACGTCAAAACTGGCCAAACATGCTGCCTCGTAAACTATTCAGTAATGTGCTTCAGCAAACGTGCAAATTACGACGTCCAGTTCTGCCTCTTCGCCAGGGTCAATGGCTTCTGGTGTTTTGGGTTGTGGGTTTTGACTTTGCCAGACTTTGCAGGCAGGTGTTTCCCCATAGCACGTCACGGAACGATACTTCCCAATGTAATTCAAGGTGATGAAGTGCCTCGTAGGGGCTGGGAGGGGTGGGTGGGTGGCCGGATGGCTTCATACCAGGCAACAACTGTGGCAGTAGCTCAGCAAGTACTTGCACCCATGCGTGCACGCGAAATGGCGCGTGCCTCGCACACAAGTAAAGAAACGATCGTCTGGGATACGGAGTCGAGACTCCCTAATTTACGAGCTGCAGAAACAGCCCTGCCACGAGAACCTGAGAGAAGGTAACATGTTATTGGGCTTCAAGGGTTTCAAGGCTCTGCATGCCATTCTTAATACAAGTAACTATTGTTGAGACACATTATCTTATATGTAGTCGATTGAACGATTTGCTGCAGTGCGCGACTCGTCATCAAACCATTAGCCGGCATCCCGCTCAATTGCCGGGCCGGGGCGCCCTCAGCAAACATGAAGTATTTTGCCCCTTGCCTGGGTATTATATTGATTCTTATGGCAACAGGCTTTTTGGCAGCACATGGGCACATGGGCTTAGGAAGGCGCGGTGGAGCGCGCATGCAAATGCGCTGCTTCGACGAGCGAGGGCATGCCACCCCGTGCTTCGAGCATAAGGTAAGCAAAGCTTTGAGAAAGTTACATAACACAGTATGCTTGCACTCTGGCCTCCTCTATGGCTAGACACCTTGCCTGCTCGGGTCCGTACCTGTGCCTGCTGTCTTAGCCTGACACCTCGCCTGCTCTGCTTCCTGCCAATCTCAGGGCCACCCTCCACAGGATGCATCAATCACGTTTCACAGACCGCACGGCAAGCTGCCTATATCATGGCATGCAGCTGCATCCCAGCATGGCTCTGCACCGGCAGCTACCCACCACGCAGCAAAGCTTCCCAGCCCAAGCTTCCTCCGCAAGCTGCAGCAGTTTGCAGGATTGGCGAACCTCGCTGTCGGCTTCGGCGATGCAGCTTCGCAGAAAGCGCTCAACGTAGCTGGCGTGGCCTCGCAGCTGTATAACTTCTACGGGCCAGATGGTGTGGGCATCCGCAGCCAGCTTGGGGCCATGCCAGCGCCTGGAGGTTTAGGGTTGATGCTTCTGAAGGGTCCCCTGGGTATGCCCGGCCCCCTGGGACCCAACGTCGGTGAGTGGATTAGCAAATCAGGTTCAACAGTGTCCTGATTTGTTTTTGTGTTTCAGTACAACTGCATCTGGCAGTGAATGAGCTTCCAGGTTGATGACGCTGAAGCCAGCTGTGGCTGTGCTGTGGTGGAGTGCAGCATCAGCAGTTTGTCATCTGGACGGCAGCGAGCATGAAACAGCGCCATGGTATGGCCTGCGTAAGCTGTGCCGTTCTCTAAGAAATGACGACAGTTTGAACAGCAGGTTTTAATAATGTGGGGCGGCTCACACTGGTTTGTATAGCCAGTAGCAGGTGGCAAGTCCACATCGAGTAGTACCAACAGCTGGTGGCTTCCAGCCTCCGTTGCAAACATGCATATCATGTTTTCAACACCGCTGCTGCTACTGCTGCCCCTGCTGCCTGCCTTGTGTGTTACTGCAGCCTGGGTGGGCAATCAACTGGAGGCCGCTGCATCCTCAGTGAACCCGCTGGCAGTGCAGCTTGCAGGAACCGCCTTGCAGGACATTGCAGCCTCGAATGGTGCTGGCTCACTTGTGGGAGCAACAGGCCTTGCAGGCTTAGGCCTGGGCACTGGTTCAGCAGTAACAGCGGTTATGGCAGCAGGGCAGGTGGCACAGGCAGCTGGACAGGCAATCACGGCAGTGGGTGATGCGCTGCAGCAGATGAAGCTGGAGAAGCAGGCAAGAGCAGCAGAGAAGAAGGCAGCAAGGATTGCTGAGCTGAAAAAGGTGCTGCACATCAAGGGGAGCAAGGATAAGAATGCGGCCAGCAGCGTTGTTATTGTGTCGGATGTGTCAGCAAACGCTGCAGGGTACAGCGGAGCAGCAAGCGCTGGTGCTTCCAGTGTTGATCAAGCCCTGCTGTACCAGCAGCAGCAGCAGCAGCAGCAGCAGCAGATGCCAGGTGTGGCAGTGGCAGGTGCAGTGTACAGCCAGCTCCCTCCCAGCCAAGGCATGCAGTACATCCCGGCCAGCCAAGGCAGTACAAATCCGTACAGCCTGAGCCAGACTGGCGCAGCTGGGCAGTACAACCAGATTAGTCAACAGTCCATGCAGGCTAGCCAGGCACTGCCATACATCCAAACCAGCAATGTTGATGCTCAGCAGTACAGCCAGACACTCGATGATTCGCAGTACAGTCAAGCTCTTCAGGCCTCGCAGAGCAGTCAGCCAAGCCAAAGCTCACAGTACAGTCAGATGCAGCAGCAGCAGCAGCCCCAGCAGCAGTACAGTCAGAAACAGCAGCGGCCTCAGCAGCACTACAGCCTGCCGATGGAGACAGACAATGGCATGGTGGCAGTTGACGGCCCTTACACAGATATTGCTGCCGTGTGGGCAGCGCAGCACCCATAGGAATGATGTGCAAAATGATACGTTGTCTGTTCTGTTCAGGCATGTGACGCTTTATGGTAAAGTCGGTTGTCTTAGCAGGGCCAAGCTTGATGCCTGAAGTATTGTTCAATTGTGTACACTTGCATGATGTTTTGATGGGTTTGTCAGGCCCCGATCCAGCTGCTGCATGGGCTCGTCAAGTGATGGCTGATTCTAGCCAAGCCTGCTGCATGCAGCACGCACAACTGCTGTTGAAACAGCTAGGCAGCAGGTGATGTAAAGTGCACCCAAGACTCTGCAGCAGTCTTTACTGCATTGGGATGCCAGTGACTGCTTGGACGTCCAGTGTAGCTGCATTGAGTGTGCTGTGAGTGTGCCATGTACTGGATTAAATATACCAGCCTCTTCCTTTGAATAAAGTTTGCAGACTAGCACCGTGCGTGTGTGCCTATAGTGGCGCAGAGGAACAGTATTAATATGGGTTGTCAGCTGCTGTCACTGCTGCTAGAGCAGCGCATGTTTCATATGTACAACTGCAATGCTGTTGAGGCCAGCTGCAACATGCTGGCTGCTCATGTACAGAGTACCTGTTGCGAGGCCTAGATCACCGTGCTTTTGGTTGTTAAAAACCACACCCGTAACAGCCTGCGGCCCTCGTTCGTCGCTGGTACACTGCAAGCGGTTGGCGTTGACTGATCGTGCAATTTGAGTTTGGAGCAGAGCAGGTTTCGATACCTGTATCAGCATAGCGTGCGTGTCAGGTTTGCGCAACAGTTTCTTCGTAGTGCTTTGGCCTGCTGCCAGCTCAGCTCAGTGCACGTGTCTGTTATAACGCATTCAACTCAGTGCTCAATTTGACTTGGTGTGAAACAGTACGTGGCGCCCGCCATGTACACCAGTTGACTCAACTGTTACACTGCGTCCACAGCAGATACTAGGCAGTCACACAACCAGGGCGCTGCAGTAACACAGCTGCAGCAATAGCCTACAGCATCTAGGCCGCATTCAGCGTGTGGTTACCCATAATGCGGCCGCCTGCACCAAATCAACACCTGCCTCGACCAACACCAAATTCTTTAGAGTCCTGACAGCTGCCGCGGCGCGCTGCCAGCAGCACTGCACACTTCCAGCCACGCTCATCAAATCAAGTGTCCTGTAAGTCATATCAGATCAGATCAAGCCTTCTGCCAGCCTGGATGCGCCTGCAGCACCTCCACGAGGCGTGCCGTGTCTCCCGCAAACGCGCGCAGCCCCGCCGCCATCTTGTCATTTGCAGCGCCGTCATTCGCAAGCTCCGAGCGGAACGCTGCCTCGCTCAGGCGCTCCCCGTTGTCGCTGCACTCTGCTGCTGTGCCGGCAGCTCCAGGGGTGAGCAGCCGTGGCAGTGGGGAGGTGTCTTCGGCGAGCTGAGTCAGCAGCGGGGGAGGGATGGTCATGCGGTCCGTGCCTGCTAGTGCGCGCACCTGAAAGCAAAGAAACAGTGCAGCAGCAGATTTGCAGGATGTGCAGCAAATGTGTTACAGTGTTGATCCACTTGTAACAGCAGCTGTGTGCATGACGCATTCCAGGAAGACATGTTACAACCAGAACCGCACCTCATCCAGCAAGTCATTGCCAGTTGAGGAGCGCCACGAGGCAGGCATGCAGATGGTGGCGTGCCCATGCTTCCTGAAGTACGCGTACATGCGCCTGCAGGCCACCACGCCTGGGTCTTCTGCAGGGCTGAAGGCCTGCGGCCCGCCGTTGGCCTTCACCCACTCAAGCACTGCGGCAGCAAGGACACGAGCAGCAGCGGCAGCGGCGGCAGCAGCAGCAGCAGCAGCGGCGGCGGCGGCGGCAGCAGCAGTCAGTATCACATGCGCCTGCAGGCCACCACGCCAGGGTCATCTGCGGGGCTGAAGGCCTGCGGCCCGCCGTTGGCCTTGACCCACTCGAGCACAGCGACAGCAAGGACACGAGCAGCAGCGGCAGCAGCAGCAGCAGCAGCAGTTAAAATCGCATGCGCCTGCAGGCCACCACGCCAGGGTCATCTGCAGGGCTGAAGGCCTGCGGCCCGCCGTTGGCCTTCACCCACTCCAGCACTGCGACAGCAAGGACACGCAGCAGCGGCAGCAGCAGCAGCAGCAGCAGCAGCAGCAGCAATATACATCAATCGACCACAGTAGCAGCAGCATACTGTGCAAAACACATGTGCTGCTATAACGTTTGAATGGGCTGAGCTACATTGTGTCCATCTGCTGATGGGTCAGCGCCCTCCCCAACTGCACAACAGACCTTCAAACAATCCGCCTATGTTTGCCGCGCACCTCTGCCAGGGAAGGATGACATGAGTGTGGCTCCCGCCTGCGCAGCCGCCACAGCTTGGCAGAAGCCAAACACCACTCCTCAACTGCATACAAAACATCCAAACAATGCGCCTTGTTTCCCCCGCACCTCTGCCTGGGAAGGGTGAGATGAGCGTGGCCCCTGCCTGCGCAGCAGCCACTGCTTGGCAGAACAACATACCCTCTCTATCAAACTGCATCAATCAAGACATCAAAAGCAATGCACCTCTCTTTCCCCCGCACCTCTGCCTGGGAAGGGTGAGATGAGCGTGGCCCCTGCCTGCGCAGCCGCCACCGCCTGGCAGAACCCAAACACCAGCGTGATGTTACACCTGATGCCATCCTTTTCAAGCGCCTCTGCAGCCTTCACACCCTCCCATGTTCCTGCAAGCTTGATTAGCACCCTGGACCTAGGCACTCCTGCAGCCTCATACAAATCGATGATGCGCCGCGCGCGCGCCTCGCTTGCAGCAGCGTCAAACGACAGCCGGATGTCAACCTCCGTCGAAACGTAACCTTGGACGATGCCCAAGATGCGCTTGCCGAGTTCAATTGATAGGCAGTCGATCGCCAGATCGATTGTGGCTGCTGAGGGAGCGGAGCCTGGCATGTGGGGAGGTACTGCAGGCGGCAGGCCAGCTGCTGTGTTGCTGTAGCCGGCGCAGGCTGCTGTCACTGCTGCGTCCACCATTGCCGCGTATTCTGGCTCACTGCCACGTGCTGCTGCCTGGGAGACTGCATACAGGAAGTGTACAGGAGCGTGGCGGCACAAGCAAGAGCGCTCTTTGGGTGTCTTAGCATTGCGGAGAGTGCTTGCAGGATGATATGGCTTGGCTGCAGCAGTCGCCTTGCTGCGGCATGCTGCTGCAGACAACAATGGGAACTGCTGCGCTTCTGCTGTGTGAAACAGCCGGCTTGACAGCTCCCTGACAACACACCAGCACCAACAGTACGCCCTCTGTGACAGCAACGCAACACCCTTTCACTAAACCCACCAAACAGTGGGTTTGTGGTAGCATCCGTGATGAACCCTGTTGCTGCAAACTTCTCGATTGTCTGGATGTCCCCAGTGTCGATCGACAGCACAGTCATCGCTGCCAGCTGCTCTAACTGGGATCCTGGCTTGACCCAGGCAGCTGGCTCTTTTGTTGCAACTGCAGCGCTGCCAGCAGCTGCCGCGCTGCTGCTGCTGCTTGCAGCGCAGCGCACAAAGCGCGCTGCAATCCTGCTGCTGCTGCTGCAGCGAGGCCTGTGACATGCTGCTGCGCTGCTGCACTTGCGGCGCTGCAGGGCGCCACTTGCAAACGCCATGTGGGCTGCTGGGGTGTGAAGGTGTGAAAAGGTGACCTGCGCGCAAGGTGAATTTACATTATATCGGAGTGTTGGTGCTCAGGTGATATGATGTTGTAATACAGAGCTCAAGGAAGAATGAATTTAAACATCGCACTGCTGGAAGCTATGCTGGTGTGGTTCTGGTGGTGCATCAGCAGCTGGCACTAGCAGTGCTTTGCTGCTGTTGCTGCTGCTGAGGGGCAGCTGCCAGCTGCTGGGCGATCAGGAGGATCCTGCAACGCCTCCATGTATGTCTGGTATCATAAGGTTACTTTTGATGTTAAAATTGCTGTCAATGCACGATGAGTCCGGGACCTTGCACTGAATTGGCGCTGCTGGACCCACACACCTCTGCAGTTACTCTAGGCCCTTTGTCTAAGATGGCAGCTTGCGTATTTATACTTTTCAGTTGGAAAACGTTATAGCACTGCTGGCGTTGGTGAGTGCAGTGTTCCTTGCATGTCACAGTGACAGTTGCGTTCTGCGCTTTTGAACTGCGAGTGCCAGCTTGACCGACAAGGATGCTACGGCTGACACACGATTGCGCACGAAACATGTGTATCTGGCTCGATGCCGCTCAGTGAACATGCAGTCTGGAGGAGCCAGGCTTCCTCAGCCTGAGCTGCAATCACAGAACAGAAAGGAGGCTCTTCGCCTTTCTCCGTGAACACGGTCGCAGATAGTTCAATCTAAGCCACACTGGAGGAGACTTATACCTGCCAGGCCACAAGGCCGGGAAGGATCAACCATCTCCAATGCTCTGTGAACACTGTCATGGGGTAGTGAACACACCACCGTTGCGCATGCTCCAGTCAATTGAACGAGTCACTATACAACACGACAGACGAACAGCAACATCAAGGCAACTCAAATCAGAGCTCCTGCTTGTCACGGGACCTGCTCTGCGGCTGATTCCGCAGCAGCAGCTGCTCCTGCTGTGCCTTCCTGGCATTGATGGCCAACTCAATTTCATCTGCTGCGCGCTCATATGGCGAGCGGGCCCTGCTGTATGCCTGCAGCGCCCGCGACAGCTGCTGCGCAGCAGCAGCATAGCTGGGGTTGTCCAGCACCTGGCAGCAGCAGCAAGGGCAGACGTGCAGGCAAGCATCGTTTGCAGCCGCCCCTTCTCAGCTGTGGGCACTTGGGGGGCCACCAACAGAGCAGGCGGCAATTGTGTAGCACATACGCCTCAAAAGGTGACAGCAGATGCCACAGCAAGGTTCAAGGCAGGTGAGGCACTGCTGAAATGGCGGCAACCAGCAGTCGTCAGTGCGCACCTGTCGGATGGTATCTGCCACCTGCTGCCGCTGGAAGGTGTCGTTGCTGTGCTTGCGTATTGCGGCACTGTCGGGCAGCATGACTGCCATGCCCTTCGCCGCCAGCTTGTGCAAGTTCCCCTCCTGTGCATGCGGCAGTAGCAGCAGCGGCAGCAGCACGCACACAGCGTCAATGCGTTGCTGGTTACACTGCATCCTTAGTAAGTGGGCCTGTAGCCCAAGTTTGGTAACTGGTTTGGTGACTGGCATCAGCAGGCAGTAGTTGTTGTCATCAGCAGCAGCACAGCCCAAGCGTTGACAGCTGCTTACACGTCCACAACAAGCGATAACAGCAACCCTGTGCACCCTGGTGTGATGGCAGCGGCAGCAGCCTGTGCTTCACCTGCTCGAACTGGAAGGGCGCTCCCACCACGGGCACGGCATGGAACATGGCCTCATACACCGAGTGGTAGCCGCCATGAGACACCAGCACCCGGGTGTTGGGGTGGCCCAGCACATCCTGTGTATATGTGCAGGCAGGCAGCGCAGCAGAAAGTGGCTAGCATGTTGCCTGGTGATACAGAAGACGCTGTCGTTCAGCTGCGCATGGGGTTAGGTGGGGCAGGGTGTGCATAGCTGTGCTCTGTGCACTAGGGTGCTGCAGGGCTGCAGCATGTCAAGCACGCGCGCCCCGACACCACACCCCTGCCACCTCCCATTCCACGAGCAACCTCGCCCGTTTGGGGAGCTCCTGCCAGGCTCAACGGGCAAAGCAAGTAGCTGAAAGCTGAAAAAGAACATCACTCACGTTGTAGTCCACCCATGGCACCACCAGTGTGTTCTCCCCCAGCGGCAGATGCTCCATCTTCAAGTCATCAGGCAGCGCGCGCTGCTTCAGCGGCCACAGCACGCGCACTGGCGCCAGCTCAGCAAATCCTGCTGCCAGTTCCAAGATGTCTTTCTGGTTTAAAGCTATGCGAGGCTGCGGGGTTGTGCCGGTCGCCATAAGAACCACGCCAGCAGGTGCGGAGTCGAGGAATGCGGCGACGTCTGGCTGGGAGATGACGTGCGCGGCTCGGGGCGAGCCGGGACCAACGAGCACCTGCAGCAGTGTAAACAGAGACAGCGGCAGCAGAGCCCAGCAAACATTGGTGGAGATGTGTTACACAGCAGGCATCAGCAGCCAAGACTTAGTAAATGTATCGTGCATGGTGGATCGCGGCAACAACACAGCAGAGGGGTTGTGACGGTTGCCATCAGCACCACGCCAGCAAGCGCAGTGATGATGGATGTGGCAACGTCTGGCGGGGCAATGGGGTGTGCTGCGCGGGGCGAGCCGGGACCAGCAAGCACCTGCGGCCACCAGCAGCAGTGTCAGCAGTAGCGGCAGCGGCATCGGCAGCGGCAGCGGCAGCGGCAGCGGCAGCGGCAGCGGCAGCGGCAGCGGCAACATATCATGGTAAGAAAGGCCACTGCCTGCTCTTCACATTCGTCAGCAGGCGGCAGCCCTCAGCAGCTGAAGCTCTTGCTTGTTGTGTTGACTCGCAGAAGCAATGCAGCAACTGCTCCGTACCTGGTGTGGCGGCAGTGGCCTGGGATACTCCAGCAGCCAGCTTGTCAGAGCTGTCTCCACAACCGGTGTGCAGCTTGCAGCAGCCTGGCGCCGCAGCCAAGCAACAGCATTCACAAGCGGACACTGGCTGTGCACTCGCGGCAGCCCCAGGTCCCTCCTTGCTTTGAGCCAGGGGCTCCCAATGAGCTCGATTGCCAGTGGTGCGGCTTGGTGCAACGACCAGACGGCCAGGTTTTTGGCAAAGCCCTTGGCGGTGGAAAGGTCCTGAGGGGTGTTGCCTGTGCCCATCTGCAGCAGTTGGTGCGGCGCACCACCGCAGGTGCATTGCACGGGCCGTGTCGGCACAAGCAATAAGGCAGAAACAGCGTATGGCTCAGCCCAGCAGCAGGCGAGTGGAGATGCAAGCATCTTATGCAAACGCATGTGGAGAAAAATGTCACAGCATTGATTGTGACAGCAGGCAGACACGCCAGCAGCCATCATTGATGCCTCACTGGCAGGTCTGCAGCGCACCTGCGGCACGTTGAGTGGCGCCTGCAGCAGCGGGCAGCCGTTGACCACCACACTGTGTATGCCCAGGGCATGCGACAGCATGCAGCCGCAGCTGTCCCCTGTGGGGTCGCTGCCAGGCAGGGCCATGCCCATAACCGCATCAGCTTCTAGTGCCCGCAGTTGCTGCGCAATGACAACAGCAGGCAAGCGGTCGCAGGGCAGGCGGTGAATTAAAGAAATATGAGTGCCAGGCAGGGACATGCCCATGACTGCATCAGCTTTTAAAGCGCGCAGTTGCTGTGCGATGACAGCATGCAAAGAGAATGGCAGGGCGGTGAGCGCAAAGCGGCGGCATGGCAGGCTGTTGCATGCAGATGTGTCATCACAGCAAGGCAGCAATGGGAGGTTCAGGATAGCGTCAACGGCTAGTAAGTTTGTACAGCTGACGGAGGAGTGGCATGGTGCATAGTGGTCTGCTGGCTAGTAGCAGCAGCAGATTGCAATGGTGCAGGTGCTACTCAGGGAAGGAAGAGGGACATGCAGCTCCGCGGCAGAACGCCTGCCCTCTTGCAGGGGCTTCACCTGCACCAGGGGCCTGCACCAGTGGCCTCACCTGCACCAGGGGCCTCACCTGCACCAGTGTTGCATTCTTCAGGATGGCATGGCATGGCTGCACCATGATCTCCTGCAGCTGCAGCAGCAGCTTAATGCCTGCACAACAGTTTACATGCAGCAGGCACAGTGCGGGATGCAGGCGCTGCCATCAGAGCCCTTGCCGATGCCCTGTGGCGCATTTCACACAGCGACACGCTGCGACACGTTCTGCCTGGATGTGAGTGGTGTTCATAGTGCACGGACCTGTCAGCGCTGGCTGGACTGCTGCTGGTGCCTGCCTGCACAAGTTGCTGCAAGCCCATGCCGCTGCAGCATTGCACATGTACAGCAGCTCATGCAGACATGGGCCACCATAGCATGGGCCAACCCTTCATGCTGGGCTTGCAGGATGCCAGATGCTTCAATGCATCAGGGCTGTGCGCACCACACCATCTGCAGAAAAGCATGCATGCAGCATACCTGTCAGCTTATCCTACTGGTGCCGCCTGCAGAAGCTGCTGCAAGCTGGTGCTGCTGCACTGCAGATTATGCACAACAGCTTATGCACAACACAGGCCCTGGGAACAAAGACACAGGCATGGAGATATATTAGCAAGCATGCAGCACACCTGTCAGTTTGGACTTAGAGAAGCTACCCTTGACCTTGCTGGCCATCCGTTCCACCATGCTGTCGAGCGTGTACTGCTGCTCGAGCTGCAGCGTGATGTACTGCATCGCCTCTGCTGTGGTGTTGCTGCTGTGGCGGGCTGCGGCCATCTTGGCAAATGCTGTTCCTGCAGGATCTGCTGCTACAATGACGGTGTGGCCCCTGCAGGCGCGTGGGGTGGCGGGGTGGGGTGGTGTTCATAGTTGCTGGCTGGCTGGCTGGCTGGCTGGCTGAGCGGTTGTTGGCTTGCTTGCCAGCTAGCTAGCTTGCTTGCTTGCTTGCATGTGCCTGTCCTGGTGGTTTGCTTGGGACGCACTTGCTGGTCTTTCCTTTGTATAGCACTGCACTGCATGTGACCCGCCTAGCTGTGCAAGCATGCTCATGCAAGCTGCAACCTGATGCACAGCATGAGCGGCCAGCGCACCTGCTCTGCAGCTGTGCAGCTACAGACATGATGTCCAGTACAGGCGAGTTGTCTCCTGGCATGGGAACCACCAGGAACTTCAAAGCAGCAGCAGCTGGCAGGCAGCAGCTGCACAGCAGCAGCTGTGCTGCTACACTAAGCATTGCTGCTGGTCCCCTTAACTTCATTAGCGCTTAGTGCAAAACGCGTTTTTACGTGAAAGCACAGCACGCGATCTCAGAGCTTTTGTCTTTCGGCATTTTCTCCGAGAGTCTGTATTGCGCACTGGTGACAGGCGATCCCAGCGTATGCCTTGAGTAAATGCTTCACATTGCTTTTGATAGTTGTATAGCTGATGCACGCCTGTCCCTCGGTTCCTGGGCCTTGACAACCCTGGTAGCAGGGTGCGAGACAGTGTCACTCTGGACTTGGCACGCCAATGGTGTGCTTGTGCATGCAGCGGCCGGAATCTGTAGCAGCAGCTGAATTCTGAACATAGCTGCGTGTGCTCGTGCATGTATAGCTGTACAGCTGTGCAGACGCATATGTGAATATGCACATGTGCAGCTTGTCTGCCAGCAGCTTGGCTGCAAGGTGACTGTCTGCAGCACACCAAGCGTGCACCTGTGTAGCATGCAGCAACTTGCACCTCTGCAGTTGCAACTGCCCTGGAAGTTGGCATCAATGTGAGTACTTTCTGCCAGCCGTCGCCATTACTACGCAAGCTTGCAGGATGCTGCCACAGCTGGCAGCCTGAGGATGCTGCCGCAGCTTGCGCAAGCTATGAAGTTGACAATTGCGCCTGCTAATCAGAGTGTTGTTGACGGAGCTTTTGCATTTACTCTATGTCCCCGGGCCCATGCTGCTGCTCAGTCAGCAACAAAAGGACGTGCTGTTGGTACACTGCTGTATCACAGCTGCTGCTGCCCGTGAAACATGGCTAATCACCCATAACAGCACACATAGTAGTCATTGATATGGCCTCATCATGGGTGTGCTGCCAGCACAGTGCAGCTGTTGCATTCACAGTGCAGGCCACACTTGCTGCAGGTGGACGCTCCCAGCGGCTGCAACCGTCGACTGCATCCACCTTTTCGACCTTGAACTGTGTCGGCAACTGTGTGCTGGTTGCGCTATGTCGACAACCAAGACACGTGCTACGGCTTGCAGGCATCAGGTACCGTATGTAGTTAAGCACATCTAGCGGCGGTTCAGAGATCGCTAGCGCTGCTGGACCCTTGAGGTGGTGGAGCAGCTCAGCTGTAAGCGGCTTTGCAGTGAGTTGATGAAGCAGTGTCTTCTAAAGCGTGCAGCACATGCTTTGCTGCTTAAGTTGCTTCACAGCTGCAGCACCAGAGGTCAGAGTGTAAAGCTGCCCAGGGTAGGTGCCGCTACTGATGTTGGTGTGAATGCTGGATCAGCAAACCAGATGCTGGCTTGGCAAAACTACTGCTTGACGGGGGCTGCTATGCTGCAGCTCGTGCGTCAAAATAAGTGTTACGCATCATATCAGAGGTCTTTGCAGCCTGCGCGACACGAGCATAGCAAGTGGCTCGAACATGTCGGAGGCAACTGGCGCAAAGCTCCAACAGGAAGTTGTTTACATAACCCGCATCCGCGTCGCGTTTTCTCAAGCACATATGATAGATTTGATTGTGCGTGCATGACAGGCAATGGCTGATGAATCGCGATAGACAGAAACACAAACACACCCGGAAAGGGCGCAGGCGCCAAGCAGTGACTCCTGTCTGAAGTAGCCCGTTCTTGTGCTTTGTTCGTCATCATAGAAAGTCGGCTGCGGTTACTACCCTCAGGGTTTTTTTGTTGGTATAATTTGCACGCTGCTGCATCGTATGCACAGAAGGACACACCACAGCACACCGTACGCTGAGCTCGAAACACAACCCGCGAGGCAGTGCCAGCTGCCTAAATAACTTAATTTACAACTTTAGCATACCATCATAGCACTATGCTGACGCACGGGCCACACAGGTACTTCTTGCAGCAACTTCGCAGTGCCAGCTGGACAGGTGCTGTGGATGCATGCTTACCCCAGTCTAGTATGTTGCTCTGTAGCAGCTCCTTCTCGTCAACAGCACGACTGCATATCTCCGTGGCTCGTGTTAAAATTGCTGTCGTTGCAGGTGCTTGGTAGCATCTCAATGCAGCCCTTCCCTGCGCCCCTGCAAGTCAGCACAGCTTACTAGGGGGCCAGCAGCTGCACGCACCACACAATTACGAGCCACGACTGACAGAAAGGTAAGCAGCTGCTCTGGAAAAACCCAACAGCCCTGGATATTTTGCTACCCTGTGCTTGGGCAGTTTCATTGGCTCTGCAAAACTAGACAGACTGGCTGCTGGGGTGCATTGCTAAATGCGTACAGCATGACAAGAGGCTGGTGTTACCTAAACATAAGACAGACGAGCCACACTGCACAGCATGTCAGACATGAAGTCAGCAGCAGAATTCGTTGCATGAACAGTGTCATGAAACAGTATCTGTGACTTGGCAGCCGCACACGGCTGCATATCAGAGGGCCATGCCTGCATGCAACGCCAGAGCACAGGCACACCTCAGCTGCAGTGCTGGGCTGTCAGCAGCACCACTGTTAGGCACCGCAGCCTGCAATAGGTGCATTGCGTAAAGTTGTGCTTGCAACAAGCTCTCTCAACCAATAATACATCAATGGGCTGCCCTCATGGTGCTTACCTGGTTCTTAATTCAAACTCCTGCCTTGCCTGCAGGTGGATAAGCAGCTGGAGCTGGAAGCTTGCATAGCAGCAAAGTCAGAGCAGCTGCGCGCCTTGGAAAGCAAAGTGCAGGCCCTAGAAGCCCTGCAGGAGAGGCAGCTGAAAGCAGCAGCAGCGCTGAAGCAGCTGCGGATGACGGAGGCAAAAGCAAAGACAGCGCAGCTAGAAGAGCAGGAGCAGTGGATCCAGCAGAGCTGGGCGTATAAGGATGTGAGCAGCGGCGGACACAGTTGGACGGCCGCTGCGCAGCTGCCAGGGGGTATGCCCAGTGTACGGCAGCGCAATGCATCGAGCTCCAAGAGCTAGCTGAGGCCTGTTGTGAGGACGCTTGCCGCTCAGACCATGCCAGAGCTAGGTCCTGCAATTAGGTTCAAGTAGGATCAGGCAAGTGACAAATTGCATGCAGAGGTATGAGCCACTGTGTCGGCCACCGCGCAGTTGGAGCTAGGCACCTTTGACGTGTGCATATTGCAGCTACACTTGCTGTTGTTTACACCATGGATGACTGCGTCCACTTCATTTGGCAGCCGATGCAGATACACGCTGCTGAACGGCATTCTGTTGCACATGGGGATGTACAGATCTGTACATTTCTGCCTCTAGAGGCATGAGGTACAGCACTGCATGTGCTCAAGCCCACTGCAGTGGGTTTGCCAAGCCTGCCAGCCTGGTGCTGAGCGTACTTCACGCGACTGCAGCACCATGCAGGCTAGCTATGTGCAGCACGCTGCTGCCGCTGCTGGTGTTGTGGCATGGCGGGCGAGCAACGTGCTAAGTTCACAGGCTTTAGCAACTTGTAGGCACAGCTAACCAGCCAGGGCGTTGTGGGTGCAGCATGGGCTTTTTGAGCTGGTGCAAGTGGCTTTGCAGGGTGACGCTGCCGTACGATGTCTTGTACTCAACATAGTGGTTTACAAAGGATGCAGCGTCCCCGGCATAACCTGGCGTGCGTGACCCAATGAAGGGGTTAAAGTGGGCAACTGTGTGTTACGGCGAACCCCCTACCATGGAACAAAGTTGAAGTATGTGCAGCATGGCGTGCACCTGCTCTTGTTTGTATGCACATCTGGCTGCAGTGCAGCAGTACATCGCTAGCACAGTGATTGTAAGCATCGCTGGGCCCAACCTTTGCATGAGTGTAGTATTATCTAAAACTCAACTCATCGTAGTGTGCTCTGCCACCTGCAGCTGCCTCGTGCAGCAGCGTGTACAAAGGGAGCATGAGATAAGATCTTTCGTCCGTAGAGACGGGCCAGGTACAGCTGGGTATGGTACAAACGTAGCATCTGCATTTTGCAACAAATCAACACAGCTTGCAAGCAGACAGCCATGCTGGCATAGCAACCTGCTGTATGTGGCAGGCACAGTAAGGCACAGCTGCCAGTGCTGCTGCTTTGGTTTGCTTGCATCCCAACTGCACAGCAGGGCCCCCACCTGCCAGCAGCAGCAGCTTCAAACTGCTAGTAATTTTGAGCTCCAGAATTCGCCTTGATCACACAAGAAGGATGTTTGCAGGAAACTGTGTAGAATACTAGTCCTCAACAAACTCTGTGCAGCCACACTAGCTGCACGCGCGCAGCAGCTGCCGGTGGGCCTGAAGCGGTGTTGCGCACTATGTAACAGATATGACAGTTGAAACTGTATGTGCAGCGCACAGCGCCAAGCAGCAGAGCGCAACAGCAGCGGCAGGGCACTTGGCACACCAGAACTGCAGTGCCTGATCAGCCAGCAAGGGAAGCCCAGAAGTATTACATTACACATCAAAACATGTTGCAGGCAGCAGCACCCACAGCAACACTCTACAGCGCAAGTTAACATATGTAACAGTCGAGTCGGGGCACTTCAGGGCAACGTGTTTTTAGCTCTTTTCTTGCAGCACACTGTGCCACTGCTAACAGCTCAAATTGATTTAGATTCGTCGTTGAAAGCTTGACATTTATATGTAGGCCACTTGTTCGCTACGTTTGTACCATGCCCAGCTGAGACCGGTCAAACTCCATGATGCCGCAGGCTGTTGTTTGACCTGACCAGTTACTTCTGTTCACACTGCTGCTAGAAGCACAGCTAACATATCCATACGTTTTGGATTCATGCCTGCAGGGGGGCTGTCCATGGTGCGCAAGCACCCTTCAGGATGGAAGAGCAACCGCAGCACCACGGCCATGAGGGTGGCGGCGGTGGTGTGTGTGATAATGGCTTTGACCACAGCTGACGAAAAGTTTACGCCCGCATATTATTACAGAGAGCAGTACCCTGACTACGCCAAGGAGGTACACGGGGACCTGAACCGGTTCTGCAAACTTCATCACAAGAACTTCACAGCAAACGGCACAGTGGCTACACCCAAGCATGGCGGCAGGCCCTCAAATGTCCCACATGCTGTCGCCTTCCATGCCAGCACAATATTCAAGGCTGGCAAGGTGGTAAAGGCCTACCCATCGGCAGATTCAAAGAGAAAGGTTGATGTGCACGTGTGGTGGACTTCAATCGAAGTCGCATGTCAGGAAAATGACACACTGCGCCAGCTGTGCACTGACTACAACATCACACCCAAGAGACTGCTGAAGTACATGAAATGGGCTGACCCCGACCTGGTGCGCAGGAGAATAGATGTGAAGCTGGACTTGACAAAGATACAGAAACAAAGGCGAAAGGCAGCAGCTGCGGCGCTGTGGCAGAAGTACCAAAGTGACCCCGACATGCTGCAGCGCATATATTTCATTGATGAGTGCAAATTCTGGATGTCAGACCTGGCAGGCGGCTCCGTCAAGGTCTATTGTGATGCACACAATGAAAACGTGCATGCTGTGCTGCCATGCAAATGGATGCGCAAGGGCAAGGACGCAGAGCCGGTCAAGTTGCACTTTGTCTGCGCCGTCAACGCTGTGCACGGGCCCGTCTACTGCAATTTTGTCACCGGCACAACAGACAACAAGGACCATGCTGGCAACCTCAATGTACCGTACATGGTGAGTGTGCGCTGCTACTGCGCAGGCGCCTGCCATCGAAAGACATGCCAGCCCTGCTGTACTGTGTAGTAACAGTCCCGCAGAGCTTTTTTTAGTGCTGTAGTGAAGCTGCAGCGCTGCCCGTCCTCTGCTGTGAACATAACAGCAGAGTAACTTGGTGACAGTACAATGACACCACCTGCAGCAGCAAGCTGGAAATTAATGTGCAAGGATTGGTGCATGTCACATCCGCGCGTGCTCACGCGCAGCACACTGACCCCTGGCTGCAGCCAGTTGTCATATGCTGCAGCGCAGAACTCAAAGTCGCGCTCCAGCACCTGCTGCCTGCTGCTGCTGTAATAACCCTTGTCATGACATGAGCCATCAGCTTGAATCAGCATGTTGTGCTGTGCATGGAGGAAATCAATCCGCCCATCCCACCAGTCCACTGCTACCTGAGCACACATACTGCTGCTGATGCCTAACCAATACAGCATGCACACCAGCTGCTCCTCGCTTGTGTGCATGTAGCCCATGCATGTGCCAACCATATCAGCCAGCACACATGCACACATCTTGCACTGAAGCGCTGCTGCTGTGGCGACTGCACGCGGCGCGCAGAACTTGAAGTGCTGCACACCTGGCAAGCAGCCAGTCAAGCCCCAGAACAATCTCTGCCCCCTCATAGACTTGGTGATGTATCTGACCTTGTCTGCACTGAGCCTGATGTAGAAGCGTCCCATCGCATCCATCCACACCGCTGCGTTGCGCTCCTGCGCTGCTAACAAGGCTGCGCGCTGCCAATCCGGCAATTCTTGCACCTGCAGTTGAAGGACAAACCAACCCAGCAGGCCAAGAGCATGACTCAGCTGGAGTTTGTTCACTGCATGATGGAGATCAGAGACATAGCCAACCAACAGCAGGCGCAGCGCGGCACTACGCCGCTGTACATCTTTGACAACCCAAGTGTTCACCTGGGGAAGGATGGCCTACAGATGTTGGTTGCAGGTGGCATCAATGAAGATCAACTGCTGCACATTGCACCCTACTCCCCAGATTTCAACAAGCCCATTGAACATGCATTTGGCAGCCTCAAAGCAGCCTTCCGCAACTACTTGAATAACAGCTGCCAGCTGGGTGGTGCTGATGTGAAGCCGCGAGACCTGCAGCACGGCCTGTACAACACCTTTATGAAGATCACAGCTGCATCTGTCATGGCTGATGTATTGAAGCTGCCAGATTTGTGGAACATGGTGCGCAGCCGCAAGAGGAGTCTTTGTGTGTGCCGAGACGGGAAGCAGCGCCGCGGCACTGCTGGCGACTACCCCAGGAAAGACCAGCGCTGAGTCTGCTGTTGTGCTGCTGCATGGCATGTAGGGATTGTGGCTGTCAGCTGCATGCAAGATGGCTGGCCAGCAGTGCACAGGGTGTCACTCAGAGAGCCCTTGAGCTCACCTGTTTGAGGGCACCTGCGCTTGTCGCCGTCCTGCATGTTCGCACCGCCCGGGGCTTGGGAGGTGCTGGCACCATGCTGCTGTAGGGTGGTTACTTCCTGGTGTTCACCTGAGAGCGAGTGTGGGAACAAAATGGCATGTTCAGAAGCTTATTGTATGAGTAAACTACATGTGGATGTTGTGCTTTGGTGCTCAGACTTGTCAGGAGCGGTTCCTGCTTCAAACGACTGCTGCAAGGCAGCAAGGCACTTGGTGGCCATTTCACATACAGGCATTTGCAGTCATGCTGAATTGCCGAATGTAATGGTAAAATTCCTGTCATAATTCAACTACGCTCGAAGCTCTTGAACATGGCTCCTGCTGCTGTCACTCGCGTTGGTTGTGACGACTGTTGGCCTGCCAAGCGATATGCACGGAGCCTGCAAGAAACCTTGCGGTCGATTAACTTTTAAATTTGACGATTGATTTAAGCATGGCTTGAGCCGAAATAAACTGCGATATGGTGAAGAACTTCAAGACGGAAAGGTGCCCTGAAACAAGCCTGCTCCGAGCCACACAGCTGCCACGCTGCCAACTTATCATCGTCGACACATTATGCAACGTACCTTTGGTTGAAGCAGAAAACCAATCCTGACGGGCCCTCGCAAGCCCACGTTGCAGGTGAGCCTGACGGGTCAACACGGATGTCCAGAGCACTGCAGCTCGATCGCGTTGCTGCAGCACCTACATACAATTTGTTTTGAACATTGAACGACGTTAAACACAGCGCAGTGCTGAAAGGCTTCGCCAAAAAATTAGGTGGCAGCAGTGAGGCACCTGCTGGCACATGCTGCTGCTGTCACGCCCACCAACAACTGCAGTTGAAAAACACATGCCACCGTGATTCACAGCACACATAGCTGTAACGTTTCCTGTTGTCTGCTGCTGCTGCTGCTCCTGCCCAGGCAGATATCATATATCGCAAACAGTGCTACTGCCGCAGTAAAATCAGCTGCATACCCAGCAGCAGCAGGAGCACATCAGCCATAGCATAAAAAGGTAGGTGTGCACTTCAGGCACCAAGTCCAGGAACAGCAACAGAAGGGATGCAGTGCAGGCTATGAACTGCTGCAGCAAAGGCTGGCATGCAATCACAGTCTCAGCTGGGTATGGTACAAACGTAGCATCTGCATTTTGCAACAAATCAACACAGCTTGCAAGCAGACAGCCATGCTGGCATAGCAACCTGCTGTATGTGGCAGGCACAGTAAGGCACAGCTGCCAGTGCTGCTGCTTTGGTTTGCTTGCATCCCAACTGCACAGCAGGGCCCCCACCTGCCAGCAGCAGCAGCTTCAAACTGCTAGTAATTTTGAGCTCCAGAATTCGCCTTGATCACACAAGAAGGATGTTTGCAGGAAACTGTGTAGAATACTAGTCCTCAACAAACTCTGTGCAGCCACACTAGCTGCACGCGCGCAGCAGCTGCCGGTGGGCCTGAAGCGGTGTTGCGCACTATGTAACAGATATGACAGTTGAAACTGTATGTGCAGCGCACAGCGCCAAGCAGCAGAGCGCAACAGCAGCGGCAGGGCACTTGGCACACCAGAACTGCAGTGCCTGATCAGCCAGCAAGGGAAGCCCAGAAGTATTACATTACACATCAAAACATGTTGCAGGCAGCAGCACCCACAGCAACACTCTACAGCGCAAGTTAACATATGTAACAGTCGAGTCGGGGCACTTCAGGGCAACGTGTTTTTAGCTCTTTTCTTGCAGCACACTGTGCCACTGCTAACAGCTCAAATTGATTTAGATTCGTCGTTGAAAGCTTGACATTTATATGTAGGCCACTTGTTCGCTACGTTTGTACCATGCCCAGCTGGTAGCACAAGACCCCTGCACGATCTCAGGAACGTAGCCTGCAGCTATGTTCCACCTTCTTAACCTTCAGTGAAACTTTGCATTGTTACCTGCGCTCTGCTGTCAACCTCGACCAACAGCGCACCTACATACGTAACACTGGACATGGTGATGACGGGAGCAGGCGTTCACTGCAATCCAACAGGACGTAAACCGACGTAAAAAAGCTATCTATTCGATGCAGTTGGTTAATAAAGGGGACCTATCCGCGTGTCGCCATCGTCCTAGGTTTTCACGCCTGCAAGCATAGTGTCTCTTCTGCCGATATGGCCACTAATTTGAAACTCTTAAACTTTTGTTCAAACCATATATACACTATGGTCTCAGCAAACGGTCCATTGGACCGACTGCTCGCCGGTGTCGAACGCCGTTGAACCTTGGGCCTGGGTTATCTGTGCCGATCTGGCACAGATATCTGACTCGTACATGCCGCAGCCATTGCTCTGCGAATACGTTCAAGACCCTTCTTACAATAGCTGTTTGATTACACCACATCACGCAGTCCCTGCTTCTAGTGCCTGCAGTGTAGTAGTACCAAGCATTGCTGCTTGCCACGCAGCACCAGTGCCACAGCAGAGTTAGCTGCTGCACCAGCAATGGGAAGAAAGCAAGGCCAGCAGAAGCACGGCAAGGGCCTGACACCGTACCAGGGCCATGGCCGTGCATTCGGCTACTTCCAGTGCCCCACCTGTGACAGGAAATGGATGAGTGGCAACAGCTGGGCAGACATGGGACAGGAGTGCCAGCACTGCAAGATCAACGTGTACCCATACAAGCAGGTGAGACTCCTGGCGTGGTATTGGGTGCTGCAGTTGATGTCTAAAAGCATGCGTTTGAGAAAGGACAGGGCCGCCAGCTTGCAGGTGTCATAAATAAAGCCCCAGGGGCGAGCTGTGCTTGGCATTGACACACACATATTGATGCACGTGCAGCAGTGCCAATGTGTATCGCCTTGCAGATAAGCAGCAGTTACTGCTGTGCTGTGCACACCTGCGAGCAAACTGCCTATCCTGACCAGTGGCAATGCCGCACTGACTGTGCTGCTGCAGCGGCCCTTGGAAAAGAGCAAAGACGACAGCTCAAAGATTGACAAGACAAAGCACCACCCAGAGCACCTGTGCGAGAAGTGCAAGCGGCTGGGGCACTACTGCAGGGACAGCGACCGCAGCAGGGCCTACTTTGACTGAGCACATTAGAGTTTTACGCAGTGCATGGTGGATGTTGTTTCGATTCGAGTGTTGGGTTTTTCAAGGGATGCAGTTTGGCTGTGCATACTGTGGCGTCTGTGGAGTCGTGCTGCATGTTGAGTGGTTCATCCAGGGTACCCTTGACATGTTTGTGTAGCTATGCATGCTGCTGACATCAATGCCCCATGGGGCTGGCCAGCAGTCATACCTATCTGAAGCATTGTAGCATGTGTTGTGCAAGCGGCTGGGGTTTTACTGCAGGGACAGCAGACGCCGCAGGGGTACTAATTATGAGGCACACCATCGAGCATCATACGTTGTTATGGCGGCAACCTTAACTATATTGTTCGGCTTTGGTGGTACGATGACTCTGGCGTGGCTGCACCACTCACTCTACACATTCCAACAGGGCCCCTGCACATAGGTGAAACTGCTCGAAGTAAGTTGCCATGCATGTCACATGGTCATCCGTGGTTTGTAGCTTGGCCAGTGTGTTTGTGTGTAGTGAGCATGCATTCACCAGTGTGCGTCATCCAGGTTGCATCAGCATGTGCTGATGCATGCATGTACACACTGCCATATAGCCGCAACGACCAGTCCCTGCTGGCCGGAGAGGGGCCACATTGTGGCAGGCACTGTACAGTTGATCAAAAGGTGATACAGTCGGTTTGTAGTCGGTATGTAGCTGCGCTGCACCCTCACATGTGTGTACACACTGGCAGGTGCCAGTATGCAACGGCCCATGCATGGTTGCAGTGAGTTACGAGTGACCGGCAGTGCTTGGTCCGAAACCATTGAAACCAATGAATCAACATATATCAAATATTATACGCATGGCAATCGAGGCGCATTTGTCGTGGCTGCGATCTACGGTTGTCCGAGGTATTCAAACGGTCGTCTGCAGTGGATGGTTCCTTGGACAAGCGCATTATATTCACGAAGTTTAAGTACCAGGCCGTCAATCTGGCACTTGCTTCTGTGGCAGCTGTGTCTAGGAAGCAGCTGTCCTATCTGTGCCCCTGTCCGTGCCGACACCTAGAGGGTTGTGTTTGCCACGGACAGATCACGAAGACCAATGACAGCAGAATTTTAAGCTTTCAAAAGCGAATAGGCAGATCTAAGACCGTGCAAAGCAGCTGCAGCAGCAACAGAAACATCTGGAACAGCCTGTGGGAGACTGGTGCACGCAGCAAGCTTGGCCTTCCTCCCTGGAGAAGATCTACACTCAAGCACAGCCCCATTAGGCACTTTGATTGACCCAAAGATGCTTGCGTCTCACGCACGGCTGGTGACATGCTTCGCACGCTCGCAGAGCGGTGCTCTGGTGGTGAGAGCAGCATCCAGCAAGGGCAAAAGCAGCACCCAGCCTGCTAAAGAGAAGGCAAAAGCTGCAGGCCACAAGGGCAGACGCGAAGGGAAAGGGCTTACTCCCTACCAAGGCCCCAAGCGCTGCTTTGGGTTCTATCAGTGTCCGAAGTGCCAGCGCAAGTGGATGAGTGGGAACAGCTGGGCAGACATGGGGCAGGAGTGTGAGAGCTGCCTCATCAATGTGTACCCATACAGACAGGTAATGATATACCAGGTGACCCTGATTAGTTGCTGAGCCCGGCATGTACGTAGACACAGAGTTTGGCAGCAGGGCACGCTAGCTTGCCCCGTCTAACTGGTCTGCATCCATGGCCTCCACACTGAATGCACACACTGCATGTTGGTGGGCTGCCGTTCCACAGCAGCATGCAGCTGCTGAGTGAAGGAGTCGGTTAGGCTACATCAGTGCGTTGGATCCTGCCCAGTCGCCCCACACAACAGCCGGCACAGCTTGCCAATTCCAGCCAATGCTACGTAGCATGTACTGCTGTGCTGCAATTGCTGCCCCAATGTACAGTGGCCTGTCAGCTACCACTGTAAAGATGGGCAGTCTTTTACAAGAAAACAGCAAATTTGCGCACCTTCAAGCAGTGCTGGTGCTGTGCTGTAAGCATGGGCTGACTATGAACGGCACAGGATGCTGTGCTGACATACCACAATGTGTCACACAACCTCAACTGCAGGCTTGCGCTGTTGATGACCACGGCGATTGAAAGCACTGAGCTCTCTTCCTTCCTCATCATCATGTTACTCATCAAGCCATAGCATCAACGGTGATTGAAAGCACTGAGCTCTCTTCCTTCCTGTTTCCTTTCATACTTTTTTGATGCTGCTGCTTGTGCTGCTGCTGTTGCCGCCGCCGTTTGCTGCTGCTGCACAGAAGGCACTGGAGAAGAGCGAGGAAGAGCGGGAGCTCATTGATGAAATGAAGCCCCACCCGCAGCACCTGTGCGAGAAGTGCAAGCAGCTCGGCTACTACTGTGGCGACAAGTAGAGCAGCAGAACCTGTTGTAAGTCTGCTCCTAGGGTGACTAGAGTATGATACTTTGCTGCATACCACATTTGTCAGTGACAGCAGCTGATTTAGTTGAGTGTTGTGCACAGCACAACACGGCATGCTTGGCTGGTGGTGGTGTGCTGCTGTGCAGATAGCCAACATATGGGTTACGGTGTATAAAAGGCATTGCAGATGGCCCAGCACTTGGGTAGCAGCAGTGCTGCTGACCTTTTTGCCTAAGCTCAAGTGCATGAGAAGCATATTTGTGGGACGTTCGAGTGTTGTTAGCACTTGTAGTAGCCATGTGTTTGAAACGCGTCATCTAGCTTTGTGGGTACTGCATGATGAGAGCTTTGCCAGCAGCACCCATTGGCCGTTTTATCCTGCGTCAAGCAAGGCATGATGAGACTGATGGCAAACACGGTGAACGGATTACAAATAAACTTAATAGTGTTACAGGGAACCTCAGCTCAGTCGGCCCCTGTGCAGGCTGGCTGGGCTAGTGATCCAAACTCTGCGCATGCCAGCGTTGCACAGCGCGGTGCACACGTGATTGGCATCATGCCAGGCTGCCTCTGCCGGCGGGTGCACCTTCACTGGCAACTGCTGCTAGCAGCAGTACTATGCACCACGCTCAGATTGCTGGTCAGCACAGGGAAGCTTCCTGCCAGCAGTTGCGGCGTTGCGGCAGCGCAACAGCAAGCCCTCCACAGCAAGCAGAACCAGAAACCGCCAGCACACATTGTCTGGCACATGTTGCAAGCAACTGCTGCAGCAGCACATGTGTGAGTGCAGGCTTAAGCAGCTGTGATACGCTGCTGCTGATCAGCAGGGCTGTGGTTTATTCTCCACATGTACAGCACCCTGTCACGCAGCAGTGCCGCATCACTCACTGATATGCTCACTCAGCAATGAGTGGCCTACAGCCAACACATGTGGCCATGCACACTGCCCCAGCGTTGCCCAGCACAACAGCGCAGCAGCGCCGCGCACACTCACAAGCGCCGCTGCCGACCAAAGAGATGCCAGCACACTATCGTGTTGTCAGGGTAACAACCGTGCTGCACACCCAGTCCTGCAACTGCACAAGAGGCTCGCAGCACCACCCCGTTCATGCTGCTGCAATATGTGCAGTCACAGCAACACTGAAGGTCAGTTGCCGAAGCCGGCAACCATTGTCTATGATAGCCATTCGCTGTGGGCAGGGCAGAGAGCTACAATTGATTCAGCCAGTAGTACCTGGCACAAGCACAGCCTGCAGGCAACACCCGATGCACTCAGCAACCGAGCACTGCTGCGCAGGGCACAAACTGTCATCATGCATTTGTGCTACTGGAGCAAGGCGGAAGCACCGAAAGAGACGCAGCACGCGCAGGCTAGCTGCTTCCACACGTCTTGGAGGGCCTCCCCAGTTCATATGCGCGCCTGTGAACACGCGCTTCATTGCACAGAGCCATCCAGCCAACCAGCCCAAGGCCACGACAGCAAGGCGACAAAGAATCCATTCAACAAATCAGCCAGCCCCGGCTGCAATACTCCTATTCATCCTATTCATCAGCATTACAACACACCAACCTGAAGCTCTGCAGCTTGGAGTGTGTGCAGCTGGACAATCCACACCTGGCAATGTGGTTTGTGTCTACTATGGCAGCATGCCGTATATGTGTTTGGCGAGTTGCTGGCACACTCACAACTCCCGAGAAGCAGCTGCTACACACAGCTACATCAGCTGAATACAGCTGCAGCTATGTGCAGCTGCAGATGCATAAGCTACATATAGCAGGAGGTGGACCTCCCCTGCCTGCGCCAAACACATCATCCATAGCATGAACAACACCCGCCATGCCTACTGCATTGCCAGCAAGCAGCTGTTTTGGGTGCAGTGCAGCATTCAGATGTAGCCGCTACATAAAACGGCACGCAAGCCAAGCAGCAATGCAACACGTCTTTTTCTTCTCTGTCGGAACTTGCACAGCTGACCGTCCCCTTCCCTCTCTGACAGCACCAGGGGCACGCATCAAGCAGTACCATCTGGTGCAGCATAAACTGTTGGTGACATGCAACGTATCAGCAGCTCTGAGCTGCAGGGGTGCCCATACCTAAACAAACAAACAGTCAGTACACAACAAAAAGTATACACAGCTGCCTGCTAACCACAAGCAGCCAAGTGCCTGCCTCAAAGAACAAGCGGAATGACACACAGCAACACAAACACTGCAGCTCCACATTCAACCCTGCTGCATGCATGCACACGCGCGCGCACATGCAGCACACGCCGCAAACATGCAGATGCGCTGCAAGAACAGCAGCACGCGCTTCTGCAGCAGCAGCAGCACCAGGCTTCATCTGCTGCTTGTGGTTGTGCTCTCTGCAGCGTGGTTGTTGCTGCAGCTGGTGTGCTCGCAGTCAGTCTTGCTGCAGCTGGCGGTGCTTGCCCCGTTGCTCTTCTGCAAGCTGGGACCAACACACACTGCAGCTGCTGCAGCCGCCGCTGACTTCTTCCCATTGACCGCAGCTCCATTAGCCGGCACAGAGCTGCTGCCATTCAGCACCGCTGCAGGCACTGCAGGCGCCGCTGCCGGCACAGCAGCAGCAGCTGCTGCTGCTGCGGGCGCCGCGCTGCTGGTTTCTACGTGTGCGGCACCTGCAGCCTGCTGCGCAACTTTCTGCGGCTTCCATGTGGTGCGTGCGCGCCACACCTCTGTGTTGCTGCCGCCCTTGCGCAGCAGGTGCAGGAACTGCTGCGTGCTGCCGTTGCTGCTGGCGCAGTCGGTGAGCGGCATGCCGAAGCACTCTATCTGGTCGCCTGCTGTGCACTCCGCCTTGAAGTCCATCTCCACCTGCAGCAGCAGCAGCAGCAAGTTACAGTGGTGAGCACCTCAACTGATTTGAACTGAACACGAGGAGCAGGAATGCATCAAAGCCATTGAACATGTGCGCAGCGTCCCCAGCTGACACAGCTGTCCAGTGGAGGCACCACCAGCAAAACATGCACTGCCACAGCCGTTTGATTGACGCCAGAGTCATGACGAACACATGGCTAGCACCTCTTGCAGTGCCGGTGCTGCAACGCCTGAAGCTCGAGTTCCAGTTGTGCACTCTGCGTTGCACTTCATCCAGTTACAAAACCTGCAGCCGTTCTTGCTTTGTTTGATTTTGCGCTCACCTCGCTGAGCTGGTACTGCTGGTACACGTGGTCAGGGATGACCTCCATAGCCCAGGCCAGGTAAGCCACGTTGTTGATGTGGCCGTTTGGGTCCATGTCGCTGCGGCGGCCCAGCTGGCTCGGCGCAGTGAGCTGCAAGTACGGATTGATACAAGCACAAAGTTAAGCACCGATAAGCACAGATGTCGCTGCGGCGGCCATGATGGCTTGGCGCAGTGAGCTGCAAGAGTAGATAGCTGGATACAAGCGCAGAGGTGGGGCAGCCACACGCAGCAGACAGCAGGCAGTCAGCAGGATGAGTTGCAAGCAGCAGGCGAGAGCCTATGCAGTTCCCCTGTGCACACCCCAAAACACCCTGGAAGAATCATCCAGGGAACACACAAGTGCAGCAGCGCGGCTGACACTCCTCACGCACCCCACAAGATAGCACAGCAGCACTCGCATGTTATTCACAAAAGCACCCCTCACCTGCGGCGGCCACACAAACTCGGGCAGCTTGCGGCGCGTGTCGCTGGTGGGGATGGCGCAGCGCGGCGGGCTGGGCGCGAGCTGCAGGAAGCGCTGCTTCACCGCCTCGGGGATCTTGGCCAGCCGGCGGCTCTCCGCATTGATCGTCACCCACGTGCTGCAAAAACAACCAAGAAAAGGCGGCAGCAGTGAGGCAGGCCAGGGTGGGCAGAGGCAGCACCAGTGGCAAAGGCGGGGGTCCGTCCAGCAGCAGCTGCCTGCAGCTGCAAGGTGTGCCTGGCCAACTGTCGGCCACATAGCTCAGATGGGGTGCAGCGCTGTCCTGGCGCGGTGACTAGCCTGGTGCAGCTGCATGCATGCCTGGTGCAGCTGTACGCATGCCGTTTACAAGCGAACTTTTTTGAGCTGATCAGTGCTCAGGTAACCCGCATGCATCTGCAGCTGCACTATCGCCTCGGCATGGGACCCATTGCAGCTCTGCAACAGTTCCGATGAACCCCAGGAACACTCAGCCTGATCTGCCACGGGCCCACAGCCTGTCTGCGGACACAGCTATATGCTCATCTACTCCACTTCACATATATAAACACACATAGCTCTGGCCATCAGCAATGCTCACCTGGTAGCTGCTCCCAGGTACTCCCCTGTGTCCGCATTGCTGATGCGCCAATCCCTGCGGGTGGTGAGCCGCCCATCTTCCGCAAAATATGTCTCCAGCCGCACCAGGTCACCCCTGCAGCAGCAGCAGCAGCAGCAGGGCAGCGCATGTATGAGGTTGGAGGGGACGTGCAGGGCTGAGTGTGCGGCGATGCGCACAGCGTGCAGTGAGTGTGCTGATGCAGTACAACGCTTGGACAGCTGATGTGATTAGGGTGTTTCCGCACGTGTTTCCATTTGTGCATGTGTTTGTCAATGGTGTGCCAACTGCTTGTGTTTCTACATGCTCTGTTTCGCAAGGGAGCCGTGAGGATCCTGCCACGCCGCAGCCAGTGCACTACATGGCAGTACAATTGCTTAGCAGCTGCTGCTGCTCATGCTGGCTTGCCAGTTACCCTGCTGCACCCATGCTCACCACTTTGGGTAAGCCTCCATGCGTATCTGCATGCGTGTAGCCACAAAGATCAAGTGATCCATGCCAGGCATAGCAGCAAAGCCACTGTTGGCACGACCCCACATGGCCACACCGTGGTTGCCACCGACCTCCTGCGCACGACAAAGCAATGCTTGTGAGAAAAGACGCTGCATACACGAGGCCAGACAGCACCACTGTGCGTGTTAGCGGTTTCGTCCGGCACTGCTCGAGTCCCACACCTGCAGCAGGTTGGCGATGGTGATGATGTTTGCCCGTTGGTCGGGGCCAGCTTCGTTACCACGTATCCTAAACTCTTCAATGAAAACTGTACAGTCTTCATTGAACCGGGCATCCTTTGGTGCCAACAGCACCCTGTGGGCCACCGCGGGAGGTGCTACGGAGGCCTCTGCTGCTGCTGCAACTGAAGTAGCACATGACACTAAACTACGGGTAGCTCTATACTTTGGGCAAACGCAGCGGTGCAACCTAAGCTGCGGGATGCAAGGCGCTGAAAGCGCAGCAGCCTGCCCTTGGCGCAGCATGGGGCCGCTTGCTGGCGTTAAACGACCTAGATGGTTGTGAAAGATAGCGCTGGCGTGTTCATCACAAGCTGAGGCGGTCTGTTCGAAGTGCAGTGAGAGGTGGGCGTTATCACCGCTTGAAAACGTCCGTGATCGAGCGATCCAACGCAGACAACGAGAATGCGAATACTGAATGGGACGTTGGCAGCTTCAAGTGTGTGAATGAGCTGGGCTGTCCGCTCTCACTAACCATATAGTGTCATATGTTGTTTGTCATTGCTAACTCCTTTCCTCAAGGAACCTCAGCCTTGCTGCTACCCTGATTCTGCGTATGCAGTGCAGTGGAATCACTGTATGATTACAGCTGGATGTTAGCCACAAGAGCTCTGCGAGGAAAGCACAATCTGTGCAGCAACATTTGAACCTATGCATAACATGCAGACACCCAGCCCTTTGAAGCCTTGTTGAAGCCCCACCTCACGGTTGAGACGTCTGCAATGACGTTTCTTTCAAAACCAATCACGCCCGCAGCTACAGCAGGAGCCCCAGCAGCAACGAACCAACCATGTAGTGCGGCGGGCCATGTGCGGTGCCAACAAGTCCCATCAGCCGTAAAGCCTGGTCTGCCAACATGCTTCCTTACATGCGTGGGTCAACACACTTCAACAGCTAAGTAATCCACAGCACCAGCTGCAATCACTGTGCCAGTGATGACCTGGCCTGTAGGGCTGGCAGGCAGCTGCAGCCTGAAGTCAGCTGACGTCTGCAGTTACACATGCCCCCATAGGCTGCGCATGCACTGGATGAAACAATATGATCAGTCCCCTCAGAAGCCCTCACGCACCACTCACACCCTGCTTGCCTAACTGCCAACAGCCAAACCCACCGTGCATGACACATCACGGCCGCACTAAAGACGCATCCATGTCCAAGCACAACTCACTCTCCACCTATCACATCACCCATCACTTTGCGCGTGGGGCAGACCTCGCCTGCAGCGCCAGCAGCCGCGCCTCGACCCCTCCAAGGATCGGCAGCAGCGAGCGCGCGGCACCCTGGTATGCCGCCTGCGCCCGCACCAGCTGCGCGCTCAGCACCCGCACCTGCACATCCAGCGCTGCATTGCGGGCCTGCTCCTGCAGCAGCGCTGCCCGCAGCTTTGCAGGACTGCTTGCAGGAACGGCACCAGCATCAGCTGCAGCATGTGCCTCACCACTGCTGCTGTCCTGCAAGCCGGCGGCCTGTTGGCTGCTGCCCTGGTCAGTGCCATTAGGGGCATCTGCTGCTGCTGCTGCTGCAGATGCCTCCCAGCTGGCTCCCTCTGCCAGCATTTCCTGCAGCTGGGAGATGGTCAGCAGAGCATCTTGCGCCTGGCTGCGCCACTGGTCGCCTTCTGCACGCGCTTGAGTTGCTGCAGCAGCCAGCGCCTGCAGCAGCGATAAGCAACAGCAGCAGCGGCGTAGGCGCAGGCAGTTGTGTTGGTAGTAGCTGGAACAGCACTTGCAGATGGCTGGCGTCACGCAATGCAGAACTAGCCGTGCTGCTGCTGCTGCTGCTGCAGCTGCTGCTGCTAGCTGGCTGCAAACTGCTATACTACCACAGCAACCGCGCAGCAGAACAGCTGTGCCACACCTGCATCACTTCCTATGAACTGTTTTATTGCAATCCACATCATCAGGGATCACGCGCAAGAAAGCCCTGCTGCAGTGAGGCATGCTGCAGCTTCATGCGGCAGCTCACATCAGGGTGCTGTTGGCAGAGAGTTGCATGTTGGCATGTAAGTATCCTGAGGCATGCTGGCATGTTGGCATGTAAGTATCCTGAGCACACTCCATCATTGCTGTGCCTACCTGACTATCAAGCGACATCTGCTCCAGCTCCACACTCTGCCGGTCCATCTGCGCCAACAGCTTGTCCCTGCTCTTCTTCAGCGCAATAACCTTGCGCATCAGCAGCTCAACCTGTTCCTGCAAGGCGTCGTCGTCTGAACCGGCAACTGCCAATGCTGCTGCGCCGCTGGCGTCTGGACGTGCGCTGCTGCGTGCAGCAGCTGCTGCAGCCCGAAACTGCTGCGCTTCTGCAGCGGCATACGCAGCACGCTGCTCAGCAGCTGCCAGGTTCTGCTGCAGGGAGGCGAGCTGCGCTGTCGCTGCTTGCAGCTCAGCTTCTGCTTTGCTGGCACGCTCCTGCAGTGCTGCCACCTGTGCGTGCTGCTGCTGGTGCTGTGCATCGCCTGGCTGCTGCTGCTGCTGCTGCTGTTTGTGTTGGTGCCCATGCTGCTGCTGCTGGCTCTGCAGCTGTGCAGCCCTGTGTGCCGCCTCACTATCCGCAAGCTGCTGTCGCAGCTGCTGCGCGTCAGCTTGTGCAGCTGCCGCGTCTGCACGCGCCTCCTGCAAGGCGCTCATCAGTGAGGCACTGCGTGCTGCTTGTGCTTCAAGCTCAGCCACAAGCGCAGCATTATCACCAGCAGCCGCTGCTGCAGCAGCAGCACCCTGCCTGCTGCCCTGCGCCGCATCAAATGTGCCAGCACCCTGCTGCAGCTGTGCTTGCAGGACTGCAAGCTCCCTGCGCAGCCCTGCTGACTCCTCCTCTGCTCGCAGCTGCTCCTCTTCTGCGTCAGCTGCCTTCTGCTGTGCTACCCGCAGCTGCGCAGACAGGTCGTCCCGCAGAAGAGCTAGGCGGCCGCGGTCTGCCTCTGCCTTTGCGCGCGACTCCTCTGCTGCTGAGCGGCCTGTGCGCTCGTCTGCAAGCTCCGACTCGAGGATGCGGCGCGCCTGCGTGGGCATAGGTCATGTACGACACATATAGACAATATACAGTGAGGGAGTTTTTGGCGGGGCTTGTCAGACGCATGCACCGTACCAGCTTGACCCCAGTGGGATGTGCATGTTGATGTGTGTATTGGCGGCAGCTGCTACCAAGGTGTATGGCCTAGCCGCGGCCTACGGCGCTGCTGGCTGGCCTGCTGCTCTGCAGACGCACGGGCATATGCAGATACAGCGCACAGGACAAGCACAAGCATACCAGAGCCGAACCTACTGTTGGTTGTTTCAGAGATCATTTGTAAAGGCAAGGGCTGAGAGTATGAAAAGCTGGTTGAAGCACGCACCTGCAGCTGCAGCTGGTTGTCTTTCTGCAGGCGCTGATTCAGCTCCTGCAAGGCCTGCAGCTCCTGCTGCAGCTGCGGCAGCGCAAGCAGCTGCTGGTGCATGTGTTGCGCCTGGCCCTCCAGCTGGTGGGCAACTGCTGCCAGCTGGTCTCGTGCAGCTGTCATAGCATCCAGCGCTTGCCTATTTGAAAAGCAGTTGCAGCAGTTGCAGTGGTGCAGCAGTACACGACAACAGTTTTCACGGCGGAAGTGTTGGTCAGTTGCAGTTTGGGGCTATGTAACACTCTTGATTGCATTTAATAACAGCATTTTAGCACTGTTGTTCATCAGCATGCGATATGGTTGCCGAATTGCCAGCATCAAGCAACTGCTGTTGTGCCTGGGCAGCATCATTGAGCTCAGAGACTGGCCTAAAGGGCTTGCCTGCGCTCTTCTGCTATCCGTCTAGTGCTGTAGAGCTCCGCCCGCAAGTTGCCGATCTCTTGCTGCGCCTCTTGCACCAAGACCTGCCACACCATGGCATCCTGTTGCTGCTGCTGCAGCAAGCCCGTTTCCTGCGGGCCGGCCCCGTCCATGGTATTCAAAGTTCTATGTACTGCAGTGTTCAGGTTCTTATGGTGGCATGCAATTGTCTTGTGAGATGCTGTACGGTATGAGAGCAAGCGACCCACAACGGACCGAAGACAGGACCGAACACAGCGACGTGTACGCCTTCGAGCGTTGATACGCTGAGCGGCAATGACCTATTCGTCTAAAATTTCATGCATCTGCCTTTTGAGACGCAAAACCGATGGGTTGGGTGCCATCTATCCCGTCGGATGGCAAGCACAGGGCAATGCACCTGGAAAAACCCTGCCCTGTCAGTTGCAGGCTCAGCCTAGCTGTGCAGCACTTGCCCATACGGCGATGTGATGGCCTGTGACCTTGCTGTAGTTCATAACGGATCGTTACAGCCGATCAACAAAGCAAGTGCCAAGCAATTGCTGCCAGACTGATAGCGTGCGCAAAGCACTGCATTGCAGTCAAACTGGTCACCAAAGCCACTGCTGCTGACACACGCATGCACCATGCATGCAAAGCCCCCGCCGATACCACCAACCCAGCTGCACTGCAGCCAAGTCTGCGCAAACCACACCGTACTGCAGTTCATCTAAGTAACATTTACAAACACGCGTTGCAGTGCGCAACACAGCTCCATTAGTCCACCCCCAGCCGCCTTCGCCACCTCACCTCCCTGACAAAAGCAAGGTTCGCACGGCAGCTGAGACATAAGCGGCCCTCAAGAAGGCCACCCATCCTGCAAGCGGATTTGCAGCTTTCCTGCAAGCTCAATTGCAGCTTTCAGCCACATGCACATCAACACACTCCATATGCAACAGCCGCAGCACGTGCTGTGTACACCATGCTCGACAGCCGGTGCACTCCACTGGAAACCTGGCTCTGCGCTTCCCTCCCCCTCCCCCCCTCCCCCCTCTCCCAAAAACCTCGCCCTGCCCCGCACGGAGGCAGCAGCACCACGGACTGCACAGAACATACAACACAACAACACCTCCGAGCCGACTTAAAAAGCAGCATCCCACATTACACGTTGCATACATTTGTCCCATGTACCGTGGGCGATACAGGCATCACGCTCTAACTATGTTATATTCAATCGTGCTTGATCAACCAACCTCTCACACCCCCAGCATCGCCAGCAGCAGGCCCAGTGCCCCAGCTACCTTTGTCAACCCGCCCCCGAGCCACCCACAGCTGCAGCACAGCATGGTGCAGGCGCAACTCCTCCCGCTGCTGCTCATCAAACTGCAGCCAGCCTGAGGACAGCAGCGCTGCTGCTGCCTGCAGCGGCTTCAGCAGCTCATCAGGCGCTGCAACAGCAGCCAGCAGCTGCACCGGCTGCTGCAGCACCGCCGCTGAACGGAGTCGGTCGAGCCTTGCATTGCTGCTGGCCTCACTGCTGGCAAGTGCATCAGCATCCCTTGTCTGTTATGTTTGTAAGTGACATCAAGCCGCTCTGTGCACATCAATACAGCTGCAGCACACGCCGCATGCAAGCATGGTCACAAATGCAACACACATCAATCTTTCAGCTCACCCCTGAAGCGTAAACCAACTCACGCTGCAGGGTGCACCAGTTCAACCCGCCCCTACGCCCCGCAAGACTGCAGCAGCTTGAAATGCACGCAGACAGCCGTGGCCTGTTGCGATACCATTTTCTGCTTGCCGCCGTTGAGTGCTGCTCCCTTGCACGGTGCTACAGCGCCGTAATTGCATGTGGATACGGCGCAGTAGATACGTATGAGGCCGGCCTGACAACAAGCAGGCTGCAGCCTACACCCCAAGCACCTTCAGCAGAGCATCTGCTGCCCCCCACACCTTGTCAACTCGCTGCCGCCTCACCCACGAGCGCAGCACATTGTAGCACGCCTTGAACATGGTCAGCTGTTCACTGCTCAGCCACTGCTGCTGCTGCTGCTGCTGCTGCTGCTGCTGCTGCTGCTGCAGGGTGAGGCCTGCCGCCAGCCGCTGAACCAGCTCATCAGGTGCTGAGGTGGCATCCAGCAGCTGCATCAGCTGGTCCAGTGTTGCTGGCACGCTGCTGTTGAACGGCGCCAGGCTGAAGCCCTGCACGGGTGATGCTGCGGCAGCAACAGCTGCTGCCGCAATTGTTGCTGCTGCTGGCTGAAGTGCTGGCTGAAGTGCTGACGTCACCTCACCAGCTGCTGCTGCATCTGCTGCTCCTTCTGTGTCTGGCGATAGTCCAGCATCGATTGTAGGCATCAGCGACTCATCAAAGTCTTCATGATGGCCTGCCGGATGTGCTGCTGCTGCTGGATCTGCTGCTGCCTGCAGGGGCAGTGGTGCAGGCAGCTGCCCTTGGCTCACAGCTGGTGTGCAAGCATGGGCTGTTGCGCAATTGTCTGCTGCTGCTGCTGCTGCTGCTGCAGCAGCAGCTGCTACTGCTGGACGATTGTGCGTGCTGCGCTGAAGAATCTTAGCTGCACTGCCTGCTGCACGCAGCGCTTCGGCTGCTGCTCCTGGTGGTGCATGACCGTCCGGTATGGCTACTGCTGCACTTTCCGTTGCTGCTGCTGCTGCTGCAGCTGCTGCTGCTGCAGTGTCTGACTGCACGTTCTGCTGCAGCTGCAGCAGATGCTGGCTTGTGGCAGCAGCAGCAGCAGCAGCAGCTTGACCGTCAACATCACCGCCTGCTGAGCGGTCATAATCACCGTCTCTTGTTGCAATCGACTCTGTGTTGTCAGACATCGCGGGCAGGACAGCCGCCCCGTCTTCGCCTGCCATAAGCTCCATTGCAGCTGCTGGCTCTGCTGCTGCATCTGCAGCACAGCAGTGCAAACGCTGCTGTTGCATTGTGCCTTCAGCTGAAGCACCAGCTACTGCCTCATCACAATCCACGGCAGCTGCTGCTGCTAATACGGCAAGCTGCTGCTGCTGCCCATGCCGAGCCCGGCCTCTTGTTGAGGCGGCAGCAGCAGCCTCTGTCTCTAACAAACCAAGCACAGGATCTGTCACTGCTGCAGTTCCTGTTGCTGCTGCTGCTGCTGCTGCTGCTGTAGAAGCTGGTGAAAAGTGCTGCTGCAGCAGGTGATGCTGGCGCCGCTGCATGCTGCTGGCTGGGAGTGACCTGCCAGCAGCATCTGGCTGCACAGTTGCAGCTGGCTGACCGCTGCTCTGCGCTGCAGCAGGTGGCTGTGCGCCTACTGTTGGTGCGTGGCTGGTAAAATGTGCCTGCTTGAGCACGTCACAACAGAGTGGAGACAACAACCTCAGGTGGCTGACTGTTGCTGTGGCATGTGAGTGCTTGCTGAAGTCACCGCCACTGCGCGAGCACTGCTAAGAGTTACCAGCAGTAATGCAGCCTTTCGTCATGCAACATGCTGTAGTCGATGTCTGATGCATTCAGTGCTTGCCTGTAACCATATTGCAACACCCCAACCAACAGCACCCGACTGCCCCCACCTGTAAGAAGTTGGGCGGTGCTGCTCTTATCTTGGTCAAGTCGCAGCCTGATAGCTGCCCCGTAGCGCCTGTGGGCGTGTATACACAGCGCTGGTTGCAAAAAACAGGCAGCACTGCAGACTCTCCCCTGGCCCCCCTGCAACCACAGGCATGCACAATTGTAACCTGTTGAGGGCTTGCGAGCAAGTCAGGGCCCAGCCAGGGAGAAAAAGCAGCATACACAATAGTTGACAACACAGGCAACCTGACTGACAGCTAACCTGATCATTAGAAGTGTGTCTTGACTCTTAGGCTGACAAAGCTGGTGAGGGAAATAGGGTGGGTTGTGTGGCAGCCGTGCTGCTGTATGTTCTGAGATCATAAGAAGCTCCCTGGTACACAGTCGATGCCCGCAGCACCACTGTAAATCAGACTTGTATCAGAACCCACCTGCAATGCAGGTGCCGTCCTTGTGCACTGACAGCTGCACCTTGAAGCCAGGCTGCTGCCAGGCGCAACCAAACGCTGCGGCCAGCAGGGTGGGCACAGCAAACTTGAAGCAACGGCTTCCGCTGCGATTTCTGTGCTCACGGCAGCTGATGCCGCCAGGTGCCTAGGAGAGCACAGCAGACAAGCAGCACAGGTGCAGCACATCAAGCTGTAACGAGTGGTTAAGCTACACATTCTGTAGTCATCAATAATCCAGAACATGATTGTGCAAGCCTTTCACATGCCACAACCAGCTGTGCAATGCCGATGTGACAAACCAATTCCACAGTCGCCATTAAAAATGGTTCCCCACACAGCACGGCTGCCACAGCTTTGGCCTGACCCACCAGCCAGCTCACCTCATGCACCTGCCAGCATGCAGGATCAACCTCTGCTGCTGCAGCTGCAGCGTCTGCCGCCTGCTGCGCTGCTGCTGCTGCAGCTGGCGACTGCAAGTGCAGCGTGAGCTGCGTGCTGCCCCTGACACTTGACATGCCAGTCAGTGTGTGGTCTTGATAGCGCCGCCAGACTGGGCCAGCACCAGTCAGAACGAAGGCTACCCCATTGCTGTTGTGCATGCCGGTGATTGTTGCAGCTGTTGCCTCATACCCGCCTGCAGTGCAGCAGCCCCACGGGCGCTGACGTGGGTTCAAGCGTGTGCGTGCGTTTGGAGCTCACAGCAGCGCAAGCAGCTGAAGGTAACAGTGACATGTCAACCCGGCCCCAGCCCTGACAGGGTTGAACCTCCAGCACGCCAGCCTCTTACTGACAAATGCATGCACACGTGACCGTGTGGCAGTTCAAGGGTATGCCCGTGATGGGGCACAGCAACAAATGCACTGGCAATGTAAGACCCACAACTTCCTCTCGCAACTATCTCCTCTTACAACTATCCTCTCACAAATGCGGGAAGGGGCAGGCTGGTGATGTCAGCAGCACCTCACCACTACTGGTATGAATAGTTTAACTTATGCATACACCCACAAATGATTTCACGTCGGTTCTGGGAGTCACTGCTGCTGGCGGGTAGTGACTTTGCTAACCCACCCTGGCTGCGCCCACCTGCATGAAGTTGGGCGGTGCTGCTCTGATCTTGGTCAGGCGGCAGCCTGATAGCTGCGGCATGGCGGTCCTCGAAATTTACACACGATGCTGGTCGCCGTAACTGCTCGGGCTGCGCTGCACACGCTCTCCTGGCCCGCCTGCAAGACATCGGCATGATTATAAGTGGTCTTTTGCATTGCTTGTTGCATGCCCTTGCTGTAGGCCATCAAGGGTCAGCGTGGGACCTCCAACAAACCAGCACATGTTGGTCTCCCCACATGTTGGTCATTCTGTTGGAAAGCCCAGCCACAGAGCATCCTAGAAACAAACAGCAGCAACGCCAGTCATGCAGTGTGGCGTGGGTTGTACGTGGCAAACCAGGCAGTCTGAATTCAAGCTTCACGTGACAGCGGCATCGAGGCTGTCTGCTGCCAGCACTGCCTACAGAAATGCAACTTGATCTGTGCTGAACTCGCCAACATGCGCACCTGCAATGCAGGCGCTGTCCCTGTGCACTGACAGCTGCACCGTGAAGCCAGGCTGCTGCCAGGCGCCATCACACGCTGAGGCCAGCAGGGTGGGCGGCACTATGAACATTAGCGGCTTCCTCTGACGTCGCGCTCGTGGCTTGTACTGCCGCCAGGTGCCTAGGTGCGTGCGGCAGATCAGGAGCGCAGGTAGGAGTGCAAGCCTTGAGTTGAATGCTGCTGAATGTGACGGAGTGCAGATTGCAGATCTAGCATCTGCTTTGCACTGGCCCACCAACAGAAGGCTGAAAACACAAGACAAGACTGAGATCATGAATATATACTTCTCACACACAGGGTTTCTGGGAAACCCCGCTGTGCCAGCATTTGCTGGAATGCACAGCAAGCTTACCTCATGATCCTGCCAGCAGGTGGTAACAGCTTCTGCTGCTGCAGCTGCTGCCTCTGCTGCCTGCTGTGCTGCTGCTGCAGCAGCTGGCGACTGCAGGTGCAGCGTGAGCTGCGTGCTGCCCCTGACACCCGACATGCCAGTCACGGTGTGGCCAGCATAGCGTTGCAGGACTGGCTCAGCTGCACTCATGATGAACCGCAGAGCACCGCTGCCGCTGCTCCGGCAACAGTGGTAACCACCGATGCCTGCATGCGCCTCGATTCCATCTGCAAAACAGCATTTGTGCAGGGACTGGGGTGCTGTCAGCATATCCGCAGATGCTCGCCGTAACACCAACAAAGGATGCACACCAGGGCAATGCTGCTGCTGGATCAGTTCCACAGTACCGGAACCTGTTTGATTCTTGTTCTCAATCGCCTTGTGAACTCGGAACGATGCATTTTAATCAGGCCCACTCCTTGGTTGAGTGAGTATGTAACATAACGTAAAGTAACATAACCATGTGCAACGTGGCTCGCCAAGTATTGCGTGCGCCAAGACAGAGCTGGTAGCACGTGCGGTGCTGTTGCAGTTTAAGAACAAGCGCAAGCATTGCAGCATGTGCCAGCAGCAACATAGCACAGAACTCGCACCTGCTGGTGTGCTGTCTGCCCCATCCACAGAGAAGCGCAGCTGCACCTGCTGCCGCTGCCCATGCTGCTGCTGCAGGTCAGGGAAGCACTTGGCCAGGAAAGCTGGGGAGACATGCAAGCGGCATGATGGCTTGTTTCTTGTTGGCTCCTTGATTTTTACTGCCTGCAGTGCGCAGCACAGCAACATGCCAGCCACTCAACTATGGAGCGGTTGCTGCAGACAGGGCACCCGTGACTATGCAGCTGCCACAGCTCTGCTCGCTGCATGCAAGAGCTTGCACAATTGCTTTGCAAACATAGGTTCTCAAGACTGGTTGAAGCCCGACTGTGCATTCCCTAAGTCAATGCATTGCATCATGGTGGTTCAACTCTGGGTCAACAAATCATTTACACAAATACAGCAGGGCATATCCAGGATACCAACTTCAGCCGTATTGTACTGAAGTTCAACAGCACAGGCGTGGATTGCGTGGATTGCGTGACAATGCACTCGCCAGGTACCAAAGTCAGCTGCAGCTCGCACACAACGCCTAAGCAGGTGCTCACCATGCCTTCAACACAAATGACGCCTCCTGCCAACTTAAGGAACCTGCCGGCCGCGCCTGTGGCTCGGTGCAGGCTGCTCTGCCGTAGCTGCTGACGCAGATGCGGCCCTGCTGTCAACTGCCCGCTTGCGCCGCTTGCTGACTCCTGCTGCTGTTGAGTTGCGGGCCCTACTGGCGCTGCGGCGGCGCTGGCGGCCTGCTGCGTCACTTCCAGATGAGTGCTCGCTCGCACAGTCGCTGGTGCTGCTGCCTCCAGAAGAATGGCTGTCATCTACTCTGTCAGAGGTGTCAGGATCGCCCATGCTTCTGCCTGTTGAGCTGCTCTGCACCAGCTGGTTGCTGCTGGCCAGCAGCAGTAGACTGCCGCTGCTGTTACTTGGGTTGCCACCCTTGGTGTCGCGGACTAGCCGCCTTCTGCACATTATAGGTAAACGGTAACAGTGATCAATGCATTACGCCTGAGTTGAGCTGCTCGGACCCAGCCAAAACATGCCAGTCCCAACGAGGAGATGAATGCTCACGCCACATCGCTCCAAGTAGTGTGATCTGCATGTAGGATGCAGCTTACCCAGAACAGAAGTATAGTGTTGACGTCAGCGTAGCGCTAGAGTCATTGCGACTGTCGAAAAAGCACGTCCCTGCTTCGCACGCACAGCGCACTTTGCTGCTGCGATCAGGAACCTTGCAAGGAAGTGGTCGCAATGGCACGGGCGAAACAGTGTATATGATTTACCACCAGCCTCCAACACAAACTCCAGGTTCTGCCTTGCTTCGTGCGACCCTGGACCCCAGATGTCTGAAACCCTGGATGCAGGCCTTGAGGGTCATCATGACCTCAGGAACCGTGATGCCTGATACACAGGCCTGACAGCAGCCGTGACATACGAGTGGCAGGGAGATGCTGCACACGCCACACTGGCTATTCGAAGCACATCAAACTCTGCAAACTCCATGTTAACATCATTCAGAACATGAAGAAACTACTGCAGCACATATCTAACCGCTGTACAGCGTTTACCGCACAACAGAGCATGGTAGCCGCTGCTACAGCACTGCTATTGCGAAGGCGATGCAACTGCCAGCTTTACCGGCAACCACGTGCGCACATTCTGCAGCCTGGTGCCGCTCAGGGCTATGATGGTTGCTCAGCATCATCATGTCCTTTGGGATCCTGGCTTTGTCTAGAATTCGTCATTTTCCGGCCGCGATGGTGGTCCCTGTCGCTATCGCAATATCGCAATACAGCAATCTGCCTCTCCTCCCCTCTCCCTCTACTCTGGAATAGGTGTCAATCATGTTACCCATCAAGCCACAGCATCAACATATGATGATTGCTGTAGGTCCAACAGCTGTGATGCATGCATAACTTGTGCGCTTTGAACGCGCAAGGTAGCACTGCATGCATGCACAGCCGGGAGTGCCAAAACAACAGCAAACCACTGCTGCATGGTATGGTGGTGGCAGCCACCCTGTTGATGGTTCAACAGCCAAAACCTCAGCTTGCAGCATTGATCTGCAGTGCGAGCTGCAAGTATGCCATAATGATGGACAGCGTCTGGCCGCTTAGCAAGGCACGCACCGCGGGACTGCTCAATCCAACAAACAAGTGCAGAGAGACCACTCTGCAGACAATACGTCGCCACCCACTCATCACAACGCAGTGCAGCTGGGTCACGACAGAGTGCTGTCGACCAGATACAGAAAGCTTACATGATGTGTTATGGCTATGCACAGCACCACCTGAATCGTCAAGGCAGTGTGCAAGTTGCACTTATGAACAACACCACCGATACGAAAGGTAACTTGTGCCATTGCTCGTCATTGTGTAAACAAGCAAGGATCCCTGCTGGTTGCAGTACATTCGGTACTCATTGCCCCCAGCAGAATGGAACCGGAGCAGCTGCACGCTGGAGACAAGGCGTGCAGATGCAACCACCTCCAGAGTGAAGTGAATAGGGGTGTCCCACACTTCCTAAACAACACACACGACATCCCCACACAGCACCCATCAACGCTACACAACAACAACCTCCAGTGCCGCCTGTCTCCTCAGTACCAGGGCATCCAGGTGGGGTCCATCCTGCAGAGGGTCTTGGCCTTAAGCCGGATCGGCACCGCCAACACAGCACCACAACACCCTCTGCCAGAGCCGCACACCATCTGCCTCCTCAGTACCAGGGCATCCAGGTGGGGTCCATCCTGCAAAGGGTTTTGGGGCTCATGGCCGCATCAGACAGCTCCAGCGCGCCGTGGTGCACAGGCCTGGCAGGCAGCATATCCTCGCTCACGGGCTCGGGAGCAAAGTGCCGCACACGCTCCAGCACCTGCGGGGCAGAAAGCGCGAAACTTAGGTGGCAGTGGCAGCCGTGCAGTTGCGTGCGCTGCAGCCGCTGGACAGGTTCACAACGTCACTGCTGCCCTTGCCCTTGGTGAACAACAATAACTCATGACACCAACCCTCGGCGCCCGCAATTGCACCTCGGGGGTTGCAAGCCCTGAGCCCCACCTGCTGCGTGTTCTTCACCAACAGGCCCTGGAGCGTGTCACTGGGCATGCGCTGCCACTGCTGCTGCCCTTGCCCATACAAAGTAGCAATAAGTCTTACAAAGTAACAGGGGAAAACAATCAATGACAACATCGACCCTTGAAGGCCGCGCTGCGCTCTCAACCCTCACCTGCTGCGTGTTCTTCACAACTACGCCCTTCAAAGTATCGCTGGGCAGGTGCTGCCACCGCTGCTGCCCTTGCCCCTACAAAGTAACAACAGATCATACAGAATAACGAGAATAACAATCAATGACAACCTCGACCTTCAGCAGGCTGCGTTGCGCTCTGAACCCTTACCCGCGGCGTGTTCTTCACGACCAGAGCCTTGAGTGTGTCGCTGGGCAGGTGCTGCCGCCGCTGCTGCCCTTGCCCACACAAATTAACAATAATCATACAAAAGTAACAGTGAATAACCAAGACATAACACTCAAACCTAACACCGTGCACTGCGTCGCAAACCCCACCTGCTGCGTGTTCTTCACGACCAGCCCCTTCAGTGTGTCGCTGGGCAGGTGCACGCCGCCGCTGCTGCCCTTGCCCTTGCGGCTGGTCCAGGCCAGCAGGTCCTCCCTGAAGAACTGGCACAGCACAGCAGCCAGGTTGCTGTTGCGCGCCAGCAGCGCAGCGGCGGCAGCCACCTGCGCGGGGATGAACACGCCCTGCGAGACAGCCGGGCAGCAGCAGCAGCGATGATACGCATCACCACAGGAGCAACAGCACAGCAACAGCTGGGAACACACGCGTGATAAGAAATATGTGCGACAGCTTGCAGCGGTGCATCTCCGCAAAATTGTGACCACCGCAGCGGAATTTGACATGCCAAGCGCGAGTACGACGACCTCAAAACAGCACTAAACTGGGTTGATGTACAGCTGTCCTTGCGGGTTGCATGTGAGCCAATATGGCACCACTGCATTATGCACAACATAACAAGCGTCATACCAGTCTATAACAACGCTAAAGGCAGCCAACTCACCTCCACGCCAAAGGCTGTGAAGAAGGTGGCCAGGTTGCGCGTGAGCCCCTAGGGCACCACGTCAAAGCCCAACATCACAAGCATCAAACAGTTAAACAACATCCAACTCACCTCCACGCCAAAGGCTGTGAAGAAGGTGGCCAGGTTGCGCGTGAGCCTGTAAGGCACCACCTCGATACGCTCCACCATGCCCTTGTCATTGTACAGGGGCAGCAGGTCCAGCTGGAACAGCCGCCCGCTGTCCTTTGCAAACAGGATCTTGCTGGGCGAGCGGCCCGACAGCAGCAGCATGTAGCACAGCAGGCCTGCAGGAAGGGTGCGGCAGGCGGTGCAAGGCAGCAGACGTTATGGTTTGCAGCTGCACGCTAGCCAAGTGCGAGAAACGAAGCAGCCGTCAACTGCTGGTGCTGCCGATCTCAATGACCTGCTTGCATGCAAGCAGGGGCCGTTAGCCCCTTGCGCAACACGCACAGAAGCACGCTGCGGCACAGGCATACAGTAGCTGATGCTAGCAGCATAGTGTACGCTGCCCGCCGGCCGCGTCACCACTGACATGCACAACCGTATCCTTGTTGTAACCGCTGTGCAACAACACAAGCAAGCGGCACTCCAACCCACAGCAGCAGCGCGCTATACAACAGCCACGCTGTTAGAAGCTCATGCCCAGAGACAGACAGACAGACAGACAGACAGACAGACACACACACAAAGCAGCAACTTGACAAATGACTGCCTGCCAGGCCCTCACCGCTGAGCGCCATCTGGCTGCAGAAGTGCTTCTTGAAGAGCCACAGGTGGTTGCAGGTGGGCAGCGTCTTGTAGATGTACTGGCTGAAGATGTTCTCGCTGACCACCTTGTCGCAGATCTCGTTGAACGCACCCAGCCGCAGGCTGCCGTCAGGGTCCTGCGTTATTGAAAATGACAAAATGACAAAGAACAAGCGTTACATGAGAGGTGTGTAACACAGCGGCTGCCTCATGCCACACGTAACACGTGTGACAGAGTTGCAGGACAACAATGGCCACCTTGTCATGTGCTACTGCTAGCAGCTGTGGTACAGATGAGGACTCTGCGGCACATGTGCAGCACCATGCTTGCGCTGATCTTGAGCTCGCCAGGGAGCTGCTTCTTGCAATACTCTCAAGCCTCACGCTTGTTGTGTAAAATACCAAACTATACCACAGGGAGCCAACAAAGCCACCAGCAGCTGTACTACACCACAAAGTTCCCTGCAAGCCTCCTGCAAGCTTCCTGCAAGCTTCCTGCAAGCTTCCTGCAAGCTTCCTGCAAGTTTCCTGCAAGCTTCCTGCATGTCGCACACACACGCACCTTGTCGTAGTTGCCATCTGGCGCTGCGAGGCGCTTCTTGAAGTGCGCGATGGGCATGTCAGGCTCGCGCCCGAATCGCGCGCAGTTGATGTCGTACGCCTCGCCGTAGCTGCAGTAGGAGGCCTCCTCCTCAAACAGGCGCACCTGCAATACATGATGCCGGTGACGCAATATGGCTGGTTAACAGTGATCAAGCAGCACAGTAGCAGCGTGGTTGTGATAGGATCGCCTCCTCCTCAAACAAGCGCACCTGCAAGGCAAGGAAATATGCATGATGCAGGTGACGCAAAGCGGCTGACTAGCAGTGGTCGAAATCTGACAAACTGGCATGCGTATGGCTTGACAACAATCAAGGCATGATTATGGGCGTGTGCAAGGCCAGGTGACACACGGCAAAGCATGCATATGGCTCAGCACCACAGAAGTAACATACAAGATGACACATTAATCACCTGCGGCCAGACCGGCACAATGATGGGCGTGCCCAGGCCAGCAGCAGCACTCTACCTACAATCAAAACACACATCAAACCACAGCCGCGGCGCTCACCTGCGGCCAGACTGGCACGATGATGGGCGTGTGCCAGGCCAGCAGCCGCCGCCTGCTCTCAGGGCTGCGCTCCAGCAGCCTGTTAAGCAGCCGCAGCAGCTGCATCATGCGCTCGTCAGCGGCGCCCTGCGTGCTGTTCTGGCCGGTCTGCGGAGGGAACGTGGAAGACAGCAGCGCAGTGGGAAAGGGTGAGAGCGGAGCAGGAGTGAGTGTGAAGGAAGGCTTGTGATGCGCCCGTTTGCTGTGGCGGTTGTGTACGGGATCATGCACTGGTGTTGTGATGTGCATGGGGACGCGGTTAGGCACCGCCAGCACATGTGCATATGCACGCTCTGCCACAGCATGCATTCGTAGGCAGCAAACTGCCGGCGCAAGCATGTGCAGCGTCTTGTTGAGATTACGGGAAGGACAAATAAAAAAGCGCACCTGCACCAGCATGTGGCGCGTGATGCTGTCGCTGCAGATGAGGGACAGCCGCCCCAAGCAGCTGGCGCTGCGCCGACATTTGCACAACCACACCATCACGAAGCTGGGCAACGCACAACACACACAAAACATCGGCTGGCGCGCACACCTGCACCAGCATGTGGCGTGTGATGCCATCGCTGCAGACGCATGCAACAACAAATCACCGTCAAAAACCCAGCTAACACACAACACACGCAAACCCCCGCGCACCTGCACCAGCATGTGTCGCGTGATGCCGTCGCTGCAGATGAGGGACAGCCTCCTGAAGCTGCTGGCGCTGCGGCGCACGATGGCCACGTTGCTGGAGATGGCTTCCAGGTAGATGCTGGAGTCTGGCGTCACCTCGTGGCCCGCAAGGTACTGCCCCGGCAGCTCCACCTCCGACAGCTGGATGTCCTGCAAGGGTGAAAAGACCAAACAGGACAATGAGGCAGCAGCAGCAGGGCAAATAGGTGAAAGGGAGGCAAAGCAGCCTGTTGTGCATGTTTTGGATGTCAGTAGGACAGCAAGAAAGAAGCAAGACAAGTTATGAGCATTGCTGCTGGAGTTTGGCGTGACCTCGTGGCCCGCAAGGTACTGCCCCGGCAGCTCCACCTCCGACAGCTGGATGTCCTGCAAGGGTGAAAAGACCAAACAGGACAATGAGGCAGCAGCAGCAGGGCAAATAGGTGAAAGGGAGGCAAAGCAGCCTGTTGTGCATGTTTTGGATGTCAGTAGGACAGCAAGAAAGAAGCAAGACAAGTTATGAGCATTGCTGCTGGAGTTTGGCGTGACCTCGTGGCCCGCAAGGTACTGCCCTGGCAGCTCCACCTCTGACAGCTGGATGTTCTGCAATGGTGGGATTGATGAAATAGTAAAAGGAAAACAATCAGCACAAGCGATGAGCAACAAAAAAAGAAGTGAGACAAGCAGCAGCTTCTGGTATGATAACAAGGCCCGCAAGGTACTGCCCAGGCAGCTGCACCTCCGAGAGCTGGATGTCCTGCAAGGGTGAAGAAAGCAGGGACAGTATATCTGAGCAGTACACACACCCTCGCCAGCATTACCCAGGAGCTGCAGAGCTGCCTGGGTAGCTACTTACCCACTCACTGAGCAGTAGTTTTGCGTCTGGTAATGCCGTGCCAACAACAACACACGAGCCAGCAAAACAGTGAGCAGGAGCAGTGGAAGAAGCAAAGGCTGCAGCTTACACCACAGCTGCACAAGCCGCCCACTCATCAACAACCGCACATGCAGCGCGCAGTACTGCATGTCGAGCCGTCAATTGTGCTGCACACCCAATCATGCATCCACAAACAAGCTTGACCAAGAATGCACCTGCAGCGCCCTGCACTCCTCCTCCAGCCTCAGGCTGTGTGGCATGGCTGCCTCCAGCTCCGTGGTGAGCCTGTTGCGACTTGTTGACACCAAGATCACCACCATCTCTAACCAAACAGAACTTACCTGCTAGCGTTGCCTTCACTGCGCACGCATGACCGCCTTTCGCTGGTTGGTGCAACATAGCATTACAGAGTGCTGCATACAACACCCAAAAGCACGCACCTGCAGCGCACGGCACTCCTCCTCCAGCCTCAGGCTGTGCGGCATGGCTGCCTCCAGCTCCGTGGTGAGCCTGTTGCGCCACGCCTTGAGCCGCTCCGCCAGCTCGCCCAGCGTGTGAGGGAAGCCGCGGCTCTCGGGGTTCAGGTCGTGCAGAAAGCCCTCGCGCAGCTCAACAGGCTGCGGCAGCAGCAGCAGCAGCAGCAGCAGCAGAAGCGTTAGTATGCTGGGTGGGAAGCCGCGGCTCTTGGGGTTGGCGTCGTGCAGGAAGCCCTCACGCAGCTCCACAGGCTGCAGCAGCAGCAGCAACAGCACGCAGGGTGGACAAGGTGCAAAGCACGGTGATGTCGTGTTGCAGGGCAGGTGGCTTGTGAGCAGTTGAGGACCTGCAGCAAGCCTCAACACACGGCAGCCATACGCTGCTGCAGCAGCCATGTCAAGCTGTGTGCCACACACGCAGCCCACCTGCATGTTGCGCGCCTGCAGCTTGCTGGTCTCTGATGCAAAGCAGGCTCTGCATACGCCAGCCATCTCGCGCCGCATGTGGTCCGGCACCGCGCTGCTGTTGGCGACAGGCAGCTTGTAGCACCTGCAGGGCAGCAGCACCGTTGTTTTATTACTCACAACATGTAGAACAGTAACTGAGATGCTACCACAGCTTGACAGGTGAGGTGCAAACTGACAGAGGTTGGCAGGTGTTGCATACAACACCCTGCACACAGCAATGCAGCAACATGCCCCAACACGTACGGGTCCTGTGGCCCGCTGCTGTCTAACACCTGCACCGCCGCTGTTGTCCAACACCTGCAGCGCCGTACTGCCTGCCGCCTCACCTGTGCAGCAGCGCGGTCACCACAGCCAGCAGCGGCCACGCTCACGCACACGCGCACAGACACACACACCACAAAACGCGTCGCAGCGTCATGCATGCACCTCAAATGGTGTTGCCGCCTCACCTGTGCCGCAGCGCGGTCACCACCGCCAGCAGCCGCTCCAGTAGGCAGGGCACACAACCACGCCCACCACAGACAGCAACAAAGCAATGCTTACACGCACAATAAACGAGCAAGTACGTCTGCATTGCCAATCGCAGCGCCGCACTGCCTGCGGTCTCACCTGTGCAGCAGCGCCGTCACCACCGCCAGCAGCCGCTCCAGTGGGCGCGGCACAAACTTTGAGCCCACCTCCGCCAGCAGGCCCTCCATGGTGCTGCCCAGCACGGGGTGCTGGCTGCGCAGCCGCTCCATGACCTGCACAGGATACAAAACAGTGCGGCGCAGCGCAACAGAGCAAGATACTTGGATTCACATTGACAACAGTACGATACAGCAAGCAGCGGTCGAGCATATGCACGTTTGTGATGCAGCGGTGTGCTTGACCCTGGCACCGCCGCCCCATGACCTGCACGAGGTTAGCCCAGAGCAGCGCATTACAGGACAGAACAAAGCAGAAGAATGACATTTGTTGACTCTGTGACCAAGGCGATGGTGCTGCCTGGGGCTGGGTGCTGGATGCGCCATTGAGCCGGCTCACCTCCTTGCCTCCATCAAAGGCAGTGGTGTCTGAGGAGGGTGCCAGCGCTGCCAGTGCAGCACGCGCATTGCGCACAGCCTCGTCTGCTCAGCAGCAGCAGCAGCAGCAGCAGCAGCAGCAGCGGGGACACAACAAATGAGCTGCCAGTCAACATTGCACCTCTGTATCTAAACCTAGGGGGCCATCCAAACATATGTATGCTTCTGTGCTTCTCCCTGCCACATAAGTGACAAGCTTGCCAGCCATGCCTTGCTGGCTGTGCACAGGATTACATCCATCGCACCCCATTCACAAATTCACAATTATATCCGCCAGAACCCCACAGCCGCCAGCACAGGCGTGCAGCAGCAGCAGCAGCAGCAGCAGCTCACTTTGCTCATCGCCACCCGCCGCCTCAAGCGCTGCTGCGATGGCTGCCTCCAGCCCTGCGCGGTGCTTGCTGTGCTCCTGCAGCGCGCGCTGCGCTGCTTCCCGCAGGCCTAGCACAAAGGTGCGCAGGCTGTAGTAGATGGACTGGGGGTGCACCTGCAGAACAGCAGCAGCAGCAGCAGCAGCAGCAGTAGTGCGCCGCAGGAAAGCAGGCAAGGAACGCACAGTGGGTCAAGCGATAATCCGTCGTTTGTATCTTGAGATGCAGCGGCAGTTGTACAACTTGAGCATGCACCAGCAGCTGCCGTAGCCTCTTTGCAGCTGCCGCTGCGCTGCCGGTCAAACTTTGACCATGTTTGACCAGACTTGACCGCGCACCTCAGCCAGCTGCTTCAGGATGGGCTTCACCCGGTGCGTCTCGGGCCGTGTGAGGCTGGTCAGCAGCTGAGGGATCCACATGAACCAGATCCAGGGCGGCAGGCTGCGCTCATCAACAGCTTTCTGCAGCTCCTCGCCCACCACACCTGCGGCGCAAGTTTGACCAGGTTTGACCGGTCGCTGTTTGACCATGTTGACCAAGCATTGGTGATGCACACCGGTGTGGATACAGCCGCAGACGATGATAGACATTGCACCGCGGCGGCTGAATAATATGCCCTAGCTGTTACGCAAGAAAACCAAGCAACCTGCATCTTTGTCAAATAGCAGTACAGAACATAGAGGCTCTTCAGCTGCGCTGCTATTGCTCACCGTCTCTGTCGTCGAAGCTGAGCAGGTGCAGCAGCCGCGGCAGCAGGTCGATGCTGGCCTGCAGCGCCTCCTCGTTGCGTGCCTTCATGCCGCTTGCTGCCAGGGGCGCAGTGGACAGCTTGATGCCCTGCACGTAGCAGTGCGCTGCGTACTGCAGCAGCTGCTGCGAGGCGGGACCCTGCAGGGGGTTGAGGACCGTTGGCAGCGGGAGGAAGAGCACAAAACATTACAAACAAGTCAGGCAACAACCAAGTAAGAAGTCAGGCCATGTAACAAGAGAAAAACGTCATGTGCAAGTCAGGAGGGTAGCTGGCTGTTGCTGTGAATGTACATGAACCCAGTAAATTCCATCACTTATCCCAGCACGCCCCGAAACGCACCGCAGGGTCTGCCTCAAAGCGTGCGTCGCACAGCTGCCCCCACGACAGCCACGCGTCAGGGCACTGCCGCCACAGGCACAGCGCGGTGCTCAGCGCGCTGTTGGCCCCATCTAGGTCGCCCATGCCTGGCTCTGCCATGAACAGTGCTTTCAGCCTGAAGATCTCTGCCTGGTGGTGCGCTGCAAAGTAGTCCAGGTTGGTGGTGTTGAGCATGTTGAGGCCTGCGGCGCGGCAGCAACAAATCGAAAGTCATAGGGCAGGTTTGTGCAGAGATTCGCACACGCTGTAAGAGAGCGTGCGCACACTCACCCAAAACAAAAAACAAGCGGCAAGCAGTACACATGGACACAAGCATGTGAAGCACAGCACCACGCAGCCTCGCCTAGTATGCGAATGACCTGCGCGCAGGTCCAGCAGCAGTGCCAAGCAAAGGCATGCACACACCTACTTACCGTAACATAAAAACAGCAAACAACACATCCCTAAACATAATGAGCTGCCAAACACATGCAGCCCTTCGTCGCACCTGCGCGCAGGTCCAGCGGCAGCGCCAGGTATGCCCGTGCCTGCTCCTTGATCTTCACGAATGCCTCCTGCACCTCCATCGCGTTGTAGCCGTACATGTTGTTGATGACAGTGATGCACACGTCGGGGCAGCCGTGCCTGCGAGGGAATTTGAGATTAGGGGAAATACGGGCGGCAGACAAGAGCAGTGGTGTGATAGGGTGGTTGGATGTGCTTGTTCTGCAGCAAGGTGTGGTGTTACAATGTGCGATCGGGCAGCCGTGGCTGCGCGTGGAAGAATGGAGGTAAAGCACGAAAGGAGGGACGGAAACATTCATCCTCGCGTCGAGTTTCCTGCAACGAAGTGTGCAATGGCGCAACTGCCAGCTGTGCAGTCAAACCTGACTCCAATTAGTTAAAGCGCAAAATTGACATGCACCACAACGATATTGCAGCTCTGATGAACTGGCTCACACACATCAGGGGCACACGCCGTAAACACATATAACAGGAGGCTTGTACGTGATATGGGCCAGCTTCTTCACGCCCCAGGCTCAACACACAAAACCAAAACAACTGACAGACATCACACCAACCCCCTTACATACATCACGGGGCACCTCTATACAGCCCCTGCTGAAGCTTGTGTGTGTGAACCCTGCTGAACCCAAACATTCAGTACACAGCCTCACTTGTACGCGATGTGTCCCAGCTTGTTCACGCTCCATGCCTTGTCCCTGTAGCCCATCTGGTGCAGCTGCGGCGCAATCTCCTGCATGCTGTTGAAGGCGCCAATCACCACATTGTAGATGTGATTGCGCCACAGCAGCACGTCCTGCCAGTGCACCAGGCTGTCCCACTCGTTCGGCGTGCGCAGCCTGCAGTGCAACGAAAGCAAAGGCACGGTCAGGTGTTAGTTTGTAGCTGTACGGGTTGGTGTGACCCAACCGCGTCCTGCCAGTGGCCCAAGTGTCATGGCATGTGGCGCCTCACCTTCATGTCTCCAGGATGTCTCAACGCTATCCAACTGCGTTATTTTATGTCCGCGCCACACCCATAATTTTTACTTGTTATTGTCATCAGTTGAGGATGAACAAGGGGCACAATGGTGTGCTCATGCTGGCTGAGGCCCAGCTAAGATTTTGGAGGCACTCCAGGCCAAGCTGCCAGAGGTTAGATAAGTTAAACCAACAAACCAATCAAAACAAGTGTTTGCTGTGTAGTCGAAATTACTGTTAAGGATACCAGGAAAAGCCAATTGACGCGGAAGCTGAATCGACAACGAATTCTGCACAGGGAGATCTGTACAGGCTGCGCGGCTGGACTAAAAACTTTTGTAATGAACTTTTTCGTGCTCAAATGATAACATCGATTTCTCTGCTGGGCTTGCCGAGCCTTGGCTGGCGAGGAATGCCGCAAGTTCACATCGCACGGGTTCTCATGCGACGCACCCTTGCACAGCACGTGTGCCTGCTACCGCAGTAAACAGCAATGGTATTATTCAAGCAGATATATTATCAGAATAATCGGTTTGTTGAGGCGCGCAGCCTGTATAGACCCACTAGCAAGTTCTTGTCGATTCAGCTTCCATGGTAGATTGGCTTCGACTTGCATCCGTAACTGCGCCAGTGCGCCATGCTCTCTGTACACACCCTCAAAACTGCGAGACATCGTGCTACTCTGCCTCTGCTTGCTGTGACATGTTTCTAGCTCACACTGCTGCTGTCCTTACCGCCTCAACACGCTACCGCTGCTGCTACTGCATCTGGCTGCAGGTCGATGCCGCCAGTGAGAATATGCTGCTGGATGCAGCAGCAAACGAGAACGAGGGCCTGGAATTTGCTGCTTTCAGAAAGCTGCCGTCTGTGCTGCCGGCAACAGCAAACATGCCCTCACTAACTGCGTATATGATGTAGGGCTGGCAACACTCAGCCACGCCATGCACACCTCATGAGAGTCGTTTCCAAGGCACATATAAAGAAAGTTGCCAATTGCATTCATTACAAGCACAAGCACAATGCAACATAATGCGTACTCACATGGCAAGAAGTGGTCCCCCGAAAGGCCACCATGGCTGCTGAACCTCATATTAGCATGTGCAGCTCCTGCTTCTGCTCCTATGGTGTTGCTTCTGCTCCTATGGCACAGCACAAACCAGCGACACACGACCCGCAAGAGCACAGCACCTACCAAACAGGCTCAGTCCAGCCCTGCAATCAAACCTAGGGCACACATTAGCACTTCACATTTCACATTTTGGAAGTTTTTCAACGCAATAAAAATACCGGGCTCCACTCCCATCTTACAGCCCTCACACCTCACAGCTCAACCACACCCTTCTAAGGTAAGCATTAAGGTATCTTGTGTTGAGTCTATTGTGCCTCACCTCCCCGGTTTCTAGGATCCTTGGTGTTTTTGGTTTGGGAACTGTTGAGGGATGTCATGCTGTGTTATGTTACACCTGTGGGGTATGTAACCCCTCACCTCCAAGTCTCCAAGATGTCCTTGATGTCCTTGGTTGGCATATGTTATCTTAGCTTATCTTATGTTGTGTCACATTATGTAACATCACGTCATTCTCCGCCTCACCTCCACGTCTCCAGGATGTCCTTGGTGTCGCTGTACTGCTGGTCGCTGCGCTGCTGCTGGTTCATCACGTCAGCCAGCACGCGCCCCGACTCCCGCAGCTCCACAAGCTGCTGGAACACCTGCAGCAGCGCCAGCTGCGGCGCGCAGCCCGTATCTGGCAGCTACAGGGGGACAGGAAAAAGAAAACAAAGGGCAGTATAAAGCAGTCCGGTGTCAGCAACAGGCAGCACAAATGAGAGGGAGATCTAGCAGCTGTGCACCGCAATCTATCATATGGGAAACAGCAGCAGGATGTCACTGCACCAGCAGAACGGCAGCCGCATCCTTACGTGGCCTTGGCTCAATCGTGCTGCATCTGCAAGCACAGGCGCATATATTTAAGAAAAAAGTAAATCCGCGCACCTGCCACCACTTGGCCAGTGCGTACTGGAAGCCTTTGTCAATCTGTGTGTTGGCGGTCTCTTGATTGACCTCCCGCAGCGCCGCATACGCAGACAGCAGGCACGACGACACGGCAGGCTCCATCTGCACACACGAAGGCAGCAGCAGCAGCAGCAGCAGCAGGTTAGTGGCAGTTGGTGGATTGCTGTGCGCTCTGTGCATGTATGCAGTTGTGTGGCTGCTGCAGCTGCGCAAGCCGGCCTCTAGCAGGCTGCTAAGGCCTCACCACACACACCACCAACAGTCGCACGCAAGCAAAAGGCTGGTGACCAGAAGCGCATGCAGCTGTCAATGGCAGTCCTTTGGAAGAAAACGGACCAGCTGCCCTTTTCTTTGCTCCCACCTGTCCCTGGTTGTTGGCCAGCATGCCGCTGAGTGTCTCCCAGTCGTGCAGCCGCCACAGGCAGTCCATGGCCAGCGGCGTGTTGTCAGCAGCACGGCTGTAGTCCGCCAGCACGTCCCATTGCGTGAGGGCCTTGCTGCAGCCCACCCAGGACTCCACCCACAGCACGATCTCGCCGCGAGGCACCTCGCCATTGGACGTCTCGCCACGCGCAGACGGCTGCAGTGAAAAACAAAACACATGAAAAGCATGCATGAGATCAGTCCTACAAAGATTACAGCGACAGATTGAAGAGGTCTGCGGCAAACACGGCCGCAAACCTAACAGTGTGGTTGGTTGCGCACGGGTTGGGGAGCGGACGATTGGGGCTTGTGGAGGCCTGCGGCGAACCGCTGGGCTACATGCATGCTTGCTGCCAACATTGCACTACTCACAAACACAGCAATCGCTCCGTTGAAGACTTGGCTGGTCAGCTCCCCAAGCAGGGCCTGAACGCGCTCCGCCATGCCCAGCTGCTGACACCAGCCGATCCCCAGAACAACACAATGGCCGCTGCAAGTTAGACAGCCTGTCAGTAGCATCAGCTCCGCCCCAGAACAAAATGCACAGGGCAGTGGAGGCAGCAGCACACTCACCACGATCGCGCCGGATGAGACTTGGCTGGTCAGCTCCACCAGCAGCGCCTGCGCCCTCTCAGCCATGCCCAGCTGTTGATATCAACCAAGCCCAAACACAAAGTGCACACGGCAATGAGGGCAGCAATGCACTCACCACAATCGCGCCGGATGAGACTTGGCTGGTCAGCTCCACCAGCAGCGCCTGCGCCCTCTCCGCCATGCCCAGCTGCAGCAGGCTCAGCGCGGTGCGCGTCTCCTGCCGGCAGCAGCGCCGCCGCCACAGCCCCGCCATCATGTCCTCCTCACCCACCTGCAAGCAGTGCAGCAGTACAACAGTACAGCATACTGGTTGTTCAGCAGTACAGCAGTACAGCATGCTGTTCACTCAGCAGCGCCACTGCCACAGCCCGGCCATCATGTCCTCCGCGCCCACCTGCAGGTGGAAACAACAATGTGCAATGGTAGTAACACATAACAGAATCATGAGGTTTTCCCGCAGCACAGCATGTTGGTTGTTCAGCAGTACAGAATGGACCAGCCAGATCATGCCCTCCACACCTGCTGGCGGTTTGCAGAACACAGAGCAACAGCAGCAATGCCAGCAAGGCAGCATCGGCTAAAGCACAGCAGCAGCAGCAGCAGCAGCAGCCAGCAGCAGCAGCAGCAGCAGCAGCAGCGCACCAGCCTGTACACCTGCACATCTCGGCGGTGCATGTAATGCAGTGACAGCTGCAGCGTGTCTCATCCCACCAGGCGGTACAGATCTGCCAGCGCGTCCAAGCAGCGCGTCTGAGCGTGACAGATTATGCTTACAGCAGCAGCAACAGCAGCAGCGTGTCTCATCTCACCAGGCGGTACAGCTCTGCCAGCGCGTCGAAGCAGCGCGTCTCGTCAGGGAAGATGATCACGTGGCCCTCCAGCAGCGGGATGGCAGTGCGACTTGCAACTTGCCAAGAACAGAGCAACAGCCAGCACGGCAACCCTCGTCCAGCTCACACCAGCAGCAGGGCAAACACCTCCCACACACATATACAGCTAGCCAGCTGGCATGGACCTTTACACATGCTCTTTCCTCTTTCCACAAACGCTCTCACCAGGCGGTACAGCTCTGCCAGTGCGTCGAAGCAGCGCGTCTCGTCAGGGAAGATGATCACGTGGCTCTCCAGCAGCGGGATGGCGATGTGCCACGCGTTGAAGGCCTTGCCCAGGAACTTGATGAGCTCGGGCGGGATCTTGGGCTGCGGCTGGCTCAAGCTGATGCCCTCCAGCAGCGCCTGCAGGAGGGTTTGAATTTGAATTTCAGAAGTGACAGAAATAACGCAGTGAGGGAGAAGGTTGAAGGCCTTGCCCAGGAACTTGATGAGATCGGGGGGGATCTTGGGCTGCGGCTGGCTCAGGCTGATGCCCTCCAGCAGCGCCTGCAGGAAGATGTTAAAACTTGAAATTTGAAATTTCAAAAGCAAAAGAAATAACATAGTGAGCGTTCAGGTTGATGGCCTTTCCCAGCAAGAGAGATGAGTGCAGGACGGGGATCTTGGGCTGCAGCTGGCTCAGGCTGATGCCCTCCAGCAGCGCCTGCAGGAGGAATTTGAAATGTGTTGCAACATGGTGGCGAAGTAACACGAGTAAAAAAAGCACAGCTGTAAACAACTGCAGGCAGCAGGTTCGGGCATGACAGGCCCCAGGAGCAGTTACTGCCCTGGCGTTTGAAAAGTGCTTGCAGCACGCAGTGCAGCTGTCCATGCACCCTGCCATACCCTCCAACAGCCGAGTATGCTCATTTCCCCACTGAGTAGTCGGTTAATTCAAAGCCTGGCAGCAACGCGCGCCCACCTGCACCACATTAGGCCGTGCCATGGCATTCAGTAGCACTTGCAGCAGACAGTGCAGCTGTCCAAGCAAGCTGCAAAACCCTCCACCAGGCGCATACGTTGAACTCGCATGACACTATGCAAAGTCCTAACACCGCGGCCTCACCCGCACCACGTTGGGCCGTGCCACGGCCCTACTCACTGCCTTGGCAACAGAATCTAGTCCATGCAACCCGTCAAACCCTCCACCTGAAGCAATACGCATGCGCTTGGTCTGAAAATTGCTACACAAACGCCTGACAACCCTGCGCCTCACCTGCACCACGTTGGGCCGCGCCATGGCCTGCCGCTGGTGGTACTCCTTTGACAGCAGGCTGATGATGGGCTTGGCCAGGTTGATCTGCTGCTGCTTGGCCAGCGTGGCCCACACGATGGGGAACACCAGCACCCACAGGTGGTACGCCACACACGGGTCCACCTGAAGCAGCAGCAGCAGCAGCAGCAGCAGCAGACAGGAACAGCAGCAGACAGGAACAGCAGCAGCATTCAGCATGAAGCCACAGCACCCACAGGTGGTACGCCACACACGGGTCCACCTGCAGCAGCAGCAGCAGCAGCAGCAGACAGGAACAGCAGCAGACAGGAACAGCAGCAGCATTCAGCATGAAGCCACAGCACCCACAGGTGGTACGCCACACACGGGTCCACCTGCAGCAGCAGCAGCAGCAGCAGCAGCAGACAGGAACAGCAGCAGACAGGAACAGCAGCAGACAGGAACAGCAGCAGCATTCAGCATGAAGCCACAGCACCCACAGGTGGTACGCCACACACGGGTCCACCTGCAGCAGCAGCAGATAGAAGAAGAACAGGGTGAGTGCTACTAGTTTGAATTCAAGTTGCGGACACTCACAGGTCGCAGGTACCGACAGGTGGTACACCCCAGGTCCACCTGCAACTGCAGCAGCAGCGGCAGCAGCAACAGCAGCAGCAGCGGCGGCAGCAGCAGAGACAAGAGAAGCAGCATGAGGGCACAGCACCCACAGGTGGCACGCACCGCTCAAGTCCACCTGCAAGCACACATATGTCAACACAGTGAACCGTTCACAACGCCCCAGCCACAGCCCACCTGCGCGTACTCCCCCAGCGGGCCCATCATGTCCTTCACACTCAGCTGGCCAGTGCTGCCTAGGAACCACCACAAACATTATAACATATAACACTACAGCAGCAGCAGCAGCCCACCTGCGCGTACTCCCCCAGCGGGCCCATCATGTCCTTCACACTCAGCTGGCCAGTGCTGCCCAGGAACCACCACAAACATTATAACATATAACACTACAGCAGCAGCAGCAGCCCACCTGCGCGTACTCCCCCAGCGGGCCCATCATGTCCTTCACACTCAGCTGGCCAGTGCTGCCCAGGAACCACCACAAACATTATAACATATAGCACTACAGCAGCAGCAGCAGCAGCCCACCTGCGCGTACTCCCTCAGCGGCCCCATCATGTGCTTCACACTAAGCTGGCCAGTGCTGCCCAGGAACTCCAGGTGCCCTTCCAGCAGCCCCTTGATGCTGCCAGGCACATCAGCCTCACGCACAGACACCGGGAAAGCCGCAGCAGCGCCGCCAGCAGCGTTGCAGCCGTCCTGACCCTGCTGCTGCTGCTGTTGGGGGTTGTCCGTTCCAGCTGCAGCAGCAAGGGCGCGAGGCGTCTGCGGCTGCTGCTGCTGCTGCTGTGGGGGCGGGAGGGGCGGCTTGCTGTCACCTGCCTGCTGCTGCTGCTGCTGTTCGGCTGCAGGCGCAGCAGCAGGGGCTGCTGGCTCCTGCTGCGCCTGGCCCTGCTGCTGCTGCTGCTGCTGCTGCTCGCTGTCCTGCTGTGCAATGGCATGCACCCCCTGGGAGCCTTGAGGCGGCAAGTGGTGCAGCTGTGCAGCAGACAGCTGACCCTGCAGCTGCTCCTGCTGCGCTGGCGGCTGCTCTGCAGCAGCTGCTGCTGCTGCTGCAGGCTGTGCTGCATCCACCTCCATTGCAGAGGCACCAGGCTGGCTCTGCTGCCGCTGCTGCTGCTGCTGCTGCTGCTGCTCCTGACCTGGCTGCTGCTGGTCTGCTTGAGCAGCAGCAGCAGCAGCTGCACCCGGCTGATTGACAGCCATTGCAGCTGCATCACCGCCAGCAGCAGCCGCAGCCGGCTGCTGCTGCTGAGCGTTTGCAGCAGGGGCATCGCCAGCCGGCTGACCTTGCTGCAGCTGACCCTGCTGCTGCTGCTGCTGTGCCGCAGCCTGCTGTGCGGCAGCCTGCTGCTGCTGCTGCTGCGGGTGCTGCACGCTGGGGTTGAACACGTTGGTGCGTGTGCCGGGCAGCAGCGGCGGCGCCTGTGCGCTGTTGGGTGCCAGCATGATGGGGTCGTCTTCCTTGAGCACTGCCAGGATAAGGTCCAGTGCTGACTTGAGCCAGAAGCTGCCGCTCATGCTCTGCCACTCCTGCAAGCAGTCAACAGCAGCGGCACACCGCACAGCATAGGAGCGTGAGCACCACCAGACAGTACAGCAAAAGTGGATGGGTTGTGTACAGACTTGAGCCAGAAGCTGCCGCTCATGCTCTGCCACTCCTGCAAGCGCGCAGTTTGTATGCATGAATAGTTGATGCACATAGCGCTTGGCAACAGCCAGCAAAGTGTGCAGCCACACCCGAGGAGAACGCTGATACTGGGCTGAGTTCCGCATGCGTGTCGTAGCGTCCTGCAGCGCTGTGGTGAACACAACTTGCGGCACCGCGATCAGCTCCCGCTGCTGCAGATACACACTTCTGCCTAACTCTACATGTTACGACATACATGCACACGCTCAGCTAGTTGAGGTCTTTCCTCTGTGGTCTGGTCAGGTTGTTGGTTGCAACAAACAGTACAGCAGCAAGGCCAACGGTGGACAACCCCGCCGCCACGCACCTGCACGCAAATTATGAACTGCAGCCGCTCAAACAGCCCCGCAGCGATGTGCTTGTGGTACAGGCTGAAGAAGCGCGCACGCCTCACAGGGTCGGCAGCGCGCAGGCCCAGCAGGAACAGCCGCTCCACCTTGCTGAACACCTCGTCAGACAGCTCCTGCAGCAGCACAGCAGGCACATCACAAATAACATGTTATATCATGTTATATCGATATTCAATTTTGCTGATGCGGCAATGATCACAGCAACACACATGAGACTGATTATGCAGAGCCCATGCACACAGATATGACCAGGTTTGACCAGCGACCTTGGTGCAGTCATGTATGCCCAGGTTTGACCAGGTTCGACCAAGTTTGACCGACTCACCGGAGGCAGCGTGCTGCTGGTGCAGATGTTGTACACGATGTCCAGGAACAGGCAGTGCCACTTGGCACACGTGGCCGGGTCAGCATCGAACCTGTCCTGCACATACGCCAGGCGCTGCAGCAGCAGCACGGCTTCTTTGACTGTCATCAGCTGCGGTGGCAGCTGCAGCCAGTCCTGGTACAGCAGCTGCAGCAGCAAGGTTGAATAGAAGAGGCGGCAGGGGCAGGGCGGCAACAGCAGCAATGCAGAGAGTCAAGATCCGGTGCTGAAGAAGCAAAGCATGGTTCAATGCACTTGGGCTGTCCCAAAAGCAGCCCTGGCGGATCGTTGATCGGAAAGGTAGAATATAGCTGTGCTGTGACACCCAGGCATGTGCTGCATATGTCTTGGCTGGCAAGGGCTCGCCTGTCAAAGTACAGCAGGCAGGCAGTAGCTGCACGCATGGAGACGGTTGAAGTTCCTTGTTCATGTCCCAGCACATGCTAGTGTCTTGCAGGACAAGTTTCAGCTGGAAACCAGTCCCAAACCAGCTCCATATAAAGCCGACTCACCATGATGCGCATGAACAGCACGGGCTCGTTGTACTTTGCGCCATTCGCTGTTATGATGATGATGATGCTCTGCAGCATGCTCTTCTTCAGTTCGCTGTTGCTGAAAGCCCTGCTGCCAATCAGCAGCAGAGCAGCATTCAGCACCCAGGCAACAGTGCCATACTCCGGCGTGGGGATGTCAGCAGCAGTAGCAGCAGGCTCCAGGGTCAAACCGCTCGGGCCTGCTGCGTTGGGAGCAGCAGCAGCACCGCTTGCTGCTGCGGCAGCACTGCTGGCCTTTGCAGGGGCTGCATCTAGCTTGCTGGTAGTCCCTTGTTTGCTGTCCTTGCTTGCGTCTTTGCTGCTGCCCTGCTTGCTATCCTTGCCTGCTGCTGCATCTGGCACCTGCGGCGCTGCTGCTGCAGCAGCCTCCCTGCAGCGGCGCAGATGCAGCAGGCAGCCGCATGCATAACATTGTCGGGCGATTCACAATGTCTGCATGTCAACAGCTGGGCGCAGCATGAACGATGCATGGACTGTCCCAGACACCAAACCACATGCACAACATAACAGGCAGTAACGCCAAATTCAAAAGCCAACCACAAGTCATACTCAGCAACACAGCCGGCTGTTCGTGATATTGCCCCGCACCTGTTGCGCTTGGCCACGCTTCTGGTAGTGCCCTCGACCGCCTGCCTTGAGCCACAAGCTATGCTTACACCGTTTTTGCTTAGCTTGCGCATGACAGCCACAGACACGGCATGCCCACAAGCACACCATAACAGGCAGTAACACCCAGCCAAACACGTACCAGCAGCCAGCCACTAGTCAACGCAGCGCCACAGCTGGCTTTCGGTATCAATTCACGCGCACCTGTTGAGCTTGGCCACCTGCTGGTAGTGTGCCTGGTGCATCTGGCCGTTCTGCGCGTTGGCGCACACGTCGCGAGAGCAGCGGTTGAGCAGCTTCACCAGCGGAGGCATGTGCACGCCAATCAGCGCCTCGGGGCACACCTGGTGGCACACAGATGCAGCAGCAGCAGCAGCAGCGATGACAGAATGTCAGCGGCAGTTGGTGGGATACGTGATAGCATGGCGCTGCTCGCCCTGTCACAGAGATGGCAGCTAGCTGGCGCGCTGAGCGTATCACGGTGACGTGAGAGCACCGCACAATGTGTGATGAGAAGTGACCAGCATCAAGACTGATGCAGGCAAAGCAGCAATCCCTGGCCCCTGAACCTCATTAACAGCCTGCGCTCCAAGCAATTGAGAGAGAGCAGACGCCCACACAGCTGCTGCTGCTGCTGCTGACGACAGGCCATGCCTGCTCATGCAGCTGCACCACCACCCAATTGCAGCACAACCCTTGTTGCCCAGGCGCTGCCTGTACTGCCACCGCTGAACCTTTTGCGCAGCAACAAACAAACACATACACGAATTCTAACCTCACCTCATGAATGGCTGACAGCAGCGACAGCGCGCAGCAGATGCCTAGCAGGTGCTCGCTGCTGGCGTACGTGTGCTGCTGCTGCTGCTGCTGCTGCACCTGCTGCTGCTGCTGCTGAGGTGCCTCCACCACCTGAAGCAAATCAGCAGGCAGTAGACGCGTCGCAGTGAGCTTTGCGTGGTGGACATTGCGGGGTTCTGTGTGCAGCAATGCGGCGAGCTGCTGCTTGGCTGGCAAATCAAGCATTTCGTTGCAGCTTGATGAAACAGCAGGTAACAGCAACCCTAAAGCCCACAAGAGAAGCAGCCTGACAATTGCAGCGCAAAAGCAGCAAGCTGCTCACCAGCAGGTGCAGATCCGCGGGTCCACATGCATAGCATGCTAGCTGACACTACAACGTAAGCCAGCCAATGCATCAAGCTGTCCATTGCAGCACCAAACCTGCCAGGGACGTTTGCTCATGTCACAACAGCTCACCAGCAGGTTCATCTGCGGGTCTGTGCCACGCGCCAGGCACTGCCGCACATGCTGCAGCACCGCACTCTGCAGGTCCCAGATGTCAGAATCCAGCTCAGCAGCAGCAGCCGCTGCTGCTGCCGCTGCTGTTGCAGCTGCTGCTGCAGCAGCAGCAGCGTCCTGCTCCGGCGCAGGTGCTGCTGCTGCTGCTGCAGGCTGCTGCTGGCCGGCAGCAGCAGCAGCAGCAGCTGCGGGTGCCTGCGGCGTTGCCGCTGCTGGTGGAGCAACAAGTGCAGGTGGTGCTGCTGCCGGTGTGGTGGCTGTAGCTGGTGCTACTGCTGGCGTCAGCGCAGCAGGTGCAGCTGGTGCTACTGCCGCAAGCGCAGCAGCAGTAGGTGACGCAGGGTTGGGTGCGGCTACTGCACCCGGCTGCTGCACCCCTGCTGCTGCTGCGTCACCTGCAGCTGGCATGGCAGCAGCAGGTACCGCTGCAGGAGTGGCGGGAGGCAGCCCTGCTGCTGCTGCTGGCATTGGCACGCCACCAACACCCATCATCATCTGCTGCCGCTGCTGCTGCTGCTGCATTCCAGGTTCCTGCTTTACTACGCCTGGCATTGGTATTCCAGCAGCAGCAGCGGCGGCTGCAGCTGCTGAATCTGCCGGCATCTGCCCCAATGGTGCTGCCACACCGTGCTGCTGCTGCTGCCCGGCAGCCGCCGCCGCCGCTGCTGCCGCTGCCTGCGCCTGCGCTGCTGCCTGCCGCGGGTTCTGCTCCTGCCAAGGCTGCAGTGAGAACAGCTTCTTGACCACGCTGCAAATGAGGTCCACCACGTGCTGCTGCCGCAGCTTGAAGCAGGGCGACAGCAGCATCACAAACTCCTTGCCTGCATTTTTGGCGAGCAGGTGTGGCTGCGCATCGAGTGCCCGGCTCATGACTTCCCAGCCGGTGATGAGGGCGGGCATTGGGGACTTGGCTGCCTGGGCCTGCGAGAAGACGGCAGCAGGCAGCGCAAACACAGCTTGTGTTAGAAAACATGGCAAACATTGAAAGGTTAACGGCACATGCTTGGGCCTGTGAGCAGATGTGAGCAGGCAGCGCAACAAGATGTTTGAAAATCACGTGGCAAACTCTCAAAGGCAAAGGCTCATGACCGGTGATGAGGGCGGGCATTGGGGAGTTGGCTGCCTGGGCCTGCAAGGAGGTGTGAGCAGGCAGTGCAACACAATGTTTGGACTCAGGCCACACGGCACACTATTAAGGTGTAGGACTCATGACCTGTACGACCACCTTCTGCCACACCCGGACAACAGCTCTAAGCTGAGAGCCAGATACTCCCATGCGCTGTGCTGCGCAAAAGCTGCTGCTACCTATTCAAATGCAGCATGCAGCACAGGCATACATGCGATGGTGTGAGTGCTGCACTCAAGCTCATCACCCCAACCCCTGACCCACCTGCAGCAGCTGCTCCAAGAAGGCGGACGGCTTCGCGCTCACGTGCGGGAACAGCCGACTCACAGGCTGCCTGCCATGTCTAAACCAGGCGTGCAGCAGACACCTAGATGCATTGAGTTCAACCTACATCCAACAACGGTCAAGCTAAATAAAATTGAAAAACACCTTAATACCCGAAAGGACGACTCGTACGACGTTTAATTGGAGATTAATACCATCAAACAACCCCTGACCCACCTGCAGCAGCCGCTCCAGGAATGCGCTCAGCTTCACGCTCACATGCGGGAACAGCGCCAGCGCCTGGCTCAGCAGCTTCAGCGTGTGCTGGTGCAGCGCCTGGCAGGCAGCAGGGGGGCAGACACAACATGGATGAAGCAATTTGCATGCTTTGAAAATGGCTCAGCAGCTTCAGCGTGTGCTGGTGCAGCGCCTGGCGGGCAGCAGGGGGGCAGACACAACATGGATGAAGCAATTTGCATGCTTTGAAAATGGCTCAGCAGCTTCAGCGTGTGCTGGTGCAGCGCCTGGCGGGCAGCAGCAAAGAGGCGGCGACAAGCAGAGATACGGCAGGCAGGGGAAGACAGAGTGAGTGCACAGGCTGACGCATTCATGCGTGCTGGTGCAGCGTCTGGCAGTGGTAGCAGCAGGGAGGCAGCAGCAGAGGCAGAGATGCGACACGCAGGAAAGGAGATAGTGAGAGCACAGGCTGACGTATGGGACGTATGGAAGGGGACACGTGGAGGGGACGTGCACTTCAAGTCGATCTTGTTGTGCAGTGCAGTCCCAGATAACCCACTGCCGCTCACCAGTGCATAGCCAGTCACTGTGCAAACCGCCACACAATCCCCACACACAGCGCCGCACCTGCATGTCTGCGTCCTTGTCTTGGCTCTCCCCGATTAGGAAGGCCATGCGGACCAAGAAGTTCACAAGCACATTTTCCATTTCAGGAGTTAGCACAAAGTCATCGCCGCCGCCGCTGCCGCTGCAGCCAGCGGCAACGCCGCCGCTGTGGCTGCTCGCACGCTGCGGCAGCGACGTCCCACCCTGCTGCTGCTGCTGCTGCTGCTGCTGCTGTGGCACGTCTGCTGCAGATGCCTCTGGCACTGCTGCTGCTGCCGGTGTGTCTGCTTTTGCAGCTGGTGCTGGGCTGCCGTCTTCTGTCTTGATCAGCTTGGCTGGCTGCTCACTGCTTGCCTCACCAGCTGCTGCTGCTGCTGCTGCTGGCGCTGCATCAGTCATCTCTGTGTCCTCTGCTGCTGCTGCTGCTGCTGCTGCTGCTGCATCCTCTGCATCTGCCTCTGGCTTGGCGCGCTTGCGGGAGGAGCCTGCAGCAGCACAGGCACACCAGCCAAGTGCAGGGCAGGGCAGGGCAGGGCAGGTGCAATGTTGTCCATACCAGCTCAAGCAATCTAGCTGCACTGGAACCGCACCCAAAACACACCGTCAACCACACCGCCAACCCACCCACCTGCCGTCTGAGCACCACCAATGCCAGCAGCAGCAGGCAGCCCTTGCCGCCGCTTGGCCTCCCATGCCAACAGCAGCTCGGCTAGGTTCAATGACAGCTTGCGGTTCTCCAGGCTGGCCTGCTGCTGCTGCTGCTGCTGCTGCGACATGGCAGCCCCCACCGCCGCTCGACATCCCACCTCGCGCAATCCACCGCGCCCCCAACTAAACATAGTAAATGTAAACCACCAGCCCACCCACCTGGCGTCTGAGCACCAGCAGCAGCAGCACCAGCAGCAGCTGGCAGCCCTTGCCGCCGCTTGGCCTCCCATGCCAACAGCAGCCCCGCCAAGTCCAATGACAGCTTGCGGTTCTCCAGGCTGGCCTGCTGCGGCATGCCGATGCGGCTGAGTGTGTTAATCATCTGGCTCATGAACTGCGCTCTGCTGTCGTAAAACACGCCCGGGTGGCGCACCACCAGCTGCCACAGCTGCAGCAGGTTGGAGAGCGTGCCCGACTCGTCCAGCACCTGCTTCTTGGCGTACCTGCGGCACAAGGAATGTTTGACATATACACAATGCGTGAGTGCATATATTGAGCATTTCTACATCGCGTGAGTTGTACGGAGCGTCTTTCGCCGGCAGGGGAGGTTGCGGAAGGGCACGGAAGTAATACGCAAGCTGCGGATGCTGTGCGGAAGCACGCCGCACAGCACCAACATCACAAGCAGCAGCGCCCACCACCACCAACATAACCAGCAGCCAGCCGCACATGACAAATTGAATTCGCCAAACCAACAAGCAGCGTACCGCACCTGACCCAGATGACCTTGCAGTCATTGAAACCACAACGAGCAGAAAAACCAAACCTGCGCCGCACCTGACCCAGACGACCTTGCCATCATCCAAAACAACGATCAATCAACTGCAGCCAAAATTGCGCCGCACCTGACCCAGATGACCTTGCCATCATCCCCCCTCGTGCCCAGCTTGTCCACCAGCGTGGGCACCAGGCAGTCCAGCACCTCACGCATCAGCCCCTTGCGCGGCTCAATCTGCGTCACGCGCAGCAGGCTCACCCACACCTGCGGCACACGTTGCGGCAGGCGCAGCGCAGCAGCAGTCAAGAGACGTGACAGGCAGTGTCACGCGCAGCAGGCTCACCCACACCTGCGGCAGGCGCGCACGAATTGGCAGCAGGCACAGCACAGCAGTGAAGAGAGGAGGCAGGGAGCAGGATTCGAATCGTCCGAGGATGGCTCACACCTGCGTCACACATTGCGGCAGGCGCAGCACAGCAGCAGCCAAGAGAGGTGGCAGGCAGTGACAAGTCACACGGGTCATGTGCCAACGGCCTGAGCAGTGCCGGCCAAAGGGTGATGCACATACACTACCTACATGTGCGTCACTCTGGCGCAGCACAGACGAGTTCAGCAGCAAGTGTTATAACATCCAAAGGTAACAATGTTATAACAGTCCCCACCTGCGCCACCATGCGCTCCGTGCCAGCAGGCCGCGCGTTGCTGCGCTCGCGCTCGCCGCCGCCGGCAGCAGCAGCAGCAGTGCCGCCAGCAGAGGGCACCACGGCACCCATGCTTGTAGCAGTACTGCCGCCGCCACCAGCCGTCGACTGCCGCTGCTCTGGCCTGTCTTTGTCTTTCTCCTTGTCCTTCTCATCAGACTGCTTCTCCTTGTCAGACTGCTGCTGCTGCAGCTGCTGCTGCTGCTGCCGCTGCCGCTGTGCCTCCCCACTTTGCGAGGCTCGTGCATCAACCAGCGGCAGCAGGTGCACGGTTGCCAGGAACGCCCAGTGCCTGCAAGGTGTATGTTGGGCACAGACACAGCAGTTATGTCAGTGTGTTCAAGCGGATACGCCGCAACGGACACCTGGTCAACCTGGAAGCTGCAAGCAGCTCAGCTCTGACTGTCACTCTGAGGTTCAGCCCCAGGAGAAACTCTGGGCGTAAAGCATGACAATGGTGTCCAAATTCTCATGCCCTGGTCTCAGACCATGCATTCATCATCCTGGTGTGGCTCGCACCATCGTGGATGGTGTCAGGACCCACATGTAACTATCCTCTCACTGGTTGAGTTACCTACAAGGCGATTCCTCGGGCACTGTCAAGTGGCGTGGTACTACAGACACAGGGGTAGCATCAGCGTGTTGCTGCGGCTATGCCGCGACAGACACCTGATCAGACAGGAAGCTGCACTGTCTGACGTTCAACTCCAGGAGAACATCTGTCCGTAAAGCATGACATTGGTCTCATAAGTAATCTGCAAAACCTGCAAAACGTTAGATTACCTGCAGGGGGACTCCTCGGGCACTTTCAGGTGGCGCCAGGCGTACTTTATGAGCACGTCGCGCAGTGGCTTGTTGGCAGCGATGCTGGGCGTGGCGGCCTTGGACAGCTCCACACACAGCTGCAGCATGCGGATGCGCAACGACTCGCCTGCGAGCACAGAGCCAACAGCGCAGTAGCCGAGCAGGCGCAGAGCAGCGTGCACAACTTGATGCTCACAGCTGCAGCATGCGGATGCGCAGCGACTCGCCTACTCGCCTAGCAGGGCCGAGCAGGTGAAGCGTTGGTGAGTTGGTTTGCTTGTAACTGTCCAGTGACCACCACAACAGCCCGCTTCTGCTGATGAAAGCTGTCCAGACAAGCAGCAGCAGAGCAGCACACAAAGCCGGTTACCGGCTGTACCAAACCAGCGTCACCCTGCAGCATGCAGCAGCAGCAAAACACACACGCGCGCTCCCTTCGTCGCACAACTCAACCACACAGGCCACTCACCAAACAGCACCGAGTGCGTATCGGACACCCGCCAGACACTGCTGAGCAGCACCCAGGCTCTCCGCACATGCACACGCGCATACTCCCTTCCCCGCACGACCCCACCGCACACACACGCCACTCACCAAACAGCACCGAGTGTGTGTCGGACACCCGGAACACGCTGCTGAGCACCACCCAGGCTCTCCGCACATGCACACGCGCATACTCCCTTCCCCGCACGACCCCACCGCACACACACGCCACTCACCAAACAGCACCGAGTGTGTGTCGGACACCCGGAACACGCTGCTGAGCACCTCCAGACTCTCCGCACATGCACACGCACATACTCCCTTCCCCACAATGCAGCCGCAGCCACTCACCAAACAGCACCGAGTGCGTGTCGGACACCCTGAACACGCTGCTGAGCACCTCCAGGCACTCCGTGTTCAGCACCTCGCCAGCCCTGCCAGCCTCATGCGCAGCCGCCAGCAGCGGCAGCACCAGCTGGCTCAGCAGCGCACACTGCACCAGCTCCGCGTGGCTGCCTGTGCCTGCGTAGTTGGGTTCACAAGACGGTAAGCAGCAGGCGAGCAAATAACATCAGTGGAGGCAAGTGGCAGCGGCACCCATCTATACATCCAATCCAGCTAGCCAGCCAGCCAGCCGGCCAGCAACAAAGCATAGTACTCAAAGACCCCTTTTACCCAAGCCACCTGACAACAAATCCAGTCACCTGCCCACTCAATCAGCCAGCCAGCGCCTGCTGTAAAGATGTTTGGTGTGTTGCTGGCACCGTCATCACCTAGCCAGCCATCAAGCCCACCACCCCCAGCCCGTCACCCAGCCCACCACCCAGCCCGCCACCCAGCCCGCACCCAGCCCAGCCACACCTGCTGTACAGATGTTGGGTGTGACGCTGGCACCGTCATCACCTAGCCAGCCACCCCGCCCACCACCCAGCCCGCCACCCAGCCCACCACCCAGCCCAGCCGCACCTGCCGTGAAGATGTTGGGCGTGCCCGCGTCAATGGCAGCCTTGCTGATCTGCGGCAGCGCGTGGCAGAAGGCCTTGAAGCGCCCCGCCCACGCCAGCAGCAGCCGGCGCTGGTGCGCGATGCTGTAGCTGCTGGCCACAGTGCCTGTGATGTACTCAGGGATGAGGTTCATGTCCACACTGGTGCAGTGCTGCAGGAGGAATGAAGAGACAGCGGCGACGGCAGCAGCAGCACGCACCAGAGTCGGTCAAATGATGCAGTACTAGAGAGAGGGAGAAATGCACGCTGATGCAGCGCTGAGGGGATGCAGGTGACACAGACAAAGATCAGCCGCAGAAGCAGGCGGGGTGTGAATGGACAATTGTACTCTAGGACAATCATGTCCATGCTGGTGCAGTGCTGTGGGGTGGAAGACAGGCAAGAACACAGGCACACCAGCCACTGATTGGCAGGGAGTGGATGTGGAAATGGAAAGGGAATTGGAAAGAGGGTTGGTGGGGATGAGGTTCATGTCCACGCTGGTGCAGTGCTGGAGGGTGCAGCGCGCAAAGCAGGTCGAGCAGCAGCTCCACGTGCTGGCTGCCCGGCACATCACAAGCATGACATAACTCATACTTCCAAAGCACTTTTTTTTTCCTAAAATCAAAACACCCCCGCGCGGAAAACAGGTCCAGCAGTGGCTCACTCCGTAGGTAGTAGAACACAAACAACAATGATGCACTTTTACAATAAACTCACCCCCAGCGCGGAGGAGAGGTCCAGCAGCGGCGCCACCGGCTCACCACACGGGCGATCACAAACAAAACATAACATAACGTAACAATCACATAACACAACCGAATAAGAACTAACAACTCACCCCCAGCGCGGAGAACAGGTCCAGCAGCGGCTCCACCTGCCCACCACCCGAGTAATCACAAAAATAACACCACAGCTGACTGTCACATAACATAGTAAGCAACAACTAACAACTCACCCCCAGCGCGGAGAACAGGTCCAGCAGCGGCTCCACCTGCTCGTGGTGTGCGGCCAGGTAGCTCAGCATGCAGCGCGCGATGCGCAGGCTGTCCAGCAGCTGCAGCGACGGCAGCAGCGCCTCACGCGCCATGGGGCGCTGCAGATTGGGAAAGCAGCACAGCAGGCAGCAGGCAGTGAGGCGATAGCGTGTTGGGACAAGCAGGCTGTCCAGCAGCTGCAGCGACGGCAGCAGCGCCTCGCGCGCCATTGGCCGCTGCAGGTGGGGAACAGGCAGCAATATGACAAGGTCATACAGCATATAAGGGACCGGCGCTTTGTGTGTTAAAAGTGACGGCAGCAGCGCCTCGCGCGCCACGGGACGCGACGGGTGACGAACAAGACATGGCAGAAATGAGGCGGCTAGGGTCAGGTTACAGTGAGCAGGGCGTCAGCTGCTGGTGTTTTTATGGCGACGGCAGCAGCGCCCCGCGCGCCATGGGCCGCTGCAGGTGAAGAACAAGGCATGGCAGGCAGTGAAGCGGTTGGAGTTTGGTGGTTAGCATTAGGCAGGGTGTCAGCTGCTGTTGTGCTGCAGCGACGGCTGCAGCGCCATGGGCCGCTGCAGTTGAAAGCAGCAGGCAGCAATATGTTTGCAACGAGGGCGTAATGCAGGTAAGAGAACAGCAACTTGTGTGTTATTAGTGACGGGCGCTGCAGGTGGGAAACGCAGCACAGCAGAGGCAGCAGGCATTGAGGGGATAGCGTGTTGAAACTAAACCAGCTGGCTGTCCAGCAGCTGCAGCGACGGCAGCAGCGCAATGGGCTGCTATGTTTCAGAAAGACGGGCAGGCACAGCATGAGGCGGTTGCAGCAAGCAGGGTGTTGGGCGTTGTGGTGGGCATGGCGTGCCACAAGAGATGAGTGCAGGGATACGGAACCTATGGGACGCTGGCGGCAGAAGCAGACCATGAATGCGTGACAAAAAGGTGGCGCCAAATGGAGCAACGACTCCCACCCACATGCGCCTGCTTCACAATATTAGGTCAGAAAACTGCTACACAGGGCGGCCTCATGCAGCAGTGGCAACAGCAACTACACGCTCTGCGGTTGCCGCGCCCGCCCTCACCTGCTGTGAGCCCACCAGGTTCCACTGCCGCCACAGCGCATTGAACGGCAGGCAGTGAGGCACTCATGCAGTTCAACAAACAAGCAGGCAGTGGTCCGGGCGACGGTGTGTTTGCAAGTGACAGCAGCAGCCCCGCGAGCGCCGCTGCGGTTGGCTTGACAGCAGGCGGTGAGGATATGCAACTGGTTTGTTGCAACAAGTTGCAAGCAGCGGCAGCAGCAGTGATTGCCACATCAATTTGCTTTACTAAACTGCCTTTTCAAGCAGACCTGGCCCCTCACCTGCTGTGAGCCCACCAGGTTCCACTGCCGCCACAGCGCATTGAACACGGCAGGGCAGGCAGGCAGCCAGTCGGGCTGGTGCCGCACCAGCAGCTCAATCAGCTGCACAGCACGGCAGGCAGTGGCACTGCTGCTGCTGCTGCTGCTGCTGCTGCTGGCAGCGCCTGCAGGCGGCTGCTGCGGTTGCGGCTGTGCAGGCGTGATGGCCGTGGCTGCGTCTGCAGGGGCACCTGCGGGCGCACGGGCCAGGAAGCAAGTGATTGAGCGAAGTCACAAAGGAGCGCAAGACCGCAGGTCTGCAGACAGCAGTTCAAGCAAGCAAGCAAGCAGGCACGCAGGCAGGCAACAACCTGCAGGTCCCAGCTCCCTGCTAGACATGTTTGTCGATGTGCACAGCCTGTGTCCCTCAAGATTGCACAGCTCCAGCCTGCACTGGTGAGCTTCCAGCACACCCGCTGCTGCTGCTGCTGCTGCTGCTGCTCTAAAAGCAAACAATGCTTGCTCAACAAAGGCTCAAACCTGCGCAGTTGCCGCTGCTCTCACCTGGCTCTTGCTTTGCCTCATCCTTGTCTGCCCCTTGCTGCTGCTGCTGCTGCTGCTGCTCCTTGCCCGCATCAGCCGCGCCACCACCACCACCAGCAGCAGCTGGCTCTGCAGCCGCCGGCTGGCCCTTCTGCTGCTGCTGCTGCTGCTGCTGCTGCTTGGGGCTCTGCCCCAGCAGAGACAGCAGCTTGTCTTCGCAGGAGGCCAGCTGTGCCCTCAGCGGGCCTGCCTGGGGCATGCCCAGCAGCGCTGTGAAGGTGTTGAAGTAGGAGGGGTTGGTGATGCGGCCCGGCTCCAGGAAATACGCCACGCCTTCTTGGGGGTACCTGGATGTAACAGGAAAGTAACATTATGGCGCATGTGTGAGTGGAAGCTTCAAACTCTTTGTGCAGGGGTGGAAGGTGTAGGGCACGGCAGGCTGCCATTGGTTCATGTTCAGCACTTCCATATTCTCAAACACAAACCTAACACACAAAACCAGCCAAGCCCTCACTTGCCCAGGAACTTGAGCAGCAGTTGTCCGTACTCGCTGGTCAAAATGCGTTGCAGCAGGCACACTTCTGCGTGTTCAAAACTAAATACAAACACACAAAACTAGGCAAACCCCGAGTCCTCACTTGTCCAGGAACTTGAGCAGCGGCTGCCGGTACTCGCTGGTCAAAATGCGCGGCAGCGGGCTGCTGGCAGCAGGCATGCGGGACAGCCGCTCCTCCAACTGAATTGTCAGCACCACCAGACCCAGCGGCGCACTGCTGCTGCTGCCGCCGGCTGCTGCTGCTGTGCCTGCTACAGCTCCGGCTGCACCTGCTGAAGTGGCCGGTGCTGCTGCTGATGCGGCGCCCGGTGCAGCAGCAGTGAGAGGGGGCGTGCCTCCGGGGAGTGCAGGGAGCGCAGGCGGGTGCTGCGTTTCCAGAAACTTGACGGCTGTTTTGGGCAGGCGCCAGAAGAGGTCCAGCACTGCTGCCGCAATGGCTACCTCCTCGCCTGCATGATTACGTAAGGGGATCATTGCATTGGGGTCCAGCAGCAGCGCAGCTAGGATGAGTTTTGCATCATGCAAAGCGGCAGGCGCTACTGTGAGATGCGTGCTGTACGCATCCCTGGACTTTGCACGCGACGTACACCAGATCAGGCTGAACTTCACAGCTCTCGAGTTTCCAGCTGCGGTTCACCGTGAATTTCACCAAGAACAAAGGTACCAGTGTGAACTTCAACGTGAACTTCACGCACCTGACTTCCACTGGAAGGGACCCGCCTGCAGCAGCGTGTCAGGGTCCAGCCAGTTCTTGAGGTGCTCAATGAGCCGCTCACCCAGCGTGAGGTTGAACCTGGCAGCAGCAGCAGCAGCAGCAGCAGCAGCAGCAGGATGCGCGAGCGTATTGGGTCACCCAGCAAGCCAGCAACAGCGCAACACACCAGCCGCGCAGCGCCCTTGGGAACTCACGCCCTGGCCGTGTCCACATGCAGCCCGCTGCGTGCAGCAGCAGGCAGCCTCATCCGCCCAAGATTCCAGCGCACCATTCACTGAGCAGCTCAGCAGGCATGTCAAGCTGTGCAGCAGCCGCAGCGGGTGCACGCACACAACAAGCCACGCACACGCAGCAGTCGCTCAGCAGCTCCAGCAGCCGCCCCAGGCCGTGCAGCCGCCGCCGCCGCAGCAGCCACTGCAGAAAACAGAGCCAAACAGCACGCCACCAACCCGCCACAACACTAACGCACCAGTCGCTGAGCAGCTCCAGCAGGCGCCCCAGGCCGTGCAGCAGCAACACCTCAAAGCACTGAATCACAACAAAAAGCATGCCAACAGCCCAGTAAAAAACACTAACGCACCAGTCGCTGAGCAGCTCTAGCAGCCGCCCCAGGCCGTGCAGCAGCCGCCGCAGCGTGAGCCGCCACTGCAGCAAACAGAGCCAAACAGCACGCCGCTAACCCGCCACAACACCAACGCACCAATCGCTGAGCAGCTCCAGCAGCAGCCCCAGGCCGTGCAGCAGCAACACCACAAAGACACAAAATCACAAGGCTGACACAAACAGCTTGCAGTGGATTTGCCGACGCACCAGTCGCTGAGCAGCTCCAGCAGGCGCCCCAGGCCGTGCAGCAGCCGCAGCGTGAGCCTCCGGTAGTCCCCGAGGTTCTGCAGGATGGGCCGCAGGCTGTTCTGCAGCAGGTGCTTGGGGATCTTGGCCAGGCTCATCAGGCGCTCCAGGGCCCGGCGCGCAGCAGCGTGGATGGCAGGCGTGTCGGACACGAGCGCGCGGAACATCATCGCGGTGATCTCGTCGCGCAGCGCCTCGGCCTGGGGTTTAGACAGAGGATCAGACAGAAAGGAAGTGCGTGAGGTGACGAAATGGGGTGCGAGACACAGTGCCAGAGGTCAAGCGGCGGTGAATTCACCGCAGGTAGCGCCTTGGCCTGCAGGAGAGAAGTGCGGGAGCTGTGTGAGGCCAAGGGGGGGTGTGAAGAGACGAAGGGCGCGGAACATCTTGTCATGCAGCGTGTCAGCCTGGTGACAGTTTTAAGAGGTTGTCCAGTAACATCGGCATGCACAGGTTGTCCCGTAAACATCGGCGCCTTGAGCCTGGTGGCAATCACAACATGAGGGGTCGAGGGAGGAGATGCAATGAGGTGTAAGCCATGCACACCAGTTGAAGCACGTCTGCCCTCCACCCCACTGGCACAAGGCTCAACAAGCCAAGCAAGCACACAACAGCCCCAACCAGTCTGTTCCCACCCAGGGTTCATGCCCTCTGTCCCCAACCTCACATGTCCCCGTCTCAATCCCCGTCCTGTGCACTGTCTCAGTGGATCCTGAACGGCTCGCTAGCACCACATTCAGCAGCAAGTCGATGCACGCCTGCCCTCATCTCACTGACCCAAGGCAGAAGGAAGAGGCTACAACAGCATACAAGTGGAGGTTGTTGTCCCGACCCTTCTGTGTCCTGCCCCTGTAATATGACAGAATTAGGCATTGTAAATGCACAACCGTTCACCTGCAAGCAATGCTGGTCCAGAAGGCCCCCTGTCCCGCTCACCGGCTCTGGGTACGTCCTGAACGGCTCCCAGGCCATCATCACATTCAGCGCATTGGTGCCTGCACGTTCCGTCCTACTGACCCAAGGCAAACGAAACAGGCTGAACCAGCACACAACAACCTCAACCTGTCCCGCTCACCGGCTCTGGGTACGTGCGGAATGGCTCCCACGCCATCATCACGTTCAGCAGGTCAATGCACGCCACGCGCAGCGCCGTCAGCACCTCCAGGCTCAAGTTCCGTCCCGGCAGCCGCTGCAGCAGCAGCGCCTCTTCTTTGTCTGCCAGTGCAAAGGCCTCTTTGGCCACAGACAGGACCTCAGGGCCGCCTGGCAGTAGGCTAGGGTCCACGCTGAGCACCCAAGTCAGCGCAGAAACTTGGCCCATCACGGTTTGCACGCTCTGCAAGGGGTGGTGTGTGTGGAGTGAGCAGCAGCAGCAGCAGCAGCAGCAGCAGCGAGAAGCGTGAATAATGATGTGGTCTAGCACATGCGAGAGAAACACGTGCAAAGGCCTTTTTTTCTGCTGGTGACAGGACTTCAGCGCCGCCCGGCAGCAAGCTTGAATCCACACTGAGCACCCAGGTCAGCGCAGATACTTGGCCCATGACCATCTGCACACTCTGGGTGGTGTAGAGGTGTGAGGGTGGTGTGTGGGGAGGGAGCAGCGGCAGCATCCGGCAAGCCAATGGCGGTCTGGCACGCGCTGAGAGGCGCGGATGGCAGCACTGACAATTTTCTCTCTTTTGCCGCTCGCGCGCATCGAAGATCTGCTGCCGCGTGGCTTCATAAGTTGTGTGTGCATGGGTTCCAGTGTGATCGAATGCATTCAATCCCTGCCATCAACGCCTGATAGCAGCTGCAGCGAGGCTAGGGACACCCCACACCAAACGCTACAAAGCACACGAAACAAGCAACGAAACCAACTCACCCGCACAGGGATGATGCGGCGCGACATCAGCGGCGGCGACATCGCCGCAAGCACCGGCGCCAGCCACACACTGACCGCCACATCCAGCTGCTGACTCAGCAGGGTCATGCCGCCAATGGCTGCCTGCCTGCTGCGCTGGCTGTTGTTGGGGTTGAGCACCACGCCCAGCAGCACTTCCGCGGCCTCCTGGGCCCACTTGGCACGCGCTGCAGCAGCAGCAGCAGGAGTGAAAGCAGCAGCAGCAGCAGCAGCAGCAGCAGCGCATGTCGAATTGAGGTGAAACCAGCGGCAGCACCCATGTGCCTAGTTTGTGGGGGCATCATCGGCATAATGAGCCGCTTCCTGAGTCCACTTGGCACGCGCTGCAGCAGCAGCAGCAGAAGCAGCAGCGGCAGCGCATGACAGGACAAAACTCGACACGGCAGCAGCGTGGCGTGGGGCAGGCTGGCCAACAGAGCAGGCGCACGTGAGCCTTCAAAAGAGGCAGGCTACTGATCTCTGGTCTCAGAGAGGCACAGCCGATGGACAGCTGTAGCAGGCGACCAGTACGAGGTTTAGGGGGGCACTGTTTGCACGCGCTGCAGCGCCCAGACATGCAAATGCAGCGCACAGGTGCGTATTAAACCACAGCCACTCCCCACCTGCAGCAACATTTGACACAGCAGGCCTCTGGGGGCGCTTTGCCTCCTCCTTCTCCTTGGCTGCTGCTGCTGCTGCCTTGTCAGCCTCAGCCTTCTGCTGCTGCTCGCTGCCAGCAGCCACACTCTTGTCCTTCTGCTGCTCTGCTGCATCTGGCCCAGCAGCAGCAGCAGCAGCAGCAGGAGGCTTGTCTTCGTCAGCTTCCTGCTTCACTGCTGCGCCAGCAGCACCTGCTGCTGGCTTGTCTGCTGCTGCAGTCTCCTGAGCATCCTTGCCATTCTTGTCCTGCTGCTGCTGCTGCTGCTGCTGCTCTTGGCCCTCCTGCTTCACATCAACATCCATAGCATCGCCACCCTCCTTTCCCTGCTGCCGCTGCTGCTGCTGCTGCTGCTGAGGAGGCCCCTCTGAAAGGTCCAGCACGCTTGCACTGCGCTCCCTGTCTTTGGCCGGCTGCTGCTGCTGCTGCTCGCTGCCAGCTGGCTGATCTGGCTTGCTGCCAGCTGGCGAGACAGCAGCAGCAGCAGCAGGAGCAGCACTGCCATCTGCTGCTGCGGAAGCGTCCTCCATCTTCACATCTGCAGCTGCGGACGCATCTCCATCAGCTGCAGCTGCTTTGTCGCCATCTGCCTTCTTAGCAGCAGCTGCCTCGCTCCCCTCCGCAGCTGCAGCCGCCGCTGCCGCTGCATCTGCGGCCTCACTTTCCTTCAGTTCCTGCTCAGCCCGCTGCCTCTCCCTCGCATCCTCTGCCTCTGCTGCTGCAAGCAGCTCTGCCGGCACTTGATCCGCACTGTAACATTTTGCCAGCAGCTGTGCAAGCGTCTGCTGCGCCTCCTCAAATTCAACCGTGCTGTGATCCGGCAGCCAGCGCACCACCGCCAGCAGCGCACGCAGCAGCTGCGGCCCGTAGCAGCGCAGATACGCTGCCGGCAGCTTGTGCAGCAGCAGCTTGAGTGCTGCCATTCCGCCGAGCCGTGCTGGCCAGGAATCATCCCAGCAGCAGTGCAGTACTCGAGGCAGCAGATCATCAAGCACAGCAGGCAGATCATGCTGCAGTGCCGGTGCCAGGCTGCTGCTGCTGCTGGCGCCGGCAGCAGCAGCTTCAGCAGAGGAGGAGAGGCGGCCGCCGCCAGAGATGCCGGAAGCTGAGGGGGCGAGCCCGCTGCTTGCTGCTGCTGCCTCGCTGCCAGCAGCAGCACCAGAGGCTGCTGGTGCTGCTGCTGCTGCTGCTGCTGCCTCGCCATCTGCTTCCTCTGCAGCTTTCTCACCCTTGCTGCCATCAGCATCAGCTGCTGCTGCTGCTGCTTCGTCGCTGCCTGCTGCTGCTGCGCCAAAGGGACCTGCGTCCGCTGCTGCTGCTGCCTTCATCTCCCGGAACTCCTTACGCGCAGCTGTCAGCTTCAGCAGCGTGCCGACAAACACAGACAGCGAGTCGACTGCTGCACGGGCCTTGCTAGGGTTTGGATCACACAAAACCTCGATGAGGGCATCCAGCAGCAAGTGCACATCCAGCTCTGCTAAGCCCTGAGGCATAGTAGAACACGGCTGCTGCTGCTGCTGCTGGGGGGCGGCAGAAGGTGGAGTTGCCTCTGCGCCAGCCGCTGCTGCTGGTGCGGCGGCGGCTGCAGCAGTCTCGCTGCCGCTGGCAGCTGCTGCTGCTGGCGCTGCACCCTCGCCAGCTTGCTGTTGCTGCTGCTGCTGGGCTGCAGCCGGCGCCGGCTGCTGCTGCTGCTGCTGGCCTGTTGCGCGCGACATCAGCGGCGCGGGGGGCGGCGCCGTCGCCCCCGCAGCAAACAGCATCGCGTAATGCCTGCAGATGCTTCGGCAGAAGGGTACTGCCTGATCTGCAAGCAAATCATCACCTGCTGCGGAGATTACTGCTGTCAGCAAGCTTGTGAGCACTGAGCGCTCTGCCACCAGCTGTGTTTTGGTTTTCACACCCAGCTCCACGCGTGATGGTACGGGTTTGACCATTGGCGGGTGCTGCCCCTCCAGCAGCACTGTGGCAAGCTTTTCAAAGGCAGTGCCCCTGCAGCAGCAGCAGCAGCAGCAGCGGGTGAATGGTGGTTGCTGCGCATAGCTTGGAAAGCGTCAACTCTTGCACAGTACTATGGTGCGCCTTCTGCTGCCGCTGCATTCATGTGCAGTTTGTGCGGTGCTGCCGCTGCTTCAATAATGCCACTCCTCCTTGCCAACCCACCTGCAGTCCTCTGGCGCGTTGTGAGCGTCCTCGGGGGCCCTCAGGTTGAGCACGGCAGCCAGGCACACCTGGATGAACTGCAGCGCCTGCTCAACCGAAAAACATGCGGCCAAAACACATTGTGTTCAATGTGAGTGAGTTGCGAGCCAAACACAAAGAGTCACAGAGCAAGAGGCAAGGGTGTCATAGGTGCAAGCTGTGCGTGGGACAAGTGCTGGTAGGGAGGCTGCTGTACAGTCAACGGCTGAGCGTTTTGCAGCGCCTGAGCTGCAGCGCCAAGGCAGACAAGCCGCGCTGAGGATGTCACCAGCTGCCCTGAAAACCATGATAGTCTGTATTACCAGAACCACCAGCATAACAGGGACACCAGGCTGCTGTGATGTCTACACTTGCTTGAGATGGGTTTGATACCAAAGTGCACACACCTGCCCCCTGTAGTACTTGTCCATCTCTGGGGTGTTGGCGGCGCCCCTCAGCCCGCTTGGGCCAGCCTGGCCGGGGCCTGCAGGGGTGAGCCCGTGCTTGGCCAGCGCCACACACCTGGGGACGACACAGCAGCAGCAGCAGCAGCAGCAGCAGCGCAGATGTGTCAGCTACAGCCGCCTGCAGGGGTGGGCCCGTGCTTGGCCAGCGCAAACACGCCTGCGCGGCAAACAAAAGCGAAGCCGCACCTGTCTAGCACCAAGGAGCTGGTGTTGGGCCTCACGCCCAGTATGAGGCGCAGCTTTTTGAATTTGGCGGCTGAGGGTCTTGAACCGCAGCATTACACAACCACAGGGTTTACATCCGGAAACAAAACCACAGCCCCGCACCTGTCCAGCGGCATCAGGAAGCTGGTGTTGGGCCTGAAGGTCAGTATGAGGCGCAGGCTTGCAGGTTCAGGTTCAAGGGTTTAAAACCACAGACTGTACAACCACAGGGTCTACTGTTTTTCCACCCCAAAACCAACAAAACCGCACCTGTCCAGGGGCACCAGGAAGCTGGTGTTGGGCCTGAAGGTGAGGATGAGGCGCAGGCCGTGCTCTGGGTTGTCCTTGTAGTCAAGGGGGCCGGGGTGAGCCAGGAACTTGCGGTTGCGCCCGCCTGCGGACGAAAAGGGGTAAAAGGCGGCAACGCAGTCAGTTCAGTGGTTGTAAGCTCCATGTTGGGTCTGTGGAATGTTGTGTGTGCTCGAAGTTGTCCTTGTAGTCGAGGGGGCCGGGGTGCGCCAGGAACTTGCGGTTGCGCCCGCCTGCGGATGTAAAAAGTGGAATGCAAGGAGGCAAAGCACTCGTGTATGTCGAGCTACGTGTTGGGTGTGGGCCGGGGTGCGCCAGGAACTTGCGGTTGCGCCCGCTTGCGGTAGGACGAGCGTACAGTGGTACAAGCCAGCTGACTTTCGTGACCTGTACTGGAGTTTGTGGTATGTGCCATGTTAGGTGGTGTGAGTCCAGCAGACCAGCTGGGAGCAGCCTGGCAGCAGACACCCACGCAGCAGCTGCCACTAAAATCACGACGCGCCGCAGCTGGCTACATACAAAGCCGCGACAAGAGCTCGCGTGGCAGCCGACTCTTGTTGATGCAGATTGTAGGTGCAAATTGAAAATTGCTTTTCAACGCTCACCCAGCTTCCCAAGCAGCTGCATTGCTGCCATGGCGTGGCGTCGCATCGGCTGGCTGGTCCACCCACAACAGCAGTCTACAGGCACAGAGCCGATACTCAAAGTTTATGCATATTGCAGATATGTCGCAAAGTAACACTCTAACGCTCACCCAGCTTGCCGAGTAACTGCATTGCTGCCATGCCGTGGCTGCGCATCGGTTGGCTGGTCCACCCACAACGACACTGTTTATGCACACACATCATGTCAAACTGTGAGATCCGTAAACAAAAAGCAACAAAACACTCAAGCACTCACCCAGCTTCCCAAGCAGCTGCATGGCTGCCATGGCGTGGCTGCGCAGCGGCTGGCTGGGCCGCAGCAGCGCCCACAGCGCGCCCATGATGTCACCAACCACATCAGCCAGAGCATTCTCCAGGTACTCGGGGTTCAGGCTGTCCACCCACACCTGTTATTTGACATAACAAGTGAGGGCAACATCAGAGGTTTGGCACACGGCGGGAGTGGCAGCCGGAGCGAGGCAGCGTATTGGGGTCGAAGACAGGAAACCAGAAGCTGGGGACTAGCCACCTGAGCAGGCGAGAGATGCAGCAGGCAAGGCGCTGGCAGGCGTTACTGGCTGCCTAGCACTGAGCCTGTCAATTGCTGCTGCTTCTGCTGCTGCTGTGTGTAAACCTCACCTCAAATGTCCTGAGCCCCAGTGCCAGCAGCTCATCAGGCCCACACAGCGCCAACCCTGCCCTAAAGCCCTAACCACAGCCTCCAACCTTTGAAACCCCAAAAACCCAGACCCTCAACACTATACCGCACCTCAAAGGTCCTGAGCCCCAGTGCCACCAGCTCATCAGGCCCCCGCAGAGCCAGAGCCAGCGGCTTGACCAGCCTTGGCAGCAGCACCAGCTCCACCAGCACCCGCAGCGCGGCAGGCAGCAGCAGGCACAGCTCTACCAGCAGGTACTTGAGCTGCTGCGAGTAGGGACAGCAGGCGGCAGTTGAGCAGCAGCAGCAGCAGCAGCAGCAGAGTTAGCTACACAGCAGCAGGCACAGCTCCACCAGCAGGTACTTGAGCTGCCGCGGGATTGAACAGTGGATACAAGACAGGCGGCAGCAGCAGTGTCAGCAGCAGTGTTAGCAGCAGCCGCAGCAGGCACAGCTGCACCAGCAGGTGCTTGCTGCGGGTGGGGAAACAGTGGATACAGGCGGCGGCAGCAGCAGCAGCAGCAGCAGCAGCAGCAGCGGCAGTGTAGGTCAACACCACAAAAACAAGTACAAGCATCCATGCACAGCGCCGCACCTCGGTGCAGTTGGGCCCCTCCAGTATGGCCAGCAGCGTGTGCAGCGCCCCCGACAGCTGCGGCGCCAGCTCGTGGTACAGCGCCTGCAGCGGCTCTCTGCAGCAGCAGCAGCAGCAGCAGCAGCAGCAGCAGCAGCAGCAGGAGTTGAGGCGCAGTGTATACATGCCGCTGTGCGCCACACAACCAGGTGAGATCTTCCGAAACTACTTGCATGGCGCGTTCAGCAGTGGGCTTATTTCTGCAGCCATTAATGCAACCGTCATCTCTTGCCATCGCCCCAGGCCCCAAATAACCCCAGATAACCCAGTCTTGAAGCAGTCCCCGCAGCCCAGAAAGGCCTGTCTCACACCACAACATCAAAGCACGCACCTGCTCGCGTGGCAGTGCTTGAACAGGATGCGCAGCAGCTGCAGCCGCAAGCGCACCCATCGCCTGCCCAGATTTTAACAAAGTCCTTCACCCATCACCAACAAAGTCCCTAAACCCATGGCCACCTGCCTCACCTGCTTGCGTGGCAGTGCTTGAACAGGATGCGCAGCAGCTGCAGCCGCATCTTCCGCACATACCGCATGCCGTCTGCTACCGCCCAACAAGCATTGAACATCACCACCTAACAAACCTAACCCTACGCACCTGCTTGCGTGGCAGTGCTTGAACAGGATGCGCAGCAGCTGCAGCCGCATCTTCCGCACATACCGCATGCCGTCTGCTACCGCCCAACAAGCATCGATCATCACCACCTAACATCCCTCAACCCCACGCACCTGCTCGCGTGGCAGTGCTTGAACAGTATGCGCAGCAGCTGCAGGTAGGCCAGCGGGTCGCGCTGCTGCTGCGCTGCTGTCAGGCACTTGCCCACCAGGGACACCAGCGTGGGCAGCAGCAGCGCCTCGCCATCAGCCAGGGTGAGGCCCAGGAACACCAGCCGGAACAGCTTCTGCACCAGCAGCGCCTCCTGCAGGGTGGCAATATACAGACATCATGCCAGGAGTGCTGGCATAAGAAGAGTAAGATAGGAGGTTTGGTTGCTGGAAGGTAGGGTTGCCCAGGAACACCAGCCGGAACAGCTTCTGCACCAGCAGCGCCTCCTGCAGGGGTGGGCATGCATAGAACATAAACGTGCGTGTTGAAAATGACATAAAAAATGAGGAAAGAGGTTGCATTGTTTGGTTGCCAGTACGGTTGCCCAGGAACACCAGCCTGAACAGCTTCTGCACCAGCAGCGCCTCCTGCAAGGGGCATGCAGGATGGTGGCATATGGCATGGAAACAGCACGTGGAGCACTGATTCGGCCATGATACCCTGCTCAGGTAAGGTAGATGCTGTGCACTGCAAGGCACAGTCATTTCAACCATCCAAGCTGACGTGCAGCTGAAGCCAGCTGACGAAATTGCAGCGCCACCCTTCCAGCCCCAACTGCACTTCCCAACAGCGTCTGGCAACTAGCGCATAAAAATCAACTCCCGTGACTCCTGCTGCTCAGAACTCGCGTTGCTTGCATGGTCCGCCAGCAGCGCCAGAGAATGTTCAACCAAGTACCGTGCCAGCGCATTGAACCATGCAAGCTGACTAAAGCCAGCGGCGCTGCTTCTGGAGGCAGCTCGAGGCAGCAAGGATGCGCAATGCTCCCCTGGTCAAACCCCTAACTGTACCTGCCAACTGCTTCTGGCACCTAGCGCATAACAAAGAACTCAGGTGACACTCCTGCTGCCACCCAAATGCCAACTCACGTTGCTCGCATGGTCTGCCAGCAGCGCCAGTTTGTGCTCTGTGAGGTAACGCGCCAGCAGCGCATTGAACACCCGCCCCACGCTGCTGCTCTGCACCAGGTGTGCCGCCACAGTTAGCGCATCAGCGTCACCCGCCATGATGTCGAAGAGCACGCCCATGCGCACGCTGAACACGTCCGTGAAGTCGCGCGGGTCCATGACCGTGAAGATCTCCGCGAAGTGCTCGCAGAACTCCTTGCCCTCCCTGCAGGGTGAAGTTCAGGGTGGGAAGACCGTGGTGTAAAGTTGGTCAGATAAGAGTGTGTAATATTATGTTGTATATCAACATTCACACAGAACAAGCATTCAAGAAGTTGCGCAGGTGCATGATCACCAAGACAAGTTACACTGTCCCAAACTCAGGACGAGCAACTGAAGTGCCGTTCCACAGCAACAGCGCAGACATGATGCACACCCTACCTCCTGCACACTCCACTTCATGAAGCCAGCCGTCCCACTACCATAACCAATATAGCTTCCAGCCCGCTCACCCGAAAAACGCTGCCACCTTGAGGCAGGACAGCCCCGCCACCAGCAGCTGCGCACACGTCCGCACATCCTCCTCAGGCATGCCCACAGGCGGCGGGCTGTGGCTCATGGCAGGCAGCGGCTGCCCTGCTGCCAGCGCTGCTGCCTTTGCTGCCTCGTGCTGCTGCACGTTGTGGTAGTGGCGCGTGCAGTAGAGGATGGAGAAGAGCAGCGTCTTGGCGCCAAAGACGATGTTCTGCACGATGAGCTTGCAGTCATTGATCTCCTTCTCCTTCTCACCAGGGCCCTGCACGCGCAAAGTGACAAAATAATGAAACATTTATCAATAGATTAGTGAACAGACCGGTTGACAGGCTGTTGTGATGTGAAATTGCACGGTTTGACAGAGCAGCAGCAGCAGCAGATGGCAGGCGCATGCGTGGTGTGGCTGCGCACTGGACGTACAACAAGCTGAAGCTGCGGCAAGCACACACAACATCAGCCAAGGCACCCGCTGCCGTTGCCGGCTGAACATGCTCAGCGTTGCTGCAGCCGCACACCAAATGACACCAAAGGCAGCTGCCAGCTGATGTACGGTATGGCAGAGATTCAGAAACAGCGGTTTCCCAATCTGATGGATCTGAGCATAACGCGCACATTGGGCAAAGATAAAAGAAGTTGTTGTACGGCGTATCACGACAGCCGCACCTGCAGGTACAGCACCACGTGGGTGTCTGGGTTGGCCGCGTCGCGCATGCTGCCCTGCACAGACAGCCGCTCGTTGCGCTGCTCGCGCGCTGCAGCGATGATGCCGGGAATGTCCTGCAAGAAGGACCGCACAAGGCAAATATTGCTTTAGCCATGCGGCTCTTGCAGAGCAGCGCTACGGTGAGCTGCGGCGATGATGCCGGGGATGTCCTGCAGAGCAAAAAGAAAATACAGCACAAGGCAAACATGGTGCAGGAACATGCGGAACAACACGCACGTCTTGCACTGCAGCGATGATGCCGGGAACGTCCTGCAGGGCAAACAACCCAGCACAAGGCAAACATGGTGCAGGAACATGCGGAACAACACGCACGTCTTGCACCGCAGCGATGATGCCAGGGATGTGAAATGACAGTTTCAGGCATGCTACATGCACAACTGGATGTTCTGACCTGTGCCAGCGCAGTAGGCTTGGCAACAAAGTTGCTCAGGACCTTGAACAGCAGGCTCGGCTGGCTCCGCAAAATCACCTCAATGCAACAGTGCTGGCCACAAACACTGCCACATTCATTGCCCACCTGTGCCAGTGCGGTGAGCTTGGCCACGAAGTTGCCCAGGATCTTGGACAGCAAGGTCTGCGAAGTCAACCTCTGATGCAACAGCGCCGGCAACAACCATTGCTAAATCCATTGCCGCACCTGCGCCAGTGCGGTGAGCTTGGCCACAAAGCTGCCCAGACTCTGGGACAGCAGGCTCTGCAGAGATACCCTTGATACACACAGATATTCCCCTCAGATATCACCCACAGATATTTCCCACCTGTGCCAGTGCCGTCAGCTTGGCCACGAAGCTGCCCAGGATCTTGGACAGCAGGCTCTGCGCCAGCTTCTTGGCAGCAAGGTCGGCATCGGGGCGCTTGAAGGCCTGCGGCGGTGCAGAGATGGTGGTAGGAACACACACAGAGGAACATGAGAAGAAGAAAAAGAATATGAGAATGTGTTGATCGGGTATCCAATAACACCAGCGCAGCGCAAGGCTGGGGGGTGAGGACGCAGGGAGAAGGCGTGACTTGGGATGCAAAGCAGGGCAGACAACAAGTGCAGGCGTCACAACAAGATAACAACCCGCACCTGGTATAGGCACTCCACCAAGTTGAGCGACAGCCGCACGCATGTGGACTGCGTGTTGAAGGGCAGCGAGCGGTCCGCCACGCAGCAGGCCAGGTACGACACCACTCCCCCGAGCTGCTCCAAGCTGAACGACTTGCGCGTGTGGTGCACGATCTCGCAGAAGGTCATCACCTGCGGCGGATTAGGAGGGCCATGAGGCAACAGCAGGGACAGCAGGGCAGCAGCGTCAGCAGCGCCTGTGGTGCACGATCTCGTAAAACCTCATAACCTGTGGAGGGTTGGAGGGACACCAGGCGACAGCAGGTGTTTGTAAACTGCATGAACAACAGGCCAGGTACGACACCACTCCACCGAGCGACAGCAGGGCAGCAGCATCAATGGCACGTTAAGTAGCAGGGCGCACCTGACGAAACCCAGGCAACACAGTAGCTACGCACACAAACAAGGCTCGCTGCGCTCACCGACAGGAGGAGCAGCCCCAGCCCCGCAAGAAAAATCGTTCAAACAAGGCGCAGTCCAGGCTTCGCTCAACACTGCACGCACTGACACCGCTGATTCTGATTTGTTTGTATATAACAGTTTTATACTCCACTCACCTATAGTTCTATACTCTACTCACCAACAGCGGGTGCAGCGCCTCCATGCTGGCCATCAGCAGCATGCCGCAACAAAAGGATTTAAATCCCAAGCAGCGCAAGTAACCATAACCCTGCACCGGACTCACCGACAGTGGGCGCAAAGCAATCGCCAAAAGCATCGCAGCCGCCCTGCCCAGCGTTGAACCCACCAGCAGCGCTCGCAACCCAATCACCAAGCACCGCAGAAGCTCTGAACGCATGCTCTGTCCGCAAGCACTCACCGACAGCGGGCGCAGCGCCTCCATGCTGGCCATGCTGCTGCAGGCTTTAAACCAGCGATTGCAGACCCCAAGCTACGCAGCAGACTGAACCCTACACTCTGGCCTCGCCAACAGCGGGCGCAGCGGCTCCATGCTGGCCATCAGCAACGCGCCGCACCCCAAAACCCTCCTAAAAACGTGAGCACCAACCCCAAAACTCACGATCCCCAGCAGCGCAGTGAGCTGACCGATCATGGGCGCAGCGCTTCCATGCTGGCCATCAGCAGCATGCCGCAAACCAGAAACTCTCAATCCACAGCAGCGCGAGAGAAGGCAACAGTCCACAAGCACTCACCGACAGCGGGCGCAGCGCCTCCATGCTGGCCAAGCTGCTGCGGGCCGCAACCCAATGATTGCACGATCTGAGCAGCGCAGGAAACTGAACCCTACACTCTGGCCTTGCCGACCGCGGGCGCAGCGGCTCCATGCTGGCCATCAGCAACGCGCCGCACCCCAAAAACATGAGCACCAACCCCAAAACTCACAATTTTAAGCAGCGCAATGAGCTCACCGACAGCGGGCGCAGCGCCTCCATGCTGGCCATGCTGCTGCCCAGCAGCACGCCCTCAGCCAGCACGTCATCAATCACGCCGGCAAAGCACGCCGCTTTCTGAGGCCCGGTCAGCACGTAGCGCGTGGCAGCAAGCAGCTCGCGCCGCACCGCAATGGAGTCTGGCGCTGAGCGGAAGAGGTAGAAGAGTGCGCTGCACACGCGGCCGACGTGCGGCTCGAGCTCGCCCGGGAAGTTGCGCATCATCATGGTCAGGAAGTTCAGCGTGCGCACCTGCGGGAAGTTTGGCGGCAAGTTTGGTGAGGAGTGTGGGGTGAAGTTTGTTGTGAGATTGCAGGTTGATGCTTGCGTGCGGCTCCAGCTCGCCCGGAGAGTTGCGCATCATCATGGTCAGGAAGTACAGTGTGCGCACCTGCGGGAAGTTTGGCGGGAAGTTTGTTGGAAAGTTTGCACAATAATTGTGGGTTGATGTTGGCCCACTTGCGGCTCGTGCTCGCCCGAGAAGGCGCGCATCATCATGATCTTGCACACGTAACACCAACGCGAGTGGCGTGCATTACGCATCTTTTTCTACAACCCACCTGCGCCACTTTCAGATCCGCCACTGCCGACAACACCTGCTCCCGCCACTTGTCATTCACTTGCTCCCGCCACTTCTCCTCTGGCAGCAGCTGACCCTCCCCGCCCCTTGCTGCACGCTGACTGGCCTCCCTGTCGCGCCGCTGCTGCTCGCGCTCCCACAGCGCAGCAGGCACGCCTGGCAGCGCATTGAGCTCAGGGCCGCGCAGGCATGCTGCTGCCACCATGCTTGGGAGCAGTGCGGGCACGCGGGCCTTGGCCAGCTGGGGGAAGAGCTGCATCATGAACATCACTGCGGGGCGGATGTGAGGGTGTGGATGCAGGCAGCAACAGGCAGCAGCAGGCAGCAGCAGAGCAGTGGTGAGACAGAGTGCAGCACAGCAGGTGAATTGGAGAGGGAATGCATGGGATGTGCATTGCAAGGGAAAGCAGTGCAAAGTGCAGTGCATTGAGCTCAGGGCCGCACAGGCATGCTGCTGCCACCATGCTTCGATGCTTGGGAGCAATGCAGGCACGCGGGCCTTGGCTAGCTGGGGGAACAGCTGCATCATGAACATCACTGCGGGGCAGGTGTGAAGTTGACAGCTCAGACAGGAACGTGGTGCAGGGTTTGAGATGCGTGCTCTCCTGGCTTGTGCATTGCAGAGAATGGCACATGTGCCGTTGTCGGTGGATGTGCAGGTGCTGCTGTGCATTCTGCAGATCAATCTACAATTGCAACCTTCCATTGCTACTGATGACATTGACATGACCTCTCGCTGCTTCGCTGCTCCACTGCTGTAACCTACAGTCCAGCTGCTGGCGCAGTGCAGCTGCTGGTGCCTGCTGCTGTTACTGCATGGTATGCTTGCGCTGCTGCTGCCGCTGCCGGCCCCGCCCCCGCCTGCCAGCCACTGCTGCTGCTGCTGCTGCTGCTGCTGCTGCCGCCGCTCACATGGCAGCGGGCACTCTGAGACCATCTTGAGTGATCTGTGTGTGGGCGAGAAGTCGCTGGGCAGCCGCGGGGGGCTGCTGGTGAAGGCCTCGCTGTAGGTGGCAGGGAACTCATTGTACACCTGCAGCAGCAGCAGCAGCAGCAGCAGCAGCAGCAGCAGCAGCAGCAGCAGCAGCAGCAGCAGCAAGAGTGTGTTCATAGGTTTTCGTGGATCAGTGCAGCGCAGTGCAGCACACGGCCGCGACAGCTGCGGTGCTCTATGTGCATGCAGCTGCAACAGCTGTGGTACCCCGCCTGCTGCATGTGCAGCCCCCCAATGCTGCTGACACGCTCCCTCCCCTGCGCTGCCTCACGCTGCCTGCTGCCTGCTGCAAGTCAATGTACCACCCTCAACAGTTACGCCTGCACTGCGCCAGCACTGGAGGGCCCCTTGCCTGTTTACTTGCACCAGCACAGCTGCATTGCTGATGCAATGCCAGCCTGAGCAGCAGAAGCTGCAGGAGACGCAGCAAGCCAGCAGCTCCAGGCAGTATCACAGCTGCTGCAGCGGAACGCAGCTGCTGCTCAGCACTGCTGCTGCACCAGCTGCTGCACCGCAACACCACGCCCCTGCTCTGCACCGCAGCTGCTGCTCGGCAACACAATGCAGCTGCCCTGCACTGCAGCTGCTGCGCTCTGCACCGAACTGCCCCGCACCGCTGCTACGCTGCGCACCGCACCCACGCGCTGCTGCTGTGCGCTGGCCGCCCGCCCCACCTAGTCACCCGCACCCACACTCAAACGCTGCTGCTCTGCCAGCCGCGCACCTTCTCAATGAACGCCACGCACTCCGTGAACTGGCCCTCAAAGCCCGCCACCTGGCTGCGCACCAGGTTCTTGTTCAGGTCCAGCAGCACATGGAACGCCAGCACGCCGTTGGCCTGGTTGTCATTGCGCAGCAGCTCCAGACACAGCGCCAGCAGCCGCGGCATGTAGGGCCGCAGCACTTCATTTGGCGGGAGTTTTGAAAGCACCTCGAGCACGCTGTGGCGCAGCTTGTGGAGCTCGCTGTCTTCGAATTGCGGGGGTGTTGAGGTGAGCTGCTGGACCAAAGGGTCAAAAAAGACCTCCAGGAAGCGGCGGTACTCTTTTGTGTGCCACAGCTCCTGACTGTCTTTGATGGAGTCTGTGGCCTTCTTGCGCGCCTCGATGTCTGTTGATGAACAAGAAGAGAACGAGAAGAAAAGGGTGTGGGTGGGGATTGGTGGGAGGAGGGGGGGAGGGAGGGTGGTGGGTGTGTGTTGTGGGGGTTGGGGAGGTTATGGGTGGGTGCAGGAGAGAGGAGGTACAAGAACGGAGGGTGAGGGGAATGCAAGGTGCATGAAACTGCATGTCACAGCTGTCGTTGCAGAGTTTGAATGCGACTTCGACCACTCGAGGCATGGCACCACAAGGAGCAGCAGCAGCAGCAGCACAGCACAGCATGCTGCATGCGTCCTGAGGCTGCTGGCGCCGCTGCTGCGCCATGATCTACGCATACGTTCAATCACATACCGCATGAAGGGTCTGTGAACACGTTCGCCAGCCGAGTGAGAGACTCCAGCTGAGCCATGATGCTCGTCTGAGCGCCCCCTGGCGCTCCACTGCCTTCCATCTAGCAGTGATCGCGTTCGTGTATCATCATATAATCATAACACACGATCGACCGGACGAACAAAGTTCTTGTTTTCAAAACCGGCCACAGTGCGGCCAGCAGGCCGTAAATGTTCCCAACTAAAACCTTTTACACTCCTTCATTTACTGTTTGCTTTACTGGGACCCTTGTACGAGCGCTACGAGCTAAACCTCTCCTGATAACACCCAGTCAGGCGGGAGACACTGGCTCTGTGAAGTCTAGCGCGTTCAGCTCATGACAGGCTGCCCCAAAGGCATGCTTGTGGCCATCACGCAGTACTGGGGCCTGAGTTTCGTGCACAGCTTGCTACTGGCTCTCTATGGCACGCTGCTGCTGCTGTGTGCACCAGGCGCCTGGCTTGCAACATGCAACACATCACAATGAGGCCGCAGTTCCAAAGACTTGACGTATGAATTTTACCAAGAGACACTACTGACGTTCCCACAAGCTCCCTCGGTAGTGCATGCCACGCTGTCAACCGCGCTTTCAGCTTGATGTTTCAATGGGTGTATCCAGCAGCGCTGCTGGAATGGTGGTGGTCGGTGGAACCCCCTTTGCTTGCATCTCAGCAGCGCTGTTACTGCAGGATTGCCGTGCCCTCTACAGTGCGTCTCTGCCCCCTGATGTGCCTGAATGTGACACGCACAGCAAGGCAGCAGCAAAGCAAACCCACAACCTGGCCAGCTGCTGTCACTGCCAACCCTCCGCATACCATGGTTAACATGCTGCAGCACAGGATGCTGCATGATATGCTGCAACGTAAAGGCTTCAGTGCAGACATAATACACATAGTACCAGCTGCCCTACTCCTCCTCCCCACAGTAGTAGCCGAGCTGCTTGCACTTTTTGCACAGGTGCTGCGGGTGGGGCTTGGTCTCATCTATGGCTTGATGAGTAACATGATGATCTATGCGCTCCGTACCAACACTCTAGGCTGACAAGGCGCACACCCGCCATGCAGTGCAACATATCACATCACGACGCCCCTTTTAATCGAGAGGGCTCAGGATACTTACATGCTTACATGCCATATGCAAACTCTCTGTCACGATCACAGCTGGGGACTGAAACCTGTGCCATGCACAAGCCCAGCAAGCTGCTTCTCCGCCAATGAGGGTGATGGTGATTGTGCTCGCTTATTCCTTTGGTGTCGGGTGATCTAAATCACCCGCGCAAAACCGTCAATTGCTGACGCTGTTTATGCCCAGCCATGCAAGTGCAGTTTGAAAAGCCTGGTTAGCCTGATAGTCAGGCCTGGGTCAATGCTGGATTCAAACGAGCCATGGCACAGAGCTATGCTGCTTGTCAACAGAACCTTGACCATGCAACTGCGGGTCAAACATTGCTCCCAGTTGTAGCGCAGCATCACTACCCAGCTGCATCACCCTGTGAGTGTACATGCTCCACAACACAGCACAAAACACGGCATCCAAATCGTCGCTGATGGCAACGTTGCAATGGCTCAGCCACTCAAGTTTTGTGGTGACACATGTTAATGATAATGGCAAATCAAGAGGCATTGCCCATGCAGTGCATAGCAATTTACGCACTCAGCGCTGACAACCCACAACAACAACCACAAACATCAGGCACACCTAGACTAGCTGCATTGAGCGCCATGCATGCGTCATGCATGCTGCTGCCAGCCTTGCAGGGCCTACTACCGCTGTGGCCGCTGCTCGTCGTCAGAGTCTGTGCTGCTGCCTGCATCTGATTCAGCATCTGACGCACCCCCCTGCTCCTGCTCCTCCTCCAAGCTGGGCATGCTGCCGGCCCCAATGAGTGCTGCCTGGTAGGCATCAAACTCCGCCCAGCGCTTGATGTTGGCGGCCACCACTGCTGGCTTGATGAACAGCGCGGCACCATACCTGCAGCAGCAGCAGCAGCAGCAGCGGCAGTGAAGATGTGTCGTTGTAGGGCAGCAGAGCAGAAGCAGCACCAACGATGCGGAAGCACAGTTGCGTCCAGCACCGTGCAAGTCTGACCCAGCCGGGACTGGCGAGAATGCAGCAGCAGCAGCAGCAGCAGCCACCACTATAGCTACAAACACTGCAGCATGCACTACAGCACGCGCGCAGCACATCTGCTGCACTCCATGGACGCATATGCTGCACCCAGCACACCAGCCTCACTGCTTGCACATGCGTCTGGGAGTGCCGACCCAACTGCCGGCCCTGACGACTGCTGCTGGGTGCCCGCTGACCCTGCCGCTGCTCACCTGCCTTCCAGCTGCTGCTGCTGCTGCTGCTGCTGCTGCTGCTGCCGCAAGAATCACTGGCTGGCGGTGCCAGCTCAACTGCAGCTGCTGCTTGGTTCCCGCTGACCCTGGTGCTACTCCCTGCCTGACAGCTGCTGCTGCTGCTGGCCATGCTGCTGCTGCTGCTGCTGCTGGCCACGCTGCAGGGATCACTGGCTGGCGGTGCCAGCTCAACTGCTGCCCAACCCGCCGCTCACCTGCCCTCCAGATCGCTGCTGCTGTTAGCCACGCTGCAGGGGTCGCTGCAGTGCGGCACCAGCCGCACATCGATGTACAGCGCGCTGCCGTTGCGTGGCGTGAAGGCCAGGGCCGGGGTCAGCCAGAAGTAGCCCACCTGGCAGCAGCAGCAGCAGGACACACATGTTACTCTGCTAGGAGAGTGGCATGCATGTGCTAGGGGCGGCGTGAAGGCCAGGGCCGGGGTCAGCCAGAAGTGGCCCACCTGGCGGCAGCAGCAGCAGCAGCAGCAGCACAAACAGGCAGCGTCGACTGGCGTGACTCCCTGAAGGCCGGGCCCTGGGTCAGCCAGAAGTGGCCCACCTGGCGGCAGCAGCAGCAGGACACACATGTTACTCTGCTGGAACAGTGGCATGCGTGCGCTAGGGGCGGCGTGAAGGCCAGGGCCGGGGTCAGCCAGAAATCTAGCCCACCTGGCGGCAGCAGCAGCATCAGCAGCAGTACAGACAGGCATCGACACCGGCGCATTTACAGCAACCAGCGCACTCTGCATGTGCTTTACTACGAGGGTTGAATGGTTAGCCTGAATAATGCCGGCCGTGGGGTGTGCCGAGGCGGTACTGCTCAGCCACACTGTCAGACCTGCAGAAGCCCTTTTTCCCACCACACACAAGCCTGTTCTTCTTTACATAGCCTTTTACAAGTCTGTCCACCAACCTGCATCTTGCTGCCAGGCCAAAGAACCTCCTCTCACAGCAAGATTGCACAGCCACAGCATACCCCTGCACCCACCTGCATCTTGCTGCCAGGCCAACGAACTTCCTCTCACAGCAACACTGCTGCAGCATTGCCCTGTGCACCCGCCTGCATCTCGCTACCGAGTTCCAGCACTGGCACGCACCCACTGGCACTGACTTGGCCTCACTCACTTGCACTCGAGCAGGCCTATACAAGCCTCCAGAAGCTGAGACAAGGCTGTACAGCCTGTCCACCCACCTGCACCCACCTGCAACTCGCTGCCTGGCCCCAGCACATCTAGCCAGCAGATGTAGCTGAAGGGGTGCTCCCATGGCTCCGCATGCAGAAAGCTTTTGTAGTTGTGCGTGACTGCAAGCGTGGTGAAGGGGCTGCCCAGCAGGGTAGGGGAGGGGAAGTTGGCTGGGGGCCCCTTCCAAGGACGCTCGCGGTCGATGCTGCTGCTGCTGCTGCTGCTGCTGCCGTCGCTGCTGCTGGAGGTAGAGGCCGTACTGCTGCTGCGAGCTTTGCCTGCCGCTTCTCTGTGCTGTGCGCAGAACAAGCCTGGCAGGCAAAGAAGACAGAGCAGAGAGCAGCAGCAGCAGCAGCAGCACAGGGGCATGTGTTCAAAAGAGACCTGGCGCCTCACGCTACGGGCCTGTGACAGCTTTCAACTCACCCAAGGCTGACATGCAGGTACCTGCCACATGCCTGCAGCAAGCTGTCAGCCATTCCGGCATTCCTCCAGCAACCGCCCCTGCATTGTGTTTGCATTGTGTTGCAGCAGCAATGCACTGCAAGCTGCCGCGCAGCACTCCCAAACATCCACCTGGCAGCTGGCATATGTGTGATGCTCCACCAAATGTTTCTTTGGATGATTTGGTTAATCAAAGTACCCAGAATGTCCAGCCACAGCCAGCATGTGTGTTATGCTCCATGCGGTGTGTTACATTGTAATTGTTGTTATGTTATGTTACTATTAGCCAGCCTCACCTGGCAGCGTGTCCAGCCACAGCTGGCTGACCTGGCGCAGGCCGCCAGCCGTGCGCAGCTCCGGCCACATGGAAAACGCAAACTGGTCCGCCTCGGGGCCTGGCAATGCGCAGCAGCAGCAGCAGCAGCAGCAGCAGCAGCAGCAGCAGCAGCAGCAGGCGTCAGGCAAGGCGGCGCACAAGCTGAACCACCTTGGCAGCCCCTGGCCCACATCCGATCACATGCTGCACCACAAACGACAGCCGATGCGCCGCGCACCCTCGCTCTGCCTGTTCTCTATCTCGACCCAGCATTGAAGCGCAGCATGCGCACGTGTTGCAGCACTCAGCATTGCTGCGCTCGCGACAGCGCAGCATGCATGCGCACCTGTGTCTCCCACGTAGCGCCCGAAGCGCAGGGCCTGCTTGCTGCTGAAGCGGCGCGGCAGCCGCATGCCGGCCATCACCATGCGCTGCTGCTGCGGCGCGCTCGTGCGGCGCATGTGGTGGGAGCCGTGCCGCGAGTGGAAAATCTGCAGCATGCAGCAATCAGCAGCACAAAATAGGCGCAGCTTGAGCAGCAGACATGCACGCAGAACATGCTACTGGCTGCTGCAGGTAGCGCTGCGCTGCTGATCGCAGCATGCATGGCATTGCTGCGGCTGCTTGCACACTGCGCTGTGATGCCAACCATGTGGCCAACACAATGCACACTTGCCGTGCTGCCCAAGCAGTTACATGTGGGTGCTGGCATCATCTTTGGACGATATCAGCCACAGCATGGTGAAAACCTAGTAGACTTGAGAAGCCGCCGCAGCGCAGCCGCTGCCGCCAGCAATGCAACATGATGAACACATAAGACTCTCAAAGCAGCCGCAGCAGCACCTCACCTCACACAGCAGCGCCGCCATCTTGCTGCTGTCATGTGCCAGCGCTTGCGGCTCGTAATGCGCCACCACATACTCCCGCCCATCTGCACCGCTGCGCAGTGTGATGGTGAAGGGCCTTGAGGCATCTGGCACCACAGCATGCTGCTGGGGCTGCAGCTGGCCGCCTGCTGCCAGGGTCTGCTCTGCTGACTCAGCAAGAGCCTGCAGCTCCTCAAGCCTGAAAGCCTGCAGCCCTGCAGCAGCAGCACGAACATGCACATCCGCTGCTGCTGCTGCTGCTGCCGCTGAGGCATCTGCAGCGTCCGCTGCAGCAGCATGCGCAGCTGCCATGTCACTGCCCTCACACATGGCAATTGTAACATTGCCTAGTCCAGCAGCAGCAGCAGCAGGTGCTTCAGCCACTGCAGGCTGTGCAGCAGCTGCAGCAACCAGCGGCTGCCTCGGCTGCAGCCCAGACAGCTGCTGCAACAGCGCGCTACCTGCTGGCAGCGGCAGCAGCGCTGATAGCGGCACATGCGTCTGCGACAAGCCCTCCCTGCCAGCTGCAATGGCGTCTATGATGGATTGCCGCTGTCCGATCACATTTTTGTGCATGTTGAGTTTTGTTGGCAGCGGCGCGGGTGGGGCATCTGCAGGAGGCCACACATAGCTGGCAGGGCTGCCTGCAGCAGCAGCAGCAGCAGCAGCAGCAGCAGCAAGCTCCAATGCGCGAGCTGCGAGGTGCCCCGGGACAGGCATGCCACCGCCTGTGTATGCTGCGAGGCGCCTGGCCGCTGCTGATGTTGTCCGGTACGGCTGCCGGCCGCCTGCTGCTGCTGCTGCTGCTTCGCGGTCTGCTCTTTTGCGCATCCTATCTGCTGCTTTTCTTTCTCGTTCTGCTTTCTTGAACTGCCGAGCTGCTGCAGCGGCGGCTATGCGCTGTTCGTCCCGTTTGTATGGGTGGAGCTTGCGTTCCAGCTTCGTGCCTTTGCCAAACCTGCGGTGTGACACAGCAGTGGATGAAAGCCTGAGTGCAGTTGCGCGCCGGGCGTCATAGAGAGAGCACTCCAGCAGCTACTGTGCAGCACCACCACACCCTGTGCAGTGCGGTGCAAGGCCACAACAAGAGGCGTTACAGGTCCAGTCTAGTCAGCGGCATACTTGAAGCTCCACAAGACGTGCGGCTAACACATGCGCTGTGCAAGTCGCCATGTCCGCAGACTGATCCTTTCACTACTGCCGTACGTTGCAGAAAACGTACTTGCCATGTGCTGCTGCAAAAGCAGCTGCATGCTGCCCACCTCGTCTCCAGCCAGCCGCGTAGCGTGCCAGGCTTGCTGCCGGCTGCAGCACGAGGCGAGTTGAGCACCATGCAGCTTGTGATGTACTTCCTGTTGACGTGGCAGCTGGTCAGGCCCTCAAACTCTGCAGTGCAAGCACAGGCAGCAGTTCAGCGGGCGCTGCGAGTGTGCAGGAGAGAGAAGGTATCTACATGTGGGCCCTGGCACCATCCGAGACAGCATAAGCCACAACGTAATGAAAGCTGCCCTGGCAGCTGGCCTCAAGGCGGTTAACTCCCGCTGCATACTCCCGCTGCGCTGTGCCCCCTGCCTGTCTGCACACCACACGCGCTGAGCCAGCAACCAGTTCTGCTGAGCTGGCGGTGCCCACCTGAGCAGCTGTTGAAGGTGCTCCCACCAGGCTGCCCATCCGCGCCCAGGCACCACAGCATGTGTGGCAGCAGCGCTGCTGTATCTTTGCTGTCAACTCCCCCACCCTCAAGCAGCGCTGCTGTATCTTTGCTGTCAACGCCCCCACCCTCAAGTGCCCAAACCTGCAACAGCAGCAGCAGCAGCAGTGGTGTATGTCCTGTGCATGCCCTGTCTGTCACCAAAGGAGCTACCACAAGCAGTCCACCTCCCAAAGCAGCAGCAACAGCACCTGCAGCAGCATGGCTCCGGCTACACAAACGACTCTCTGTTCAACCTTTTGTGCTCTTCCTGCTTGCCTACTGTTTTGGGAACCAAGAAACTACAGCGCAGCACAACTGCGCCTTCCCCACCTGCAGCAGCGCCAGCGCAGGCCCCTCCAGGGTGCGCTGCTGGCTGTCCATCACACCCTCCCGCCACTCCCCGCAGCGCAGCAGCAGCCAGTGGTCCCCGCCAGGCCGCACTGCTGAACGCAGCGCTGCATACGCCTGCTCCTGAGACTCGCTGCCAGGCAGGGCATCCTCAACACTGCTGCTGCTGCTGCTGCTGCTTGCAGTTAGGCCCAGAGCCGCTGATGTCAGGCGCAGCGAGTCGAGCGATGCGTCCAAGGTGCTGCAGGCGTCCAGCGCTGCCTTCTGTGCTTCTACATGTGTGCGAGGCAGCCGCTTGCGGGCTGCTGCTGCTGGATCCTGTGCTGCTTCGCCTGTTTTGCCTGCTTTGCCTGCTTCGCCTGCTTTGCCTGCTGTGCCTGCGCTCGTGTGTGCTGCCCGCTGAGCTGCTGTGAGCACTGCCAGGCTGCAGGGTGCACCTCTCTGCAGGTGATTGCAGTTGCAGCAACAGAGCATGGGCAAGCAGATTATACGCGTCTGTAGCAAGTGGGAGATCATAACACTTCATGCTCGTATACGTCCAGGTCGTGCTGCTGGCAGGACACAGGCACTGCAGCGGCAGGCCCAGACGCACAACGGCACAGTGGGAGTGCAGGCAGCGCCAGAATGAAGAACACGCCTAGCACACGGCACACAAGCCGGCATTCAAGTGTCCGACACAGTGCACAGAACGATGCAACACCTGACAACGCCGTTGGCCACTTACTTGCAGGTGCAGCACACTTTGCAGTACTGCTGCTTCTGCTGCTGTTGCTCTGCCCAGGCCTGCACCCCACTGGCTAAGCAGTGGGCTCGCATACTGAGATGCCTGGTCAACGTGTATGCTTATTCTTCCGCTGCCTAGTGTTAGCACGCATTTGCGTAGCGTGCTGAGCAGCCTGAGCATGGGGGAGTTGAACAGCCGAGGAGCTTGCGCAGTGCCTAGGACTTTAAGCTTGACGGTGTCGGAAACTGATCAGAGGTGCCTAATTTTATTTTAGGATAGCACGGGCTCCGGTGTCACGCGAGGAAACATCACCGTTCATGGTGCTCGGGGAATGCAACCAGCAGCATTGACCGCTGAAGACGTCGGCCCTTGGAAGAGGCAACATGCCAAAAAAACTTTCACAACGTACAGGAGGATGTATACTAGGGTTGCGACGGGGAGTTCCAGGTTCGCATGTGGGGTGTGCGCCTGACGTTGTGATCACAAGTCATGACAGTTTTCAAAAAGACGTTTAAGTGCCGGCATCAATGGGTTGAAGATTTACGGCTATGCACTGGTTTTTGCGTCAAAGACACCATAGAGTTGCAATTGCTCTGCAAAGATGGCACCGCCAACGCCTGTTAGACGGCAGGTTAGCCGAAGCAGTTCAGCAGCCACTCATCGACTGTGTGCAACATGTTACACCATAAGCGCAGCTGCAAGCAGCATAGACTGGAAGCTGAATGATGATGCAAGTGATGTGCCAACCGCATGATCTACCTCTCCAGCTTGCAACTTCCAACAGCCGGCTTGTGATGTAGGTAACAGGCGCGGCCAGGTTCAAGTCCGGCGGCAGCAGGGGGCTCTGCAAGCCTTGCAGGGGCGTTGCTGCTGCTGCTCTTGCTACTGCGTATGTTGATATGGGCGACGGGGCGCTGCTGCTGCTGCCTCCTGCTGTTGTTGCGCTGTCTGGGCTGCCCGCTGTATAGGTCTGGGCGTAGGGTCCTGCGGCGGCATTAGATGCAGCAACGCAGCGACGCCGTGTGGGTCCAGTCACCACTTCAACAGCATTGGAAAAGAGCCCATCACAGCAAGCACTTGGTGATTCACCCCATACGTAAAACATACTCATATAAGCCAGTACATGAACTAAATCGCTGGAGACCTGTCGCACCAACAACAATTGGATGTATCGGTGCGCCAGCATATCGTCAAAGACAGTTGCGCGCTCACCTCATTCAGCAAGCCCATCCAGCACAAGTCAATGGAGCCCTCCACCACCAAAAGCAGCAGCAGCAGCAGCAGCAGCAGCAGCAGCAGCGGCTCACTGCACGGCAAGCCCCTGGACGGAGCGCCGCGCTGTGTGCAGGTGCAGGGCCTGGTCCTGCTCCGCCCACGCCAGCGCATTGTGGCGAACCACATCAGGCTTGATGAACAGCGCAGCCCCATACCTGCAGTAGCAGCAGCAGCAGCAGCGGCGGCGACGGCCGCGGCATCTAGTGACAGGTTGCACTCTGCTTGGATGCTGGTGTGCTGAGCGAACACTGCCCAGCAGTGCTCATACCAGCAGCAGCGTCAAACAACTGGCAACCGGTTTGTGCATTTAGCATCAATGAGCAATGACACATACCGCAACAGCCATGGCAGCTAGATGGTGATGGCACCTACAGCTACACACAGCGGCACTGCATCAAGCGGCACACTACATCCCTTCTGACAACACCTTCAACGCTACCAAATCATGCGAACCCCGAGCAGAACTCGCACCTGCCCTCTATCTGTTTACTGCGCTTGGTCAGGGTGCAGGGGTCGCTGCAGTGCGGCACCAGGCGCGTGTCGATGTACAGTGCGCTGCCATCCAGTGGGGTGAATGCCAGGCCGGCGGTCAGCCAGAAGTACGCCACCTGGCAGCAGCAGCAGCAGCAGCAGCAGCAACCCAACAGGCGGCGTCGATGTACAGTGCGCTGCCTTCCAGTGGGGTGAATGCCAGGCCGGCGGTCAGCCAGAAGTAGCCCACCTGGCAGCAGCAGCAGCAGCAGCAGCAGCAGCAGCAGCAACCCAACAGGTGGCGTCAGTGTACAGCGCGCTGCCATCCAGTGGGGTGAAGGCCAGGCCGGCAGTCAGCCAGAAGTACGCCACCTGAGGGCAGCAGCACAATACACACATGCTATCAGGCTACCTGGATGCCTTGCATTTTACCCTGCTGAAGCACTAGTGCCATGCCTGTGCGTTGAGCGAATTGAAGGCCAGGCCCGGAGTTGCCACAGCGTACGCCGCCTGACGAATTGAACGGTAAGTTTCACACAGAGTAGCAGGTGAAACGACGGGCACAACAGAAGAGTATTTTCAATTCACTCACAACCATATTTGCTCGTTGTGCGGTCAACATGGATGGCACACCAGGAGATGCCATGCTGCATGTGCCGGAGCAGCAGGTCGCACCCACCAGCACTGATGCTGCCACCAAATCAAAAGCACAAGCTCCCTGTGACCCCACCCCACGCAGAACCCACCTATTGCAAGCCTGCTAGCTGCATGAGCAGCAGCACCCCTGCACCCACCTGCAACTCGCTGCCAGGCCCCAGCACATCCAGCCAGCAGATGTAGCTGAAGGGGTGCTCGCGCGGCTCCGCATGCAGCAGGCTGTGGTAGTTCTGCGTGACTGCAAGCGTGGTGAAGGGGCTGCCAAGCAGGCAGGGCGAGGGGTAGTTGGGAGGCGCGTTGTTGTTGAAATTAGCCAGCAACACATCATCGCCATCACCCTCTCCTTCCTCCTGCTGCTGCTGCTGCTGCTGTTTTGAAGTGCCCTCCCTTACACTTGCTGTTGCTGCTGCTGCAACACCATCGCTGCTGCTGCTGCTGCTTCTCCTGCGGCCGCTGCTGTGTTCACGCACTGCATCTGCTGCGTCCTTGTTGCAAGACCAGGCCAGCTGCGCAACGCCGCCCGTCCACAGGTCAGCGATGCGCCTGAAGGCGCCAGCAGTGCTGAGGTCACGCCAGACGGCGAGTGAGAATCTGTCAGCCTCGGCGCCTGCAGCAACACAGCAGTGCAGGAAATAGCGCATTGGGAGACAGTTTATGGCTTCCAGTCGACATAGGTAGCATGGGGGTGCACTAAATGCAGTGCGCAGCTGGCGAGCTGCCTCGGCCTGGCTTGCTGGCTGGCTGGTAACTGCAAGGCACCACAGCAGCAGTCAAGAGCAGCCGCATCGCATGTGCCTGGGTGCACACAACCGCACAAGCAGCAGAATGAAACACTGTCTTGGCAGTGCTGCAGGAGCTGCGCGGCAGTTACGAGCAGCGACTGCACAACATCCTGCAGCAGCCGCTCAACCGATACGTCCCCTTTGATTCAGAGTCACCGCAAAGCAAGGTTCACCTCAGAGCTTACCAGCAGCCTACAAGCATACATGCGCACGCACACTCACCAAGGTCATCATGGTAGCGCGAGGTGTGGCAGGTGAGGGTGTTGCCTGTTTTTGGGATGCGCGCGCCTGCCATAGCCATCACTGTGCTATACGGGTCCTGCCCTGAGCTGCGATCCCTTTCAGCTGCACTCGTGCGCTGCAGCAGCAGATCCCTGTCGCGCGAATGAAAGACCTCGCACAAGTCGGCGGCAGGCCCGCCAGCACTGTACTTAGTGCTGCTGCTGCTGCTGCTGCTGAGTGTGGCGTGCTGCAGCGCGTGTGGCTCGTAGTGAGCTACTACGTAGTCGCGGCCGTCCCTGGGGTTGTGCATGGTGATGGTGAAGGGCCGGTTGCTGTCTGGCACCACGGCTAGCCCCTGAGCAGCAGCAGCAGCAGCAGCAGCAGCGCATGGTGGCAGGCGGCGTGCAAATGAAATGAGCAGATGTGAGGCTGAGGCCTGTCCAGTTTGCGGCAGCACCTGCCTGGCAAGAGAAGAACAGCACACCTTGAGCACAGGTAAGTGACATTTAGAGCAGTGAAGAACACAGCGAATGACAACAGCACGCCGTGGCCTTCAACAGCAAACACGAGCACAGGGTCACAACCAGCGCGCGACGAGTTGTAGACCACAGCACACACACACAGGCCACAGTCAGCATTTGCGTCCAAGCTCACTGTGCAAAGCAGCTTGCGGCAAGCATTATATTGCCACGCTGTCGTGCTGCGCTGCTGCACCAGCAGCCCTGCAGCCAGCTCACGACACCTCAAGCCACAACACATGCCTGTCACATGACAAATGAACCCATATCCTCAGCAGGCACACCTGCCCAAGGTCCGGCTCCTGCGCTGCTGCTGCTGCTGCTGCTGCTGCCGGCTGCACTGCTCTTGCCCCCTGCTGCTGCCGCCGCCTACTCGGCTCCTTGCCTGCCGCCTCCACTGCTTCTGCCCGCTGCTGCAGGTCCTCTATCCTGTACAGCTGGTGCCCTGCCGGAAGTGCAGCAGCAGCAGCAGGAGGTGCATCGGCTACTGCTGCTGTTGCTGCTGCTACTGTGCCTGCTGCTGCTGCTGCACCTGCAGGCGCTCGCCTGCCCTGCCCTGCCTTGGTTGCTGCTGCCGCAGGGTACAGGTCTGCTAAAGGCACATGCGTCACTGACAGGTCATCAATACCCCTCTGAATACTAGCAAGGATGTGTTCACGCTGTCTCAGCTGTGTCAAGTCCAGCTGCAGCGCCGTGGGCTTGCATCTGGGAGCAGCAGCAGGCCAAAGGTACACAGGTGCAGGCCCTGCTGCTGCTGCTGCTGTGCCTAGTTCTGCGGCCGCTGTTGCTGCTTCACCGCCCAGCCGAAGGTGGCCTCCAGTGTACCTGTCCCTGCGCTTGGCTGCCTTCTTTGATGCCTTGAAGGTGCTCAACATGCGGACGCCAGTCGGCCCTACGCCGATGAAACCAGTGAAGCCGCTGCTGCTGCCGCTGCTGCTGCCGCTGCTGCTGCCTGCGCCCTGTTTGCCCTGCTTGGCTGAGAAGGTGCTCAACATGCGGGAGCCATCTGGGCCTGTGCCAATACAACCAGTGAAGCTGCTGCTGCTGCTGCTGCTGCTGCTGCTGCCAGAGGCAGCGGCACCCTGTGGGCCCTGCTCTGCAGCCTTCTGCAGCAGCGCCGCTTTGCGCTTCAGCACTTGCGGCGATCGCTGGGATCCGTAGAACCCTGCCCTGCTACTCTGCTCAGGCGCTGCAAATCTGCCCCCCTTGGCTACCAGGCTATAGTTCCAGCAATTGTAGCGCTGATCAAGCCAAGCCGACAGCTGGGTGCCGCACCTAAAGCCCTTTTTGGCAACTCCGTGCTGCTGCTGATCCAGCACATCTTCCTGCAGCTGCTGCAGGGCTGACGGCTGTGTCAGCACGAACACTGAGGTCTTGTACCTCTTGGCGCGCCGCTTGTCTGTGAGCTTCTCGAGCTCTGCATGTGGTGCGGCAGCAGGTGGCAGCAGCAGGTGGTAGCAGCAGGTTGTGGCAGCAGGCGGCAGCAGCAGCCACATGGTTGACAATAAGCCTGCCAATGCACGTGTGCAGCGACCAATAACTGGCATGCAAAACTCTGCCGCAGGTGTAGAGCCAGCGCTGAGTGGTGTATGTGCAGACTCTCCTGCAAGCTGTCCTGCAAGCATTGTTGCTGGTTATCATGCACAATCGTGGCTGCTTATCATGCAAGTTTTGTTGCTGCTTATCATGCAAGTATTGTTGCCGCCTTTCATGCCCAGACAGCAGCCAGCCCCTTTTGCCTGGCACAGCCCACCCAAGTGTTACAAACCATTCTATGTAGCACAACCCGGATGCTGAGGCACTCGTTGCAAGTCCTGTATCCTGTGGGTGCTGCTGTCTACGGTTTCCTTTTGTAGTGCGTATGATAGTACTTGCGTTGGAAGAGATGCGCATTCTGCTGAATTCAACCCAGACAGCTGCCGAGTAGCTCAAATACAGAGCTTTCCATCACAGGTTAAACATTTTGTAGCGCCGTGCCCTCAGTTCCTCACCCGATAGGCTGAAGTAGCTTTCGCCAGTAGGCATACAGTCGCTGCCAAGCTGCCACAGAGTGTAGTCCCCTTTGGCCCCCTCAACGTGCCACACTTGCAAGACCGCAAGTGCAGCGCTGCTGATGCCTGGAGGGTGGCCATCCCAGCTGCCGCAGCGCACAAACAGCCAGCAATCACCTGGCTTGTCGTGCTGCTGCAGCGTGGTGACTGCCTGCTGCTGCAGCTGGTGCTGCTGCTGTGCGGGGGTGCTGTTGGTGCTGCCCTGGCCATGTGCAGCAAGGAACATGCTGTGCGCAGCCACCATCTGCATGCACTCGTGTATGGTGTAGCTGGGTTCTTCTGCTGCCCCACTGTTGTCACTGCTGTTGCTGCTGTTGGCTGTGCTGCAGGACCCAGTGCCATCAGTGGGGCCTGGGTTCACACGCAAACTGCCTGCGTCGCTGCTGCCCGGGCCACAGCTGTCCTGCAAAGACTTGCTGCTGTTGCGTCTTCGTCTTGTTGTTGGTGGGGATCCATCAGGCAGAGGATGGCTTGTGGTTTTGCACCGGGTCAGCACAACAGCAGCAGCAACAGCAACTGGCCGCACAAGACACGGTGCAGCAGCGACCAGCTGCAGTCCTCCATGGCCGGTGCAAGCTCTGTGCAGATTTGCTGTACCCAAGGAGCCGGTCCGAAGGAACATGGTGTCTCAGTGAAGCAGTGGGCTGGTTGGTCAAACAGGTATTGCTACTGCTGCAGGCGCCCTTTGCTGACCCTGAAACTCGAAATTCCAGTGAGCAGATAAAGAATTAGCAAACGGTGATAAGCGGTTTTGATTTATTGGAGATCGGCGGACGGCGAGTTTGGAGGACGAGGGGGGCAAGTCCAAGGCATAGTGATCGTCTTAGAAGGGGGCGTGTAACCTGACTGAGGTACTTTTCTATTGCCTTGGTACGATAAAGTATTACGAGACACCTTGCAGTACAGCATGTGTACGCCATTCGCATCTGGTCGGTTGGTGACGGGTTCAGCCAGGCTGACTGGTTCTACAACAACAGCAATGGTGCGCCGGTGTCAGGAAACAGCAAGCAAGTGCCGCAGCAGCAAAGCGCAAATCATCTTCAGTGAGGACGACGACGGCCTGCTGGCTACTGTGCCATACAACATGCCATCAGGGAAGGCCTTATGCGCTGCTTGCCATGCTTCACAGGCCTTGCACTTCAAGTGCTTTTTATAAACTCAGCAAAAGGTCGACAGGCATCCCGATTGAGCAATACTTGTGTACACTTTATGAGATGGTATCACCAGACCACATTCCTTCAAACCATATTGGTCCACCGTCGCTGCACTTGCTGCAGCCGTAACATTGCTTGCTGCAGGTGTCACTGCTCCTGCCGCAGCAGTCAACACACATGCTGCAGCCGTCAAAATTGGACACAGTAACATTGCCCATTTGAGGAGCCAATGTCAGGCTCGTTTTGGGCAGAGAAGAACAGCAAGAGCAAAGGAGCACTGGTCCTTAGAAAGACAATCAAATCTGTGACACACCAGTACCAAAGCTCATCACTGGACCTTTCCCAAGCAATAACTCCCTGCATGCTGCAGCCATCACCTTGCCTGCTACAGGCTGACAAGCCGTCATCTTGCTGGCTGCAACTGTCGCTGCGCATGCCGCAGCAACTACCGCGCAAAACCACAGTCATCACGATGCCCCAAGCTGCACTGTCTGCATGCAACAGCCGTCATGGTGACGGCTTTCACTGCAGCGCCTGCTGGATCCAGTCCGTCAGCTGCTGCTGCCTCAGTTCCTGTGAGCACTTGTCACAGTCGCTGACCCTGATCACCACCAGCACGTAGCCGCGCGCCTTGAGCGCCCTCCGGTATAGTGTGCAGTCATGCGGCACCCAAAGAAGTGAGCAGATATTTGGCACGCATCTGCGCGGGGCATTGTGATCAGCAGGCGGCAGGTCAGCGACGAGTACGCTACCACCCTTACACCACCAATGGCGCAACCTCAATTGACTCAACTACTTTTCAGATGCATATGCTTGCACAGCCTGATACAATGTCGATTCGTTCTTATACAATTTTTTAATACGGTGTTGTGTCAAATGTCTTTGTACGCGGCTTCACGCACCTGTTGCGGTACATCGTGCTGCCAGTTGGCGCCTGGTCTGGGTACCGGTAGTGCTGAGGCCCGTCCACCTCAATCACCAGCTGCCGCCCGCATGCTGAAGTGCACACAATGTCTGTCAGGCAGGCGTCATCCTCCACAATCTCCTCTTCCAGCACAGTCCCAGGCTCCACCACAGTGCTGGGCAGCCGCCGCACTGCTGCAGCCACCTGGCGCTGCGCCCAGGACCCTCTGCTGCCCGATACCACCGGCTGCAGCTGCTGCAGCCGCTGCAGCTGCTGCTTTCAGCGCTGCCGGCACTGCTCCAGCTGCTGCTCCTTCAGGCTGCCCGCCAGGCCCTGGCCATCGCCCAGCTTCTGATCACGCAGCCAAAGGTGCACTTGGTACATCACACCCAGGTCATAACCCTCTAAAGTGTCCCACAGCGGCCCAGCTGCAAATGCATTCTTCACAAACTCCTGCACCTGTCTGCCCTGTAAGCGTTCGTCCAGCAGAGCAGTCGCCCACAGCACTTTCAGCAGATGCCGCTGCCGCTGCTGCTGCTGCAGTGTCTGCGGCTGCTGCTGGAGCTGCACTGCCTTGAGCCACAGCGCCTCCAGAAGCTGCGGCCCCTGCTGCGTGGTCCCCAGCATGGCCAGCGCATGCGCTGCATTGCCAACCTGCTGCTCATCCATAACAGGCAGGAGCCGCTGCTGCTGCTCTGCTAGCCTGTCTAGCAGCCCTCTTGGTAGCACGCCAAGCTGCGCACATGCCAGCAGGCACTTGACTACACAGGCTGCTGCAACAGCCGGCACTGTGAGCAGCAGGCGGTCAGCTGCCTGATCCGCCAGCAGCTCCAGCAGCTGCAGCAGCTGCTCATCCCGCCGGTGCCCCACCACCTCGCCGCCAACATCTGCGTCAGCCTTCCTGGCAGTAAGCCACAGCTGCCGCACAGCCGCCATGCTGTAGCTAATATGCTGCAGCTGCTGCTGCGCGGAGCCGCTCGGGCGCTCCCTGGTGATGTACTCTGCTTGCTGCAGCAGCACTACCAGCCGCCAGGTGGGCACCTCCACGCGGCCGTCTGCCATGCCCTGCAGCGCTCTCTGAACCTGACTTAGGCAGGTTATGGCACCTGGCCTTGCCGCAAGCTGCTGTGTGCTGCCACTGAGCAGCTGGACCTGCCTTGGGGTGATGCTGCCCAGGGCGTCCCGTGCTGCACCCAGCAGCCAGATTATGTTGCAGAGAATCCAGCACCACTGGTCATCTTTGCTGTGCTTTTCCAGCAGGCGCACGCCCTGCTGCTGGTATGCTTCTAGCAGCTGCCGCAGCAGCTGCACCTCCTCGGCATTACCATGCTGCAGCTGCTGGTCTGCTGCGGGAGTTGCCTCCTCGGGCTGACCATCGTCTTCATACACACCTGCCTGCTGCTTCTGCTGCTGCTGCAGCAGCGATTGCAGACGTAGCTTCCGCAGTATGTCGGTCTGCAGTCTGGAAGATGCCATGGGGAAGGTGTGTCTGTTGATGAACACCTCCCGCCTCTCAAACAGCACCAGCAGCTGTCCTAGTGTGGCCTCAGTGCTGACCCAGCGTCTGATATTATCAGCAGCTGTGAGGCTGAGCACTACCCGGTAGTCCTCACGGTTAGGCTCCACCTGCAGGAGGCAGTGCGACAAGCTTGTCTCGTTACCAGTCACAATGTACAGTGAGCAGCACGTGCATCGCAAGACTGTGCCACACACACTGCAGCACATGGCCTCGTGACATCGTCAATTGCAGGTGCGGGAACTCAAGATGATGAGCAGCCTGTCTAGTTGCTGAGCACAAGTTGCGGCAGCCAAAGAAGGCATACTTCGCACATCGATGACAACAAGACACAGGTGATCTTGTAGCGTGCCATGCTTGTTTGGCAGCAGCCCGTCCATTGCACCTTGCATTCACACTGGCAGCACAATCGTATGCACATGCAGCATCAGCATACGCTATCAAAGCGCAGGCGCTCTGCAGGCTCACCCGGAAGCCAGGCCCGGATGCCTGCTGCTGCTGCTGCTGCTGCTGGCGCTGCTGCTGCTTCTGCTGGTGCCGCAGGGGAGCTTCAGGACCCTGCTGCCACACAGACTTGACGGAGGCGCTGTGGGCCCGCGCCTGGCGCGGGCGCATCCAATCTGGCAATTGTCTGAGTGACGGGGGAGCTGTAGGCACAGGAGAGAGCGCATGCCAGCTTGGGTGCGGTGCTGCTGAGCTGCTGCTGGAAGTGCTGCTGCTGCTGCTGCCACCGCCCCTGCTGCTGCTGGCTGTGCCTGGGCCACACTCGCTGCTGCTGACGGTGCTGCTGACCTGGCTGCTGCTGCCGGCTTCGTCAGGCTGGAAAGCAGGAGCAGGGCGAAGGCAGTTGCCAGTGAGTCTGCAAATCATGAGTATGCCCACAACGCTACCAGGCAGGAAGCATGATACAGGTACCACCCGACGATGCCTACACAACGCAGCAGCTGCTTGCAAGCTGCTGTGTTGCACGACATGGCCATCTGTATGTGATAGCAAGGGCAGCTTACCTTGTGCAGCTGGTGGGCAGAGCGCACCCTCCCTCGGGGGGCTCTCTTTGTCCTAGGTGGCTGCGGCACCTGCTGCTGCTGGGGAGGTATAGGCGGCAGCTGCCCCTTGCTTCCATCAGGGCCAGCATCGCTCAGCGGCTGAGCATTTGCGTTTGACTTGCGTGGCAGCCTGAGGCTGCCTCCTGTGCCCAAGCCACATTCTCTGCTGCTGGCCTGGCTGCTGCTGCCAGCTGCGGCTTCATCAGGCTGCGAGCCCTCAGGTGAGCCAGCTGCTTGCCTGTGTGACGCCGTTGAATTCACCCGTACACGCCGGCGTGTCGGTATTGTGTCGCAGGCCAGGTGGCAGTTGGACCCCTGCAGGCTGCTGTTGAGGCATGGTGTGCTACTGCTGCTATAGCTTCCAGCAGCAGTGATTCTTGGAATGTTCACTATGCTGGCAGCTGCTTGAGTGAGTAGGTGGCTCCTGCTGCCTAGATTGTGACCTGCTGCTGGTAGGCACTGACGAGGCAGTGACCTGAATTCAGCTTCGAAGCTGCATCGGGGTGCAACTGGTGCTGTGACAGTGGTCCTGCATTGTGTTGACAGCATTCTGGTGCAGCAGCGCCGCTTCCTGGATAGGCTAGACCTGCAGGTTTGACAAGGCAAGCCAAACTGGTGTGACACTTATATGCTCGACATTCCCAGGCTACTGGACTCGCCTATATTTGCAAGCCCACCTGTGGCGCTCACAGACATGCTGCACTGTCTGTTCCCTGAAGCTGGCCGTAGGCCGCCCCCATTTAGTCGACTGTTTGACGAGTCAAAGCTTTCAGTGCTATGTCGGAGCGGAAGCTCAACACACTTGGACAACACGTCACGCTCGCGCTCCAGCAACCCTAGCAAAAACAGCACCAACTTGCCTCGTCTTGATTCGTAACATCAAATAACTGAGTTGAAGACTTTGTAGCGAGGTAGCTGCACTTCGTATGCTGGTGCTGCCAAGTCGACCATGTCAGTGCGACTTGACACCATGGTTCACGTTCAAGCCCGATACTTACAATGCCGCTAAAAGTCCGGACGTGAGTCATGATTGCTGGAAATATGTTCGCGCTTGACCATCAACAGGCGCAGCTTGCGGATTGGCAGATTATCACATTTGTACTGCAGCTGCATGACGACAGCCCTGACAGCAGCGGCCTTGCCCTGGCCCTTGCCCAAGCAGAAGAAGCCAAGGAGATAGGCGGATTGTGTTAGAATGACTATTGCAGCCGAAGCAGCAGCCACCACATCCTTGAAACTGATGTCCAATGCTCACAGCTCATATCCACTGAGAGCTCTCAGTGCCTCGAGGCAGTGAACAACGGCAAGACGACTGCATCACTGGTACTGCCACCCCCAAGCGTTCTCAGAGTGGACAAAATACCGCGGTTTTGCAGCCATGCAATAATCATAAGCCGTCTGGTTGATGTTCATCAGCCAGCCACAATCAGCGGCTACCAGTATCAGCATGCTGAAGGCTATCGCAGCGCCTCTCAGCCGCCACTCTTTGCATGCTGCAGCCATCATCGCACCTGCTGCAGCGACCGCGCTGCCCGCTACAGCAGCCACAGCAGCCCAACCTGCCATTCCTGCATGCTGCAGGCAAGCCTGCGCCGCTGCAGCCGTCATGGTGACTGCTCGCACTGCAGCGCCTGCTGGATCCAGTCCTCAAGCTGCTGCTGCTTCTGCTGCTGGGGGCAGCTGTGCCAGTCGCTGCCCTTGATGATGACCAGCACGTAGCCGCGCGCAGCCAGTGCCCTGCAGCGATACAATGGGCGGCCGTGCAGGGCGTATACAATGTTCATCAGCTGTGTATGATATGTTGTCAGGGAGCGGAAGAAGAGCGGGGTTCATCCAACAAGTGCGTGTTGGACAGTCAGTGCCTGCCAATTCCCACCAATGTTATGCTTGCCAAAAGCCACGACAGGCACCTCGCCCCGCCACTGGAACTTCCCATCTTCTGTGATGTCCTGTCCAGCACACAGCGCAGCCAGCCCCGCCACATCACGCGGCAGCGCAGGATAGTGGCGCAGCTGCATGGGGCAGGAGCACAACATGCACAATGCCAGGGTCGGGTTTGTTTGCAGCAGCCGTTCTGTGCATAAGCATGTCTGTTTGTCACGCCAAACAGTGCGGTTGATCATGGCAGCAGCCAGCGCAGTGACACCGCACGGCAGCTGCAGCAGCAGGCAGCAGCGGTTCAAAAAAATTGTGCACCACAGAGTATCTCAGTGCTGTCACAGCCAAGCAAACTTTCATGCCACATGCGTACCTCGCCACCCTGATGGTGTCATATCGGCAGCGCAGATCCATTTCCAGCAGCCTCTGCACAGCACCTCTGCCAGGCACCTGTACACAAACTCCAAAGACAGCGTGGAGACTGCACCCACCAAAAAAGTAGGAGCACCCGCTGCTTATATAGCACAGCTCCAGCCACTGCCCCTTCCTCCGGGGCCGATGGTGACGTTGCTAAGGCTTAAATGGTAACTTGATAATGGCAGCTGCAGCCAATGCCCCACCTGCCCCTGTAGCACCTCCAGAGATGCCTTAGCATCTGCTAGCGCAGAGTGTGCTGCGCCCTCATGGCTGCGCCCGCAGTAAAACTCCACAGCAGCAGTTAGGTCGCGCCGCTCCTGCAGGCAGAACAGCTTGAAGGAGTCCACGATCGTGGCCCCTCTCGGCGGGAAGTTTGTAATGCCGGCACGCTTGAACTCGGCCCTGCAAGCAGGTGGCGGGAAAGCGCAGTGTCACTTGGAGTGACAAGATTAGCTGCAAATGGGTGCAGCACACAGACATCAGCAGGGCATGCTGTCACTTGGGACGAAGATCGCCAAACACATACATCCCAGGAGTGCCTCACAGCATTACTTGATCTGTGTCTCTGCGTTGCTGTCGCAAGCTCAGCAGCAGCGCTGCATTTGTTAGCCACAGCGGCCCACCTTATGAGGAGAACGTCAAACCTCCTTGCATTAAAGCCGTGAAGGTCGCAGTCTTGCATGAAATGCATGTACTCGACAGCAGCAGCGTCCCCAAACTTTGGGCAGGTTGCCACATCGGCATCTGTGATGCCGTGAATGGCTGTGGCCTCAGCTGGTATGGGGATGTCTGGATTGAAGCGGTGCGGGCCCAGCACCTGCATCTGCAAGCGTTCATGTAACAGTATGTGCAGGCGTTTGTGTATGGTGTGTAGGGATCGGCGCAGTGTGGACGACGCATTGGCATTGACGCAGTGGTGCCAGGGCATACAGAGCACCAAAAGCTCCGGTAGTCGATTCCAGGATTAGGCAAACCACTGTAGGGTTGCTGCTTGCTCAGTAAGTGGCATACACATCAGCCCTGCCCGCCCCCGGCTAGCTTGCCTTGCATGTGCTTGCATGCACCCCGCTGCCGCTGCTGCTGCATGGCCAGTTCAGGTCTGTGATGCATCCCACTACACATGCGGCAAAATCACACAGACCACGAAGTGCTACATTTGCCATCTGGCATATCGCTGGACTGCTGCAGCCTCCTTCATTTCTGCTGCTGCTGCTGCTGCTGCTGCTGCTGATTGCACTTGCTGCTGCACCCTTACCGTGCCATCTGGCATGAGCTTGATTGCTGCGATCTCCACGATCCTGTCACGCGTGACATCTGTGCCTGTTGACTCGATGTCAAAAGTGACAAGCGGCCTGCTCAGCATCAGCGGGCCTGCCAGGCAGCACAGGCACACATGAGGCAGTACAGGCACACATGACAGAGGCAGTACAGTAAACGGTGGTCCAGGGAAACTGCGCAGTCACATGCCTGCCTGTCTGCCTTACAGTTACTTGCTTGCAATGCTATTGGCCGCTGGGCTGCATAGAACTGGCAGCCTATCACATGCGCAATACTGTGATGTGCAGGGTAGCTTGCAGTTTGGACGCAGCACACTCCCAAATGCCTCTGCTGATGCTGCTCACCAGCTTGCTGCTCCTGCTGCTGCTCCTGCTGCTGTTCCTGCTGCTGCTCGCCACCCTGCTGCAGCCATGCCCGCTCCCGCTCCTGCTGCTCACCACCTTGCGGCTGCGGCTGGCCAAGCGCCTGCTCTGCTGCCCTGCCAACATGCAGCAGGCTGGTGCCGTCCACCACATTCTGCTGTGCCATCAGACTCTGCAGTGATGCCAACGGAGCTGGCAGTGCAGCATATACCTTCAGCTGTGTACAGGCTGAGATCACATCTGCTGCCCCCTGCAGCTCCTTGGCAGTCGCTGAGGAGGCTGCAGCATCCAGCCGGGAGGCATATGCATTTGCCAGCTGCAGGATCAAGTCACGCAGCTGCACATTGCTCCACAAACTCTGCAGCTCGGCGCCACGCAGCTGTGGCGAATTCTTGGCGCGCTGGTGCAGGGCCGTCACTCCCAGCAGGAGGTACCGCACAGGTTGCAGCTCCGTTCTCAGCTGACAGTAGTTGCCTGCCTCACTGGATGCAGCCAGCAGCTGCAGCGCCTTTTGCAGCAGCTGCTGCACCTTGCCCATCAGCGGCTGTAGCTCTTGCATGCTGCTGTTGGCTGAGAGGCTACCGCTCAAGGCCTCCACTACTGTGCTGACCTGCCTGATGTGTTTTGCCTCGGAGAGGCGCTGCACAAAGAGGTCCCGCAACTGCTGCAGCAGCAGCTGCTGCTTGCTGGTTAAGCCAATAAGATCCCTCTCGCCCGCTGCACCCAGCACCCACGCTGCATTGCTCAGCAGCCACAGGTCTGCTGCAGCAGCTCCGCCGCTCTGCTGCAGCAGCTGGCATGCCTTGTCAATATAGCTGCTCACCAGCTGTACCATTACTGGTGCATCTGTGGGTCTGCTGCTCAGCACTGCTTGCCGCACTTGGAAGCTGGTGCTCCCCCATTCATAGAGCTTTGTCTGGTGACTGTTCAGTATCCTTGAATGCAGGCTTGACAGTCCTGCTGCGCTGCATGTTGAGCTTGCCTCGGACTCAAAGGATGTAGCATTGTCATAATCCTGCAACATCGCAAACACCACAGCAACTGGCTCAGACGCTGCATCATGTTCTGCAGCATTGCCGTGACAGATTCTGAGTAAGCGCAGGCAGTGGTTATGCCGTGCATGAAGTGATGGTGTACATGTGGCATGCGCAAGCTGAGTTACTGATGCTTGTAATTTTGCTTGAAAGTGTGTGTGCTCCCCAACATAACAGCTGGTTTGCTGGCTGTGCGCTTTGGGATGCCTCTAGCTGCCATGTCCTACAAGGCGCATGCAAAGCTGACCATAGGCAGTGCAATATGCAGCGAACTCCATGTCTTGGATGAAAATCTGCTGAAGTGTGTGTGTCCCAGTCCTGCAAAGCAGCTACAATCAGCTGGCAATCATATCAGCATTGCCAGCTGTCGGTGCTTGCACATCACAACATGACCCACCAGGGAAGCAGCAGCAGAGTTACTAGTCCAGGATGCCTCGTACTCCGACCCTCTTGAAGGCTGCAAGTGCACAGCTAAGCTGGCGGGGCCTGAGAGGATTGGGCTGGTCTTGGTTGGCCCATGGGAGACCAGATGCGGTGTGTTGCCGCATAATGGAGCTCGACTGTTGTAGCTTGTACTGCAGGAACTGCTGCTGCTTGAGCTGAACACTGCAAGTTGTGTGCTGTTCTTGAACCTGAATATCAACAAGACACCTGTTGGCAGGTTATGGCTGAGTGGTTTGCTGCTCTGCCTGTATTCACTGGCAGGCCTGCATTGCCAGCGAGCGTGCTCCTAGCTGCCATTGGACCCCTGCTGACAATTGAACAGGAGGGTAACGCGGTGATTATGCGCTGCAGTACAAGATACTGTACTCAGTTGCTTGTGACTGATCAACTCGCCTGAAAATGCGCGCTAGCAATGGCACGCCCACGCTTCTCAACATCTGTATGTCGACCAGCGCATGACTGGCCAAGTCCATGGCAGGGGACCCTTTCTACATAGTATATTTGTTTTGAATAAAGCTGCAATATCAATAAGGTGTGAAATTCTGGAATATAGCACGAGAGTACCTGCGAAACCCTGGTTGCTGCTGCCGCTTGTTGTACTGCTTCAGTGCCAGCTCAGTCAACGCAAACAGAGGCAACGAAAGCAAACCACCAGATTTTGCATTTTTACCGACAGGAATTCGTCGACCCGCATGCTTGAGTTGACGTGTGCAAGTCAATTCCTCCGCGAGGGCCTCCGCGAGGGCTTCACCAAATCCTCCATTTCCGGACGGCGACACAGCAAGGAAGTCGTGAAAAACGAGAATGCTACAGAACGACACAGGAAAGACCTTTGAACACAACCCAGGACAGGTGCACTGGCCCCCCAGCACACTTCCCAGGCACCACCTACACCTTGGCAGCTGTTTACTCGCTTAACCACCATTTAGCAAGTGTAAAGAGTTGCAGGTAACACACAAGTGCGAGGAGGAGGATCTGCATCCCTGCATATGATCGTCCCCTGTGTTATGCTTTTTGGAGGCAGCACCCTTGAAGCTGTCACAGGTCCAAACACAGCAGCAAACCAAGAATGATGTGTCAATGTGCACAGCACTAGTGCGCACCAAACAGGCGATTTATCTGTCACGAATTGTATAAAGAGTTACAGCGTGCATGCAGGTACTTGTCAATGGCATCGCCGCGACTTTGACAGCGCAGCGGGTGCAGCAACAAATGCTGATCCACACGTCCAACTGCACAACTGGCTGCAGTAGGGCCTACAGCGTCCACACGTAACCGTCACACCCCCTTGCACAGCTCCAACACGTACGTAGCCTTCGTTGCTATGTCTTGACCCAGTACCACGACAAAGATGTTGAGCTACGTCAGCTGCTGTGGATTGCTCAGCCCCTGCTTCTGGTGCATGTTGCGCAGCTGCCCGCACGCTGCTGCTGCCTCCAGGCCGCGTGTTGTCCTCACGCTGACAGGCAGCCCAGCCCGCTCCAGCACTGCCTTAAAAGCATCAACGCGAGCTCTGCTGGGGCGCTCAAACTCAGACTCGCCCACAGGGTTCCAGGGAATGAGGTTCACATGGCTCATCAGCTTGTAGTGGCGCAGCAGCGCCAGCAGCTCCCGCGCCTGGCAGCATGGAAGCGGCGGGCGGGCGGGCGGGCAGGCAGGCAGGGCAGGGAAACATGTTTGGCGCCGCCAACATCCATATCAACGCAAGGCAAAACGAAGAGTGCTATAAGAGCTAGAAAAGCAACATAGCACACAGCAGCGCCAGCAGCTCCCGCGCCTGGCAGCATGGAGCAGGCAGGCAGGCAGGCAGGCTCATCAGCTTGTAGTGGCGCAGCAGCGCTAGCAGCTACGCGCCTGGCAGCATGGAGCAGGCAGGCAGGCAGGCAGGCTCATGAGCTTGTAGTGGCGCAGCAGCGCCAGCAGCCCCCCCCCCCCCCCCCCCCCCCCCGCCTGGCAGCATGGAGCAGGCAGGCAGGCAGGCAGGCAGCCAGGCAGGGCATGGAGGCAGGTTGGTGCCGTCAACATCCACGTAATTGCACGGCGAAGCACACAGTGATACGGAAAAGAGCAGCACCATTGCACAGCAGCTGTCACCAACGATGTGCAGCTGTTGTGAGCGCAGGCAGCAAGCAGGAGTCACAGCAGGACACACGCCGCAGCTATGCAGGGCATTACCAAATGGCATGATGTGCCAGCCGCATGCATCCTTCAAGCTGGCATCATGGCTGGTACACCAACAGCAATCCACATCAACTCAACTTGGACACGCTGTCACAAACGAAGCTTCCACCTGCCTGTGAGAGGCGGACGTTGCTATGCATTGCACTTAAACCTTCACACGCACTGCTGCTGAAGTTGGGCAGAGAGTGTTTGTTACACACGGATAACACTGGTGTAACAAGTGCTTGCAACAGGGGCATGTGCTGCTTACGTGCTCAGGTGCATCGTTGGTGCCGCTCATCAGTGTGTACTCGAAAGTGACGCGCCGCCCAGTGGCCTTGAAGTACGCTGCGCAGTCCTGCAGCAGCGCCTGCAGCAGCACGGCAGCACAACCACCACATGCAGGCAGCAGCCAGCTAACAAGATGTGCAGCAAGAGGCTTGCGATGAGCTATGCTGGTGCCCATCAGCCGTCGTTCACCCAAAAGACCTGCATAACTTCTGCCACCACACAAGCATGTGTGCTCACCAGAGCCTTGGCCAGCATTCAATCTGCGTGCTGCATGCAGAGCATGATGGCTGCATCGAGCATTCTAGATGCATGGATCAGAATCAAACAAGTACGGCTATGCAGATGAGGCTGCAAGCCAGGTGCAGCACGTGCATCAGCAGCAGCAGCAGCAGCAGCAGCGGCAGTGCGGTGGCGTACCTCTAAAGGGTATGCAGCGGCACTGGGCACCAGCTGCTTTCTCAGCTCCTGGTTGGGCGCATGCAGGCTGACAGCAAGCGTCGCTGTCAGCTTGTGCTGCGCTAGCCTGCAAGCAGCACACAAACACGCATTTCTGTCATATTACACAAACACGCACCCACGTGAACCAACTCTCTGTCAGGTGGTGCCGGCAGCACTGAGGCAACCACGCTGCAATGCAAATCACGTGCAAGGCATACACTCCCAAGTATGTACAGCAGCACTTGCTGTGCTGCCTCATCATTTGTGCATCGACATGCAGCTGCCCGACTCGCGTCACTGCCAATCCCTTCAGCTGCCGCACACCTCGCACCTGTTGATTGCATTTGGCACGCCCACAGTGCTAATGGTGATGGCCCTGCCTGACATGCCCAGCTGCTGCTGCATCAGTGCTGCTGCTGCCACCACATTGGGCAGGTTTAACAGGGGCTCCCCCATGCCCATGAACACTGCAAAGGTGGGCGGGGCAGATGTACATGTCAACAATCGCAACGCAACGCAACGCAGCGCAGCGCAGCGCAGCAAGAGGTTAGGCACGCATATATGTTGCTGCCATGTCTGCTGCCGTCTTGCTGGTTGCTGGCGTGCTGAACAGCCGCTGCCTACGACGGCTGCCCTGCCGCGGTGCATCATTGACACAGTACGCATAAGCCAATGGTTCTATCGGCCCTGCGCACCACTGCAGCGGATGGGTTAGGGAGCTGCAGCTGCGCATCACGCTGTAACAACAATCCAGCCGGCTGCGCACTCACCCACGTTGCTTGCGCATGTGCCATGTAGCTCGCTCGCACAGCCGAGGTTGACACCACAGACACAATAGTCCCCCAAATACATTGATGACATGCCTGCTGCTGCTGCTGCTGCTGCCTGTTATCATGCTGCACGGCTGCTGCAAAGCACTGCCAGTGCAGCAGTGCTGGCCAGCCGCGGGTGCCTGTTATCATGCTGTGGTATCTGTCTAGCCGGCGGCGCACTCACCCACGTTGCTTGCCCGTGTGCCGTGCAGCTCGCTGACAGCCAGCACCTGGTCAACGATCTCGTGTGCGGTCAGGTTGCGCGCAAAGCCGCCCTTGCCTGTAGCGCAGAAGGTGCAGCGCATGGGGCAGCCCACCTGGCAGAGAAACAGCAACGGCAGCGGCAGGACAAGTGAGACACGACAAGTTGTGGACGTGCTCGCTCCTCGCTTAACTTAACAACTTGACAACTGGCACTCCTGTAATGTCAGATGACGGCAAACACAAGAGGCAGGCAAGCTTGCAGCAGCCGCCCTTGCCTGTGGCGCAGAAGGTGCAGCGCATGGGGCAGCCCACCTGGCAGGCATGCAGGCAGCAGCGGCAGACACGCAGCAGGCCAAGTGACAGATGATGCGTTCTGAAGAGGAATCGGCGTCTGAGGTACCATGTGCAACATGTTTTGAGCTGATGGGTTGATCTGAGGTTTGCAGTGGTTGACCGCTGCTGGCATCGTTGCAGGCCAAATAACAGCAGGCAGACAAAGGAAGCATGCCTGATAGCATGCAGCTGGCAACAGCAGCTGCATGTGGCAGCTTCCGTGCAACACCCACAGCTAAGACGCGCGTGATGCGCACCCAAACACAACACAGCAGCGGCACACACCTGCGACGACACGCAGACAGTGAGCCGTTCTTTGCTGCTGTCCTGGGCAGGAATGCCCACTGCTTCAATCAGCCGCCCCTCCCCTAGCTGCAGCAACAGCTTGCTGGTACCGTCTGGAGCCCGTACGGTGTGATGTACCGCAGAGCGGCCAGTCTTCACGCCTGCTTCCTGCAGCTGCGCGATGAAGCTCGCTGGCAGGCCTTTGATATCTGCAGGAAGAGGGGGTGAATGCAGCAGGTTGCTGTTAGCCGTGCGTGGTGATATGTGTGAGAAAGTTGTTGTGTGGGTGAATTTGACGTTTGCAGAGCTCCAATGCACTAAGGCAAGCTGCAGTTGTGTTGCGTGCCCGTTGATTGACCATGCACATCGTTTGCATCAGCAGCTGCGCCATGCCAGCCGGTGCGGGGTACGATGCGGGGGATTGTAATACGACAGTTTTAGGCATGATAAATGCACAATTGTACCTGCTGTAACCACTGCGCGTGTCACCAAGCTTTTTGTGGTCATGGCTTTCTGCCGTCACCCTAGTGCACCTGCTACATGCTCTGCTTGGTTCACCAGCCAGCTGCCTGCCCTCTCATCACCAGCTACCACATCATAACCAGCTACGTTTTCATATCCAGCTGCTGATACGCAATCCGTTTGCCCTGCCACTCAACCACACGCTATCTGCGGTTGCACAGCGCACCCAAACTCACAAACGCAGTCAACCCACCTGCTACTCGCCTGGCTCCTTTCATGATGCCGTCAGCAAGCTGCTTGTCCCTGTACCGCCGCACGCTGCTACAAAGCACACCCCAACTCATACCCGCAACCCAGCCCACCTGCTACCCCTTGGCTCCTTTCAAGATGCCGTCTGCGAGCTGCTTTCCCCTGTACCGTCACGCGCTGCTACAAAGCACACCCCAACTCACACCCGCAAACCAGCCCACCTGCTACTCGCTTGGCTCCTTTCAGGATGCCATCCGCAAACTGCTTTCCCCTGTACCGCCGCACGCTGCTACAAAGCACACCCCAACCCACACCTGCAATCAACCCACCTGCTACTCGCTTAGCTCCTTTCAGGATGCCAGCTGCCAGCTGCTTGCCCCTGTACGCCGGCTGCCCCATGCTCTTGGCCAGCTCCCCTAGCTGCTCTGCAGTTTGCCCAAGCAGCACCAAACCAGCACTGCTCGCAGCAACGCTGCTCGCAGCAACGCTGCTGCTGCTGCTGCTGCTGCTGCTGCTGCTGCTGCTGCTGCCATGCAGTGCGCTGGCTTGCTGCTGGGCTGTTTGCACGAGGCCCGCATCTACTGCATTCCAAGGACCATCACGCACTGCGGGGTCCCTGCAGCAGATGTATACAGCAGCAGACAAATACAGCAATGTAACTGGCACCTGCTTAACCACTGTTTCACGATGTTGTAAAAGTGGCCGCTGCAGCTGCAACAGGCCGATGGATGACAGCCGCTGGCTCACCCAACCAGTGCTGAGCACACTGCCGTCGTAGTGTACTGCTTATCCTGAGCAATGATGCAAGCAGGGGCTTCTCTCTGGCGTGCCGTGGCTGCTATGTGCAATGCAGCATGTGCAGCGTGGCGAAGCTGGCTGTCAATCAACTGCCAGCAGCACAAACGCAGCTAACAGCCTCAGAGGCATGCAGCTAACAGCCTTAGACGAATGCAGGAGACAACAGAACACTACTGGACTGCAGCGCAGCATGTCATGCGCCTGTGTGTTTTCACTGGCTGTACAGGTTATCAATGGGCATGCCAGGGATACAGGTTTGTGAGCACAGCGCTGACAAGGATCATGTGTGCAGCAAGCATGCCACATGATGGTCACCGTCTGCCCTGCTTACCTGGGGACAAAGGTGGGGTCGACTGCTGCCTCGGCGGCTGCTGCTGCAGCTGCTGTGGGGCTCCTCCTTTTCAGCAGGATGCTGCGAGCACTGGGCACTGGTGGTGGAGCTGGCCTGGGCAACAGCCTGCTGCTGCAACTGCTACTGTTGCTGTTGCTGCTGCTACATCTCGCTCCTGCCTTTCCTACAGAGAGGTGCATATCAGCAGCAGGGAAGCAGGCCTCTACTTTGCTGATGCACAGTCTGCCCGGGCGGCACCACCACTGTTGAGCATACACAGCCGGTGTGTACAAAGAGAGCAGGCGAAACCTGGACATGCCCGCAGCGTGTTATAATAGGATTTTTTCTTGAGCTGTCGCCTTACTAGTGGCATGTGCGAAGTTCCTGCTGACAGGAGAGGAACCCTTTTGACAGTGACACCATGGAGACGAGACGATGCAGACAAAAGGTGGCTAACGCTAGCATATGTTCAGCACCTTTTAAGCTGTAAAACGCTGCGGTGGCAGTGCTGGGGAGACGGGCAGCAGCAGCGGCAGCAACAACAGCAGGTCCTGCTGTGAATGGACCTGCTAGCAGCCTACGGCTCTGACTGTGATACAGATAGCACAGAAAACGCAGCTCCGTTGACGGCTGCTATTGGCGGGGATCCAGCAGGTGATCGGGCAGCAGCACAGCAGCACCATGTGGAGACAGCTGACCTTGACCAGGCACCACAGCGAAAGAGGGCTCGCCTGAATGACAGGTAAAGCCTGGCCTTTGCTTGTTAGCGTTCCTGCGAGTGACTAGCACCAATCTTGCACGGTCTGAAGTGGTTTGTCGTGGCGTGGTGTCTCCTGCAGGGCTGGCAGCAGCAAGACGCTGGGATCAGCTGCAGCAGGTGCGGGTGAGAACTGCTTCTTGCTTCAACAACGGAGACGGCAGTGCCGTGTTGCAGCTGCTGGAGAGCTTCTGGGCAGCACAGCAGGCAGCGCTGCTGCAGCCTCAAGCTGCACTCAAGCCTGCTGTGTGAAGGCCTGTCCTTTCCAGAGAGACGTGCTGCCTTCACTGTGGCTGGGCACAGCGGCCCATTTTCACCTGCCGGCAAAGCTACCAACAATTACACTGGTAGCCGTTACTGTGCCATGCCTGTTTGACAATGTGCTGTTTTGCTGTTGCTGCAGCAACAGGGCAGGCGGCTACTAGTACACAGACTGCCTTGCCTGCCGAGCCTGCACGTGTGCGCTGCTTCCCACTTGTCGAGGGCTTGTTCCCTACAGTGGTGTATGTGCCAGGTGGGTGGCTTGCAATGCACTGCAGCAGCAGAGGTGGCAGCAGCACCAGCAGCATTGATAGGAACAGGGATGGCTGGCAAGTGCCAGGTGGGTGGCTGGCAATGCAATGCAGCAGCAGAGGTGGCAGCGCCAGCACCAGCAATACTTTGTTGTAGGGATGGGTGGCCAGTGCCAGGTGGTTGGCTTGCAATGCACTGCAGCAGCAGAGGTGGCAGCACCACCAGCAGCAATACTTTGTTATAGGGATGGCCGGCCAGTGCCAGGTGCTTGGCTTGCAATGCACTGCAGCAGCAGAGGTGGCAGCACCACCAGCAGCAATAGTAGGAACAGGGATGGCTGGCTAGTGCCGATTGCTGGCTGCCCAAGCATTGCAGCAGCAGAGGTGGCAGCACCACCAGCAGAAGCGTCTGGAGCCGGACATCACCAGTTACCCAGTGACTCTCTTCTGTCAGCTCTGCCTATCGCTGTAATGTCTGCTACCAGTTGCCCATGTCGGAAACTTCCAGAAAACTTGCACTCATGCATGCTTATCAGTATGCATGGCATCGCCCAGTGCTGTGCGCCCTGCTGCATTGATCTGACCAGCGCTTGTGTTGATTTGTTGGCACGCTGCACATGATCTGCTTGCAGTTCCTGAAGCAGCAGCGCAGCAGCTGCAGGCCCTGGCAGCACAGCTTGTCGCTGCCGTGGCAGCAGCTGGCCTAGCACCACAGTGTCACCAGCAGTCCAATGCAGGCGAAGGCAACAGCAAGCTGCTGCTGTGGCCCACCTGCCCTCCTGCTGCTGTCAGCAGCAGTGCCAGTAGCAGCACGCCAGCAGATGATATCACCAATTCTCAGCAGCAGCAGCAGCAGCAGCAGCAGCAGCAGCAGCAGCAGCAGCAGCAGCAGCAGCAAGATCAAGCAGAGGATACAGCTGCACCTGCTGCCGTGCCGCTGCATCTCAGCCTGAGTCAGACAGTGCCCATCCGATACGGCCAAGCAGCATCACTCACAGCCGCACTTCAAAAGCAGCTGAAGCCCTACAGGAGGTTCAAGGTGCAGCTTTCGGGGCTGGTGTGTCTGACAAACGAGCAAAAGACGCGCACGTTTGTGTGTCTACGCGTGGCTGATGGGTTGCAGCAGGTGAGCATGTGTTGCAGCGGATAATGCGGTGTCATGCTGGCGCCTGGATGCACTCATGAGTGCAGTTTGTTTATTTTTAGCGTTAGAAATCAACAGCAGCTTCTGTTGAAGCACAACAGAGGGTGCGGGCTACTTGCTTTTTGAATCTTCCCGGGTTGCCCTGGCAGTCAGTCAAACAAGAGAATTGGCGCCCTGTTCTGTGTGCGGCTGTCACCACGCCATGTGCGGCGCTGCACATGGCCATGTCTATTTGTCGCAGGCCGCACATCTGAGCTGGCATTTGCCGCAAATGTGTGTCCTGGTGCCTGCAGGTGCTGCGCATGATCCGGCAGGTGGTTGCTGCTTTCATGCTGCCATGTCGGAGGGCGCACACTTGAGTAAGCGGTTGCTGTGTGTGCTGGTGCCTGCAGGTGCTGCGCATGGTCAGGCAGGTGGACGGTGCTTTCATGCTGCCATGTCGCAGGGCGCACACTTGAGTAAGCGGTTGCTGTGTGTGCTGGTGCCTGCAGGTGCTTCGCATGATCCGGCAGGTGGATGCTGCTTTCACGCTGCACGGCCTGCCAGAGTTTTACGAGGTGAGCGGCAGCGGGTGTTGTTTTTAGCCTTGCTGCACAGTTGGTCTGTGCGGGCTGGCATGATTTGCTACAGGGTGGCATTGTCTGTGCCGTCATTGCTTGCCCAGGCAGTCAAATGCAGCTGTTGTTTTCTCAACATTTGCTTGCATGCTTGTTGATGCTGCTCCTGCCTCCCTGTGTGTTTGTTCATCTTCCGCTGCTGCGTCTTGATCTTCAGCACCTTGTTGAGCTCGTGCTGGCCCTGACTGCTGCTGCTGCTGGTGGTGGTGGCTATTGCAGAACCCGGTGCCCCATGTAACCCTGGCGTGGGCACCAGGCGACCAGGCGCAAGTGCTGCAGCAGTGGCTAGACAGCTTCCAGCACTCGCCAGTGGCTTTTGCGGTGAGCAGCATGAGATACGTTGTCAGCGTGTGCTTTCGGGCACTCGTTTCTCCACCGACAATTGCTGCGGCTGCTGCAGGGCATTACCTGATGCTGCTACTGCCGCGAGATGCAGCAGCCTGCGTGGCTTGAAGTGCTTGCCATGCTGAAGGTGTTGCAGCTTGCTGTAGGTGTTGAACTGCACTGGTTGCTGTAGTGTATCTGATTTTGCACACCGGTTGTGAGCCGATATGTGGTACTGCTGTGAACCTCCGCAGGTGTCGCACGTGCAATGCCAAGTAGGCAAGATCAAGCACACAGTGTGGCAGGTTTGAAGCAGCAGCAGCGGCAGCAGCAGCAGCGGCAGCATGCCAGGAGAGCTCCAGCACAGTGCTCCTGCACAGTGCAGTGCCTGCCTCATGGCTGGCTGCAGGAGCTGGAGCAGCAACATTGTGGTGGAGGAAAAGGACGAATTAATGGAGAAAAAGAGGTGCTGCGGGCCTGAGAATCAAGTGCAGGAGCGCAGCATTTATGCCGATTTCAAGAGGCTTGCCACCAGCTATTCAAGTGAGTGGTGCCGGCAATGCTGCAAGCCATTTCTGTACAGCGGTCTGTTGATGTCATATCATTCATCTTCGTTCATCTTTTTGCAGGACTGATGCTATGCGCCTCAGCAGAAATGTGAAGAAAACTGAAATCCAAACACAGTTCAGCAGCTTGTTTGAGGAGACACAGTAGCGGGTTAGTGCAGCGGCACTACAGCGCTTTCTGCGTAACAAAGGTGTTTGTGACATTTCATGTTTTGTTTTGCAGCGCTGTAATGTTTTAAATTCACGCCTTTGTTGTTGCGGCTGCCCTTGACGTTGCTGTAACAGGTGCGCAAGCTGGCACATCAGGTGGTGCTGCCTGCAGCTGGCCTCTTTCGGCAATAGCTGTGGTTGGGCAAGAGCTGTAATCAGCTGCAAAGTGGTGGCTCTGGATGGCTTAAGGTGGTTGGTAGCTGCGGCGTGCCAGCTGCTTTGCATGCACGTTGTGCTGTGTGGCGAGTGCTGTGTGCACCTCTCTGGTGTTTTCAAAAACCGGGTGCGGCGTACCACACAGCGTGCCGTGTCGTTGTTGACCTGACAGCACAGTAATGTAATGGCATATGTCTGGCCGACAGCAGTTATGGGCATCAGTGCAGCGCGGTTGCTGTGTTGCCAGCTGTGCAGGCTCGTTTACTGTCTGCACATGTAGGTGTTGCCTTGATGGGCAAGCACCGCAGTGATTTGTGTAGACAAACATGTCTTCAAGAGACGCGGCATTGGCATGTACTACAACCAGGTAGCATGTACTACAACCTGGCCACTACAACTTGTGCCTCACGGCTGTTCTTGGCATGGTGTTTGCTGGTCAGGGCTAGCCACTGAGCTGCCGCAGCAGCAAGCTCCATGCATATGGTGCTGGAAAGCAATCCAGGCATGCTTTGCAGCAACATTCTTCGGTGAATGAATGTGCTCCTGCTGGCAGATCCCAGCTAACGCTGAGCGCGAGGTATGCACACATTATGATTTTGTGTTGTGCAGCCTGCAGCTAGCCAAGCCAGCATACACAATGCAGGCGCAAAATGGTAACGTGGCCCCTGCAACCTTCTCATATCACAAGTTTGTCCCTAACAACGAGGACATATTATCGGTCTCGACCTGCCTTGCGCAGGGCAGGGCCCGAGTGCTGCTGGTGTCAGGGCTCTAGTCATGCAGTACACACGAACCTCATACACAGATGTGCACGTCGCGTCTAGCGAGCTGCAAACACTTTGATTCATAGCGTCGCAATTGTCGCACTCCACTGAGTTCAATGGCAATCGTATGCCTGGGGCTCTACCGTGGAGCTTGGTTTTAGTCGCACCGCCATGAGGGGCTTTGCATGACCAGCTTGCGGCGCACTGCTGCTGCAATCCAGTACAATCAAACCACGTATTTTACTTGTTTCACACAACACGAGGCAATATGTCGCTGTAGTTTGATAGGGTTTCCTACGCGCCAAGGTATCGGGTTAATCCAAGTCTGCTGCGTCCTTGCCCTGACAGAGCTCAGACAGCAAGGAAAAAGGTTTTCAATGCAGTGGTGAGAGTATAAAAATGGCTGCTGGGTTCACAGAGTAGCGCATGTGCGCCTGAGCACACAGGTGCGCCTGCTGCAAAAGGGCGAGTACAGCGGCCATTCAATACTGAGCAGAACATTTCCAGGGAATTTCACCTGCCTCGGTGCACTCGCAGGTGAAAACTGTCGGGGGCACGGCGCGTCATCGCCAACATGCAGCAGCTAATAGCACAGTCCAGCAGGCTGCACTTCAGCATGCCTGCAATGAGCATTGCCAATTCCAAAGCAGGAACTGCCGCTCCAGGCAGACCCACTGGGCCTAGCAACTGCCTGCCTCGGTCAACACGACCACCAGCAGCTTTCCCTGCAGGGCTCCAGGGCTTCTCAGCATCTTCCTATAGCCTGGGACTTATAGGCAGCAGACTTCCTGCAGGCTCCAGCAGCACCCAATGGCGGCGCAGCTGCTGCAGCAGCAGCAGCAGCGGCAGCCCCATTGACCCCAGACCCTTCTCAGCAGCATTACAAAAGGCAGCCTGGCAGCAAAGCTCACTTGGGCCTCCTAAGCCCCGCAGAAGGACCTTTCCTCGCACGACCAGCACCCCACATCAGGTGAGGAGCTGTGTTGCCTCTGCAGCATGTGGTGTGGTGTTGACATAGAGACTGCATCATTTGCGTGCATGCAAGCAGGCTGTTGAAGCATCCAAGAAAGTTGCAGTATCACTGGTGTGTCAAGCGATGCTGCCTTGAGCCAAGCCATGCCTAGAGTGACTCTGCATGCTGGCAGCTATACAGCATGCGGTCAGCTCAGCCGTAGCTCACGAGATTGATGCAGTTGTTAGCTGCGCTGTGTGCGCATAGTTCATTGCTCCCGGCCTTCGCCTGCACAGGATACTTTGGAGAACTAACGATCACTGCCTCCTTGAACTATGCTGCTGCAGGTGCAACCTGACCCGGAGGTGCACGAGGAAGTGCGCAGTCTCACTGCCGGCACTGTCAATGAGTATGTCAACGCAGCCGACACACAGCAGCTGCTGGCTCTGTTCCAGCTGCGGCCCGGTCTCATCACCGAGTACATCTTCGGCAGCGTGACATTCAGGATGGCAGTTTACATACTGCGGGACAAGCGCCAGCAGCAGCAGCAGCAGCAGCAGCAGCAGCAGCAGCAGCAGCAGCAGCAGCAGCAGCAGCAGGAGGCAGATGGGTTTGAAGAGGATGACTTCCAGCCTGAGGCAGCTGCTCCCGCAACAGGCCGGCAGCTGCAGCACGGTGATGCCAGGGAGCTGCAGCTGCTGCAGCAGCTGCTAGAAGCATACCAGCGGCATGGCAGGTGGCTGCTGCAGCAGTCTTGCTCAGATGACCAGCGCTGCTGGCTGCTCAGCAACATTATCTGGGTGCTGGGCACAGCAAGGGGCGCCCTGGGCGGCATTAGCTCAGGCCAGAGCCAGCTGCTATGGGAGGGCACACAGCGGTTTGTGGCGAGCCCAGCTGCCATTAGCCACGCAGCTCAGGTCAACAGGGTAGTCGCGGGCATGGCGGCAGGCCGCGTGCTGCCACCCTCTGTGCAGCTGGCAGCGCTGACGCAGCGAGCAGCAGACATCGCACGCGAGCAGCCGCAGGCCTTTGCTCAGCAGCAGCAGGGCTCCGCCAAGCAGCAGCAGCAGCTGGTGCAGCTGCTGCAGAACAGTGTGTACATCCTGTCGTCGATGCGGCAGCTGATGCTCAACACCAGGAACACCGGCTCAGCAGGCGGCAAGCAGATTGGCCAGTGGCATGAGCCAAGCCTACTGCAGGCCATTGCGCAGCTGGCGGCTGCGGCGGCTGCGCTGCTGCCGCAAGTGGAGCGGCAAGTTGCAGCGCGCTGTGCGGTCAAGTGCCTGCAAGCGTGTGCGCAGCTGGATGTGCTGCCAATGGAGCTGCTGGAGGCTTTTGCAGCGGAGGAGGAAAGGCGGCAGCTGGTGCAGGTGATGGATGAGCAGCTGCTAGGGGATGCAGCGCAGGCGCTGGCTATGCTGGGCATCACGCCGCAGGGGCCGCAGCTGCTGGAAGCGGTGTGGCAGCAGGCTGAGCAGCAGCAGCAGCAGCAGCAGCCGCGGCAGGGGCAGGCGCCGTCGGAGTGGCAGCAGAAGCAGCTGCGGCAGCTGCTGAACCTGCTGTGGGCGACGGCTGTCCTGGGCTATGGTCAGTACAGCGGCCGGGTGCAGCAGCTTGTGCGCGGTATGTTTGATGCTGGGCTGCAGTGGAGCAGCTTCACGCCGTATGACATGCGGCTGGTGTACCTGGTGCACATGTGGCTGCGTGACCAGAAGCTGGGAGACGGCCAGGGCTTAGCAGGCAGCCTGTCGCCGCAGCAGCTGCAGCAGTGCCAGGAGCACTGGAAGCAGCTGCTGCAGCGGCGGCACCCTGACACGTCAGGCCGGCAGATCAGCAACGTGCAGAGCAGCGTTGCTGCAGCAGTGCAGCAGCTGCCCAGTAGCCTGGTGATGCCCAAGTTTGTGCGGGAAGAGGTGTTGCTGCATGAGGATGCCATGTGCCTGGTAGACATGGTGTTCACGTCAGCATGCGGGCGGCAGGTGGTGATTGAGGTGGATGGGCCGCAGCACTATCGCTACCCAGACCAGCAGCCGACAGGCCGCGTGCTGTACCGCAACAGGTGCGCGCGCGTGACAAACACTGTGACATCTGACGTATGGGCATGCACGTGTCATGTATGCCGCACGCGGCGTGCGTCAAATCTCCCTTGATTGTGTTGCTGAAAGGAAACATATGCACTGCGTTGGCTGCAGCCGCTGACTTGCAACAGCTTGCAAATCAGTTGCAGCTAGCTGTAGGCATGGTGGTGCTGCAGAGTGATTGAGGCACTGCGGCTGGTCATTACACCATCATGCACTTGACCAGCATCTTGCCACAACAAGCACGGGAGCGCTCACACAACACAACACACCCAAGTTGCTTTACACGACAGTGGTGACCAGTAAGTTGTGTCGGCTGTGCCGCTGTACCGCAACAACACCGCAAGAAGACTGCGATCAGTAATGTTGTGTCTGCCGCCCACTGTATCGCTGCAGGGCGCTCGCTGCGCGCGACTATGTGCTGGTGGTGATCAGGGCCAGCGACTGGGACAAGTGCTTGCAGGAACTGAGGGAGCAGCAGCTGACGGACTGGATCCAGCAGGCGCTGCAGCAGGAGCAGTCGCCATGACCGGCTGCTACAGGAAAGAGGCAATCAGCGGACGCGGTGAAGGCTGCAGCGCGCAAGACGTGGCAGCAGCAGGTGCTGTGACGCCTGCTGTGTGCCAGACGCGGCAGCAGCAGCTGCGGTGACGGCTGCTGCGGGCAGGAAAGTGGAAAGCAGTAGGTGTAGTGATGGCTGCTGTGTGCCAGACGTGGCAGCAGCAGGTGCAGTGACGGCTGCTGTGTGCCAGATGCGGCAGCAGCAGTTGTGCAGTCAGCTGCAGCGAGCATGTGACGGCTGCAGCTGCGCGGTCAGCTGCTTCTGGTCAACTGAACTATAGCTCTGTGTCCGGCAGGGTGGCAGCGCATTGTCAATGGCTGCTCTCGTTGACGCAAAGCTGCGGTGTACCCATGATGGAGGTGTCTGTATTTTCTGGAGAGTGCATGCACTGCTGCACATTAGCCGGCATATTAAGTCCCATGAATAAGTTTTGATGGTGAGTGAATGACCTAGTGCATATGCATATGAGTTGCTTGTGTGTGCATGAGCACACTAGTTTGGACTCGTTCCATATGCACAGTTGTTATGAGTGCAAGTTGGGCTGAACAACAACCATCCACCTATTAACACACAGATAACAGCAGCAGGATACCATCGGCTGCCCAGCACTTTGACGGGGCTGCAGCAACATAGTGACGCCAGCTGCTGCAACATTCCTACAGGCTGCAATTGACTCGGCAGCTCCGTCACTCGAGGTTGGCTCTGCTGCTGCTGCTGCTGCTGCTGCTGCTGCTGCTGCTGCTGCTGCCAGATTCGTTAGAGTGACAGTTGCACCGTGGCACCCATTGCTGTGCCAGCATTGTTTTGCTGGGGCAGTAGACTGGCTGGGGACGTGGTATCAGTGATCCTGACTCAGGCTGAGATAGAGACAGATGTGCTCAACTGGCCGCTCTTGCATACTCTACATTGCTATTTCATTCCTGCTCACCTTGAGCAAGACAAGAAATTGCCTCTGAGGCAACTGCTGCCTGCCTGCTGTCTCCATAGGAGTCCAGCGTGCAGCTTGCTGGTGCACTGACAATTGTTCTAGGGTGGGCCGGTTGATTTACAGGTTGACTCGGCACGACACATGATCAGATTACTCTGGAAAACATGATCATATCTTTATGAGTTTACAGCGCAAAGTACAAAGGCTAGCGTTCTCCGTACGCTGCAAGTGCCAAGTTCTGTCAACTCAGTCTCCAACCTGGGCACGCTGCTGAAGTTTGAACGGTGTTCGGGACACTGACCTTTTACAGCGATTAACTACTCCTGCTTTTAGCTGCAGCACATTTCGCACAAAACAGCCAGTGCTGTTGTTCTTTCTGCCCGCTCAACTTCTTCCCAGCAATCGATGTCACCGGACGCAGCAGCGAGCACCTCCCTCTTTTCTTAGGCGTAAGCCGATAGGACGCTTACCGCTGTCAGGATGGGCGCATACAAGGTAGGCCTGCCGCCGTCTCTGCTGCCCTGCAGCAGAAGCAGCCGGCCGCTTCACACTGGAGCGCTGCATACCACAGATCTTCGCAACTAGTTTGACACAAGCTATTATGTTCAAGTTGTTGGTAGCATGTGAGTGCTGGAGCAGTGCAGGCTCGCAACCCACCCTCACCGCCATCTGTCGCTTGCTCTGCTCTCGCAGTACGTCGAGGAGCTGTGGAGGAAGAAGCAGAGCGATGTGCTCCGCTTCCTGCTGCGTGTGCGGTGCTGGGAGTTCCGCCAGCTGCCAGGCATTGTGCGCCTGTCAAGGCCCTCCCGCCCTGACAAGGCCAGGCGCATGGGCTTCAAGGCAAAGCAGGGCTTCTGCGTGTACCGTGTGCGCGTGCGCCGCGGTGGCCGCAAGAGGCCTGTGCACAAGGTCAGCAGCTGGCGCAGCAGGCACACAGAAGCACTCGCAGGAGCAGCAAAGCAGCAGTAGCAGCAGTAGCATCCACACGCTGGGGCTGTTTGGGCTGCAGCAGCAGTCTATCAAACGAGAACACAGCGTGGGCTGTGGTCAACAGCTTGCTGTTGGGAAAAGCAGTGGCAGCAGGAGCAGGAACTCGAGCCTGCCTCGGCAGGTGCACAGCAGCAACAGTGTGCAGCAGTAGCTCTGCTATGACAGCTGTGCTATGACCGCCATCATGAATTGTGGCACATGCAGAGTAACTGAAGCAGCACACCTTTTACCTCTCAGCAACAGCTGTGGCAGCGTGCTGCTGATTCAACCACCAACACATGCTTGTGAATGGCACGGCCACTAGTACTGACAAACATGCATACACGTGCGCCGTCTGCTGCGCCGTCTGTTTCCTGCAGGGCATTATGTACGGCAAGCCCGTGAACCAGGGTATCACGTCTGTATATCTGCTGCATCGTCTTACATGCGCAACATGTTTCCTGCAGGGTATCGTGTACAGCAAGCCAGCGAATCAAGATCGCATCTGCACCGTCTGCTGCACATCTCACATGCGCCGTCTGCTGCGCCACATGCTTCCTGCAGGGTATCGTGTACGGCAAGCCAGCGGACGAAGATCACATCTGCATCGTCTGCTGCATCGCCTCACGTGTCTGTCGTCTGCTGCGCCGCCTGTGTCCTGCAGGGTATCGTGTACGGCAAGCCCGTGAACCAGGGTATCACGCAGCTGAAGCCCAACCGCAACCACCGCTCCATGGCGGAGGAGCGCGTGGGCCGCAAGTGCGGCTCCCTGCGCGTGCTCAACAGCTACTGGGTGAACCAGGTGCGCAAAGATAGGCGTCTGCCGGCCACCAGCCAGTGTGCGTGTGTGGGTCTGAGTGTGGGTGTACGCGTGCAAAGTACCTCAACAGCTACTGGGTGAACCAGGTGCGCAAAGGTAGGCGTCCGCCGGCCACCAGCCAGTGTGCGTGTGTGGGTCTGTGTGGGTGTATGCGTGAAAAGTACCTCAACAGCTACTGGGTGAACCAGGTGCGCAAAGGTAGGCGTCTGGCCAGCAGCGAGTGTGGGGCGTGTGGGGTGTGTGGTTGTGCAGTGCTTGCCGGTATGCGTGCAAGTTAGCGGTCTGCAAGTTGCAGATCTGCTATACAACACATTACTCTCCTGCTGGCCTGCATGGGTATTACAGCAAGCAGGAGGCCTTGGCAGAGTGTAGGAGGTGTCTACAGCAGCAGTGCAAGCGCCTTGCTGTTGGCCCTGTTGCTGTCTGCATGCTGGCTCAGCGAAACGGTGGCATCACACATAGGTCTAGTCTCGCAGTGCGCAGCAGCAGTGGGGAAAGCGGCAGCCCTCAACAGGATGCTGCTTGTTCATGGCATCACGAGCACGTGTGACGGATGTGAGTTTGACCCTGATGCTGCTGCTGCTGCTGCTGCTGCTGCAGGACTCCACCTACAAGTACTTTGAGGTCATCATGGTGGACCCCAACCACAACGCAGTGCGCAACGTGAGTGGCAAGGACAAGGAAAACAACAGGCCCTGCACCCAGCAGCCCGCACTGAGCTCAGCAGATCCCCGCACGCCACAGCAGCCTGCGCTGCGGCACAGCACAGCAGCAGTACTGCAGGGGCAGCCTGGCAGGGCAGCGTGCAGCAGCACAGCAGGGTGCAGCAAGGGGTGCGGCAATGCAGAGCAGCAGAAAACACGGCGCAGGACAGCAGCAGGACAGCAAAGACAGCAGCAGGGAGGAGCGCAGCAGGATAGCATAGCATTATGATTAGCAATTTGCAGCGGAGGCAGGCAGGACAGCGTAGCACCAGGGGGTTGGCACCAGGGTGCGGCAGGGCAGGACGACACGGCGGTTGCCTCACGGTTGCATGTGTATGCAGCAGCAGGGAATAACAGCAGCAGCAGAAGCAGCAGCAGCAGCAGCAGCATTCAACCTTATGCCTGCTTAGTCTCAATACTGTCATCCTCTTATTTTTTGCTCCCGCAGGACGCCCGCGCCAACTGGATCTGCAACCCGGTGCACAAGCACCGCGAGCTGCGCGGCCTGACCAGCGCCGGCCAGAAGTACCGTGGACTGCGCGGCAAGGGCCACCGCTACTGCAAGGCGCGCCCCAGCGTGCGCGGCGCGTACCGCCGCAACCAGAACCCCAGCCTGCGCCGCTACCGCTAAGCTGCTGCTGCGGCAGCTTGAGACGTGGCAGCAGAGTGAGCAGGTGAGGCCAGGGATTGGGAGGGTGGTCAGCGGCAGCAGCAGCGAGCTGAGCATGCGGGGATGGTGTTTTGTGGTTCAGGACTGGCGTGTGTTGGGTGCGTTGCAAGAGCAGCATTGCTGGGCTTTACTGAGCAGCAAAAGGGATGCCATATGGCTTGCAGGAAAGCGGTGCAGGAGGGTGCTGCTGCTGTGCATGTGTGTTCTCTTGACGACTCCCTGCGTGGTTGCGTTGCAGTGCTATTCTGCGCTGCTGACAGGTCAGGTTCATCATGCATGCGGCTTGTGACACATTAAATGCATGCTTCCGCGCCTTTCCAACTGACTGATGTCAACCTGTGTCTGCTGCTGTTGCTGCTTCATGCAGGGCTGGGTGGCTTGCCTGGTGTGTGCGCTGTGCTGCCGGCAACTTAGCAGCTGCTGTTATCTTTTGGCTCTTCAGAAGATGGCCGAATGTGTGGCAAGTGTAACTGCTCACGTGTGTCCGAGGGTGTGCCAAGCAGCAGATGGTGTGACTGCATGTCCCTGACTCAGCAATAGCTGACAAGGCAGGCACGTATTCATAGCTGTGCCACCATGACGGTGACAGCTGAAGTCTTGATCAGAGTTCAACGGGTGGCTGTAAGTACTCGCACAGCAAGCTTTCATCGTCAGCAAACGCTCGCACGTCTGCAACCAGAACAACCCTCGCCTCGTAAGCTTGCCAGCGCGCAATCCACTAACCTCTGAGAAGCACGACATGAAGAAACTAGCTTACCAGTCCGGGTTCGGCAACGAGTTCGCCAGCGAAGCTCTGCCGGGCGCACTGCCAGAGGGTGGGCGGGAGCAGCAGCACTGTTGTGTCAACTGCCTGGCCGGTTTGCTGTTCGGTTTGCTCATGCTTAGGGTTGCAACTGCAGGCCAGAACAACCCATTGCACTGTCCTTACAACCTATATGCGGAGCAGATCTCGGGCACTGCCTTCACAGTGCCTAGGAAGTGAGTGCAGGATGGTCATGCGGGTGGTGCAGCAGCAGCTGTTCAGCATGTGCAGTGCTGCTTTCCAGCTGAGCAATGCTTTCCAGCACGCTTTACAGAACTGTACATCACAACATGCCTTAGCTTCAACTCCTGGCAGCAGCAGCACTCCTGGCAGGAGTGCCAGACCCAGTACTTGCTGCGTTGCCCCGCTACAGGCAACTGCATCCATGCATGCGCAACAGCACTCCACATGCACCTTGCGCAGTCTCCCCCAGCATCATGCTGCGCTGTTGTGCTGCGTGTGGTACATACACGCGCGCAACTGCTGCACCAGGGAGCAGCAGCGCAGCTGGCTGTACCGCATCCGGCCCTCTGTCACACATGAGCCCTTCCACCCGCTGAACTTCCCAGCAGAGCAGCTCACTGCAGACTTCAGCTTGGGGGTGGTCACACCCAACCAGGTGAGCTTGATATCACTGATAGTAGTTTTCAAGTAGTGTTAGTAGTATTAGTAATAGTGAATGAATACATAAGTTGCAGCTGCAGCAGAAGTCGCTCGGCAACATGTGCTTCCGCTCAACCGCCAGCAGCCAGAGCCACTTGCTTGCGCATCCAGCAGCTGCCAGTGGCTGCCAACTGCTGCGCATATCAGTGTTGGGTCAGTGTCAGCAAGCGATCAGTACTTGTACAAGTGCAATGCAGTGCATACACTGCACTGCGGTGCTGTATGTGTGCCGGGTGGCACTACAAGCAAGTGGATTTTGCACTGTGTGCGTCTGGAGGTTTGGTCACAAATGCCCAGGTGCCAAACATGCGCATATGCGCGACCAACAAGTCAGGTAACACTGGTGCCTGCTTTGCCGTGCCCTGCCCTGCCTACATTCATACAGCTGCGCTGGCGCCCGCTGCCCATCCCAGCAGAGCCGGTTGACTTTATAAGGGGCCTCTTCACCATGTGTGGCGCTGGCAGGTGTGCTGGCAGCAGTGCCACAGCAGCAGCAGCAGCAGCAGCCTTTTGACAGCACGTGCGCATGCATGCGCAGGCAGTGTGTGTGGCTGCACACCCGCACCAGCATATTTGCACACCAACATGCGCAGGGCTGCGCGTATGTGCCTTGGTTGGTTGTTGGCAATGCATGCACGATTGAGCATGCGGCTACGGCTCAGCAGCAGTACATTTTGTGTGCTGCGCAACGCACAGTGCATGGCTGGTTCCTTTTTGCTGTGGTCTGAGCTTCTGGGCCGCTACGTGTTCTGAACCGAGCGGTGTGTCATGCCTCGCATCTGCTGCTTGTGTGCGTTACTCTGTGTGTTACTTTGTGTGTTACTTTGGGTGTTACTTTGCAGTGCGGAGGCCAAGACGGGCTACGCCATCCACATGTACACTGCCAACACCTCCATGGAGCACTGCTGCCTGGCCAGCGCAGACGGCGACATGCTGCTGGTGCCGCAGCAGGGTGAGCAGTGCGGCGCAGCTTAGTGCAGTGCAGCGTAGTGCAGCGCAGCATAACACAATGCATCGCATCGCAGCAATTTGATGCTTTTGCTGCTTGATGGCAGCGAGGGCACGACAAGTTGACACAGCTGGGGGATAGTAGGGGGGATGCGCCTGTGTATCGCCATGCCAGCTATGTTTTGCAATGCTGGTTGTCGTAAGCAGATGCACGACATCACAGCGCTGCATGGGTCCTGCGCATGCGTGCTCGCCTGTTGGCATCCATCGCATGCTAGCGGTTCGATGCAGGGCGAGGCACACGCATGTGCTAAGATCGCCTGCTGCTGCTGCTGCTGCTGCATGTGCACCCAGGTGGGCTGCTGCTGACCACAGAGTGTGGCCTGCTTGAGGTGTCACCAGGGGAGATTGCTATCATCCCCCGCGGCATCCGCTTCAGTGTGGCGCTGATGGATGGCAATGCACGGGGTTATGTGCTGGAGGTGTTCCAGGGCCACTTCTGCCTGCCTGACCTGGGGCCTATTGGTGAGCAGCGCGCGGTGCGGACATTGAGCTTCTTCATCTGTCTGCTTTATGTATTGTCTTCAAAACCTGTGGCTGTGGATGTGCACTGTGTTGTTGTTGAGCAAGCCAGCCCAGCCTGCTGCTTGAGCAGGATTGGGAGGTGCCCTGTGGCCGTTGGGGTGTGGTGGCCTGGCGCTGTGATTGCTGCTGCCACATTGAGGGCCGCAGCGCACCTGTGCTGGAGCTGCCGCATCTGCAGCTGTAAGTAGAGCTGCATTGCCTCGCCTATCTTCGAATCAACGCCTCACCTGCCGCTGTGCTGTGCTAATGCCAATGCTGGGTTGTGTTGCGTTGCTGCTGTGCGCTGCAGGGTCCAACGGCCTGGCCAACCCGCGCGACTTCCAGTACCCCACTGCCTGGTTTGAGGAGCTGGAGGCGCCCTACACAGTCATGCACAAGTTCCAGGGCCAGCTCTTCGCAGCAACACAGGTGCGGTGCTGTGTTGCTATTGGTGCCTTAGCAACACTGTTGTAATTTGCGCTGCTTTAGTCCTCAAGATCTTGGCTGCGTCGCTGCTTACATCTGCTGCTCGGCCCTGTATTACACAAACTTTGTATATCCTTTGTATATCCTGCACCGCAGAACTTCTCGCCCTTCAATGTGGTGGCGTGGCACGGCAACTACGCGCCCTTCAAGTACGACCTGAGCCGCTTCTGCCCCATGAATGCGGTGGCGTACGACCACCCCGACCCATCCATCTTCACCGTGCTGACTGTGCCCTCAGCCACGCCAGGTGCGCGGCTGCTGACAGATAGATAGCTGGTGTGTGCATGGAGTGCGCGTGGTGACAGTGGATGTGTGCATCAAGGCCTTGTGTGTATTGCCCGCGTTGTCAATTGTTGGGTGTGCATGCGGCTGGGGCGAGTGTGGTTCCGTGTCCCTTGAATGCGGTGGCGTACGACTATGCCTACGCACCCATACATGTTCACCGTGCTGACTGTGCCGTCAGCCACGCCAGTTCGCGGCTGCCGACACAATGTACACAAGCAGCTAGTCAGCAAGCTTGCTTGCTTGCTACAGTATGTGATGTGGTTGTTGTGGCTTGTGGTTGTGCCTCATTATGTTGCAGGTGCCGTGTGCGTGTGTGCGGGCGTGCGTGCGTGCGTGCGTGTGTTGTGCGTGCGGGTGCGAATGCGGGTGTGTATGCGCGCATGTGGGTGCGCGCGCGCGCGTGTGTGTGCGTGTGGGCATGTGCGTGTGGGTGGGCTCGCAGATGCATGTGCGCGTGTGAGTGGGCGAACGCGCATGTGTGCGCGAGGGTAGGTGTGAGGGTGGGTGCGAAGATGGGCGCGAGGGTGGGTGCGCGCGTGTGTGCATGTGCGCGTACGCGTGGACGGGCGCGCGTGGGGTTGTGGGTGTGCGTGTGGGGGCGCGCGTGCACGTGGGCGGGCGCGAGGGTGGGCGCGCTCGTGTGTGCGCGTGCGCGTGGATTGGACGGGCGCGCGCGGGGGTGTGGACGTGCGTGTGGGTGTGTTTGTGGGGCAACGCGTGGGTGGGTGCAAGTTTAAGGGTGGGCATGCGCACGCGCGTGTGCGCGTGAGTGCGGGTGTGCGTGTGTGGCTGTGGGCGGGCTCGGATGGACGCACATATGCGTGCGCGCGCGTGTGTGTGCGCGTGCGGTCGTGCGGGCGCGCGTGTGGACGTGGGTGAACTACATGTGTGGGTGGGATGCGCGCGCGCGTGCATGTGTGCATGCGTGCTTGTATGTGCGCGGGCGCATATGCACGCGTGTGTGTGGGTGGGCGCGCGTGCGTGCGTGTGGGTGCGGGCATGTGTGCTTGCGTGCGTTTGGGCCCGTGTGGGCTGGTGCGCATGGGCGCGCGTCGTTGCGTGATTGGGCGTGTGCGCGTGCGCGCGTGTGGGCGTGCACGTGGGCGTGGGTGGATGGGCGCGCATTTTTGCGTGTGGGTGTGTACATAGGTGCGTGTGGGTGGGCGCAGGATTGGGCGCGTGTGAGTTGGTGCGGGTGTGGGTGGGTAGACGCGTGTGAGTTGGCGCGCGTGCGTGCCACACACAGTGTTGATGGGCGCAAGCGCGCGCGCGTGCGCGCGTGTGCGCGTGCTTGTGTGTGTGCGTGCCCGTGCGCGTGGGTGTGCGTGTGCGCGCGTACGTGTGAGTTGGCGTGCGCGTGCGCGTGTGCGTGGGCGTGCGTGCTTGCATACGCAAGGTGGCCAGCTAGCTTTAGGGCCTAGCTAGGTAGCTAGCTGGGGCAGCTAGGGCCTGGCTAGGTGGCCAGCTAGGCCTGGCTAGGTGGCCAGCTGGGCCTGGCTAGGTGGCCAGCTGGGCCTGGCTAGGTGGCCAGCTGGGCCTGGCTAGGTGGCCAGCTTGGGCCAGCTTTGTCTCGGCTATGTCCCTAGCTAGGCAAGGCCTAGCTGCCCTAGCCCACTGCAAATTTGCGCTAGCTAATCAGCCATCTTGCCAGTGGAGCGCGCATGCGCGCGTCACGGGCGTGTGTGCGCGTGCGTGCGTCTGGCGGTGTGCGCGCGTGCGTGTCGGGGTGCGCACATGCGCATGTGGATGGGCTTGCGTGCGTGTGGGTGGGTGGGCCCTGGCTGGGCGTGGGTGGGCGCATGAGCGTCCGTTCGTGGGTGCGTGTGCGTGTGCGTGTATGCGCGTATGTCGTGTGCAACTACCCCAGCCCACTCATATGTGCTGTTCTGGTTGTGCCCTCGGCCACGCCAGGTGACGCCGTGGGCGCTTTGGTGTTATGGCGTGTGTAGTGGTGTGCGACCATGGACACGCATGCATGTGTGCACTGATGCCTACTGCACCCGTTTGTCCATGCATGTGTGTTGCACGCGCCGATGCTTGATTTTCATGTGAAAATGATCACCCGCATCTGCACGACAGCGCTGTTGTTGCTGCTGCCGCCGCTGCTTGTTGCGCCTGCAGGTGTTGCAGTTGCTGACTTTGTCATCTTCCCACCTCGCTGGACTGTGGCTGAGCACACCTTCAGGCCTCCATACTACGTGAGCCATACAGCAGCTGGCAGCACTTACTGATATAATGCACAGCAATGAGGCCATGATGTGTTGCTTTCCGTCAAACTGTGCAATGATCTGCGCTGCCGCATAGCATGCTGCTGCTTGGCAGCGCCTCGCTAACCCCTGTAGGCCTCCAGCTGCAATGCTGCCCCTGCCATGCGCGTTGACTGTGCTGCAATGCGACACCATAAGTACAAGATATCATGCTGGTGCTGATGCTGATGTTCCTGCCGTATCCATTAACTATGTGCGCTGCAGCACCACAAACGCCATGAACACCGGATTAAGATGCTGCTGCTGCTGCCGTGTTGTGCGTCGCGTGTGCGGCCGTGTGCATTGTGTGTGTGTTTGCTGCAGCACCGCAACACCATGAACGAGTTCATGGGCCTCATCAGGGGCATGTATGAGGCCAAGCAGGGAGGCTTCCTGCCAGGTGGGTGGGGTGCGGCAGCTGATGGAAGCGAGATAGTCCCATGTGATGCACTGTGTGTGCACCGGGTGTGTGTTGTGCTGTGCTGTCATCTACAGACAGCGCTGGTGGGAGGAGGAACATGGGCAGGCAGAACAGCAGCTATAACTAGGCTCAATGGGTGGCAGCTGCTGCTTGTGCTACGAGGTAGTATAGACAGGCTGCTGCTAACCACCCCAACAACCAGCACACTAACACCTGCCTCGTTGATCCTGTGCTTCGCTCTTGCATCTGCGCTCTTGCATCTGCTGCAGGCGGTGCCAGCCTGCACCTCTGCATGACGCCGCACGGCCCAGACACGGCAACATACGAGGCTTCAATCAGCCAGCAGCAGCAGCAGCCTAGCCACCTAGGGCACAACACACTGGCTTTCATGTTTGAGACGTCACTAACACCGCGGGTGACGCCCGCTGCGCTGGGCTCGCCTTGCATTGACCGGGACTACTACAAGTGCTGGGTGGGCTTGAAGAGCCACTTTGACAGGCAGTGGCTCAGCAAGCAGCAGCAGCAGCAGCAGCAGGCAAATGGGGACGCAGCGGCAGTTGAGGCAGTGGCAGGAGGCATAAGCACGGCAGCTGTGGCTTGATGGGCCGGAGTTGCTGGTGGTTACAACAGTTGGGTTTGAGGCTGGGCTGGCGAGTTGTTGCCGTGGGAAAAGTTGCGTACAGTCTGCAGATTGTGTGTGTGGCAATGCCTTGGTGCTGGAGTGCTGTGAGCCCTCTGCTGTCAGCCCTGCCAGTCACAGTGTGCTGCATACATATTCAGTGCATGCATGCGAGTGTGCATCACCACTGGTCATGCGCGTATGGCAATGCTTAGCGCGTCAAGCAGACGTCAACATCATGTTTGTGTGGGGTTTGTGTTTGATCGGTGCCTCCCCCCTGTGGCTTGTGTCAGCTTGTTGGCAGTAGCAAGCTTGCCATACTGCTGCACAAGCACAAGCACGCGGCTGCATGGTGCAGCACGCTGCCACTAGCGCGGTGGTATGGACGGGCCCTGCTGTGTACTTCAAGTTCTGCCAGGTCGCAGTACATGCAAAGCACGCTCAGCATTGTACAATGTCTGCTACCTTAGCTAGGCCAATGTGGATGTATATCAGATGTAGCTGAGCGCAGATTGGGCGTATCAGATGCTTGTATGGCAACATGGATGGGATGCGAGTAGGTGTTGTGTACCCTGATTGTATTTGTATGCTTTGGAAGGCATGCACACTGGGTATGCAGGCTGGCATGCACATGCGTTGCTGACTATGACGGCTGGTGTTGGCTGGCTGATACAGATCAGCCAGAAAGCTGGTGTTTCAAGCATGGCTGGAGGACCCTGGTATCATGTGTTGCTGTTGTTCAATGCCACAGACTGAGTCTGAGCTGTCCGCATTGGCATTGACAGCAGTTTGAAGATGCGGTGGCTGCTGTTCCGGCTGCAGCAGGCTTTGGAACATGGTATGCCGATCATCTCAATGGGCTTTGCTTGGGCAGGGGCCAGGGCAAGGCCGCTGCTAGCAGGACTCTCATCAGGCAGCTGCAGTACAACTGTAACAATCTGACTGTCCGCATGTCGCGCCTATTGGTGATACCAGCACGGTTTAAGCTTTCAAATCACCAACACGCTTTATTGCGTTCATTTGCATCGTATTATGGGCTTGAGCGTGAGTCATGGTTAGGGTCGTCGCAGTGACATGGTGGACTTGTCGACACCAGCATATGAAGCTCAGACACCTCGAGTAATATATTACAAACGTTACTTTATAAGGTTCTGAATCAAGACGAGGCAAGTTGGCGCTATGGCTAGGGTTTCTGGAGAGGGAACGTACCAGTTTCGCGTTGCCAAGCGTGTCGAGCTTCCGCTTTGACGTCATTGATAGAGCGTTGACCTATCATGCTTTAAGAAAAATGGCAGCAGCCTGCGGTCAGCTCCAGGGTCGAGAGAGTACAGCATGTCTGTGAGCGCCAAAGGTGGGCTTGCCAGAAATAGGCGAGTTCAATAGCCTGGAATTGTCGAGCAGATCAGTCGCACGAATTTCGACTTGCCTCGGCGAACCTGCAGGTCGCACCTGTCCGGGACAAGGCGCTCCTGCGCCAGGATGCAGTCAGGAGTATACAGGAGCTTGTGCTCCAGAAGGTTTGCAGTGAACATTGTGAGCAGAGCAGCAATTGCACCCCTTGACGTCTCCAGGCGACTGCCTCGGATATGTCAACCAGCAGCAGGTCACAATTCCTGCAGCAGAGGGCGCCAATTTACTCACGAAGCTGACTTGAGAGTGCAAAACCACAGAAGCGATGCTGCTGCAAGCTCCTGCAGCACACTACTCGACAGCAACCCGCTGAGGTGCCAGTTCCGCCTTGCCCACAACAATGTACAGACATCCAGGCACGTAAGGGTGACAGCAAACAGGTCACGCCGTCAAGCTGGCAGCTCACCTGGGGACGCCCAGGCTGATGAAGATGAAGCTGGCAGCAGCAGCCAGGCCAGCGGCACAGCCAGCAGCATCGAGGAGTGTGGCCCGGGCACGGCAAGCAGCAGCAGCAGCAGCAGCTTGCCAGCAGCAGCGGCAGCAGCACCAGATGCAGCTTTGCAGCAAACCTCGCGCCGCCGCACTAAGCGTGCAATGCGTCAGCAGCGGCGTGTGTCCATTACACAGCCCTCAGCGCTCAGCCCTGTTGGCCTTGTTGGGAGCGAGGGGCAGCCAAGCACAAACGAGCTCCCCGCAGCCCGAGGCCGCGGCCGGCCTCGCAAGGCCAGCGAGCCTTCTCCATCAGCACATGAGGCTGCACCTGGTGGCAGTGAAGAGCAGCCGCAGCCGGCACCTCCCCAGAAGCAGCAGCAGCAGCAGCCAAGGAGAGGGCAAGCCACCAGGAGAGGCCTGCAGGGTGCCCCGCATGCTTTGGAGGTATGCTGCTGCTGCTATCGTTACTCTCAACACATACAAATGTGATGGCATCACAGCCTCCCCCTCATGTATTGCGCAGGCTTGCTTGCATGGTAGCACATGGTCACTGGTGATTCTCACGCCTTACTTCCTGCCAGGTAGCATGGTGTGCTTACTAAGCCGTACTCTTGCAGACTCATGGCCGACTGAATCTACCCTGCTCCCTGCTGCGGCCACTGGTCATGTCGGGCAGATTTTGACTCACGCTGTTTTATTCGTGCGTTGTTGCAGCCGCAGAGCCAACACCAGGCTGAGGGTACTCATGGGACATCAGGGCAAGCCAGTGGCTCACCTGAGCCAGATGAAGCTGCAGCTGGCAGCAGCACCGCCAGCAAAAGTGGCCCCAGCACAGCGGACAGCAGCAGCAGCAGCGGTGACGACTGCAGTGACCGAGGCAGTGTCGGCAGTGCCCAGGCTGGCAATGAGATATACGCCAGCCTCAGCCCCAGCAGCAGCAGCAGCGACAATCTCAGCAGCTATGATGAAGCTGCAGCTGGCAGCAGCACCGCCAGCGAGCGTGCCGCGAGCACAGCGGACAGCAGCAGCAGCAGCAGCAGCAGCAGCGACAGCAATGGCGAAGCGGGCGCTGGGACTGATGCCAGCGCGGAATCCAGCAGTAGCAGCAGCAGCAGCATCAGCAGCAGCATCAGCAGCAGCATCAGCAGCAGCATCAGCAGCATATCCAGCCTTGCACCCAAGCGCGCCTCCGCCCACTACGAGCGAAGCCTCCAAGCGCCCCCCTGGATGGCTTCCTCAGCACCTCAGGGGTTCTGGGTGGCGCCCTCCAGGCCTCAGGAGCCCTGGGTGGCACCCTCCTACATGGCTCCCTCCTGGTGCAGCTCCTCTGCAAAACCTGCAGCAGCTGCAGCAGCAGCTGCAGCAGCAGCAGGAGGCGCAAGAGTCAGGGCCTGGCCTCCGGGTGAGCCTGCAGAGTGACTCCCCGGCATGGTTGGGTGTGCTGATGCTGCATATGCTTGCGTTTTGATGCTGCAGTTGGAATATGCAGCTGCTCAGCACCGGCGGAAGCTTTGCGCGTGCAGCTGCTGCCAGTCAAGCTGGGCATGCGCACCTGTGCTTTGCACACTTTGACTTGTAAAGCAGCCCTTCTTCATCCAAGCTGGCTGCCGCAACGTAGGTTCAGCGACTGAAACATCTGCTCACTAGCATGCTTTCTGGCAGTTAGAGTTTCATCATCATCATCATGTTACTCATCAAGCCATAGCATCAACGCCATCGGCCCCACGCCCCAATGGAGCGGCAACTACACCCTCCTGTTTGCAAGCATTATGCACACCCCAAGCCTTCTGAAAAAAAATCAGCAATGAACCTAGACACCAATAACCTAACAGAACAGCAGTTAGAGTATGTATGTCAGGAGGTCTACATGTTGCATTATGTGTGGCAGAGTGGCGCACTGTACGTGGCATCACGTGCACGTTGTGTTTGGTGTTGCCTGACAAGCCCCTTGCGCTACATGCTGCAGGTGGTGCCTAGTGAAGAGGACTACCAGATAGTGCACCAGCTCACCATATGCACTGTTAACAGATGGACCCGCACTGAAGCCTCACCAATACAGCTGCTGGCGCTGCTTGAAAAGCGCAAACGTATTGTGACCAGCTATGTTCTCAACAAGGTATCCTTCAGGCTGCAGAGCCTTCTCCGGGAGGTCTCGCGGCAGCAGCCGCAGCAACCGCAGCCGCCGCCGGCGCAGCAACAGCAGCAGCAGCAGCAGCAGCAGCAGGCAGATGTATCTGACGAGGATGACCTCTTGATCGAGGAGGCGGCACCCGCAGCAAGCCAGCAGCTGCTGCATGGTGATGCCAGCAAGCTACAGCTGCTGCTGCAGCTGCTGGAGGTATATCAGCAGCACAGTGATCGCCTGCTGGAGCAGTCAAGCACAGCCGACGAGCGCTGCTGGCTGCTCTGCGGCATTATCTGCGCGCTGGGCACAGCAGAGAATGCCTTGGGTGGCATAACCCACAGCCAGCGCCAGCTGCTTCGTAACAGCACACAGCAGTTTGCAGCAAACCCAAGGGCCATCAGCCGGCTTGATGAGGTACAGATGGCCCTGAAAGGCATGGCCGAAGGGCGCGTGCTGCTGCCACCTTCGCAGCTGGCACCGCTGCTGCAGCAAGCAGAGTACATTGCCCGACAGCAGCCTGGCAGCTATGCGCAGCAGCAGCTGCAAGATATCAGCTACAGCATGGCATCTTTGCGGCAGATGTGGCTCAATGCCAGGAACCATGGCACAGCTGGCAAAGAGGTGTGGGAGTAGTGGCATGAGCAGCTGCAGCAGCCGCTGGAGCTGCTGGCTGGCCATGCAGCCGACCGCTTGCTGCTGGCATCAGATACAGCTGTGGCAGCAGCCTGTGTGGCCAAGTGCCTGCTGGCGTGTGCGCAGCTTGGCGTGCTGCCAAGAGGGCTGCTGGACACATCCGCAGAGCAGCAGCGGCGGCTGCTGCCAGTGATGAATGAGCAGCAGGTTGGCGATGCAGCGCAGGCGCTGGGCATGCTGGGCCGCTCCCGGCACGGGCCAAACCTGCTTTCAGCGCTGTGGACGAGGGCAGAGCAGCTGCAGCAGCAGCATCAAGAGCAGCGGCAGCCGCCAACGCAGCAGCAGCAGAGGCAGCGTCGGCAGCTGCTGTAGCTGCTGTGGGCGACTGCTGTGCTGAACGAAGGCATTTGGGACAAACAGGTGCTGCAGCTGGTGCAGGCAGGGTTTGCTGCTGGGCTGCAGTGGGGCAGCTTCACGCCGTATGACATGCGGGTGGTGTACCAGGTGCACCTGTGGCTGCGTGATGAGAAGCTGGGTGATGACCAGTGCTTGGGCTTGGCAGGCAGCTTGTCGCAGCAGCAGCTGGATCAGTGCCAAGACCTGTGGCGGCAGCAGCTGCAGCGGCGGCACCCTGACACGTCAGGCAAAGCTGCGTCTTGCAGCTCAGAGCGAGGTGACTGCAGCGGTGCGGCACCTGCAGGGAAGCCTGCTGCGGTCAGGCTCAGTGCTGGTAGAGCATTTTGTGGAGGAGGACGCATGCATGACAGACATTGCATGCATTTCTGCGTGCGGGCGGCGGCTGGCGATCGAGGTGGACGGCCGCCAGCACTTTCGCTACCCAGACCAGGTGGAAACTGGCAGCACAATTTACCGCAACAGGTATGTGGATTTCACATCAGTTGAAGTATCTTTTGGATGCAAGTTCATGTGAATGACAACGAGGCTGCCTGTGTGCAGGGTGCGGCTTGACCTCCGTGGTGCTTTGTTCTTGTAATCAAGCACAATACGTGTGTTAAGTTAAGGTGAGACGGTCCTGCGCATGGATCGAAGGGAAAGAAACTGGCACACTCAGTTTGTCCTACAAAGCATAGTATGTAGTGATGGTGCTGCAGATGCGGCAGCGTGCCATGAGTGCCAGTCTGTCTGTTGCTTGTGTGCATTGCTTGTGGGTGGCCTGCCAGATGCTTGCCATGAGTTTAGATCCTTTGGCTGCCGGCTTTGCTGCCTGATGTGGTGCGTACAACACGATATACTTTTCAACAACACGCTGTGTGCTGCTGCTGTGTCACTGCTTTAAAGGAAGCTGGCGTTGTGTGTTTGGTTGACCATGTGTTCACCCTGTTATAGCTCATACTATGAGCTGGTAGTGCCATCCAAGGTGGTGCCAGGACTCACATGCAACTATCTTCTCTCAATTGTGTGTTTGGCGTGCTGCCGCTGCTGCTGTATGTGCAGGCGTGCCGCTGGCAGTGATGATTGAGGAGCAGCAGGGCTACTTGCGCTGGATGGCTGAGCAGGTGGGCGTGTTACATAATATATATTACATCACAATCAATGAAACGATGTGCTCCGCTGGTTCTTGAAACTGCTGGCCCACACTTGTCTGCTAAACGCCGCATGCATGACTTGCTGGGTGTGCGATGGCATGGGTAGTGTGCCTGAATCAGGTGCTGCTTGTGATGTGCAACGTGCATACCGTTTTATGCCCCCTAGTCCTACGCCCAGCTTAACTTTCTAGATCTCGAGATGTACTCTCATGAAGACGTACTGCTCTGATACTAGTCCTGTTGCGAAAACTGCGCGCGTCGCCATGTCTGCGTTATGCTGTCGCGAGACTCGGCTTGGCTTTCGCTAGCGTCTACCTCCCGCTGTTGACAACAATTCAATCTTGTTTCTTACATATTTACCGGGATATCCAGCATTACCTCGGGGCGTGATCAGCTTAATATCACGTGTCTCAGTAGTGTCGCCGAGGTCGCCCACCACCGCCCACCAGCACAAACTTGATGGGTCAAAGCGAATACGTCGGATCATGATCATTTGCGATGGATTGGATTTTGGTGTGTTGCCTGTATGCTTTTGTCACGCCCTGGTTCGTACTGTGTTGTCAGACGTGCGGGCAGCAAAATGATAGCAGCACCGTTAAAAGCCATTACAGCAAAACGGCGGGGCTCGAACCAACGCTTCCTCAGGGAACGATCGGCGCTGACAGGCTTACGCCTTGGACTTGCGCCTCGCAGTCGAACTCGATCCCGGTACTTTCGTGGTGACTCACCCGCCTATGCACAGAGAGCAACAGTATTGCATATAAACCACGTAACTCTAAACTCCTTCACCAGTGTAACCACAGTGCGCCCTGGGCGGCTGCTACACATCGCTTGCCCACCGCTGTAACACACCTCTCTCACCTCTCTCACCTCTCTCCAACCCCTCCTAAACCACTCCTCTCTCAACCCCTCCTCTCTCCCTCTCTCAACCCCTCTCTCTTTCTCAACTGTTGGGCTGCCGCGTAAGTACACCAGTGCACCCCTCTACTCTCAACTGGTGGGCTAATGTGAACAAGTACGTTGTTGCCAGCGACCCAGGCAGCAGTATGAGTACAGCCTTCACACCGTGTAACCCCTCTCCTTCTACGGAGGTGGTGGGCTGCAGGCCGGTCGTTTTCCTTCGCCTGCCTGCTGCTGTGATCACAGCTGGTGAAGCTGCTACAGCACGCGCGTTACAGTGTATGGCGTGGTGTGCTTGCTGCTCCGCTATGCTGGCGCCACCTGTCACCGTTCTGTAAGCTGCTAGCGCTCCTCGTGTCACTGTCACTGGGATGCTGCTCGGCTATGCTGGCGCTGCCGTTCTGCTGCTGGCGCTCCTCGTGTCAATGTCAATGAGGTGCCGATGCCGTGCTGCACCTTGCTGTGTGGCGCTGTGCTTGTTGTGCCCGCAGGACTTCCCCGACGACGCGCTCATCCTCGTTGGCCAGCTGCTGCAGGGCGTGCTGCCAACGAAGGCTGTCAGCCACTAAGCTGCGGGCCTAAACCACAGCCGCAACAGCAGCAGCGGCGGCAGCAGCAGCAGCAGCAGCAGCAGCAACAGCAGCAGCAGGAGGAGAGATCAGCAGCAGCACTGTCACACCCATTGCCTGGGTGTTGTAAGGTGTGCAGGAGCAAGCAAAGAAATCGGCGTCCTGGCTGCCTTTGCTGTTGTTCAAGCTGAAGCGTTCCAATAAACGCATCTTGCCGGATTAAACACAGATTTGGGCATGACCAATGCAGATGCATGCACGCTGAGTATTCATTACATTACATTACATTACATGCTCCACTCAACGAGGAGTGGGAACCCCAGTCAGGAGCCAACGAGAGGCTCATAGGGGGAGGAAACATCGAAGAACAACTCATCATCGTCCAAACCGTCAGACGAAAACGCAGAAAAAAACTCAACAGCATCATCAATAGCTTGAGCAATAGCCTGAGAGGACAGAAGGACCTCAGGATCAGTGTCCGGGTGACACCGCATCAGATAGCAGCAGTGCACAAAAGCGGCCACCAAAGCAGGTGCCTGCTTCATAAAAGTGATCATGTCATCGCCTGCTGGGTGACAACCAGCAATAGTAGCCCATGTTTGTGACGAGTCCCCGAAGGGTTCGAACAACATAGCAAATCGCTCGCGGACTGGTGCATAGAAAGGGCACTCAAAGACCATATGAAACTCATCCTCAACAACCTCAGACTGGCAGCCAGGGCGTAGGCACACCCTGTCACTTCGCGGCACAGGTGGTCGCTGCCACCTGCCACTGCAGACACGTAAATCATGAGCACCCAAACGGAAACGGGTCAAGGACCCCAGATGCTCTCTGTTGATCCCAGCAATTTGAGAGACATAATCTGGGCACCATAAAGCTGGGCTCACAGACAGCATGTCAGCAGAAGAGCATGCCGCAAACCACCGCTCATAAGTACTGTAGACACCATGACCACTAGCAGCATCACGCGGGTTGACAGGGCACCCCTGCCACTGCTGATACAAGACGCCATCAAAAGCACGCGCTATGGTTTTCAGATCCAGAGACTGGAAGTTTTGCAGCCTTTGCAAGGCATCTCCCAGCTGCTGTGAGTGGGCATGCACATATTCAAGTACACGTCGCAACTGTGTGCACCACACTGCGCCGCTGCTGGAAACAGTGGACAGCCGTAAGTTGTCACGCATAGCACAGACCAAAAGGGAGGACGCATCCATATCCACAACCCTATTCCACATGTATTCATTGCTGGCAGGGGCCCCCTAGAGATGTGGCTGCTTGGTTGCCTATCGTTGGTGGAGCAACACTTGCACTGTTCAACTGGCGCAACTGGAGCAGCACTTGCACTGTTTCACTGGCGCAACTAGGCTGCTTGTCTGAGGAGATACATGGTGTCACCTATATCATGAGAGAGGACAGTTACATGTGGGTCCTGGCGCCATATATGGTTATGCATGCGTGTTGCGCTGGCTGCTGCATAGGTACTGCTAACTGGCGCATGATCCATGAACTGCAAACAGCAGCTAGCCTGGCATTAGCTCCGTTTGCAGCAGGGGAACATCCTTTAGCGCTAGCCTGGCGTTAGCTCCGTTTGCAGCACTCCCAGCAGCCTGAATTGCATACATATTTGCAGCACTCCCAGCAGCCTGAATCGCATACATATATGCACGTGGACATCAAATGTGACGGCAGCATGTTCATTGTTTATTATGTAGAGGACTGCAACGTCCATCAAAGCACGGGCGTCCACCCCCTGTAGCAGTACTTGCAATGTCACCACAGCACTAGCTAGTGCTGAGGCACTGGCAGTGGGTGGTGCTTTCGCTGGCAAAGCATGGCACCACACTTGGTCAGCTTCTGGCTTGCGCACTCAAAGCAGCAGCAGTGACTGTGATAGTGTGTGGGGTGTGCTTCAGCCACTGGCTGGCAGCGTGCGGACAGTGTCTGGTGGCTTAACAACAGCTGCCTGCGGCAGCTTGCTGTTGTGTTGCCTGCAGTGACACACCCGGGTGACGTACTCTGTGCGCAGCTATCTGTTGTGAGTTTGTTGCTGACGATGCTCATGCACCAGGTGCATATGGCGGTTGAAACAAAGTCATGCTGCTGTGTCAGCAGTGCATGCTGAGGACAGCGTGGTTCCTTCTTGATCTGCCAAGCTACAAGGCTACCAGCAGATGCTGCCTTCCCACATTTGCTGCAGCATGCAGCACAACACATATGGTACAGCATGCAGCACAACACATATGCTGCAGCATGCCGCATACTATGCTACAGGTGCAGGTGGCCATGCAAGGCTGTTGCCTGATCTATGCAGTGCTGCACCAGGCTGTGACCTCGCTGACCTGCAGGTGCATGCCATGCACGCAAAAACCTAACACCCAGCTCGGTTTCGAGCTCCTTGCCTGATGCTGTTGTCCACGTGGCACACATTGCATGTGGCAGGCGGTGGTACGATCAGCCCAACTTTCAGGATATTTGTTGTGAGTGTGTGACATACACGTTGCAAGGCAATCTGTTAGTTGGTGCACTGCGTTTTGCTATGGTGCACCATACCACGTACGAGGTGACTGTCTTTTAAAAGCAATAATCACAGCAGCTTGTTGTACACCTACAATTAGCGGTGCACGCATCTGCAAACAAGACTGACATGAATGTTGGCAGTGCTGGTGGTGGTAGTTTAGACCAGTACTAGTACTGGTCAAAGCTTTGACCAGTACTGGTCAAAGCTTTGAGATCTGGAAGCTGTTACAGCGAGCCTCAGGTCAAGCCAGTCTATGGCTGTCAGCACACAAGACAGCTGGCGCCACTGGGGCACAGGCACGCCTGCGCAGTTGTCACTAGTGACATGGGAGATGCTTCAACGACTTGCTTCGGAGGCATGAACCCCAACGCCATGATCAGCCACGTGATACAGCAGCAAGCTGCATACCGGCATATGATTCACAGCCTTGATACTGTGTCAGTACTGCATATCTTCAAGTTTGCTGGTAATCAGCTGTGGGTGTTGCAGGTGACCGTGATATGCTGAGCAGACCTGCATCAGTACGTTCAGTTCAGACTACCACGGATGGTAGGTAGTCAAAAATCAAATAATTTTATACATAAACAAAATTATTTATAGGCGGTTTCGTGTGGCGTAGCCTGCATATGTCGCCGGCAACTTGGTTCCATCGCACGCCATTTACGGTGATACTCTCTGCATCATTCTAACTGCAGTAATCAAGTTGTTTAAACCGTAGTTAGCAGAAGTTGCCCTAGCTGGCAGCTCAGTGGCCCTTCAGACCCCACTTGGGTGACACCAGAGGCCGCGAGGGGCAGAACAAGCCCGCAGCCTGGTTCAGGGCCAAAAATGAAGAATCAAACATGATTTAATGACTGTTCAACAGCATCTTAGGGGTTCCTGTTGCATAACTCTTGGACTTGTGTAACCGGTAAAAAAGTCCAGTTTTTGCTCGGCCGCGCTCTTGCAAACAGCGCGCTGTATCATATTTTCGTGGAGAAACATGATCCCTTGGCTTGACGGGCTTGATCGAGCCCACAGAGAAAGTGCGGAGTCCTGACCCGATGTCATGACACTGATCTGCTATATAGCAGCTATATAGCAGCTATATAGCAGCTATAGCAGCTTCTCCTGTAACAAGCCTCCCTCTTAGCTATATAGCAGCTATATATAGCAGTAGCTACTGGCTGGAGTGACTTCTGCTGCAGGCTGCCGGGTGGCTTGCACTTCTGTGTGCTGCAGGTTCATGCAACGCCGTTGTCTGAGTTGTGAACGCTTTTCGCGTGCAGGGCATCAAATGCACCTCTACACACATTTTACTCAAGCACAGCTCCAGCTACAGTTGCAATTGCAGGAACACTTGCCTGCGCAGCAGCATGCTGTTGGGCGGCCCATCCAACACACAGGGGATGTTTGTTGACGTGCGATTTGACAGCAGAGAGTTTTCCCCTCTCTCTCCTCCCTCTACTACTTTATAAACACAATATGCAGATGTCCCTCTTGACGCCGCAGTGTATCGAAGCTTGCAGGCTTCATCGGTGCCTGGATTGGAAGCAGTATGCAGCTGTGCACAGCGTGTGTGGTGCTAGGGTGCGAGTAGGTCCGTGTTTCTGGAGCCACGTTGTGTGTTACTCTGCTTTGTAGACAACACACTCTGCTGTGTGCTTGGCAAGCAAATTGGTGTGACGTGTGCATCCTGACATCTCTGCTGCTCCCGCGGATGAAGCACCTGGACAGACAAACGTTACGTACATCTATAGGCTACGGCAGTGACACCTGCCTGATGAATGAGCTGCCTTGTCACGGCAATTATTGGCAATCATGATGATGGGTGCCGCAATGGCAGCCAGGCAGCAGCAAGCACACACGGCAGTGTCTGCACCTGCGGTGCCAGCTGTGCATGTGTGAGCGTGTACAGCATGCTTCGGTGGCTGGCGCATGTGAGGGTGGTTGTTGGGTTGATTTTTGAATGTGCTTTAGTAACTTTGAGCTCTGGCATAGTTTGCGAGCTGCAGGAGCTGCCTTCTGCTGCAGAAGCTGCACACCTGAAGGCTTGCAGCAGCACTACCATTGTTCTGCCGTGCTTACGTGCATGCGGATGGAAGTTGCCAGGGGTTTTGCTGTCATAATATGCCACCAAACCATCTGTTGAACTGCCAAGGAGATATTCGTCAGATGTTACTGTAGCATTCAGCAAGGTGCGCAAGGTTGGTGATCAAAGCTGTGACTGCAGCTGGACATATGTGACACACGCAGGCAGCTGGTTGCTGTGGTACCAGCGCTGGTATCACAAGTTCGAAGTGCGGAGAACGCGTCGGGAACAACTTGAAAAAGTCTTATGTCCTTGATTGGTGGCCTCGTTGTTTATCGGCCACGACATCTGTGGTAGCGTTGACGAGCGTGTTGACTTGCCAATGGCAACTCCTCCGTGCAGCATGCAGAGTTGACGGTCAATGCAGAAGTTCGTTTCGACCTGTATTGGTTTGGTTATCTTGTTCTTGAGCTCACTGTGCCGCTATTTGCATTGAGCAGTACATCGAGTGGCTGTAGCAACCATGTTTTGGGTATGCTGATGCTTCATCCGAGCCTTCCAGAAAGCAAGCGCTTCGAGTTGATTGTTTTTTATGCTATAGCATTTGCCTTTTCGCAAAAGGTTCAGAACGTGCCGATTGATGCTCAAAAGGGTGGGCGTGCGTATTCAGGCGAGTTCATCAGTCTCAAGCAGTGCATTATATAGTAAACCAACATGTACATAATACAAAACAATCTACTGCAACGCTCGGCTGCTCTGTGCTGCGACCGGTTTTTGTCTTTGCAGCAGGAGCAGCATGCAAACATTTGGCTTGTTGACTGGCAATGGCAGTGCAAGCCAGGCAGCATGCACGAGAAGACGCGCAAGCCAAACGTGCACCAGGCCAGCAGCCCATGACTTGCCTGCTTCCAGACGACACAGCAGCAGAGCTTCTGCAGCTGCAACCTCACGCAGCAGCAGCTCCTGCAGCGCCCGCCTGGGCAGAAGAGCAGCATGCAACAGAAGACGCCAACTTCTGTCACAGCGCGAACAGCACAAAGTGAACTTTCTCCTCAAAAGTGCCAATTTCACTGTGCACTCGACAGCGCCAGAAGGCGCGGACTTTGAGGCATCGCCGCCTGTTGACCCTGCTGCTGCACACCAGGTGAGCCTGCGCCATGCATGATACCCTGACAATGCTGGTTGCAGTGTCAGTCTACAACAGCTGCTTGCAGGCACCATTTGGCAGGATCCCACGCTCATGTGTATGTCAGAACTAGACACAGCGTGGTGCTGCAGCCTGGCAGTACAGTCGGTCATGCTGGCATGTTGCCTGTCAGGTCATGGCAGCCAACACGCATCCCATGCTCAGACAGCGACCCTGCCTGCAGCATACATTTGCTTAAACAGTTAGCCTGAGGCCGGCTGGTGGGGCATTGCACTTGTTATGAAGTGCATGATTGCTGCGCTGATGCCAACCACTGGCCTCAGTGCAGTCGGCAGGCTGCAACCAAAACAGAAGCAACACAATGATTCACTCGCAGCTGCCACTTCGCAACAGCATATGCATGTTGTTGCTGCACAGTGACTGCACCCTCAGTCAGTGTGACCTCCGGCAGCACTGCAGTGCAGCTGCGCCTCATGCCGCGTTCAAATGCATGCTCTGAGCCAGATGCTGTGTGTTTTGTGCAGGCAGAGAAAGACGATGAGGTGGAGGTGCCTCCCTGGCAGCCCCTACTCTGGGATTCAGAATCCGACATTGCAGCTCTGTGCCGAAGAGTGCAGGTTGAAGCCATTGAATCTGACTACAACTGGGGCCAACTCTGCGATCTGCTGCAGCAGGCATTTCAGGACGAAGACAACGCAGACCTGCAGGAGCTGCTGCAGCTCCTCGGCGAGTTTGGCGCGTAGTACGCCTGCGGCTGGATAACGGCGGCGGCATTGCAGCAGCCTGTTTTTGGCGGCTGTCTAACCAGTGATGGTGCTGAGTGCAGCGGCTGAAAGGCCAGGCATGTGCTTGAACCCTGAGCAGCAGCAGCTGTTTGAGGAGTGCCTGGCTGCGGGCAGCATGCAGCGCTTAGATGACGCAACACACATCAAGCAGATCAACTGCATTGTGCGAGGCCTGCTGACTAGCTTCTCGCTGAGCAGCAGCCTGCAGGAGCAGCAGCAGGTGGTGACGCAGCTGCAGCCACTGCTGGGGAAGACACTGCAGCTGCTGAGCTCAAGCACATCAGGCAGTTACATCAGCACGGTGCAGCACCTGCAGAGCATACTGTCAGCGGTGGCAGCAATCAACCTTCGGGCGAGGGAGACAGCTGCTGCGGCGGACTTTGTGCGGGACTGGAGCAACGCGCTGCTGCTGTATTATGCGCTGGAGCTCGCAAACGCATTCACGTGGCGGCTGCTCAAGTCTGGCTTGTCACAGTCTGACAAAGCAGCCTGCGCTGTGCAGGTGCTGGCAGCCTGTGTAACGCTTAGGGTGCATTCTGCAGCTTTGGTAGATGCGATGAAGCAGCTGCATGCAGAGCCAAGCGTCATAGACAGCATGACCCTGCGGCAGGTTGAGGATCTGGTGGAGCAGGCAGTGTAGAGCAGCTAGCTGTGCTGTGTTGGCGGTGCAGCAATGCTGTGACGACGGCGTATGTAGGTGTGACATTGTATTGATCTAGCCAGCTGGCACACCACTCATGCACTGCTACACAGCAGGTCACCTGGCTGTGTGGTCCCCCATTACATCTCAGCAGAGACATACCCATATGTGGCAGCGCTTGAGTACTACTCTGCTAGTAGCAGTGGGGTTACAGCAGCATGTGTTGCGCAGACACCTGCATCTGGGCATCAAGCGTGGCGGCAGCACATTCTAATTGTGTCACACACTCTGTATGTGCTGGCAGCAATGCAATGTTACTTGAGGGACCGGCCTGCACACCCTGTGGTAGTACTTGCACCATCACCACAGACTGGCCTTTCAAAGTGGGGCGGACGATGCTCTCTCTGCCACAACCTGGCACAGCAGCTGGTCGGCCGGTGGCGCACCCAAAACATCTGTCGCTATGAGCTGCGGTATGGTGTGCTGTTAGATAAACAAGCTCACTTGGAGCGTCCGGGGACCTTGGGCGGGGGGTCTCCTGGCCAAGCCATGCTTGAAGGTGCGCAGCTTTGCATTTCTCATGCTAGACTGTCCATCTTTACAAGATAGAGGGGTTACACGGTGTTATGGTGCGCTTCATTCTGGCATCTGGCAGTGCATCTGAGCTATTTGGGGGCTTTACTGCAGCAGCTTGCAGCACACTTGCCAAATGTCTGGTCCCACAAGTGTTTGCCAATGTTGTCTTCAAAGACACTTGGCAAGCCGATTGTCATCAATTGTGTGCAGGTGTCTGGGGTTGGTTTGTTACCCTAGATGGTCATTGCGCCATTTGCACCGCGTTGCAATAAACGTTTATCCGTTCGAGTCGGCTCACATGGTTGCTGATGACTGTTGGTGCAGGCAGCTCTTGATGTCTAGGTTTCCAGCAATGCAAGGCTGCTGCCTGCGCTGTGCAGCGCTGCACACTGTGACGCTGCCATACGGCATGCACACGGAGCATCTGCCGCGCAACACTGCGGTGGATCCTGTGCTGAGCTCCTCGTCTTATGCTGATAACTGCACTGTGCACGTGGCAGGTGGTGGTGGAACCAGTGCAGGTGCAGGATGTGGCGAGTTTGTGATCTATCCATTGGCAAGGCAGCCTGTCCATTGTTGCTGCCGCGTTGTGCTGTGGTGGTGGCTGTCTTTTAGGCAGCTTGTTGTACGCCTATGCGCGCACCTGCAGACAGTGCTTGTTTGCTGGTCGTGTTGAGTCGAGCAGCAAGCCCCAGGTCAAGCTAGTCTATGGCTGTGAGCACACAAGAAAGCTGGCGCCACTGGGGCACAGGCAGTTGTACAGTTGTCACTAGTGACATCTGAGATGCTTCAATGGAGTAGGACACCCACAGCGGCCGTAACAAACAATATTATTCAATATAGGCTTTCAGATCTCCAAGTTTTGTTGGTAAGCAGCTGGGACATACACAAGCGTTGACGAGCGCGTTGACTTGCCTACGGCAATTTGTTCAAGCAGCATGGCGAGTTGCTAGTGAATGCGGAAGTTTATTAGAACATACAACAAAGCGATTATCTATTCTTGACCTCACTCTGCTGTCATTCGCTTGGAACGCACAGACAGGTGGGCGTGCTGGTGACATAGCACATGTTCAGGCGAGCTGGTCGGTCAAAAGCAGTGTATTACCAAGTAACGCACGTAGTCTGAAAACCCTGTTGTCCCTGGCAGTGCTCACCTGCAATGTACTGCGACCGGCTTTGCAGTTTGCCAAGAGGAACACAGCAGCAAACATTTGGCTTGTGGAATGGCCATGGCGTTACAAGACAGCCAGCACGCACCAGCAGAGGGGCAAGCCAAACTTACATCAGGCCAGCAGCCGATGACTTGCCTGCTTCCAGACGACACACCAGCAGAGCTTTTGCAGCTGCAACCTCAGGAAGCAGCAGGTCCTGCAACGCCAGCCTGGACAGAAGAGCAGCATGGAACGGCAGGCCCCAACTTGTGTTACAGCCCGCACAGCACAACAGAAAGTGATTACATGTGGATGCGTTTACAGCAGCGGGCCGAAGGCCTGGTCTTGGATGGCAGCTTGTTGCCGCAGCAGCTGCGGCAGTGCCAGGAGTGCTGGCTGCAGCAACGGCAGCAGCGGCAACGCCTGGCCCTGGCCACGCCGCGCAGGAGCCTGTCGTTTGTTCAAAAGCAGGTGGCTGAAGCTGTGCAGAGCTTGCCAAGCCCAAGCAGCTTAGTGGCAGCAGGCTCTCCCCTAGATGATATGGACGTTGACCTGAGGGACGTGGTAGCACAGTCAGGTGACCTGGCTGCAGCAGGCGCAGCGGCTTAATGGCTGCAGCAGGCGCGGTGGCCTAATGGCTGCAGCAGGCGGGCGGCTGATGCAGCAGGCACGGCGGCTTAATGGCTGCAGCAGGCTCGGCGACTGATGCAGCAGGCAGGGTGACGGCAGCAGCTGCGCAATTAACTTCGCCTTGTCAACCCTACCAGAGCTCTGTGTGCGGCACCGCACAGTGTATTGTTCTGGCCAGTGGCTGCTGCGCTTGGCTTGTTCGAGTGCTGCTTGCGCAATGATGCGGCTGCACGTTGCACTGCAGCTACACCAAGCTGCTGCAGCTATATTAATATATTCAACGTGGGCATCAGCAGCCTAAGCCGGCTGGGTCTGGTGTTTTTTTTTTGGCAATCAGGGAGGACGGAATCGCCACCGCAGCACAACTGACGAAGCCAACGGCTGGCCTGGTTGGAGCCATATACATGCATGTCTGCCATGGTGGCTTGCGGTGGCTGCCAACAGCTGCTCTGTGCAAGCCGCCGTGAAAGTGTGTGCCACTGTGTGCACACCGAATGTGCTCGCTGAGAAAGGTAACAGATATGTGATGTTTACCGCTGTTGATCGGCAGCCTTGGGCATAGCAAGGACAAGTGCTGCTGGTAAGACGTGTGCCAAAAACTTTGTGCTGGACGTTCTGTTTGCTACCCACGGCTTGCTGCCGCAACAGCAAGCACCGCTGTGCTGGCCACCAAGCCACGTGTGACAGTGCTGCCACTAGTCGGAGCTAAAGGTGACCTGGATAGGTGCACTTCCAACACCAGCTGCCACAGTGGTACTCTGGACAAGAGACGTCAGAACAATGCTGAGCAGGGTACTGTGATGTATCTGCAATGGGAGTACAGTTACCACAAGGTGAGACACATGTCACAGAATCAAAAGCCGTGGGACAACAGCCTGCCATTGGCACTCCCTCACAGGCGCAAGGCTGTCAAAATGAAGGTTATTCTGCAACAAAACCCTGTCGGCACACCAAGAACAAAGCCTGACCTATGCCAAGCAGCAGGCTGCGTGCATGGCGCTTGGTACGCTGGCGCGCTGCCATTTCCTTGCCAACCAACCGGCAAAGAAGCAGCATCATGCCAGCAGATTCTCAGTGCCTGTCCGCTACGCTGCTTCACTGGCTGCAACCTGGGACTAACACCTCTCAGTGCGCCGCACACAGCACACATTGACAAAACACCCCGTTCGCTAGTCTAGCAGGTTGTGCTAGCCTGCTCGCATGCACCCACATGTATCCTTTCTACTGACAGACAACACAAAATGCACCCAGCAACAACTGCTGGTCAACTATGGAACTCGTTAGTGCAATGCGAGCCGCTGGCTATCAACACCATCGCTCATCACAATCATCAGCTAGGTAGCCAGCCAGCTAGCTAGCTAGCTAGCTAGCTGTCGAACGCCCTTTGTGACCGCCCAGCACGTGAAGGCGATGCCAAAGATGGACTTGACACACCCCGTGCGCCGATCGCCACAATGCTGCTGCCCGCCTTGATTGTTGCATTTGAGACTGTCCTTTCCCGAATTGTGTGCTTAAGCTCCTCTGTCTGTGGGCCGGGGCTGGGTTGAGGGCTGTTGAAGCCGCTGGATCCAGCGATGCGCTTGATGGCAGCAGCAATGGGGTCATCTGCAGCACGAGCAGGCACAGCATGACAGCAGCAGCGCGTGTTGCATCATCAGTAATAGACAAGAAGGGCAGTCGGTGCAAGCAGCAGTGCCGTGTGCATGACGACAACCATAGTGCATGCCGGATGCTGCTTGTTCTTGCACTTGCTCTGGCTGGGCAGGCACTGCTACATGTGCCAGGCAGCAGGCAGCACCTCAGCTGCTCCATGCACACGTCTCCTGCAAGCTGCCAGCATACGTGCCGCTGCAGTGCGTGCGGCATACCATCGGCAGCCCATCCATGTCGCTGCAGTACACCCACCTCTGCTGCTGTCTGCAATCACCACTCGCACAGAGTCGTGGCAGCTTGCACTTGTGAAAGAGACCGCAGATCGCTGCGGCAGCTGTGAGTAGCAGCCGCTGTCAGCAGCATGCGCCCCGTCAGCACTCGCCTGCAAGCTTGCGCATGCCCCACTGTCACTGCCTTCGCAGCTGCCATCGCCGGATGGTGCTGTCCCCGCTGTCGACCCATCTGCTGATACTCTACTATCAGGCCATTGCCCCGTCTCACAGACGTCAGTGCCGGGCGTGGCACCAGCTGCATTGCTTGCACCATCCATGCTGCTCAGGCCTGTGCCGGTGCCGCAGCATGCAGCACCATCACTGCTGCGGCCTGTGCCAATGCAGCTGCTGGTGCGATGCTGCTGCTGCGCTGCTTGCCGGCACAGCCAGGGGTGCCGACTGAGCTGGTCCCAGGCGATGCGAGCAGCTGGGTCAACAGTCAGCAGCCGTTTGACCAAGTCCCTAGCATCAGCGCTGATGGTCTTGGGCAGCGGCGCGTACGCGCCGCGGCGGATCGACCTGTGTTGTGCAGCACGAACACGGCAGAAAGGCAGGGTATCTGTTGGTGGCTTATGAGATGTGGTGGGGTTCTATCCTCACCGCGTAGTCAGTAGCACCATGCAACAGATACATTGCTATCGATAGCCGATGTCACGTCTGCTCCAGCAGTATTTGGGCCCGAAGTGTCTGTTGACGGCCTGACTGGCTGCAAGGAAGCGCTCTTCCTGCATAGCTATAAGCAACGCCCGTTCATGCTTCTGCACGGGGGAGCATCAGCCCTGCAGGCGCATGCGTGTCGCTGCTGCATCTCCCAGTGAAGCACCTGCAGCACAAATCAAATACAGCGCAGTGGGCTAGATCCATGCACAGTCAGCAGCACTCACCTAAACAGCGCTTGCTGGTTAGCGCCGTGGAAAGGCAGCTGCCCGCAGAGCGCCTCATACAGCATCACGCCAACCGACCACAGATCCACTGCTGTGCCGTCATACTCAGCGCCCCCGACAATCTCAGGCGCTGTAAACTCGGGCGTGCCACACTGCAGCTTGAAGCCTGATCCGTTGAAGGGTGCCATCACTCCTGCAAGCCCAAAGTCAGCTATCTTAGGCGTGCCGTCCTGCATAAGGATGTTCTCGGGCTTGAGGTCCCTGTGGATGACACGCCTGCAACAGCAGCAGCATGCCAGTGGCAGGCAGCACATGGCAGAGGCGGGCAAGGCCATATCACCAGGGATGCGAGCGCGGCCGGTCTGCTAATGTGTTGCCAATCACAACCATGACAGCCATTTGTGGATGACGCGCCTGCAACAGCAACAGCATGCCGGCGGCAGGCAGCGCAGAGGGCAGAGGCGGGCAAGGCCATATCACTAGGGATGCGGGCGCGGCGGGTTCGCTGGTGTGTTGCCAATCACATTTATGACAGCCATCCCGTGGATGACGCGCCTGCAACAGCAACAGCATGCCGGCGGCAGGCAGCACAGGGCAAAGGCGGGCAAGGCCATATCACTAGGGATGCGGGCGCAGCCGGTTTGCTGGTGTGTTGCCAATCACATCGATGACAGCCATCCTGTGGATAATGCGCCTGCAACAGCAACAGCATGCCAGCGGCAGGCACCACAGGGCAGAGGTGGGCAAGGCCATGTCAATAGGGATGTATACATATGGGCGCGGCGGGTTCTTTAGCGTGCTGCCGATCACACCCACGACAGCCATTGTTACCCATGCCCCACTCCCAACACCACAGTCGCAGGAACATAGAGATATCATACTGCATCGTGTACCTGCTTTGCTCATGGTGCCGAAGTGTGTTTCACAGGCGGAGGGCTGCACACCACACAACCGGCTGTGCGTGCGCTTCACGAGCGCAGGTGGTCTGCCAGCACCTCTGCATCACCACTTGCTGCACCACAGGCACAGGGCAGACGCATATGCCTGAACATGCATCTGCTCTGTCCACGAACGGCCACCACCCAAAGCGCAACTCCCCAAGCCCAGCACCCCTTGCCGCCACCGTTTGTCGCAGTACTCCAGCACACAACAGAAGCAACGGCTTCAACAGCCAGGCGCACTGCACAACACGCAACACCACCCTGGCTGCGCACCGTTTGTGGCAGTACTCCAGCGCTGCCAGGATGCCGCCAAACACCTCCCTTGCAGCCGCCTCGCCCAGCCGCCCGCCCGGCTGCGCCGCCAAGTGCCCTGCCAGACTGCCGCCGCTGGCATACTCCATCATGAAGTAGAAGCAGCCGCCGGCAAACACCACCTCCTGCAGCCGGATGATGTTGGGGTGGCGCAGCTGCGCCAGCACAGCCATCTCCTCCTGCACCTGCTCGATCTCGCTAATGCTGTGGAAGCGCGTGGCGTCTACTGCCTTGACGGCCACGAGCTCGCCTGCACAGGCAGGTGGCAGCACACAGCAGCAGCAGCCAGAGCGCAGAGACAGCTCAGATATCCTGTCTTGGGTTGGTGCAAGGACCCACATGTAGCTGCAGCTGCTTGAGTGAATGAAAGGCACCACAGTCGGTCACCTGCAGCACACCAGGGGTAAGCTGGCGCGTGCTGCTGGGCAGGCGTTGATTAACCGATCCTCGACAGCCACACTGTACGGGCAGAGTTCCGCAGTTGCACTGCTCTGCCCTGCAGCTCCGTCCCTCACCTGTTTCTGTGTGCTTGCCGATGTGCACCACACCGCTGGCACCTGCTCCCAGCACTCGCCCCAACGCGTACTTCCCCACGCGCCTGGCATGGCTGGAGGTGATGTCAAGCAGCAACAGCAGCTGCGACGTCGCACTGCTGCCGCCGCTGCCAGTGCTGCTAATATTTGCAGCCTCACCGCTGCCGCTGCTGCTTCCTGGGTGCTGCTGCTGCTGCTGTACCACTCTTGCTGCTGCAGCAGAGTGCGGCACCGTTGCTGATGCTTGCTTGCATGCAGCTAATGGGCATGACGCTACCATGGCCCAGAAAGCGCTGCCGTCGCGTTTATACAGCAGCATCTTCATGAGGGCATGCTGGCCTGCCAGCTGCGCCGCCATGAGATGCCGCATGCTGCTGTTGCTGGTCTCCGGGCCTGCTAAGCACAGCACGCTACAGCCGGCAAGGTCAGGCTGGCTGTAGCCTGTGAGCGACTGCGCACCACAGCTGCAAGCTGTGATGCTTGATGTGCCTTGCTGGCATGTGGAGATGACTGCTGCCTCTGCCGCTCGGCATACCTGCAAGCAGCAGTTGACACGGCGCGCAGCTGCTTGACCTTGCTCCTGTGGAGCTCTGTGTTCTGCACACGCACTAACACGGGTTGTGTCCAGCCGTCATGCTGGTGTGCACCGATCAGCAGCAGATGTAAAGGCTTCAGTCTCAAGTGGCCCCAAACTCCGTCACATGCGTACATGGTAGCACTGCCACACTCCTGCATGCGTTCGCGCTGCTGGGGCGCACCTGCGCTGCTAGTTTCTTGAGGCCTGTCCGCTCTGCATCTGCCCTCTGCCCATCAAGGTCCAGCCAAAACTCCAGCTGCAGCAGCACCGCTCCACTGCTTGATGCCACAGGCACTAGGCACACCTGCGCACGACAGAAGCACAGCGGCAGCACTTTCCTCAATGCACACGCTGCACTAGAGTTCACGCCACAGCACGCGTGCCCTGCCAACAGCATATGCTGCTGCGCCGACGGGCCAGTCCGCTGCAGGTTCCTGCTGCTTGCAGCGTGTCTGCAGTATGTGTGTGTTGTGTAGGGGTTGAGCACAGCTGCCTGTGTGACTGCTGCTGCACTGGCGAGCCAGCAACACAAGAGAGCCCTGTGTACATCTGGCACATTCCTGCATGCATGCTGTGTGCTGCTCGCAAAGCACTACTTGTTCTACACATCGCGGTCGGTCGCCCACGTGTCACTAGTCAGTGCCAGCTGTGTCTCACTGCAAAGTTGGTCTTCTTCCCGCTCTTGTTTGATGCAGACAGTTCCACCAAGGCTGCGGCCCCAGCTGCTCTCGCTGCTGCAAGCTCATCGGCAGCCTGCAGATGCACCACCACCACAAGCCAGCTTCGTAAGCGCGCCGTGCAACAGCACGCGGCTGTCTAGGTGCTTGCAACATGCTGGGCAAGCATGATGCAGTCAAGCGCATGGTCAAACTGACAGGTACAGTGTCAGCAGCTGGTGATGTGAAGTCTCTATGCTCACTCATCACACCTGCGGCTCCAGGTGGAGTGCCTGCTGCAGTTGCAGGCTGCTGTTGCCGAACAGATCAGCTGCTGGCTGTCCTGCAAGCTGCTCAAGTGCTGGGCTGACAGCTGCCAAGGGCTGGCCTGACAGGCCAGGCATGGTGACGCACCAACAGCCTGACAGCAGCTGCTCTGCAAACCCAGCAAGCGTGTCATCCTGTAGCATTGGCGCAGCAGCAGTGTTGTCGGCGGCAGCGGCCTTAGGCATTGTATACCAATAACAGCACCGATAGCATACGCAAGGGCTATGTAGACCATCTTGCTCCACTGCCGCAGCAGTATCACTGCTAGCAGCGGCAGGTGTTTGGCAAAGTCTAAAACTTTGATGGACTCGGAGGCAAGAGGTGGCTGCGGCCTAAGGCGTTCTATCCTATAGAGAAACACAGAGCTGTGCCGCCCAGCCCCATCTGCTAGGTTTGCAGCTGTCTTGTTGCAAGTGTCATAATTTACCACACCACAATTGACCACCAACCAACTGCTCAGTCTACCCAGGCTGCTGCTCTGTCCTTCTAAAGGCCACCCTTGGCTGACCAATATCTTCTGCTGTTGCAGGCTAACCAGTTGGTAGTAATTGTGATCCAGCTGTTTCAATTGCTTGCAGCTGTTGCTTTCCTGCAAGCACCTTTTAAAAAGAGTTTGGTTTTCACTTGCATACCAGGGTCAAGGTTTGTCAAGTGGAAAGGACACATGCCCCACACACCTCCACAGTAAAGGTAGCATCTTTTGGCGCCTGCGCTCCTGTGGGTCTGAGCACTGGGTGCGACACATGCGGGCCAGCTTGCGGCTGATGTGTCTGCAAGACACCGCACCACAGGTCAGGTTGTTCAATGTCAGACAACAGCTTAAGCTTGTGGCAGGTTCCTGATACTGGTTGATGTGCTGAGGCTTGCCTTTTGGTGTGCCGCTTGATTCCCCGCTGCTGCTGTGGCGCCAGCCTTGCCACTGGTTGATGAACTGTTACTTCTCAAAGTACTGCTCAGCTGCCCGGGCTTGGTTGAAGGTGCCATGTACGCCCACCCTTTAGCCCCACATGCCCTGCTGCTCTAGTATTCAATTACTTCAACAGGACAGGCCAGTTGTTGGTCTGCACGGCACCACTGTGCTCAAGCTCCTCCCATATAACTGTCAATCCCGGAATAAGATGTTTAGACCCAATTCAAGGCCACGACTGCAGACAAGAACGCAACTCAGGGTTACGCGGGGTGTTTGCCTCCTTGAGACACAGCTTCCAGTGGCAGCGGCTGACCTGTTCATCGTCGAAAGCAGCTAGACGACGCAAGGGATAAGCCAGTACTCAGGTGACTCTTGGTGCTCGCAAGGATTGTTTCTGACATGAGTGACAGTACTGACAGTGTGAGGAACGAGTGACCTGCAGCCTATTACCATCTACGATACCGTAGACATGGTGTATTGCTTGATTGATTTGGCGGCTTCTTCGTTCAGCAACCCCTAACAGCCACAAGCCGCCTGGCTATAGAATCATCCACTGCCTCCGGTTCCTGCATTTGGTGTTCGGCCGGTGCCTTGGCATTTTGACAGTATCTGGGCACGCTTTGCTGCAAAAAACAGTCACGCGGATATCATGGCTCAGGATACATACACGAAACGCCTATGGGTGCGCCAGGATAGCCGCTGTGATGCTGTTGCGGCCACCCGGGCGTCAGGACCAGCGCTCTTGCGATAACTTGAGTTTTCTGAAACGCTGTATTGTCTTTTGCAGCTGGAGGAGGACCTTGCAGACGACCTAAAGTGGTCGATGCTGGTCAAAAAGGTCCTGTACTCTGGCAAGAGCGAATACCAGGAGGTCGACTTGATTGACGTAGGGCCATTTGGAAAGGTAATGACGAATGTGTCTTACATTGCACCGGAACTAGTTGTCACTTGCTAGCCTGACCCTTGCTGCCGCTGCTGACTCTTAACAGGGAAGCCACTGCTGCTGCTGCTGCTGCTGCTATCACAGACACTCTTTCTGGATGGCAAGGTGCAGAGCTCAGAGGTGGACGAATGGGTCTACCACGAGCTGCTGGTGCACCCTGCCATGGTGATGCACCCCAACCCTAAGACAGTCTTCATCTGCGGAGGTGCGCATGCAATGCTGCCTCTTGTCACAGCAACTCGCCGTCCATGCCAGGATTAAGTTGATTGTTTTGTGTGTCCAAGTAGCAACAAATGACTGATGAAGGGGGCAGCTGCGCAGGAAGTTCAGCCAAGAAGCGCAGGCTTCTCTTCTAGCAGCTGTGCAGCTTTGCTCTGTCCACTTTGCATCGCAGCACCTGCAGCACGTGAAGAGCTGTCGGCTGAAGTAATGTGGCCAGGTACTGCGGCACTATATGAAGTAACCCTCTCCTTCTTTTACTGCAATGCGGTGGTGCTGCAGGTGGTGAGGGCGCCACAGCGCGGGAGGTGCTGCGCCACAAAAGTGTGGAGAAAGTCGTCATGGTGGATATAGACAAGGTATGTTTGCCGGCTGTGTCAAGCCGGCATCAGCATGCTGCAGTTTACCTTTTCACATCAGCTGGAACTTCAATTCGTGGACAGCCGCCACGCTGTACCTCTGCAACCCTATGAAAGGCGGAGGTGCTGCCAGCTATGGTGCTTACAGCTTTATAACACACGTGTCTGCTGCGCGCACGGCTATGCATGCGCTCTGCATCGGTTGCGCCAAGAGTGTCGCAACGCCGGCAGATGCAAGGACTGTCTATGCTTTTGGTGGCTGCATGTGACCCTCCTTGCTAGCCAAACACTTTGATGTGTAAGACCAGACGCAGCCGCAGTGAAAGCATACTTGCAAGTGTACTGCCAGCAGCAGATGTGACAGCAGCATGTAGCAGTGTGGGTGGCAGCGACGGCATACGGCATCGAATCTACCGCAGTTCCATGTGCTGTGCGTACCTGCACAGCAGCCTCAACACATCTTGCATGCAAATGTAGTCACTGTGTCAACATCTGTGTGCGCTTGCATGTAGCGCAAGTGTTGAACCACACAGTGAGGTTCGATCCGTGGAGCTGCAGGGAACGCGCATGTAGTGACTGTCCTGGCACTGTCGGCTGCTGCTGAGTTCCTCGCTTCACTGCTTCTCATTCATTTCCGCATCGCGCCCTGCACCGGCAACCGCTTGCATGTGCAGGTGGTGTGCGACTTCTGCCATGCCCACCTCGAGAAGAACAAGGCGGCTTTTGAGTCATCCAGGCTGGAGCTGATCAACGATGACGCACGCACGCAGCTGGAGGCGTACCCGGGCAAGTTTGATATGATCATAGGCGACCTGGCAGACCCTCTGGATGGCGGACCCTGCTACCAGCTGTACACACAGGTGATGGCAGCTGCACGAGGCGTTTTTCTTGCGCTCACAGCTGAGTAAATTACCAGGTGTCTGCCGTGGCGTATGCCGCATGAACGCACCGTGCAGCCCCTCTATCTATCTTTTGCGCTCGTAGGGCAGGGCGTTGCAAGAGGCTGCGGCTCATTCTGCGGCCTTGCTGCAGCTTCGGCTACCCCGTGCCATGTTTTTGGGGTGGCGGCTGTTGCTGTCGCGGTTTGGCGGCGGCTGCTTGCAGGAAAGCCGGCAACCGACAGTGCTGCAGCGGCAGGCTATTCTTGCTGTGTGGTTAATGCAAACCAGGCAGGCTCTGGCTGCATGTCGCTGCTGCCGCCTGCTTGTCGCATGCGATTGCTGTCCAAATAATCCACCAAGACACATCAATAACCAAGCGTTGTGTTGCAGGTGTTACAACTTCACTTCCCAAACTGTGGCCTCTGCCGCAGCTGCCCTCAACACACCATTGCTGGTATTCGTATCGCTGTCGCCCGCTCCCAATCACACAGTCATGGCAGCGATGACGATGATGATGATGATGATGATGATGTGAACAAACGCTGACTGTGCGGCTGTGCGGCTGTGCGCTCTTGCGGCCTGCAGGACTTTTACCAGAATGTGGTGCTGCCCAAGCTCAATCCAGGCGGCATCTTCATCACGCAGAGCGGCCCGGCAGGCTTCCTGAGCTGCACCGAGGTCTTCACATGCATCAACGCCACCCTGCGCAGCGTGTTCCCGAGCGTGCTGCCGTATGCGCAGCACATGCCGGTCTTCTGTGACGTGTGGGGCTGGAACATGGCGCTGACAGACGCGAGCCAAGCAGAGCTGAGCGCGGAGGAGATGGATCGGCGGCTGGCGGAGCGCGTGCAGGGCTCCATGGGCTTCTTGGATGGGCACACATTCAAGGGGCTGTGCCATCTGAACAAGGTCGTGCGCAAGTGAGTGGAAGACACCGTAACAGTGTCGCGTGAGGGCAAGGTGGCGGTGCACCTCACCTTGATCGCTGCGTCTTTCGCGCTCAGGCACAGTGCTGCTGTTGTTGCGACAGGCAACGCCAGCGGCATGCAGCACATGATTTGCACGCACGCCCTGACAGCTGAGCACACTCAGCTGCATACACAAGCGTTGCTGCACACTCACGGCTGTCAGCTTTGGATGAGGCGGAGAAACGGCGTTTCTGGTTGCAGAGGCTTCAGCCACACCATCCTTCTGCTGCAGTGCCCAAGGAAGCAGCAGGCAGAGCGCTGCACGCTGTCTGTGGACTGAACGGCCGCGTGAGGCAAGCAACGAAAGCGCGGCTGCATACAGCGCCTGCAGGAGGGACTGCCAGCGGGGCTGCGGGGGCCATGGAGGCCTGTTAGCAGGCTGGTGCTGTGGCATCCCTGCTCCTGCTGCCTCCTGCCAGTGTATAGCTGCACAGGATGACTTTGATTGGTCCTCAGTAACAGAACACCTTCTTACGTACAGCCCTGGCTTGTTCTTCCATCTGCTGCTGCCTTGCAGGTGCCTTGAGGAGGAGCAGCAGGTGTACACAGCAGACTGCGGGCGCTTCATCCATGGCAAGGGCCAGGCAGCAAAGCCAGCAGAGAACGGCAGCCAGCAGTGATTACGCCTGTCTGGCAACAGCGGCAACGGCAGTGGGGTTGCCGCTGCCTCTTTAATTCCCTGCAGCTCTCACATGGATGCGCGTCGCACACTATGATCATCATCATGGGCCACCGTGGCATTTACACGTGTAGAAGGACGATATTTCACATGTAACCAGGAGCGCACATATGCAATTCCAGCTAAATTATACCAGCAAGTTGAGTTCAGTCGTGTTACCTGCAACTCTTCAACGTTTTTTGACAGAGAGACTGCAAGAAGACTCTTCAAGTCTGAGACTGGTTACAGGAGATGGCCTATGAACACCCGAAAGTGAACACCCGTGGGTGGCCACCCTGCTTTCAGTTCACATAGCGTGAGAACCCGATAGCAGGCTACAACACACCACATACACCATGCAGTTTGACTGACATGATAGTAAATGTGTGATCTGCCTTGGACCTGTAACCGTGTTGAACACGAGGTGTAGGTCAAAGCTCGGTTTTTGAAAAGTCCTGGCGTTTGTCAGTTTCGAGTTCTGACGAAACAACAGTCGTCAACATCAATCGAACACAACAAATGTGTTTGTATTGCCTTTGGATCAATTATAATTGTCCCTGATCCAGAGCTTTGATCCAGTAGAGGGAGAGGGGGGGGGGGGGGGGGGAACTTTAGACAAAGCCAGGATCCCGAACGCCGCTGGTAATGCACAGCTGATCAACAGTGTTATGTTGACAGGGAGTTTTGTCCGAGCTAGTGGGATTCCTTGGAGTTGGTACGGCTTTTCCCTGTTCAAGACACTATCTTGATTATAGACTCCTTTATTGGGGCGGCTAGCACTGAGTGTTGGTCGGGTGTGCGCAGCATGCAATTGAGTTGTAGCACACCAAGGGGGTGTGGGGGTTCAACTCCTCTGCTTATTTTTGGGTCCGGGAGCTGGGCACCTCCTGTATAGGGGTGTTAGACGTGTCTTGCTGGTGGAGGCATTGCCTTGTGTCCCCTGCAGTCAGGTTCGCCTGACTGTTGCGTGTGACTAGCCAGTAGGAATTCGTCCCCCCTGGTAACAAAAAAGACTGGGAGTTTGCTTACCGTTTCAGTTTCTCTGTCAAGTGTACCGAGAGTGTTCGCTTGAAATGATGTGAGGTATGAAAGGGTTACAACGTGCATGCAGGTCAATAACTTCATGCAACATAATGCGTACTCACATAGCAAGAGGGGGCCCCCCAGGACCAGCATGGCTTCTTCAACTTCAATGTTGTGGTGCTGCTGATGATGTGAGGTACAAGCACGCAGTGTTGTGTCTTTCTCCATTCCTTTTTTCTTCTTTTCTTGAAGCAAGGGGGGTGGGGTGGGGGGGGGGGGGGGGGATTCCTTACTGGCTCGCTACACAGCACAAATGGGCGAACATAACTGCGGGGAGCTGGAGCCGTTGCCTCAGGGTGGCACCCGCAGAACACGTCACAGAGCCCTACAGGACGCCCTATATAAAGAAAGTAGCCGATTGCATTCATTACAAGCATGAGCATGATGCAACATAATGCGTACTCACACGGCAAGAAGTGGTCCCCCGAAAGGCCACCATGGCTGCTGAACCTCAGATTAGCATGTGCAGCTCCTGCTTCTGCTCCTATGTTGCCGAGTATAACCTGCAATCATAACAACACCTGGTCAGCGCCGTCCCGAAGAGCCACGATGCCCTTCGGGGGCAACGGCACTGACGGTCTTCGATCCTCTTGTAGTCCGTGGTAGCCTGGGTAGTGACACCTTGTCAGTGACTCCACTTGGTTGACACCGCAGCTCAGATTGAAGCCCTATACCACTGGCAGGTGCCCAGCACCCGGACCAAGAAAGCAGGCGAGTAAAACTAGCCTCCATTTGTTGTTATTGATAGAGAGACGATCCAAGGACTTGCCTCCATCATGCTAGTGTTACACACATCTAAACCATGCAGACTTCAGCCGTTCACGCTGCCAGCTCAGTATGTGGCCTCGTCGTACGCGGCCTTGGGCGCTGCACCCACAAAGGGCTTCGCCAGGAAGTCGGTGAACTCCTGCAGGGGGCTCTTGGTGTACTTTGTCTCCGCCCACAGGTCGGGAGACAGGAAGCCGTAGGTGTGGCTCAGCGCATAGAAGGTGGCCTTCACAAAGTTGCCCAGGGTCTTGCGGCTGCCACGGGAGGCAGTGTAGCAGTCCTCAATGCCAGCCATCTGCAGCACCTTCTTTGGGGTGCGTGCAGCCACGATGCCTGCAAGCGGCACACACATGGCAGCAGCCAGCACAAAAGTTGAGCGCGGGTCTCTGGTCCAGCTTGCTTGCAGGTGCGCATGTCTGCATTGACATCTTTTTGCATTCACACCGTGAAACACTGTCCTTTTACAAGAATCATTGCATGAGCAGCACTGATTCTAACACGGCGCCAGCCACAGAGGGCGGTCTGCTGGCAAGCCTACGGCACGCCTCAACAACACGACTCGAGTGTACCTTGGTTGGACCTCCGCCGTGACAGCATCCCATCACGACAACTGCCTTACATGTTGCGCTCTGCCATGCACACATGGAGATGCAGGTTGCTGGCTAGGGGTGGGGTGGAACGCTTTACATCTGTGCTTACACTTGTGCATGCACCCTTGTACTGACCAAGCAAGAGCTGCTGCGCTGTAATGCACAGCGCGCTTTTGACCAGAAACAGCTGCACAGAGAGAGAAAGAGGTAGGAGGAGAGTGATAGGAAGAAACAGATTATTGAAGTCACATCGCAACCTGCCGCACCCCTCGGCTGCACGCTCACCTGCTCCGCGTGGTGCGGGGATGAGGCGGATGGTGACGCTGCCGCACTTGCCGGTGACCTTGGTGGGCACTGTGTGCACCTTGCCGATCTTGTTGCCCCAGTAGCCGCGGCGGATGGGGATGCAGCTCATCTTGGCCAGGATGATGGCGCCACGGATGGCAGTGGCCACCTGCCCAGCAGCAATCACGACGTAGGCCCGACGACACACAGGTCAGCTTTCTACACATAGACCTGCAGCAAGATTAAATCAATACCCCTGCCATAGTTGCTGACATGGTGATATGTCGCTGTTGCTGTTACGTCGCCTGTTGCTGCTGCCATAACTAAGACCAGCCATCATAATAGATGCACTGAGTGGACTGCAGCAAGCGCAACTTGTTGCTTAACAAGCCTAGTCACCCCTGCCGCCTGCTGGCGCACCTCCTTGGCGCACTTGACGCCCAGGCCCACGTGGCCATTGTGGTCGCCAACCACGACAAACGCCTGCAGCAGGCACATACAGGCAGGCAAATAGACTTCAAGCCAAACTGAAAGGCGCCAAGCTGCATGCCCCTGTCTATTTGCAAGATCTGCTCTGCCATACAAGCAATATGTGTCAGTTTGGACGACAAGCAGAGTCAGTGCACCTGCAGGGTAACAAACGCATGTACAGATACCTATTTACCAGCTGCGCTGGAACATGACTCATGTCCACAACTTCTTTACAAAATCGCAGCAACTGCTATGACACAGAAAAGGCAGTCACCAGGTCAGCATGCTCAGCTGCTCAACAGTAGTGCTACCCACCTTGAAGCGTGTGCGCTGCCCAGCGCGCGTCTGCTTCTGCACCGGCATGATCTTCATCACCTCATCCTTGAGGGCACTGCCCAGGAAGTACTCCACAATCTGGTACTCCTTCACGGGCATGGAGAACAGGTAAATCTGCTCCAAGGACTTGATCTTGCCCTGCAGCAGCAGCAGCAGCGGCAGTTGCAGCAGCAGCAGTCTCGCCAGCAGCACAAGCATCTTCACCAGCACTGCTGAGGAACCAAAAGCACATTACTCCTCTCAAAAAACTAATATTATGCTGTGGGATGCCTCGTGAATGCCCGCAGCAACCCTCTCACCTGCTGTACCAAGCGGCCGAGCTTGGTGCATGGCACCCACTTCTCCTCCTCGTCCTTCCTGCCCCTGCGCCCACCACGACCACCCCTGCCCCTGCCGCGATCACCACGGCCACCGCGGTCACCACGGCCACCAAAGCCACGGCCGAAGCCGCCGCGCCCGCTGTCTGCCATGCTAGCTGCAAAGACAGAAAAATGAAAGACCTAGGCTAAGCGAACGAAACGATCCAGTATATACTGTATACCCGCTTCGCAAGCACCAAGGATCAACCCAGGCGCGTCTTAGTGCGCACCTGTTGATGTCTCACTTGCCTAACAGTGGCACGCGTCAGAAAGAGAAAGCATCAGTCCATTGCAGCTGTATTAATTCGCCCCCTGGTATTGCCTGGTAGCAGCGTATGGGCGTTATTTAACAAGCCCGTAACCGTTATCATTAGGGCCTCCTCTGAGGAGGCCCTGTTGACATCACTTTCACCCATCCTTAAACAGAATAGTGATAACATGAATCTTCACAAAAGCATCATCGTCAACAACTGCACACTCATACACGGTTTCAGACCTTGGCATGTCTGTACGATTATATGGAGCTCAACGAAAACAGTGAATGTCAAGAAGAAACTGAACATCGTGCAGCCGCACTGGACGCTTGATATGATTGGGGCTCACAGTAACCTTGCCGCTCTGAGAACATGTATAAGAACGAACATACACATCCTCATAATTGTCTTGTGAGGAGGCTTGGAGTGTGAGCATTAGTTGCAGGATGTGGCTCCATCACTGCTCGAGCAGTGGATCCAGAGGGCCCCTGAACATGGATGACCTTAGAGAGCAACCCCTACTATTGAAGTAGTACTTCACTGCAGACACTCCATGCACCTTTTGTAATATGGTAGACGCCGCATGTAGGCAACGTAAGAAAGTAAGTGTGGTGACACCCCCGACGGGCAGGCTACCATATGTGTATGCTGGCCTCCAGCACAGCATATTCAGCAGCAGGCTGCGTGTTGATCTGCGCAACAGCGGCGACGCTGGTCGTCGCTGCTGATCGCCATGTGTAGACTGGCAAAACATGCTGCTGCACCTTGCACTGCTGGGGCTGGGCACGCAGTACAGCAAATGACTGCCGTAGCTGTAGCAGCGATGAAGAGATGTTTGCTATCTCGCCACTTCCAAGCTGTGCCGAGCGCAGCTCAAGCATTGCCGCAGCCTCTTCTAGCAGTAGTTCATCCAACGACACACCCAGCAACACACAAGCCCGCAGTACCACACCAAGTTGCCTGCTTGTGAATGTGTCCAGAGCACCACACATTGCTATTGAAAAAGTTGCTAACCAGCGCTGTGGCAGCAGTTGCTGCCACGGTTGTTGCCTGTTGGCAGTGCCGAAAACCCGCCAGTAGTTCCACAGGAAAGCAGACAGATCCCGCGCTGTGAAGCAGCCCGCTGCCATGAGCTGCTGGCTGCGCACAAGCAGCTGGCGGTGCACTCTGCGCTGCACAGGCACCCGGCCCTGCAGGCCTGCCAACGACCACAACAGCAGGCACATGTCACCAGGCCCCAGCTGGTGCATCTGCGCTGACAATGTGTGGTTGATTGCCTGGCCCCACTGCACTGATGGCGTTGCTTGCAGCCGCACAGCAGCCCACAAGCACTGGCACAACTCTGTAGCAGTCATGCCCCACAGGAGGTCCTCTGCCCGCTCAAGCAGCAGCCGCACTAGCTGATTGTTGGGGCCCACGCCACGCACACCGCAGCTGCCAGGTGCAGCGCGGGCACCACCATCTATCCCTGGCGCGTACTGCGTATGCATGGTGTTGTTCTGCACGGTGGCCCTGGCCATGCCCTGCTGGCAGTGCTGCTGCCAGCCAAAGCTGCGCAGCGCAACGACAGGCAAGCCAGGTGCCACTGCAATTGCGCTGCACTGCACTGCCAGCAATGCTGCCGGGTTGAAATTCCCCGCTGCCCAGCCTGCTGCGCCAGGCACGTGCTGCTGCAGCAGCCAGGGGCGCTGATGCTGTCGTGTGTGCTGCCCTGCCTGCTGCTGTGTGGCAGCTGCCCTCAGCGCCAGCGTCACATCTGCTGGGCTGGCCTGCTGCAGCTGCGCCTCAAGCGACGCCAGCAGCGCAGCCGGGACTGCCCAGCGCAGCCTGCTGCAGCCCAGCAGCACTTTGGAGAGGTGGTGTGGCCTGCAGCAAGCATGGGGGAGGCGTGGCAAATGAACTGATTGTACAATGCAGAAAGTGCTCTCTTATCAAACAGGATGTGCATGCAGGCCTGGGCCCAGATATGACAATATCAAGCGCCATCACAACCGGCAAGCACCAGGCTGCGGCTGCGGCATACTCATAGAATGAAGCCACTTCTACAGAGTGCCATGAACTTGCAGAGCACTCACAAATGCCTGACATGGTTGACATCAGAGGCCATGCAGCCGTCCAGTACAAGTCCCACAGCCCGCTAATCCAACATGCATGGAGTAACATGATGATGATGATGATGCATGGAGGGCAGGAGCCTTACCGCAGGGCTGCGCTGCACAAGGCAGAAACGTAAATAACATGGCCTGCCCGACCGTAAGCCGTCAAGTTGTATACTGCTGAACAATCGACCACTGCCAAAAGATCAACCTTGAACTCATCATAACACACTCATTCTGCCAGTGCGTCAACAATCCATCAACCCTGCCTTTCATGCTCCAGCAACACCCGTGATGTGCTGCGCCGCCCCAAGCCACCCACCTCAGGTCTTGCGCGAGCACCTCCGCGGCCGCCAGCAGCGCATGCGCTGCGGGCTGTGAGGGCTGGAACCCCAGCTGAGACAGGCCCCACACCGCCATGCTCAGGCTGGCGGGCGGCAGCGGCTGACTGCCCTGCAGCTGCGCCGCCAGCTGGCCCAGCGCCGCGTGCATCCAGGCCACCGGCGGCCGGCAGCGCAGCGCGCCACAGGCCCAGACCATCACCGCAAGCTGCTGGAAGGACAGGCTGCCCAGCTGGCGCTGGCTGCCCGCCAGCAGTGCAGCCATCCATGCAGGCGGGGGCCGCAGGCGCAGGCGCGCCACCGCGTGCAGCACCGCAGCTGCCTCGCTGCCCGTCAGGCATGCCACGCCAGCAGCAGCCGCCCACAGCTGGCTCTGGACGGCCCTGCTGGGCTGCAGGCCCAGCTTGCTGCAGGCCCACAGCACCATGACCAGCTCACGCGGCTGCGCAGCAGGCAGGAAGCCTGCACAGGCGTTCAGCAGCTCACTCGCTGCTTGACGTATGGCAGGCAGCAGCTGCGGTGGCAGCTGCTGCGGTGGCAGCTGCTGCTTCTGCTTGAGCTCCTGCTGAGATCCAGCCGGGCTGGCAGCGGCAGCACAGGCGCGCCCAGCTGCCCTGCCATCAGCATCAGCACAGTCACGCTGCAGCAGCACTGCACATGCCCACAGAGCGTTGGCCCCTGCTTGCATGACACTGCTGGCACCAGCTTCACGCACACATGCTGTTGCTGCAGGCGATGGCCAAGCAGCTTGCAGAGACTGCTGCCGCTGAGCTGCGTCTGTTGACACAGTTGCAGTGGCTGCTATGCTGCGCTGCAGCACAGACAGCAGCGGCAGCAGCCACACAAATGCAACTGTGGGCCGTTGCAGCCTAACCAGTGCCCAGATGGCATTGGAAGAAGCTTGTACGTTGCACACTGGCATGTGCTGTTGCGGTTGATGCTGTCTCTGCCGCTGCCGCTGCCGCTGACCCTCTTGCAGCAGCTGCTGCTGCTGCTGCTCCTGCCGCCAATGGTGGTGAACAGCACGGTCACGACAACCAAGCGTGTCGCGTGTCGGGTGACCCGGCTGTGGTTGGCCAGCATCATCATCCTGGCGTCCACCTTGGGCAGTGCCGAGCGCCGTGTCTGCTGCTTTGATGAAGCCGTGCAGCAGCTGGTGCAGCAGCCCCTCATCAGGCACTTGCTGCAACAGCACCAGCGCATACAGCACCATGGACACAGCCTGGCAGCTGCCAGAGTGCGCGACATCAGCAAACCGTGCCAGCAGCTGTGCCAGCATGCCAGCTGGTGGCCTGTGCTGCAGCTTGGCACAGCACCACAGGATGCTTGCCAGCTCCCTGGCCGTGCACAGGTGCTGCTGAGCCGCCAGGCGCTGCAACGCCCAAGCAGTGATTTCATGCACCTGCTGTGCCGTGCCTGCGCACACAGCGCCATGCAGCGGCCGCTCCTCACGCACATGCTGCAGCAGACGCAGCTGCTGGTGGGTTTGCTGCTCAGGGTGCAGGGCAACTGGCCTGCTCAACAATGTGCCAGGCAGTGGCATGCACTGCTGTTGCTGTTGCTGCTGCTGCTGCTGCTGCTGCTGCTTCTGCTGCTGCTGCAGCAGCCCAACGCATGCCCTGAGAGCAGCGCTGATGTGTATTGGGTTGACCTGGTGCGCGCTTGAATGGCATGATGCTGCTAGTTCAGCCAAGCTGACACTGCTCCTGATGAGAGCCGTTAACCGCCGCAGCTGATTGGTGTTGCTGTGAGGCATGCAAGCAGCAACGCCAGGCGCAGAAGGCAGCGCATCTGCCGCAGCTGCAGAAGCACCAGCCACGGACCACCACCGCACGCAACCCTGCACAAGTTAGGACCCATTAGCAAGCGTTCAGCACAACAGTCTAGACTCAACTCCTAACAATACAAACACCAACGCAGCGAAATGGTGTTGCTATGAGGCATGCAAGCAGCAATGCCACACGCAGAAGGCAGCGCATCTGCCGCAGCTGCGGAAGCAGCAGCCACTGACTAGACCGCACGCCAAGTCTGCACAACTTTGTACCCATCAGCGAGCGCTCAGCATGACAGTCTAGAATCGACTCTAAACAGTGCGACGTAGTGTTGTTGCATACACAAAGGGCATTGAATGTTCGATGTGCTGGTTGTTGCTGCCAGCATGCTGCTGTTGCTGCTGCTGCTGCTGATGATGATGATGATGCTGCTTTACTGCTTACCAAGGTAACATGGTGAGCGCCTGGTACAAACAAGACACTCCCTGCAGCGTACAAGCTACACTGGCCAGAGTACAGCGGCTTCCCTGCTGGGGTGTGCTGCAGCCTCACAGGCATGAACAACTCTTGTCTTGAGCCTGCGTCCTTATGGTAATACAACAATGTGTCACAAAGAAATTAAACAGCGCCGGACCCCATGTCAACCACGGGTGCACTGTACTCCAGTGGCTCTCCTTCAGTGCTGGAGGGTTGTCATTGACAGCGCAACTTGCCATACCCCGGGCTGCAGTGCATCACATAGATATCACCTGCAACCAGTTCAGCCGGCATCCTCTGCTTAGTACGCTGGTGTTGCACCTGTTAATCACCATCATCATGTGCGCTTGAGTGCATGCTTGGCCCCCGGCAGCAGCACAGCCGAAGCAGTGGAAGTTCCTGTTGGCTTTCTCCGCACGCACTTTGTGATATTTTGTCATGCAACTGCTTTGTGGCTACGGCCGTTGCTTGGCACGACCAGGCCAGCAGACGCTGGTCACCGGTTTGGTGCGTGCACCAGCAAGCAGGAAGGTAAGCCAGGCAGGTCCTCGCCGCGCTCCAGCTGCCGCTCAATTTATGTATGACTTTTATTCTTGCATGGATGCAGCGCGTCATCATCAAAGCAGCAAGCTCAGCAGTGGAGCGAGCGCAGCAGACACTTGCTGCCCTGCAGACTGTACTCTGCAAGTTCCAGAATTGCAGCAACCCCAAGCAGCGTTACCAGCTCGTCTTGAAGTATGCGGACATTCTTCCTGCGTATCCTGAGGATCTCAAACTGCCAGAGAACCGTGTGCTTGGTTGCGCAGCTCAGGTATGTGAACACCAGCAGTCGCGGCCATGCGCTGCAATCTGCTCACTGTTGCTCTGCTATACATACATCTGAATTGCTTTCACATCAGCAGATGCAGGGCCAGAGTGCTTGCAGGTGGTATGCTTCACAACACGTAGCTCCATCCTGCCATGTGCATGCTCCGGCCAGCTGTGCCACCTGGCACCTGTACTTTACTGTACGCAGCATGATCCTGTGGTTGCTGTCTGAGGAAACACCTGTGATGGGCTTCCATGGCGCTGCAGGCATGGGTTGATGTTTCGCTAGACAGCAGTGGCAAGGTGCAGCTGCGCGCAGCCAGTGACAGCAAGCTCACAGCAGGCCTTGCAGGTGTGCTTGTGTCGGCACTGTCAGGCCTCACCCCAGAGCAGCTGTTGGACGTGGACGGCACATCCTTCATGCAGCTGCTGAACCTCGGGCCAGGCGTCATGGCCCCGTCACGTGCATCTGGCGCGGCGAACCTGCTGGCAACCATCCAGCGCCGGACGCGTGTGCTGACCACACAGCTGCCGCGCTTCCCCAGCTTGCTGATCACGCGTGACAGCCTGCAGCCCCAGGGCACGTTTGCTGAGGCGCAGGCGCAGTTCCTGCAGCCAAATGCGCAGCAGGTAGCGCAGCTGGTGCAGCTGTTGAGCGCTAAACGCATCGGGGTCGTGGCCCATTATTACATGGACCCTCAGGTGTGCATGCTTGGTGTGTTTCGCCTGAATACATTGCTGCCAGCAGCGGCACCAGTCGGGGCGTCGTGTTCTGGTGCGTGCTATGCAAAGAAACCCTGATGTCATGCACGCACCAGCTACTTATGTCATGACTTCAGTAAGCTAATTCTTGACAGCGTGCGTGTGTGGTGTGGTGTGGTCCAAGTGGCCATGCCGTTGGCCAGCCACACAACTGCCAACCAATGCGTGCAGAACACCATGCGTGCAGATCAGCATGTTACAATCATGCCAGCATCTGCGCCATGCTGCCATGCTGCCATGCTGTGCAGGTCCAGGGCGTGCTGAGCGCGGCGGCTGAGCAGTGGCCGCACATCCACATCAGCGACAGCCTGGTCATGGCAGACGCCGCCGTGAGGATGGCGCAGGCGGGCTGCAGCACCATCGCAGTGCTGGGCGTGGACTTCATGAGTGAGAACGTGCGCGCCATACTGGACGACGCCGGCCTGACAGACGTGCAGGTGCGTGACCTGGCCGAGCATTGTGGTGCTGGCAGATTGACATGCACAACATAATTCCGGTTCAAACAACTTCATGTCAGGCAGGGATTATGTTCTTTCTTCTGCTGGCGGCAGTGTGTGCCAGCACGCTGTGTTGACAGCTGGCGCCGGTTGGTATGGCCCTGATGTTGTCAGAACCAGAGTCGCAGCATCCTGGTTGCTTAGAACAATGGCACTGAGCAAGTATGCTTAGCATTTGCCTGCATGCATCTGCGTTCATCACCTTACTCTTTGTTTGTGCTGCTGCTGCTGCTGCTGCTGACGCCACTGCATCTTCTGCCCTGCGGTTTTCTGGCGGCAGGTATACCGCATGACCTCAGCTGACATCGGTTGTTCTCTTGCGGAGGCAGCAGAAAGCGCAGAGTACATGTCATACCTGCAGGAGGCTGCGCAGACGCCCAACAGCTTGCACGTGGTGTACATCAACACCAGCCTACGCACCAAGGCAACAGCGCATAGCCTTGTGCCGACCATCACCTGCACCAGCAGCAATGTAGTGCAAACAGTGCTGCAGGCGTTTGCTCAGGTGTGTGCTTGGCAAACATAATTAGCACGGCATAGTTCTTGGGGACACTCGTGTTAGGAGCACGTTCAAGGCAACAGCAGCCGCAAGCGAAAAGCACACTGCGTTGTATTGTGCTGTTTGTTGTGCATGTGTGGCGTTGGTTCCTGGTTCCTTGAACTCAGCATACCTGGTCGGCTCGCTTTGTGTGTACCAGCACAATTTGGCGGGCTTCAGCATGCTTTTTGTACATATTGGAACTCTGTACACATGTGTTCTCATATGCATTGTAGTGGTAGCACTATTTCATCAACTGCATGTAGCCCTGTTTATCAGTGGTCAGGTGGATATATCTAGCTGCTCAGCAGCGTCACCATGGCCTGAACGTAAGCGTTGCCTGTGCTTCTTACTTTCTGCTCGTCATTGCCCGTGGTCATTATCTGCACCAAAATGGTGCTTGTACATACAGCTTAGCACCGCCCAGACATTTAATCATGTTGCCACCACGTGCGTCAAGGGCACCTGGCAGCCAAGCCAGCTCATGGTTGGCTCCTGCATGCAGCACAAGCAGGCATTGGCATCATGCCCTGATGCATTTGCTGGCCTGCTGATGCCTTGCCTCTCCATCTGCTGTCTGCAGGTGCCTGACCTGACGGTGTGGTACGGGCCAGACACCTACATGGGCCGCAACCTGGCCCAGCTCTTCACGCAGCTGGCTGACCTGCCGGATGAAGTGGTGCAGCAGCTGCACCCAGCACACACAGCAGCAACTGTGCGCGCACTGCTGCCGCGCTTCAAGCACTATGCCAGCGGGACGTGCATTGTGCACCACATCTTTGGGGGAGAAACGTGTGAGCTTGTGCGCAAGGTAGGCACGTAGTGGTGTGTACAGGGCCAGCAGGAGATGGCAAAGACTATGAGAGGCATAGGGCAGTGATGACGGAACACTGAGCCAGAAATGTTGCAAGGATAGGTGGGATGCGCCATGGTGGGGCCTTTGATAAGTATCTAGCGGCCAGGCGCCGGCTGTTGTGTTAACACTTGTCTTGGCGCAGTAATCGCACTCCTGCAACACAAAACAGCATTGCACGGGGCATCTGGCGTGCCTGCAGGGGAGATGGTGAGGCGTCGTTCTGCGATTATATGTGCAACGATTGTCAGGATGAGATCTGGTAGTTTCTTACCTTGCAAAGGACTGGTCTAAGCTCTTTTTTACCTGCCCAATGAGCCTGTCATTGGCTCCCCAACGGGCGAGGCTACTCTTGTAACCTCCTCCAAAAGGTGAGTGCTGTGTCATTGGCCACTGTCTATACTTCTGGCTTGTGCTGGAGTGGTGCACCATTGACAACTGTCTTTGTGTTCTCGTGCCCCGTGCTTTGCCCCCCTTCCAGGGCTATGGCGATGCGTACCTCACTGCACACTTTGAGGTTCCCGGCGAGATGTTCACGCTGGCGATGGAGGCCAAGGCGCGGGGCATGGGCGTGGTGGGCTCCACCAGCAACATCCTGGACTTCATCGCCGCGAAGCTGCTGGAGGCGCTGCAGCAGAGCTACGCGCAGCGCCTGGTGTTTGTGCTGGGGACGGAGTCCGGCATGATCACCAGCATTGTCCGCAAAGTGCAGGCCATGCTTCTCGAAGCTCGCCGGGAAGATCTTGAGGTGGAGATCGTGTTCCCCGTGAACCCGCAGGCCATCACCATTCAGCAGCAGGGCAGTGGCGGCGCAGCCGCACCTGTTGAGCTGCCAGGCAGCAACATTGCTGTGCTGCCGGGTGCAGCCGGCGGTGAGGGGTGTTCATCGGAGGGTGGCTGCGCGTCATGCCCGTACATGAAGATGAACAGCCTGGATGCGTTGCTGGCAGTGGCGCAGCGTGTGGGTAGCGATGCGGGTGCAGCCATGCTCGAGGGCTTCAAGCCTCGTGCATATGAGGACAAGGTCGGTGGGCTGAGCATGGCGCAGGCTGGGTGCGTACCAATCCTGCACATGCGGCACTTCAGCCAGCAGAAGCAGCTCAGCAAAGACTTGGTGCAGGATGTGACGTCACGGCGTGTGGCACCATCTACATGCTCCTAGCGCTGCAAGTCTTTGCTGAGCTGCTTCTGCTGGCTGAAGCGCGCTGGCAGCGAGTCGTGTTCAGGCACATGCATGTCAGAGTGACGTTTCCACCGACTTTAAGGTAACCGGTTGCAAGACTTCTGGTTGCGTTATTGAAGATGTCAACTAAGATATCTGGCGAACAGTTGAAGGCTGGTGATCTGGTGCACGTTGTAACTTACAACAAAGGGTGGCAAGTGGCTGCAGCAGTTCTGGTTGAGTGGCTGTTGCACAAGTTGCCCCTTCTTGCTATGTGAGTACGCATTATGTTGCATGCAATGATTGACCTGCAATGGTTGACCTGCTTGCACGTTGTACCAATTAAATACTGCATGCAGTAAATGCAGCCAGCGCACTGCTGGGTGCTGCTGCTTCGCTGCTGCTGCACTCGCAGTGCCTGCAGTTGGCTGCTGCCACAGCTGTAAAAGCCTGGTAGTCTTACGAACCAAGGAAACTGACTTAAGCTTTGTATGCTTGCCTACACGCTATGCAGGGCGTTATGCGCATAGTGCTCGCTATCGCAGGCACTATCCCCGGCACCATCGTAACTTAGCGCACTAAAAGTGTCCGGTAGCGCGCACTAAAGGGGCACTATCGGCGCTATAATAGCGCAGTATAGTGGCATGTATAGTGGCACTTAGCGTGCTTTAGTGTGGGCTTAGCGCCAGTTTGTAGTCCTAGTGATTGCTCCTTTGGAGACTTCAGGCCCTGAGGGATGCTCCGTGCGCATTACGTATGGTGCTCGATACGCGGTGCGCGGTGCGCAACACGCAAGTTGGCGGGTAGTTATACGTGCCTAAGTTCGCGCCAGTGCGTGCAGATGGAGGCGGCAGAACTGTCGACAGTTGACGTCATGACAGTGACCACAGTGTCGTTGCAGTGACTGCGTGCAGCCATACCTGCACACGCCTGATGCAAGCACCGCATTTTCATTTTTATTTATACATTTCTACTGTGATTTATTATTTTGTTTTGAAATCGAAGGGTGTGGAGTACCGCTGGCTCATCAGTTTCAATCACGTTTCGTTGCGCTGTTCGATGTCCCCGAGGGAGGAACGGAAGTGGGAGTACCAAGCAACAAAAAACTTGAGTGTTTACAGGCGAACAATTTACTCGCGTAGTGAATGTGCTAGTTGTATCTCACGCGTCGTTGCAAGCTGCATCTGCTCAGTATGGGGCTTGTCACAGGCATGATGTCAGCCTTGGCTGCTCTGCTTTTATTTGCTTGCAGAACTACAGCAGTGCTCAGCGGTAGGTTATAGCAAATGTTTATTATCGCGACGATGATATCTGGCAGAGTGCAGCTAGCTTTACTGAGGCACGATCTCCAATATTGCAGGTCCCACCGCTGCGCAGTGGGTGCAGCTGAGAGGGGCTGCCCACAACAATGAGGCTTCTCTGACTCGGATAACAGCTCAGCTGTTTGGCAAAGTCCCTGGTACGTGTCCAACAGCTGATTCCTCGCTGCATGCACCTGTTGCTGGTGCATTACCCACTTGCAGTGTCTTGATGATGTGTAGGCAGACTGTGCACAGCTGAACAAAGCATCCGTTTGGTTGCACTAGCATGCAGATGTCCCATTTAGCGCTGATCTGGCACACACCATGGATCTAACGCGCTGTGCTGTATGCATGATGAAAACTGAGCTTATCAAGTGCGGTTGTGGTGCAGGAAGCGCAAGCTTTATGCAGCCGAAGAGCAATGTTGGCAGCAACAACACCCCTGCATTTGCTGGCAAAGTGCAGCGTGTCAACACGATCAACAGCCCACATGGCTTTGGCCCAGAAGCTGCGGTGAGTGCGTATCCTGCCCCACTCACCTGCCACTGCATGAGGCCATCACAACCACTGCTTCGTCTGCAGGCGTCCCAGGCGGCTGATGAGTGCTTACTGCAACATCACTACGAGTCTACAATTATGTCCAGTGCATGATCTGCTGTTCACCTCTTTGGCACTGAAACCTTGTGTGCATGGCTCATAACCAGCAGAACCCGCATGGTGTAACTGTCGGGCTGCGTGCCGCGTCAAACCTTGACTGCAGCCAAAGGCTATACTGTAAGCTGGGACTGGCTTTATCTGTTGTCGCAGAAGCTTGTCAGCAGCCTCTGGGTGAACGAGCTGGCATCACCAGGAGCCCAGGTGGTCGAGCGCCTGCAACAGCTTGGCCAGGTGGCTGCAGATCTACAGTACAGCTCCGGGTGAGCTGATGAAAGAGCAGGACAATGTCGTGGATGCATGGGTGCCAGCAAACACTGCTTTGCCGCGACTTCGCGAGCCGAGACTCCGTATGCGATATCACTAACTGCAAACATGGCACTTGACGAACAGTGCCAAGCTGTCTGTCTGTCTGTCTGTCTGTCTGTCTGTCTGTCTGTCTGTCTGTCTGTCTGTCTGTCTGTCTGTCTGTCTGTCTGTCTGTCTGTCTGTCCCCAAATGATCAGGGCACTGAAAGCCTTCAAATGTTTGAGTGCAACCGTAAATCATTGAGTGCAGCAGATACATGCAAACGTGTTTCACAAGCAACAATGACTGTCACAGGTGGTTTCACCTGGAGTCGACCACCATAAGGGTGCCTCCATATTGTAATTCTTCAGATGGGCTGGCATGAACAGCCACCGGAACAGGGCCAACACAATATTACATATTTTCAGCCGCCTTGTGTGGTGTGCTGCCACTAAAGTGTGTTTGCTGTGGTGTGACCTTTTGTTGTTCGGCATTGACATTTACCGTTGAAAATGCATGCACCAGTACAAACATGTGATCACAAAACAGCATGTAATTCTATGTGCAATTACAACATATGAAAAACATATGTGACCCACATGTAGCCTCTGCAGCTTTTTGAGGGGTCATACGATTCAATACCTTTGGCTTGTTGTAATGCTTTGTCTGCTGTGGCAGGGCGTGTGGGGCATATACATTCAACCCTGGTGGCGCTGCGGTGAATGCGAAGTGGACTGGACCTGTGTTTGAGCTCACCCAGACTACTGGAAGTTGTACTGTTGAGCCCTCCTTCAATGGCGGGGGTAACACACGCTGGACGCGGCTGCAGGGCAGGCTAGCATGCCTTGGGCCCACGACCCAATATAGCTGGGTGAGATTATGAAGCAGCAACAGAGCCAACAGACATAGTGTAGGGCCTGTGTTGAGTGCTGTTGTGCATCAAATGCAATAGGCACACAGCAGTCTTCCCTGCAGCAGACGGCAACACATGTATGGCCATGAACACGTGCCAAAGGCAGCCCTTCTTATGACAAATCATATGTTAGTGAGAGAGACCTAGCTCAGAACACGTGTTTAGTGACAGTAGGCAACCAACTCAAACTCACGTGTGCCTGGCCAATTAAGATGCCATGCCCTCATGCCATATACAATGTCGCATGAATGCACAAGCTTGTATATGGCATGAGGGTGCTTTAAGGGTGCACCCTTAAGGGTGGTCCTTTTCCGCCCATCTACGTGAAGGCCATTGCGAGCGCAACGCTGTGACACTGCCGTCTCAGGATTCGTATTTTGTGTCCAAGCTCATGTGTTATTAGCTCTGTACGATGAAGTGTATCGGTCCAGATACTCCCACGTAAACTGCTCAAACTGTTGCAGAGCAGCATGGCAAACTAGATATTGTGTGTATCATATCTAGCAGCATGCATGACATGTGGAAACAACATTTTGTCATTGTCAGCACTGCCATTTGTCTGTGTCAGTTAGTTCTGCTCTCAGCAGCAGCTTTTGCATCAGCCTGCAGCCAACTGCCGACTGATGTAGCATCAGTAAAACATCCTCTGCCGAGAAAGTTCTCCTGTCTGCAAATTGCGTGTTTTGTGCTCTTGCCACAGAAACCACTGGAGTACACCGGCGTTTCCAATGAACGCACAAGCCTTCAGGGTCCAGAATGCAAAACAGAAGTGAAGTTTGGAGCAGATGTGGTTGTCACCCTGTATGGGGGAGACACAAAGAAGACTGTCTTTGTGACAGAAAAGGATTTCTACACAGCTGTCACAGTCAACAAGACCCTGGACTTCAACATGAAGCCCTTGAGGTGAGCCTCTGGTTCCACTCTATATGTTGCACATCAATTCAAGCATGCATGAGAGGCACAGATTGTGGACGTAACAAGCAACCAGCAAAGTCTGTCGCTCAAGAGGCTTGCCTGATGATGATTATTTGCTCAAGGTGTCTTTGATACATAAGCCAGGTTCTGCGGCAGCGCCATATACGTGTCCCAGTAAAGTTGTTCAGAAACAGTGGTTGCATGACAGCACTGTTGCCATTACATGGGCAAGTGTAAACATGCAAGTTGCTGCCAGCAACCCAGGCAGCAACGCGAGTGGAGCCTACTGAGATCAGCACAATGTCAACCTGTGACAGAACATGGTTGAGCAAATACTCAGCGCATGCAATGTCTCTTGATGCATGCAAAGTTATCCAACTATATACCTGTGCTGTTACAGCATACATAAAAAGGACGTATGTTGTAATGTTGTGTTCTACGAGCACAAACAACCAAACTATGTTGCCAAGACCATGTTGTGTCTCAGCTGCAGTGACTGGCGCAATAGAGAGAGGATAGTTACATGTGGGTCCTGGCACCATCTTAGATGGTATGAGCCACAACAGATTGAACACAAGGTCTGAGACCAGAAACGGAGCAATGGAATAGGGTTTTGTTGGAAATATTTTGGTTTTCTGGGTATCAATGCAATGTGTATAGCCACCTTGTTCGCACCTCTCAAGCTATGCATGAAAACCACCACATCAGAGCAATTATTTATCTGAAGTCTGATCAACAAATGCCTGGCCTGGAAACAGCAAACACATGACAGTGGTGGTTGCATTGGTTCTAACAACAGGAAAATGTTGTACTTTGAAGCAATTATGTGGTAGGATCACCAGCAAAAGTGAAAAGGTTCAGCGTGCTGAGCTCAACCCAAGGAGAATGGCTGTGCCACAGGCATTATTATAGCGTATGCAACATTGTGATATGCAGTCCATGCAACTGGGTAGCACCACGTGTGTTGCAGGTACAACAGCTAGCTAACATTGAGAATGCTGCAACTGTGACATGGCACCACACAGTTTGTGGTATGAAAATCAAGATGACTATGTCCATTTGCATCAGCCACCTGACTCAAGTTTCAACTATTTATGCCATTACTGGGAAAATTATGTGCTTGGCTTATCTGGGTGTGTGTTTGTCTTCAGCACTTGGTTTTCAAGCTTCTGTACCTCGACGTACACATGATCACAGTTGTGTCGGGTGCTGCTTTGCAGGACTGCATTGGACAATCTGTACTCCCGGTCCTCTAAAGGCAAGCTGCAGCTGCAGCGCATACTGGAGGATGCCGTTGCAAACAGCGACGTTCAGGTGGTGAGTGATGGCATGCTCTTTGTAGCCATTGCATCAAAAGCGCTCACATGGTTGAACTCATCACCTGGTCGAGCGCAGCAACGTTAAGCAAAGTGAGGTCCAGGTCAGCGCTGAAACCCTTGTTTGGGTGGTGTCAGCGCAGTGCTTGACCCCTATGCCTCAAGTGGCGAGAAAGATCGCAGCACGTTGAATTCCGCTGCACAGCCCTTACTGCTGGCAGTATAAATTACTGTAGGCACAGTGGCTATAAGTCGCCACCATGACCGTGGCTATTTGCACCACTCTTTTATCATTTTCCTACATTCTACACATTAGCTATAGCTCAATAAATCAATAACCTGCACATCAGCCAGCCACATGCACGATCTTTACCAGCTCACTCCATAACTCAAAAAGCTTGTCATGCGGCTCACATCTTCATGTGCACTATTGTTCCCCCAATGCAGACATCTGTGGCCGAGCCTTGGGGATGGGCCGAGCGTGAAGGTGTCACCCAGGCACGGTCTCACCTGCCAACTCTTTCAGCTATGGGTGAGAGAGGCTGCAACTTGATGTGTGCGTATAGCATTGTGCAGCGTGGAAGCTTGCTGAATATCAATGTGTTAAATAATAAATATCAATGTGCTAAATACTGTGCAATCCTGTGCAACAAGTGGTACATCTGCAAACACACATATGTCGTTAGTAGTTACATGCGGGTGTTGGCGCCAACTTCGGCGACATGAGCCACAACAAAGTGAGCACATGGCCCTTTTATTTTGCAATCAAGCGCCTGGTAGAGGTGAGTGGGTGCCGACACAGTCCAAAAATGAACACAAAAAGGTTCGCACATCATAATGCACATGGCGCTTCTGTGGCGCGCGGGGCCGATGGCGCCGTTGCTATGGCTGAAAGGTGACATGTTGACCCCTCTCTTATAAAAGAGAGGGGGAGGGGGGGAGGCGTATTGATTATGTCCACAACCTTTCTGCATCCAACATATCACTGGAGGTTTACATATAGAGCTGCTTTACATGCGCTTGGCTTTGCAAATGCTGCAAACATGAGATGTTCCACCATCACTTGTCAAGCTTCAAACCATCTTTGTCACCGCTGCTTATTTCTATCACGAGCATATGTCCTGCAGCAACATAGTCAAAACCAGCAATGTGGATACATGTGCTGTGTGCCATGATGCCTTGATCCCATTTGTCATGTTGACGTTTATATTTCTGTCATCACTGCACAATCTGCAGGCGACTACTTGTCTACTGATGTAGGAAGAAGCATGTTTGCCCGGAGATGGTGATAGCGCACGCCTCAACCTGAGCATGCCCGCAGCAGTATATCGTGGTCCATACCTGACTGGCAGGTCATTTGTGTCCTCCCGACATACGTTGTTATGCCAGCAAAACAACCACCACCGGCACCTGACAAACCATTTAAGCGGTCATCCGCGTGCGCTACTTCACATGTGGCAGGGCACTGCTTGCTTACTGATGCATGCTGGGGCGCTGTTGTCACTCAGATCACAGATAGCATTTTGCACGTCTCAAGTGCAGTGTTATGATTTCTTTCTGCGCAATGAGCATGTCGTTGGCTCCCCAGATGAGCGAGTTTGACCGTTTGTAACTCTCAAAGTGTGATCTGCTGCGCTAATAGTTAGCCATCCGCTGCCATGGCTGGTAACCCTGCATTGCACAGTGGATACTTAGCAGGATAAAAACAGTACCTTGAATTGAAGATACATGTTGACAGTGTTGTAACACTGGTGCGGCATGCGATTTGAGCTGATCAGTCTGACATCACACTGCAATCATTGCCAAGGACACACTGAACGTCAAGCAAGCTGAGATCGGCAACACATTGAGCTGAAGCGTCAAACTCCAATGCTATCACCTGATCACCGCCTGGCAGACACTCTGACATGTACATCCACCTGGCACTTAACATTGCAGAACCCGGCTGGGCACCTCTCGAGGCAGTGGCACTCATTGTTACAGCTGTCACCTGACAACATGCAAGACTGCTGATATTTTCATGATATAAATATATATGCAACAGCCCTCGGGTGGAGTGCATTTGTCCTGGTGTAGATTGGTGTTTGTTAGCAGTTCAGGGGGGGTTGATGGCGTCTTGTTTACCTATTAGTGATGGTGACGGCGTTTTTTTCTTTGGACGTGATCTCACAGACTCAGTCAGCGGCCAGCACAACGACTACCATACATTTTCACATCTTACTACATATGTGAGTGGCTGCAGCACTTCTGCAGCCGTACTTTTCCGAGGGCGCGCCATGTGAGCGCAGCCTGTTATTGAACACTTTCACACCGCATCGATGGTAATTTACTTTTTATATGCTGCCGTGGTGTGAAAGCATGCGATACTATCGCTACCTCTGAGAAGTTGTGCCACCTTCAGCATACGCACAGGGTGCAAGCGTCCATTAGAAACATTATTTTCACATAATATGAGTTTACCAGCAAACGACGTTGTTGCGGGCACACTGTGGGGCAAGCTGCCTCACTTGAATCACTTCTAGAAGATCACGTCACTATGGTCAGCGGGGATGCAGAATCTGCAGAGCTGCTGCAGAGTCACTGCAGAATGTGCAGAGCTGCTGCAGAGTCACTGCAGAGCCGTTCTGCAGCAGTTCTGCAGCCACCCTGGTCTGTGTTGACAGTAGTGCGTGAATATTCACCACCACCACCAAGTGCAGGCAGATCTGCCTGCAGGCCTGCAGGCCTGTACACAAAAGCACCTGAGCAGCTGCTGAGGTGAACCACGCACTGCTGTGCTGCGAGGCACGTTGTTGTCTCTCGTTACATGAATAAACATTTTTTGCTGACATCTGCAAGGGAATGCTTGTACGCATTCGCTTGCGGTGTCTTGAACCACGCGAACAAACACCAGCAGATGTTGACCTTCGCACTTGAGCCAGCCGGCGAATTAAAATTTTCTGGAGTGTCACGAAACGGAATTTAAACTGACTTACTCACTGAGTAACGCCCGGGTCAGGCGTCTCTGGCCTGCTTCGCCGTATTAAAGACTGTCACAGCCCTTCGGCGCTCTCAGCTGTCTGCAGTGCACTGCATGGCACGTGCCAGCCTCTCGCGCGCTCAAAATTGAGATATATCACAACACAAACCTAATGAAGAACACGTTACAGGTAACAGCGTCAAAGACACCTGAGCAATTCGAGGCGGAAGACCCAGGTGTAACAGTGTTATTTGCGCCATAAAAGGCCACAGCCGCCGACGATTTTCGTTCCTCAATCGTCCGGGTATTATTCCGCGGGGCCTATAAGCACTAGCTGGTGCACTTCATGCTGGCATGTTGTCCAGAGTAGCGTGCACCGTGGTGTCACAGCAGCACTTGCTGACCGTCAGCTGATTGTCATGACAAAGCTGATCAGCTGTGTGACACAGCAGCACTGGCTGTGCCTCTGATCATCATCATCATGTTACCATTTAAGCCATAGCAACGTCGCCTGTGTCTCTGATAGTATTTGTAGTTGATGCCAAAAAGCAGGGCTCCTGGGGCCTGCAAGTGCTTGTGCCCCATCCATGAAGCAACACATGTTTATGTGCAGCTGCCCAAACTGGCTTCACTAGATTAAGGAGTCTTCCACTCCGTATCCCGGACGATAATTTCTCTGTTTGTGTGAGATGCACGCGTCATTTCGCATGCACGCATGGTGTGCAAGTGCTGAGCTACTCAGTAGCTTCGTGACACTGACAGTGTCAACAGTTGTTGCGTTGGAGTGAGTCCGGCCACCTACCCACCCCTCCCAGCTGGCACTTCTTTACCTTTTTTCCATTGACACAAACGGGGGGAGGGGGGGGGGGGCACTTTCTCCACTGACAACGTCATCATCCCTTTTTTGGCTGGCAACTTTAGAACATCTTATGAACTATATAAATTAACTACTGCAAGTTATCACAGGGGTTGTGAGGTGGTTTCGGGGAGGGGGGGTGGGGGGGTGTCTGGGGGCCCACTAACTATCTTGTCTTGGGGGTCCGATTTTTTTTGCCAGGAGCCCAATGAAGGCAAGAGTGGGCTCATATGAAAGCTTAGGTCATGTACTGTTGTTTGCACACGTTTTAGTATCCTGGTTATAAATACCAGAGGATAACAAGGTGGCAGACAGACGCCAAGACGCGCCGGGGGTGGCGGCAGTGGCAGTACAGCAGATACATCAGATTGTTCGTGTGATGTTGCAACCACGCCAAAGCACGGCCTTTAAGGTCTAGAATGATATAAAAGCTATAACATGAATTATATGTACTTCTGGGGCCTGACAGCGCACATTTCTGCAGTGGGGTGGGGGGGTGGGTGAGTGTCTAGGGCCCGTCAAGGTTCTTTCAATGATGATGTCCTACACTTTCTTGCGTGGAAGCACCTGCACGCAACCTCTGGCAAAGTCAAAACCCCACGACCAAGAACACCAGAAGCCATTGAACATGGCGCAGAGGCAAGACTGGAATTCTTAAATTGCCTATTTGCTGAACCACATTGTTGGATAAAATATGAGGCAGCGATTTTGCCCTGATTCGACGTATTTTGAGACTGTTACTGCCCCTCGACACTCTGCAATGCCTGCGCCTCACGCGCTCATACTTCAGCTAAATTAAGGAGTCTTCCACTCCGTATCCCGGACGATTGTCTCCTTGCTTGCGTGCGATGCACGCGCCATTGTGCATGCACACATGGTGTGCACGGTGCTGAGCCTCACGCTCGCTGCCAGCAGCACTACACATGCCCGCACGCTCCCTACGCGTCTCGCATTGGTGCCCACACCAACCTCAAATGTCACCGTTATTATCACTAGCCCACACATACCCAACAGAGACCGTGACAGCAGCTGAGGGCTACTCAGTAGTATACTACGTAGTATACTGACAGTACGTACTGTGACAGTTGTCGCGTTGGATGGAGTCCGGCCACCCACCCACCCCTCCCAGCCCCTACGAGGCACTTCGATTACCTTCGTTTACATTGTGAAGTTTCTTTTCGTGACTTTGTACAGGGAAACACCTGCACGCAACCTCTGACCTAGTCAAAACCCCACGACCAGGAACACCAGCTGCTGCAGCAGCCTCTGAACCTGGCGAAGAGGCAAGACTGGGCTTCGTAAATTGCAAGCTTGCTGAGTTCCATTGCTGGATAATTAAAAAGGCAGCGACTTTGCCCTGATTCGACGTGTTTTGAGACTGTTACTGCCCCTGGACGCTCTGCAATGCCGGCGCCTCGCGCGCTCAAAGTTCAGCTATAAAGGTACGTCTTGCCCAACAGTGCAGTGAGCACTTGTATGCCGTCGCAGTCTCAGTGAATCCGGAGCGTTTCGTGTCGGAAGAGCAGGTGTAACACGACAAGTAACGCTGGCCGGAAGGCCACAGTCTCCGTCCTCATTCTATTCGTCCGGGTATAATGGCGGGTGAACACTAACATTGCACATAGACCTTAGGCGCCACCACAGCCTGAGCTGAGCAAGAGCAATTAGAGGTGAAATAGCCGGTGTTACAGCAACGCTGGCCGGAAGGCCACAGTCTCCGTCCTCGTTCTCATTCGTCCGGGTGAAGGTTTTTCTCATGCAGGAGTCACCAGCTGGTAACCCAACTCCGTCAGCACCTTGTTGCTGCTGGCCATGGCCGCAGTGCCTAAATGGAGCACAAACGTTGTGCAGGTTGAACCTGCACAGGTGCTGTCAGTGCATTGTGTCAGTTTAAAGTGCTGATCAATGCAGCTGCCACATTGTGGGCTGCCGTACAAAGAGGCCCAAACACCCGGCAACATGGGGGCCAAGATAAGGGGGTGGCCACCCCCTTACCTTGGCCTGGCAGCATAGTCACCATGGTGACTATGCTGCCAGGAACCAACTAAACGTCTCGAAGCTGAAAACGGAAGGCGTGTTCGCCAAACAGTTCAGCAGAAACCACCCTTTGAAAGCGCAATGCTGCTGACCAAAACAGCTGCAACTGCTGCTGTGACCCCAGCAAAATCACAGACAATCTGCTGATTTTGAAGCAATGGCTGCAGCAACCCAAAAGTCAAGGTGTGCAACTACGGCCTCTTGGACTCCACTATCCAGACCTGCTCATATTTGTTCTACGTGGGCAGTTGCAAGCTCACGTCAAAACTGCTTCGGTGGGGCAGCGCATGGCCGGCTGTTGCACCGCAAGAGGCTTCAAACATTAAGCCGGGACTCAATTCACACAATAATTTTTGTGTAAGCAAGTGCAGCAAGGCTACTCAAAAGTGCTATGCTGCATGTTGCTAGAACCAGTACCAGTAGGGCATTTGTGCGGCTGCCCTTGGGCTCAGGGGCATCAGCAGCGTGAATGCTGTTGCACCAGGAGATGCTCCCGCCCACCTGCAGGCGCACAACAAATGATGTGAAAGCAGCCCTTTGGGACATAGCTTTGGGCCCAGAACTCGTATATCTGAAATATTTGAGAGCCTTCACTGTCATGAAGAACCCTGCACTCTTCATAGATGTTACTGTGGTGGCCAAGCATGTTGGTGACTCCACCACTGTTTTGCTGCGCCCGTCACCAGCCACTGCACACAGCAACTCACCCAGATATTTGTGTCTGTCATCCATCCAGCATGACATGTACAGTAGCCATTAGCCCATGTGCCGTGTCCACTGCAATTTGGTAAGTAGTGCGTGGATGGCTCCTGCATGCGTTGTAGCAGGGGCCGCAGGCATGTTGCTGGTGCTCATCTTGTGTCATCCTTTGGAAAATGCAAGCGTGCAACGCTGCTACAGCTCGACATTCTTGCAATGTACGATACAGTGACAAGGTGGTGTGACGACCACATCAACAGCAAGAGCATGTTTGGACTGTGCTGGAATGGGGTTCGACCACTCGTCTCTCAAATTCAGCTGCAAAACAGCCAAAGAACCTGCCGTAAGAGTGGTAGGGCCTGGTGTGCAGCAAGGAAAAAGGGAGGCAGGTATATGTAAGAATTGGCACCAACTAAAGATGGTGAACCACAACAAGACAAGTGCACGACCTTAAGATATGTGGCTGTGTCTTTGTCATCTTCAGCTGCGAGCTGGCTGCTCTATGCACAGGGAGCGCCGCCGACGCATCGGCTTTGTGTGAAATGCAAATGCCGAATATATTGCGCGATTTACATTTATATGGTAAAATTCCAAAAGCCCACACCGTCAACGTGAACTTGAGCAAGCATCAAAAACAGCAAGCAAGCTTGTGCTGAGCAACAGCTGGCACAGCAGTTGCAGTCCTGTGGAGGTGCATCACTGCTGGCATGCAGGAACCGCTGCATCGATGCACTGTCCTTAGCGGCTTTGCTCCCACACTGGCAGCTGTTCTTTTCTGACAGGACGGGACACCAACCGTCCCGGGATCACAGTTGGTCAATGCAGCTGTCAGTGCTTGTGTATGGCCGAAGTCGAGCAGCAGACAGCATGTTTGCTCACCTTGAATGAAACTGCTGTAAGCGTGTACAACGCCTGGCACAACTGTGATGCTTTGAAGCATATGCCTGCTAGTTGTTGCACCAACTGCCAAGAGTGTCATGTTGAATATGCCTGCAGAGACCAGCATCACCAAAAACCTGCAGTGCAATGTTTGCAGACCACTTTCTGTCAATATGATTACTGTACTATGCTTGATCAAAAATAGGAAGCTGATGGCAAACGTGTCACCATCAAGGTGACCTTGGGCGCACTGGTCGCAACAGACACCATTATGCAGTGAGATATTCATGCAGCTTGTTGGCGAAGGCCGTAGCCACACGCGAAACATGTGCAGGGAATGATGTAGCTCCTTTGTAAGATCCATGCGCTGATCAGCATAAGTTTACCTGGGGATACCATTGATGATGTCAGGCTGGAGCGTCATTGTTTTGGTCCATGCGCCTCCCTTCAGATATAGTTGACACGCCTCTGGTGTGATGAGGTTGCTGAAGCGATCCAAAAGCAGCACCGTTACATCAAGAGAATCTCCTGTGGGCAGCAGCATCAAGCCGCACAGCTGGTGCTGCCATATCTGTATGAGGGAATCCTGGGTGAATTGCCCGTGGCTGGGCTCACAAAGCATCTGCACTTGACAAAGTTGCGCAGGTGATTCCAGTGTCCAAATATGGCAACAGTACTTATTTGGCACAAGTATGAAACATGTTTCATAGTCACCAGGCGCAAAGGGATGATACTGCTGTCAGAAATTGGAGATACCCCTCCCCTTTGTTGCCAGCCAGAAACGCCCCGATGAAGCACTGATGCAACCAACAAGCAACTGCACTTGCATGATGCGTTCTGACTTTGACCACCACGGTACGCCCAGTCTAGAGAGTAGTAGATCTACTGCAACGCATGTCTATGCCCAACCCAACATGCCGGCAGCACAGAGCTGGATGTGTCAGCCTAAATATGTCAGCACTTTCGAAGTTGAAAACAGCAATGAAATGTGGTTTGTGGCACTGGATAGAGACGGGAGCCATAACAGGCATGTCCTTAAAACAAAATGTTCTACCGTTATTTATCACCCGCCATTTTTGCCACAGTGCGCCCGCTGGCGGCCGTCATGGAAAAGGTAACCATAACTAAATGCCACCACTGCTGCTGCTGCTGCTGCCCATCACTGATAATCTGTTGTTACCGCTAGCTGGGCACACTGGTACAAGCTGTGCCCCGTCACAAAAGATGAAGTCTGCAGAAAACGACACTTTTCATTCAGCATTGCTTTCACGTGATAGACACATGAGTGCCCAGAGTCTGCTCTGTCGTTGTTAGCAAGGCCCAAAGACAGCGTGTAGTGGTTACACCAGATGTTCTGTGCGTCGGGCAACCAAAACTAGCGATTGAGGCCTTCTTCAACCCATGTGATCAACACGAACTTTAAAGCAGGTGGGGTGACAAAACAACGTCACAAACCCCAGCCCACAACGAATCAGCAGCTACGCAGAATGAAAACCATCCGAAAAATGACTACTATGCGAATCACTCTGCTGCTACACACTCCTGCACAGTCACCCAAGCTGCTAATGGCAGGGTTTAGGACAGAGCATGTAGTGTCATCAGGCGGGTAGTCGGATTGATGTGCACACCTGCAAGGCAAAGAAACAACCCACCAGACAACGTCCCAACACTCAAACTCACCACCCTAGCCCAAGTCCTGCCTACCCTCCACCCGGCACCCTGCCGCCGCCCACCAAAGCCCTGCAGCAACGATACTCCCGGGCGACACTCAATGACCCCCGCACTGCCAATACCCCATTACTCTCAACTGCGGAACCAGCCATCCACCATAATGACCAGCAGAGACTATTGAACCTAGTGTGCACTGTGTTCTCGCACTGCTCCACCTGGCCCCAGGCCATGCTGCACACACTGGTCCCGTCATATGCGTCTAAACCCTGACGGCCCCTCTTGCAACACTCACAGCTCCTGCGCCGCTTGCGTATGGCACATACTCAGCTCGGCACAGCTGGCCATGAACACTCAAGCCCCTGCCGACCTGTGTCCGGAGTGCGACACCTACAACAAGCGACCCTGCCTGAGCCCACACGCTCCTGTTCGATGATCCCCGCCAGCTTATACGATCAAGCACCCCCGCTCAGCCTGCCAAAGCCAACGCCCCGCCCCGCAGTCCCACAAAAAAGCCTTAGCGCCCTGCATCTACAGCGCTCGTACAGCAGCGTCTAGGCCACAGCAACCCAGAAACAAACTCTACCAGTCAGCCGGCACGGCCTTTAATGCACCACACACCACAAGCGCCGTAGCCGACCCTTTCACCCTCAGATCCAGCGCCCACCCGCTGAACGCATGCAGCCTTGCTGGATAGTGGACAGTGCACTCCTGCGCAGTGCTCCGCCAACCGCTTACTACTCCCAGGCAATGGCATCTAGCTGTAGCTCAACGTTTAAGTATCGCAACACTTGAGGAACGACAGCACGCCCCGCTGCGCTACATCCAAACCAGCCACATAACCTCATGTCAGTGGCCTCACATCTGCACCACCAGAAAGGCCTGCGAATCCAAATCTTAGGATAGATGATGTTCACAACCAGCTGCGAGAGGCGGGCGGAAGGCCTGAGAAAGTGAATCGACACAGGGTGAAGTATGACAGTTATAACAAATACCTAGCAGCGAGGGTCATGGGGAACAAACAAACTAAAATCATGTGATACACTGAAAACGACTGACATCAACTTGCAGGACCAAAGTTCAGACAGATATTCCTGCAGCAGCTGCAAGCTCTCTGAATCCATGCATTGATTGATCAACAATGGTATGAATGTATTACAGAAAGAGATTGCTGCTGAAACAGACGTTGCCTGGACAAGCATCTACGAACCTACAACCACATTGAATGCTAGAAGTTCATTGCTAGACGTCGTTGATGAGTTCCACGGCGTGAAAGGGCGCCAAGATGCCTGCGCTGCTCCCTGTCATAAACGATACCTTCAGCAGCAGCATGTGCCTCTTGAGGTCCCATATCAGCCCTGTGAAGATGTTGGCAACTCACCGGTTTATCTGGCCAACACGAGAAGGACGTGTTTATCCCGCCAGCCTAATGCAACGCAGACACAGCAACAGAGGCTGGTCCCAAAGCAACAGTGCAAGGACCATTCTGGCACCCCTATTCAAAGTGCAGCAGACCCCTCACAGACAGTGAAACTGCTGAGGTACCAGCATGCAAATTACGATGACTCGGGGACCGGCGTGCCCTTTGAAACTTCTTGAGTATATAGTATATATCGAGATTTATTACTTTTATTTTCATATGGTGTTGACATCGGTACCGTCTTATGTGCAGCTGTAGGCGGTGTGGCCAAAACAGGGCCCATGTTACAGCAGTGCCGGTTCAGCTCCCGCAATGCGCCACAAGCACACAAAGTTTTGTCAAGTGACCATGACACGCTATTAGCTGCTGGCGGTCGATCTAGGCCCTCCTCAAAAGGTGGCCAAAACTAAGGCAACCTCAACATACGTGTGACATGGTTTGCAGCTGTTGGCCGCCTTGATCACACTCGCAACACATAATCCGAAAACTGCAATGCATCTTTATTATAGCTAGAAAGCTGTATAAATTGCTGAAATGTCTTAAAGCGCCCCGTCCGTTTGCGTGTATTCTGGCCTGAGGCCAGGGTGTATTGCGCCGATGTTTAAATAATGCGCTAATGGATCAACTGGCAACCAGATCGACATTTAGCTGACAGCCTTGCCCGCACCTGCAGTTATAACGTCTGGCAGAGACCCATTCACCATTACGTTGTGAATATAGGGATGAGGAAGAACATGCAGAGGCTGTGTGTGAACTAAGTCCTGCGCTCAAAAAGAAGTGCACCGCGCTTGTGGGTGTAGTTCATAGCAAGTGCAGAGAGCACATAACTGGTTGTGGATCAGCAAATTTTTACGATTGATCTATGATCTCACTGTAAAATACACATCAGCTGCAGAGCAACCACAGCCAGATATTTTCAGATCACAAAGCAAGTGCTCGTTACACATTGCACCACCTGCAAGGCAGCATGCTGAATTTGCTCACCAATTCTCGTGTGTATACCTCCAAGGTATAGTTCCCAGTTTTGGTCAAAACATATTCAAATCTTGTTTTCCCCGTATCTTTGTGACCAGTGCGGTTGAAAAACGCACATTCCGCTACAAAGTCTGCAGTAGAATTGTGGTCACACGCACCACAACAGCTTAGAAAGGCAAAGAACGTCAGACACTTTGTTGGATTGACAGTTGTGGACAGGCAGAACATACCGACATGACAAGACTATGAGTAGGTGTCCAACCAGAAACTAAGCTACACAACGTGCTCCAGCGCTGGCTAGCCTGCTGCAGCGAGCCCTCCAACCAGCTAGCCAGGCAGCCAGCCAGATGCAGCCAGACAGGCAAGCCGCCAATCCTTGCTTACGACCACTGTGTGTTCAATTTCAAGGAGGCTGCAAGGCACCCATTGATACAGAGAGGATCATTGCTGGCTGTCATCCCGCAGGCGATGACATGATCATTTGTATGAAGCATGCACCCGCTTTGGTGGCTGCCTTTGTGCACTGCTGCTATATTATGCGGTGACACCCAGACATGTCTGGGTGTACACTGACCTGCGTGCTTCGGCATCCTGGCTTTGTCTAGATTTCGTCATTTCACACTGATCTTGAGGTCCTTCTGTTTTCTCAGTCGATTGCTCAAGCTATTGATGATGCTGATGAGCTCTTTTCTGGTTTGTTCTGGCGTTTTGGACGATTATCAGTTGTTCTTCGACGTTTCTTCCTCCTATGAGCCTCTCGTTGGCTCCTGACTGGCGTTCCCACTCCTCGTTTGAGTTTGAGTGGAGCATGTAATGTAATGTGATTTATGTAGTTTGCAGTGTAATTACTACTCTTGAACAAACTATACGTCACATGTCCATACAGGCTGTCAGCTGTAGGAACAGTCGGTGATAGAGCAGCCGCCCATGTGGCCCAGGTGTAACTCGGGATGGCATGTCTCCATACAGGTTGATCTTGAAGTCCGGCGGGCCATTAGATTGATATACAAATATTGAGTGCACTGAGCTGTGCAGTGTCCCAATCGTTGGCGCATTTTTAGCGGCCCAGGGGATTCAGCTAAGTCTCAACTTGCAATCAGCTCACCTGAACCAAGCCAAAAGCCTGGATCAATGCCACGTTGAGAGTTGTTCCAGGCGTCATATCCATAGGCATCCAAATAGTGGTGGACCCCAGCATATACTTGTGGTATGCCTGAGGGGCCATGTGGTGTGACGATTCCCACTCCGGAGCCAACAACAATTGAAAAGTATGGGCTGGTAGCAGGACTCGGAGATACAAAATACGCCACAGCTTCCTTCAGCAGAGCACAGCAGCAGGCACATGTAGTGTCCAAATTGGTTCTGAGGTTGTAATAAACGCACAGCTACCATTGCTGCAGTCATATGAACTGTGAGGCTTAACAAAACTTGAGCAATCCAACTGACCCGCATGCATATACCTGTAGCAGCATACATAATGTACCCTCCTGTAATGAAGCACCCTGCTGATTAGTATGTTATAAGGAGGATACCACAATCAAAAATCATTCACTGATGACCCGCACCCCTGTGGTGTTGCCCACTCCGAGAGTGACCTGGTGTGTTCCAGCAACTGTGTCAAATATGATGTTGGGGTCGAATCCTGGAGACACCTGTACATAAGCAGCATCAGCAGGTGTAAAATGCGCTGACAGCACTACAGGTTGACTGCTGCCAGCAGCACTGGTCTGCGTCCAAAGCTTGACACGACAAATGGAGAAAGAGCGTGATTGTGATCAACATAGTCCAGCCATGTCCTGATTGTGGATGAACGGGAAGTCTGCACTTATCAGGAATTCTGCCCAGCGACTGTCATTGTTGTAACACTTGTCAACCTCAGCCTACAAGAAGTATGTAATGCAACCTGACTGACAGAAGTGCCAGTTTTGGGCCTCCAAAGGCTGGGTAACCTTCAAAAGGCAGCAGCTGAACATGCCCTCTCTGGCTCACCGGAATAACTCTTGATGAGTTGTTGGGAAGATCAACTGTTAACGTCACATTTTGTTGGGGCGACAAAAACCCAAGTGGTATCTGATTCGCATATTCATCATAAAGGGTGATTTGGTAAGCTGGTGACGTGCCCGCTACAACGTTGCTGTTGTTAAGAGTTACTACGCTGCTTTGCAAGTCTGGACGCCCTGTGGAAAACACTTCGTGCACCAGTGTACTTTTGAGTGGGACCTTGCAGACCAGAAGCACAACAGTACAAACAGAGCAGCGCAGTACAAAGGTCAATTTCGGATCCATGCAGACTAGCAGTGTAATGTGCCCTAAAAGACACACCTTGCTGCAGGTGTTGTCCAACAGCTGTGCCACATTGGACACATGAAGCAACTCAAGAACTTCGCACAGCTCACATTGTAACTCACGTAGCTCATCTCACAAAATGGAAGGTTGGTGGGGCTTGATGTAGGGTGCAACTGATCAAAATCTTATTTTCATCACATGACCTACATGTAACTATCCTTTATGAAAAGGATGCAAGTGGAGCCAATGATGACGGCAGCCGTGACTGCCACGCCAATCTGACCGTAAGAATGTTTGCTTTACTAATAAAAGAAAGTTTGCTTAATACTCAGTTGGTGCCCGAGTGACTTTACTGATGTTGTCAGCACAGTCATGGGGTAGTTACATGTGGGGTCTGGCACCATCTGCTCTCTCAATCTGTTATGGGAGTACTGCTATTCACACGCCACAGCTCACATCCGCGAGCAATGTACTGCCAGCTGCTGCATTGTTGCTCTCATAACCTACTGTACCGCTATTCGTTGGCGTGGCAAGGAGTGCGCGCGGGTGATGTGCCTTCAGCTTTCCTTTAAAAAGAGTGGGAATGAATCAAAGCTCACAGTCAGCAGACAGCCTGAGTGACGCAAGGGTGTCTGCCAACTCCAAGAAGTTCAGTTGATTGCAATGTAGCCTTGTTGCTAGATCTGCAAGTCTCTGATAACACGTCCGCTGCAAACGCAGAATGTGTTTGGAAGTATCACGAATTGAACATACACTGTTGATTGTTCATGTGATACGAAAAATTATGACTGGTAGCCAGATTTTTGGGCGTTGCTACAGTTAACCACAAACTGGATGTGTGTCAGTGCAGTGCTACTGTAACAACACTAGACGTTTGATGCAACGGCATTAGAGAAGTTTTGATGTGCACTATGTCGTCAGCATTGTCACTGCTCTGTATGAAGGCCCTTCAACCAAACAACCTGCAACCGGGTTGCTGCCACGACGGCATGCATCATTATTGGTGTGCTGGTTTGACTTTTTCTACTTGGACAGACAATACAGATAAATTTGGTGGTATCTTTGTTGAATAGTTCATATACGTCCAGGCAGAGGCAAATGTGCCTGTTTGAGGAGCCAATGCCATGCGTATCCGGGTGATTGCACTGCCAGCTGTGTTTGCTTGTACAGACATGTACTTCAGCATTGCATAACTCGGCGCCTTCGACTTACATCATCTTCAGCTGTGCTCACCTGTGTAAGATTGCATGTCACCGTGATTAAGTACAAACCTGCCATTGCTGTATGCATGTTGAGCTTAACAACACCAAATGTATCTTGTACGAACTCCATGGTTGTCCTTGGAGCAACACAATCGGCGCACTGCATGGGTTGCACATCAACCTGCAATCCAGGCAGCATTCAAAGCAGGTCACAGGACATGTTCTGACAAAACCATGCATGCAATGGTATATGTTGCAAACAGTTTAGGGTTTAGGTTGGCACGGCATGTGACAGTGTTCAAGGAAAATCAGACCCTAGCGCGTCAAATTTAGGGGCGTCCTCGCTGTCCATGTAACACGTGTCGACATTACAGTCAATCAAATATGTTGGCCAGACGCAAGCAGTGGCAAGACGCAGTTTGCAAGTCGGCAAGACCAACAAACGGAACAAAGTTGCCATTTACTAATGGCTGACGTTGCCATTGTATTATGGCTTAGATTGTGACAAGGTTGTCCCTTTTCCAGTGTAGGGGTCGGGGCGGGGGTAACAACTCCGATAGCGACAGTGGACCACAACCAAGCTGCGCTGCGGCTGTGGCTCCTTGTCAGCAAATGTGTGATTGGTAAGGCATAACAACCCCAGCTCCGCCGTGGTGTCGCGGGTGCCATGCGAGTTGCGTTAGTATCATGATTAAATCAATCATTGTGTGCGTTTGTGTTGGAGTAGGGACGATGTGAAGTGCACGTGCCAAACACAACTGCATAGAGGGTGACCCTCCGCCGCCAACATTTGGAGGCCCACAGCCAACAAGTGGCTACACACAATGTGCACAGGCAAGATTGTTGCCATGATCAGCTGGTGATCATAAGGTTTGTTACAAAATAGGCCAAATTGTAAGCCCAAAACAGCTCTGCTCCCGTCTACTTTGAGCACCATAGGTTGGGAGCGCTGCTTGGTTATCTGCTTCAGTCAAACGTGGTTAGGTAGCGGAGCAGTAGGGCAAGTGCATGCGTAAGTATTGTCGCGGAGTACAACAGCATGTTTGATTTTGCACAGAGATCACTAGCACAGCATGGTTGAAGTCCCCGCCTGGAACCCAGCGCTACCCTGCTCCATCCTGAAGCGTTGACTCATTGCAGCCGACCGTTGCTATTTTACAGCTTGAGGAGGGAATTGGAGTTGTTCACTGCACAGTGCTTTGATTCCCTGACATGGCAACCTGAACAGCCATAAGTATGGCTTCAGCAGGGCGTTTCAACACAATCCCTATTTAAATGCCACCGATGCACTGCGTGGGGGGCTCGCTGGATGAGTGCCTGGGGTAAATGGCCATCGTAAAACTGCACGTGTAGTGTATAGATGAGACTGTGTGTGTTGAAAATATAAGATAATCATGTTGCAGCCTGTAAAAGCCCAGTGTGCTTAGAGCCCGTCGTCTCCACTGCTTCTGGTGAATCACATGACTGCATCATACGCAGAGAGAATGAGTGCGATCTCAGCTGTTGGGATTTTGCCAAAGTTTGCAGCCTGAACTGGGGTACGTTGCTGCAGTAGTTGGGAGCACTACAGCCTTGTTCTGTTCGGGCTGTCGTCAAGGACCCAAAACTGGATTATAACAAACTGCTCCTCTTCAGCCAGACAAGTATGTGCCAGACGATGACACGCTACATGGTGGAAGTCTAAGTTCGTTCTTATACATGCTGTAGAACCCAGCTCATGAACCTAGCCTTGCGCACATCATGGAGGTTGTACTTCTCATTTGACAACTGCTGGGCCTTGCCGTAGAAGCTGCTGCCCGAGACATCTGGCTATTGGTATGCGACAACATGCTATCTGTTGTAGTTTGCACTTGGAGCAAGCTGTCGGTGAGGTGGTTGGCCGTTGAGCACCGCAGAAAGACGTTTCTGAATCCAACCAGAGGGGGTGGGGAGCACCTCAGTAGCCGCCGACACTATGCTAAACTAAACACTTGCTGCTGGGCCTGAAACTTGCATCAGTTATTGGGTGCATCATAAATAACTAATAATCCAAATTTAGGCCCAACAGACAAGGTTGAAACTGGGGGGTGGGGTGGGGGGGTCTTGGGGGGTGCAGGTTTCTTAGTGTTTTGGCTCTAAACTTTTGTAAACACCGGATTAACATGAAAAATAGCTCATTCCAAATTTGGTGGCATGCTGCGCTTCTTTACATGGTTGGAGCTGCTGAAGTATATATTCAGTGAGTCAGAGAGTGAAATTGACATTTGGCCGACCGACCGACAGCAGCGCTACCCGCTAGCTGGCGGCCAGCGCTGGCAGCACAGGAATAAGGGCAACTGTTGCAGGATGGGTCTGGGGGCTTTACCAATGCAAGTGCCTTGATATAGCAGTTGCACCGTTTTTAGCGTTGTCGCCTGTGTGCCGATCAATGCTGCTAAAAGTGTGCTAAACAGGCCTGCACAAAAGGGTTGTGTGCCTGTGACAAACAGAAAGACCCGGCTTAAGAATCATGCTTTAACTAAACCCTTGTAACGATACCCCAAAAGGCGATGCCTGTGAGCCTCGATTCCGGCCTATAGACCCCATCATGTTACAACCCTATCTTCTTCTTCTTAGCACAGTCACAGTCGCCCGAGCTGAGCTGATTGCAGCTTCAAATCCTTTCAGGTGTTCGTGGTGGCGTATGCCGCGTGAGTACACCAGTGTAACCCCTCTCTCTCTCTCTAGCACAGTCACATGGACATGGGACATGGGAGAGACGGTTATGCGTGCATGACCAAAGTTGATCTCACACACAGAGGTTTTTCCATGGGGTTGAACCTCATTTGAGTGACAGCCCGAGCTGAGCTGTTTGCAGCTTCAAATCCTTTCAGGTGTTAGTGGTGGCGTATGCCGCGTGAGTATACCAGTGTAACCCCTCTCTCTCTAGCACAGTCACAGACTAAACGTGCCTGTGCTTGTGGAGCAAGTAGCAGTACGAGCGGCAGTTGGCAGTTTTTGGGATGTACTTGCTGATTTTGCTGCTACAGCTAGGGTACCTAGTCGTTACAAAAACCACCTGCTCACACGACAGCCGTTTATTGCTTGGCACACTGTGTTACGTGGCAATGGCTTACGTGTGATCCGCAGATGAGACCTGTGCATATGCATGTCTATACATGCTCTATCTCCTCCTATACTTATCACATTTGGCAGGTGTTGTAGGATCCTTACATGTCTGCTGCAACATGCAGCCATGACTGACCCTCAACAGACAGCCTGCCTTCAGAATGCTGCCTTGCCATGATTTGCCTAATCAAATCAGCGGCTTGAGTTCAGCCTGCCGTACTGTACTGCAATATGTATAGTGTGCTGTCACTGACACTGTTTAGAAAAGTGCATTCATGTTCGGACACCAAAACTTTTTGATTGCACCAGAATTGCGTGTGATGGGAGAGACGGTTATGCTTGCATGACCAAAGTTGATCTCACACACAGAGGTTTTCATGGGGTTGAACCTCATTTGAGTGACAGCCCCAGCTGAGCTGTTTGCAGCTTCAAATCCTTTCAGGTGTTACTGGTGGCGTATGCCGCGTGAGTACACCAGTGTAACCCCTCTCTCTCTCTCTCTTTAGCACAGTCTGGTGTGTCACGGGAGGTTTTCGGGGGTCGCTGCTGACTAAAGGTGATGGGATGAAGTTGTTACCAAGCAGTGCCGATAACGGCAGGTAACGGTAACGAGCGGCGGCGGCAGTAACTGGTAACAGTTGGTAACGGCAACACGTACGCCGCCGGGCGGCTAGTAACGGCTGATAATGGCTTGTAACGGTATCGGTTGTAACAGGTTCTTCATGTAATCAAGGTGGCCGCGCAGCAGTTCGATCGACTGACCGATCCAGACAGCAGAGCTCCTACATATAGCACGGATGACTCACAACAAATGTTCAAACAACAGATCAATGATGACATATGTAAAGGTTTTACGAGGCTCCCTGAGCCGTATTCAAGCTGCGGAGGGGGAGTACCCCCCTCCTTTGGCATGGTGCATGGTGTCCGTCAGCTTCCTTACCCACCCCCCCTTCCCCCCGTGATCCAACGTGAAAGATTTGACGTGCAAGAATGTGCATCATGTTATTTGGTGTTCACTTTCTATGTTATTCCATGGTCTATCCACGATATGTTCGCCCTTTTGTAGCTCATACCATCTAAGATGGTGCTAGGCCCCACAATGAAACTTTCCTCTCACAATCTACTGTTCATGCTCTGGTGAATGGGGCCCCTCTCGCCCCTGACATTGTCATCACTGTCAGGCTGGCAACCGCAATTGCCACTCACCTGCACCAGCAACAAGTTTTGATCTGCCGTGGAATAAAATGGCATCCTCCAAGCAACATATGATGTTCTCAACACTGCAAGATTGCCAAAGTCGTCCGCGAATTTGATCAAGTACCAGAAGTTTTCACCCGCCACATGTCGCCCTGCATATCAAGAAAGGATAGCAGCGTGATAAAGCTCAAGTTGTGCGTTGTCTGCTTGCGTAATTTGGCTGGTCATTACCAGCATACAGACAGTCCGTGGCAGCGATAAATGCTGAGATGGTGCAGTATGTTCATTACTCTGCAATATGTAGATGTGCTAGATTTATGTGAACAGGTAATTTGTCATCATAGCTGTGAATGAGTAGTTGAGCTGGCACCATTGAAAATTGCGTGAACAGTGCTGCGTCAACTGCACACCTTGCAAATTCAAGCCATCAGCAACATAGTTACCTGATGACGACAGACTCATGGTGCTCACAGGGCCGGGCCGCACAACCACTGTGCCCGTTTCCTGAAACGTCCTGCGGGTCATGATTGACATCGTAGTGTTGATAGGCTTTTGTTCTGATCAGCTGTGGTTCCTGAATGAGCAAGGGCCTCTGGAGTTTATCAGGTCCTCGGAGGTTTTGCCAGTAGGTCCAGGCAAGCTGGACAAGGCATGCAGCTACGAGCATTTACCCTCCTCAGGCATCGCATCCCACAACCTATGAACAACCCTTGCACACAAAGAGGTTATTGTGCTGTTGTGCTCAGGTTGTGATTTGGCGTTAACATGCAACCAGTTGGCTCAGCTTTGCAAGCAGCCCACGTCCCTACCAAGTCTGCCCAACCAGCTCGTAATGAAAGTGGCAGTTGGCAAAATGCACCATGCAACAAGCCGTTTAAAATGGTGCCAAGACCGAACATGTGATCATCACTCTGACATTACAGGCGTTCCGATTCCTCTTTTTCATTTATTCAAAGTGCTTGATCACAGTACATAAAACAAAACACTGTTCTGTTTGCTGCTGGTTCACTTTGCTCGTATTTCAGGGTGCTTATGCAAGCACTGCATTGACGGGCAGCAGCACCAAACAAACAATATGTTTCTGACTACTGCCAGCAATGGTAATACTGATCTGCGTCAGGTTGAGGGTGGAGATGATACTCCTTCCCCAACCATGCCACAGCACGAGCACAGAAACATATGCGCACCCGTTTTCCAACACCGGTACAAAGTCCTGGAGCCCTTGTGGGCTGTGGTACTTCACTGTGTAGGTGTACGGCCCAGCTCTGGTAACGTTTGCTGCCCACAGTTGTATGAATGTCATGTCAAACCGCCATTCAACATAGCTTTGTGGAGCGAATTCTGATGTTTTTGCTTCATTGAAGGACCACTGCAACATAATGGTGGACAAGGAATGTTATGCTAGTCTGCTACACCGCACAAAGGGTCAGAGGGCAAGGCGTTGCTGCACATCTTCAACAATGTGGCATCCAGCATTGAAAAGCCCTTATTCACCCTGAAACAGCAAGAAGTCAATTATATACGGAACGTTATTAGTGCAGCAGCTGCTGTTCTCTTCCCTCAGTGCAGTATGGTCAACTCACGGTGAAATTTTGCGTGACGGTGTCATCACGGTGCCAGTTTGTGAACCGATCTGCAACCTGCATGATAGATCCAACAACGACAGGTGTTCCACCAGCCTGCACCCCTTGGTTCGTTTGGCTGACATACGTGTGGTATCTTGAAATAATGGGCTCTGGCTTACAATGTGGCCTGCAGGCAACAGTGACACAACAGCATGTCTCAGCCCCACAACACAATACTGGGGGTGTAGTCAGTGCAGAAGGTCTTCTAAAAAACATGCCTCACACTTGCTGCACTGCGCAGATACTTTATGGCGCTGGACTTGATCAATTTGAACTGGAAAAGTGCAGATCAATGACATATATGCAGCGTTGTGCGGGTGGTGTATTTTCAACTCCAAAGTCAAAGAATGGGTACAGTTGCGAGGCCCTCATGCGCTGAGTAGCAGATGTGTATTGCAAGTCAGGTAGATGGCAGTCCTGATGCACTGCACAGCATTCATTGCCGTGCAGCATCCGCAAACAAGGCTTGCAGAGGGCTGGCCACCCAACGTTTTTTGACAAACTGCAAGCAACTGTTGAGCTTGGGTGCACCCACCTGTCACACAGTTTGTCATTTGGCACGGTGGCCAGTATGTGGGTGATTTGAGTGCAAGAGACTAATCAACTGCTCACCGCAATGGGGATTCTGGGAGATGTTGACCAGCATACGTGATGTTTAACAGGTTGTTCCCTCTGCAGCAGACACCGCACAGAATCTTTTACTACCAAGGGTTGACAGCAGCCATCGTGGTGATGGTGATTAGCTTATCCAGCATGCAACACCATGGCTGCAGCTGTCAATCCTGCACTGCAGCTTTGCAAGATGATAGTAACATGTGGGTGCTGGCAGCATCTGAGACATTATGAGCCACAACAGGGTGAACACATGGTCTGAGACCAGAAAAGGAGAGTGAACACCAACGAACATGATGCACAGCTTTGCACGGGTTGCGCCATTAATTCTGGTTGTCGGACGGCCTGCGCCAAAGCATCTTTATTGTGCATAAGAGATAAGTGCAGCATGCTTGGAAAACCATTTTGTCAATGATAGATGCCCAAGCATCATTGCAGTTGCTTGTCGAATGGTCTGTCCTCATAAACATAATCAAGGTGCAGATGAAGGGTCTTTGTCTGCCCCTCATATCAACGTTTCACATGGCTGGTGATGTTCCTGAGTATGTTTTCAGCAGCAAGTCTTGTGTGTAGCTGTAGCACATACACTTACTGCACGATGTCACCTGCGACCAGATGTGCGCCCCTGCAGCAACCAGCACACAACCTGTTGTATGCAAGATTGTCGATATGCAGACTAGAGCCATTTCTCAGAGAACTGCTAGATGCATTTCGTGCACAAATGTGTGCACGTCACTGCAGTTGAACACCTTCATGTGATGCATCACTCCATTGTAATGACAACAAGGCTTCTTGTAAACTCACCAGATGGTGCCGACTGTCAAGCTTACGGCGTACAAACCATTGCCTTGTGGTACTATGCTTGGCAACTCCAGGCAAAAAGACGCATTTGTGGGAGCCGTGACATCGGTGCTGCATTCTACATGGAGTTGGTCGTCGAATGCAATGGAGATGTTTGCGGCTTGTGCGTCTCTTAGCTGAACAAAAAGCCGGATGGGCTGACCGGCAACCCAGTTCAAATCTGCAGGTGACTCACACAGGTGCAGACAGCAAGGTCATGAACAACAGTTTGAACGTCCATGTCAGATGTGGACGTTGTCGCTGATCAAATGCCTTGGCTTAAACGTTGGTTGGGCCAGTGGCACAGCTAACAGTAATGTGATCTACGCCAAGCGATGGTCCAGGCATAACTGGCATAAGCCGCTAGACAGTAGAGGTCGATCAGTCCCAAGTGATCACATTGTCCCGATTCTGGAGTCGAGAAAGAGGAGCAAACAAACACAAGCATGGTGTTTTGAATCCACTTGCCCCAACTGTTCAGCAAACGGAATACATTAAATGTATGCCAGCAACAGCAGCATTGCTCGTTAGCAGGCTGCTGTCAAGTGCATGCGGTGGCAAGCACAGGGATTGTTGCCATTCTGAAGTAGAGGCACAGGACAGAGGGGTATGTCGATGAGTTGAGACTGAGACAGCGAAGTGCAAGCTAAGATAGCCAGCTTATGAGGAACTCACTTTGCAGAGCAGCACCGTACACCATGCTGTACTGTACACTGACTGGTTGACAGTTGATGTAGCCTGCAGCACTCCCAACATTAGATGTAACGAGAATAGCGTCCGACCTTGCGAAGAGTGATGTAGGAAGAACTCACGGCATATGCCAAAGCAGAACAGCCACCATAGTGTCCTTGTGTGCAGTCCACAGAACGGCTTATCTGGACCCATAAGAAAGGATATCAGGAAAAAACAATATTCTTTGAAGATGCCAATCTGTGCTTGTCGACGGTGGATAGTAGGAGCCAAGTCAACTGGTTCTCAACATCAGCGTCAGTTCGCGCCCTTGGCTGTGCATGTCAAATGAGAGCTGAAACACCATATATTGCTGGAAAGACCGTAACATGCTCTGCAGCACTACTGTGGGACCCTCGATGCCTACTGAGCACTAGCCAGGCAGTGCCTAACAGGTTTCGACGCAAGTTTTTTTCATGAATTTCCCGGCCGAAACGAACTTCCAAGTGCCCAGGATCCACAAAGTAGAACGATTTGCTGATTTGAAGCTGATTTGTGGCCTGTGAGACGGTCTCAGGAACAGGGTGGTTGTGTTAATCTGGTGTGCACGCTAACTGGTGTTCTGCCGCTGATGTACTCGCCTGATAGCTTCCAGAACACGCAAAATACAGCTGTGCTTTCTGCTGCAAACACAGCCATGCACGCAACGTGCTTTACGCAACGTGCTTCACGCAACCAGCTGAACGTGCTTCGAAGCACGTGAATTCACGCAACACCTGAGCATGTCAGTCACTGAGTGCACCTGAGGGGGCCCTGCAAAGAGAGCGTAGACATTTTCAACTTTCAACTTTCACCTGAGGGGGGGGGGGGGGTATCTGAGACTGAGACACCAGATTGCTTTGCAGAGCTCTGCAGTCATATGACTGCCCTTGGCCAGTGACCAGATATACCTGTATAGTGAGAGGCCACAAGGACGTGGTGGCTCCAGCTGGTATGCAGCCTGCAGGCAATTTCCTGCGGGGAATGTATTATGCTGTGGGATGGAGTGCTGCATCCAACATGGACGGCAGCACCCGGTTTGCAGCACAGCAACTGATGGACAGCTAGCTAGCACAGCGCTGTGACAGGCAGTCATACGCATGAAATTAATGTGCTTGGCTTCAACAGAGCGTCCACCACTGAGACACTACTCAAGCTGCTAAGCCAGCTCTGCTGTCGCACATCTTACTAATGCATGCGATTAACACATGGTGAGTCTACAGTGAGCCATCCGCAACTTGTTCAGCTGTTAGGATTTGCCACTGACATGCAACGGCACAAACACTGGAGACTGCCAATGCAATGCGTGCTAACAGCTGGCAACCTTGAGCTGTGAAACGCGAGGGCTGGGTACTGCCAGCTTGCTGCTGCTGCTGCTGCTGCACTTGCAGGGCCTGCTGGATGCCTGGCAGGGTCAGCATTTCTTCATCACCATCACCATGTGGGACTGCTTCCTGCACAGTAGCTGCTGCTGCGGCACCTGCTGCTGCTGCAGCACCTGCTGCAGCACCTGCTGCTGCCAGGCAGCGTTGCTGTGCTGCTGTGCGCTGGCGTCCTGGTGCTGCCGCTGCCGCTGATGGTGTTCAAGTGCAGTGCTGCGCATCTCACTCTGCGCTGATGCCAGTACTGTGGGCATCAGCCCCGTCTGATCTGCTAGCAGCTGCTGCATAGCTGGCTTGTCCCTGCCTGAGGACAGGCTGGGCATGCTGTTGTACTTAGCATTCAAGTTGGCTTCTGCGGCTGTGGCATACACATCTGCCTCTGCCTGCAGCTCCTCGACTGAATTACGGGCTGACATGACTTCTACGGCCAAGGGCTGAGCCTACAATGCATTGCGTGGGTATGTGTGGCATTTGCAAAAAAAAAAGATAGGTAATCTCGATATGCTTTGAGGAATCTGCATGATATTCGTCTTGCTTCCTTTGACTGCGGGTGATACTAGCAGGAGAGGCAGAGCAGACAGTCTGAGCTTTAAGACTTGCAGCCATGGTGGAGGAGGCGCCATGAAGACATGTGGGTAGTCAATGTGTTGCATATTGCCTTTTTGATGTGCTTTCTGCAGCTTTCCACAGAGTTTGCTCGTTGCATTCACTTCAAGCAAGTTGCCGTCATCGAAGGACGATCTTGAATCCTTGGACAAGCCACTCATGCGACGTCTGTGCCCGTCCTCCGAACAATCTAGTCGAAATACCATGTGCCAATGACACGGTTGTCCGAGCAAAACACGGATGGTGGTGCTGCTACTGTGCCCTCATGACATGATAATGCGCGACAATACCGAGGCAAAGGCAAGGATATAGATGAGGTACCAGGGACTTCAAGGGCCTCTATAAGCGCGTGAACATAAAATAAGATGATAATGCATCTATTTCGGCGCTCGCCATGCATTCTGGGCCGGTTGATTGCTCGCATGCCTCTGGGGCGGGCATCAGTGCACCCACTTCTGTGGACTGCCGTGGATGTCGCCGCCACTGCGAGGCAATTTATGACATCCAAATATTGCTTTTCAGAGACGCCTCGAACGAGGACGACTTGGGCGCCAAGGCAACAGGTACCTGCCTGTCGCAGCAGCAATTCGCGATTGATTGTCGTTCCTGCAGGCACGCACTCAGCGGTATATTACCCAACTTGTTTATACTGCAGGCCTCAAGTCATGGCAGCACTCCTTGGGCGAGCAAGCGCGCCAGGCGCTGGTGATTCCTGCGGGCGCTGCCCCCACTGGCACCAGTACTGGTGCTGGCGGGGCCCTCGAGGCGGCAGCCAAGGTGTACAGAGTGACAGTAGCACCCATCAAGCCTGACAGCAGCGGCAGCACTGTAAAAGACCCCGGGTAGGTCATTCTGGCACAGCAGGTGCTTGGTGCATGTTGGATGTGCGTCAATTGGAATAGCTAGTGCCTGCAGGGCATGCCATGAGAGTGTCAGTCAACACACCAGCTGTGGCGCATTGCAGCAGCTCACAGCAACTGATCAACTCGCGTCAGCAAGACTTTTGGTCCGGCAACGGAATTAAGCGGCCAACATGCAGTTTTAACCTGTTGCTGTTGCTACCCCAAAGACCGCATGGCGCTGCAGTGACCCATGTGTATCGGTGACTGCAGGCAGCTGGGCGACTCCATTGTCACCTGCAGCAACCCAACACCTGCAACCACAGCTGCAGCACGGCTGCCATGGCTCCTGAGGGGCAAGGAGCATGCACAACCACGCCACCAGCACAGTAAGACCGGCCAGACAGCCCACCTGCCAGGCGGCACCAGCAACCAGAAGGCGTCGCCAAGAGTGGTTGCTGAGGTGATCGGGCTGTGCCGCAAGTCAGCGGAGAGCCCAGCGTTCCAGAACTTCCTGAGGGCCATGGGCGCTGTGCCTTCTGAGGGGCGGATGAGCTTTGAGGTGCATGTGGTGTGTGGTCGGTGGCAGATGCACAGCACTGAGGCAGGTGCTGACTCAGCAGCTGCAGCTCGCCTGGCGCAGCTGCGGGCTATGCTGGGGTGGCTCAGTGGGCCGGCTCGGGCGCGGCTGTGGGTGCAGATTGATCCAAGCAGCAAGTGCGGTTACACTGCTAAAATCATCCTGCCATATGCACCAGCTGGCCTCAACATGGTATGCGGCACTGACTTTGAGCGCATGACCAGCAGGGCTCGCAGGAAGCAGTTCACCAAGAGCTGTTGGGTGGTGCACCCTGAGACGGGCGAGCCGGTGTGCGAGGTGTGGGACTTCCTGGCAGCAGTGTTTGGGGAGGAGCAACTCAAGCGCCGCAGCAAGGAGCAGGTCTGGGCTGCTGAGCTGGCAGCAGCCGCACGATCCCGCACAGATCCCCTGCTCACATCAAAATGAGCGCTGTCGTAAGCCCACAGCAACGTGTGGCTGTGCTAAGTGAGCCAGTGTGTGCTGCTTAGCAGTCAGACATGAATACTTGCTGGGCTGGGCTGCAAGCGCATGGGTCCTGCATTGTTGTGTGTGTCAGGCATCAGCATCATGCGCAGCTGGAAGCATTCACTCCTTGCGCTGTTGCATCGTGCTGTGACTGGGTCTTGGTGTGCATGTGCAAGGCACAGGTGGGGGCATTTGTCACCTCATGAGCAGAGTGGCGGCTTGCTGGGCCACTGCCCGAGGCAGGTGTCAGTCCTGATATGTATTGTATTTCATTGTATGGTATTGCAAGGAACAGGTGGGGGCATCATGGGTGCCTGGGGAGGCGAAGCTTGGGCTGCACACGTACTAGGGCTTTTAGTAGATGATGTGTTTGATGGCATGTCTGCTGCATGATACTGCTGGTGATGATACCACCAGCAGATGGGCCGGGATGGTGCCTGCAGTAGGGCCCTACAGCATGGGTCAGTGCACTGGTCAACATCACATTTGGGTATGCCATTTCGTGTGTGTTATGCCTCGCATGTGTCTAAGTGTGACTACTGGGCTGTGCCACAGCCGCTAGCGGCCAACTGCTGCCAGGGGCACTACGTGCTGCCGCAGCACTGGCAGCAGGCTACTGCACTGGCCGTCTCTGACACAGTCCGCACATGATGCCATTGGCCAGCATCTATCTTCATACAGGCGTGGCGTGCTGTCGCTGGTGCAATGCCGTGCTGATGCCACTGACGTCTTGCGCGCACTGTAGCAGGTTTCAGCATACAAGCGCCTGCATGCAGCGCACGTTTGGGTCTCCAATCAATGCACACACAACTAGATAGCTAAGGAGTTTGCAACTGCGTAAGCACCACTTTTAGCAGCGTGTGTATTTTGTCAGGTGTTGTCTGTTGTGCTGCACTCACCACCTGCTTGCAGCTTGCCCGGAAGGCAAGAGAATGTAGCTCGCAGCAGGCAGTCATGTCTTAATTGGCTGGCTGTGTAAGGTCAGCGGCCCTGTAGATGGTGGATGCGTCCTGCCATACAAATGTGCAGCGTTGTGCATGTGCATGTGCTGTGTTTGCATTTGCAATCTGCCACATGTTAGCGGTTGCAGCAGGTTGAAAGGCAGTAAAACCGTTTCTGGTTGGTGATCTACAGCGCATATGCATTTGCAACTGCAATTCACTCGATTTAGCAGCACAGGTACATGGGCAGTTGAGGTGCCGGGCATCTTGTGCAAACAACACAGCGTACAGCCATGTACACTCATTTGATGGCAATGGTGCCACGCTGTGAGGCCTGTGTTCAAGACCAGGTTTTGCTGACAGGCAAGGAAGGAAGCAGCAGTAAGTCACTATATGCCGCATATAGTGACTTGGCTGGCAGCGGTACCTGTGTGCTAGATACTTCAGGTGGTGGGTACCCCGTACAACAGGATAGATTGCACTGCCGCACACGGCTCTGGTTGCACGCTACTGCCAGTGCATGCGGCATGCAAAGCATAGTGATGTGCTTGGTCAGTGATTGCATTGTTACATGATGCAATCACTGTAACAATCCTCTGCACTACATAGATGCCACGAACTGCATCAACAGCCGCCTCACGCCCTAAATTGCAATGATGAGTTGTTCTTCGATGTTTCCTCCCCCTATGAGCCTCTCGTTGGCTCCTGACTGGGGTGCCCACTCCTCATTGAGTGGAGCATGTAATGTAATGTAATGTAATGCTGCCTGGCTTAAGCCGCACCCACAGCACTGCCAAGACAGGCCTGCACAGCCAGCCCCGCGCCTGCTGCGGCTCGGCCAGCTGCAGCTGCTGAGGCAGTGCTGCCCTGAGCGCCACCCAGCAAGGTGCCACACTCCCTGCACCACATAGCCAAGTTCCCCTTCAGCAGGCAGGCTGCCTGCTACGATGGCCTTCAGGTACTACTTCTTTTTGTTACCAGGGGGGACAAAGTCCTACTGGCTAGTCACACGCAACAGTCAGACAAACCTGACTGCAGGGGGCACAAGGCAATGCCTCCACCAGCAAGACACGTCTACTAGTAACACCCCTATACACCCCTATACAGGAGGTGCCCAGCTCCCAGACCACAAAAGAAGCAGGGGAGTTGAACCCCCACACCCCCTTCAAGGGTTGGGTCCAAGTTGGTGTGCTACAACTCAATTGCATGCTGCGCACACCCGACCAACACTCAGTGCTAGCCGCCCCAATAAAGGAGTCTATAATCAAGATAGTGTCTTGGACAGGGAAGAGCCGTACTAGCTCCAAGGAGTCCCACTAGCTCGGACATCAAAATCATCTGGTCCTGACAGCGCCGTGAGGGAGAAAAACCAGCCGACGCCAAAAACCCTCACTGGCTGGAACAGTACATGCAATGCGACCAAGCGGCAATTAGTGTTGGCGGACCTGGTCGCTACTGTGCCAGCCATGCTGCTCCCATTGAGCCATACAAGCGCATGAACACTTCATACACACAACGTTCAGGTACTAATGGACAGCTGGGCTCTCTGCTGCCTGCCTGCACAGCTCTTCCAAGCCGCCGTCTGCACCAGCATGCCTGGCAGCAGCAGAGGATGGTGGCGCCTGTTGGCTGCTGGCGCTGCCTGGCGGGCTCGCTGCTGCGGTGCGGTGCGACCTGCGTTGGCGGCTGGGCTGCGGCTGCCGACCGCACCCAACGGGCGGTGCCAGCAGAGTGCCTGCATATGTGTGCCACGCCGCCAGTCCCATACACTGCTGAGTGGTTGTTTGCAGGCTGCGGCATCTTGTTTGCAGGCCGTTGAACTGCATGCAGGTGGTAGGTTCCGCGGCTAGTATCGCAGTTGACGGTCTTGTCTGCACATGAAAACCTGTTGGTAGCTATTCTGGTAGCAGACATCAAGAAGCAACCAGAAGCGAGTAACCTTGGAGATCAGCCCCATAAACCCTGAACAACCACGCATGCAGTTGCTGGCTTGTTCTACACACACAACGCTTCTTGACCACGCGCACTTCTACTGAGAATCACTGAGTTTTAGACGTAGTAAGATCTGAAGCATGCTGAGCTGCAGGCAGCAGATATCTTGACGCACGGTGTGCTCTGGACACATACTGCTGACGCAGTGCTGCTCTCGTTCACCGAAACTTCCTGTCAGAGGAACAAGATCTAATCGATGGCGTTGTGTGTGGGCCGCACAGGCTCCATGCTGCGTTCGTCAGGTGGGTGCCTCGTGTGCAGTCCCTGCAACCTCGCTCTAAGACTAGATCACGTTGCAGCCATGCTGATCTGCATTGGAATGTTGCAGGCCGTTTGATTGGAGCTTGCTGCGCTGCAAATGCCACGCCCGCCGTGGCAGGGCGCTGTCACAGCAGCAGATGGGCAAGCATCAGGACCAGCGGCAGCATTCTTCCGGATCTTCGTCCATCCACCACGCAACAGCTGCAAGCAAGACAACTGGTCTTTCCACCGCAGCTCAGACCTGCATGGGGCGATGCTCAGCTGTCGCGACCACCTGCTGCAGCAGCTGCAGCTCTCCAGGCTCACCCCACCAGCTGCACCTGCAGAGCACTGTGCAACGAAGGCAGCAGCATCAAGAAGAGATGCCTTGTCAGGGTTGCAGCGCATCCCCCAGGCTGCAGCCAGCTGCCACAGGCACGCGGGGTGGTCGCCATCGCGCACCCAGCCACGCGGGCCTTCAGCAGCAGCAGCAGCAGCAGCAGTGCTGGCAGTTCCTCCGCGCAGCCACATGCTGTAGCTCCTGCAGCACTCCCGAGGTACCACGTCAGCAGCAGCAGCAGCGCACTTTGCAGTCAAAGTTGCAGCACCTCCAGGAAACAATGCCGTGTCCACCTTGCTGCGTGCCCAGCGCTGTCCCTAGGCAGCAGCTTGCATCCACATCCGCGGCGCCTGGTCGCTGTCGCAAACCGCACTGGCGCGCGCTCCTTCAGCAGCAGCAGCAGGCGCAGCGCTGGCGGCTCCCCCAGTGGCAGCGACAGCGACAGCGACACTGACCCTGTTGCACGCCTGGGCATTCACCCTGCTGAGCTGGGGCCTAACGGGGAGCTGCCCTGGTACTACACGGACAACAATGTCAAGGCTGCCTGGCAGATCACAGACCAGCAGGAGCTGCAGCACTGGCAGGAGCTCATGGAAAACGTGCAGAAGTGAGTGGCGAGCGTACATGCTGTACAGCAGTAGGAGCAGCAGCAGCAGCTGCTGCTGCTGCTGCTGCTGCTGCACTCTGATGCTGAACAGCAACCAATAGTGACAGCGCATTGCTGCTGTGCACATGCATGCCCAAGAAACAGCCGAACCTTGGATATCAATATGAGTAACCCTCAACTAGTTGCTATTACTGCAAACCAGCGCTGCTTGCGTGCACCAGCTTCTGCCCTCCTCATGTCATGATGCTTTCTCCGCTGCTGCTGCTGCTGCTGCTGCTGCTGGCCTGCAGGCCCAAGGTGCAGCAGTCCCTGGCCCAGCTGGACCTGCGGCAGCGGCTGGGGCTGCCCTTTGCGGTGCCCAAGCAGCTGAAGCAGCCCTCAGGCTGGGGCTGGTTCAAGCGCGCCAAGAGCAGGAACCCCATGGCCGTGGCACTCGTCAAGGTGGGCAACAGCGCCGCCGCCTGCTGCCGGTGGAATGCGCGCATTGTCGGGTGTAGTGAGGCGCGTGCTGCTGCCTATAGGCGGTGCTTGACAGTGTGCATAGTAATGCGCATATGCCACTGCCTGTCGGCAGCAGTTCATGCGTGTGCATTGTGATGCGCATATGCCGCTGCCTGTCGGCAGCAGCTCATGCGTATGCATAGTAATGCGCATATGCCGCTGCCTGTCAGCAGAGGTGCAGTTGGGTTCACTGCGGCGCTGACAACACGGGCATGCTGTTGCCGGTACGATGTGAGCGCTTACAGCTCGGCACAACAATGTGCATATGTTTTGAGATAAAGATGTAGAGGGGTTACATCAGTGTGCTCATGCGGCATACGCCACCACTAACACCTGGTAAAATTGGAAGCTGCAATAGCTCAGCTCGGACTGTCACTCAGTTGAGGTTCAACCCCAAGAAAACCTCTGTGTATGAGATTGATATTGGTGATGCATGCATAACCATCTCTCTCATCACACACAGTTCTGGTGCAATCATTGTGTAGTGCTTGGCACAACAACGTGCATATGTTTCCCGTGCTGTGCTTGCAGCTCAACGTAGTAATCACAAACAAGCGTGTTTGTGCTGCAAAGCTTGCCTTGCGTGTCGCCGCCTCCGGTGTGGCAGCTGCAGGTCAGTTTGCAGCACTGTGGGTGAGTGCCATGCTGCAGCTTTCATGTCATGTGCACGCTGTGCCTGCGTACATGCGCTGCTGCTGCTGCTGCTGCTGCTGCCGCTGCTGCTGCCGCAGGTGGGCGCCTTCTATGAGGCTGCCGGCCTTGACGCGCTGCTGCTGGTGGAGCACGCCGGGCTCAACCTCATGGGCAGCAACCTGGAGGTGCCGCGCGCGGGCTGCCCTGAGGCCAACCTGCTGGCGCTGCTGCGGGTGCTGGTGGAGGAGCGCGGGCTCAGCGTGGTGCGCGGCCGGCTGCACTGGCACCACAGCTATAGGTTCCTTGATGGTGTGACGTGGCGCTGCGGCTGCAGGCCCTGGTCTCAAACCCTCCACACTAGCTGCCTGACAACCAGCATGCCTTGCAAGCCGGCGTGCCTGCAAGCTGACGCCTCTGCTGCGTGTTCACGCTGCGCTCATGCCTCTGCCTGTCTCAGGCCGTGTGGGAGGAGATGGCGTCTGGCGCGGAGTATGGGCGGCGCTCCAAGGACCAGAAGCAGCGCTTCTTCAGCCAGCTGGTCACGCCCGAGAACCCGGCCTACCTGCACGGCTACGCAGACAGCGCCAGCGACAGGGACGTCAACGTGCCCACGCTGTGTGGTGCGCGGCTGGAGCATGTGTCGGTTCTGGCATGGGGTCTTCCGCTTTTGGCGTGGAGTTTGGTCTGAGTTCTCGTGTGTGTGTTGCTGGCCGCCTTTGTGCTGCGAGTAATCCTCTGCAGGGCGACTGCTGGTCGCTCAGCCTGGGTGACTGCAGGGCGTGCCGAGCGACCGCGCAGGAACATTGCGAAGGACCGTGCAGATGTTGCGGCAGCCATAGCAGCTGCATGAATAGGCACTGCTGTAGCTGGCATGCCCTCCAGATCTGTGTGGTTTGCTGCAGGCGTGCACCAGGCTGCAACGCCACGATGGCTCACTGACTGTGCCGTGCTCGGAACATCTTCGTTTGAGCTGCCTACGGCACAGCAACTCATCTTGCCATGCGTGACTGGTATGTGCATGTTTTGCTTTTTTCTTCAGCAGTGCAAGTCCCCACTTCAATCTTGCATCTCCTCTGCTGGCTGCCGGCTGCCTACACACACAGGCGTGTCGGGCAGCATCAGCGGGCTGTCTGTGTACCGGCTGAACCGCGCTGCTGCTGCTGTGGAGGTTTTCAAAGGGCTGAGTGAGGATGGGCTGTGGGGGCTGCTCGCCGCTGACAGCTCAGCGCCAGGCGTGGTCTACCTGCACAGGCCTTACAGCCAGCTGCAGGTGTGTGGGGGCGCAGGAGATAAGCTCAGCCTCCTGCTGTTGGGTGATGGTGAAAGTGTCGGACAGTTGAACTAGTTGCCGGTTATCAACCATAGAGACACATCCAGAGGGTTGGAGAGCTGCGGGTGAGAGGCCGAGCCAGGCAGCTGCAGCTGTGGTGGGGGAGGCATGAGGCAAACACCTTGCCTGGGGGCAGGGAATGAGCATATAAACCAGACAACTGGCAGCATCACCTGCTGATGTCACGCTCGGACACTGCAGCAGGCCTGCAGCGCAACAGCGTACTTTTGTGTGCGTGCAGCTGCCGCGGCTGTGTCGATGGCCTGGCTGCTGCAGCAGCCGCCGTCTTTCCACCTGCGCTGCATGCATCTTGCGCAGCTGGTCACGGACGCATTGCTGCGGATCTGCTGCGCTGCCGCTGCTCTGCAGCAAGCCTCGACAGCCTACGCCTCGGACGCTGACCGGACGCAGGCAACGCTGGCCAAGCGGCTCAAGGCGGCAGGCATGCGTGTGCACACGTGAGTGCGCAGCGCCGCCCAAGACGTAGGGGTTCCTGTGCATCATGCTGTTTGTGCGCCAGTTTGGTAGGGCGGGCGCAGCTGTTGCAAGGCTACGGGTGCTGCAACATGCAGGACCTTTGTGGCGCTGCGCGGTAGCTTCCACTGCAGCACTCTCAGCGCTTCATGCCTGTGGCGATGTGCATGCCTTGGCAGCGAGACATGCCTTCATGATTGCCAGCCACAGCAGTGTGCAGGCCTGACCTGCTTCATGCTTGCTGACCTACCTCCGCCTGCATTCCCTCTTGCACTCCACCACCTCTTGCGTGGGTGTGTGCCTGCCCAACGTGTCATAGCAGCAGCACACAAGCAAAGAATTCAGCCGATCATGCGGTGCTTGCTGAATGTTGCAGGTATGCGGGCGCTGACCCCCTGGCAGCGTTCAAGGAGCAGGTGGCGACAGCCCTGGCAATGCCAGCAGCACAGCTGACAACACGGCAGGTGAGTGCCGCGCGGCTGCTGCATACACGGGCCACCGCAGTCGATGTGCATGTGGTTTAGCAGGGGGATTCAGGTGAACTGTATGTCTGCAGACTGCACAAGCTGTGGTGCAGCAGGACCTGCTGGGTGCAGCAGTGCATGCTTAGATGCTTTGTTACGTCTGCTCATGCGTGCACAGGGCGTGCAGCAGCAGCAGCACGTGCGCCTTGGCGCCTGCAATTGAAAGCATTGGTTTCCGGCTGCCCTGCCTGCAATCACGAACTGAACCGGCTGCAGGCGCGGGACATGGGCAGCTGGCCTGGGCTGCTGCCGCTGTACCTGAGCACGCTGCTGCAGCTGGGGCTGCTGCGCAACAGGGGCATCCCGGGCCTGGTGGTGAGGCGGGGGGCGGCGTGTGTGTGAGCATATCAAGTACATCAGGGACAATCCACAACATCAAGCATAAACGTGGTGCTCTCTGTTTGAAGACGTACTGGTGATCACAGCCGGGAAGTTCCCGGGATCAGCGGTGGAAGCTGCTGTGCTTGCTAGGATTACTGGCGGCTCAACTGAAGCCGCAAGCGGCACGGCTCACAAGGCAGCTGCGTGCGGGGCGCTGTCTGCAAAAGCGTCTCATGGCCAGCCGCCTGGCGTGTGATGCCGCAGTTGGGTTGCATCGCAACCTCGCTGTGCGGCCCGCCTCTCCACTTGGGCTTGCAGCGCTGTCTGACGCATGTTTGTATGTGCTGAGCTTTAAGATGAGTGCTTGCAAGGTGCTTGGCGCCAACTGCCCTGCGCGCTTTGCTGTCATGCTCCGCGCATGTGCTGGTCAACCCGCCTGCAGGACTATCTGGTGCCTGATGACGCGCCAAGGGCGGTGCGGGAGGCGCTGGCGGCGCTGCTCAGCGCGCCACCGCCGCACGACGTGGCTGCTGCAACCCGCCAGGCGCTGCGCGGCATGTGTGAGTGGCACGCACGCTGCTGGGCGGGTGCACAAGCAGGCTGTGGCGTGCTGTGGATGGTTGAATGCAGCACATGCACAGTACACAGTGCTGCTTAGCAGCAGGTACACATGCGTTGGCCTGCCATCTCCTTCTGTCACAGCTGCGCTGCTGCTTCCTCTGTGCCAAGCACCTGCACGCACATGTTCACACAACACGCAGGGCCAAGCGACCACGCGCGTTCGGCTGCAAGACAGCCCGGCGGTGTGCGCAGCTGGCGGTGGCCACCCCACTGACAGAGCTCACACGTGTCTTCTTGCGCTGCTGCTGCTGGCCGTTGCCGGCTCTCATGCACTGTGCTGTGTGCCTACTGCACATGCCCCTGTCCCTGTGGCTACTCGCTGCCGCCGCCTGCTGCTGCTGCTGCTGCTGCTGCAGTGTGCTACGAGGGTGCGTTGCCTGGGTGGCAGTGCGGGGGCATCACGCCCAAGAAGGTGGCGGTGGTGCTGCAGGCGGGCGAGGCGCCAGAGAAGTTCTTCCAGGCGCTGGCGGGTGAGGCGGGGCGCTGAGCAAGCTCCGCCGTGCCACCTGTGCACTGAGAGTGGTGCAGTCCATGGGGCAGTTCATGCAAGCGGGTCAGCCGCCGTGTGGTGCAAGCTCTGTGCCACGCACCTTGCTCGGAGGCCCCTGTGCAGTAACTGTTGAAGCAGTACAGCCATGGCACGCCGGGCCCTGCTCCCGCTACTGCCGTGCTGGGTTTGGTGAACTTATTGTCTCCCGGCAACTGTCTGCCGTCGTGCTTGCCCCGCTGCTGCTGCTGCAGCCACGCTGCAGCCGGTGGTGTCCAGCCTGGACCCAGCCACCTGCCCCCCTGCCCTGGCTGCTATCGTCAAAGACCTCTGGCCGCTGCTGCTGCACACCATGCCAGCAGAGCCGCAGCAGCTCAGCCACAGCGCTGTGCTGGCAGCCTGCCGGGATGCACTGGCCGCAATCAGCCGCGTGGTGGCGCAGCCAGGCAGCAGCAGCAGCAGCAGCAGCAGCAGTGACAGCAGCAGCGCTGCTGCTGCAGACGGCATGCCCCCCGAGGACGCGGTGCCCGCTGAGGAGCAGGTGGTGACCGCGTTTGCCGCGCGGCAGGAGCGCTTCCACAGCCGTGTGGTCACAGCAGCCATCCAGCCTCAGGCGGATCAGGTGCGGCGGCTGGCGCGCTCTTGTTGATGTTGCTGCCTGAGATGTGGCTGCAGGCAGGATGGCCAATCTGCTACCATGTATGTGCATGCATCAGCCCCCACATCTTGGATTCCTGCTTGTTGGTGGGGTGTGTCTCCGGCTGTGTGTTCCGCCTGATGAGACTTGTGGCACAAACGATATGGGTGGGCTGCAGCCAGGACGGCTGCTGCGTTGTGAGTGCTTGCTGTAGCCCTGCCATGTCCGCACTACAGCACCGTTCAAAAGGGCAACGATAACATATGCGCAGTCAGCAAGTCACGTAGTGCTGCTGCTGTTGCTGCTGCTGCTGCTGCTGCTGCTGCTGCTGTGCAATCGTCAAGCCCGGGTAGTGCTGCTGCTGCTGCTGCCGCCGCCGCCGCCGCCGCTGCTGCTGCTGCTAAGCCTGCTTGCACTGGCCTCCTCCACCTGCTGCTGCTGCTGCTGCTGCTGCTGCTGCTGCTGCTGCTTTCAGGTGGATGTCGCGTATGATGCGCTGCTAACAGTGATTGAGGACCTGCTGCGCACGCTCAGGGCAGCAGCAAACAGCGGCAGGTCTGCAGGCAAGCCCATCGCTGCAGAGCAGCTGCTGCACGCAGACGACACCAACGTGGCCATCTGGCTCAAGCTGCCAACCAAGGAGCTGCAGGCGCTGGCAGGCAAGCCGCTGAACATCCTGCCAGCGCGGCCTGGGGAGCAGCAGCAGGGCCGCGTGCAGCACCTGCGCGCGCCGTACGACAGGAACGGCAGTGTGCACAAGAAGCAGGACCTGCGCACCTGCGATGAGCTGGACGCAGCGCTCAACGCCTACAGGAGTGAGTGCGCAGCGCTGAAGACAGCCCGCACGACGTGCTGTAGTACAGTGTTGCTGCTGGCTTCACCCCGTCACATCCGCATCTGCAGGTCATGGGGTGTAGCCTGGCATGCGTGCATACTGTGAGCCTGCCTGCGTACCGGCTTTTGTGCACAGCATCCTATCCTGCAATGCTGAGTGTTCTGTTCAACGGTTTCACTGCTTTGCTGCAGCACTTTGCTTCCCGTACGCGCATGCGCACAGCACTGTCTTGCTGCGTGTCAGGTGTGTGACGGTCCACAAGTGGCTGTTCACTGATTGCCCTTTGCTGTTGGTGTCGCTGCTGCTGCTGCAGGCGCTGTGGCAGCCGCCAATGCTGCTGCCACGAAAGCGCTGAAGGAGCTCACCAAGGAGCTGGCAGGCAGCGCCACACAGCTGGCAGCAGCAGTGCAGCTGGGCGATCTGCTGAATGCACTGCTGTGCCACAGCAGGGCCGCGACAGCTGCTGGCTGGACGGTGCCGTATGTGGGTGCGCAGGAGCAGCAGCAGTACCTGCAGCAGCAGCAGAAGCAGCAGCGGCGAGGCGGCAAGCAGCTGGCACGAAAGAGTGCAAGCAGCAGCAGAAGCAGCAGCAGCAGCAGCAGCAGCAGGGGCGCCTTCTACTTGAAGGAGCTTTGGCCGTTCTGGATGGTTGGGTCAGACAGCAGCACCATCAAGAACGACGTGGCGCTGGATGGCTTCATGCTGCTGACTGGCCCAAACATGGCTGGTGAGGCGGCAGCAGCGCAGAACTGCAAGGGCACATGACCCAGAGGATTGCGGCTGATCGTTGTGCTGTTGTTTGGCAGCGGAGGGTGTGACAGGGGCGTGCATTTGGCAATTGAGTACATTAAACATAGCTGGTGGCTCTAGTTTGAGACTTGCTGCTGTGCAGGTGCAGAGACATGCTCCAAGTGCCCCGCCACGGTACTGTCGCTGTGCACAAGCACACACACAGGAGTACACATCAAACCACAACAACAACATACCAACATCAACCCGACTGTAGCTGCCCAGTGCGTGGGCCATACCTTCATGGCTGCACTTGAGAGTGTTGTGCCTTCTGCTGCCGTTACCGCCGTGCAGGCAAGTCTACGGTGCTGCGGGCCGTTGCCGCTGCTGCGCTGTGCGGCTGCGCGGGCCTGGCCGTGCCTGCTGCACCTGGCAGCAGCCTGCCGTGCCTGGACGCCGTGGTGCTGCGCACCTTCAGCGGCGACGCGCCGCAGGAGGGGCTCAGCGCCTTTGGCGTTGAGATGAAGGAGATGACGTGAGTGGCGATTCTGTTGGCACCAGCAGCAGCCGCAGCAGCAGTAGGGTGGCAGGTGTGCAGGGAGAAGTGCGGGTTGTGATGCAGGAGATGGTGCAATCACTGCGGCAGTGCCAACAGCAACAGACCGGCAGGTGGTTACAGGTGCGGCAGGAGTGCTCAAGCAGCAACATGGCGGGTTATTGTCTCAGAGGACACTCCTCTTCAGGCTAAATGTTCATGACACTTTGTAGCAGCAGCTGCTGCTCGCCTGCTGCTCCTGTGCAGCTTCGCAACCTCCACTCAGCAAGCAATTTGGTTGAACGCATGCCTTTTGCCGCGCATCGCTGAACGCATGCAGGGACGTGCTGGGCGAGGTGCGGCCGCACTCTCTGGTGCTGGTTGACGAGCTGGGCAAGGGCACGGAGGCGGTGTGGGGCACAGCGCTGGCGGCAGCCATCCTGCAGCAGCTGGCAGCGTCCGGCGCAAGGTGCGCGGCAGCTGCAGCTGCAACAGTGTAGAGGATGTGTGATGGCAACAGGGTACAATGATACGCAGCAGTGTCGGCTCCTGGGTGCACGGGTTGTTTCCTGCAGCAGGATCCACAAGACAGCTCCTTGGCGCCAGAACAGCAGCAATATGTCAGTGCCTAATGATGTTCTTGTCTGCTACCTCCTGCGCGCCGCACGAAGGCTGTCTGAAGGAGGATGTCACGTGCCGTCTGCAGGAACATGCAGCAAGGCTTCAGGGATGCTTGCACAAGGTGGCAGCAAGCGCGTGTACAACCAAACACATCCACACCACCAGCACCCTTCCCTGCCCTGCCTGCCCCTACTGCTGCTGCTGCTGCTGCTGCTGCCGCAGCGGCATCTTCGCCACGCACCTGCACCTGCTGCTGCCGCTGCTGGAGGGCGAGCCGCGCCTGCAGCCCTACAAGATGGCAGTGCGGGAGCGCCAGCAGCAGCAGCAGCAGCATGGGCTTCCTTCCTTCGCTGCCAAGCGCTTTGAGCCCACCATGCGGCTGGAGCCTGGCGCATGCACGGAGAGCCTGGCGCTGGAGGTTGCGGAGCAGCAGGGCATGCCGGCTGCTGTGCTGAATCAGGCCACAAGCTTCTTTGCAGCCCTGCAACAGCTGGCGGGCACGCGCGACCTGGGAGCCAACCAGGCGCTGGTGCAGGCAGCAGGCAGCAGCACGCGGTGGAGCATGGACAGCAGCAGCAGCAACAGCATAGATGATGGTAGTAGTAGTAGTAGCTTACAGGCAGGCAGCAGTAGCACAGCTTCAGCGCAGCAGCAGGAGGCCAGCGGAGGGCAGCAGCAGCAGCACCCTGCTGCTGCTGCTGCTGCTGCTGCTGCTGCTGCTGCTGGCGAGGCAGCTGCAGCAGCGGATGACCAACCCACATCCACTCTGCGCAGGTGCAGGCGGGGTGCCACATCTGCTGCAGAGCAGGAGGACCCGGTAGCAGCAGCCGCTGCAGCCCAGCAGGAGAAGCAGGTCCGCACGCTGCTTGCGCAGGTGGCGCTCAATGTTCCGCTGGATGCCAACGCCCAGCAGCCGCAGCCGCAGCCGTGGCCTGACGGCCAGCAGCCTGCTGCTGCTGCTGGCTCGCTGCGTGGTGTGGTGCACCATTTGGCGCCCAGGCAGCAGCCTCCGCCCAGCCATGAGCGCGGCAGCTGGGTGTACGTGCTGTGCCACAACCGTGGTGTGTGGTACGTGGGGGAGTCGCAGGTGAGACCTGGCTCACAGAGTTGCCGTGGATGGCTTGTGCACTGTAGACATAAAGATTACGTATTTTTCCAATATTGCATGTAAGCAGGGCATTTAACCTGGTGTCATAATGGGAGCAGGGGACCTGAGCAGGTGTCAACATGATGGTGGAGCAACGATTCCAACACGGGTAGAGTACACCGAAACGTAGCACCTGAAAGGCGCCGGTGCTCCAGTAGTAGGCGGACCCGTTGCCCGTGCGTCCATAGAGCAGTGTCCTTTCCCAGTACAGGATGGGGGCAGTGGTTGCCAGCGCTGAGCGTCCACTGATAGCAAACTGACGAGGCAGTTCTGTTGGAGGTGCCATGTGCCTTGCTTGTACATGCATGGCATCGCTAGGTCCTCCGGCGGTCTCTTCTCCCTAGCTGTATGTGCAATCAGAAAGAAGTAGCCCTGGTGTCAGCATGGTTGTCAGTAAGGCCCGTCGTTAGACATCTTCTGCAGGTGTTGGCTGCTCCCTCCCCCTACGTGGCTTGCTGCGAAGTTGAGGTGTCCGTGGCGAAGTAGTCATACTGTCTGTGGACTGCCAGCCACAAAGATTTGGGGCAGGGTGTAGTGGGATGACGGAGCTTGGACAAACTCTAAAAAATAGCGGCATGTGCAAACACTGGCAGACCAAGTGATTAACCTGTGAGTGTGCCGGAAAGAAGTTAGCATGGCATGTGACATAGTGTGTATGTGGGAAACTTGGCACACAACATAACTGTAATTTATGTGACATCAAAGTAAACGCGCAACACACGATGACAAGAAATGAAAATGCTGTGTTTGTGTGTGTTTCTCGGGTCTGTGTATGGTGTCTATCAGCAAGCTCGCCTGTTGGCTGTGGGTAGTCTATCCGGCTCACTTCTGCATTGACAAGTGTGGACAAGCAAGTTGCTTTTCACCACTCAGTCAGCAGTACGAGCGGACTGCGTGTTGCGTGCGTAGTACAGCAGCCTACGCCCTCGGCGTGGTGCAGGCTTGACGGGCACAGTGTGAAATGCAGCCACAGGAGGAGCGCAAGCATGACGGTTGATCACAGCCAGCCGTACGGCCCTCTGTGTGAATCTGTCAACCACTGCATGTGTTAAACCACAGGAATTGAGGCAGCAGCCATGCCTTACTGCTGCTGCAGGGTGTCGCAGGCGCTGCGAAAGCAGGGCGGCAAGCCGGCAAGCGCGCCTGTTGCATGTGGACGCCTTCTTTGCAGATCTGACTCTTGTTACCTGTGTCTCGTGCTGCAGGTGTTTCAACTGCATCCGCTCAGCAACACATGTCATGTGAAAAGCGTTGAGGCATCAAACTTGTCGGTTGTAAGCCTCCATGCTTGCTGCTGCTGCTGCGCAGGTGCTGCGCCAGCGGCGGCGGCAGCACATGTCGACTCGCGACCGGCAGCTGGCCATGTGGTATGTGGCGCTGGGCCCCGGCCAGGACAGGCGCGCACTGCAAGGCCGCCTCATCCGTGCACTGGACGGTGCAGGGTTCACGCTGGACTCGTCACATGATGCGCACTTTGCGCGCAAGAAGTGATGTGACGTTAGTGTGGCAGTGGGGGCAGGGTGCGCATCTAGCGCAGGCAGGGTGTGTGGGCAAAGGCCGCAGCAGCAAGGCGCGGCATGTGCATCGCAGCGGCTGCTACAGTTGTTGTAGATGCTGGCTGTCTACATGCATCGCCATTTTAGCAGACTTTGTGTGGCTTAGTGGCGCAAAGTTCAAGTGGGACTCATCGCGCGACATTCACACTCTGCGCACACAAAGTGACAGCGCAAGAGAAGTGGCAGTGCGATTGGGACAATAAAGAGAAAATCGGCAGCGGGAGCGAAGCGACAGCACTGCTACCAGGTTCTGGAGCACAAGCGAGGCACCGGCTGTGGGCAGCTGCTGGATTCAGCTGACGTGCTGCCAGGCTCAGTTAGTATCATCATCAGCCTCGGCATGTTAAGTCAGCAGTCTTTATTTGGCTGGCAAGGCTGCTAGTACGTTTTTATAAATGCAAGTTTCATTCAAGGCACACGTACGGCTTCAGCAGCGAGTAACCTGCGGGTTTTTTCTATGTATCCTGCGGTTGTCATGCGGCTGTTGTTTTGCATGCATTGCGTGGGTAAGTGTGAGTTTGACAATATTCGACAGCCAGCAGGCAAATCTTATATAGTTTGTAGGGTCTGCGCCAAATTCGTCACGCGTCCTTTGACTGCAGGTGAAACTAGAGCGAGTAGAAGGTGAAGCAGAGCAGAAAGTGTGACTCTGAAGCTGAGCTTCAGGCTTGCAGCCTGCAAGGCATGCCATGATAGTGGCGGAGGCCCCGTCAGACACGTGAGTGATCAATGTGTTGCATCGTGTTTTCGTCAAGTGCCTCTTGCAACTTTTGAAAAGGTTTGCGTGTCATTCACATCAAGCAACTTGCCATTTTTGCTATACAATCGTGCAATCCTTGGCCACTCGTGCCACGTCTGTGCCCTGTGCTCAAACAAAGTAATCGACACATCCTGTGCCATACAAATTTGAGCATAACACGGTTGGCGGTGCTGCCACTGTGCCCTCATGACATGACCATGCGTGACAATCATCCCGAGAAAGGTAGATGAGGAGCCAGGGGCTTCAATCCTGCCACCTGGTCGGGACTGGCCCTGCAGTGTTTTTAGTCAACATGAATCCTTGCAATGAAAAAGACAGAACGACTTAGGGGATCCTACCCTCATCCATGCGCACAACATGACTTAACACCTCAGACGGGCGCTGGCCACCTCAGACGGGCAGCCCAAAGGTTATGTGCAAGGCTGACTGTACCACACTGCTTCTTGATATCCAGTAATCATTACGTCATTATGTCAAGGGTTACAACTTGCATGCAGGTCAATCATTGCAAGCATAATGCAGCATAATGAGTACTCGGTATCAGAGAGTCGCACATGTAACAGCTGCCGCGAGCTGCTCGCATCTAGCATGTACACACTCCAGGCTCTGCGTCTGCTGCTTAGTCAGAGCCCATGTCTCACTGGCAAGCATGAGAACTGGTAACACATACGCAATGTAACATTGCATTTTCACACTCACAGACATGTTCTTCATCGCCCACCGTCAAAAACACAATTATACACTAGATCAGGGCTCCAGACACTCTAGCTGAAAATGCCACCAAAAAAATATTTTGCGCACAGATGCTCGCTACGAGCACACGATTGATCAGGAGTCAGGAACAGAGCACATGACTTGAGAGCAGCCTGGACGCGAACCATGCAACTATCATGGGCGTTGGGCCATAACATGAATGAGCCGCACAAATGCTCGAAGAATGACCCATAGTAGCGTGCACAATGCGGTGGCAGTCGTGCACAGTGCGGTGGCGAGCGTGCGGGCATGCCAATGCTGCTGCATGTTCTGCTGAAGAAGAAGACCTGTTACAGGGGAGGGCAAGTGAACACCTGCAAGTGAACACTCACCCTACTTTCAGTTCAAGTTTCATGAGAACTCAACAGCAAGCTGCGATACACCGCCAAAGCAAACTCTAGAGGCGTCTTGCAGCCCCGGGGATAGCCCCGGGGATAGCCCCGGCGAGATAGGGCCCTATCTCGCCATCAACAGACTGTCTTGGCTGTTGGGGTGTTGTGGCGCACTTAGTTGTGAGTTCAGGTCTCTGTTTCAGTTCTATTATCAAGTATCACAGCTCTCTCCTCTCCCTCGACTTCGGGCTTAAGCCGATGATGCTGGGCTGAAGTCAGCTGCAACCATCCCAGCAGGAATTGTCATGGGTGGTGGCCACTGAGGGCCTCCCTGCTTGCTGTCTATTTGCTTCAGCGGTTGCAGCGCTTGAATCTTCCAAGCTAGACGCTATCCTCTGTAAACGCGCCCTGCGTGTCGTAGTATAAGGCAACAGCCAGTGTGTCGTATGCATTTGCCGCATCAGGACAGCAGGCGCAGGAGGTGTGAATGCAAAACGGCGCAGGCGTCAGGCACCCTAGGTGCACCCACTCTGCTCGACGTGATCCTGCGCAGTGGGTCGGACGAAGTGTGAAAGTTTTTTGAGTCTGGTTGTTCTGTGCAATGCGTTGCTGCTCTGTTTAGGCACCCTGGTGCGAGCAGTCTGGCTGGTGTAATACAGTTGGGTGGAAGCTGAATAACAATTAGACCTGGGGCCCTCCTGTGCCTGATCTGCCAGCTGTCGATACAGTAAGAACGCTTTCAGTTCTTGAACTCTCAAGGAACGACAGAAATGCATAAGTCTGCACCCCTGTGATTGTTACCCCGCTGCTCGCATGAACTAGCGCGTTGTTTACATGTCCGGGTACTCGCACAATGTGTTTGCAGGTGCGATTGCTGGAGTATAGGACCCGCCAGGCTGCACCAGGGCGCGCTGCAGCAACGTGCTCCTGCTGCTGACTCTGGTCACATCTGGAGTGACACGCAGGAGATCCAAGACCCGGAGCTCCTGGAATAGCAGCTCCTGGCGGATCAGCCTCCGGGCTCTCAGCAAGGCCACTGGTGTTCGCATGTGAAGGTGTGTTGGCATTGCCACTCCCACTGAGCCCACTGCTATGCACTGGCATGATAATTGATGATTTACAGGGCGCTGCAAGCAAACTTAGGAAGTTTGGGCTCATTCCGCAGCGCCACGGCTTGGCTGTTTGCAGGTGGCTTTGGTCTTGCAAGTGCACCAGCACCAGGCTGCACCATGCAGCCACAGTGGTCACAGCAGCAGCAGCAGCAGCAACAGCAGCAGCAGCAGCAGCAGCAGCAGGCACCAACAGTGACACGAGTGCACAGCGCAGGTGCGTACGATGACACCTGCTGCCTGCTTTTATACATTACCTGAAGCAGTGATCTTATGCTGATTTTGGTAGGCTTCAAGGCATTGTGGAGAACACCGCCTATGCATGTTTTTGTGTGTGCTTGGGACCTGTTGATGCACACCATTTATACTTGTAGTGTGGATAACCACTGAGCATCAGTTTAAATTTGCCATACGCCGTATTCTTTCTGCCTTTAAAAGGTATGCCAGGCCCGACACAAACTGCGACACAACCACCTGTTCAGCAGATGCTAGGCCCTGTGGGCATGCCACCCAGCTTGACTGCTGCAGCAGCAGCTGCTGCAGGGCCGGTTGGCCTGCACCATCTGTCGTCAGGCTGTGATCTTGGTGGAACCTCATCAGCTGCGGTTGCAGAACCTGTGGGTGATCGGCATTTGGGCTACCCAACCCGATCGCTTGATGCGCAGCCGGGCTGTCATAAGCATGTGTTGGGGTCAGTGCCAGGCTCTGGTCCTAGTTTTGCAGGTAGGCATACCACACTATGCAACACAGTTTGGTGATGGCTGCTTCTAAGTTGGAAACTGTGAGCGTAGGGGTGCGGCGCTGAGAAGGCTACAAGCGAGCTAAGCTATTGAGCTGTAGTTTCGTTGGGCAGAAACAGATGAGCAAAGACTGTCTGTACTTGACGAATAGCTCCCACATATGTAGGTAGCATACTGGAATCTAGTCTTTACGTGAGAGTTGTTGCTACTGTTTAGCCTCTTGGTGCTTGCAGCAGCCAACACGTGACTGCACACATGTTACTTGTTGTGAAGGTTCTAGGTTGTTGATGCCTAACATTTTGTGTGCGATGTTAGGCATTAATGTGTGCTTAATCTGTTATATGTACCCTTGATCTGTTACATGTACCATCAATTTTGGCTTCTGATCATCGCTGCAAATGGTGTTCTGCATACCAACACAGTTGCTGCGTGTTCATGGACCGGTGCCTTTGACATTGCTGCTGCCTTACAGGTGCTGCTGCCCTAGAGGTGTGTGACACCTGCTGCTCCCTGTAACCTGCTGCAGGTCCTCTGGGCAGCCACCAAGTGCACCCAGACTTACCGGCCAGCATGCCGCAGTTGTTGGGCTGTATGCCAGGGCAGCCACACAAACTGCAGCCCCAGCAGCTAGTACAACTGCAGCAGGCACCGCCACATGGTAGGTGTTGTGGCAATGCTGTGTCAGCTGAGGGCCAGTAGGTGTATGGGCAAAGCCTGGCACTCTCGATATGACTTCATGAGTGGTTACAGGAGTGTTGGTGTTATGATTCGCTTGTCGACGTGCTGCGCTTGTACGTAATGCAGAGCAACCAGTGGGGTGCAAGTGGGGTGGTCGTTTACCAAGTGAGGGAGGGCATGGCGGTAAGTGATGGTGCATTGTATATGGTTTAACTGGTCTTGCTGTTGTGGTTGTCTTCACAGCAATCCAGCCTGATGACTTTCCGTGCCAGACAATGACTTATTGATGCTTGAGCCGTTAGTCCACCAGCGCCACGCCCCAACTTGGAGTACATGCACTGTCTTCCTGCCTGGCCGGCTGCCGTGTTTCCTAGTAGCCACTGCTGCCCCAAGTCACCTGACTAGTGCTTGCCAGTGTTTGTTGATTTAGTCCTGCACTGGCAGCAAGTTGTTACAACAGCTGAGGTACGATCTGAGCACCGCCTTATGTCTCATTTTGGATACACAAGGAGTGGCTTGCAAGGGCTTGGATAGTGTTCAACGGTGTGCGTCTGTACATTATAACCCAAGTCCTTGTATTTATGCTGTTGTGGCTGATGCCGTCTCAAATGATGCCCAGTATCAACGCTCTCAATGGACTGACCTTTCAATGTCTTCATGCGAAGTTGATCTACAAACAGGACAGGAGCACAGGGGGCTGTAACCTTTCATAGGTGATACTCGTGTTTGCTTTGCATGCCAGCTTCTGCGCATAGTAGTGGTACACAACTTCAGCACATATCATGGAGTGTGCGCTCCTCACGTCATGTTGCTGCCGTGCTTGTTATTGTGCAGGCACGCTTGGGCCTGTGCCGGGCCCCGGGGTGCCGCTGCCGACTCCCCGCCCTGCTGCCGGAGGCTTCCCTGGTGCGTACCCTGGCAGTGCTGCTGGCATGCCTCATGCTGCTGCAATGCCTCCGCGGCCGAGCGGACTGCAGCCCGCTGCAGGAATGCCTGGCTATGCAGGGCAGGTGAGCAGATTGTTTGGGGCTGCATCTCGTCAGAGGTTTACACATGTCAATCACAAATATGCTGTGGGTCAAGTTATCAGGGGTGTTTGCAATGGCACCGTTGGTCGTGGACAAACCCAACAACCCTATGAAGAAGGGTTCGTTTGCAGTACCGTGCTAGCTTAGCTATCAGCTTAGCTATCAGCTTAGCTATCAACAGCGTGTTCCCCCCCCCCTCCAACCCTCTCGCGCCATGATTGCTACATAGAGTGTATGCATCCCTTGCACATCCAGCCTACACAAGCTACTGGGAATAAGCAATGTCAAGGCTACCGAGAATAAATGTGCAATGGACTTGTTCATTGCGGTTAATGCAGCGTAGCTGTATCCCTGCTTGCCTGGTCAAAGGCAAGCAGTGGGTGAGGTGACAGTCATAACACGTCATTACCTCACTGCTGCCGAAGGCCACTTAGCTGCCGAAGGCCACTTCGTTGCTGTTCATGCGAACTGCAACTCGACTCGCTACTTCGGTAGCGTTTGGAGTGTTGCACACGTCCTATTTTTCATCACTTCTCTGAAATTGATCCATTAATACCTCCGAATATCTCCAGATCGTTCTTACGTATATCTGAGAACAAACTAAGGACCTGCTTTAGGTCGGCCAGAGGCAGCTGAACGCACGGCTACCTGCGGCCGTCGCGTGCTCTTTCAGCCCTTTTGGCACGCTGGGCTTGAGTTAATGCGCTTTCCGCAGTTTTTTAAGGTCAGCTATCTCCGCTTAGGGGTGTAGATAAGTGACACAAGCAGCAGGCGCCGCAGCAGCACCAGCGTCAGGCAGGAGCACCAGCGGCTGGAGCTTGTCTTCACAGTGCAGTCCCGACAGACCGGCATTTTGCTGCACGTCAGCACGCAGCTACGTATGGCTGCTTACCTCCTCAGCATGAGGGGTTGTTTGGGCCCCAGCAACAGCAGCTGGAGCTCAGCAGGTGAAGCGCTGGCGCTGAGTGGCTGCTTTGACAGCCCCAGAAGCCACAGCAGCAGCAGCAATGGCGAGAACAGCAGCCTCATTGGCAGTGTGCGCCGTCGCAGCAGCAGCAGCAGCACACACCTGATTGCGCGCCGCCAGTTCGGCAGCGCGCTGCGCATGGGCGCCACAACAGGCGGCTGGAGCAGCTTGCAGGCTTTCACAGCCAGCAGCAGCACTGGCAACGGAGGCATGGGCTCTGGCAGCACATCTGCTGGAGCAGCAGTGCAGTAAGCGCCCTGCGCACACAGCAGGCGAGTGTGGGGCGGCTCCCACGTAACGGCCAGTCATTAGGCTACTCGTCTGAACACCCAGCTGTTGTGTCATTAAGCAGCTGTGTGGGGCACATCATTGTGGTGCCTTTTCTTGACATCTGAGCATGGTTACCGTGCACAGCTTTCCTGCAAGCACGCCGCTGCACAGGCGCTTAGGATTGTGCGGCAAGCAGTGGCGTGCCATTGGTGCATCTTCGCATGTGCTCAGCTGGCTGCAGCATGGTGTTCCTGTAGAGTGGCTGGGTGGCCGCACGCCGCCCCCCTTTTACAAGAACCCTTTGCCATCTACCAACGCCCAAAAGCAATGGTGGTTGTGCACTGAAGCGCCCCGCCTCAGCAAGTTGGGTGTGCTTACCAAGCTTGCCTCCCGCCCTGCATACTGCTCTAATGCATTTTGTGTGCCCAAGGGCAGTTCTTGGCGTCTGGTGATTAATTACAAGTATATCAACACCTTCAATGTCGCCCGCAAGTGCAGGTTTGAGACGCTGCGGTTTTTGCAGCGTTACGACTTGAGCAATGCCTTTGCTGTCAAGGCTGACATGGCAGACGCATTCTATCAGGTGCCTCTGCACGCTAGCGCAGTCGATTACTTTTGCTTTGAGTTTGCTGGCGAGTTTTATCAGATCAACTGCTTGCCTTTCGGCTGGAATAACTCGCCATACTACTTCACCAAGGTGACTAGGCCTTTTGTTGCACATCTGCGCTCCCCTGCGCATACCCGTGTGCCGTCAGGCACCATGTACCCTGCAGCGCCTGGCAGCCGTGGCAGTGTAGCGCAGGTTGGCTGCAAGGTACTGCCCTACTTGGATGACTTTTTGTTTGTGTTCCCTGACCAGGAGACAGCAGCAGCCGGTGCTGAGTGGATCCAATCCATAAATGTACTGGCTTGGCTTTACGCCCCACCCCACCAAGTCTGTGTGGGAGCCCACCCAGCGGCTGGAGCATTTGGGCCTGGTTGTGGACCTGGCCCAAGGCACCTTCTGTGTGCCCCCAGCCAAGGTTGCCCGCCTCACCCACCTGGCGCGCGGCATTGCTATTGCTGCCAAGCAGAACAAGCGCCGCGTGCCAAAGCGAGAGCTGGCTGCATTTTGTGGATATGCGCAGTCTGTGCGGCTGGCTGTCATGCCGGCCAACCTGTTTCTGCGTAGTTTGTATGACGATTGTGCGTCTGTTTCTGGCTGGAATGGGACTGTCAGCATCTCCCGCCAGTCCTTCCGTGATCTTGAGTGGTGGGCGAGCATCCCTGTGCAGCATTTGTCGTCGCCTATTCGGTTGCGCCCGGCTACTGTTGATTTGTTTGTTGATGCATGTCCCACAGGCTGGGGCGCTGTGCTGCCTGTCCTGGGCGACCGCCCCGAAGGGGTTGCCCACGGCGCCTGGTCTGCTGCTGAAGCGTGCATGCACATCAACCAGCAGGAGATGCGAGCTGTGCGCATGGCTCTGCTGTCTTTTGAGCCTGTGGTGCGCGATCGTGTGGTGAGGCTGCATGAAGATAACACGGTGACAGAGTCTGTTTTGGGGCGCTTTGCTTCACGGTCCGCTGCTCTCATGGACGAGTACAGGTTGTTGTGGTCTGTGCTTGAAGATCTGCATGTTCAGCTGCAGGTGGTCAGGGTGAAATCAGAACTTAATAGAGCTGATGCACCTTCTCGCTTTGTTGACCATGGGGACTACCGCCTGGATTCTGAGATGTTTAGTTGGCTGGATCTTATGTGGGGCCCGCACAAAATAGACCTGTTTGCTTCGGCGGAAAACAGGCACTGTCACTGCTTCTACAGTTTGTTCCAGTGCCCTGGCAGCAGGGGCGTTGATGCCCTGCTGCAGCCATGGGCTGCTTGGGGCAATGCCTTTGCCTTCCCGCCTGTCACCACCTCAATGTTGCTGCAGGTTGTGCAGAAAGTGCGCGAAGAGCGTGCAAATGTTACGGTGGTGGTGCCGTTGTGGCCGGCTCAGCCTTGGTTTCATGAGCTGATGCTGCTTGCGGTTGACAGCTTCCAGCTGCCTTGTTCGACGCTCACCGGCCCTATGGCTCGGCGCCACAGTTCCTGGCCCTTGCTAGCTGTTCGCATCGAGCACTAGCTTGCAGTTGGTCCCGCAGCTAGGTGTTTGCTGCGCAAAGGCTGCTGCTCAGCATTTGATTTGCTGTTGCTGCTGCTTGCAGCAGTTGTCGGCCCCAGCACTACATTCAGAGGTTTGAAGGTTGGCAGCATGTATGCTTGCTGCAGTGGCGGTTTGTGCTGGTGGTTGTGTGTTTTGGTTTGCGTTTGCTTCTGCTGCTGCTTCTCGCAGCAGTTATCGGCCCCAGCCCTGGATTCAGCGGTGTAGGTTTGGCAGCGTGAGTGTTTGCTGCGTTAGTGGTGTGCGCTGGGGTTCGTCTGTTTGTTTGCCTGCCACATGTGTTGTGGCTTCTATCTGCGCGCCGTGTTGCGGCGGGCCAGGTGGGCTGCAAGCCTTGCTGCTTGCAGCCCTCCCCCTTCCTGTTCCACTGTCTTTTCAATGTGGCTATTGGCTGAGGCTACCTGACCAGCAGTTTGCTCTGCTGACAGCTGGCAGCTCCTGCATGCATTGCAGCGGGCTCGCACCTGGCTGTGTCCTTGCATCCCTTGCATTTTCCTGCCAGCTGTTACAGCAGCCTCAGCCATGCCTTCCCACTATCTATATCGTCATGGCGAAAGCAGTATTAATGTGCAATGGACTTGTTCATTGCGGTTAATGCAGCGTAGCTGTATCCCTGCTTGCCTGGTCAAAGGCAAGCAGTGGGTGAGGTGACAGTCATAACACGTCATTACCTCACTGCTGCCGAAGGCCACTTAGCATGCGCAGGCGTCTAGCCCTGCACGTTTCGTTGCTGTTCATGCGAACTGCAACTCGCCCGCCCTTCCCGCCCCCTTTTTTTTGTGGCTACTGTTCCGCATTGTGCACTGGGTGGTGGCGCTGCAGTGGCTGTGTTGCTAACGGTGCCTCTGGTTTCAGGTGACTGACCACTGGTTGTCAGTTGCCGCAGAGTAGTTGCTCAACATGCACAACGTGCCGCGCTACCTGCCGAACCTGTGCCGCTCGCTGGGTTTCATGGTTTTATGCTGGCTTGCAGCAACGAGATGGTGTTGCCCGCTGCAGCCCCTACATTACAGTGTCATGTCCGCTGCCATGCAGCGTCTGACAGTGGTGCGCTGTCGTGCAGCTTTGATAGCTGTGCTGATGCTGCTTGCTTCCCATAGTGTGTGGTGCTTTGCAGCTCTTGCAGTGTTTCTGCTGCAGGCCTGCGTTGCCTGTTTCTGCGTTGTGCGCCCTTGCGCCAGGCTTGTTTGGGGACCTGTTCGTTGCTGGTCCCCTGCCTTCCCTTTGCTGCCGGTGCCTGCACCTGTCTGCTGCTTTCGCCTTTCCTCTGTCTTGCCTCTTGTTGAATTGTGCCGCTCTCGGTGCTTGAAAGTGTGTAACCCCTCAAACGGCTATTGGCTGAGGCTACCTGACCAGCAGTTTGCTCTGCTGACAGCTGGCAGCTCCTGCATGCATTGCAGCGGGCTCGCACCTGGCTGTGTCCTTGCATCCCTTGCATTTTCCTGCCAGCTGTTACAGCAGCCTCAGCCATGCCTTCCCACTATCTATATCGTCATGGCGAAAGCAGTATTAAGCCATTTCAAGGCAACACCCAATTTTTCGGCGGTGTTCCGGAATGTCATATTTTTGCTTTTAGGTAGCTCTGCAAGCTGCACCGCTTCCTGCAAAAGTGTGTCTGGAGCTTGCTATGCCGCATGCATGACTGTTTGTCTGGAAGCACGGCAACTGGTCCTGCAAGCAGTGGCGGGCGGATTTGCGAATTTTGTTGTGGCTGCCACAGTTTAGGTTGCAACAAGGAAATCCACAACGTGCGTGATCCAATGCGCTGCGCGATCAAAACAAGTACCCATTATGTGTGTCGGTCTTGAATCGCCGGCCTGCTTGCTTTGCACGTTTCGTAGGCAGTCAGATAGGGGGGCGGGTACTGAAACGCTGAGATGACAGCATCACAAGAATCCTTGACAGGGCTCAGACCGGCCCCCTCCCTATTCCACAAGCTGCGCGTTCAGGCCCTATCCTTCTTGATTTAGGGTTATAGAGCTTCTTGCTTTATTTTTTTACCTGTAAAGCAAATTGCTGAGCCCGCCTCCTCTGCCCTGACTGGGGTGTAGTCAATAGTTCTTCAGGAGCCCTAAGTTAGGGGTTGGGGTGTATGAGTTTGGGTTCATGTGGGGGGGTAATAGCTCATGGAGTAGCATGGGCATGGCTCACGTTCCGCCACGCTAGGGGGTGATGCTTGAAAAATAGGTGTTGTATGATGCAGTTGCGTTGTCCTGCACGAAAACGCTGTATGCGACATGCAGGACCTGCTGGACACTGTGTGCTGCATGTGTGGCAAGAGGCTCGTTTCAGTTGCCTTCTGAAAACGTCGTGGTTTGTTCACGGTTCATGGTACCTACTGATGTACTTCACCATTGCAGAGGGTTGTGTGCTGCTGGCACCAGCATGCTGCAAATGGTGTTCTTCATACTGCTGGCTCCGCTGCTGCCAGCAGACACCAAATTCGTTTCTGTCTGTAGAGCTGTGCTGCCGGCAGTGCCTGCTGCCTTCCTGTGCATTGCCTGTACATTGCTAGTTTATATATATACTGCTAGTTTGGCATTGACCGGGACCAGGGCGTCATGAACAGCTCAACGATAACAAGGTCCAAATAAAGGTGTAAATTCCCTGAGACTTTCATACAAAGACTTCGTCAAACCGTTTTCTACCTGGTCTGTTTTTTTGCCATTGCAGCGCTTGGTGGAGCAGTTTGAGACGTTGGTGCTGTCAGCAGGTCCAGGTGCACCCGAGGCAGATGGAAGGGCGTTCCCACGGCCAGCTGGCAAGGAGCGTGCAGGCGCGCGAGCTGCACAGCCCCCCTTTGACAGGGCCAACTGCAGCGCTGACAACATGCGGCCTACAGTCATGGGTGTCCCCAACAGCACAGCGCTGCGGCTGAGGTCTGTGTCTTGGTTTGGCAACACCTTTGGGTGCCAGTACCATCGAATTGGCTGCTTTATGCAAGTTTGATGACGTCAGGTGTACTACTGCTGCTACTGCTGCTGGCAATATCCACCTGTGCCATACCTGCACACGTGCCTGCTGTCTGACTCAGGTGGGCGCTGCCGCTGGGCGTGATTGTGCGGCCGATGGCCGACGAGGCACTGGGGCGCGCCGTGCCTGTGATCCCGCTGGGCAGCCAGGGCATCGTGCGCTGCAGGCGCTGCAGGACCTACATGAACCCTTTCTGCACCTGGGTAGATGGCGGGCGGCGCTTCAAGTGCAACGTGTGCGCGATGCTAAACGAGGTCCCCGTGGAGTACTTCAGCACGCTGGACGCGGCGGGACTCAGGTGTGAACAATTGACTTTGTGGCAGTTGTGATACGCTTTGATAGGCGTGTGCTGCAGGTGCCTCTGCTGTGATGTGTGCATCCCCTTGCCCAGCAGACCATGCCACGTGATGTGGTGGCTAGCCAGCAGTAGGCGAAGCTGACTGCATTGAAGGTACATGATCAGCAAGTAACCTGAGAATGTTTGATCCGTTGTTGAGTGCGAGGAGTGCGAGGACCCGCGTGGGCAGGTAACTAGGGAAAATGTCAGTAGAAATGGGTGACAGGCTACGTGCACCACCATGTTGGAGGCTTGCACCGCACATGCTGGTGAACTCCTGCCACACCTAGTTTGTTTGCAGCAAATGCATGTCATGCATGCCACATGTGAATGTAGCCATTGGCAAGCTGCATCATCCGGGCTTATACATGGTGATGTTTGGTCGCTGCTGCTGCCGCTGCTGTTGTCAGGCGTGACGTGGCGGAGCGGCCTGAGCTGAGCTGTGGCACCGTGGAGTGGGTGGCGCCTCAGGAGTACATGGTGTGCGCGCTGTGGGGAGGCATTGCAATCAATTCCAGCTCACGCGTTAGGGCGTCTAGGCATTCTCTTAAGGAACATTTGTGTCACTGCCACATTGCACGCGTACTTATATCGAGTCCACAGGGCCTGCACAGGGCATGGACCTGGGGCGGAGGTTCTGGCACCTGAGGTTCAGATGTCAGTTGGTAGTGGCAAGACGCATTGGCAGGTCAGGCGTGCTGTGCACTCCCCTGCCCTGCTGCGCTCACACGCATACAGGCTTCCTGTGATCAACGTCTTGCCACTAAGCTGCTGTTGCTTGAGCAGTGCTATGGGAGCGCTGCACGATAGGAAACAGAGAACCAGAACACCGCTACAGGCAGTCTTGCCTTAATGCTGGGGGGTCTCTGAGAAATTCAAGCAAATTAGCTGCAGCCAAAACCCTTCTTGACACCTCTGCCCCCCTCTCTTACCTTCTCGCTAGCCTCCCTCCTTTGCCCAACACCACCACATCCAGGCATTCATTGACTGCCTCTGCCTCAGGTGCGGCCGCCGATGCCACCTGTGTACTTTTTTGCCATTGATGTCAGCGCGGCTGCGCACGCGTGTGGCATGGTGTCTGTGGTGGCGGACACCATCCGCGCCTGCCTGGACCAGCTGCCGGGTGATGAGCGCACGCAGGTGGGCTTCCTGACCTACGACTCCAGCCTGCACTTCTACAACCTGAAGGCGAGCCTGGCGGCACCACAGGTGGGTAACCACTATGTTCATCATACGCGGTTGTGTCTGCAGATGCGTGCACACAGCCGCTTGAAAGAGCTAGCTGCTTTGTGTACACTATTGAGTGCTTGCATTTTCAATTGCCATGCGTATAAAGGCTGAGTGATGTTCACAAACGGGAAGGCATGCAAGCAGGCTACAACACATTGTACAAGGAAACAGAATGTAACGATTTTCAATGCCAAAATCCCCCGTACAGAAAGCAGGTAGGGTCGGTGTGGAATTGTTATTTCACCGGATTGGTTGTGTCGTGCCTGCAACAGTTTACTGCGCACACTTCTTGGCAGGAAGGAGGAGCATTTGCTGCTGCAGTCTGAACACCGCTTTTTTGAAAACTTTTGACGGACAATTGGCACACCACCGCATCCAACAAAACAAGGGACTGTCACTGGTTGCATGTGACGTTCAATGTAGAGCTGATGAACCATTGTTGGTGCAAGTGCTTTGCCTCGGCTGATTGCATGGCAACACAGCGCTTGGTCTTTGCTGTGCACAGCATGTCTGATCAGCAGCTCAACTTTGTCTGCAGCTGACCTGCCTAGGATTGCAATCAGCAACCCTGCAAAGGGGCACACATGCTGGAGCAAGAGCACTCACCGAAGCGTTCTGCAGTCTTATGATATGGCCGAACATAGAAATTGTGTCGCTCACATGGGGGTGTTGTTAGTGTAGTGCCTGGGAACCAATCGAGGGTGTAGGCGGCAGGCACAGCCAGCCATGTTGCATGGTTGATGGCGTGACTAGTTAGGTGCGCCATGGAATGACAAGTACTCTTCTGGTTACGAACAGTTCCCACTATCAGTGTATGAATAGCATGCGTGAATTGGTTGGAGAAATGGGTTCGCATTCTTTGCTTGGTACCCCCAAGCAGAGAGACACATCCACTCACCAAGCACAGCTGTAAGGCTGCCATGGTGTTCCGATACCCTCCTTTCATAAACACTGCAAGGACCTGGTGCCCATGCTTCTGCTGCAACCAGTTTGTGTACTCCTGCTGCCGCCAATCTTCCAACGTATTTTTCTCGCGTTCGCTGTGGCGCTGCCATGCGCCGCGCCAGATGCTGGTGGTGGGCGAGCTGGAGGAGCCTTTCCTGCCGCTGCCCGACGAGCTGCTGGTCAACCTGAGGGACAGCAGGCCGGTGGTGGAGGCGCTGCTCGACGCGCTGCCCAGCACTTACAGCAACAGCAGCAGCAGCAGCAGCAACGACAGCGCCATGGGGCCAGCGCTACAGGTGATCTATAACACCCGCATGCTTGACTGTGTTGTTGTGGGAGCTGTACGTTTGCTGCCGGCATGGTGTTGTACGTTGCTATTGAAATGGTACCCACGCTCCTTGCATCACGTGTCTTTTTTTGGTGTCGATTGTGCAATTTGTGCTCAGGCAATTTCTTCACCCGTTCAACATACTGTCAGATGCAGCCGCTGTTGCTGTTACTACGTGCATCAGCATTTGCAGCCCCCTTGCCGGCGCAGTAACGTCAACCTATATGCAATGTTGTCGTTTGGCCTGGTTTCAGGCAGCTGCTTTATTGCAGCCTACGTTGCTGTTGTATACTCCTTAAGCAGCATGTTGGTGCATGGTTGGCAATGTTAATGCATGCAGTTTTTGCTACTGCTGAACTGCTGCCTCCTTGATAGGCCGCCTTCCTAGTGATGGGCCATGTTGGCGGCAAGCTGCTGCTGTTCCAGGCGGCCCTGCCCACCCTGGGTGTGGGCAGGCTCAAGCCAAGCAGAGATAACACCAACCTGTACAACACCGAGCGCGAGCCCAGCATGCGCAACCCGGAGGACCCCTTCTTCAAGCGCTACGCGGGCGAGGCCAGCAGCAGGCAGATCACGCTGGACGTGTTCCTGGCCGCGCACGGCTTCGCAGACCTGGCCAGCCTGGCGAGCATTCCGCGCTACACGTGCGGGCAGGTGGGTGCTAGGAATGCAGCTTCAGCAACGTCAGTACCCCTATGGTGTGTTACCGCTTCACCAACCTGGATTTTGATTGCCATTGCTATCAACAGGTTGCTGATCATAGGGTAGACGCAGACAGTCTGGGCGCCCTTGATCACCTGACAACCCTACTTGCAATTTAGATTAGTTGTGGCAATTGACAAGTCACGAATTCCAATCTAGTAACGTGCTGCTATACCATGAGACTCCGCGGTTGCTGGTATGTGTGCTTGTTATTTCTAATCTGGTGTTCTGCCATGCTCGCTGCTGTGCAGGTGTACTACTACCCTGGCTTCCACGGAGCACGTGACGGGCGCAAGCTGTCTGCGGAGCTCACGCGCAACCTTACTCGGCCCACAGCCTGGGAGGCGGTGATGCGCATCCGCTGCAGCAGGGGGCTGAAGATCGGATCCTTCCATGGCCACTTCTTCAACAGAAGGTAAGAAGCACCATGACACGCGTGGGCTCCCGCTTGTGTGCTGCTGTTGTAGTGCAAACTTCCCTTGCCATAGGGCCAGCAGAGGCCTCTCAGTGTGTGCATGGCTCATACAGGGACAATTAGCTCGCCATCTTTGCGAGTTCTGGCAGGGCCTTACACTAATAACGTTCACAGCAGATTAGTGTACTGCAAATACTCACCAGGCAGACCTTATGAATGCTCAGGAACAGGTGCAAGGAACCACCACAAGAAGAAGTCACTTCCAGCGCCACGAAGAAGCCACTGCTACGCGTATAATATATCATAAACATGTTTGAATTACTTAAGTGCTGTTTGCGTCACTGGTTGTCCTGTACAATGCAAAAACACAAGGTCACCAGTGTAATAGACTTTTGCCCCTAAAACTGCCTTAAGGCAGCCCCCAGTGTATATACATCTTAGAAAGCAAACATGCTTTTTGCAAGCATCAGGTCCACAGCACGCTCAAGCTTACACACACTGTATGCTTTGCTGCGGGTACTGTGCTGGATGTGTCATGTTATAGAACAAACGCCATGCCAGGTGATCAAGGCGCCCAATGACAGTCTTGACCCAATTGTGTAAGCCAATCTCAAGAACGGGTTCGCACAACCTGACTTGTAAGCAGCTTTAGCTGGCGGAACAGGCTTTTGCCCATGCTCATGGCAGGAGTCTGGTGCTTTGTATGCCCCATGCACGAGCACGCATCTCAAAAACTGTCAACACGTCAAGTCCGCAACAGATGGAGACTGCCAGCTGTGGTGCGCAAAAGCTAGATGTAACATGTGTTAGGTAGCTGCTCTACCTGTGCACACACAGGGATTCGCGTAGCAAGCATGAAACATTGCTCTTCACATGTGGCATGCCGGTTGTGCCTTCTAAGAGGGAAGGCGGTGATGATGCAACTTGCAAAACAAGCAAGTTGCCAAAAGTGTGTCTTTTTCTGGACAAGCACCAAAAAGGTGGGAGCTGGGGCTCTCGTGCGACCATGTATCCTTTGCAGCTTCGTCTCCACCAGTGCGCAGGTCAGGTCACTCACACTCAAACGGTTGGGGCAACAGGCCATTTAGCCGTTGCCGCCCAGGTTCCGTAGTGCCATTGGCAAGCACTTGCCAGAACCGCACCTCTCGTTGGGTGCTTACAACCTTGCTGCACCTGATGTAGATCAGGGATTGTTGCCTGCCTTGCTTGGGCATCACGCCGACATGAGCGCGTCACGGTGCTCAATGATGCATGCATCATTGGCTGCCTTGATCAGTTAGGTGACATTATCAGGTATGTCACTAATTGCTTGACAGCAAGTTGCTGCTAGCTCAGCTGCACTCGCTTTTATGTTCTCAGCGGACTATCCCAGAGCTGCTCAAAGCCGTCATGGCCACGATATTGTGGAAGTTCGTTGACTGCACATCGCAGAAAGGGCTGTCACCACAAGCAGCTTGTAAAGGCTGCAGAGGCTGACAGGCCCAAACAGATGTAAGCACATCTGTGACGCAGCTGACGCCTGTCAGTATCACAAGCTGCCACATGTATAATATGCTCATGCTGCCGCTGCAGCACTGACCTGCTGGCGCTGCCCACGTGCGACCCGGACAAGAGCTTCGCGGTGCAGATAGGCCACGAGGAGACCATGGTGAACGGGCCAGTGGCCTACGTGCAGTGCGCACTGCTGCACACCAACAGCAGCGGAGAGCGGCGCATCAGGTGTGCGGCATGTATTTCAGCGCCAAGAGCAGCAACTGATGCTGGCAATGGACAAATGGAGGCCGGATGCTCTGCAGTTGTGATTCAGCACGTAGTGGTCCTGCCAGAGATGGTCATTTTATGATTCTTGGGTGTCGGGCTGTGTCGTGTCAAGGTAGGTAGGGCATGTGCCCTGGCTTGTTGTCGAGGGAGGACGTACCAGTTGTGCTGTGCTACCGCCTGCATGTAGGGTGCACACCATGGTGCTGCCCGTGCTGAGCGAGCTGTCTGAGCTGTACCGCGCTTCTGACGGCGCGGCCACGGCGTGCCTGCTGGCCAAGCTGGGTGTGGAGAAGAGCCTCATGGCGCGGCTGGAGGACACGCGGCAGGCACTCACGGTGAGCGGCAGCGGCGCGGTCGGGGGGGGGGGGGGGGGGGGCACAGCAGACTGCACGTGTGATTATTATGTGAATATATAGACTCAGCATTAATGCTGAGTACTAATGGTGCACGACGTTGTCGCAGGGGGGAGGATGTATTATAATACGCTGGGCGGTTGCCCGGATTTTCGCTTGAGGCAGAAGGATATGCATTGTTAGCTGTTTTGTCCTTCTTTCACAATAAGGGGCAAATGGGGGTTCAGGGTCACAGATGCCCTGCTTTGTCAGCATTTTTCATTTGCAGGAATGCACAACAAGTAACAGCAGGGATCCTTAGGCTCTTCCCATAAGACACCCGCAGCATCAACAACTGGCGCCCACAGACCCTTTCTGGTGTGCCCAGGTACAAGACTGGTGCTCAGTGCCAGCCCTTCCAGCAAGAATGTGAATTACGTGATACTCCACAGCCGAGACTTGTTGATGCCTGCTTATCTCGACCCATCTTCTTTGCACTTGCTCCAACAGCACATAGCACAGCAGTTCCATTGCCTGTTAAGAGCAGCACGTGACGCACGCCACGCTGTGTGCATAGTTCAGGCCCCCTCTAGGGCAACGGAAACCACGTCTTCTGTAATCTCCCAAAGTTGGCATAGGCAGGGCAGGGGCCACCATTGGGTCAACCATAGGTAACGTTAATTGCAGGAGCGCTGTAACATCATCAGCAGCAACAGCTTTGTGTCGAGCAAACAAGCAACAACTACATGTTTTTGCAGTACCAAGGGAGCGCAAGATGAAGCCTGCTCTATGACCTTGTATGCATGTTCTGTAAATGCAAGTTGTTTAGACTTTTATGCACAGCTGGTGTGCAACACCAAAGGGTGGTAAGAATTTTTGATTCCTGCCCTATAGCTGGAACGGCCGGCATAAAGTCAGCCGCAACACTCAACACAGAGTCAGAGCATCAGGCATCATCCAAAGCACACTTTTGGGTATAACCTGTTCGCAGGTGGTTTTGTTACTCATGCACGGCAAGTCATGTGGGCATGTGTGGTCGTGCTGTGCAGGATTGGTTCTGTGCAGTTGTATGATGTTGCACGCATTTGCGCCGTTTTGCTTTGCTTGTGTGGCCTGGGTGGTGTGCATGATACCCTGCATCCGTTCGCTGCTTTGGGTGTTCCACACGAGGTTCAACTGCTGCATATAAGTAGCCCAGTTAGGTACTTGACCTGTGTGGATGTGCATGCACAGGAAATCTTTGCATTAATGCCCTGCTTGCATTGTGTTGCCCCCCGTGCAGCTCAAGCTGTCGGCGGCGCTGAGAGAATACCGCCTGCTGCACGGCGCGGCCGTGCGCAACCCTGGCGCGCTGGTCTACCCCTCCTCTCTGCGCTACCTGCCTGCCTACGTGTTGGGGCTGGTGAAAAGCGCCCCCCTGCGGTGCGTGGGGAGAGGGGTTATACTGGCAACAGTAGTGACAGAAACAGCTGAGCACGGTTGGCTATAGAACGGCACAGCAAGCTTGTCAGCTAACAGCGTCATGTGCAAAGGTCATTGCAAGTGCGTTACCATGTGTGCCGGGTAGATGGTGCTGCACGCTCAAATCTTGCGCTGCAGCTGAGGGCCGCAGCTGTCTTGTGTTGTGCTGACTTGCAGGGGCTCTGGGCATGAGTTGGCAGCTGATGAGCGTGCCGCGGCCGCGCACATGCTCATGGCGGCACCGGTGGAGGAGGCGCTGGCGATCGCGTACCCAGACGTGTACGACCTGGCTGACGTCGGCAGCTGGGGCAGTGAGGAGCAGGGCAAGGTGAGCAGCGCAAATTGCATGCTGCTGCGCCCGTTCTTTGCGTACATGCGTTGCAGCAAACTACAGTTGCGCATGATTGCAGTTGCGGCACAGGGTGTGATCTTCAGCTATTTGCGTGCCCCGAAGCAAGTGTTCACATGTGTTGCTGTACACTTTTGCCACAAGGGTGTTGCAGGGTCTTTTGCTGACACCACAAAGGTGGCTGTGCCTATTGCTGCATGTTCAGCTCCTGAAGCTACAGCAAGCGATGTTTGGGAAACCAAAGTTGACGGAGGCTGTGTATATACACCAGCAGCACCAGCAGCACTTGAACTTATGCACGTGTGTTGATGTGTGGACATGTGGAGGCAAATGTCAAAGCGTCAGCGTGTCTGTGTATGTGCGGTCTAAAGGTTTGCTTGCCCCAACAGAACAGATGGTGCAGCTGGAAGTGGTTGTCATGTGTGTGCTGTTGTAAACTAATTGTTTGTATGGACACCACGTGTGTATGTATGTAGCAACAGTGATGGCTGTGGAGCTCAGAAACACGAAGCGAAGGGGTTGTAAGCGTGTCTGCATGTGTTTTCCGTCATTTCTGTGTGAGAACATAAACAACCTTTGTGAAAAGATAGTTGGCAATACGTGGCATTTGGAGGTGCATGGGCAAATGCACAGACCTAGGTGAGTTTGGGAGGGCTTGATGATGGCAGGTGTGCAGAAGCAGGGCGTGCACACATATAACGTCTGACGCCTCCCTGCTAACAGTAATGGTTGCAGCAGCCCGCTCGCCTGGGCCTGCAAAGAGCGCCAAAGTGCCAACAACGCCACATGTGTCTCAAAGGCTGTTGGTTTCTTGATACGATGCTTTTTGGGTGTTTGTGGCAGGTACTTTAGCATTTGTGGAGGTTATGCATGTTTTTGTGCGGAGTTGCTCTTTGGTTGGTGCAGGCCAGCACAAACTTGCAGCAACGTGGCCCTTGGTGGTGTTTGAATTGTGGCAGCAGGTTGTACGCTGGTTTGTTAACGTCGGCACAGGTTGATCTTTGCTGTCACCTGCACAGCACAGAACCCAGCAATTGTGTCTACATCAGATACATTGTGTTACTTGTTTCTCCGGCTGTTTATGCCGCTGCCGCCCTGCCAGGTTGTGCTGCCGCCCACCGTGCCTGCCAGCCTGTCCTACCTGAGCAGCAGCGGCGCCTACCTGCTGGACAATGGGCAGCTGCTGGTGCTGTGGCTGGGGCGGGACGCAGAGCCGGGCTGGCTCGTACAGGTGGGCACTGGTGCCAACACATTGTGGTACACTTCAGTGGCCTGCACTCAGGCAAGCGGGTGGTCAGCTGTTGAGATCTCAATGCAGCTGTTGTACTTAAGCTGGGTTTACAATTTATGCATGAGGTCCGGTGCGGCAGCTGGTGCTGAAAGAGAAGCCTTGCATTGCCCATGCATGTGCAAATGACACATAGTTTACGGGTCTGTTGGAGCTGGGCATCATGAGCAGCAGAGTATTTCTGTCAGTTACCAATGCACACCTTTTGCTGGCAAAGCAGCTGGCAGGCCTGTGCATGCTGACGGTTTTTGAAGTAGTTGATGATGTTGCTGCCAGCACTGTGTGCATATGGTCAGCATCAGCACCACAATGCAATCAGCACAGGTAGGCAGGTATGCAGGTGCTGGTGCGCTGAGAACTACCTTGACAAAGTGGCAAGCAGGGCATGGCCACCGACATAGGCTGCGCCAGATTGACAATGCAATGTTGTGGACTGCTCACGGGTGGTTATACATTGGAAGATAGTGAGGTTGCTCAAGCCAGCTTTCTGAGTACGAGCCGGCGAGCCGGTGTGAGCCATTGAGTTTGCTTCGGGACATCAGGCAATATGTAATTGTTAGGCTGTCAGGCAAGCAGGGCGCTATTTTGATGTGTTCGTTATTGTAAAGTAAATGTGATTATCGCTCTTGTTGCCAAAGGCCCCTAACCCATTTCATACGCAATTGTACAATTTGCTGGACCATCCTGGTGGGTTTGCCGTTGATGCATGAATTGCATAATTCAAACCCCGCACCTTGTGCTCATTTGCTGTGTTTTTTACTGCAGGTGCTGGGCCCCGAGGCTGCCGCCCCAGGTGTGGACCCCTGTACTCTCCCGCTAGAGCCGCCAAGGAACAACAGCCCACTGTCGCAGCGAGTGTGTCGAGTGTTGTGTGCACTGCGGAGCGGCCACACCTGCAGCTTTGCTCCTGCTTTTGTGGTGCGGCAAGGTACACCACTTGAAGCGCATGTTGTGCCTCTCTTTGTTGAAGACCGCAGCCAAGGCCAGCTTGGATTTGCTGATTTTCTGCAGCACCTGCACAACAAGGTGTTGATGAACAAGTAGGGTCTCGGTAGGGGATGCTGAGCAGCCATGGCTGTGGCGAACTATGCGCTTATCTGAAAGCTCCTAAAGTTTTGCTGCGTGTGGGTGGCATGATGCTGCCGTGTTTTTGGTAGCTCTCAGATTATGGTAACGACATTTAATCCGACAGGTTTCTTGTGCAACTTTTGAGTTGCCGTGCTCTGTAGGAGTTCGAACGCTGCATGGTAGAGGCAAGTTATCACAAGGAAGGGTTGAGGCTCGTGAGGAGCGGTTGCCCAATGAGCCTGTCATTGGCTTTCCAAAAGGGCGAGGTTGCCTGGCGCTGACCAGGTGTTGTTATGAATGCAGGTAATACACAAAGACACTGCGGTCCGTGAGGACTCGGAGGATGTGGGATTTCGTTCTTATACAACGACACATAGCTATAGGAGCAGAAGCAGCAGCTGCACATATGTGCATGCATGCTTGCAATTTGAGGTTCAGCAGCCATGGTGGCCTTTTGGGGGACCACTTCTAGCCATGTGAGTACTCATTATGCTGCTTTATAATTGCAATGATTGAACTGCTTGCACGTTGTACCCTTTTTGAACTGTGCGTAACTTCCACTTTTGAACTTCTATCAGATCTGATGTTAGACGCTAAGGGGTTCAGGAATAGGTTTCAGGCAATCTAGCTGTGCATCTACCTCAGGTATTTAAACTCTACTATTCGTATGAATTCGTCCATTCACCCTCTTGGATGCCTCGCCGCTGCATCGGCCTCTAGAAGGCATCCACAGCTCATCCGGCTGCTCACTGTGGACGCAGTTGTCGAAATGCCTAGATGCATTTGAGTTTCAGCCAATACAGATCGCACGCCACTGTGACCCTATTAATGCGTTTCTGCTGCCGACACCTGCTGACGCAGACCGGTCAAAGTAACATGGCGGGCTAAGGCCCGTTGATGTCACCCCTGCTCAAAACAGGGATCAAAGGCTTTCATTTGTTCCTGAACCAAAAAACGATGCTCTGATTGTAAGTGGGTCATCTTGCCAGATTTCCGTTGCTCTTCGACTTCGTAAACCTGCCTACACAGCCGCATCGAAGCTCGGGAGAGTAATGTTGATTGGATCACTGATGGGCGTTGTCTGTCAGCCGTGCGTCGCGAAGCTCGCTTGAAGGTGAACGAAGCAGCAGCAGCTAAGAGGACAACTACTGGCCCAGCCTGCAGGAACACATATCACCCCTATTGATGACGGTAAATTTATTGCATAGATAGCCACAGTACGTGTTGGACAAACTGCGTATGCTGGGTCAGCCAGAATGTTGAGCTATGGAGCAGATTGCTGGCTTGAGAGGATTGGCCTTGCAAGGGTAAATATCAGCCTTCCCTCTTGACGCAAACACCTTGGCGTTTGTTCTGTGGCATCGATGGCTAGCTGCTCGTGAAGCATGTTTATTAGCTGAACGAGCAGACATGCGCGTATGCCTCAGTGACCGGTGTGTGGTGTACCCATGCTGTGCACACACAGAGCTGATGCCATGAGTGTGAAAGCTGATCAGCTCAGCCCATGATGTGTCTACAAAACATGAAACTACCGCCAGCGTCAGGTTTTGTAGCTTGGATTCCTTTACCAGACCATGACATACCTTTGTCGACTGTTTGCGTTTCTGTTTTTCACATCAAGGGCCATAGTTGAGGACTTCTCAGTGGTGGCTGAAACGATTGCAGCATAAGGAGGCCCAAACAAGCTTACAGAGCATCCACCTCCAGGCGTCCAATTGCCAGACTACAGGAGGCTCCGATCACGTTGGCCAAGCGGGCACCACAATGATTGTCGCCCATCACATGCAGCATGGCAACAAGCACCTGCCCGTAGCAATCCTGGTACTTGCTTGCCTTCTGTCAGGTGAGTTGACTATTACACACGGTGGGCACGGGATATTCTTTGCATGCATACAGTGCTCCGTTCCTGCACATACTCAATGTGGACTTTGCAGACAGGTGCATCTGCAGTACACACACGGTTGAATGATGGCTGTGGATCCTGGACCCCACCACCAATCTACATTACGCAAAAACATCCAGAAGTACAAGACTGAACTTGCTCAGGTGTGTATAAAAAAGAAGAGAGTTACACGATGTGCACAGGCAACTACGTTGCAACAAACACCCGAAGATCTGTCACGCTGCAGGAAGTTAGCTAAGGAACACCATCGTAAGATATGTGAAATTGGTCCATGGGACCACCAGCCCACTCCACCACCAAAATAGGGGGCCAAGGACAACTTTTACGCCTGTTGAAAATATAGTGCTATTTGGTTTGTACTACCGTAGTGACACATGACGAATTGACAAAACTCCTGTTTGTGGGACTGTCAACTCATTGTTGTATTTTTTAGATCGACTTTGTCATTTTGTATTCAAGACGGGTTTTTTGACTGTCGATTTGTAATATATCATACAAGCAAACTTGCCAAATAGCCGGGCAAAGCTCACAAGATTTCTCGCGGGGCGAGTGAGGCGCTCGTTCCGGTTCTGGTCACACCGGCGCGCCAAGAGCCCAAGGCAGGATCGATCAATGCTGCACAGCACTGACCGATACCATCATGCACCTGTGACTAATGCTGATTAATGGTGCTATAAAAACATCAACCTTGCCGCAATTTCACTCTGCTGCCTGCAACTTAGTAAACACATCTGCTGCTGAGATGCAGGCAGCACAGCAGGCAATGCAAAGGGCGTAGGAGCTGCGCGTGCCAGAGCTGCCTGCAGCACACCTACTAGTATACATGCAGTGCAGTGGTGTGCAGCATGCAGCAGCGGCAGCAGCAGGCACCAAAGCAGCTGCTGCTGCAACACCGTGGCAACTGCCAGCACACAATGCTGGGCCAAGGACCTTGGCAGCAAGCTTTGATCACTGGAAACTCATTGAGCTGCATTTCGATAAAAAAAGCTTTGAGTTGAAAGCTAGGGTCTTACAGCATAAAATTGACAAAACAGGGTTATTTGGGTTGTCAAAGATTCAAAGTAAGGTATTTTGAGCCCTGTCAAAAGTGAGCACCGTAGAACACATGCACACCCTTAAACGCCAAATCTCTCATGTTATATCCAGAGACCTCTTACTGCGGTGCGCAACGGCACCCCACCTCACCGACAGCTTGCTCTAAGTGCAAACCACACCAACAGATAGCATGTTGTTGCATATCAAAAGCCACATTCTCATTTTGAAGTGTGGGATGGTGCTGTCAGCAGACTTTCTGCCCCCGCCCCCACCCCCCACCCCCGCGCGCATCAAGCCATAGCATCAACGCCATCAACCCCGCGCCCCAGGAGGCAACAGGAGGGAGCACTGCTTCATAATGTTTGCAAGTATATCACACACCCCAAGCCTTTTCAAAGTAAGCAGCAATTATCCTAGTCACCTATCAGAACCTCACGCAGCATTTAACACACACCGCACACCATTTTCCAGCGCAACCAGACAGATCCCTGAATCCATCAATCAGTTTTTCTCCCTGCACAGCCGTCGCAGCACAACAGATGTGACAAAGACGGCACACCTACACCACACGCCAGACATGCAGTGTCACCAGCAGCTCTCCTGCCACCATATCAGCGGGTGCGTTTGTGCACAGCCAAACAAACCATATGCACACGCATCATTAGTCGATACCACGTGTAAGCAACCCAGAACGCAGAAAAAGGTCTGACCCGGCTAAAAGCAACATAGCATCAGCATGTTAGGGTGCACATGCATATTGTAAGTACGGAAAGTGCTCCAACGATTCACGCGTGATCCTATCTGCATGCAATATCCTAATCTGCCCTGAAATGTGGCTCTTGCAGCAGCTTGCATGCCCTGCCGCTGTCTCTACATTCACACCATACTTGCACACTAGACTTTGCGCATACTTGTGCCACGGTGTTGCTGCCATTGCACCTCTTGAACGCTTCCATTCCGCGGAGAACTACTTGCTTGGGCAGTCTAACACCATCCATGCGCTGTGTCCTGAAGTAACATTCCATAGCTTGCTGATGTAACCACCTATGCAAAGGCTTCACACCCCAATCAGCCAAGACACCTGAAGAGCATGGACGCTCCTTGTCACAGCACATCACACAGTTGATGGTATCCGTCTGCACTTATCAAGATGCTGTAGCTGCCTAGCTGTTGGCAAGAAAGCACACTGCCGTACTCCACAACTGGGCGAATGCAGGTTAACAACACATTACGCTTCATCTCAACATGGATGTGACGGCTCTTCCATTTCGGCTTAAGCGCAGCTCTCACACGTTGCAATTCGGCAAGCCTTTTGTCAAATTTGTACATCAAGTGCATGCATTGATTAAATTACACACCAAGGTAGTAGTGTGTTGTAACGATGGCACAGGAGCATCATTCCAAACGTTGCCAGAGTCCACCAGCTGATTATGCTGGAGCTGTACTTTGCTCGCGGCTTCATGTTTCTTGAGCATAAAGGAAACGAGCACACTTAAGCTGCCTAGGCGCAAGACCGTCAATTGCTGGGGCAGTATGCCAGCTTCAGCTTCAGCTTACAACAGTCTTGCACCCAACGTGTTACCGACCACAGCCAGAAAGGTCTTGGGCAGATGCAGTCAAGCTGGCAGCATGGTGAGTGATATTTTGTTTTTGCTGGATAGCACACGTGTATGAGTGTCAGCTACAGGTAAACACAGGCAAGTCAGGCAGCCCCTACTACGTTGCTGGTGTCAATGCTGACCCGGTTGAAGAGCTGACAGTGAACAAGCATACGGGTACGCCCGCAGAGGACGACTACTTTTGGTGCCCCCACCACTGTCTCCACTCGCTCCTTTCAAGTGCATTATGTTTTCTGCACCACCTGAACATGCTGTCAGATCAGTGTGCCCTTGGCACAGGCAAGCGATCAAGAAAATCAACACAAAATAAAGAGGTAGATGCAACCATTGCAGTGAGCGGAGTAGCGGCTCGCTGGGCTAGTGCCTGGGGGCGGGTTCAGTCCCGAAGGTGTATTGTATTGTACTGTATTGCAGTTTGACACTGCAGGGATGCTGCTCTGCGGCACCTCATACAAGTGAAAGTTCTGTGGTGCTGGAAACCATGAATCATTCATTGATTCTTGACTATCTGACATCTGGACGCACCACATATGATACATCAACTTTCCTTGGCGCCTCCTTCAGTTCAAAGACAATCAAGTAAAGCCAGTATGAAGATAGGGATGAGTTCTTACGGTAGAGCTCTCAGGCCCATACGGCCCATATGCCTGGGCCAGGCATGTCCTTGTCCTTCTCTATTTTATGCACGGAAGAGCATAGGCTCAATCAGGCTTGCCTGCTCCCGATACGGTGACTTGTGAATTTGTAACTGTAACTGTAACAAGTAGAGCCAGACGTCACTGGGTTAATTTAGTGGTTGTCATGCATCAGCATTTTCAGTCAACTGCAATAATACGGACGTTTCAAGGCCTGCAAGTAGCATTCTTCATCAACCCCTAAGAAACGCCGTTTTCCAGATCCATGCATGCAGGGTGGAACATGCAGCTGATGACCAGACGTCACAATCGACGATGGGTACCTGTCCTATCAGTGTGCCTGTCCGCATACAACGCTAGGACACTGTAAACATGTCGTTTGAAAGTGATAACTGGAGTTCAGCTCGTATCAAAATATGTCGTAGTGCCACTACCTATCCCATTTTACGGCAGAGGTGATGTAGTCTCCTCGAGCCTGCCCCCTGCAGCGCATCCATTTTACAGTACTGTAACTAGCATACTAGCTAGTATCAGCATGGCTTAAATGGTAACATGATGATGATGAGTATTAACAGCCTGTTGCTTTGAGACAGGATAGTTACATGTGGGTCCTGGCACCATTTTTTTGCTTTGGTTTTGAATGCCAAATGCTTTGGTTTTGAATGCCAAATGTCCAATGGCCACCTGGCATGCTTTGTACTGACTGTGATTGTAGGTGTGTCAGGTGTCTTCATAGACCAGCTCATGCCTGCTGGGCCTGCTAATGAGGCAGTGCTGCTGGATGCCGGCACGTCGCCCTTGTACGACCCAAGTAACAACTGGAGCACAATCAGCTATACTTGGGGCACCGGTTACTGGTCTGCACCTGTGAAGCAGCAGCAATGGTGGCTGGGTAGGCGACCTCCTGACGATGCCATGGTGACAATGTTCATCAATACTACCTGGAATGCAGCCGTCAATGTGGTGCCTTTTTATCGCAATCGTAGTGACGTCAAAGTGTACAACAGTCTGACAGATGTTGACAACGCCCTTCCCGAGTACTTCCGCAACTTGTTGCCATTTGGGGTGCCTGCAGCAAACAGAGGACAAGACAACAACACCGTACTTCAGATATCCTCCAAAGTCGACGCATTAAATATTGGACCTCTTTTCCAGCCATGGTATGCTCTGACTGGTGGTGGAGCATACTGTTACACAACTTTTCGCCAGCTGTCAAGTGCAGGCAGTGGTTTGGTCTGGATTCCTGACGAAGTACTTCAGAACAACCTGAGCCAGTCGACCTTCTCATCCAATGAGACAGGCTGGCAATGGGACAATGAACAAGGCAGCTCCTCGTATAACAAAACATGCAACTTGTTTCTTACAGACATGTTGCTGTCAGGTGCTAGTGAGATGCACTGGACGTGGCACACAAGAGCATGTTACCGCAGTGGCAGGTGGAAACCCTTCACTGTGAGCTCTGTTCCTAATGCAGTGTACCCAATGTCAGCAAGTGCTGCAGCCTCAAGCGACCCCGCCACATACAATTTCAGGCTGGAAACATCTTGGCAGGCTGTGGAGCTCTTGGTCCTTCGCCCCAGAACATCTGCTGACGTTGGGCCTCCTTCTGTTGATTACTATCTTCCAGACAAGTATGACTCAGATATATATTCCTACGATCTCCAGTACCTCGACTACAATGGAGTTGCCTACAGCCCTAACTTCGACTTTGATGACGGGTTAGGTGACACTCCAGCAGGTACTTGCAACGGCCCACTGGCCCAAAGCGATGTATGTACGCTGCGCCTGTCTTCTGGAGCATTACATGGGCCTATAATCAGCCAGCTACCTCAGGGTATGCCCATCTTGACATGCCAGACAAAGACTTTCACATCTTTAAATCCTGGTGCCAGTTTTACGCTGAGGTACAAAGTTCCTGCAGTTGTCAGGGACACGGGTTTCAAATGGACTGACAGCCGGTCCACACAGCCACCACTTGAGGGCCTGCTGCCCCGTGTTCCATGCAACTTGGCCACCAGCAGCCCTCGCTTTGGTGGCCGCTGCGCAGCTCCCGTCCTGCAGTACCTGGCCTATGACGAAGCATACTTCACAGATGCAGCCCGCAGTAGCGGTTTTCCAGAGTATGGGGGTTGCCTTGCGGGTGGTATTATGCGACATATGGCCAGCAGTGCAGCTGTGAACCAAACTCACTGGGACGATGTTACCATCAGGAGCTGGTTTACGCCCCCCATGTGGCCATATGAAGCTTGGAGGTCAGCGCCTGATACAACAGCAAATGCTGGTGTCAGTTTCTACAGCAACGACCCTAACATGCAACAAAGTCTGAACACAGATCAGGGCAGACTGGACAGGCTGTTTGCATGGCAAGATGTCTTCAAGCTGCCGAGCACAAGGGGTTCAGCAGGCAAGTGTGTTTAACTGCATTTGCTCCTGCTCATGTTTTCATACAGGCTCTGTAGCGGGAGCATTATGTGTTTGCGCCCTCAGCCTGTTCTTATGTCGTCACAGCTGCAGCGGTGTGTGGAGGAGTTGACCCGGTTGTCAAATGCAGCAACATTCGCTCAATATTCTTTGTGCGCTGCTGTTGTTTAGACACATGCCTATTTTCACACATGTACATGCTGTCATGCAGGCTGCGCAAAAATTGTAGTGCAAGGTGCTAAAGGCCGCAGATCACCTGCCGGCAGATGCTGGCAGGTGCGCAACAACTTCAACAACGGCTCTAGCTGGTCCAGCAATGAAGTCACTGCTGAGCCGTGTGTAGCTGACAGCAGGCAGTGCTTTGTGCTTGATGGCGACTTAAGAATTGGTGGCCATATCATGCACAGAGGTTTGTGCCTTGGTTATGACATTTACAACAATGTGCCTCCTTTGTCACGGGAAATGAGGCGGCTATTACATTTCAGGCCTTGCTCCGAAGGGTCAACACTGTGGCAGCTGACAACTGACGGATTTCTGAAGCCCCCGCACTGCAGCATGTTTGCAGCAAACCCGTGCGGATTCGCAATCATTGTTGCCCCCGTCTTGGGCGCCGAGTACATCGTGCTGTACAACACACATGCTCCGTCAGATGCCGCTGTGATGGGTGACCTTCGCAATCGAGGGTATTTTGCCATTGTTACGGGCCCAACCGGCAATCCTCAACTCAGTGGCAGCCTAGGTGAGCCGCAGATGACTCAGCATCCATTATTCTGCAAAGATGTACTGTACAGAGTAGGAATATTATGCGACGTAAGAATAATGTAGATCTGATATCACATGGTGCACCACAGTGCACTTTGCGAGCAGGCCAGCAGGAGACAATTCCCTGCAACGATGCCTACAAGGACCACCGGTTCATGTGCAATTTTGTTCTGCTGTAATGGTAGGCACCACACTTTTTACATCTTGGATGCAACGTACATTTCACAGTGCACCCGCTTCCCCATTCACATTGTCAAAAACCAAGTTAACCACCAGCAATGTACATTCCCGCAGCGTGGCCATCATATGATGTTCTTCGAACTTTCTGGCTGGACACCTTTGCAAAGGAGGCTGTGGACATTCAGTCACACCGGTGGGTGAAATCAGACAGCGCAGTGCTCTGGCACGGCATCGGGGGATGTGCCACTAGATAGTCTGCTTGCTGACATGTTGCATCATGCCGCACCTGTGCAGCCTTGAGGCAGGAGTGTGCAGTGACGGCTTGCACACCATTACACCATCACCTCAGGATCCTTGAGATCAAAATACGTATGCAGGTATCACAAGCATGAACATGGTTACCAAGAGGGAAACCTGAGTTTCAAGCACAAACAATGACTCAGCAGTCAAAGTATCCTTTTGAAAGCTAAACTTTCTATGATTGTAAGAAGTGACACCATAAAGTATTGATTCATACTTGTCGGATTTTGCTGAATCTTTGTTCGGGTCGCCTCAGCGTGAGTGTGTAGGCTACACAACAGCACCCTGCAACAGCGCTGTGTTCTTTGCTGACTGCAGGTTGCGATTCGTTCCCGCTGGAGCAAGGCAGGGTCCAAACACCCGTGGTCCCACAATGCATCCACCATGTCACAACTTGACCAGCATCCCAGTCAGCAGCTGGAACGCCACACAACAGGACAACTGCATGTACAGTGCAGGTGTACAGACATGGGATGGCAGCCAGAGCTACAAGCAACATGCATGCTTGAACGCATCCTTGGCAGGCAATGGCTCACAGAGCAACTACTCAGCCCCCTGTTTCACAGGCACCACCTGGTTGTACACTTATGCCAACCAGTGTGAACGAATGTCAGGAGCATTGCGGCTGTCCCTGCGCACAGGGGCCGAGGAAGACAAATGCGCCAGCCGTTTAGTCAAGCAGTATGTTGAAGTTGATGACCTGTGGGGCTTCATGGCTAGTGAGCAACACGATCCTTGCGGCTGGCCATTTCAGGAGTGCATTGCAGACTGCTCGTTACCATCTAACCCTGCTTCCAGAGGTTGGTCGGTGAACTCCAGCAACAATGCTGTGTATGACCGTGAAAACGGCATGGTGAGGTGTATGGGTAGTCTCTGCCCTTCAGGTCCGTCTGCAGATGCAAGTGTCATGAAAGACCCAAGCCTTGCCAACCAGGTTGCAGCCATGTGAGTTTGGGATTATCTAGGAGCATTGCATGTGGTGGGTCGTGGCAGCCCTTTCACATATCTGCTCTACTGCTTGCCAAATATGAGGCTGCTCAATCCACTTTTAGTGCTTGAGTTGCTTAATGAAAACGAAGCAGCAACATCAGTGGTAGTGCAATACCACTTTTGCAATTGATATGTTTTGGCTGGAGTCTTCAAGATGATGTAATACAGAGCACAACAGGCGCAAGAAACATCTGTCAACATCCAGGAGACTGCAGATCACTCAGCAACCCACTGTTACCTAGAGCAGGTCAGGACTGGACTTGCAACCTGCTGTTCACATCTGCAACGTTTTTGCTATTGATGGATTGACCCTCCACAACCCAACCAACAATACATGATTTCAACTGGTACTGCAGCGACTGGCGCAACCTTACACTCTATTCTGCCAAACTGGACTTCAGCGCCTTTGAGAAGCGAATCAACAACCAAGGGGACACTGCAGGGTCCTTTGTGTGGTATCTGTAAGTTGGCAGATACTGGGTAGAAGTACTGCTCGTCTAAAGCTTGTCGAGTGCACAGCTGCACACAGTATCCTCATCAAGCACACTGCACATGTTCGGGCAGCATGCAGGTGCAATGATTTGTTTCCGGTGATGCAGCCGCAGCACCCTGCCGCCTGGCATGTGCACATGCACACATGTATAACACATATGTTTCGAGTAGCATCGATGGTGTGACCATTACAACCGCCAATGCTGAAATGATGGTGGTTCCCTGCCACTGATCCAGACGCTCTGAAGCCCTTATGTTCCGCAGTATGCCCTTATGTTCCGCAGTATGCCCCCCCCCCCCCCCCCCGCCCCCCCTGCTGGCCTGCTGCCATCAAGCGCTGTGACCTTTCACACTTGCTGTGCATATACATTGACTTAAAATCCAGAATAACAAATCGGGCTTTACCCTTTTTGCCAAATCTGTTGCTAAAACTGCTATTTTGCTGCTTTGCGTATGTATGGCACCTTCTTGTTGTGATGTTGCATTGCTGCATTTAATCTTAGGATACTCATGATTGACACACACTCTGCATGCAGAAACTTGAACTTCAACATGTTGGGTGGCAATCTGGTGCTGTTGGCAAAGCTTCCAGACATATTTCCCAACCTCCGTCACCTGGGGTGGGTGCTGTGCAGGCAGTTTTTGTGATGGCCTAGGCAGCGGGGCATGTGGCAGCGGAACAGCCCAAAAGCGGCCCTTAGGTCAGCAAGCATAACACCTTGCAGTCGCACGCAGAATGTGGTTGCCTTGCACAACAGGCACGCAGCAGGCATGTCAAGACATGCCCTGGTCTCGTTCACAGTGTGTGATGAAGTGCAGGTATTGCATTGCTTACACTGCCTCATAATGTGCTGCGTGTAGGCTGGCGCACTGCAGTGCTGGCAAATATGCCAAAGAATATGCTTGGCAGCAGACCGAGCCAGAATTTTGCATGGATGGCAACATCAGCAGTGCATGCTTCTGCCCTGAGGATTCGTGGTACAATATGAGTGTCATCCCCAGTGCAGGGGATGCCCTGCATGCTTTTCAAACAACTGGCGATTTGCGAGCGTCAATGGTGCATGGCATCACGAGGATGATGTATGGAACGATCCCAAGCAGCTGGGGTTTCAAATCAAGCGGACAACCTGCAGCGTGGCACAACACTCTGACAAGCGTGTAAGTAGGTGCTGGTACATGATTTAACTGAGAGAGGATAGTTCCATACATAGTATGCTGAAGAACTACAGCTGGGCAACGGCAACACTCACACGCACACACAACACAATACAACACAACAACGCAACATACATTTGACTCATACCTGTGGCCACCAACCTAATTGAGTTGTACCATTTTTTTTTGTTATGCATACTTGAGTCGAATGTGCCTGTTGCCTTGTAGGAGTGGCATAGCCACAGAACACAGCTAGCTTAACTCGGAGTTTAGGCTAAGGATATTCTGAATACCACCTAAATACAAATGCCTAATGCCCTGAAACCCTTTTAAAGCATGCCCCACCTTTTCGGACTTTTTGACTTTTTGCAGAATAAACTACTAAATAACATTTTGCAGTTGCGCCTGCTGTGGGGCCGTTTGCATGGGTTTGCAGTTTTAGACTGTTGGTGGTCAACACTAGGGTTCAGCACGTCACAACTTGCAGCCCTAAACCCTCCCCAGTGCAGCGCAGTTGCGCCATGCAGATCATGTGCGTAAACGTAGCATAGCCACGCTGGGCAGCTGCCCAGCTGGCACTGTCTGTTGTCTGGGTGGCGCAGCCTACAAGCATGAGCATGGATGTGCGCTTTGTGCGCTGCTGTCACTGCAAGAGAAACTGGGAGTTCAGCCTGATGCACTCTGCAGTGAGCAGCTGCTGCAAGACTCCCGGCTAATAACTATCGAATCCGATTCGATGATCGAAGTCGTGATGCGTAGTCGTTGCCATCCTGCGATACGGGGACATGGCGTGCCAGAACCAGCGAAACAGATCGACACTACCACCACCCATCACAACTGGCGACTTGCTGTGCTGCAACATCCTAAGCTAGCCGACTCGGATACCGCTCAATACCCTTGAATGTGTTTGTATGGAACGTTGTTGCTGTGCTTGTCGACACTCCGCTGTTGTGTATCGTCAGCGATGACGGGATGAAGCTGTATCCAAGCAGTGCCGGTTACGGCCGGTAACGGTTACGCATGGCGGCGGCGGCGGCGGCCGGTAACGGGCAGTAACGGTTACGGGTGCAGCGGTTGGCAGCAGCCGGTAACGGCCGGTAACGGCGGCGGCAGCGGTAGGCGGCACTTTCCGCAGCCGCCGCTAGCGGCACCGTAGTGCATGTAACTACAGTCGCCCAAACCGTAACACCGACATGCCGCCGACGTGGCTTACACTGCAGTTACAACTAGCGCGAGCACCGCTCAATGCACCGCACAGCCGCACAGCCGCACAGCCGCCAGCATCAGTAACGGCTGGTAATGGTTACGGGTTGTGGGGGCACAGCGGCAGCCGGTCACGGCCGGTAATGGTAACGCACACGCCGCCCGGCGGCCGGTTACGGCCGGTAACGGTTACGGTGGTAACAGGTTCTTCCTGTCACAGCGAATGCCCAGCACACGAGGTTGCACTTTGTCGAGAGTTGCAGCAGAATATGATACTGGGCGACACGGAGCAGCACAAAAATTTATGCGTTCACGTGTGTTCGCGACAACCTATGGTTAGCTGCTGACACGCAGCTGACAGCTGACGCATGAAAACGTGCCAAGGTTTCCTGGAACACCACTAACAACCTCAACTTTCTTAGCATGCAACTCGTCCAGCATCACGATGCACTTTGACAGTAAGCAGGGCACCCAAGGCCTTAGCTTCAGCAACCTGGCTTTTTGAGCTTTTTGGCACTTTTTTGCATTTGGACGGCACTGCACAGCGCAGGCGCACCAGCCGCCGCTGCTGCAGCGCAGACAGCTGGCCCCCAACCCACGTGGGGTGCACCCCACCCGCACGCATTGTGAACGCCACAGTATAAAGCCTCGCAGCGACGAACAGGGACGCAAGCCCGCAAAATGTTTGCATGGTCCGTACGGAAGAGTATCATTGCGGTCAGGACGCTCCTGGGTTGAGCTTTATGCTTTGATTTGCTTCAATAGACACCAACAACTTGTCGCACCTCGCCAAAGTCTGAGCTTGAATCACCGTCTTGTCTGCTGACTGTGTTGCGTAATCTGCTGCCTTGTAACAGCAATCTGGCTGGTCATGCGATGCTGTACGGGGACATTCCTGCTGCATGGTACAATCAATCGGCATTTCCACAGCTGTACTACGTGAAGTTAAAGGGCACAAATATCAGGCCAGACACCAGGAAGCTGAGCTGGGTCAACCGTAAGTACTGTCGCAGAATTAGTTGTGGTTGCAACCTCATCTCATCTGTCAGCCAAGACCTCACACGCCTGCTTTACAATAAGTGCATCAAACGATGTGGTTTGCCAGCATATCTTGGGCATGTAGCGACGTGCAAGATGTTGTGCTGGTGTTGTGTTGCAGCTGCTCCTTGCAACCTCGTCACCTGGGGCCTTCGCGACAGTGGTGAAAGTGCGACGTCAATCACAAGTTGGCTCAAGAACTGCTCCCAGGACGGCAATGATGCTCTGGCATGCATCAAATGTGATTGGTGGCCGGCCAGATCTTCAGCACCCTGGTATCATGACATACTTGATGCTAGCGTGACATGTGGCAACTACTTTTCTCAAGATGGCGCTCGTTTGTTCAACAATGGCAGTTCAGCGTACCCTTGCAGCCAGCATCCAGGGTATGTGCTGAACAGTACAGCAGTGAATGAAACCCTGGTCTACTCGTCAGCATCCCCACTAGACCTTTGCTGCTTCTTTCAAGCAACATGTGGTCTTGCGTATGAAAATGGGTTGCCCTATCAGTGCAATGCTGCTGCTGGGAGGACTTCTGATGTCGCAAAAGCTGCTGCTGTCAACCCAACTGAAGAAACCTGCTGCAAAGTGTTTGTGGCAACCTGTGCAGCTGCGTTCATAAATGGCACGGCCCATCAATGCCCCACTGTAGGCATGTACCAGTTGGTGAATCTTGCCTCGACTACTGTGAATGACTTTACATGTTGCCAATTCGCGCCAACATGTGGAACTGCATACAGAAGTGGTGCTTCTTACCAATGTCCAGTTGGCTACACACCACGCAGCAGTCAATCAAGATGGAGCCCGCCAAGTACAACAACATGCTGCCAGCCAGACATAATTACAGCTGACGTGCTGTGTATAAATAGCACCCAGGATCAGCCAGCCTTAGCGCCTTTGGGCGACTGCCCTGATCCTGATGGGCAGTGCTGTTACCAGTCGTCTTGTGGCGCCGTGATATTGTTCAACAGAAGCAGCCTTGTCATCACTGGTGTTGCCCCGTATGCGTGCCCGGGAGGGATGGTGCGAAATGCCAGCACTGACAACATTGCCAATGTGACAGCAGGAGACTGCGGTTGCTATTCAGTCACCTGTGGGAGTTATTTCCCTGATGGCACCGCCTTTACTTGCTCTGCTGGGTATCAATACAACCCTGCAATGAGCAATGAAACAGCGCTGTATGGTGACGATTCATGCTGCGTAAGTGTATTTGACACGGCTTCGTGCGCTGCAGCAGCGTCTTGCACGTGTCAATCAACCATTGTCAAGATGTCAAATACCAAACTCAGCATCATAGCATCATCAGTGTGGTCGTGAGTTTGGTGCAGACTTTACTTCATCTATGCATGTGAGCCCACAGACGCTCTGTCATCAACCCATCTTTCATTAGAGGCTCGGGTGAAACACATCACTTGCTGCTGCTGACTGCAGACAAGACTGCTGCCTGATGTGGTTGTTAGCCAGACCCTGTGGCCTGCAGACGGCAAGTTGATGATGGGTGACACATGCAACATCACTGTTACGGTGATAAACATGGGGCAATGGCAGGCGACCAATGCAGTTGTTTCGCACACACTGCCAATGGGGCTGCAACCAACTGCACCTATCCCACATGGTGAGCCTCGTGTGCGCTCAACTGCCAACTCACAGACAGCTGCAGCATGACAGCAGTATTTGGATGAGAGTTCATGATGACATTGGCATGTCTGTCGGCATTGTATCTTGCTGCCACTGCTGCCATGGCTGATCATGCGATTTGACTTGATGCAGGCTGCGTTGCGGCTGGCCAAACTGTCACATGTGGCCCATTAGACACGTTGGCTGTTGGCGGCAACAGTGCAACGACGTATAGCATTTTGGTAAAAGGCAATGGTGCCACAGACGTTTCCGGGCAGCCCGTGACAACATTTGTCGACATTTTGGCTGGTGCACCTGACGCCAACATCACCAATAGTGCAGCAGTGTCGTATGTTAGCCTTAACCGCACTTGCGGCCGGTACAATCCTGATGGCAGCCCTTTCAGCGACTGCCGCTTTGCCAATTATACCTACAATAGCGCCGCTGCCACCAACAACAGCCCAAGCCAGGACGCTTGCTGTGTGAGTGTCAGCCTTGCTTGCCCTTGTACCCTGCAACTTTGTGTTATGCAAAGTAATGTATGCTGTAGTAAGGACAAACACAGTAATGGCAGGTATGCTGTTCTAAAGAGTCAGCATCTGGTTCACATTCATATCATGCTGAGTAGCCTTGGAGCAGAAATATACGCTACATTGATGCAGCGGGTCGTGGGACCATGCATTGACTTCCCATCACCTGCTGTCATGCAGGTTGAAGTTTTTCCAGATGTGGTCGTTACCCAAGCCCTGACCCCTGCTGATGGGCAATTGCTCATAGGTGATACAGTGACAGCAACCTTCAACCTCACTAACCAAGGCTCTGGCACAGGGTTGGATGTATACGTTGCACAAAAGCTGTCACCAGGGATGCAGTTTGTGGCTGTTCCCAATGGTGAGAATTGCGTACACATTTGCCTGGACAATAAAGCAAACATTTGCATAGACTGCCATCTGTCTGTCCATGAGCAGGTTGTGTGTAAGCCTTGACTTTTCTGGGGTACCACTGTTACAGCTGTCCTGACGTCACAAGTCAACACAGCATAAGTTGTGGAACTTTGCCTCACCAAATCTCTGCAGGTTGCTCTGTGCTGGGGCAGCAGCTGACTTGTGGGCCCATACCTACGCTAACTATTGGGAGCAGCATCACACACACCGCGACTGTGGCTGTGAACGCCACAGGTAGCTTTCACATAAACACCACTGCAGAGTGCTCAAGGGACATTGACAACACAAACAACCAAGCTCATTCGGCTGTCTCTGCCTACAGCACATGTGACCACTACAACTCTGATGGCAGCTCCTTTTGGTGCAATGTAAACTACAAGTTTGATGCAGCTGCAGCCGCACATCCTGCTCCATCCCAAGAAGTGTGCTGCTTGGTACGCAGTAGCAAGAAATCAGCACACCGCTCCTCGCCTTGACCTGTACTCTATTGTCAGCTTTCAGCAGCTAACTCTTTTGCCAGTGCAGTCATACTCTCACTCACTTGATGCCCTTGGTTATCGGCACTACTATCATGCATATTATTATGTGACTCTGGCAACTCACAGCAAACTATGGTTTCTGCTGCAGTTTGTGCCCAGCTGTGGAGTATTTTCGGAAAACGGCACCAGCTATCAGTGTCCCGCAGGTTATGTATCCAACGCAACAGCTGGGAGCGCCATCAGCCCTAGTGTGGAAGTTTGCTGCACAGGTGGGTGCATGTTGGGCACACTGTTGATGACAGTGTAGCCTGATGTACGGGATGTGTTTTGAGGATCGAGCAGGAAACAAAACGGAAGAGGAGATCGAGAGAGAAGGGAACAGAGGGTGAGAGAGCGAGGGAGAGAGAGAAAGAGGGAAGATGATGATGAAGAAGAAGAGGAGCAGGGGGAGGGGGAAGGGGGGGGGAACACACAGAGATATAGAGACAGGAAGACACATGTGGGTCCAGTCGATGTCTTGATCGGATGGTGTGCATGTGGTTACTAGGTTGAAGTGTTACGTGCTTGCTGACAGGCAGCGGCAGCAGCAGCAGCAGCAGCACACAAACTGGGAGTTAATCTCTGTAGTTCTGCGAGAGCGTGATGACCAAAACAGCAGCAGCAGCCCTGCTCACAATCACAAGCCCGAGCAAAAGGAAATGTATCTGCAATGCTGCACGTGTGACTGCTTTTCAGATGCGGATGGGTGCCAAAACCAGCCCTGCAACAGCACGGCGAATGCTGTCAACGGCAGCTGTGTTGACGTGCCAGCACCAGGGGTCGGCTACACCTGCAGCTGCAGCCAGGGATACGCCTGGGACAACAGCACGGCACAGTGCACTGGTGAGGGCTGGGGCTGAGCTGCTGAGCTCTCTGCCCAAATAAAACATTTATGCATGCTCCAGGGTTACCACTCTGAACGCTATGCATGCTGATGATAGTACAGTGGGGGTTGCTGTATTTGAAGTGCTGGCATGCTGCTGAAGGGCTGCTGATGAGTGTTTGTTTGATCTGCAGATTTTAATGCTTGCAATGGGAACCTTTGCGACAGCGTGAGCAATGCAGTGAACGGCACATGTGTGGACGTGGCAGCGCCTGGCACTGGCTTCACCTGCAACTGCACAGCTGGCTTTGCCTGGAACAGCAGCACTCTGCAGTGCGCAGGTGAGAGCGACTGCAGCACATGCCCTGGTAGCCTGAGAAGTACACAACTGTGCCCTGGTTGCCTGGCATTAAAAGCACATACAAGGCTGTAAACAACAGCTGCCATATTGTGTGGACCGCAGAGGGTGGTGTACATCTTCATATCTGGTCAACATACACTTATGTCTGGCACAAGCTGACAACATGCAAGTGCCATGACCGCAAAGCAGCTGTGAAATGCATCAGATTCCAGTTGGTTCAAGGCTTTATCAGTGCACCTGCAATTTCAAAACCAAACCGTCGTGTTCATTGTGTGGCTGACAGTGGCGGGAATGCCGACAACGCTGGAATGCGGCCATTTCCTTTCGTGCTGCTGCCTTTCTCTTGCTGCAGATTTTGACGCCTGCAGCAGCGCCCCCTGCGGCGGCACGCCTAATGCTGTGAGCAGCTCCTGCATGGACAGGCCCCCTCCGGCTGCTGACTACAGCTGCAGCTGCTCCTCCGGCTGGAGCTGGGATCAAGCCAGCTTGAGCTGCATCGGTGAGGGCTGGCAGCGCTGATGATTTTACGTCACCCACATCACTGCGGCACATGATTTGTGACTAGCACAGCCGCATGACGCACTACGTGTCAGCGTCAATGCACTGCTGCATCTGTCAGCGGATGCACGGAACAGACACGCCACACTGTGTGCTGGAACTTAGCGGTATTGAAAGCACAGCAGGGTCCTTCCACACAGAGGTGATCCCAATAACAAGAGTGTGTAGGCATATGCTCAATGCTGTGGCTCTGGGTGTAGCTATGCCAAAGCAGAGTAGGCGTTATGATGGGTGTAGGCATGTGTCACTCGGCGTGCTATATGAGCCTCCAGCTGTCTAACTGCTGCAGCCAACCCAGAATAGGTAGGAGTCCAGCGAAAACAGTTTGCACAGCTGTATTCCGTTCATTCGCTGCCAGGCGCTAAAGCATGACCAGCTTTTTGTCTGTCATGTCCGTGTCTGCTCCCACCTGCAGACTTCAATGCCTGCCAAAGCAGCCCCTGCAACACCACACCTAACGCGGTCGCTGGCTCATGTGCAGACCTGCCACCGGCAAGTTTGGGTTACACCTGCTCCTGCACCCCCGGCTTCTCATGGCGGCAGGCTGACCTCAGCTGCACTGGTGAGCGCCGGCACTCCTCAACAGCACGACTTGTGCTTGCTGCACTGTTTGGCCCATGCAGCCAATGCCGTCACAGGCTGCTGCAGCCGGACTGATCCCTGTAGTTGCGCAGTGCATCGCAAGTTGTGTCTCACACCGTCATTGACTTTGTCATTGACAGTGCCTGCTGCACATGTGAGTACCACGCATCGACCAGGGCTCCACTAGTGCCATGGCAATGCATGTGCATCAGTTTCTGCTGAGGCATCGTGTCGCTGCAGGCAGGCATCTGGCGCGTGCAGATGCATCCGCTGTGCTGTGTGTGGCACGCTGCAGCCCTGCTGTCAACTGGGCAGGCGCTTAGCAGCTGCTGGTCTATGAATGATGGTACAAACCATTGGTCTGTCAGCTACCATAGGATCATCTGCAGCTGCAAGTTGCTCCAGCAGAACCAGCCGTGCGTAACACTCCAAAACAATATTGCGAAGCATCAAACACGCTCTTTCATTACAGCTAAGACTTTGCCGGCTGCTCTGCAGATAATAACGGGTGCCTAGGCGACCCCTGCAACACAACAGCACAGGCTTTGCCTGGCAGTTGTGCTGATGTAGCCGCACCTGCTGACAACTACACCTGCAGCTGTAGCACGGGGTACACGTGGCAGCAGAGCAGCCTCAGCTGTGTAGGTGGGTGCACTTCTCATGTCTGCGTGTGCACAAGGTGCTCAGGACTGCAGGGGCAGGTGTAATGTCACACAAACGGTGTACTGCATCATCATGAATATGGTCACCTCAGTTCAGCCTTCCAGCAGAACATTCTCCATGCTGTGCTGCTGGTGTGAATCAGCACCAGCGGTGCATGTCCTCGGAGTGGTGGCAATTTGCGCGCTTAAGCATTTATGCACGAAGACAACTCAAGAGGTTGCTGAGTGGAGGTGCTGTTGCTCACCTAATCACCAAACGGTGCACTCTGACCTGAACACTCGTATCGCTGTGATTGGCTTTCATTGTGCCTCGTAGACCTGGATGCCTGCCTGGGCAGCCCCTGCAACAGCCAAGCCAATGCTGTGAGCGGGTCGTGCACGGACCTGCCGCCACCCTCCCTGGGGTATGCCTGCAACTGCTCCAGTGGCTGGCAGTGGGACAGCAGCAGCGGCAGCTGTGCAGGTACGTGTTCTGCAATTGGAAATATACAAATCGTCAAGCGTGCAGCAACCTGATGCGTCTGGGCAAACACAAGCATGACAGCCGTTCTGTTACAGCTGCTGTTGTAAAGAAGGAGCAAGACTTTTGCTGCTGGCCTTGTCGGGTCGTCGCTGCCGCCGCCGCCGCAGCAGCAGCAGCAGCAGCAGCATGCTGCAAGCTCATACCGCCTCAGCTGCTGGCAACTAGCGGCTTGTGCTACCTTGTAACTTTGCATCAAAATTTTGCATTCTTCAATGGCAACGGTGCTCGCATTTGAAGCGACCCACTGAGCTTTGACACAATCATGTGCATGTGTGCAGACATGGACGCCTGCCAGCCGCACAACTGCTCCAGCACGCCAAACGCTGTCAACAACTCCTGCGTGGACCTGGCAGCACCCTCCTTGGGCTACAGCTGCAGCTGCCAAACCGGCTACAGCTGGAACGCAAGCGGCGCCACATGTAACGGTAAGTGGCGGCAAGGTGCATGAGGCATTTTCTATGCTAATCGTTGCAGAGGTGTGTACAGGTGGATGCTGCACACTCCTGCTTGGCAAGAAGTGCACTGACAAGGCTGCACGTGCGACTTGCTGTGTTGTGCTTTTGTTGCGCGCCGCAGACCTGGATGCCTGCCTGGGCAGCCCCTGCAACAGCCAAGCCAATGCTGTGAGCGGGTCATGCACGGACCTGCCGCCACCCTCCCTGGGGTATGCCTGCAACTGCTCCAGTGGCTGGGAGTGGGACAGCAGCAGCAGCAGCTGTGCAGGTTCGTACAGCATCATCAGCCGGCCAATGCATGAGCATGTTAACGCAAGGGCACCAAGAATTCGGCATGCCCGGTGTTCCTCACATACCTCACACCATTGTTGTGTACTCTGGTCCCAGCAGGTTCACAACAAACGTACGTTTGGCTGTCTGTAGCAGCCACACCACTTGCGTTACCTGCAGTATGCATGGGCACTTATGAACACTTACACTGACAGAAGTGTCACCTCTGCTCCACCTGCAGACGTTGACGCCTGCCAGCCGCACAACTGCTCCAGCACGCCAAACGCTGTCAACAACTCCTGCGTGGACCTGGCAGCACCCTCCCTGGGCTACAGCTGCAGCTGCCAAATCGGCTACAGCTGGAACGCAAGCAGCCTCCTGTGCCAAGGTGCGTGGAGGCCTGGTGTACGCTGTCGTACACACAAATCCAACTGCTGTTGCTGCTGCTCATCATTATCATAAATTGTCATCATGCTCAACCAAATGCTGCTGCTGTTGCAGTTGTCATTGCATGCAGTGCAATAGCATACCTGAAGATCAGAACTGCTGTGTTGTGCTTTCGTTGTGCCTTGCAGACCTGGATGCCTGCCTTGCCAGCCCCTGCAACAGCCAAGCCAATGCTGTGAGCGGGTCGTGCACGGACCTGCCGCCACCCTCCATGGGGTATGCCTGCAACTGCTCCAGTGGCTGGGAGTGGGACAGCAGCAGCAGCAGCTGTGCAGGTACGTGTTCTGCAATTGGAAACATACAAATCATCAAGCACGCAGCAACCTGTTGCGTCTGGGTTGACACAAGCATGACAGCCGTTTTGTTACAGCTGCTGCTGTGAAGAAGCAGCATGACCTTTGCTGCTGGCCATGTCGGGTCGTCGCCGCCGCCGCCGCAGCATGCTGCCAGCTCATACCACCTCAGCTGCTGGCAACTAGCGGCTTGTGCTACCATGTAACATTTGTAACAAGTTCTTGCTGTTGAAAACGCATGCTGCAATGGCAACGGTGCTCGCATTTCAATCAACTCACTGAGCTGTGACAAAATCATGTGCATGTATGCAGACATGGACGCCTGCCAGCCGCACAACTGCTCCAGCACGCCAAACGCTGTCAACAACTCCTGCGTGGACCTGGCAGCGCCCTCCCTGGGCTACACCTGCAGCTGCCAAACCGGCTACAGCTGGAACGCAAGCGGCGCCACATGTGACGGTGAGCGGCGGCAAGGTTCGCGATGCATTTCCTGTGCTGATCGTTGCAGAGGTGGTTGCTTCACACTCCTGCTTGGCAAGAAGTGCACTGACAAGGCTGCACGTGCGACTTGCTGTGTTGTGCTTTTGTTGCGCGCCGCAGACCTGGATGCCTGCCTGGGCAGCCCCTGCAACAGCCAAGCCAATGCTGTGAGCGGGTCGTGCACGGACCTGCCGCCACCCTCCCTGGGGTATGCCTGCAACTGCTCCAGTGGCTGGGAGTGGGACAGCAGCAGCGGCAGCTGTGCAGGTACGTGTTCTGCAATTGGAAATATACAAATCGTCAAGCGTGCAGCAACCTGATGCGTCTGGGCAAACACAAGCATGACAGCCGTTCTGTTACAGCTGCTGTTGTAAAGAAGGAGCATGACCTTTGCTGCTGGCCTTGTCGGGTTGTTGCTGCCGCCGCCGCCGCCGCCGCAGCAGCAGCAGCATGCTGCAAGCTCATACAGCCTCAGCTGCTGGCAACTAGCGGCTTGCGCTACCATGTAATTTTGCATCAAAATTTTGCATTCTTCAATGGCAACGGTGCTCGCATTACACGCGACTCACTGAGCTTTGACACAATCATGTGCATGTGTGCAGACATGGACGCCTGCCAGTCGTTTGACTGCTCCAGCACGCCAAACGCTGTCAACAACTCCTGCGTGGACCTGGCAGCGCCCTCCCTGGGCTACAGCTGCAGCTGCCAAACCGGCTACAGCTGGAACGCAAGCGGCGCCACATGTGACGGTGAGCTCGGGAACTGCCACTGTGCAGCCCAACACACAACATGGCGGTGTCACAGCAGCAGATGCTGGTCGCAACGGTGAGTAGCGCGCCACCGTGCATTCTAGAACACATCATGGCGGGTCAGCAGCAAAACCAGCCAGATGCTGGGCATACACCAGCCTTCCGCAAGCATCAGTTTCTGTAGCAAGCATATGCCTGCGTTGACCAAGGTGCTGCCCCCGCTGTTGCTGCCGCTCTGCCAGATGACTGCGCATATGTCAGCAACTACTGCAATAGCCGTGGCAACGGCAGCTGCTCCGGGGGCGTGTGTGGCTGCACACCAGCTTGGGCCGGCAACGCCTGCCAGTTTGGTGAGTTGCGGCAGGTAGCACTACACACAGCTTGCGCTGATGCTTGCACATCCTTCATCCAGGCCCACACAATACTGTATGGGTAGCCGTTCAGCATCCAGTTTGCACATCACCCTATTTGCACGACTTAGCATGCATATTAAATTAAACAAAGTATGTCCCTACGCTTGATAAAGCACAATGCCACTGCAGTGTCGAGTTGCTGTTGATGTGTGCACATCTGCAGCCTCCTTTGTGTGCATGGCGTTAAGGCGCGGAGAATGTCTGATGTTGTTACAGATGCCCATGGGTGCGAGCATGAGCCCTGCAACAGCACGGCGAATGCTGTCAACGGCAGCTGTGTTGACGTGCCAGCACCAGGGGTCGGCTACACCTGCAACTGCAGCCAGGGATACGCCTGGGACAGCAGCGCGGCTCAGTGCACTGGTGAGGGCTGGGGCTGAGCTGCATTTGTTGGAGCGCATGTTAGAGCTTGTAGCCTACGCTGTACGGCGGCATTCATGGTGCTGTTCCCATCTCAACAGCAGCATGAAACAGCGTTTTGTTTAGCCTTTATGTATATGTTTTGTTTTGAGGCAGGCCCTGGCTTCTGACATCCTAGGCAATTGGCTGCTTGTGCACAGCATGCCAGTCCAAGCAATGCACTCTCAGCACTTGCGCTTCATGCATTGCAGTTCTACTGTGTACATGCCGCTGCTTCTACCACCTCAGCTGCTCTGCTGCTTGATGCTGCTGATGAAAACGGCACGAGTGTCGCAGTTCACCCTGGTCTGGTAGGCATGTGCTATCAAATGCCGCATGTACTGTAGCCCAATAGTGTTATCTGTCACTTTGGTACTGTGTCTGTTGTGTCTTGCAGACCTGGATGCCTGCCTGGCCAGCCCCTGCAACAGCCAAGCCAATGCTGTGAGCGGGTCGTGCACGGACCTGCCGCCACCCTCCATGGGGTATGCCTGCAACTGCTCCAGTGGCTGGCAGTGGGACAGCAGCAGCAGCAGCAGCTGTGCAGGTGCGTACAGCATCATCAGCCAGCCAATGCGTGAGCATGTTAACGCAAGGGCACCAAGAATTCAGCATGCCCGGTGTTCCTCACATACCTCACACCATTGTTGTGTACTCTGGTCCCAGCAGGTTCACAACAAACGTACGTTTGGCTGTCTGTAGCAGCCACACCACTTGCGTTACCTGCAGTATGCATGGGCACTTGTGAACACTTACACTGACAGAAGTGTCACCTCTGCTCCACCTGCAGACGTTGACGCCTGCCAGCCGCACAACTGCTCCAGCACGCCAAACGCTGTCAACAACTCCTGCGTGGACCTGGCAGCACCCTCCCTGGGCTACAGCTGCAGCTGCCAAATCGGCTACAGCTGGAACGCAAGCAGCCTCCTGTGCCAAGGTGCGTGGAGGCCTGGTGTACGCTGTCGTACACACAAATTCAACTGCTGTTGCTGCTGCTCATCATTATCATAAATTGTCATCATTCTCAACCGAATGCTGCTGCTGTTGCAGTTGTCATTGCATGCAGTGCAATAGCATACCTGAAGATCAGAACTGCTGTGTTGTGCTTTCGTTGTGCCTTGCAGACCTGGATGCCTGCCTTGCCAGCCCCTGCAACAGCCAAGCCAATGCTGTGAGCGGGTCGTGCACGGACCTGCCGCCACCCTCCATGGGGTATGCCTGCAACTGCTCCAGTGGCTGGGAGTGGGACAGCAGCAGCAGCAGCTGTGCAGGTACGTGTTCTGCAATTGGAAACATACAAATCATCAAGCACGCAGCAACCTGTTGCGTCTGGGTTGACACAAGCATGACAGCCGTTTTGTTACAGCTGCTGCTGTGAAGAAGCAGCATGACCTTTGCTGCTGGCCATGTCGGGTCGTCGCCGCCGCCGCCGCAGCATGCTGCCAGCTCATACCACCTCAGCTGCTGGCAACTAGCGGCTTGTGCTACCATGTAACATTTGTAACAAGTTCTTGCTGTTGAAAACGCATGCTGCAATGGCAACGGTGCTCGCATTTCAATCAACTCACTGAGCTGTGACAAAATCATGTGCATGTATGCAGACATGGACGCCTGCCAGCCGCACAACTGCTCCAGCACGCCAAACGCTGTCAACAACTCCTGCGTGGACCTGGCAGCGCCCTCCCTGGGCTACACCTGCAGCTGCCAAACCGGCTACAGCTGGAACGCAAGCGGCGCCACATGTGACGGTGAGCGGCGGCAAGGTTCGCGATGCATTTCCTGTGCTGATCGTTGCAGAGGTGGTTGCTTCACACTCCTGCTTGGCAAGAAGTGCACTGACAAGGCCACACATGCCACTTGCTGTGTTGTGCTTTCGTTGTGCCTTGCAGACCTGGATGCCTGCCTGGCCAGCCCCTGCAACAGCCAAGCCAATGCTGTGAGCGGGTCGTGCACGGACCTGCCGCCACCCTCCCTGGGGTATGCCTGCAACTGCTCCAGTGGCTGGGAGTGGGACAGCAGCAGCAGCAGCTGTGCAGGTGCGCTGCTGTCAGCTGTTGCTTATGGAATGATGTTGAATGTCCACACAGCCGTGGGTTCAGCTTCAGTCGGTGCAGGTCGGAGCGCTGCTGCTGTGGGGCTGTCAGTACCACCACTGCCTCAGCATGCGCAGACGCTGCTGGTCAAGACGCATGTGGTATCAGACAGCACATGTGCTTATCACAGTGCTCTTCTCTTACACGCATCACTGCTGCTCCACCTGCAGACGTTGACGCCTGCCAGTTCTTTGACTGCTCCAGCACGCCAAACGCTGTCAACAACTCCTGCGTGGACCTGGCAGCACCCTCCCTGGGCTACAGCTGCAGCTGCCAACCCGGCTACAGCTGGAACGCAAGCAGCCTCCTGTGCCAGGGTGCGTGTTTGGTGATAACTTCAAGGTTGTTAACACTAACATAGAAGCGTGACTACAGGGTATCAGTGAAGCCATAGTCAGACCTGTGTTCAACCTGTTGTGGCTCATACCATCCAAGATGGTGCCAGGACCCACATGTAACTATCCTCTCTCTATAGTGCAACAATGGTTTGCCAGCAAACATACACCATGTAACACTTGTGCTCGCTCTAGTGGCGTTGCGGGCGATGTGCTGCATACTGACAGCTGTCGTTTGCCACTGCCATCACTGAAGCTGCTGCCACGGGTACTGCTTCTGCGTTGCTGCCGCTGTTGCTGCCGCCAGATGACTGCACATTTGTCAGCAACTACTGCAATGGCCGTGGCAACGGCAGCTGCTCCGGGGGCGTGTGTGGCTGCACACCAGCTTGGGCCGGCAACGCCTGCCAGTTTGGTGAGTTGCCGGGGTCAGGCCAGACTTGCTTATGGCTGCACATAGAGCAATGCAAGTGGCTGACACCCATGCACAGCATACTGCTACTTGTGTATGTGCAGGCTCATAACGTAACCTTGTATGGACCCCACACACACAGTGCAACAACCATTGCACAGCCGCAGACCAAGCCTCTTGAAGCTGACATGGCCGATTGGTAACTGCGTGCCAACTGCTGCAGATTCTCATGGGTGCGAGCATGAGCCCTGCAACAGCACGGCGAATGCTGTCAACGGCAGCTGTGTTGACGTGCCAGCACCAGGGGTCGGCTACACCTGCAGCTGCAGCCAGGGATACGCCTGGGACAACAGCACGGCTCAGTGCACTGGTGAGGGCTGGGGCTGAGCTGCTGCCTGTGTACCCGTGCTTTATTTTCATTGATTTGGTCAAAAGCATGCATTTCGCAGTCTCGACTGTTGTGTGTCATTTATGCTGCTTGATTCAGCATGCTTTGGCGCCGTTGTTTCATACAAGTATATGCACATGACATGCTTGCAGCTGGAGGCAGCGTGCTGCCACTCTGTGACCACTTAGGCCTTTGACTTGTGAGCTTGGTAGGCACTGCACTCAACGTCCCTCTGCTGTTTGCTGAACCATGCCAAGTACCTACCTTCAACCCTGGTCACGTCTCCTTGAACAGCTGTTGTACCGTCTCTGTTGTGCCTTGCAGACCTGGATGCCTGCCTGGCCAGCCCCTGCAACAGCCAAGCCAATGCTGTGAGCGGGTCATGCACGGACCTGCCGCCACCCTCCCTAGGGTATGCCTGCAACTGCTCCAGTGGCTGGCAGTGGGACAGCAGCAGCAGCAGCTGTGCAGGTGTGTATGACAACAGGCTTATCCCCGCGATTTGCTAGCTTCCTGGCTTGCACGGATGTAGTACGCAAAGTGCTTTTGACATGCACGGTTGTACACACTGTTGGGCTGGCAACTGCTAATGTTGCACTCTCAGCACAACCGTCAACTGGCCGCTGCCAGATCAGAGCACCAATGCACATATGGAGTGGAAGTGCAGATGCAATCCATCAGTCAAGCAGCCACATATCCTGCATTAATCGCTATGTGCACAGGTGCCTTGGTACCATCACATAGAGCAAGGTAGTTACATGTGGGTATTTGTGGGTCATTGTAACACAAAAGCATCACCGCTGCTCCACCTGCAGACGTTGACGCCTGCCAGCCGCACAACTGTTCCAGCACGCCAAACGCTGTCAACAACTCCTGCGTTGACCTGGCAGCGCCCTCCCTGGGCTACAGCTGCAGCTGCCAAACCGGCTACAGCTGGAACGCAAGCGGCGCCACATGTAACGGTGAGCTCGGGAACTGCCGCTGTGCAGCCTCTGCGCATGGTTCATGAAAACACCCAGGACACTCAGCACTGGCGTGAAGCAGCTACAAAACGCACAGCCAGCAGCGACTGAGTGTGCTGCGACCCAGGTGTTGTTGAAGCATGATGATTAGCTCAATGCTGCCGCTGGTGCTGCTGTCTGTGATGCAGACGTCGACGGCTGTGTTGGCGCGCCGTGCGGCAGCGTTGCGAATGCACTCATCGGCACGTGTGTTGATGTGCCAGCACCTGGGCTGGGCCACACCTGCGGTTGCGTGCCTGGCTACTCTTGGGATGCCGCAAATGCTAGCTGCGCCGGTACGCAGCTGTGCTGGGAATCAATGGGTGAAGTTGACAACTGCCACTGCACTTGTCAGCAAGGCGTAGAACTGCTATGTGCGGCGGCAGCAGCAGCTCAGGTTACAGCTTCAACACAAATGGTGGTTACATCTGGGGCTCTCCTGTTCACACAGAAAGCAGCCGGGCTGCTGTCACAGGGCAGGCCAACCCCAGAACTTGAGAATAGTTTCTTGCATCTCGCTATTGAGCACTTTGCCCGCAACTCCTTGCAGACCCTTTGAAACAACTGACTGCCGCGTTTGCTGGCTATGGCTGCAGACGACTGCTCATGGGTGCCTAACTACTGCAACGGCCGCAGCGTGAACAACAGCTGCCTGGCAGGCAGATGCGCTTGCTCCTCAGGTTGGGAGGGCGACCGCTGCCAAACAGGTAGGGTGTTGCTGCTGCTCCCACACGTAACAAACCGCACGGCAAAGGCTTACAAGTGCTGCGCTGTCTCTTGTCAGCAGCTCACCACAGAAGCGATTGATTGTGTGCGGGTCATTGGCGGCTTCCTGGAGGCACAGGCAGTGGCCATTCTGCGATCACCGCAGTGAAAAGCATCCATGGCAGGAATCCTTCAAGGCCTGGCTTCCTCTGCCTGTGCTGCATTGTGGCCCGCTGACTACTGGCAACAGGGGACCATTGAGCTGTGCTGCTTGTGCTGCAACCTGCGCTGCAGATATCGACAGCTGTGGAGACAGTTTTCCGTGCGATGCCATTGACGCTGCAGTCCCGGCCTCCTGCACAGACCTGCCAGCACCGGCGGTCGGCTTTGCATGCAGCTGCCAGCCGCGCCACATGTGGGTGCAGAACACAACAGCATGCTCGTTTGTGCCGTCGTGTGACATGGTGGTCAAGAACGGCGGCAGCTTTGAGTGCCCGGCCGGCTACACCTTGAACAGCGAGGCGCTGAACGCAACGAGCCCCAGCCGCACCACCTGCTGCCGCTTTGTGCCGACCTGCGGCCTGTTCAGCGAGTCAGGCGCCAGCTTCCCCTGCCCGCCTGGCACTGTGCTTGACAGCAGCAAGGCAGCAGCAACAGAGCCAAACGCCACGCACTGCTGCAAGCAGCCTGTGCAGGGCGAGTGCGAGGTGCCGCAGCTGCTGCCGGTCATCTACAGCCCTCGTGGCAACAACAGGGACCTGCTGGCACAGGCGCTGCCGATGCTGGTGGTGTTCATGTCTTCTGATTCCAAGGATCTCTACTGCCCAGCCGGCAACTGCACCGTGCACATGTTGAGCCGTCCGATGTTCTTGACACAGCTGAACACAGCTGCAGGGGACAGCGCAGCAGCTGGCGCAGGCAGCAGCAGCAACAGCGACAGTGACATGATCACAATGCCGATGACCTGCTTCCAGTGGAATGCCCTGGCCTGTGAGATCGGGGTGCCGCTGGGCTCCCAGGGGCGCTGGTCGGTGTCGCTGCTGCCGGCTGTGAACGGCACAGACATGTTCTGCGGCCGCACGACGCTGCTGCTGCCAGCCGTTGCAGAGGTTAGGACTGCAGGCTTGCAGGATTGAAGCAGGGACTGACGACAGAGGAGCATGTGTATAGCGCTGAGAGTGTGGAAAGCAGCAAACGACCTGCAGGCGCAGCAGCCGCAGCATAGCTCCAGGCAGTTCTTTGCACGTGGGGTGTGTGGTGCAGTAGAGACCGTGTGCTGCGTCTGCTGCGGCGCTGATCTTATCTGCAGCAATGGTTTTATGCACGTATTCACCACCGCATCACGCCATCTGTCTTGCAGGTCATCTTGGATTTCCAGCCTCCACAGCTGGAGGACCTCAGCATTGCAGTATGGCCAACAGCAGTGTCCCCCGTGTTCCAGCTGCTGCTGCGCTTCTCAGAGCCAGTCTCCTGGCTAGCAGACGGCGTCTCATCCACTCCAGCCAACAGCAGCAGCAGCAGCAGCGGTGCAGCTGTGACAGACCTCTCAGCCCTCGCAGCCGCCTCAAATGCTGCTCCAACCGTCGCTACATTCAGCAGCAGCAGGCTGTTGCTCACCAATGTGGCGATTCTCAACATCAGTGCAGTGCCGGGAACCATGGCAACCACAGAGAGTGGGCAGGCCATGGGTGCAGCAACTGAGTACACCATGTGGCTGCAGTCTTGGGCTGGGGCGGGCGCTGTGTTGCAGGTGACGGGTGCAGCGTATCAGGATCTGGCTGGTAATGCTGGCAGGGAGGATAAGCAGCTTGCGGTGAGTGCCGTTTGGCTGGTTGGCGTATTGGTGAGAATAGGCAGCATGCTGGCAGTCACTGGTTCTGGCCCGCGGATCAATCAGAGGTTATGGTAGCTGCGCTGCCGGGTGTTGCTCTGTGGCAGTCAAACATGCTGCTGGTTGCGATTGCTGCATGATGTCAGCACCTGACAGAGCTACCCAGCTACTACTTTTGACTCGGAGTCTGCACAGCAATTGCGCCCTTGCGCTTTGACCACTTGCCCCATAATAATGAATCATGCATCAGAGCTGCATTGACTAGTCCTGTGTTGGTTTTACCTCCCAACATCCACGCACAGCTCGTGGTGCCTGGCTCAGACCTGTGGAAGCGGGCAGCTGACATCGGCTCGACAGCAACAGCGCTGTCTGCTGCTGCCTCTGCATTTGGGGCCACTGCGGCCGCCACAGCCACTGGCGCAGGCGGCAGCACCAGCCTCATCCGCAGCTTTGGCCACACGCAGTTCCTGGCAATGTCTGTCAGCATGGCAGTGCCGTGGCTGCCATCAGAGTACATTCGGCTGTGCACCGGGCTCAGGTGAGCTGTCAATTCCAATTTATTGAATTGTGTTGTGACAGTGCTCTACATGGCGGATGAGATGTGCAACGTGTTGAGACGGCACTGCGCACCCTGGAGTGGCTGCATCTGCACATCCGTCTGCACCGCCCGCAGCACTTTGCAAACAGCGTTCAAAAAGCACAATGCCACGCAGTCACGCTGCTAACAGCATGCCATGCATGGTTTCATAACCTCTGCAACCTGGTGTTGATCGACTTTGCCTGCAGCTGGTCAAACCTGGTGACACCAGCAGAGCACGTTGTGAAGCTGACCAACAATGCCACCAGCCAGCTCAGGCAGCAGCAGGCAGGTACGGCGGCTGGACGCCACCTGATGGATGCTGGTGGCAGCAGCAGCACCAGCAACGGCATGCCAGCATGCTTTGCGGGGGCTCCAGGCGAGTGCACGGTACAACCTGCCTCTGAGTGCAGCACAGACAAACAAGGCAGGCAGCAGTGCACCAGTAGGAGCGCTGCTGTGCGTGCAAACCACCAGCATGCAAAGGAAGGGACCCATGCACAGCGACTTGCAAGCATGCAGCAGCTGCAGCAGCAGTTTGAGCAGGACGCAACGCGGCGCCGCAGATTGCTCAGCGCTGGCAGCCGCTCCATTGACCAGTGGTTCCTGCAGCACGCTGACTTTGGCACGTTCCAATCCAGCAACGGCAGCATTGCTGGCAACAACAGCGGGGTGTTTGTCGTCTCTGCCAGCTCCGGCAGCGGCAGCAGCTCAGATGCCATACTGCTGGCAGGCACCACACGCCAGCCTGCTGACTTCTCGCTGCACGACTTGCGCATGAGCGTGCTGACCCTGGCTGTGGCCGTGGCTGTGGCCACACTGCTGCAAGGGCTGGCTGTTGGGGCCTGGAAGCTGTTCCGCCTCAACCCGGACAACCTGCCAATGTGAGTGCAGCTCATCAAGTGCAACGCAAGCGCATTGCACTGCGGCGGGCTGCAGCTGCTACAACGTGCCCACTGTGCCTGCTGTTTGTGAATGTATGCATCAATGGTTGATCTTCACCCGAACTGCTGGTTTTCAGCTGCTGCACGGCATCGTATCACAGGCTCCTACCAAAACACACGCCGGCATTGCACTGTCCGTTTGCACACAATTCAGCTGGCTGTTCATTTCACCACCCACACTAAGCCCTGCTGTGTGCTCTGCGCTGTGCTGGGTATACATTATATTATCCTGACCTCTATGTGCAGGCTGGTGCGCTTCCCCAAGCCTCAGCTGCTGATGTACACACTGCTCATGGTGCCTGTCATTTACGGAGCTGCGAAGCTTGTGGCAGCAGCAGGCAGCAGCGGCGACACCAGCGCTGGCGTCGCCTGCATTGTGCTGCTGCCGCTGCCAGTGCTGGCATACTGGGCCTACGTGCTGTGGATCTGGCACACCGACCCGCTGGATGCAACCAGGCGCAGCAAGTCCAGCATCATGCGGGCGTACCAGCGCCCTGCCTCTGCACCCGGCATTGCAGAAGGCCAGGCGGCAGCAGCCAGCCAGCAGCAGCGTGCACAGGCCACGCTCGCCCTGCTGGGGGACCTGGATGACAACCCCACGCTCATCATCCGCGACAGGCGCTCCGGCGAAGATGGGCTTGACGAGATCTTCGATCGCGGCGACCATTCCAGCTCCGATGACGGCGAAGTGGAGCGCAGCAGGCTGCCTGCGAGCCGCCCTACAGCCTCAGGCGCCGGCGGTGCTGCTGCTGGTACTGCTGCCGACGGCATGGCACGCGTGCGATCACAGCGGCAGGTGGCAGTGTCTGTGGAAGCCAGGCCACAGCAGGGTGGCAGCAAGTGGAGGTCGCTGGCATCTGAGGCGGGAGGTGGCTCTGGCAGTGGAGCCAGACCAGCAGGCAACGCAAGCGGCGCCGGCGGCGGCAGCGCCCGCAGCAGCAGGTCCATGGAGGGCAGCAGCCCTGGTGGTGTGCTGGGCAGCAGGTCCAAGGTGCTGCGGGCTGGCAGCCCAGCTGCCCCTGCAGGGGAGGAGCTGGCACCGCAAGGTGGGCGGGACGGAGGTGTGGCTGGGTTGAGGGAGTGCGGCAGGCAGTTTGCACAGCTGCACTCGCATTGCATGGTGTAATGTGCCATTGGCCAAATAACATGCATACGGTTGGAGCCGCAGATCACCTCCTTGAGCATGCATGCAGGCAGCTGCTTGGGACTGCTGTTGTGCATGGCACTAGTACACTAGTCTAACAGCTGTCCGAACCCGTGGCTGCTACTGTTGCTGCTCGCAGCTGGCACGCATCGCCCGGCTCTGCTCAGCTTCCTGCCTGTGTCAGCTCACGACGATGAGATGCTGTCAGCACCCGGTGGCAGTGCTGCACACGCAGGTGGGTGCCATTGCTTGGGAGGGATGTGCGGCTGTGCTGCACTGCAGCTGGAGCTGCCTGCTGATGCTGTCAGTGGTGGTTCTTCAGCATGTGTTGTGCTTGCCTAGCTGCTAGACAAGCAACTTAGCACATGATATCTTGGGGAGGGCTGCTTGAAAGGCCATAGGCTTTGCTTGGGAGGGTGCTAGGCCTGCAAGGGTTGGCAAGATGGGCTTCAGGCCTTTACACTGCAGTTCCGCCACATAGCACACCACAGACTCCATCCCTTGTGTGCTGCCCTCCCCTGCCTGCCTGCCTGCCTGCTGCTGCTGCTGCTCCTGCTGTTGCTGCTTCTGCTGCATGCGCAGAGCTCCGCAGCGGCAGGCCCCTGGCAGAAGGCATTGAGGAGCAGCAGGCAGCAGGCGAGGACTCGCAGCAGGCAGCCATGGCAGCAGCTTGGAATGCTGCGCGCGCCGACTACAGCCGCAGCGCCACCGGCTGGGGTGCCACAGCCACCCGCCCCGCCGATACAGTCTCACTGACTGGCGTTGCCGTTGCCGGCAATGAAGCCCACGGCCCTATCACCCGACAGCAGACGTGGTTTGGAGAGGACGGTGCAAGTGCACAGCAGCAGCAGCAGCAGCAGCAGCAGCAGGGCGTGCATGCGGGCTTCTGCGCAGGCGGGGCTGCAGCGGGGCGCTTCCTGGACCGCTTCTGGTACATGCTGGACGACCTGCTGGGCGATGAGAGGCCCCAGGCACTGGCGCGCGTGAAGCTGCCGATCCTGGTGTTCTACATCGTGAGCAGCGTGCAGCGTGTGCTGACGGCGCTGTTCTTTGGCTTCTACCACTTCTCCTACATCAGCGTGGCCCAGCTAGGCGTGCTGCTCGCGCTGCACGCGTTGTTTGTAGTGTACCTGCTGCTGGTGCGGCCGTATGCATCCAAGCTGCTGCTGGGATCCGACGTTGTCGCGTATGCGTGCGAGCTCACCATCCTCTCGGCAGCGCTGCTGCTGCGGGAAGCGCCGAACAGTAAGGCGCTGCTGCAGGTGCTTGTGGGCTGCTACTTTGTGGATGTGCTGCTGATGATGCTGCCGGAGCTGCTGCGCTACTGCCTGATGGGCTGGCAGTGGTGGCAGCGGCGGCAGCAGCGGCGCCGGGAGGCAGCAGCAGCAGGTGCTGCAGCAGTTGCTGTTGTCAGCCGCGCAACAAGCGGGAAGCCAGGCAGAGAGCTGGGCAACCAGCAGCCGGCGGGTGCCAACGCTGCTGCTGCTGCTGCGGGCCCGCGGGTATCTGATGTGAAGTCTGCAACTGCCGCTGCTGTTGCGGCAGCAGCTGCACTGAAGCTCAAGTCCAAGGAGTAGTACTGTTGGGCGTAGCACTAGATGCTCACATGAGCGTGCAATGCCTGGTGTAGGGAAGAGTATTTAGCAGGTTAGCACAAGCACCCTGCCTGTATGGGAGCTCTAGCCAATACTTTTGGCTATGGTGGCATGTGCAAGATATCATTCGAACGTCTAAGCATGTCTAGCGTTTTTGGCGTCATTACAATATCTTGCATGCAGATCACCTCACCAGTCGCTCAGATTGGGGAGACCATCTGCATGCAGCAGGCCTTGCATGGGAGCTTGCTGGACATTATTGATTGCTTCTTCTGTTCACACGAATTGAGTGTAGGTTCTGCTATGTAGCTCCTGGCTCACTGCCACTATCATTCATCACGCGGTGTTACGCGGCCAGTCAACATCAAAATATAGTTCAATGTGGCCGGCAGTCAACATGCTGACATAGCATCATTGCGCGGCTGTACAGCATGCAGCAACAATAGCTATTGCTGGCGGTGCATGCGGTGCATAGTAACACGCATTGCACTGCATGTAGGGTCTCAGGTGGCGTACGGCAGCCACAGGTTACACCAGCTGAGCTTTGCATACGCAAGGTTTGTTGCCCTGTTTGGCATTCTGTTGCAAGTATCATATGTCACACCCTCCTGTGACAGCTTTGTTTGCTCAACACAGAAGCAAAGTGCATCGTGTCTGGTTGCTAGCATACTGAGCATAGGGTTTATGTGTGCTGCCCAAGGTTTGCAGCATGCTAGTGTGCTTTAGCCTGGTGTACTGCCACCACGCTGCTGTGAACCCATCAGCACATGCACCTCTGTGCCACCTAAAAACAACATGCATCCAGTAACATAAGTTACTGGATGCATGTTGTGTCTTGGTGCTGCGGGGCCGATGGAGACAAGCTAAAACTAAAAAGGTACAATGTTTGTCGCTACTCCAGAGGAGAGGGAGAGGGGGGCGATGACGATGATGACGATGATGATGATGGTGGTGCATATAGTAAGTGCTGGCCAGAGTGGTGAAGTTAAAGTTATAGTGCGGTGTCTGCCCACGGTTTGCAGCAAGCAGGAGCATCTAGGCTACTGTCAACATGCTGCCGTCAACCCATCACACACATGCACGGCTGTGCACTGCATTGGCAACACAGAAACAAACTGCACAGCATGTGCTGGCAAGCGCATTGGGGATAGGGTTGAATGGTGCGGTGTCTGCCCAAGATTTTAGGCGTGCAGGTGTGGCTTTTGTCTGGGGCTGCTGCCACTGTAGTGGCCACTCTAGCTATGCTGTCTCAAACCCATCAGCGCTTGCACCACCAGCTTTCTCCCAGCTTTCGTCATTCCCATTGCGTTGCTTAAAATGGCACCTTATAACCGGTTGGCAATCCTGTACAATCCGCCGTTGCCAAGAACTGTGACAGGTGTGACAACCAATTGCCGTTACACTACACTGTTGAACTGCACTGATATGTCATTGAATCCTCCAGAACAGTCGTCTGCAGATGTGATTATCGAACTTACTGGTCACCAAGGACTTTTCTGATACAAGCCTGCCACGCGCGCTGGCGGGTACAGTAAAAGAGTTCCAACGTGCATGCATGCAGGTCACACGTTACGGGCACAATGCAACATAATGCGTGCTCATACCTAGAAGGGCCCCCCAAGCCATCATGGCTGCTTCAACTTCAAAATGCTGGGTACAAGAGGATGTTACACGTGCAGTGACCTGCAGTTGCAGCAGCACAGTCTTCTGCTCTGCATATAAAAAAAGTTGCCTCTCCAAGCACAGCCAAACTTGCTCCCCAACGACACCCGAGCCGGCAGCATCTACTCCTGCCAATGTGTTGCTGCGTCCAACGTGCCTTACATAATTACTGATCAGGAACAGTCGCCCTACGCCAGCCCCAAAGCTGTTAGCTGCTCCCACAGCGCCTCCTGCAGCGAGGGGTCAAGGTACAACCCCAAGCCCCCAAACACCGCCAGCAGCAGCACAACCTTCACGCGCTTCCGCCTTTTCTGTGCAGCACTGGCAGCGCTGCTGGCATGTGCTTGCGTTTCTGCCTCTGCAGGCCGCAGCAGCAGCGCGCCAACCACAGCGCCGAGGAGCACAGCCAGCACTGTGGAGGTGAGGCAGATGACGTTGTAGGGCATGCTGAAGTCTGGCACTGCCAGGGGTACCACGAGGCTGGGGCTGTACACCTGCAGCAGCAGCAGCAGCAGCGGCAGCAGCAGCAGCAGAAAGAGGGTGTTTGAGCTGGTTCGGCAGCCGCTGCGGCACACCAAAGTTGTACGGACCAGGGAGCAAGTTATGCTTGATGCAGTGTTGCACATGGTGACAAGCGCACGAGGCGCCACCATACAGCTGGCACTGGCGGGGTCTGGGCGCCCTCCCCAGCACTGACACGCTGCCACTTCAACATGCTGGAAAGCCCCTAGCCCCTTGGTCTGTTTGCCACAAGGTGTACGGCATAGCAAACAACAAAGCAGCAAGTCATCAGCAGCACACCTGCCACGCAACAGTCAGCACTCATCCATGGCAAAGCTCAACATGTGCCAGGCGTCGCACCTGCACGGGCCGTACTGCTGCCAGTGCCTGCATCAGCGGGAGCTCCTGCTGCAGCTGCTGCTGCTGCCATGTCTCTGCCCCATCTCCCGTGTAAACATGCCAGGCCCAGCTACTGCTGCTGCTGCTGCTGCTAGCATCTCCTTGCTGACCTGCTGAGCTGCCGCTGGTTTGCAAGCTTGTCAGCCCTATCGTCACCTGTGCTGCCGGCACATCAAACCCCCTGTGAGCATCGGGAGGGTACTCTGCTACTGTCAGGAATGCTTTGCTGAACTGAGCTGACAAAGTAAGGGTCCTGGCTGCCGCAGGAAGGGCCAGGCACATGTTCAGCACAAGGGGCCGGGTTCTGTCCCGGGCGGGGGTGATGTGGCGGTGGGTGAGCAGCGCATCTAAGCTGCGGGGCTGTCAGCAGCAAAGTTTGTGCAGATGGCAGGTACGATTAGGCAGACAGCAGCAAGAAGGCAGGCAGTACAACAGCAATGCCAGTGCCGCATGAGTGCTGTGACTAGGTGAGGTGTGGAGCTGCTTGCAGTGCCGCTACCAGCACATAACATATGCAACAGGTGATGCAACAGCAGCAACAGGTTCGTCCCAGCATGAAGACCCACTTCAGACCCTAGGCCAACAGGTACTACAACGCACAGCAGCAGACATACAGCAGCAGACATGCAGCCTACATCTCAATGCTGCTCGACAGCTGCTCAGAACCTCACCTGACCATCAATGCTCAGCTGCAGCGTGTGCAGCCACACACGGATCTGCCACGGCACAACTTGGAAAATACACACGCTGATATTTCTGCCATCGCCTGCTGCTGCTGCCGCCGCTGCTGCCTGCTGTGCCTGGTGGACCTCCAGAACCATGCCTCCATGCAGGCTGCCGCTGCCTGCTATGTAACGCGTTACAGTGTAGCGAGACTGCTGCTGCTGCTCAGACAGCAGTTGCTTGCTGTGGCTGTCTCCTGGTTTCCCCCCAGCTGCCCACTGCAGCCGGAACAGCCGCTGTGCACCTGCTGCAACCGCATCATGCGCAGGTGACAGCAGGTCATACACATACATGACTTGAGCCGGCTGTTGCTGCCCCTGCTGCCGCCGCTTCTCGCTTGCATTGAGTGTGCTGTGTGTCAGTGCTGCTGCTGCGTCAGGAGCGGGGCTCAGTTCTACCCCAGGCCCTGACCAGCTGGCAGCTCTGGCAACACGGCGCAAGCGCCGCCTGCTTCTCTGCTGCTGCTGCTGCTGCTGCTGCGATAACTCTGTGCGTTCTGCCTCAGCAGCTGTGTCTGCCACGTCACTGCTATCTTGTTCAGCGCGGCTGTCGCTGCTGCTGCCGTCGCTGCTGCTGCCGCTGCATGCACCCTCATCTGCATCTGCCGACGCTGCTTCCAAGCTGTTGCTGCTGTCTGGCACATTGTGCTTTTTGTATGCAGGAATGCGCCACTGCAGCTGGACGTTACTTTGCTGCTGCTGCTGCTGCTGTTGGGGTTTGTCAAGGACTGGCAGGCGAACATACACGCGGCTCTGCTGTGCTAACGGGCACGCCTGCTTCACTTCACTGCCCAGCAAAGCAGACAGGTTCACATCTGCAAGCACAGCAGGAAGCTGCTGCCTGGCTGTGCCGCTGCTGCTTATTGTAGCTGGGTGTGTGCCGGGAGGTGGCCGTAGCACCAGAGTAAGGCTTTGAGTCAGCGTGCTGCGCAAGGGTTGCAGATCTGCATTGCGCTCGACTATCAACGACACCTGCATAGAGTGGTGGTCTGTGCAGGGGCCGCAGCACAAAGACACCACCGCAGAAGCACAGCAGCAGAGCAGCAGCAGCAGGCAGGCAGGCGAAGAAAGCAGTGACAGGGCGATCAGCAGACATAGTACTGTACAATCACGACGCCCCACATAGCACTGCCAGTGCACATGCAGCCATCTCGCCGCCGCTGATCATAAGGAGGCACACCAGCAGAGCTGCTTGGGGTGCACGTCAATGATGCTTGCATGCTGCAGCAACCGATCCATGTGTCCAGGCACTGCAGCAGCTGCCGCTGCCTCACCTGCCCCAAATACAACTCTCCTGTCAGCCAGCAGCGCACCCAACCCGGCAGCGTCCCTGCAGGGCATGCGCAGCAGCAGCAGCAGCAGACACCCACCCTTTGTTGAGCCACCAGCGTATGCATGCAGCAGCAGGCAGCGTGGTGCACCTCTTCGGACTTTACGCAGCATCATGGTGCTTGCCAGTCTGCAGCAGTGTCTCACGCGCCCTGGTGCATAGCACGCGGCTGCCACATGTGCGGCACCCATGCCTGCTGCAGTTGCACTGCTGTGACCTCACCTGCAAGGCAGTAGCTTGAGCCAGGGAGTGAGGTTCTCAGTGCAGGACGCCTCCTGCGGCAGCGAGGCAACCAGCACATGCTGCCGGGCAGCAGCAGGCACCCAGCTGCTGCCTCCTGTGCACACGCTGCTACCACTGCTGCTGCTGCCGCTGCATGTTTGGGAGGCTGACACGCCTGCGCTGCTGCTGCATGCCTGCTGGCCTAGCTCGCTGCAGCTGCTCATAGCGATTGCTTGTGTTGCTGTTGCCTCCGGCCGCGCCACAAAGTTGAGGGAGGCGCAGAACAGGCTGCCAAGTGCATGGCTGAGGGTGCCCCACTGGCCCGCCAGGGATGCAGCAGGTAGCAGCGGGCTGAACTTTGCCACAAACTCCTGCAAGCACATGCAGAGTGTCGCAGTTTGATGCATAGCACAGCATGCAGAGTAGAGTGAGGTGCATCGCATGCAGCATTGTTGTCTGTTCCTTGCCTCCTGGGTGGCCTGGCACGATGATGAATGTGCTGGCCTGTGCGTGGCTGCTGCCATGCTTGCCGCCTGCCGCAGCGTTGAAGCAAGCACAGTGTGCAGCAGCTTCCACTATAATCCAGTGCCACAACAGCCGATGTTGCATGAGTTATGCCTGCAGGAGTGCAGCCAGGGAAATGACACTGCTGCAGCTGCAGTGCGTTATGCACTGCGCTGCACGTCGCTGTTTCCTGTGGCTCTCACCGCTCCTGCAGGCTTGGCTTGCAGCACTGGCTGGCCCCAGTGCTGGTAGTGCTGCAGTCACAACGCCACCACGCATCACCATTGACGGCACGTGTATAGCGAGGATGATTTTTCTGTATGCCTGGTATTGCTGGCACAGAGGAGGTGCTATAACAGTGAGAGTTGATTGACGTGGCATAAGTGACATTATGGCTGGGTGCGATTTTGCCTATTCTGCAGATGCTGGCTTGCTGCATATGCAACTTATGACCAGTTCCAGCTGCTGCTTGCCAGCAGCACAAGCCAGCATGCGTCCTTATGCTGCAGTTGCTGTCGCGACCCCCATCAGCACTGCAATCCAACCAGCATGGCAACACTGATGTTGTGCTCATGCTTTCTGGCCACTCACCCATCTGCCCTGCGTGAGAGACAGTTGAAACTCATTAAACAATGAAGCAGACACCAGCTGCCCTACTGCCTTTGGGAAGATTGTGTAATGCCGCAGAAGCGGTGCTGTCTGGGTGAATTGAAAGTGCACCTGCAGCCACAGCAGCAGGCACACCGTCAAAGGATCGCGTACGCGAGCGACACCTGATGGTTCTGCAGCAAAGGGGATGGCACGGGACACAGCAGCTGCAGAAGGTTTGGCAGCGCAGTTGCTGGCTTACAGCATTGCTTGCAACCTCACCAGCACCAGACCGTTTGCAAGTGGCTGTACAACTGCTTCCTCAGAGTAGCTCTCCTGTCAACACGAATCAGAAGTTTTTGTATGAGCTGAAAGCGCCTATAAGCACGTCAACAGCTGGACACGTGCTTCAACTCGCCTGCTGGGCTACTGCTGCAGCACTGTGGCAGGAGCTGCTGCCAAGCAGCAAGCACACCGCCACCAGCACTGCCCAGATCCTGCTACACATGAATACTGCTTACGTAACGATCATCAGCGTCTGAGTTTGGTGGGAGCAGCGTCTAGATCTTCGACCTTCCTTCAAGCAGCACACGGGTGACAGAAATACAAACGGGGCACAGACATCGCATCTTCTGAAAGCCGTTACAAAGCTAACAGTGTGTTGATCGATGCAAAGCACAAGTTTTGCCTTGAGCTTTTGGCGACGCCGGGCATGATAGCAGTACATTGTCAGGTGCACAGCCAGAAGACCAGGGGGCGCACCACAAGCCACCGACCAAGAGGGGGGGGGGGGGGGGGGGGGGGGGGGGCGGGGGGGGCGGTGCACTTCCGCGCGGCCGGAAAGGGGTTCCACGATCCCAACCATACTGCAGCCACTGCCCATGCGGAAGCCACTTGTTGCATGGGGGAGGGGGCGCTGAAAACCACGCCCCCCCCCCCCCCCCCCCCCGCCAGCGCTGTCAGTGGCTTGTGGTTCGACCCAGACCACCGCGATGCTTGGCCGTTATATACCTAAAGATCAGACAAGTTTCCATTGCACATTGCTGCTTGGCGCTGCTTGGCTGTGATGCGTTCGGCAGTGTGGCATCACAACAAGCTGAGTAGAATAGACAAATATGTCACCAGATGGTGGCTGGCACGGTTGTAACATGGCAGTTTTTGGTTGTGCACGCATCAAGAAGCTGACTTGGTGCAATGTTGCAGCGCCAAGTAGAGCAGTGCTACCTGCAATACTTGATAGCATGTGAGCCATCAAGCATATCAGCATGCAGGAAGGTGTTAAAACGGAGAGTCTGCGGTGGCAAGTAAGCATTCGACCAAAATGGGAGTCAAAATGTGCAAAGTACAAGTACAAATTCAATGGCCCTCAATACTAAACAGCTGTACGAACCCATACCTCAGGACAACTTTGCAAGCAAGCAAATCAAAACTCGGCAAACACTGCAGGCAGCGCACGGTTGGCATGTGCCAGTGATCACTAGTCACGCTCATGCGACAGCACAAACATGCGACCTTGCCAGAGCAGGTATGGACAGCCGGCATCAGTCATTCCATAACCAACTGCTCTATACATCAGCCTATGCAAACACGACCTCATGCAAACTTGATGGGTTCTCCATAGGGACACCAGCAATACCAGCACTTGCTCTATGCACCGTGCTCGCCACCCTGCCCCAATGCCCACCATCTACCCCGGTTACCCTGCTGTACAAGGTATAGACCAGTTGGGGCACCATGAATGGCTGCTGTTGCCTCACGCTCCTGGCGGCAACAAGCTCGCGTTGCACAGCGGGCATGCTGGCAGCCTGGAGCAGTCGCTGGAGGACAGGAGCCACCTGACAGCAGCAGCAGCAGCAGCAACATTGTGAACGTCAATTTAAAACCTGCCAGTGGCATGTAGTGGCGTGTAACTGCTGCTGCGTGCTCCCTGTCGTTCGCTGCTGCTCATTGCTAGGCCTGCGGACAGCTCAATCCACCAGAGCACAGCCACACTGTTGCCAGTCACGGCTGCTGTTGCTGCCTCCATGCCAGGCCTGCAGCCTCCACTCTGCCAGCAGAGTGTGCCCACCTGTCAATGCACTCGACGTGGTACCTGTGCTTGCAGGGCAGCACCCGTACCACATCCCCACCCGCATAGTCCTCACAGCATATGCTGCAGCTGGCGCCGCTGCTCCCGCCTGCCTCCAGCAGCTTTTCCACCAGCTCCTGCTTCTCTACACAGCCGGTGCAGCTGATGTGCTGCTGAGACAGCCGCTGCTTGAGTTCATGTGGGGTAAGCTGCTCTAGCCCTGCGCGCGTCATCACAGTGTCCATTGGCAGCTTCTGTAGCACGCTGACCACCTGCAGCCAGCAGGGAACAGAGCAGGACGCAACACAGACGAGGGCTTTAGTACCGCAATGCAATATACAGCTGCAGCGTGTGCAGCTGCTCGTCATACGAGCACCTGCTGAGCAGCTGCGGTGCTGACGGGCAGCACACGCCCTGTTGATACAGAAGCAGGTTACAAAGCACCACACCCAGCAGCACAAGTGACATCGCAGCGTCACAGTGGCTGCGTCTGGCAAGTGAGTAGGACTAGTTGAGGTTTACAGCACTGCTGCTGGCACAGGTTTGCAATGCTGCTGCTGCTGTGTTGGGTGGTGCTTGAAAGAGACAGCAGGCAGCAGTATTCTGCTGCTTTGCACAGCGGAGCCCAGCTATGCACCCTGACTCGCCTGATCCCAGCGCTGCTGCCGCTGCTCTGCTGTCCTTGCCTGCTGCTGCTGCTGCTGCTGCCCTGGATGCTGCGCTCCTGCTGCTGCTGTTGTGCCGCCCTGCATGCCAGTGAAGAGCAGCTGGCGTATTGTTTGGCCTATGCGCGTTGAAGCCATCTGCACCACCCAGACCAGCGAAACAGCCCAGGGCGTCAGTCCAGGATTTGGCAGTCCAGCATCTCTTGCCCAGTGCTTGTGTATCCGCTACTCAAGCATAAGTGTTTGACTGTGCTGCAATTTGTGGTGCATCAGCACGGCCTGACCATCGCGTGCATGCATCATTCCCTTGCAGAAGTGGAGCCAGCACTTGCGGGCACGCTGGCTGTTGTTGCTTTGCTCGCGAGCCTCACTGAGCATGACTGACGTGATGTTGCTGATGCATTGCTTGAGCATGCAGCTGCATACCTGCCGCCACATATATATAGTCGCTGCAGCCATGCCAGCTGCTACCAGCAATGTCAGCAGAACTGCCAGCCAGCCATCTCCTGCAATGGAGGTCACCTGCAGGACGAAGAGCTGGGGCAGGGTCTGTGAAACCCTGGTCGGTCGGCAAGCATGGCTGTATTGCTAGTACGTAATGTAATTGACCAGGAAGTGCAGAGCCATCACCAAGCCAGGAATGCAGCCTGATCTTTCGCACACATTCAGGCGATAAAAAATGGCACGTTTCAGTTGATTCTGAAACACGCCACAACAACCACGCGGCTGGCAAACTCACTTGGCATCACCAGACACTCACCACGTGCACTATGCCTGCAACCAGCTGGGGTATTCCACCGTTCAGCAAGGCAGGCAAAGCAAACATCAACAGGGGCCCCAGAAACCAGTTTTGTCCACTATCACTGAAATTAACAAAGAATATCATCTTGAGACCAAGCAAGCGATACGATTAATGCTGGTTGCAACAAACACATCAACCAGCTTAGAAACTGTAAGGCACCCGTCACCGACCAACTCTTCAGCAATAACACTGGCTTTCAACCAGTTTCGCTCAATGAGAGGAGCTGTGGGCGGTGGGAATACCAGCGGACACCTGTCAGGCTGGCATGACATAGACCTGCCTATGGCAGAGCACTAGCCGAACTTGCTAAGGGAAGTGGCGGTGATCTGCTGAAAGGTCGCGAGAGATTCGTGCAGGGCCGCTTTGACCTGTCTGACTAGTCCAAATCAACTCTGCATTCTGCAGCAGCACGGCTGGCACATGGCGTCACTGCCAGTTGTCACACAATCACCCTGCAGCCTTCTCAGCAGCAGGGCGTACATACCTGGAAGACCTGCAGAGCGCATGGTGGTGCGGGCAGCAGCTTTTGAGGTGATCACAGCTGCAGCCACTGGGGGCCGGGGTGTGGCACAACAGCTGGGCACAATCTGGACTGAGAATTGATGACTGTGATAAGACAATACTATGCTGCTCTTAGACTGCAAAGAACCAAAACAAGTGCATACCTGCGCACCTTGAGCACGGCTGGACAAAGATAGCCCCGCCCACGCTCCCCTGATGATCTGATTGGGTTGGGATGCCATGCAGGCAACGCTGTCGTCAGCATAGCATCATGCGATTGCCGATATAAGTTGGGTTGGTTCCTTGTAACTGCTGCCTCAGGGATGCTTCAGCTCAGCAAGTGGGTTATGGTCTGTTGTCATGCAGTGGCTGTGCACGGAACTACTGAGTGCTGTTGCACTTGCAGGCAGGGGGCGCTGTACTGCAGGACGCATAACATTCACTGTATCACCAACTTTCCCGTGGGATATTAATTTCCATGGCGGGGTCCAAACGGTCAAACTTGTTTTCAGCGGGCAGTCGGTCTTTATTACCCGAAGTGTCCAGAGCCCTCCAGCAGCAAGTGGTGAACAGCGGTGCAACACATGGCATGTTCTTGTTGTTTGCAGGGCTGTCAAGTGCCGTTGCCAAAGCCTGTGAAGATAGTGGGCTGTGGCAGCTGTGGTGTTGACTACCTTGCCTCTGTAGCGGTCTACCCAAAGCCAGATCAGAAGTTACGCACAGATGCTTTGGAGGTGCGTGGGCACAATCCATGCCTGGGGTACGTCACTGCGTCTCTCTACAGCTCCGCAGCTGCTGCAGCAGCGGGTGCGGAAGCAGTTGCAACAGCGGCAGCCAGCCAGCTGCCAAGCAATGCAAGAAAGGGGCGCTAGGGGTTCAGCCACGACAATTTCAATTTGTTGCCGGTCATCTTGGAGGCATCACACACGTGTTGCTTGTTGACTTCAGTGCAAAGGATGCTACGGCTGCACTGCTGCCATTGCAGGTTCAAGGTGGCGGCAACTGCGCCAATGCACTCACAGCAGCAGCGCGCCTGGGGCTCAAGCCCACCATAGTGACAAAGGTACACACTGTACAGCAGGCTGCAGCAACATGTGTGCAATCCCAGCAGATTTTGTGATGTGCCAGCACTACATGACACTGACGGCGCTGCATGTCACACCTGCCACTGTCTGCAGCAAGATGTGGTTTGACAGGAGCTGCAGGTGCTTGTGTATCGCGCAGATGCAGCAGCTGTCACTGCAGCAGCAGCAGCAACTTAGCATGGTGCTGTTTGCCAGCCAGATTGCACAGAAGCTCCGCCAGGAGCCGCAGTGACACATCACCCACCACCTGTTTGGCTGCCTGCTGTTGCAGATTGGTGGCGATGGCCTGGGTGATGGAATCTTGAGGTGTGTGGGCCTCTCACCTGCATGTTGCCGCTCTGTTCAACCCCAGGCAATGACACCTCGAGTTGCGAGCCCTGCAGCTTGCGCAGCCCCTGTAGTTTGTCATCGTGACATTTGTATGACCCATCAGGGCAGCTAATGTCGTTATTGCACAGCGGAGGGGTGCAGGTGTAGGATGCTTTGATGGTGTTATTATAGCAGTTGACCGGTGCTGGGGGTGTCGGGGGGGCTGCTGCTGCCGTACATGAGGTCTGCAGCTGGTGGTGTGGCTTTGGGTGCACTTCCTTGCCCGGCACGTCAGCCTGTCTGTCGGCATCATGAGAGCCGCGGACGGCTGCCGTGCGTGCTGATGCTTCGGCTAACTGTGCACGGCTTGCTGCTCTTGCTGCTTTCGCTGCGCGCAGTGAGCTTCACGCTGACGGCATCGACACGAGCCTGGTGCTGCGTGCGACTGGCCATCCTTCCCCCTTTACATACATCATAGTTGACAGAGAAGGTGCGCTGGGTGCGGTTGGTAGGGCTTGCGGCAGTTGGTGAACGTTTATTGGTTTCCAGGGCCCCCGGGGGGGCCGGAACCCTACTGGCTCGCCACCACAGCACAACTGAGCAACCCGATTGTCCGGGCCACGGGCCACTGCCTCACCAGCAAAGCACGTCACAACACCCTATACAGGAGGTGCCCAGCACCCGGACCAACAAAGCAGAGGCCTCTACCAACGCCCCCTGGACGTTACTCCCTGTGGGGGGGGCGTTACTCCCTGTGAAATGGGTTTACTTTGAAGGGTTGAATCTGATGTTTACTCGTGTGTGCAGTGGCGGGTAAACGTGTTTACTCCCTGTGTGCAGCGCGTAAACAATGTTTACTCGATGGGTTTTACTTGAAAGCAAACGTAGTTCACTCGGGATAACCATCTACTACTGTCACTCGGGGTAACCATCTACTCGGCGTAAACGTTTACTCCAATCGAGTAGCGTAAACAGAGGTTCACTCGCGGAACGAAACGTTTACTCGACGACAACACGTTTACCCGCGTCAGCCTGCAAGGTTCACTCACAGGATTGCACTACCAAGCGGTGCAGCTGTCATTGTGCTTGGCACAGCATGACCAACCGCCACACCAGTTGCATGCTGCATGCTTGCTGTTGGCAATACAAGCAACAACATGAGCATCTCACAACATCTTTGCTGATGCGACATACTAGCACGGAGCGGGGCGCGAGGCGCAGGTTGCGCCGGCAACTGTTGCGCCTGTTGCGCCTTGTGATGCGCCAAGAGGCCACGGTCTGGCGCAGGTTGCGCCTGTACTGTAATGCAAAGCCCTTGTTACGTTTTACATTGGAATCGGCAACAGAACTGTACTTTAAGCGCTTTACGAGCTAATAATTAGTTTGAGAATCTAAGAATCGCTTAAAGTATTATTAGTTTGAGAAGGGCGCTCGGCCTCGATCCGACTTCCATGTGGAAGCACGGACCGACAGTCGCAGCTGCCCAGCACCGATGCCTTGAAGCAGAGCCATGCAGGTCGCAAAACGGTTGCATGTATGTGTCCATGAACTAAGTGCAGAGTTGGACGCTTTAATCATAGCATTGTGGAACAGCTGGGCACACTTGAGCCAGTACTGCCACCACAGCAGCAGCAGCAGCAGCAGTGTGGGGCTGATGCATGATGTATAGGTAGGTAGAGGCCCAGCAGCAGCAGATAGGGAGTTGTAACACTGTGTTAGGCCTCGTAGACACGTTGAAAGCAAGCGCCTGGCCGGATTTTCCCGGTATCCAAGGGTAAAAACTAGTTGCGCCAGTTGCGCCATACTTGCGCCCGATGCGCCTGAAGGCATGCGCCTTGCGCCCACGCGTTTTAGGGTGCGCCCCGCACCGTGCATACTAGCGCTTGACAGCAACACACAACTGCTTGCAACCCCTCCATGGCCAACCACAGCAATCAAGTAACATGCACAACAGCTCTTGTCGATTATACCCTATCAAGCTGTCAACCTTTGCATCAGAAGAGGTGATCACCTCAAAGATTGCAGTGCACGGCACGTGTTGTGTGCACACGTCGCTTTGAACCGGTCATCAGATAGTCATAGCAGTACTTCACACGACATGCAAAGTGCTACTCCAAATGAGCACATGTACAGAGCTGCTTCAGCACGTCAACATGCCGCGCGCATGCCCGCATCTCAGAGCAGGTGAAGCGAAATAGCCTTCTTGACAAGGCTGCTGGGCATGCCCGTCACCAGCCGCTGCTCCAGCACATCTCGCTTGCTTCAGGACACACACTTGATTGTTGGCACTGTACACGCCATTGCTGACGACTTCACCTGCAGGCAGTGGCAGCATTTCAGCAGCAGACACCATTGAGAACTCACGCCTGGAGCATATGGCGTCACATTGAGTCGTGGTGCCTAAAGCGTTAATGCTGCGTGTCGCCGCTGCTGTGAGGTTGTGGTGCGCCGTCAGCTGCAGTCAGTCAGTCAGTCAGTCAATTTGTCTGGTCACAGGCCAGGCCAGCTCACCTTGCCGATATTGACCACGTCCAGCGCGTTCATGCTGCTGATCAGCAGCACAGTGGCAGTGGCAGTTCTGACTGCAGCGAGGGCCACCTACAGCTATGTTGGCACAGCAGAAGGGCATAGCGGCAGGGTGCAGCACATGGACGCAGTAAGTGATGGACAGCAAAGTGTTGTCGAAAGCTCCGTCAGCTGCCACTAAAATGCTGCAAACAGACACACCAGGCAGCGTGCGCGTGACATGTCCATTGACATCACACCCGGGTCGACAGCAGCCATATCCTGAGCCGCTGTAGCTGCTGCAGCGCTGCAGGAGCGCTGTCAGCCGCTTGCTGAATGCCCGCAGCAGCAGCCCTGCCTCCCTTGCGCAGCTTTCCCGCAGGTCCAGACCCAGCTGTGTATAAGTTGGGTGCAATCTGCTGCTGCTGCCGCTTACCCTGCCTGCAGTGTAAGCCAGCGCAGCATGCTGCTCACCTCTTCGCTGTCAGGTTGGAGCTGTAGTCACTGCCAGCACCAGCAAGATTGCCGTGTGCTGGTGGAGATGCGCCTGTAAATGCAGCAGGCAATGGACATGGCACAGACAAGACAGGCGAATGATGCACAGGTCTGGCCAGCAAACCTACAGACGTGCCTAAAATCACACAGGTCTGCAGCATTCACTAGTCGCACGATACACACTGCTCAGGCACACAGCGTTGAAACTCCGAAGCAGCAGCAATGTCTGAAGAGGTTCAGCAATGTCTGAAGAGGGTCACCTCGTACGTTGGTGAAGTGCAAGAGGCCCTCGTTGCAGGTGCTATGCGGCTGCAGGGCAGTTGGTTGGGTGGCACGGAGCTGCCAGCACGTCCGCCTGCTGCATGCTGCTTTCAGCAACGTGTTTCCGCGACGCAGTTTTCATTCAACGGCAAATGATCAAGCAGTCCAGGCTTGCAGCTGCACGTTCATAGCGTGCTCGACGCGAACCATCTGCGCCTGTAGCAGGTGACCTGCCGCAGGTCGGGAGCTGTGACTTGCTTGCGTGCGCCTTACAATGCTTAGTTCACAAACCAATGGTATATACAGCACATAGCTGTCGACGGGCTTGCATTCATGGCCTCAAGCAACTGACAGGCAGTCTAAGTTCTGTCATAAGTTGTGACACTTTTGTTGTTCACTTGTCGAGCCTTTGACCCTGTTGAAGACGTGTAACACCTTATACCGCGGTCAAACATTCGTCGTTGTGCCATACAACGTATCCCTTAGTACCATTATTGTGCCTGCCAGGGTAAAGCGTGTACCCGTCGAGTAAGGCTAATACCCACCTGAGTAAACAGACGTTGGCGCACTCCGAGTAATCAGTGTTTGACACCGAGTAAAGTCCACATCACGCGTTTACTCGCCAGGGTAAGCAGTTACTCAGCCGAGTAAACAGGCTTTGTGGTTTACTCCGAGTAAACCCCCATGCAAACCCCCAAACCTGGGGTAACGTGCCGATTAAAACCCCCCTGGCGTTGGTAGCCCCTCCTAGAAGTTGAACCCCCACACCCCCTTGGTGTGCTACAGAGGGGGTGTGCTACACCCTCTTGGTGTGCTTTGGATTCCGTCGACATGAAGAGCACTTGCCTCAGGCACGCCTATTGCATGCCTGTTGCACGCTCATTGCCATCAATTGCAAGCTTATTGCAATTTCATTGCATTGCCGTTGCATTCCCGTTGCATGCACGCTCTGGCGGAATTGCATCGAAAGGAAACCCTATGCTGCCTTGCTGGCAGTAATTTCTTGTACGTATGTTAAACCGTTATCCCATGCAGGCGGCACCCGCACATGCATCCACACGCCTGGCGCGCCGATGGTTCCCGAGGAGATGACAGCGGAGCTGATCAGGCATGCGCTCGATGGCGCTGCTCTGGTGTACTTTGATGGGCGGCTCACTGAGGCAGCGCTGCTGCTGGCGCGAGCAGCCAGGGCTGCTGGCGTGGCTGTGCTGGTGGAAGGGGAGCGGCTGCGGCCAGGCTTGCAGGAGCTGCTGCAGCAGGCTGACTACGTTGTGACGTCAACACACTTCCCGCAGGTGACGCGTTGGTCTCCAGCAGGGAGTCAGCAGGCAGCTACTAGCCCCTAGTAGGGGCGCTGCGGCAGCCTTCATGGCTACCAGCAGTTGTGTGTGGCAGTCGCAGGAGGCAGCAACTTCCGCCAGGCAGCAAAAAGGTTGGGCAGGCTGTGCTCCGCAAGTGTTTCATGGCACAGCTTGTGACAGTGGGTGGCCAGTCCTCACCTGGGACTGGTTTGCTCTGTCACTTGGCATCATCATGATGATCAGTACACCTGCCATGACATCAGCCATTGCATCACAAGCACCTGGCGCAACCTTGTGCATGCTGCCTCTGCCTGCAATGCTGTGCAGGAGTGGACAGGGGAGCAGTGCATTGGGGATGCCATGTTGGAGCTGGCAGTGCGCCTGCCCAGGGCCCGCATGATCATCACAACACGCGGCGCCGAAGGCAGTGTTTGCTTGCTGCGGCAGGAGCATGGCAGCCAGCAGGTGCGGAGTGGAGGCCAGCTGGAAGCGCTTTTGTTGCCTGGCTGGTGTGCTCAAATGAGAGTGCAGCCACTACTGATGCATTACTGTAATATGACGATGCTTGTTACGCTGTCTTACACTGCAAAAGAAACAATCAAAATGCATAGCTGCGCGCCTTCAAGCAGTGCTGGATCAGGAGAGCCCCGCCCACGCTTTCCTGATGCTCCGAGTGGGCTGCCACTGCATGCTCGCCACTGCTCCAGAATATTCAGACCTGTGGTGGCACACAGCGCCAGAAGAGCGCGTTTGCGAGCTCAGACCTAAATACTGCCTGTGCATTTGATTTGAACACTGCAGGACCCGCCATTTGAGCGATGCCTGCAGGACGTAATACACGAGCTCACCAGCCAGATAACAGGCATGAGCAGCAGCAGCAGCAGCAGCAGCAGTAGCAATGGCGGCAGCACAACAGACCATGTCTGTGTCAGCAGAAATGGCATTGCCATCCAGCCAGCACGTGTGGGATCAACGTCAGGCAGCATGCGGCTGCAATTCAGCAGCAGCAGGAACAGCGGTGCTGCTGAGGCATATGCACAGGAAGCTGCCAGACAAGCAGCAGAGCTGAACGCTGACGCCAGCAATACGCAGGGTTACACCATGATACAGCAGGTAAGAGCTGCTCGGCCTGCATTTTGTTGTCGCTTTGTATCATGTTGATCTGCACCTTGCATGTGCAGCATGGCATGGAATGCCAGGTAGTGCTCAACCAGCGCGTCGCATCGCCCTGGTGCACCGCTCCGAGCGGAAGTCCCTGTGCTATTTCGCTTACGCTGCACTTTTCATGATGCTACATGCATGCACATGCCAGCCATGCCATACAAGTGCATATGCCAGCTACGCCACACAAGTGCATGGTCCTGCTTGATTTGTGTTCAGGCCTCTGCTGCTGGTGCCGCCATACGTACCCTTGCTGTGCAGGCAACAGCAGAGGGCAGCACACACAGCAGCCCAGTGGCGCAAGTGTTTGTGGCGTCAGCAGCAGGCCTCCCGGCAGAGGCAGTGGCAGACACCACAGGTGCAGGCGACTCGTTCATAGGCTCTGTCATGTATGGCATCACCACAGATATGTCGCCAGACAAGATAATGCTGCTGGGAGCAGTCGTAGCAGCTTGCAAGTGCACCGCACTTGGCGCGCGCCCTGGGCTGCCCACACGCCAGCAGCTGACGCCACAATTGCTGGTTGCAGGGCAGAATAAATGAGCTGTAGAGTAACAGTTAGTGAGCTGTGATTGTTGCAGGACTTTGCAGACATCACAAACCAACGGCGCACTGAGCCTCTCCAGTTCCAGGGCTTCAGACATGCAGCCAAATGCTCGCTGGCGTCACATCATGTGGTTTGTTTTGCTTACACGGTGCGCTCCAGCCTGCGAAATACCATCAACAGCAGCACTGGGCTTGGCACGCTCTCCTTCAGCAACAGCAGCAGCAGTACACCGGCTGTGCACCAACGGACGTTTCTCAAGGACAGAATCAATATGTGACTCCCAAGTATATATTTCATCGTAAGAGCCGGTGGCTAGCGCTGAGCTGCCACAGCAAAGAGTTTGGGGTGTTCGAATGGCTGACGCGAGGCATCCGTTGAAGGGCAACGTCTCCAAACTTTCAATTGAATAGTTTTGCACGGATTTGCATGAGCTGCAACTCTGGGGGAGACAGAAAAACGCCGTTGTCATCAAAACGTTTGAACACAGGTGCAGAAAGGCGTCGCCTGACTGCGCACCTCGGCAATGGCATTTTGCTATAGTGAACAAGGGCTTATACGATCATGTATGTTCTGCAGCTTGTCGCCTGTGGCCAGTACTTCCAGCAATCACATTTGCATCACAGTGTCTTTCTTCGCTGGCTTGAACCAGCACCTATGCGTTGTGCCTATTGATCAAAAATAGCTCCGGAATTTGAATAATCAAGCAGCGTGCATTACATGCCTGCCGCTGCCAATTGCAGAGACAAGCAGTAGACCATAGCAGCAGTGGGGCAGTTGAGGAGAAGCTGCTGCACCAGGACACAGCCCAGCAGGGCAGCATGACCTGATACTTGTATCCAGTTCAGTGAAAGCCGAGCTGCTTCACTGGACCAATGAATCAATACCAGTAAGCCAAGTCCAAGGCCATCACAAAGGTCACAACATCGCGGACTGCAGGATGCAGCTGACCACCTGCTTGACATGTTTCATGCAGCATATACGAGAAGATAGGCAAGGGCAAGCATTCTGTTGTCTACAAGGGCAGAAAGAAGAAGAGCATCCAATACCATGCCATCAAAAGTGTGGACAAGAGCCAGAAGGCTCGGGTGCTGCAGGAGGTATGCTCAACTAGCCAGCTCAAGCAGCACCCTCGCTGAATGGCAGCTGTACGGTCACCTAGCAGCAAAAGTGACTCGAGCACCGTAAGTGAAGTGCACCGCACAGCCGCACCTGCAGTTATGGGCCGCGCCAGCATCGTTAGACTTTGCCAGTTCCACGGATGTCTGCTCACGGTCAACGGCATGGTAAGGCGTGTGCTATTATCAACATCCCGATGGACAGCCTTGCGATGGAAGATTCCAAGGTTGCTGGGGATGCAGGCGTCACCACCTGTAGCTCTTGAGATCTGCTTGCACCGTACTGCGGACATGCTGGCGTGTTTTCCTGCAGGTTCGAACTATGCATGCGCTGGATCACAAGAACATCCTCAAGTTCTTTGCATGGTGTGTATGCAGTGGCCGGTGATGCTGATGGTTGCAGTAGCAAAATCTGCTGCCATCTGCTGCAGCATCCAGCTTCACAGCAGCCATAGTGCCACAGGAGCATGAAGCAGCAGCACACGCTTCAAGGCAGCATTTGGGCAGCGCAGCACTAGCAGCAAGCAGCAATCAGACCGATTCATACAGTGTCACGGCCATGCTCTGGACCGTGGCAGCAGGCTGCAGTTGCCTGGCATACGTTTGCCGGAGCTGCTGAGCAGACAGCAGCAGCAACACACAGTGAACTCATACGACGTGAAGGCACAAAGTGTTAGAACACCATGCCACGCATCAGCATCCTCTGCGTATGTCATACACGTGTATGAGTTTCTTGGCAGCTGCCTTTTGGCACCCTATTGCAACATGCTGCCACCTGACCACAACTACAATGCGCTGCAGGTACGAGACCACCAACCACCTGTGGCTCATTCTGGAGTACTGCGTGGGTGGAGACCTCATGTCGCTGCTGCGCCAGGTGGGGCGTGATGCTGGACATGCACAAACTGCACAAGGCGCAGCGCTTCCAAAAAGCCTGCGCAGCAAGGCGCTATGGCATTATTGTGATCAGTGCGCCTAGATTTGATTGCAAACAGCGCAGTCCGGAGCGAGCCGGAGTGTCCTGCCAGTTCGGATTTCTAATGCCTCCTTGATAAGTTTGATTTGCTGCGGGCGTAACGACTTGTACCACTGCCACTGCTGGTGTTGGTGCTGCTGCTGCCCTGCAGGACGTGCGCCTGCCGGAGAGCAGCATTCATGACTTTGCGCGCGACATGGTGGTCGCGCTGCAGTTCCTGCACGCCAACAGCATCATTTACTGCGACATCAAGCCCAGCAACATCCTGCTGGACGAGAACGGCAGGCTGAAGCTGGGAGGCTTCGGGCTGAGCAGGCGGCTGTCAGACATCAACAAGAACCCCGTCACAAATTTGCCGCCGGTGAGTGTGCGGGGTGGTGGTGCCTGCGCACAAGCAAGGGCTTGCTGGCAGCTTGAAACGTGTGTGTTTACTGTTGTGGCTGTAGAGGGGCTGGCTGCACTTGCCGTGCTGCGCACAGGAAGTGCGCCTTGCACTGGTGGCTGGTGACCCCCTGCATTTGCTGCTCCACCACCACCAGCTGCAGCAGCAACAGCAGCAGCAGCCGCTGGTGTTGTCTATTCCCAGGCCATGCTTATCGTGTCTTGCAGGCAAAGCGCGGCACGCCATGCTACATGGCTCCCGAGCTGTTCTCAGAGGGCGCCACACACAGCACTGCCAGTGACCTGTGGTCGCTTGGTTGCGTGCTGTATGAGTGCGCCACAGGGCGACCGCCTTTCATGGACTCGTCGTTCAATCAGCTGGCACATGACATCCTGCACAACGACCCAGCAGCAATTCCTGGTACGGGCTTTCTTACCAGCATGTTCACCATAACCGTGCATGTGATGGCTGTGTGCAGCAGGGTGTGCGTGTGCCATCGTAGTGCTGTATGATGTGCCTGCTGGTCAATGCGCGGCATGGTGCTGTTGCTGCATGCAGATGTGCAGGCCTGCTGTGCTTCTTTGAGGGCGCAACTCTGCACCTTCTAAGGGCTGAATAGTGTTCAACTGCTATCGCCTGTGCTTTGCTAACCTGTGTGCTCTGCTGTGCTGTGCAGGTGCCTCGCCTGAATTCAGCCATCTGCTGTTCAGGCTGCTTGACAAAAACCCAGCGACGCGCATCAAATGGGCGGTGCGTGCAGCACAGCCAAACTTGCAGCAGCCCGCCCAATACAGCTGCAACATGATCACACATAGCATTTCTGTCGCTGCTGCTGCTGCTGCTGCTGCTGCTGCCCTCCTGCCGCCAACGGTTGCCTTGTATACTGTTTGCACTGCTGGGATGAATCATGCCACCAAAGCCATCGCGCCACGTCACGTGCGTGCTGCACAGCCTGCACACTTGAGGTTAGACAGCGACAAGCCCACCCTGCTCTTCATCTCGACGCCAAGCCCAGTGCACAGATGTTTCGTTGTATGCGTTGTGGGTTGCCTGCCTTTGCGTGTTCAAACTGCAGGAGCTTGTGGAGCACCGCTTCTGGCAGACACGGCTGTCGCTGCTGGAGCTGCCGCCGGAGCCTGCGCTGGACGCCTTAATCCAGCTGCACGGCCTGGCGCCCAGCAGGGAGGACAAGGCAGTGGCCAGCCAGGTGCGTACCTGTTCCTGCGGCGCTGTTGGTGCCAAACTTGTTGGCAGGCAGGCAGCGTGTCTGCTGGACTGTGCGGTGACTTGCAGGCAGTAGTGGCTGCTCCCTCACCATATGGCCTGCCTGCCGCTGTTTGCCCTGCAGCTGATGCGCTCCATTCGCGAGTCTGTGGACCTCACACGGCTGTCGCGCATCGCGCTGAGCAACCTGGAGAAAGAAGAGGGTGTGAGTGACTACACGGCAGCGCAGCCGGCTGCTGCTGGCGGCGACATCACCATTGACAGCGCAGACGCTGAGCTGGACTTTGAGGAGGCGCAGGATGACGGTGCGTGGGTTGGTGTTTTACGTTTGCCGGTGTCAGTCGTGTAGTGCATATGCTGTACTGTGGTTTACTGCTGAGGCGCGGTCGCAGGAGCGTTGGCAGTGATGTTGCTGACATGAGGACTTGTGGGGAGGGGCCACAGTGGACTGCTGGGGATGGCTGTATGTGTGTCTGGTGCCCTTGCTGCGGGCCTGGCACTGGACAGCCGGCACAGGGTGGTGTCGCTGCACGCAATGTATTGGCGGTACAACCGTGCAACAGCACATCTTCAGCTGCAAGCACATGACGGTGACATCGTGCATGATATTAGGCTGCAACACAGTGCGGAGCAGTCCTGTACGTGCTTGTGTCATGCTGCTGCAGGCACAGCAGAAGAGGACAGCACCATGCCAGCTGCCATTGACGACAGCAACCTGATTGACCAGTCAGGCCGTGGTGCAGCGGACAGCACAGTGCGTGTGCAGCAGCACACGCGCCTTGGCGCAGCAGAGCAGACCAACAGCTGCGGCAGGACAGTTGGGCAGCAGTCTATTGTGCCTGCAGCTGCCACGCATGCAACGGCAGATGAGCTGCCAACAGTAGCAGGGACAGCACAGCCAGGCAGTCACCATGGTGGCAAGCATGCAGCAGGGCAGGCTGCACAACCACCTGGCAGCAGCAGCAGCAGGGTTGAGCAGGCGGCTGGAAGCAGCCAGTTCAGCACAGCCGCCGTTGCTGCTGCAGCTGAGCAGGCAGCGGCTGCAGCCGCTGATGCTTCTGCTGCCGCTTACCCGAATGCAGCCGCAGTGTCGGCGTCAGACACGGCTGGCGCAGCAGCAGCGCGCTGGTCGGCAGTGCTGTCGCTGCTCTGGCACCCCTCGGACTCGGCGGTCAAACCCATTGTGGCTAATCGCCGCATTGAGCGGCTGCCAGATCTGACCTGGGATGCCAAGAGCTTGCCTTTTGAGCCGCTCAGCCTGCAGCAGATGCTCAACAGCGATCAAGGCGAGCTAGAGGCGTTCCTAACACACATCTACCGCACCATCGCCAGCTCAGCTCCAGTCAAAGACAAGGTCAATGTGCTGTCGTACTTCGAGTCCCTTTGCTCGGACACGAATGCCGCCAACGTGCTGATCAACAGCAGCCTCACGGTGCTGTTCGTGCGCATGCTGCGCAACGGCAAGACGCCGCTGCTGCGCATCCGGCTGGCTAGTGTGCTGGGGCTGCTGGTGCGGCACGCTACGTATATCGCGGATGAGCTGGCCGGCACGCAGCTGGTGGAGATCCTCACAGAGGCACTGCGCGACAAGAGCGAGCGCGTGCGGCGCAGGTGCGCTGAGCACGAGCGCAGTGAACGTGCACCGTGTGCCGTGTGTGGCACTGGCTTGTGCATGTCAGTGAGCGTAGTAGGCATGTGTTCAAGGTGGCCCCCAGATGCGAAACGCTGCAGCTGCAGCTCTTCCTAGTGTGACTTGCCTTGGTGGTACGCCTGCCAGCCTGGCTGCAACACGGAGCATGCAATCCTTGACCTTTGCGTCTGACATCCCACTTGCCTGACATATGCGTGCTGCTGCTGCTGCCGCTGCTGCTGCTGCTGTCCACTGCTTGCAGGGTGATGGCTACCCTGGGGGAGCTGCTCTTCTACATCGCCACGCAGCAGCAGGACAGCGGCTCTGCGAGCGTGCAGGACACCAGCAGTGCGTGGGGCATCACGCCAGCCACCGTTGCTGCTGTGGTTCGGCTGCTGAAGCCTGGCGAGGACGAGGTGTGCCAGCACTACGCAGTGAAGACCATTGAGAACATCTGCAGCCAGGGCGGCGAGTGGGCCAGCAAGTTTGCGGTGCAGGTGCGTGCTGGTGGCGCCTGGGTGAAGCAACAGCGTGCTGTGCACTGTGTGTGAAAACGCAATTTGAGAACGATAGTGAAGAGGCCGTTTGGCGATTGAAGAAGGACACAATGCGGTGCTGGCGGGTGCTATCCCAAGCAACGGGGTATTGTGGAGTACGCAGGGCGCACTGGACGTTGCGGGTTGCTGTTCAAACAGACACAGCTGCACTGCGCAAGAAATATGGCTGAGCTCTGAGCTAGATGATCTCCAGCTCCAAGCCCAGTGCGACCATACTCTTGGCTATTGCTGGGCCGCTGGCATGATGTTGCTGCTGCTGCGCACGTACCCTGCGGTGGCGCAGGACACGCTGGTCGGCCTCATGGGCATCTACAGCAGCACCAAGACGGAGAACGTGAAGGCCATGGCAGCGTCCACGCTCAGCAGGATGCTGCGCAGCAGCCCTGGCATGTTGTCAGGGGTGCTGGAGCGCTGGGGGCGGCCGCTTCTGCTGACAGGTGGGCTGGCAAGTACTGTCCTTGTGGCTGTAAGGCTGTTGTGGTTGTAAGGCAGTCGCCGATGCCCAAGCAGCAAGCTATGCCCAGACGGCCTGGCTGCAGCTGAGCTGTAACCACAATCTAATCTCACAGTAGCCAAAGCTGCCACTTCCTGTAGCAAGGCGGGTGCACCTACTGCTTTGCTGCCATTGCTGCAGGCCTTGCGGACAGCAGCAGCAAGGTGCAGGTAGCAGCAGTCAACATCCTCAACCAGGCACTGTCGCAGCCAGAGGCCGCGCCCAAGCTGGCAGGCTTGCTCAGCCAAGAGCAGGGGCTGCTGCCAGCAGCAATGGGCTTGCTGGACCACTCGCTGCCGCTGCTGAGGGCCAAAGCTGTCATCAGCATTGTGCTGCTGTGCAGGTACATTGGGCTGTATGTTTTTCTGCTGCATTTGCACAGGGAGTCTTGCAACAATATGCTGAAATGCTTGCTGCAAGTACTGCTCATGACTCTGTGTGCATAGCAGCCCAACAGGACACTGCCGTGCACAGCATGCATCCCACCACGCTTTACATGCTGCATTAGACTGCTTCAGCAACTGGCAGCCTAGCACACATTTCCCTTGCTGCTGCTGTGTTGGTGTGCCTGCTGCATTTCCTGCAGCTGCATGTTGCTGTTTTGGCTTATACCTTTCACATGCTGTGGTCCGGCTGCGGCTGGGCAGGCTGTCACCACACTGGCTGCTTGAGTGCTGCCAGCAGAAGCTGGTGCTGCATATGGAGCGGCTCACACGAGACAAGGACACGTACACGCAGGCGCGTGCTGGGATATATGCAGCGGCAGCAGGGCAGCACATCGATGCCTGAGCAGCAACAGTGCGGAAAGCTTGTCACCACCAGCATGCTAGCAACAAGGTCATCGTCATGTGCTGCGCTGTGCTCGTTGTTGCGGTGCGCCGGACGGCTACGGCGTGGAAGCAGCTAGAGCACATGTGTTGATGTAACCCACTCAAGTAGTATCCATCTCTCCTCGTTCTGCCTTCAACGTTGCAGGACGCGGTAGCGCTGCTGCGCCAGGAGATGTCTGGAGCAGTCAAGCACGTCTGCAGCGGCGTGGCAGACCAGCTGGCCTCCCTCAACAGCAAGTGCAGCAGCAGTAGCAGCGGCGGCGCCTCGCTGGAGCAGCTGCAGGTGGTGCTGCACCTGGTGACGTCGCCGTTCTTCCGGCCTGCTGTGGTTGATGGGCAGCTGGTGCAGATGCTGGCCGGCTTCCTGCTGGCTGTGCCTGCTGACGGGCCTGAGGGCGAGGCCGGCAGCGCTGCAGAGTTCAGGAACACGCTGCTGCACGTGCTGGAGGCGCTGAGCCAGGTGGGCTGCTGTCGATTGGTATGCTGTTGAGGTGCCCATGCAGAGTGCTGTCGCTGCCGTCGTTGCAGTGGTCCTGCCGGTGCTATGGGGGCAGTGGCCCTGTGCATTGTTGTGTCACCTGCATGTATATTGTCGGTGATTTGGTGCGTGCTGCAGACTGAGTGTCGTCGGCTCTTCTGGCCCCTGTTCTGTTGCTGGTACTTGCAGCAGCCGGAGCACATGACAGCATTCCCAGAATCCTTCCTGCAGCACCTGATGCCTGCGCTGTGCAGTGTCATCAGCACCACCAGCAGCCACTCGGACACGCGTTTCTTCTGCCTGCGCATGATGTCTGACGTGCTAGCCATCTACCTCACTGACCCAGACATGTACAGCGCAGTGCTCGCGCAGCAGCAGTTGTTGCAGCCGCAGCAGGCAGCGCTCAGCTGCAACAGCAGCAGCAGCGGCGGCGGCCGGCTGCATGAGGTGACGGCAGTGCTGGACGCGCTGCTGCGGGAGCATGTGGTGCCACTGGTGCCTGTGCTGCTGGAGCAGGAGGAACCGATGCCGCTGTATGCACTGAAGGTGGGTCGTAGGGGGTGCTCAGCAGCAGCTCTGCTGCAGCCTGTGGCATAGCCTTTATGTAGGTGGCAAGCTGTGGCCTACAATATCATACTTGATGCAGCTAGCAGCGCATAGGGTTTGCACACCACTGCATCTGTCGCAGGTGGTGGAGTGCGTGCAGCGGCATGGGCGTACTCCACTGTGCCGGGTATGCAGCGGCAGTGCGCTGACTTCTTCGCTGTTGCCGTCGTCCCAGTTGTAGTGACAAACTTTGTTGTGCCCTGCTGTTCCTGCACCACGCCTCGTCCGCCCCACAGCTACTGGGCGGCATCCTGGAGGTGAACAGCGGCTACGTGTCCGTGGTGGAGTCGCTGCAGCTGAGCCACTGCTTCTTCGAGTTCCTCACGCTGGAGCACCCCAACAACAACGTGCACAACATCCGGCTGTGCAGGCAGCTGATGATCAGTGGCAGCCTCAGCCACGAGCAGCTGCTGCAGCTGGCAGCAGCAGACAAGGTGCGGCACCCTGCATGCTGTCTGCTGGGCCTGTTGCGCCATTTCTGTTTCCAAGCAATCGTTGTGTCCTGTGCTCCATGTGTCATCTGTGCTACTACAACCGCAGCAAAACACTGTGGTGCTCTGTTGAATGCGTGGATGCAGCAGCCAGCATATGCCATGCTCGCTTGTCAAACATCATGGCCGTTGCCGTCTGTGCTGCGCCTGCCTTTTGCAGGTATGCGCGGTGCTGCTGTATGCGCAGCAGAACAACGTGGAGCCTTTCTTGGAGCCTGTGCTGCAGCTGGCAGATGCCATGATGGCGCGGGACGCATCAGACATGGCAGCAGGCGCCAGCAGCGGCCAGCTGCTGCACTGCTTCCTGGGCCAACTGCTGTGCTTCATGGACCTGTGCACGCACCCGGATGCTGCAGTGGCAGTTGCGGCGTCGCAGTGCCTGTCGCAGCTGGTGCGTGTGCAGCTGGCAGCAGCTTGGGAGGGGAGGGATGTGTGTGATGCTTGGGGTGTGTGGTGGCCTCGGCAGACCAGCAGCTTGCTGTCACGCCATTTGGGTGCTGCCTTGCTGCCTGTAGGTATGGCCCTTGCAGCTGGTTCTCACTACCCGCGTGTGCGTCCTGATTCGCGTGCTTTGTGATGCATGTGCATGTTGCTGTTCTGCTGTTGTGGCTCCTGCAGGTGGCGTTGTTTCCGGCAGACACTGCCGGTTGGCTGCTGTCAGCTGAGGGCGCAGCAGCGCTGGCGTCGTCCCTGCAGGGAGTGCAGCTGGAAGGCACAGCAGGCCCTCCTCCTGCGCTGCAGCAGCACCTGCTGTCTGCGATCAACACAGCGCTTGCAACCGAGCAGTCTGCAGCACCAAGCTTGCCGGATCCTGCGCCGCTGCTGGCTGTGCTGCTGAGCTTGGCAGCGGGTGCGGAGGATGCCGGCGTGGCGTCTGCTGCGGCAGAGGCGGCAGAGCGGTTAGGCACCATGCAGGGCAGCATGTAGCTACCTGCCTACGTAGGCAGGGAGATGTGCTGGACGTGCGCTGGTGAAGTGAGGGCAGCACGGCATCGCACGGCAGTAGTGTTTGAAGTCTGTAGCTGAGCGCCGTAGTGGACGCATAGCAAGAGGTGGTCCTGCTGCAGCGCGTTGTCTGATATGCATTGCATTGTCTGATCTGCATCAATATGTTCATGGCAAGCGCAGGCCTGAGCAGAGCATGCCGCCAGCTGCACACTGCAAGACGCCCTGTTCATACGCTGAAACATTGTGCAGTGGCCAGTGGACGGTGTGTGCATGTAGTTTGCTGGCATGTAGAAACAGGGCTCATCTGGTAATGCAAGCCGGCCACAGCAATGCAACCCTGGACATGTATGATCCACTCACATTTTGTTGCGGTTAATTTTGAAATCATATAACGCAACATCAACGGCTCCGTATGCAGATTACTAAAAGAGGTGACAGGGGCCTAACCTTCAATGCAATGTCTTACTGCAACTCATAATACCTATGGGTCGTGGTGCAGGGGGCAGGTAGACGGGCACAACAGCATGTCCTGGTGCATTGTTGAACAATGACACCATGGACCAACAGCACGCTTTCACCTGGCAGGGCGAGCAGCCACAAAGTACGACAACCACTGCTTCGGTTGGGCTGCAACTTTTGGTTACCGGCAGAAGTGGATTGTTGCTGTTTGGGCGTGATCACCCCAGAACTCGAAACCGTGCCAGCGGCACGCACGCAATGAGCGCCGCAAGCAATTTACTTGTGCGCAAACTGGAAGTGGATGATTTTGGCAAAGGTGCTGTACCAGCATGCGGCGCTGTGGTGGTTGCGGACGCCCTTGTGCTGACGTTGCTGTTGAAATTCGGGACGGCCAACTGCAGGATTTTTGGCTCTCCTTGCGCAGCTAACCACAGTGGGCAAAGTCAATCAAGACGAGTTCACTGGTGTGCACTGCAGTTTATCATGGGTGCATTGGTTAGGCACAGCCGGGAGCAGCACTGGTTGATGGTGCTGCTGCTGCTTGTGATGGTCTTGCTGTGATTGCTGCAGGCAGGTGGTGGGAGCTAAATGATAACCCAGATTACTACATAGCAGTTGCTGAAGGTAAGGTTTAAGCTGGTGGTGCAAGTACGACTGCAGGTGTGCACAGCATGTCCCTGAACAGCAGCAGCAGCAGCAGCAGGCATAACACGAGCTCACAAACTGCAGAGGGCAGCACCGATGCAGCCTTTCCCCGGACATATGAAACACCATCACTTATTGTTGCGCTCAGCTGGAAAGGCAACTGCGCTCATACGCATGAACATGCAGTGGGATACACAAAACGTTCTGGCTGCTGCTGCTGCTGCTGCTGCTGCTGCTGCTGCTGCTGCTCCTGCTGCTGCTGCTCTTGCAGACACTTCCAAGAGTCAGCTGCTGGGAACAGCAGCTCTCATCATAGAGCGGAAGTTCATCCACAGCTGCGGCAAGGTGTGCACAGGAAGACTGCTTGCCTGACACATGCATCTACAACAGCGGCATGATAAAGTGCACTGATCCCTGTAACTTGCTGCATCATGCAGCAGGGTGCCATTTAGCTTTTAAGTCAAAGTCACACTGCATGCTGATAGCCTGCAAACAGGCAGCAGCACAAAATGCTGCTGACTCAGCATGCACGTGCTGTCCATCTTCCTCCGCTCATGTGTTTTCGTGTGAGTGTGCAGGTGGGCCACATAGAAGACGTTGTAGTGGATGAGGCGGCACGTGGACACAACCTGGGGCACAGGTTGGTGGCAACAGCACGGTCATGAATAGCTGTTTCCGGGGAGTGCTACTTGGGCTGCTGCTGTGCACTGTTTTGCTGATCAAACAGAAAGTGCTGTGGGGTGGGTGTGAGTGCGAGTGAAATGGTCAAAGCGGGGCAGTAGCAGTGCAACATAGTCCCTAGCAGGCAGCAGACTTGTTGACACTGCCACCCTGTGTTGGATGGTCACTGCTGCACTGAGACAAGCAGAGCATACTGGTGTTGGGTTTGCCTGTGTGCTGCTGCTTTCTCTTGCAGGCTTGGCAGGGAGCAAAGTGCGGGAGTGGCCTGCGCTGCTTGAGCTCCTTGCATGCACCACAGCCACAGAGGGGTGCTGCCATCTGCTGTTGCTGTGCAGGCTGATTGATGAGCTGGTGCGGGTGGCCAGGCAGCAGGGCTGCTACAAGGTCATCCTGGACTGTGCAGAGCACAACATACCTTTTTATGAGAAGTGTGGGCTGAGCCGGAAAGAGGTGCAGATGGTGCGTTCAGTCGGCAGCCGTATTTAGCTTGTGGCGATGCCCTGCTCCCATTCTTGTCGATGCTGCTCATCATGCCCCTCAGCTATGACATGTCAGGTGTGCAGCTGAATGACCGTTGAACTTTGTCTGTACATGACGGACGGCTATGACAAAAGGCGGCTACCTTCATTGCCGGGACTGTTCCTGCAAGGCTGCACAGGGTACTACATATGCTCCAGGCCAACTGGCCTTGAAGGCGACTGGTCAGCAGCTGTGCTTGCAGAGAGCAGGCTGCTGTTCATGCTGGAACCTGCCATCTCTGCTGTTGCCCGCAGGTGAAGTACCTGGACAGATGAGCTGCAGTGACGCCTGGCTGGTGGGGGCGGGCTGCACAGCGCTCAGGGGACTGTGCGCTGGCACGGATGATTCACAGTGGCCCGGCAGCTGCACCGACACTCAGAAGCGCTGATGAAGCAGCAGCGCAGTCTCTGGGAGGGACGTCGTGCACAGTGATCAGTGTGGCACTGCGTGACCTAGTACCGCGTGCCCCTTGTCTTCGGATCAGGTTGCAGAATGGAATCGCATATGTTGGACAACATTTGATGGAAAGCGTAGCACCCAGCAGCTGCCTGGGCTGGGAAATCGCGCTCAAATTGTGAAGCACTGCCACGGGCTCTATGCGGTTGCTGTGACTGTGATGTAACGTTGACAATGCATTCAATGCATTGCATTGTAGCCAAGGCTCAAAGGCAGCAGCAGCAGCAGCAGCAGCAGCAGCAACAGGTGATGTTGCAGCTCTCCTCAACCTCCAGAACTGCACATATGCTGGACAACAACCTCTGCTGCAAACCATACAAGCATGATGATGATGAAGCACCTGCACAGGGCAGCCTTCCAGAAAACGCCACCGCCACTTTCAGCGTATGCATGTGCGGCATACATGTGTAAGGGGCCGCTGACTCCCCTGTGATTCTGTCACACCCTCGGTAGCAGCGGGGTAAACGAAGGGATTTAGTGAATTTACACGGCAGAAATGTGTAAACAAGCCTCAGAGGGATGTCTATGTGCTAACCTCCACTGATTTCCACAACATATATCGCAAAAGGTAGGAATCCAGCCGAAATTGGGAGGTTAAATGCAGTGGATAAGGTCACATATGTGGCGGCTGTGCCCTTGCACCTGCTGCACATCTACCAGGTGCAGTACACCTTGCATGCACCCACAGCAACAGAAAAACAGCAGGACTTGACTCAACTTGCCTGCCTGTAGTTTGCTGTTGCATTATAAATCTGATCTGAGTGCGTACATGCTCAGGCCTTTCTGCGCTGCGCTGACAGCCTTTGGTATAGTGTGCGTTGGGTGACACTGCCCCTCATTCTTGGAATCTTGCCGAAAATATTTCCCCTCCTCCCCCTCCTCCTTTCAATCTTACTGCTCCTGGGGGCGCGCGGCCGATGGCGACAAAGCTATGGCTTTAGCTATGGCTTGATCAACAACATGATTACCCCTATTTTTGAGTAGATGGGAGGGTGGGGAGCGGCAGAGGGCGCCATCGCAACAGCGACCCGCACCGCCGCGGCGCGGCCCAGCGCTGGGGCGTACGGCACCACGTACGAATAGCGCAACCTGGCAGCGGCTTCGAGTACAATAGCGCTGTGGCGACTCACAGCAACGTTAGCCCCACATCATATCCACCGCATTCGTATAGCACACGTACAGCAGTGTACACTACTGCCCCCCCCCCCACCCCCCCACACACACACACGCACCACCACCACCAAACAGTACAGAGAATATAATAGAATCAGCTTGATGGAGAGTACTGTTCCTATGCCTTGGTCGTTATTGCTGTTGCCAGTGAGCTTGTTGTCTTTGATACAGCTAGGTGCTCCGCCTATCGGGCCGTCAGGGATGTTTTCCCCCTAGCACACCGGGAGATTGAGGGCGTTGGTGGCTTGTGCTTTGATGGGGTTGGCAGTGTTCCTGCAAGAAGCAGCTGCTGCAGCCAGTCGATAGCATGGCAATGACCCAAAGGTTTGTGAGCCACTGACAAGTCGTCTCTGTGCATAACCTATGCAACATCTGCTTGTTCAAATATCCCGGCAAGTGGTGGTCCGACCAAAGAGTCTTTCGGCTGTGCAACTTCAAGTGGCAAGACAAGTTTGCTTTGTGAGCTTGCACATGCATGCTGCACCAGCTTTACTAAGTGCAATCAGGCCACAGCCCCATGTTCGGTGCTTGCTGTATAATGAGTTTGCTTGCTGTCAAACTTCCACATTGTGTTGACATCATGTCATTGCATGATGCAATAGTTATGCCGTTGCATGCATATGATGCAACAATTGTGCCGTTTGCAACACGGTCAGAGTCCAACATACCGCGGGTCGTCGTGTGCTGAATCCACTGTTTTACTGTTCTGTTGCAAAAAGGCGACATTTGACGCAAATCCAGACATGCCAGCTACCCAAGCTGTTATGCACGCACAACTTGAAGGAAAATGGAACTGCACATGTCTGCATCCCCGACACAACCGCCCTGATCACTATTCAAAACACCATACCACCATCTTCTCAGGGGCAAGATCTATATCGAGATATCCTGTGGTGAATGCTGTGCATATGCCGTGCATGTGCGCTCCCCTGCTGTGCATATGAGCATGTTGTCTCACTGCCAATCAATCTGGTGCACACCGTCCACTGTACACCCAGTTCTCTTGCGCCCCCATGCACAATCACCAATCAGGGCCCACACCACCCGCAACACAACAGCAATGCAGGCTCCCTTACCAAAATTACAGCAGCAGCAGCAGCAGCAGCAGCAGCAGCAGCAGCAGCAGCAGCAGCAGCAGCAGCAGCAGGCTGTCTGCAGCCATACATGCCACGCCTCACTGATGCACTGGCACCTGGTGTCAGTGCCGCGCTGCACATATACAACTGCGCTGCAAATCCTGTACAGCAGCACAGCTACCCATAAGATCCAGCCGGACACACATCTCCACCCATTGTACACGACCACAGCAGCGACATGCTTTTGCCAGTCGCCAGCTGCTGGCAGCGCACCAGCAGCTAGTAGGGCTCAAACAACATGCCACTGGCTTCCCTCAGCCCAGGGCTCAAGCCCGCAGCCCAATCCCCACACACGGAAAGTGTGTCATTCAGCCACATTGCCGCGAGGGTCGGCGCGGCAGGGTTCCCAGTGCTCAAAGAAACAGGGATGCACTGCAACACTGTAGGCTCACTGCGATGGCAGCGCTGGCGAGGTCCTGAGCAAGCGCTCCACCTGCAAGCAAGACAGAGACAGCCGCGTGGGTGTGGACAAGACGGCGGGCATTGCTGCAGCACATGCACAGTGCACGCAACACAAACTTCTGCAACAGCTGCTTGCGCTCATCACACACAGCCACCATCAAACTGCCATCACCGCCTGCTGCCTCACCTCGCCCTACCATTGTGCACACCGCAACCACACACACTAATGAAACAGATGCTTTTGTACACTGCTGTGCGCAACAATCGTCATCACACTGCCAACAGGGTGAGCTGCCCCGCTGCCCACCTCATCCTGCGCCTCCGCCTGCAGCTGCCACTCCTCCTTGATGGACTCCAGCTCGCTCAGCTTGCCCAGCTCCACGCCCAGCGTCTCCAGCTCAGCGATGGGCACCTGGCAAGCAGCAGCAGCAGCAGCAGCAGCAGAGCAGCCAGAAGTCAGGTTCAGCACGCACCAATGCACACCCCAGCGTCTCCAGCTCAAAGAAGGGCACCTGAGCAGTATGAACGAACAGCAGCAGGAGCAGCCGAGCAGCAGAAAGGGGGTGAGCACGCGATAGTTGCAGGCGCCAAGTGTCTCCCGCTAAGAGGTAGGCACCTGAGAGAGCAGCAGCAGCAGCAGAATCAAGGGGCAGCAACAGAGTTGCAGGGAGACAGAGTTGCAGCAAATATCAGGCCTACGCGCCCAGGCAAGTAGCCTCCAGCTCAGCAATGGCACCTGGTGAGTTCTAAACAGAGCAGGCAGCAGAAGGCAGATTCCACAGGGTCTGCGCATGCACCTGACGCAGATGCACTTTGGAGTACATCTGCAGCTGCAATAAGGAGTCCTGCCAGCGCAGACAGCGGTCACAAGGAGACATGGACCCTTCCTGCAAGCTGTTATTGCACCGAACAACACAACCACCTGTTCTGCCCCTATAACAATACAGCAGCCAGCATCTGCATGTCCATCTCAACCAGCTGCTGCATCGCACTGCACAGCCACCAGCTGTCTCTAGTTGCCGATCCACCCTGATCCAGAGATGTGTCAGCAGCCACGCACCTGCATGTCCATCTCAACCTCTATCTCAATCATGTTCATCACGCGCGCATAGCCATCCAGCAGCTCCAGCCGCTTGCTCAGCCGCTCCTCAATGCTGCGTGCAACAGCCACCACACGCCCAATGCGAGCCTCATACGCTGAGCCTGCTGCGCCTGACCCCGCATCCACAGACTGCATCTTGACTTGCAGCTGGCACAGGCGCGCCAGCGTGCGCACGTCCTCGGCAGCCTCCTACAGCAGCAGCAGCAGCAGCAGCAGGTGCAATGCACACAGAGCTGGCTGTCAAGAGGTGTGGGCACACTTGTCGCAGTCTCACTCACTTCCTCACCATCGGCTGATGCATGCCCTATCTGCGACAGCATGCACCTCTGCGACACAGGCTGCCCATCCCCGGGCGCACCTGCATTGTGGCCTTCACCTTGCTGTCCAGCCCTGCATGCTGCGCCAGCAGCTGCTGCCTGATACCGTCCAGCTTCACTGCGTTGCCCGGCAGCTGCTTCAGCCGTGGCAGCAGCAGCGAGTTGCCTGCCACAGCGCTGCCAACAGTAACCGCCAGCCCTCCACCGATCAGCAGCGGCAGGGCGGGATCCAACAGCCCAGATGCTGCATCGCCGCCGGCTAGCAGCACAGCAGCCGGCAGCAGCCAGCCTGGCACAGTAGACTGACTCCCTGGCAGCGGCGGCCGCAGCAGCGTGAGTTCAATACCTGTCTTGTGGTTGCAGATCAGCATTGGCTGCCCCGGCTGCGTCCCTGGAGGACTGGTGCTGAGAACGAGCCGCTTCAGCTTGTTGCGGCCCTTGTTAGGGGCGCAGACGACTGTCACTCGCTCCCCCAGCTGCGCAGGCACGTCTGCTGTAGCCGTGCCTATGCGGAATGTGCGGCTGGTGCCGTCTGGCGCCATGACGACCATTTCATGCACTGCAGAGACCGGCAGCCGCCGCCAGACCCCTAGCAAGCGTGCTGCCGCGAGCAGCGGGTTGTCAGATAACTGCAGGGCTTCCGAGCTGCAGCTGGTGACGCTGCCGGAGAAGAGCTCAAACTCAAAGCGGGAGTTGGAGTCAGAGACGACCTTGCAGCCCTCCTGCGGCTGCACCACTGCCAGCGGCCGCTGCGGCGGCAGCGGGGAGCTGACCACCTGCCCGAATGACACCTGTGCGGCGCGGAACACGAGCACAGAAAAAGGGTGTGCAAGGCAGACAGGGGACAAAAACAAGATGTTGGAACAGGTGCAGTCAATTGCACCAATGATACTTCACTTTCATGCACAGTTCCAGTTGCTGGTGCATTGAGCGGGCTGAGCTGCTGGCACACAGCAACAACTGCTTTGCTGCAAAGATCCTGCACATGTTGCCCATGCTGGTTGCCAGGTCGCCAGGTCCCCCACCTTGCTTGCCGCCCACATCCAGCTGATTACCGCAACATGTGCAGCCCTGCAAGACGCCGAGGCTACCGCGGCATGGGCCGTTGATAGACAGCTGCTGTAGACAAAATGCAATTACAACTGGCCGCAGTCAACTCCAAGGCTGCATGCATGCTATGCCTGCTGTTGCATCCTCTGCTGCTGCAGCGCTGCAGCACCACAACATGCAGCACCTGTCATCAACTCCAGAGGCCACACCCATGCTTGTACAACCGCTGTGAACGCACCTCGTCAGCACCAGGCATGCCCTGACTGCGTATGCTGCGCATTGTTGCCAGCGCGTCATTCACGCGCAGCTGCCTGCAAAGCCCCATCACCAGCGCCTGCGTGTGCTGCAGCGCTGCAGCAGGCCACACAGTTGCGGGGGTTGCAAGGCTGCTACGGCCCTGTGCACGCTTGGCTGCACACAGCTGCTGATACACTGACAGCGCTAGGCCTGCATTTCCCGCCTCCAGCGCTCGCTCAAGCAGCAACTCAGCATCATCAGCTGATATGGCATGTGGCCGCTGCTGTCGGTCAAGTTGCTGAATGAGCAAGTCCAATGCCTCGGCTGCTGTGCTGGTGCCAACGACGCGGCGCAGCAGGCTCGCGTTGCTGGCTTGCCCCAGCATGCTGTGGGAGCTGCTGCCATTGCTGTCGCTGCTTTGATGCTCCTGCGTCGTCTGCTGGCTGGTTGATGCAGCATCTGGGACGGCATAGACCTGCAGAATGGCATGCGTGAGCCAACCAGAGGAACCACCACCCAACTGCTGTTGTTGCACTCAAGATGGTGTCATGCGCACCTGCGCGGCAATGGCGCGCTGCAGACGCTCTAAAGGCTGCCTCAATCGCCGATGCCTACTTAACACGCTACTATTGGAGCAAACGCGTTCCCCAGGCCGCAGCGGTGTTTGCCAGAGTTGGCAGGTGCGCGCATGGAGCAGCATGCTGCACAGCGCCTGCCCTAATGTACTAAAAAGCTATCTGAAACGACCTCAAGCTCTGACAACCACGTCTGGCTTGTGAAAGACAGTGTGGATCGGACTGGCCAGTGCCTGCTTGTTGCCCAGTTGTTCTAGATCAGAGAAGCACGTCAATAACAACGATGCATCAAATATAACTGTTCGATCAGCGTTCGTTGTTGTCCTTCGTGTGCAAGTACAGTACGTGGAAGCAGCGCGATCGAGGCCTTCAACGACAACTTTGGATCGCCTTATCAAGCATAAGCCTCTGATGTGAGCGTTCGTGATTGATCTCAGATGCAGATCTTCAGCTCAGTGTGCGACTGCTGCAGGGCGTTACATTTGACCTTCTGTTTTGACTTTGCCAGGTGCCTGGCACCAGGTCCAACCTGGACCAGTGGTTGATCTGCAAGCTTCTACCTCCACGTTCTAGCAAAACCTTGACAAACATACATTCCATGTTGTGGTCCGAGTCAATGCGTAGCAGATGACAGCAGCATGAAGCGAACCACAAACTACTGTATAGGAAGGGGGTGGTGACTACGCCTAAGTACTGTAACCAGTGTGGTAGCAGGCATGTACCTCTGTGTACTTAAGGGATCTGGCTCGGCAGAAAGAATTGGCACACGCCACCCACACCAAAACCACCTTGGGTACACCAAAATTCGGTACCCCTGGAAATTTCGGCCTTTTCGACCTGTACTTTGTACCTCCTCCAGTGCTGTACATCGCATAATGGCTGTACTTTGTACCTTTTTGCACTCAAGGCTGTGGCTTAGGTACACCGAGTGTACCCCAAACACGTACTTTGGCGCTCAAGGGTTTAGGGTTTCTGAGGGTTTCGTTCACACTGAAGTACACTTAGGTACACCAAAGTACACAGCAGGTGCACTTTGTACCTCAAGTTGACCTGCACTGGCCGCCAGGCCTGTACTTTGTACCTCTGCGTACCTTAGAGTACACGTGTGTACCTACTCATTGCAATTCCAATTGGAATTAGAATGGGCATAGTAAATATAGTATATTGGTGCCAGCAGATCCCTTAGGTACACAGGGGTACATGCCCGCTACCACACTGGTTACCGTACCTAAGTGTAGTCACCACCCCCTTTGTATAGGGGGGGGGGGCACTTTCGAGGGAGGGGGTATGGTGTCGAGCCCAACCATGCGGCAGCCACCGCCCATGCAGAAGCCACTTTTCCTTTAGGGGGTATGGGGGCTAAAAACCACGCGTTCCCCTGACACCCCCCTCCCCCCGTACGGTGGTTTGTAATCCGCCCCCAATTGGCCAGTGCTTCCCGGTGTGACACATTTGGGTTCTTTGTCACAAATTCTACCCGTCTGTTTGACAAAAAAACAGGCGCGCCTGTTTACATTACATTACATTACATGCTCCACTCAACGAGGAGTGGGAACCCCAGTCAGGAGCCAACGAGAGGCTCAAAGGGGGGGAGGAAACATCGAAGAACATCTCATCATCGTCCAACCTGTTTGTTGTACGGACTTGTGGTTGTAGATTGCGAAACATGGGTAATGATACACTTGCTTAGGTGTAGAACGTTTCTGTGTGTTAGAGTAATGGCCCATTACCAACAGTCTGCCTTGCCTTTGGTCTCAGGCGCCTGGCGGCGTCTTTCTGCCGCGGCTGTCTGGCTTGCCGTCTGCGGGTCAGTCTGGGCACCGGCGTCAAAGCCGGGGTCAATGTGTGGCAAGCACAGCGCAACATCCAGGAGGCTCGCCCCTCATGTAACAACAACAAAAAAAGGCTCGCCCCTCATGCCAGCACCTGCAGGGCGTACCTGTGACAGAGGCAGAGCTGCCGCTGCCGCTGCGGGCGGTGCAGGAGGATGACAGCAGTGCAGAAACAGCGCGGGTTTTGAAGTCGATGGGTGTCATGGGCGCGCTGCTGCCAGCAAGGATGTGGACATCACTGCCAGCAAGGATGTGGATACCTCCAGGGATGCTTAACACGCCCTTTTAGGCAGCGAACCATGTATCAAAAAACAAGAATATGACAAATGTGCAATAAGAGGCAAACTACGCCAAATATACGCCTTATTCAGGAAGAAGTTTGGCGTATTGGCTAAATCCCTGTTCCCAAATGACTGGGGGGTGGTGACTAAATAATTGTAGTCTACATGTAGACTCATTGTACAATGAGTACATGCAATGGGTGTGAAAGCAGGACTGTAGCTTTGTGTACTCGTTTGGCTCGGCAGAAACACCTGCCGTTGGGAACAACAGCATACCAACCCTGGCAACAACTCAAAGCTCTACGCAAGCAATTCCTTTGTACTCACATTGGTGGCGAGAAATCAACAGCAGCTGTACTTTGTATCCATGCGTACTCAAGGCTCTTGCCTGGGTACACTGCATCGCATACACGCGAGTACACACGCCTGCACACCATGCGTAGCTTGTACCCGAGGCCCTGCTGTCCATGCCGCCATGCTTGTACCATGTACTGTTGTACTGCTGCGTACTCCTGCCAGGAGTACACAGTGTGTACCTTGGAGTACATGTTTGTACCTACTCTTTAAAAGTATAAACAGGATGGCAAAAACAATGCATTGGTACAATCAGAACCCATGAGTATACATGGCTACAGTCTCGCTTTCAGACCTGTGACATGTGCTATTTGTAGTCGCCACCCCTTTCGAATGACAAATGACGGCTCACAGCATCGCGCACACAGCGTATCAGCCATTACAGAAGCTGCTGAATAGTTAGATCAGTCAGCTAAAGTAGTAATGCAAAGTCAGGGTGGCTTCTCTGAGCGCTTTTGCTGCCACTGCTGCCACTGCTGCGTGGAGGTCATCCATGGATGCTGGCCAGCAATGTGTCAAATGTGCTCCATCACGTCTCCATCCACGGCAGCAGTTAGCACAGGAACCCAAACAATAATTGCTCAGCAGATGCAATACCGCTTTTGGTTGATCCAAGACTTGCTGCTACACTATGTTGCTGCAGGAGATGTGCACTGTGTCAGTCGCCAGCAGTTGTTGCGTGCGCTGCGTGTTGTCAGTGTGCACGCGCTTGGGCCCGTGGGCCATGATGCAGTTGTGTCTAATGTGACACCTTGCCGCTTCCACCGGCAGGAGTGCTGTGTGTCAGGTGATGCAAACATCAAGAACATCCTAGGCCTGCAGGCTGATAGCTGTACTGCCGCTGTACCGCAACATAGTGTTGGCGCTGTTGTGGGCTCACTACAGCACAACACGTACTGGCGTGTATTTAGGCACATATAAATACGCTCCAACCTGCGTATTGCGTATCACGCACTGAGTATCAAGTACCCTAAGTATTGCGTATTGACTAAACACTATTGAACAGCCCTGGATATCTCTTCCTAGTCGCTGTGAGCTTCAGCAACACCGTGTGACCACCAATTGCTAGGTGCTGATGCATTGGGTATCAAGAATTTGTTGACAGCATGATTGCAGTTGGATGCTGACACTGAACAGCGACTGCTGAATGCATGCAGTGCATGCAAGCAGGCTATAGTGTATGCTGGCAATCCGCTACGGCTCCTGGATTTCAAAGCATCTAGGTTGTGTGTGAATAAATCCCCAGGTGGGCGCTTTGCTGGCATGCAGTACAATGAGTTGCACACATTACATTTTGCACACATTACATGCTGAAATGGCATCAATGCAACATAACTAAGTGATTTAAATGCGTCCTTCATCATCATCATGATCATTGCATGGTGCCGGCACTTTTATGGGTTGTGTTGCTGCAGGGCTTGGGACCTGTGTCAAAGCGGTGAGATCCTTTACCCGGCCGGAATAATGTGCCCCGCTAACGAAAGCGGTTGATTGTTTGATGGAAACTGGCACTCAGGTATTTTTATTTCCTCCGTGCCCGCCATGCTTATTCACATCTAGAAGGGAGGCCCCCTCGCCACCATGGCTGCTGGCATACTCAGATGTACAGATGTGCTGCTCCTCCTGTTACTTGCTCTAGTATTACCTCCAAGCACATCGACAGCTTGTCAGTGCTGTTCCCGCAGCGGCCACGATGACTAGGAGGAACGGGCACTGCCTGTCTCCTGCTCTTTTGTAATTTCTGAGGTAGCCCTGGTGACGCGTTGTCATTGACATCCTCAGTGGTCACCTCCAGGAAAGACGTGCAGCGAAAATATTTTCCTCGCAAAGAAGCAGGAGAAGCAGCAGTGCTACAACTGCGTCGCATTTGTAGGTGGGGAGTTGCATGTATGCCTGCTTGCCAGGTAGAGCCTGGTACCCATCGCTGACTGCTGTCCTGCAAGTTTTCCTGGCATAGCTGTCTAATCTACAATTGTGTCGTCCTTATCCAGACAACGGGCGCTCAGCGCTCCTCTTTGGTACCTGCATGGAAGCAGCCTTGTTCTGTTGCTGTTCCGCATGCTGCCACAAAAGCGGCGGTGTGGCTGACTAGTTACAACTGCTCCGGTGGACTGGCCTGCTACTAGCAGACATTAGTAATGTCTCGTGGCAGCTAAGAAAGGGCGTGGTGCCCTGCTGAACTTGAAGCAACGTGTTCCATGATCCTGACCATGACCTCATCCGCCGTAGATGGTGACTTCCAAGGTTGATTGGGCGAGCCTGTTATACCACTGCAAGTACACGTTGCTTCTCCAGCTGCAGCATGGGATATATGTATCCGCAACAGCCATCGTGGCACGGTGTGGCACGCAACAACTGCTTCTATACGTCAAGATGCTGCGCCACTCTTGCACGCCCCTTGCTCACGCCAGTCCAATTGATAATTTACAAAAGAGCAGGATGAACCCTGCATCAACCACTTTGCCAGGCTGCCATGCTTTTCAGCACCCCCCCCCCCCCCCCCGTATGCGTCCCAGCACGCTTGCTGCTGAAGCAGCACTCGTGCGAGCTACTGCTGCAACCCCACACCTCCTTGGCCTCCCTCACACTTTCCTGGCCTGCCTCACACCTTCTTGACCTCCCGCACGCCGTTCTTGTCCACCACCTTGATGATGTAATGCGGCGGCGCCACCACCAGCCGCTTCTTGATCTCTGCAATGCCCGCCTCCATCATGGCCACGGCCTCGTCCTCGCTGAGGTCCGGGTGCCACATCTTGTCAAACAGCGACAGCGCAAAGTATGATCCTGAAAGCGCAACAGAGTCAGCAGCAGACAGCAAAGCAGGCAAGCCGGAAGCGCGGGGTGAGGTCAGGGCGCCACATCTTGGCAAACAGCGACAGCGCAGAATAGGAGCCTGCAGGTGGAGCAAAGCCAGCAGCAAGCAGAACGCAAGGTGCACGTGAGGTGCGAGTACTGCGCAGCTGTGTGGGTGGTGAAGCACGGTACATGTACAGTAAGTGTACACTGGGCATGCTTACAGAAGCACCAACTGTTTATTAGCTGTGGCTGCTGCGCTAGCCGCCTAACTGCTTGTTGCGCTAGCCGCCTAATTGCTGGGAGTGGTTTTTTTGTCGGCTAACAAGCACATGGAATGCGTGCAGTGTGTGCTGAACACAAAGCTTGTGGTATGCTGTGCCTAAAACCCCTCGCCGCCATGCAGAGCAGTGCAGCCCACCAACTGCAGCTGTCAAAACCATCACAACGACACTGCATGCTGCTAGGAAATGAGGAACAAAACCAGAACCTGGCAGCACCCAGCCCTGGCAGCTCTCGACTCAAATCGCATGCCTGCTGTGCAGAGCGCACAATTTGCTGCAGAAGGCCCAGCTGCTCCTGGCATCACAAATTGTCCTGCACTTTCTTCTGCTATAGCACACCCACACAGCTACTGGTTGCTGACAGTAATGGTTATAGTGGCGGCGCACCGTATCCTGTGCCGCCCGTGTTGACCTTGTGCAGCGTGGCTAGGTAGTCCAGCCAGTACAGCGAGGGGCCCACGCCTTCGTCAAAGCCAGCCACCAGCAGGTTGCAGTGGTACGGCGACTGCAGGATGCATGCAAGCAATGATGTGACATTCGCAGCAGGAGCAGCAGCAGCAGCAGCAGCAGCAGCAGCAGTGTCAAGCTTGGCAACAGCGGGTTGCACATCGCATGGCTGATACAGCGGCATGGGACGAAGGTGGCCATGCAATGCGGCCAAGAGCAATGACAGGCAAGTTGAACTGCAACCGGCTGCCGCGTGCATGTACACATGATTCTGCAGTGAATGCATAGGCTGTTCATGCACACGCCCCACAAATGACTGCGATCTCTTGTAATTGTTAAACTCTGCGCACTGCAGCCATTGCCACCAGCCCAGGTGGCTGCAGTGATGCTGCGCAGGCCCAATCTGCAACTCAACATACATAGGTAGCAATTGCTTCACAGATAGATGCTGCTGCTGCGTGTGCGCCCTACAGCTGCTGTTGCATCCTTATCCTGCTAACAACATACCTTCCTCAGAGCTGTGGCAAGCTCCCCACGCGTATAGTGTGCCACCGACTTTGTGCTTAAGCCAGTTTCATTTCTCAGCGAGTACAGCTTGATGTTTGCGATGATGTACTCGGAGAACTGCACGCGGTCTCCTGCTTCTCCTGCTATGCAGAAGACCTTGTGTGTGTCGACAGGAATGATCTTGTCTTCGTCCTGCTTGATGCTGATGATGGAGTGCACTGCAGAGGTGTCTGCGCAGACAAGGACAAAGTCCTTGCCCTTTATGCCCATGAAGAAGTCCATCTTCTACGCTGTCGATCAGCTGATCAGCAACCGCAGGAAGGGCCTGCTGTGCCCAAGCAGGCAGCAGTAAGCAGAGACTGTGCTATGCTACTGCTGCTGGTAAAGCTTGGCCGCTCA